>LR991084.1:0-4800000 GCA_905163515.2 Lymantria monacha
AAAAATTTTACTTTGGTACTCACCTTCCGTGACGTACTGATAACGCAGCGTTGTACAATCGTATTTTATACGAGCGTACTGTCGTCAGCTATATGAATACAAGTTTCATCCATCTGCACCTCATAATTTTCTAATAATCACCACATTTTCAGTTATTTTTCAACAATTTAGTACATTTTTCACACATATCTAATTTTTTCTTCACTTTTTAGTACCGTACCCCGTCCGGATTCTCCTTGCATCTTATAGTACAGTCAAAGACGAACACGCCGATACCCCACAAGTGGGGTTTCGCGACCACCAAAACCCAGTTTTCGGTCCTCCCAACCACTTTTTATCGTTAAAATAGCACATTTGTACTTATCACTTTCTCATATCTCATTTTATTATTGCACAATTGTATTTTTGTAATAGGTCTCAACGAGACGAATCTGTAGACACCACATTTGTGGTTCTACCTTGTCCCTGAGAGTTTTAAAAGCCATTAATATCGTAAAATATCACTAATTTACCGCCCAAAAGTTTACCTAAGCGGTACAACATATACGAATTTCATTGAAAATTAATTTTTGAATTCACGGGTTTTTGCTGTCATTTAGGCTTCCTAGCATCTTAACTTATATTCTTTTAGTCCCCCATTTGGTTTCAATAGTCAGGATCGTTCTCCAGAGCACCTGAAACATACAAATTTTCACGTTTTTAAGTAATTAATTAAATTCAATTTGATACTCACCCTCTGTGCAGTATATCCGCAATACCGCCGTGCAAACTTATTTTTTACGTTTGTATCGTTGCCACCTAGCTCTCCTATAAATTTCACTCGCTTGCATCTTGTAGTTCTCCTGTAATAAAATTTTTAACGTATTAATAATAACTTAGTAAATTTTCATAAAAATTTCACTTTGGTACTCACCTTCCGTGACGTACTGATAACGCAGCGTTGTACAATCGTATTTTATACGAGCGTACTGTCGTCAGCTATATTGAATACAAGTTTCATCCATCTGCACCTCATAATTTTCTAATAATCACCACATTTTCAGTTATTTTTCAACAATTTAGTACATTTTTCACACATATCTAATTTTTTCTTCACTTTTTAGTACCGTACCCCGTCCGGATTCTCCTTGCATCTTATAGTACAGTCAAAGACGAACACGCCGATACCCACAAGTGGGGTTTCGCGACCACCAAAACCCAGTTTTCGGTCCTCCCAACCACTTTTTATCGTTAAAATAGCACATTTGTACTTATCACTTTCTCATATCTCATTTTATTATTGCACAATTGTATTTTTGTAATAGGTCTCAACGAGACGAATCTGTAGACACCACATTTGTGGTTCTACCTTGTCCCTGAGAGTTTTAAAAGCCATTAATATCGTAAAATATCACTAATTTACCGCCCAAAAGTTTACCTAAGCGGTACAACATATACGAATTTCATTGAAAATTAATTTTTGAATTCACGGGTTTTTGCTGTCATTTAGGCTTCCTAGCATCTTAACTTATATTCTTTTAGTCCCCCATTTGGTTTCAATAGTCAGGATCGTTCTCCAGAGCACCTGAAACATACAAATTTTCACGTTTTTAAGTAATTAATTAAATTCAATTTGATACTCACCCTCTGTGCAGTATATCCGCAATACCGCCGTGCAAACTTATTTTTTACGTTTGTATCGTTGCCACCTAGCTCTCCTATAAATTTCACTCGCTTGCATCTTGTAGTTCTCCTGTAATAAAATTTTTAACGTATTAATAATAACTTAGTAAAATTTTCATAAAAAATTTCACTTTGGTACTCACCTTCCGTGACGTACTGATAACGCAGCGTTGTACAATCGTATTTTATACGAGCGTACTGTCGTCAGCTATATTGAATACAAGTTTCATCCATCTGCACCTCATAATTTTCTAATAATCACCACATTTTCAGTTATTTTTCAACAATTTAGTACATTTTTTCACACATATCTAATTTTTTCTTCACTTTTTAGTACCGTACCCCGTCCGGATTCTCCTTGCATCTTATAGTACAGTCAAAGACGAACACGCCGATACCCCACAAGTGGGGTTTCGCGACCACCAAAACCCAGTTTTCGGTCCTCCCAACCACTTTTTATCGTTAAAATAGCACATTTGTACTTATCACTTTCTCATATCTCATTTTATTATTGCACAATTGTATTTTTGTAATAGGTCTCAACGAGACGAATCTGTAGACACCACATTTGTGGTTCTACCTTGTCCCTGAGAGTTTTAAAAGCCATTAATATCGTAAAATATCACTAATTTACCGCCCAAAAGTTTACCTAAGCGGTACAACATATACGAATTTCATTGAAAATTAATTTTTGAATTCACGGGTTTTTGCTGTCATTTAGGCTTCCTAGCATCTTAACTTATATTCTTTTAGTCCCCCATTTGGTTTCAATAGTCAGGATCGTTCTCCAGAGCACCTGAAACATACAAATTTTCACGTTTTTAAGTAATTAATTAAATTCAATTTGATACTCACCCTCTGTGCAGTATATCCGCAATACCGCCGTGCAAACTTATTTTTTACGTTTGTATCGTTGCCACCTAGCTCTCCTATAAATTTCACTCGCTTGCATCTTGTAGTTCTCCTGTAATAAAATTTTTAACGTATTAATAATAACTTAGTAAAATTTTCATAAAAATTTCACTTTGGTACTCACCTTCCGTGACGTACTGATAACGCAGCGTTGTACAATCGTATTTTATACGAGCGTACTGTCGTCAGCTATATTGAATACAAGTTTCATCCATCTGCACCTCATAATTTTCTAATAATCACCACATTTTCAGTTATTTTTCAACAATTTAGTACATTTTTCACACATATCTAATTTTTTCTTCACTTTTTAGTACCGTACCCCGTCCGGATTCTCCTTGCATCTTATAGTACAGTCAAAGACGAACACGCCGATACCCCACAAGTGGGGTTTCGCGACCACCAAAACCCAGTTTTCGGTCCTCCCAACCACTTTTTTATCGTTAAAATAGCACATTTGTACTTATCACTTTCTCATATCTCATTTTATTATTGCACAATTGTATTTTTGTAATAGGTCTCAACGAGACGAATCTGTAGACACCACATTTGTGGTTCTACCTTGTCCCTGAGAGTTTTAAAAGCCATTAATATCGTAAAATATCACTAATTTACCGCCCAAAAGTTTACCTAAGCGGTACAACATATACGAATTCAAAAATTAATTTTTGAATTCACGGGTTTTTGCTGTCATTTAGGCTTCCTAGCATCTTAACTTATATTCTTTTAGTCCCCATTTGGTTTCAATAGTCAGGATCGTTCTCCAGAGCACCTGAAACATACAAATTTTCACGTTTTTAAGTAATTAATTAAATTCAATTTGATACTCACCCTCTGTGCAGTATATCCGCAATACCGCCGTGCAAACTTATTTTTTACGTTTGTATCGTTGCCACCTAGCTCTCCTATAAATTTCACTCGCTTGCATCTTGTAGTTCTCCTGTAATAAAATTTTTAACGTATTAATAATAACTTAGTAAAATTTTCATAAAAATTTCACTTTGGTACTCACCTTCCGTGACGTACTGATAACGCAGCGTTGTACAATCGTATTTTATACGAGCGTACTGTCGTCAGCTATATTGAATACAAGTTTCATCCATCTGCACCTCATAATTTTCTAATAATCACCACATTTTCAGTTATTTTTCAACAATTTAGTACATTTTTCACACATATCTAATTTTTTCTTCACTTTTTAGTACCGTACCCCGTCCGGATTCTCCTTGCATCTTATAGTACAGTCAAAGACGAACACGCCGATACCCCACAAGTGGGGTTTCGCGACCACCAAAACCCAGTTTTCGGTCCTCCCAACCACTTTTTATCGTTAAAATAGCACATTTGTACTTATCACTTTCTCATATCTCATTTTATTATTGCACAATTGTATTTTTGTAATAGGTCTCAACGAGACGAATCTGTAGACACCACATTTGTGGTTCTACCTTGTCCCTGAGAGTTTTAAAAGCCATTAATATCGTAAAATATCACTAATTTACCGCCCAAAAGTTTACCTAAGCGGTACAACATATACGAATTTCATTGAAAATTAATTTTTGAATTCACGGGTTTTTGCTGTCATTTAGGCTTCCTAGCATCTTAACTTATATTCTTTTAGTCCCCCATTTGGTTTCAATAGTCAGGATCGTTCTCCAGAGCACCTGAAACATACAAATTTTCACGTTTTTAAGTAATTAATTAAATTCAATTTGATACTCACCCTCTGTGCAGTATATCCGCAATACCGCCGTGCAAACTTATTTTTTACGTTTGTATCGTTGCCACCTAGCTCTCCTATAAATTTCACTCGCTTGCATCTTGTAGTTCTCCTGTAATAAAATTTTTAACGTATTAATAATAACTTAGTAAAATTTTCATAAAAATTTCACTTTGGTACTCACCTTCCGTGACGTACTGATAACGCAGCGTTGTACAATCGTATTTTATACGAGCGTACTGTCGTCAGCTATATTGAATACAAGTTTCATCCATCTGCACCTCATAATTTTCTAATAATCACCACATTTTCAGTTATTTTTCAACAATTTAGTACATTTTTCGACACATATCTAATTTTTTCTTCACTTTTTAGTACCGTACCCCGTCCGGATTCTCCTTGCATCTTATAGTACAGTCAAAGACGAACACGCCGATACCCCACAAGTGGGGTTTCGCGACCACCAAAACCCAGTTTTCGGTCCTCCCAACCACTTTTTATCGTTAAAATAGCACATTTGTACTTATCACTTTCTCATATCTCATTTTATTATTGCACAATTGTATTTTTGTAATAGGTCTCAACGAGACGAATCTGTAGACACCACATTTGTGGTTCTACCTTGTCCCTGAGAGTTTTAAAAGCCATTAATATCGTAAAATATCACTAATTTACCGCCCAAAAGTTTACCTAAGCGGTACAACATATACGAATTTCATTGAAAATTAATTTTTGAATTCACGGGTTTTTGCTGTCATTTAGGCTTCCTAGCATCTTAACTTATATTCTTTTAGTCCCCCATTTGGTTTCAATAGTCAGGATCGTTCTCCAGAGCACCTGAAACATACAAATTTTCACGTTTTTAAGTAATTAATTAAATTCAATTTGATACTCACCCTCTGTGCAGTATATCCGCAATACCGCCGTGCAAACTTATTTTTTACGTTTGTATCGTTGCCACCTAGCTCTGCTCTCCTATAAATTTCACTCGCTTGCATCTTGTAGTTCTCCTGTAATAAAATTTTTAACGTATTAATAATAACTTAGTAAAATTTTCATAAAAATTTCACTTTGGTACTCACCTTCCGTGACGTACTGATAACGCAGCGTTGTACAATCGTATTTTATACGAGCGTACTGTCGTCAGCTATATTGAATACAAGTTTCATCCATCTGCACCTCATAATTTTCTAATAATCACCACATTTTCAGTTATTTTTCAACAATTTAGTACATTTTTCACACATATCTAATTTTTTCTTCACTTTTTAGTACCGTACCCCGTCCGGATTCTCCTTGCATCTTATAGTACAGTCAAAGACGAACACGCCGATACCCCACAAGTGGGGTTTCGCGACCACCAAAACCCAGTTTTCGGTCCTCCCAACCACTTTTTATCGTTAAAATAGCACATTTGTACTTATCACTTTCTCATATCTCATTTTATTATTGCACAATTGTATTTTTGTAATAGGTCTCAACGAGACGAATCTGTAGACACCACATTTGTGGTTCTACCTTGTCCCTGAGAGTTTTAAAAGCCATTAATATCGTAAAATATCACTAATTTACCGCCCAAAAGTTTACCTAAGCGGTACAACATATACGAATTTCATTGAAAATTAATTTTTGAATTCACGGGTTTTTGCTGTCATTTAGGCTTCCTAGCATCTTAACTTATATTCTTTTAGTCCCCCATTTGGTTTCAATAGTCAGGATCGTTCTCCAGAGCACCTGAAACATACAAATTTTCACGTTTTTAAGTAATTAATTAAATTCAATTTGATACTCACCCTCTGTGCAGTATATCCGCAATACCGCCGTGCAAACTTATTTTTTACGTTTGTATCGTTGCCACCTAGCTCTCCTATAAATTTCACTCGCTTGCATCTTGTAGTTCTCCTGTAATAAAATTTTTAACGTATTAATAATAACTTAGTAAAATTTTCATAAAAATTTCACTTTGGTACTCACCTTCCGTGACGTACTGATAACGCAGCGTTGTACAATCGTATTTTATACGAGCGTACTGTCGTCAGCTATATTGAATACAAGTTTCATCCATCTGCACCTCATAATTTTCTAATAATCACCACATTTTCAGTTATTTTTCAACAATTTAGTACATTTTTCACACATATCTAATTTTTTCTTCACTTTTTAGTACCGTACCCCGTCCGGATTCTCCTTGCATCTTATAGTACAGTCAAAGACGAACACGCCGATACCCCACAAGTGGGGTTTCGCGACCACCAAAACCCAGTTTTCGGTCCTCCCAACCACTTTTTATCGTTAAAATAGCACATTTGTACTTATCACTTTCTCATATCTCATTTTATTATTGCACAATTGTATTTTTGTAATAGGTCTCAACGAGACGAATCTGTAGACACCACATTTGTGGTTCTACCTTGTCCCTGAGAGTTTTAAAAGCCATTAATATCGTAAAATATCACTAATTTACCGCCCAAAAGTTTACCTAAGCGGTACAACATATACGAATTTCATTGAAAATTAATTTTTGAATTCACGGGTTTTTGCTGTCATTTAGGCTTCCTAGCATCTTAACTTATATTCTTTTAGTCCCCCATTTGGTTTCAATAGTCAGGATCGTTCTCCAGAGCACCTGAAACATACAAATTTTCACGTTTTTAAGTAATTAATTAAATTCAATTTGATACTCACCCTCTGTGCAGTATATCCGCAATACCGCCGTGCAAACTTATTTTTTACGTTTGTATCGTTGCCACCTAGCTCTCCTATAAATTTCACTCGCTTGCATCTTGTAGTTCTCCTGTAATAAAATTTTTAACGTATTAATAATAACTTAGTAAAATTTTCATAAAAATTTCACTTTGGTACTCACCTTCCGTGACGTACTGATAACGCAGCGTTGTACAATCGTATTTTATACGAGCGTACTGTCGTCAGCTATATTGAATACAAGTTTCATCCATCTGCACCTCATAATTTTCTAATAATCACCACATTTTCAGTTATTTTTCAACAATTTAGTACATTTTTCACACATATCTAATTTTTTCTTCACTTTTTAGTACCGTACCCCGTCCGGATTCTCCTTGCATCTTATAGTACAGTCAAAGACGAACACGCCGATACCCCACAAGTGGGGTTTCGCGACCACCAAAACCCAGTTTTCGGTCCTCCCAACCACTTTTTATCGTTAAAATAGCACATTTGTACTTATCACTTTCTCATATCTCATTTTATTATTGCACAATTGTATTTTTGTAATAGGTCTCAACGAGACGAATCTGTAGACACCACATTTGTGGTTCTACCTTGTCCCTGAGAGTTTTAAAAGCCATTAATATCGTAAAATATCACTAATTTACCGCCCAAAAGTTTACCTAAGCGGTACAACATATACGAATTTCATTGAAAATTAATTTTTGAATTCACGGGTTTTTGCTGTCATTTAGGCTTCCTAGCATCTTAACTTATATTCTTTTAGTCCCCCATTTGGTTTCAATAGTCAGGATCGTTCTCCAGAGCACCTGAAACATACAAATTTTCACGTTTTTAAGTAATTAATTAAATTCAATTTGATACTCACCCTCTGTGCAGTATATCCGCAATACCGCCGTGCAAACTTATTTTTTACGTTTGTATCGTTGCCACCTAGCTCTCCTATAAATTTCACTCGCTTGCATCTTGTAGTTCTCCTGTAATAAAATTTTTAACGTATTAATAATAACTTAGTAAAATTTTCATAAAAATTTCACTTTGGTACTCACCTTCCGTGACGTACTGATAACGCAGCGTTGTACAATCGTATTTTATACGAGCGTACTGTCGTCAGCTATATTGAATACAAGTTTCATCCATCTGCACCTCATAATTTTCTAATAATCACCACATTTTCAGTTATTTTTCAACAATTTAGTACATTTTTCACACATATCTAATTTTTTCTTCACTTTTTAGTACCGTACCCCGTCCGGATTCTCCTTGCATCTTATAGTACAGTCAAAGACGAACACGCCGATACCCCACAAGTGGGGTTTCGCGACCACCAAAACCCAGTTTTCGGTCCTCCCAACCACTTTTTATCGTTAAAATAGCACATTTGTACTTATCACTTTCTCATATCTCATTTTATTATTGCACAATTGTATTTTTGTAATAGGTCTCAACGAGACGAATCTGTAGACACCACATTTGTGGTTCTACCTTGTCCCTGAGAGTTTTAAAAGCCATTAATATCGTAAAATATCACTAATTTACCGCCCAAAAGTTTACCTAAGCGGTACAACATATACGAATTTCATTGAAAATTAATTTTTGAATTCACGGGTTTTTGCTGTCATTTAGGCTTCCTAGCATCTTAACTTATATTCTTTTAGTCCCCCATTTGGTTTCAATAGTCAGGATCGTTCTCCAGAGCACCTGAAACATACAAATTTTCACGTTTTTAAGTAATTAATTAAATTCAATTTGATACTCACCCTCTGTGCAGTATATCCGCAATACCGCCGTGCAAACTTATTTTTTACGTTTGTATCGTTGCCACCTAGCTCTCCTATAAATTTCACTCGCTTGCATCTTGTAGTTCTCCTGTAATAAAATTTTTAACGTATTAATAATAACTTAGTAAAATTTTCATAAAAATTTCACTTTGGTACTCACCTTCCGTGACGTACTGATAACGCAGCGTTGTACAATCGTATTTTATACGAGCGTACTGTCGTCAGCTATATTGAATACAAGTTTCATCCATCTGCACCTCATAATTTTCTAATAATCACCACATTTTCAGTTATTTTTCAACAATTTAGTACATTTTTCACACATATCTAATTTTTTCTTCACTTTTTAGTACCGTACCCCGTCCGGATTCTCCTTGCATCTTATAGTACAGTCAAAGACGAACACGCCGATACCCCACAAGTGGGGTTTCGCGACCACCAAAACCCAGTTTTCGGTCCTCCCAACCACTTTTTATCGTTAAAATAGCACATTTGTACTTATCACTTTCTCATATCTCATTTTATTATTGCACAATTGTATTTTTGTAATAGGTCTCAACGAGACGAATCTGTAGACACCACATTTGTGGTTCTACCTTGTCCCTGAGAGTTTTAAAAGCCATTAATATCGTAAAATATCACTAATTTACCGCCCAAAAGTTTACCTAAGCGGTACAACATATACGAATTTCATTGAAAATTAATTTTTGAATTCACGGGTTTTTGCTGTCATTTAGGCTTCCTAGCATCTTAACTTATATTCTTTTAGTCCCCCATTTGGTTTCAATAGTCAGGATCGTTCTCCAGAGCACCTGAAACATACAAATTTTCACGTTTTTAAGTAATTAATTAAATTCAATTTGATACTCACCCTCTGTGCAGTATATCCGCAATACCGCCGTGCAAACTTATTTTTTACGTTTGTATCGTTGCCACCTAGCTCTCCTATAAATTTCACTCGCTTGCATCTTGTAGTTCTCCTGTAATAAAATTTTTAACGTATTAATAATAACTTAGTAAAATTTTCATAAAAATTTCACTTTGGTACTCACCTTCCGTGACGTACTGATAACGCAGCGTTGTACAATCGTATTTTATACGAGCGTACTGTCGTCAGCTATATTGAATACAAGTTTCATCCATCTGCACCTCATAATTTTCTAATAATCACCACATTTTCAGTTATTTTTCAACAATTTAGTACATTTTTCACACATATCTAATTTTTTCTTCACTTTTTAGTACCGTACCCCGTCCGGATTCTCCTTGCATCTTATAGTACAGTCAAAGACGAACACGCCGATACCCCACAAGTGGGGTTTCGCGACCACCAAAACCCAGTTTTCGGTCCTCCCAACCACTTTTTATCGTTAAAATAGCACATTTGTACTTATCACTTTCTCATATCTCATTTTATTATTGCACAATTGTATTTTTGTAATAGGTCTCAACGAGACGAATCTGTAGACACCACATTTGTGGTTCTACCTTGTCCCTGAGAGTTTTAAAAGCCATTAATATCGTAAAATATCACTAATTTACCGCCCAAAAGTTTACCTAAGCGGTACAACATATACGAATTTCATTGAAAATTAATTTTTGAATTCACGGGTTTTTGCTGTCATTTAGGCTTCCTAGCATCTTAACTTATATTCTTTTAGTCCCCCATTTGGTTTCAATAGTCAGGATCGTTCTCCAGAGCACCTGAAACATACAAATTTTCACGTTTTTAAGTAATTAATTAAATTCAATTTGATACTCACCCTCTGTGCAGTATATCCGCAATACCGCCGTGCAAACTTATTTTTTACGTTTGTATCGTTGCCACCTAGCTCTCCTATAAATTTCACTCGCTTGCATCTTGTAGTTCTCCTGTAATAAAATTTTTAACGTATTAATAATAACTTAGTAAAATTTTCATAAAAATTTCACTTTGGTACTCACCTTCCGTGACGTACTGATAACGCAGCGTTGTACAATCGTATTTTATACGAGCGTACTGTCGTCAGCTATATTGAATACAAGTTTCATCCATCTGCACCTCATAATTTTCTAATAATCACCACATTTTCAGTTATTTTTCAACAATTTAGTACATTTTTCACACATATCTAATTTTTTCTTCACTTTTTAGTACCGTACCCCGTCCGGATTCTCCTTGCATCTTATAGTACAGTCAAAGACGAACACGCCGATACCCCACAAGTGGGGTTTCGCGACCACCAAAACCCAGTTTTCGGTCCTCCCAACCACTTTTTATCGTTTAAATAGCACATTTGTACTTATCACTTTCTCATATCTCATTTTATTATTGCACAATTGTATTTTTGTAATAGGTCTCAACGAGACGAATCTGTAGACACCACATTTGTGGTTCTACCTTGTCCCTGAGAGTTTTAAAAGCCATTAATATCGTAAAATATCACTAATTTTACCGCCCAAAAGTTTACCTAAGCGGTACAACATATACGAATTTCATTGAAAATTAATTTTTGAATTCACGGGTTTTTGCTGTCATTTAGGCTTCCTAGCATCTTAACTTATATTCTTTTAGTCCCCCATTTGGTTTCAATAGTCAGGATCGTTCTCCAGAGCACCTGAAACATACAAATTTTCACGTTTTTAAGTAATTAATTAAATTCAATTTGATACTCACCCTCTGTGCAGTATATCCGCAATACCGCCGTGCAAACTTATTTTTTACGTTTGTATCGTTGCCACCTAGCTCTCCTATAAATTTCACTCGCTTGCATCTTGTAGTTCTCCTGTAATAAAATTTTTAACGTATTAATAATAACTTAGTAAAATTTTCATAAAAATTTCACTTTGGTACTCACCTTCCGTGACGTACTGATAACGCAGCGTTGTACAATCGTATTTTATACGAGCGTACTGTCGTCAGCTATATTGAATACAAGTTTCATCCATCTGCACCTCATAATTTTCTAATAATCACCACATTTTCAGTTATTTTTCAACAATTTAGTACATTTTTCACACATATCTAATTTTTTCTTCACTTTTTAGTACCGTACCCCGTCCGGATTCTCCTTGCATCTTATAGTACAGTCAAAGACGAACACGCCGATACCCCACAAGTGGGGTTTCGCGACCACCAAAACCCAGTTTTCGGTCCTCCCAACCACTTTTTATCGTTAAAATAGCACATTTGTACTTATCACTTTCTCATATCTCATTTTATTATTGCACAATTGTATTTTTGTAATAGGTCTCAACGAGACGAATCTGTAGACACCACATTTGTGGTTCTACCTTGTCCCTGAGAGTTTTAAAAGCCATTAATATCGTAAAATATCACTAATTTACCGCCCAAAAGTTTACCTAAGCGGTACAACATATACGAATTTCATTGAAAATTAATTTTTGAATTCACGGGTTTTTGCTGTCATTTAGGCTTCCTAGCATCTTAACTTATATTCTTTTAGTCCCCCATTTGGTTTCAATAGTCAGGATCGTTCTCCAGAGCACCTGAAACATACAAATTTTCACGTTTTTAAGTAATTAATTAAATTCAATTTGATACTCACCCTCTGTGCAGTATATCCGCAATACCGCCGTGCAAACTTATTTTTTACGTTTGTATCGTTGCCACCTAGCTCTCCTATAAATTTCACTCGCTTGCATCTTGTAGTTCTCCTGTAATAAAATTTTTAACGTATTAATAATAACTTAGTAAAATTTTCATAAAAATTTCACTTTGGTACTCACCTTCCGTGACGTACTGATAACGCAGCGTTGTACAATCGTATTTTATACGAGCGTACTGTCGTCAGCTATATTGAATACAAGTTTCATCCATCTGCACCTCATAATTTTCTAATAATCACCACATTTTCAGTTATTTTTCAACAATTTAGTACATTTTTCACACATATCTAATTTTTTCTTCACTTTTTAGTACCGTACCCCGTCCGGATTCTCCTTGCATCTTATAGTACAGTCAAAGACGAACACGCCGATACCCCACAAGTGGGGTTTCGCGACCACCAAAACCCAGTTTTCGGTCCTCCCAACCACTTTTTATCGTTAAAATAGCACATTTGTACTTATCACTTTCTCATATCTCATTTTATTATTGCACAATTGTATTTTTGTAATAGGTCTCAACGAGACGAATCTGTAGACACCACATTTGTGGTTCTACCTTGTCCCTGAGAGTTTTAAAAGCCATTAATATCGTAAAATATCACTAATTTACCGCCCAAAAGTTTACCTAAGCGGTACAACATATACGAATTTCATTGAAAATTAATTTTTGAATTCACGGGTTTTTGCTGTCATTTAGGCTTCCTAGCATCTTAACTTATATTCTTTTAGTCCCCCATTTGGTTTCAATAGTCAGGATCGTTCTCCAGAGCACCTGAAACATACAAATTTTCACGTTTTTAAGTAATTAATTAAATTCAATTTGATACTCACCCTCTGTGCAGTATATCCGCAATACCGCCGTGCAAACTTATTTTTTACGTTTGTATCGTTGCCACCTAGCTCTCCTATAAATTTCACTCGCTTGCATCTTGTAGTTCTCCTGTAATAAAATTTTTAACGTATTAATAATAACTTAGTAAAATTTTCATAAAAATTTCACTTTGGTACTCACCTTCCGTGACGTACTGATAACGCAGCGTTGTACAATCGTATTTTATACGAGCGTACTGTCGTCAGCTATATTGAATACAAGTTTCATCCATCTGCACCTCATAATTTTCTAATAATCACCACATTTTCAGTTATTTTTCAACAATTTAGTACATTTTTCACACATATCTAATTTTTTCTTCACTTTTTAGTACCGTACCCCGTCCGGATTCTCCTTGCATCTTATAGTACAGTCAAAGACGAACACGCCGATACCCCACAAGTGGGGTTTCGCGACCACCAAAACCCAGTTTTCGGTCCTCCCAACCACTTTTTATCGTTAAAATAGCACATTTGTACTTATCACTTTCTCATATCTCATTTTATTATTGCACAATTGTATTTTTGTAATAGGTCTCAACGAGACGAATCTGTAGACACCACATTTGTGGTTCTACCTTGTCCCTGAGAGTTTTAAAAGCCATTAATATCGTAAAATATCACTAATTTACCGCCCAAAAGTTTACCTAAGCGGTACAACATATACGAATTTCATTGAAAATTAATTTTTGAATTCACGGGTTTTTGCTGTCATTTAGGCTTCCTAGCATCTTAACTTATATTCTTTTAGTCCCCCATTTGGTTTCAATAGTCAGGATCGTTCTCCAGAGCACCTGAAACATACAAATTTTCACGTTTTTAAGTAATTAATTAAATTCAATTTGATACTCACCCTCTGTGCAGTATATCCGCAATACCGCCGTGCAAACTTATTTTTTACGTTTGTATCGTTGCCACCTAGCTCTCCTATAAATTTCACTCGCTTGCATCTTGTAGTTCTCCTGTAATAAAATTTTTAACGTATTAATAATAACTTAGTAAAATTTTCATAAAAATTTCACTTTGGTACTCACCTTCCGTGACGTACTGATAACGCAGCGTTGTACAATCGTATTTTATACGAGCGTACTGTCGTCAGCTATATTGAATACAAGTTTCATCCATCTGCACCTCATAATTTTCTAATAATCACCACATTTTCAGTTATTTTTCAACAATTTAGTACATTTTTCACACATATCTAATTTTTTCTTCACTTTTTAGTACCGTACCCCGTCCGGATTCTCCTTGCATCTTATAGTACAGTCAAAGACGAACACGCCGATACCCCACAAGTGGGGTTTCGCGACCACCAAAACCCAGTTTTCGGTCCTCCCAACCACTTTTTATCGTTAAAATAGCACATTTGTACTTATCACTTTCTCATATCTCATTTTATTATTGCACAATTGTATTTTTGTAATAGGTCTCAACGAGACGAATCTGTAGACACCACATTTGTGGTTCTACCTTGTCCCTGAGAGTTTTAAAAGCCATTAATATCGTAAAATATCACTAATTTACCGCCCAAAAGTTTACCTAAGCGGTACAACATATACGAATTTCATTGAAAATTAATTTTTGAATTCACGGGTTTTTGCTGTCATTTAGGCTTCCTAGCATCTTAACTTATATTCTTTTAGTCCCCCATTTGGTTTCAATAGTCAGGATCGTTCTCCAGAGCACCTGAAACATACAAATTTTCACGTTTTTAAGTAATTAATTAAATTCAATTTGATACTCACCCTCTGTGCAGTATATCCGCAATACCGCCGTGCAAACTTATTTTTTACGTTTGTATCGTTGCCACCTAGCTCTCCTATAAATTTCACTCGCTTGCATCTTGTAGTTCTCCTGTAATAAAATTTTTAACGTATTAATAATAACTTAGTAAAATTTTCATAAAAATTTCACTTTGGTACTCACCTTCCGTGACGTACTGATAACGCAGCGTTGTACAATCGTATTTTATACGAGCGTACTGTCGTCAGCTATATTGAATACAAGTTTCATCCATCTGCACCTCATAATTTTCTAATAATCACCACATTTTCAGTTATTTTTCAACAATTTAGTACATTTTTCACACATATCTAATTTTTTCTTCACTTTTTAGTACCGTACCCCGTCCGGATTCTCCTTGCATCTTATAGTACAGTCAAAGACGAACACGCCGATACCCCACAAGTGGGGTTTCGCGACCACCAAAACCCAGTTTTCGGTCCTCCCAACCACTTTTTATCGTTAAAATAGCACATTTGTACTTATCACTTTCTCATATCTCATTTTATTATTGCACAATTGTATTTTTGTAATAGGTCTCAACGAGACGAATCTGTAGACACCACATTTGTGGTTCTACCTTGTCCCTGAGAGTTTTAAAAGCCATTAATATCGTAAAATATCACTAATTTACCGCCCAAAAGTTTACCTAAGCGGTACAACATATACGAATTTCATTGAAAATTAATTTTTGAATTCACGGGTTTTTGCTGTCATTTAGGCTTCCTAGCATCTTAACTTATATTCTTTTAGTCCCCCATTTGGTTTCAATAGTCAGGATCGTTCTCCAGAGCACCTGAAACATACAAATTTTCACGTTTTTAAGTAATTAATTAAATTCAATTTGATACTCACCCTCTGTGCAGTATATCCGCAATACCGCCGTGCAAACTTATTTTTTACGTTTGTATCGTTGCCACCTAGCTCTCCTATAAATTTCACTCGCTTGCATCTTGTAGTTCTCCTGTAATAAAATTTTTAACGTATTAATAATAACTTAGTAAAATTTTCATAAAAATTTCACTTTGGTACTCACCTTCCGTGACGTACTGATAACGCAGCGTTGTACAATCGTATTTTATACGAGCGTACTGTCGTCAGCTATATTGAATACAAGTTTCATCCATCTGCACCTCATAATTTTCTAATAATCACCACATTTTCAGTTATTTTTCAACAATTTAGTACATTTTTCACACATATCTAATTTTTTCTTCACTTTTTAGTACCGTACCCCGTCCGGATTCTCCTTGCATCTTATAGTACAGTCAAAGACGAACACGCCGATACCCCACAAGTGGGGTTTCGCGACCACCAAAACCCAGTTTTCGGTCCTCCCAACCACTTTTTATCGTTAAAATAGCACATTTGTACTTATCACTTTCTCATATCTCATTTTATTATTGCACAATTGTATTTTTGTAATAGGTCTCAACGAGACGAATCTGTAGACACCACATTTGTGGTTCTACCTTGTCCCTGAGAGTTTTAAAAGCCATTAATATCGTAAAATATCACTAATTTACCGCCCAAAAGTTTACCTAAGCGGTACAACATATACGAATTTCATTGAAAATTAATTTTTGAATTCACGGGTTTTTGCTGTCATTTAGGCTTCCTAGCATCTTAACTTATATTCTTTTAGTCCCCCATTTGGTTTCAATAGTCAGGATCGTTCTCCAGAGCACCTGAAACATACAAATTTTCACGTTTTTAAGTAATTAATTAAATTCAATTTGATACTCACCCTCTGTGCAGTATATCCGCAATACCGCCGTGCAAACTTATTTTTTACGTTTGTATCGTTGCCACCTAGCTCTCCTATAAATTTCACTCGCTTGCATCTTGTAGTTCTCCTGTAATAAAATTTTTAACGTATTAATAATAACTTAGTAAAATTTTCATAAAAATTTCACTTTGGTACTCACCTTCCGTGACGTACTGATAACGCAGCGTTGTACAATCGTATTTTATACGAGCGTACTGTCGTCAGCTATATTGAATACAAGTTTCATCCATCTGCACCTCATAATTTTCTAATAATCACCACATTTTCAGTTATTTTTCAACAATTTAGTACATTTTTCACACATATCTAATTTTTTCTTCACTTTTTAGTACCGTACCCCGTCCGGATTCTCCTTGCATCTTATAGTACAGTCAAAGACGAACACGCCGATACCCCACAAGTGGGGTTTCGCGACCACCAAAACCCAGTTTTCGGTCCTCCCAACCACTTTTTATCGTTAAAATAGCACATTTGTACTTATCACTTTCTCATATCTCATTTTATTATTGCACAATTGTATTTTTGTAATAGGTCTCAACGAGACGAATCTGTAGACACCACATTTGTGGTTCTACCTTGTCCCTGAGAGTTTTAAAAGCCATTAATATCGTAAAATATCACTAATTTACCGCCCAAAAGTTTACCTAAGCGGTACAACATATACGAATTTCATTGAAAATTAATTTTTGAATTCACGGGTTTTTGCTGTCATTTAGGCTTCCTAGCATCTTAACTTATATTCTTTTAGTCCCCCATTTGGTTTCAATAGTCAGGATCGTTCTCCAGAGCACCTGAAACATACAAATTTTCACGTTTTTAAGTAATTAATTAAATTCAATTTGATACTCACCCTCTGTGCAGTATATCCGCAATACCGCCGTGCAAACTTATTTTTTACGTTTGTATCGTTGCCACCTAGCTCTCCTATAAATTTCACTCGCTTGCATCTTGTAGTTCTCCTGTAATAAAATTTTTAACGTATTAATAATAACTTAGTAAAATTTTCATAAAAATTTCACTTTGGTACTCACCTTCCGTGACGTACTGATAACGCAGCGTTGTACAATCGTATTTTATACGAGCGTACTGTCGTCAGCTATATTGAATACAAGTTTCATCCATCTGCACCTCATAATTTTCTAATAATCACCACATTTTCAGTTATTTTTCAACAATTTAGTACATTTTTCACACATATCTAATTTTTTCTTCACTTTTTAGTACCGTACCCCGTCCGGATTCTCCTTGCATCTTATAGTACAGTCAAAGACGAACACGCCGATACCCCACAAGTGGGGTTTCGCGACCACCAAAACCCAGTTTTCGGTCCTCCCAACCACTTTTTATCGTTAAAATAGCACATTTGTACTTATCACTTTCTCATATCTCATTTTATTATTGCACAATTGTATTTTTGTAATAGGTCTCAACGAGACGAATCTGTAGACACCACATTTGTGGTTCTACCTTGTCCCTGAGAGTTTTAAAAGCCATTAATATCGTAAAATATCACTAATTTACCGCCCAAAAGTTTACCTAAGCGGTACAACATATACGAATTTCATTGAAAATTAATTTTTGAATTCACGGGTTTTTGCTGTCATTTAGGCTTCCTAGCATCTTAACTTATATTCTTTTAGTCCCCCATTTGGTTTCAATAGTCAGGATCGTTCTCCAGAGCACCTGAAACATACAAATTTTCACGTTTTTAAGTAATTAATTAAATTCAATTTGATACTCACCCTCTGTGCAGTATATCCGCAATACCGCCGTGCAAACTTATTTTTTACGTTTGTATCGTTGCCACCTAGCTCTCCTATAAATTTCACTCGCTTGCATCTTGTAGTTCTCCTGTAATAAAATTTTTAACGTATTAATAATAACTTAGTAAAATTTTCATAAAAATTTCACTTTGGTACTCACCTTCCGTGACGTACTGATAACGCAGCGTTGTACAATCGTATTTTATACGAGCGTACTGTCGTCAGCTATATTGAATACAAGTTTCATCCATCTGCACCTCATAATTTTCTAATAATCACCACATTTTCAGTTATTTTTCAACAATTTAGTACATTTTTCACACATATCTAATTTTTTCTTCACTTTTTAGTACCGTACCCCGTCCGGATTCTCCTTGCATCTTATAGTACAGTCAAAGACGAACACGCCGATACCCCACAAGTGGGGTTTCGCGACCACCAAAACCCAGTTTTCGGTCCTCCCAACCACTTTTTATCGTTAAAATAGCACATTTGTACTTATCACTTTCTCATATCTCATTTTATTATTGCACAATTGTATTTTTGTAATAGGTCTCAACGAGACGAATCTGTAGACACCACATTTGTGGTTCTACCTTGTCCCTGAGAGTTTTAAAAGCCATTAATATCGTAAAATATCACTAATTTACCGCCCAAAAGTTTACCTAAGCGGTACAACATATACGAATTTCATTGAAAATTAATTTTTGAATTCACGGGTTTTTGCTGTCATTTAGGCTTCCTAGCATCTTAACTTATATTCTTTTAGTCCCCCATTTGGTTTCAATAGTCAGGATCGTTCTCCAGAGCACCTGAAACATACAAATTTTCACGTTTTTAAGTAATTAATTAAATTCAATTTGATACTCACCCTCTGTGCAGTATATCCGCAATACCGCCGTGCAAACTTATTTTTTACGTTTGTATCGTTGCCACCTAGCTCTCCTATAAATTTCACTCGCTTGCATCTTGTAGTTCTCCTGTAATAAAATTTTTAACGTATTAATAATAACTTAGTAAAATTTTCATAAAAATTTCACTTTGGTACTCACCTTCCGTGACGTACTGATAACGCAGCGTTGTACAATCGTATTTTATACGAGCGTACTGTCGTCAGCTATATTGAATACAAGTTTCATCCATCTGCACCTCATAATTTTCTAATAATCACCACATTTTCAGTTATTTTTCAACAATTTAGTACATTTTTCACACATATCTAATTTTTTCTTCACTTTTTAGTACCGTACCCCGTCCGGATTCTCCTTGCATCTTATAGTACAGTCAAAGACGAACACGCCGATACCCCACAAGTGGGGTTTCGCGACCACCAAAACCCAGTTTTCGGTCCTCCCAACCACTTTTTATCGTTAAAATAGCACATTTGTACTTATCACTTTCTCATATCTCATTTTATTATTGCACAATTGTATTTTTGTAATAGGTCTCAACGAGACGAATCTGTAGACACCACATTTGTGGTTCTACCTTGTCCCTGAGAGTTTTAAAAGCCATTAATATCGTAAAATATCACTAATTTACCGCCCAAAAGTTTACCTAAGCGGTACAACATATACGAATTTCATTGAAAATTAATTTTTGAATTCACGGGTTTTTGCTGTCATTTAGGCTTCCTAGCATCTTAACTTATATTCTTTTAGTCCCCCATTTGGTTTCAATAGTCAGGATCGTTCTCCAGAGCACCTGAAACATACAAATTTTCACGTTTTTAAGTAATTAATTAAATTCAATTTGATACTCACCCTCTGTGCAGTATATCCGCAATACCGCCGTGCAAACTTATTTTTTACGTTTGTATCGTTGCCACCTAGCTCTCCTATAAATTTCACTCGCTTGCATCTTGTAGTTCTCCTGTAATAAAATTTTTAACGTATTAATAATAACTTAGTAAAATTTTCATAAAAATTTCACTTTGGTACTCACCTTCCGTGACGTACTGATAACGCAGCGTTGTACAATCGTATTTTATACGAGCGTACTGTCGTCAGCTATATTGAATACAAGTTTCATCCATCTGCACCTCATAATTTTCTAATAATCACCACATTTTCAGTTATTTTTCAACAATTTAGTACATTTTTCACACATATCTAATTTTTTCTTCACTTTTTAGTACCGTACCCCGTCCGGATTCTCCTTGCATCTTATAGTACAGTCAAAGACGAACACGCCGATACCCCACAAGTGGGGTTTCGCGACCACCAAAACCCAGTTTTCGGTCCTCCCAACCACTTTTTATCGTTAAAATAGCACATTTGTACTTATCACTTTCTCATATCTCATTTTATTATTGCACAATTGTATTTTTGTAATAGGTCTCAACGAGACGAATCTGTAGACACCACATTTGTGGTTCTACCTTGTCCCTGAGAGTTTTAAAAGCCATTAATATCGTAAAATATCACTAATTTACCGCCCAAAAGTTTACCTAAGCGGTACAACATATACGAATTTCATTGAAAATTAATTTTTGAATTCACGGGTTTTTGCTGTCATTTAGGCTTCCTAGCATCTTAACTTATATTCTTTTAGTCCCCCATTTGGTTTCAATAGTCAGGATCGTTCTCCAGAGCACCTGAAACATACAAATTTTCACGTTTTTAAGTAATTAATTAAATTCAATTTGATACTCACCCTCTGTGCAGTATATCCGCAATACCGCCGTGCAAACTTATTTTTTACGTTTGTATCGTTGCCACCTAGCTCTCCTATAAATTTCACTCGCTTGCATCTTGTAGTTCTCCTGTAATAAAATTTTTAACGTATTAATAATAACTTAGTAAAATTTTCATAAAAATTTCACTTTGGTACTCACCTTCCGTGACGTACTGATAACGCAGCGTTGTACAATCGTATTTTATACGAGCGTACTGTCGTCAGCTATATTGAATACAAGTTTCATCCATCTGCACCTCATAATTTTCTAATAATCACCACATTTTCAGTTATTTTTCAACAATTTAGTACATTTTTCACACATATCTAATTTTTTCTTCACTTTTTAGTACCGTACCCCGTCCGGATTCTCCTTGCATCTTATAGTACAGTCAAAGACGAACACGCCGATACCCCACAAGTGGGGTTTCGCGACCACCAAAACCCAGTTTTCGGTCCTCCCAACCACTTTTTATCGTTAAAATAGCACATTTGTACTTATCACTTTCTCATATCTCATTTTATTATTGCACAATTGTATTTTTGTAATAGGTCTCAACGAGACGAATCTGTAGACACCACATTTGTGGTTCTACCTTGTCCCTGAGAGTTTTAAAAGCCATTAATATCGTAAAATATCACTAATTTACCGCCCAAAAGTTTACCTAAGCGGTACAACATATACGAATTTCATTGAAAATTAATTTTTGAATTCACGGGTTTTTGCTGTCATTTAGGCTTCCTAGCATCTTAACTTATATTCTTTTAGTCCCCCATTTGGTTTCAATAGTCAGGATCGTTCTCCAGAGCACCTGAAACATACAAATTTTCACGTTTTTAAGTAATTAATTAAATTCAATTTGATACTCACCCTCTGTGCAGTATATCCGCAATACCGCCGTGCAAACTTATTTTTTACGTTTGTATCGTTGCCACCTAGCTCTCCTATAAATTTCACTCGCTTGCATCTTGTAGTTCTCCTGTAATAAAATTTTTAACGTATTAATAATAACTTAGTAAAATTTTCATAAAAATTTCACTTTGGTACTCACCTTCCGTGACGTACTGATAACGCAGCGTTGTACAATCGTATTTTATACGAGCGTACTGTCGTCAGCTATATTGAATACAAGTTTCATCCATCTGCACCTCATAATTTTCTAATAATCACCACATTTTCAGTTATTTTTCAACAATTTAGTACATTTTTCACACATATCTAATTTTTTCTTCACTTTTTAGTACCGTACCCCGTCCGGATTCTCCTTGCATCTTATAGTACAGTCAAAGACGAACACGCCGATACCCCACAAGTGGGGTTTCGCGACCACCAAAACCCAGTTTTCGGTCCTCCCAACCACTTTTTATCATTAAAATAGCACATTTGTACTTATCACTTTCTCATATCTCATTTTATTATTGCACAATTGTATTTTTGTAATAGGTCTCAACGAGACGAATCTGTAGACACCACATTTGTGGTTCTACCTTGTCCCTGAGAGTTTTAAAAGCCATTAATATCGTAAAATATCACTAATTTACCGCCCAAAAGTTTACCTAAGCGGTACAACATATACGAATTTCATTGAAAATTAATTTTTGAATTCACGGGTTTTTGCTGTCATTTAGGCTTCCTAGCATCTTAACTTATATTCTTTTAGTCCCCCATTTGGTTTCAATAGTCAGGATCGTTCTCCAGAGCACCTGAAACATACAAATTTTCACGTTTTTAAGTAATTAATTAAATTCAATTTGATACTCACCCTCTGTGCAGTATATCCGCAATACCGCCGTGCAAACTTATTTTTTACGTTTGTATCGTTGCCACCTAGCTCTCCTATAAATTTCACTCGCTTGCATCTTGTAGTTCTCCTGTAATAAAATTTTTAACGTATTAATAATAACTTAGTAAAATTTTCATAAAAATTTCACTTTGGTACTCACCTTCCGTGACGTACTGATAACGCAGCGTTGTACAATCGTATTTTATACGAGCGTACTGTCGTCAGCTATATTGAATACAAGTTTCATCCATCTGCACCTCATAATTTTCTAATAATCACCACATTTTCAGTTATTTTTCAACAATTTAGTACATTTTTCACACATATCTAATTTTTTCTTCACTTTTTAGTACCGTACCCCGTCCGGATTCTCCTTGCATCTTATAGTACAGTCAAAGACGAACACGCCGATACCCCACAAGTGGGGTTTCGCGACCACCAAAACCCAGTTTTCGGTCCTCCCAACCACTTTTTATCGTTAAAATAGCACATTTGTACTTATCACTTTCTCATATCTCATTTTATTATTGCACAATTGTATTTTTGTAATAGGTCTCAACGAGACGAATCTGTAGACACCACATTTGTGGTTCTACCTTGTCCCTGAGAGTTTTAAAAGCCATTAATATCGTAAAATATCACTAATTTACCGCCCAAAAGTTTACCTAAGCGGTACAACATATACGAATTTCATTGAAAATTAATTTTTGAATTCACGGGTTTTTGCTGTCATTTAGGCTTCCTAGCATCTTAACTTATATTCTTTTAGTCCCCCATTTGGTTTCAATAGTCAGGATCGTTCTCCAGAGCACCTGAAACATACAAATTTTCACGTTTTTAAGTAATTAATTAAATTCAATTTGATACTCACCCTCTGTGCAGTATATCCGCAATACCGCCGTGCAAACTTATTTTTTACGTTTGTATCGTTGCCACCTAGCTCTCCTATAAATTTCACTCGCTTGCATCTTGTAGTTCTCCTGTAATAAAATTTTTAACGTATTAATAATAACTTAGTAAAATTTTCATAAAAATTTCACTTTGGTACTCACCTTCCGTGACGTACTGATAACGCAGCGTTGTACAATCGTATTTTATACGAGCGTACTGTCGTCAGCTATATTGAATACAAGTTTCATCCATCTGCACCTCATAATTTTCTAATAATCACCACATTTTCAGTTATTTTTCAACAATTTAGTACATTTTTCACACATATCTAATTTTTTCTTCACTTTTTAGTACCGTACCCCGTCCGGATTCTCCTTGCATCTTATAGTACAGTCAAAGACGAACACGCCGATACCCCACAAGTGGGGTTTCGCGACCACCAAAACCCAGTTTTCGGTCCTCCCAACCACTTTTTATCGTTAAAATAGCACATTTGTACTTATCACTTTCTCATATCTCATTTTATTATTGCACAATTGTATTTTTGTAATAGGTCTCAACGAGACGAATCTGTAGACACCACATTTGTGGTTCTACCTTGTCCCTGAGAGTTTTAAAAGCCATTAATATCGTAAAATATCACTAATTTACCGCCCAAAAGTTTACCTAAGCGGTACAACATATACGAATTTCATTGAAAATTAATTTTTGAATTCACGGGTTTTTGCTGTCATTTAGGCTTCCTAGCATCTTAACTTATATTCTTTTAGTCCCCCATTTGGTTTCAATAGTCAGGATCGTTCTCCAGAGCACCTGAAACATACAAATTTTCACGTTTTTAAGTAATTAATTAAATTCAATTTGATACTCACCCTCTGTGCAGTATATCCGCAATACCGCCGTGCAAACTTATTTTTTACGTTTGTATCGTTGCCACCTAGCTCTCCTATAAATTTCACTCGCTTGCATCTTGTAGTTCTCCTGTAATAAAATTTTTAACGTATTAATAATAACTTAGTAAAATTTTCATAAAAATTTCACTTTGGTACTCACCTTCCGTGACGTACTGATAACGCAGCGTTGTACAATCGTATTTTATACGAGCGTACTGTCGTCAGCTATATTGAATACAAGTTTCATCCATCTGCACCTCATAATTTTCTAATAATCACCACATTTTCAGTTATTTTTCAACAATTTAGTACATTTTTCACACATATCTAATTTTTTCTTCACTTTTTAGTACCGTACCCCGTCCGGATTCTCCTTGCATCTTATAGTACAGTCAAAGACGAACACGCCGATACCCCACAAGTGGGGTTTCGCGACCACCAAAACCCAGTTTTCGGTCCTCCCAACCACTTTTTATCGTTAAAATAGCACATTTGTACTTATCACTTTCTCATATCTCATTTTATTATTGCACAATTGTATTTTTGTAATAGGTCTCAACGAGACGAATCTGTAGACACCACATTTGTGGTTCTACCTTGTCCCTGAGAGTTTTAAAAGCCATTAATATCGTAAAATATCACTAATTTACCGCCCAAAAGTTTACCTAAGCGGTACAACATATACGAATTTCATTGAAAATTAATTTTTGAATTCACGGGTTTTTGCTGTCATTTAGGCTTCCTAGCATCTTAACTTATATTCTTTTAGTCCCCCATTTGGTTTCAATAGTCAGGATCGTTCTCCAGAGCACCTGAAACTGCGGTGTCCCACAGGGGTCGGTCCTTGGACCCACCCTGTGGAACATCGGCTACGACTGGGCGTTGAGAGGGAGCCTCCTACCCGGGCTGGGCGTGATCTGTTACGCCGACGACACGCTCGTCACAGCCCGCGGTAGGACGCTGGAGGAGGCGGCAGGCCTGGCGACTCTCGGCACCGAAGAGATCGTCAGGCGGATCGAGGCGCTGGGGTTGAGGGTGGCCCTGGACAAGACAGAGGCCCTCTTGTTCCATGGGCCCCGCATGGGCCCTCCCATCGGCGTTTCGATCACCGTCAATTCGGTTGACATCAGCATCCGGGCCCATATGAGGTATTTGGGCCTGGTGCTCGACGGGCATTGGTGGTTTCGGGAGCATTTCCGCAGGCTCGCTCCGCGGCTCGTCGGCGCGGCGTCCGCCCTTTCATGGCTAATGCCGAATGTGGGCGGACCGAGCGCTACGTGCCGACAGCTGTACACGGGGGTCGTCCGGTCGATGGCCCTGTACGGCGCACCGGTGTGGGCGGGGTCCCTGACCGTCCGACTCAGGGCTCTTCTGTGGCGACCACAGAGGGCCATGGCGGTCAGGGCTGTACGCGGGTACCGCACGGTGGCGACGGAGGCAGCGTGCCTGTTGGCCGGGAGTCCCCCGTGGGACCTGGAGGCGGAAATGCTCGCTGATTTGTATCGGCGGGTGTCGGGGGTGCGCGCGGAGGGCGGTGTGGCCTCTTTGAGGGAACTCACCGCCTGGCGCGTTGACGCCCGCCTAGATGTCATTGCCCGTTGGGCAGTCCGGCTGGAGAGGCCTCGGTTCGGTGTAAGGACCGTAGAGGCCTTCCGGCCGGTGCTGATGCAGTGGTTGGAACGGCGGCACGGGGTGCTCTCCTTCCGACTGGTGCAGGTTTTGACGGGGCATGGATGCTTCGCCAAATACCTGCACAAGGTCGTCAGGAGGGAGAGTACACCGTCCTGCCACCACTGCGATTGCGACGAAGACACGGCGCAGCATACGCTCGAGGTTTGTGCCGCTTGGGCAGAGCAGCGTCGTGAACTCGTCGCAATCATCGGTGCCGACCTGACGCTGCCGACCATCGCCAGGGCGATGCTCGACAGCGTCAGGAACTGGGACGCGGTCGCAACCTTCTGCGAGGCAGTAGTCTCGCGGAAGGAGGCGGCGGAGCGCGTGCGCGAGGAGCGTCTCCTCGACGGCGCGAGCCGCCGCCGGCGACTGGGGCGGCGCAGGCGCGATTACCTGCGCCTGATGCCGCCCTAGCCAAGGCCGCGGGTGACTGGATCGGGGAATTAGTCCGTCACCCGCCGAGAGGCCGACCGCGTGAGGAAAGACCGACATCCTACCCGAGGGGGGGATGTCGGTCGAGGAGAGGGTACTCCTCAGGGGTATTCCGTCGGGCCGACCACTGACGTCAAGTCACTCTGCTCCGGTGGTCGGCCCAACGACGAAGGCGACGTCACGGGTGGGTTACGGGTGTGCGCGCTTACGCCCCTCTGTCACCCCGGACGGAGTGGTGCGAGGAGTGCGCCGACCGTAGCCCACCCCCCAAAAAAAAAAAAAAAAAAAAAAAAAAAAAGAGCACCTGAAACATACAAATTTTCACGTTTTTAAGTAATTAATTAAATTCAATTTGATACTCACCCTCTGTGCAGTATATCCGCAATACCGCCGTGCAAACTTATTTTTTACGTTTGTATCGTTGCCACCTAGCTCTCCTATAAATTTCACTCGCTTGCATCTTGTAGTTCTCCTGTAATAAAATTTTTAACGTATTAATAATAACTTAGTAAAATTTTCATAAAAATTTCACTTTGGTACTCACCTTCCGTGACGTACTGATAACGCAGCGTTGTACAATCGTATTTTATACGAGCGTACTGTCGTCAGCTATATTGAATACAAGTTTCATCCATCTGCACCTCATAATTTTCTAATAATCACCACATTTTCAGTTATTTTTCAACAATTTAGTACATTTTTCACACATATCTAATTTTTTCTTCACTTTTTAGTACCGTACCCCGTCCGGATTCTCCTTGCATCTTATAGTACAGTCAAAGACGAACACGCCGATACCCCACAAGTGGGGTTTCGCGACCACCAAAACCCAGTTTTCGGTCCTCCCAACCACTTTTTATCGTTAAAATAGCACATTTGTACTTATCACTTTCTCATATCTCATTTTATTATTGCACAATTGTATTTTTGTAATAGGTCTCAACGAGACGAATCTGTAGACACCACATTTGTGGTTCTACCTTGTCCCTGAGAGTTTTAAAAGCCATTAATATCGTAAAATATCACTAATTTACCGCCCAAAAGTTTACCTAAGCGGTACAACATATACGAATTTCATTGAAAATTAATTTTTGAATTCACGGGTTTTTGCTGTCATTTAGGCTTCCTAGCATCTTAACTTATATTCTTTTAGTCCCCCATTTGGTTTCAATAGTCAGGATCGTTCTCCAGAGCACCTGAAACATACAAATTTTCACGTTTTTAAGTAATTAATTAAATTCAATTTGATACTCACCCTCTGTGCAGTATATCCGCAATACCGCCGTGCAAACTTATTTTTTACGTTTGTATCGTTGCCACCTAGCTCTCCTATAAATTTCACTCGCTTGCATCTTGTAGTTCTCCTGTAATAAAATTTTTAACGTATTAATAATAACTTAGTAAAATTTTCATAAAAATTTCACTTTGGTACTCACCTTCCGTGACGTACTGATAACGCAGCGTTGTACAATCGTATTTTATACGAGCGTACTGTCGTCAGCTATATTGAATACAAGTTTCATCCATCTGCACCTCATAATTTTCTAATAATCACCACATTTTCAGTTATTTTTCAACAATTTAGTACATTTTTCACACATATCTAATTTTTTCTTCACTTTTTAGTACCGTACCCCGTCCGGATTCTCCTTGCATCTTATAGTACAGTCAAAGACGAACACGCCGATACCCCACAAGTGGGGTTTCGCGACCACCAAAACCCAGTTTTCGGTCCTCCCAACCACTTTTTATCGTTAAAATAGCACATTTGTACTTATCACTTTCTCATATCTCATTTTATTATTGCACAATTGTATTTTTGTAATAGGTCTCAACGAGACGAATCTGTAGACACCACATTTGTGGTTCTACCTTGTCCCTGAGAGTTTTAAAAGCCATTAATATCGTAAAATATCACTAATTTACCGCCCAAAAGTTTACCTAAGCGGTACAACATATACGAATTTCATTGAAAATTAATTTTTGAATTCACGGGTTTTTGCTGTCATTTAGGCTTCCTAGCATCTTAACTTATATTCTTTTAGTCCCCCATTTGGTTTCAATAGTCAGGATCGTTCTCCAGAGCACCTGAAACATACAAATTTTCACGTTTTTAAGTAATTAATTAAATTCAATTTGATACTCACCCTCTGTGCAGTATATCCGCAATACCGCCGTGCAAACTTATTTTTTACGTTTGTATCGTTGCCACCTAGCTCTCCTATAAATTTCACTCGCTTGCATCTTGTAGTTCTCCTGTAATAAAATTTTTAACGTATTAATAATAACTTAGTAAAATTTTCATAAAAATTTCACTTTGGTACTCACCTTCCGTGACGTACTGATAACGCAGCGTTGTACAATCGTATTTTATACGAGCGTACTGTCGTCAGCTATATTGAATACAAGTTTCATCCATCTGCACCTCATAATTTTCTAATAATCACCACATTTTCAGTTATTTTTCAACAATTTAGTACATTTTTCACACATATCTAATTTTTTCTTCACTTTTTAGTACCGTACCCCGTCCGGATTCTCCTTGCATCTTATAGTACAGTCAAAGACGAACACGCCGATACCCCACAAGTGGGGTTTCGCGACCACCAAAACCCAGTTTTCGGTCCTCCCAACCACTTTTTATCGTTAAAATAGCACATTTGTACTTATCACTTTCTCATATCTCATTTTATTATTGCACAATTGTATTTTTGTAATAGGTCTCAACGAGACGAATCTGTAGACACCACATTTGTGGTTCTACCTTGTCCCTGAGAGTTTTAAAAGCCATTAATATCGTAAAATATCACTAATTTACCGCCCAAAAGTTTACCTAAGCGGTACAACATATACGAATTTCATTGAAAATTAATTTTTGAATTCACGGGTTTTTGCTGTCATTTAGGCTTCCTAGCATCTTAACTTATATTCTTTTAGTCCCCCATTTGGTTTCAATAGTCAGGATCGTTCTCCAGAGCACCTGAAACATACAAATTTTCACGTTTTTAAGTAATTAATTAAATTCAATTTGATACTCACCCTCTGTGCAGTATATCCGCAATACCGCCGTGCAAACTTATTTTTTACGTTTGTATCGTTGCCACCTAGCTCTCCTATAAATTTCACTCGCTTGCATCTTGTAGTTCTCCTGTAATAAAATTTTTAACGTATTAATAATAACTTAGTAAAATTTTCATAAAAATTTCACTTTGGTACTCACCTTCCGTGACGTACTGATAACGCAGCGTTGTACAATCGTATTTTATACGAGCGTACTGTCGTCAGCTATATTGAATACAAGTTTCATCCATCTGCACCTCATAATTTTCTAATAATCACCACATTTTCAGTTATTTTTCAACAATTTAGTACATTTTTCACACATATCTAATTTTTTCTTCACTTTTTAGTACCGTACCCCGTCCGGATTCTCCTTGCATCTTATAGTACAGTCAAAGACGAACACGCCGATACCCCACAAGTGGGGTTTCGCGACCACCAAAACCCAGTTTTCGGTCCTCCCAACCACTTTTTATCGTTAAAATAGCACATTTGTACTTATCACTTTCTCATATCTCATTTTATTATTGCACAATTGTATTTTTGTAATAGGTCTCAACGAGACGAATCTGTAGACACCACATTTGTGGTTCTACCTTGTCCCTGAGAGTTTTAAAAGCCATTAATATCGTAAAATATCACTAATTTACCGCCCAAAAGTTTACCTAAGCGGTACAACATATACGAATTTCATTGAAAATTAATTTTTGAATTCACGGGTTTTTGCTGTCATTTAGGCTTCCTAGCATCTTAACTTATATTCTTTTAGTCCCCCATTTGGTTTCAATAGTCAGGATCGTTCTCCAGAGCACCTGAAACATACAAATTTTCACGTTTTTAAGTAATTAATTAAATTCAATTTGATACTCACCCTCTGTGCAGTATATCCGCAATACCGCCGTGCAAACTTATTTTTTACGTTTGTATCGTTGCCACCTAGCTCTCCTATAAATTTCACTCGCTTGCATCTTGTAGTTCTCCTGTAATAAAATTTTTAACGTATTAATAATAACTTAGTAAAATTTTCATAAAAATTTCACTTTGGTACTCACCTTCCGTGACGTACTGATAACGCAGCGTTGTACAATCGTATTTTATACGAGCGTACTGTCGTCAGCTATATTGAATACAAGTTTCATCCATCTGCACCTCATAATTTTCTAATAATCACCACATTTTCAGTTATTTTTCAACAATTTAGTACATTTTTCACACATATCTAATTTTTTCTTCACTTTTTAGTACCGTACCCCGTCCGGATTCTCCTTGCATCTTATAGTACAGTCAAAGACGAACACGCCGATACCCCACAAGTGGGGTTTCGCGACCACCAAAACCCAGTTTTCGGTCCTCCCAACCACTTTTTATCGTTAAAATAGCACATTTGTACTTATCACTTTCTCATATCTCATTTTATTATTGCACAATTGTATTTTTGTAATAGGTCTCAACGAGACGAATCTGTAGACACCACATTTGTGGTTCTACCTTGTCCCTGAGAGTTTTAAAAGCCATTAATATCGTAAAATATCACTAATTTACCGCCCAAAAGTTTACCTAAGCGGTACAACATATACGAATTTCATTGAAAATTAATTTTTGAATTCACGGGTTTTTGCTGTCATTTAGGCTTCCTAGCATCTTAACTTATATTCTTTTAGTCCCCCATTTGGTTTCAATAGTCAGGATCGTTCTCCAGAGCACCTGAAACATACAAATTTTCACGTTTTTAAGTAATTAATTAAATTCAATTTGATACTCACCCTCTGTGCAGTATATCCGCAATACCGCCGTGCAAACTTATTTTTTACGTTTGTATCGTTGCCACCTAGCTCTCCTATAAATTTCACTCGCTTGCATCTTGTAGTTCTCCTGTAATAAAATTTTTAACGTATTAATAATAACTTAGTAAAATTTTCATAAAAATTTCACTTTGGTACTCACCTTCCGTGACGTACTGATAACGCAGCGTTGTACAATCGTATTTTATACGAGCGTACTGTCGTCAGCTATATTGAATACAAGTTTCATCCATCTGCACCTCATAATTTTCTAATAATCACCACATTTTCAGTTATTTTTCAACAATTTAGTACATTTTTCACACATATCTAATTTTTTCTTCACTTTTTAGTACCGTACCCCGTCCGGATTCTCCTTGCATCTTATAGTACAGTCAAAGACGAACACGCCGATACCCCACAAGTGGGGTTTCGCGACCACCAAAACCCAGTTTTCGGTCCTCCCAACCACTTTTTATCGTTAAAATAGCACATTTGTACTTATCACTTTCTCATATCTCATTTTATTATTGCACAATTGTATTTTTGTAATAGGTCTCAACGAGACGAATCTGTAGACACCACATTTGTGGTTCTACCTTGTCCCTGAGAGTTTTAAAAGCCATTAATATCGTAAAATATCACTAATTTACCGCCCAAAAGTTTACCTAAGCGGTACAACATATACGAATTTCATTGAAAATTAATTTTTGAATTCACGGGTTTTTGCTGTCATTTAGGCTTCCTAGCATCTTAACTTATATTCTTTTAGTCCCCCATTTGGTTTCAATAGTCAGGATCGTTCTCCAGAGCACCTGAAACATACAAATTTTCACGTTTTTAAGTAATTAATTAAATTCAATTTGATACTCACCCTCTGTGCAGTATATCCGCAATACCGCCGTGCAAACTTATTTTTTACGTTTGTATCGTTGCCACCTAGCTCTCCTATAAATTTCACTCGCTTGCATCTTGTAGTTCTCCTGTAATAAAATTTTTAACGTATTAATAATAACTTAGTAAAATTTTCATAAAAATTTCACTTTGGTACTCACCTTCCGTGACGTACTGATAACGCAGCGTTGTACAATCGTATTTTATACGAGCGTACTGTCGTCAGCTATATTGAATACAAGTTTCATCCATCTGCACCTCATAATTTTCTAATAATCACCACATTTTCAGTTATTTTTCAACAATTTAGTACATTTTTCACACATATCTAATTTTTTCTTCACTTTTTAGTACCGTACCCCGTCCGGATTCTCCTTGCATCTTATAGTACAGTCAAAGACGAACACGCCGATACCCCACAAGTGGGGTTTCGCGACCACCAAAACCCAGTTTTCGGTCCTCCCAACCACTTTTTATCGTTAAAATAGCACATTTGTACTTATCACTTTCTCATATCTCATTTTATTATTGCACAATTGTATTTTTGTAATAGGTCTCAACGAGACGAATCTGTAGACACCACATTTGTCCGTGGCGACTGAGGCCGTCGCCGGCGGAGGAGTGCTGTTGGTGGTGTCCCTGGACATCGCCAACGCATTCAATAGTCTGCCATTTAGCTGCATCAGGGAGGCGCTCCGATACCACGGAGTGCCAGTTTACCTGAGGCGGCTAGTGGCAGACTATTTGGAGGGGCGCAGCGTCCTCTACACCAACCGAGTAGGGGACGTTGTGCGAACGCCCATGACGTGCGGTGTCCCACAGGGGTCGGTCCTTGGACCCACCCTGTGGAACATCGGCTACGACTGGGCGTTGAGAGGGAGCCTCCTACCCGGGCTGGGCGTGATCTGTTACGCCGACGACACGCTCGTCACAGCCCGCGGTAGGACGCTGGAGGAGGCGGCAGGCCTGGCGACTCTCGGCACCGAAGAGATCGTCAGGCGGATCGAGGCGCTGGGGTTGAGGGTGGCCCTGGACAAGACAGAGGCCCTCTTGTTCCATGGGCCCCGCATGGGCCCTCCCATCGGCGTTTCGATCACCGTCAATTCGGTTGACATCAGCATCCGGGCCCATATGAGGTATTTGGGCCTGGTGCTCGACGGGCATTGGTGGTTTCGGGAGCATTTCCGCAGGCTCGCTCCGCGGCTCGTCGGCGCGGCGTCCGCCCTTTCATGGCTAATGCCGAATGTGGGCGGACCGAGCGCTACGTGCCGACAGCTGTACACGGGGGTCGTCCGGTCGATGGCCCTGTACGGCGCACCGGTGTGGGCGGGGTCCCTGACCGTCCGACTCAGGGCTCTTCTGTGGCGACCACAGAGGGCCATGGCGGTCAGGGCTGTACGCGGGTACCGCACGGTGGCGACGGAGGCAGCGTGCCTGTTGGCCGGGAGTCCTCCGTGGGACCTGGAGGCGGAAATGCTCGCCGATTTGTATCGGCGGGTGTCGGGGGTGCGCGCGGAGGGCGGTGTGGCCTCTTTGAGGGAACTCACCGCCTGGCGCGTTGACGCCCGCCTAGATGTCATTGCCCGTTGGGCAGTCCGGATGGAGAGGCCTCGGTTCGGTGTGCGGACCGTAGAGGCCTTCCGGCCGGTGCTGATGCAGTGGTTGGAACGGCGGCACGGGGTGCTCTCCTTCCGACTGGTGCAGGTTTTGACGGGGCATGGATGCTTCGCCAAATACCTGCACAAGGTCGTCAGGAGGGAGAGTACACCGTCCTGCCACCACTGCGATTGCGACGAGGACACGGCGCAGCATACGCTCGAGGTTTGTGCCGCTTGGGCAGAGCAGCGTCGTGAACTCGTCGCAATCATCGGTGCCGACCTGACGCTGCCGACCATCGCCAGGGCGATGCTCGACAGCGTCAGGAACTGGGACGCGGTCGCAACCTTCTGCGAGGCAGTAGTCTCGCGGAAGGAGGCGGCGGAGCGCGTGCGCGAGGAGCGTCTCCTCGACGGCGCGAGCCGCCGCCGGCGACTGGGGCGGCGCAGGCGCGATTACCTGCGCCTGATGCCGCCCTAGCCAAGGCCGCGGGTGACTGGATCGGGGAATTAGTCCGTCACCCGCCGAGAGGCCGACCGCGTGAGGAAAGACCGACATGCTACCCGAGGGGGGGATGTCGGTCGAGGAGAGGGTACTCCTCAGGGGTATTCCGTCGGGCCGACCACTGACGTCAAGTCACTCTGCTCCGGTGGTCGGCCCAACGACGAAGGCGACGTCACGGGTGGGTTACGGGTGTGCGCGCTTACGCCCCTCTGTCACCCCGGACGGAGTGGTGCGAGGAGTGCGCCGACCGTAGCCCACCCCCAAAAAAAAAAAAAAAAAAAAGACACCACATTTGTGGTTCTACCTTGTCCCTGAGAGTTTTAAAAGCCATTAATATCGTAAAATATCACTAATTTACCGCCCAAAAGTTTACCTAAGCGGTACAACATATACGAATTTCATTGAAAATTAATTTTTGAATTCACGGGTTTTTGCTGTCATTTAGGCTTCCTAGCATCTTAACTTATATTCTTTTAGTCCCCCATTTGGTTTCAATAGTCAGGATCGTTCTCCAGAGCACCTGAAACATACAAATTTTCACGTTTTTAAGTAATTAATTAAATTCAATTTGATACTCACCCTCTGTGCAGTATATCCGCAATACCGCCGTGCAAACTTATTTTTTACGTTTGTATCGTTGCCACCTAGCTCTCCTATAAATTTCACTCGCTTGCATCTTGTAGTTCTCCTGTAATAAAATTTTTAACGTATTAATAATAACTTAGTAAAATTTTCATAAAAATTTCACTTTGGTACTCACCTTCCGTGACGTACTGATAACGCAGCGTTGTACAATCGTATTTTATACGAGCGTACTGTCGTCAGCTATATTGAATACAAGTTTCATCCATCTGCACCTCATAATTTTCTAATAATCACCACATTTTCAGTTATTTTTCAACAATTTAGTACATTTTTCACACATATCTAATTTTTTCTTCACTTTTTAGTACCGTACCCCGTCCGGATTCTCCTTGCATCTTATAGTACAGTCAAAGACGAACACGCCGATACCCCACAAGTGGGGTTTCGCGACCACCAAAACCCAGTTTTCGGTCCTCCCAACCACTTTTTATCGTTAAAATAGCACATTTGTACTTATCACTTTCTCATATCTCATTTTATTATTGCACAATTGTATTTTTGTAATAGGTCTCAACGAGACGAATCTGTAGACACCACATTTGTGGTTCTACCTTGTCCCTGAGAGTTTTAAAAGCCATTAATATCGTAAAATATCACTAATTTACCGCCCAAAAGTTTACCTAAGCGGTACAACATATACGAATTTCATTGAAAATTAATTTTTGAATTCACGGGTTTTTGCTGTCATTTAGGCTTCCTAGCATCTTAACTTATATTCTTTTAGTCCCCCATTTGGTTTCAATAGTCAGGATCGTTCTCCAGAGCACCTGAAACATACAAATTTTCACGTTTTTAAGTAATTAATTAAATTCAATTTGATACTCACCCTCTGTGCAGTATATCCGCAATACCGCCGTGCAAACTTATTTTTTACGTTTGTATCGTTGCCACCTAGCTCTCCTATAAATTTCACTCGCTTGCATCTTGTAGTTCTCCTGTAATAAAATTTTTAACGTATTAATAATAACTTAGTAAAATTTTCATAAAAATTTCACTTTGGTACTCACCTTCCGTGACGTACTGATAACGCAGCGTTGTACAATCGTATTTTATACGAGCGTACTGTCGTCAGCTATATTGAATACAAGTTTCATCCATCTGCACCTCATAATTTTCTAATAATCACCACATTTTCAGTTATTTTTCAACAATTTAGTACATTTTTCACACATATCTAATTTTTTCTTCACTTTTTAGTACCGTACCCCGTCCGGATTCTCCTTGCATCTTATAGTACAGTCAAAGACGAACACGCCGATACCCCACAAGTGGGGTTTCGCGACCACCAAAACCCAGTTTTCGGTCCTCCCAACCACTTTTTATCGTTAAAATAGCACATTTGTACTTATCACTTTCTCATATCTCATTTTATTATTGCACAATTGTATTTTTGTAATAGGTCTCAACGAGACGAATCTGTAGACACCACATTTGTGGTTCTACCTTGTCCCTGAGAGTTTTAAAAGCCATTAATATCGTAAAATATCACTAATTTACCGCCCAAAAGTTTACCTAAGCGGTACAACATATACGAATTTCATTGAAAATTAATTTTTGAATTCACGGGTTTTTGCTGTCATTTAGGCTTCCTAGCATCTTAACTTATATTCTTTTAGTCCCCCATTTGGTTTCAATAGTCAGGATCGTTCTCCAGAGCACCTGAAACATACAAATTTTCACGTTTTTAAGTAATTAATTAAATTCAATTTGATACTCACCCTCTGTGCAGTATATCCGCAATACCGCCGTGCAAACTTATTTTTTACGTTTGTATCGTTGCCACCTAGCTCTCCTATAAATTTCACTCGCTTGCATCTTGTAGTTCTCCTGTAATAAAATTTTTAACGTATTAATAATAACTTAGTAAAATTTTCATAAAAATTTCACTTTGGTACTCACCTTCCGTGACGTACTGATAACGCAGCGTTGTACAATCGTATTTTATACGAGCGTACTGTCGTCAGCTATATTGAATACAAGTTTCATCCATCTGCACCTCATAATTTTCTAATAATCACCACATTTTCAGTTATTTTTCAACAATTTAGTACATTTTTCACACATATCTAATTTTTTCTTCACTTTTTAGTACCGTACCCCGTCCGGATTCTCCTTGCATCTTATAGTACAGTCAAAGACGAACACGCCGATACCCCACAAGTGGGGTTTCGCGACCACCAAAACCCAGTTTTCGGTCCTCCCAACCACTTTTTATCGTTAAAATAGCACATTTGTACTTATCACTTTCTCATATCTCATTTTATTATTGCACAATTGTATTTTTGTAATAGGTCTCAACGAGACGAATCTGTAGACACCACATTTGTGGTTCTACCTTGTCCCTGAGAGTTTTAAAAGCCATTAATATCGTAAAATATCACTAATTTACCGCCCAAAAGTTTACCTAAGCGGTACAACATATACGAATTTCATTGAAAATTAATTTTTGAATTCACGGGTTTTTGCTGTCATTTAGGCTTCCTAGCATCTTAACTTATATTCTTTTAGTCCCCCATTTGGTTTCAATAGTCAGGATCGTTCTCCAGAGCACCTGAAACATACAAATTTTCACGTTTTTAAGTAATTAATTAAATTCAATTTGATACTCACCCTCTGTGCAGTATATCCGCAATACCGCCGTGCAAACTTATTTTTTACGTTTGTATCGTTGCCACCTAGCTCTCCTATAAATTTCACTCGCTTGCATCTTGTAGTTCTCCTGTAATAAAATTTTTAACGTATTAATAATAACTTAGTAAAATTTTCATAAAAATTTCACTTTGGTACTCACCTTCCGTGACGTACTGATAACGCAGCGTTGTACAATCGTATTTTATACGAGCGTACTGTCGTCAGCTATATTGAATACAAGTTTCATCCATCTGCACCTCATAATTTTCTAATAATCACCACATTTTCAGTTATTTTTCAACAATTTAGTACATTTTTCACACATATCTAATTTTTTCTTCACTTTTTAGTACCGTACCCCGTCCGGATTCTCCTTGCATCTTATAGTACAGTCAAAGACGAACACGCCGATACCCCACAAGTGGGGTTTCGCGACCACCAAAACCCAGTTTTCGGTCCTCCCAACCACTTTTTATCGTTAAAATAGCACATTTGTACTTATCACTTTCTCATATCTCATTTTATTATTGCACAATTGTATTTTTGTAATAGGTCTCAACGAGACGAATCTGTAGACACCACATTTGTGGTTCTACCTTGTCCCTGAGAGTTTTAAAAGCCATTAATATCGTAAAATATCACTAATTTACCGCCCAAAAGTTTACCTAAGCGGTACAACATATACGAATTTCATTGAAAATTAATTTTTGAATTCACGGGTTTTTGCTGTCATTTAGGCTTCCTAGCATCTTAACTTATATTCTTTTAGTCCCCCATTTGGTTTCAATAGTCAGGATCGTTCTCCAGAGCACCTGAAACATACAAATTTTCACGTTTTTAAGTAATTAATTAAATTCAATTTGATACTCACCCTCTGTGCAGTATATCCGCAATACCGCCGTGCAAACTTATTTTTTACGTTTGTATCGTTGCCACCTAGCTCTCCTATAAATTTCACTCGCTTGCATCTTGTAGTTCTCCTGTAATAAAATTTTTAACGTATTAATAATAACTTAGTAAAATTTTCATAAAAATTTCACTTTGGTACTCACCTTCCGTGACGTACTGATAACGCAGCGTTGTACAATCGTATTTTATACGAGCGTACTGTCGTCAGCTATATTGAATACAAGTTTCATCCATCTGCACCTCATAATTTTCTAATAATCACCACATTTTCAGTTATTTTTCAACAATTTAGTACATTTTTCACACATATCTAATTTTTTCTTCACTTTTTAGTACCGTACCCCGTCCGGATTCTCCTTGCATCTTATAGTACAGTCAAAGACGAACACGCCGATACCCCACAAGTGGGGTTTCGCGACCACCAAAACCCAGTTTTCGGTCCTCCCAACCACTTTTTATCGTTAAAATAGCACATTTGTACTTATCACTTTCTCATATCTCATTTTATTATTGCACAATTGTATTTTTGTAATAGGTCTCAACGAGACGAATCTGTAGACACCACATTTGTGGTTCTACCTTGTCCCTGAGAGTTTTAAAAGCCATTAATATCGTAAAATATCACTAATTTACCGCCCAAAAGTTTACCTAAGCGGTACAACATATACGAATTTCATTGAAAATTAATTTTTGAATTCACGGGTTTTTGCTGTCATTTAGGCTTCCTAGCATCTTAACTTATATTCTTTTAGTCCCCCATTTGGTTTCAATAGTCAGGATCGTTCTCCAGAGCACCTGAAACATACAAATTTTCACGTTTTTAAGTAATTAATTAAATTCAATTTGATACTCACCCTCTGTGCAGTATATCCGCAATACCGCCGTGCAAACTTATTTTTTACGTTTGTATCGTTGCCACCTAGCTCTCCTATAAATTTCACTCGCTTGCATCTTGTAGTTCTCCTGTAATAAAATTTTTAACGTATTAATAATAACTTAGTAAAATTTTCATAAAAATTTCACTTTGGTACTCACCTTCCGTGACGTACTGATAACGCAGCGTTGTACAATCGTATTTTATACGAGCGTACTGTCGTCAGCTATATTGAATACAAGTTTCATCCATCTGCACCTCATAATTTTCTAATAATCACCACATTTTCAGTTATTTTTCAACAATTTAGTACATTTTTCACACATATCTAATTTTTTCTTCACTTTTTAGTACCGTACCCCGTCCGGATTCTCCTTGCATCTTATAGTACAGTCAAAGACGAACACGCCGATACCCCACAAGTGGGGTTTCGCGACCACCAAAACCCAGTTTTCGGTCCTCCCAACCACTTTTTATCGTTAAAATAGCACATTTGTACTTATCACTTTCTCATATCTCATTTTATTATTGCACAATTGTATTTTTGTAATAGGTCTCAACGAGACGAATCTGTAGACACCACATTTGTGGTTCTACCTTGTCCCTGAGAGTTTTAAAAGCCATTAATATCGTAAAATATCACTAATTTACCGCCCAAAAGTTTACCTAAGCGGTACAACATATACGAATTTCATTGAAAATTAATTTTTGAATTCACGGGTTTTTGCTGTCATTTAGGCTTCCTAGCATCTTAACTTATATTCTTTTAGTCCCCCATTTGGTTTCAATAGTCAGGATCGTTCTCCAGAGCACCTGAAACATACAAATTTTCACGTTTTTAAGTAATTAATTAAATTCAATTTGATACTCACCCTCTGTGCAGTATATCCGCAATACCGCCGTGCAAACTTATTTTTTACGTTTGTATCGTTGCCACCTAGCTCTCCTATAAATTTCACTCGCTTGCATCTTGTAGTTCTCCTGTAATAAAATTTTTAACGTATTAATAATAACTTAGTAAAATTTTCATAAAAATTTCACTTTGGTACTCACCTTCCGTGACGTACTGATAACGCAGCGTTGTACAATCGTATTTTATACGAGCGTACTGTCGTCAGCTATATTGAATACAAGTTTCATCCATCTGCACCTCATAATTTTCTAATAATCACCACATTTTCAGTTATTTTTCAACAATTTAGTACATTTTTCACACATATCTAATTTTTTCTTCACTTTTTAGTACCGTACCCCGTCCGGATTCTCCTTGCATCTTATAGTACAGTCAAAGACGAACACGCCGATACCCCACAAGTGGGGTTTCGCGACCACCAAAACCCAGTTTTCGGTCCTCCCAACCACTTTTTATCGTTAAAATAGCACATTTGTACTTATCACTTTCTCATATCTCATTTTATTATTGCACAATTGTATTTTTGTAATAGGTCTCAACGAGACGAATCTGTAGACACCACATTTGTGGTTCTACCTTGTCCCTGAGAGTTTTAAAAGCCATTAATATCGTAAAATATCACTAATTTACCGCCCAAAAGTTTACCTAAGCGGTACAACATATACGAATTTCATTGAAAATTAATTTTTGAATTCACGGGTTTTTGCTGTCATTTAGGCTTCCTAGCATCTTAACTTATATTCTTTTAGTCCCCCATTTGGTTTCAATAGTCAGGATCGTTCTCCAGAGCACCTGAAACATACAAATTTTCACGTTTTTAAGTAATTAATTAAATTCAATTTGATACTCACCCTCTGTGCAGTATATCCGCAATACCGCCGTGCAAACTTATTTTTTACGTTTGTATCGTTGCCACCTAGCTCTCCTATAAATTTCACTCGCTTGCATCTTGTAGTTCTCCTGTAATAAAATTTTTAACGTATTAATAATAACTTAGTAAAATTTTCATAAAAATTTCACTTTGGTACTCACCTTCCGTGACGTACTGATAACGCAGCGTTGTACAATCGTATTTTATACGAGCGTACTGTCGTCAGCTATATTGAATACAAGTTTCATCCATCTGCACCTCATAATTTTCTAATAATCACCACATTTTCAGTTATTTTTCAACAATTTAGTACATTTTTCACACATATCTAATTTTTTCTTCACTTTTTAGTACCGTACCCCGTCCGGATTCTCCTTGCATCTTATAGTACAGTCAAAGACGAACACGCCGATACCCCACAAGTGGGGTTTCGCGACCACCAAAACCCAGTTTTCGGTCCTCCCAACCACTTTTTATCGTTAAAATAGCACATTTGTACTTATCACTTTCTCATATCTCATTTTATTATTGCACAATTGTATTTTTGTAATAGGTCTCAACGAGACGAATCTGTAGACACCACATTTGTGGTTCTACCTTGTCCCTGAGAGTTTTAAAAGCCATTAATATCGTAAAATATCACTAATTTACCGCCCAAAAGTTTACCTAAGCGGTACAACATATACGAATTTCATTGAAAATTAATTTTTGAATTCACGGGTTTTTGCTGTCATTTAGGCTTCCTAGCATCTTAACTTATATTCTTTTAGTCCCCCATTTGGTTTCAATAGTCAGGATCGTTCTCCAGAGCACCTGAAACATACAAATTTTCACGTTTTTAAGTAATTAATTAAATTCAATTTGATACTCACCCTCTGTGCAGTATATCCGCAATACCGCCGTGCAAACTTATTTTTTACGTTTGTATCGTTGCCACCTAGCTCTCCTATAAATTTCACTCGCTTGCATCTTGTAGTTCTCCTGTAATAAAATTTTTAACGTATTAATAATAACTTAGTAAAATTTTCATAAAAATTTCACTTTGGTACTCACCTTCCGTGACGTACTGATAACGCAGCGTTGTACAATCGTATTTTATACGAGCGTACTGTCGTCAGCTATATTGAATACAAGTTTCATCCATCTGCACCTCATAATTTTCTAATAATCACCACATTTTCAGTTATTTTTCAACAATTTAGTACATTTTTCACACATATCTAATTTTTTCTTCACTTTTTAGTACCGTACCCCGTCCGGATTCTCCTTGCATCTTATAGTACAGTCAAAGACGAACACGCCGATACCCCACAAGTGGGGTTTCGCGACCACCAAAACCCAGTTTTCGGTCCTCCCAACCACTTTTTATCGTTAAAATAGCACATTTGTACTTATCACTTTCTCATATCTCATTTTATTATTGCACAATTGTATTTTTGTAATAGGTCTCAACGAGACGAATCTGTAGACACCACATTTGTGGTTCTACCTTGTCCCTGAGAGTTTTAAAAGCCATTAATATCGTAAAATATCACTAATTTACCGCCCAAAAGTTTACCTAAGCGGTACAACATATACGAATTTCATTGAAAATTAATTTTTGAATTCACGGGTTTTTGCTGTCATTTAGGCTTCCTAGCATCTTAACTTATATTCTTTTAGTCCCCCATTTGGTTTCAATAGTCAGGATCGTTCTCCAGAGCACCTGAAACATACAAATTTTCACGTTTTTAAGTAATTAATTAAATTCAATTTGATACTCACCCTCTGTGCAGTATATCCGCAATACCGCCGTGCAAACTTATTTTTTACGTTTGTATCGTTGCCACCTAGCTCTCCTATAAATTTCACTCGCTTGCATCTTGTAGTTCTCCTGTAATAAAATTTTTAACGTATTAATAATAACTTAGTAAAATTTTCATAAAAATTTCACTTTGGTACTCACCTTCCGTGACGTACTGATAACGCAGCGTTGTACAATCGTATTTTATACGAGCGTACTGTCGTCAGCTATATTGAATACAAGTTTCATCCATCTGCACCTCATAATTTTCTAATAATCACCACATTTTCAGTTATTTTTCAACAATTTAGTACATTTTTCACACATATCTAATTTTTTCTTCACTTTTTAGTACCGTACCCCGTCCGGATTCTCCTTGCATCTTATAGTACAGTCAAAGACGAACACGCCGATACCCCACAAGTGGGGTTTCGCGACCACCAAAACCCAGTTTTCGGTCCTCCCAACCACTTTTTATCGTTAAAATAGCACATTTGTACTTATCACTTTCTCATATCTCATTTTATTATTGCACAATTGTATTTTTGTAATAGGTCTCAACGAGACGAATCTGTAGACACCACATTTGTGGTTCTACCTTGTCCCTGAGAGTTTTAAAAGCCATTAATATCGTAAAATATCACTAATTTACCGCCCAAAAGTTTACCTAAGCGGTACAACATATACGAATTTCATTGAAAATTAATTTTTGAATTCACGGGTTTTTGCTGTCATTTAGGCTTCCTAGCATCTTAACTTATATTCTTTTAGTCCCCCATTTGGTTTCAATAGTCAGGATCGTTCTCCAGAGCACCTGAAACATACAAATTTTCACGTTTTTAAGTAATTAATTAAATTCAATTTGATACTCACCCTCTGTGCAGTATATCCGCAATACCGCCGTGCAAACTTATTTTTTACGTTTGTATCGTTGCCACCTAGCTCTCCTATAAATTTCACTCGCTTGCATCTTGTAGTTCTCCTGTAATAAAATTTTTAACGTATTAATAATAACTTAGTAAAATTTTCATAAAAATTTCACTTTGGTACTCACCTTCCGTGACGTACTGATAACGCAGCGTTGTACAATCGTATTTTATACGAGCGTACTGTCGTCAGCTATATTGAATACAAGTTTCATCCATCTGCACCTCATAATTTTCTAATAATCACCACATTTTCAGTTATTTTTCAACAATTTAGTACATTTTTCACACATATCTAATTTTTTCTTCACTTTTTAGTACCGTACCCCGTCCGGATTCTCCTTGCATCTTATAGTACAGTCAAAGACGAACACGCCGATACCCCACAAGTGGGGTTTCGCGACCACCAAAACCCAGTTTTCGGTCCTCCCAACCACTTTTTATCGTTAAAATAGCACATTTGTACTTATCACTTTCTCATATCTCATTTTATTATTGCACAATTGTATTTTTGTAATAGGTCTCAACGAGACGAATCTGTAGACACCACATTTGTGGTTCTACCTTGTCCCTGAGAGTTTTAAAAGCCATTAATATCGTAAAATATCACTAATTTACCGCCCAAAAGTTTACCTAAGCGGTACAACATATACGAATTTCATTGAAAATTAATTTTTGAATTCACGGGTTTTTGCTGTCATTTAGGCTTCCTAGCATCTTAACTTATATTCTTTTAGTCCCCCATTTGGTTTCAATAGTCAGGATCGTTCTCCAGAGCACCTGAAACATACAAATTTTCACGTTTTTAAGTAATTAATTAAATTCAATTTGATACTCACCCTCTGTGCAGTATATCCGCAATACCGCCGTGCAAACTTATTTTTTACGTTTGTATCGTTGCCACCTAGCTCTCCTATAAATTTCACTCGCTTGCATCTTGTAGTTCTCCTGTAATAAAATTTTTAACGTATTAATAATAACTTAGTAAAATTTTCATAAAAATTTCACTTTGGTACTCACCTTCCGTGACGTACTGATAACGCAGCGTTGTACAATCGTATTTTATACGAGCGTACTGTCGTCAGCTATATTGAATACAAGTTTCATCCATCTGCACCTCATAATTTTCTAATAATCACCACATTTTCAGTTATTTTTCAACAATTTAGTACATTTTTCACACATATCTAATTTTTTCTTCACTTTTTAGTACCGTACCCCGTCCGGATTCTCCTTGCATCTTATAGTACAGTCAAAGACGAACACGCCGATACCCCACAAGTGGGGTTTCGCGACCACCAAAACCCAGTTTTCGGTCCTCCCAACCACTTTTTATCGTTAAAATAGCACATTTGTACTTATCACTTTCTCATATCTCATTTTATTATTGCACAATTGTATTTTTGTAATAGGTCTCAACGAGACGAATCTGTAGACACCACATTTGTGGTTCTACCTTGTCCCTGAGAGTTTTAAAAGCCATTAATATCGTAAAATATCACTAATTTACCGCCCAAAAGTTTACCTAAGCGGTACAACATATACGAATTTCATTGAAAATTAATTTTTGAATTCACGGGTTTTTGCTGTCATTTAGGCTTCCTAGCATCTTAACTTATATTCTTTTAGTCCCCCATTTGGTTTCAATAGTCAGGATCGTTCTCCAGAGCACCTGAAACATACAAATTTTCACGTTTTTAAGTAATTAATTAAATTCAATTTGATACTCACCCTCTGTGCAGTATATCCGCAATACCGCCGTGCAAACTTATTTTTTACGTTTGTATCGTTGCCACCTAGCTCTCCTATAAATTTCACTCGCTTGCATCTTGTAGTTCTCCTGTAATAAAATTTTTAACGTATTAATAATAACTTAGTAAAATTTTCATAAAAATTTCACTTTGGTACTCACCTTCCGTGACGTACTGATAACGCAGCGTTGTACAATCGTATTTTATACGAGCGTACTGTCGTCAGCTATATTGAATACAAGTTTCATCCATCTGCACCTCATAATTTTCTAATAATCACCACATTTTCAGTTATTTTTCAACAATTTAGTACATTTTTCACACATATCTAATTTTTTCTTCACTTTTTAGTACCGTACCCCGTCCGGATTCTCCTTGCATCTTATAGTACAGTCAAAGACGAACACGCCGATACCCCACAAGTGGGGTTTCGCGACCACCAAAACCCAGTTTTCGGTCCTCCCAACCACTTTTTATCGTTAAAATAGCACATTTGTACTTATCACTTTCTCATATCTCATTTTATTATTGCACAATTGTATTTTTGTAATAGGTCTCAACGAGACGAATCTGTAGACACCACATTTGTGGTTCTACCTTGTCCCTGAGAGTTTTAAAAGCCATTAATATCGTAAAATATCACTAATTTACCGCCCAAAAGTTTACCTAAGCGGTACAACATATACGAATTTCATTGAAAATTAATTTTTGAATTCACGGGTTTTTGCTGTCATTTAGGCTTCCTAGCATCTTAACTTATATTCTTTTAGTCCCCCATTTGGTTTCAATAGTCAGGATCGTTCTCCAGAGCACCTGAAACATACAAATTTTCACGTTTTTAAGTAATTAATTAAATTCAATTTGATACTCACCCTCTGTGCAGTATATCCGCAATACCGCCGTGCAAACTTATTTTTTACGTTTGTATCGTTGCCACCTAGCTCTCCTATAAATTTCACTCGCTTGCATCTTGTAGTTCTCCTGTAATAAAATTTTTAACGTATTAATAATAACTTAGTAAAATTTTCATAAAAATTTCACTTTGGTACTCACCTTCCGTGACGTACTGATAACGCAGCGTTGTACAATCGTATTTTATACGAGCGTACTGTCGTCAGCTATATTGAATACAAGTTTCATCCATCTGCACCTCATAATTTTCTAATAATCACCACATTTTCAGTTATTTTTCAACAATTTAGTACATTTTTCACACATATCTAATTTTTTCTTCACTTTTTAGTACCGTACCCCGTCCGGATTCTCCTTGCATCTTATAGTACAGTCAAAGACGAACACGCCGATACCCCACAAGTGGGGTTTCGCGACCACCAAAACCCAGTTTTCGGTCCTCCCAACCACTTTTTATCGTTAAAATAGCACATTTGTACTTATCACTTTCTCATATCTCATTTTATTATTGCACAATTGTATTTTTGTAATAGGTCTCAACGAGACGAATCTGTAGACACCACATTTGTGGTTCTACCTTGTCCCTGAGAGTTTTAAAAGCCATTAATATCGTAAAATATCACTAATTTACCGCCCAAAAGTTTACCTAAGCGGTACAACATATACGAATTTCATTGAAAATTAATTTTTGAATTCACGGGTTTTTGCTGTCATTTAGGCTTCCTAGCATCTTAACTTATATTCTTTTAGTCCCCCATTTGGTTTCAATAGTCAGGATCGTTCTCCAGAGCACCTGAAACATACAAATTTTCACGTTTTTAAGTAATTAATTAAATTCAATTTGATACTCACCCTCTGTGCAGTATATCCGCAATACCGCCGTGCAAACTTATTTTTTACGTTTGTATCGTTGCCACCTAGCTCTCCTATAAATTTCACTCGCTTGCATCTTGTAGTTCTCCTGTAATAAAATTTTTAACGTATTAATAATAACTTAGTAAAATTTTCATAAAAATTTCACTTTGGTACTCACCTTCCGTGACGTACTGATAACGCAGCGTTGTACAATCGTATTTTATACGAGCGTACTGTCGTCAGCTATATTGAATACAAGTTTCATCCATCTGCACCTCATAATTTTCTAATAATCACCACATTTTCAGTTATTTTTCAACAATTTAGTACATTTTTCACACATATCTAATTTTTTCTTCACTTTTTAGTACCGTACCCCGTCCGGATTCTCCTTGCATCTTATAGTACAGTCAAAGACGAACACGCCGATACCCCACAAGTGGGGTTTCGCGACCACCAAAACCCAGTTTTCGGTCCTCCCAACCACTTTTTATCGTTAAAATAGCACATTTGTACTTATCACTTTCTCATATCTCATTTTATTATTGCACAATTGTATTTTTGTAATAGGTCTCAACGAGACGAATCTGTAGACACCACATTTGTGGTTCTACCTTGTCCCTGAGAGTTTTAAAAGCCATTAATATCGTAAAATATCACTAATTTACCGCCCAAAAGTTTACCTAAGCGGTACAACATATACGAATTTCATTGAAAATTAATTTTTGAATTCACGGGTTTTTGCTGTCATTTAGGCTTCCTAGCATCTTAACTTATATTCTTTTAGTCCCCCATTTGGTTTCAATAGTCAGGATCGTTCTCCAGAGCACCTGAAACATACAAATTTTCACGTTTTTAAGTAATTAATTAAATTCAATTTGATACTCACCCTCTGTGCAGTATATCCGCAATACCGCCGTGCAAACTTATTTTTTACGTTTGTATCGTTGCCACCTAGCTCTCCTATAAATTTCACTCGCTTGCATCTTGTAGTTCTCCTGTAATAAAATTTTTAACGTATTAATAATAACTTAGTAAAATTTTCATAAAAATTTCACTTTGGTACTCACCTTCCGTGACGTACTGATAACGCAGCGTTGTACAATCGTATTTTATACGAGCGTACTGTCGTCAGCTATATTGAATACAAGTTTCATCCATCTGCACCTCATAATTTTCTAATAATCACCACATTTTCAGTTATTTTTCAACAATTTAGTACATTTTTCACACATATCTAATTTTTTCTTCACTTTTTAGTACCGTACCCCGTCCGGATTCTCCTTGCATCTTATAGTACAGTCAAAGACGAACACGCCGATACCCCACAAGTGGGGTTTCGCGACCACCAAAACCCAGTTTTCGGTCCTCCCAACCACTTTTTATCGTTAAAATAGCACATTTGTACTTATCACTTTCTCATATCTCATTTTATTATTGCACAATTGTATTTTTGTAATAGGTCTCAACGAGACGAATCTGTAGACACCACATTTGTGGTTCTACCTTGTCCCTGAGAGTTTTAAAAGCCATTAATATCGTAAAATATCACTAATTTACCGCCCAAAAGTTTACCTAAGCGGTACAACATATACGAATTTCATTGAAAATTAATTTTTGAATTCACGGGTTTTTGCTGTCATTTAGGCTTCCTAGCATCTTAACTTATATTCTTTTAGTCCCCCATTTGGTTTCAATAGTCAGGATCGTTCTCCAGAGCACCTGAAACATACAAATTTTCACGTTTTTAAGTAATTAATTAAATTCAATTTGATACTCACCCTCTGTGCAGTATATCCGCAATACCGCCGTGCAAACTTATTTTTTACGTTTGTATCGTTGCCACCTAGCTCTCCTATAAATTTCACTCGCTTGCATCTTGTAGTTCTCCTGTAATAAAATTTTTAACGTATTAATAATAACTTAGTAAAATTTTCATAAAAATTTCACTTTGGTACTCACCTTCCGTGACGTACTGATAACGCAGCGTTGTACAATCGTATTTTATACGAGCGTACTGTCGTCAGCTATATTGAATACAAGTTTCATCCATCTGCACCTCATAATTTTCTAATAATCACCACATTTTCAGTTATTTTTCAACAATTTAGTACATTTTTCACACATATCTAATTTTTTCTTCACTTTTTAGTACCGTACCCCGTCCGGATTCTCCTTGCATCTTATAGTACAGTCAAAGACGAACACGCCGATACCCCACAAGTGGGGTTTCGCGACCACCAAAACCCAGTTTTCGGTCCTCCCAACCACTTTTTATCGTTAAAATAGCACATTTGTACTTATCACTTTCTCATATCTCATTTTATTATTGCACAATTGTATTTTTGTAATAGGTCTCAACGAGACGAATCTGTAGACACCACATTTGTGGTTCTACCTTGTCCCTGAGAGTTTTAAAAGCCATTAATATCGTAAAATATCACTAATTTACCGCCCAAAAGTTTACCTAAGCGGTACAACATATACGAATTTCATTGAAAATTAATTTTTGAATTCACGGGTTTTTGCTGTCATTTAGGCTTCCTAGCATCTTAACTTATATTCTTTTAGTCCCCCATTTGGTTTCAATAGTCAGGATCGTTCTCCAGAGCACCTGAAACATACAAATTTTCACGTTTTTAAGTAATTAATTAAATTCAATTTGATACTCACCCTCTGTGCAGTATATCCGCAATACCGCCGTGCAAACTTATTTTTTACGTTTGTATCGTTGCCACCTAGCTCTCCTATAAATTTCACTCGCTTGCATCTTGTAGTTCTCCTGTAATAAAATTTTTAACGTATTAATAATAACTTAGTAAAATTTTCATAAAAATTTCACTTTGGTACTCACCTTCCGTGACGTACTGATAACGCAGCGTTGTACAATCGTATTTTATACGAGCGTACTGTCGTCAGCTATATTGAATACAAGTTTCATCCATCTGCACCTCATAATTTTCTAATAATCACCACATTTTCAGTTATTTTTCAACAATTTAGTACATTTTTCACACATATCTAATTTTTTCTTCACTTTTTAGTACCGTACCCCGTCCGGATTCTCCTTGCATCTTATAGTACAGTCAAAGACGAACACGCCGATACCCCACAAGTGGGGTTTCGCGACCACCAAAACCCAGTTTTTGGCCCTCCCACCCACCCTGTTATTACGACCAAGGTCCGACAGATGACTTTTAACTGTATATAGAAAAGACAGACCCAAGCTTAGAAAAATTTTGCAAATTTTTTATTATACCATCTTATTGGAAACATTTGTATTACCCCTCTCTCTAATTCACGTCACTCTCAAGCCCATAGTTTAGCTGTTATAAATTTTTGAAATTTATTTTTACTTTAAAAATGGCAACGCTTAGAACTCCGCAAAACTTGAAGCAACTTATCTACCCCACAGCAATGATGGACAGCAATACGATGGACCTCACTTCTTCGTCCCCAGAAGCTTCCACCAGTGACACTAGACCTGGGACCCCACCCATTACACACGACTTTAATACAACTTATCCAGTACACTCACCAACACGCAATACTCGTGAACTCTCACCATCAATAATCCATACACCAGCAGCTAAACGAAAACCGCCACCAACCGAACCGATCTCGCCTTTAAAGAACAGATCACACTATCCAAACCGAACAGCGGAGGCGAGAGCATGCCATAATGCTATCAAGCAACTAATGGGCACCACGCGTAATACTAAAACCGGTATTAAGACAGGTGTAATAGAGGCGGCCGACCGATTTTTCTTGACCTTTGAGGAAGCTGAAAACGAAGCCAAAACAAACCGCGCTCCTATACAACCACCAAAGGAAGATATCCTGATAATTAAACAAAATTTGGAAGAGCAATTAAAGTGTTACAAGGAACAAAATAAAAAATTAGAGATAATCATACAACTATTAGAGAAAGAGAAAGAAGAACTTATATCCAGAAAAGACACCGCGGCACTAGACCATACAATTATACAAGAAATTCAAGCCCTCAAAACCACTACACAAGAAATGGGTAGGCAGATACTCTCCATGAGTGAGAAATCTCCCTCATACGCAGAAATTTTGACACAGCCTGGCACACAAAAACCCAATAACAACACGAAACACTCCTTAATAGTGTCCATGACCAGCAACACAGCGACAAGTGATGAAACAGCAACCACGATCAGAAACACTTTAAACTGCCGAGAAACTGGCACTAAAATTCAGGGTGTACGAAAAATTAGGGATGGCAAAGTCATAATTAGCTGTGCTTCAAAAGCCGAAATTGATACTGCAGCTATAAGATTAAGAACAAACAAGGACCTTAAAGTAGAAGAAGCAAAGAACAAAGACCCGCTTGTACTGCTGAAAAATGTAATCAAATATAAAAACGAAAAGGAAGAGTTGCTAAGAGCAATAAAAAGACAAAACAGTCACATGTTTGACGATCTAGCTGCTGAAGACTTAAGAATGGAAGAAAGATACAGGAGGAGGGCAAGAAACCCGCTTGAAGTAAACATCGTCCTCTGTGTCTCGCCCAAATTACACCGGCGAATGACCTCCGCTGGAAAACTGTTTATAGACATGCAACACATAAGGGTTGAAGATCAGACCCCCTTGGTACAGTGTACTAAATGTCTTGCCTTCGGACATGGGCGGAGTCATTGCACCAAGACAGAAGTTCTGTGCCACCACTGCGGAGGTGAACATATGAAAAAGAATTGCCCGTTGGTAGCCGACAATAAACCTCCGCAGTGTATTAACTGCGAAAGGTCTAATATGCCAGACAAAAATCACGCGGTTTACAGCTTTGAATGCCCCGTACGTCGTAAGTGGGACACTCTGGCAAGAGCCGCTGTCATATATTGTTAAGGGCACCCCGGCGAATCCACCGACGATTAGACATGATTATAAATTTCTGCAGGCGAACCTCCAACGTAAGAACCTGGCGACCGCGGAGGTCATGCTCGAAGCCAAAAGTAGAAATGTAGCAGTTGCACTAATACAAGAACCCTATGTGGGGAACGTAGGACAGATGAGGGCCTATGGGGGGGCAAGGATCTTCCAAAGCACCAATCGTACTGGCGGCGTCGTAAAAGCTGCTATAGTAGTTTACGACCCAGACATAGCCGTCACGCAGTTTCTGAATTATACCACGAACAACATCTCGGTGGTGAAACTGCAAACTGGTGCTTGGGAGGTCCTTGCCGTCTCATACTACTTCGAGCCCGATACTCCAATAGGGCCATACCTCGAGCATCTGGCCAAAGTGTGTCGCGAGTTAGGGTCTCATAAAATCATAGTTGGGGGTGACGCCAATGCGAAATCCATCTGGTGGGGAGGTAGACGTACAAATAGAAGAGGAGAAGAGATGGCTGGTACGCTGGATGAGCTCGACCTGCAGGTGTTAAACAGTGGCGATATGCCCACATTTGATACCTTCAGGGGCGGGCTGCGGTACATCAGTCATGTCGATATAACGGCGTGTAGTATTGACTTGCTCAACTTGGTTACTGACTGGCGCGTTGTCGATGACCTTACCGGATCGGACCACAATGGAATCATCTTCAAAATTAAGCTAATAGCAGACAAAGGAGTTACAGTAAAAAGAACCACTAGATTATACAACACAAAACAAGCAAATTGGGAAGATTTTAACACAAAAATAACGCAACTCAAAATAGACAAGAACATAAATATAAATACAGTAGAAAAAATTAGTACAGGAAAAGAAATAGACTATCTCATAGAAGAAGTAACAAAAATAATAACTACAGCATGCGAACAAACAATACCCAAGAAAGATCAGCATCAAAAATTGAAGATTCCATGGTGGTCGGATTCGCTAGGAAAGATGAAGCGTCAGGTGGTAACCATGAGACGTCGGATCCGTAGTGCAAGACCCTCGAGAAGAGACGTTGTAATAGCCGAATACCTGGCTGCAAAGCAGGAATATGAAACCCAAGCAAAGACAGCTCAAACAGAAAGCTGGAAGAGGTTTTGCCAAAGGCAGAACAAAGAAACTGTCTGGGAGAGAATGTATAAAGTGATGGGCAAAACGATGAAAAGAGAAGAGGATCTCCCATTATTCGATCAAGGCAAACAACTAAGCAACAAAGAGTCAGCTGAAAAGCTAACGCAAGTGTTCTACCCAATAGACACGGAGGAGGGAGAGACTTTAGAACATAAAGAAATCCGAGAAAGAGAAAACGCCAATATCCAAACTGAAAATACAAACGAACCGGACATTACTGAAGAAGAATTATGGGAATCCCTCACAAGCTTCGACCCCAAAAAAGCTCCCGGGCGTGATGGGTTTACTGCAGATATCTGTCAAATAGTCATAACACAAGACATAAACCTGTTCTTAGCGATTTTCAATAAATGTTGGAAGCTATCCTATTTCCCAGCCAGGTGGAAGGAAGCAATAATAATCGTGCTCAGGAAGCCAAATAAGCCAAATTATACCGACCCAAAAGCTTATAGGCCCATAGGCCTTCTCCCAGTAATGGGAAAAATTCTGGAGAAAGTTATAATCCGTCGGCTAACATGGCATTTGGTACCGAGGCAGAGCCCTCACCAGTACGGCTTTACGCCACAGAAGGGGACGGAGGACTCTCTTTATGATCTGATGGCCCACGTGAGAGGTGAACTCGACAAGAAGAAACTTATCACGATGGTGTCGTTGGACATAGAGGGAGCCTTCGACAATGCCTGGTGGCCCGCAATTAGAGCTAGACTGGCGGAGGAGCAATGTTCTGACAAACTGCGGAAATTCCTACACTCCTACATGGATGACAGATCTATTGAACTAAGATACGCGGGTCACATACACAGAAGAAGAACGAATAAAGGTTGTATACAGGGCTCCATCGGAGGCCCCACTCTGTGGAACCTCTTACTCGATCCGCTGTTGTGGGATCTGGTGGGGGCCGGGATCTATTGTCAAGCATTCGCTGATGATGTGGTCCTTGTCCTCTCGGGGGACACGGCAGCGGAGATCGAGGGACGGGGTAGTGCCGCTCTCGAGCGTGTTCGGAGGTGGGGTGTGGTAAATAAATTAAATTTCGCGCCACAAAAAACTCGCGCTATGATAATAACGAGAAAACTTAAATACGACACCCCGCGTCTGAGCATGGGCGGAATGGGCATTGCCACGTCCAGAGAAATCAAAATCCTAGGTTTAACAATTGACGATAAGCTCACATTTAATAGCCACGTCACAAACGTCTGCTGTAAAGCGATGGGAGTGTATAAACACCTCTCAAGAGCCGCTAGAGTGAGCTGGGGCCTCCACCCTGACATAATAAAAATAATATATAACGCAGTAATAGAACCAACAATAACTTACGCCGCAAGTGCTTGGGCTCCTGCAAGCAACAAAAAATGCATCCAAAAACAACTAAACACCGTTCAGCGCTCTTTTGCACAAAAAATATCCAAATCGTACAAAACAGTCTCCCTAAACGCCGCACTAATGCTGGCTGGCACGCTCCCTCTGGATATCCGTATCAGGGAAAATGCTTCCCTATACGAGTCTAGACGGGGCGTGTCGCAGCTAGCAAAAGATATAGAGATAGAAAGACGAGTACCATTTGTAGAGAAACCTCACCCAGCTAAACGAGTAAAACGCCAATACGGAAAAATAGAAACGCAAGGGGAACTGGACGGCCGGGTGAACGGTGCAGTAACCGTGTTCACGGATGGCAGTAAGGTAGAAGATCGAGTCGGAGCCTCAATAACCATCTGGCAAAATAATACTGAGACTAAAAACCAGAAATTCAAACTGTCCAATTACTGTACTGTTTACCAGGCCGAAATGTACGCGATCTATAGAGCTACACAGGCAATATGCAAAGGCAAAGGCAATAAATACGCAATAATGTCCGACTCTAAAGCCTCACTAGATACAATAGTTAACAATAATACAACCCACCCATTGGCAGAACAAATTCGAAATAACTTGGACAAATGTAAAATACAGGACAAAACAGTCTCCCTATTCTGGACAAAGGCGCATTCAGAAATAAAGGGTAACGAGCGAGCAGACACTTTAGCAAAGGAGGCTGCCTTGCTGTTGAAAACGAAACCCCATTATGACAGGTGTCCGGTTTCCTTCGTCAAGCGACAAATTCGCAAAGAAGCGCTGGACGAATGGAACCGGAGGTATCGGAATGGAGAGACTGCAAAAATAACTAAACACTTTTTCCCAGATGCAATAAAAGCGTACCCAACAATATTAAAAATACCAATAGCCCAAGAACTTACCCAAATCCTCACAGGACACGGCGGGTTTGCTGAATATCTGCACCGGTTTCACTGCAAGGACAGCCCGGCGTGTCCTTGCGATGGAATAACATCTGAAACAGTCCCCCATATACTCTTCGAATGCCCCATCCATCTACACAAGCGATATGACTTAGAATTATTAATAGACCAGAAATTAGAAATAGATAAAGCAACACAATTTTTAGAAAACAAGGAAGTAAGAGATCATTTTATAAAATATTGTAAAGAAATAACAAAAATAGTTAACAATAGGAACAGAAGATAATTTAAGAAATCACGAATACAATGATCCGTGTGGCCGACGGAGTAAGAATATCGCCACCCCATCTCCTACCCGTGGGTGTCGTACGAGGCGACTAAGGGATGCATAAAAGACCATACCATCTTAGAGAAGGAAAACTCGACACAAAACCCTATGTGCATTACTAAATAACTTAATGAACATAGTAGTTAATGAACAAATACTAACACAAAGAATACTACAATGAAAAAGTATAAATATATACAAATATAATATAAGTAAAATTGACAAATAAAGATAAAATAACATTAAATAACTAACGACATATACATAATATAATATAAATCATAAATATAAATCTCGAATAAATATAAGGCTTAGTAGTGAGAACACAAGTATAAAACAATTATAAAGTATATATAAATGGCTGAAAAGTCATCCGAACAAATAACTAATGAATAGCACAAGAAACTCAACCTCGAATAAACAAAGGCTCTGAATTAATATCAGAGGTGCTCACGAACCGGGTCAAACATTGACCTGGACTTATAAAAAAAAAAAAAAAAAAAAAAAACCTAACCTAACCTAACCTAACCTAACCTAACCTAACCTAACCAGAACAAACAAACCACTGCCCCTTCGGCAGCACATGCCCCATCAGAACAAAATACGATGAAATGGCCAGAAAAAAAAAAAGTAGAGTACATTTAAATGAACAGAGTACAATTATCCGTGTGGTCAACGGAGTAAAAATATCACCACCCCATCTCCTGCCCGTGGGTGTCGTACAAGGCGACTAAGGGAAACAAACACTATACCATCTTAGAGAAGGAAAACTCGACACAAAACCCTATGAGCAATAGAAATCATAGTAAATAGTAATACAAAACTATTACCAAGCACAAACTACTCAATTATATGAACACGCAAAATAACATTGAACAAATAACATAATCAAGAAAACTATTATGAACAATTAATTAAAATTAAGTGTACAAATAATTAAATACCTCAGTTCACAGAACATTAATGAACAGATAACTAAAATGAATAATCAATCATACAAACAATATATTTACAGATGGAAATATAATGTATGAACAAGTAAAACGTATAACTAAATAAATAGTATATGAAACACAAAGTACAATACATAGAGAAATATAATGAATAAACAACTAAAACGTATAACCTAATAAATAAACAGTATATAAAGCTGGCAATATAACGTATAAACAACTAAAATGCATAACTGAATAAATAAACTACCGTTTATATATATAAAGCACAATTATTGCAAACAAAGTACAATACAGATGGAAATATCTGATGTATAAATAAAAAGTACAATTATCCGTGTGGTCGACGGAGTAAGAATATCGCCACCCCATCTCTTACCCGTGGGTGTCGTACAAGGCGACTAAGGGAAACAAAAACCATACCATCTTAGAGAAGGAAAACTCGACACAAAACCCTATGTGCATCACCAGATTACTTAATGATCATAGTAATAAAAAAACCAGTATATAAAACACCGTACAAAATAAAACCGAATATAACACGAACAAATAAATTAAAATTAATTGATATATTAAACAAACACCCTTATATAACAAATAAACGAACAACAAATTAAAATTGATAAATAATATGAACAAATAAAGAAAAAATTGACAAATACAAGCAAAATATATATTAAACAACACACAAGAACAAATTAAATATTACAATGTACATACACAAAAATTGGTAAGAATAAACAAGTGTATCTAAATTAAGTTGAATAATAACTAACAATTATGAACAAATAAATTAAATTGACACTAAAATAAAAGAGTATATTAAATAATAAAGCTACCCTTGTATAATAAACTAAACCCTTGTATAACAAACATTTAACTATGACAAATAAAACTACCCTGAATATAACACGAACAAACAAATTAAAAATTGACAAATACAAACAGATGTATATTAAACAACAAATAAGAATAAACCGAATATTGAGTACAAATCCATAAAAATTGACAAAAATAAACAAATGCATATAAAATAAAAGGGAGCATAATAACCAACAACTATGAACAAATATATTAAATTGACAACAAAACAAAAGAGTATATTAAATATAAATGTACAAACACCCTCGTGTGATAAACTAAACCATTGTATAATCAATACCTAATAATAACAAATAAAACTAAACCGAATTTCATGACGTACAAATAATTAAAAAATTTGACAAACAGAAATAAATGTATATTAAATAACAAACAAGAACAATCTAAATAAATTAAGTACAACTATATATAATTGATAAAAATAAATAAGTGAATATAAAATAAACAGATGAATACAACTATGAACAAGTATAAAAATTGACATTAAAAACACAAGTACACACATAATAATAAAGTATACGATAAATGGCTGATTAGCCATCTGAACAAATAATCAATGAACAGTTCAAGCAATTAAAATACGAACAAACAAGGGCTCTGAATTAATATCAGAGGTGTTCACGGACCGGGTCAAACATTGACCTGGACTTATAAAAAAAAAAAAAAAAAAAACCTAACCTAACCTAGATCATTTCGTGAACCTGCAAAAATGATTATGGAACAAATGGGGCAATTAATGAAACTAGTAGTGGCAAATTCAGACGAATCAGATTTGATAAAAGACGCCCTTTTGTCACAAACCGACAGTATAGAAAGTAAAATAGACGAAATAGCGAAAACAATAAAAGAGTCAAATGCAAATATGGCCAAAACAAACACAGATCTATGGTACATCAAAGACAAAACAACAAAAATACAAGCACATATAGATAATAAAACAACACAATCATGTACAGAAAAACAAACGTCAAAGATAAATGGAAAAGCTGCAAAAAACACACCACCAATAGCCCAAATACACCCGAAACCAGTGACGATAATAAATTCAAACAAATAGAAGATGCCATACAAAATCAAACAAGCACAATAAACCATCATTTAGAACAAATAAAACACAGCGTAAACCAACAAGCCGAAGTAATGGACACCTTAACCAGTACCAGCACAATTATGACCGACTTCATGACCGAAATGACAGTAACTATGGAGGAGACAAAGACAAATACTAGAGATACCATAACAGACTTATCGTACATAAAATATAACACTATCGAAATTAAAAACAAAATGAATGAACAGACAAAAGAACAAGAAAAACAACCAGAACAAACCAAAGTGCCACAAGAACAATCAACATATTCGGCAACCACAACACATTCTCCTCTCCCCCGTGTTCAACCTACACCAAACCTCTGTAAACCACCACAAGCTACAATAATAATCACATCCAAGAACAAACTAGACACAAGCGCACAATTACTTAACAAAATACGAGAAACACTAAACCCAAGGGAGACAGGCATAAAAATAGACAAAGCAAGGCAAGCAAAAGACCAGAAGGTCATACTTACCTGTGCAGATAAAAACGAAGTATTAAAAGTAACCAAGATATTAGAACAACAAAAGGTATTCACAATTGTAGAACCACAGTATAAAAAACCCAGAATAATTATGCATAATGTCCCAAAAAATATAAATAAAGACGCATTAGATAAAGTCATTAAAGTACAAAACGCACAAATAATTAAATCTTTACAAGAAAAGGATATTGAATATAAAACACTTTACACGCGCAAAGCAAAAAATATCGAACTATGCCACGCTGCGGTAGAAGTCTCGACCAAACTATGGCAAACAATAACAAAGCAAGGATAGCTATACTATGACTTAAAGAAAGTAGTAGCAGAAGACCTGTCTCCCTTATCTCAATGCACTAAGTGCCTGGGCTTCGGCCATGGAAAAACTCACTGCCCAACCAAAACAAAAACCTGCACCCACTGCGGGGAAGAACATTTAAAAAAGAATTGCCCTAACTTAGCACAAAAAATAAAATGCATAAACTGCACCAAAGCCAAGAAAGAACAAACAAACCACTGCCCCTTCGGCAGCACATACCCCATCAGAACAAAATACGATGAAATGGCCAGAGAAAAAGTAGAGTACATTTAAATGAACAGAGTACAATTATCCGTGTGGTCGACGGAGTAAGAATATCACCACCCCATCTCCTGCCCGTGGGTGTCGTACAAGGCGACTAAGGGAAACAAACACCATACCATCTTAATCAACGAAAAAAAAAATCTTATCAAACGAACAACAAATTAAATTTGATAAATAATATGAACAAATAAATAAAAAATTGACAAATACAAGCAAAAATGTATATTAAATAACACACAAGAACAAATTAAATATTACAATGTACATACACAAAAATTGGTAAAAATAAACAAGTGCATCTAAATTAAGTTGAATAATAACTAACAATTATGAACAAATAAATTAAATTGACACTAAAATAAAAGAGTATATTAAATAATAAAGCTACCCTTGTATAATAAACTAAACCCTTGTATAACAAATATTTAACTATGATAAATAAAACCACCCTGAATATAACACGAACAAACAAATTAAAAATTGACAAATACAAACAGATGTATATTAAACAACAAATAAGAACAAACCGAATATTAAGTACAAATACATAAAAATTGACAAAAATAAACAAATGCATATAAAATAAAAAGAGCATAATAACCAACAACTATGAACAAATATATTAAATTGACAACAAAACAAAAGAGTATATTAAATATAAATGTACAAACACCCTCGTATGATAAACTAAACCATTGTATAATCAATATCTAATAATAACAAATAAAACTAAACCGAATATCATAACGTACAAATAATTAAAAAATTTGACAAACAGAAAGAAATGTATATTAAATAAATAACTAGAACAATCTAAATAAATTAAGAACAACTATATATAATTGATAAAAATAAATAAGTGAATATAAAATAAAGAGATGAATACAACTATGAACAAGTATAAAATTTGACATTAAAAACACAAGTACAAACATAATAATAAAGTATACAATAAATGGCTGAATAGCCATCTGAACAAATAAGCAATGAACAGTTCACCTAATTCTAATACGAACAAACAAGGGCTCTGAACTAATATCAGAGGTGTTCACGGACCGGGTCAAACATTAACCTGGACTCATAAAAAAAAAAAAAAAACCTAACCTAACCTAATTAATAACGTTTCCTCATCGTCACCTGCCAGTGTCTGGCAGTTCCTTAAAACTTTGGGCATCGGAAGTGTCCGACAGGAATTCCCCAAAAGCATTCTGCTAGATGACATTAACCGACACTTTTCTGTCACTCAAATTCTTACCTTAAAGGTTTTGGAGAACTTACCACGTCCGAATTTTAACTTATTTAAATTTTCTCGTATCACACCTAAAGAGATTAAATCAACCATACTTGCTATTACATCCAACGCCGAGGGTTTTGATAATATTAGTCGTCGTATGATTACTACCATACTGGAAGATATTCTGCCTGTAATCTGTCACATTCTGAACTTTTCTTTGGAGTCATGCCAGTTTCCTACCTTATGGCGAAACGCTTTCGTGATCCCATTACCTAAGATTCCGAATCCTTCTTTGCCCAATCACTTTCGTCCTATATCAATTCTTCCTTTTCTATCTTAAGTGCTCGAAGCCTGTGTACACAAACAACTATCATGCTTCGTCCACCAGAATGATATCTTGAGCCCGCTCCAATCTGGATTTAAACCAGGTCACAGTACCGCGTCCGCTCTGCTCAAGGTAACTAGCGATATTAGAAACGGCATAGAAAATACTAAATTAACTATTTTGGTATTGGTTGATTTTTCGAACGCCTTCAGCTCTGTTAACCACAAAATCCTTATGTCTATCCTCTCCTCTATTCTGATTTCTCCTGATGTGATAAAATGGTTTTCCTCTTACCTTGAGGGACGTCGGCAGATGGTTCGTGCTGACGAGTCTTCGTCTTGTTGATGTGAGCTAGAGGCTGGCGTTCCTCAAGGTGGTATTCTCTCGCCTCTCTTATTTTCACTATTTATTCATCTATTGTCTAAAGAGCTTCGTAGTTCGTATCATCTGTATGCCGATGATTTACAATTATATTCACATTCTATGTTAGAGAATATAGTCGTAGCAATTGAAGAGTTGAATCGAGATATGGTAGTATTAAAGAAATGGTGTGAAAATTTCGGTTTAAGTGTTAACCCGTCCAAATGTCAGGCTATGATTATTGGTAGCCCAAGAATGATAAGCAGATTGAAATTACCTTCTCTTCCCGCGGTAATTTTCGAAGGTTCTGTAATACCCTACGCCATCAACGTAAAAGATCTCGGATCTTACATATAGATATGACTCTTAACTGGCACATCCAAGTGGCTCAGGTCGGAAGAAAGGTTTCCGGTATATTACGTTTTCTCTACCGTTTAAGAAATTTACTTCCACCTATTACAAAAGTGAAGCTTGTGCAGACTTAAATTTTTCCCATCATCGATTATGCTGATGGATGTTACTTCGACCTGAATGCAGATCTACTCAATAAACTTGACCGTCTTCTCAACAATTGCATTCGATTCGTCTTTAATCTTCGTAAATACGACCACATTTCTTCCTTTCAATCCGAACTAAACTGGTTGCCCATACGTCAACGACGAAATTTGCGTGCACTAACTATGCTTTATTCTATTCTCCACTCTCCCTATGCACCCCCATACTTAAAGCCTCATTTTCAATATATTTGTCACAATCATGACCGCAACCTTCGTTCTTCTAACAATCTTCTTCTTTCCTGTCCCACTCATAGCTCCAGTTTGGTTCATTCTTCTTTTTTTTTTTTTTTTTTTTTTTGTGTGTCTTAGTTGTTAGCCTCAGATGGCTATGACAACTTTACGCGGACTGTGGGTGAGCGCTGAGGGCTCTCAACCCGTGTCATTCTTCTTTCTTCATTCAGTCTATTTTATTGTGGAATGCCCTCCCTCTTGAAATCAGGATGTCCAGCACACGTGACATTTTCAAGTCTAGAGTTCGTAAGTTTTATATTGACTCTTTGGCAGATTGCTCTTCATAAATCTTCGAGAGTATATTTATATAGGTATATGTGTATGTGTATATATGTGTGTACGTGTATGTGTATCTGTGTATATATTTTTCTATGAGTATGTACTATATGTAAATATATATAGGGTATAGCGCCTAACACGGTTACCCCTCCTACCCCGCGCCCTCGGCGAACGCGCAGGGCTCCGGAGCGTTTCGGAGCCTCGCCGGAACGGAACGCGCCGGCGCACCGACGCGAGTTTCGTAGTGTTCATACTTTGTAATATTCCATATTGTTGATTATTTTATGTGACTATATTGGACTATGTAAACATTTATTGTGAAATAAACGATTTAATACGAACTATAATCTGGCGTCCCAACGTACGGCGACATGTTTAAACGCGTAGTAAACTGTACCTATACCTACTACCGCTTTAAACCGGACTTACGTTACGTGCGTTAATAAGTTTAAAAAGGCATTTTTGTTGTGATGGTGTTTACACGGTCGAGCAGAATGAACTCCGAAATGTACTCCGGTGCGGGATCGCATGGAGACGGCGAGATGCCGTCACACGGTCGTGGGAGCGTCATGGTTGACGAGCGTACGTCAACGCCGCCGTTGGCTGGACAAAAAGAGTCCGCCGGCGTGTCCGCCCCACCACCGAGGCCACTGCCAGTCCAATCGCCGCCGCTGCATGGGTTTATGCCGTCCGTCACCTCAGCACAGCCCAACATCGTGTTGTCCGACCAGCAGTTTGCATTCTTACTGCAGACATTACGGCCGCAGCCCCCGCTTCAGGGCTCGCCGTCATCGACGCCGCCGGTAACCGTGAGTAGTGGCAATTTTTCAAATTGTTCTGCGAGATTCGATAGTACCGGTGATATCGTCGCGTTTATAAATGCTGTAGAAATTTATAAGGATTGCCTAGCGATTAGCAATGAAATAGCACTGAGAGGACTCCCGATGTTACTAACCGGCTTCGCTGCCACGTGGTGGCAAGGCATTAAGCATAGCGTAGGCAGTTGGGATGACGCATTGTACTTGCTACGACAAACCTTTGGGCCACGTCTCCCGCCTCACCGCATATATAGAGAGATCTTTAGTAAAGTGCAGGGCGACGAGAAGACAGATTTATTTGTGTGCAGGCTTCGAGCATTATTGGCACAATTACCGCCCCAAACACTACCGGAAAATCCAGTACAATTAGATATGGTATACGGTCTACTGCACAGAAGAATAAGAGAACGAGTGGGTAGAGACACTTTTAGCTCCTTCTCCGAGCTGTTGCATAACGCTCGAGCTGTAGAAGACTTATTGGAAGAGACGAGCGTCCCCACTTCTACAAGAAGGAACATGAACATGCCTACTGCCTCGGTACCTGTGACGAACTTTACACCGCCAGTGTCAGATGGATTTTCTGCGGCGCCTAACTCTGTGAGTACGCCGCGTGCCGTCAAGCCTAGACCTCGGTGCTCTTTCTGTAAACTCTTCGGTCATGTCAAAGACGATTGTCGTCGACTAATTAACAAGAATTCGGAGACCGTTAAGACTGAACCAATCCAATTACAACCGGATAGTCGCCCGGCCCTCGCCTGTTTTGGATGCGGTGCGCCTGGTGTGATTCTATCGAATTGTGAGGTTTGTAAACAACGACGATCTGCGCCGCCAGCGTCGTCGTCAACGACGGCATTTCAATCAATGTCAGTGAAACTAAATAGTGTCGAGTTTAAACCGCGTGTGCGCCCTATATTCAATATAGAAGTATATAGTGCCGTGGGTACCGCCTTACTCGATACAGGCGCTAAAAATTCCGTCGCGAGTGTTAGTTTAACAAAACATTTACGTAATAACGGTCAGATATTTAATTTCGTAGAGACTGATTCAAAATTCGCGGATGGTACTAGACGTACAGAGATTGTAGAAACCACTGTAGTTAGTATTAAGCTGCGAGGTGTAACCGTTTTAACGTCATTCATGGTTTTACCTGGCGCCACCGATTCACTTTTGGGTATGAATTTTATACAGGATGCTGGCATGGTACTCGACTTTGAAAATAATCGGTACGCGTTACGTGGTACGGGCTTTTGCGATTTGAAATACGAAGGCGAGGATCTCGCCGTAGTTAGCTCTTCTGTTGGCCTCCGCGAGTGCGAGGGCACACTCTTATCAGCATCAGATAGGGAGAACTTGGCTGCACTCCTGAAAGATAATGAAGATATTTTCAGTGCAGGGGGAGGGCCGACCCCTTTTGCTATACACAGAATCGATACAGGTAACGCCGCACCTGTCTGCACGCCGCCTTACCGAGTGTCCCCTGTGAAGAAAGAGATAATGAGAGCTGAAATAGATAAGATGTTAGAAGAGGGAGTAATAGAGGAAGCCGAATCAGAGTGGACTTCTCCAGTCGTGTTAGTACCTAAGAAGAATGGAAGTACTAGATTCTGCGTCGATTATAGAAAATTAAACGCAGTGACTCGCACTGATAAGTATCCCTTGCCTCTGATCGACGACATCATCTCCTCGACTAGAAGTGGTTGTGTAATGTCAACAATTGATTTAAAATCTGGCTACTTTCAGTGTTGTCTTGCGCCAGAAGATAAACACAAGACAGCTTTCGTATCGCCGTTCGGAACTTTTCAATTTCGACGTATGCCTTTTGGGCTTAAGAATTCACCGTCGACGTTCCAACGATTGATGGACAGGTTTCGATCTGGTCTGAAGGATGTAACTGTGGCCACGTATTTGGACGATATTTGGATAATATCGGATACTATTACTTCCCACCTCCGTGACTTGCAGCAAGTGTTTGATCGGCTCAGGATATTCAAGCTCAAGGCGAACAGAAAGAAATGCGTTTTCGCCAGAGACAAGGTGTCTTATTTAGGCCACGTAATCACCACTCACGGCATAGAACCTGACCCGGATAAGGTCCAGGCCGTGATGGACATGAAACCTCCTACCAGACTGAAGGAGTTGAGGACCTTCTTACAAACCTGTTCATGGTTTCGCAAGTTCATCCCTCAGTTTTCTGAAGTAGCAAGGCCCCTGACGGACCTGACCAAGAAGGATAGACCCTAGCAATGGGGAGAAGTTGAGACTAAATCCTTCGAAGAACTTAAGCAGAGATTAGCCAGTAGTCCCATCTTGCGAAAGGCAGACTTCGAAGAACCTTTTATTCTGCGCACAGATGCCAGTTCATATGCTATAGGTGCTGTGCTCATGCAAGGACCAGATCCGAAGTCGGAGAGACCTATTGAATACGCAAGCAGGTTATTGACGTCGGCAGAGCGTAACTACACTACGACAGAGCGAGAAGCACTAGCTGTGGTGTGGGCCCTCGACAAATTTCGAGGTTATCTTGAAGGTGCTCAAATACACGTTGCTACTGACCATCAACCCTTAAAGTGGTTGCTTACACTTAAGACTCCAAGTGGCCGCCTGGCAAGGTGGGCCCTAAAGGTGCAAGCTTTTAATTTGAATGTTGAATACACCCCGGGTAAAGCGAATGTAGTAGCGGATACACTGAGTCGTCCTGTATGTCCCACCTCTATTGAAGAGGAGCCCGCCTGTGATATTAGCCTAATCGCAGTTGACGTACCTCACCGTAGCTTTGAAGAGATCCGCGCACTCCAACTCGAAGATAGTGACCTGAAAGGGATATTTACCGACTTCGAAGACAGTGATGCCGCTGCCCGCTGGACAGAAAGAGGATATTATATTCACCAAGGAGTGATGTTCCGATTCGACCCTGGCGGAGAATCAGAAGAACCACAATTGGTTGTGCCAGAGTCCATGCGTGCGGAAATAATGAAGGAATTCCATGACGCACCAACAGCAGGACATCTTGGCCTTGAGCGCACACTAAAGAAGATGAAAGAACGCTATTATTTCTCTAACATGCGCCAATATGTTGCCAAATATCTTAAATCTTGTGATTTATGCCAAAAGTTTAAGCCTATTAATCTCAAACCAGCTGGACTTCTGCAAACGCCGGTTCCCCAACAACGGCTTGAAGTTCTTGCCATGGACCTGTTTGGTCCCTTACCAGAAGGAAGTAAAGGAGAGAGATGGATTTTCTTAATTGAGGATACAGCAAGTAGATGGGTTGAATTGTTCCCCTTGGTAGAGGCTAACTCGGAAAGTTGTGCTAAGATATTAATAGAAGAAGTTTTTATGAGATATGGTTTTCCTCGGCGTGTTATTTCAGACAATGGCTTACAATTCGTTTCGGCTGTAATGCAGAAGGTTATGCTCGTACTAGATATCAAGCAAAATCTAACCCCAGTTTATCATCCCGAATGTAATCCCGCTGAACGAAAGAACCGAGAGATGAAACAGATGTTGGCGATTCTGATAGACCCGGAGCATCGCCACTGGCCTGAAGTTCTTCCTGCGGTTAGATTCGCGTTAAATACCGCGTTAAACCAAGCCACTGGTCACTCCGCCGCTTATCTCACATTTGCCCGCTCTTTCCGCTCACCTGTAGATGTAACACATGACATGCGAGCGATCATAGAACAGGAAAACTATATACCGCAAATTACGCCATACTTGCACGATTTTGTTCAAAGCCTGCAAGATGTAAAGTGGCGAATAGAACGTCAGCAAGATATACGAAAGGAAGCCGCGGACAAGGGCCGCCGTGTTGGACCACAGTATCAGGAGGGTGACCTCGTTCTCGTGGAGAGCCATCGTCTAAGCCAGGCTGCGAAAGGTTTTACAAGTAAGTTCGCTCCGCGTCGCGAAGGCCCCTACCGTATTCATAAGGTAGTTTCTCCTACCACGTTCGAAGTAGTGGACAAAAACAATTCACCACGTGGAAAATATCATGCCAGTCTCCTATCACCATATGGTGGTGATGCCGATGTGGCTGTTCACCCCCGCAATAAGGGGAGACCACGTAAACATACGCCATCATCAGTTCCCAAGGCAGCTCCCAATTCTTCCACTGCCTTGGAAGGGGAGGATATAGCGCCTAACACGGTTACCCCTCCTACCCCGCGCCCTCGGCGAACGCGCAGGGCTCCGGAGCGTTTCGGAGCCTCGCCGGAACGACCCGAGCGCGCGGCTGCGCCCTGCGCCCCGCGTACCTCTCGCCCGCGGTCGCCTGCGTGCGACCAGCGGCGGTGTGTGTCCACGCGTGGGCACTGTGAATAGTGTGAACTATGACCTTGCTCAGGGACCACGCGCGCGGTACACGCGCCGGCGCACCGACGCGAGTTTCGTAGTGTTCATACTTTGTAATATTCCATATTGTTGATTATTTTATGTGACTATATTGGACTATGTAAACATTTATTGTGAAATAAACGATTTAATACGAACTATAAGGGTTTATTATTTTTCATATTATTATTTAGTTATATACATTTCTTTTTTTTTTTAACATAATTAGCAGTAGTTCTCATAACAGTTTTCTATATAAATGGCACCTACTATATTATTTCATCATCACCCAAAGGTTAACTGGAAGAAAATGCCTATGGCATTAAGTCCGCCTACGTACTTTTATTTTGTGCATGAAGATTAAATAAATAAAAACGTGCTTCAAAATTTAATGTTTCTAGCTTTAATAGTTTCGGCTTGGCGGTAATGAGTCGATCAACCCGTTTCACAGCCCTAATTTACACAACCAGAGGGTGAAAATTGACAAATGCCGGATATTACCCTAGAATATTTGATTCGACTCGTAATTTGAAAAGAATCAATAAAGACTTTTTTCTCCCCATACAAACTTTGCCACTCTGCTCCATCCCCTTAGGGGTATAATTTCGTAAAATCCTTTCTTAGTAAATCTCTACGTCATATAAAGAAACCACTGTCAACATTTCAAGTTGCCAGCTTCAATAATATCGGCTTGGTGCTAATGATTTAATGAGTCGTCCAACTTGCTTTGCAGGCCTAATTTAACCCCCAGAGGTTCACCCTCTCAGCAAATGCTGAAACATGCGTTTATTTATTTTTTCCTAAAGAATATTTGTACGTAATTTGAAAAGAATCGATAAAGATTTTTTTCTCCGAACATTTTTTAAATTGCCATAACTTTTTTATTTATAAACTAATTGACATTAAATAAAGCTTAAATGTTAAGTGATGCTTACCACAATATATTAGTGAAAACCGCGTCTAAATCGGATAAGTCGTTTCTGAGATTAGCGTGCACAAACACACAAACAAACAGATAAAGAGACAAAAATTTTAAAAATCATTGTTTTGGGTTCTATTAGTGTTGATAAAGGTCCCAGTAAGATTTATTCTCATATATCTTCCATGTACAGACAGCGATCCGTTACATTTTTATTATATGTATAGATGAATACTATTGCAGAAAATAAAATATATTTCAATAATGGGACATAACAACTGAACAGTCGGGATCCATTGAAAAATTAGCTTTGCTATCCAATAATGGATTCGCTTTTTACGCAGTCGGATTTTTTGATTTTTTACATTATATATCTTGTTTTTACACGCTTTTTATTAGCTTGACCTGTATGTTTGTAACCGACTTCTTTGGACTTCATTTTGAACCACTTCGACCGGTCAGATTTCATTTAAATTTAGTAGACTTATCGAGGACCGATGGCGATGACAATGCAATAATTTAATAAGTTTATACCATTATCCTAATCAGTTATTGGGATCGTCAGAATTAAATTGTTGAATTTAAGATTCAAATTTTGAATTACGTGTCTAGAGGGCGCTACCATATAAACAGCGCCCTCTAACAATAACAATTTCTCTCTATTTTGTGACATTAAGCGACTGTGTATGTTTTTTTTGCTAGTTTCATATTAAATAGTTAATAAAACCCGAGCTACGTCGTTTAATTTATCAGGTTAATGGCCCAGAAAAGCTCAGAAATAAAGACAGTGTAATATCTAATGGTAAAATCAGTGATTAAAGACATAGAAGTGAACATAACATTAACAACGAAACGTAGTTCGTGTAAAAGTTTTCTTGTTGGGTCTTTGCGAAGTATTTAAGTATTTGAATTGAGTTATCTTGTTGAAAATGGCATTAAATAATGTACGAGCCAAAATTGCTCACACAGCGATTTGGTGCTGCGACCTAGCTAGCATGAGGCAGTCGTATACAATCCTCCGTAGTGCACAAACGTGTGTAGTATTAACGTTACGAGAGAGGCGACTCAGATACACCGGGGTTACCTTAAGCTACGGAAAATCCCAAACAAATAATACTCTCGCATTTATCGAAAACCTGTCCTGGTCATACAAATTATGGAACCTGGCGTTTTGCAATGCAAATCATTTTTTTTCGATCCCATTGATATGGGCATTAAATGAAAGGGCTTGACAAGTAGAACCTGGGGGGGCACACTTAAAACATTACTTATTTTTACTGACCGTCGCGCCGCCTACAGATTGTTTGTACAAACTTAACTGCTGCCATTTTGTCCTGTATGTCAAACGTTTGACAACTGAGAATTGTTATTTTTTGTTCCTAGCGTAGGTACTTATTGTCATCAATCTATTTACGGTTATTGATGTACTTTTTGAAAATTATCTCAATTTTCATTGTTAAGCTGATATTATTATTGCTTCGTTATCAGCTGATATGTTTTTTTTTATATTTCAGGGTAGCTTTCATAGTAAAAGAAAATTCTATATAATTACACATACACATGTAGATATGTATATATATCACTTCAACTTTAGTTCACCGCGTAAACTCTGGGTAAGCAGCACCTTCCATACATGCATATTTTATCATGGAGTTGCCACTCTTTTTCAGTTTAATAACTTTACTCTTTGAGTAGAACACAGTGTTCTTTACAAAATCAATATCTGAAACTCTCACCCTCAAGTCAAGATATCGTATCGTGTCGAGGACTGTGTGGCGTTAGGGTTGCTAAAAATTAAACGTCGTTAACGGTACACCACCCAAGTTAGGTCATCATTACCCTGCTCTTATTCCAATTACTTGGGGTCGACGCAATATTTTCTTCCTCTATATCCGATGTCATCTCTGCGTTCACTCCCTTTCTATTCATATTATGCGTCACGCAATCCATCCATCTTCTCTTCAGTCTTCCCTTACCCCTAAAGCCTTCAACATTTATACTTAAAACTCTTCTCCCAACATTACGTTCATCCCGTCTCATCACATGTCCATACCAAGTCAGGCGTTCACTTTTCAACTTTGCCGTCACTGGAGCCACTTTCAAACTTCCTCTTATATAGGTACTCATTTCTTACCTTATCCATTCTCGTCAGGCCACACATCCATCTTAACATTCGCATCTCTGCTACATGCAGCAATCTCTCATCCGTCGCTTTTGTAGCCCAACATGCTGACCCATACAATACGGCAGGCCTTATTAAGGTTTTATATATTAATATATGCGGGCATCAATGAACAATGTTATAGGAAAAGGGATTCCCTTTTAGCTGTTTCGTTGCGTGAGTTACTGTACCTAGGACGCCCTCTCGCGAGTACAAGTGACAAGTGTAGTGTTTGTGATTAGTAATTATAGTCTGTCTAATCTAAGAAGTGCACTTTGACAGTTCTTCTTCTTCTTCTTTTTATGTATTGGCAATCAGCTACTTATACGAGCCATTGTTGCCAGTGTCGAGTTATAATTATCTTCACGTTCTTAATCTCTTCAGGTTAGTCATTGTCTGTCAGTAAGTCAAATTGTCGCCATTAACAGTGTTATGGCCACATTGTTAATGGTATCTTGAGGGAATTTTGATGGAAAACGAAAACGTTGTAAAGCACTTTTATATGATATTCACTAGATCCCAGTAGTTCTGTCACATCACATTACATAAAATGCCATTAAAATTATCTAATATAACACGTTAAAACACTAAGATATCGAATATAATACAAGAGCACCACATGACGTTTTAGATTCCCGCCAAAAGTCACTGACAGTTCTTCTTCTTCTTCTTTTTATGTATTAGCAATCAGCTACTTATACGAGCCATTTTTGCCAGTGTCGAGTTATAATTATCTTCACGTTCTTAATCTCTTCAGGTTAGTCATTGTCTGTCAGTCAGTCGAATTGTCGCCATCAACAGTGCTATGGTGACACTGTTAATGTTATGTTGTAGGAATTTTGATGGAAAACGAAAACGTTGTAAAGCACTTTTATATGATATTCACTACATCCCAGTAGTTCTGTCACATCACATTACATAAAATGCCATAAAAATTATCTAATATAACACGTTAAAACACTAAGATATCGAATATAATACAAGAGCACCACATGACGTTTTAGATTCCCGCCAAAAGTACCCACTTTGACAGTTCTTCTTCTTTTTATGTATTGGCAATCAGCTACATAAATGAGCCATTGTTGCCAGTGTCGAGTTATAATTATCTTCAAGTTTTTATTGTCTTCAGATTAGTCATTGTCCGTCAGTAAGTCAAATTGTCGTCATCAACAATGCTATGGCTACATTGTTAATGGTATCTTGTGGGAATTTTGATGGAAAACGAAAACGTTGTAAAGCACTTTTATATGATATTCACTACATCTCAGCAGTTTAGTCACATCACATTACATAAAATACCATAAAAAATATCTAATATAACACGTTAAAACACTAAAATATCGAATATAATACAAGAGCACCACATGACGTTTTAGATTCCCGCCAAAAGTCCCCACTTTGACAGTTCTTCTTCTTCTTCTTTTTATGTATTGGCAATCAACTACTTATACGAGCCATTTTTGCCAGTGTCGAGTTATAATTATCTTCACGTTCTTAATCTCTTCAAGTTAGTCATTGTCTGTCAGTCAGTCGAATTGTCGCCATCAACACTGCTATGGTGACACTGTTAATGGTATGTTGTAGGAATTTTGATGGAAAACGAAAAGAAAGAAAGAAGAAAAGAAAGAAAAAAGAAGAAAAGAAAGAAAAAGTCCCCACTTTGACAGTTGTCTGAGTAAGTTGTCTAGGTAGGTGAACCAAATAATCGCTATCGAAAATATCCGATTATACTGAGAAATCGATATTGATTCTTTATAATTAATAATCGGTTTATTTTTCAAAAAGGTGATGAATAAATTAAGTGCTAAATTAGTACTAAACAAATTTAATTATTTCAGCATAGAATCTACTCATCATATTTAGTAGGATTAGGTTAATTAAAAACAAAAACTGCATTTGAAAATAGCTATTTATTAAGAATTACTAATATTACTTGAATTATCAGCGTCGCGAACATTAATAATTATTTCCTCATCAATCAAAGTATCGAAATGTACATCTCTGTCAAAATCTCCATTCGATTACTACTACTAGTATTTTTCTAATATTTTTACCGATTATTTGAATATTCGTGAATTGGAAGTTGTCAAGCACTACTGTATAGAACGTGATATTGTTAGGTCGTCACTAACAATTACTGTTTACCATGTTATTTCTATTTTAAATTAGTTTTACGAGTTTCAACATTAGATTATTGTACAAGAAAGTTACCCGCAATGTTAATTATGTAAATAACTTAATAGTTGTTTAAAATTTCAGATTTAGTGTTTACAATCATGTGCATACGTTTGGCCGAGGTTATTGTGTATTAAAAAATGCAAAACGTCAAAATGCACTTCTTAGATTAGATGAACTATAGTTGGGATAAGTGAGCGATGTTATGCGATAAGCGCAAGTGCAGGAGAGCAATTCTCGTCATAAAATTTTATCTCGATTTTGTATATCAAAGTTTCTTCAAACGCGATTGGTTTGTTTGGAGAACGGAACAATTCCGCTTGTGCAAAGTTACAGTTCGAATTTGTATCTTGATTTCGTAATATATTCGTATGGCGAAAATTGGTCCTCGGATGTGAACTAAAGTAATAAGTAAATAAAAATAAATAGACCCGCGTCTATTGTTACTGCTCTGTAGCTTATGTTGTAACGACGGCGCCAGGAGTTGGGCGGTGACGGTGTGTGCGCGCCGCCGACACCAGTCACACGTCGGGTGATATACGAGGGGGGCGGAGAGTGTGCACGCGAGCGCGCAATGAAACGAGCTTCTCGGTGTGTACGGGTTTATTGGGCGGCGAGAGCGGGGCCCGGTGGCCACGGCAGCTCCACGTCGGCCACGTCCAGCGCCAATATGTCCACGGGCGCGCCGAGCGCAGCGCCCAGCGAGGGCCGCGTGCGCCGCAGCTCGCCGTGCACCCACTCCTTGACGTAGGTGCCCGCCTCGGCGCGCACGCGCACTACGAACAGCGCCGGCGCGTCGGGCACGGCGCGCGCGCTCATAGAGTACACGTGGCGCGCGCGGCTCAGCAGAGGCCGCCGGTGCAGCACGCGCAGCGGTGTGCGCTGGGCGAGCAGCACGCGCGCCTCGCACTCCGGTGGTGTATTGCGGTACGCGTGCAGGCGCGCCAGGTCGCTCGGAGTCACGCGCACCGCGCCCGCCTCGCCCTCCTCGCCCGGCACCTGCGCCAGCTTCACGCACAGCGCCTCGTACGTCTTGCAGCGCGCGCGCTCGCCCTGCGTCAGCAACGTCAGCTGGTCGCGCGCGACGGGCGCCAGTGCGCGCACCAGCACCTCACCGCCAGCGCTAATGCGCTCGCAGGCGCTCCGCAGCTCCTCCTCCTTGGGCTCGCGCCGCGCGTCCGCCACCTGCACGCACACACACACGTGTCACAGTAGGTCGGCGCGTGCGGCGCGCGCCTCTGTCAGCTGGACGCGCAGGCGTACCTCGAGCGCGAAGGGGCGGCCGGTGCCGAGGCAGCGCACGTCCACGTCCTCGCGCCCGGCCGCTATGAACTTGATCCGCGCCTGCACCTCCTCGCCGCTCAACCTGGTGCAAACGTGCGCGTTGACAACACAGTACGGCGGCGCGAACGGTCGCAGCGCGTGCGCGCGAACACACACCCGTAGAGTGCGCCGAGCGGCTCGCAGATGATCTCCTGCACGGACGAGGGCAGCGCGCGCCGCCCGCCCACCAGCCACGGCGTCTGCGGCAGCGCACGGCTCAGTTTCACGTAGCGCCCGCCCACGTAGAGCGGTGCGCGAGTGGCGTGCGCGCTAATGGCGCGCGCGGGCGCCGCGGCGGCGGGGACGCCGCCCGCCCAGCCCTCCAGCGCGCACAGCGCCTCGCGCGTCACGCCCTCGAGCGCCTGCTCCACGGAGCGCCGCGTGAACTCGACGGCGAAGCGCCGGCGCTGCCTGTTGCGCGCCGCGAACAGTGCCGGCGACAGCGCCCGCAGCACCTCCAGCTCCTGCGACACGTAAAGCGGTGAGTGCGTGCGCCGCCCGCGCCCCGCCCCACCTCCGCACACCAGCACACCTGCAGGTCGTCGGGGTACTCGATGGTGAGAGTAACGAGCAGCGGCGCCACGGCGCCAGAGTCGAGCCGCTTGCCGACGTGTCTCGCGAGGCGCCGCCCGAACAGCCACTTCCACGCTTCCTTCAGCGGCATTACGCTCTCTGGAGGGCAGACCAATGTACTCGGTGTGGTGACTGAGTACGAATACAATTCACGACAAGCTAAACCAAAACATTGTATATAGTTTAAGACTATAGCGATGACGTTTTCAGTTTCCCGCCAAAATGCTTAAATGTGTCTCCATGTAGTAGTGGGCGCGCCCCCCACACACCGTGCACGGGGTCCACACGCACGGAGACGGCGGCCCCGTGCGCCGTGTGGAACATTGCCACAATGCCGCACCATTATATATATGAGTTTAAATGTAAATAATTTCAACTTAAGGCTGCGTTGGCTGGTTAGACATTGAACCACGAAATGATCAACCTTTCTTTGGGCACTGCAGGTGCATGACAAAAATAGAGGTGACGACGACGACCTTTAGGTGATGAATCCCGTCTTTCTTGCCATTCGGTTAAAACTACTTCGTAGACAACGGATTGCGGCGCATACAATCTAGCGATTTGGTTACGCGGTCGCGCGGTAGATGGCGGTCTGTGTTCACGCTTCACCCCGTCAGTGCACCACACTGGCGGGGCACGGACGGGCCGCGGTACTGCCGCGTTATACAACAATATTAGAGTATACTTACTGTCTCCCTCTACTTGTTAATGATTGAATGTTGGAACACTCGGCAATAAACGAGGAGCAATCAGACGTCCTAAGAGCTTGGCCAGTGAGGGCGGTAAGGTAATTGGTCGATAAGACCGGCTCGTGCAGTGGTTTACTGCTGTGTTCGGGCATTATACGTGCACATCCGAGACGCTATAAACGAGGACAAACGCCTTCAGTTATACAACGATAAAAAACTATTAACATTCGAGTCGGCCGACGCTCGAAGAGCCAGCAGCTCTGTTCAGGAGAAGAGCTGAACCGCGCTCTTTAAACGCTTTATTCTCTTCTGAAATTCCTTCTTCTTTCAGCACAGTATTGATGCAGAGCTCGCGATGGAGTCTCTTATTTGAGACATACCAACGTGCGTACCTTTCAATTATTTCATCACATATTCATAACGTCGCAGGAGACGCGACGTCGGAACATGGCGAGAGGGGACTGACGCGTTAGGTATTGTCCGTGGAACTGGTGTCCGGTACCGGCCGTACGTCCGCCGGCAGTGGTGTCCCTTTATATTGTACGTACACGAGGCCCCGGTACTGCGGCGACGACTGACGTTTACCTTCTAATTTTCCACTATCCCTATTTAAGTAACAAAGCGTGTTTCGATTATTCTACCGCAGTCCCGTAGCGACACACGTGACAGCTTTGAGTGTGGCTAGAGATCGATCAAGGGGCCGTCCCATTTTGTATTTGATCTTATCTTTTAAAGTGTATCGTGGTTCCTGCGCGCCCTTCGCAAGTATTTGTGGAGTCAGTAGTCGAGTTCTGATAAATGTTTATTTATAAATGTACAATAATGTATAGTTAGTGTGTAGTAGGTGCAGGTGGCGCCACTCACTGTGCTCGTAGCCGGCGCAGGCGCGCTCCAGGTGCAGCGCGATGGCGCGCTCCCTCAGTATGGCGGCGATGGGCGACGACAGCGCACACGCCACGCTCTCGCACTCGTAACTGTGACATGTAGGACGTCACGTCACGACACGTGTCCGAGGCGGGCTCGACACGTGCGCGGACATTACGTCAGTGCTCAACACATACATCAATCACCATTACTACAGTAAACACCACGAACAAGTCCACACATATATAGGTAAGTACCCCAAAAATAAAACATATATCTATGTTCATCTTACACCAATAACACGTGGTGTTGTTGTCAGCATTATCCACTCGGGACACATAGAGCCTCCTCTGTAACGGGCGCACCGCACGCAGCGAGTGCCTAACCATTTATAAAAGTAGTGAGTGTGTTATTTGGCAGGTTTGGGTAGGTTGCTTTCTCGCCATACTCACTATAACTTCATAATCAGATCGTGTTTACCTGGTATCGTGTTAAAACAACGAGATTATGCTTAATCTCGTTGTTTCTGCGACAACGCATTCCAACGAGATTCAGATTAGTCGAACGTGTTCTAACTGTCAAACCAATTCCATGTTGTTCACACATTTTGATACCAGAGGGCGCTACGAGTGCCAGAGCCGCCCCTGGTTGTTGTAACATGAACATAATATATTTAATACAAAACAGTTATCCACACACGTGGCCGTCGTACCGCCGCGCCACTGCGACGCACTCATTACGTTGTGCCCGCAGTGTTGGCGTTGGCATACCTACTGTATTGTAACCGGCCGACGACGCACAAGTCCCCGCCGAGCCCCCACACCTGCATACTATACAATGTGTCCACGCACACACTAAATATGATACAATAAATAACAAATGCACCCCGCGCCACCTATCGGGTACATTCTGTGACATTGACAGAGCGAGTCAGTCGCTGCAAATATGTAATAGTTAAGCGCAAACCATTTCTTGTCGAGCACTTCCTGCACCATGGCGATGCCCTCCGGCCAGGTCTCCTCCTGCAGCACCCCGAGACAGCTTACGCACACGTTGTCCAGTTTGATCCTCTTGACGGGCGGAGCGCCCTCTTCGCTGGTGTCTGCGGGCTCCGGTGCGTTCGGCGCGTCTCTTTCCGTCCCGTTGTTCGTGTTCGACTCTGACCGCTCCACATTGTCTACATTTAGACTGGTATCAAGATACTGAAAGCAATGACAATAACATTGAATTATAGTTATATCACAAATCAATCAAATTATAATATTATTTTGTATCAATCACTCACACCACGCACGCACGCACGAAAATTTATTGGCAGTAGTTTCATAATCAGCCACCTGCCTGAAATCTAACCCTGTCCTTAGGAATGTAATTGCAGGCTGGACGGCATCTGGTGGAGCCGGCCCATTATGATATAAAGCTTTCAGTCGTCCTTTACGACATCCACAAACAAAGTGTTGCCGGTAGCCGGTACCGGTCCCACTCAACAATATCTAGGTATACACAATTGTAGACTTACATGCTTATGTAAATATTGGAAGAACAAAATACAATAGCCAACCATTAATAATTCCTAATGCATTACAGCAACAGAACAAAAACACAGTCTGACAATCATTGGTACTAAAAGAATTAAGCTGGGCGGAGTTTGTTCTTGATATGCAGCAGGCATCGGACTGAGTATGCACAATAGTCTCTCATGCAGAACTAACTCTTGCCTACCACATAATACATATACACGCCCTAAATCCTATCTAAAGGATCCAATATTCCAGGTTAGGTGCGAAGGGAACTTGTATTTGTTCCACCAAATCAAACCTGGAGTTGCCAAGACTCTCTCTTGGGTCCTATCGCCTACACAGTCAACACTGCTGATCTGATGTATTTATAGATTACCAAACCAAAACATAACTCACAGAGTTATATGGCATTCTATGAAAAATTAGATATTGTATTAAGAAAATAAATGTTGAAAAACAGACAATAAAATTATAATATGCGGCGATTTCAATATTGATATTTTACGAAGAAGCAAAATTACATCAGAACTAGAAAATTTCTTCCTTAGCTTTGATTTAACTCTATCATTAAGACAGCCTACACAACTAAGTAGCAACACCTGCATCGATAATTTCGCTCATAATATAAAAAAAGGCTGCAGAGTAAAAGTAGTTGACCTAGTCCTTGCAGATCATACATCTCAAATACTTACAGTTCTTGTTAAAAAAGTTTATAAACTCAAGTTGTGGCAAGTGATGAAAAAAGATTATTGCAATGAAAACGTGATAAAATTTAGAAAAATCTTAGAAAACCTATTCTTTACAGAAGTGTATAGCACAAATCATGCCAATGAAGCTTATGATAACTTTAATGAACCATTTTCTCTTTTCTACAATTTATGTTTTCCAAATATATGGTTGAAAATAATAACAAAAAAAAATGTAAATGGATTTCCCATGGCATAAAAAAGTGTAGTAAAAAGCAGACAGCTATTATGGCAATTTCGATTGAACCCTACTAAACAAGCTAAAATTATTCTAAGCTTCAAGCTATATTTATTTCAAAAGTACACAACATTATACAAGAATATTATAAAATTAACCCAAAAGGCACAAAATGACTACTTTATAAAATCCTCAATTAATAAATCTAAAGCCACATGGCACATAGTTAACAAACCTGACAATAACTGACCAAAAGCGCAGATAGCTACTATTAAAAATAGAGATTTGATCTTGACTAAGGCTCCAAACATAGCAAATACTTTTAATGATTATTTTATAGATGACATAGAAAATAATATATCTGACATTCAATATAATTATAAACTATCTTACTTGATATCTCAATCAATGTTCATGCGACCTATCATAAAAAATGACATAAATATTGCAATAAAATCCCTAAAAAATACATATACAATGGACAGTGATGGCGTGTCAACACATGTCCTTAAATATGTCAGTGATTATAATATATTTCTCCAGTTTTGTCATATATTATGAATCTCTGTGTAACACAAGGCATATATCCTGAAAAGTTGAAAAATACAATCATTAAACCAGTTTTTAAAAAAGGTGATAGAAAATGTATGAAAAATTAGAAACCGATAGCAAGAATGTCAGTATTTTCAAAAATATTCGAAAAGATAATATACGATGCATTATATACCTACCTAAGTAAATATAACATACCATGTCATGAACAAAAAGGTTTTCGAAAAAATATTTCCACTTCCATTCCATTCCACATGGCTATACTTGAATTACTACAGTGTTATAACATCGATTGATGAAAGAAATCCGATTTATGCAATATATACAGATATGACTAAGGCTTTTGACTATGTAAACCACAACACATTGCTCTGTAAGCTGTATACGTATGGAATAAGAGGTAATGTTCTAGAGCTTATAGAATCCTATCTAATAAATAGAATACAACAGACAGAGATAACAAGACTATGTTCTATAAATCAAAGAGAACGAACATTTTTATCGAGACCTCGAATAATTAAATATGGCGTTCCACAAGGCAGCATACTTGGGCCACTGCTGTTCCTAATATATATAAATGACCTTCCTAAGTCAACACACCAACAAATGGTCTTGATTGCTGATGACAGTACTGCCATAATAAAGTGTAATGAATATAATGATTATCAAAATGACATTAATAATGCTCTTATAAATATAATTAATCGGTTTAATAGAAATAATCTTATAATTAATCTAAATAAAACAAAAATTATGCATTTCTATCAAAGAAAAGTAGCACCTAACATAGTTGTATATTGTAATAACTGTACTTTAGAGCAAACAAATAGTACAAAATTCTTAGGTCTATATTGACAATCATCTAGATTGGAAGAGCCATATAGAACAACTAAGCAAAAATTAAATAGACCAGCGTATGCACTTTTAAAACTATCAAGGAAAGTTAATGAAGAGGCGTATATAAGTATCTTAAGTTTGACTCCATGTGTTTATAACATGTTACCAGAAGAAACGAAGTCCTTCGACACTATTCATTTTAAAAGAAGACCAAAATTATTATTGGCCAAGAAATGTTATTATAGTATTGACGAATATTTAAATGATGAATTTATATGACATTATAAAAATAATTTCAATTTTGACTATGCATTGGAATCTAATTTAAAATTGTCTAATTTTAATTATTTTTGCTATGGAAAATTAATTTTATTATTATTTGAATTTTAATGTATAAATACAAATTATTAACAAAATTTGTACCGCTATCGGCATGACATAGTGATCTCCATCATAAAATGTTATCACCCGACATCTTATATTACCTATGTTATACAAATTAATAAATGATTTGATTTGACTTTACATGTGCCATGCACGCGGCAGTTTAACCTAAAGAAAGCAGCTCTATGTAGAATTGGTAGCTTAGGTTGTATTCTATTATGGCTTGGTATTTTAGTAATCAGGATCTTTTCTGTGAAAGTGAAATATATTTTTGAAAGTCTTAAACAAGGTTTCGCTCGAGATGTGGATTGGTGCTAATTTGAATAACTATGTACAATTCTCTTGCGTAGCAGTAGATAACTTGTAGTGGAGTAAGGAGTAATGCAAAAAAATAGTTCGCCATATTTTTAGGGTTCTGTACCTCAAAAGGAAAAAACGGAATCCTTATAGGATCACTTTGTTGTCCGTCCGTCCGTCTGTCTGTCTGTCTGTCAAGACCCTTTTTCTCAGGAACGCGTGAAGATATCAAGCTAAAATTTATAATAAATACTCAAGCATACTGCCCCTTAAGGCTGTAAAAAAATTAAACTTCTAAGCCAACGCAATCAAAAGATACAGGCGTTTATGCCGCAAATTTCCGCAAATTTTCGACTCTCGCAGAGGAATCAAAACCTACAGGGTACTTCCCGTGAACTCAGAATCTTGAAATTTGGAACAAAGCAACGTCTTATAGCACCGATAAAGGAAAAATTGCGAAAACAGTAAATTTTTAATTACATCATATAATAAAAATATTTTAAAAATTTTAAACTTACCACCGGTTATTTTTTTCACATTAAAGAAGAATTTACGGTTTTGTTTAGAACATCAACCAAATTATTATCAAAAATCAAGTTTTCAATTATCATGTCCCCCTTTATAATATGAAGTCATAATAACGCCGTTTATAATATGCTAAACAATAAAAAATATTTTTTTCCGTTTGCGCCATTTTTTAATGCAGGTATGTTTTGTTCTGCATAGTTGCCAGCATTTTAAAACTGTATTAATCGATTTTACGATTTTGGTTATTTTTACGTTTTTATTTATTGCTACAAATCTATTTTCTTAACCTTAGAATAATGACATGCAGTTACCATATATAGGTTCTAAATAAAATAGATTATAGCATATCAGTCATAAACATGTTTTTTAAACATGAAGATTTTTTGCCAAGCAATATTTTTGGATGCAAGATAAACTAGTCACAAAAATTAAGGGATATAAAAAAAATCCAAATTTTTGGGTGATTTTCAACGAACTGTAACTCCGAGGAAAATGGTCGTACAGAAAAAATAAAAAAGCAAATTGTAGCTCCAAGTATATATATATGTGTTATTTTATATGTTTATCATGTTTCAGGAAAGGCATAATTTTCTACCCTTTGAATACTCTTTGGAATATTATTTTATGATGGATATGTGATTTAAATATTATAAATTTACTTACAATATCTTGCATGTGTGGGATATTTTGAAGAGTGGCTTGATATAAGTGGCTGTAAGTATTTCACCAAAATTGCTGTTAAAATATTGAATATTGGTAAATAACTATATAACAAGAAAGCAATACAGCACAACTGCAACTTTCAAGTTTATTGTTGAGTATTCATATCATTATTTTATACAAATATCAGTAAAGTTAAGATATTATAATATCCCTATACAACAAATAAAATATAGAGGCAACCGCAACGGCAACATTAAAAATATTCAATATATATTACAATTGTTAACATTTCTTACTTTGTGGTAATGTACATATGTCTGTTCAACCTATAACTTGCAAACAGGTAATATATTATACTAGCTTTTCCCCGCGGCTTCCCCCGCGTAAAAGGTTACTTTCCTAAAGTTTTTCATCCTCTATTTTAATTTACCCTTAAGAGGTTAATACGCGCGCACACATAAATGAATAGAGAATAGCGGCGAATTATCACGGCATGACCACATTTGCCTTAGTACCTACCTAACCCAATCTATCATTTCCAGTAGTCGACATAATTTTACTGCCAAGGCGCGCAAAAAGATGTTTCATATCACAGACTTTCAATACCTATCTATTATATACAGGTATAGTATGTTACTAACAAATCGATAGTGCTGTCAAAAATACAACAATCATCAACGATGACTGCTCTCACGACTTTACATGTGTTCGGGTCGCACAATCGGCGATCATAGATTTCTTGCCATATTTCTGTAGTGCGCCCAGTTGCTGCCTGACCACAGCACTGCGCACTCTTATCATTCTAACTTTTGAAGCATTGTACCAAACGACACGCGATAAAAGGCAAAAAATATGTAGGGACAATTGGGGTATAATGGAACAAAAAATCATTTCTATTTTTAGAAAAATCAGTATGTAATAATTTCTTAATTTTTAGCATAAATAAACATAAAGGGTTCTTAAACTATTGATTGACAATCACAACGAGATCATAAATTTACCTTAAGTCTAGAAAACAGTATTTTTTCAAGATCACCTCCTTTGTTCTGATGTGCCCCAGGTCAGGGGTACAGTGGAACGGTGCCTGGGGTGCTTTGGAACAACATTAATAAATGGTGAAAAATAATATTATTTATATTATCCGAGATTAAACTTGCATAACAGTATTTTAGGAAAAGAATAAATATTACTTTGGCGCTTTGTTTTCCCGGCTAGGTTTGGACTTGGTAGCACCAGTTCTATATCTAAAAGTGATACTACTACTATATCTGGTTCTAATGGAAAATAAAGGCTATTGTCAATTTTTGTACTCTGGCGCATGTAACTAATGTCATATTCGTTGTTTTCATCGATGTCTGTCAATAGTTGGCCAACAAAATATTTTGTTTGTTTTGAGAAAATTTAACCAAAACAAAATCCAGCTTTACAGCCGCATGTTCGCATGTTAGCATCACTATGCAAGCCTCTATCTGTTTTTCTCTCACGATTTCTCACCATTATGACTTCCAAATCTACAATCAATCAATAACGAATAAATTATCATGTTTGCAAAAAAATTGTTAAGCTCATGAGTAAATATATCAATAAAATTTCAAAATGGCAATATTACAAAATATATCCAGGTATTTGTAGATAAAGTGATGCTACTAATATACTATACACAAATAAAAACGAATTATTTCAATGGGGCACAATGGAACACTGTTCCATTGTGCCCGTTCCATAGAACCCCGTAGGGTATTGGAAATTTCAAACATGAACACAAAATATTTAGGTTATGCTTTCCGTTACATATTTGACTAAATTTAATAGCTAAAATACTTAAGATTTAACAAAAATATATGTCACATACCTGTTCTTACTCCTTGTTCTGCAAATACGAATGTTCTCCAAATCAAAACTACAACTTTTGGTGGCTTAAAACAATTTTTTTTGTGCCAAAACACTGTTTGTATAGACCGGCCATATTGCACTACCGCAACTCGTGACACATGATCTGTTATTATTGATCGAAGCACATGGGTGCAAATTCTGTTTGAATTTGAATTAATAGCGCCGTTGTTTCATTGTACCCCGTGTCCCGATGTACCCCAACTGTCCCTACTTTAAATATCGAAAGCAATAAAACCATTTGTTTGCATAAGAATCAATTTGTTACTATAAAATGTGCAATAAATACCAAATTATTTTGAATTTTCAATTTACTATTTTAATGATAAATGCTTAAATATTAAAAATAGATATATGCTGTCGCGGACTTTTTTGTAGAACTATTTAAGAGTTACATTTCCACAATACATAACATTTGTCTAACTTTCAAGATCTTTGCAGCGTATGCAAAAATAACTCGCAGATGGGCGATTTTTTCTGTCTTAAGCAATTTTTATCGTTATATTTTAGTCAATTTACAAAATATCTTTATAAATTATAGCCTATGTGTTATTCTGATGTGTAAGCTATATTACTATAAAGTTTCATCAAAATCAATTCGGTAGTTTTTGCGTGAAAGAGCAACAAAGATGTTCACATCCATACATTATTACAAACTTTCACGTTTATAATATTAGTAGGAAGTAGGAAGTAGGATTATTAATTATATTATATATTTTTGCAATATGGGATTTTCCTCTAACTCTCTTTATGGTTGGCACAAATATTTTCCTGCATAGGAAACCAGCACAAAATAATTGCACTACTACACTAGCTTAGGTCTTCTGTGTGGTCATATAAATAAAAACATAAAGTTATATTAATAAAAATTTAATTAAGCATAATTATTGTTACTTCATATATATTTACCGGAGTTTTTAAAATTTTATTACTTAGCCAATATTTTATTACTTAACTATATTCATTTGAGGCATGTTAATGATAAGAAGACAAACACTAATAAGTTACAAAGAAAATAAGAGTTCAATCTACCACATCTAGTTTGTGTTATTGTAGATTCTTTAATTAATAGACTCAAGCAGAGATGCGTGAAAGATTAAAGGGCAGATATGACTGTTATAATGGTCTTTGAAAGAGATGAAGCCAGAACAGATGTAAGAGTAACAATAGGTAATGATGATGTACTAGAGCAAGTGGATGAATATGTATATCTTGGATGTGGATTTAGCCGAGATGAAAGGTACACCACTGATATAGAGCGAAGAGTGAATGCGGGAAATAGAGTGAACGGAGCATTGGGGTAACTTCTCGGTAACATCTATGCAAGAGAAGGAAAACTCGAAACAAACCCCTATACCAACATGTCTGACCAGCGCGATATAGTAGGTTAATTTCCCTCCCATTATGGATGAGGCCCGAGCCCAACAGTGGGACATTTATGGACTGTGATGATGATGATGATGAATTATAATTACATAAGTTGATACCAAATGCTATGCAATAGCTTTTTTTTTAGTTTTACGGAACCCTTCGTGCGAGAGTATAACTCGCACTTGGCCAATTTTTTTTTTAAATATTGCTCAATTGAAATTCCATATAAAAAAGTTATATACAGGTTGCCGATTTAATTAGTAGAATCCTTGAAGGAGGTGTATCAGACCATAATACACTATCCAAATCAGTAAAAAAAATAGTACCTAATTTTTGATTAAATTGTCCTAATGATAAGCGGTCAATACACTTTGTACTATAAACGTTCGTTGTAGGTATATACTCATGCGTGTGACATTGAACTAGTAGGCAAATAGTCCCGCTCTCACTACGCTGACCGCCGCGCAGCTGGGTCGAAATGTACCTACAGGTCAATGTACGCTGGTAAACCTATTGTTTTGATAAGAAACAAATCACTTTATCTCGGGATTGGGCAGAGCTAGGAGTCTGCAACTAACTTTATTGTTTTTTATGACGTCATTCCTACACCCAGCTTAAGTTATTCTAGTAATAAAATCGGCACCCTGTATATAATTGTATTCACCTTTTACAACCCTTCATTTTCATAGCCTTATGATGATAAGTGGATTAAATACTTTTTATCTATACATATAATAAAAAATATCTGGAGGACCGAGCCTTGCTCGGTATTTTTTTATTAGTGTGTTTTGAAAGATATATTTAAATATAAAAAAATAATGAAAAAATTTGTTAAAAAGGCAAAAAGTACAAAAAAAAGAAATTAAAAAATGTATTGAGCAAAAAGGAGCCAAAATCACGTTTGTTATATGGATGGGAGCACCCCTTAAATATTTATTTTATTTTGTTTTTTAGTATTTGTCGTTATAGCGGCAACAGAAATATATCATCGGTGAAAATTTTTGTCTGACTGCAGTCTAACTATCATGGTTCATGAGATACAGCCTGGTGATAAACAGATGAACGGACGGACAGACAGCAAAGTCTTAGTTATAGGGTGCCGTTTTACACTTTGGGTACGGAACCCCGGAAAGGTTGAACTCACATAAAAGCAACAATGGAATGGATGGATTAGTATAATGGAAATACTCTTTAAAATTGGAATGTCTCGAAAGTCACAATATTGTATTAACACGGCCTTTAAAGTTTCTAAGGTTGTACCGAATGTTGCTTAAGGGTTCCTATAAAAGATATAGAAAAAGAAGCAGGTTCGAGTACAACTATTTATTAATATAATTTAGTTATATTTGAACACAAACGGCCAACCAGTTGGTAGGGCACGTTGGTCGTGGGTTCGGGGCCGACACCAATTCCACCAATCCCTCCAGTACCGTACTCTCCTCAGGCTGTCCACCGTAGCAACCGTCGTAAAGGCACAGGTGAGCTTCAAGGCCCGGCGCTTGCGATCCAATCGGCAATGACCCACTGTAACGGGTATAAGCGACTAGCGTAGACCTTGGACCCCAATGCTGGGGTTGAATATACACTAAATTAAATAACTATATTATAACTAAAGTTCGTATAAAAGTGCAATTACGTCACTGGTATAACTGACGGCAATCATGTACGATAAAATATAATTTAATTTTATAAGGATCGTACTGACATACGTTCGCCTTGAGAGCGCTAGGCTGTCTGTAGTTCAGACGGTGGTGGCGCGCGGTGCGCCGGGCATTGACGAGAACAATGGAAGCGATAAGAGTGCTACTAAAATGACGCTCATTTATTTATACTCGCGTATTGATTAATTATGAGTATATTTAATTAAGGAAAGTAAACAATTTTTGGTTTTAGTTTATATTTCACAATTTATGTAGCGTATAACGTTACAAGGTATAAAGAAGTCATACAATTTTAGGACATGGCGTCATAGGAACGTAGACTTTGAAATTTTAAATTGTTGGACAATAATTTTCTAAGCCGAATACTGTAATTGAGAGCCATGATAACAACATTGCATCGTATAACTGAAATCCAACGCTCATACTACCCGTTACATATTACCCGTTTTAATTTTACTCTGGCGAGGGTAATCTGAGTAATGATTAGGAAAGAGAGATAGTCATTTGCTATATTTTTGTTCGCTGTTTAGCTAGCGTTTAATCAACATATTTGTAAAAATCGAGACGGAAAGGCTGAGTTATATTAGGAACAATCACTAAGATACGATAGAGAGACAAGATGTTAATGCTAATCAGATTGGTCGCAAGACGTCATGACATACTTGTACCTATGTGCGATACTACGGTCGTTTCGATTTCTTTATACTATTTACTTGCAAATATTTTAAATCATTCGAAGGGGTCGAATATTAAAATAAATCCTTCGAATAAGTGATAAACTCCTAGTCAGACAACCGGTCGAGTTCCTGAATACTCTGAAGGCTCCCGGTCTCCCAACTCACATCTTAAAATTGAAAGCTGGCGCGCCAAAATTATACAATGCCACCAGTTTGCAAGAAAAAACATTGCATTGCAATGTAATCGGGTCAACTATACTGACCGGTTGTTCTCGAGCAGTCTGTATTTATTCCTAGGATTCTCCAAATACCATCCAATTACTCCTTCGAATTTCAGAGAGTGCAGTTTGCCATTAAAGTCTGCTTCGCAATAACCACAAACAAAGCTCGAGGTCAAATTCTTAAGGTAGCGGGAGTAGACTTGAGAGAAAACTGCTTCTCCCATGGTCAGTTATGAGTGACATGCTTCAGAGTAAGCTCACAGAGTAGCCTGGTTATTCTAGCATCCGAAAGAAAATCAAAAGATATTGTTTACCAAGAAATAATGTAATAGGTGTAGTATCGCGGGTAGATGTCAAAGAAGCGGTACCAGTGGTCGGCCTAATTTCGATGGAAAAGACGGTGGGTTATGGGGCGCACATTACCCTTCCGTCGCCTCGGTCGGAATGTGCGCGGTGTGTTTAAGACATGGCCTGCTAAGAAAAAGCATGGTGTTCATAATATATAACAAAATTTCATTTGATTATTATGTTTATCGAACCTACCCTACACTATAACAAAGATTATTATCATCATCATCATCATCACAGTCCATATACGTCCCACTGTTGGGCTCGGGCCTCCTTCATAATAAGAGGGAAGTTAACTTACTATACCGCGCTGGTCAGACGTGTTGTTATAGGGTTTTGTTTCGAGTTTTCCTTCTCTTGCATAGATGTTATATGCATTTTATATCCCTTAGTCGTCTCTTACGATCACCCACGGGTAAGATAGGGGGTGGTGAATTGTATTCTTACTCCGTCACCACATGGATAAGATTGTTATACCTACTATATAAGTATGTATACAAACATTTATACATAATTATTTAAAAATAACAATAAAATTAATAACGTAAAAAACAAACAAAAATCCTATTAAAACATTATCGACTTCTACGCAGACAAAAATGCGGGCAAATGATAATAATTAATAAAATAATAAAAAAAGGCCAAAAAGTAAATAAGAGAAAGTAAGGATCTGAACCGAGCTACAGTTTGTTTAGAGTAGACTACACAATTGAACCAACTGAGCTAAATGTCTATGCGTCAAAATTTGAAAACTTTCATATTCTAATAGTTCTAATACAACGAAAAATTATATTTTTGTTGCCGAAAAATACTGACAAAGCAATATTTTCTATAAATGAAACCTAGCTAGATCGATTAATGGTCCCCGGAACCCCTTGTATGCTAAATTTCAAGAAAATCGTTGGAGCCGTTTCCGAGATTCAGATTACATATATATATATATATATACAAGAATTGCTCGTTTAAATATATATTATAATAAAAATGTAATGGATCGCTGTCTGTATGGAAGATATATGAGAAAAAATATTACTGGGACCATTATCAACATCAATAGAACCCAAAACAATAATTTTTAAAAAATTTTGTCTGTTTATCTGTGCGTTTGTGCACACTAATCTCAGAAACGGCTTATCCGATTTAGACGCAGTTTTCACTAATATATTGTGGTAAGCTTTACTTAACATTTAGGCTATTAGTTTTTTTTATTTATTTTATGTCAATTGGTTTATAAATAAAAAAGTTATGTCAATTTAAAATATGTTCAGAGAAAAAAATCTTTATTTAGTCATTAGCACCAAGCCGATATTATTGAAGCTGGCAACTTGAAATGTTGACAGTGGTTTCTTTCTATGACATAGAGATTTACTAAGAAAGGATTTTACGATATTATACCCCTAAGGGGTGGAACAGAGTGGCAAACTTTGTATGGGGAGAAAAAAAATCTTTATTGATTCTTTTCAAACCACCACAACTGGGTATCATTTCGAGTCGAAGCCCTCATGCTCCCCTCAATACAGGTATTCACGCTTGCGCCGCCCTAAGCACCGACGGTAGAGCGTGTCAACCTAGAGTATTTTCTCTCGGACCCACCCTATTGCCTAATTCCATTAAACAACTAACTCGCAGAAGGTGGAGACCGCATCCCAGTTTCTGACGCTGTTGATTATCCTCCTAACGACAAACCTTTAACACCTTGCATTGCTTTTTCTATTTAACTCTGTCAGAGATGACTTCTGCGTGGACGAAGTCGCGGGCAAAAGCTAGTATTAATATATAATTCAACTTATAGTTTGGCGCCAAACATGGCAGATGTTTAGCGCAATATATTAACTTAAAGGTTACATATATTAGGCGGCATCCGCGCAATAAAGGTTAATATAACAATATTTCACGAATATTGGTTCAGTTGTTTAGTACGTAATAAAATAGTAGTATCATGAAGGAGCATAGCATCCTCATGTATGATAGGTACAGGTTAACCACATAGAGCTCCCTTTTTCTGTGTTTCACTGCAGTCAGCTAATAATTTAGTAGTAAAATAACACTCTTATTTTAAAGATATTGAACTTTTGTTACGTACTTTGAGAACAAGTTGGTGAACATCATCGTAGGAACTTGGATTCTTCAGTCCTAGGTACCGCACACAACACGCATCACAACATCCTAATTCTTTGCAGAACTTTATTATGTTTTTTTGATTCATTATGAATTCTATTCGAAGCAAATAAATAAATTAAAAAAAATTAACCACATGCTATTACTATTATAACTTGTAAACAGACCAACTCAACCAAGACTCACAAACTTTTATTTTTTGTTATGTTCGTACCTTCGGACAGGCAAAGGGAATAAAGCCCATACAGTCAAATCTTTTAATATTCTATACTGTCAATTCTATTCATATTGAGTAGCCTGTTAATAGTCACTGTCCGTCAATCAGTCAATTTTTACCATTAATTGGACGCTAATAACCATTATTATATCATATTTACTACATTTCAGCACTTAATCTGTATTAAATTAAATAAAATACCAACAAAATTTATGAATATAGCACTATTACATAAAATATGGAAGGAATGAATAAAATTTAAGAGCGTGATATGACATTTTGATACTTCTGCACAGACCAAGTAGTAATATAGACGAACATCTCTAGAATAAAATTGTTAACCGTGAGCAAATTAGAGTATGACAATGGGGAATATGCATGATTTTTTTTTATTTTTTTAAACGTTTCTACTAGTTATTACATTACCAAAAATAAATATAACACATTCAAAATATAAACCATTAAGCTAAAAAAAAATATATTAAAATCACTATCATTTTTGGGCGATTTAAACGCGGCTATTACGGCGTGCTTCTGTGACGTCAGAATACACACACAAGTTGGATGTCAACAACGAAATGTTTGGTTCACGAAGTTATTGAAAATTAAAAAAGTGAGTGTAAAGTCAACTTATTACCATTAATTACATGCACATACTTGTTTTGTTAACAAACTTCGACGTACACATACCTACCTAGTTTACGTAAAGTTCTTAAAGATATATTCTCAATATCTAATAGGTACATGGGTCTTTATCCATAAAAGTAATATATGTTTAGTCATCTATGATACCTATGAATGAAAACATGTAACTTATTAGAGTAAGATAACAGTTCGAAATTATTTATTATTTATCTTTCTATTGGGTTTCAGATACAGAGAATTATATGCAATACAAAATAATGGCATTAGAACAGGGACAAAAAGTGACGTTCGTTAAGTCTCTCATTCACAAGGATTAATAATTGAACACAGAAATCTAATAACTCATGAAATAACTGGGTAATGCTACAAAATAATCACTGGAAACACCTTGATACCAGAAGAGTCGAGTGTACCATGACGACACGTTTTGAACAACCAATCGCGTCGCGTTTTAGAAATTAAATAATGATTAATTTCAAAAATAATTATATAGGTATGTTTTTTAAGCAATAAAGATTACAAAAAAAAAATATTTTGTTCATTTTGAAGTCACATGCATATTCCATATTTCTGTCTTATAAGTTATAATACACAAACACGCACGCACGCACACGCACACACGCACACACACACACACACACACACAGGCACACGCACGCACACGCCCACGCCCACGCACACATATTCTTTCGTTCGCCCAGGAAAATAAAAGAATTTATACGTTTCAATATTTATTTATGATAGTACAATAAGATTATTCATTATGCATAGTAGTAAAATATACAGATTCGTCAAAATAATTATAACATCACCTGCTTCAATCTACATCGTAGCTATATGCTAATGCTTTGAAAATTACACTGTAATCCTACAAGAAATCCTTTCGCACAAAGATAGATATGGAGAATCACTATTCAGTCTGTCTGTCGAGCACAAAGATAATTAATATCTTTTCACGAATATAAATAACAACACACTCACTTGTTAAAAGACGCTTGCAGATTTCAAGCAACTTCTTAATCACAGATTAATAATATATGTTACTACGTAGCGACAATGACGCCATGTGTAATCTAGGCAACGAGGGGTAAGTACAGAAGTGAGGACTGGAGGAGGGTAAAATGAGAAACGTCAAGTAACATTTTGCAAATTTGCCATAGGTTCAAAAAAAATAAGTGTGTACGGTATACAGCCAATGTTCCATCATTTCTCACCGTGTACTTCTGCTAAAACTCTCAGACTCACAAACAAGATTTTTTTATTGGAGCAATCTGGAGCTGGGTGCGGAGCGGCAACAAAACTCATACAGTCAAATCTGTGAATGAAACACAAGGAAGTAGGGATGATCGATACTATCGAGTACTCACATGGTATCGATACTCTCCAAACAATTTTTTTGTTGTGTTTTAGCTGCAGATGGCTTTGACAGCTTTACGCGGACTATGGGAGAGCGCTAAGGGCTCTCAGCCCGATGGAGGTAAGCTAAGCGACATCGCCCAAGGGCTCCCCCTGTGGGGAACGGACCTCGGCTTAGGGCGTCGCTGGTGGCAAATTGGCTTGCCCACGTTTGGATTCATGATTCTTGCGCGTCGCGATTTCGCACCTTGACGGCGAGGACGAAACTGCGGATATTTATGTGTAATGGCCTCGCGGGCCGTGTAAGCTCTTAATTGAGTGAGTGTAATATCGTCGTCGTCATCGTCGATGACGTGCCGCGGACGTCGGATTTTTAATTACGAGAGGGCGTGTAGAAAGCCGCCCCAATCACTAGTGGGTTGAGTTGTGTCATGACAGAGTCAAAGTAGGTCCGGGAGCACAGTTTTATAAATTGCTTGATGGTCGGTAGTTCGAGGTCGACATAAAGATAGACGTTTCGTATGAACCACGGTGCTCCCGTAGCTCGGCACATGAACCTATTTTGAAGTGTCTGTAGTCTGTGGATCCTATGTGCCTTAACATGCGCGAACACTACGCTAGCATAGGTCATGATTGGCCGTATGCAAGCGGTGTCTAATCGGACATTGCTGCTCAAGGTTAATTTAGACCTAGCATTTATTAAATTATGGAGGCGTCCCATCATGAAAGCCGCACGCGCGTGGACTTGCGTTATGTGAGGGGTTAATATAATAATGCGTTCAGGGTACTGGTGGGGCTGCCTCGCTACTGTAGTGCATCGGGGATGTTCGCAGACGCGCGTGTTGATTGTTTCTATTCAACAATGCGTAAGCGGTGTGCATCCCTGGTGCGCAGGGTGCGTGGCAGCGCTAACAGTATCCTGAATATGATATCGAGCAGACTGGACTGTACATTCATGGGCCGCTGCTGCGCCATCTCTCATGGGATGTTGTGGCGATGACATGCCTATGTCTTGTGATGTGCCGTTTGTAATTTTATTTTTATTACTAACATAGGTGTAAGTCGTACTAATCATTTGAGTCTTGGTCACTTTAATAAATATTATTATTATTATTATTATTATTAAGCTGAGTCGGTCGTCAAGGATTACACCTAGATATTTGGCTTGCCTGCTCCAAGTAACTGGCTTGTTAAACATGTTAAGGGGTGGAATGCTATCGATAGAGTAGGTACGGGCATTTCTACGTGTGAACATGACCGCCTGACTCTTATCGGGGTTGATTCTCCAATCGATACTACTACTTCCAATACATAACACTAACGTTCGATCAGGGGTGGCTTTACTTATAGTGCAGAGGGTACGGTGCACCCGGGCGCCAGATGTTAGGGGGCGCCGAGAGCCGCTCGTGACACATAGAGCCTCCACTGTAACGCTCCGCAAGGAGCGGGCGCACCGCACGCAGCGAGTGCCTAACCAATTATAAACGTAGTAGGTACGTTATTTGACAGGTTTGGGTAGGCTGCTTTGTCACCATGCTCACTATAACTTCATAATACGATCGCGTTTACCTGGTTTCGTGTCAAAACAACGAGACTTAGCATGCGATAACGTATTCCAGCGAGGTTCGAAGTTGTAACTATGAACCTATTTTATTTTGTTCACACATTTTGATACAAGAGAGCGCCAGGTGATAGATTGCACCCCGGCGCTACATGTGCTAGAGCTACTCTTGCATTCGATACTGAGTGCTGGTATCGAATGAAATCCATAGTATTGTATAGGCAAGTATCGCAATGGTATTGGGACGCAGCATCTGCCTCGCTATTTCGCTGCAGGGTGCACGCAATGAGCGTAATATCCCTAAAAAGTCTGAGGCAGGAAATCGCTGGCAAGTTTATATTAGTTATCACTTGTCGTTGAGCGTTTCGTCCATTGAGTATAATTTGTTTTACAGTGCATTATAGACAGTTTACAATGAAGTTCTCAAACTACCTATAATAGGTTGCTTTCTATTTAGTTAACACAGAGGGACTCTGCGGTACATTGTGAAACACTGCCAAACACTGTGTAAAAGTTTAAATGAAACAGCTAGTTGTGTCAAAATAACACTAGAGTCCATCAACATAGCAAAATTATGGGCGTTGTATACCTAAATGCAAGATCCTTGACAAAGTCTTGGCTCAATAATTTACAAACATAACCACATTATCAGGGCTCACTTCAATAGTGCAATATTTACATTTGAACATTTTTATTAAATTTTAATTAGCAGTAAGAGCCAAGCTCAATTTAATAATCTCAAATAATACTACTAGAATATGCCGTAAATAAATTGCGAGGTTAAGTAATGATACTTAATTCCAGCAAAGTAGTACCTATGTATTCAAAGTACTTTATGAAAGTAGGCAAGCATCTGTCAAACACCACTTTTTCGAGTGTCGAACAGTGTACGGCTGTGTTCAACAGTGTCGTTGATGGAAAGCGCTTTATCAAACACTGCGTTACACTGCGTCACTTTTTGTATTAAATGGAAAGCACAAATAGTATTTACGAAAAAGAAAAATAACGCCTCTAGTACCTAAAGTGTAGTTATACTCTCTTGTGTTTGGCATTACTCTCTCGTCTATTTTGTGAATTTAAAAAAAATATAAAGATACTTTATTATAGTATCAACTGTGGTATCCATACTAGATTCGATACTACTAAAAGGAAACGCTTGAGTGAAAGAGGTCTGCAATCGTTCACTGGCTGGATGTGCAAGTAAACTGGAGACTGTCGCATTTTAAATGTGAAGTGAGATTCTATTTTATTGCATTGTATTAAAATATATGTGTAACATAACTCTCATCTCATATCCGTGTGGTGACGGAGGAAGAATACAATTCACCAGCCCCTATCTTACCCGTGGGTGATCGTAAGAGATGACTAAGGGATATAAAACGCATATAACATCTATGCGAGAGAAGGTAAACTCGAAACAAAACCCTATACCAACACGTCTGACCAGTGTGGTATAATAGGTTAATTTTCCTCCCATTACGGAGGAGGCTCGGGCCCAATAGTGTGACATATATGGGCTGTGATGATGATGATAACTCTCTTTTTTAACTACTTATTAATAGTACATTACTGTAGCGGCTAGCAAAAGAGGCATGGATGGACGAACGTATAAATGCGGGCCGAGGCAAAGCCGAGGCACACATTCATAAGTCCATCAATTCCTAGTTGTGGCCAAGGCTTGTATAGTACTTTTATCATAAATATAGCACGGAAATTAAAACTAAGTAGGACTACGTAGAATTTTTTTTTTTGAAAAAAAAAATGGTTTTCAAAATCAGTGACGAACAACGATCAACATTTTTCACGCGCCAAAGGATTCATTTTTTTTCTTTTTTTTCATTATCAAACAGGTTTCTTTTTCAAGCCAGTTCGTAATTAATCTCGAAGAAGGTTGTCAAAATAATGCTCAAATTTCCAAGCACGTAATTTCGAAAGTACACGTAAAGTACTATTGTATAGCATTGGCACTTTAGCCCTTTATTATAATAAAAGACAGAGAAAATGCGAAGTTTTGTATATAAAATACTAGCAGAACTTTCAATAATTTTGCTAGTATTTTATATACAAAACTTAAATGCAACACTAAAATACAAAATGTGTATTACCTAAGTGAAAAAATAAAGTCATTATTCATTGTTTGTTTGCTTGGATCTTTTAAACTAACCAACCAGTTTTCATCAATAGACAGAGTAATTTAAGAGGTTTAAATGAATAACACTTGCATATTGTAGTACAGAAAACTAAAATTCTAAAAAAAATATTATGTGATATTTTTGAGAGGTTACATAGCAAACGCTTGCATTTACATTGCTGACAAACCAGCGCCAACTTACATTAATATAATATACCTAATTAAAAACAATATAATATAATTTTAAAATATTGATATAATTTTAAAAAGGTGGATATTTTTTATTAACACTGTTTATAAATTGAAGTGAAAAGTTAATGTAGTTTCCATTGTTTATGTTTGTACAATTCATAAAAGTATGCAATTTTCATCAATGTTTTGATATAGAACGAAGAGTGAATGCGGGAAATAGAGTGAACGGAGCGCTGGGACAACTTCTCGGTAGCCACCACCTTAGCCAGAAGGCACGTGTAGCTAGGAGCGGCTCAAGCACATGTAACGCCCGGGTGCAATCAATAACCTGGCGCCCTCTTGTACCAAAGTGGGTGAACAAAATGGAATATATATATTTTTCGTTTTTTCGTTTCGTATCGGGTATTTATAAATAATTAAGCATATTAAATGCTAAAAATTTCAGTAATTTGAAACGAGGTTGTGTCATCGTTTAATACAATTCTAACTGTAAAGTTTGAAGTATTAAATCTATACAATGTGTAAACATTGTCCGATAGATGGCATACGTCACCTTGAAGACGTAAGATATAATATGATTCGAAATTTGCATGTCCTAAAATAGTTCACGATGGTGTAAGTGGCAGCACGGTTGGGCCGGATTCCCAATAGGTGCGGGTTCGAACCCCGCTTGTGACATCATTTTTCGTTTCGTATCGGGTATTTATAAATAATTAAGCATATTAAATGCTAAAAATTTCAGTAATTTGAAACGAGGTTGTGTCATCGTTTAATACAATTCTAACTGTAAAGTTTGAAGTATTAAATCTATACAATGTGTAAACATTGTCCGATAGATGGCATACGTCACCTTGAAGACGTAAGATATAATATGATTCGAAATTTGCATGTCCTAAAATAGTTCACGATGGTGTAAGTGGCAGCACGGTTGGGCCGGATTCCCAATAGGTGCGGGTTCGAACCCCGCTTGTGACATCATTTTTCGTTTCGTATCGGGTATTTATAAATAATTAAGCATATTAAATGCTAAAAATTTCAGTAATTTGAAACGAGGTTGTGTCATCGTTTAATACAATTCTAACTGTAAAGTTTGAAGTATTAAATCTATACAATGTGTAAACATTGTCCGATAGATGGCATACGTCACCTTGAAGACGTAAGATATAATATGATTCGAAATTTGCATGTCCTAAAATAGTTCACGATGGTGTAAGTGGCAGCACGGTTGGGCCGGATTCCCAATAGGTGCGGGTTCGAACCCCGCTTGTGACATCATTTTTCGTTTCGTATCGGGTATTTATAAATAATTAAGCATATTAAATGCTAAAAATTTCAGTAATTTGAAACGAGGTTGTGTCATCGTTTAATACAATTCTAACTGTAAAGTTTGAAGTATTAAATCTATACAATGTGTAAACATTGTCCGATAGATGGCATACGTCACCTTGAAGACGTAAGATATAATATGATTCGAAATTTGCATGTCCTAAAATAGTTCACGATGGTGTAAGTGGCAGCACGGTTGGGCCGGATTCCCAATAGGTGCGGGTTCGAACCCCGCTTGTGACATCATTTTTCGTTTCGTATCGGGTATTTATAAAAAAATGGAATAGGTTGATGGTTACAACACGTTCGATTAAACTCCGAACCTCGCTGGAATGCGTTGTCGCATGCTTAATCTCCTTGTTTTGACACGAAACCAGGTAAACACGATCGGATTACGAAGTTACAGTGAGCATGGCGACAAAGCAACCTACCCAAATAACGCACCCGCTACGTTTATAGATGGTTAGGCACTCGCTACGTTCGGTGTGCTCCGTGCGGAGCGTTACAGTGGAGACTCTATGTTGCCCGAGCGGCTCTCGGCGCCACCTAACACCCGGCGCCCGGGTGCACCGCACCCTCTGCACTATAGGTAAAGCCGGCCCTGCATGTAGCAATACATAACGCAGTGCTTGTCACAACATTACTATATGGAAGCGAGAGTTGGGTATACAGAAAAAAGTATGAAAGTAAAATTAATGCGGTAGAAATGCGACCTCTACGGAAAATCTGTGGAGTTAGGCTGACCGATCGCATTCGTAACGACGATGTAAGAGAGCGAGTAGGTATGAAAGAGATATTGGTGTAAAGATGCGAAAGGGAATGCTCCGATGGTTCGGACATGTGGAAAGAATGCTGAATGAACATCTGGTTAAGAAGATAAACAATACGAAAGTGGAAGGATGTAGGTACCGGGGGAGACCGAGACTAACCTACCTAGACCAGATTGGTCACGTATTGAAGGAAGGTGGAGTCAAGAATCTCCGAAACCGGGGAGCGTGTATGAAGAGAATTATGAATGTTGAGAAAGCGAGTGAAGTATGCAAGGATAGAGTTCTCTGGCACTCTGTTCTTTCTGCCTACCCTGCAAGGAATATGGCGTAATGATATGTATGTATGTATGTGTTCTTATGGCGTTCATCATTCTCCTACTCTTATCCCAATTACTTGGGGTCGATACAATATATACTGTTTTTTTATAGTACATACTGTAAAAGTTATTAGCAATGGTTTTATGACCGGCCGCCTGCGAGATGTCAACCTGCCTTGGGAATGTAATTGTTGACCAAACGGCATCAGATGGAGTTGGCTCGGGTCGTTACAACGCTCTTAGTCGTCTTTTACGACATCCACGAGCAAAGTAAGGGTTGGTAGTATTCCTAGTCCCTACCACACAGCACCGTTTTCTTATGGCGTTATCACGTAAAATTATCTTTATAGACTTAACAGACAACTATTTTTTTAAGAGATTAGACGTAACGCTTGCTTACAAAAAAAAAATTCAAAAATCACAACTTCAAGATAATATGGTCCAAGAGCCAGGTGAAAATTTGGTTAATCATTTCTTCTCGAGAGATAATTGGTGATACGCATCAGACAATAGTATCATGATGCCTTATGACCGTCAGCTGCGGCAGGGTGGGTGGGATGAGCAGTTGTAACCTCCCACGCTCGAAGAAAAAAAAAATACATTCACTCATTTCCTCTCGGCTAAAAATTTATCAAATTATAGCTAACCCAATATCTCAACAAAAAAATAAAATCAGCTGGCTATAACATAGTGTATTGTACGTCAGCTGATGTCTCGATCATGGGAAAAAAAACTTCACTTTCAGTGATATCCTCTCAAATAAAAATTTACCTGATGATAGCTTATATGTAACTATTGATAAATATATACGTCAGCTGGCTGTATCTCGGTGGAAAAATCGTCAGCTGATAATTTGAAGGTCGTTACGTAGAAGTTAGCCAGAAGCATTTACTGACTATTTGAATGCATCAGCTGACTAAGTTTCCCTCGACTTACTGCTAGCTGATTTTTTTTATTTATCACAGAAATATATTTAAAATCAGCTCACACATTTTCATGTGAGAGGAAATGACGTCTTTTTAATTATTCTTGTTATTTTTAAAGATTCAAACAATACACGCTAGCATAGCATAGACAGTATTAAGGTACGCTTGGAGGGGGTTAGTTGTACGCATGCTCGGGGTACCCTTTTGTTGAGGTCACTGAAAAACAATTTTAGAAGTAGAAAAGAAGGGTACTAATCATAGAGTAATATAATACATTGGAAATAGAGAGGCCACTCTCGATTTTTTTTGTCGCCACTAATGTCAATGAAAGCGCCATCTATTACGCGACTCAATAATTATTTCCTACCCACCCAAAAAAATAATCTATACTAATATTATAAAGACGTAAAGTTTGTGTGTTTGTATATTTGTTAAATTGTAAGGGGTAATCTCGGGATCTACTGAACCGATTTTAAAAATTCTTTCACCAATAGAAAGCCACATTATTGCTGAGTGTCATAGGTTATATAAAAAAACGAAAAATAAAAAGGCTTTTACGTGGTAATCCGTTTTGCAAAGTGAATCGGAGAAAAACGGTCGAATGAAAGCGTTCCTTACGAACGCTGCCTTAACTATGAAAGATATATTTTTGAGTTCTATAGAAAAAATGTGGAGCTTGAAAATGCCTACAAAAAAGTCAACGACAGCATATGTCTAACTTTTATATTTAAGTTACAAAAAGTAGTTTTTTTAATATTAGTATAGATAATTTAATTTTTAATATTAATAAAATAATTTAAATTGTTAGGTCATATTTATTAGAATTATACATATTATCAAAAACCCAAGACGCTATGACATACGTGTGAAATTATGGAAGGCCTGACTTATTTGTTACCTTCACTTGCAACCCCGAGTGGGAAGAAATAAAGCAAGAACTTTTTTCTGGACAGCGATCTTTCGACCGACACGACATAATAGCAAGGGTCTTTCATCTAAAAATGAAGAAACTTATTAAACTATTTACAAAAGAAGAAGTTTTCGGAAAAGTCAAATGTCACATGGTCAGTGTCGAGTGGCAGAAACGAGGTTTACCACATTGCCACATGTTGATTTGGCTAGAAAATAAAATACAACCTGACGAAATTGGCAAGATTATAGTTGCAGAGCTACCCGATAAAGATAATGATCCGGCGTTGTTTGATATTGTGACAAAGAACATGGTACACGGCCATGTGGAGAACAAAATCCAACGTCGCCGTGTATGAAAAATGGTATTTGCTCAAAAAAATACGCACGCCGTTTTGTCACTGATACCCAAACCGGAGAAGATGGGTACCCTGTTTATCGACGCTGAAACGTCGATCACGGCGGTCAGGTGGCCACTATGACTATTCGTGGAAGGACTATTAAAATAGACAACACATGGATCGTCCCGTACTCTCCAATTCTCTGTCGAACTTTTAACGCCCACATAAACGTGGAGTATTATCATTCCGTTCAGGCTATAAAGTATATCTGCAAGTATGTGAATAAAGGGTCTGATCAGGCAACATTTGGTGTAGAAATGCTCATAATGAAGTTGAGAATTATGTAAACGGAAGGTACGTAAGTACATCGGAAGCGGTCTGGAGACTGTTGGAATTTCCTCTCCATGACAGACCCTACTGTTCTGCAGTTGGCCGTACATTTAGAAAACGGCCAAAGAGTATATTTTTCACCAGCTAATGTGCAAAGCATTGTTGAAAATCCACCAAAAACAACTCTGACTGCTTTCTTTGAATTGTGCAATTCCGACAACTTCGCAAAAACATTACTTTACCATGAAGTTCCCCACTATTATACCTGGGCTAATAACAAATTTTCCCGAAGAAAACGCGGAGAAGATGTCGCTGGTCATCCTGGAATAAAAAAAGATCCTGCTTTGGGAAGAGTATATAGTGTGCACCCTTCTCAATCGGAGTGTTTCTTTCTTCGAGTTTTGCTTGACCACGTACGTGGCCCCACCTCATTTCAGGACTTAAGAACTGTGAACGGAGTTGTTAAAGAAACATACCAAGCTGCTTGCCGTGAGAGAGGTTTGTTAGAAGACGATAACCAGTGGGAAAACACTCTACGAGAAGCCTCAATTTCTCAATGTCCCTTGAAGTTGAGGGAGTTGTTTGTGGTGATATTGTTATTTTGTTACCCATCTGAACCACTCAGTTTGTGGGAAAACTTCAAAGACGATTTATGTGACGACATAAGACATAGAATACGACAGCAGAATCAGGATTTCACTTTACCCTATAATGATTGTCATCATGTACAATGAAGGTCTATTACAAATAGAAAATAGACTTTTAGAACTAAATGAGAAAACCTTAAATGATTTTGGTTTACCTTCTCCAATTCGGCCACATAACAATGCATCGGACATAATACTGATACGTTCGTACGATACCAATGAGTTGTCAGTTTTTGTTAATGAAAATATACCGAAATTAGTCAGAGAGCAGAGACAAGCTTTTGATGCAATAATTGACAGTGTGCTAAATAACAGAGGTTTAATTTTCTTTCTTGACGCCCCGGGAGGCACTGGCAAAATGTTTCTTGCAAATTTGGTATTGGCAAAAGTAAGACAATCCGGGTGAAATGGACTAGCCATTGCCTCTTCGGGGATTGCCGCTACTCTGTTAAATGATGGGAAAACAGCACACCTTTAAGCTACCTCTGACAGTCTCACTAGAGCAACAGTCAGTTTGTTCCATATGTAAAAATGGGCCACTCGGGCAACTTTTACAAGAAACATCTTTAATTATATGGGACGAATGTATCATGAGTCTTAGAGCTCATGTTGAAGCAGTAAACCGAACGCTCAAAGACCTCAGAAACTCTGATGCTGTAATGGGTGGCGTTACTTTTGGTTTTGCGGGCGATTTTCGGCAAACACTGCCTGTAGTAACAAAAGGAACACGCGCCGATGTCATCAGAGCATGCTTAAAATCATCTCACTTATGGAGTTCGGTTGCATCTCTCAATTTACAAAGAAACATGAGAGCCCATTTGAGCGACAACGACGATGACGACTTTCCGCGCCAACTACTCAATCTTGGCGAAGGAAAAATTGTCTCTACTAACACCAACAGCAATGACATTAAACTTGACGAGACATTAGGACACATATTGCACAGGTTGGAACATCTTATTGACGCAATATATCCCGGTCTTGAAAATTTATTGGAGAGAGATTATCATTGGCTTTGTTCTAGGGCAATAGTGTCACCCAGAAACGATACTGTGAATGAAATAAATAAACTCATTTTAGAGAAAATTCCCGGTCAGGTCAAACACTATAAGTCTATTGATACGGTGTGTAATATTGAGGATACAGTGCACTATCCCCAAGAATTTTTAAATTCTTTGAACCCTTCTGGCTTACCTCCTCACGACCTTGTGTTAAAAGTTGGCATTCCTATCATGCTATTAAGAAACTTGAGCCCCCCCAACATGTGTAATGAGACAAGGCTGCTTACAAAAGAGTTACGGGACAATATAATCGTGGCGACCATTCTCACAGGGCCAGCAGTGGGACAACTGGCTTATATTCCGCGGATACCCATGATTCCCACTGATTTACCCATACCGTTTAAAAGACTACAGTCTCCAGTGAAGATCTCTTTTGCCCTCACTATTAACAAGTCCCAAGGTCAAACATTCTCTCTGGTGGGCATTGACCTGAGAAAGCCCTGTTTTTTCCATGGGCAGTTATATGTTGGCTTATCTCGGGTTGGAACTCCTGATAGACAATATATTTTGCTACCAAATGATAACATTACATCCAATATAGTTTACAGAGAAGTTTTGAACAATTAAAATTATTTATTAACCAAACTAACTTTTCCCGCGACTTGGTCCTCATGGAATTTGTTTATCGCAAATCCCGCAAAAACTATTTTTTCTTTCAGACAGAGTTACTTTCGAATTTTGTATTAGCATGCAAATACAAACTATACCTACGTATAACCCTCCTTTTGGCAGTTAGAAATTAAAACATAACACTCTGTACTAAAAAAGGATTATTAACATTATGCCCAACGAAGTGGGCACGGGTCAGCTAGTAATTTATATACATACTGTAATCTCGCAGCAGATGCATCTTCTGGTATTATTTTGCGATACTTTGGGGGCAAAGCCGTAAAGCGTCTATAACACTCACTGTGGTACAGCTGAAAATTGTTTTTTTCTGTCGGAAGTACAGCCTCGTGTCCACTTAGTTTATTATTTTTTATTACACTCAATATAGCACTGCACTTAATAAGATTTTCTTCACTGAACGATTTTAAATTAGAATAGATTTTGTTTTTTTGCAAAAAACGCAATAAAAAAAATGATTAAAAAAATCAAAAAACCCGACTGCGTAAAAAGTCACCAAAACTACGTACATAATAAAAAAACTGAAAAGACAAAAACAAGCACTTAGATGTCCGGTGGTCTAGAATTATATATATTATTGAATAAATACTATTGCAGAAAATAAAATATATTTTAATAATAGAACATGACAACTGAACAGTGGGGATCCATTGAAAAATTAGATTTGCTGTCGAATAAAGGATAGGACAGGGACAATATACCTACTAGATACTTTAGTATATGTCCATCCACATCTAGTTATATGAATTTTTCGTCTTTTCATCGTAAATTTCTACTGTCTAAAAAACCTTTATGTGAGAAAGCTTGTTACGAAACTTTAAATCGATATAGATCCTAAACGGCATGTCAAATCGAAAAATGTTGAGAGAAAACTAAAAATGATTTTTAAATACCTATTTAACGATACCCCACTCGATATAGTTTGTTGACTTTAATTTTTTTTATTTTCACAATATGGCGTCCAGTAGTCGCCATATTGAATTTTCAATAACGACATATATTTAGTGACACTCGCCGGATTAAGAGGAATCGATTGACGTGTGAATCATAAAAATCGGCCCAGGCGTTTGGTATATATAGTGCTTCAAAGGAACATACAAACATACATACATAGACTGTTAAACACAATACCACTCCTTTGCAGCCGGGTCACGAAGTATAGATACACAGGAGTCCGAACGTAATGTTAAAAGAATGGTCTCAATTTAGGGGACAGAACTTTTTGCCGGTAGAGCACGCCACTCTTCAAGAAATACTTATTCGTTTAAAATTTTAAATCTTTACATGGGAAGTTTTGTTGCTATTAACAGCTGTGAAAAGTTTTGTATAAATAATAATGCATCATTGCTGTGTATTTGGATGTAGGAAACCAGGGAACCATTCATTTCCAAAAGAAAAAAGCTAGAAAACTATGAGAAGCAGCAACTCGTAAAGACTTTCATCCCAAAGAACATTTGAAAATATGTTCAACATATTTTAAATCTGAAGATTTCATTCAAATTGGAAAGCATTCAGGTGATTTAATCTCATTTATAGAATAACATTTACTTTTATCAGCTAAAACAAGTATTTATGATTTTATTCCTAACATAACCTAAAATCTTAATTATTATTTCCAGGACTAACTAATACCAGGCGCATTTTAAAGAAGGGAATGGCCTTCAGTATTTCCATGGACTAAAATTGAAGATATAATGTCTGAACAAAGGCGAGAACGTGATCAGCGCGTGATTCTAAACGAAAATTGTGTTTTTCATGTGTTTGAAAAGTGTGATGGCTTAGGTCATACTCCAAGTGTTACTACAGCTACATGCAATACTTCATCCAAGGCGACAGCATTGGACTTTGGCGTCGATTGTGTTGAAGAAATTGTGATCCAAGAAAATAGTGTATATAACTTGGAAAATGTGCAAAATGATATTGGTATTGTTCGTGAATGTGCAACTCAAAAAAATTACCAATTTTACACAATAGAATCCTTTAGGAATTATGCTAAAGGTATTGGCTTTTTATACTGGATTTGAATCATAAAGCAAATTTATGTTTGTGTTTTATATTTTGTGCCCTGAAGCCTATTCAATAACCTATAAAAGAAGTTCTCTTAGGTCTGAGTGTTGAAGACCAGTTCTTTTTGACGTTAACGAAGTTGAGGAGAAATAAGGAAGACTATAAGCTATTTCGTTTTTTTGATGCAAGTTCCTGTATTGTATCAAACATATTTATTACATGCATTAAATTTTTGCATCAAATGTGGTCAATGCTGAATATTTGATAGCCTGACAGGTAATTAGTGGATTTCTACATGCCTGAAGGATTTAAAAAATATTACCCTTCTACTAGAGTCATTGTAGATTGTACGGAAATACCTATACAACAACCTGTTAATCCATATATACAAAGAGCCGCAAGGAGTTCATACAAGAACCGTTCTACTGTTAAGTATGAAGTAAGTCATTTTTAAGGCAAAAAGTCAGTTGCCTGGTATGACCATTGTAGCAGATTGGAAACTTTCTTCAAAGAGAATATACATTGTATGTGTTATAGGTTTAACTAAAATCTATTGTATATTCCACAATTCTGTGAATATTATATTCCTCTCTTGTCAAAAATATATTTTGTATGTGTTATGACATGTAACTTCCATGAAAATATTGTTAAAGTACAGCATAACTTCTTCTACTCTGTATTTTTTAACTTTAATAAAGTTTTCATTTACTATTTTTGTATTTTTATTTAAAATAATTTTTATAAAGTAAATAAACTCATTTATCAAAGTACATTCATTTAATCAATAATTTAACAATGACATGTGGGTATTGCTTAACATTTAAATTATTTATAGAAACATTTGAGATACTTTAAACTTTAACAAACAGATTTAAATATCGCTTAATATTAAAATTATTTAAAGAAACAGTTGGCATACATTTTACTTTAAAAACCACATTATAAGTATTGCTTATTATTAAAATAAAAATTATTTGTACAATCATTTGGCGTAGTTTTTACAACTCTGTAAAAACTTTGTCTAGTACTCACTTTGTCTAGTACCTAATGCTGGTCGGCGGGCCACCGAAGTCAAAGATCGGGTACCGGTGGCCCGCTCGCACGGCGAAGAGAGGAGTTTGCAGGGTGGGTTCATGGGGTTGCGTGCCGCCTCTTCTGTCGCCCCGGACGTTTTTGTCGGGGCGCGTTTCATCACTAATTGCATAATAATTATTTTTGCTTGTAAGGGCACTTTACCTCTAAAATCGCTTCTTTGCCAATAAGTCTATCAAGAGACGCCCCCAAATATGGCTTATTTTTAGATAAAAACAATCCACATTTCTGCACCTTCATTGCAGTACTTCATAAAAATGTATAGCCCCTGACTTAGTCTTTTCCATGTAGTGATTGTTTGTATTTGAACTCTAATGTATTCAAAATTCTTTGGGCTACCTTATTTTTGCTTTTATAGAAACTGCTTTGCAACATGTATGGAAGTAACTAGCTGTTATATGATTTCTGCGAATTTTATGCCATTCAAAGTTATCAGCCTGATTTCTCGTCAATTGTTCAATATCTCTTATATTGCTGTCTGTTATATCACCAGACTGGTCACATATTGAAGGAAGGTGGAGTCAATAGTGTCCGAACCGGCGAGCGTGTATGAAGAGAATTATGAATGTTGAGGAAGCGACAGAGTGTCAGAGAACTCTATCCTTGCATACTTCACTCGCTTCCTCAACATTCATAATTCTCTTCATACAATATTATATCACAATGATGTAAGTTTAGCAAAATTTCTTTTTCCAGGTTTGCAGCATATCTATCTTACCCGTGAGTGATCGTAAGAGATGACTAAGGGATATAAAACGCATATAACATCTATTGCAAGAGAAGGAAAACTCGAAACAAAACCCTATACCAACACATCTGACCAGCGTGGTATAGTAGGTTAAGTTCCCTCCCATTACGGAGGAGGCCCGAGCTCAACAGTGGGACATACATGGGCTGTGATGATAATGATGATGGGAAGATAATTAATATTTTCGATATTTTTCTTTTTCTTGAAGGTAATTTGTCAGCTTTAAGAGGAGATCCAAAATAGTTTAAAGGCCTAGGAAAACTTTGCAGATGTTGTGTACATGAAACATTTACAATAATTTTTCTTTTCGTCCACTTACACAACCATGAACAGCACAACACCTTCCCATTTCTTTTTAATATTATTTTATATTTAAATTAATTAAATTCAACAATTTCAACATTCACGAACTAACGCGCGTTTACGTGTAATAATAATAATAGCATCGGTACGTCCACGAAGTATAGATACATACATGTATATATATATATAATCATGTGTATATATAGATATATGTATCTATAATTCGTGGGTGCGATCTTAACACTAGCGTAGCCAGTGGCAGAAAAAAGAACTAAGATCTGGGTTTATTTTTGTGACCAAAAATACTATGGAAAAGCCTATACCGTTCGGACTCCTGTGTATCTATACTTCGTGAGTCGGGTAAAAAGGCGTTACATTAGACATTTTTATAGATTTTTCACAGATACTACAACAATATTTCTAGAATATTCTTTTCGTCTGACTACGTTTGCTCGTCTATTCTAAACGTACATTAGTACCAGGGGGGGGGACCCGGACACACGTCCGAATTGCGCATGCGTGGGTAGGAAATAATTATTGAGTCGCGTAATAGATGGCGCTTTCATTGACATTAGTGGCGACAAAAAAAATCGAGAGTGGCCTCTAGCTCTATTTCCAATGTATTATATTACTCTATGATTAGTACCCTTCTTTTCTACTTCTAAAAATATTTTCCAGTGCCCTCAACAAAAGGGTACCCCGAGCATGCGTACAACTAACCCCCTCCAAGCGTACCTTAATACTGTCTATGCTATGCTAGCGTGTATTGTTTGAATCTTTAAAAATAGGTAACAAGAATAATTAAAAAGACGTCATTTCCTCTCACATGAAAATTTGTGAGCTGATTTTAAATATATTTCTGTGATAAATAAAAAAAATCAGCTAGCAGTAAGTCGAGGGAAACTTAGGCAGCTGATGCATTTAAATAGTCAGTAAATGCTTCTGGCTAACTTCTACGTAACGACCTTCAAATTATCAGCTGACGATTTTTCCACCGAGATACAGCCAGCTGACGTATATATTTATCAATAGTTACATATAAGCTATCATCAGGTAAATTTTTATTTGAGAGGATATCACTGAAAGTGAATATTTTTTTTCCATGATCGAGACATCAGCTGACGTACAATACACTATGTTATAGCCAGCTGATTTTATTTTTTTGTTGAGATATTGGGTTAGCTATAATTTGATAAATTTTTAGCCGAGAGGAAATGAGTGAATGTATTTTTTTTTCTTCGAGCGTGGGAGGTTACAACTGCTCATCCCACCCACCGAGCCGCAGCTGACGTTCACGAGACTTTATGGTTCGATTTTCTGATGCATTTTACTAATTATCACTTGAGAGGAACTTGGTCATATATATCTGTTACTGGCTCTCGGACTAATAAGCATGAAGTTTAGCAGACACCTTTCACAGTCTTTCATATAATATTTAGTCACACACGTTCACGTTATATTTATAAATAAATTATATCCTGGTAGGTAAACACAATCTATTTTTTTTTTTTTTTTTTTTTGGGGTGGGTTATAGTCGGCACTCTTCTCGCACCACTCCGTCCGGGGCGACAGAGGGGCGTAAGCACGCATACCCGTAACCCACCCACGAACCTCACCTACGTCGTTGGACCGGCCACTGGAGCAGCGTGAACTTGTCGTCAGTGGCCGGCCCGACGGCATACCCCCTGACAGGTACCCTCCCCTTGAGCGACGTCCCCCCCCCCGGGGCGGACGTCGTTCCCTCCTCGCGCGGTCAGCCTCTCGGCGGGTGACGGACTAATTCCCTGGTCCAGTCACCCGCGGCCTCGGCTAGGGCGGCATCAGGCGCAGGTAATCGCGCCTACGCCGCCCCAGTCGCCGGCGGCGGTTCGCGTCGTCGAGGAGACGCTCCTCGCGCACGCGCTCCGCCGCCTCCTTCCGCGAGACTACTGCCTCGCAGAAGGCTGCGACCGCGTCCCAGTTCCTGACGCTGTCGAGCATCGCCCTGGCGATGGTCGGCAGCGTCAGGTCGGCACCGATGATTGCGACGAGTTCACGGCGCTGCTCTGCCCAAGCGGCACACGCCTCGAGCGTATGCTGCGCCGTATCCTCGTCACAATCGCAGTGGTGGCAGGACGGTGTACTCTCCCTCCTGACGACCGTGCACAGGTATTTGGCGAAGCATCCATGCCCAGTCAAAACCTGCACCAGTCGGAAGGAGAGCACCCCGTGCCGCCGTTCCAACCACTGCATCAGCACCGGCCGGAAGGCCTCCACAGTCCGCACACCGAACCGAGGCCTCTCCAGCCGGACTGCCCAACGAGCAATGACGTCTCGGTGGACGTCGACACGCCAGGCGGTGAGCTCCCTCAGTGAGACCACACCGCCCCCCGCTCGCACCCCCGACACCCGCCGATACAAATCGGCAAGCATATCCGCCTCCAGGTCCCACGGGGGAGTCCCGGCCAACAGGCACGCTGCCTCCGTCGCCACCGTGCGGTACCCGCGTACGGCCCTGACCGCCATGGCCCTCTGTGGTCGCCACAGAAGAGCCCTGAGTCGGACGGTCAGGGATCCCGCCCACACCGGTGCGCCGTACAGGGCCATCGACCGGACGACCCCCGAGTACAGCTTTCGGCACGTAGCGCTCGGTCCGCCCACGTTCGGCATAAGCCACGAAAGGGCGGACGGCGCGCTGACGAGCCGCGGAGCGAGCCTGCGGAAATGCTCCGGAAACCACCAATGCCCGTCGAGCACCAGGCCCAAATACCTCATATGGGCGCGGATGCTGATGTCAACCGAATTGACGGTGATCGAAACGCCGATGGGAGGACTCATGCGGGGCCCATGGAACAAGAGGGCCTCCGTCTTGTCCAGGGCCACCCTCAACCCCAGCGCCTCGATCCACCTGACGATCTCTTCGGTGCCAAGAGTTGCCAGGCTTGCCGCCTCCTCCAGCGTCCCACCGCGGGCTGTGACGAGCGTGTCGTCGGCGTAACAGATTACGCCCAGCCCGGGTGGGAGGCTCCCTCTCAACGCCCAGTCGTAGCCGATGTTCCACAGGGTGCGTCCAAGGACCGACCCCTGTGGGACACCGCACGTCATGGGCGTTCGCGCAACGTCCCCTACTCGGTTGGTGTAGAGGACACTGCGCCCCTCCAGATAGTTTGCCACTAGGCGCCTCAGGTAAACTGGCACTCCGTGGTATCGAAGCGCCTCCCTGATGCAACTAAATGGCAGACTATTGAATGCGTGAAGGCTCCGCGCGCGGAGCTTACTCAGCGCCGCGCGATAGGGGCGACCCCAGGGGTCACGATCGAGATCGTCCAGCATCTCCTGCCGACTGACGTCCTTGGCGGTACGGGCGGCCAGCCTGAAGGCTGACCGCGCATTGCGGTAGCCCTCATAAAGCCGGCCCTCCCGCTCCTCATCGCGATGGTGCCGCCGGCTGCGGGTGTAGGCCCTCCGGGCGCGTATACATGCGGCCCGAAGATCCGCCAGCTCCCAGGACCACCAGTGGACAGCCCTTTTCGGGGGCAGACACCGTACACGGGGCATGGCCGCATCGCAGATCTGCGTCAACGCATTGCGGATGCGGCCAGCCTCGGCGTCCACCCCGTCCAACTGGCGGGCAGAAGACAGCCACGAGTGAATGATGGCTGCCTCCGCCAGCAGGTCCCGGTCTAGACGACTCACAGCCCACGGCCGGAACGCGGGACGTCCGTCCACCTCATGACCCCTGCTGGGCGTCGGAAGGGTCCGGGAGACCTCCATCCGGATATACCGGTGGTCCGATAGGGTCTCAACCTCCTCCGCGACGCACCAGCTCCTCACACGTGCGGCGACAATGGGGCTAGCGAACGACAAGTCCACTATCGACCCGCCCCGCTGCCGCACGCACGTATGCACTGAGCCCCTGTTCAGCAAACAGAGGCCCAATGCCGCCGCCCACTCCTCGACTGCCCGTCCTCGGTCGTCCGTCCTGGGGGATCCCCACGCCATGGACTTGGCGTTGAAGTACCCCATAACGAAGACTTGGCGCGGTGCCAGTCACCGTAACGAGGCCCCAAGATGGTGAGGGAGGCCCCGAAATCAGTCATGCTCCTGTTAGGGGAGAGATAGACTCCGAAAAGCGTAATCTCTCCCCAGTCCGCCGCGACGTATCCGATGCCCCTATCCCTAAGAGTCAGGGACGACGAAGGCCACGACGTGGAGGCGACGATTGCCACAGTGCCGTCGGCGCTACCCAGCCAGTTAGGCCGGTCGGGCACCACGGACGGCTCCGCGGCTACGGCTACTCCTATCAACCACTCCGCCATGGCTTGCAGGAAAACGTCCTGCGCACCGGCGGAGTGGTTGAGATTGGCTTGGAGGAGACGGATGGATTCGTGGTCCATTAACGGGCCGTATACATCGTCTCCTCCTCCGCGCTAACGGGCGATCGGGTCGCGCTCGGAGCGGGAGCGTTCCCGGTCGATGGGCCGCCCCGCCCCTTTGGGGCCGATGCCTGCAGTCCCCAGAGCCCATGCGGTGCTTAGCAGGCCTATTGCCTGCCGCGCACGCGGGGCAGTGGGGCACCGCAGAGCACGATGCCGCCTGGTGTCCAGCCTGACCGCAGCGAAAGCAGAGACCGCCGCAGTCAAAGCAGTTACGACACGTCGGTCGGGTATGCCCGACCGCCATGCATTTGTAACACCTCGCGGGCCGGGGCTCCAGCACGGTAACTCGCGCCGAGCTCCAGCCCACGAGGAGCCTGCCTGAGTCGGCCAATTTCTTGACCGACTCCACCGGACACTGCACCCAGACAGCACCGACGCCGCCCGGACCAGGGCGGATGTTGCCCATCCGGACGGTGTTCGAGGCACATCCGGTACGCACCGTAATGGCCTCCCGGACGTCCTCCACCGTCACGGAATCGTCCAGACCCGCGAGGCGCATCTCTGCACACTTGACGGGCCTGGCGATTCGGACTCCATCCTCCGGCCCGAACAGCCCCCTCAGCTTCGAGGCCACACTATCAGCCACCTTGACGCCCTCAGCCCCAGGAAACGCCAGAATGCGAGCCCCTGTCCGGGCCAAACACAATCTATAAAGTATATCGTAGCAAATTATATTATTCCCTTCGAGCGTATCACACCACCCACCGGAACGGGGAGTGTGGGATTCCTAGCCTCGTGGCTAGGTTACCCACTAAAACGTATCCACTGCGATTGCTGTTAGGCGAGAAGGCTGTGACAGCTTAACCGGACTGTAGGTGAGCGCTGAGGGCTCTCAATCCAGTACTACTTACTGAACATGTTGTATAGAATTTATAGGAATAAAATAAAGTTTAAAAAAATAGAAAGAACATATGACCGCTAAAAACTGTTCTTATTGGATCTTCGTAGTACTGATCGCATTTCATTCTGTTGTTAGTACATTGGATTAAGTTTGGTTAAAATTCACATGTAAAATTAAATGCTCTCCCAAGGTTTATTCATAACAAATTATTGTGAATTTGAATTCTCTAAACTAGTAACACTGTGCCAATTTGTCATGTCTAGGAGTTTTAGCGCGAATGTGGAAATGTCATGTCACGCTCTTGTATTATATTCATTTCTTTAGTGTTTTGTGGTGTTATATTGAATAATTTTGCTGGTATTTTATGCAATATGGTACAGTTAAAGTGCTGAAGTGTAGTGAATGTGGTATAATAGTGGTTTACGTGTATTTTCATATTAGCCCAAAATTCCCAAAGAAAACCATTGATTAGGTTATCAGCGCCCGATTAATGGTAACGACTTGACTTACTGACAGATAATGACTATTAAGACTACATAATATGAAGAAATGATGAACAATATATGAAAAATAATTAAATAAGACTTGGCTGTATGGGCTTTGATCCCTTTGCCTGTCCGAATAGACGAACAGAACCAAAAAAAAAAAAAAAAAAAAATTGTCATGTCTAATTTACAAAAAGTGCGAAAATTTCATGTTGTTTGTCATTGAATCTTTAATAATAATTACGTATATTTGTTGTCCCGATTGGTGTGTTAATTTTCCTACATTAAAGTAAATTTCATGGGTGTTTAAGCCTAGTAATTATGGGTATCTTCAGCAATGCTTCGCCGTTCGACCAAGATGTTGGTAAGTGTCATTTGCAATTCTGTACAAGTAACTGTTTCATTGTTATAAAATTATAATGAAAACGGCTAAAAGTGAGTAAATATTTAAAAATGAGTAAAATCATTGCTGAACGTAGTGTAAAACAGTTTTTACAGAACCCTTTTGCACAATACATGAATACAATGTCACAATAACATGTATACTATGACTCACTCACTAATATATCAGATACCAACTTTAATTCGTTAGATAATGACAGACGGTTCATTGTCCTTTGTTGTTTGCCTTTCAATTTAGCATTTAATAACTAAGTGTTAAATTAGAATATTAATGAAATTGTTGTATTTATATGTCACAACAAACTTGGTCTCCTTCATTTGTGACGCCACGAGACACCGGTGGCATACTACCCCGTTACTTGCTTGTTACCATCCCTTACAACTTTTTGTCAAAGTTTTTCAGTTGCACTGATGCTCCAACAGCCTGTTCACTCTAAATATATATATATATATACATACTTACTAGCGACCCGCCCTCACTGCGCTTCGGTTACGTTAGTTCAGTTGTGTAGTTTACTTTCGCGACATAGAATTCCTTTCAGAGAAGGAATTTCTTCTACTTCATCTGACCTTTACACGCTAGAAAGAAAGTCCACACCAAACTTCGAGTCTGTAAGGGCAGTATTCGAAAATGTAGATTTTTTGGGTTAACACCTATGCAATACCCTTTAGAGGTGGAATTTTTAAAAGCTGTTCTTAGTTTACTTTTGTATCGTAACACAAATATGCTTACCGAAATTCAAGTCTGTAGGAGCTATATTTACAACTGTGAATTTTACACTCCAGCAACCCCCTAGTGGGTGGAATTTCGTAAAATCCGTTATTAGCTGACCTTTACTCGGCAAAAGGAATATTTCTATCAAATTTAAAGTCTGTAGATCTTATGGTTCCAGATATATTGTGATGAGTCAATACATAGGTGGAAATCTCTTAGAATATAGATATACACATTTACTTTGAATACTAGCACATAAATATACATTTAAGGCAATGTGAATGCTATGTCTTGCTGAAATATACTTAGTAACATGCAGTGCTGCAGAGTTGACAACTTACAAGTGTAGCAGTGGGAGGACTCGGCTTGGTTCTGTTGTAGGCGACAGAATAGATGGCACTCACACTCGGGCATTCATTCTCCATTCAAAAGTGCTATGTGTTATACTTTAAAGGGTTAGAGTCAGGAGTCTTGACACTCATTTTGGTCCACCATGACAGTTGAGCATTTGGGACTGTGTTTTCATGTCAGGTGGGCAGGGTTACAATTCTGTTCTGTTCATATTTCTCAACTACCACAATTCAATGAGTGCTTGAGGCAACAGTCTGTTAATAAATGTTGAATTTCCTTGCGAATCATAAAAACTGTGATCTCCAGCAGAACAGGTGACATTACCACTCTGGGAAACATACCAACAGTAATCACCCATTCTGTCTGCCTCTGTTTGTGTTGTCTGTTCTGTTCCTTGATATTTGAAGTCCATTGTGCATGTTCAGAGCACGAATGTTATCCACACACACACACACATGCACACACAACTTTTGTGTTCATATACTTTTATACAAATGAATGTATGGGTGGACCCCGTCATGTTGTAGTGGTGTTATATAGACAACAAGATCTAATGTTGACTCTGAAATAGAAGTGCTTCATTGATGAAAGGACATGCGTACACGTAGCTCGGGTCAGCTCATTCATTTATATGTTAATGACGACAGAGCGCGCCACCAGCGAGAACAACACGAGTGAGGAGTGGGGGCTGATCATGGAGATATGCGACCGTGCCGGTGCCTCCAGCGCCAGCGCCAAGGAGTGTCTGCGTGCCGTGCTGCGTCGCCTCGGGCACGCCGACCCGCATGTGCAGGTGCACGCTGCCACGCTGCTCGACGCGTGCGTCAGCAACTGCGGCCGCGCCTTCCACCTGGAGGTGGCGTCGCGCGATTTCGAGCAAGAGTTCCGGCGCCTGCTGGCACGCGCGCAGCCCGCCGTAGCGGCCCGCCTGCGCGCACTGCTCCGCAAGTGGGCCGAGGGCGAGTTCCGCGACGACCCGCAACTCGACCTCATCCCGGCGCTGCACGCTAAGCTGCGCCACGAACCTGAGGCGGCGCCGCGGCGCACCGAGCAGCCGCCCGCCGGTGCGGCCGCCGCAGCCGCAGCGCGCGAGCAAGAGGAGCTGGCGCGCGCCATATCTCTATCGTTGCGCGAGGCGGAGGCTACGCCGACGCTGTACCCGCGCGTGGACGCGCCCGCTCCTGCCGTGGCGGCCACGACGGCCCCCCCGCGCCAGGTGCGCGCGCTCTACGACTTCGAGGCGGCCGAGGACAACGAGCTCACGTTCCTCGCTGGCGAGATAGGTACCGATCACCTCACTCCACTATCTATACATAATGTGTCAAGACGTATCGCTATAAACTTGTTTATCACTGGCGGTGCACACGGCACATACACATACTTCTGTGTACAGCGTTACGTTCTTAATGGTAAATATTTATTATTTAATAAAAGTTGAAACCATAGACAATGTCGACAACGCATACCATTCACTCAGTATTATTTTATATTACCATTCACACCAGCCAGAACAGATGTAAGAGTAAAAACTTTTTAAAAAAAAATGTAAACCGACTTCAAAGTAAGATCAGCCAAAAACCATACTTATTTAAAACACTAAAAACCGAAAAATAATATGAAGTATTTAGTTCTTGTCTAATTCTAATTATGTATTAATTTTCAAATATAATTACAATGTATGCTAGAAATCCACTAACACGATTTGAAGTCGGTGCCAAGCCAAATAGGTATACTATATCGCATTCAAACCACGCCGCGCTTGTGACTGAAGTGATCTGAACGCGCAAGCGGTTAAGCGATTTAATCCATATGGGCAGACGTCGTTGAGGGTTGTGTCAAATGGTATTAAATTTGTGGCGTTATAGTGTTCTGAATACATCTTCCATCTTCTACATCTTCCATCTTCTTATTTCTTTTAATAATTTGATTTTATTATTTTTTTACCCTGCGTGTATTTTTTTAATTTCATTAAGCTTATTGTTTTTTGTTAATTTAAGCTTGGCATTGACTTCAAATCGTGTTAGTGGATTTCTAGCATACATTGTAATTATATTTTATGAAAATTAATACATAATTAGAATTAGACAAGAACTAAATAGTTCATATTATTTTTCGGTTTTTAGTGTTTTAAATGAGGATGGTGTTCGATGGTTTACTGTGTGAGACACAAGGAGGTTTCAGGAGTGGAAGGGGATGCATGGATCAAGTGTTTTCTCTGCGCAACATTGTGGAGAAGCATCTGGCTCTAGGTCAGAGGGTTTTCTGCAGTTTTGTGGATCTGGAGAGAGCATTTGACACGGTTGTACGAAAGGAACTTTGGGACATTTTACCGGAGTATGGTATTAGCGGTAAACTGCTACAGGCTGTGCAGTCCAGTTACATGGGCTGTAGAGCCTGTGTGCGGCTGGATGATGGAATGTCGCCTTGGTTTGACGTCAATATCGGCGTTAAGCAGGGGTGCGTTCTGTCAGCCAGGCTGTTTATTATATATCTGGATAAATGTCTCCAAAGGTTGAACGATATGAATGTGGGAGTCCAGATGGGCGACTCAGTGGTCACTGCTCTGCTTTATGCAGATGATGCAGTCCTGCTGGCACAGTCAGCGACTGACCTGCAGACCCTAGTCGACACAATGACAGAAGATTGTAAGAAAAGGGGTCTACGTGTGAATGTGAGCAAAACCAAAATAATGGTCTTTGAAAGAGATAAAGATAAGATAAGATATTTATTCGCTGAGAATATGGTACAAAGATATATAATTACAAAATAGAAGCCCGACATATTCGCCTTTAAAAGGCATGCGAATTTTTGAATATTGAAATCATATGTACATAACAATAATAACAATATATAACTTAATTTAAATTTTATATAACAGAAAATCATTTAATGTATAGAAGCACTTTTCAGTAAGCCAAGTCTTCAGTTTATATTTAAATTTTTTTATCGGCATTTCTCTAATAGATTGAGGAATGTGATTGTAAATTTTTATTGACATATGATAACTATTCCTTAACTGGAGAGTGCTTTTACATAGTTCATATCTCAACTTGGTAGGATCTCTTTTCAAAAATTTACTTCCTTCACTAACTTTAGAAAAAAAATCCGAGTTATTTTTAACAAACATACCGATTTCCATGATGTATATGGATGTCAACGTTAAAACCTTATGGTTTTTAAAGATTGGTTTACAACTAGCTAAAGGAGATGCTCCAGTTGTTGCTTTCAAACATTTTTTTTTGCACTATAAAGGCTCTTGTTATGTGCGTAGAGTTACCCCATAAAAGTATACCATACCTTAATACTGAACCTACGTAGGCATGGTAAGCACTAAGAGCAGCTTCTTCGTTAACAGTTTGCCGTAGCCGTTTTAATGCATATACAAAGCTATTTAATTTGCCACACATGTTACTGATATGGGCCCCCCAGTTACAATGATTGTCCAAAGTCAATCCTAAAAATTTTATATTAGTTTCCTTGTTAATTTTGGTATTATTGTAAATAAGATTAATTTTTTGAGGCAGCTGTTTATAATTTGAAAATTGTAAGAATTTAGTCTTTGTTAAATTTATTTTGAGGTTATTTAATGATAGCCAATTAATAATATTTTCTATTGTATAATTTACTTCTTCATTGTGTTTGAATTTATTTGTTTCTGGTATAATGACAGATATATCATCAGCAAAGAGTACACTCTTATGTTCAGTTACGTTCGATATATCATTGATATAGAGCAGAAACAGTAGAGGGCCAAGGACACTTCCTTGTGGTACTCCTGAACTATTAATTACAAATGGCAATCTGTAAGTCATGGATACTAAACTTTCATTTTAACGAGAAATCTCTACACATTGCTTTCTTTCACTGAGGTAGCTTTGTATCCAATTTTGAGTAGGACCTCGAATACCGTATCGTTCACATTTGTCCAAGAGCATTTTGTGATTTACCAGATCAAAGGCTTTGCTCATATCAAGGAAAATGGCTGTTACCGGTTTTTTTTTATCTATATTATCAGTTATAGACCTGATGAGTGAAAATGCTGCCAGGGTTGTTGACTTGCCTTTTTGGAAACCGTTTTGTTCCTTGTTAATTATTTCATATTTATTAATAAAATGAATTAGCCGATTCTGCATAGCCTTTTCATAAATTTTGGAAAAAATTGATAAGAGTGCTATAGGTCTATAATTTGTTAATTCCATAGTATTCTTCGACTTAAACAGAGGTTTAATAATTGAGAATTTTAATTTTTTTGGGAAGATTCCATCTATAAAAGATAGATTTATTGTATGAGCCAATATGGGCGCTACAATGCCTGCCGAAAACTTCAAAATACACGTAGAAACCTCATCATAGCCAATGGACCGTTTGTTGCTTAATGACTTTATAATATTGTAAATTTCACTAGCAGAGCATGGATTTAGAAATATGCTAAATTGGCATCTTTGTGGAAGAGTGTAATTATTATTTTTAGGAGCAATTAACCTAGGATTAGAAATATTTATAAAAAAATCATTAAAAGCATTAGCAATGTCTCTAGGGTTATTTAAAGTTGTAGTATTGTAGTTTATCTGATTTATTTGGTTTAACGATTTATGTGAGTCTACTCTGTCATTAATAATATCCCAAGTAGCTTTACTTTTATTTTTTGATTTTAGAAGGTAACAATAATTAGTGTATTTTTTAGAGTACCGAACACAAGTTTTTAAAATTTTTGAATATTTTAGATATTGGTGCTTTGCAAGGTCATTACTTTTTTGAAAACATAACCGTCTTAATTGCCTTTTATAATTGCTAGAAGTTCTAATTCCCTTGGTTAACCATTTTGGTGAGCTACTATTTATATAAATTCTAGTTTTTCTTATAGGAAAACATAATTTGTAAAAAAGTAAGAAATTATCATGAAATAAATTAAAACTTTTGTCAGCGTCTGTATTGTTATAAATGTCGGCCCACTTTAAGTTACCTATGGCTGCTATAAATTTATCGATATTATCATTAGAGTAGTCTCTACTTATGTGATACCAATACTTGAGCGGAGGTTTTCTTTCTTTGACGGGTAATCTTAATGTTTGGCATGTATTATGATCGGATAAAAAAAATTCGTATACAAGTCCCTTGGCGTATTCAATATTGCTTATTATGTGATCTAAACAAGCAGATTGGCGGGTAGGAGAATCAATGTAGAAACCTAAGCCGTAGATACAAACAATATCTCTAAGTTTCATTGAATCATAAGTATCCTTTAGAATATTTATATTTAGGTCTCCCGCCAAAATAATACGTTTCTTTCGTTTAAGTACTTTGTGGAGCATTAAATCCAACTTATCAAAAAATATGTATGTGTTTGCATTTGGTATTCGATATATGCAAATAATAATACAACCAAAAGAAGGAATTTCCACTCCACAACATTCAAACAATTTTTCTGTACAAAAATCCTTAAGGTAGTCAACACATTTAAAAGTTTAAGATTTGTGCACTAGTATACATACACCGCCACGTTTTTCTTTTTCCCTCGAGAATGAGCTACCATATTTGAAGTTTTTAAATCTAATATTAGATTCATCACCAGCTCTTATAAATGTTTCAGAGAAACAAAGAACGTCTAAATTTGTATCAGACCACTTATTTAAAATAACTTCTATATTGTCAGTTTTATTAAGTAGGCCGGCGATGTTTTGGTGCAATAGATTGGCAGAGTAACAAACAGAATTATTATTAGCGAAAAATATTATTGCATGTATTTTGTTCTTTTTCTAAGTTCGATTTTATAGGGCAATTGTGAGTATTTTTTATCCTAGGAAAGTAATATGGTATAGTCCCTTTTTTAACAATCTTGGTTAAGCTAGGTTTTAAAGTAGATTTAATTAATTTATTAATACCTCCTACTAAGTAAAATTTCTTATAGTAATCAGAATCAACATTATAATTAATTCTATAGCAAATATTATTCAAATACAATCCTTTATTAATATGTGTATAGGGCAATGCAAGAAACTTAAATCTTTTTGAGTTTAAGCATAAGCTGTGAAGCTGATTATTAAGTTGCCATTCATTCAGATGCTTATTATGTAAGACATTTAGAATTAAGACATTTACATACTGCAATTGAGCCAAGGCTCTTATAATGTTCATACTTAGCATTGTAGGGTTTGAGTCATTTTCACCAACTCCTAAAATCAAGTAGTTATTATCTGAATCTTCTATATTAACGCAAGATTTTAAGATTTCTTCAGTGTTCGCGAAGGGTTTAATCACAGAAGTTATTTGTTATTTCTCATATTGTGTATTCAGTCTAGAACGAATCAATCTTCTTGCCAATCCAGAACACTGCTGACCTCCGAAGATATAAATTTTGGGACGATCGATTTCTTTGTTAGAATTATGTAAGTTATCGTTCGTATCAATAGTCTGTTTTTTTAATACAGCAGTATGACCATTTGATCGACCTACTACACCATCTATTTTTGAGTTTGCAAGAGTATCTTCATATAACCCCAAATCTTTGCAACTTGTGCTTAATTTCTTGGATTTTACAAGATTTTTAGGCGTACTTATTTTTTTTTGTTTTCTTTGTGATTGATGACGTATTTGTGTTTTTATAAGATTCTTTACATATTTTTTTTAAACTAGTTACATGTAAATTCTGCTGGTTTATTATATTTTTTTGTAAATTCTGCTGGTTTATTATATTTTTTAACTCAATATTTTCCAAAGTTAGCTTTTCAACTTCTAAATGAGCACTATCCAATTGAAATTTTAAATTTTGTATTTCAAGCATTAATTCCTTGGCATTATCTCCTACAATTGTAGATAGATCGGGTAAGCTTTTTGTTAAGTAATCTGATTCTGAGGATATAAGTGATTCGTTCGGAGATTCACTTGTGTTTCTTTTGTTTTTGTTTCTTATTGTTACATTGCTATTGCTGAGATTCATATTTATATATAACTTGATATATTTATTTTAATTTACAAAAACAGATCCAACAAGGCTAGGTTCGAACGCAGTGCTCAATAAATCGCGTAGAACAAGTTATGCCACTCGACCAAATTCGACTTAAGTAGTATGTGCAAAATATGTGATGCTAATCTTCAGTTTGTTGTTGGTTATCGTGGGTAGTATGTGTTTCAATAATGATGCGGTATAAAGAATAAGTTTAATTATATTTTCTATGCTTACAAATGTGAAGTGATTTATATTGACAGATTATTCACTTTAAAACCACTAGGTGGGGATAAATTTGAGGATGTTCACTTTTTGCACTATATTATAAAAGTTCCAATACAAAAGGATTAGTTGGTAATGCAACTTTCACGTTATTGCTATGTTTTGATTTTTATGCACATTATAGTTATTGTCACAAACATTTGCACAGTTGCAGCACTTAGTTTTAAATAGAATTGAACAATTTCAACACTTAGAACTTCTTTAAACTATTTTTAAAATGAAGATATATACAGATCAATTGTTTAGTTTGCAGTGGCACCACTCTCCTCTCAACCAGAACAGATGACAGAACCAAACCAGAACAGATGTAAGAGTAACAATAGGTAATGATGTACTAGAGCAAGTGGATGAATTTGTATATTTGGATGTGGATTTAGCCGAGATGGAAGGTACACCACTGATATAGAGCGAAGAGTGAATGCGGGAAATAGAGTGAACGGAGCGTTGGGGCAACTTCTCGGCAGCCACCACCTCAGCCAGAAGGCACGTGTAGCAATACATAACGCAGTGCTTGTCCCAACATTACTGTATGGAAGCGAGAGTTGGGTATGCAGAAAAGAGTATGATAGTAAAATTAATGCGGTCGAAATGCGATCTCTGCGGAAAATCTGTGGAGTTAGGCTGACCGACCGCATTCGTAACGACGACGTAAGAGAGCGAGTAGGTATGAAAGAGAGTATTGGTGTAAAGATGCGAAAGGGAATGCTCCGATGGTTCGGACATGTGGAAAGAATGCCGAACGAACGCCTGGTTAAGAAGATATACAATGCGAAAGTGGAAGGATGTAGGTACCGAGGGAGACCGAGACTAACCTACCTAGACCAGATCGGTCATGTACTGAAGGAAGGTGGAGTCAAGAGTCTCCGAAACCGGCGAGCGTGTATGAAGAGAATTATGAATGTTGAGGAAGCGAGTGAAGTATGCAGAGATAGAGTTCTCTGGCACTCTGTTCTCTCTGCCTACCCTGCAAGGGATATGACGTGATGATATGTATGTATGTATGTAAATAAGTATGGTTTTTAGCTGATCTTATTTTGAAGTCGGTTTACATTTTTTTTAAAGTTTAATTATTTATGAATTTTTAGTGTAAATAATTGTAGTTAAGTAATAATTTTAACTAGTTCATATAAATTAAATTATTAAATATAGCACTATGAGTAAATCGACTAAAAATGCACATGGCGCGACGAAGTATAGAAGTAGGGAATCAAAACAAAAAATAAATAACGTATTTCGAAAAAATGCAAACGAAATGCTGTATCTCGTTGCCAATGGTTTAAATTTCACTGTTTCAATCAATTCGCGTATACACTATATGTGCTATCGATGCGTCATGTTAGGCAGCAACTTAGGTATGAGGTACTACCAACATCCAAGTGATGTAAATAATTGTGATGGTTTGATGCAATTGTTAAAACTAGACATAGGCTCCAGAGTCATGGTAACATGCAATATTTCTGTCTTTAAGGGCTTAACAAGCGGGCAATAGGGATAATATCCAAACTTATAGGCATCCCCCTTCGTTGTGTCCAAATTGAAACAGGCTAGTTACCTGATCTGGTTTTTATAAAATTTAATGACGACACTATTGGCACAAAAGTGAAAGACAGTGATGGGTTAGTTGCCATAGCGCCTGTGGCAACCATATATCAGGCAACGGGATAATGAACGGAAAATGCTTCCGCTAATCCTCTGTTGGGCGGTTACGGTATATAAACTCAAGGGTATTTTACAAAGCCTCAAACAAAGCTGTCATTGATTTAGGCAAAAATAAAATTGCCAATGATCAGTTTTATATTGCACTGAGTTGTGTAAAGACTCTAGGGGGACAGCTTTTTGCGACTTAGGGTTTAGACCCTAAAAGAATAAGACGGTTCTAAATAGGTACGCGTTTAGAAAACTTAAGAGGATCTTCTCACCCAACATATCTCAATGTCTGAAGGCAAGTCTATGAACAGGGATGATTTATGACATGAAAATGTGGTCCCTAAATGTGGGTCTCGTAACAAAACTCAAAGACGCTGAGCGTTCTATGGAACGGGGTATGCTCGCTCGTTTCTGTGCGAGATAGGATTCGAAATACGTTAATCCATAGAATAACGGGTGTAATCGACATATCACGAAGAATTAGCACACTAAGAGGCAATGGGCGGGCCACATCGCTCGACGTGAATTGAAAAAGGTTCATCCTTCCAGCTTGGTATGTTATTTTCTACCTACATAATAAAGATTACTATATCGGCAACATAAATAATTACCTAACTCCTAATCGTTATGGAGCTTACATTATCAGCTTACGTGATTAACATGAAAGAATACAGTTAAAGGTCTATGCGTGAATATGATATTGAAAGAATTGTCCTCCAACTCCTAACCGCTAAGGAAATGTACCTTCCATCACAGGCTCATCTAAATGAGATTATCACTGCCAGATGCAAATATTTGAATCATCATCATCATCATTTCAGCTCATATATGTCCCACTACTGGGCTCGAGCCTCCTACATAATGGGAGGGTAATTGAACTACTACACCACGCTGGTCAGACGTGTTGGTATAGGGTTATGTTTCGAGTTTTCCTTCTCTTGCATAGATGTTATATGCGTTTTAAATCCCTTAGTCGTCTCTTACGATCACCCACGGATAAGATAGGGGAATGGTGAATTGTATTCTTACTCTGTCATCACACGGAAAATATTTGAATAGCTTTGGAAAATATATGAGACACGTTATATGTGCCTATAAAATTTGAAAGTTGCCCTCGATTTCCATAAATTCCCATCATCAGATCATGATTTGGTGACAATGGGACCACCTAGGGAGTTAACTTGAAAGAATACAGCTAAAGGTCTATGCGTGTGTATGATATTGGAAGAATTATCCTCCAACTCCTAACCGTTAAGGAGATGTACCTTCCATCATCAGCTCACCTAAATGAGTTTATCACTGCCAGATGCAAATATTTGAAGAGCTTTTGAAAATATATGAGACACGTAATATGTGCCTATAAAATTTGAGGGTTGCCCTCGATTTTCAGGACTTCCCATCATCAAATCAAGACTGGGTGACAATGGGACTACCTCGAGAATTAACTTGAAAGAATACAGCTAAAGATTTATGCGTGTGTATGATATTGAAAGAATTATCCTCCAACTCCTAATCGTTAAGGACATGTACCTTCCATCACCAGCTCACCTAAATGAGATTATCACTGCCAGATACAAATATTTGAATAGCTTTGAAAAATATATGAGACACGTAATGTGTGCCTATAAAATTTGAGGGTTGCCCTCGATTTCCATGACTTCCCATCATCAGATCATGACTTGGTGATAATGGGACCACCTTGGGAGTATACCATTTACAATGAAAAAATAATTGTGAAAATCAGCCCACAATTGACAGAAATATCGCTGAACATACATAAAAAAAAAATACATACAATGAAACATAGAACCTCCTCATTTTTTGAAGTCGGTTAAAAATAGGTAATGATGTACTAGAGCAAGTGGATGAATTTGTATATCTTGGATGTGGCTTTACCCGAGATGGAAGGTACACCACTGATAAAGAGCGAAGAGTGAATGCGGGAAATAGAGTGAGCGGAGCGTTGGGGCAACTTCTCGGTAGCCACCACCTCAGCCAGAAGGCACGTGTAGCAATACATAACGCAGTGCTTGTCCCAACATTACTGTATTGAAGCGAGAGTTGGGTATGCAGAAAAGAGCATGAAAGAAAAATTAATGCGGTCGAAATGCGATCTCTACGGAAAATCTGTGGAGTTAGGCTGACCGATCGCATTCGCAATGACGACGTAAGAGAGCGAGTAGGTATGAAAGAGAGTATTGGTGTAAAGATGCGAAAGGGAATGTTCTGAAGGTTCGGACATGTGGGAAGAATGCCGAACGAACGTCTGGTTAAGAAGATATACAATGCGAAAGTGGAAGGATGTAGGTACCGGGGGAGACCAGAGACTCACCTACCTAGACCAGATTGGTCACGTACTGAAAGAAGGTGGAGTCAAGAGTCGCCGAAACCGGCGAGCGTGTAAGAAGAGAATTATGAATGTTGAAGAAGCAAGTGAGGTATGCAAGGATAGAGTTGTCTGGCTCTCTGCCTGCCCTGTAAGGGATATGGCGTGATGATATATATGTATGTATGTATGTACCATTCACACGATCAATATTAGTTTATATCAGGTCAGGGCAAAAGCTTCTTCGCATTTCACTCACTCATTCGCTCGTAAATCACTACAATAATCATTATATTTCAGCAATTTATCTGTATTACAATTACATAAAATACCAGCAAAATTATTCAATACAAGAGCGCCATGTGATATGTTCACGTCTACTACAAGTGCATCGATGTCGTCTGTGGTGTTACACCCGTGCTTCAGTCACGCTTGTTGTTGCAGTGCACGTCACCGACTCCACCGACCCCAACTGGTGGAAGGGGTACAACGAGCGCGGCGAGGGACTATTCCCCGCCAACTTTGTGACGGGTGAACTGACTGCGCCGCGCCCAAGCGAAGCCGGCGCGCCCGAGCCGGACGCCAGCGTCGGCGCCGCCGCCGACGAGGAGCCGGCGCACATCGACGAGGCGAGCATGGATGCGGCGTTGGCGCTGCTGCACGAGGCGGACCCGCGTGAGGCGGGTGCGCCCGCGCACGAGGCGGCGCTGGCGCGGTTGGAGGCGCGCGCGCTCGCAATGGGGGCGCTGGTGGACGCTGCGTTAGAGCGTGCTGATCGGCGCCACGCGCGCCTCACGCAGCTCAGCGCCGAGCTGGTTGACGCGCTCAACTTGTACCACTCGCTGATGCGCGACCCGCGTGGGCCTCCTCCGCCGCCGCCACCGCAGCTTTACGCGCAGCATGCCTTTCCGCAACCGCCCAGGTACGTATTACACGCCCACAGCTGGGGTCTAATTGAGCCGATCGTGGAGCCCAGCAGGAGCTATCGCAGAATCTATCGCAGGATCTATAGGTTCACCATTATATAGCGAGTGAGAGAGCCGGCCCAGCTTTCTGGGTGGGTTTTTGGGGTTTTCTTTAGTGGGCAGTGGCCTAGCTGTGCCACTGATATTGCAAAGGTCCAGACGGCAGTAACACTGATCCTCAGGTGTAATTCTTGCTTGGCCACCGAAGACAAAGATGGGGTACCGGTGGCCCGCTCGCACAGCGAAGAGGTGTTTGCAGAGTGGTTCTATGCAGTGCCGGATTAACCCAGCGCGGGGCCTGTAGCAAATTCTGTCAAGGGGCCCTTGACTTGTTTTTGGTTCTCAATTTAAGGTTATAAAACAAAACAAAACTGTTGCCTACAAATGAACTTTTCTAGATTTAATTTGGTCAAATTTAGAGATAACACTTTCAATGTTGATTTCTTTAAGCAAATCATGTGCTACTTATATATTCATCAAAGTGAGATTAAGACGTTCTTGGCCCATAGTGTTCCTTAACTTATTTTTATCAGTTAGTGATCATGAGAGACAAGTAAATGCGCAAGGTAATTTCTACGTTTGGGAAACACAATTCTAAAGAATTATTTAATAAAAGTTTATAAAATTGCAGTTCCAGAGGCCTGGAGCCGAAGATGCTCTCCGATCTCTACCGGCGGGTTTCTTTAGTACGCGACAAGGGTGGCTTCCAATCGTTCAGCGAGGTAGCCACCTGTCGCGAGGACGCCCGCTGGGACGTCAGTGCCGGTTGGGTTACGCGGCTGGAGTGGCCTCGATACGGTGTTCGTACCTTTGAGGTCCTCCGGCCCGTACTGATCGAGTGGATGGATCGGCGGCACGGAATCCTCTCTTTCTAACTGGTGCAGGTCTTGTTGGGGCACGATTACTTCGGCAAGTACCTGCACACGGACGCAAGGGGACTCCGCCCTGCTAACAATGCGGCAGCGACGAGGACACGGCGCAGCATACGCTCGAGTTTTGTACGAGCTGGTCTCGGCAGCGCTGTGACCTCGTCACTGTCATCGGTGCCAACTTGAAGCTACCGGCTGTTGTAAAAGCGATAGTCGATAGCGTCAGGAACTGGGACGCCACCTCCTTCTGCGAGGCAGTCATCTCGCAGAAGGTGGCGGCGGAACGCGTCCAGGAGGATTCCCTTCATGCGGAATCGGGCCGCCTCAGGCGGCACAGGCGCGAATATTTGCGCCTGATGCCGCCCTAGCCGAAACATCGGGTGATCGAACCGGAGACTAGGTCGGTCACCCGAAGTGAGGGCGCCGCGTGAGGACGACGGAAGGAACCCGTAAGGGTAATCGGCCGGGCGGGCCACTGAAGACAAAGTTCGGGTACCGGTGGCAAGCTCGCACGGCGAAGAGAGGTGCTTTGCAGGGTGTCTATGGGGTTGAGCGCCGCCTCTTCCGTCACCCCAGACCGATTTGGCGGGGCGTGACCACTCCATAGCCCACCGCAAAAAAAAGGCTCGTCGCCCCTTCGAGTATCCTGCTCCGGGCTGTGACGAGCGTGTCGTCAGTACAACATATCAAGCCCAGTCCAGGGGGAAAACTCCCTCTTAACACCCAGTCGTAACCGATATCCCACGGAGTTGGCCCTAGAACCGACTTCTGTAGAACACCGCATGTCATGGGCGTCCGCACAATGTCCCCTGCGGGACTCGCGCAAAGTACGCTGCGCCCCTCTAAATAATCTGCCACCAGCCGCCTCAGGTACAAGGGCACCCCGTGACAGCGCAGTGCCTATCTGATACAGCTAAATGGCAGACTATTGAATGCGTTGGCGGTGTCGTTGGACATCGCATTCCTCCGCGGGCAACAGCCACCGCAGCTGTCTGCCTCGGGTGCAGCAGAACTCCGATGGTCGAACACCCCCTTCAAAAGTTGAGAGCCAGCGAGTCGTGAGCGTCCGACAGATCGGGCTCCACGTCGCCCAGGTGCCGGACAATGCACTCAAGGAATTAGGAGTCATTGACCATACTTGAGATTTTTCCAAAATCTCTTCATTTCTGAGAGTTTTATGCTGTCGTAATAGGTTCTCTAAAAACAATAATAATTTTACGTTATGCTTTCATACAATTAGTTAATTGATAGGCTTACAAATGTATCAAATCTGTTAATTAATTAATCTCCTATCTAAAGATATAGTTGTTTTTATACCATATTAATAAATGATGATCCACATGATTAATTTGAGATAAAATTTAACGTGACGAAATCTAAATTTAGATTTTCAGTTGAAAGGGCATATAACACTTAAGAAATACAATTTTTTTTTTATGTCACACAACCACAATTTAATTACAAGGCCCCCCGCTTCGCGGGGCCTGTAGCATTTGCTACTCTTGCTACGTAGCTAATCCGGCACTGGGTCTATGGGGTTGCGCGCCGCCTCTTCCGTCGCCCCGGACCGATTTGGCGGGGCGCGAACACGTCTATAGTCCACCGCAAAAAAAGGTGTGATGTTTGCTCGCCATTATAAGCAATAATAAAAAAGAATACATTGCTTTCCTGTATTCGGGTTAAAGAGAAAGCTCCCACTTCGGATTACTGATTTTTGGTAATGAATGCAGAATTCATACGGTCCTGGCGGTTATCGCAGTCCTGGAAGGAGCATACACTGCATTCGATGCGAAGGGTAGCATGATCCCCTTTCTTTGACTAATAGGTCACCGGTTTTGTTGTCTGGGACGTGGATACAGCCGTCAACCGGAGATCCTTCGTTTACCGAACCTGTAGCTGGAAGGGGAGTCCTCTAGACTGTCGGAGACGCTTTGCCACCGTGGTAATGGACGGGTGGTCGTACTTATGCAAGCCCCGAATGCTATACCTGCGTCTTCTCCGCAACGCGACCGCGAGTATTCTGGCGGTCGTGTGTGTGCGTGTGTGTGTGTGTGTGTGTGTTTGTGCGTGTGCAGGTGACCGAACCGGACTAATCTCTGGACCGATGCCTCCAAGGGCTGCATTAGGCGCAGGTACTCGAGCCTGCGCCGACTGCGGCCCGAGTCCCCATGGAGGAAGTCCTCCCGGACTCGTACTCCATGTGAGGACGAACTTGTGCTTTATATAGCACAAGACGTTGTCTCGGCGTGAAGTACCACCTGGCCCTGCTCAGCACGCCCAACTTTTTGCTTGCCAATTTGGCTTTGTCCTCCAAATGACTCCCAAACTGGACTTTGTTTGATAGTTCGACGCCGAGGATCCCAATACTCTCGGAGATTTGGAGAGTTACTCCTTGGAACTGAGGCGCCATGGTAAAAGGGTCCTTCTTCGCAGTGAACGCGCAAACTTGTGTCTTAGTGGGATTGAACTGGACTAAATTCCGTTCACCCTATTTTGAGGCCCGCCCTAGAGAGCGCTCGACTTCAGACACAAGTTGAGCCCGTCTTTCCTGTAACATACTCCGACGACATTCTGATGCTCGGTGTATCGCTCGTCACCCTGTGCTGTCATCCGCATAGCAACGAATACTCTCTATGGAGAGCATGTCATTGATATGCAGAATAAACAACGTCGGGGAGAGCACCGAGCCTTGTGGTACACCAGCATTAATGGCTATGGTCTCGGAGCAGGAGCCATCGACGACTGCTTTTATGCTCCGACCATCCAAAAAACTGGTGATTCAATTACAGAGTCCCTCGGGGATTCCATATGATGGTATGATATGATGGTAGCTTCGATAGAAGGGCCCTGTGCCAAACCCTGTCGAACGCCTTCGCGATATCTAGGCTGAACGCTAGCGCCTCACCCTTGCCCTCCAAGGCCTCTGCCCAACGGTGTGTGTGGTACACAAGAAGATCACCAGCCGATCGGCCATGACGAAACCCATATTGGCGGTCACTGATCAGCTGATGATCCTCAAGGTACTGCAGAAGCTGATGGTTAATTATTTTCTCCATTATCTTGGAGAGCAAGGATGTAATCGCAATCGGCCTGTAATTCGACGGGTCCGACCGGTCTCCCTTTTTCGGGATTCGGATCGGGTCGGGATCGGGTGGACATGGGCTATTTTCCACGAAGATGGAACCCTACAAGTATCATAGGAAAGTCGGTATAAGCGCGTGAGGACGGGGGTCAACTCGGGGGCGTCTATTAGCCGCAGCTTCCGCCTCACCGCTCGCTGCGTAATGCGGATTTTAGGCATAGAGCTTTCACACCGCGGGATGATAGGTGGTGTGGCGGTTCCAGCGTCCAAAGTCGAGTTAGAGGCAAAGAATTGACCTAAAAGATCGGCCTTCTCCTTTGCACTGTGGGCTAGACTGCCATCATTTTTCTGCAGTGGTGGGAGATTGGACTGGCAGAAGTTGCCTTGGGCAGCTTTGGCGAGTGACCAGAATGCACGACTCCCGGCGGGATAGCTCTCCAATTGCTCGCCGATTCTGGCAACATGTTCCGCCTTGGCTCTGGCAATAGCCTTCTTACTAGATCTAGAAGCAGCATTAAATTTTCGCTTCTCCTCCCTGACATTTGGGTCCCGACAGTTTTGGACTGCCTTGCAGAAGGCGGTGACCGGGTCCCAGTTTCTGAACGCTTTCACGACGGCCAGCTGCGTTAGGTCGGCACCGATGGCAGCGACAGGCCATGACGCTGCCGCGCCCAGGTCGTACAGACCTCGGCGTATGCTACCCCGTGTTCTCGTCACTGCCGCACTGTTGGTAGGACGGAGTCAACTCCCTCCTTGCGACCGTGTACAGGTACTTACCGAAGCAAATATGCTCCGATAAGACTTGCACCAGCCGGAAAGATAGGACTCCGTGTCTCCGCTCCATCCACTCTATCAGTACGGGAGGGATGGCCTCAACGGTACGAATACCGTATCGATACCTCTCCAGGCGTCAATAACGTCCCGACGGGCGTCCTGACGCCAGGTGGCCAGCTCGCTGCGTGATAAGAAGCACCTTCGTCGCGTACTGAAGACACCCCCCGGTAGAGATCGGAGAGCATCTCCGCCTCTAGGTCCCACGGAGGAGTTCCGGCCAATGCCCACGCCGCTTCGGTCACTACCGTGCGATAACCGTGGATGGCTCTGATCGCCATGACTCTATGGACCCCACAGAAGAGTTTTGAGTCGCACGGGCAGAGACTTCGCCCACACGGTGTGCGCCGTACAGCGTCATTGAGCGGATCACCTCCGCGTACAGCCATCGGCCTTCCACGCTGGATCCGCCCACGTTCCGCATGAGCCGTGAAAGGGCGGACGCTGCGCCGACGAGCCGGGCAGCAAGTTTGCGCAAATTCTCCCAGAACCACCGATGCCCTTCGAGTACCAGACCCAAATGCTACATATGGGCCTGGATACTGGCAGGGATTAAGTTGACGATTATCGAGACGCCGACAGGCGGCCCCGTGCGGGGTCCATGAAATAAAAGGGTCTCCGACTTAATTAGGGCCACCCTGAGTCTTAGCGCCCGACCATTTTCTCGTTGCCGAGAGTGGCCAGGCTCACCGCCTCTTCGAGTGTCCTGCAGCACGTTAAGCCCAGCCCGGGGTTTAGACCATAGCCTGCCCAAACAACAAAATGCACTCTGGTATCGATTATTAGCAGAGGTCAAACGCTCGGCCAGGACAGTTAGTGGTAGACCGCAACCGCTGCGCTGGCGCCAGTTGAGTCGCTACTTCCCACGACGGCCAGAGACATGAGTTGGTTAGTGCGACGTGCACGTGTGACCTAGGTACTATATATACGTTCAGTTATTGTTGTCTGACGTGTGTGTCTCTCGTGTTACAGGTGCTGAGCGGGCGGCGCGGAGCGGGGAGCGCGCGACATCTCAACACTTAACTATATAAAGTGTTAAGTCGATAGTGATGTCTGTTGTGTCGTCACAAATGTTCAACATCAGTTATTGTATTGAAGCTGTAACGGTGTGTGTGTGTGTGTGTGTGTCTCTATATACAATGTGTGTGTGTGTGTGTGGGGCGGTGACGTCACACGTTAGGGGCCGCCTGTCTAACTATATTGTTGTTAATTATTTGTGAATTTTAATCGTTGTAGGTATGTAATGGTAACAATAAATTATATCTGTTTGATGCAAACTTGTACTTTCGTTTGGTTTGACGCCGAGGGGCGGGGCACACGCCCTGTATCACACATACAAACTAAGGTTTAATATTATCATCATATATATATATTTATAAAACCCGATTACGAAGCGAAAAATGATGTCACAAGCGGGATTCGACATCATTTTTCGCTTCGTAATCGGGTTTTATAAATAATTAAGCATATTAACCAAGGCCTTAGTGAAAGAGAAACGTGATAGAGCAAGTATGAGTGCAGAAGATAGGCTGACTAAAAACTTCGAGGGTGACACCAAACTCTTTTGGAGGGAGGTGAAGAAGTCTCGGGGTGGTTGGTCAGCCTTCAGAATGAATAAAATAAAAGTCTAAAGGTGGAGACATTCTTACACAAACACAAGACGTGTTAAGCCGATGGAGTGAATATTTTGGCGATATGTATGCGGATGCTACGGTTGGCGCCGGTGTCGCATGTGGTCTAGTAGATCAACATTCGGCGACGGCGTCCTCCGATGGCATCAGTATGGATGAAGTTGAATGGGCGATAAGAAGTTTCAAAAATGGTAAGGCATCGGGCATTGATATGGTGTCTGCCGAGATGATCAAGCTTGGTGGCTCCTGTGTCCGGGAGGCGTTCCTGTTGCTCCTCAATTTATGTTGGAGCTCGGGAATGGTTCCCGGGGACTGGAATAGCGCAGTCATCGTACCTTTGTTTAAAAACAAGGGTTCACGTTATGACTGCGCAAATTACAGAGCCATAAGCTTGACCAGTTTGGCAGCAAAAGTGTATGGTAAAATTATTGAAAGGAGAATGAGGATGGTGTCCGATGGTTTACTGTGTGAGACACAAGGAGGTTTCAGGAGTGGAAGGGGATGCATGGATCAAGTGTTCTCTCTGCGCAACATTGTGGAGAAGCATCTGGCCCTAGGTCAGAGGGTTTTCTGCAGTTTTGTGGATCTGGAGAGAGCATTTGACACGGTTGTACGAAAGGAACTTTGGGACATTTTACCGGAGTATGGTATTAACGGTAAACTGCTGCAGGCTGTGCAATCCAGTTACGTGGGCTGTAGAGCCTGTGTGCGGCTGGATGATGGAATGTCGACTTGGTTTGACGTCAATATCGGCGTTAAGCAGGGCTGCGTTCTATCAGCCAGGCTGTTTATCATATATCTGGATAAATGTCTCCAAAGGTTGAACGATATGAATGTGGGAGTCCAGATGGGTGACTCAGTGGTCTCTGCTCTGCTTTATGCAGATGATGCAGTCCTGCTGGCACAGTCAGCGACTGACCTGCAGACCCTAGTCTACACAATGACAGAAGATTGTAAGAAAAGGGGTCTACGCGTGAATGTGAGCAAAACCAAAATAATGGTCTTTGAAAGAGATGAAGCCAGAACAGATGTAAGAGTAACAATAGGTAATGATGTACTAGAGCAAGTGGATGAATTTGTATATCTTGCATGTGGATTTAGCCGAGATGGACGGTACACCACTGATATAGAGCGATGAGTGAATGCGGGAAATAGAGTGAACGGAGCGTTGGGGCAACTTCTCGGCAGCCACCATCTCAGCCAGAAGGCACGTGTAGCAATACATAACGCAGTGCTTGTCCCAACATTACTGTATGGAAGCGAGAGTTGGGTATGCAGAAAAGAGTATGAAAGTAAAATTAATGCGGTCGAAATGCGATCTCTTCGGAAAATCTGTGGAGTTAGGCTGACCGACCGCATTCGCAACGACGACGTAAGAGAGCGAGTAGGTATGAAAGAGAGTATTGGTGTAAAGATGCGAAAGGGAATGCTCCGATGGTTCGGACATGTGGAAAGAATGCCGAACGAACGTCTGGTTAAGAAGATATACAATGCGAAAGTGGAAGGATGTAGGTACCGAGGGAGACCGAGACTAACCTACCTAGACCAGATCGGTCATGTACTGAAGGAAGGTGGAGTCAAGAGTCTCCGAAACCGGCGAGCGTGTATGAAGAGAATTATGAATGTTGAGGAAGCGAGTGAAGTATGCAGAGATAGAGTTCTCTGGCACTCTGTTCTCTCTGCCTACCCTGCAAGGGATATGGCGTGATGATATGTATGTATGTAAATTGAATGACTGTCATCAACAGTAGAGATAGAGCAGTTGGAAAGTGGAGCCGTTCTTTGATACAGGCACACCACAACACCACACTTGTAACTTGGCTTATTATTTAAATAACCAGTTCACATCCTTGTCATAGTATTTCATTAGCATGTCATTTGTACCTATATAAATATGTTGCAAAACTTCGTAACAAGTTCCTTTTACATCTAAATATATTAAAAAAAACACAATTCCTAAAAACAGGAAGATCCCATTATTATTTGTTTAAAAGTGCAACATAACAGCAATAATACACGCGTAGTAGTGGCAGCGCCCCGAGCACTGTCGCGGCGCACGGGCCGGGCGGTATCACATTGTACGACGTACGTGCGTTCGTTACAAACTATTGTGATGTAACAGCGATCTCCCAAAGTTCCCATGAACGTGTAATATTTACAAATATCCTTGGACGAGTACGTATCTATAATAAATAACAACTATATTTAATCTTATAATAATTTTAAACTAATATTATGACTAGGAATAGGAATGTTTAGAATGTGTCATGTGAGGGACGAGTCAGCGCGGCGCTCGGTCGTGTGACGTGCCGTTGGGTGTAGCTCAGCCATGTGACGTCGCTGGGAAAATGACGTGCCGTCGGGTGTAGCTCAGCCATGTGACGTCGCTGGGGAAATGACGTGCCGTCGGGTGTAGATTAGCCATGTGACGTCGCTGGGGAAATGACGTGCCGTCGGGTGTAGCTCAGCCATGTGACGTCGCTGGGGAAATGACGTGCCGTCGGGTGTAGCTCAGACATGTGACGTCGCTGGGGAAATGACGTGCCGTCGGGTGTAGCTCCGCCATGTGACGTTATATGCGAAGTCATAGAAGACACGTGTCGGTGCCGTTGGGTGTGAGCGGAGTACGACCTCACGGTAGGAACGAGTCGGTGTCGCTGGGCGGCGGGGCGTCAGCGCTGACGTACGTGGTGTCGGTGGTGGCCGATGCCGGCGATCCCCATGAAACCCATCGCGCCTACAAATAGAAAAGAAAAACAAATGATGTACAAAGCACAGATGTAGCAATTAGTCATGTGCAATATGTATCAGTGCGGTGAAAAGAGTGATACATATCACTCGTTTAGCTCATTTAGCTCACTTAGCTAAGTAGTTAACCACATTATTAAATCACTCCCCTAGCTCACTTTTAACGATTGCTCAATTTAAATCTATCGCTCACTTTAAATCTATCACTCAATTTAAATCTATCGCTCAAACGAATCTATCATTCATTTTTCCATGATGGACTTCGCTTTTTATTGAAATTACTCATTGTCAATAGTAAAACTCAATTTTTAATGTATATTAACGTTCTACAAAAACACTTAATAGAGATGGGCGTTTTCAGATTTTTACGCAAACCGATACAAATTCGATTTCTGATATTGAAATCGATTTTAAAAACCGATTTCAGAAATCGATTTCCAGAGCGGTTGACGGAGCGGGTTTACTTTAGTTTCGATCGATATTCGATGTTTTAGTTATTTTAGCGTAGCAAACGAAAAACGCAATCGAACGAACGCATTCAAAATATTTTTCTATAATTTCTTTGTTGATTGGATTTAGGTGTACGATTTTCCTTCATGCTTTATCTAGGCTTAACTAGAGTACTAGACTAGCAAAAATGTTTTGTTTTGGATATGATACAAAACTTTCTTGCGTATTTAAAAATCGTCATATTTACAATGATTTCATGATTATATTTTATAATGTACATTTTTTTTGTATGGTTTTTTTCTATTAATCCCGATTACGAAGCGAAAATCTTACCTTTTTACATTAAATAGTTATTTCTTATTTATCATCAAATCGTATGTATGATACTAACATACGTTAGTATAGTATTGAATCGTAAAATACCTATCTAATTATATAGTTCACGAGATCACAAAAATAACATTACGCGCACACCGCACGTGTCACCAAGGTCAAGTGTGCAAAACTCTCCCATAATTCAAAAATCTATTTAACAAACACAAAACTTAAACTACTATCATTAAGTATTGTGTAATATTATCATGGAAGTAGTTGCATTCTAATATAGATCTTATTCCCTGACTCTTGTAATTCTGTTTCGTTTCCATCTGCCATTCTGAGTTTCTTAGAAACCGCCAAAATCCAAAACAGATGACAATTTGCTTCATCTCTTTTTCACTGCACTAAACGATCGCTTAGTTAGAATGAAAGGAGGCGAATTTTAATGAAATTCGCTTTCTCTCATTCTGACTAAGCGATCGCTTAGCGGAGTGAAAGAGATAGTTAGTAAGTTTTCAAATATTGGTTTGGTTTGCAAAACTAGCAATAGAAAACGATTGCGCGATGATTAGATTTATTATTAGTTTGCGTTTTCGTCGTTTTGTTTTGATATGTGTTGATTTAGTTTCTGCCGAAATACGTTTTCTAAAATCAGTTTGTATAGTGTTGAATATCGATACGATACGATTTCTGACTGAAATCCGATTTCAGATTCGTTTTGATATATCGGACGCATACCTAACACTTAAGCATACAGAGAATTCTATTTAGATTTATATTATTAGAGAAAAAAGGTTCTAGGGCGAACAATTTAGTGTATTTATAGTTCCAATAACTAAACTAACTAAAAGCTAACAATTATTAAAATCTAATAAGCACTTATCCGTGTGGTGACGGAGTAAGAATACATTTCACCACTGCCTATCTTACTCGGGGATGATCGTAAGAGACGACTAAGGGATATAAAACGCATGTTATATCTATGTAAGAGAAGGAAAACTCGAACTGACCAGCGTGGTGTAGTAGGACAATTTCCCTTCTATGTATTATGGAGGAGGCTCGAGTCCTACAATGGCACTTAAATTGAGCTGAGATGATGATGATATGAATACTTGCGCAAATAAATATACAGTTTTATTACTAAAAACGTCTATAAAAGTGAGTTTTATTCAACACCCGGTCACGTATTTACGAGATACCCCGGGAGCAGCTAATTACCCATAAAAAGAATTTCAAAATACTTTATTGCAGTACTATCGTAATATCAAAAAAGCATTACTAGTTGGTTAAAACAAATACAAATCTATTTTCTAATAATAAATATTAATTATGAAACTTTATTACTAAAGAAATAGAGTGCATTCTCTTTTGACAACTTAATTACATCGATACGAAAACAGTGTGAAATCATTTTCGTCGGCGGGCCACGCAGCGCACCTATCTCGCTCATTTTTCGTTATCTTGTGAGAGTGAAACATTCTGTCATGCGAAGTGAGCGATGAGCTAGTGAGTTACTGATATATTCGGCGCTCAAGTGAGATGATGAAATAATGGATAGAGTCGCCGGCGCACCACGTGAGCGGTACAGTGGAGCAGGTATTGGTGTTGTGGCCGGACGACGGACTCGCCCAGGAACATGTGATAGTGAGGTGCATCGCTCGCACACTACGTAGAGGTGTTAGTGGACAAGTTGGTCGAGAGCTGTCAGCTGGTGTGACTGTGTGTGAGCGAGAGCATGCGTCGACACTTGTGTGAGCGTACGGGTGTGTGTGTGAGCGAGAGCATGCGTCGACACTTGTATGAGCGTACAGGTGTGTGAGCGTACGGGTGTGTGTGAGCGAGAGCATGCGTCGAAACTTGTGTGAGCGTACAGGTGTGTGTGTGTGTGTGTGTGTGTGTGTGTGTGTGTGTGTGTGTGTGTGAGCGTACGGGCGTGTGTGTGTGTGTGTGTGAGCGAGAGCATGCGTTGACACTTGTGTGAGCGTACAGGTGTGTGAGCGTACGGGTGTGTGTGTGTGTGAGCGAGAGCATGCGTCGACACTTGTGTGAGCGTACAGGTGTGTGAGCGTACGGGTGTGTGTGTGTGTGAGCGAGAGCATGCGTTGACACTTGTGTGAGCGTACAGGTGTGTGTGTGTGAGCGAGAGCATGAATCGATACTTGTGTGAGTATGTGTGTGTGTGTGTGTGTGTGAGCGAGAGTATGCGTCGACACTTGTGTGAGCGTATGAGTGTGTGTGTGAGTGAGAGCATGCTTCGACACTTGTGTGAGCGCATAAGTGCGTGTGTGCGTATAAAATAAATAAATAAGTGACGTCACCGGTGCACGGTCGTGGGGCACGTCCCAGGGTACGGGCGCATCGCGCTCGGAGTCCAGCGTGAGCGCGTCCAGCGGCACGTCGAGACACGGCTCCAGCAGGCGCGGCCACTCCGCCAGGAAGGCCGCCACCTCGGCCGCGCCGGGTCGCGCCTTGTACTCCGTCGACCAGCACGACTTGATCAGCCCCGCGCTGCGCACACATACATACGTCATCACATGCGCCGGCCCTCCGGAGGGCGAGGCTACGAGACAAACTTACAGCTGCGGCTGCAGGCCGGCCGGCAGCTCGAGCGCGCGGCCGCCCTTGACGCGCGCCAGCACCTCTGCGTTACTGAGACCTTGGAACGGCAGAGAGCCGAAGGTGACGATCTCGTACAGCAGCACGCCGAACGACCACACGTCGGAGGCGGTCGAGAACACGCCCAGCGCGAGAGACTCGGGCGCCATCCAACGCACCGGTAGCATGCCCTTGCGACTGAAGCGGTAGTAGTCGCTGTCGAAGACGGGCCGCGCCATGCCGAAGTCGGCGAGCTTGACGACGCGGCGCGCGCTCACCAGGCAGTTGCGCGCGGCCACGTCGCGGTGCACGTAGCGGCGCTGCGCCAGGTACGACAGCCCGCGCGCCGCGTCCAGCGCCATCGCCGACAACCGCGCCGCCGACACCTCGCCGGCCTCGTCGCCCGCGCTCGCTGCCAGGTGCCGCCGTGCCAGCAGGTAGCTCTTCAGGTCGCCGTACAGCATGAACTCCATCACGGTGCACACCGGCTCCGTCTTGGTCACGACACCCAGCAGCCGCACCACGTTCTTGTGATCGAAGCGCTTCATGGTCTCCGCCTCCGACAGGAAGTCGAGCTTCTCCTCGGTACCGCCGCCCGCCTTCAGCGTCTTGACGGCGACGGCGCTCCAGCCGCGGCCCTCGACGAGCAGCGCGTGCCCGCCGTACACTGTGCCGAAGGCGCCCGTGCCCAGCTTGCGGTTGATGACGACGCGCTCGCGCGGGATCTCCCAGCGGTCGAGCCCCGGCGCCGGCGACAGGTCGCGCAGGCCGAGCGCGGCTAGGCGCCGCCGGTAGTCGCGTTCGGCGCGTCGCTTGCAGCGGTAGGCGGCCGCGCCGAGTGCGGCGGCGAGCAGCAGCAGTAGCAGCGCGCCCAGTGCCACGAAGGCGACGCGGCAGTCGGCGTGCAGTAGCTCCGCGAGCGGCTGCAGTGTGCATCGCTCGGCACCGTCGTCAGGGGCGCGTCCGTCTGGCGTGAGCCAGCGCAGCGCAGGCGGCGCCAGTGCAGCTCCAGGGTGCCACTCGGCCGCGACATGCCATTCGCCGCCGTACCACTGACGCAGCACCAGGGGCGCGCTGCGGGCTCGCGCTCCACCCGCCGCTCGCCATTCGAAGGCGCCGGTGAGGCCGCTGAAGTTGGCAGTGGTCGCGTGCTGCACCAGCTCCCTGTCACAGACGGGTCGCACGTACAGTTATGCACTAAGAGATCAGGTGAGTCTGTCTCGGGTTTAGCGTAAAACTTGTGCGTCAGTAAATCGCTATTGGTGCATACGTCGGGCGCTTGGCTTCGTGTTAAATAAAATATATAAAAATATGCCGCTACCAAAATAAAGCCATGTTGGAACGGTCGTCATATGGTATTTACTGTGACGTCATTAATATTATTATTGTCTATTCTTTTTAGTCTTTGATTCCCATGTTAATGAAGTTGAAATGAAATATATAATTCGCCATCCAGGAACGGCGGCCATATTGAAACTGTTGTGATACTGAGTACTGCGTATCATGTTGTCAACAAAAAATCACCGTGCAGCGTGCGTGCGTGTATGTGTGAGATCTCGGGACAGGTGAAACTAAATAAAGGCTTGTAATATTTTAACTTTTGCCCGTTAAGTGACGTAGTAACATGAGAATGCACCACTTTCTGTCCCGAGCGTGGCTGTGCAAGAGAAGGAACATTCGTAGTAACACCTGGTACCAACACGTCCGACCAGCGTGTTACAGGACGGTAATTGCCCGTCTACAGTGGCTTATAACTGCTGACTCTAAAAGATCCGCGATGTGACTCGTAAGTGTGTAGTGAGAGAGACTGAAAGTTGTTACCGCACGGTGGTGTTGCAGTGCAGGTCGTCGAGCGCGCTGGGCCGACCCCGCACCAGCCGCGCCAGCGCCGCCCGCCACACGCGCAGCGCGTCGTACAGGACGGCCGCGTGCGCGTCGGGCTCACCGCACTCGCTCGGACCGCCCGCCGCCCGCGCGCACTGCGACCGCCAGCGCGTCGCCCACGGCGCCGCCCCCGCCTCCGCCGGCCAGCGCGCGCGCCACGCCTCCGTCACGCTGATGTGTGTCTCGGCCATCTCGCGCAATTGTTCCTCGGTGCAGGAGTGCTCGTCGTGCGGTGCGCGCTGTAACCAGCCGGCGGGCAGCGCGCCCGGAAGCAGCCATACGGCGGGGGCGCGCGGCGTGAGCCCGGCGTCGCGGCCGGCGCACAGCGCGGCGCGCACCACCCGCGCGTCCTCAGCGCTGACAAGCAGCACGCGCGCGTGCGCGGCCGCCGCCCGGCGCGCCCACTGCAAGCGTGGCTGGCGATGTACTAGGCACAATACTGAATGCACGCGCGGACAACGTCACCTCGACAACACTGGGACCTCAATAAGTTTCAGCTGCTGCGAAGAAGGATCCGTTTATCATGGCGTCTCCTCCTAAGCAGAAACTCTAAAGTTCCGATAGGTTTCGGATGTTTGACGCCGAACTGTCAAGCAAAGTCCAGTTTGGGAGTCATTTGGAGGACAAAGCATTTAGCTTTGACAAGCATTTAGCTTTGACAAGCAAAAAAACTAGGCGGTACTTCACGTCGAGACAACGTCGTGCGCTATTTATTTATTTATTTTATTTGGAAGACCAACAGCACAATAATAATATTAAACTACTTAATACACATCATACAGCTAATCATAGGTCTCCGCTAATATGCTTCACATTAGGCTAATGAGACAGTAGACATTATTTAATATAATTTAAGGATTACAAACTGTTATAATTGAAAAAAAAAATATCCTGGCTTAGTAATCGTCTCACTGTTGTTAAGCTTGTGTTAAATATATCAACATCGTGTAACTTGCATTTTATATTAAGAGTCTTTCCTGCTCGCCACAAGAAACTATTTTGTCTGTAATTAGTGGACGCCACATTTGAACTCAGTGGAGTATGATGCCGTGTAAATTTGCTTGGAACATTAATATTAATATTTGAAAGAAGCTCGGGGCTATCTATATTGTTACGGATAATTTTTAAAATGTATGTAATATCTGAAATTTCTCATCGATTAGACAGTGGGAGAAGGTGAAATTTAGCACACAATTTTAAATAATCCTCTGATTTAAATTTAATATTAGTACGATAGCATAAATATTTGATAAATCTCTTTTGAATATTTTCGATTCTGGTAATGTACTTACTATACCTAGGATTCCATATTTCTGACCCATATTCCAATACGCTTCTAACGAACGTACAATAAAGTATTTTAAGAGTTTTAATCTCCTTGAAAGAAGTCGAAACTCTCATCACAAACCCTAAGGATTTCAAAGCTTTTTTGACAATACTATCTATTTGGTCATCGAAAGTTAGTTTTGAATCATAAATGACACCAAGATCACGAATCACATTATATCTACTGATCGTATACCCACTTAAAGTATAATTCGAGACAATAACATATTTCTTTCTAGCGTAAGTGACAACAGAGCATTTTAGTGGGTTAAGTTCCAGGTTGTTTCTGTGACAATAGTCTTCAAGGCGCGACAAGTCAGATTGCAGAGCTTGGACATCACTATAAGATGATATGGAACTAAAAATTTTCATATCATCAGCGAAACACAGTACTCTGGAGGTATGGAAACATCGGCTGATATCATTTATGTATAAAGATTATAAACAATATTGGCCCCAAAAGTGACCCTTGGGGCACGCCACTGGGGACAATTATCCAACTAGATATGTAATTTTTGATAGCAACTGCTTGAGATCTATTTGATATATAAGATATGAACCATCTCAATAAGTCTCCGTGTATACCTATGGACCTTAGTTTGTGAATTAAGATATTGTGATCAATTCTATCAAAACATTTCGCGTAGTCTGTGTACACCACATCGACTTGTCTACCCCGCGATAGATTATCTGTTATATAATCATCTAAAAGGATTAAGTTAGATGTTGTAGATCTCCCTTTTATAAACCCATGCTGAAAATCACTGAGTGAACTCTTTATAGAAGAATATAATTGGTTATGAATAATTTTTTCAAATAATTTCGCTATAAGGCACATTTTTGATATGGGACGATAATTCGTTACATCAATTTTAGAACCCTTCTTATGTACGGGGGTTATAAATGCAGACTTCCATATGGAAGGCATAATACCCTCCTGCAACGATAAATTAAAAAGTATAGAAATAGGTAGTGCAATAGTTTCTGCACAATTGACCAATAAGATAGCAGGTATTTGATCCGGTCCAACAGATTTATTAAGATGAAGCACCTTTAATAATTTTATCAATTCGTTAATGCTTATTGTTATATTTGAAATATGAGCAAACGAGTCGCAGTCAGAATCGGGGTTAGGTAAATTTGAATTGTGTGAAGAATCTAGAAAAGTAGAATAAAAATATTGGGAAAATATGTTGCAAATATCTTTACCACCGGTAGCTACTAATTCACCATATCTGACGGTATTGGGAACATCAGAAGTACTGGACCTTGATTTAACGTATCGCCAAAAATTTTTAGGATTTATTTTAATAGAATTTTCGACGGAAGTGATATAATTTTGATAACATTCTGCCTCCAGTTTTTTCACTCTAACTCGCAATAACTGATAAGTAGCTTTATCAGAAGTGTTACCATAATTTTTATATTTTTAAAAATACTTATATTTTTCTTTTATGGCTTTCTTTAAACCCAAAGTGAACCATATAGGATAACAATCATTTCTACATATTTTATTAGGTACATACTTAACGATAATATTATTTAAAATTGAATAAAAGCATTGCAGGGCAATTTCTATTGACTTATTCATGAGTTTACAATCCCAATCGATTTCCGATATCTCCTTATTAATTTTATCGTAATCACCCTTGTAGAACATAAATTTATTTTGAATTGCTGGTAGTAGGTAGGTACGTTCTAAAAAGTTAACAGTTATAGTAAGTGCATTATGATGGGGGTCAACATGCACCAAAGCATCCCGGCACTCAGAGACGGTGACTACATCATTCGATAACACAAGATCTAGTATTCTTCCATAACGATTTAATGTGCCGTTATATTGGTTCAAGCCATGAATGTATAATAAGTCAATCAAAGAATGAATGTATGTATGATGTACGTATGACGGCACAGATGGCGTAGTGGTTAAGATACCGACCTTCCGTGCCAGTGCCGTGGGTTCGATCCCCACGCAGGACAATACTTTGTGCGATCCACAAAGTGTTGTTCTGAGTCTGGGTGTAATTTGTCTGCGTTAATTGCATGTTTGTAAAGTCCCCCGCAATACAAGGTTTATTTCCTTAGTGCAGGGTGGTCTTTTAAAAAATAAAAAAAAAATAAAAAAAAAAAAAAAATGTTCGTCTACACTGTTAATATTAATGGGGGATAAACACAACTCACCGACACTCGATGACCACGATATTCCACTCATATTGAAGTCACCAATTATTAAATACTTTTCTGTGGGCTTGTTAACTAAAATCTCGTCTACTTTATATGGAGAAAGTTATTTAATTCGTTTGAAAACGATAATATGTTACTCTGTTTACACATATAGACAGCACACAAATTTAGTTTAAAATCCATTTTTGTCTTAATATTACACTGTTTCAAATTCAAAGTTAACCATAGGTCTTCCGCAGTCGAACTATAGCACGGTTGGGGTATAACACATAATTCATTTCCAGCTGCAATAAGCACTCCTCCCCCTCTAGTCTGTCCGGTAGCAGTATAGTCCCTATCACGACGGAATACCATATAACGATTATCAAATAACTCTGAATCACTCACACCAGGTAATAACCAAGTTTCAGTTAATATTAAAATATCATAAGAAGCGAGAGATAAATTACGATAGAACTGTGCTGTTTTTGAACGTAATCCCCGAACATTTTGATAATACACTTTCAAATTACAAAGAACCATTGTATCGGATTAAATCTAATAACTGATTAAACCATCGAATAATAAAATTAATAATCCATAAATGAGGTAAATATTGCATCACTATATAGTGTCCATTTAATATAATTATATAATTCATCATCATCATTCTCCTACTCTTATCCCAATTACTTGGGGTCGATACAATATGTACTCTTCTTTCATAGCACATATTGTAAAAGTTATTGGCAATAATTTTATGACCGGCCGCCTGCCAGACGTCAACCCTCCTTGGGAATGTAATTGTTGACCAAATGGCATCACATGGAGTTGACCCAGGTCGTTATATGGCTCTTAGTCGGCTTTTACGACATCCACGAGCAAAGTAAGGATTGGTAGTATTCGTAGCCGCTACCACACAGCTAGCTATAATTATATAATTATTATCTAGAAAATTTCTAGTCATTAGGTTTACTGAGAAAAGATACGAATAGATTGGTATACATGAAACATAAATATACTATGCAAACATAAGCACAAGTTGGTCCTCACGTGGAGTACTGCTCTCATCTTTTATTTGTGTGTAACTTAATTGTTAGCCTCAGATGGCTATGACAACTATACCCGGACTGTGGGTGAGCGTTGAGGGCTCTCAACCCGGTGCTCTCATCTCTAGGCAGGTGCGCCTAAATATCAGTTAGAACCATTCGACTGCCTGCAAGGGGGTGCTGTTCGAATAGTCGGTGATCTCAGTTTCACGGACAGATTGGAGTCGCTGGAGCGGCGGAAAGACTTTGGGTCACACTGTACTTTACTGGCTCTTTCACTGGGAGTGTTCTGAGGAACTGTTTGACCTGGTACCACCGTCACTGTTTTACCGCCGTACCACTCGACACCGTAGCAGGATCCGTCCATATCACTTGGAAATGCTACGGTCCTCGACTGTACGTTTTCAGCGATCATTTCTTCCACGTACGTGTAAGTTCTGGAATGAACTACGTGTACGTCCTTCAAATAAGATTCAAGAAGAACACTTTCTTCAAGGCAGGCAACGGCCTGGCTGTGCCCCTGGTGTTGCTGAGGTGCGTGTGCAACAGTATCACTTACCGTCAGGTGTGCTGCTCGCTCGTTTGCCACCATAGGCATTAAACAAAGTAAAGCTGGAGCTGACCCTGTGTGACTTGACTTGATTCGAAAATTTAACAATCTGCTTGACAGATCTTTAGATCTGTCAAGCCGTTAGACACACCCGTGAGTCGGTTGCGTAGTGGTACTGCTCTTCAAGATGATAAAACTTTAAAGGAACTCCGCAATCATTACAGTCATAACCCGTAGAGGTGACCGAGTCACCTCTACGGGTTATGTTCGACAGTTACCTGAGTGATGAGCTGCACGTCTACGTCGGCGCCGTCGGCCGCCAGCTCCACGTGTACGAGGACGTCGACGCCGAGGGCGGCCACGTCCAGAGCAGCGCGCGTAGCGAGCTCGCTGAGCACGGCCATGCGGTGCCAACCCATGTGCGTCGCCAACGCGGCCCAGGCGTGCGCGTGCAGACGCGCGTCTCCCGCCGCCAACAGTGCGAGCTCGCCGTCCGGCGGCGGCGCCTGCGGCGTGTAGGCCAATACGGGTAGGTGCAGCGCGGGGCTCTGACGGGCCACGTCCGCGAAGGCGGCGCCGCACGCGGGCCCCGCCACGCCCGACAGCGCGCCCAGTTCGGAGGCTGGCGCGTCCGTGAGGTACTTGAAAGCGAGCGCGGCGTCGCAGCCGTCGTCCAACACCTCCACCTTAAACTCGAAATCGACGTCGTCGCGCGGTGCGTCCAGCTCGGCGAGCGCGGCGGCGGCGCGGAGCCCGTCGCCGTCGAAGGTCTCGCGCGCGCCGCTCGCCGGCACCATCACCGCCACGCGCACCTCGCCTCCCGCCAGCCACTCGCGGTGACGCGCCAGCGCGCCGAGCGCTGCGGCCTCGGCGCCGTCCCGCGCGCTCGCAGCTAACTCGCGCAGCTCGGCATTAGTGACCATCACGCGGCCCAGTATAGAGGACGCGGCCGGCGAGTGAGCCAGCTCTCGCGCGTTGATCAACTTAACGAGGCGATAGGGGTCGAAGGCGCAAGCGTCGGACGCGTCTTCAGTGCCGCAGGGCGGCGGCGCCAGCGGGGCCAGCGGTGTTGCGGCTAGTGCGCGGTCGCGTGTGCACACGAGCGTAGCTTGCGAGCCCAGAGCGGCCAAAACGCGCGGCAGGCACGCGCCCAGCGCCCGCACGCGCAGGCGCAGACGATGCGCGAGCACAGCGCGCTGCAGCTCGCGCGCCTCGCCCTCGGCGCCCGCTAGCAGCGTGCCGCACGGGGGCCCCAGTGGTGTGCGGCACCACGCCGGCGCGTACTCGTAGTCGCTGCTGTTCTGTGTCGTACATCTGTCACAGTTGATACTGTTGTAAGACGTCCTGTGGACTGTGTGCGTGTGTGTCGGTCGTGTGGTTATGTGCGTGTGTAAGAGTGTGCCATTGTGTGGGATGCTGTAGGTGTGCAACACTTACGAGGCCAGCGCGGCGGTGGCGGTGTGCGCGAAGTGCGCCGCGACAGACTCGTCGGTGAGGTCCAGCAGAGAGCGGACGCGCACCTCGCGCGAGGCGGCGCAGGCGAGGCGCGCGGGTGGAGCCACGTCGCCGTGCGGCTCGAGCCCGTGGTCGCGCAGGCGCAGCACGTGCGGCGGATGCGCAGCCGGCAGCGGCAGCACGGCGGCATGCAGCGCACCCGCCGCCAGCGCGCGCAGCATGGCGGCAGCGCACGGCGCGCTGGCCCCGGCGCCGCCCGCACAGTCTGGTGGAGGCGGCAGCACGCGCGCCTGCACGCCGCGAGCGCCGAGCGCGGCGTGCAGCAGCACCGCCAGCACGTCGGCGGCGGCGGTGTCGCTGTCGGCGGTGACGACGCTGAGCGCGAGGCCGCGCACGCCGCCCACACCGCCGCACGCTGCACACAATTAAAATCAAGTTTTTTGTTAAAAATAAACTTAAAACAATATACAACAACAACACAAGCGCGTGTTACGTCGTCTGCCGAAACCGTACAACACGTAGCACATACAATATCGCAATAGACTATTATTAACTTACCAGCGGACCCGGCACACTTCGTTCCGCCTAACAGTTATTGAATGAGATGAGCAGATTTCGATTAATTCAAAATTATTAAGTTTAACTTTTTTTTTATTGTGACAATAAATATGTATAACATATAAATTCAAAATATCAAGTATTTTAATAATGTGCCAGCAAGACAAAGAAGTAACGTGTGTTATACGTCATTTTTCTTCTTGCGCGTTAAAAATTATCTAATTTTTGATCTCTAAGAATTGCTCGACGATTTCGCATTGCCTACCGAGCCGTTTCACGGGCCGCCTCGAAAATGTGCAATAATTGCGTTACGACTTTGGCGGGCAAGTTTTGATGTCATTGGTCGCGGCATTGTTGATGACAATATAGACACAATATGCAGTCGGACAGTCAGACAATCAGACATTACGGTACGTGACAAATCATTTTGGACTTTAATAAATTAAAAAGAAAAATTTAAAAAAAAAAAACCGGAGGTGTCAAGGGACACCCGGATGGAACGAAGTTCTATTTTAATTATATAATTTTTTTCTGCCTTAAGCGATTTTTATCGTTATATTTTAGCCAATTTGCAAAATATCTTTATAAATTATAGCCTATGTGTTATTCTGATGTGCAAGCTATATTACTATAAATTTCATCAAAATCCATTCAGTAGTTTTTACGTGAAAGAGCAACAAACATGTTCACATTCATACATTATTACAAACTTTCACGTTTATAATATTAATAATAGGATATACAATTCCACTAGACAACCAAAACTTTTCGGCCCCGAGCTCGAACGCGAGCCGGCCACGCGGCCCGGTCACGGGCGAAAATAATTTCGTTGCGCATTATTTTGATTTTGCTATATCTCTTAAGGTATTGACTTAATTTGCATGGTCTGAAGGAAAAAAAATATCTTCAAGAAATGCTCAAGCCAACTAATGTATTTAAAATGATAAGGATTAATACAGTATTTGTGTAAATAGCTTTTCAATTACCGTTTTATAATAGAACATTTTTTAAAGTATTAAAATGGATATAGTATGTTATCCTTAAGAGATAGATATATACCATCGCGGACTTTTTTGTAGGCCTTTTTAAGCTGTATAATACTGTAGTACTTTATTTTGATCTATTTCGTAGGGTTCAGCCAGCGTTTGCAATGGAAGCGCAAAATAATGTGTTTATTTACGACATCACATTAGAAACCTCTAAAATTATCAGTGTTTCTCTAGTACATTATGCATATATTATACATATAAACCTTCCTCTTGAATCACTCTATCTATAAAAAAAATCGTCGCGACACCACACTGTTCAATGCGAAATAGAAATGAAAATATCTGGCTTGCTTTCTATAAGAGAACCGACGAGCGACGCCGCACAGCTTACAATAGCTTACTATAGCAAAAAGTGTCGTGACAACTTTTCGTAAGAATTTTTTCCGTCTAGCCCCCTTTCACAACGCGCGATAAGGAACTTCGTTCCAAAATGTGTGTGTGTACGCGCGAGGGAAGTTATACTTCTTTGGCATCATTAAATAAATAAATAAATATTTATTTAGTCACTGCCGCACTGATGGCAGGACGGCGTCAACTCCCTTCTTGCGACCGTGTACAGGTACTGGTCGAAGCAACCGTGCCCCGACAAGACCTGCACCAGCCGGAAAGAGAGGACTCTGTATCCTTGCTCCATCCACTCTATCAGTACGGGCCGGTGGGCCTCAACGGTAATGGCGTCCTCACGTCAGGTGGCCAGCTCGCTGCGCAAACGGAAGCCACCTTCCTCGCGTACTGAACAAACCTAGTAATATACCTGCACACTCGTCGAGGGCCGATGACGATGTCGTCATTTAGATACATTATCCCGTTACGCTGCAGGATTAGACATTCTTTATATCCATAGCTGAGATTTCGACGTGTCTCGATAGATGTCGCTATCGTATACATTTCCTGCACCACAATCACATGAGCAAAATCGATTCGAGTTTCGATCGATTTTGAGTTTAAATTGAAACTCTCCTTAATGCCTTTCCGTTCTTTATTTCACAAACCATTCTGATCTCAATTAAACTGTCTGCGATTTCTTCGGTATAGTGGCGAGTTAGTTTCGATCTGGGTGCTTGGATCGAACGGACAACGGGCTTCCGGAACAATTCATAGATCTGCCAACAGAACCTTTTGACTTCACCCAAGATCTCACTCCAGGATGATCATCGGTCTTCAGCTTAGTCATTTAGTGTTCACCGATAGAGAATTTTCGTTCGAACCCTTTAGAGCTACAGTTTAGCTCTATCGCGTCTGCAATGCGCTGTGCACCTAGCGGTAACTGTCGCGTCGCACAGATGTGGAGTTTAGTTTATGGAGTTGCTTATGTGCGGACCAATCGGCTGAGGATTGACCCGTCATTACCTTTCTCCACTCCATGAGGTTGAGAGTCTGGTCAGAAAGGTTTCTCACTCCTCCAGGCATTATGTAATTGGGAAGAGATTATTTAATTCAGGCTGAAATTTATCGGAGGTCTGGTATTGGACAGTTATAGGTCCAAGTATAAATTTCATCCAGGGAAACCGCTCGACTTTCGTACGAGGATATAATGTACCTTGTACCATCCGGTGTGCTCACTTCCAGTTTTAATCCTGTCGATTACAGAGCCATCATAGGATATTTGTCGTTTGTTCGAGACGATGAAGTTTGTCGCATTTTTAATTAAACCATAGAGATTAACCCAGGTCCCCTTTTTCCGTGACTGCTTCTTGAAGAAGGAATTCATCATAAAGAAACTTTTCTTCTACAAAAAGTTGTTCAGTTTCAGGCCCCTTCGATTTCTCTGTCCAAATAAATATTGCCTCTACTACTCTCAGCTCATCGTCTGTCGTCTTACCTCCCACGACTACCGTGAAGTGGGCGTTGGACGTGTGGATGGCTGCGATCTTCAACGGATACCATTTGGTCGTTCTAAATATAGAGCGCTACCTTTGTCAAGCGCTACAGTGTCAGTCGTCTCCACGCTGGCTGCGAGAGACTTGCGAACGATAAACGTGTGAAGGTATGTTATATACAATAGGTACCTATAGATATACCTACATAATACAGATAGCACAAGTGAACTTAAATAGAAGCTTTAGCTTATCATGTGGTCAGGGAGTAACAATACAATTCACCACTCCCTATCTTATGTGTGGGTGATCGTACGAGACGACTAAGGGATATAAAACGCATATTTTTTCTTTGGGACTAATCCCACCACTGTAACTCCTGTAAGCCAGGATCCAAAATGGTCTCCGTATTAGACACCGAGGTTTGACCCTCGGGAAGTCCCGGGAAACGCTTTTAACTGTCTTGGAACCCATGACAAATTTAATTAGAAAATAAAAATAGAAGTTGAAAAAAAATCCACTTCCCTCCTATGCAAAGCGGGAGACATGAAGCAAAAATTGGCTAATAGGCCAATAGATAAGAGGATGTACTGATACGTGAAGCGCAGCAGTACAGCACCACGGATATGGCAACGCTTATGGGGCCTATATGTGAGCCTTAACATTGATTGCAACAGTAGGTATGGCAGAAGCGCCTGAACGCACGAAAATTTTCTTGAGTTGATACAAGGGCTGTATAATATTCTACCCCAGACGTGATTTTCAGACTGTCTAACATGAGATCGCGCTCGTTACGCCAGAGACTGCACTCCCAGAGAATGTGGTGAGCTGTTTGCTCAAACTCGCAATTAGATGTAGAACATTGACAAAATGGTGAAGCTACAAGTTTAAAATAAAATAATTTACCTCTAAAATTCCCATGACCTCACTGGTCAATCACAATCACAGGAATGGTGCTATAAAGTGGTCAATTTCCACCATATTGCCTCTAAACGCTCTCGAATAGATGGGAAGAAAAGATATAAATGACGACCCTTAGTTGATGAGTCCCACCTTTCCTGCCATTCGGTCAGGAGTTTTTCGTACACGACGGATTGCGGTGCGAATAGTCTAGTAATTTTAATACGAGCTGTCGCTGGCAAAGGAGTGCTGTTGGCGGTGTCGTTGGACATCGCCAACGCCTTCAATAGTCTGCCATTCAGCTGCATCAGGGAGGCGCTCCGGTTCCATGGAGTGCCCCTGTACCTCAGGCGGCTGGTGGCAGACTATTTGGAGGGGCGCAGTGTTCTCTACGCGAGTCCCGCAGGGGACATTGTGCGGACGCCCATGTCGTGCGGTGTTCTGCAGGGGTCGGTTCTGGGGCCGACTCTGTGGGACATCGGTTACGACTGGGCGTTGAGAGGGAGTCTCCCCCCTGGGCTGAGCGTTATATGCTATGCTGACGACACGTTCGTCACAGCCCGGGGCAGGACACTCGAAGAGGCGGCGAGCCTGGCCACTCTCGGCACCGAGGAGATGGTCAGGCGAATTGAGGCGCTGGGCCTCAGGGTGGCCCTAAACAAGACGGAGGCCCTACTATTCCATGGGCCCCGTGTGAGGCTGCCCATCGGCGCCTCGTTAGTCGTCAACTCCATGTGGATACATCAGTATCCAGGCCCATATGAGGTACTTGGGTCTGGTGCTCGACGGGCGATGGTGGTTCCGGGAGCATTTTCGTCAAATTGCCCCCGGCTGGTCGGCGCGGCGTCCGCCCTTTCTCGGCTCATGCCGAACGTGGGCGGACCCAGTTTCGAGGGCCGGCTGTATGCGGGGGTGATCCGCCCAATGGCCATGTACGGCGCACCCGTGTGGGCGAGGGCTCTGAACGCCCAGCTCAGGGCGGTGCTGTGGAGGCCACAGCGAGCCATGGCGGTCAGAGCCATTCGCGGGTACCGCACGGTGTCTACCCAGGCGGCATGCCTATTGGCCCGGACACCCCCGTGGGACCTAGAGGCGGAGATGCTCTCCGACCTCTACCGGCGGGTTACCTCAATGCGCGAAGAGGATGGCTCCCCATCGTTCAACGAGATAGCCACCTGGCGCGAGGACGCCCGACGAGAAGTCATCGCCCGTTGGGCTACGCGGGTGGAGAGGCCTAGACACGGTGTTGTTACCGTTGAGGCCCTCCGGCCCGTACTGATGGAGTGGATGGAGCGGCGGCACGGAGTCCTCTCCTTTCGGCTGGTGCAGGTATTGTCGGGGCACGGGTGCTTCGGTTTGTACCTGCACACGGTCGCGTATAGGGAATGGACTCCGGCCTGCCATCATTGCAGCAGTGACGAGGACACGGCGCAACACACGCTGGAGGTGTGTCTGAGCTGGGACGGGCAGCGCCGTGACCTCGTCGCTGTTATCGGTGCCGACCTGACGCTGCCGGCTGTCGCGAGGGCGATGCCCGACAGCGTCAGGAACTGGGCCGCGGTCGCCGCCTTCTGCGAGGCTGTCATCTCGCAGAAGGAGGCGGCGGAACGAGTCCGGGCCGCTGCCAGCAGCCGGGGCGGCGCAGGCGCGAATACCTGCGCATGATGCCGCCCTAACCGGGGCTTCGGGTGATCGGACCGGGGAATTGTCCGAACACCCCACGTGAGGCCACCGCGTGAGGGCGACGCCCCGGCGGCGAAATCTGTCGGGGCGTCGACGAGAGGAACCCGCGAGGGTAAACCGCCGGGCGGGCCACCGAAGACAAAAATCGGGTACCGGTGGCCCGCTCGCACGGCGAAGAGAGAGGATTTTTACGGTGGGTCTATGGGGTCACGCGCCGCCTTTCCGTCACCCCGGACCGATTTGGCAGGGTGAGACGCATCCATAGTCCACCAAAAAAAAAAAAGTAATCGCGTGGTAGAAGAAAATCGGTGCTCATGTTTTCCCTGGTAGAATAATACATTGACGCGCGTCTTTTTATCTCCAAGTCGACCAGAAGTAAACCTGCAAGCACTGGCAAGGCTTCGGTACTAACTGTTCTGTATGTCTTACATAAGAATATTAGTGCTAATCGTTGACTTTGAAGTAGTTTACGACGTGCTGCGCCTACCGTAGTTCTGTCGGCCCAGGCTGGCGCGCCATAACATATACACCCCAAATATGGGGCTGTATATAAATATGATTTTAAGCGTATTAAAATGTAGGCCCCACGTGGACGTGGAGATTCTAGTGAGTGCGTAAAAATTCCGTTGCGCCTTTTCACCTACAGTCTTAATATGTTCAATGAACGAGAAGTTTTTTTCTAATACCAAGCCAAGGTAACACACCGATGCTTTCTTTTTAACTGTCGCGTTATTAAATCTAACGCGAGGCATTGACTGCAAATTACCTTTTAATAGGAGATGACAGGTTTTATGGGGAGCAAAAGTAAGTCGATTTTGTGCGCCCCATATAACTATTAAATTAAGACACATATCCGTCAATTTCTCAAGTCAGTCCCTAGTGTTAGATTGTACGAGTAGGAGCCCGTCGTCAGCGTAACCGATCAATGAGCAATTTTGTGGTAGAGGTAGCTCAAGAAAGTCATCAAACCCTAGATTCCACAGATATGGGCGGTAGCTCAAGAAAGTCATCAAACCCTAAATTCCACAGATATGGGAGGTAGCTCAAGATAGTCATCAAACCCTAAATTCCACAGATATGGGAAGTAGCTCAAGAAAGTCATCAAACCCTAAATTCCACAGATATGGGAGGTAGCTCAAGAAAGTCATCAAACCCTAAATTCCACAGATATGGGAGGTAGCTCAAGAAAGTCATCAAACCCTAAATTCCACAGATATGGGAGGTAGCTCAAGAAAGTCATCAAACCCTAAATTCCACAGATATGGGCGGTAGCTCAAGAAAGTCATCAAACCCTAAATTCCACAGATATGGGAGGTAGCTCAAGAAAGTCATCAAACCCTAAATTCCACAGATATGGGAGGTAGCTCAAGAAAGTCATCAAACCCTAAATTCCACAGATATGGGAGGTAGCTCAAGAAAGTCATCAAACCCTAAATTCCACAGATATGGGCTTAACACGGATCCCTGCGGGCAGCCCATCGTCAGAGATTTAGACACAGCATGGTGACCGAGTCTCAATGTGGTTGAACCTTGTAAAAGTATGACTGTATGAGTTGGTAGATGTTTCTGAAGCATCCACGCACACATAAAACGCATATAACATCTATGCGACAGAAGGAAACCTCGAAACAAAATCCTATACCAACACGTTTGACCAGCGTGGTATAGTAGGTCAATTACATTCCCATTATGGAGGAGGCTCGCGCCCAACAGTGGGACGTGTGAGCTGAGATAATGATGATATTATATAATATCGTGCTTTTATATTATTTCAAATAAATTAAAAAGATTATCAATGCTTTAGTTTATTGTTATTGTTATAGTTGTTGTAGTTGTCCGAGCGCACCCGGTAGGTACCTACCGTCCGGGGCGGCGGCGACGGCGCACCACGCGGCGGCGAGCAGCGCGGCGCGGAGGCGCGCCGGCGCCATGCTCTGCGGCTCACCGCCCACCGCCCACCTGCAATGTGCATCGTGAACATATAGTTAGTCACTTCCTTGCGTGAGAGCCGACTAAGACATATGGAGATATTATCGGTACAAGAGAAGGAAAACTCGAAATAAAACCCTATTCTGATCGGCGTGGTAGGTCAGTTTACATCCCGTTGTGGAGGAGGTTCGAGGCCGACAGTGGGACGTGTGCGGCCGCGACGGTGGCGCCCCCGCCGCACACCAGTCCGATAGTGGGACGTGTGCGGCCGCGACGGTGGCGCCCCCGCCGCACACCAGGTGACTGCCAGTAGGAGACTGTTATGTTTGTGTTGTTTGTTTCCGTCATTCTACCCCTGGGAGCGAAAACGGAGGACAAAGTTCGTATGGGACAATGTTCAAATTTTGCATAAACATTCTTTAAGAGAATTCATGGAAGACGTGTTTCGTATTTTATTTAAAATTCATCTCCTAACGGAATAAAGTCCGAAAACAGTTATTTAGCGGATGATTTGGTTCGATATTGATATCAATACTGCTTACTGCTTTTTATTTAAATTACATCTTATTTTGACATATGTAGGTTTGAAAACTCAATCTGATTTCATTTAGAAAAGGTTGAACATAAAGGCATGGTGCAAACGTCTCGAAAATTACTGTACTATATTAGTAAAGCATTTGAAGGTTTCTCAGAATTAGAGATTTCGTGCAAACCAAACACTTAAACAATAATTTATGTACATGTTCTAAAAAAAATATTAACGTAAGAAACCTATTAAAAACACTATTAGAACCATTTTCAACTTCTACGCGTGAGAAGTCGCGGGCGAAAGCTAGTTGTATATAATAGAAGAGCGCCATATGACACTTTCATGCGCTCGCAAAAACCTAAACTGTTTGGACCACAGACAATAACAAGTGACGTAGATACTTTTTTTTTGTATTAGCAATTATAGTTCGTTTTTTTTAATCTGAGACTATGCTGACATGGGTTACCAGTTTTTTGCAATTCCAAAATAGTGATCTATCGGCAATTTGCGTTAATACCTATAATTTTTACAAGTTACCTTGAAAAATGTATAGATATTCATTTGTTTTATACGTTCTCGAAAAGTATTGAAACCGCGCTTCTTTGCCACTGCGATTAATTAATTACTACGTATTGGTTGTTTAAATATCTTGCTATTTATTATCAAACAACAAAGCTATATTAAAAAAAAATATCCCCTATTAGTTAACCATGTTTTGCTGATGGTCCAACTTGTAATTACAAGTAGTAACCACCATTTTGAATTCGTTTTTATTTGCGCGGGTTTTAAACAAGGTGGCATCTACTGTAGTTCCTATGAAACTTAGGGATGATAGAATAAAAATATATAATGGCCGCATTATTCAGTAAAACACACATTAGCTGGCGTATTACATGTAATTCATATATAATACATATATAATTTGTTTTAAAATTGTAAACCTTGTCAAATTCTAATAATTGTCGTAATTTTTAAAAGTTTCACTGTTTTCTAAGAGAAATGGGTTTAGATTGCCGTTTTAGCGTGTACAGAAACCACATTGATGGCGGCTATCAATTATTGTTAGTTTAATTTAAAGACATTGAAACGTATGAGTATGTGAGGTCGTACGTCGCGGTAGACTAGTGTACCTAGAGCGCGTCTGCCGCGTGCGGCCGTGTAGGTATGTATGTATTTAGGTACGTGCAAAGAGTAAAGTTATTAAACTGAAAAAGAGTGGCAACTCGATGATAAAATATGCATGTATGGAAAGTGCTGCTACCCAGAGTTTAGGCGGTGAACTAAAGTTGAAATGATATATATACATATCTACATGTGTATGTGTAATTATATAGAATTTTCTTTTACTATGAAAGCTACCCTGAAATATAAAAAAAAACATATCAGCTGATAACGAGACAATAATAATATCAGCTTAACAATGAAAATTGAGATAATTTTCAGAAAGTACATCAATGACCGAAAATAGATCGATGACAATAAGTACCTACGCTAGGAACAAAAAATAACAATTCTCAGTTGTCAAACGTTTGACAGACAGGACAAAATGGCAGCAGTTCAGTTTATAAAACCAATCTGTAGGCGGCGCGACGGTCAGTAAAAATAAGTAATGTTTTAAGTGTGCCCTCCCAGGGTATGTGTGCGATCTCTAATGATACGCTTTGGAATAGAAAACTTTAAAGTAAATCGTCTAATAAATATAAATTGTTACGTTTCGATGTATCTACCTACCGGTATCGCAGGTACACCACTTCTCAAAAATAGCTGGCAGCGTTATTTACAATTTGACATTAGCATGTGTCAATTTGGTCTCTGATATATAGAATGAGACTCTATGTAGGTACAAACACAATCCCATTGCTGCCATGTGTGTTTATTTTCTTAACACATCATTAGATAATTCACATTTGTAGTGTTTTCACTTTAGTCGTTGTCGACCAGTACCTACCCGAGCTAAATAGTCTTCAACAGTGCTATAGGTACACCGTTAATGGTATCCTTTAGGAATATCGGTGGGGAACGTGAACAAAACATTTGTAAAGCACTGTTATATCATATTCGCCACACTCCAGCAGTTCATCCGCATCACATTATATAAAATACCATTAACATTATTAAATATATCACATTAAAATATTAAGATAGTGAATGTATTATACATGGCCGCCACATGACACTTTCACATTCCCGCCAAAAGTCCGCTACTTCCACATTGATTTTTCAAAACAAAACTGTTATTGGTAATTAAATAAATCAGAACCAAATAAGCGATAAAAGGTATAATTATATTGTGGACTAGCTTTTGCCCGCGACTTCGTCCACGGAGAAGTCATCTCTGACAGAATTAAATAGAACAAGCAATGCAAGGTGTTGAAGGTTTATCGCTAGGATAATAATCAACAGCGTCAGAAACTGGGATGCGTTGAGGTGTTGATTCTGCGAGTTAGTTGTCTAACGGAATTAGGCAATAGGGTGGGTCCGAGAGAAAATACTCTACGTTGACACAATCTACAGTCGGTGCTTTGGGCGGCGCAAGCGTGAGTACCTGTATTTAGGTTCACTGCATGAGGGCTTTGACTCGAGATGATACCCGGTTGCGGTGGCCCGCCCGCACAACGTAGATGTACGTGTACGGCGCGCGTGTGTCTATATACCATAGCCGGTCACTAAAGAAAAAGGTGGTTCAAAGTTCTATTAATTCTACAAATTATATTGCCATTAATATACTATTTACGGTATGACCATGGGATAAAAATATAATTATCGCCACCCTTTATTTGACTGTTTTGTTTTACCAGCAGAGTTCCGACCTCGTTAGATATGATTTATTATTTGAGTTATAGAGTGAACATTTTTGAAGCTAAACTTAATCTGTATCTTAAACTATTAGGCAAGAACTTATTGCTGTCTACTATGTGTATCGTGTGAGCTCTCACGCCGGAACTGGTCACCACAACGGCACTGGTGCGGGGTTGATGGAGAGGGAGAGAGAAACACGTGTTTATTTATTTTTACCGAAGAATATTTGTATGTAATTTGAAAAGAATCGATAAAGAAATTTTCTCCCCATACACACTTTGCCGCTTTGTTACACCCCTTAGGGGCGGAGTTCATAAAATCCTTTCATATTGAATCTCTATGTCATAAATAAAAACGTGCTTCAAAATTTAATATTTTTAGCTTTAATAGTTTCGGCTTGGCTACCGCCAAACGTTTGAACCCACTTCACAGGCCTAATTTACTCAACCAGAGGGTGAAAATTGGCAAATGCCGGATATTACCCTTTTTTTTTTTTTTTTTTTTTTTTTTTTGCGGTGGGTTATGGACGTCGCACCCCGCCAAATCGGTCCGGGGTGACGGAAGAGGCGGCGCACGACCCCATTGACCCACCCTGCAAGCACCTCTTCTTCGCCGTGCGAGCGGGCCACCGGTACCCGATCTTTGTCTTCGGTGGCCCGCTCGGCGGTATGCCCTCTCGGGTTCCTCTCTTGTCGACGCCCCGACAGCTTTCGCCGTCGAGGCGTCGTCCTCACGCGGTGGCCTCACGTCGGGTGATCGGACAATTCCCCGGTCCGATCACCCGAAGCCTCGGTTAGGGCGGCATCAGGCGCAGGTACTCGCGCCTGCGCCGCCCCGGCCCGGGTCACGGGAATCCTCCCGGGCCCGTTCCGCCGCCTCCTTCTGCGAGATGACAGCCTCGCAGAAGGCGGCGACCGCGTCCCAATTCCTGACGCTGTCGACCATTGCTCGCACAACAGTCGGCAGCGTCAGGTCGGCACCGATGACAGCGACGAGGTCACGGCGCTGCCCGTCCCAGCCCGAACATACCTCGAGCGTATGTTGCGCCGTGTCCTCGTCGCTACTGCAATGGTGGCAGGACGGAGTCCACTCCCTCCGCACGACCGTGTGCAGGTAATTGCCGAAGCAACCATGCCCCGACAAGACCTGCACCAACCGGAAAGAGAGGACTCCGTGCCGCCGCTCCATCCACTCCATCAGTACGGGCCGGAGGGCCTCAACGGTAAAAACACCGTGTCTAGGCCTCTCCAGCCGCGTAGCCCAACGGGCGATGACTTCTCGGCGGGCGTCCTCGCGCCAGGTGGCTATCTCGTTGAACGATGGGGAGCCACCTTCTTCGCGCATTGAGGTAACCCGCCGGTAGAGGTCGGAGAGCATCTCCGCCTCTAGGTCCCACGGGGGTGTCCCGGCCAATAGGCATGCCGCCTCGGTAGACACCGTGCGGTACCCGCGAATGGCTCTGACCGCCATGGCTCGCTGTGGCCTCCACAGCACCGCCCTGAGCTGGGCGTTCAGAGCCCTCGCCCACACGGGTGCGCCGTACATGGCCATTGAGCGGATCACCCCCGCATACAGCCGTCGGCCCTCGAAACTGGGTCCGCCCACGTTCGGCATGAGCCGAGAAAGGGCGGACGCCGCGCCGACCAGCCGGGGAGCAATTTGACGGAAATGCTCCCGGAACCACCATCGCCCGTCGAGCACCAGGCCCAAGTACCTCATATGGGCCTGGATACTGATGTGGATGGAGTTGACGACTAACGAGGCGCCGATGGGCAGCCTCACACGGGGCCCATGGAATATTAGGGCCTCCGTCTTGTTTAGGGCCACCCTGAGCCCCAGCGCCTCAATTCGCCTGACCATCTCCTCGGTGCCGAGAGTGGCCAGGCTCGCCGCCTCTTCGAGTGTCCTGCCCCGGGCTGTGACGAGCGTGTCGTCAGCATAGCAAATAACGCTCAGCCCGGGGGGGAGACTCCCTCTTAACGCCCAGTCGTAACCGATGTCCCACAGAGTCGGCCCCAGAACTGACCCCTGCGGAACACCGCACGACATGGGCGTCCGCACAATGTCCCCTGCGGGGCTCGCGTAGAGGACACTGCGCCCCTCCAAATAGTCTGCCACCAGCCGCCTGAGGTACAGGGGCACTCCATGGAACCGGAGTGCCTCCCTGATGCAGCTGAATGGCAGACTATTGAAGGCGTTGGCGATGTCCAACGACACCGCCAACAGCACTCCTTTGCCGGCGACAGCCTCCGCGGCCGTCTGCCTCAGGCGTAGCAGGGCCCCGATGGTCGAACGCCCCCTCCGAAACCCAAACTGAGCGTCCGACAGATCGGGCCCCACCTCCTCCAGGTGCTGGACGATGCGGGCAGCGAGGACACGCTCCAGCAGCTTACCCACATCGTCCAGAAGCACAATGGGCCTGTAGGCCGACGGCGAATCCGGGGGCCGTCCCGGCTTTGGCAGGAGAACCAACCTCCCTTCCTTCCAGCACTCAGGGAACCGTCCAGACGTCAGACAGGCGTTGAACAGTCGCCTGAGGCGAGGTTCGAGATGCTCGAGGAGCAATGTCAACACCCGGACTGGGACTCCGTCCGGGCCGGGGGCCGTGGTGGCGGAACGAATCTTCGCCACGGCTGACCCCACTTCCGACTCCGTCACGGGCGGAACACTCTCGATGGCCTCCCGGTCGTGATCTGGCGAAGCCATGACCGGGGGCGTGTGCTCCGACTGCTGCGGGAACAGCTCCTCGACCACTCTACGAAGGAGGTCGGGCTGGAGGGTCTCGGTGAGGGGGGGGCCCTGCGCGCGAAGCTTATTCAGCGACGCGCGATACGGGCGACCCCAGGGGTCACGGTCGAGACCGTCCAGCATCTCCTGCCAACTCGCGTCCTTGGCGGACCGGATGGCCAGCCGAAAGGCGGTACGCGCACTGGTACGCCTCGTACAGCTGGCCCTCCCGCTCAACATCGCGGCGACGCCGCCGACTGCGGGTGTAGGACCTTCGGGCACTAATGCACGCCGCACGAAGGTCCGCCAGTCTTGGGGACCACCAGTAGACCCCCTGCCTCGGAGGTAGACGCCGCACCCTGGGCATGGCCGCATCGCAGACCTGCGTTAACGCACTGCGGATGCGGACAGCCTCGGGGGGGGGTGAGGACAGCCACGTGTTCACGATGGCCGCCTCCGCCAGTAGGTCCCTATCCAGCCGCCCCACAGCCCACCGCGGAAATGCGGGAGCTCGGTCCGCCCTGTGACCCCTGCTGGGGTCCCGGAGAGGGGAGACCTCCATCCGGATGTAACGGTGATCCGACAGGGTCTCCGCCTCCTCCAGGACACGCCAGTTCCTCACTCGTGGTGCGACAGCGGGGCTAGCGAACGACAAGTCCACTATCGACCCACCCTGCTGTCGCACACACGTGTTCACTGAGCCTCTGTTTAGGACACAGAGGCCCAGTGACGCCGCCCACTCCACGATCGCCCGCCCGCGATCGTCCGTCATCGGGGACCCCCACGCCGTGGATTTGGCGTTGAAGTCCCCCAGGACCAGGACGAGGCCTGGTGCCAGTCGCCGTATCGAAGCCTCCAAGGTGGTGAGGGAGGCCCCGAAATCGTCCATTCTCCTGTCAGGGGAGAGGTAAACGCTGTACAGTGTGACCCCTCCCCAATCCGCCGCGACAAATTCCTCGCCCCTATCCAAGAGGGATAAGGACGGGAAGTGCCGCTGCGTGGAGGTGACGATTGCCGCGGTTCCGTTCCGGCTGACCACCCAATTGGGGCGATCAGGCACGACGTACGGTTCCGCGGCTACGGCTGCACCGATCGACCACTCCGCCATGGATTGCAGGAGGAGATCCTGCGCACCGGCGGAGTGGTTGGTGTTGGCCTGCAGGAGGTGAGTGGACTGGGCAGCCATTAATGGGCCGTGTCCATTATCACCTCCTGGCTTGCGGCGGGCGATCGGGCCGCGCTAGGAGCTGAAGCGGCCGGAGTCGAAGGGCCGCTCCGCCCCTTTGGAGCCGAAGCCGGAGGTCTGCACGCCCCAGAGCCCATGCGGTGCTTGGCAGGCTTATTGCCCGCCGCACACGCGGGGCAGTGGAGCGGGGCGGTGCAAGATGCCGCCATGTGCCCAGTCTGACCGCAGCGGAAACAGAGTCCGCCGCAGTCAAAGCAATTAGTGCATGTTGGCCGGGTATGCCCGACCGCCATGCACTTGAAACACCTCGCAGGCCGGTGCTCCAGCACGGTGACTCGCGCTGAGCTCCAGCCCACAAGGAGCCTGCCTGAGCCGGCCAGTTGCCTGACCGACTCCACTGGGCACTGCACCCAGGCGGCACCTACGCCGCCCGGACCGGGTCGGATGGCACCAACTCGGACGGTGTCCAGGGGACACCCGGTTTTCGAGGCAATGGCCTCCCGGATGTCTTCCACCGTCACGGAGTCGTCCAGACCCGCGATGCGCATTTCGGCGCACTTCACGGGTCTGGCGATTTTCACGCCACCCTCCTCGGCGAACAAACCTCGCAGCTTCGACGCCACGCTATCGGCCGTCCTGGTGCCCTCGGCCCCAGGGAACTCCAGAATCCGAGCCCCTGTCCGGGCCTTGCGGGTCCTGGCTTCGACGCCTCCTATGTCGGAGACGTCAAGCTCCCGCCGGGCTTTCCGCAGGACGGCCTCATAGCTGAGGCCCCTTTCTGCCGCCTCAGGCAGCACAGTGATCACCACTGCGGCTGTCTTCGGCGGCCGGAGCCCCTTGCGCGGCCTCTTCCTCTTCCTCCCGCCTCCTTCGGCTCCTGCCTGGGGAGCGGAGACCTCAGCGGCGCGCTTGGCCACCGCTCTCCTCCTCTGGCCGCGACTCTTCTTGCCGCGCTCGGCCACCTGCCAACCCTGTTCGGGCGCAGCGGGCATGGCAGGCGCGGGAGGCGCGGTCGTGGGTGCGCTAGTCGTCGTCGGCGGTGTTGATGCGGGCGACGACTGCGGCACGGCAGGAGCCGGTGCCGACTTCTTTTTAGGGCTAGGCCCCTTTTGTTTGGGTCCAGCCGCGGCCGCGGCGTAGCTGCCTCCCACGCGGCCACCCTGACAAGGCAGCGGGGCGGGGGCTGGTGCCGCATATGGCCGCTTGTCCGCGGCGAGAGGCGGTCGAACACGTGGTTCTGGAGGCAGCCTTGCCTCCAGAACGGCCAAGCGCGCATTGACCATATTACCGATCGTGTCGATAATGGCGCGCAAGGCCTCGTCCGACACGCCCCCCACCGCGGGCAACGGGATTAGCGTTACCGGCTGGACCTCTGCCGGGGCCTGCTCTACGACGGCGACATTTGGCGGGCTTGTGCTGGTCGGCGGCGTCTTCGGCGCGGCGGCAACCGATGGACGGCCAGCACCTCGAGGCGGCTTCGGGGCGGCGACGACGGCGACGGTTCCTTGGCGGCCAGCATTGACCGACGGCGCAGATGGCGCAGGCGGCACGAGCCGCGCCATTTGGGCCTTTAGGTCGGCCACGTCCTTAGTAAGGAGGCGGTTGGTCCTCCGTACCGCGGCCAACTCTGACTCCAAACGGCGGTTCTGGGCCCGCAGGCCTGACACCTCGCCACCAAGGCGGGCGTTTTCGGCCTGCAGGGCCTCCACGTTCGCGGCTGGGGCACTCGTGCGGGCACCAGCGGCCGCCACTTCGGTGGGAGGGATGCCGGACAACACCCCCAGCACCCTCGCGGCAGCCGCCTCGTTGTCGGCCCGCCTACCAGCCTCCGCCACTCTATGCATTCCGCCGGCCGGGGAATGAGTCGTCCTGCCCGTCGTCGCGGCTCCTCGCCCTCTGCGAGACGCCGGCACTTTAGGGGGAGGCATGATCACCACGCTCCCCTCAGAATCGGCGCCCGAGCTGCCCTCCTTGCTCAGGGGGCGCTTCCGCATTTTCGAGGGGAGGGCCTCCACACTGACAGTCAGGACCGCCGCTGCAAGATGCGGTGATGACCTGGCGGGGGCGGTTTCCTCAACCGACCCGCTGACTTTCTTGGACGGCTCTGCGGAATCGCCCTCGTCCATTTTTTCGGCAGATCCACTGCCCTCATCTTTGGACGGCTCTGCGACACTACTGTCGCCCTCGTCCATTGACGGCCCTGCAGTAGATCCGCCGCCATCATCTTGGGGTCCAGCGGTGGTAGCCTCCCTGAGAGCCAGCCGCTCCTCCCGCTCCGCCTGTCGCTTTTTGGCGCCGGAAGCCTTCCCCCTATTCGGGGGCCTCCCACGCCTCTTCGTCTTTGGGGCCTCCTTGGTCTGTGCCGGGCCCTCGGCGGACGCCTCAAGTCCTGAGGACGAGGCGTCGTTGTCAGTTTTACGTTGGCTTGACAAGGCCGTGATGTGGGAATCCGCTGGATTCCCGTCTGGTAAAGAGTTTTTAGGCAAATCCATTTGATTCCCACGAGTATGGGAGAACTAACGGTCGACCCGGGCAGAGATCCCTGTACCCGGGCAAGCCTACATTTACCAACCAGGGGGTCGGCCGGTACCCTGGCTGGAGCGTGCTAGGAACAGAATACCCCATCTGCCATGCATCCTCTCGCCGCACGCCAGAACTTAGGATTCTGGGTAATTTCCGAATTCGAATGTCGAATTCTTTATAGAGGTTGTCTTCCTCGCGGTCCGGGCGGTTAAGCCAAGACCCTCGCTCCTGAAACTACGCCTCACGACAATATGTCTTGAAGCAAGATATCAGGTTTACGATATGTCGGCGGTGGCATAAGCCTGCCCAGCCCTCAAATTAATGAATGACCGGGACCGTCCGAGATTTCGCGTCCTGTACCCTCTACAATTAGAGGGTCAGGAGCGAATTGGGGCTCAACCTATTGCTGGGGAACCCCCCCTCGCGCCAGAGATTCGCTACGGGCGACAATTCAACAGAGGGATCTGGGGGACTGTCGCCCGCACCCAGGGTACACCACGCGGAGGTTTCTGGCATCGTACCCCGCCGGATATTACCCTAGAATATTTGATTCGACTCGTAATTTGAAAAGAATCAATAAAGATTTTTTTTCTCTTCACACAAACTTTGCCACTCTGCTCCACCCCCTTAGGGTATAATTTCGTAAAATCCTTTATTAGTGAATCTCTACGTCATATAAAGAAACGACAGTCAACATTTCAAGTTGCCAGCTTCAATAATATCGGCTTGGCGCTAATGATTTAATGAGTCGTCTAACCCGCTTTGCAGGCCTAATTTACACCCCCAGAGGGTGAAAATCAACAAATTCTGAAAGACGTGTTTATTTATTTTTACTGAAGATAATTTGTACGTAATTTGAAAAAAATCGATAAAGATTTTTTCTCTGAACATTTTTTAAATTGACATAACTTTTTTTTATAAACCAATTGACATAAAATAAAGCCTAAATGTTAAGTAAAGTTTACCAAAATATATTAGTGAAAACCGCGTCTAAATCGAATAAGCCTTTTCTGAGATTAGCGTGCACAAACACACAGACAAACAGATAAACAGACAAAAATTTTAAAAATTATTGTTTTGTGTTCTATTAGTGTTGATAAAGGTCCCAGTAATATTTTTTTTTATATATCTTCCATGTATAGACAGCGACCCGTACATTTTTATTATATTATTGCGAATAGTTGTACAATTACACATTGGTTAGGTGAGCGCGGGCTCCGACACGGAGTGCGTCGTCCACAGTGGTGTGGCTGTGCATGTACCCACGTGTATTGATCAATGAAAGTCAAACCAGAACCAAAACGTAAACCTCCATAATTACATATAACTTATTAGCACGTACCTACGTAAACGTTACTTAGCGTGACCTAGCTTAAAGGCTGTAGGTATAGTTTTATTACCAACACGCTGTTATCACGTTGCCGCATGTATTGTGATACCCGCCCTGCACCCACCTGTTGCTACGTACGGCAGTCACATCCCTATCTAATAAATAGATTTTCAAATTCATTAATTATGTATAAACCCTGCGAGGGCACTCAATATTGTCAGTATTAACATTTTAATTTTAATCTAATAAACTACCACCAGATCGGAACTAGACCACTACTGAGAAGATCCGGCAAGAAACTCAGCGGGTTTGTCTATTATTGTTATTTCTTTTCATTTTTTTATATACCTATATAAAAAGAATGGTACATGAAAGAAATAGCTCCAGTGAGATGCCCGTCAGTGAGATGCCCGTCAGTGAGATGCCCGTCAGTGAGATGCCCGTCAGTGAGATGCGAGAGTCGAACCTAATAGTTTAAATACAATGTAAATAAAAACAATAATTAAAAAAATCAAAAACCCAACTGCGTAAAAAGTGAACCAAATTACGTACACAATAAAAAACTGAAAAGAATAAAACAAGCACTTAGATGTCCGGTGGTCTAGAATTCTATAATATATTATTGAATAAATACTATTGCAGAAAATAATATATAATGGAACACAACTGAACAGTCGGTATCCATTATTCGACAGCAAATCTAATTTTCAATGGATCCCGACTGTTCAGTTGTTATGTTCCATTATTAAAATATATAATATTTTCTGCAATAGTATTCATTCAATAATATATTATAGAATTCTAGACCACCGGACATCTAAGTGCTTGTTTTATTCTTTTCAGTTTTTTTATTGTGTACGTAATTTGGTTCACTTTTTACGCAGTTGGGTTTTTGATTTTTTTTATTATTGTTTTTATTTCCTACTTTTTAGTTATGAATACCTAGGTGGCTATAGTTATTTTATTTATTAATAAGTAGGTATCTAACAATATATAGTTTTTCGACTGAAGTTGAGTACTAAATCGTTAGAAGTTGAAGATGGGCGACCGCGTCAGACATTAGATACTTTAGGTAGTCCAATATACCTACTAGATACTTTAGTATATGTCCATCCACATTCACACGCACAGTCATACGATTTTTTCGTCTTTTGATCGTAAATTTCTACTGTCTAAAGACCTGTATGTGAAAAAGGTTGTTACGTAACTTTAAAAAATATAGATCCTAAACAGTCAGTCGAATCAAAAAATGTTGAGAGAAAACTAAAAATGATTTTTAAATACCTATTACCATATATATACCAACGATACCCCACTTGATATAGTTTGTTGACTTTATTTTTTTTTATTTTCACCATATGGCGTCCAGTAGTCGCCATTTTGAATTTTCACTAACGTCATGTCTTTAGTGACACTCGCCGGATTAAGAGGAATGGATTGAGGTGTGAATCATACAAATCGGCCCAGGCGTTTGGTCTATATAGTGCTTCAAAGGAACATACAAACATACATACATACATACATAGACTGTTAAACACAATACCCGACTGCGCAACGCAAAGGAGTGCCTTTGCGTTGCGCAGTCGGGTAAAAATAATAATGTTATTTTCAACGATGTTATCGTCAGTAAAATAATTCTATTTAAAAAAAAATATTGTTTTCATTCATTACTCATCATTTCAGCTTATAAACGTACGTACTTACGTCCCACTACTGGGCTCGAGCCTCCTCTTTAATAAGAAGGAAATTGGCATACCATTGTACCACATTGCTGGTGCGACGGGTTGATATAAGACTTTATTTTGGGATATATTCTTTTGTCGTTTTTACGACGCCCACGGTTAAGATAAGAGGTGCTTCGGCCCCAAAGGGGCGGGGCGGCCCTCCGACCACGGCCGCTCCCGCTCCTAGCGCGGTCCGATTGCCCGCCGGCGAGGGGGAGGTCATGGATACAGCCCGTTAATGGCTACACAATCCATGCACCACCTCTTGCAAGCCAACACCAACCACTCCGCCGGTGCGCAGGATTTACTCCTGCAATCCATGGCGGAGTGGTCGATTGGTGCAGCCGTAGTCGCGGAACCGTACTGCGTGCCTGATCGCCCCAATTGGGTGGTCAGCCGAAACGGTACTGCGGCAATCGTCGTCTCTATGCAGCGACATTGCCCGCCCTTGTCCCTTTTGGATAGGGGCGAGGAATTTGTCGCGGCGGAGTGGGGAGGGGTCACGCTCTACAGCGTATACCTCTCCCCTACCAGGAGAATGAACGATTTCGGGGCCTCCCTCACCAACCTGGAGGCCTCGATACGGCGACTGGCACCGGGCCTCGTCCTGGTTCTGGGGGACTTCTACGCCAAATCCACGGCGTGGGGGTCTCCTATGACGGACGACCGCGGGCGGGCGGTCATCGAGTGGGCGGCTTCACTGGGCCTCTGTGTTCTTAACAGGGGCTCAGTGAACACGTGTGTGCGGCAGCAGGGCGGGTCGATAGTGGACTTGTCGTTCGCTAGCCCCGCTGTCGCGCCACGGGTGAGGAACTGGAGTGTCCTGGAGGAGGCGGAGACCCTATCGGACCACCGGTACATTCAGATGGAGGTCTCTCCTCTCCGGGACCCCAGTAGGGGTCACAGGGCGGACGGAGCTCCCGCGTTTCCGCGGTGGGCTGTGGGTCGTCTTGACAGGGACCTACTGGCGGAGGCGGCCATCGTTCACACGTGGCTGTCCTCACCGCCCCCAGCGGACGGGGTGGACGCCGAGGCTGTCCGCATCCGCAGTGCGTTAACGCAGATCTGCGATGCGGCCATGCCCAGAGTGCGGCGGCGTCTACCTCCGAGGCAGGGGGTCTACTGGTGGTCCCCAAGACTGGCGGACCTTCGTGCGGCATGTATCAGAGCCCGAAGGTCCTGAGCGGGAGGGCCAGCTGTACGAGGCGTACCGCAATGCGCGGACGGCCTTTCGGCTGGCCATCCGAGCCGCCAAGGATGCGAGTTGGCAGGAGATGCTGGACGGTCTCGACCGTGACCCCTGGGGTCGCCCGTATCGCGCGTCGCTGAACAAGCTTCGAGCGCAGGGCCCCTCCCTCACCGAGACCCTCCAGCCCGACTTCCTCTGTAGGGTGGTCGAGGAGCTGTTTCCACGGCAGTCGGAACACACGCCCCCGCTCATGGCCTCACCAGAACAAGACCGGGAGGCTGACGACGAGAGTGTTCCGCCCGTGACGGAGACGGAAGTGGGAGCAGCTGTGGCGCGGATTCGTTCCGCGACCACGGCCCCCGACCCGGACGGAATACCAGTCCGGGTGCTGACATCGCTCCTCGAGCACCTCGAGCCTCGCCTCAGGCAGCTGTACAACCCCTGTTTGGAGTCTGGACGGTTCCCTGAGTGCTGGAAGGAGGGGAGGTTGGTTCTCCTGCCAAAGCCGGTACGGCCCCCGGATTCGCCTCGTCTCGTCTCTCGCCATCGTGCTCCTCGACGATGTGGGTAAGCTGCTGGAGCGCATCCTCGCTGCCCGCATCGTCCAGCACCTGGAGGAGGTGGGGCCCGATCTGTCGTACGCTCAATTCGGTTTTAGAAGGGGGCGTTCGACCATCGGGGCCCTGCTACGACTGAGGCAGACGGCCGCGGAGGCTGTCACCGGCGGGGGAGTGCTGTTGGCGGTGTCGCTGGACATCGCCACATGGCTCGCTGTGGCCTCCACAGTATAGCCCCGAGCTGGGCGTTCAGAGCCCTCGCCCACACGGGTGGGCCGTACATGGCCATTGAGCGGATCACCCCCGCATACAGCCGTCGGCCCTCGAAACTGCGAACACCCTCCTCGGCGAACAGACCTCGCAGCTTCGACGCCACGCTATCGGCCGTCCTGGTGCCCTCGGCCCCAGGGAACTCTAAGATACGAGCCCCTGTCCGGGCCTTGCGGGTCCTGGCTTCGACGCCTCCTATGTCGGAGCTCCCGCCGGGCTTTCCTCAGAACGGCCTCATAGCTGAGGCCCCTTTCTGCCGCCTCAGGCAGCACAGTGATCACCACTGCGGCTGTCTTCGGCGGCCGGAGCCCCTTGCGCGGCCTCTTCCTTTTCTTCTCGCCTCCGGCTCCCGCCTGAGGAGTGGCGACCTCAGCGGCGCGCTTCGCCGCCGCTCTCCTTCTCTGGCCACGACTCTTCCTGCCGCGCTCGGCCAACTGCCAACCCTGTTCGGGCGCAGCGGGCGTGCCAGGCGCGGCAGGCGCAGTCGCGGGTGCGCTAGTCGTCGCCGGCGGTGTCGGTGCGGGCGACGACTGCGGTCCGGCAGAAGCCGGTGCCGTCTTCCTCTTCGGAGCGAGCCCCTTGGGCTTGGGCCCAGCCGCGGCTGCGGCGTAGCTCCCCCCCACGCGGCCACCCTGACAGGGTAGCGGGGCGGGGGCTGGTGCCGCATATGGCCGCTTGTCCGCGGCAAGAGGCGGCCGAACACGTGGTTCTGGAGGCAGCCTTGCCTCCAAAACGGCCAAGCGCGCATCGACCAGATTGCCGACGGTGTCAATAATGGCGCGCAAGGCCTCGTCCGGCACGCCCTCCACCGCGGGCAGCGGGGTTGGTGTCGCCGGCTGGACCTCTACCAGGGCCCGCACCCCTCAACCACCTTGAAGGGAAGGGAGGGACCCGCTCGACGCAGCTACCGCAAGTAGACCTTTCAGTGAGCATGACCAATACCATGTATTACTAACGCTAACCAAATCAAAATTCGTTAGGCAAGACACGCTACGCTTCACAGGTATGTAAGATCATTATAAAAAAAACATAAAACAAACAGTTTACAAAGACAAGGTAATTTCTGAATGAGAAGCTGCTCATAGCCAGTCTGTACTATCGCTTAGATAATCCGAGATTTTATAATAACCTTTCTTACAGAGTCTGATCTTGACAGCCTTTTTAAATTTATTCACAGGCATGTCTCGGATATCTTATGGCAGTTTATTATAGAAGCGTATACATTGCTCCATAAATTACCTATTAATTTTTTCGAGACGAGTCGTGTGTACAACTAATTTGTCCTTATTCCGAGTATTAACACAATGAATGTCATAATACCTTTCAAAATTATTGATACTTCTTCTTACATACAATACGTTTTCGTAAATATATTGCGATACAACAGTCAGAATATTTCTCTAAATTTTTCTCGAAGTGAAACTCTTGGGCCTAGTTTATAAATTCCGCGGACAGCCCTTTTTTGGAGAACAAAGATACTACTCAGATCCGCGGAGCATCCCCACAGTAATATGCCGTATGACATAAGACTATGAAAATAAGCGAAATAAACTATTCTAGTCGTTTCAATATCGGTCAATACTCGAATTTTTTTGACCGCATAAGCCGCTGAGCTGAGCCTGCTCGACAATTTTTCAATAACAAGGCCTCATTGCAGTCTAGCATCTATAGTAATATCTAACAAAACGGTTGATTCCACAAGGTCCAGAGCCACACCATTCATTTGAACATTGGTTCCCACTTGTCTCACATTAGGTGTGGTAAACTTAATACACTTTGTTTTATTCTCATTAAGAACTAAGTTATTTGTGTTGAACCAATAGACAACATTAGACAGTGCGTTGTTCACATCGTCATAATTAAGTTTTTGTCTTTTAATTTTAAATAACAAAGACGTGTCATCTGCGAACAACACAATGTTTTGATTGTCTCCTATATAGTAGGCCAGGGTAAGTCAGATCGACTACTATACGGTATGTGTCTCGTCGTTACATGTTGGCATGTACCGTCACGCGAGCTGTTGTTGACAACACAACAATACGGTATTGTGCTACTGTAAGTGCGCACTCTGTCTGACAGCACCTGCACCGCGCCTCCGTTTGCGACTGTGGCTGCTTACGTCACGTAGTCGTACTACGCGACGTCGCGCGTCGGCGGAGACGGTAGAGGGCTGGCAATGGGCTATATGTGTGTTTGTGACGTCACAAGGGAACTATGTACACGTAGTAAACAATATCTCGATGCTATTTACTTTTATGATGTTTTGTAAGATATTTAAATATAATAAAAAAAATAATAAGATAATAAAAAAAATTATTAAAAAGGCAAACATAATAAAAAGAAAAGCTAAAATAAGTATCCCAAGTCGCACTGTCTCGATCAGACTGCTCGATATTCCAACAGAGCTGCGTCTATTCTTAATGTCGGCGTCAAAATTTGCCTTCATATTTTAATAGTTTTCAGCCAACTAAAGAATTACATTTTTCATTGTCTGAAAATATTGGCAAATAATATATTCTATAAATGGAACCTAGTTAAATTAATTAATCAGGAACCCCTAAATGCTAAATTTCATGAATATTGTTGTTGCCGGTGGCGGGCCCGAGGGTCAGAGTATATGTGTGTGTAGTGTATATATATATATATATATATATATATATATATATATATATATATATATATATATATATATACAGGGTGTCCCAAAATTCAACGATAAGCCGGCACCAGCAGGTGCACCTATATATGACTACTCGAGAACAAAAAAGAAAAAAATTCTACCTTGATTTTTTTTTTCATTACGACAAAAAAACCGATTTCTTTAAAAATCGTCATCTTTTATTATATTATTAAGTACCATTGCTACAATTTTACAAGTAATTCTGTGATTTTTTTTGTATTGGCAAGGTAAGTAGCACTACTATCGATCACAACCATTAAAAATTCCAGAATATCTATAGTTTTTACACAAAAATCAACGAAAACTATGTTTTTTTCATAAATTATGTAAGATTTTGACTTTCAGCTCACTTTCACTCATCACAGTGAAAAAAAAAAGTATGGACACTACTGTGGCAAATAGTATTAAAAATTGGCGCAACTAACTACAATTCTAAAATGGTATAACATTCTAGGCAAACTAGCCACAAAAATATACTTAGGTGTACTATTTCAAAATAACAACCATATTTCGAAAATTGTTAGTGTTGATAGTAATCACTTCTACTATGTAGCCAAAATGTTTTTATTGCAAGTTCTCAGAATTTGAATGAGACATGTGCGTGGTCCATAAGATAACATAAGTTAGACAGAGATAGAGAGATTATACGTTAGAGGGAGATAGATAGATGTTAATTGTATAGTAACATTAATGCAGGTAGAGAAGTAATTAATGTCCTCAGCAGCACAGCAAGTCAGTACGCTCTACTTCTTTGTTTACTGCACACCGTTCTGTTTTAATTAAAGTGGCTCTGGTACTAACGACTTTGGATTGAATTAAGTGACCTGGAAATTGACCTGACTTGGCATTATTTTAGACTGTGATTTTGTGTTTTTTTAAAGAAGTTTTGCCTTATTTTCAAGTGTTTGGCATTCATTATGCCGCTACCATATACAGCGTTAGAATACGCTAATATGCACCTAATTTATGGAGAATGCCGATGCAATGCCAACGCTGCTAGCAGATTATATCGAGCAAGGTACCCTACTCTTCAAAGGTATCCGGATTATCGCGTATTTATTAACGTGCATCAAGCATTTTCGTAGGGTCGTATACCATCTGACAGGAGAAACGCTGGAAGACCTAGATCGGAACACGATGAAGAAGTTCTCAATGAAATAGAAAGCGATACAACTACCTCTGTACGTGCCATACAAGCAGCAACGGGAATTCCAAAAAGTACTGCACATAGAATTTTAAAACGTCACCAGCTTCATCCATATCATTACAGGCGCGTGCAGGCGTTATTACCGCGGGGCTATCCACTGCAGGTCGCATTTTGCCGTGTAATGCTGCAAAAACACAGGGAAGATCCCCAATTCTTAGACAAAGTTTTATGGTCGGATGAAACAACCTGCAAGAAAGATGGCTATTTAAATCTTCACAATCTTCATAGCTGGAACAATGAAAATCCGCACCTGGTGAGAGAAGACAAATCCCAATATCAATTTAAGGTTAACCTATGGACGGGCATAATAAATGGAAAAGTGATAGGGCCCTTTGAGTTACAAGGAAACATAGATGGCAATAGCTATTTGAACTTCTTACAAAATGAGTTACCAGGATTATTAGAAGACGTGCCCTTAAGTGATTTGCAAAACATGTGGTTTCAAAACGATGGTTGCCCAGCTCACTATGCCCGCCCTGTGCGAGAGTACTTAGACCAAGAGTACCCAGGGCGTTGGATCGGGCGACTTGGTCCTATCTTTTGGCCACCCCGTTCACCCGATCTAAATCCCCTGGACTTTTTCTATTGGGGTTGTCTAAAGGACAGAGTCTACTCAAAACCCATTGCAACCTTGGACGAGCTTCGCCAAAAAATAATTCAGGCTGTGGATCACATGAACAGAATCAGATATGCAAGAAAAATAAAACGTTCATTTTTAAGGCGATGTCGTGCCTGCATTACTGCCAATGGCAAACAATTCGAACATTTATTGTAATTTTAATAATATAGTAAATTCTAATCTCTCTATATCTATCTCTGTCTAACTTATGTTATCTTATGGACCACGCACATGTCTCATTCAAATTCTGAGAACTTGCAACAAAAACATTTTGGCTACATAGTAGAAGTGATTACTATCAACACTAACAATTTTCGAAATATGGTTGTTATTTTGAAATAGTACACCTAAGTATATTTTTGTGGCTAGTTTGCCTAGAATGTTATACCATTTTAGAATTGTAGTTAGTTGCGCCAATTTTTAATACTATTTGCCACAGTAGTGTCCATACTTTTTTTTTTCACTGTGATGAGTGAAAGTGAGCTGAAAGTCAAAATTTTACATAATTTATGAAAAAAACATAGTTTTGGTTGATTTTTGTGTAAAAACTATAGATATTCTGGAATTTTTAATGGTTGTGATCGATAGTAGTGCTACTTACCTTGCCAATACAAAAAAAATCACAGAATTACTTGTAAAATTGTAGCAATGGCACTTAATAATATAATAAAAGATGACGATTTTTAAAGAAATCGGTTTTTTTGTCGTAATGAAAAAAAAAATCAAGGTAGAATTTTTTTCTTTTTTGTTCTCGAGTAGTCATATATAGGTGCACCTGCTGGTGCCGGCTTATCGTTGAATTTTGGGACACCCTGTATATATACATATATATATAAGAATTGATTGTTTAAGGGTATTTGATAAATTAGATATATATATATAGTGTGTGTATAGTGTGTATGTACGTGTACACACACACACACACACACACACACACACACACACACACACACACACACACACGTACCGGCAGTTAATTAGCTCCGTGTTGTTTGACCTCCAAAGTTGTTATTTATATTTTATAGTTTTATTTAATATTTTAATTGCTATAAAATTCTGCAAAATAATACATATTCATATCGCGTGCGAGGACATTTACCCGCCGCGGCGACTACCGCACTCCTCGCCTGACGCCCGCACCTAGTGTTAGGTGACACCTAACTGAAGGGTGCGAGGTGTCCTCGTGCGGTGGTACTATCGTGTGTTTGTGGTGCGCAATAGCCGGTCGGGCTTACGTATTGACAGGTGCGCGCCCGCGACCCGGCCGCGTCTTCCTGGTGGTAGTGGTGGTGGTGGTGGTGGTGCGTCACACACACTCGGCTATAACGTTGGACATTGTATTGTGTATGTACGTTTGTGGACCAACTGGTTGTACAACTGTGTCCAGTTCAAGTGCATCAGTCATGCCATGGTGCGGCAGCAGGCCGGCGCGTGACGTCACAGTGCACAACAATGTGCGACACACGCCACTGTGTCGGTCGCGTGGTATGACGCAGTAGACACACACACATGTACTCACGCAGGGTCGGTGTCGCACACTTCAGTAGTAGTCGACAGCCGGTGTCGCTCGCGGCCGCGGTGTGGGGGGGCGCGTCGTACGTCGTGTGCACCACGAACTGCGCACGTACAGCGTGAGAGCGCGCGCGTGCCGCGACGTGCGCCGGCCGACTGAGGCAGTGTTGCCAACTCTGAAACCTAGGGGATCGTAGAATTCTTCTAAAAATACGGTAGATTTTACAAAATTATGTTGCAAATTATATTTGACATACGGTAGAATTACCTTGTTTATTTTGTAGTATGTCTTGTATATGTAGTCAGAGTTGAAAAAAAAACGCATATATTTTAATCAGAATCAGACAGTATACATACTTCTTTCAATATTTCTATACATATCGATATTGTGTTTTTGAATCATAGCGTCAGTGGGGTTAAAATCAATACAGTTTTTTCCGTGTCGCTGTATGGCTTGCTGCGATAAAATATTACCCTTGATGGTTTTATTCAGCAACCATTTTTCTCGAAATTTCTACTTATAACACTTTATTTTAGCTGGTACACGTACTAAGCTATTTTCTGGATCAGTAGCGCTATCGCTATCACCTTCCATAATTAAAAAAACTCACATCTCACACAACACAACAATCTCTTACGTAATGATATGCACGAATGAAATGTTATTCAATTATAAAATAAATAAACTAGGTAAATTAAAATGTTCTAAGTATTCATTGAAATTCAAATACAAAAAGCTGCACTGAATTCATTCGCGTAATATCTTTATACTGGTACCGCACTACTGGGGGATTACCCGACAACAAAGCTGCTTGCTTTGTTGGTAGAATAAGACGAAAATACCCTAATATGATGAAAATAAACATACAAACTTGCTAAAATTATTTATCTTTATAGATTATGATATACATCTACAAGTTTTTGAAAATATATGGTCTTCAATGGATATTACGGTGTATTTTGCTACCGTAATTATAATCCTACGGTAGCTGGTAGATCTTTGCTGATTACCGTGTTTTCACCGTAATTACGGTGCAGTTGGCAACACTGGACTGAGGTGAGGACACGGCGCGGGCCGCACGCGCACACCACCGACCCCGTACGGGGTGAGTGGTGGCTGGAACGGTCTCAGGTAAACCACCCCCTGATCGTACAACGCAACACCGTAGCCTTGAGACGCGGTCCCCACCGCTCTCTACACCCGCAGGCGGTCGGTCTAAACCAGATGAAGCCGTTAGCCCCGGAACAAATCCAGCTTTAGACAACCAAAGACACTCCGCGTGACATTTGTGGGTGGACCCGGCGATCTGCGAATATAATAGATATATAATATTATTAATATCCCCGCGCTTGGCTCCGACACCTACCCGACCCCGGCGATGTACGGGTGCAGCGGCCACGGACCGGAGCGGGTCGGTGTCGCGGTCGTCTCCGGTAAGCAAACAGGGGATGGCGTGGGAATAAGGGAAAGAATGAGAGGAGAATGTATGAGTTATGTGTGTGTTGTGGAGTTGTGTATATGTGTATGTAATGTCGGTGCGCGCCATTACAACCATAATTAAACTTGTTTTTTGGTATTTTAACTGTAGACCATTAAATAAATGCGTTGTGCGAACACCGAGCGCGCACACAGACACACACAACTATACAATACGTCACGTACCTACATAGCCGCTGTGGCTGCGTGACGAGAGGCGAGGCGTGTGCCGCGCGTGTACCAGGTCAGGTCCAGGTGCCGCTGCAAGTACGGCCAGTGATGTATTTCGGCTTGAGCCCGTCAGGCCGGAGCCTGCGGCGATCAATGTCTAGAAGCGCTAAAATGTGGAAGTGGCAAAAATTTTAAATCGATTTTTTATTAACAAAATTTAACACCATATTTTTTGCTTGTGTCTTTTTTGCTTTTAAAATCTTAAAATAAACAATTTTAAAATACTGAAAATTTAATAAAAAGTAAATTCGTTTGTTAAACTGATTAATGATGTACCTGAGTACTACAATATCTAACAAATTGGTACTAAACAGTTTGCGTTGATGTATCACAGGAGTACGAGTATACGGGACAAGGACGTTATGTTGACTTGGGTCTTGTTTTTTTTTAATAGGTTATGGTCTGGACACATGCAGTCCGGGGCGACGGAAGGGCGGCGTATAACCCCAGAATCCACTGTTTTCCCTCCCCATCGCGATTGTGTCGATCACCCATCGCGATTGTACCGAATCCTTGACGTCCGTGGCCAGCCTGGTGGGTTACCACCCCTTTCGGGTATCATCTTCCTTGTCCCTGTGTCTGGTGCCTTCACGTGGTCAGCCTCTCTGCGCATAATGAACGATTCACCGGTCCATTCACCCGTGGCCTCAGCTAGGGCGGCGTCAGCGCGGCTACCTGCGCCGCCTCAGTCGCCGGAGGTAGAGCGTGTCACCAAAGAGGATTGCCTCGAACCCGCTCCACCGCCTCCTTCCACGAGACGGCTGTCTCGCAGTTTACCGCCTGGTAAACGCCGCAATCTCAGTTCCTGACGCCTTCGAACATCGCTTTAGGCATGGCGGCCCGTGGCCTCAGCTAGGGCGGCCCGTGGCCTCAGCTAGGGCGGCGCTAGCTCTCTCCCCACGTGTGCAGGTACTTGCCGCAGCAACCACGCCCCGTCAAGACCTACACGAGTCGGAAGGAAAGGACCCTGTGCTGGCGACCCAACCACTCCATCGTGAACCAAGGCCTCTCCAGCCGGATTGCCCGACGGACAATGATGTTACGGCGGGCGTCACCCCGCCATTTGATATAAAATCAGCGCGGAATTCTTCGTTCATTGATTCGCTTTTCGCGTTGCTGGGTTGGTTGTGTATGAGGCGGAAATGCTCTCCGACCTCTACCAGCGGGTTAATTTAGCACGCGACAACGGTGGCTCCCTATCAAGTGACTCTATCTTAGTGAGATAGCCATCTGGTGCGAGGACGCCCGCCGGCACGTAATCGCCCGTTGGATTACGTGGCTAGAGAGGCCTAGACACGGTGTTGTTACCGTTGAGGCCCTCCGGCCCGTACTGATGGAGTGGATGGAGCGGCGGCACGGAGTCCTCTCCTTCCGGTTGGTGCAGGTCTTGTCGCGGCACGGTTGCTTCGGCAAGTACCTGCACACGGTCGTGAGGAGGGAGTCGACTTCGTCCTGCCACCAGTGCGGTAGTGATGAGAATACGGCGCAACATACGCTCGAGGTATGTACGAGCTGGGACGGGCAGCGCCGTGACCTCGTCTCTGTCATTGGTGCCGACCTGGCGCTGCCGGCTATCGTGAAAGCGATGGTCGACAACGTCAAGAACTGGGACGCGTTCGCTTAGGTTAGGTTGGGACGCGTTCGCGCACGCTGTAACGATATCGACGTCTATGACCCAATATTATTGAAGTGTAGAACAACAGTCTCGTGACATATGTAGGTATATGTGGGCACGTTAAACGACAATTAACGCGAACATTCACTTTTAATAATGAAAACAATATTGAACGTAGTTGTCGAGAACCTAACTTAGTTGATCGAGCAGCTCCCAGACGACGGGCGACGCGCCGCCGCCGCCGAGGTACTCATTTAGCACAAGGAGAGCGCCGCGCGCCGGTGTGTACATAACTGTTGTTATATATTGTGAGTCGCACTGTCTGCGCGTGTCAGTGGCGCCGCGCCGTGGTGACGGGCCGCCGCCGCCACATCAGTACGTCAGTGAACAGTGTCACTGGCGTACAGAGTGCCACAACTAAATACTAAGTTACAACAAACCCATCGTTTGACTCCAATATATATATTATTTCTGTTTCAATAACGAAAAAGGAATTACAAATTTGTGATAAGTTCTGTTTGTTTCGTTTGACCACTCACACATTGAGGCCAATTCTGGCCTGAATACATCCAATTAACGTTTTGATTACTTTTTTCTCTCAAAAAGGACATTTATACAAAATTAAACGCTCGAGTTTGGGGCGCTGTAAACTAATAACTGGTTCATTATTTATGTCTTCCTGTACTTTCTAATAAGGCGTGTTTCCTCCTCTTGCCCCCCCCCTGTAACCTCCTACACTCGGTCCGACATGCTCTGGATCACATCTTTGATGTCAATTTGCGATAAGTCTCGTCAGGTAGTGCAGCATCACGAAGCTGGCTGAGGGTCTGCGGCAGGTTCGCAGGTAGTTAGTGCAGCATCACGAAGCTGGCTGAGGGTCTGCGGCAGGTTCGCAGGTAGTTAGTGCAGCATCACGAAGCTGGCTGAGGGTCTGCGGCAGGTTCGCAGGTAGTTAGTGCAGCATCACGAAGCTGGCTGAGGGTCTGCGGCAGGTTCGCAGGTAGTTAGTGCAGCATCACGAAGCTGGCTGAGGGTCTGCGGCAGGTTCGCAGGTAGTTAGTGCAGCATCACGAAGCTGGCTGAGGGTCTGCGGCGGGTCGATGTTGTCTTAATTGTTCTTTGTAGTTTACTGCAATTGTACTCTATTGCGTTTAAGTCTGGGCTGCGAGCTGGATATTTCAATTTTTGAATATCAACCTCTTGAAAGTTATTTACGATATGAGCGACGTGTGGTCGTGCAATATCGAGAATTGGTCATATACAATAAGCCGTCCAAAGGAGATGACATGTCCTCTCCATACCGGGTCACAGGTAAAGCATTATAGATGATGACCAATTCTGATGACGTTAAGGACACTAGTCACTTCACGATGGGTCAATCTTTGTTCGACTAATTGTTAAAACAATAAAACGAAAACACTTCGACAACTTAAATAATAATAATAATAATAAAGCTTCATTTATTCCATGCAAAATTTAAATAATAATGAACATAAATCTATATATAACATAATTTAAAAAGATTGGCTTAACGTAATATTATAATTCAATTAAAATAGTATTTTATCAATAATTTAACATAATTGTAATTAAATTGTAATTAATAACTATGATTATGATTTTTGCATGGACCCCCTCCGGGTAAAAGCCTCCTCCAAGATATACCACTTCTCTCTGTCTTTGACAGTATTTAGCCAGTCTCGGCCTGCTATTGTTGCTATTTCATCCGCCCATCTGGCATGCGGGCGGCCTCTAGTTCTACTTCCTCGTGGTCCTGACCATGCGACTGACCTCCGGGTCCATCTGTTGTCGTTGTACCTGGCTACATGACCTGCCCATTTCCATTTCCTTTGTAGCGAGAAAGATAGAGCATCTGTTACTCTGGTTTTCTTGCGGATGTCCGAATTCCTCACCTTATCTTTTAGTTTTAAACCCATAATGCTTCTCTCCATTCGTCTTTGAGTTGTTTCGATTTTATTTTTAATTTTTGTATCGAACGTCCAAGTCTGGCACCCATATGTTAAGCATGGTAGTATAGCCGTGTCCATAGCTATTTTTTTAGTGGGTAGTGGGAGTTGTGATTTGAAAATTTCTTTATGAGCCCAATATTTTTTCCAGGTTATCGTGATTCTCCGGTCCACCTCTTCGGAGTTTCTTTCTTTGTTAAAAGATATTTGTTTGCCAAGATATATGTATTTATTTACAAATTCTAGAGGTATGTTGTTGATTGATATCGGTGACGTTTGATGATTAGTCATAACTTTAGTTTTATCGAGGTTCATTTCTAATCCAACTTCTGTACTAGCTTGGTGTAATTCGTTTAACATAATATTCAATTGTTGTGGACATTCTGACAATAGTATAATGTCGTCTGCAAATCTGAGATGGCTTAAATAGTTACCATTCATATTAATACCTCGTTTGGACCATGATAGATTTTCCATTACATGTTGTAGAACTGCTATGAACAATTTTGGAGAGATTGGGTCACCTTGTCGGTCTTCGACAACTTAACACTTTCAATTTCAAGAACACAAAACATCGACTTCATCATACCTACGAGTATGTCACGGTTCAATTACATTTTAAAACATAAACCAATATGTACTTCAACCTTGTTAATTACTCATTTAGGGGTGCAGTAAACATTATAAGTGTCCACTTACACGACAACAACATACCTAGTTACACACACTTAGTGTCTGTTATCGCGTCAGTTTGACCAACATTCTGCGCCGCTGCCTGTATCTCTGGTCCCGTCGTCTCTCGAGCCGTGCCGGCGCGCGGCGTTCAGTTCTAGTTGCATACGTAGGTCATTCACATACTTTATAAAGTATTTACATCTGTCTTCTACATCATTCATTATTATTTACATCGATTTGTTTACGAACGATCAGCACTGTTGTCACACACTTGCCGTCCGCAGCACATTCAGCATTACAGTTGACAGATATCGACGAGCTGTGCCTACCCACTGCAGTCTACAGCGCCCGCGACATTTGTTCTAATCAAATGGCCCACACTGTCTCGTAATTTACTTACTTGTTTATCTATACAAGTAAATCTCGCGGCAAACTTTTATGTCATTTATGGAATACATTTTTATAATGTTTAGTTGTCGCTGCACACGTGTCTCATTGTGTTCATCACATTCGACGTAACATTGATGCAAGGTCGTTTGTCGAATAGTTTCGAACATTCTAGATCTTCAATAAGGAGACCTTCTAATGATTTCACGTTACTTAATGCCGCGTGTGCTCGACCGGCAGCTGTGTGCTATGTTAAGGCAACATCCCTCGCTCTGCAGTGCCCTGAATATATATTGCTGGATCTTGCACAGTCTTGGGTTAAATGATGCGAACACCGTATGATAGTATGTCAGTTTCATATGTTTGTGTTGTACGGAAGCTAAGCCATATGATTTCTGTAATATGTCCAATGGTACCATTGGTCAGACCGTTGGACACGTCTACATTGTGACGTAACATCACCTTGGCCCCAACGAATATTGCTTACTGTTCAGGTGGCTCTCCTGTCTCGTTGATGTCGGATGGTATCTATGTTGTCATTTGTGCCGCCATGTTGGATTACAATAAAATGCATGTACCTATTGTTATCTAAACTGTATGTGTATACAATATTTCAACTCAATATATTGAAGATATCTACTATACTATAAAATTAAGTTGCAAAATCGAATTTGAACAAACATACATGGCATGTTAAATAAAAGTTTGTAGTAAAAAGTGGGGACTCCCAAAAATTTCGTGGACGATGCGCCAGAGATAAAAGGGTTTAGGAGATTTTAAGATTACATTCGAAGACTTAAGCTCGTTTTCACCAACAACTCCTTAATCTTAGGTGAGATCTAAATACAATGTAAAGAAAATGACATGAGGCTATCATCTCGCAGAAGGAGGCGGCGGAACGGGCCCGGGAGGATTCCCGTGACCCGGGCCGGCGCAGGCCCTAACCGAGGCTTCGGGTGATCGGACCGGGGAATTGTCTGGTCACCCGACGTGAGGCCACCGCGTGAGGGCGACGCCTCGACGGCGAAAGCTGTCGGGGCGTCGACGAGAGAGGAACCCGAGAGGGCATACCGCCGGGCAGGCCACCGGCCACGGCCAAAAAACCGCACTATGCAATTGGAACAGCTACAGAGGGTTTTACTAGGGAGAAACACCACCAAGTCACAAAACCTGAAACTACACAAGCTAGTTCCAACGCCGACAAAGGAATTGTGAAATCACCTAACTACCGGTCGGTGAGCACAAAGATGGACATACATACATACATACCATCACGCCATATTCTTTGCAGGGTAGGCAGAGAGAACAGAGTGCCAGAGAACTTTATCCTTGCACACTTCACTTGCTTCTTTAACATTCATAATTCTCTTCATACACGTTCGCCGGTTTCGGAGACTCTTGACTCCACCTTCTTTCAGTACGTGACCAATCTGGTCTAGGTAGGTGAGTCTCGGTCTCCCCCGGTACCTACATCCTTCCACTTTCGCATTGTATATCTTCTTGACCAGACGTTCGTTCGGCATTCTTTCCACATGTCTGAACCATCGGAGCATTCCCTTTCGCATCTTTACACCAATACTCTCTTTCATACCTACTCGCTCTCTTACGTCGTAGTTGCGAATGCGGTCGGTCAGCCTAACTCCACAGATTTTCCGTAGAGATCGCATTTCGACCGCATTGGCTTTGCTTTCATGCTCTTTTCTGCATACCCAACTCTCGCTTCCATATAGTAATGTTGGGACAAGCACTGCGTTATGTATTGTTACACGTGCCTTCTGGCTGAGGTGGTGGCTACCGAGAAGTTGCCCCAATGCTCCGTTCACTCTATTTCCCGCATTCACTCTTCGCTCTATATCAGTGGTGTACCTTCCATCTCGGCTAAAACCACATCCAAGATATACAAATTCATCCACTTGCTCTAGTACATCATTACCTATTTTTACTCTTACATCTCTTTTGGCTTCATCTCTTTCAAAGACCATTATTTTGGTTTTGCTCACATTCACGTGTAGACCGCTTTTCTTACAATCTTCTGTCATTGTGTGGACTAGGACAACGATGGACCTCTACATTAATTAATGCCTTTCTCGAATACAAGGCCATTCTAGAAGGCACAATAACCATCAAAGCCCTGACAGCCTGCAAGATACTCGAAGCTTACCATTATCAAAGTGAAGGGTTGCTGAAAATCAGACTCGAGGAAGATGAGGCCACCGTATACAACAACCAGACAGGCGAGGTGATGGCGGGTAAACATGGCAGCGTTCAGTACTACCGAAGGCTTTGTTGACCTTGACGAAGAAACCACAAAGGAGACCGGTGGAATCATATTCCACACCCTGGAAAACGACCCCATTATAGTCACCGCAAAGTTCACCGAGATCTGGCTCATGGAAAAAAATTTAGATCGAGCCAAAACTCTAGAGATGAGTAACACATGGGACTTGCCAGACAAGATCACCCATTTTTTTTTTTTTTTTTTTCGCAAGGTGGGACCATGGATGTGGTCGCGCCCCGGCAGACAAGATCACCCTGGTCAATGGCGTCCTGGGGTGCGGCAAATCGACTTGGATAGTTAACAACCTTAATCCCGCAAGCGGCGTCGTGTTAACGTCACTGCTCAAATCCAAATAAGACCTTAAAGGCAGAATCAGCCAAAGAATGGGGAAAAAGTGGCGAAAAATGTCTACACAGTGGCATCGGCCTTAACAAACGGAGTTATAACGAGTAAAAATGAAGCGCTGCATAGACTCATAATTGACGAAGGGCTCATCAACCACTTCGGCTCAGTAGTCCAATTAATGCGCACTGTAAAAGCCAAAGAACTCCTCCTAATTGGCGATACAAATCAAATATATATAGATCGGGACAATTTATTTGAATTAAAACACGACAAACCCTTAACAACACCATCGGCCACACAGGAACTATTGTGTACGCATCGGTGCCCCATGGACGTAGCATATGCCCTTCAGAGCAACTATAATGGCATATACTCGTCAAACAAAATCATTAAATCCCTGAATATATACAAATACACCGACGCCATCATACCACCAGAGACGCTATACCTGTCGCACACCCAAACAGAGAAAGAAAGCCTCAAACAAAAGGGATACGGCACCGGTGAGGGCTCCGAACTGCGAACCATCCACGAGGCACAGAGACTCGGCGCACCAAATGTCATTATCATCCAGACAAGAGACACAGTGCAAAAACTACACAACAGCATTCAACACGCCGTGGTTGCCATCTCCAGGCATACTAGATCCTACACTTACTACACAGACACCCGTGAAGACGTCATTTGGAAACTCATGAGGCATTCCATAGATCAGGACTCTAGTACTATACTGGAATACATAAAAAAGATGGCAATAAAACAAAGAGATCATACGGTAATTAAAGAGCTAGGCCTAACATCGTAATAATATTTAACCAGCACAAACAAAAAACCTGGAGTTACCAACTATTAAACAGAATAATGAGCAAAGAGCAAACCACAACAAGCTTTTTTGCACAAAAATGCACATCAGAATAAAACTATAATAAGAAAAATCAAAGTAAGCATGAGATTTCTACCAACCATAATATGAAGACTAACGTAGAGAAGAAGAGACAGAGAGACAAAAACATCGAAGCGCATCTTTTCGATTTTTAATCTTTTCATCTTAATGTAATAACGCCACTTCAAGAACAAAATTAAATTATATAACATCAACATAACGATTAATAGATAAACATAAAAAAGGCACGGATTAAATAATATATCGCACGGGCACTGCACTGCGGCCGACGACGGTGTCCAGTGCACGACACGCGACGCTCGGGGCCCGGTGCACGACTCAGATGCATACAGATATCATTTTCACTCATGAAAATATTCAGCAAAGAAGCTTTACAAATGGTTGGAAAAGTGCAACGTGATGTACCTGCGCCTGATGCCGCCCTAACCGAGGCTTCGGGTGATCGGACCGGGGAATTGTCCGGTCACCCGACGTGAGGCCACCGCGTGAGGGCGACGCCTCGACGGCAAAAGCTGTCGGGGCGTCGACGAGAGAGGAACCCGAGAGGGCATACCGCCGGGCGGGCCACCGAAGACAAAGATCGGGTACCGGTGGCCCGCTCGTACGGCGAAGAAGAGGTGCTTGCAGGATGGGGAAAAAAAAAGGTGTGAGCTTCCTAACCGAGGCTTCGGGTGATCGGACCCGGGAATTGTCCGGTCACCCGACGTGAGGCCACCGTGTGAGGGCGACGGCGAAAGCTGTCGGGGTGTCGACGAGAGAGGAACCCGAGAGGGCATACCGCCGGGCGGGCCACCGAAGACAAAGATCGGATACTGGTGGCCCACTCGCACGGCGAAGAGAGGTGTTTGCAGGGTGGGTCTATGTATGGTTGCGCGCCGTCTCTTCCGTCGCCGCGGACCGATTTAGCGGGGCGTGACCACGTGCACAGCCCACCGCAAAAAAAACTCATGTCGCTCAAGGAGAGGGTACCACTCAGGGGGTATTCCGTCGGGCCGGCCACTGACGACAAGTTCACGCTGCTCCGGTGGCCGGTCCAACGACGAAGGCGAGGTGCACGGGTGGGTTACGGGTGTGCGTGCTTACGCCCCTCTGTCGCCTCAGACGGAGCGGTGCGCGGAGTGCGCCGACCGTAACCCAGCCCACAAAAAAAAATCGCATACAATTGTTTTTCTATTTATTGTTGTTACAACAGTTTTATAAAGTAATGTATACCTAAGTAATGGGAACAACATCGTCATCATCTCAGCTCATTTACGTCTCATTGCTGGGCTCGAGCCTCCTCCATACTCAAAGAGTGACCTACTACACCACGCTGGTCAGACGTGTTGGTATATGGTTTTATTTCGAGTTTTCCTTCTCTTGCATAGATGTTATATGCATATATCACCCACGGGTACGATAGAGGGTGGTGAATTGTATTCTTACTCCGTCACCGCACGGATTATGTGCGTAGCGATGTGCGCGCGCTTCATAAAGAAATAAATACATAGTTTGTTATATAACTTGGTCGTACGACGTACTGGCGCGTGTTGGTTGTACAGTGACGCCGACACGTGCACCGTGCTCACATGTACATACGACACAAACAGAACATTACACTCAACTGGTCACCCTCCACGGACGTAGGCCTCCCCTACGGGTATCCCCACTTGGCGGCGCTAACATTAAACTGTTATACGTTGCCCGGGAGCTGGCGAGCCCGCGGACAATTGTGTTGTTATCGTCGCACGAGTACGTAGAACATAAAATACTATGTAGTATTTAGAATGAATATAAATTGTAAGCAGCACGTGGTCAAGGTTCAACCTACCTCGAACGGAGACAAAGATGGGTGTGCGGGTGTACGGCATAGCCTTCTGTTAGCGTCTGTCCTGCCAGACATCACTTAAATAATAAAATTTAAATAACATCAAACTTTTCAATACTTTTATTTGATTCCTTATTTAATTAAAAATGATTACAAATAAGTATTAGACAATGAGTGAGTTTGAACATAACATATGTATATAACTCCCTAAGGGCGTACAATAGGGGGTGTAGTGTTTGATGTGACACTTGTCACCTGCCTGCCTGCAACACGAGCAATGAGGATGATATCGAACGTGGAGGTCGCCGTGCGGACCGCGGACCGACACCTCGCACCTAGAGTGTAGTGTATGTTGTTGACACAGTTCGTTGTTATATAAATATCTAGTTTGGTGTTTCTGATATCAATTAATTGGACGTGCTCAAGTATACGGCGAGTAGGTCAGTACGTGCGCGCGTGTGTGTGTGTGTGTGTGTGCGCCGCTAATGCGTTTGTTTACGAGGAGAGGCGCGCTGTGACGTCACCGACTGCAACACTCTTGTTTATTTATACACCGGCCGGCGCACGACACCACAGCAGCGACAATACTTACAATTATATAATACATAATATTTCATATACTTACTTGTACATATTTGCTCAATTTACAATTACAGTTTTTGTGAAAATAATGATGTAAAGAAGGATTTACCAACAGATGGCGCTATTCACAAAGTATAACCGGATCGCATGAATTGATATGTAAATTTTAAAATTTTATTTTTAAATTTAAATAATTTTCAAAATATTTACATATTTATCATTCGTCATTAGAGGGGAGATAATATTCAATACTGACACAGTACTATGGTATTTATTTGATATCGACATAACTTGTTTGTATGAGACATAATATATGTGCATTAATTGCGACTGCGCGCTGCGGTCGCACAGTATATTGTAATGTGTATGTGTGTGTACACGAATGTTGTGTACTTATATACACACACGTGCTCGGCATGGATCATACCAACAAACAGTGATTCATTCGATATACAATAGTCAACTAAATACAACGATTGTACTGGTAGTCGCTAGGGGGAGTGATGCGGCGTGTGTTGGCGAGTGCGGCCGACGACGGCGACGTGTACAACAGTTGAGCGCACTTACTGACCTCGTGCTCATCGTCGACGTCATAACGGCGGTGGTGTACACGTCCGGCGCTTAACTGTCCGGAAAGCTTAACTGGTTTACAGTTTCTCTAATTCTTCAGAGCTCAGACGTAAAATTATTCTATTTAGGGCGCATCGCACACTCTCTCTTGCAGTGCGTATGTTTACGACATGCGTCACTCCAGAGACAACGATGGCAGTGAATTGAATGGTTTACCGATCAGTAGGAGAGACACTCGAGGAACATAGTGGATGACTTGGCGATGTTGTCAATTTGAGGGCACGGAGAAGACAATGCCTCATTGGTTGATCGTTGTTAGCGAAGACAGACCGGGTTCCGGAGGCCCACTCGCATGACGTAGCAAGGTACGTTGTTAATGTCAAAAAATTGTGAGCTCTTTATATGCAGCGTAGCTTTCACATTATCGCAAGAAACCAAGCCCTTTAAGCCATAAGATGAAGACATTTTGCGTCAACTTAGTTACGACCTCTAAATGGATACATTTATATCCAAAACACAACAATATACCAACATAACCTTTTTTTTATTTTTTTAATTCACAGCCATTATTATTACAGGTTTCCCCAATGCAATAGTGTAAGTCATCAATTTACAAAATTATCTGTTCATGTCAAAATATAATTACAAAAATAAAATTCTTATAAACAGTTTAATGTACATACATACATATCATCACGCCAAATCCCTTGCAGAGTAGGCAGAGAGAACAGAGTGCCAGAGAACTCTAGCCTGGGGGGGCACACTTAAAACATTACTTATTTTTACTGACCGTCGCGCCGCCTACAGATTGTTTGTACAAACTTAACTGCTGCCATTTTGTCCTGTATGTCAAACGTTTGACAACTGTGAATTATTATTGTTTGTTCCTAGCGTAGGTACTTATTGTCATCAATCTATTTACGGTTATTGATGTACTTTCTGAAAATTATCTCAATTTTCATTGTTAAGCTGATATAATTATTGCTTCGTTATCAGCTGATATGTTTTTTTTATATTTCAGGGTAGCTTTTATAGTAAAAGAAAATTCTATATAATTACATATACACATGTAGATATGTATATATATCACTTCAACTTTAGTTCACCGCGTAAACTCTGGGTGGCAGCACCTTCCATACATGCATATTTTATCACGGAGTTGCCACTCTTTTTCAGTTTAATAACTTTACTCTTTGACTCTAGCCTTGCATACTTCACTCGCTTCTTCAACATTCATAATTCTCTTCATACACGCTCGCCGGTTTCGGAGACTCTTGACACCACCTTCTTTCAGCACGTGACCAATCTGGTCTAGGTAGGTGAATCTCGGTCTCCCCCGGTACCTAAATCCTTCCACTTTCGATTATTTACTTTTTATTCACTTTAGATTGATATACAATGGTATATCTTCTTAACCGGAAGATAGTTCGGCATTCTTTCCACATGTCCGAACCATCGGAGCATTCCCTTTCGCATCTTTACACCAATACTCTCTTTCATACCTACTCGCTCTCTTACGTCGTCGTTGCGAATGCAATCGGTCAGCCTAACTCCACAGATTTTCCGTATGGATCGCATTTCGACCGCAATTAATTTTGCTTTCATGCTCTTTTCTGCATACACAACTCTCGCTTCCATATAGTAATGTTGGGACAAGCACAACGTTATGTATTGCTACACGTGACTTCTGGCTGAGGTGGTGGCTACCGAGAAGTTGTCCCAACGCTCCGTTCACTCGTATTTCCCGCATTCACTCTTCGCTCTATATCAGTGGTGTACCTTCCATCTCGGCTAAAACCACATCCAAGATATACAAATTCATCCACTTGCTCTAGTACATCATTACCTATTTTTACTCTTACATCTGTTCTGGCTTCATCTCTTTCAAAGACCATTATTTTAGTTTTGTTCCCATTCACGCGTAGTCCCCTTTTCTTACAATCTTCTGCCATCGTGTCGTGTGTAGGGTCTGCAGGACAGTCGCTGACTGTGCCAGCAGGACTGCATCATCTGCATAGAGCAGAGAACTGACCACTGAGTCGCCCATCTGGACTCCCACATTCATATCGTTCAACCTTTGGAGACATTTATCCAGATATATGATAACCAGCCTGGCTGATAGAACGCAGCCCTGCTTAACGCCGATATTGACGTCAAACCAAGACGACATTCCATCATCCAGACGCACACAGGCTCTACAGCCCATGTAACTGGACTGCACAGCCTGTAGCAATTTACCGTTAATACTATACTCCGGTAAAATGTCCCAAAGTTCCTTTCGTACAACCGTGTCAAATGCTCTCTCCAGATCCACAAAACTGCAGAAAACCCTCTGATCTAGAGCCAGATGCTTCTCCACAATGTTGCGCAGAGAGAACACTTGATCCATGCATCTTCTTCCACTCCTGAAACCTCCTTGTGTCTCAAACATCAAACCACCGGACACCATCCTCATTCTCCTTTCAATAATTTTACCGTACACTTTTGCTGCCAAACTGGTCAAGCTTATGGCTCTGTAATTTGCGCAGTCATAAGGTGATCCCTTGTTTTCAAACAAAGGCACGATGACTGCGCTATTCCAGTCCCTGGGAACCATTCCATTTCATATTTGTCATAGATACAATTCAAAAATTCTTTTCTAATAGTAAGTCAAAATAAGTAAGTCAAAGTAAGAAGATTACAAAATTATCTACATTTGTCATATTATAAAATCACATATCACTATAGCAGAATTCAAATAGCATTATCTTTTTGAATTCCGCAATCGAACAAATATATAGGTCTATTTTGTCGGTAAGCTGATTTAATGCTCGTAACATACGTGTCAACGGCGCGGTAGTCAAAAGGTTTGTTCTCGCTCTTGGCACTTTAAAAAGCTGCGGCCGGCGACGTCGCGTAACGTATTCGTCCGGTACACACAGCCCTATCACCCCCAGTATATTTGGATTCGAGACACGGCCCCGAAATACTCTCATCATATAACATGCGAGAGCCAAATCCCTTCTTGTTTCCAATTTGTTGTATCTAACCATGCCCAGTACGAACAGGGTTGGATACATCAAAGTATAGAAAGGCTAAACACCATATAACTTTAAATACAAGTACCGTGTGAATTTGTTTTGTATGCGCTCCAACATTTGACTGTACTTAGCTTCATGAGGTGCTCACACAGAGGCGTTGCATTCAAGCTGGCTTCGTACAAGGGCGTCATAAAGTGTGGTTATGGCCTTTAAGTTAGTAAATTCACCAGCTCGACGCAGCACAAATCCCAAATTTCTGTAAGCTTTTTACAGACATTTGTAATGTGGTCTTTAAACGTTAAGTCCATACTCATACGGACACCAAGATCTTTAATTGTCCCTATGCGCTTTAGTATTTCACCATTGATCTTATAGGGAAAATTCAGTGGCGCTTTTGCCCTACTAAATGATATAACAGAGCACTTGTCGTTATTAAAATACAGTTTGTTCTTTTGACTCCACTCGACCACTCTATCCACGTCCCTCTGTAGGCGCTGGCAGTCCTTTTTATCTTTGATTGCCAACAATAACTTGAGGTCATCCGCAAACAACAAGCAGCGAGCTTCGCGGATGACATTCGTCAGATCATTTATCATAATAATAAATGCTAATGGGCCCAGGTTCGCACCCTGGCTTACGCCTATTCTTGTAAAATACGGCTCAGATTTGCATCCAGCATATTCCACATATTGCTTTCTGTCCTTGATGTAACTCGCGAAGAAATGTAATAATTTCCTGGTGCATCCAACAGCCGCCAACTTCGAAAGTAATATGTCATTATCCACTAGGTCAAATGTTTTTTTAAAGTCTAAGTAGGCGGCATCGACTTGTACTTGAGCGTCTACATGAGGGACTATGGCCTAAGCCATGCCATCGAGCAGGTTGCTAGTAGTGCTGCGTGTCGGTCTAAAGCCGTGCTGGGCCTCTGACAGTAGAGCAGATATCTGTAACTGAATACTGCTCTGTACAGCTGACTCAAAGACTTTCGCCGGTGCTGAGAGGACTGCCACTGGTCTAAAACTGCTTACTTCACTGTCGGAACATTTAGGTACCGGTATTACTCTCGTTATTTTCCAACATTCCGGCACATATGCCGCATTTAAACATAGGTTATAAATGTGCAAAAGACGCTTCGCTAGCACTATACGACAATCTCTCATGACGAACGCTGGGATACCATCAGAACCCGCCGAGTGTTTAGGCTTTATCCGTGTGAGCGCCGCTTGCACTTCGGCCAGCATTAGACACGGAAGGTGGACTCGCGCAGCGCTCGCAACCTCCGCCACCTCTGCCACGTCCACGTCCAACCTTGGTGGCTCACAACCATACACTGGAAGAAAAAAATTCGCGAACTCGTTGGCACACTCTGAATCCGGCAAAACTCTTCCTTCCCTTGTAATTTTTTTCTTGTTTTCAGTACTTTTTCGCGCTCTTATATAATTCCAGAATAGGTTAGGATCCTTCTTTAAATTTCTTTCTAGCGTCGCTTTATAATTTGTATGAGCATTATTGATGATTACTTTGAGTTTCGAACGACACTCAGAGATAAGCTTATAGTTATCCGCCGTACCGCTAGATTTGAACTCTTTGTGAAGCTTAGCTTTTATTATCTCTAGGGTATATGCCCTAGATATAATAAAAACCGTGCGTGTGGTATACCACACGGGATAACTGTACCTATCAGATTCTATAAATGTCCTTTTCGTCGGCACACAACCACGAATAATTTTCTTAATTATATCATAAATATATCTAACGGCATCTTCTGGCTCTCCGCTGTTATACAACGGATCCCAGTTGATCTCTCTGTTATTTAACAACCACGACCATTGCAATCTGTAATCATAAATGGTCCAGCGATGTCAGTGTCTACAGCGACCAGCGGTACATTGATACGTTAGTCAGCCCTTAGTGTTTGCACAAGAAGGATACCCCTAATATAACATCCTATCCCTATAATATTCTGGCACAGACCGGGCTTTAAATAACCTGCAAACTAAACAATTGCTTACATGTGTTGTTATACCTTTAACGCTGATAGGCAAGAAACACGTTCCAATAGAGGACGATAAGACCTGAAGACATAAGGTAACAATCGCAGGTGCTCCAGCTTGAATAGAATCTCGGTAATATTATGTTTGGGCTCATTGAAATAGAATGTTTGTGTGATGATGGAACTGTATGGAAACTGTATTCCGATGCTTGAATACCAACGTCCACTCTTACTATCTTTTTGAGTGATGATGTGATGTGCGATATAGGATTGTGATTTTTCTTTAAATAAAAAATATTTCTTTTTTGCTTATGGTGGCAAGCGAGCAAACAGCACACCTGGTGGTAAGTGTTACTGCCGCCCCTGAGAATACCAAGGGTACAGGCCGCTACCTACCAATGATAATTTCAAACTCATCCAGAAAGTTGTGTTGCTGGCTCTCACATTCATCGAACGAAGCACAACACCACATCACCACTGCTTTGACGTCTGTGCGAGAGTGTGGTACCGGCCCGGATGGACCGCCCTGCGGCTGTTGACAGAGATCTGGCAACAGTGTGCTCCTAACATTATTAAATCGTATTCTTTTGGAAATTATTGTATGTAATTGAGAAATATAAAATAATGAGTGGAGAGCCTCAACAAGTTTATTGACCTCTAGAGAGCTGTTAGTTTTAGTTTTTTCGACTCAAAAAAACTACTAATGACTTTATAAACTAAAATATTTTATAATTTCCTTAATTTAGAATACATACATAAGTAATAAAAAATATAGAAAAAATATAATAATAAATAAAACATATAGAATAAGTAGGTAATAAAATGTTTACTGTCGATACATTTGAATTGGAAATTATATTACTAGTGGCATGTGATCTAACTTGTGGTACATGTTTAATGTCTGTGAGTGCATGGAATGGAAGGTCATTAAGTTATTGGTAATTACAAATATTTGGGTCGCTTCCGCCACAACTCGCAGGCGGCAATTTCTTTATGATAAACCCCCGCGTGACATGCGGTCAGCTGGATCGTATCTGGTGGGAGCGTGTCACTGTCGGTTAACTCACTAATAGCAACTTTATCATACTGATCGAAGAATCACTTTGTATCTATCTAAATACCACGTAGAATCTGTCCAATAGACGTGTCGCATGTAGACGTGTTGCATGTATTGTTTGGGCGACAGAAGTGCTCATTTCACCAGCAAGTCAAACTTTTGAATGTTTAAGACGTGGTATTGCAATGTGTTTACAAGCAGGTGTCCCGCGAGGTGGTGACAGTCCCACAGGTGACGTGTGTAAACATTCCTTTCTTTATTTGTGTTGCGAAGTCATAACAATTAACCGTGCACCATAAACGCTATACGTTATGCATCGCTGAAGTTATACATTTCAACAGATATCGTAACGGGCCTAGATGATGACGTGTTTAGTGCATGTATAGATAAATGTGATCCATTCTTCAATGATCTCGTATGTGTCAGTGCAATTTGTGCGAGTGCAGTTCTGTTAACGTCGTCGACAGCGCACGGGAGTACGGGTGACGTGGTAGTGACCAATGTCAGAGTCAGACACAACATCAAACACAACAACGTTATCAACAATTACTTAAACGCCATCAACACAGTGAACACCCAAGGTTTTGGTACGAGTATGTCGTATTTTATTCTTCAAGCCCTTAAGTCTTACTTATATAGTGGGGCGGTTGAAGACAAACTGCGTGCCGCCATATTGCTTCTGGTTTGACGTGTTACAATAATAATAATAATAGGCGAGCTGAATGTGAGTGGCGACACTGCGGTCCTGAATACTCCAGAGAGTCGATCAGGGCCTCGTCTTCAGCTGGCCTTCGTTGGCTGGCTAGAGTGGAAACCGAAGAGTGCCCGAAGAACTCTCAGCTCTGGCTTGCCTTAAACAGCTGGTCAGAGAGGGGTCGCCAGAGCTATATGCTCGGGGATGAAAGTGTCATTTTCAAGGGCATAACTACGGGGAAACCATGGCTCTGTTTATCGCAGACTCAATGGTGAAACTGGCGCCGCACCGCTCGACACCCCTAGCTACTTGCACCAATGTTGCTCCCTGTTGCCCGTATGGCTTGTGCGCCTGTGGCGACTATTTAGGGGGCCCATTCAGTGAGTTGGCGAGTCACCGTCTGCCACCGTTCATTTCTCAATATGGGTTTGAAGGCAGACGACAGTTTAAAATTTCATAGTTTTAAGATGAACCCACTAAGCACCCACTTCCATAATCAGATATTAGCTACCATAATCACACAATAGTTTTACACTTACCGCTGGCAGTCCACGTATGTTATGTGCAGACATGGAATGTCATCGGTAGATGTCCCATCCCAATATTTAGATTAAATTTCTCCAAAGGCCTCTGCATGTTGGATCCATATCCCCATGTAAGCCTTCCAAAGGACCGGGCATCTTCCCTATGGAAGATCCCGTGAATAAATAGAGATACAATAATAATAAATAATTTATTTCTCAGTATATGATACTTTTAGTTGTTAATAAATTTTGTGTCTCACATATTCTACCGTGCATCGGTGTAGGAATATTAGTCACTTCTATCTATAAAATTACATCTCATTTAGTCACTATTTCTAGTAAATGTTCATTAAATATTAAGAACTACATTCAATATACATTTATATAATCTATATAGGTATATATAAAAGAGCTTGTCCTGATTGACTGATTCATCACCGCACAGCCTAAACCGCTGGGGGTAATTGCAATTAACATGAAATTTTGACAGTCGCTGCCTTTTATATTGTAGGCGCTCACTAAGAAGGAATTTTTGGAAATTACTCCTCTAAGGGTGGAAAATAGGGGTTGCAAGTTTGTATCTAACTTCGTCAGTTTTAAAGATAGATTCATGAAACTTTGTATTCGTCTATTTAATATTAAATAAATAAAAACGTAATTCAACATTTTTGAAAATTTCTCCTAAAAGGGTGAAAAGTAAGGGGCTGAAAGTTTGTATGAAACTTCGTCAGTTTTGAAGTTAGAACCTCGAAAATTTGTTATTAGCTATATAATGTTAAATAAAAATTTACCTGTCTCACCATTTTTGTAAATTCTTCCCTAAGGGCGAAAAATAGGAGATGCAAGTTTGTATGAAACTTAGTCAGTTTGAAGTTAGATCTCTGAAAATTTGTATTTGCCTATTTAATATTAAATAAACAAACACCTCTTTCAGAATTTTTGTAAATTTCTCCCTAAGGGTGAAAAATAGGAGTTGCAAGTTTGTATGAAATTTTGTTAGTTTTGAAGTTAGATCCCTGATAATTTGTGTTTAGTTATTTAATAATAAATATATAAACATGTATTTCAGCATTTTGGGAATTTCCCCCTAAGAGTGAAAAATAGGAGGTGTAAGTTTGTATGAATCTTCTTCAGTTTTGAAGTCAGATCACTGAAAATGTGTTATTAGCTATATAATGTTAAATAAAAATTTTTTTTTCAGCATTTTTGGAAATTCTCCCCTAAGGGAGAGGAATAGGGGTTGCAAGTTTTTTTATGAAACTTTGTCAGTTTTTAAGTTAGAACCGTTAAAATTTGTATTTGCTTTTGTAATATTAAATAAATAAACACCTGTTTCAGCATTTTTGGAAATTTCTTGCCCAAGGGTGAAAACTATGAGTTGCAAGTTTGTATGAAACTTGGTCAGTTTTAAAGTTAGTTCCCTTAAAAAAATGTTATTAGCCATTATATGGCTTAAATGAAAATTTTTGGCTTAAATGAAAATTTACTTGTTACATATAAATAACAACAATAATCAATGTCTGAATTTTTTTTTAAACAATTACATTAAAACTTATGATCCAAGAATTCATTGACCTTCTAGAAACCTTTGTTCAATAACCAGTTAAATAAATACGAGTATGTCCTAAATTTATTAATTACAGTCTGACCTCAGCTGGTAGTTTATTATAAATTTTAATTGCCATACAATATGAATTTTTAGTGTGAATTTGCAATCTTTGATGAGGAATTAACAATTTACTAGGATCTCTACTGTGTACTTTTTTCATTATTACGTCGTGTACTGGAAATATATGAGGATATTTTTTTACAAATATGCACATTTCATATATATATATAGACATGGCAATGCGAGGATTTTAATTTTTTTTAAAATAGGTCCACAATGACCTAATTGCTCTGCTCCGTAGAGAGCTCGTAAACATTTTTTCTAAGATATAAATACTTTATTTAGTTCTACAGAGTTTCCCCAAATGATTATTCCGTATCGTATCACTGATGATACGTAGCCGTGGTACGCCGCCAGAGCCGCTTCTCTCGAAACTGAATATCTAAGTTTCCTTAAAGCTAATACAAACTTATCTAATTTATTGCAAATAGTTTGAATATGAATTTTTCAATTTAATTCTTTATCTACTGTTATACTGAGAAATAAAGCTGTATCTACTGTTTCTATCGTTGTTTTATTTATCAGTAATATTGGTTGCTTTAAATTATATTTACTGTTACTGTTACTGCAAACATGTGTTTGAAATTGAACAAATTTTGTTTTCTCAATATTTAATTATGGGTTATTGTCTGTAAGCCATTGCATTATATTTTTCAATTCATTGTTAGTTTCTACTTCTATTTGTGATCTATTGTCACATTTTATTAGGAGTGTAGTATCATCATCAAATAATATGCAGTTATGTTTAATAGAATTATTGATGTCATTTATATATAGTAAAAATAGTAATGGACCTATTATACTACCTTGGGGTACTATTTATTTGTCTTTATGACGTATATATTATTTCCGAATTATTAATTATCTTTGTTATAACTACGCCATATTCTTAAACCGATAAGCACAAAAAATTATTTAATATTGCTTGGCGATACTAATATAGATTTAAAGACTGGTACGCCTGTAAAAAATAAATATATAACCATGCTACACAGTTGTGGACTTGAATGTGGTATCTCGCAATATACTCGCATCGAAATATGTAATAATAAAATAACCAATTCATGCATTGATCACATATATGCGAGATCACATAGCCAAGACCTTTACACGGGTGCACTTGGAACCGTACTAGCGGACCACCGAGTTGTGGCTATCGCTTGCGTCGCGTCGACGTATATACAGGCTGTACCAAAATTCAAAATAATGTATAATTGGCTGATTCTCAAAAAAAAATCGTATTGATGTCCTTGATCATTTTTATAAACCAGAATCGTGAATTATGAAAAGTTGTTTTTTTTTTTAACAAAACGACGTACTATATCTACGAATGTATGAAACAAATTTATTTTTTATATGATAAACAACAAAGACATGTCCAAGAAAGTACCCTGAAAATCATTCCCTCACTATGTCCCAAGCGCTAAATTTGAAGATAATCATTAACTTAAAACATAAAATTCCTAACAAATTGTTTATTATCATATTTTTTATTTATATAGGATAGTATTGACTATACCTATATGAGTTCATAGTTTCATAAATGCGAATGGAAATATTTTTAAATATAATTCAAAATTTGTCCATAATAAAAGTATCATTCCCTCACCGTTTTGTAACAGTGTGATTGGAGCAATACTCCAAAGCCTACCAAGTCCCACCTTATTTTTTTTTGTAGTTGGCAACACTGCCCTTGAGAACATACACTAGAGTGGACAATTGAAGAAAGGATGTTTTCTTAAAATTAATTTGACTTAAAATCACGAGTTAAAAAAAAACAGATCAACTCGATAAAGCCATTTTCGACTTTTTTGAGAATCAGCCAATTATAAAAAAGTTAAATCATTATTAGACGAAATCGACTGGAATATACCCATCCATATGAATAATCCTCATAAAATATATGCATTCATAACGGATAGTATTAGAGAATGCTATAAAAAATCAACATTTACGACAATTTTGAAACAAAATATAAAATGAAATAGTAGTAAATGGGTGAATAATAAAGTATTAAAAGCCTGTGAATATAGGGATAAATTATTTACATTGTGGAAAAAAGATACAAATGATATGTCACTTAGATTAAAATATATAAAAGTTAGGAACTTGGCTAACAAAATAGTAAATAATGCTAAAAATAAATACATAAAAAAAGTAATTGAATTTAATAAAAGTAATCCTAACAAGCTATGGCAAATACTAAATAAAATAACTGGTAGAATAAAGCATTCCATCGATGAATTCATACAACAAGCTTTTGAAAAATTAAATCTGTCATAAAGTGATATAGCAAATAACTTCTCAAAATCTTTTAAAAATAACGTCAACAATATTATTCCTAATTGTGCTAAGCCGGTTCTAGATCCAAAACTTTTTACTCATCCTTTGCCCAGCTCTCTTCGGTTCAAGAAAGCAAATCCTAGTAGTGTTCATAAAATTATTGATAAAATCAACTGTAATAAAGCATCGGGTGATGATAGCATACGGGCTACCGACATAAAATATATCGTCCAAAATATATCCCCCGCCATTGCAGCGCTTATTAATACAAGTACATCAAAGGCCCTGTATACTAATGAATTAAAGGCAGGATTAGTGCGTCCAATATATAAAAAGGGTAATCACCAAGATTATGACAACTACAGACCTATCACAATATTACCCACTATAGATAAAATTGTGAAAAAATTTATCTCGCAACACATACATTTATTTTATAAAAATAATAATGTACTAACACCCAATCAATACGGATTTCAGCCGGGCAAGAATACTACACAATTATTATCTACAGTAAACTGAGAGAATCAATGAATATCTTAATGATAAGAAACAAGTCCTAGCAGTTTTCATTGATTTTAGTAAGGCCTTTGATACACTGTCTCATAGTTTACTTATTGATCAACTAAATTTATGTGGTATAAGGGGTCCTTTACTGGAGTGGTGCCAAGATTATCTAAATAATCGAACCTACAAAGTTAGGGTAGGTGAGGGGATGAGCGAACCAACAAAGGTAATGGAAGGCACCGCCCAAGGTTCAGTGCTGGGGCCACTTCACTTCTTAACCTATGTTAACACCATGTCTAATATCGTTACATATGGTGAAGTGTATCAATTCACCGATGATACTTGTATCATTGTTGCGGGTAAAAATGTTGAAACAACATTGAAAAATTTACAATCAGACTTCACTATGATAACAAAATGGTCACACGATTTTGGCTTAGTAATAAATAAATCAAAAACTAAGTTAATGTACATAAGTTCTAGTCAAAATAGAAAATCTTGCCAACTTCGTCTAATAGCACATAATCATCTATGTCTCCACTCAAAATACAAATCATATTGTAGATGAGATGCGGTACAGGTTGTCAGCACTCATTCATACCTAGGATTAGTAATCGACGATCGTTTTAAATGGACTAACCATATTAACCTTGTCTGTGATAGACTACGTGCTATTCTTGCAAAATTTAAATGTATTAAATATAAGATCCCCTACAAAATATTACTAAATCTTTATTCTAGCCGAGGTGAATCAATTGTATCGTACGGTCTTAGTAGTTACGGTCGAACATTTAAATATCACCTAGATTCCATTTATCATATACAGCTTAGAATTTTGAAAACTATTGTTCCTCTAAAAATAAAAATAAAATTTAAGGACAACTATCACAAATTGTTTAATTTTTGCAAAGTTTTACCAATTCATGAAAAGGTTAAATACAACTTACTAACAGAAAATTACCTAAATAAAAAATTACAAGTACCTATTACCCACTCGATAACCACACGTAGTGTCACAAAGGGAAAACTTGAAACACCAAGCTTTCAAAATTTGTATGGGAAACGTCTCTTGAAGTATAATATACCCCTATTAATTAATCAATTACCATTTACATTAAAAACCGAAATGAATAACAATAACTATAAAAATAAACTAGGACAACCTTTTATTAACACTTTAAATAACTGAATAAATTTCGTAAAAAAAAACATTAATTGAAACAACCTGTATTAACATTCCTTATCAATTAATACAAAGATTATTTTTTCAACTACCCTCTCTCTTTTTGTGTTTTCTGTTTTTATGCGGGCATTTTTATCTTAATTTTAAAACTTTGTTGTATATTTTAATTTCATTGCTAAGACGAATCTAATACGCGTATAAGCCAACATAGGCTTTTGTCGTATTTATAAATATTGAATGAATTGTGTAACATTATTTTTGAATAAATAAATAAATAAAAAAAAGGTCAGTCGCTGACTGTGCCAGCAGGACTGCATCATCTGCATAGAGCAGAGCACTGACCACTGAGTCGCCCATCTGGACTCCCACATTCATATCGTTCAGCCTTTGGAGACATTTATCCAGATATATGATAAACAGTCTGGTTGATAGAACGCACCCCTGCTTAACGCTGATATTGACGTCAAACCAAGGCGACATTCCATCATCCAGACGCACACAAGCTCTACAGCCCATGTAACTGGACTGCACAGCCTGTAGCAGTTTATCGTTAATACCATACTCCGGTAAAATGTCCCGAAGTTCCTTTCGTACAACCGTGTCAAATGCTCTCTCCAGATCCACAAAACTGCCGAAAACCCTCTGACCTAGAACCAGATTCTTCTCCACATTGTTGCGCAGAGAGAACACTTGATCCATATGCATCTTCTTCCACTCCTGAAACCTCCTTGTGCCTCACACAGTAAACCATCGGACACCATCTTCATACTATATATTTGTTTATTATTATAACCTTCACAAGACGCAAGTCCCCGGTGTCACTGGCACGTTACGTCTCTAAAGGGTGGAAGTGGACCGCTCCCGAAAACAAAGACAGGTGACCTTATGTGTAATGATAGGCTAGCAAAAAATCAATTCTGATGAAAAAAAAAATTACATCTATTTTTTAGTATTTCTACACTCCATCATACTAGGATAGTGCCATGTAACGATATTTTTATAAAAATAGCTCAGATGAGAAAAACGCAATGTGTTCAGAACTCAAAAACATATGTTTCATAGTACTACGACCGTAACCCACTATATTCCACACGCCCGCGGTGCACATAAGTGACCTACACTACGTTACACGGCACTGTCTTAATAATAATAATAATTCATTTATTTACTATTATGTCCATATAAAAACTTAACTATTACAGGTTTCTTTGCTGTTTCTACTTACTTATTAGGTTAATTAATAAAACAGATTATTACATGTCAATTACAAATATTAATAAGATTAAGAGCTGATATAGAGCGAAGAGTGAATGCGGGAAATAGAGTGAACGGAGCGTTGGGGCAACTTCTCGGCAGCCACCACCTCAGCCAGAAGGCACGTGTAGCAATACATAACGCAGTGCTTGTCCCAACATTACTGTATGGAAGCGAGAGTTGGGTATGCAGAAAAGAGTATGATAGTAAAATTAATGCGGTCGAAATGCGATCTCTGCGGAAAATCTGTGGAGTTAGGCTGACCGACCGCATTCGTAACGACGACGTAAGAGAGCGAGTAGGTATGAAAGAGAGTATTGGTGTAAAGATGCGAAAGGGAATGCTCCGATGGTTCGGACATGTGGAAAGAATGCCGAACGAACGCCTGGTTAAGAAGATATACAATGCGAAAGTGGAAGGATGTAGGTACCGAGGGAGACCGAGACTAACCTACCTAGACCAGATCGGTCATGTACTGAAGGAAGGTGGAGTCAAGAGTCTCCGAAACCGGCGAGCGTGTATGAAGAGAATTATGAATGTTGAGGAAGCGAGTGAAGTATGCAGAGATAGAGTTCTCTGGCACTCTGTTCTCTCTGCCTACCCTGCAAGGGATATGGCGTGATGATATGTATGTAATAAGATTAAGTAGGTATAATAAAATGTCAAAGTATAAAAGGAATAACATACATACATACATATCATCACGCCATATCCCTTGCAGGGTAGGCAGAGAGAACAGAGTGCCAGAGAACTCTATCTCTGCATACTTCACTCGCTTCCTCAACATTCATAATTCTCTTCATACACGCTCGCCGGTTTTGGAGACTCTTGACTCCACCTTCCTTCAGTACATGACCGATCTGGTCTAGGTAGGTTAGTCTCGGTCTCCCTCGGTACCTACATCCTTCCACTTTCGCATTGTATATCTTCTTAACCAGGCGTTCGTTCGGCATTCTTTCCACATGTCCGAACCATCGGAGCATTCCCTTTCGCATCTTTACACCAATACTCTCTTTCATACCTACTCGCTCTCTTACGTCGTCGTTACGAATGCGGTCGGTCAGCCGACATAGTAGCGTCTTTATACAAACACTTCAGCACTTCGATATATCGATAGTCAATTTGGCACCTCTGAAGGGACTGCAGCACTGCCCAAGTTTCGACAGAATCAAAGGCTTTCTCATAGTCCACAAACGCTAGACACAGAGGCCGATTATACTCCTCGGTCCTCTGTATAATCTGGCGTAGCGTGCGGATGTGGTCTATGGTACTATAACCTTTTCGGAAACCGGCTTGTTCGGGCGGCTGGAAGTCGTCTAGCTTGCGTGCGAGTCGGTCCGTAATGACTCTTGAAAACAATTTTTACACGTGGCTCAGGAGTGAGATGGGTCCGTAATTCTTTAAGAGCGTTTTATCGCCCTTCTTGAGAAACAGCACCACCACACTCCTGGTCCACGACTCTGGAACGTCGCCCCCGAGAATGACAGAATTAAACAGCTTCTGTAGGGCTTTTAAAACTGGCTTGCCGCCTGCCCTCAGGAGCTCTGTGGTAATTCCGTCATCTCCCGGTGCTTTTCCGTTCTTTAATTGTTTTAGAGCCATTCTGATCTCGTACAAGCTGACGTCCGGGATTTCTTCGGTATAGTGTCGAGTTAGCTTGGATCTGGGGTCTTGGACCAAGCTGACAACAGGATTCAGGGATGATTTGTACAACTGCCCATAGAACCTTTCGACCTCTCCCAAGATCTCACTCTGGGATGAAATGACCGTACCGTTATCGGTCTTCAGCTTAGTCATTTGGCTCTGCCCAATAGACAAATCTCGTGCGAACACTTTGGAGCCTCGATTTCGCTCTATCGCCTCTTCAATACGCAGTGTATTGAATCGGCGAATATCGCGTCGCATAGATTTAGAGATTTGTCTATTAAGCTGCCTGAGTTCGGACCAATCGGCTGAAGACTCTACCGTCATTTCCTTTCTCCTCTCCATGAGTTGAAGAGTCTGGTCAGAAAGCTTTTTTGTTCTAGTAGTGCGACGTGCCTTAAAGAATTTTGACCCGACCGCGTGGACAGTTTCCACGAACCTGTTGTTCATATCATTCGAAGATTCGCACTCTTCCAGGCATTGGAAGCGATTATGTAATTCGAGTTGAAAGCTATCGGGGTTCTGGTATTGGACAGGTGTAGGTCGGAGTGTAGACTTCATCAAGCGGGATCGCTCGACTTTCGTACGAAGATTCAATGTGCCTCGAACCATCCGGTGATCACTCCCAGTTTTAATCCTGCTGATCACAGAGACATCATTGAATATTTGTCGTTTGTCCGTCAAGATGAAGTCTATCTCATTTTTAGTGGATCCATCAGGGCTAATCCAGGTCCACTTCCTTTGTGGCCGTTTCTTGAAGAAGGAATTCATCATTAAGAGGCCTTCATTCTCCAAAAAGTCGGCCAGTTTTTGGCCCCTTTGGTTTCTCTGTCCAAATCCATATTACCCCACTTTCAACTCATCGTCTGTCCTTTTGCCTAGCTTTGCGTTGAAGTCTCCCATAACTACCGTGAAGTGGTGTATGGACGTGTGGATGGCTTTCGAGATATCCTCGTATAAGGCCTCCACTACGTCGTCGGAGTATGTCGAAGTCGGTGCGTAAACCTGTATGATCTTCAACGAATACCGTTTGGTAATTCTGAGTATAAGGTACGCTACCCTTGTTGACACACTTTCGATCCTCTCCACGTTCTCTACAAGAAACTTACGAACGATAAACCCTACACTGCCTTGGGATGGGTGATCTCCCTCCCGGTAGAAGAGCAAATTGCCAGACCGGAGGATTATCGTGCCCTCCCCCTCTCTTCGCACTTCTGATAATCCTACAATGTCCCATCGGATTTTGCTCAGTTCCTCTTCCAGTTCGATGACCCTCTCGTCGCTCCTAAGCGTCCGAACGTTGTGTGTTACCAGGGCCAAGGGTCGATTTTTTTTTGGTAGCCGGATCGCGGCCGGAGATTCCTAGCACCCCCTGCCCCGCCACCAACAGGCCCTTTACCAAAATGAGCCCGTGGAACAGCGGAACTGCCGTGACTGGGGGCCGTGACTTTTTCTGCATCCATATGTATTTTGGGGTAATAATGCCATAATCGCCACGCTTGGCGATCGCGGTAGATGTTATTAAGTTTCCCGGGAGATAGCCGCTGCCCAATCTCCCGGTGAGACCCTTAGCCGATTTTTACGACTCCCACGGGCAAACGGGTAAATATTAATATCAATGTCAAATTTGGATTGTCAATATTTTAAGATAAATAAAATTAAAAATAAATAAATAAATAATCTTTGAAAACGTCCGAAATTAATTATAATTGACATGTAGTCCAATAGCATGTCTCATAATGAGACAGTCAAATCGGCCCGCTACGACTTTCAGGATACTGTTAGTGCCGCCCTGGACACGGCTTAGCATCGAGGCGGCCCGCTTGCGCATGATAGCATGGAAGCCATCCACCCGGGCGTCAGCAAACATGCCCGACGCGCTGCAGCGCCACGGCAGCCCCAGCAGCATCCTGAATGCGTTATTGTACTGCACACGGAGGGCGCTAATTGCCTTCTGCGAATAGCGGACCCACAGACTGCACGTGTAAAAAAAAGATTGGCAGTATGCTTTGAAAAGAGAGATCTTCACCTCAACCGTGCAACGTGCAAATCTGCGAGCCAGCATATTGCTTCTGACAGCCAACGCCCTGCGTTCCCTCTCAATGTCCTCGGCATCTGTGAGGACCTCACATATCCAATGGCCCAGGTACTTAAAGCGAGAAACTCTAGCCAAAGGAACACCAGCCAGCAATAGAGGCGGTACGGTATTCGTCTTAACGCCCTTTGACCGAAAGACCAGAAACTCACTTTTCTTGACGTTGTATCAGAGACCATGTGCCACGGCATATTTCTCACATATACCGAGGAGCTTCCTGATTGCACCTATCGAGGGTCCAAGCAACACCATGTCGTCCGCGTAACTTATATTATTTACAAAAGTACCATCGATGGAACATCCGACGCCGGCGCTACTTAGCTCCTCGACAAGCCCATTAATGTACAAGTTGAAAATGCGGGAACTTAAACCCCCCTGTCTCACACCGCACTTCAACCTATAAGCATCGGAATGCTGACCTGACCATCGCACCACATTCATTTGATTGTTGTACCAATATTTAAAAATTTCAATGACCTCATTTGGGAGGCTAATTGTCGTTCTCATCTTCCTCCATAGTACATCATATGAGGCCGAAGGAGGAGGAGGAGGCCGAAGGAGGAGATCGAAGGCCTTGGAGAGGTCCAGGAAACACGCATATACTGTTGGTGTTTTCCTGTCAGTGTAGTACCGGACTGTGTGTTTAAGGCTGATTCTGTGGATAACCCAGGCTGAAAACCGAACCCACCTTGGAGGCTTCGATACGGCGACTGGCACCGGGCCTCGTCCTGGTCCTGGGGGACTTCAACGCCAAATCCACGGCGTGGGGGTCCCCGATGACGGACGATCGTGGGCGGGCGATCGTGGAGTGGGCGGCGTCACTGGGCCTCTGTGTCCTAAACAGAGGCTCAGTGAACACGTGTGTGCGACAGCAGGGTGGGTCGATAGTGGACTTGTCGTTCGCTAGCCCCGCTGTCGCACCACGAGTGAGGAACTGGCGTGTCCTGGAGGAGGCGGAGACCCTGTCGGATCACCGATACATCCGGATGGAGGTCTCCCCTCTCCGGGACCCCAGCAGGGGTCACAGGGCGGACCGGGCTCCCGCATTTCCGCGGTGGGCTGTGGGGCGTCTAGATAGGGACCTACTGGCGGAGGCGGCCATCGTGAACACGTGGCTGTCCTCACCACCCCCAGCGGACGGAGTGGACGTTGAGGCTGTCCGCATCCGCAGTGCGTTAACGCAGGTCTGCGATGCGGCCATGCCCAGGGTGCGGCGTCTACTTCCGAGGCAGGGGGTCTACTGGTGGTCCCCAAGACTGGCGGACCTTCGTGCGGCGTGCATTAGTGCCCGAAGGTCCTACACCCGCAGTCGGCGGCGTCGCCGCGATGTTGAGCGGGAGGGCCAGCTGTACGAGGCGTACCGCAGTGCGCGTACCGCCTTTCGGCTGGCCATCCGGTCCGCCAAGGACGCAAGTTGGCAGGAGATGCTGGACGGTCTCGACCGTGACCTCTGGGGTCGCCCGTATCGCGCGTCGCTGAATAAGCTTCGCGCGCAGGGCCCCCCCCTCACCGAGACCCTCCAGCCCGACCTCCTTCGTAGAGTGGTCGAGGAGCTGTTCCCGCGGCAGTCGGAGCACACGCCCCCGGTCATGGCTTCGCCAGATCACGACCGGGAGGCCGTCGAGAGTGTTCCGCCCGTGACGGAGTCGGAAGTGGGGGCAGCCGTGGCGAAGATTCGATCCGCCACCACGGCCCCCGGCCCGGACGGAGTCCCAGTCCGGGTGTTGACGTTGCTCCTCGAGCATCTCGAACCTCGCCTCAGGCGACTGTTCAACGCCTGTCTGACGTCTGGACAGTTCCCTGAGTGCTGGAAGGAAGGGAGGTTGGTTCTTCTGCCAAAGCCGGGACGGCCCCCGGATTCGCCGTCGGCCTACAGGCCCATTGTGCTTCTGGACGATGTGGGTAAGCTGCTGGAGCGTGTCCTCGCTGCCCGCATCGTCCAGCACCTGGAGGAGGTGGGGCCCGATCTGTCGGACGCTCAATTTGGGTTTCGGAAGGGGCGTTCGACCATCGGGGCCCTGCTACGCCTGAGGCAGACGGCCGCGGAGGCTGTCGCCGGCAAAGGAGTGTTGTTGGCGGTGTCGTTGGACATCGCCAACGCCTTCAATAGTCTGCCATTCAGCTGCATCAGGGAGGCGCTCCGGTTCCATGGAGTGCCCCTGTACCTCAGGCGGCTGGTGGCAGACTATCTGGAGGGGCGCAGTGTTCTCTACGCGAGCCCCGCAGGGGACATTGTGCGGACGCCCATGTCGTGCGGTGTTCCGCAGGGGTCGGTTCTGGGGCCGACTCTGTGGGACATCGGGTACGACTGGGCGTTGAGAGGGAGTCTCCCCCCCGGGCTGAGCGTTATTTGCTATGCTGACGACACGCTCGTCACAGCCCGAGGCAGGACACTCGAAGAGGCGGCGAGCCTGGCCACTCTCGGCACCGAGGAGATGGTCAGGCGAATCGAGGCGCTGGGGCTCAGGGTGGCCCTAAACAAGACGGAGGCCCTACTATTCCATGGGCCCCGTGTGAGGCTGCCCATCGGCGCCTCGTTAGTCGTCAACTCCATCCACATCAGTATCCAGGCCCATATGAGGTACTTGGGTCTGGTGCTCGACGGGCGATGGTGGTTCCGGGAGCATTTTCGCCAAATTGCTCCCCGGCTGGTCGGCGCGGCGTCCGCCCTTTCTCGGCTCATGCCGAATGTGGGCGGACCCAGTTTCGAGGGCCGACGGCTGTATGCGGGGGTGATCCGCTCAATGGCCATGTACGGCGCACCCGTGTGGGCGAGGGCTCTGAACGCCCAGCTCAGGGCGGTGCTGTGGAGGCCACAGCGAGCCATGGCGGTCAGAGCCATTCGCGGCTACCGCACGGTGTCGACAGAGGCGGCGTGCCTATTGGCCGGGACACCCCCGTGGGACCTAGAGGCGGAGATGCTCTCCGACCTCTACCGGCGGGTTAACTCAATGCGCGAAGAGGGTGGCTCCCCATCGTTTAACGAGATAGCCACCTGGCGCGAGGACGCCCGCCGAGAAGTCATCGCCCGTTGGGCTTCGCGGCTGGAGAGGCCTAGACACGGTGTCATTACCGTTGAGGCCCTCCGGCCCGTACTGATGGAATGGATGGAGCGGCGGCACGGGGTCCTCACCTTCCGACTGGTGCAGGTGTTAACGGGGCACGGGTGTTTCGGGAAATACCTGCACACGGTCGTGCACAGGGAATGGACTCCGGGCTGCCATCATTGCAGTAGTGACGAGGACACGGCGCAACATACGCTCGAGGAATGCTCGGGCTGGGACGGGCAGCGCCGCGACCTCGTCGCTATTATCGGTGCCGACCTGACGCTGCCGGCTGTCGCGAGGGCGATGGTCGACAGCGTCAGGAATTGGGACGCGGTCGCCGCCTTCTGCGAGGCTGTCATCTCGCAGAAGGAGGCGGCGGAACGGGCCCGGGAGGATTCCCGTGACCCGGGCCGCCGCCCGCGGCCGGGGCGGCGCAGGCGCGAATACCTGCGCCTGATGCCGCCCTAACCGAGGCTTCGGGTGATCGGACCGGGGAATTGTCCGGTCACCCGACGCGAGGCCACCGCGTGAGGACGACGCCTCGACGACGAAATCTGTCGGGGCGTCAACAGGAGAGGAGCCCGAGAGGGCATACCGCCGAGCGGGCCACCGAAGACAAAGATCGGGTACCGGTGGCCCGCTCGCATGGCGAAGAAGGGGTGCTTGCAGGGTGGGTCAATGGGGTTGCGCGCCGCCTCTTCCGTCACCCCGGACCGATTTGGCGGGGTGCGACGTCCATGGCCCACCACAAAAAAAAAAAAAAAAAAAAAAAAAAAAAAAAAAAAAAAAAAAAAAAAAAAAAAAAAAAAAAGGCTGAAAACCGAACTGAGCGTCGTTTAGCGCTATGTGCTCACTCAATACACGATCAAGCAAACCATCCAACACTTTCACCACCGTTGTGGCCAGCGAAATGGGTCTATAATTAGACGAATTACATTGATCGCCCGTTTTGTTCTTAATTATTGGTACAACAACCGTCTTCACACAATCATCAGGCAAGTATGAATGTCGTAGACATACGGTATAGAAGATCGCCAACACTCTAGGCAGATGAACACCGGCGTTCTGTAAGTGCTCAATACTAATGCCATCATGTCCCGGTGATTTACCTCTGGTCATACTTTTGATTACTGACATGACCTCTTTTGCAGTAAAATGTAGTAAAAGACCAGAGGGTATCTGTTGAGTTTTGGAATCAAACACTGACCCCGCGCCTTTCATGGGTAAAGGTTCAACCTGGAACTGGATTTTAAAGAGATTGGCAGCCTGGCAGGCAGGGTCAGATACATTATCCACACTAAGAGGGGCATGTACTTTGGGGTTAATCTTGTTAGTACACTTCCAAAAACTCTTAAAATTACGTTTTGTATGATGTGATGCCAGAATATCCATTTTTATTTGTTCAGCATTGTTTTGACACCACTTAAGCTGTGATTTGAAAAAACGTCGAGATTCGGACATATCATCATACACTTGACCGCGTGTAGGTTTGCCGTGCCACAGCCACACGTGGTAACTATGTCGTGCCATCCTGTGCGCACTTTGTACATGTTTATTCCAGCCCACTACTGCACGCCTCCTACCCTTAACAACGTTATTTAAACCTGCACTCGCTTCAGCTGCATCACATAAAATATTTATAATTAATTCATACAATTCATCAATAATTAATCTGTGCTCTCCAATATTACATAAATTATTACATTTTGTAAGATTACATGGGAAATTAATACATTTTAATTTATCATTATATAGTTTTTGATAATGTAGTATTTGTCGAACGAATGTCTGGTTAAGAAGATATACAATGCGAAAGTGGAAGGATGGTACCAGGGGAGACCGAGACTAACCTACCTAGACCAGATCGGTCATGTACTGAAGGAAGGTGGAGTCAAGAGTCTCCGAAACCGGCGAGTGTGTATGAAGAGAATTATGAATGTTGAGGAAGCGAGTGAAGTATGCAAAGATAGAGTTCTCTGGCACTCTGTTATCTCTGCCTATCCTGCAAGGGATATGGCATGATGATATGTATGTATGTATGTAGTATTTGTTCACTATTTCTCTCACCCCAAATCTTTTTGTTATGAACGTTGGTCTGCAAAGTTACATGTTGCTTGAGAGCCGAAATATAACATTTAACTTCAAGAGGGAAGTGATTCGACCAAACCACCTGTTGACCATGCACCCGCACACTCATCACCGACTGCCAGGCTGATTCGGTAACCAAACAATGATCGAGCCAACTTGTTGTGCCGTGAGCGTCACTGATGAATGTGTAGGTGCCTGGCATACTACATGAGTATCATAGCATACAGTTTTTGCATGAAATTTGCATGTCCTACAATAAGTCACGGTGGTGTAGTGGCAGCACGATTGGGCCGGCATCCCAATAGGCGCGAGTTCGAATCCCGCTTGTTACATCATTTTTCGCTTCGTAATCGGGTTTTATAAATAATTAAGCATATTAAATGCTAAATTTCAGTAATTTAAATACTACTCAGTAGTTCAAAAATCAGCACAACTCCAATTCTGGTCTGTACAGAATTTTAATAGTTCCCTTCCAAATAATTCAGTTGGACTAGCATTAAAATCACCTAACATAAATACCGCCGAGATATTAGTACTGTCAATAATTGCATAAATTTCGCTAAGACAAAGTAAATTCGATTAAATTGTCGGAACTGCTTACCGGCATGTGCACTGAGAACACCAGAAACGCACGATCATTCACCACCACTTTAATTGCTACGAGACGCGCACTTGTACACTCTATAACTTGTACTGAACTAAAGACGTTACGCCTGTACAAAATTGCAACGCCTCCCCACGGCCTTCCTAATGCGGCGAGTTTCGTGGTCGCGTCCATCGATGACTGCCTGGTAAAACCAAAATCAGGATCAACCGTGCCCAGAACCTGAAGGTCGTGAGCGAAAAGCCATATCTCCTGCAGCGCCACGATATTTGCTCGCTGACACAACTGCCTCACGTCATCTATCGATCGTTTCAGTGACTTACAGTTAAAACTGAAAAAAATATTATTTCTAATATGATGGAGTGTAGAAATACTAAAGAATTGTTGTAAATTTTTTTTTTCATCCGGATCGATTTTCTTCTAGCCTATCATTAAAAGTAGTGTCACCTGTCTTTGTTTTCGGGAGCGGTCCACTTCCACCCTGTATATAGCGTGTGACCGCGGCGTCACTCGCACGAACTAAACTTACGCACACATATAAGTTGGTATGGTATGTAATTCAATTGTGTGTGTCTGTGTGCGTGACACTAGTACACACATCTACAATAAATACCGAAGACGACAAATGTACGAGTTTACGGGTTGAGAGCCCTCAGCGCTCACCCACAGTCCGGGTAAAGTTGTCATAGCCATCTGAGGCTAACAACTAAGAGCTCGTTCCCACTTGTCGGGTATCGGATCCGTATATTAATCGGATGTCGACGTCTTTGTTCACACACACGATTAATAATCGGTTGACGGCCACGTTCGCAGCTAGTGCCAATTTTAAGCACTCTACGCGAGGCGACTGTGCACGATAGATGTCGACGAAGTTCTTGTTGTGTATTATTATTTAAAAAGAAAACGAGAAAAGACAGCCAAAGAAAGAAAATATTGGGTGCACTCAATTCTGAGGGAAAGATTTCATTTGGGTACATTTCAGAACTTAATAACAGAATTGAGAAGTGACGAAATTAAGTTTTTCAACGTTTTAGAGTTTTGTCCCAAAGAACACCTTTTTCCTGAACTAGTGTGATCAATTCTTCGGGGTTGATATTTGTTTCCATTACTACGAATCACCAAACGTGCGTACAATAAAAACACAACAACTGCTTTATTTTACTTTATTATTATACTTTAATCTAAATTTAAACACAGTCCACTCATTTCATATAAGTCCTAATAACATGTGTGTGCGCGATCGCAGTGACGATGTACTACGGACGGAAAGAGGAGAAGCGGGGGGAGGGTTATCGGCCCCGACATCAGACAAATGTGAACAGCGCCATTCTTAATCATAGGCGAGCGAGATCCGACACGATTTTTTTCCGGGTGTAGAGGGCTGGCAAAACACCCGACATTTCTTGTCGGAGCCGACACAAAATTGGGTTCCGATAAGTGTGAATAACTTCATATAAAATGCTCTGCCACTATAACCTCCGATTAATATACGGATCCGATACCCGACGAGTGGGAACGAGCTGTAAGTCACACAAAAAAAAATGTACGAGTTTAGATAAGTATTATTGGCTAATTATACATTTGTCTGTGTGTATTGTAACGTAGGTACACATTGTGGTAAATGTAACCAATTGTAATGTATTGACGATTCATACTGTGCGGTGTAGGGACAGCCACCACCACCACCACCTGGGGGCGAGTATGTGACACACTACCCACAACAGGTCAGTGGGCGCACCCACCAACACAACTGTTGCTAGGTACATACAAAGTAGGTGTTACTGTCATCATCATCAGCTCAACTCCTATACGTGTCATGAAGCAAACTGACCTACTACCACGCTGGTTAGTCAGACGTGTTGATATAGCGCTGGTCAATTTGCTTAGTATACGGTTCTATTTCAAGTTTTCCTTCTATTGTATAGATGTTATATGCATCGGGAGCATTTCCGCAGACTTGCTCTCCAGCTGATCGGCGCGGCGTCCGCCCTATCGCGGCTCATGCCGAATGTGTGCGGATCCAGCTTTGTGGGCCGACGGCTGTATGCGGGGGTGACCCGCTCTATGGCCGTGTACGGCGCACCCATGTGGGCGAGGTCTCTGAACGTCCAACTAAGGGCTTTCCTGTGGCGTTCACAGAAAGTCCTGGCGGTCAGAGCCATCCGCAGATACGGCACGATGGCGACCGAGGCGGCATGTGCATTAGCCGGGACACCCCCGTGGGACCTAGAGGTGGAGATGCTCTCCGACCTCTACCGGCGGGTCACGTTAATACGCGACGATGGTGGCCTCCTATCGCTCAGCGAGATAGCCACCTGGTACGAAGACGCCCGCCGGGACGTCATTACCCGTTGGGTTACGCGGCTGGAGAGGCCTAGACACGGCTATCGGCCCGTACTGATAGAATGGATAAAGCGGCAGCACGGCGTCCTCTCTTTCCAGCTGATGCAGGTATTGTCGGGGCACGGTTGTTTCAGCAGCTGCCTGCACACGGTCGTAAGGAAGTAGTTGACTCCGTCCTGCCAACAGTGCGACAGTGACGAGGATACGGCGCAATATACGCTCGAGGTCTGTGCGAGCTGGAACCGGCAGCGCCGTGTCATCAGTGTCGACCTGATGCTGCCGGATGTCGTGAAAGTGATGGTCGACAGCGTCAGGAATTGGGACGCGGTCGCCGCCTTCTGCGAGGCATTCATCTCGCAGATGGAGGCGGCGGAACGAGCCCGGGACATTTCCCTCGGCTTGAGCCGCCGTCGCGCCGCCAGCGCCTCAGGCGGTGCAGACGCGAATATCTGCGCCTGATGCCGCCCTAGCCGAGGCATCGGGTGATCGGACCGGGGAATAGTCCGGTCACCCGAAGAGAGGCAACCGCGTGAGGACGTCGCCCCGACGACGAAAGCTGGTAAACCGCCGGGCGGGCCACCTAAGACTAAGATCGGGTACCGGTGGTCCGCTCGCACAGCGAAGAGAGGAGTTTTGCATAGTCTATGGGGTTACGTGACGCCTTTTCCGTCACCCCGGACCGATTTGGCGGGGCGAGACCACATCCATAGTCCACGGCAAAAAAAAAGCTATATGCATAATATATCGCTCGGTCGTATTTTAAGATACCCAAGGATAGGTATTGGTGAGTTTAAGATACCCAAGGGCCAAAACGATAGGTATTGGTGAGTTTAAGATACCCAAGAGCCAAAACGATAAGTAATATACGATACGATATGATGGTCAACAGCGTCAGCAATTGGGACGCGGTCGCCGCCTTCTGCGAGGCTGTCATCTAGCAGAAGGAGGCGGCGGAACGGGCCCGGGAGGATTCCCGTGACCCGGGCCGCCGCTCGCGGCCGGGGCGGCGCAGGCGCGAGTACCTGCGCCTGATGCCGCCCTAACCGAGGCTTCGGGTGATCGGACCGGGGAATTGTCCGGTCACCCGACGTGAGGCCGCCGCGTGAGGACGACGCCTCGACGGCGAAAGCTGTCGGGGGAGTGGTCGTCAGGAGAGGAGCCCGAGAGGACATACCACCGAGCGGGCCACCGAAGACAAAGATCGGGTACCGGTGGCCCGCTCGCACGGCGAAGAAGAGGTGCTTGCAGGGTGGGTCAATGGGGTTGCGCGCCGCCTCCTCCGTCACCCCGGACCGATTTGGCGGGGTGCGACGTCCATGGCCCACCGCAAAAAAAAAGAGGGCCAAAACGATAGGTAGTGGTGAGTTTTAGAAACCGAAGACGAAGAGACGAACTATAACTATGATATAAATAAGAAAAATAAATAAACAGCTGTTGAACTATATTGTCATTTGTTTTATTGTAATAAATATATTTGCGGACACCACCGCGACTGTCGCGACAGTACACAGTCGGACTGAAGCTGTAACTCCTTACATTGTAAGTACACGAGGTACTAAGTGGGTACGCTGACTACATACAGTTTGAAGGTTTAACAACATTATACGCGAAGCAACTCTTTTTATAAACTAAACAAATTCATTCATTATTTACCATTTGTTCATTAAAACAATATATAATAACTAGTTGTAAGTGTAACTAACAACAACGTAACTAACAAATGCGTGCGTGTGCTCTATGTGTGTGTATGTGTGAGTAGTTGTGCTTCTTTGGGATCATTAGACAATTGTTTTTAATTACACACATACATACATATCATCACGCCATATCCCTTGCAGGGTAGGCAGAGAGAACAGAGTGCCAGAGAACTCTATCTCTGCATACTTCACTCGCTTCCTCAACATTCATAATTCTCTTCATACACGCTCGCCGGTTTCGGAGACTCTTGGCTCCACCTTCCTTCAGTACCTGACCGATCTGGTCTAGGTAGGTTAGTCTCGGTCTCCCTCGGTACCTACATCCTTCCACTTTCGCATTGTATATCTTCTTAACCAGACGTTCGTTCGGCATTCTTTCCACATGTCCGATCGGAGCATTCCCTTTCGCATCTTTACACCAATACTCTCTTTCATACCTACTCGCTCTCTTACGTCGTCGTTACGAATGCGGTCGGTCAGCCTAACTCCACAGATTTTCCGAAGAGATCGCATTTCGACCGCATTAATTTTACTTTCATTCTCTTTTCTGCATACCCAACTCTCGCTTCCATACAGTAATGTTGGGACAAGCACTGCGTTATGTATTGCTACACGTGCCTTCTGGCTGAGGTGGTGGCTGCCGAGAAGTTGCCCCAACGCTCCGTTCACTCTATTTCCCGCATTCACTCTTCGCTCTATATCAGTGGTGTACCGTCCATCTCGGCTAAATCCACATCCAAGACATACAAATTCATCCACTTGCTCTAGTACATCATTACCTATTGTTACTCTTACATCTGTTCTGGCTTCGTCTCTTTCAAAGACCATTATTTTGGTTTTACTCACATTCACGCGTAGACCCCTTTTCTTACAATCTTCTGTCATTGCGTCGACTAGGGTCTGCAGGTCAGTCGCTGACTGTGCCAGCAGGACTGCATCATCTGCATAAAGCAGAGCAGAGACCACTGAGTCACCCATCTGGACTCCCACATTCATATCGTTCAACCTTTGGAGACATTTATCCAGATATATGATAAACAGCCTGGCTGATAGAACGCAGCCCTGCTTAACGCCGATATTGACGTCAAACCAAGGCGACATTCCATCATCCAGCCGCACACAGGCTCTACAGCCCATATAACTGGATTGCACAGCCTGCAGCAGTTTACCGTTAATACCATACTCCGGTAAAATGTCCCAAAGTTCCTTTCGTACAACCGTGTTAAATGCTCTCTCCAGATCCACAAAACTGCAGAAAACCCTCTGACCTAGGGCCAGATGCTTCTCCACAATGTTGCGCAGAGAGAACACTTGATCCATGCATCCCCTTCCACTCCTGAAACCTCCTTGTGTCTCACACAGTAAACCATCGGACACCATCCTCATTCTCCTTTCAATAATTTTACCATACACTTTTGCTGCCAAATTGGTCAAGCTTATGGCTCTGTAATTTGCGCAGTCATAAACATAATAATTGTTTTTAATTGCATGCCAATAATAATTACAATAAAATAATAAAAGGACTGGAATACGATAGGATAATTTTTTTCACTAATATTTACGAATAATAAATAATATTAATCAAAATATTCAATTTAAATCACTACTGAATATAATTTATTAGCACATATAATTTGTACTTGTATAAAACTAAAATCATGTCAAATGCCCATGTCGTTCCTGTACCGGTCCTAGTTGGCAATGCGATTCCCGAAATTGTCTATCATTATGTTTACCTTGGACAGAGTCCAGTTAGGTAGATCCAATTTCAAGAAAGAGGTCAGCCGACGAATCCAACTCCGTTGGGCAGCGTTCGGGAAATTTAAGAGGCTCTTCTCATCCAACGTACCTCAGTGTCTGAAAACACAGGTCTATGGCCAGTGTGTTACCAGTGATGACTTACGGCACGGAAACGTGGTCCCTAAATGTAGGCTTCATAACCAAGCTCCAAGTCGCTCAGCGTGCTGTGGAGCGGGCTATGCTCGGAATTTCTTTGCGAGGTAGAATCCGCCGCAGAAGAACGGGTGTAACCGACATAGCACGAAGAATTAGCACGCTGAAGTGGCAATGGGCAGGCCACATCGCTCGAAGAACCGACAACAGCTGGGGAAGAAAGGTTCTAGAGTGGCGACCACGTACCGGACGACGCAGTGTAGTACGCAACTAGGTGGACAGACGACCTGGTGAAAGTTGCTGGGCGTCGATGGATGCAGACGGCACAGGACCGCTCTCAGTGGCGTACCATGAGGGAGGCCTACGTCCAGCAGTGGACGGCGATAGGTTGAAATGATGATGATGATAAAACTAAAACACGTATTGTAAATGTAGAAACTAGAAAGAGGTTTTATTTCTATTTTGTTGTTACTTTTGTGTTACAGTGATGCGAACATCTTAATATTTCACTTTCATAATTTTTCATAACGCACCTAAAGCAGAATAACTTGAAATAAGTTACAGCAACTACCTATTACTATGTATACGTGTGCAGTGTGTCCGCGGCCGCACGTACAGTGTGTCCGCGGCCGCACGCGAGCACGCGGCGCGCCCCGTGGTGAGTGCTGCGGCCGCACGCGGAGCTTTAGGTACAATATCGGGGCACAGCCAGTTTGTTTGAAGTAGGACTTGCAATAGCGGTCGCTACACACATTCTCCGGTTGTAGGACCACCTCACTGGTACATGTTCACCATGCACTACTGCACGGTATCAGCGTGACCCAAACGACGACTTACGTGACACTTATTGTTATATTTTAGTTAATCCGTACAATATATTATATTCCATGTGTTATTGTGACGTGTGAGCCACATTCATGTAAAGTTTCATTAAAATACATTCAGCATATTTTGTGTGAATGTGTAACATACATACATACAAACCTTTGTGTGTATAGTATTGGTGGTGTAGTGGGGGTGTGGGTGTGTGTGCAGCACGCGTGGGGCGGGCGCTGCAGACGCGACCTCTGTTGGCGCTGCAGGTGAGGTGCGGTCGTGCGGTCGCGGCGACATTGTTGCGGGCACGTTTATATATATACAAGCCGGAGCGGGGCATGCCGCACGCGATATAAATATACATTGGGCGCGCACTGCACGCGCGCGCGCACGTGCTGTGACCATTTATTACAACTCGCACGCCCAGCGCGCACGCCACAGTCGGACGACGCCGGTCGACTGCGTCGTCTCCTCACCGTTATAGTTTATCTTTAGTCAATACAAATATATAAATTAGATTTAAGTGCGATACATATTTTGAATGTATTTAATTTAGAGATTATTTAAAAATAAAAATAATGTTTGTTTGTTGACGCAGCAACAGTCGCAGTCCCCCACCCGCCCTTGTAGGTACTACACGAGCTCAACGGACTTTATAAAAATAATATTTGCACATATATATATATATATATATATATATATATATATATATGCCTGCCAGACGTCTACCCTCCTTGGGAATGTAATTGTTGACCAAATGACATCAGATGCAGTTGGCCCAGGTCGTTATAAGGCTCTAAGTCGTCTTTTACGACATCCACGAGCAAAGTAAGGGTTGGTAGTATTCGTAGCCACTACCACACGCACACACACACACACACTAGATACACGTGTATATACAAACATTAATGTTCTACAAAGATATAAACTCATTAGGGGTTATCATTGGTAAATAAATATTTTAGAATAATCAAGATGTCACCGTTCGCGTGACGCTAGCCAACTCGCAAACGAACTACTGACTGAGATACATAACATATTTCATGCACTGGCTATAAAGGGAAGAGAGAAAGAAAATATACACACGCATTGTTCTCTCTTGCTTATTACAGCGTGATACAAACAATAGGCCTGCACTGTGTCTTAGATATACGAAACGTAATTGGCTATGAGACGAAGAGAGGAAATGTGCGCTCGCACCTCTCTCTATCTCTCTCTCTCTTGCCTTCACAGTAATAATTAGGAAATGTAACTTTCTCTTTCACCCTTCACTAACTTACATCTCTCTCTCAAGTGCCGTTCGTCACGCCCGATCACACTTTTGGTAACGTTCTCGTCACGTATTCACCAGCTTACTCCCCAAGTCAAGCGTGCGTAAAGATGTGTTACTTCGAAAACGTGTGAATGTGTAAGCGTGTGTACATGTGTGCGTGTCGTCACCGCCACGTGTACTGTGTACTGTGTACTGCAACGGTAGAGATAGTTACATGTGTATACGTGTGACGTGTGCGACCACACACACACACACACGTACACAGTACACTGCGAGCGCTAGAAGCGCGAGGCGAGCCCGCCGCCGCGGCTGTCCGCGTGCGAGGAGAGCGCGTCCGCACGCTGCAGCACCAGGTTCACGGCGGCACTCGGCGGCGTCTCTGGCAGCAGCGCGCCGCTCGGGGCGGGCGCGAGGCGCGCGCGCTCCACGGCACCCGGCGCGCCCGCTGCGGCGAGGGCGGCGCCCGCCTGCGCCAGCGCCGCCCACGACTCGGCGCCGAGCACGTACCGCGAGCCTGCACACGTACCCAGCGAGCAAACATTTGTGGCGTGATTAGATCTGTGTGTGGAGTAGGTCGGGCGATGTGGATACATCAAGCGGACACCGACATTTGTTCGTTATCGCGAATATTTTATTACAGAATTTATTTGTTCAAATAGTTTAATAGAATATAAATAAGTAAGTGGTGATCTGTCTGTGGGTGACGTCACAGGCCCGGCGTCGGACGTTGGGGGCTGTCACTACCGCTGTAACACAGATCTACAATGACTTTGGTACTAACAATATTAAGTACTTTTAAGTAGATAACATATCGTATACTGTAACGCGACCCATTGTATTTAATGTTTCAATAAGTAAAGTATTATACATTTGTTAAAAACAATACATGAACATTGTATTGTGTACAATATTGTGTACACACACATCTGTACACATTATACATTTGATGTTTGACTGTATACAGTACACGGGCGTCAGTGTGTGTGCGACACTCCCCCCCCACTCCCACTGTCTGTCTGCTGACAGTAGAGGCAGTTCAGTCTACATTTATATTTTATTTCTTTAAGTATGGATACTCTGTTGTTCACTACATAATGTGGTGTTAGTGTTTGGAGACCAGGACTTGTTCCGAGCCTTCATCTCCAGCTCATAGTTATCAACATAGGACTTTCTCAGTTACTCTGTTATGGGTTTTTTAAATTTTTGACCACAACGATGGATTCTGTGAGGTGATATGTACAGTGAGTGATGTGAGATGTGATCGATGTCGGTGTGGGTACATACCGCAGACGTGCGCGTCCAGCAGGTAGGCGGGCGCGAGGTCGAGCGGCGCGGGCGGCTCGTCGCGCCGCCAGCCACCCGCCGTGCGCGGGCCCGACCCGAACGGCTCCGACAGTCCCCTGTGACGCACACGACACACCAACACTGTCAACGTCCGCACACACACGAGCCTGTGTGTGTCAGCTCTGGTATACCTCCAGCCAAACACTTGGACCGTGGATGGTCTCCGCGCGCTGCGGCCGCATACCGCACCAGATAAATTCAAATACATTTACCAATACTGAGTGGTTCCGGTAAGAAACTCAGGTTTGTCTAATATTATTATATCTTTAATGAGTTTAAAAAAATATATATGATATATATATATATATTTGTGTTTATTGTTATTATTTCTTATAGTATTATTTCAACATAGTTTCGTTGCGCAATCTGACATTGTACTTCGGATTATGAAAATATTAAATCCAACATTTTATTTAAAATTTATATCTGTTGTACAGCAGTTACGGCCTGTGTTCAACTGTGTGTGTGTGACTCACGTCACGAGCGCGATGTACGTGTCGGAGGGATCCACCGCGGCGAGACCGGTGGCCACACCATCGGCGCCGGCCGCGCCGCCCGTCAGCAGCTCGCCGCGCAGCGCCGCCTCCACCCTGCGCACACACACGTTATACACAGATAATAGATTTAGCACAGGAACAGGCACGCTTAAATTATTAAATATTTTTGAATAATTCTTAACATATGCCAAAAATACTGGGTTGTGGTTATAAGGTTTTTCATTATAGAGTTCATATAACCTTTTTTACCCGACTGCAAAGGAGTGGTATTGTGTTTAACAGTCTATGTACATATGTATGTTTGTATGTTCCTTTGAAGCACTATATATACCAAACGCCTGGGCCGATTTTTATGATTCGCACGTCAATCGATTCCTCTTAATCCGGCGAGTGTCACTAAAGATATGACGTTATTGAAAATTCAATATGGCGACTACTGGACGCCATATTGTGAAAATTAAATAAAATTAAAGTCAACAAACTATATCGAGTGGAGTATCGTTAAATAGGTATTTAAAAATCATTATTAGCTTTCTCTCAATATTTTTCGATTTGACTGGCCGTTTAGGATCTATATCGATTTAAAGTTTCGTAACAACCTTTCTCACATATAGGTTTTTATAGACAGTAGAAATTTACGATGAAAAGACGAAAAATTCATATAACTGGATGTGGATGGACATATACTAAAGTATCTAGTAGGTATATTGTCCAATATACCATAGGTAGTCCTACCTAAAGTATCTAATGTCTGACGTGGTCGCCCATCTCCAATTTCTAACGATTTAGTACTCAACTTCAGGCGAAAAACTATATATAGTTAGGTACTTACCTAATTATTAATAAATAAGATAACTATATCTACCCAGGTATTTATAACTAAAAAGTATAAAGTAAAAAAATGATTAAAAAAATCAAAAAACCCGACTGCGTAAAGTCACCAAAACTACGTACATAATAAAAAAACTGAAAAGAAAAAAACAAGCACTTAGATGTCCGGTGGTCTAAAATTCCATAATATATTATTGAATAACTACTATTGCAGAAAACGAAATATATTTTAGTAATAGAACATGACAACTGAACAGTCGGGATCCTTTATTCGACAGCAAATCTAATTTTTCAATGGATCCTGACTGTTCAGTTGTCATGTTCTATTACTAAAATATATTTCATTTTCTGCAATAGTATTTATCTATACTAATCTATACTAATATTATAAAGAGGAAAGGTTTGTATGTATGTTTGTAATGAATTGGCTCAAAAAGTACTGGACCGATTTAAATAATTTTTTCACCATTTGAATGCAACATTATCACTGATTATTATAGGCTATTTTAATTGTAAGAAAAATATAAGGATCCCTACTAAAATTACAATAATGTTACCCAAGATGTAAAAAAACGCCCCTAAAATATCTTTCATCGCATGTGCTGCAAAAACTATTGATAATAGAATCAAAAATGTTCCACAATATTAAAGAACATATCAATATCTACAAAAAATGTTGTGATAGCATGTGTCTAACTATTGTAGTTATGTCACTCTAACTACTTTTTAACATTTTAAAATTTAATAGAAATTTCGACCATAATCAGACCAAGTTATTTATACCTTTGCCTTAATCCTTACCTAAATAAATGATTTCTCAAGCAAGGCTGTTTAAATACCGGTAAATCACTTTTTATTTTATTAAAATCGGACACTCCATTCGAAAGATATTACGAGTTTAATAAAATTGAAATAAAATTAATTCGCCGCCGTGACGCGCCGGTGCGGCAGGGGCGGAGTGCGGGAGAGGGGCACATCTATGAAATAGGTAGCCGCGCGGCTCGCTCTGAGAAATTGAAGCCCTCCCAATATGTGTAATGGAACAAGACTTTTGGTTATGGAATTGCGAGACAATGTGATTGTAGCTACTATCATCAGCGGCCCCGCGGCCGGACAGCTTGCTCACTTGCCGCGGATCCCGATGATACCGACGGATTGTCCTATATCTTTTAAAAGATTACAGTTTCCTGTAAAGATATCGTTTGCCCTTACAATAAATAAATCCCAGGGACAATTTTTTTCTATGGTTGGCATCGATCTAAGAAAAGAGTGCTTTTCTCATGGCCAACTATATGTTGCACTTTCTCGAGTAGGGTCTCCTGAAAAACAATATGTTTTATTGCCATCTACAAATACCACTGCTAACATAGTGTATAGTGAAGCTTTAAGGTAAAAATGGAAAATTAAAATAAAAATCTAATAAAATTTAAAAGTCTTTAAAATAAAAGATGTACTTGAATAAAGAAATGATACACAAATAAAAAAAAACTACATTAAAATAAATAAAAAATATAAATCAAAAAGGAAAAATAAATGTAAAAAAAAACTTAGCACATAAGTCGGGGTGCTATATTTTTTATTCCATGAAATATGTGATAATCAGTACTTATACAGTAATAGTAGGTATATAATGTATCTAATTATTATTAGTATACCTATACTAGAGGTTTAGAAACCTCAGTGAAATGTTTTTAAAAATTACCAGTTGATGTCATTTATTCTGTTTACTCATTTTGTTTTCAAACATCAACCCAAGGGAAGCCAGCGATACACTATTGCTAAATACATTATTATTTAGGTATATCCTGCATTTACTGTACGTTTATGCCAAAATGTTTAATAAATAAATGTTCACCCGTGCGAAGCCGGGTCGGGCGGCTAGTTCAATAATATATTATGGAATTCTAGACCACTGGACATCTAAGTGCTTGATTTTTCTTTTCAGTTTTTTTATTATGTACGTAGTTTTGGTGACTTTTTACGCAGTCGGGTTTTTTGATTTTTTTAATCATTTTTTTATATACTCTTGAAGATACCACACGCACACGTACACACCACACGTAGCCCATTCACTAAAACCAGCAGGCACTCCAACTATTAAAGTTTTGGGTTTAAATATTGTATTGAATTCAGTATCATTTACAACAGCGGTAACTTCATAGTCAAGGTGTATCTAAAATGCTCTAAGCGGCTAGCGGTCATAGGCACAAAGGTAATACTTTCAGGTTGAATCCTACTAGTTCCCGGAAGTACAACAAGTAGCGCGCAGGGGACTGACTCTAAAGCACTTGTAATAGATTTATTTATGGGTTTGACATTTGTAATTATATTATCTTCTTAATGGAGGAAAGAAAGGGAGACCCAACACTTTCCTACGGTTAAATGGCGCATTTGAAGCCGAACCGTCCTGAGAATGCCTCGTTTAGAGGCGAAATACGTGTCGAATCTTTATTCGAAGTTCATAGGAAGGAATCGAACCCACGCAACTGGCACGGAAGGTCGGTATCTTAACCACTACGCCATTTGTGCAGTCAAAAAAAAAAATTGCAAGTTAAACTTCTGGAGGGAGCTCATCACAGGAGTAAGAGTTTCTTATAATCCTATTCCACCTTGATCCCATCCCGTATTCCTTGCTTTATGAGATGTACGTTATATTGATTAACCGTAGAAAAGTGGTTGGTCTCCTCCATCCATCCTTTCCTCCATTTTGAGATAATAATGGATTGCCGCCATGTATCACCTAATTCAATCAATTAATATATTATCTATTCAAGTTGCACTCCCAGCAGCTGCCCCAGTAGGTTCTAAGACATTATACAAATTGTATGATCTCATCAATGTTATACATTTTTGTGTAATGTTATTATTGTCTAATAAATTTATATTAAAATGCCCACATATAGCGACGTTTTTATTAGAAGTGAAGATTTTGAATAAAATATCCTCTAGGTATTTTTCAAAAACATCAAATGGTGAACATGGAGGTCTGTACATGCACACGACTATGAGCTGCTCACACATGCATCAATAGGCATGTAATGCATGTATCATATTCATTAATCACCCTTTACTACACGACCACGAGCTGGAGAGGTGATGTTAAATTATATTGTTACTACACGGCCACGAGCTGGAGAGGTGATGTTGAATGAATTATATTGTTACTACACGGCCACGAGCTGGAGAGGTGATGTTAAATTATATTGTTACTACACGGCCACGAGCTGGAGAGGTGATGTTAAATTATATTGTTACTACACGGCCACGAGCTGGAGAGGTGATGTTGAATGAATTATATTGTTACTACACGGCCACGAGATGGAGAGGTGATGTTAAATTATATTGTTACTACACGGCCACGAGCTGGAGAGGTGATGTTGAATGAATTATATTGTTACTACACGGCCACGAGCTGGAGAAGTGATGTTGAATGAATTATATTGTTACTACACGGCCACGAGCTGGAGAGGTGATGTTGAATGAATTATATTGTTACTACACGGCCACGAGCTGCAGCAGAGCACCACAGAGACAGAGTGTGTGTGCTTGATGTTCACGTACATAGTTGTACAGTGGTTGCTATATGTACTCTGTTGACGTCACACGCCTCACGTTCACACCTAACCATGTGGTACATACAGAGATCACAGGTGGTATGTCACTGTTGCAGTACCTCAGTTGTGCGTCGTCGGGCGAGGTGGGCGGCGGGTCTAGCGCGGTGTGCAGACAGCGCGCGGCTCGCTCGCCCCCCGCGCCACCCAGCACCAGGCGCCACCCGCCCGCCGCACGCACCGGCGCCGCCGACTGCCGCACCGGCACCGCCACACGCCACATTGACGAGAGCTCTACACACACACACACACACACACACATTACACACAGTAGTAACATTGATCAGTTTGTATGTAAAGTGTAATCTCTGAAATTATTGCTTTGAATTTAATAATTCTTTCACTATTAGAAAATCACATAATCCTTGATTTGAAGGCATTTTTTTAATAATATATTACTATAAAAGCAATTGAATTCAAGAATTTTTAGTCCTAAACCTCCTGTATCACCACGGAGCCTTGGGAATCTTAAAATTATAAGAGAGGCATTTTAAATACATCTAAAGTATGACACGTGCACCACGTCACACTCCCCGGGAGGGCCCCTCCCATGTACTCAATACCAAAATAAACTAATATATTAAAACTGTTGAAATTTAAGGTTTCGGTTTGTGTGCGATAACATATAGTCGACATAAGTTTGTGATTACGTTAACGTTAAGTCAATTAACCTTATAGTGAGGTCGTAACTAACTTTCATTTTGTTTTGTTCTTCACAATCACATTATGTTACCATATATAAAACATGCATACATTTATATATCCTACAACGGCCCAGAAACATTATCATCAACGTCATCAGAGCACATGTACATTTCACTGTTGACCTCAAGTCTCCTTCAACAGCGGGTATGTGTACGTACTACAACTATACCAACAGGGGGTATGTGTACGTACTACAACTATACCAGTCAGAAGGGTTGGTATAGGGTTTAATGTTAAGTGTTTTTACTCTTGCACAGATGTTATTTACATATCATATTCCTTAGTCGTGTTTTCACAGGCAAGAAAGGATGTGGTGATATTGTTATTCCGTGGAGGTAACTCCACAGTATCAGAGGGATTTATTTTGTTATCGTAAGCATTGCATGACATGGGGTATGAGCTCACCAGTTGGACTGATGACAGTTGACTCTTAAAAGTTGCAAAAAACGATTGGGTACAAATGGCACGGGACCGTCCTGAGTGGTGTCTCGAGTGGTGTTCGTCGACGTCCACGGCCTGATAGCTAGATAGATCCCATACGTCACACTATGCACGGTACAGACGTAAGTATATATATCGCAATCAGTCCTCGCACGCACCGGCGCTGGTGTTGGTGCGCAGTGAGGCGAGGTAGCGCGCCAGCTCGGGCGCCGTGCCGTTGGCGCCGGCGGGCCGCAGCAGGCCGGCGCGCGCCGCCGCCAGCGCCAGACCCTCGGACACGGTGAACCCCTCACTGGAATGATACACACGTGATACCTTAACATATAAACTATTAGTTATTGCCTTCATGTTCACTCGTACTACAAATAACAGACGCAGCGGACATTCTCTGTATACTTTGATATCTCAGTGACAGAACGAATGTTACCAGGCATAAGCAACAATAGTACATAGACAGTAGCCACCTTGTGATATTGTTGCGCCTTGTGTGACACCATAACTAAAAAGACAACCAAATGGATTACCCGAGGAATAAAAAAATGTAGTAGGAAACAAAGACGATTACTTTGGACATATAGGCTTAACCCCACTTTAAGAAATAAAGCAAATTTTTAAAAAATATAGTGTCATATATAAAAAGATTTTGAAGTTAACTCAAAAGGCTCAAAATAATCACTTCATTAATTCCTCTTATAATAAATCAAAGGCTGCATGGCAAGTGATAAATAAATCGAAATTTTGTCTCCCATCGGAACAAATATTAACTATAAAAAAGAATAATCTATCTTTAATAAATCCTATTGACATTGCTAATGAATTTAATAATTATTTTATTGACGAAATTGAGAATAATAATATTACAACTGACGTCACTTATGAAAATAATTTTGAAAATTTGTCATCACAATCTATATTCATATTACCTGTTACAAATAGCGATATTATAGGAATAATTAACAACCTTAAAAATACAAGTACAGTAGGATATGACGGCATTTCAACAAAGGCAATTAAATATGTAAAAGATGTTATTGCACCACCATTAACACATATAATTAATTTATGTATTACTGATGGCATTTTCCCAGAAAAGCTAAAAAAAGTCACAATTAAACCTATATTCAAAAAGGGTAATAAAGCAGTTTTAAATAATTATAGACCTATTGCTAAAATTCCCATATTTTCTAAAATTTTTGAAAGAGTAATATATAACGCTTTGTACACATATTTTGAGAAATATAAGTTATTTTGTAAGGAACAAAAAGGTTTTCGTAAAAGCACTAGTATTAATATGGCAATATACGACTTATTGTCAAATGTCATGGCTTCTATGGATAAAAGAAATCCAGTATGTGCAATATACACTGATATGATTAAAGCATTTGACTATGTGGATCATAAAATACTCCTGAAAAAATTATATGCATATGGTATAAGAGGAAACATTCTTGAACTCATACAGTCATACTTAACCGATAGATATCAATGTACAGAGGTTTCTAGAATGTGCCCAGATAGTAAATTAGTAACTAACTATACATCAAGACAAAGACAAGTAAGATACGGTGTGCCCCAAGGGAGCGTGCTAGGACCCTTGCTTTTCTTAATATATATCAATGACTTACCAAAAATTCTACAACATAAAATGGTCTTATTTGCAGATGACAGTACGGCCTTAGTTGAATGCAACAATTTGAAAAACTATCAATATGATATTAATAACTGTCTTTCTACCATCATACATTGGCTCAACAAAAACAATCTCGTAATTAACTTAAATAAAAATAAAGTTATGCATTTCCATCAACGTCTAGAAAGTAAAAAAATCAATATCACATACAAAGACGTGAATATAGAAGCAGTAGAAAGTGCAAAATTTTTAGGGATAACAATCGACCATAAACTGACTTGGAAACCCCATATTAAAGAAATATGTATACGTTTAAGTAAATCCACATATGCACTCTTTCAATTATCTAAAAAGGTTAATACTGAGACACTACTGAACGCTTATCATGGGCTGGTTGCCTCAGTTCTCCGTTATGGAGTTATTTTTTGGGGTCGATCTACTGATAGGGAACTTGTCTTTAAAATCCAAAAACGTTGCATAAGATCAATGTGTGGTTTAAAAACTGTAGACAGCTGTTTACCTTATTTTAAGTCCCTAAAAATATTAACCTTGCCTTCATTGTACATTCTGGAAACAGCTCTATTTGTGAAGGCAAATCCATACCTATTTAGAAAATTATCATCAGTAAGAACAAACCCCATACGTGCTCAATATAGATACCAACTTTGCCAGGTAAAATGTAAAACCTCTTTGATGCAGAAGAGCTTCTTTGGTGTTTCATCATGCATATATAACCAAATACCAGATAATATAAAAAATATGCCTTTTATAAAATTTAAAAATGTACTCAATAAATTACTCATTGAAAAATGTTATTATTCTATAGACGAATTTTTAAATGACAAATTGTAAATAACTATATAATAGTCTTTTATAATTTTAATAAATTAATGTACTGTAATGTATTAAATAATCTAATGATATTAATTAATCAATGTATTAAATATTGTAATACTATCAAGAACTTTATAGTATAGATTTTTCTTATTAATTTAATTGCATGAACAATAAAAATATAACTAATAAAATATATGTATAATACTGTACTATTGCATGCCCAATAAAGGTATACTGTTCAATACTAAATATATAATTGTAATAACATCTGCACAAAATGTAACAGTAAAGCAATAAATGATTCTGATTCTGATTCATATACAACAACGGTGCGTGTGTGGCGCCTTGTGTGACACCATATACAATAACGGGTGCGTGTGTGGCGCCTTGTGTGACACCATATACAACAACGGCGTGAGTGTGGCGCCTTGTGTGACACCATATACAACAACGGTGCGTGTGTGGCGCCTTGTGTGACACCATATACAACAACGGTGCGTGTGTGGCGCCTTGTGTGACACTATATACAACAACGGCGCGGTGTGGCGCCTTGTGTGACACCATATACAACAACAGCGCGGTGTGGCGCCTTGTGTTACACCATATACAACAATGGCGCGAGTGTGGCGCCTTGTGTGACACCAATTACAACAACGGTGCGAGTGTGGCGCCTTGTGTGACACCATATACAACAACGGCGCGGTGTGGCGCCTTGTGTGACACCATATACAACAACGGTGCGAGTCTGGCGCCTTGTGTGACACCATATACAACAACGGTGCGAGTGTGGCGCCTTGTGTGAAACCATATACAACTACGGTGCAAGTGTGGCGCCTTGTGTGACACTATATACAACAACGGCGCGGTTTGGCGCCTTGTGTGACACCAAATACAACAACGGCGTGAGTGTGGCGCCTTGTGTGACACCATATACAACAACGGTGCGAGTGTGGCGCCTTGTGTGATACCATATACAACAACGGCGTGAGTGTGGCGCCTTGTGTGACACCATATACAACGACGGTGCGAGTGTGGCGCCTTGTGTGACACCATATACAACAACGGTGCGAGTGTGGCGCCTTGTGTGACACTATATACAACAACGGTGCGACTGTGGCGCCTTGTGTGACACCATATACAATAACGGCGTGAGTGTGGCGCCTTGTGTGATACCATATACAACAACGGTGCGAGTGTGGCGCCTTGTGTGACACCATATACAACAACGGTGCGACTGTGGCGCCTTGTGTGACACCATATACAACAACGGCGTGAGTGTGGCGCCTTGTGTGATACCATATACAACGACGGTGCGAGTGTGACGCCTTGTGTGACACCATATACAACAACGGTGCGAGTGTGGCGCCTTGTGTGACACTATATACAACAACGGTGTGACTGTGGCGCCTTGTATGACACCATATACAACAACGGCGTGAGTGTGGCGCCTTGTGTGATACCATATACAACAACGACGTGAGTGTGGCGCCTTGTGTGACACTATATACAACGACGGTGCGAGTGTGGCGCCTTGTGTGACACCATATACAACAACGACGTGAGTGTGGCGTCTTGTGTGACACCATATACAACGACGGTGCGAGTGTGGCGCCTTGTGTGACACCATATACAACAACGGTGCGAGTGTGGCGCCTTGTGTGACACCATATACAACAACGGTGCGACTGTGGCGCCTTGTGTGACACCCTATACAACAACGGCGTGAGTGTGGCGCCTTGTGTGATACCATATACAACGACGGTGCGAGTGTGACGCCTTGTGTGACACCATATACAACAACGGTGCGAGTGTGGCGCCTTGTGTGACACTATATACAACAACGGTGCGAGTGTGGCGCCTTGTGTGACACCATATACAACAACGACGTGAGTGTGGCGCCTTGTGTGACACTATATACAACGACGGTGCGAGTGTGGCGCCTTGTGTGACACCATATACAACAACGGCGTGAGTGTGGCGTCTTGTGTGACACCATATACAACGACGGTGCGAGTGTGGCGCCTTGTGTGACACCATATACAACAACGGTGCGAGTGTGGCGCCTTGTGTGACACCATATACAACAACGGTGCGAGTGTGGCGCCTTGTGTGACACCATATACAACAACGGTGCGAGTGTGGCGCCTTGTGTGACACCATATACAACAACGGTGCGAGTGTGGCGCCTTGTGTGACACCATATACAACAACGGTGCGAGTGTGGCGCCTTGTGTGACACCATATACAACAACGGTGCGAGTGTGGCGCTTTGTGTGACACCATATACAACAACGGTGCGAGTGTGGCGTCTTGTGTGACACCATATACAACAACGGTGCGAGTGTGGCGCCTTGTGTGACACCATATACAACAACGGTGCGAGTGTGGCGCCTTGTGTGACACCATATACAACAACGGTGCGAGTGTGGCGCCTTGTATGACACCATATACAATAACGGTGCGAGTGTGGCGTCTTGTGTGACACCATATACAACGACGGTGCGAGTGTGGTGCCTTGTGTGACACCATATACAACAACGGTGCGAGTGTGGCGCCTTGTGTGATACCATATACAACAACGGTGCGAGTGTGGCGTCTTGTGTGACACCATATACAACGACGGTGCGAGTGTGGCGCCTTGTGTGACACCATATACAACAACGGTGCGAGTGTGGCGCCTTGTGTGACACCATATACAACAACGGTGCGAGTGTGGCGCCTTGTGTGACACCATATACAACAACGGTGCGAGTGTGGCGCCTTGTGTGACACCATATACAACAACGGTGCGAGTGTGGCGTCTTGTGTGACACCATATACAACAACGGTGCGAGTGTGGCGCCTTGTGTGACACCATATACAACAACGGTGCGAGTGTGGCGCCTTGTGTGACACCATATACAACAACGGTGCGAGTGTGGCGCCTTGTGTGACACCATATACAACAACGGTGCGAGTGTGGCGCCTTGTATGACACCATATACAAGTAGTATGTTTGTATAGGAAATGGAGTGAGTGTATTGTCAGCACGTTCATCAGCCACGCGAACATTTAGTAAATATATTTAATACACAGTTTACATTAAATATATATCTAATTAATGTTTGTGGATACATCTGTCATAAATGGTAATACGATTTTATGTGGTGGAGTACTGACTACTTTAGGTGACACCTTGGGGTTGTGGCGCAATATAACACATGCTTTAGGTATTTATGCAGGTAACACCTTCAAGCGGCGGAAGCGCTCCCACCAACTGTATAAATGACAGGCGGCGGCGTCATATATACACCTAGTGTTAGTACGTTACTACATACATACATCGTGTTGATGTACCAGTGTAGCCAATGAGCTGGTCACAGTCAGCTACATGTGTTTATATGTACCTGGCGAGCTGTATGGCGGGCTCGAGCACTCGCGCCCACGGCAGCGCGCCGAATTGCGCGTGCAGGTATGCCAGCGCCGCCACCAGCCGCGGGGGCCGTTCCGCATCATCGGGCTCGTCCTGCGGCTGCGGGGGCCCGCCCCACTCGTATAGCACCGGCTGCTGCGTGCGCGCCTCGCGGTACTGCCAGTAGAGCAGTGCGCCGCTCCTGTAACGCGATAGGTACACGGTAAGGGAGAGCCCACCGGTGGAAGCGTGTCCGTGGGCTAAGGCCGATACGTACGCGTCGAGCGAGGTGCGGTGTGGCGCGAGTGCGGCCAGGCAGAGCGCGGCGACGGCGGCTGCGTCGAGCGCACGCCCGCCTTCCTTGAGCGCGTCGGTGGCAGCGCGCGAGCACGCGGCCGCTGAGGACGAGAGAACGCCGTGCGGCACTAGCTCGTAGTCGCCGCTATACACCTGCGCCAGCAGCGCCACAGTGATGCACGCCGACAGCGCACCGAAGCCCAACGGAATGAGGCGGGGCCCGCGCGTGCAAGCGCCTAGCGCGCCGCCTCCAACAGCGCCGGCCGCCCCGCGTGATGTACGCTTCAGCGGCGCGTCCTCGCGCAGCGCGACCGCGAGCGTACCTTCACACACAAAGACAGACACAATAATGAAATTGTTCCAATTGTTTACACATTTAACACTTGAATGTGAGTCATCGAGGATATAAAATCATGTTGTTGTAATAAATCACCATAGACACACACACACATACACTTACTAGTGAGGGTTTCTACTAAAGGTAAATTAATTGATCACATTAAACACAATGTTGTTATATTATCATAACGTTTGTATACCTCGACAATATTATTAGACATATTGAAGACATTTGATTCGATCACACGCCGATGTGCGTGTTAGAACGTAAAACGTACATCGGTATCTACAGATGCAAAATAGATTGGAAAATCCAAAAGTGCACGTCTCATATTTTTATTATTTATCATTTACTATTAGTCAATGCCATAAATGAAGGAAAAAAAACTTTTGAAATTTCGCGCCATTCTCGACGTATCATAACATAGCTTGCAAGCATTGTAAACGAACACATGGCTGTATGGGTTTTGTTCCTTTTGCCTGTTCGAATGGACGGTCAGAACCAAAAGAAATGTAAACGAACCCAATTTTCATAAGGTATACATACACTAAAGACTGAGCAGTTTAGTTTTTCTTTTAATTAATTGCAATTAAAGGATAAAGAATTACCAAGTAATTTTTGAAAGGGAACAGCGCGTTGCGATTATGAAGCTTTTTTAAAAAATAAAATACTTCAATACATTTATTTTTACGGCCGTGAGAGTGCCAGACAGGGGCGGCTTTACCTATAGTGCAGAGGGTGCGGTGGACCCGAGCGCCGGATGTTAGGGGGCGCCGAGAGCCGCTCGAGACACAAAGAGTCTCCACTGTAACGCTCCGCATGGAATGGGCGTACCGTACGCAGCGAGTGCCTTTTTCTTTTTTTTTTTTTGGCGGCAGGCTATAGAGTGGTCACGCCCCGCTAAATCCGTCCGGGGCAACAGAAGAAGCGGCGCACGACCACATACACCCGCCCTACATGTACTTCTCCACGCCGTGCGAGCAGGCCACCGAAACCCGGTCTTTGTATCCGGTGGCCCGCCCGGCAGTATACCCTCGCGGGTATCCTCTCGAGTCGACGCCCCGGCACCTTTCGTCGTCAGGGCGTCGTCCTCGCGCTGTGGCCTCGCTTCGGGGCGACCAGACTAATCCCCGGTTCGGTCACCCGCTGCCTTGACTAGGGCGGCATCAGGCGACCACCGAAGACAAAGATCGGGTACCGGTGGTCCGCTCGCACGGCGAAGAGAGAGGATTTTACGGTGGGTCTATGGGGTCACGCGCCGCTTTTTCCGTCACCCCGGACCGATTTGGCGGGGCGAGACGCACCCATAAGCCCACCAATTAAATTGCCCCGACACAACCTGCACCAGTCGGAACGAGAGGGCTCCATGCCACCGCTCCTTCCACTCGATCAGCACCGGCCGGAGGGCTTCCACGGTACGTACACCGAATCGAGGCCTCTCCAGCCGTGCTGCCCAACGGGTGATGGCCCCTCGGCGGACGCAGCGAGTGCCTAACCATTTATAAACTATATATATATAATTATATATATATATATATATTGGTTGAATTATTTGACAGGTTTGGGTAGATTGCTTTGTCGCCATGCTCACTGTAAGTTCATAATCTGATCGCGTTTACCTGGTTTCGTGTCAAAACAACGAGACTAAGCATGCGATAATGCGTTCCAGCGAGGTTCGTAGTTTAGTCGAACGTGTTGTAACTATCAACCTATGCCATTTTGTTTACGCATTTTGATACAAAAGGGTGCCAGGTGATTGATTGCACCCGGGCGCTACATGTGCTAGAGCCGCCCCTGGTGCCAGATCCACACGCTCGAATATTTTTTTTAATCATTTTTTTCTTACTTTAAAGAAAATAATTGCTTTTTACAAAATATCAAATAAGTTTAAACGAATATTTTTTCTTGACATTTGTATGATAATATTATCCTATAAGTGCAGTGTGAAAAAAATAGTGTCATTTTTAGTTTTGAAAAGTTCTTGATTTTCATATATTGGGAGTAGAGCATGAGGTGTGTAAAAATAGTTCACTTTTTTCTTCTTCTTTTACATAGATATTATATTCCTTAGCAACCATTTACGGCATCCAAGGGGAAAGGAAGGAGGTGGTGATTGTGTTTTTACTCTGTAACACATGAAGAAAAATGAAATCTGCAAAAATATATTGAACGTTAAAGTGATTTAACTATAGGTATAGCTGCGGTCACCGCTGTACATAAACATTATTATATTCAAACATGCACATTGATATTTTGCCACGAGTCGACGTAAGGCAATAATTGCATCGGTGGTGCCCAGTGCTGGCATAAAACCGAACCGGTAGGTACTTATGAGTTATCCTATATTTTACGGTTGCGGTGTGTCAGTCTAATGTGAATGTCTAATGCGAGCACTAGCTCGCGTACCGTTGAGTGCTGGCGCGTCGAGGCAGGCGCGTGGGGCGATGCTGCTGGTCGCCATGTTGCGCCGACGTCACCACCGGTCACGTGGCGGCTTGAGCTGAACCACACCCCACTGTAAATGATATTTATTGTTTAAACTAAATGTTATTGTTTACCACAGATCAAACTGAGATAAATGTCTGTCAGTCATGCTTGGATAGGCACACGTCACGCACCGCCGATGTCGTGAGCTATGCACCGATTTCGCCTCACAAAACGTAGCACCTCGTAATTTTGGAGGGTTACTACGGTCGTAACATTAGAGCCTTCAGAACTTCCGGAGCGAGTGAGCGAGCGGTGGCGAGTGACGGACTCATCTACAAAAGAGTTTGGATCTTTCTAAGTTAGGAATATTTATATTGTTATACCTATGTGTATGTGTAATGTGTAATGTTAAATTACCCGTGTGGCGACGGGAATAGAATACAAAGGTCGTCACCCCTTACTTGCCCGTGGGAGTCGTAAAAATCGGCTAAGGGTCTCACCGGGAGATTGGGCAGCGGCTATCTCCCGGGAAACTTAATAACATCTACCGCGATCGCCAATCCGCTCGCCAAGCGTGGCGATTATGGCATTATTACCCCCCCAAAATAAATATGGATGTAGAAAAAGTCACGGCCCCCAGTCACGGCAGTTCCGCTGTTCCACGGGCTCATTTTGGTAGCGGGCCTGTTGGTGGCGGGGCAGGGGGTGCTAGGAATCTCCGGCCGCGATCCGGCTACCAAAAAAATCGACCCTTGGCCCTGGTAACACATAACGTTCGGACACTTAGGACTTAGCAAAATCCGATGGGATATTGTAGGATTATCAGAAGTGCGAAGAGAGGGGGAGGGCACGATAATCCTCCGGTCTGGCAATTTGCTCTTCTACCGGGAGGGAGATCACCCATCCCAAGGCGGTGTAGGGTTTATCGTTTGTAAGTCTCTCGTAGAGAACGTGGAGAGGATCGAAAGTGTGTCAACAAGGGTAGCGTACCTTATACTCAGAATTACCAAACGGTATTCGTTGAAGGTCATACAGGTTTACGCACCGACTTCGACATACTCCGACGACGTAGTGGAGGCCTTATACGAGGATATCTCGAAAGCCATCCACACGTCCAAAACCCACTTCACGGTAGTTATGGGAGACTTCAACGCAAAACTAGGCAAAAGGACAGACGATGAGTTGAGGGTGGGGCAATATGGATTTGGACAGAGAAACCAAAGGGGCCAAAAACTGGCCGACTTTTTGAAGAAGGAAGGCCTCTTCATGATGAATTCCTTCTTCAAGAAACGGCCACAAAGGAAGTGGACCTGAATTAGCCCTGATGGATCCACTAAAAATGAGATAGACTTCATCTTGACGGACAAACGACAAATATTCAATGATGTCTCTGTGATCAGCAGGATTAAAACTGGGAGTGATCACCGGATGGTTCGAGGCACATTGAATCTTCGTACGAAAGTCGAGCAGTCCCGCTTGGTGAAGTCTACACTCCGACCTACACCTGTCCAATACTAGAACCCCGATAGCTTTCAACTCGAATTACATAATCGCTTCCAATGCCTGGAAGAGTGCGAATCTTCGAACGATATGAACAACAGGTTCGTGGAAACTGTCCACGCGGTCGGGTCAAAATTCTTTAAGGCACGTCGCGCTACTAGAACAAAAAAGCTTTCTGACCAGACTCTTCAACTCATGGAGAGGAGAAAGGAAATGACGGTACAGTCTTCAGCCGATTGGTCCCAACTCAGGCAGCTTAATAGACAAATCTCTAAATCTATGCGACGCGATATTCGCCGATTCAATACACTGCGTATTGAAGAGGCGATAGAGCGAAATCGAGGCTCCAAAGTGTTCGCACGAGATTTGTCTATTGGGCAGAGCCAAATGACTAAGCTGAAGACCGATAACGGTACTGTCATTTCATCCCAGAGTGAGATCTTGGGAGAGGTCGAAAGGTTCTATGGGCAGTTGTACAAATCATCCCTGAATCCTGTTGTCAGCTTGGTCCAAGACCCCAGTTCCAAGCTAACTGGGCACCATACCGAAAAAATCCCGGACGTCAGCTTGTACGAGATCAGAATGGCTCTAAAACAATTAAAGAACGGAAAGGCACCGGGAGATGACGGAATTACCACAGAGCTCGTGAGGGCAGGCGGCAAGCCAGTTTTAAAAGCCCTACAGAAGTTGTTTAATTCTGTCATTCTCGGGAGCGACGTTCCAGAGTCGTGGACCAGTAGTGTGGTGGTGCTGTTTTTCAAGAAGGGCGATAAATCGCTCTTAAAGAATTACAGACCCATCTCACTCCTGAGCCACGTGTACAAATTGTTTTCAAGAGTCATTACGAACCGATTCGCGCGCAAGCTAGACGACTTCCAGCTGCCCGAACAAGCCGGTTTCCGGACAGGTTATAGTACCATAGACCACATCCACACGCTACGCCAGATTATACAGAAGACCGAGGAGTATAATCGGCCTCTGTGTCTAGCGTTTGTGGACTATGAGAAAGCCTTTGATTCTGTCGAAACTTGGGCAGTGCTGCAGTCCCTTCAGAGGTGCCAAATTGACTATCGATATATCGAAGTGCTGAAGTGTTTGTATAAAGACGCTACTATGTCAGTCCGCATCCAGGATAAGAGTACCAAATCGATCCAGCTGCAGAAAGGCGTGAGACAGGGAGACGTTATCTCTCCGAAACTGTTCACCACTGCGCTGGAAGATGTCTTCAAGCTCTTAGACTGGACCGGACTCGGCATCAACATCAATGGCGAATACATCATTCACCTTCGATTCGCAGATGATATCGTAGTCATGGCAGAATCCCTAGAGGACCTTGGCACTATGCTCAATGACCTCAGCAAGGTCTCCCAACTAGTAGGGCAAATGAACACGAACAAGACGAAAATCATGTCTAATGCCCATGTCATTTCTGTATAAATCGGTCCGGGGTGACGGAAGAGGCGGCGCGCAACCCCATTGACCCACCCTGCAAGCACCTCTTCTTCGCCATGTGAGCGGGCCACCGGTACCCGATCTTTGTCTTCGGTGGCCCGCTCGGCGGTATGCCCTCTCGGGCTCCTCTCCTGTCGACGCCCCGACAGCTTTCGCCGTCGAGGCGTCGTCCTCACGCGGTGGCCTCACGTCGGGTGACCGGACAATTCCCCGGTCCGATCACCCGAAGCCTCGGTTAGGGCGGCATAAGGCGCAGGTAGTCGCGCCTGCGCCGCCCCAGCCGCGGGCGGCGGCCCGGGTCACGGGAATCCTCCCGGGCCCGTTCCGCCGCCTCCTTCTGCGAGATGATAGCCTCGCAGAAGGCGGCGACCGCGTCCCAATTCCTGACGCTGTCGACCATCGCTCGCGCAACAGCCGGCAGCGTCAGGTCGGCACCGATGACAGCGACGAGGTCACGGCGCTGCCCGTCCCAGCCCGAACATACCTCGAGCGTATGTTGCGCCGTGTCCTCGTCGCTACTACAATGGTGGCAGGACGGAGTCAACTCCCTCCGCACGACCGTGTGCAGGTACTTGCCGAAGCAACCATGCCCCGACAAGACCTGCACCAACCGGAAAGAGAGGACTCCGTGCCGCCGCTCCATCCACTCCATCAGTACGGGCCGGAGGGCCTCAACGGTAAAAACACCGTGTCTAGGCCTCTCCAGCCGCGTAGCCCAACGGGCGATGACTTCTCGGCGGGCGTCCTCGCGCCAGGTGGCTATCTCGCTCAACGATGGGGAGCCACCCTCTTCGCGCATTGAGGAAACCCGCCGGTAGAGGTCGGAGAGCATCTCCGCCTCTAGGTCCCACGGGGGTGTCCCGGCCAATAGGCATGCCGCCTCGGTAGACACCGTGCGGTACCCGCGAATGGCTCTGACCGCCATGGCTCGCTGTGGCCTCCACAGCACCGCCCTGAGCTGGGCGTTCAGAGCCCTCGCCCACACGGGTGCGCCGTACATGGCCATTGAGCGGATCACCCCCGCATACAGCCGTCGGCCCTCGAAACTGGGTCCGCCCACGTTCGGCATGAGCCGAGAAAGGGCGGACGCCGCGCCGACCAACCGGGGAGCAATTTGACGAAAATGCTCCCTGAACCACCATCGCCCGTCAAGCACCAGACCCAAGTACCTCATATGGGCCTGGATACTGATGTGGATGGAGTTGACGACTAACGAGGCGCCGATGGGCAGCCTCACACGGGGCCCATGGAATAGTAGGGCCTCCGTCTTGTTTAGGGCCACCCTGAGCCCCAGCGCCTCAATTCGCCTGACCATCTCCTCGGTGCCGAGAGTGGCCAAGCTCGCCGCCTCTTCGAGTGTCCTGCCCCGGGCTGTGACGAGCGTGTCGTCAGCATAGCAAATAACGCTCAGCCCGGGGGGGAGACTCCCTCTCAACGCCCAGTCGTACCCGATGTCCCACAGAGTCGGCCCCAGAACCGACCCCTGCGGAACACCGCACGACATGGGCGTCCGCACAATGTCCCCTGCGTGGCTCGCGTAGAGAACACTGCGCCCCTCCAAATAGTCTGCCACCAGCCGCCTGAGGTACAGGGGCACTCCATGGAACCTGAGCGCCTCCCTGATGCAGCTGAATGGCAGACTATTGAAGGCGTTGGCGATGTCCAACGACACCGCCAACAGCACTCCCTTGCCGGCGACAGCCTCCGCGGCCGTCTGCCTCAGGCGTAGCAGGGCCCCGATGGTCGAACGCCCCCTCCGAAACCCAAATTGAGCGTCCGACAGATCGGGCCCCACCTCCTCCAGGTGCCGAACGATGCGGGCAGCGAGGACACGCTCCAGCAGCTTACCCACATCGTCCAGAAGCACAATGGGCCTGTAGGCCGACGGCGAATCCGGGGGCCGTCCCGGCTTTGGCAGGAGAACCAACCTCCCTTCCTTCCAGCACTCAGGGAACTGTCCAGACGTCAGACAGACGTTGAACAGTCGCCTGAGGCGAGGTTCGAGATGCTCGAGGAGGAACGTCAACACCCGGACTGGGACTCCGTCCGGGCCGGGGGCCGTGGTGGCGGAACAAATCTTCGCCACGGCTGCCCCCACTTCCGACTCCGTCACGGGCGGAACACTCTCGACGGCCTCCCGGTCGTGATCTGGCGAAGCCATGACCGGGGGCGTGTGCTCCGACTGCCGCGGGAACAGCTCCTCGACCACTCTACGAAGGAGGTCGGGCTGGAGGGTCTCGGTGAGGGGGGGACCCTGCGCGCGAAGCTTATTCAGCGACGCGCGATACGGGCGACCCCAGGGGTCACGATCGAGACCGTCCAGCATCTCCTGCCAACTCGCGTCCTTGGCGGACCGGATGGCCAGCCGAAAGGCGGTACGCGCACTGCGGTACGCCTCGTACAGCTGGCCCTCCCGCTCAACATCGCGGCGACGCCGCCGACTGCGGGTGTAGGACCTTCGGGCACTAATGCACGCCGCACGAAGGTCCGCCAGTCTTGGGGACCACCAGTAGACCCCCTGCCTCGGAGGTAGACGCCGCACCCTGGGCATGGCCGCATCGCAGACCTGCGTTAACACACTGCGGATGCGGACAGCCTCAACGTCCACTCCGTCCGCTGGGGGTGGTGAGGACAGCCACGTATTCACGATGGCCGCCTCCGCCAGTAGGTCCCTATCCAGACGCCCCACAGCCCACCGCGGAAATGCGGGAGCCCGGTCCGCCCTGTGACCCCTGCTGGGGTCCCGGAGAGGGGAGACCTCCATCCGGATGTATCGGTGATCCGACAGGGTCTCCGCCTCCTCCAGGACACGCCAGTTCCTCACTCGTGGTGTGACAGCGGGGCTAGCGAACGACAAGTCCACTATCGACCCACCCTGCTGTCGCACACACGTGTTCACTGAGCCTCTGTTTAGGACACAGAGGCCCAGTGACGCCGCCCACTCCACGATCGCCCGCCCGCGATCGTCCGTCATCGGGGACCCCCACGCCGTGGATTTGGCGTTGAAGTCCCCCAGGACCAGGACGAGGCCCGGTGCCAGTCGCCGTATCGAAGCCTCCAAGGTGGTGAGGGAGGCCCTGAAATCGTCCATTCTCCTGTTAGGGGAGAGGTAAACGCTGTAGAGTGTGACCCCTCCCCATTCCGCAGCGACAAATTCCTCGCCCCTATCCAAAAGGGATAAGGACGGGAAGCGCCGCTGCGTGGAGGTGACGATTGCCGCGGTTCCGTTCCGGCTGACCACCCAATTGGGGCGATCAGGCACGACGTACGGTTCCGCGACTACAGCTGCACCGATCGACCACTCCGCCATGGATTGCAGGAGGAGATCCTGCGCACCGGCGGAGTGGTTGGTGTTGGCCTGCAGGAGGTGAGTGGACTGGGCAGCCATTAATGGGCCGTGTCCATCATCACCTCCTGGCTTGCGGCGGGCGATCGGACCGCGCTAGGAGCGGGAGCGGCCGGAGTCGAAGGGCCGCTCCGCCCCTTTGGAGCCGAAGCCGGAGGTCTGCACGCCCCAGAGCCCATGCGGTGCTTGGCAGGCTTATTGCCTGCCGCACACGCGGGGCAGTGGGGCGGGGCGGCGCAAGATGCCGCCATATGCCCAGTCTGACCGCAGCGGAAACAGAGTCCGCCGCAGTCAAAGCAATTAGTGCGTGTTGGCCGGGTGTGCCCGACCGCCATGCACTTGAAACACCTCGCAGGCCGGTGCTCCAGCACGGTGACTCGCGCTGAGCTCCAGCCCACGAGGAGCCTGCCTGAGTCAGCCAGTTGCCTGACCGACTCCACTGGGCACTGCACCCAGGCGGCACCTACGCCGCCCGGACCGGGCCGGATGGCGCCAACCCGGACGGTGTCCATGGGACACCCGGTTTTCGAGGCAATGGCCTCCCGGATGTCTTCCACCGTCACGGAGTCGTCCAAACCCGCGATGCGCATTTCGGCGCACTTTACGGGTCTGGCGATTTTGACGCCACCCTCCTCGGCGAACAGACCTCGTAACTTCGACGCCACGCTATCGGCCGTCCTGGTGCCCTCGGCCCCAGGGAACTCTAAGATCCGAGCCCCTGTACGGGCCTTGCGGGTCCTGGCTTCGACGCCTCCTATGTCGGAGACGTCGAGCTCCCGCCGGGCTTTCCTCAGAACGGCCTCATAGCTGAGGCCCCTTTCTGCCGCCTCAGGCAGCACAGTGATCACCACTGCGGCTGTCTTCGGCGGCCGGAGCCCCTTGCGCGGCCTCTTCCTCTTCGTGCCGCCTCCTCCGGCTCCTGCCTGGGGGGCGACGACCTCAGCGGCGCGCTTGGCCGCCGCTCTCCTCCTCTGGCCGCGACTCTTTCTGCCGCGCTCGGCCACCTGCCAACCCTGTTCGGGCGTAGCGGGCGTGCCGGGCGCTGGGGGCGTAGTCGCGGCCGCGCTAGTCGTCGCTGGCGATGTTGGTGCTGGCGACGACTGCAGTCCGGCAGGAGCCGGTGCCGTCTTCTTTTTGGTCGGAGCGGGCCCCTTCTTTTTTGGCCCAGCCGCGGCCGCGGCGTAGCTTCCCCCCACACGGCCACCCTGACAAGGCAGCGGGGCGGGAGCTGGTGCCGCATATAGCCGTTTATCCGCGGCGAGAGGCGGTCGAACACGTGGTTCTGGAGGCAGCCTTGCCTCCAGAACGGCCAAGCGCGCATTGACCATGTTACCGACGGTGTCGATAATGGCGCGCAAGGCCTCATCCGACACACCCCCCACCGCGGGCAGCGGGGTCGGTGTCACCGGCTGGACCTCTGCCGTGGCCTGCTCTACGACGTTTCGCGGGCTGACGCTGGTCGGCGGCACACGCTCCGTGGACGGAGGCGTCTTCGGCGCGGCGGCGATCGCAGGGCGGCCAGCGCCTTGGGGCGGTTTTGGAGCGGCGACAGCTCCTCGAGGGCCAGGACTGGCCGGCGGCGCAGGTGGCGCGGGCGGCACGAGCCGCGCCATTTGGGCCCTCAGCTCGCCCACATCCTTTGCGAGGACGCGGTTGGCCCTCCGCACCGCGGCCAGCTCCGACTCCAGCCGGCGGTTCTGGGCCCGCAGGCCTGACACCTCGCCACCAAGGCGGGCATTTTCGGCCTGCAGGGCCTCCATAGTTGCGGCTGGGGCGCTCGCGCGGGCACCAGCGGCCACCACTTCGGTGGGAGGGATGCCGGACAACACCCCCAGCACCCTCGCGGCGGCCGCCTCGTTATCGGCCCGCCTGCCAGCCTCAGCCCCTCCACGCACTCCACCGGCCGGGGAGTGGGTCGCCCTTCCCGACGCCGCGGCCCCTCGCCCTCTGCGAGAGGCCGGCACTTTAGGAGGAGGCATGATGATCACGCTCCCCTCGGAATCGGCGCCTGAGCTGCCCTCCCTATTTAGGGGGCGCTTCCGCACCTTCGAGGGGAGGGCCTCCTCCCTTGCCGTCATTATCTCGGCGACCTCCTTGGACGGCTCCGCGGAACCACCGCACTCGTCCATTTTTTCGGCAGATCCACTGCCCTCATCTTTGGACGGCTCTGCGACACTACTGTCGCCCTCGTCCATTGACGGCTCTGCAGTGGATCTGCCGCCGTCTTCCTCCAGTTTGGCGGCAGCGGCGTCCTCTTTCTGCGCCCTCCGCTCCGCCATACGCTTCCTTCCTGTCGAAGAAGCCTTTCCCGTCAACCAGTTGGTCCGTTTCCGGTACTTCCTCGGCTTCTTCTTTTGGGCCTCCGTGGTCTGTGCCGGGCCCTCGGCGGACGCCTCAAGTCCTGAGGACGAGGCGTCGTTGTCAGTTTTACGTTGGCTTGACAAGGCCGTGATGTGGGAATCCGCTGGATTCCCGTCTGGTGTAGGTAAATTAGGTAAATCCATATGGTTCCCACGAGTCTGGGAGAAATAAATCGTCGACCCGGGCAGAGATCCCTGTACCCGGGCAAGCCTACATTTACCAACCAGGGGGTCGGCCGGTACCCTGGCTGGAGCGTGCTAACGACAGAACAACCCATCTGCCATGCATCTTCTCGCCGCACGCCAGAACTTAAGATTCTGGGTGATTTCTGAGTTCGAATGTTAATTCGAACTCTTTATAGAGGTTGTCTTCCTCGCGGTCCGGGCGGTTAAGCCAAGACCCTCGTTCCTGATACTACGCCTCACGACAACTTGTCTTGAAGCAAGATATCAGGTTTACGATATGTCGGCGGTGGCATAAGCCTGCCCAGCCCTGAAATGAGTGACCGGGCCCGTCCGAAATTCCGCCTCCTGTACCCTCTACAAATAGAGGGTCGGGAGCGAATTGGGGCTCAACCCATCACTGGGGAACCCCCCCTCGCGCCAGAGATTCGCTACGGGCGACAATTCGACAGAGGGATCTGGGGGACTGTCGCCCGCACCCAGGGTACACCACGCGGAGGTTTCTGGCGTCGTACCCCATCACTATGTTTACCTAGGACAAACAGTCCAATTAGGTAGATCCAATTTCGAGAAAGAGGTCAGCCGACGAATCCAACTCGGATGGGCAGTGTTCGTGAAACTTAGGAGGATCTTCTCGTATAATATTCCGCAGTGTCTGAAAACAAAGGTTTATAACCAGTGTGTGTTACCAGCGATGACTTACGGCACTGAAACGTGGTCTCTAAATGTCGGCCTCATAAAAAGGCTCAAAGTCGCTCAGCGTGCTATGGAGAGGGCTATGCTCGGTATTTCTCTACGTGATAAAAGCCGGAATACGGAAATCCGTAGAAGAACGGGTGTAACCGACATAGCCCGAAGAATTAGCACGTTGAAGTGGCAATGGGCAGGCCACATCGCTCGACGAACCGACAACCGTTGGGGAAAAAAAAAAGGTTCTCGAGTGGCGGCCACGAATCGGACGACGCAGCGTAAGACGACCCCCCACTCGGTGGACTGATGACCTCATCAAGGTCGCAGGAAACCGTTGGATGCAGGTGGCACAGGACCGTTATAGATGGCATTCTCGTGGGGAGGCCTATGTCCAACTGTGGACGTTTACGGGCTGATGGTATGTGTAATGACAGAATAAGAAAACAAGTTCCTGTCCCCTTTCTTACACGTGGATATCGTAAAGACGACTAAATGATAAACATGTAATATGTATACAGGAGAAGAGAAACTTGAAACATAAGGTACCGTTTGACCAACGTATTCCGTGTGGTGACGGAGTAAGAATACTATTCACCACCCCATATCTTACCCATGGGTGATCGTACGAGACGACTAAGAGATATAAAACGCATATACCTAACATCTATGCGAGAAAAGGAAACCCTATACTAACACGCCTGACCAGCGTGGTATAGTAGGTTAACTTCCCTCCCATTACGGAGGAGGCCTGAGCCCAACAGTGGGACATTTAAGGGCTGTGATGATGATGATAGTGACCAACGTAGTAGGGATATTTACCTCCTGTCGTCGTAGGAGGCACTGCCGCACGCAGCAGTTAGATTGTGTTTGACGGGACGGCACACAGGACGCGACTCACTACCCGATATGTGCAAAGTGTGTTGACCGTTGAGGACTAGACCGAGATATATTGTGGTCTAGTCGATGCACGTACCATATACACGACGTACGTCCCAACTCAAGGTACGTACCTGTCTGTGACTGTAAACAATGTCGATTACACACAGGGATACTTTCTGTATTCAATTCTATTGTGACTTGTTGTTATACAATGTGTAGTTTCTACTCTACTACTGACTTTAATATTTATCATTTTATTTAATAATTAAATATAGGAGAGCTCGTGTTGTCGTATGACGATGTCTTCAACACATGTCATGTTAGTGATGTTGTGAACGAACTGACGGTTGTAGTACAACGTAATGTTATACAATTAATATATTTCATATCACTCATTACAATTGTTTCTAGAAATTTCTAAAATGTATCATTCATTGCTGGCACAAAATAATTGAACACATTATTCAATTAAATTTTTATTATTTAAACTTAATATTATTGAATTTATATATATAAAATATTCGTTGTGACGTCACGGGGGATGTATATGTGAACACTTGTGATATAACTCGTCGAACAATTTCAAATACAACTATGATATCAGTAAGATGTAGTTTGTTCGTTCGGTGATCATTTAAAGTATATATATATATTATTAACGATTGTTACAGCTGTATTGAGTGTAGTCTGATGCTGTACACACCGGCCGGGTGTTACTTACGTGTGTGTCGTTGGTGCGCTCCGTCACTCACGAGTCTGTCGATGTATCTGTGCACTTGTTTGTTTACGTGTGTCCGTCGGACCTTCAGTAGCTTACGCGAGTACACTCGTGCGCACTCTCACCGCCGGCGCGCGCGCGACTGTGGCGCCGACCGCCGACCGCCGACCGCCCCCGCACCTCCGTCAGGCTCCGTCTGTGTGTGTGACGTCACCGTGGCAGCGACCATCAGCCGTGCGCGCCTTCACACTACACAGTGACACCACGTATATTGTGTTGTCGGCCAACAGTGCACTGGCCGCGGACACTATGTAGAGTCGGTGATGTATATTAGAAAGTCGCTGTCGCTGTGTGTGTGACGTCACACGGCGCGCGGCGGTGAGTGACCGCTGCGCTGGCGCTGATCGTGTACACAGCCGACTGGTGCGCTCGAGCCGTCGACATTCACTGGTGGTGGCGGCGCGCTGGCGGGAGCTCCACGTGTGACGTCACCACCCCGCTACCGTTAGACGCACGCGCCACACACCATTTTAGACAGATAGGTATCACTTAACACAAACTTATAACAAACCATACAACTTAAAAAATTAATAAAAAATAAAGTAATATATTTTTCCTTTCGTACCTTCATTAAAATAAATTATTCATATTTTTAAGATGAGCATCGACCTGTTTACGGTCGTGGTGAATGTGAAGGTGATGAAGTAAGAACACAGTTCGCCACCCGCCCCATATCTTGTCCGTTGATGTCGTAAAAGACAACTAAATAATATTTATTTATTTATACATATAACACCTGTACAAAAAGGACAATTCTAAAAAAAAACTGTGACGATACGTCTGCGTACTACCAGCGTGGTAAGTCAGAACGCTGTCTGACGTGGTAGGTTAGTAGTCAGCGTCGGAGCGGTGTCCGCTGTGACATCATTGTCCGTTGGGCATTACGGCTGGTGAGGTCTCAATTCGGTGTTCGGACCTGTCAGCCGGTCTGCGGACTTGGTCAAGCAGCGCCGTGAACTTTTTACAACCATCAATACCAATCTGATGATGCCGCCCGTTTTAGCTGAGGCCGTGGGTGGATGGACCGGGGATTAGTGCGTCACTCGCAGAAACACCGACCGCGTGAGGGCGATGCTCCGGCAACAGAAAGGGTAACCCACCGGGCCGGCCACGGATGGTAAGGATACGGTACCACTGGTTGGTCCAATGATGATGGGGAGGAAACATGGTGGGTTACAGTTACAGGGCCACACTTCCTTTCCTTCCGTCGTCACAGACAGATTGGACGAGGACGACGACGACCATCAACATCATTCTCCTACACTTATCCCAATTACTCGAGGTCGATACAATATGTACACCTCTTTCATAGTACATTTTGTAAAAGTTATTGGCAATAGTTTTATGACCGGCCGCCTGCCTGACGTCAAACCTTCTTGGGAATGTAATTGTTGACCAAACGGCATCAGATAGAGTTGGCCCAGATCGTTATAAGGCTCTTAGTCGGCTTTTACGACATTCACGAGCAAAGTAAGGGTTGGTAGTATTCGTAGCCGCTACCACACAGCTTGTCTAGACCATTATCTGCCCAAAAAAAAGAAAATATAATCTGGGACCATAAAGCTGGTCCAGGGAGGATGATCATACGAACTAATGAACGCAAAGAGATGACTCTATTTTGTTTGGACTTTTTGAGAAAGTCTTAAGGAGTAGGTATACTACTCCTGTGCGATATTCAAGCTCCGACGATGAGCCCAGAAGGTCTGGGACAATTTTTAACTGCCTCGGGGGCTTATAGCTCTATCGATCATCAAACGAAGTACAACAGCACATTGCCACTTCTCAGACGTCGATATTCTGCGCGAGTATGGTAGGTACCACCGCGGAGGGACCGGCCCGCGGCTGTACACAGAGAGCCGCCGACAGCGTGCTCCTAACATTGTTAATCAGACGGTTGTTAGATCTATCATGTGTGTACATACAACGCAAGTGTTAGCCAGAAGCCCCACAAGCGCACTCAACACCTGCCAAATACATATGGAGGCGACACGCGACCGTCCCCACTCCCCATACAAGCGGTCGTGTCCGCGAACACACAATGTGTATATGCTATTCATCCTCGTTAATCCGTCGACCTCAAGCCATATACGAATATTGGGCGCAAGTAATCACCCAGATCTGAGAAATATTGACTTAAGTTTTTCTTAAGTTTATATTTTTGGATTAGAAACATTTGTTTTTCTTTCTTTTTTATTTGTTAAATACTGGTCACACATCACACTGGTCAAGTGAATTGGTGTAGATTTACGAATATGTATTTCTCAGTAATGAAAAAATATATGTAGGTATATATATATATATATATTGTTTGAATAAAGTTATTATACGTTTTTTGACTAGACTCTTGCGATACAAGTATTGACGTGTAGTGTCTGCTTTGTATTAAATTGTCCTTCGGCTGTGATGTGGCATACCTCAGATAGCCGTTGTACAATGCGCAGCAATCAGTGACATACCTCTGGTGTGGTGACCATGTCAGAGCAGTCATCTCGACGTTGACCTCGTGACGTGACGTGGAGCTGGTGGTAGAGTTGTGGACATGGCCGGGAGGTGTCACAGGAACTGTCCCGTTACTCCGGGCGAAACAACTACTTGCCATCTTGTTACTTTAAGTAATCACGAATGATACGCACTGTTCATGTAATACTTAGTATTATGTGTATATTTTGAAGGAAACGTAACGTCACGGAATTGGAAGGCGGCAGCTTCGTCGTGCTAGCTGTGCACCGCCGCCGGTGCGTTGTTTCGTCCCTGTGTAAGGTCGGGCGCGGGTTGCTCAACATGGAACAGATTAATACAATTATGTTTGTGGGCGGGGTGTGGGGTGCGGGGTGCGGGGCGTCGCTAATGCGCCTAACGAGATCACAGCGCCCGCGAAGCCCCGGCGCGCAGTAATCCTGTACATAAGCGGCGCGGCGCACGGAGGAGGCCGCAGTGACACCGCGAGCACAGCGCCGGCACCATGGTGTACAACTTCAAAGTGTTCAAGAAGTGCGCGCCCAATGGCAAACTCACGCTGTACATGGCCAAGCGGGAGTTCGTCGACCACATCTCCTATGTAGAGCCTATAGGTGGGTCGCCTCGCTGCGGTCTCCCAGTGTCTCACAAACTCCGACAACTGACTGAGCGCGTAGCTCCTCGATAGTTGTGTGAACCTGGCGGTCCACTAATGATGTTGTAGCATACCGGAGACGTGTCACGCTGTGCGATGGATTGGATTGATATAAATGATTTATGAGGGCGTGACTCCGCGCGGGGCGGGGGGCTCGCGTGAGTATCGATCAGATGCCTGTCTACCTGCCACAGCGTCCAGGGTCTATCTCTGAATGAAGAGTCCCCTCGCGTAAAGTATGCGTAAACAAGTGATGCGTGCGGCGTCTCGAAGGTGACCTCCAGGTGTAACTCACGACTCGATATTGATATTTCTTCCATTTAATTATAGAGGTAGACATTTAGCGCGTGTCGTAAAAGACGACTACGGGAGTGTGGACAAGTTGTTGTTTGTTTAAAAGTGAAACAAAACTGTATTCTGAACCATGGGGCCGACGTGCGATACTGTTGCCATTTGATCAAACTACATCAACACTAGGTATACCGTGGTGCAGTGTGTTGACAAGTGCAGCCGCAAGGGTCCCTGTGCATACATAGCATGTGCAGGTATTAGGTAATGAGTCCAGAGTCAGCTCGGGCGCATGTCTACCGACTGGTGTTGCTCGCAGATGGCGTGGTGCTGCTGGACGACGAGTACGTGCGCGGCCGTAAGGTGTTCGGCCAGGTGGTGTGCACCTTCCGTTACGGACGCGAGGCGGACGAGGTCATGGGACTGAACTTCTACAAGGAGCTGTTTCTCGCCTCCGAGCAGATCTACCCGCCACCAGAGAAGAAATCGTATGAGCTCTCGCGCACGCAGGTGCGTACTCTAATGGACGTCCGACATTTCAACGGTATCGTCGATGTCACGCTATGTATCCAGGTGTCTGATGATGTATGCGTGACGCACAGGAGCGGCTGATGAAGAAGCTCGGCGAGGACGCGGTGCCGTTCCGTCTGTCGGTGCCGGCGGGCGCACCCGGCTCCGTCATACTGCAGCCGGGGCTGGAGGACGAGGGCGAGCCATGCGGTGTGCAGTACTACGTCAAAATCTTCGTTGGTGACTCCGAGATCGATCGCTCGCACCGCAGGTACTGTGTGTGTGTGTGTGTGTGTGTGTGTGCACTCGACGCACTGTGTCTGGGTATGTGTGATGCGAGGCGGTCTACTTGTGCAGGAGTACGGTGGCGCTGGGCATACGCAAGCTGCAGTTCGCGCCAGTGAAGGCGGGTCCGCAGCCGTGCACCGTGGTGCGCAAGGACTTCGTGCTGTCACCCGGCCAGCTCGAGCTGGAGCTGACCCTCGATAAGCAGGTGCACAGACACCCTCTATACTGTTGTAATAGTTGTATACGTTCGAGTTATTTACACACATGGACATGTGTATTGTGTGAACGCTATAAACGTTATACCTAATATTGGTCGTCCCCTCCAGCTGTACATTCACGGCGAGACTGTGGCGGTGAACATGTGCGTACGCAACCACAGCAACAAGGTGGTGAAGAAGATCAAGGCGTGCATCCAGCAGGGCGTCGACGTGGTGCTGTTCCAGAGCGGCCAGTACCGCAACATCGTCGCCAGCGTCGAGACACAGTCAGTCACTGCACCAGTCGTCTGGCCGCTCAGATTCATTTGTATTGTTAAAGTGTTTAGGTGTCGTGATGTGACGCGTGCCGTGCTGTGTGCAGGGATGGGTGCCCGCTGCAGCCCGGCTCCAGTCTGCAGAAGGTGCTGCACCTGACGCCCGCGCTGTCGACCAACCGCGACAAGCGCGGCATCGCCCTCGACGGGCAGCTGAAGCGCGCGGACACCACGCTCGCCTCCACCACACTGTGAGCCACTCAACTGTGTGAAACTGTAAGGTTTTATTAGCTCTTACGTCGGAGCGATCAGTCACACCGTGTAGATAACATTAGTTCTGCAACAGTTGTAATACGTATATTGTTTATCCGTCTGTCCGCAGCGACGTGCGAGGTGGTCTGTGGCCCCACAACCTGTTCTATCGTCCGTTACGTATACGTATGCGGTTCACATGTTTTAGTTTACGTTTTGTGTGTGTGTGTGTGTGTGTGTATGCCTGTGCCTGTGTGTGTGTGTGTGTGTGTGTGTATGCCCGTGCCCGTGTGTATGTCTGTGCCTGTGTATGTGTGTGTGTGTGTGTGTGTGTGTATGCCTGTGCCTATGTGTGTGTGTGTATGTCTGTGCCTGTGCCTGTGTGTGTGTGTGTGTGTGTGTGTGTGTATGCCTGTGCCTGTGTGTGTGTATGCCTGTGCCTGTGTGTGTGTGTATGCCTGTGCCTGTGTGTGTGTGTATGCCTGTGCCTGTGTGTGTGTGTGTGTGTGTGTGTGTGTGTGTACTGTACCACACGTGTAACGCGCTCCAAACACATGTTTGTGATTAGAACAATGTGTACCGCTACAGGTGTAGTACAAGCGCGTGCATGTTGCAGGCTGCTGGATCCGGACCAACGCGACGCGTTCGGCATAGTGGTGAGCTACAGCGCCAAGGTGAAGCTGTACCTGGGCGCGCTCAGCGGTGAGCTGGTCGCCGAGCTGCCGTTCATCCTCATGCACCCCAAGGTACGTGTCTGTGGCGGCGATGCGGCGCACTCGTGTCTGTACGAGTCGTCCGTGTGACTACATGTGTGTCGGTGCTCGCAGGAGGGGCGCGCCAAGGTGATACACGCGGACAGCCAGGTCGACGTAGAGATGTTCCGCCAGGACACCGTGCACCACCAGGAGAGCGTCGAGGTGTACTAACCACGCGCCGCGCTCACCGCGCTCACTGCGCCAGCCTCACACATACACAAGAGGCTCACACCAATGATAAATATAATACAATACTAAACAAATGTGACGTGTCATTATTTTATACAATAGAACCACTCCACTCCTCACATCTCCACAACTCACAAGTTTTAACATAACGAGAGATAATTAGATAGATTAGAATTTGAGTTAGGTGACACATAGCAGAAATCCATTATTATTTTCAAAATGGAGTAAGGAAGGAAAAACATTATCACGGTAAATCAATATACCGTACACCTTGATAAGGAAGGAATATGAACAGGATTAGGGAGCGAGATTACCCGAAACCAGTTCGGTTTTGTGTCGGGCCGCGGGGCAACGGATGACATATTTACACTGTGCCAACTGTGCGAAAAATATCGGGGTGCACACAAAAACTTGCACATGGTATTCGATGACCTCGAGAAGGCCTATGATAGAACACTGAGAACAGTTTTGTGGTGGGCACTGAAAGAGAAAGGTGTGCCTGTGAAGTATTTTAGGTTAATCTGTGCCATGTACCGACAATCTAGGTCGTACGTGAAATCAGCGGCTGGAGACTCCGACAAGTTCAGTTTCGAAGTGGGTCTGCATCAAGGGTCGGCATTAAGTCCTTACCTCTTCCTGTTGGTAATGGACGCATTAACATCGGAGATATAGGAAGAGGTATCCTGATGCATGCTATTTGTTGATGACATTGTTCTCGTCAAGGAAGAGGGACTTGAGGTACAGAGCATGCTGGCAAAGTGGTGCTGTAAATTGGAGAATGCTGTCTTGAAAACCAGCAGACCCAAAACAGAATACATGTTCTGTATTTTCGGCAGTTTCTCCAATTCTACACCCATGTCCTTAGATGGAGTACCTATACCAGTATTCTCGGATTTCTGTTACCTAGGTTCTTTTATCCAAAGCGATGGCGACCTGGGTCGTGCGGTGAAGCATAGAATTGATGCGGGATGGATGAAGTGGTGGCAGATCACAGCTATAACATGCGACCCCAGAGTACCCCTTATATATATAAAACCCTAATAAGACCTGCTGTATTGTATGGATCAGCATGTTGGGCTACAAAAGCGACGTATGAGAGACGACTGCATGTAGCGGAGATGTGAATTATGAGATAGATGTGTGGTGTGACCAGAATGGATAAAGTAAGAAATAAACACATTAGAGGAAGTTTGAAAGTTCCACCAGTGATGGAAAAGTTAAGGAGTGAACGGCTGACGTGGTATGGACATGTGATGAGGCGGGATGAAAGTTATGTTGTGAGAGTTAGGTATGAATGTTGAAAGTTTTAGGGGTAAAGGAAGATCAAACAAAAGATGGATGGACTGCGTGAGGCATGACATGCATTGTCTGGGAGTGACTGCAGGGATGGCGTCTGATAGGATCGTATGGAAGAAGATGACATATCGCGTCGACCCCAAGCAATTGGGATAAGAGCAAGATGATGATGAAAGTCACTCTAAGTCTAGTTTCGATTCTTTAAATAATTAAAAATAATCTAAGTCCATTCTGTCTTCCCTAACTAAATATAACCACTGTATGTTGTCTGGGCGACGTGCGTGTCACTCCGTGCGAGTGGCGCCGGTGTCGCTGGCACACATAGCTCTCAATAGATGATGTCGCTGCCTAGTGTTCTGATATCTTCAGTCAATGTATATAATATAACCACTGTATGTTGTCTGGGCGACGCGCGTGTCACTCCGTGCGAGTGGCGCCGGTGTCGCTGGCACACATAGCTCTCAATAGATGATGTCGCTGCCTAGTGTTCTGATATCTTCAGTCAATGTATATAATATAACCACTGTATGTTGTCTGGGCGACGCGCGTGTCACTCCGTGCGAGTGGCGCCGGTGTCGCTGGCACACATAGCTCTCAATAGATGATGTCGCTGCCTAGTGTTCTGATATCTTCAGTCAATGTATATAATATAACCACTGTATGTTGTCTGGGCGACGTGCGTGTCACTCCGTGCGAGTGGCGCCGGTGTCGCCGGTGTCGCTGGCACACATAGCTCTCAATAGATGATGTCGCTGCCTAGTGTTCTGATATCTTCAGTCAATGTATATAATATAACCACTGTATGTTGTCTGTGCGACGTGCGTGTCACTCCGTGCGAGTGGCGCCGGTGTCGCTGGCACACATAGCTCTCAATAGATGATGTCGCTGCCTAGTGTTCTGATATCTTCAGTCAATGTATATAATTGGTATGTACTGTTGTCATAACGTTGACGTTATAACGTTCGTCGTGCTCGACCTACACCACGCCGCTACATCAGGCAACTGTTGAGCTTACATCATCATCATCTCAGCTCATAAATACACATTGTTGGGCTCGAGCCTCTTCATAATAGGAGGGAAATCGACCTACCGCATTGCGCTGGTCAGACGTGTTGGCATTAATTCCGAGTTTTCCTTTCCTTGCATAAATGTTATATACCTTTTTATATCCCTTAGTCATCTTTTACGATCACCCACGGGTAAGATAGGGTGGTGAATTGTATTCTTACTCCATCACCACACGGATTACGGTTGAGCTTACATGTTGTGTTATATAGGTGGAACCTACTGTTCAAGTAACACTCTCTATGGGACGTTGAAATCAGTGTTGTACTATGTAGAGTCGTCATATTTATTAATTATGTTATATTATAACTGTATCAACAACAACGTACACTATAATTAGCTTACAACATGTACGCGTTATACGCTACAGGTGCGCGGCGCCATCTGTTGGTCGTGGCGAGCTCCTCTACATTCGTCTGTCAGACGTGCTAGTGCGGGCCTCTGCCGCATGGCGGCACCAAAAACAGCCCAAACAACTAGTTTGTGTCATCGTACTAACGAGATAAATATTGTTTATAAATACATAAAATGTTATATACTGTTATAATTATTACTATTGAATGTACAATTTGTTTCAACGATCTCAGATACTAGAATGTGAATTGACATAGGTTTTAAGGCGTAGTACATAACGCAGCGATAAATAGGAGCGGAGTGTGTAGTGTGGATAAATGTTACAAAATAAAACATGTAATATTGAAAATATGTATATAAATATTGTCAATTATACATTATTTTTTAAATCATTTAAATTATTCTATCACCGGATCGAAAAGTGGCCACAAACTGAGAAGATCCGACAACGAACTTAGTGGGCTAGGCCTTTAATAAGTTACATAAATTATTAATATAAGGGTTTCGTTTTTTTTCCTTTTGAGGTACGGCACCCTAAAAATGATTGGATACATGTTTAATCTGTATTAGCTCCAGTGAGATGCCCTTCAAATACGGATTAATTTTTAATAGTTAAATACAAAATTAAAACAAACAAAAATCAAAAATGGATGGACCAGATCTCGCAAGGGGCACCCGATCACGACTTAACTACTGGAACAGCCATCACGGCTCTCAATCACATTTGAGGGAATACCGCAATCAGAGACCTTTTCAGTGAGCATGACCGCACCATAATCTATAAATTACAAACACGTTAGACAAAACACGCTACACTGTACAATCAGGAAAATACAAAAAATACAGAGTTCAGACGACAGTGAGGATCGGCATCAAAACGCGGTGAGAGTTAAAATTATACGAGTATAAAGCAATTGCTGAAAGAGGAGCGGCTCATAACCATTACGTATTATCATTTACATAATCCGAAATGTTGTAATATCCTTTTCTCCAAAGTCTATATTTGCTAGCCTTTAGTAAACGTATTCATTGGGCATATCTCGGATATCTTCAGGTAGTTTGTTGTACAAGCGTATACATTGCCCCATGAAAGACCTACTAAAGTTTTGTAGGCGAGTATAATGGACAACTAGATTATCCTTATTTCTGGTGCTCACACGATGAATGTCACTCTAGTTACCAAATTTATATATTATTTTATATATAATATGTTTTTGAATATAAATTGTGGTACAACAGTTATAATGTTGATTTCTCTAATTTTTTCTGCAGTGAAGCTAGGGCTGTAGGGTAGGGCCTAGATAATAAATGGCGCGGAGCCCGCTTTTAGAGAACAAACATGTTATTCAAATCTGCAGAGCAACCCCAAAGCAGTATGCCATAAGACTGTGGAAGTAGACGAAATAAACAGTTCTAGCCGTCTCAATATCGGTTAACATTCGATTTTTTTAATTAAGCCGCTGACCTCAGCCGTCTAAACAATTTTTCTATATGAAGGCTCCAATGGAGGTTATCCGTATGGTGACGGAGTAAGAATACGATTCACCACCCTCTATTTTACCCGTGGGTAATCTAATATCGTGGGTAATGGTGACTAAGGAATATGAAACGCATATAATCTATGCACGAGAAGGAAAACTCGAAACAAACCGTATATCAACACAACCGACCATCTTGGTATAGTAGGTCAATTTCCCTACCATTGTGGAGGAGGTTCGAGCCCGGCAGTGGGACGTATATGAGCTGAAATGATGAATGGAGTTTAACATCGATGGTAGGTAATACCCAAAAATGCCGTGGACTCCACAAGGTCTAGACCTTGTGACCCTAGGGCCACACCATTTATTTGAACATGGGTTTCCACTAGTCTCACATTAGGTGTGGTCAATTTAATACATTTGGTTTTCTTTTCATTAAGAACCAAGTTGTTTGTACTGAACCAATGAACAACATTTGACAGAGCGTGGTTCACATCGTCATAATTAATCATTTGTCTTTTAATTTTAAGCAATAAGGAGGTATCATCTGCGAACAACACTATGTTTTGGTTATCCCCTACATAATAAGGTAAGTCATTAATATATACAAGGACCAGTTACGGCCGTACCCACAGCCGATTGTAACATTTTGATTACAGACAAGTCGGGGGTGACGACATTAGTGTTATCACTCCGTCAACACACGGGCAGGTAATGGCTATTGTAAATGTAATACAATATTACAGCCAATGTCACGAGACGACGTATGTATGTGTTCCAACAGTACCATAGCGTTGTTGTTCATTACGGAGAGACGCAGCCGGAGCTGGTGACGCAGCAGCAGCGCGCTACGTTTGGTGTTCCCGGCGTCACAACTACAACAACGTGACACATGTACCAACTGTTGGTACTCACTACATGGCATCAACACGGTACGCACACGACCAGTACACTAGATGACATTGCGCCACCCGTGGAGGCCCGCCTCCATGACCGTACAACAGTTACATAGATACGGAGATGTATCAACATTTACTTATTTTGAGAGATAACAATTAAATCAAAAACTTCAAGTACTCTGTGTTAATTACAAATTATAACGACTATGTCATACATACATACATACCATCACGCCATATCCCTTAGAGGGTAGGCAGAAAGAACAGAGTACCTCAGAACTTCAGAAATCCTTGCATACTTCACTCGCTTTCTCAAAATTCATAATTCTCTTCATACACACTCGCCGGTTATACTATGTCATAATAAACTCATTTGCAAAAAAAACGGGCGGTTTTGATTTTCATTCATATTTAAAAAGATACAATACCAAAAAGGTTTCAATCGTTTGTACACGTTACTGGCCGGTTTTAAAAATGCTGTGGTATTTAAAAACGTACGTTCTAAATTCAATTTTTCATTTGATGTTCATTTTTACAGAAAACCCCTTTTTATCCTACATTTTTGGCGCGAAGTTCCAGAAGTTAACATCGACTTTCATAACTTTTATTCAATTTTTATCGATTAATTTCATATCCTTGACTGTCAAAGCTTTATTTAATGCTGTTTGGCTGTATCAAAAATGGTAGATAAAGTGGTAAAAGCTACCAAAATTATCGCGCTGCTTGAAGAGGGTTGCAGCCAATGTTTCGTGGCTAGGAGGCTAAATGTTAGTCGCTCGACAGTCCAAAGGACCTGGCAGCGATATCAGGAGACTGGTTCCGTCGAGAGAAGGCCTGGTTCTGGAAGAAAACCATGTACCCAACCACGGGATGATCGTTTTCTTGTGAGTCGCGCATTGAGAAATCGCAAATCTTCGTATGTGGATCTTAAGAACAACCTCCAAGAAGTAAGAAATGTGCATATTAGTTTATGGACGGTCAGGAGGAGGCTTCTCGCTGCCAATATACGCAGTCACCGCCCGGCCCGCGGCCCCAAATTACTCCGTGAGCACAGAGTTAACAGGCTTAGGTTCGCTAGAAATTGTGAATCATGGACTCAAGACGATTGGAATAGGGTTTTGTTCTCTGATGAAGCCAGGATATCTCTGTTCGGTGAAGATCGACGTCGGCGAGTGCTAAGAAGACAAGGAGAACGCTTTGCAGAGGCATGTTTCGAAGAAATCACACCTTATGGTGGGGGCTCTGTTATGTTTTGGGCAGGAATAAATTCAATGGATCGTACAGAGTTAGTCTTCATTGAAAACGGCTCACTGACTGGGCATCGATACATAACGGAAGTTCTAATTTCTCATGCACAACCCGCATTGGCCGCTCTAGGTGAAGACTCGATTTTTATGGACGACAATGCTCGCGCCCACCGATCCCGCGATGTTAATGCGTATGTGCAAGAGGTCGGCATTCGTCGTTTGGATTGGCCAGCTCGAAGTCCCGACCTCAATCCCATAGAGCATGTCTGGGACGTTCTGAAACGGCGTGTGAGATCAGTACACCCGGCTCCGCAGACCATCAGAGAGCTGAAGAATGTGATTACTGCGGAGTGGGAACGTATTCCGCAAGCAAGTATCCGGGATATACTCGCTAGCATGCCCAGACGAATTCAAGCTGTGATTTTAGCTAGAGGGGGTCACACTCGATACTAAACATTTATCTGCTTTTACTTTATTAAAGAAAAACAAACAAAAAAACTTTTTTATTTTTACTTCATGAGCATATGCACTACTAGCGAATATACACTACTAGCGAGGTTTAGCATTATTTCCCATAAATTGTATCTAAATTTTATGAAATACTGATGAAAACGATTATTTTCTTATTAATTTACCAAATTGTGTGGATAAAACTACCTATAATTATCAAACAAAGAAATATTAACATTTGAAATGGTTCATTGCTTAGGTGCCCGTTTTTTTTGCAAATGAGTGTATGTATATTGAAACGTTGAAATTAGCTGATGCTCAAACGGGCGACTTCGTTCGCGTAATATTATTGAATTGATCCTTCTAGTTACATAAAAGGGAAGCAATAATTTTAAAAATTTAAATGACAATACCTACCTACCTTATTAGTGACATCAGATTTAATGAAACAAAGACTAAATATTGCTCTGATATGAACTTAATCAATTTGTGAAAACTCCGGAGCCATTCGTTCAGTAATTTTAGAGACTAGCGTGTACATAAATAGACACAGAAACACAAACATACAGACACATAAAAAAAATCCTAAAAATGTTTTTTGTCGAAAAACCCAATACAACTATTGGGCCTTTCGTACTGTCTATACTCATTATTTAATAAATGTATCAAATGTACAGACACGCTGCTTCTACTCATTTATTATGTGTACTCGTATTGTTGTTCGATATGTTGTGTACGTGGTACGTGTAGTGTTTGTCGTAAGTACCGACCTGATCCGGGGCGGCTCTAGCACATGTAGCGCCCGGGTGCAATATATCACCTGGCACCATCTTGTATTAAAATGCGTCAACAGAATGGAATAGGTTGATAGTTACAACACGTTCAACTGAATGCCGAACCTCGCTAGAACGCGTTGTCGCATGCTTAGTTTCGTTGTTTTGACACGAGAACAGGTAAACGCGATCGGAATATGAAATTATAGTGAGTATGGCAACCTACCCAAACCTGTCAAATACCGCACCCACTACGTTTGTAAATGATTAGGCACTACAGTCCGCTGCGTGCGGTATGCCCGTTCCATGCGGAGCGTTACAGTGGAGGCTCTATGTGTCCCGAACGGCTTTCGGTGCCCCCTAACATCCGACGCCCGGGTGCACCGCATCCTCCGCACTATAGGTAGAGCCTCCTTTGGATCTGATTATATATGGCGAGTGGCTGTTGTCCACGACTTCGAATGCCTACTTAGACCATCATTCTCCTGTTCTTGTCCCAATTACTTGCAGTCGATGCAATATGTACCACTATTCCTACATATTGCAAAGGTTATTGCCAATAGTTTTATGCCCGGCCGCCTGCCTAACATCAACCCTCCTTGGGAATGCAATTGTTGACGAAATGATATCAGGTAGTGTTGGCCCAGGTCATTATAAGGCTCTTGGTCGTCTTTTACGACATCCACGAGCAAAGTAAGGGATGATAGTATTCGTAGCCGCTACCACACAGCAACAATGGCAGCTTAGATGTATATTAAAATATCACTCGTTGTTTGTGTGAAGTTATACTTCTTTTGGCGCGTTAGGGATAAATGATGAGAATAAATATTTACGATTAAACTTTAAACTTTATTGGAACGAAGTTCCTTATCGCGCGTTGTGAAAGGGGGCTAGACGGAAAAAATTCTTACGAAAAGTTGTCACGACACTTTTTGCTATAGTAAGCTATTGTAAGCTGTGCGGCGTCGCATGTTTCTCTGTCTGTCTCTCTCTCTCTTATAGAAAGCAAGCCAGATATTTTCATTTCTATTTCGCATTGAACAGTGTGGTGTCGCGACGATTTTTTTTATAGATAGAGTGATTCAAGAGGAAGGTTTATATGTATAATATATGCATAATGTACTAGAGAAACACTGATAATTTTAGAGGTTTCTAATGTGATGTCGTAAATAAACACATTATTTTGCGCTTACATTGCAAACGCTGGCTGAACCCTACGAAATAGATCAAAATAAAGTACTACAGTATTATACAGCTTAAAAAGGCCTACAAAAAAGTCCGCGATGGTATATATCTATCTCTTAAGGATAACATACTATATCCATGTTAATACTTTAAAAAATGTTCTATTATAAAACGATAATTGAAAAGCTATTTACACAAATACTGTATTAATCCTTATCATTTTAAATACATTAGTTGGCTTGAGCATTTCATGAAGATATTTTTTTTCCTTCATACCATGCAAATTAAATCAATACCTTAAGAGATATAGCAAAATCAAAATAATGCGCAACGAAATTATTTTCGCCCGTGACCGGGCCGCGTGGCCGGCTCGCGTTCGAGCTCGGGGCCGAGTTTTGGTAGTCTAGTGGAATTGTATATCCTATTATTAATATTATAAACGTGAAAGTTTGTAATAATGTATGGATGTGAACATGTTTGTTGCTCTTTCACGTAAAAACTACTGAATGGATTTTGATGTTTATAGTAATATAGCTTGCACATCAGAATAACAAATAGGTTATAATTTATAAAGATATTTTGCAAATTGGCTAAAATATAACGATAAAAATCGCTTAAGGCAGAAAAAAATATATAATTAAAATAGAACTTCGTTCCATCCGGGTGTCCCTTGACACCTCCGGTTCTTTTTAACTAGATAATGCGTTATAATAAAACTTTCAATGTATTAAATACCTTTTTTTCTATTGTTAGTGTCGTTTTTTCTACAAATGTAGAATAAGGCGAAAGATAAAATATTTGAAAAGATTTTTATCTTGTTACGCCAAAGAAGTATTACTTCTAGCGCGTGTACATAAGTACACATACACTTTTTTATTATAAATTATTTTAACTTTTTTTTTTAAAATAATACTTGTTTTACGGGCTCTATCGCGTTTCTTTTACGGGCTCTATCGCGTTTGTTTTACGGCCTCTATCGCGTTTGTTTTACGGACTCTATCGCGTTTGTTTTACGGACTCTATCGCGTTTGTTTTACGAACTCTATCGCGTTTGTTTTACGGGCTCTATCGCGTTTGTTTTACGGACTCTATCGCGTTTGTTTTACGGACTCTATCGCGTTTGTTTTACGGACTCTATCGCGTTTGTTTTACGGGCTCTATCGCGTTTGTTTTACGGACTCTATCGCGTTTGTTTTACGGACTCTATCGCGTTTGTTTTACGGACTCTATCGCGTTTGTTTTACGGACTCTATCGCGTTTGTTTTACGGACTCTATCGCGTTTGCATTTGATTTTATTTTGATCTATTGGACGTGAGACACCTTAGTCCCACCGTGATCACAAACGCTGTAAAGTTTTCAAAACGTGGGAAAATTAAAAATCAAATACAAACGCGATATAATCTGTAAAAGAAGTTTTATTTCAAATGTAACTTCTTTATAAAATTATTATCAATTAGATTTTGTAAACTACACACACACACAGTTGTATTGTACATTTCATGTTGTTGTCGCGACGTTTAAAAGCATTTTTAACGTAATGTTGTCGACAGAGTCGTCTTCTTATCCTCAAGTCCTTTCCTTTGATGCCAATATTAAGTGGATTGTGAAGAAAATATAATCTGTCTTTTTAAAATGGCGGCCATATTGAATTTAGAAGATGACATCATCATTAACTTTATCGTTTTCTAGTTTTCAAAACTTTGCATTTGATAGCCATGTTGTAATGGGATGACAAATTTAACGTGCGAGATATGATTATAGACAGACAGACAGACACCGGGACAGGGATACTTAAAATAAAACCTTGTAATTTAACTATTAAAACACGTAAAAATATTTTTGATTACCGTAATATGTCTTTGTAAACAATGTTGTTTCTACTGTAGTTGTGTATCAAACGACTTCACAACTAGATAAATGTATTGTATATTGTGTTTATGAACTGTTGTTAGACATAGCTATACTATTTGACCTGAACTACATAAATTAAATAAATAATAAATAAAAAAAGTTTGTTTACTTTTGTGTTTGTTCAGCTGGTAGATGGAAATGGCTTTAACAACTTCGCACGGACTATTTGATTTGTGTTAGCGCCACAGTGTTGACAGTTGTCTGTCGACAGCTGCGGGCCCCTCCATCCGGAGTAGAACCACACTCTCACAGAAAATTGATGCCTGAGCGAGACAGCCGGCAGCCTAACCTTTTGAGTGGGTTTGGAGTTTTCGATGGCAGGCAGCGACCTAGCTGTACTACTGATATTGCACTGGGTGGCAGTAACACTTTATCAGCAGGTGAGCTGCTTGGATGATATCCGAAAGGGTAACCCGCCGGGCTGGCCACGGATGTCAAGGAAACGGTGGCCGGCCTAATGACGACGGGTAGGGAGTACGTTGGGTATGGGGGCACAGGTCGCCCTTCAAAAAAAAGTGTGCTGCTTCATCGTTTGCAAACATAAATAATTAATTTAAAATATTCGTGTACTTAAGTGTTAGCCGCAGATGGCTTGAACAGGGGTACTATCCCAGAAACCTCCACGCGGTGTACCCTGGGTGCGGGCGGCGGTCCCCAGTTCGTCTGTTGTACTGTCGTCCGTAGCGAATATCTGCGCGATTTCGCTCCTTACTCTACTACAGTCGTAGTAGAGGTTATAGGACGCGAAATATCGGGACGGGCTCAGTCACTCATTCATTTGAGGGCTGGGCAGGCACTTGCCACCGCCCACACATCGTAAACCTGATTCTTTGCTTGTCTTAGCTTCAGGAGCGAGGGTCTTGGCTTAACCGCCCGGACCGCGAGGAAGACAACCTCTATAAAGAGTCCGAAGTAACATTCGGACTCGGAAATCACCCAGAATCTTAAGTTCTGGCGTGCGGCGAGAAGATGCATGGCAGATGGGTTGTTCTGTTCTTAGCACGCTCCAGCCAGGGTACCGGCTGCCCCCCTGGTTGGTAAATGTAGGCTTGCCCGGGTAAAGGGATCTCTGCCCGGGTCGACGTATTGTATCTCCCATAATCGTGGGATCAATAATGGATACGCAAAAATTAAAAATAAATAACGACGGGGATCGTAGCGATCTTCACCCCAAGGCCCGGTTAAGCCGATCAAAAACTGACCTAAACGACGCCTCGTCCTCAGGACTTGAGGCATCCGCCGAGGGCCCGGCACAAATCGTGGAGGCCCAAAAAGTGAAGCGGAAGTCGCCCAGGAAGAGCCGGGGGCAGGCTTCCAGCTACAAGAGGAGGATGGAGGAGCGGCGTGCGCGGAGAGAGGCTGCCGCCGCTGAAAAGGACGATGGTGGCAGAAATGCTGCAGAGCCGTCTACGGACGAGGGCGACAGTGACGTCGCAGAGCCGTCCGTGGATGAGGGCAGCAGATCTGCCGCTAAGATGGACGAGGGCGGTGTATCCGCAGGGCCGTCCAGAGGAGAAAGCGGGTCGGACGCTAAAGCCCCCGCTAAGTCGTCGCCGCGTCCTGTGGCGACGGCTGAGAAGACCAGGGAGGAGGCCCTCCCCTCGCAGGTGCGAAAGCGCCCCCTGAGCAAGGGAGGCAGCTCGGGCGCCGACTCCGAGGGGAGCGGGACCATCATGCCTCCACCGAAGGTGCCGGCTTCTCGCAGGGGGCGAGGGGCGGCAGTAGCAGGTAGAAGGTCGGCCACCCCTCGGCGTGAGGTGGCGCCTGCTGCGAGCGACGGCCCCCTGGACCTGCAGGCTGAAAATGCCCGCCTTAGTGGCGAGGTCTCAGGCCTGCGGGACCTGAACCGCCAGTTGGAGTCCGAGCTGGAGTCGGTGCGTCGGGTAAACCGCATGTTGGCCAAAGATATGGCCGACCTGCGGGCCCAGATGGCGCAGTTCCTACCGCCTGCGCCAAAGCCGTCGGCCAAGGCGCGCAAAACAGCTGCCGCGGTGAAACCCGTCCCTGCGGCGAGGAGGACGCCCCCCGCTGCGGAGGGCACGCCGCCGGCTGAAGCCGTCACGGCCACCGAGCCGACACCTGTCCCGGTAGCGAGGAGGACGACTCGCGCCACGGCGACGAAGTCGCCAAGCGTCTCGGAGCGGGCCCCGGTGGAGGCTCAACTGGAGACGCTGACCCCGCTGCCGACCCCGATGCCAACCCCTGCGGTGGGAGGATTGCCGGATGAGTCCCTGCGCGCGATAATCGACGCAGTGGGGAAAATTGTCGATGCGCGCTTCGCCGTTCTGGAGGCAAGGCTGCCTCCAGAACCACGTGTCCGGCCGCCGCTTTCCGCAGATAAGCGGCCACATACGGCACCAGCCCCCGCCCCGCTGCCTTGTCAGGGTGGCCGCGTGGGGAGCTACGCCGCGGCCGCGGCCGGGCCTAAGCCCAAAGGCCCCGGCCCCGCTCCGAAGGGACCTGCCCTGAGGCGGAAGACGGCGCCGGCTCCTGCCGGACCGCTGAAGCCGCCCGCAACGAAACCGCCGGCGACGACCAGCGAGGCTGCGACGAGGCCTTCCGCGTCTGGCACGACTGCCGTACCCGAAGAGGGTTGGCAGGTGGCCGAGCGCGATAGAAGGAGTCGCGGCCAAAGAAGGAGAGCGGAGGCCAAGCGCGCCGCTGAGGTCTCCGCTCCCAAGGCAGGAGCTGGCGACAAGAAGAAGAGGTCGCGCAAGGGGCTCAAGCCGCCAAAGACAGCCGCAGTGGTGATCACTGTGCTGCCTGAGGCGGCCGAGAAGGGCCTCAACTACGAGGCCGTCTTGAGGAAGGCCCGGCGGGAGCTAGACGTCTCCGATATTGGAGGCGTCGAAGCCAGGAGCCGCAAGGCCCGGACGGGGGCTCGAATCCTCGAGTTCCCAGGGGCCGAGGGCGCCAAGACGGCTGACAGCGTAGCTGAGAAGCTGCGAGGTCTGTTCGCCGAGGAGGGTGGCATCAGGATCGCCAGGCCTGTCAAGTGCGCCGAAATGCGCATTTCGGGTCTGGACGACTCCGTGACGGTGGAAGACATCCGGGAGGCTATTGCCTCGAAAACCGGGTGTCCCATGGACACCGTCCGGGTCGGTGCCATTCGTCCCGGTCCGGGTGGCGTAGGTGCTGCCTGGGCGCAGTGCCCGGTGGAGTCGGTCAGGCAACTGGCCGGCTCAGGCAGGCTCCTCGTGGGCTGGAGCTCGGCGCGGGTAACCGTGCTTGAGCACCGGCCTGCGAGGTGCTATAAGTGCATGGCGGTCGGACACACTCGACCGACATGCACCAATTGCTTCGACTGCGGCGGATTGTGTTTCCGCTGCGGTCAGACCGGGCACGTGGCGGCATCTTGCGCCGCCCCGCCCCACTGCCCCGCGTGTGCGGCGGGCAATAAGCCCGCCAAGCACCGCATGGGTTCTGGGGCGTTCAGACCTCCTGCTTCGGCCCCAAAGGGTCGGGGCGGCCTTTCGACCACGGCCGCTCCCACTCCTAGCGCGGCCCGATCGCCCACTGGCGAGGTGGAGGTGATGGATACGGCCCACTAATGGCTGCAGAATCCATTCACCTCCTGCAAACCAACACCAACCACTCCGCCGGAGCGCAGGATCTCCTCCTGCAATCCATGGCGGAGTGGTCGATTGGTGCAGCCGTAGTCGCGGAACCGTACGTCGTGCCTGATCGCCCCAATTGGGTGGTCAGCCGAAACGGAACTGCGGCAATCGTCGTCTCAACGCAGCGGCACTTCCCGTCCTTATCCCTTTTGGATAGGGGCGAGGAATTTGTCGCTGCGGAATGGGGAGGGGTCACACTCTACAGCGTTTACCTCTCCCCTAACAGGAGAATGGACGATTTCAGGGCCTCCCTCACCACCTTGGAGGCTTCGATACGGCGACTGGCACCGGGCCTCGTCCTGGTCCTGGGGGACTTCAACGCCAAATCCACGGCGTGGGGGTCCCCTATGACGGACGACCGCGGGCGGGCGGTCGTTGAGTGGGCGGCTTCACTGGGCCTCTGTGTTGTTAACAGGGGCTCAGTGAACACGTGTGTGCGGCAGCAGGGCGGGTCGATAGTGGACTTGTCGTTCGCTAGCCCTGCTGTCGCGCCACGGGTGAGGAACTGGAGTGTCCTGGAGGAGGCGGAGACCCTGTCGGACCACCGGTACATCCGGATGGAGGTCTCCCCCCGGGAACCCGGTAGGGGTCACAGGGCGGACGGAGCTCCCGCGTTTCCGCGGTGGGCTGTGGGTCGTCTTGATAGGGACTTACTGGCGGAGGCGGCCATCGTTCACACGTGGCTGTCCTCACCGCCCCCAGCGGACGGAGTGGACGCTGAGGCTGTCCGCATCCGCAGTGCGTTAACGCAGATCTGCGATGCGGCCATGCCCAGGGTGCGGCGTCTACCTCCGAGGCAGGGGGTCTACTGGTGGTCCCCAAGACTGGCGGACCTTCGCGCGGCGTGTATCAGTGCCCGAAGGTCCTACACCCGCAGCCGGCGGCGTCACCGCGACGCTGAGCGGGAGGGCCAGCTGTACGAGGCGTACCGCAGTGCGCGGACTGCCTTTCGGCTGGCCATCCGAGCCGCCAAGGATGCGAGTTGGCAGGAGATGTTGGACGGTCTCGACCGTGACCCCTGGGGTCGCCCGTATCGCGCGTCGCTGAACAAGCTTCGCGCGCGGGCCCCCCCCCTCACCGAGACCCTCCAGCCCGACTTCCTCTGTAGGGTGATCGAGGAGCTATTTCCACGGCAGTCGGGAAACACGCCCCCGGTCATGGCTTCGCCAGATCAAGACCGGGAGGCCGACGACGAGAGTGTTCCACCCGTGACCGAGTCGGAAGTGGGGGCGGCAGTGGCGCGGATTCGCTCCGCCACCACGGCCCCCGGCCCGGACGGAATATCAGTCCGGGTCTTGACGTCGCTCCTCGAGCACTTCGAGCCTCGCCTCAGGCAACTGTTCAACGCCTGTCTGACGTCTGGACGGTTCCCTGAGTGCTGGAAGGAGGGGAGGTTGGTTCTCCTGCCAAAGCCGGGACGGCCCCCGGATTTGCCGTCGGCCTACAGGCCCATCGTGCTTCTCGACGATGTGGGTAAGCTGCTGGAGCGTGTCCTCGCTGCCCGCATCGTCCGACACTTGGAGGAGGTGAGGCCCGATCTGTCGGACGCTCAATATGGGTTTAGGAGGGGGCGTTCGACCATCGGGGCCCTGCTACGCCTGAGGCAAACGGCCGCGGAGGCTGTCGCCGGCAAGGGAGTGCTGTTGGCGGTGTCGTTGGACATCGCCAACGCATTCAATAGTCTGCCATTCAGCTGCATCAGGGAGGCGCTCCGGTTCCATGGAGTGCCCCTGTACCTCAGGCGGCTGGTGGCAGACTATTTGGAGGGGCGCAGTATCCTCTGCGCGGGTCCCGCAGGGGACATTGTGCGGACGCCCATGTCGTGCGGTGTTCCACAGGGGTCGGTTCTGGGGCCGACTCTGTGGGACATCGGGTACGACTGGGCGTTGAGAGGGAGTCTCCCTCCCGGGCTGAGCTTGGTGTGCTATGCTGACGACACGCTCGTCACAGCCCGGGGCAGGACACTCGAAGAGGCGGCGAGCCTGGCCACTCTCGGCACCGAGGAGATGGTCAGGCGAATCGAGGCGCTGGGGCTCAGGGTGGCCTTAAATAAGACGGAGGCCCTATTATTCCATGGGCCACGCGTAAGGCTGCCAACCGGCGCCTCGTTAGTCGTCAACTCCATCCAGATCAACATCCAGGCCCATATGAAGTACTTGGGTCTGGTGCTCGACGGGCGATGGTGGTTCCGGGAGCATTTCCGACAGATTGCTCCCCGGCTTGTCGGCGCGGCGTCCGCCCTTTCTCGGCTCATGCCGAATGTGGGCGGACCCAGTTTCGAGGGCCGACGGCTGTATGCGGGGGTCATCCGCTCGATGGCCATGTACGGCGCACCCGTGTGGGCGAGGGCTCTGAACGCCCAGCTCAGGGCGGTTCTGTGGAGGCCACAGAGAGCCATGGCGGTCAGAGCCATTCGCGGGTACCGCACGGTGTCGACAGAGGCGGCGTGCCTATTGGCCGGGACACCCCCGTGGGACCTAGAGGCGGAGATGCTCTCCGACCTCTACCGGCGGGTTACCTCAGTGCGCGAGGAGGGTGGCTCCCCATCGTTGAGCGAGATAGCCACCTGGCGCGAGGACGCCCGCCGAGACGTCATCGCCCGTTGGGTTACGCGGCTGGAGAGGCCTAGACACGGTGTCGTGACCGTCGAGGCCTTTCGGCCCGTATTGATGAAATGGATGGAGCGGCGGCACGGGGTCCTCACCTTCCGACTGGTGCAGGTGTTGACGGGGCACGGGTGCTTCGGGAAATACCTGCACACGGTCGTGTACAGAGAGTGGACTCCGGGCTGCCATCATTGCAGTAGTGGCGAGGACACGGCGCAACATACGCTCGAGGAATGCTCGGGCTGGGACGGGCAGCGCCGTGACCTCGTCGCTATTATCGGTGCCGACCTGGCGCTGCCGGCTGTCGCGAGGGCGATGGTCGACAGCGTCAGGAATTGGGACGCGGTCGCCGCCTTCTGCGAGGCTGTCATCTCGCAGAAGGAGGCGGCGGAACGAGTCAGGGAGGACTCCCGCGACCCGGGCCGCCGCCAGCGGCCGGGGCGGCGCAGGCGCGAATACCTGCGCCTGATGCCGCCCTAACCCAGGCCTCGGGTGATCGGACCGGGGAATTGTCCGGTCACCCGACGCGAGGCCACCGCGTGAGGGCGACGCCCCGACGGCGAAATCTGTCGGGGCGCCGACGAGAGGAACCCGCGAGGGTAAACCGCCGAGCGGACCACCGAAGACAAAGATCGGGTACCGGTGGTCCGCTCGCACGGCGAAGAGAGAGGATTTTACGGTGGGTCTATGGGGTCACGCGCCGCCTTCTCCGTCACCCCGGACCGATTCGGCGGGGCGAGACGCACCCATAGCCTACCAATAAAAAAAAAAAAAAAAAAAAAAAAAAAAAAAAAAGATGGCTTGAACAGTTCTGCCCGGACTGCGGCAGCGGCGAGGACTCGGAACATGGAGGTTAAACAATTTATATTTTGTGTTGTGCTTAGCTTTTGGTCGCAGAGAGTTTTGATAGCTTGGTCCGGACTATGGATGAGCGCTGAGGGCTCTCAACTCGGTGAAAGTATAGTAACTGCCATAGTCCAAAGGAAATCATAATACGATTCAAAAACGGCGTAGAACGCCATCTATTGAATGTAAAAAGATGAAATATTTATTTATACATTTTTAGTACATACATATCATCACGCCATATCCCTTGCAGGGTAGGCAGAGAGAACAGAGTGCCAGAGAACTCTACCTCTGCATACTTCACTCGCTTCCTCGACATTCATAATTCTCTTCATACACGCTCGCCGGTTTCGGCGACCCTTGACTCCACCTTCCTTCAGTACATGACCGATCTGGTCTAGGTAGGTTAGTCTCGGTCTCCCTCGGTACCTACATCCTTCCACTTTCGCATTGTATATCTTCTTAACCAGGCGTTCGTTCGGCATTCTTTCCACATGTCCGAACCATCGGAGCATTCCCTTTCGCATCTTTACACCAATACTCTCTTTCATACCTACTCGCTCTCTTACGTCGTCGTTACGAATGCGGTCGGTCAGCCTAACTCCACAGATTTTCCGCAGAGATCGCATTTCGACAGCATTCATTTTAAATTTTTAGTCCAACAGTAAATTATGAAATTGAATAGAACTAACTGCGCTCTATTTATACTTAGGCATCAATATACTGAGTTCTATACATCTAACTATAAAACTGATGCATTTTCATATAAAATATAATCCTGCAAGGAGATTTTCTAAAAACACTGAAACACGACTTCTGTTTTTATACAGCATGTTTTTAAATTGTCTCTAACATGTCTTTAAAATTGTCGTATTTTTATACATACCTTAATGTTATATTTTACCGTCCTAAGGGCTGATTTTCAAAAAAATACTGCAGTACCTTTGTGTTTTTCATTTTAATTAAATAATCAATAAAAAAAACAGAATTTAAAAAATAAGTAATATAATATTAATTTCCATATAAATGTCAAACACCCATTTTCATCCTTTAAGGGTTCATTTACCAAAAATACTGAAATACGTATTTCTTTTATTTAATACTAAATAGCCAAATACTAATTTCAAAACTGACAAACTCTCACACAAACTCGCAACCCCTATTTTACACCCTTAGGGGGAGAAATTTCCAAAAAATCCTTTCTTAGTGAGCACCTACCATAAAAGGCGTCAACTGTCACAATTTCATGTAAGTAGCTCCAGCGCAGCGCCAGCGGTCTCGATTGCGCGATGATGATCAGTCAATCAGGACAAGCGATTATATAATTAGGTATCGACAGTATCACACTACAACAGCAGGACATACCAAACTATACAAAGTTTTTATTAATATATTAGTTCGTTGCACCCGAGACATCAGTAGGTACAGGTACTACACTACAGACGGACAGACGGCTAGTCCAATAAAACGCAAAAGTTCCATGACAACGTTTAATCTCGTTCAAAATAAATAATATCAACAGTAGTTAGGGCGAACTCTTTGAGTTGTTACGTTAACAGATGGCGCCCGGGTGCGAGTGTCTGTCTGTCGCGCGCGCCGCCCTCAAACACAACCACGCGATATGTGTGTATATTACAGTATTGTGTGTCAATGTGTGCGTGTGATATGTACATCGCGGCCGCCTCCGCCTGCAGTGGGAGCTCGCCGTCAACGGGCCCGTCATGACTTACATATATATATACAGCTTGTTACAAACGAAACATTTACATTGTTATAATATTAAATATTAGTTTAATGTGATGTGTTTGAGGCGCGCGCGGAGGTCGCGGGTGACCGTGGTCACACCGTACGCGACAGCGGACTCACCCGCGCGACGAACCTTAAGAGCGAGTACAAACACTATTTACATTCAATTAGATTTTATACAGATAACGACGAATAGATTTATCTAATTAGTACTTATTAACTGATCAATTTATTATCTAGTTTCGTAGACATGTAAAAAAGTGGCAAAGACTCAGTCGCTTAAACTATACTATTTACAATTTATAACAAAACAATATATTGTTGATCGTTACATCGTATCAGACGTGGAGCGCGCGTGCAGCTCATCCCACTTGTGGTGGGCCCGCTCCGGCGTCACTCACGTTATATACAGTTATATACAGGGTGTATCAGAGAATGGAGCAGCTGGTCAGAAGGATGGTAGGTAATGATGCTAGGAACCCATAACAAAAATTTGAAGGGAAAATGTCGATTCGTTAATAAATTACAAGCATATAAAGTTTTCAATTTTGTCATCGCTTTTTCTTTAAAACTGAATGAAATGTACCAAGTAAATGATAAATAGTCTGCTACATACTCATACTTTCTTAAATCGACATCCTAACCGAGGGGGGGACGTCGGTCGAGGAGAGGGTACTTCTCAGGGGTATTCCGTCGGGCCAACCACTGACGTCAAGTCACTCTGCTCCGGTGGTTGGCCCAACGACGAAGGCGACGTCACGGGTGGGTTACGGGTGTGCTTGCTTACGCCCCTCTGTCACCCCGGACGGAGTGGTGCGAGGAGTGTGCCGACCGTAATCCACCCCCAAAAAAAAAAATACTTTCTTAAATATTCATTAGTACCTAAATAAATCAATGATTACGTTTGATACAGTATAACAAACGTCACCTTTACAAACAGCTGACGAGTCATTGACCTTGAAATTTTCCCTTCAAATTTTTGTTATGGGTTCCTACCATCATTACCTACCACCCTTCTGACCAGCTGCTCCATTCCCTGATACACCCTGTATATATGTATATAGTCAACACAAACAGTAACGCGGTACTCAATACAATAAACGTTATAACGTTACATATACAACAACAGGTAGTATGTAACTGTGACCGCACACATACTCATTCACAACTTTATTTACATACACAACTGTATTGAATCAGTCGGATAAGCTGCACGTCACGAGGGAAGGTGTGTGTGTGTGAGTGTGTGGGGGGGACGGTCACCACCGCTGGCAACAGGCTAGCACTAGCTACAGCATTTACAGAAGGAGGGGAGCGGTTGCCGCCGACACTGGCGCCGCAGTGACATCAACACCATTCGTATGTACATGTAGTTCAATGTTCGCGGCGCGACTACACGCACGACTCGGGGATCCGGTGGTCGAGCAACTTCTCCTTGATGGCGTCCACGTTGAGGTCGGTGGTGGCCCGCAGCGTGGCGGACGCGCTGCGCCCCATTGCGCCCGCGCCCGCGCCAGCCGTCGCGGCCGCCCCCGCTGTCGCTGCCGCGTCCCGCGGTCGCGCGCCCCACGTCCACGAGGCGCCGGGCCCGCCGGGTCCGTTACACGTCTGTGACAAAAGCGAACCGTGTGTGAGTGCGTGTACACACACACATTCATATGTCACATGTATAAATGTATTATACTTTACGTACATTTACAGTACAAGTGAAGTTACTGGCATTGATAGTTAGTAATTGTTATGTGACACACTAGGACAGTAGTGACGTGACACTCGAAACACCACCTAATGTTAACTGTACGCGTGCAGTACGTACCGGCGCCGGCGGTGCGGTGGCGAAGGGCGGCTGTGCGCGGGCCGGCGACACCGCGGGCGGCGCGCCTCCCGCCTCGCCTGTCATAACAAACGGTTACATTATGTTAAATTGTGAATTATATTCATTTTAATCGATAGGTCAATATGACTTAAACTTTACAACACAGTGTGTATGCATGTATGCAACAGCATAGCTTTAACTCCAACATCGCGGTGTATCGCTCTCTTGTTGAAATGGTTTAAACATTTATTTCTGAATTTTTTTTATTTATTTTGCTAGATTTTACCCGCGGCTTGAGATTTCTTTTGTCAAATTAAAAATTTTCCCAGATTTAAAGTAACCTGAAAAACTAACGATAATTAAAATTCTTATTAGTGCAACAATTTTGAAAGTTACATTACTAAGTAGTAGCAGAAGTCACTGACCTTTCGTATCCACTACGGCTGGTAGCTACACCTCGTGTGTGTGTGTTGTCATTATATTTTACTACATAAATCGAATAACATTAAATATTTTTCTCATGATTACCTGAAACTGATCTAAATATTTGATCTGTACATATGTCGGCTGACGACCAAGGAAATAATTAAATCATTCGCCTGACATTGTTATATATTTGTGACACTCACTGTAATAGTATAAGTAAGTGTATCCATTTGTTGGAGTGTATATAGTGTTCCAACTCTTATTTGAAAAAATGAAAATTGAACTTACAAACCAAACAGCATCCATAACGGAATCTATAACGAACACGATCATGAATACAATAGATGAGAAATTGCAACCTATTGTAACAGAAAATAAAAGCTTGAAAATAAAATTAGAAAAGTTACAAGAAGAGATAGAATATTTGAAAAGAGAAAAGAAAAGCAATAATATTGTCATATACGGTTTGAGGGAGGGGGAAAAATCTATTACTGAAATATTTGATAAATTAAAGATGGCATTTAAGAATGATCTAGGTGTCACTATAGAAGAATGGGCAATAAACAATATATATCGACTTGGAAAAATAAGTAGAGGTGATAAACCCCGACCAATTCTTCTTTCCTTTGTAAGCGCATGGAAAAAAAGAGAAATCATGAAAAATAAAAAGAATTTGAAGGAGCTGTTTGTAAAAGATGATTTTTCAAAACAAGTTATAGACAAAAGGAAGGAGCTGCTGCCAAAATTGGAGGAAGAAAGAAAGAAGGGCAATATTGCTTATTTCAAGTATGATAAACTCATTATAAAAGAGAATTCTACTATAGAAAAAAGGAAAAGAGAACTGTCCTCATCACCACAAATGAATATTCAATCAAAAAAACAACTTACACGTACGTCAAAAGACAACCGGACCAACGCTTTTGATTTAATGAGAAATAGATCAAACTCTTTTTCTAATTACCCAACCAATACGAAAATATAGCAAGAATTAAACGGTAACCGGAAAACTAAACCAAATACCAATAAAAAAATCTGTAAAACTGATAAACAAAATCCTCTCCCAAGCCGACTGGTCATCGTGGGAGAAAAAGACCTCCACCCTCTAAGAGACAAAAATAACGATATAAGAAAATTAAACAATACAACCTCGAAAATATACATAGCAACGCTAAACACGCGATCACTAAGAACACCTGAAAAACTAATAGAACTAGAACTAGCTATAGACAACATTAAATGGGATATAATCGGCATAAGCGAAATGAGACGATTCGGTGAAGAAATAGAAAATTATGAGGGCAAGTATATTTTATACTACATTGGCAACACACCAGGACTATATGGTGTCGGCTTTTTAATTAGAAACAAATTAGTAAACAGCATTGTAGAAATTAAAGGAATTAATGAAAGAATAGCACTACTCAACATCAAACTGCCTTCACACAAATATAAAGAAGAAACGTGGACTATAATTCAAGTATATTCACCTACGGAATCCGATAACAAGGAAGACAATATAAATATTGATAAATTTTACGAAGACCTACAGTTACAATTGTAATGGGCGATTTTAACGGTCAAATAGGAGTATGTAATAAAGGAGAAGAATATACAATAGGAAAATACGGACAGGGTCAAAGAAGTAGAAACGGTAAAAGATTAGTCAATTTTGCATTGGAAAACAAACTGAGCATTTTAAATAGCTTCTATAAGAAAAAGAAGTCTAGGAAATGGACATGGATGTCACCCAATGGCAAGTATAAAAACGAAATTGACTTTATCTTGACCAACAATCGACAAATGTTTAGTGACCTAAGTACTATAAACCAGTTTAACTTCCATACTGATCACAGAATGATAAGAACATCATTATCTAGCAATAAAGTACAAAAAAGAAGATATTTTTATAATAATACGTTGAAACCTTCTCTTGAAACTATTGGAAATACTAACATAGCTCTTAATAGCCTAAACACTGCAATTAACAGAAATACAAATATAAACTTCAAGTCCATCCAAGAAAAATACGAATATATATTACATATACTGAAAACAGAAATCAGAAATATAAATAAGCAAACTGAACATAAGTTATCCTTAGAAACCAAGCAATTGATTAATGAAAGAAAGGAGCTCATACACAAAAAGAAAAACAAAGAAACACGCCATAAGATATCTGTATTAAGCAAAAAAAATAACAGAATACATAAGAAAAGATAGGAAACTAAAAAGACGGAACACTATAAAAACTTTTATTGAAAAAACGGGTGCGATAAAAAGAACCCTAAAGGAACTAAATCAAAAGAAAATCTGGATGTCAAAAATAAAAACAAAAAATGGGATTCCGACAAGTAAAAGACAGGAGATACTTAATATCGCCACAGAATACTATAGAATATTATATCAGAAATCAACGTATCATCAATCATCCATAGAGAAACAAATAAAAACACACTCAGAAGCAGTTCCGTTAATATTAAAAGCAGAAATTATAAGAGCAATCAACACGCAGACCTTGGATAAAGCACCGGGTTCAGACCAAATATCTAACGAGATATTAAAATATACCATGCCAGTGATTGCACCTAAGCTTACAGAACTATTCAATGACATTTTAGCAACTGAAAATATTCCTAAGGATTGGACAAAGTCAACCATAATATTGATATATAAAAAAGGAGACAAAGAAAATTTAAACAATTATAGACCAATAAGTTTAATATCTAACGTCTACAAGATATTCTCGAAGATAATATTATCACGAATTACTGTCACACTTGATGAAAACCAATCCAAAGAACAGGCTGGTTTTCGAAGTAAGTTTTCTACGGTTGATCACATTCACGTCGTAAGGCAGGTGCTTCAAAAGTATAAAGAATACAATAAAGTTTACTACTTAGGTTTCGTAGATTTTAATAAAGCATTCGATTCCATACACCACGATAGCATCTGGAGGGCACTAGAGACTCAAGGAGTCGAAATCAAATACATTCAAATACTAAAGAAAATCTATTCCAATAGTACAGCCCAAGTCAAGCTCGAAGGAATAGGAGAAGAATTTCCTATCGAAAGAGGTGTCAGACAAGGAGATCCTATTTCACCAAAATTGTTCTCTGCGGTTCTAGAAATGATCTTTAGAAAACTTGCTTGGGAAGAACATGGACTCAATATTAATGGTGAAAAACTTAACCACTTACGTTTTGCAGATGATATTGTCCTATTCGCAGAGAAACCAGAAAGTTTGACAAATATGTTACAACATCTATCAGATGAAAGTGCCAAGGTAGGCCTGTCCATGTACACATTAAAAACAAAGGTAATGACAAATTCAAAAAAAAAAATATTATTGTAAATGGGGAAAAAGTAGACTACGTCGATGAGTACATATACTTAGGTCAGTTATTATCTACAAAAGATACAATGCAAAAAGAATTAGATAGAAGGATAGCAAACAGCTGGAAACGCTTCTGGTCTCTCAGCGAGGTCATGAAAGACAAAGATATGCCAATGAAAGAAAAAAGGAAAGTGTTTAACACATGTATCCTTCCATGTTTATCGTATGGTTGCCAAACATGGGCATTAACTGAAGCGCAACTTAAAAAAATCAAAATATGTCAAAATGCCATGGAAAGAAGCGTAATTAGAGTTAAAAGGCGGCAAAAGGTGAAATTAATAAAGATAAAGAACATTACCAAATTCAGAAATATAGGAACCGTCTGCAAGCGCTTAAAATGGTTATGGACAGGCCACATGTTAAGGGAAGAAAAAGAAAAGTGGACAAGACATATCACGGAATGGTATCCGCGAGATGGCAAGAGGAATAAGGGTAGACAAACTAGACGTTGGGAAGACGATTTGAAAAAGATAGCTGGTCCAGAATGGACACGCATTGCAAAGGACGGGACGAAATGGAAAGCTCTAGAGGAGGCCTTTGTCGAAAGACAAGCTGTCAAATAAAAACCGGTTACTGATACAATAGTTATAAGAGTATGATGTAGTTTAATTTTAGTATTATATAGTTTTTAAAACCATACCTACATGTAATTAAGTTACAGCAATAAAGGCTTATTTTATTTATTTTATTTTATTTTTTTATTTTATAGTGTTGTGTAGGAGGGTGACACTCACAGTAGTTGTTGGGTATGAGGTCCGGCTCGGCGTCGTCCAGCTCGGCCAACTTGTCAGGCGGCGGCGCGGGCGGCGCCTTGGCGTGCGCAGGGCGGCGGCGACGGCGCAGCGCTGCGGCACCCGCGGCCGCCAGGGCGGCACATAGTGCGCCGGCGCCCGCCCCCGCCGCACCCACCACGCCGCCCACACCGAGCTGCGCCTCCGACGCTGTAACACACATGCGCTGCATTCTCACCGCACGCACCACTCACACCCACGATGCACGCGTCTAACACTACAACTAACATATAATATTTGAACCTCCATCATCCATCCACCAGCCCGTAAACGTCCACTGTTGGACATAGGCCTCCCCACGAGAATGCCATCTGCAACAATCCTGTGCCCCCTGCATCCAACGCTTTCCTGCGACCTTGATGAGGTCATCAGTCCACAGAGTAGGGGGTCGTCCTACGCTGCGTCGTCCGATTCGTGATCGCCACTCGAGAACCTTTCTTCCCCAACGGTTGTCGGTTTGTCGAACGATGTGGCCTGCCCATTGCCACTTCAACGTGCTAATTCTTCGGGCTATGTCGGTTACACCCATTCTTCTACGGATTTCGTAATATTTGACCACATTCAACTTATATACGTACAACGGTTCGTTGAATACCTATAGCGTGTGACTAAAGGTGCGTGTGACTAAGGGTGTCATCTTGGCACCGCTACTGCTTTTTATTTAAGTATGTGACATTGGTCCGCTTATTAACTTGCTACTATACAGATGTCAAGAGTGTGCGAGAGTGTGGTCGACCCCCACCTCGACCAACCAGCACATCTATAGCTGTAGGCAGACAACTGTCAGAAGTATGGTCTACCATAAAAAGCCACATACAATAAAGTTAATACAATCAGTAATCGGGTATTTATAAGTTAATACAATATTAATAATTTCTCAAACATCTTCATCAAACAGATTAATCTATATATATATATATATATCGGCGCAAATACAACAATACAACTACTATAAATAATTAGACTAATTAATCGAATAGTTTAATTACTTCATAAATCATCAATTGATTACTTAAAGATTATTTTGATGTTAAATTAACATTAACAAACATGTGATTAGTTCTCTCATTGAAATTTCTATACTTAAATTGTAAACACGTGCGCGTGCACGTGCGCCGAGCCCTATAAATACGGCAACACTGTTGTAATACATTCATTCGTGTTCGAGTCTTTGTACCGTGCGGAGCTCTCTGGGGCGACGTTACGCTACTCGTTGAGAATACAACATTTAAACAGTTACTTGTGGAGTTTTATTTCGAAGATCAAACCCGTACCATGAGTAATTCACGTAACTAACAACACTGACGTCAGCGATAGTGACGTCACACCTTTTAAAAATACAATGGTGGTTTCTCCTGCGTCATGATTGGTTCCTCCTTCGTCATATATATATATATATGGACCGTTTATTTTGAAAGTGGTGTAAGTCCATTTTCTTTTGTTTCGAGAAAATTAAAGGTTACTATATTTGTTGATTTAAAAATACAGGCAAATCATATGAGGTCTGGCATTGTTTCTATTGCTTTATCAACATTTAATTTGTTTATATAAATTTGTTTTTGGCTAATTAGACTACGATAACACATATTTATATGCTGTAAATGGACTTACACCACTTTCAAAATTAGACAATTGTAAAAATCGTTTAATTTCATTTTTGAAAAATCAAATATCGCTTAAAATATACTTCATTTTAATATAATTGTGTTTACAAATACGCATAACAACACATAAAATTTTATTTTAGACGGCAATTACATTGTCATTACAAGATACTGATTACAAGAATTTACTTATTCTCTGCATGTGGTAGTGTTTCAAAATGTACATGATGCACCGGAGGTATATAGGGTAGTAGCTGCTTCATGTCTTTATATTTTTCGTACGTAATAGGTCTGGCATTTTGGTACAAAGGCTCCAGGGCGATTTTTTCAAATTTTAACGGTCTTCCAGGACGTAGAGGTAATAAATTGATAATTTTAAATTCTGCGTCCGTCATCGTTGTTTTCAGATTTAGTGTTTACAATCATGTGTATACGTTTGACAGAGGTTATTGTGTATTAAAAAATGCAAAACGTCAAAATGCACTTCTTAGATTAGATGAACTATAGCACCTCTTAACACGTAATATCACACGTAATCCTATAAATATTATAAGTCTGAAAGTTTGTAAGTTTTTTTTTTGGGTAAAGGTATCGCCAAAAGTACGTAATAGATTGGTTTCAAATTTAATACACAGCTAGAGTATGAATTGGAATAGTACATAGGCTACATTTTATTTAAAAATTCAACTCCTAAATAATATAAAATTAGAAAAATCGTAATAAGATTGCGGATTTTTCTGCAAGAAGATGGCGCTACTGTTGTTTTTGTTGTTTTTTTAATTCGCCAAAATACGGGCAAAGATACGGAGTCATACAGCCTTGTCGTATTTATTTTCTTCTCACAGGTTATGCGCTGTACATTTTCTAATACATTTCTCTAATTTTTTAATATCTATCTTTTAACTTACGAGTAGTGGAAACACGAAGGGGAAACAATGCAAACCATCCGCGGGTGAAACCGCGGGACACAGCTAGTATAAAATAAATGAAAAATAATAAAACACTGATCGGCATCCATCTGCTCTGCCACCTACCTCTGTCAATTGGACTTAAACCACTTTCATAATCGATGATTATGCAATTTCATTTACCGACCGATTTTAAGTTGTACAAAACATGGGATTTTTTTGAGAAGTTAAACACGGACTAGTTATATATTATATATTATATATATATATATATATATATATATATAATAGAAAGTTGTGTTAGTTACAACACTTATAACTCGAGAACGGCTGTTACGTGTGACAATTTTTCATTATTTTATTTATCATTTACTATTAGTACATTCATTTACTATTAGCCATAAATGAAAAAAAAATAATTTCGTGCCATTCTCGACGCAGTACTAAACATAGCTGTTCGTTTACAATAGGCTATATGGGATCTATTGCCTTTGCCTGTCCGAATGGACGAACAAAAATTTGTAAACGAACCCAATTTTCATAAGGGATAAGGTATACATACACTAATGACTAAGCAGTTTAGGTTTTTATTAATTGCAATTAAACGACAAAGAATTACCAAGCCATTTTCAAAAGGTAACAGTGTGTTGCGCTTATGAAGTTTTTAAATAAAGAAATATTTTGATACATTAATTTTTACAGTCGTATTCTTGCCAGATCCGGAATATTTTATCCGACGTCTTCGAATATTTTTTTTTAATCAACTATTTTCTTACTTTAAACAAAATAAATAAATATCAAATACGTTTAAACGAATGTTTTTTCTTGACATATGTATGATAATATTATCGTATAAGTGCAATGTGAGAAAAACACAATTATTTTTAAGTTTGAAAAGTGCTTGATTTTCATATATCGAGAGTAGAGCAAGACCTCAACGCTTCGCTTATGAGGCGTGCAAAATTTGACCGGTCAGAGTTCGTTTTGTGCGAGTGTTACGAACAATTTATTGCACGGGAAGACCTCCACATTAATATGGCACAAATGCGCTTCTTAATCACAAGAGTAAAGCGACGCAGGGCGTGCTGTTGACAATGCGAAATCGTCGAGCAAATCTCAGAGATCAGCAATTAGTATATTTTCAACGCATATGAAGGAAAATGTCGTATAACACAAGGTAATTCTTCGTCTTTTTTTTATTTTTTTTATTGCCGGTGGTGGCAAACGAGCCAGCAGAACACCTGATGGTAAGTGACACTGCCGCTCATAGACTTTTGCAATACCAGGGTATAGCTAGGCCGCTGCCTACCGTGAAGAATGTGCTCTTCTTAAACCTTGTTTAAAAAAGGACATGTCATAGCGCTCGGGAAACACAGCAGCAGGTAGTTCATTCTGGTCTAGCTGATATTTGGGCGCGCCTGCCCAGAGATGTGAGCAGTACTCCACATGAGGGCAGACTTATGCTTTATACAGCACAAGACCTTGTCTCGTTGTGAAGTATCGCTTGGCTCTGTTCAGGACGCCCAGCTTTCTACTTGCCAATTTGGCTTTGTCCTTCAGTTCGACGCCGAGGATCCCAATACTCTCGGAAATTTGGAGAGTTACTCGTTGGCACTGCGGCGCCATGACACAGGGGTCCTTTTTTGCAATGAACGCGCAAACTTGTGTCTTAGTGGGATTGAACTGGACTAAGTTCCGTTCACCCCATTTCGAGGCCCGCCCCAGAGAGCGCTCGACTTCAGATACTAGTTGAGTCCTTTTTTCCTGTAATATACTCCGAGAGATATTCTGATGCTCGGTATACCGCTCGTCACCCGTGCTGTCACCCGCATAGCAATGCATATTCTCTATAGAGAGCATGTCATTGATATGCAGGATAAACAACGTCAGGGAGAGCACCGAGCCTTGTGGTATACCAGCGTTAATGGTCATGGTATCGAAGCAAGAGCCATCGACGACGAATCTTATACTCCGACTATCCAGAAAGCTAGCGATCCATTTACAGAGTCCCTCGGGGATTCCATAAGAAGATAGTTTCGATAGAAGGGCTCCGTGAAAGACCCTATCGAACGCCTTTGCGATATCTAGGCTGAATGCTAGCGCCTCACCCTTGTCCTCCAAAGCCTCTGCCCAACGGTGTGTAAGGTACATAAGAAGATCACCAGCTGATCAACCATGTCGAAAGCCGTATTGGCGATCACTGATCAACTGGTGATTCTCAAGGTACTGCAGAAGCTGGCGGTTTATGATTTTCTTCATTACTTTGGAGAGCAAGGATGTTATCGCAATCGGCCTGTAATTCGATGGGTCCGACCGTTCTCCCTTTTTAGGGATCGGGTGGACTTGAGCTACCTTCCACGAAGATGGAACCCTATTAGTATCGTAGGAAAGTCGGTATAGGCGCGTGAGGACGGGGGTTAACTCAGGAACGCACGTCTTTAAGACCACTGCAGGGATGCCATCCGGCCCACTCGACTTATGGACGTTTAAAAGCCGCTGCTCTCGCCTGACTGCACGCTGCGAGATACAGATTTCAGGTAGAGAGCTATCATACCGCGGTATGGTAGGTGGTGTGGCAGCTCTCGCATCCAAAATTGAGTTACAGGTACAGAATTGACCTAAAAATCAGCCTTCTCCTTTGCGCTGTAGGCCAGACTGCCATCGCTTTTCTGTAGTGGTGGGAGATTAGACCGGCAGAAGTTGCCTTGAGCAGCCATGGCGAGCGACCAGAATGCACGACTCTCAGCGGGATAGCTTTCCAATCGCTCGCCAATTCTGGCAACATGTTCTGCCTTGGCATTAAATTTTCGCTTCACGTTCGGGTCTTGATAGTTTTTAAGCCTTATTCCAGGCCCGATATGTGGACTGCTTCTGTCTTGCAGCCGTCCTGCAGGTTTTGTTAAACCAAGGGCGGCTGCGGCCATCGACGGGTATTTGGGTATTGGGGATAAATAAATCCATCCCCATAATAACCGTTTCGGTAACGCAGTCTGCACAAACGCTAGGCTCCTCAGAGGCGAAGCAAAGCCGCTTCCATGGGTAGGTCATAGGTCTTGCTGGCACGTTATTAAAATACTTGATTATTTGAATTTATATAATATATTATTCATATTTATTCATCATTCTCCTACTCTTATCCCAATTACTTGGGGTCCATACAATAGATACTCTTCTTTCATAGTACATATTGTAAAAGTTATTGGCAATAGTTTTATGACCGGCCGCCTACCAGACGTCAACCCTCCTTGGGGATGCAATTGTTGACCAAATGGTATCAGATGGAGTTGGCCGAGGTAGTTATAAGGCTCTTAGTCGTCTTATACGACATCCACGACCAAAGTAAGGGTTGGTAGTATTTGTAGCCGTTACCACACAGCTGAAATTAACTTAATAATTTTAAATTAATCGAAATCTATAAAACCCGATTATGAAATGAAAAATGATGTCACAAGCGGGATTCGAACCCGCGCCTATTGGGATTCCGGCCCAATCGTGCTGCCACTACACCACCGTGACTAATTGTAGGACATGCAAATTTCAGTTCATATCATATTTACGTCTTAAGGTGACGGTATGCTATCTACCCGACAATGTTTACACATTTTTATAGGCTTAATACTTAAAACTTTACAGTTAGAATTGTATTAAACGATGACACAACCTTGTTATTTAAATTACTGAAATTTAGCATTTAATATGCTTAATTATTTATAAAACCCGATTACGAAATGAAAAATGATGTCACAAGCGAGATTCGAACCCGCGCCTATTGGGATTCCGGCCCAATCGTGCTGCCACTACACCACTGTGACTAATTGTAGGACATGCAAATTTCACTTCGTATCATATTTACGTCTTAAGGTGACGGTATGCTATCTACCCGACAATGTTTACACATTATAACAACACACTATAACAATGTGTAAACATTGTCGGGTAGATAGCATACCGTCACCTTAAGACCTAAATATGATACGAAGTGAAATTTGCATGTCCTACAATTAGTCACGGTGGTGTAGTGGCAGCACGATTGGGCCGGAATCCCAATAGGTGCGGGTTCGAATCCCGCTTGTGACATCATTTTTCATTTCGTAATCGGGTTTTATAAATAATTAAGCATATTAAATGCTAAATTTCAGTAATTTAAATAATTGAAATCTGCTTATCTCATTATTAATTGTTAGGCGGAATGAAGTGTGCCGGGTCCGTCAGTATTCTATATATATAAAAGAAAGTTGTGTTAGTTACATCACTTATAACTCAAGAACGGCTAGACCAATTTTTATGATCTTTTTGTTTTTTGGATTTGTCTTCGTCGGGAATAGGATAATATGAAACAAAATATAATGTTAATAAACTAAACAAAATCTTCATCATAAATCATCATTAAAAAAACATCGGTCAAAATATCAGTCCAAACATTCATTTGTTCACGGTATAATAAAACGCAACTAACAGCACACGTAATGTTGCGAAACGTTGATATTTAAGTTGATTGGTCGATGTGTTTGTGAGTGCGTGTTGCAAGCGCTATAAGTTTTTACGAATATTATTATAATAAATCTTACTGTATCGAAATTATTATTAACAATGCTTTGACCAAGGAGATTTAATCTTTCTAAACGGTAATGCAATTAAGATTTGAAATATCGCGAATGATATTACTAAAGAAGAATGAGATATTGCACATGAAGAGCGTCACGTTAGTATGGCCCGACTTCGTGCTTCTCAATAACAAGAGCAAAATGAGGCAGCCTCTGAAATGGCTCGGTTGACAATGTGAAATCGTGGAGCAAATCGCAGAGATCAACCACTATGTAATGTTCGACGCGCAAGAAGAAATGTCTTTGCGCCTGATAACAAAAGGAGAAATGTCACATATCACAAGGTACTTCTTGGTCTTCGTCTTGCTGACACGTCATTAAAGTACTAGATTTTTTTAAATTCATGTATTTAAGGTCATAATAAAAAAATAATTTAATCATTTGGAATTCATTAACTGTTTGCCGGGTTGGCTAGTATTTAATAGTTTCCAGGCTGTTTATCATATATCTGGATAAATGTCTCCAAAGATTGAACGATATGAATGTGGGAGTCCAGATGGGCGACTCAGTGGTCACTGCTCTGCTTTATGCAGATGATGCAGTCCTGCTGGCACAGTCAGCGACTGACCTGCAGACCCTAGTCGACACAATGACAGAAGATTGTAAGAAAAGGGGTCTACGCGTGAATGTGAGCAAAACCAAAATAATGGTCTTTGAAAGAGATAAAACCAGAACAGATGTAAGAGTAACAATAGGTAATGATGTACTAGAGCAAGTGGATGAATTTGTATATCTTGGATGTGGATTTAGCCGAGATGGAAGGTACACCACTGATATAGAGCGAAGAGTGAATGCGGGAAATAGAGTGAACGGAGCGTTGGGGCAACTTCTCGGCAGCCACCACCTCAGCCAGAAGGCACGTGTAGCAATACATAACGCAGTGCTTGTCCCAACATTACTGTATGGAAGCGAGAGTTGGGTATGCAGAAAAGAGTATGATAGTAAAATTAATGCGGTCGAAATGCGATCTCTGCGGAAAATCTGTGGAGTTAGGCTGACCGACCGCATTCGTAACGACGACGTAAGAGAGCGAGTAGGTATGAAAGAGAGTATTGGTGTAAAGATGCGAAAGGGAATGCTCCGATGGTTCGGACATGTGGAAAGAATGCCGAACGAACGCCTGGTTAAGAAGATATACAATGCGAAAGTGGAAGGATGTAGGTACCGAGGGAGACCGAGACTAACCTACCTAGACCAGATCGGTCATGTACTGAAGGAAGGTGGAGTCAAGAGTCTCCGAAACCGGCGAGCGTGTATGAAGAGAATTATGAATGTTGAGGAAGCGAGTGAAGTATGCAGAGATAGAGTTCTCTGGCACTCTGTTCTCTCTGCCTACCCTGCAAGGGATATGGCGTGATGATATGTATGTATGTATGTTGAGTTATGAAGGAATAAAAAGTGGCACGAAATGGTTTGTTTAAACATACACACGGTGCGCGACTCGCCAATTCTATTTGTTTGAACTTGGCTCGATATGCTACCACGCGTTTAGAGATTAACTGTTGTTAGCGACTGATTACAATGTCTATAAACAAATATGTGCTATATATAATATTATCACGTCGCGTGTGCGGGTCGGCGTCGTGACTTCACGTGCCGTCCCTTACGAACCATATGTATGTAACATTAAAGGTACCATTAGCATGTAATTAATGTAAACATGATACGTTAGGGGGGACGACATTAATTATTAAACTTGTAACGCTAATGTATACGAGAGCACTGCTCAGCGCCGGTCCATCGCGGCTGTCCGCTCGTAACGTGTGTTGTAACAGTTGTGTATCACACCACACGGTGCCCACGTACACCATTCGACATCACCCATAACATTACATGTGCACCAAGCCGTCAGCCAAGCGCCGCCGCCGCGAGTCTGTATATCATACATGAGTTATGAATGAAATGCTATACGTATGATATTGATCTGACGGTCATACTATATATGTGTTACAGCCCCCATAGACGAGCACGTGGCGCTCGGTACAGACAGACAGACACGTCTCACACAATGTGACGTGTTACACTCAGGTGTGACCTCATCCCCCCAACGTTGGACCGCTATTAGCAGATGCGGCTCGCTCTCACCATCTCATTCGTATATTCCCTTTACATGTGACCGCACCGTCCCGTCGTTCGGCACACATATACACACACGCGCTCTCTGCTTGTTACTTTTGTAATTCAAAATATATGAATGAAGTCATTAAATAATGTATGATCAGTTCACATACCTACGTCGTACGTAATAATTAATTCAATGTATGTATAGGTACTAGTGACCCGAACTCGCTTCGATGTCGGTGGCTCTGATCTTATAATTTAAAGCCCTAATAACTTCTTAGATATATATTTGAATGATACACTGTAAAAGGCAATTGCACGCCTCATAAACGAAGCGTCTTGCTCTACTATCGATATATGAAAATCAAGAACTTTCAAACCTAAAAATGATTGAATTTACTCTTGCATTTGCATTTGCAGTTAAACATTCGTTTAAACGTATTTGATATTTTTAAAAAGCAATTATTTTGTTTAAAGTAAGAAAATAGTTAATGGAAAAAAATATACGAGGACGTCTGGATATTCAGCCTGGATCTGGCATGATCACGACCGTAAAAGTAAACGTATCAAAATATTTTGTATTTAATGTACCAAGTCTCTGATGTATTTAATTGGATAAGAAACTATGCTGTATTATCTATACATATAATAAAAATGTAACGGGTCGCTGTCTGTACATGGAAGATATATTAAAAATAATATTACTGGGACCTTTATCAACACTAATAGAACACAAAACAATAATTTTTAAATTTTTTGTCTGTTTATCTGTGTGTTTGTGCACGCTAATCTCAGAAACGGCTTATCCGATTTAGACGCGGTTTTCACTAATATATTGTGGTAAACTTCACTTAACATTTATGCTTTATTTTATGTCAAATACAAAAATGTTCAGAGAAAAAAATCTTTATCGATTTTTTTTCAAATTACGTACAAATTATCTTCAGTAAAAATAAATAAACACGTGTTTCAGCGTTTGTTGATTTTTACCCTCTGGGGGTGTAAATTAGGCCCGCAAAGCGGGTTAGAAGACTCATTAAATCATTAGCGCCAAGCCGATATTATTGAAGCTGGCAACTTGAAATGTTGACTGTTGTTTCTTTATATGACGTAGAGATTCACTAAGAAAGGATTTTACGAAATTATACCCCTAAGGGCACCCCCTTAGGGGCCACTCTGTTCCACCGGAACAGAGTGGCAAAAATTTCTTTTCAAATTACAAGTCGAATCAAATATTCTAGGGTAATATCCGGAATTTGTCAATTTTCACCCTCTGGTTGTGTAAATTAGGCCTGTGAAGCGGGTTGAACGACTCATGGTAATGAGTCGTTCAAACGTTTGGCGGTAGCCAAGCCAAAACTATTAAAGCTAGAAACATAAAATTTTGAAGCACGTTTTTATTTATGACATAGAGATTCAATATGAAAGGATTTTATGAACTCCGCCCCTAAGGGGATGTAACAAAGCGGCAAAGTGTGTATGGGGAGAAAATTTCTTTATCGATTCTTTTCAAATTACGTACAAATATTCTTCGGTAAAAATAAATAAACACGTGTTTCTCTCTCCCTCTCCATCAACCCCGCACCAGTGTCGTTGTGGCGACCAGTTCCGGCGTGAGAGCTCACACGATACACATAGTAGACGACAATAGATTCTTGCCTAATAGTTTAAGATACAGGTTAAGTTTAGCTTCAAAAATGTTCACTCTATAACTCAAATAATAAATCATATCTAACGAGGTCGGAACTCTGCTGGTGAAACAAAACAGTCAAATAAAGGGTGGCGATAATTATATTTTTATCCCATGGTCATACCGTAAATAGTATATTAATGGCAATATAATTTGTAGAATTAATAGAACTTTGAACCACCTTTTTCTTTAGTGACCGGCTATGGTATATAGACACACGCGCGCCGTACACGTACATCTACGTTGTGCGGGTGGGCCACCGCAACCGGGTATCATCTCGAGTCAAAGCCCTCATGCAGTGAACCTAAATACAGGTAATCACGCTTGCGCCGCCCAAAGCACCGACTGTAGAGCGTGTCAACGTAGAGTATTTTCTCTCGGACCCACCCTATTGCCTAATTACGTTAGACAACTAACTCGCAGAATCAACACCTCAACGCATCCCAGTTTCTGACGCTGTTGATTATTATCCTAGCGATAAACCTTCAACACCTTGCATTGCTTTTTCTATTTACCTCTGTCAGAGATGACTTCTGCGTGGACGAAGTCGCGGGCAAAAGCTAGTTTAAAATAACTTCGTAAATAATACATTATTATTTCTTTTTTTTTAAATATACAATTTCATAGTTCATTTTATATATTTCGTAAGGTCTAGTCAGTCTTTGCAACACATATAGGTAACACATGTAGGTACATAATATAGGTCGGGGAAAAATCTTTTTACATATAGTCTGTAAACTTTTAATCAAATCTGTTTGGCTGTACTAATTGTAGCTGGCTGGTTTCGATACCATTAAAATGTTACACTTCAAAAAAAGAAACAATTTAGTATATTGTTGTTTTCGCCGTTTTTCATTTGTGTTTCTTTCTCTCAAAACGAGTGACGAAATTCGATATATTTAAAAATTTCATTACAGAAAAGGATTAAATACCACGCAAGGCACAAAAAAATGTGTCGTTTATGTATCTAATGCGATGCCAGTAAGAGTAGCACGAAGTTGGTTTAAACGGTTTCTCTTCAGCAATTTTGATGTCAAAGGTCCATCTAGCTCTGGTTGCTTTGTCACTGATCAAATGGTACGTAGGTAACGTAGCCGATGATCTAGGAATTGACCACAAAACAGTTTTGACTCATTTCAAGAGAGTTGACTAGTATGGGTGCTACGTATGTTACACGCAAGGCTCGTGTACTCAAGTGTGACCATCGACATCAATAGTTATCTCAATACAATATATAGGTACATCAGTAAAACAATAATTAAAATTATGTTAATTTAGTAATGTTATCTTTAGTTTTTATTAAGCTCTATTGTCAGATCGTTGTCGTGTCAGTGCTGTCGTGAAGGGTGATACAATATTGGAGTACTACTTGTGAAACTTAAACCAACTTCGAAGACACCATTGACACTGGTGTTATACATTTATTATATTTATTAATTGTGTTTAATGGACGTTCGGAAATGCTTGCCACTAATGACACATCAACAATATAGAAGTTGAGGGCTGCTGTTTGATTTTGTGATTATAGTTCATCTAATCTAAGAAGTGCATTTTGACGTTTTGCATTTTTTAATACACAATAACCTCGGTCAAACGTATACACATGATTGTAAACACTAAATCTGAAATTTTAAACAACTATTAAGTTATTTACATAATTAACATTGCGGGTGACTTTCTTGTACAATAATCTAATGTTGAAACTCGTAAAATTAATTTAAAATAGAAATAACATGGTAAATAGTAATTGTTAGTGACGACCTAACAATGTCACGTCATCACGATCTATAAAATAGTGCTTGACAACTTCCAATTCAAGAATATTCAAATAATCGGGAAATATATTAGAAAAATACAATTAATCGAATAGAGATTTTGACAGAGATGTACATTTCGACACTTTGATTGATGAGGAAATAATTATTAATGTTCGCGACGCTGATAATTCAAGTAATAGTAATTCTTAATAAATAGCTATTTTCAAATCCAGTTTTTGTTTTTAATTAACCTAATCTTACTAAATATGATGAGTAGATTCTATGCTGAAATAATTAAATTTGTTTAGTACTAAATTAGCACTTAATTTATTCATCACCTTTTTGAAAAATAAAAAATAAACCGATTATTAATTATAAAGCATCAATATCGATTTCTCAGTAAAATCGGATATTTTCGATAGCGATTATTTGGTTCACATACCTAGACAACTTACTCAGACAACTGTCAAAGTGACTTTTGGCGGGAATCTAAAACGTCATGTGGTGCTCTTGTATTATATTCGATATCTTAGTGTTTTAACGTGTTATATTAGATAATTTTTATGGTATTTTATGTAATATGATGTGACAGAACAGCTGGGATGTAGTGAATATCATATAAAAGTGCTTTACAACGTTTTCGTTTTCCATCAAAATTCCTACAAGATACCATTAACAGTGTCATCATAGCACTGTTGAGGGCGACAATTCGACTGACTGACAGACAATGACTAACCTGAAGAGATTAAGAACGTGAAGATAATTATAACTCGACACTGGCAAAAATGGCTCGTATAAGTAGCTGATTGCCAATACATAAAAAGAAGAAGAAGAAGAACTGTCAAAGTGCAGTTCTTAAATTAGACAGACTATAGTGAAATATTGTCAAACTTAATTATATAGCAACAGGAACTAACTAGATTATAATTTTTTAAACTTATTTTACTTGACATTGGCGAAGTTGTGGTTAATCACTCACAGAGGCCATTCATTAAGAAGAAGAAGAAGGAACTAACTAACTCAAGATATGTCAGACGGCGATCATTCATTATAGTTTACACAATCGTATGCTGTATAAAGTTAATTAAGTTATATCGACAGTTAGATGTATGTCTGTAACTGAACGTGGTGACGTACGCTTGGGGTAAGGCGTTTGAATAGTGACGTATTGATAATATATTATGTTATCAGTTCTATCTAAGAAGTAATCTAATGATATCATAATGATATATATCATTATCAAACTTAGCTCTACAATGTCCGCGATGCTGTACTGGTGCACTTGTTGTAACTCTACATACTCTCAGTTATTTATTACTAAATCTACCGTTATATATCACACTCTGTACGGGACGAAAGTGGATTCTATTGCAATTTCACCCGTTTCACTTGTCTATTTAAATTTGTTGCGGGATCCCGAGATAATTAAAAGCGATTCTCAGGCTTTTCTAAGGGTTAACCTTCGTTGTTAGCCATGGACACCAGTTTATATTCGGTCTTATAGGAGTTACAACAGTGGGAATGTGTAGTGGGATTAAGCCCATTTAAAGTAAATATGTATATATATATATATGTATATATATATATATATATGTATATATATATATATATATATATATATATATATATATATATATATATATACTATATATATATATACTATATATATACGAATATTAGCAATTGTTGAAACGTGGTAGGCGATCTGCGTACACAATTAATGGTGTGGGAATATATTATTTATTAGTGGTAGGACCACGCTGTTGCCAGTTGTCTGTCTACAGCCGCGGGCCGGTCCGTCCACGGTAGTACCGCACTCGCTGAAGATCGTCTCAGCAGTGGCAATATGTTGTTATGCTTCGTTTGGCAAATGAATGAACCAGCAGTACAAATTAACTGCACAGATGGCGTAATGGTTAAGATACCTTCTGTGCCAGTGCCATGGGTTTGATTCCTACGCAGGACAATACTTTGCGCGATTCACAAAGGGTTATTCTGAGTCTCGGTTGTAAACTGTCATTAATTATATGTTTGTGCATTAATTATATGTTTGTAAAGTCTTCCACAATACAAGGATTATTTCCTTAGTGCAGGAGGGGTATCGTATCAAAATAAAAAAAAAATAAGTGGGTTTTGGGTGGTAGGCCTAGGTGTCCCACATCCATGAGCGACAGTAACACTTACCTTTAGCTGTAGGTGTATCAGTGTAGTGAAGGGACGACAACATGTTGTGTCACCGCCCCCTTCCACTCTCACGCGGATGTTTTGATGTACTCACATAAATTCAATTGCAATCATTTGGCACGTGCAGCGTGTCGACTATTAGATATATTAAACCTTACCGTATCAAGTGTCGCAGGTTCGATTCACAAATAGTATTCTAAGTTTTGGTATAATTTATATTGATTAAATGATTCATTATTTACAATAAAATAAATACCATCGATATATTTGATGTAAAAATATGTGTCATAGTGTTGGGCTAGAACCTTGTACACAATGTTAGCGCAACCGTCATTACTATATGACACTGTGTATATGTACTCGCCCGTATTGCGCTTGTATACAATGTACGTAATAGAGTTACGTTGTACCTGTTCGTCTATCGGGGTCACCGAACAGCACGTGCGGCAGGCGCGCCGGCGCCGACCGGCCCTTGGTGTTGTACGCGAGCGCCGCCAGCCGGTAGCGCACGTCCCACTGCAGGCCGCGCAGCGTCCACGACGGCTCCTCCGCGGTCAGGTTCAGCCTGCGACACAACCACACGCTACAGATTACTGACGTCACATGTATAACTACCACACATTTATATCGACCACCGCAGCCGGATGATAACGTCCTTCAGAAGGTTTGGTGATTGCGTTTGGTTAATATTGATTATTTATCAGTTGATGGTATGTGCTGAAAGAGGGCGTATGGAGATATGAATGTTGACGGAATATATAGCTGAGGATAATAATAATAATATGTCCACCGTAACTGGTGGTCATAACATCAGTGGAATGACGGGCACGCGTGACGTGAGTGACACTATCACTATAATCAAATTTTCACAGCGTAGTTTGTTCGTTGCTGTTAATCGCACAACGCCATGGCGCTAAACATGTTTTCACATCAGTCATAAAGGTGTTGTCACGTCAGATCGCTAAAAGGTGTTTCCACATCAGATCCATGTCAGTGCGAACTAACACTAGAATAACTTACGTTGGCCTAGTCACACTTCCACTTCTAACAACGTGCACAAATTAAAAATGTGAGTGTGCACTTACTTCCACGTAGCCGTACCCTCGCTACTTCGGTATATCTTCGCTACGTTGTTATATGTTCTCTACGTAGCTATACATTTGCTATGTAGCTGAACGCTCTCCACGTAGTTATACCCTTGCTACGTAGCTGAACATTTACTACGTAGCTGTACCTTCGCTACGTAGTTATATCTTCGCTACGTTGTTATATGTTCTCTACGTAGCTATACATTTGCTATGTAGCTGAACGCTCTCCACGTAGTTATACCCTTGCTACGTAGCTGAACATTTACTACGTAGCTGTACCTTCGCTACGTAGGTATATCTTCGCTACGTTGTTATATGTTCTCTACGTAGCTATACATTTGCTATGTAGCTGAACGCTCTCCACGTAGTTATACCCTTGCTACGTAGCTGAACATTTACTACGTAGCTGTACCTTCGCTACGTAGGTATATCTTCGCTACGTTGTTTTATGTTCTCTACGTAGCTACACATTTGCTACGTAGCTAAACGCTCTCCACGTAGTTATACCCTTGCTACGTAGCTGAACATTTACTACGTAGCTATACCTTCGCTACGTAGGTATATCCTCGTTACGTAGTTACATGCTGGCAATATAGCTATGTCCTTGCTATGTAGTTATACTCTCACTACGTTTATAAAAATGTAATGCTTCTAACAATATGCTGTAGATTGAGGTGTTGTAGTGTCAACTAGTGTGCGGTTAGCAGAGCACAAAGTGTTGGTGCTCAGAGCGAACATTGCTGCGATACATATAGTTACAATATACAATGGCGATGATACCGGGTGAGGTGTCACACAAATTATCCTGAACTGCTGCGGCGCTAACAAACGTTCGTCGTAAATACATAAAGCTCTAATATTGTAATATTTTTCAGTGAGAGCGGCTCGTTATTGTTAGTAATGGCCGATCGGAGGGGGCGCCATCTGTTATACATTATTGGAAAATACTTAATTCCCGGACATTATAATGACTGTATTGTATCTATATACACATGTACGAGTCACGTCACATTAATGTAGTAGAGCACCACATCAGACACGACCACCTCCGGCCCCTGGATCCAACTTGAGACCTTTATACTCGGCAGCAATCGTTCACACCAACCGGGTAGGCGGGTAGCTCTACATTAGAGAGCGCGGCACACAACTGGTCACTATGTTATGAAGGTAATCAATATAATATTGTGTTAATTAGATTTTAAACAATATTATTTATACCGACATATTTACGAGTACATACACTAATTTACGCGGTAATCCTCATAAAATAAAATAATAATAAGGATTTCTTAATTGTTTTTTTATATCACAACACCCCTTTTTTTTACTGTGGACTATGGATGTGGTCTTGTCCGCCAAATCAGTCCGGGGTGGCGGAAGAGACGACGCGTGGCCCCATAGACTCACCATGTAAAATACCTCTTTTCACCGTGCGAGCGGGCCACCGGTACCTGATCCTTGTTTTCGGTGGCCAGCGGCAGGCGGTTTACCCTCGCGGGTTCCTCTCGAGTCGACGCCACGACAGCTTTCGCCGTCGGGGCGCCGTCTTCACGCAGTGGCCTCTCTCCGCGTGACCGGACTATTTCCCGATCCGATCACCCGGTGCCTCGGCTAGGGCGTCATCAGGCGCAGATATTTGCGCCTGCTCCGCCCGAGGCGCCGGTGGTGGCCCAATCTGAGGAAAGTGTTCCGGGCTCGTGCCGCCGCCTCCTTCTGCGAGATGACTGCTTCGCAGAAGGCGGCGACCGCGTCCCAGTTCCTGACGCTGTCGACCATCGCTTTCACGACAGCGGGCAGCGTCAGGTCGGTACCGATGACAGCTACAAGGTCTCGGCGCTGCCGGTCCCAGCTCGCACAGACCTCGAGTATATGTTGCGCTGTGTCATCGTCACTGTCGAAACATACCTACAATACAAGGATTATTTCCTTAGTACCCTTTTTTTTTTGTTTACTTTATTTTTGCGGTGGGCTATGGATGCGTCTCGCCCCGCCAAATCGGTCCGGGGTAACGGAAGAGGCGGTGCGTGACCCCATAGACCCACCGTGCAACTCCTCTCTTCGCTGTGCGAGCGGGCACCGGTATCCGATCTTTGTCTTCGGTGGCCATTTCCTTACTACCCTGCACTAAGGAAATAATCCTTGTGTTGTAGGAGACTTTACAAATTCATTAACACACACAAATGACACCGAGACACACGCGTGAGGCCCACTTTGCTGTCATCACAATAATACAAACACCGTTGTGTGGGATGACAGTTGAGCTCGTGTGTGTCTCTCACACGCACATTCATATAAGATTCATGACTCATTCACATACTATATAAGAGTCAACGTAATGTTCGGGGCGCTGAAGAGTATTGAAAATTCACTTGATCTTTTTTTTTATTACATTATAATTGTTACTATGAAACCCCCAGTTGCTGTAGCCTAAAGGGCTGCAGCAACTGCAGGCTTTAGTTGTTGTGTAAACGTAAGGTGACAGGCGGTCTACTGGTGTAATTATACCTCGGTGCGTTGCCGCTGCCGTCCGCCGGGTACACCTCCAACATGAACCTCTGCGGTAGTCCGCCGTCGAATGCGGGCACGCACGACACCTCCACGGAGTCCGCCGTGTGGTTCCACAGCGTGCAGTTACGTGGCGAGTGCGGCTTACCTACGAGAGACATATCACTGCGGTCACATCACTACTACAACTCAGTCCTACACTACCAACCCTTGCATTTGTGATGATACTGATGCTATCTCATCAACAATTACATTGTCAAGAAGGATGGACGTCAATCAAACCGCGAGTGTTAACACTATTGCCTAAACGATTGCAATATCTATGAGCGATGGTAGAACGTTACATGTTGTGACTACAAGTAATTACAATAAGAGCAGGCATCATTAAAAGTACATAACGTGTTGCGATCCTGTGCCGCGCGCACACAGCGGCTCTCCACAACTAATACAATGTTGTCACCGTAGTCCTTCTACTGCAGGCATCGTATGATATAACCTACATCTAAATTCTAATATAGGTACATATTAAATCTCATATGAGATAATATAAACTATTGATATCTTTATTAATAGTTAGGTCACTCTGCCAATAGTTTTCAGCCATAGACAGTATGGACATATCGGCTCAGCCGGGATACTGGTATCACATAGTTGTAGAAAGTTGACATTTCAATAGTATGGTGCCACAAACAGACACACAAATGCATATTACATGTAGACATGTTAAACACATCCCCTCTTTTTGCATCAAGCATAAAAAAGGGGTTATGTAAAAGTATAGGAATACTATAATTGGTTTAATATTGAAGACTTGTTATTCAATATATTGAAGGTAAGCTTCATCGGACATTCCCTAGAGTTACTGTCAGTAGTAAACTGAACAAAGATACGAAACGTCCGTGATAGGGGCTTGTAGGTTAGGGAATGTACCCATACTGCGTGATATATTTTTAAAATATTAACTACCCCTTCCTCTCCCTTCCTCCTCAGTAACAAGTTGTAGTATGCTACAAAAGGTTCTACTCTTAATATACCTGGTACTCGTAGTAGGTTTAATTTTGTCCAAGCGTAGTATTTTTGAAGCCCCCCTGAATAGATCAAATAGTATTTTCGTTTTAGTGAATGACTCACCAGCCACGACCATTTGGAAGACGCACGGCGCGAGCTGTGCGCCGACCTCGTTGGAGGCGGAGCACGAGAGTGTCCCGTAGTCGAGGTCAGCCACCGGCGTGTACCTGCCGACCAACACACAACAGGTGTACTACGGGCGAACGTCACTCGACAGATGGCGACACCGACACACACCACACATTATCAATATAGACTTATTACGCACTAAAAACTTTCATCTCTGACTATCATGAGCTCTTTAATCTACCCTGTTGCAAATTAAATGGACGATTGATCTTTCTGATGGGTGGTACTCTATAGTAAAGTGCTACTGTTCATGTCACCTGGTGGTTGTTCAGTGTTGTGTTAAATCTCAGTTGTGAACCGAAAAAGTGATTACCCATGTCCATTGTAAATGTATTCCAATTGGTTTGCTACTCGAGTTACTGCGCAAGTCGCTTGCAGTACATTATTTTGTTGTAACATTCTCGTCAGTCATCATCATGAATCTTATATCTGTACGTCCCACTGCTGGGATCGGACCTCTTCTGCAATAGGAGAGAACTTGATCCACTATATCACGTCAGTGAAATGTCTTGGTAAAGGTTTTATTTCGAGTTTTCCTTCTCTTACAGTGATTTTATGTGAATGTATGTCACTTAACGGTCTTTTACGAAACCCACGGATAAGATAGGAAATAATGAATTATGATATTAGTTCGTTACCGCACGGAGCAAACGTTACAGTAGTCTACAGAGATATGTGTTCGTCCCGGGCCAACGGTGTCACCATCGCGACATATGTTCCCACTGGTTTAATTATGTAAGCCAACGTGGTATTGATTTGTAGTAAGTAACAGAAACCAATTTACACATGTATTGATGAGAGCGTGTAAGAGGGAGTGTATTGTAGGTGGTCAGGTGTGCGTGTGTGTGTGTAGTGTTGGTTACTTGAGGCTGGAGGCGCTGCCGTTGGAGGTGTATCGGTCGGCGGCGACGTCGATGGTCTCGCCCGAGTTGTTGAACTTCCACTTGAAGACGGCGGCCGGTGGGTCGGCGTCCACCTCGCACACGATCAGCACGGCCTCGCCGCGCGCCGCCCCCACCACCGACACGCCGCCCCCGGCGCCAGCTCCACTCGCACGACACGACGGCGCGTCTACACAAACATATATATTATAAACTTACATATATCTTGTTCTGTTTGATATACATATTGGGTGACCAATGGATATTCACGAAAAATAAATTAATTATAATAACGATACATAGAGACAATCAACTTTCAATAATACATTATTGTAAACCTGAACAGTGCGTTTGTTTGTTTGACCGCACTAATCTATACATATAATAAAAATGTAACGGATCGCTGTCTGTACATTGAAGATATATGAGAAAAAATATTACTGGGACCTTTATAAACACAAAGAGAACCCAAAACAATGATTTTAAAATTTTTGTCTGTTTATCTGTTTGTCTGTGCGTTTGTGCACGCTAATCTTAGAAACGGCTTATCCGATTTAGACGCGGTTTTTACTAATATATTGTGGTAAGCTTCACTTAACATTTAAGCTTTATTTTATGTTCATTGGTTTTTAAATAAAAAGTTATGTCAATTTAAAAAATGTTCGGAGAAAAAAATCTTTATCGATTCTTTTCAAATTAGGTACAAATTATCTTCAGTAAAAATAAATAAACACGTGTTTCAGCATTTGTTGATTATCACCCTCTGGAGGTGTAAATTAAGCCTGTAAAGCGGGTTGGACGACTCATTAAGTCATTAGCGCCAAGCCGATATTATTGAAGCTGACAACTTGAAATGTTGACAGTGGTTTCTTTCTATGACGTAGAGCTTTAATAAGAAAGGATTTTACGTAATTATACCCTTAAGGGAGTGGAACAGAGTGGCAAAGTTTGTATGGGGAGAAAAAAAATCATTATTGATTCTTTTCAAATTACGAGTCGAATCAAATATTTTAGGGTAATATCCGGCATTTGTCAATTTTCAACCTTTGGTTGTGTAAATTAGGCCTGTGAAGCAGGTTGGACGACTCATTACCGCCAAGCCGACAGTATTAAAGCTAGAAACATTATTTTTGAAGCACGTTTCTATTTATGACATAGAGATTCAATATGAAAAAAATTTGTGAATTCCGCACCTAAGGGGGTGTAACAAAGTGGCAAAGTGTGTATGGGGAGAAAGTTTCCTTATCAATTCTTTTCAAATTACGTACAAATATTCTTCGGTAAAAATAAATAAACACGTGTCTCTCACACACACTGTACACTCTCTTCCTCTCCATCAACCCCGCACCAGTGCCGTCGTGGCGACCAGTGCCGGCGTGAGAGCTCACACGATATATATAGTAGACAGCAATAGGTTCTTGCCTAATGATTTAAGATATAGATTAAGTTTAGCTTCAAAAATGTTCAATCTATAACTCAAATAATAAATCATATCTAACGAGGTCGCAACTCTGCTGGTGAAACAAAACAGTCAAATAAAGAGTGGCGATAATTATATTTTTTACTCATGGTCATACCGTAAATAGTAAATTAATGGCAATATAATTTGTAGAATGAATAGAACTTTGAACCACCTTTTTATTTAGTGATCGGCTATGGTATATAGACACACGCGCGCCGTACATGTACATCTACGTTGTGCGGGCGGGCCACCGCAACCGGGTATCATCTCGAGTCGAAGCTCTCATGCAGTGAACCAGATGGTCGCGTCCATTTTACTTAAAATACTCTTTAAACATAGTGTATACCGGTAGAGTTGGTCTCACTGCTTGTGAGCCGCAACAATACGTCCTCTGTGTACATAAGAGGGTATTTATAGCGGCATTACTCGCCGTTATGGGTGACATTAAAAACTGACATCTTATTTTGTCAGCGCCGTATCTTACAATTGGTGGAATAGATCGACAGGCATTAGCGGGCCGCTGTGGGCGGTCCGGAAGTTTGGGGTTAGCTTGCAGTGGCACGGCCCGAGCGGTGACTGAACAAACAGACACGATTGATATATGTTATGTATATACGTGGTGCGCGGCGTTAGAGACGCGCCTAATCACCGCCACTAATCCCCACTAATTGCGTGCGGCCCGCTCGCTACGTACGCCTCTCAAATGCGCTAAGCTTACATTGGTTATTTGACGTACACTAACGAGATAAATAGAAGGGGGAGGGGGGAAGAGTTGTCTATGAAGGATCTTACTGTAACAGTAAAGTAAAAAAAAATAAGATAATCAATACAACAGAAGAAATATAACAATGTCTTTTCTTAATCACAAATTTGACGTCAAATATCATCAAAAAAAAAATTACTAGATCGGTTCGTATCGAATACATACACCAAAGATATGTTTATAATTACAGAGAAACATGTTATTTATTGATACATTATATAATTATGTATAGCATATAGTGTGATTATGATTCATTGATTTTTATAAAATTATGAAAACGAGATAATTGTATATCTCACTCTTCTCAAATTCGTGACGATATAGCTTAAACGACTGCTGTATGGCGTATTCACACGTATTCGTTACATATTTTCACTTTAAATTGCCGAATACTATTTTTGCTAACTTTACTTCACATAGAAATGTTGCAGGTCTGTTGGGGGCTGCTGCCTCTTCGTCTTCAATGGGAGTGGAAACAGTAGAGGAGTTGAAATCCTCTATCGTGCGATCTGTTGGGGAGATGATAAATGCCCGGCTTGCTGGATTAGAGGATCGCCTTCTTCCTGCCAAGGTGAACCGTCCGCCATTAGCTGCGGACAGGAAGAAGGTGGCTGCGCAAGCTGGTCATGCTCTAGCTCGCTCCATAGACGTTAATAAAACAACCGATGTGCCCAAAAAAAGAAAGGAAGACACTGCATGTGTAGTTACCTCAACTCCGGAAGAGACATTGGTGGTCAGAAGCACACCTACAGTGGAACCACCGGAAGAGAGTTGGACTACAGTAGTCAAGAGGGGAAAACAGAAAGGAAATAAATCCAGCCTCCCTCACGGCGAGCCCGCTAACTCAACAGTGACTGCCGCTAAGCCGAGTAACAAGATGAGTAAGATTAAAACTGCACTCAGTGCTCCTAAAACAGCTGCAGTAATTCTAACTCTGCGGTCAGAAGCAGAAGAAAAAGGGTTTACCTATGCCCAGGCACTTGAACGCGCAGAGACATCCGTTGACCTAGCAACAATAGGCATTAAAGATGGTTTGAAGGTGCGCCGTGCCGTCACTGGGGCTAGGGTGCTCCAACTGTCTAAGACGCAATCAACAGAATAAGCTGACCTTCTTGCGGCACAGCTCCGTACAGCCCTGGAGGGAGTGGCCAGTGTCATCCGCCCAGTTAGCAGTGCAGATATTCGGGTGACAGGGCTGGATGATTCTGTTACTAAAGAGAAGCTCTCTGCTGCAGCAGTCATACGTGCTGCTAGCTGCGTCACAGAAGAAGTCCGGGTCGGGGAAATAAACACTGGCCCCGGAGTTATGGGCATGGCTAAAATAGGATACCCAATAGCCGTCGCAAGATCCCTTACTGATGCAAATTAAATATAGATATGGCTGTAGCATGTGAGCCTTATTACATTCCTAACCAACCAAATTGGGTAGGAAACTTAGCAGATTAGGTGGCAATCCTATGCAGGCCAGGTATTAACTCTCCCCTCTCAGCTTTAGAGCGCGGTGCTGGTTATGTTGTAGCAAAATAGCGACATTTTGTTGTGATCGGTGTATACTTTTGCCCTAACCGCCCGCCCCCTGGCAGAATTTGAGATGTTCCTTGATGCTGTCAGTGCTGCAGTGAATAGACAGTCACCGAGGCCGACTATCGTCTGTGGCGACTTCAATGTAAAGTCCCGTGAGTGGGGCAACCCAGCGACGAATACTAGAGGAAGGGCCATCCAAATATGGTCTTTGCAGTCCGGTCTGTCTCTGCTGAGCAGAAGGAATGTTCACACCTGTATGCGCCATCGGGGTGGATCAGTAATAGATCTAACATTTGCCACGCCAGAAGTCACACGCAATGTCAGCGACTGGAGAGTGGAGGAAGAGGTGGAAACCCTATCAGATCACAGATACATCAGGTTTGGAGTTTCCACTCTCCTTGGGCCAACAGAGCATCGGCGGGCTACTGTCAGATTTACATGTTGGGTTCTCAGTAAGCTGGACCGAGATATGGCACGGGAGGCTACCATAGTGCAATGCTGGAGCACTGTAGGACAGGAAAGATCAGAAAAAACTCGAACATCATCTCCGAAAAGCCCTTACGGGGGTTTGCGACGCGTCAATGCCAAAAGTTCGGCGGCGACCACCGCGCCGACAAGTATACTGGTGGTCACCCGAAATCGCTGATCTGCGAATATCTTGCAATCGGGCGCGACGGGCCTACTTACGCAGTCGTGGGCGAGCTGGCCACGACGCTGCCCTAGAGTTCCAACTGCAAAAGGAATACAAACGCAGAAAGAAACTATTATGGCTAGAAATCAGTCAAGCCAAAGAGAGAGCCCGGGAAGAGTTACTGGCAAGCCTGGATAGGAATCCATGGCGACACCCCTATTTGGCAGCCAGGAATAAGCTTCACCTCCATGGCGCCCCTATCACTGAAATTCTACCACAGGATTACTTACTGAGGTTGATCGAGCCTACTACACTAACCTATTCTCGTCTCCTACAGATCATACTTCTCCAGTAATGGCTCTCCCATCAGTGTCCGAAGAGGAACTGACAATCCTACCTATTAGCGAGGAAGAGATAAATACCGCTCTTTTACGTCTCCAAGCTAAGAAGAAAGCCCCAGGCCCAGATTCCTGGAAGGAGGGTAAATTATACTTGCTCCAGAAGGAAGGTAGGCCCACCGACTCTCCCTCGGCATACAGGCCACTTGTGTTGCTGAATGAGACTGCAAAGCTCTTCGAGAAAATACTTGCGGACCGTTTCGTACAGCATCTCGAAGAGGTGGCACCGGGCTTGTCAGATGTACAATTCGGGTTCCGGGCAGGTCGGTCAACCATTGATGCACTAGCAGTATTAAAGTCCCTTACTAATGCAGCGGTGGCTGAGGGGGAGGTCGTCTTAGCGGTGTCCCTTGATATCGCGAACGCCTTCAACAGCCTCCCATTTGAGACCCTGGTGGAGGCGTTTCGCCACCATAAAGTGCCGCTGTACCTTCGGAGATTGTTGAGGGCGTATCTCGAAGGTAGATACGCGGTCTGGGAAGGGGGCAACGAGCGTTTGTCTCAGCATCAGGTAGGATGTGGTGTTCCACAGGGATCGGTATTGGGGCCGGTCCTGTGGAATATTGGATTCAACTGGGTATTGCAGGGTGGCCTTCTGCCTGGGATGAGGGTGATCTGTTATGCAGATGATACCCTTGTCACAGCAAGAAGGCCAAACTTTCAGCAGGCTGCCCGATTGGCAGAGGTCGGCGCTGCTCTCGTTGTAGATCGAATCGGTATACTGGGCCTGAGAGTATCTCCATATAAGACAGAGGGCATCCTCTTCCACGGCCCTCGCCGAGGTCCTCGTGGAGCTCAAATTAACGTGCAGGGGATTGCTGTGCCGGTGCTGAACCGCATGAAATATCTGGGCTTGCATCTTTACGGAAGGTGTAGTTTCGAGCCACATATTGCTCAGCTCGCCCCACGGCTCATAAAAACTGCTGCATCCCTAGCGAGACTCCTGCCTAATATAAAGAGCCTGGTTCATCCTGCCGCCAGCTATATACGGGTATACTCCGATCCATGGCACTATACGGTGCCCCTATATGGTCGGAATCCCTCACTGCTCGAAGCAAACGTCTTTTGCGACAGCCACAGAGAGTAATAGCGATAAGGATTATAAGGGGTTACCGTACGGTGTCGTGGACTGCAGGCACGATGCTAGCAAGTGACCCATCCTGAGAGCTCCAAGCGGAGGTCCAGGCAGAGGCCTACCGGCTTCGTGTCACTACGCGAGCCCAGAGTGAGCAGTTCCCTGACGGAGATATGAACGAACTGATGGTGACGGCTCGAGGAACCTTGATCCAGCGATGGAGGGAGGATCTAGAATCCCCCATAGCCGGAAGAGAGATAGTGGAGGCTGTTGGCCCACACCTCTATCGCTGGATCAATAGACGGCATGGCACTCTGACATTCAGGCTGACACAGGTACTTACCGGACATGGGTGCTTCGGTAAGTACCTGCATCAAGTTGCAAGATGCGAAGAGACCCCTGGATGTCACGAGTGTGGTGCGTCCATAGACACAGCGCGCCACACATTAGAAGAGTGTCCTACATGGAGAACTCAAAGGCTCGCCCTGGCGTTTGTTATGGGTGAAGACCTATCACTGCCGACCGTTATTAATACGATGGTCGACAGTGATGGGTGCTGGATGGTTATGACCTCCTTTCGCGAGGAGGTCATAGCGCAGAAGGAAGCGGCGGGGCGGGCCCGTCAGGCATGTGCCTATGCTGACCCGCTGCGCAGGCGACGGATGGGGAGACGGAGAAGACGCTACGCGCTCCTCTTCCCTCAGTCATGATTGACCTAGGGCGCTAGTCAGCTAATCGCCGGAATGTCAGAGTCGTATGCCCAAAAGGCGAACCTTTGGCGTTCCACAACCGGCGGGGACGCGGGGTCGCTGTGGTTTTTAGTAGGTATTCTGATGCAGTAAAACCATACTGTGTCAGTGAGGCCTACATACCCCTTTGCTGTAACAAGTAAAGGGGATACGAAAACGCATTTTCCACAGTGCAAAAAAAAAAAGAAAAAGGAGCTTGTTCATAAGCACATATTACTGAAGAAACAATACCGAGTTCTAGTAAATATGTGACTCGCTCCGGGAGTCCTACAAGAGACACATATTAAGGGTTTTCTCACGTTACGATTGTTATATATCTCTTGTCCGCAATAGTTCAAAAGTTTTGTTAAATGCCAATATATGAGCTTTATCCTTGCATAATTCTGTTTGACGCAAACGACACGAGCCGAGTGCCGCGTGAATATTGCACGAAACTGTCGAATTCTTCAGAGACTTAGTGATACCGAGTGGAATCTGGGCTGAGCTGAATCTTACGTCCGGCGACAACGTGCCCTCAACGTACACAGATATAGGTATATACACAATGTACAAATACAGCATTCATATCAAAAATGATTACGTCGAGGACATAGGTATATGAATAAGTCGCATATTTAACTACAAATATATAATTATAGTAAAATTGTTATCGACATATTATCAAGTACTTCATTTCATTTGTACTTTTCTGATGTTTAAAATGTTATAATTATCTTTTCATTTATGATTCGTCAACAGTTACTGTGAGATGATGAAGTGTTGGCTGTAAAAATAGGAAAAAAAAGTGTGTGTGTTAGCTTCGACGCACGACTGGAGTTTACTCCTTAAGTACGATTATCAAAACAGGCGCAAAAAAAGCTTATTTGACTAAAAATAATATATATATTTTTATTTACATACATACATACACATACATATCATCACGCCATATCCCTTGCGGGGTAGGCAGAGAGAACAGAGTGCCAGAGAACCCTATCTTTGCATACTTCACTCGCTTCCTCAACATTCATAATTCTCTTCATACACGCTCGCCGGTTTCGGAGACTCTTGACTCCACCTTCTTTCAGTACATGACCGATCTGGTCTAGGTAGGTTAGTCTCGGTCTCCCTCGGTACCTACATCCTTCCACTTTCGCATTGTATATCTTCTTAACCAGGCGTTCGTTCGGCATTCTTTCCACATGTCCGAACCATCGGAGCATTCCCTTTCGCATCTTTACACCAATACTCTCTTTCATACCTACTCGCTCTCTTACGTCGTCGTTACGAATGCGGTCGGTCAGCCTAACTCCACAGATTTTCCGCAGAGATCGCATTTCGACCGCATTAATTTTACTATCATACTCTTTTCTGCATACCCAACTCTCGCTTCCATACAGTAATGTTGGGACAAGCACTGCGTTATGTATTGCTACACGTGCCTTCTGGCTGAGGTGGTGGCTGCCGAGAAGTTGCCCCAACGCTCCGTTCACTCTATTTCCCGCATTCACTCTTCGCTTTATATCAGTGGTGTACCTTCCATCTCGGCTAAATCCACATCCAAGATATACAAATTCATCCACTTGCTCTAGTACATCATTACCTATTGTTACTCTTACATCTATTCTGGTTTTATCTCTTTCAAAGACCATTATTTTGGTTTTGCTCACATTCACGCGTAGACCCCTTTTCTTACAATCTTCTGTCATTGTGTCGACTAGAGTCTGCAGGTCAGTCGCTGACTGTGCCAGCAGGACTGCATCATCTGCATAAAGCAGAGCAGTGACCACTGAGTCGCCCATCTGGACTCCCACATTCATATCGTTCAACCTTTGGAGACATTTATCCAGATATATGATGAACAGCCTGGCTGACAGAACGCACCCCTGCTTAACGCCGATATTGACGTCAAACCAAGGCGACATTCCATCATCCAGCCGCACACAGGCTCTACAGTCCATGTAACTGGACTGCACAGCCTGTAGCAGTTTACCGCTAATACCATACTCCGGTAAAATGTCCCAAAGTTCCTTTCATACAACCGTGTCAAATGCTCTCTCCAGATCCACAAAACTGCAGAAAACCCTCTGACCTAGAGCCAGATGCTTCTCCACAATGTTGCGCAGAGAGAACACTTGATCCATGCATCCCCTTCCACTCCTGAAACCTCCTTGTGTCTCACACAGTAAACCATCGGACACCATCCTCATTCTCCTTTCAATAATTTTTCCATACACTTTTGCTGCCAAACTGGTCAAGCTTATGGCTCTGTAATTTGCGCAGTCATAACGTGAACCCTTGTTTTTAAACAAAGGCACGATGACTGCGCTATTCCAGTCCCCGGGAACCATTCCCGAGCTCCAACATAAATTGAGGAGCAACAGGAACGCCTCCCGGACACAGGAGCCGCCAAGCTTGATCATCTCGGCAGACACCATATCAATGCCCGCTGCCTTACCATTTTTCAAACTTCTTATCGCCCATTCAACTTCATCCATACTGATGCCATCAGAGGACGCCGTTGTCGAATGTTGATCTACTAAACCACATCCAACACCGGCGACAACCGTAGCATCCGCATACATATCGCCAAAATATTCACTCCATCGGCTTAACACGTCTTGTGTTTGTGTAAGAATGTCTCCACCTTTAGACCTTATTTTATTCATTCTGAAGGCTGACCAACCACCCCGAGACTTCTTCACCTCCCTCCAAAAGAGTTTGGTGTTACCCTCGAAGTTTTTAGTCAGCCTATCTTCTGCACTCATACTTGCTCTATCACGTTTCTCTTTCACTAAGGCCTTGGTGTCATTCTTACATTGCCGATATATTTCTTTCTTCTGTTCAGTCATACTGTCATTCAGATTCAAAGAAGACATAGTCCAGCCACGCTTTCTTCTTTTGCTCTACGGAAGCTGCCACTGCCGCATCCCACCATGCATCACCATTTGTGTTTCTATGCTTCTTTGAACTTCCACATACTTCTTTCGCTGTGTCTACCATGCTCTCTTTCAATACTCTCCAGCATTCTTCAATGTCCGATTGCGGCTGGCTTGCCATCGTCAGCCGTTCTCGGACACCCTGTGCATACTTTTCTCTTACACACTCTTCTTGCAACCTTTCAACCTTTATTCTTTCAAGCCCTCCGAAGTGGACACGCTCTCGCCAGTGCCTCCACTTTCTGAACAGACCACTAAATCTCGCAATAACGAGATAGTGTCCGTGTCGACTGTGGGGCCCCTGTAGGCTCTTGCGTCCAATATTTTGCTTCGGAGGCGACTGTCTACCAAAATTAAATCTATTATGCTTTTCTGTTCATTCCTTCTCCATGTATACATATGGATGTCCTTATGTTGGAAAAATGTGTTTGACACAATAAGGTTTCTCTCCATGCATACATCCGCTATGAGCCTACCTGCGTCGTTCACTCTCTTATCACCAAATGGACCAAGTACGTCCTCATAGTCGAGACGCTTGGTCCCCACCCATCCGTTCAAATCTCCGCATACAATCACGCGTTCACTGGTTTCTGCCATATCCAGAACTTCCCTAACATTATCCCAAAACTTCTCTAGGTCTGATGCCACCGAGGATCCTACGGGAGCATATGCTACAACCATGAATACCTTGGTGACACCTAGTTTTATACGGACCCAGAGAAGTCTGGGATCATACATTCCGTAATCATTCACACCTGAGGCCAAGCGAGAGGACAACAGCACTCCTACCCCCATGCTGGCTCGATCGCTCTGTGGTACACCAGACCACAGAGCCATCCCGCCACCAGGAAGATCGCAGGCGTCGCTGCCCCTTCGCTTGGTCTCTGTTACACAGAGCACGTCTAGCTGTTTGTCCGCCATGACGGATATCAGCTCGTGCAACTTACCTTCCACACAACCTCTTACATTCCACGTGCCCACCCGGCACTCCGTTCTCCTCGACTCGCCTAACTGGGCAAGGCGTGATGGGTGGCGGCCCCCATCGCCGCAACTGCCGATGTTCGTACCGACGGGGGCGGGTCGGTACGCGTCGCCTCCGGGGGACGCCCTAACCCGCATTGCGGTACGCATTTCGAGCCGGATTAGCAGTCTAATTAGACTGGCAGGGGACGCGAACGAGCACGCTCCGGACTATGCCCCCCTATTTTTATTTACATTTATTAAAACTGTTCAGTGAAGTATAATCTCACGTCAGAAAGTGAAAGGTGCGCAGAATAGGTTGCGCACCAAAAACGTAACGAGGTTAATCGATCACTAGATTTTACTCTTCAAATTTTTTCATACCAGGCGCCTTATATGAAAATCGATTCTTAAGGAGTAAACTCCAAAACTCGAAATATGTCATTAAAGAAACTGCATGACCACCGTGTTGTAATAAATGAATATTTTTGTCATTTTTAAAGATCATCATTCTCCCACTTTTATCCCAATTACTTGGGGTCGATACAATATGTACTCTTCTTTCATAGTACATATTGTAAAAGTTTTTGGAAATAGTTTTATGACCGGCCGCCTGCCAGACGTCAACCCTCCTTGAGTATGTAATTCTTAACCAAACGGCATCAGATGGAGTTGGCCCAGGTCGTTGAAAGTCTCTTAGTCGTCTTTTATGACATCCACGAGCCAAGTAAGGGTTGGTAGTATTCATAGTCGCTACCACACAGAGAAAGTTTGTCATTTTTAAAGATATTTGTGAACAAATGGATGAACCTATGGGACGTATGAGATACACAAACCAAAAAAGAAAGAAAAGGAAAATGCAAAAGAACGCATAAGAAAGAAAAATAGAAAAACACAATAAAGGGAAAAGAACAAAGAATATGTGAATAAGAGCTAGTCTATTCAGTGTTAATGCATGCCAGGTATTATATTGATGTTAGACTAACATTTGACCCTGAAGTGCAGCTCGTTGGAGACGGTCTCGCCCTCGGCGTTGAGTGCCGAGCACGCGTAACGTCCGCTGCTGTGTCGCGTCACCTTCTGCAGCACCAGACTCTGGTTGCTGTGGAAGACGCGCGCGCTCGCGTTGTGCGCCAACGGACGACCCTGCCGACGTAACAACACAATGTCATTGCATACAACTCGTTCATATATTGTCATCTCAACTCATACATGTGACAGACAAATGAGTTGTAAGTTATAATATTATCACGTATCGGCATTGACTATGACGGCAAGTAACGTACAAGTTTCTATGTAAATAATTGTTTTTAGTTTCAACAAAACATATTTTTGGTTTTTGGAAAGTTTTGCAATGTGTACGTGTGTGTGTGTGTGTATGTGTGTTGATTAATTATATAAATATTTTACTGTAACGTTAATAATTACTGTTATAAAAAAAAATGAATTAGGGCCCTCACTATCAACAGCTCTATATATACACAATCAATGAGAAAATGTTAATTAATCAATAAGGTTGACTTATGTATATGTTATGTATATATAATAGTACAACCTAGTCTTGCCATAAATACTTTAACAAAAACATTTTTTTTTATTGCAAGTATCATTTATTACTTTTTCAGTGTCTTAGTTTAATACATAAATATAAAACAATTTAGAATATAAATAGCTTATTCGAAGTGGCCTCCATTGGCTGCAACACAGTATTTTAAACGTTGAGGCCGGTTATCAATAGAAACACGAACTCTTTCCATGGGAAAATTCTTCACTGCCAATCGTATGGATTGTTTTAGGGACTCCAAATTATCATGGCGTTTAGTGCAAACCGTACTCTCTAAAACTGACCATAAATCATAATCCAGCGGATTAAGATCAGGACTAGACGATAGCCAGTCTTCAGCTCTGATCAAGGCCGAAACGTTCGCTTCCAACCTAGACTGCGTAGACCGAGCTTTATGACCCGGCGCCGAGTTTTGCTGGAAGGACCATTTTTGGTTATTGAACATGGCGTTGTTAAAGGGCTTCACTACCTTCTCAAGAATGATATCTTGATATATTTGTGCCGATGTTTTTATACCTTTTTCACAAAAGTATGGCTCAGTTACTCCTTCATAACAAATACTCCACCAACAAACCATCACTGAAGTCGGATAATGCCCACGTTGCACTCTGTCGACTAATTGGGAAGCTTCCTTAGAGCTTTGGGCATAAATACGGTCATTCACGATGACACATCAATAGAACACTACGGCGCGTGTGGGTCGCTGGCGGCCTGCACCCACCGACAGGTGGTCAGTGCTCACTACAGCGGCATTCGTACACATCTAAACAGCGAGAGCCAGTCTCGAGACAACGCTAATACACAATATCATTTGAATAATACAATGTTGCCAGTAAAAAAAGTCATTTACCCGAGACAAGGATGTTGTTTCGCACAAAAGAAGGGAGAATTTAAATGAGACATTTGGTAGTTGCGTTAAATTAGTGTTACACAGTGTAGCGCAGGTGTATGTGTGTGTGTGTGTGCGTGTGCCCCGGGGAGGTCGGCCGGGTGGCTGCCGGTTATTACCGCAGGGTATATAAACATCGTATTACTTATAAGAACATTTAGCTACGGCCGGATGTAAATTTCGTCTGTTAGCGTTTGTAAAACAACAAGTTTTGTGAACTCGCACTCGTCATCATGAAAGTTTTAGTGTTGTTACTGTACTAACTATTTTGTCAGTTGGTAAATAACTGTGACGTGGAACAAGTAGCCACTAGGTGCATGTCACGAGCGTGTCGTGTGTGAAGTATGTTCATGTTAAACGTCCGACAACACTGTTGAACACTTTATATATGGCAACACCCTGCAATAGAATAATGATCCTTGTATTGTAGGGGACTTTGTAGACATATAATTAACGAACACAAATTTCAAATAGATTTAGGACAAGAATTTGTGAATCTCACAAACTATTATCGTACGTACCACGCGGGTATCGAACCTACGACACTTGGCAATTGACGAGCCAACGATTTATAATAGCCTGTTATGTTTAACCATTACGTCATCAGCAATCAATTAAAGTTATTTTGTTACACATTGTTTCGTGATTATTCATTATTGTCAATGTTTGGATTATTTTAGAAATTTTAAATTAACGTAGTGTTTAAAGTAATATTTTGAAGTGAAAACTTCTTTAATGGCGTTGTGCACTTTTTTGGGATGGGTAAAAATGTTATCAGGACACGTGTCAAATGATCGCAATCTTAGCACAACCAAATACAAAACTACTATTGTTGCGGTCTGTATTTATTAGACATTTAAAGAGATGAAGCCAGAACAGATGTAAGTGTAACAATAGGTAATGATGTACTAGAGCAAGTGGATGAATTTATATATCTTGGATGTGGATTTAGCCGAGATGGAAGGTACCACTGATATAGAGCGAAGAGTGAATGCGGGAAATAGAGTGAACGGAGCGTTGGGGCAACTTCTCGGTAGCCACCACCTCAGCCAGAAGGCACGTGTAGCAATACATAATGCAGTGCTTGTCCCAACATTACTATATGGAAGCGAGAGTTGGGTATGCAGAAAAGAGTATGAAAGTAAAATTAATGCGATCGAAATGCGATCTTTACGGAGAATCTGTGGAGTAAGGCTGACCGACCGCATTCGTAACGACGACGTAAGAGAGCGAGTAGGTATGAAAGAGAGTGTAAAGATGCGAAAGGGAATGCTCCGATGGTTCGGACATGTGGAAAGAATGCCGAACGAACGTCTGGTTAAGAAGATATATAATGCAAAAGTGGAAGGATGTAGGTACCGGGGGAGACCAAGACTAACCTATCTAGACCAGATCGGTCATGTACTGAAGGAAGGTGGAGTCAAGAGTCTCCGAAACCGGCGAACGTGTATGAAGAGAATTATGAATGTTGAGGAAGCGAGTGAAGTATGCAAGAATAGAGTTCTCTGGCACTCTGTTCTCTCTGCCTACCCTGCAAAGGACATGGCGTGATGATATGTATGTATGTATGTTTAAATAGATTCAAATCAAAATTGTTCGTTTCTTACTTCAGCTACCTTAAACTTATTGTATCAGTTTTAGAGATTGGCGATGATGATGTTGGTAATGAGGATGGTGAAAGAATCGTTGAAATTATAGATGAAAGTTGATTTTTCTGATAAACTGTTCAATGTACAATAATTGTATTAGTTCTGAAGTATTAAATATTTATGTAATACCGGCCGCGACTCCGTCAAATATGGTTCTAATAGCATTTTTGTTTCGTTTTATACGTTATTACTTTTGTTATAGCATATACATTTGAAGGGCGGTGTCCGACTCCATAACCACTGGTGCCGCTTCCTTGACATCTGCGGCCAGCCCGGCGGATTACCCGTCCGGATACCATCTCCTGTCAACGTTACGGCCTGCTACTGAGGCGTCGCCTCACGCAGTCGGCCTCTCTGTGAGTGACGGACTATTCCCCGGTCTAGTCACCCGCATAGTCCGCCATGCAATTTAAATTGATCGTTTATTGTAGTGAAAAGTCAGTCGTGTTGTATTACACGTACTTTATAAATGGGAAAAATTAACACGCACCTCTATATATAGTAACGCGCAACCTGCCTGTTATAACTAATGAATTTTACAGTAAATTGTGAAGTTAACTGTAAATCTGATTTAGTGTTACGCGAGTCTCTGTGCGCGCTTGACCCGCGCACACAACTTGTGTAAATGTGGTGACTAATATACAACGTACATATGTAGCGCACTCATCAACGGTGAACTATAAGACCACACTTGGGAACGATCTCAAGTGAAGGCGTAGTGTGTGACAATATGTGTACGAGTGATTCAATCAACCGTGACCATTGTGACCGTGACGAAATACATCGTAGCACAATATGGTGCTCGACCCCCTCCCCTCCCCTACACCCCCCCTACAGCAATAGATACCATTAATGTATAAAGGTGGGTGTTCTGTACGCTATGACAGTGTTTGCGTCCGATGTGTTATCTATTATTGTATTGGTTGAGAGATTGATATATTGTGAACGGTGAGAGCGACCGCGACCGCGACCGCCTCGTGTGTGCTCTCAACTATTTCACATTCTCTAACAATCAAAACAATCGTAAAAAAAACAATCGTATGTAAGGTGATGCAGTGAGGTCAATAGCTACATGAGGGATACATTTATTATTTACCCCTGTTGTGTGTGTTGTGGTACCTAACAGAGTCGATAATGTCCACGCGTACAGTTGTCAACAAGTTGCATTCAGTACTAAACATTGTCAATACATATTGTTGTGTTTACATTTATATGTCAGCTAACATTGTCACACCACATATACCTTCACAACTGATAGACAAGTGGCTGTCGAACATTATAAACTGTTCACATGAAATATGTGATATGAAATACATTATGTCGTACGTCGCCAAAATTAAATAAAATTCATCAACTTTTAATATATTGTTAGTCCGACTTTGTTTTGTTGTGAAACACAAATACATAAGAAAAGTACTGGCAAGTCGCACCGTGTGTTAGTTTACATAAACCATTTCACACTCCTATTGACCCCTTCATGACTTAAAATCTGTTTGACATGAGTGCACCAAACTAGTTTTGAGATACTAAAGTTACTATGAAAGTTATGTAAGTTGTTGTTTTTATATTATAAAGTTTTATTTTTTTAAATAATTATAGTGTCAGCAGGTAATAACTGGTTAAGTCAATAATTCTATAGATCATAAGTTGCTTGCTTTGTATAAATATTTCGTCTATTGCAATTAAAACAGCCATATGTATAGCAAAACATATGTGATAGAAAAAAAGTCGTGTTATTTACTTATATAATACTTATATAAGTATTTCCAATAAAGACATTTTTAAAACTTGACACCAACATTCACATTTAAGTTATTGGTAAGTTATATGTATAGCATTAAGTTAATAAATGAACTACATAATGGTATATTTATGTGATGGGGTGGTGCACTAATAGATGTGAGTTAATGTGGCACACGAGGCGACATTTTTATTGAACAATAAAACATGTTCATTATTAACGAGATGTAGTAAGTAGTAGGGGAGCAGCGGGTGAGCTGACACCGGCACGGTCACCAGACGACAGCTTTATGTGCGCCCGGTAATGAGTCGAGCGCCGCACCTGTCCGCACACACACACACACACACCAACGCGCCACACGACGACACTTATACGAGCTATAAGTTTGTACAGCAACCGTAACAGTTAGTTAACGAGAGCACTAGATGTAAAGAGTTGGTTCAGTGAAACGCCTGTTCACACCACCCCGGGGCGGTAAGAGAACGGCGTGTAACAATATAACCTAACTTTCACGCATCTCTTTATTGCTATATGGGCAGGCAACTAGTAACGAGTCCTCATCTTCGGTTACCCGTCCGGTGAGGTACTCTTTTACGTACTACACCGGTACGGTCTTTTCTCGATACACCTTTTTTTTATTTTTTTTTATTTTTGTTGGACCATGTATGCGTCTCGCCCCGCCAAGTCGGTCCTGGATGACGGAAAGGCGGCGCGTGACCCCATAGACCCACCGTAAAACTCCTCTCTCTTCGCCGTGCGAGCGGGCCACCGGTACCCGATCTTTCACTTCGGTGAACCTGTTTCTCGACACCCCTGCAACATGATTTACTGCCGGGGCGTAGCCGTCGCTTGGTGTGTCTTTCTATGGGTGGTGGTATTCTCTGGTCCATACTATTACATGGTCCAATTACTTGCGTATTGTATATAGTGCGGTATCTTTCCAATAGATACAACATATTTAAATTACTGAATTTTTTTAGTATTTAATATGCTTAATTATTTATAAATACCCGATACGAAACGAAAAATGATGTCACAAGCGGGGTTCGAACCCGCACCTATTGGGAATCCGGCCCAACCGTGCGGGTTCGAACCCCGCTTGTGACATCATTTTTCGTTTCGTATCGGGTATTTATAAATAATTAAGCATATTCAATGCTAAAAAAATTCAGTAATTTGAATAACAAGGTTGTCTCATCGTTTAATACAATTCTAACTGTAAAGTTTGAAGTATGAAGTCTATACAATGTGTAAACATTGTCCGATAGATGGCACACGTCACCTTGAAGACGTAAGATATAATATGAATCGAAATTTGCATGTCCTAAAATAGTTCACGATGGTGTAAGTGGCAGCACGGTTGGGCCGGATTCCCAATAGGTGCGGGTTCGAACCCCGCTTGTGACATCATTTTTCGTTTCGTAATCGGGTATTTATATACAACATATTTAATTAGTATTTACCTAAACATTTTATATAGAATTATATGACCTAAACGAATAATTTATGTATAAAGGACAAGCTCAGTGGATATTTTTTCTAGAATGTTTTCAGTTAAGGCGATGTTCCGTTCTGTTGGTAGATTATGAGATACATTTAAACTATTAAAAACTTAACTAACTTGTAGTAATCATAGTTCCTTTAAAAATAAGTTATGAATTCATGTCAAATGCAAAGTAATATAAATTTAATATATGTTATAATATATTAAAATAGACTAGCGTTTATATTTATAATCGCTTTTAAAGGCTTTGTACATTATGAGACATTTAAATTTGAACGATGTATTCATATTTTTCGAACAATAGCAGAAGTAAGTATTAGCGTAGCCATCGCTCTACTAGATCATAATGGCTCGACTGATTTAAATACAATAAAATTAAATTGGATATAAATAATTATACTGGACACTGACTGAATTAGTATGCTCCGTAAAGGCACTACATAACTATGTTGTCTAAATGCATATACCTACAATATTATAATTTGTTCTCTCAGCATATTCAATTGTGAGTATTGGCCATAAGTCTAGCTATTAATAGGAGGATAATTTATTTATGAGTAATTTAATTATTATATCCGTTACGTTGAACAAATGAGTTAATATGTGATTTTATTCGGATTAATCTGTGTAATTTTTTAATCAATCTGTTGTAGACAAGTGCTACAAGTTCGCACCGCTACGCGACTACGCGGCTACAACGTACGGAGGAGCGTAGCACCGTATGTATTGCAGCGCTACACGTCCGTACGGTGCACTAACCGCCCCGTAACTATCACGAGATCTAGATAACTGTCCGCTATTTATCTTGTAATTTATTCTGGAAGTTTGTCAAGGAATCAATCTTATATAAACGGCATTACTAATTATTAGATAAACAATATTTGTGTAAGACATTTCACAATTATGTTATGAACGATGTCATCGTAGTCAGATATTGAGATATTTTTCTTTGAAATAATTAATGGATTTAGGAAATAATAATATTTTCAGATTTGATCGCGTCTTAATGTTTTTTTTTAATAATATTAATTTTATTTTCTCACCACAACACATATATCAAAAAGAAAACAATGATCTGCAGGATTAGGAAAAAAAAAGATACATATTGAGCAAGACTGGTGCCTAAACTAGGCTCAGAGCCTGTATTTCAGGTCATCAGGTCTCCACCCGCGTGCCTATACTACTAATTAATTAATTTTCCATATTTCACCCATACAACAGAACAATCTCAAAACATTGCAAGATGTGTGTATAATATGTGACAAAAAAAAATAGTAAAAATATGTACATGTAATGTCCTATATTTAGTGGGTGATATTATAACAATGTGTATGTACTTATATGTGTAGTGAGTGATATATATGTGATTGAACAAACGTTTATTTAATATTTACAGTGACTAATGTACATAACCATATATTGAAGGAGTGTAGTGGTAAAGTATACACATACCTGTGCAGTCATAACAGTAGGCAGCAAGTTACAGAGCATTACATTACATCATATTGCAGTAACATAAGCACCTCTTTAAATTGAAATCAAGAAGCTCCTCCGTATCCAGGTATCCTTACTCTTTAATGGAACTGGTAACTTTCATTTTACAGTTGATTTTATTAAGATGGTAGATTGATAAAATTCTGTTTATTTTATTATAGTCCACTATATATATATATATATATATATATATATATATATATATATATATATATATATATATATATCCCTCGTGCTCGCATTATCATTATCTACATTAGAATTTTGATGTGCCTGGCAACATAAAGGAACTACTGAAACTGTCTGGCTATTGAGAAAGCATCATTTGATAGTTCTCCAAATAATATATATAAATTGCAGCTTTTATACTATACCGTAAGTATAGTAACAATTAAATATATTTTAAGGGTGTCTGGCAGAGGGTTGCAACCGCACGAAGTGTCTGGCTTTCGGCAAGGTGACTTTTAGGATTATTATAAGTAAAATATGTAAAAACTGAGTTTTATACTTTACCAAATTTAACACACAATTTTACACACCTTTATTACCTGATACCTGCGAAAGCCACCGCGACCCAAGTTTCATAGACGGGGTTCATTCTTACCTGTGTTGGGGACATACATTGAGAAACTTACAGCTTTTATACTTTACCGAAGGCCTGGAGGCCGCTGGCTCTTGCTCTATACCTATAGGTAGGGACCAAGAAAATAGAAAAACCTTTTCGAGAATTGTGTGGTAATGCGATTACAAAAACTATCAACTGGGTTAAAACGTCTTTTACGACGAGAAAGTGAGGGTCTGTAATTAAGGAGGCTATGCTGTCGAGGAATAACTTGTTGGATAAACAGCTGTCGAACTGTTAAAACATTTGCTTTTTGATATAACAGCGATGATGGGTATCGAAAAGGTAGTTTAAAGGCGACCTTGAGAATGGCCCTCTGTGCTCTTTCTAATTCAATTAAAATGGATTTCGATGCACCACCCCAGGAAGATATACAATACGATATTAATTACTGCGCAAGAGCATAATACACGGATCTCAAAATACTTTCATCAGCTACATCTCTTAAGGTTTTGAAAATATAAATTAATTGCCGCAGTCTGCTGCTGAGATGATTAATATGTTCACGAAATCTTAAAGTACTATCTATAATTATCCCTATGTTAAATATAACATCATCACTTTTGCGCAGCTGAGTACAATCACATCCACCGCCTAATGGACTTTGACAGGTATGGGCTATGAGCGTATATGAAGTGGATGTCAAGAGTGAAGGTGTATTACTAAACTTTAAAGAAAAATGTATATAACCTGTTTTGGCGGTATTTAATGTGAGTGAATTAATTGCCAACCATTCTGATACGGAATCTAATCCTAGCTGAGCAAGTTTATAAACTTCTTCCCAGGTATTAGCGCTAAATATGATAGCCGTGTCATCAGCAAACGAGAATATTTTGCCATTGAGGAGAATAAGTTTTCCTAGATCATTCATGTAAACGAGGAAAAGTGTCGGAACAAGCACACTACCCTGTGGAACACCAAATGTGATAAGCTGCTCGCCACTTATATAATCATCTACCCTTACAGCCTGCATTCCATCACTAAGATAACTTTCAAATAGTTTAAGTTGGATATCTCTAATTCCTAGGCATTCCAACTTTCAAATTAGTAAGGGCGTTGAAACTGTATCAAATGTTTTTGAGATGTCCTGGAAGATCCCAATCACTTTTTGACCTTTATCCAAGTTCGTAATGATATGGTTAGTTAAATCATGAACTGCATCAGACGTACATAGATTTATTCTTTCTAAAACCATACTGTGATGGAGATAACGAATTAAATTTTTCGAGGTATGCAACTAGTCTATTATTCACAATTCGTTCCAAAATCTTAGATAAAGCCGGTAGTATAGCAATGGGTCTATAATTACAAATACAATTTCTATCACCACCTTTAAAAATTGGGCGAATGATTGATTGCTTGAATAATCTTGGAAATTCACCAGTACTAATGGCAAGATTACACAAATAAGTAAGTGGCTTTACAATAATTGTCATATGTTCTTTCAGAATGTTGTTAGATATATTGTCCCACCCCGTATCACAACCTACTTACTTCTGCTTCATCAGTAGGTAAAAGAACCATAGATGAACCTATAACTCGTGGCAGCATAAGGCAGCAGAGGTGATTAAATATTTTCAGCCAGACTTCTGCCAATATTTGCGAAATAGTTATTAATTAAATTTACAGATTCAATAGGTGTAGTTGACATTCTTAACAATTCAGTTGCATTATCTTTTTTAATGGTCCTGTTTGTAATATTATTTATAGCTGTCCCTAGTTGTTTATTATTATTGCAAGCAACACGAATTTCTTGCTTATCATGTTCAATTTTCGCATTACTTAATTAGACTGTTACAGTAATTTCTATATTTTTTAAAGTTTGATTTTAACTCTAAATTATCCGGGTATCTTTTACTACTTTTGTGCAAGTTGTCTCTGTATCGTATGCAACGTAAAAGTCCAGGAGTAATCCAATCTTTTTTATTTTTTTTCCTATTTAGGAATTTCACAATTTGTGTATTTACATCAATTACTTGCAAGAGAAGTTTAATCAAGAGGTCAGTCGCCACATGCACATTCCTGAACTTGTAAATCTCACTGAAATCTAAAAGTTTTAAGTCTTTAGCAAGCTGATCTTGATTGATGTAAACAGATGATTTGTTAAAGGATGTTTTCGTAGAAACTGTAGGCAAGAAGAATAACAAAGTGTCATGCTCGGTGAGAGTGGAGTGAGCCACTAAAGTGTAAGCCAGTGATGGAGATTTAAGAAAAAAGTGATCCGAACACGACAGTTGGCGTGTGGGTATGTGCGGTAACAGACTATGAGAGGCTAACAAATTTAAATAAGAAGACCTATTAGAATCTTCAGAATTCTGATGGATGTTAATATTGATATCTCCAGTGACCACGATATTCTTGTATTTTCCTACTTTGCTTAGATTTATGTCTAAAGAAATTAAAAGTTATTAATATTTCTATAGCCTAGTGGGCGATAAATTGCCAACAGAATAGTGTTGCTATCAATTTCTATTTGCAGACAGTTCGCATCCCTGAAGGTAGGTTCTTCGGCAGATACCATAAGATCGTCAAGCACATAGACCACAACCACTTCATTTAGCGTGAGGTTGTTATTAGTCTTAAAGTATATGTACCCAGGTAGATCAGAAACATATTGTGTACTAGGTAGCCAACATCCTGTCAATACCAATACATCCCAGTTATTGTTTGTTCTAGAGAGAATAGTGTAAAATTCTTACATATTTTTCGAAATACTTCTAATGTTTTGAGTTAATATTTTCAAATAATGTTTCGGGATAATATTGGGCGGGACGCAATTATCAAGATCGCATGTAGTCGCTTCTGATACAGAAATTGAGTCAACATAAAATGTATTTTTCTGTATGTTATCGAATTTTATAGATGTTAATTTGAAATAAGCATCTAATTTTTCTATAATTAGTTCTATTGATATGGATGACTTTAATTAACAAGCCGTTTACAGTATTTGGGATATACAGAAGGTGATGGCAAGAAACCTGTAAGGCAGAAAATAACCACAATGAGATATCTAACATACTATGACTGCTTAACTTGGCTGCTCCTTTAATTATGATATTATTGTAAATAAAAACTACCATAGTCCAATATTTTTTACATCGTATGTGTATTTTGAGATAAAGGTACGTAACTTTTAAGATTTGCAATGTTCACTATCTATGTGAGTGTAGCGATAGATATTAATATTGTATTAATCGTTAATCTTTACCAAATAAAATATTTGATAAATACATTTCTCTCGCTCTTAATATATATATATATATATGTATAGTACATATATATACATTAAAAATGAAATGTGTTAACTATATGACGCTGGACGTTGTGAAAATTATTTTAAATTACTTTTTTGAACTTATATTAATAAAGCGTACTTGATAAATTACAAATGTCACCGGTGTGTATTATTATTCTATCCGACCCTCAGCTCATTTCAAACGGAGGTGCGTCGGCCTCTACAGGTATTACATTTTTCTCGCTCAACAACTTGAGATATGCACAGCATCCGCTCGGCGTGATGTCTGTAGAATGTTAATAGGTATCGTGCGCCCTCCGATAATTTCAATATTGGGCGCGTTGATTGACGCCAGCTCTGCGGGACTGAACACACCGCAGATTAATACTGTTACCGCTCCGTGATCGCTCGTCTCTCGCCGGCGCCGGTCGCACCTCGCTCGTGTACAGTGTTACGTCACCACGACAACATTCGACGGCGCTCATTGGTCATCATTGTTGCGATAGGGGTCCTCCCTATACTTAATGTTGTTCGATCATGTAGTGTTTCTAATGCGTATCATAATTTTCAATCGAACACTCTCGTATTTTTTTAATAGTGTCTATTTCACTTGTACTGTCTTGTTAGAATATCTTATATTACTTTTAGCTTACTCGCACTAATACTTAATAACATTAGTGGAGGAGTTATTACGTATATAATTGTAACCGAGAAACGTTTTATTTTACACTTTGATTACACGCCAGAGAAATACTTTCAATGAAAATATAATTTAACGTCAGAATAAATTTCAATCAATAGGTTTGTTTTAAATACATCAAAATGTGAAATATTTTTCAACAAAAATACAGTCAAAGAATCAGTTTTTCAAAAATTTAACGTTTTGGCTCCAAACATTCAAATAATAGAAAGAAGTTCCTTGCGCCTCCTTGGGTCTCGTATCTTTGAAGATGCCTACAACTCTTTCATAGAAGAGAAGATACAAAATTTTAATACAGTTTCGGATCGCCTTTTCAAAATCAATATTCATTCTGCTTTTACCATTATTCGACATTGTCTTTTTGTTCCAAAATTTACGTATGCAATAAGATCATCTCAGTTTTTTAAACATTCAAACCTTTAGAAAAAATTGATAATATTATTAGAACCACTCTGAGTAAAATTTTAAATGTAAATCTACATGATCGAGCATGGCTACAAGCATCACTTCCGGTTCACTTAGGTGGACTTGGCATACGCAAAATTTCCAGTGTGAGCTTACCGGCGTTCCTATCATCAGTCCATAGCACAGAAGAATTAACCAGGAAAATTTTAATGCGCACACTGGTTAATTCAGAAGTATTATGCAAGACTGATGCTTTGAATGCTTGGAAAATGGCTTGTCCAAACACTGTCTTGCCCACCAACCCTCTCTCTCAGAGACAGTGGGACTTGCCGCTTTGCAGAGCAATTAGAGAAAATCTCTTAAATACATCTGTTGGATCTGCAGAGCGCGCTCGTTTGCTGGCTGTGTCAGAATGGGAATCTGGTATTTGGATACAGGCACTACCGTCACCCAGTATAGGTACTATGCTGGATGATACTACCTTTCGTATTGCAGTTTGCCTTCGTTTGGGTGTTCCAGTTCTTTCTCCGCATCAATGTCATTGTGGACAGCAAGTTGATAGTCTCGGACACCACGGCCTATCGTGCGGCAGGAGCGCAGGTAGAATATCAAGGCATGCCAATATCAACGAAATTATCCGTCTAGCTCTTGTCACCGCCGGTATACCAGCTGTTAAAGAACCCAACGGCTTGGTACGCGACGATGGTAAGAGACCGGATGGCATGTCCTTGCTGCCCTGGAAGATGGGTAGGCCTTTGGTGTGGGACGCGACCTGCGTTGACACCCTTGCGCCATCACATCTTCCAAACACGTCAGGTTGTGCTGGCGCTGCCGCCGCATCTGCAGAGAAGCTCAAGCGGCGAAAATATAATAACCTTATTGGAAATTATATTTTCGAGCCGTTTGGGGTCGAAACTCTTGGGCCTTGGGGTCCCAATGCGCGCATTTTATTTAAAGAGATCGCAAAAAAATTAATCGCTGCTTCACGTGATCAGAGGGCTGGCCTATATTTTGCACAAAAGGTTAGCATTGCCATTCAACGTGGCAATGCTGCTGCCTTCTGGGCACATTACCAGTGGACAGTGATGCGGAGGAATTTTTCGATGCCTGATTGCGCCTTTTGTTTCTCCTTTTATTTATTTATTTTTTATTCCTTATTCTATTTTCTTCTATTTTTTTGTAAATATTTTAATTTAAAACTTAGCTTTAATTGTACATATTAATTAAAATATTGTAAAATTTAAATAAATTTAACGTCATTGGATGGGATCATAATATTCACAATACTGGATCACACATTACATTGATGTACTATTATAGGAGATATTTACTTAACGATAAACATAACCTTAATAAATAATTAAGAGGGTGTAACCGACACAGCCTGAAGAATTAGTACGTTGAAGTGGCAATTGGCAGGCCACATCGCTCCACGTACCGACAACCGTTGGGGAATAAAGGTTCTAGAGTGACGATCACGAATCGGACGACGCAGCGTAGGATGACCCCCACTGAATGGACTGATGACATTTTCGAGGTCGCAGGAAAGCGTTGGATGCAGGTGGCACAGGACCGTTGCAAATGGCATTCTCGTGGAGATGTCTATGTCCAACAGTGGACATTTACGGGTTGATGGATGGATGGATGGAAATAATTAAGAGCACGTTTGACCCCTGACATATATCTTGATAAGCTAATAATAAAATTATTAATTAACTTGTTACGAATATAGCATCACCCCAATATGAACATCCGGTGCTCGGTGTCAACGTGTTGCGATACATTTAGGTTTGCAAAATATATGTTGAACGCATTGATGTATTAAAAAACCTTTATATATCAATGGTTGAACGTCTGATATTAAACAAGTGATCGTCGTGGAACGTAATGTGATCCCCCCTGCTACATGCAACACTCTGTATATATAGTGGTACTCGTACATCTGTGCCAAAGTCCGACGTTCACGTCACGTCCTCAACGACGATGACGACGTTATTACGCTCGCCCAGACCAAAGCCTACGCCGCACGCGAGGCCATCGCGCACAAATATCCGCGTTTCCGTCCTCGACGTCGAGGTACGAAAACACGGCGAGCAAAAATCACCGACCCCAAGATGGACACTTCCACGTCCACCTTACCCCCAGCGACGCCCCGAGCCGAGGTCCGTTCCCCACAGGGGGAGCCCTCGGGCGAAGTCGCCTAACTCATGTCTATCGGGTTGAGAGCCTTCGGGCTCGCCCGCAGTCCGGTTAAGCTGTAAAAGCCCCTTCGGCTAACAGCTCGCAGTTGGTATGTTTTAGTGGGTATTCAGTGTCCCCTTCAGGGCCTGTGAGTCCCACATACCCCGCCCGGGGCGGGTATGCGACAAATGCATTTTTAACCACTGCGTTACCAAAAAAAAAAAAAAAAAACATCTGTGCCGTACACGTGGCCACGTCCACGTCCGACATACACGCCGTATTATACACACATATGAATTACCTTTTGTAATTCCATTTCTGTTAAACATATAACGTGATGAGTCGATCCGTATTCCGACGGTAAAGCCTCAAACTACCCATGACGCTACAATTAATTTAGTACCGGTACTTTACTAATAACTTGATTAATGCATAGATAACTCAACTAAACGCTGTACTAATTACCTACCTATTATTATATAATATTTATATTATCTACGCTTTAATTATATCATAATATTGTTCGTAATTCATGCTAGTCGTCTCTACAACGTAAGTCTCCACTAACCTTTCTGTTTCGATTTCACGTGCCTTTTACATTCAATTAAAATCACATCTTTGTTGAAATGTGTCCCCATCTCTTTTTTTATCCTCCTTATTTTATTTTATCCCTCAGTATTCTTTCAATCAAAAGCTTTGTCTAGCTGTTATTACACACGCTATATAAATTACGATCTATATATTACAAGCTGACTGACATGTATATATACATAGTTTGTTTAATTTCTAATATTCCTTCCAAGCTATCCAGCGAGATCCTGACCAACTGGGCCCCAAGACGCTATGACGTGAGTGCGCTGCTACGGTCCTTCCGATATCTTTATACCATTTACTTTTTTTTATTTATACTGGCCGGTTGTTCTCGAACGGGGTCTGTATCTATACCTAGGATTCTAGTGGGTTATGGGTTCGCACACCGTCCTTCCGTCGTCTCGGTTGGAATGGGCGGGGTTTGCTTATATCATAGTCTGTTAAGGAAAAAGTTTCGTGTTTATAAAATATAAACAAATTTTATTTCATTTTCATGTTTATTTAACCTTTAAATTCCTACACTATAATAAAGATTGTTATATTTAAACATAAATATGTATAAGTTATAACAAAATTTACGTAAAAAAAACCAAAAAAATTCAATTAGAACTATTTTCGACTTTTACGCGGACGAAGTCGCGAGCAAATGCTAGTAATAGTATATTGTACAAGATTCTACAAATGGTTAACCCAGCAATTATTGATACGAATGTGTCGGTGTTCTCGTGCAATGTGTTGTATAAGACGGCGGGCTCGTACTCTGTGTGAGTGAACTGAATGTGTAAATAAATGTCATGAATTTAAAGAGTAAGTGCGTGTATGAATGTTGTTATGGTTGCAGCGGCGGCGGCAGGAACTGTCTCTACACGAGTGTCTCATTCGTCCACCGTCATTATATATTTAGCAGGCCTGTGTCAGCGACACTGGTGGATAATGTATACCGCGCCATGGTAGAATGTGATCAGCGCCTGTCACTTCGAACATGTCCCAACTGTACGCCAAACTAAATATTAAAATACCCAAATATATAAATAATATATGTTATACATTGCGCAAACATTGCGTCACACGTAGGTAGTACGTACTCGTATATATTCGGTATGATCGGCTGATCGTAAAAAATGGTCGTTATCTGTTGTCACCGAGCGGCGGGCGGCGCGAATGGTCGCTGTAAATTATCTGCGTTTTAATTCCCGCCGGTGGACGCGTCGCCATTTGTCAAAAACAATCACAGATAAAACAATGAGGCGTGTCGACGCCGCGCGACAAATGGCCGCGTGGCGCTGACGAGATAATCGCGCGCGACACATATCGCGCCGCGTTCGTCACGCGAGACAATGGCGCACCGCAATACACGCCTCACGCGTCTCATAAAACTATTTCATCGTCATCATACAAAACTATTGGTATTAAACCATTCTTAGATAACTATTCGCAGCAATCTCATCATTAAAGTTTCTAATATAGATTGAGTTACCATAGAATACTTTTTATATTATTAAAACATAAAATATGACGAAGACTAAAAAATATTTTCTTCTTGAAAAGTTCAATGTCACGAAGGAAATTGACTAAAAAACTATTTACAAAATGTGTAAATTCACTCAACGTTATGACGTTGATGTTATATTGTCGCGGTCAGTGTATTACGTAATTATGTATAAATGGTATTTAATGTACATATAGGTACTGTTAAAGGGAGTATCATCTCGTCTAGCAGACTCAGATGAGATGAAATTCTCTTTAACTCCCAATATTGGCTATAAGTCTAAATATACGGTAAGTCCTAATGCTGGGTTCGGATCACATCCTCAAGGAGGATTGATGTCGGCCGGGCGGCCTTGCCCAATTCGTACTGTGTTCCACAGGAGTCGGTTTTAACGTTGTCACTGTGGAGTATCAGCTACTACTGGGCGTCTAGGTGTAATTTGTTACGGTGACGACACGCTCGACACAGCCCAGGGTGGGACGCTGGAAGAGACAACCCACTTCGCAATTCTCGTCGATTTTTGGGGCCTGGGCAGAGCAGCACGTGAACTCGTCGCAATCATCGGTGTCGATCTAACTGTTGCAGACTATCGCTGAGACGATGTTAGTAGTACATCAATACTTGACTTTAATATTGTGATACACCAATTTCTCTGCCTACGATATGGCGTGATGATATGTATGTACCAATTAGTGATACAAGTTCTAATAAATTTACAGTCATATGCATATTTTATTCAATTTTAACTAATAATGTGGCGCGCGCCTCACCCACATCGATAACAGCCCCCCCCCTGCACGGGGCGGCCTGCGTCCGATTACTGTCAGCAGTTTTATATTCATACACGTCACTGTCCCAAGCCGACCGGTTGTACTGATAACAACTGTGACACACTCGGAAAAATGAGATAAAATTTATCCGAAAAAAAAACAACTCAACAATTTGTCGTATACTTAGTCTAGCCATAATTACTGTTACAATTAAAAATAAACAAAATGTTACATTTGAATTTAGAATCTGTCGTTTTTATATGATTGTTCATTGTGTTTTCTCATTTTAGCGCCAATACATTGCACAATATTTTGCGATATTAAAATGGAATGGGGTGATAAAGAGAAGCGAATCGCTGTGATTGCATTACACAAAGTAGGTATGGTATCCAAATGTAATTTTTAAAACTCTCCATACGCTTGGTATTAGTAAAATGTTTGTGTACTGGGCTATTAATAGGTACAACGAGACCTCCTCTGTCTGTGACAAAAAAAGGGCTGGCCGTCCACGTAGTGTTCGTAAAAGGTGGTCAAAGCAGTAAGGGAAAGAATTCGAAGACATCCTGTCTAAAAGCAAAAGGTATCTTGGGAGATGAAGATAACACCTAGAACCATGTCACGTATTTTAAAAGATGACTTAGGGCTTGCAGCCTATAAGAGACGTACTGGTCATTTCTTAACTGGCAATTTAAAAAAGAATAGGGTGGTAAAGTCGAAACAACTACTGAAGCGGTACGCAAAGGGAGGTCACAGAAAAATATTGTTTATGGATGAGTTTTTTTTTACAATTGAGCAACATTTTAACAAATTAAATGACCGTATTTATGCCCAAAGCTCTAAGGAAACTGCCCAATTAGTGGACAGAGCGTAACGTGGGCATTACCCGACTTCGGTGATGGCTTGGTGAGGGTTTTAGCTATGAAGGAGTGACTAAGCCATACTTTTGTGAAAAAGGTATCAAAACATCGGCACAGGTGTATCAAGATATCATTCTTAAGAAGGTAGTGAAGCCCCTTAACAACACTATGTTCAATAACCAAGAATGGTCCTTCCAGCAAGACTCAGCGCGGGGTCATAAGGCTCGGTCTACGCAGTCTTGGTTGGAAACGAACGTCTCATACTTCATCAGAGCTGAAGACTGGCCGTCTACTAGTCCCGATCTTAATCAGCTGGATTATGATTAATGATCAGTTTTAGAGAGTACGGTTTGCACTAAACGCCATGATAATTTGGAGTCCCTAAAACAATCCATACGATTGGCAGTGAAGAATTTGCCCATGGAAAGAGTACGTGCTTTTATTGACAACTGGCCTCAATGTTTAAAGGACTGCATTGCAGCCAATGGCGTCCACTTCAAACACGCTTTTTATATTTTAAATTGTTTTATATTTATGTATTAAACTAACACACTCGTCATTCTCCTACTCTTAACCCAATTACTTGGGGTTGATACAATATGTACTTTTCTTTCATAGTACATATTGTAAAAGTTATTGGCAATAGTTTTATGACCGGCCGCCTGCCAGACGTCAGTCCTCCCTGGGAATGCCATTGTTGACCAAACGACATCAGATGGAGTTAGCCCAGGTTGTTATAAGGCTCTTAGTCGTCTTTTACGACATCCACGAGCAAAGTAAGAGTTGGTAGTATTTGTAGCCGCTACCACACAGCTAGCTAGCTGTTAAACTAACACACTATAAAAGTAATAAATTTTATTTGCAATAGAATTTATTTTTCTTTATTACAGTATTTATGGCAAGACTAGGCCCCTAAGGCCCCTAAGTCAGACGGTTAGGGACTCCGTGTACCGTACAGGGCCATCAACCGGGTCACTTTCACGTACAGCAGTCGGCACGTAGTGCTGGGTCCGTCCACATTCGGCATAAACCAGGATAGGGCGGACGCTGCGCTGACAAGGCGTGGAACAAGTCGACAGAAATGCTCCCGGAACCTTCATAGCCCGTTGAGCACCATGACCAAGTATTTCAAATGGGCCCGAATGCTCATGGAAACCGAATTGACTGTGATCGAGGCGTCGTTGGGTAGACTGGTGCGGAACCCATTTAACAATAAGGCCTTCGTCTTATCCAGAGTTTCCCAACCACAGCGCCCCGATCCGCCTGACAATCTCCTCGGTGCCAAGAGTTGCCTGGCGTGCCGTCTCCTCTAGCGTCCCACCCCGGGCGCTCCCTGCGGAACACCGCAAGACATGGGCGTTCGCACAAAGTCCCCTACTCGGTTTTTATAGAGGACGCTGCGCCCCTCCAAATAGTCTGTCACCAGCCGCCTCAGGTATACATGCACCCCGTGATACCGAAGTGTCTCCTGAATCAGTACGTATAAAATATATATAAATTTTGTAATGCATTGGTTTTGATCAGTTTTATCAATTAGTCCCGCGAGAACATCGCGTACAACGCTTTTTAGAGAAGTTATAGTATAAAAATATTTCGAAGTAAAAACATTACGAATAGTGCCTGTTTTGTTTTAATAACGTTTTCCGTATTGGATCTCGTATTTAAGGTTTTAGTTCCCTGGCTAGTCCTAATAACCATTTTATATTTAGGTATAAAAAATATATTGTTACGACGCAGGATGTACCAGGGTAATGAATATATTGTGCGCGCCGACTCATACTTAAAATTCCAGGAGGATTGCTGGAGCCATCTTTAAATTGTGAGTCGAGATGTGCGATGCTCGCCACCCGACCTCACCTGTTGTATGTTACAGAAACATATGTAGACAGCGTGCACTCTGTGACGACACACACACACACGCACACAGGCAACGCGTCACAAATATTTGCGTTCCAATAAATAACGCATCGGACTCTATTTACTTACTGATTTAAAGTCAACGATAGTTATTACACGACATAAATACAATGTTTGTGAAGATACTATAAAGGTATACGAGTGAAATAAATGATGCAATAATGAACGTGTTACACCACGTGTTGTTGTACATCGCCATCCATCGATGTGACAATTGTAACATGTGATGTTAACAACTAAATATTAAAACAATACAAAATATTTATTTATTTATATTTAATTTCATTATTGCTAACAGCGTGCCATACACAATAAAAGACAATATTTTTATACATACTGAGGAGCACGGTTGGGCCGGATTCCCAATAGGTGCGAGTTCGAACCCCGCTTGTGACACCATTTATCGTTTCGTAATCGGGTATTTATACATACTGAGGAGAATAACATATTATTAAAGATGTATTGAATAATTACAATAAAGAAAAAATATAATAAACTTGGATCAACATATACTACTGCTAATGGTCAGTGCCTCCACATACTTCTCGGCTACAGACATAAAACATCTCTCTGTACAAGAAAATAAGTCTAGTGAAGGTTCAGAGGCTAGTATCTCATTGATGTAGTGTAATGCGCGAGGAAGCGGTGCGAATTGACCTATGCTATTGCGCGCCGTATGTGACGCCAGTAGAGGTCGCTCACGCAATTTACCTTCAACCTGGCGAGGCACTTTGAGTTTTAATTCTGCTAAAAGTAACGGATTGTGGGCAGAACCCCGTATTAGTCTGAAGAAATATTTCACTAATGCTGTGTTACGACGCGTCGCCAACATATGATGGTCAACCATACCTGTTACATATAATGTGGGGTATATATAGATAGGGATAATAAAAGTAAATTCTTTTGTATAGATAACGAATAAACGTTTTTTGTATCTCAACTTTTTGAGTTAATTGTATTGTGTTGGGATTCCAAACAATAGCATTAGTTTCTAAAGTACAACGAACATATGCATTATTTAAAATATTAAAATATGAGGGGGAGGGGGTTGTATGTGTGCGGTGACGCGTGTGTGCCCACCGTGTGTGTGTGTGCGTGTGCTCATCTGAATGCGTGAAAGAACATAACGTATACATGTGTGTGTGTCACATATATACAATGCTGATTGAAGCAGCAGCGGCTGTACAAAGCGCTTGCCGGACCGTACGACGTGTACACGTGCACTCATACTCATACATACTCACTACATACACGACAGTGTACAATTAATTTATAATCAAGATATTGTATATCGTTTACTTTTATTTGAGTGTAACATAACTAGCTGATGTCCTCGAAAAGACTGACGAATTCATCACACTTGTTCAACTAAGAGCCTACACGACACACATTAATGTCCGCGGCACCATCCTCACCATCTAACTGCTAAATTGCATCGCAACAATGTCATTAATCTAAATATGACAACACCCTTTTAGTGTCCAACGCCTTGTCATCGGGTTGAGTGTCTTCAGTTATCACTAACAGACACATCACGTTGTAAGAACGATAAGCAGCTAGCAACTATACACAAATACAACAAGATATGAGTACGTAAATCTTTTGCAGTACATTGTAGAGATACGGTCAATTGCTCATACATGTTATACGTACGTGGATTACAGAAATTAAATAAAGTTTAAAAGTACGAAAGACAAAATTTGTACGAGATTTCCATTAGAGCTTTTAAATAAAATTCGTTATTGAGTCGCCTCACCTCTGTTGCACGGATAGTTAATTGATATTAGTAACGACTTTCTGTGTCAAGTGTCATGGGGGTTTGAGTGTCACGCAAAATGTTTCATCATCATATTCTCAGTCCATATATACCTCACTGTTGGGATCGGGCCCCCTCCACAATATGAAGGATTTGTTCCTAGGACCTACTATTTCACGCTGGTCAGATGGGTTGGTATAAGTATATTAGGTTTGTTCGTATTTAAAAATCTTAACTTTTAGTTATTTAATTTATTTTATATATTACTCCTCACACAAGAGCAGACAAGTGAGCAGCGAGTATTGGTGACCTCTTGCCGTCCATTTATATACTTACGATTAAATATTTATCCCGCTCGGTTACCCGCTGGATGCTGGATAAACAACAAAGTGCGGCGTGGGTCTCCATTACTTATATTTTCACTTTTCATAGCTGAGTGTAAATTTGCTAAAAATACTGTTAAAATCACACCATGGCCATTGTCGATGATAATCTGTGTGTTGGTCTGTTTTTGTAATTATATACATGACTTTATGTGTGTGTACTCACGTCGTGTAGCCAGGACAGTTTCCTGGCCGGTGGGTTGGCGCGCACGTGACACTCGAAGTACACGTCGTCGCCCTCCTTGATGTCGCCAGCCGCCAGCGAGCTGCCCAGCCGCAGTCGCACCACCGGCGGATCTACACCATTGTACAATATATAACTCGCTAGTGGTGACCGACGGTGTGGTCGCCACACGCTACACTTGACGATTGTTTGATTGATTCTTATTTCGTCAGCTCCGACATTACTACTCCAACGAGTAAATAAGGGGGGGCGATGACACATTTGATATAAATGTAATTGAGAATTTAGTTGATCATAAACCTCGAGCTTTAAGTGTGTGGCTGACCTTCTGTCAGACACACAAGATTAAATAAAAGAGCAGCTGCACGTATTGTGTAGTAGTTAATTTACAGTCTTACTGTGCCGCGGGTTTTATTCTCACGCAGAACAATACACATTTACAAATTGTATTCTGTGTTTGGTTCTAATTTATTCCCTTAATTATATGCTTGTAAAGTGCTGCTACAATGTAATATTAAAACTTAAAAGAAAACGAATGAGGTAATTGTACGAAACATATATATATACATATATGGCGGCCGTCTGTGTGTACACATATGTTGTATACTAACAGACGACGCTGATGGTCCACGTCGTCTCCATGACGAGTGTGGTGACGTTGGGATTCTCGGCGCGGCACGCGATCGGTTTGCCGTCGTCGTCCAGTGTCGGCACGAAGCTCATCACGCTCACCGTCAGGTTGTCGCGTAACTCCTCCTGCGGACATAACAACCCACGTCATTCATCACTTGTCGATGTACAGTGCACACACAAACGCACACAGGTAATACCAGGGACATTGCTTTTTTAAAAAGAAAACGAAACGATTAACGCAGACAAATTACACTCAGACTCAAAACAATAATTTGTCGCTCAAAGTATTATCCGACGTAGAAATTGAACCTATGACATTGGTACAATACACGGATGTATTTGCTCCGTGGTACAATAGGTCGGTATCTTATTTTAATTGTTCACGCAGCTTCGATAGCGTACATAGTTAACATAAAGTTGTAATTTGAATAACAACGATCTATATTGTATAGTATAGTGCATTTTGTTTTAAGAGAATATAACATAATACTATTAATTTATTTGTTTAACGCTGAAATTGCAATGGGCAGACCACATCGCTCGACGTACCGATACCCGTTGGGGAAGAAATGTTCTCAAATGGCGATCGCGTATTAGATATCGCAGTGTTAGTCGAAGATGCCTTGAGCACTTGAAGACAGCCGTTAAATATCCCGACGTATTTCTGTTTGTAGAGTAAACACTATCTCTATTCATTCTATTTTATTAATCAAATTTAATTTTTATTTGTGTGCAGTGAGCAGTGGGCAGTAGGCAGTAGGCAACCCTAACATTGTATAACGCTCGCTGACATGCGACACGCGTGCGATCGGACAACGTGTTCTACATATCACTGAACGGTAATGATGAAAAACATACTAGTTGCTGTAAAGTGGTCGCGTCACACACAAGCGGTCGCCGGTCGATGGTCGCCGGTCGCCTCAAATTAGGGCTACACAATATTTTGTTTCAATTTAGATAATTTTTCTAATCTTATATATTATCCTTACTAATATTATAAATGCGAAAATAACTCTGTCTGTCTGTTGCTCTTTCACGCTAAAACTACTGAACTGATCTATATGAAATTTGGTACACAGATAGTCTAGACTCTAGAGCTTGATAAAGAACATATATAAACAAATAACTTTTTAATGCAAAAAAAGGTTGTAAAAGGGGTTGAAAAGTTGTAAGGAAGTATCATTATTTTTAAAGCCAGAAGCTTGAAACTTATTTCTAGGCTATTGATTAGATATAAATAAATATGTCATTAAAATTTTGTAAAAAATTTACTCTTAAAGGGTAAAATAAAAATAGGAGATAATAAATAAAATAAAATACTTTAGAAAAGTAACCTTTTACGCGGGCGAAGCCGCGGGCAGAAGCTAGTATTATATATAATGATATTCGTTGCTTCGTTATATTATATACGCTCGGCGCGTACGTACACGACTCGGGACAATAGATTTAGTATAATTAATATTTGTATGTGTAGTGCGTGTGCCGCTCTATATACAACACACAGCCCTCGTCACGAGCGCCTCAGACACACACATACATACACTGATTGAACTCATTGCTATTATTTGATTTATTACATTACATTAATTTTGTTTTGAAATTTGGCCTGTATTGTGGCAGCTATGAGTACTAATATAGATTATATTACAGAGTTTTACATCGCCCTGGGTCGACTACATTTAGTGTCGCCCGGTCGATAGTTACATTCTCAAGAAGGGTTGATGTCGGGCGACTGGTCATAAAACAATTGTTTAATTTTTTTTTTAACATACTATGGAATATAAATACATAATACTGTGTGATAGCGGCTACGAATACTACCAACCCTTACCTTGCTCGTGGATGTCGTAAAAGACTACTAAGAGCCTTATAACGTCCTGGGCCAACTCTATCTGATGCCGTTTTGTCAACAATTACATTCCCAAGGATAGTTGACGTCTGGCAGGCGGCCGGTCATACAACTATTGCCACTAACGTTTATAATATGTACTCGGACTATGAAATAAGAGTACATGTTGCATCGACCACAAGTCATTGGGATGTGATGTTGATTATGTTAGTAATATTATGAATTGTGTTTTGAATTTTTAGGCTCCAATTTGGCTTACGTGGCAGTATCCAGTTTGGCTTAAATCGCCTAATAAATGCAACTTTAACGAATAATTGTCTTTTATACTTCCTCGTTAAGTTATCAATTATCATAATTACTGTACTGGCAGTCCACTCACAAAGCTGACAGTTATGTGGCGTATTACGGAACCTTATGCGGCCCTTCGGACACAACCATTACTAACATGTATACACTTATATAACGTGAAGCGTAACATACGATACGATAACAAACATCACCTTTTACATCTTACATTAAGAGCTGATCATAGGTAACCTTCAACGCTTAACGCTATTTATTAATAATAATAATAATAATTATCAAATTAATCTCAATGCTCCGAAGGGCACATTTCGACGTTTGCTTAAGTTTGAGAGACCTTTGTATAACAGTAATCAAATCTCAATCAATAGAGTAGTAAACGTAGTAGCGGGCGACCTGACCGGGGATTAGTCTGGTCGCCCCAGAGTGAGGCCACCGCGTGAGGACGACGCTCTGACGGTAATAACTGTCGGAAAGTCGACTCGAGAGGATACCCGTGAGGATAGGCCGCCGGGTTGGCCACCGAAGAAAAAGACCGGCTTCCGGTGACCCACCCGCATGGCGTCGAGAGGTACGTTGTAAGGCGGGAGTACCGGATCGTGCGCCTCTTTTCTTCGCCCCGGACGGATTAGCGGGGCGTGACCGCACCGTAGCCCGCCGCCAAAAAAACAAAGTAAACGCTATGATAGGTTTCTGTTACGCCACCATTATGTGCTAAGTGTGAGAGGTGATACTTGTTGGGTGTACTGTGCTTAAGTCTACACTCGAAGAGAATAAAATTAGCTACATATTGTAACAAATAATATTTCGTAGCGCGCTACGAAATACTCGTAGCAAACATTTGGTGTGCGCATAACGTAATGACACTTCCAATGTTTTTATACAAATGTAACCTCTCAGTGTCGGGGGCGAGCGGGGTGCGGGGAGCGCAGTGGGGTCGCCACGGCGATCACGTATGAGTCATAAATCGCGCGAGAGTCGCGCGTGTACCGCGCGGGCCTGCTCGCTCTACCTACATAGGGTTGTCAAATTATAATCTATTTATGCTAGGAAAAAAATTAACTAAGGATTTATTCTGAAATATTTAAGCATGTCAACAGTTTTAAAAAAATAATATGCGATATTAGAACTAATGCTAACAATTAACATGTGATCAATGGATTATTTTTCGAAACTGTGACGCAAAAAAGGTACTTTTTATTTCAATATAGACATAGTAAAGATTTTCTATTTCAAAATAGACTTTTGCCATGTAAGGTGCATCTAACAAATCTTATCATACATTTGCTTCTTAATTAATCTAAATATTGATAAACTACCTTAATATTAAGATATTCTCCTTTTTCAGCGCACAAGGCGTTATTATCGGCAAATAATGCCTCTTACAATAGCAGAGCATTTGATTTACTATACCACGTTCATCGGAGGGTTGCGTTGGTAATAAGGTTTAATTTCAGGTGTTGATTCTTTTGTAGTTATACTATCTATTTACTTCCATTACTCGTCTTTTACAGTATATGCTTGAAAGAAAGAGATGGTGAATAGAACTGTCGTTTTGTTATTATACTGTAATAATATGAATAATCTTTATTAGAATATGTAAAAAAATAGTGTAAGAGAGTAACGTTGGTTGTCAGCCCTGTACGTCGTGCGCTACGTACGTACCCGGTACCCACAATGAACGTTATAATGCTACAAATTATTCTGAATTTCTTTTCCCCACTTTTATGTGACACTTTTTTCACTTATTGCTCTGCGTACGAGAATGGCTCTCGTACTTTGATGGTGGCTCGCCGTGACCGTTTACGTCGCGATAGTTTCGTTTTGTTGATGCAAACATTTGATTTAAATAAATTGCATACGTTACTTGCATTTTGATATAATCAGAGTAGTTAGTGGCTACTCAAAGCTGTTTATGTTTTCGGCATATAATAAGTACATATTTTAGAATTTTCGATCCAAGAAGAGTTCATATGAGGTCGACGCCATATGAAATTTTTGTTTTCATGAGAAAACCTTTGGTAATAATTTTATGAGTGATCGCCTGTTTGATGTCTATTTACCTTGTTAATATAATTGTTGTTCAGACGTCATCAGATGGAGTTGGTCCATGTGCGTCTTTTACTAAACCCACGAGCAATATAATGAGTTTCATATTTTTATTATTCAATTATAAATAGCGTATGAATAATGTATAGTTAATGTAATTAATAGTTTAAAGAGGTAATATGTTGTAATTCTGTCTATCCACCAGCCTGTCGATGTACATTGTTGGACATAGACCTGTACGTAGGTGAGTTAGTGCCACCCTCTCCACATCTGGTGGGTTCCGGATCACTGTTGCTGTTATAACTTACCCAGTATGATACTGCTATTTATTCCTCTGCTGGTCCTTTGAGCTGTTTCTTTGATTTTTCCGAAAAAGTAAGAGTTGAACCCAATACGGGTTCCCGCGCATATTATAATATCTTATAACAATTAGTAAACTACTTCGTGAAAATATCCATTTGTAGGTAAAGTTCGTTCACAGCTCAGTACATAACGCATTCAGTCATCTTATACAGCTTTATATTTAATTAGACCTAATTACCTTAATTATGGAAAACCATTTATAAAATATATACATTTATTGGCTTGAGCTCCTCATCACTCATGGTCCTTCGAGCCGTATGACTGACTCTCTTAATTAATTAGAGAAATGTATTCTGAGCAGTAGTGTAATATTGAATTTGAAAGGGACAGTTCATATGTCGACAAATTAAGAACATTTTACCAAATCAAACCACGTGTCTACTATTAGAAACAAACCTTTTCATGTTAATACATATTGCACGCCTGATAAGGCAAGCGTTGAGGTGATGTTCTACTCCCGATATATAAAAATCAAGGACTTTTCAAAACTAAAAATGACTGTATTTTTCTCACACTGCACTTATGCAATAATATTATCATCCATAATTATGTCAAGAAAAACGTTTGTTTAAACGTATTTGATTTTTTAAAAAGCATTTTAATTTTCAGGTAAGTAAAAGTCGATTAAAAAAAAATATTCAAGGATGTCCAGATGTCTCTACATATGGATCTCGCGCTATCACGACAACAACATTAATTTATCAAAGTAATTTTTTTTAAAGCTTCAACACCGCAACGCGCTGTTTCCTTTCGAAAATGGCTTAGTAATTCTTTGTCGTTTAATTGCAATTAATAATGAACTAAACTGCTTAGTCTTGTTGACAATGCTTGTAAGCAATGATTTGCGTTACGTCGAGAACGGCGTAAAATTTCAAAAGTATTTTTTTTTGTTCATACATGGTATTGACTAATAGTAAATGATAAATAATAAAAAAAATATAAGGAGTGTATTTTTAGATTAGAAAATCTATCAATGCCATAAATGAAAGAAAAAAATACTTTTGAAATTTCGCGCCATTCTTGACGTAGCGTAAAACATAGCTTGCAAGCATTGTAAACGTACCTAATTTGTATAAGCTATTTTCTTATTCGTCTTAGCCTACATGTATCTGGCTCACTATTTCGTTCGTGCCTTCTTCACGATTGGAAGGAAATTCGAAAATTGAACTAAACTAAATTGACCAGATGGGTTGACATTGGATTTAATGTCGAATTTGCCTTCTCACTAGCATGTGACTTCCTCTTCTTTTTTGGTACACACGAACAAGAAATTGAGTAGAGAATTGTTACTAAACGGACCAAGACGTACGAAAATACATGTTTTGTGGAAAAATACATGTACTTTCGTCCTCCAAGATGATTATTTCGTCGAGTGATGTGACCCAATTATCGACATTTCATCGTGCTGCTAATAGAACCTTATTGTTTACATCTGTTCTACTAGTTTGTTATATATATATATTTTCATATATTATGTTCTACATTTTATATAATAGAAAATTCGGAGCAATAATACGTAGGCTACGAGCAAAGCTATAATATTTGAGCTTAGTTGTGAAGTCGAAATTTGGAGATAATAGTATACAGACATTGTCATTTTTAAACACAACACAGTAGTGAAAGATCTTTTATTGTTAAGAGCGAGCCCGTTTATATATAGGTATTATAGTACAATAGCTAACGGAAGGTTTCAACCGTTGGTTAGTTGCTGCACATCCAGATAGCGGAGATATAAACTAACGGTAGTCGTTTCAAGTGATGCTTGACTCGAGCACAACTTTGATAGAACACTAAAAAGTGTTGAATGTGTTATCTGAAATCGTATTGATTACTGAATCAGAAATAATATTCAAGCTTTCATATGTAAATAAATAGTGTCCTCGCGTGCTGAATGCAGGGCGTCCATTAAACAGGACCAGTACGGTTGTACAGCAAAAATCTTAATCGCAGCTGAGTCGGCGGCGGCTGTGCGCTGCGACATAACTCAGACGCTGGCGGTCGGCCAACACTCGTAGTTAATAAGCCAAGCGATCACTGAGAGCCGAGTATTTAAACACACACAGAAGCATGCGGCGTGATGACGTCACAACACGTGCGTTAGCCGCTCACCTAACAGCTATATTATTTACCTACAGATTAAGGTGTAAACATATGATAGTACTTTTATATTCAACCAATTATATTATCCATCCACTCACTACACAATGGGTGACCAATGTTAGAGGTAAGATCTCCCCACTGGGGTTGCTAAAGTCATAGATGTCACTTGACGAGCGTATTTTATGATTGGTCCGTTTTGGGAGTATAGCAGTGTGTGGGCATCACTCCCCTGATGCTCTCTTAGTTGAATTTTCAGTCTCCAAAGCAAAGTAAGGAATAGCAATAAATTTAAATTGCCAAGAAGTGGAACACATTGCATTTGTAACTGAATTATTACAGTTTGATCTTTGTTTGAATTTGTTTGTGTACACATAGTCTTAAGTACTGTAACATCCCTAATTATTGCTGGCTTGCAATAATCACTAATGAACGTCAATACCGAACAAGCAAATCAGCAATTAATTAACTATATTAAACATTAAATTAACAATATATTTTAAAGTATATCTTTCTATCTAAACTATTGCCTGCAATACACCTGCACTCTTGTCGTAACATATAGGCTATGTAACTAAGTGTTACTGCCGCCTATAGACCTTATGGTCCGCGTAAAGCTGTCAAAGCCATTTGCGGCTAACAGCTAAAAACACACAAAAAAAAAGCCTATAGACCTTTACAATACCAAGGGTCTAAGCTATTGCCTACCAATACAAACCCCATACCCACCCAGTTAGGCTTCCGGCGCTCTCGTTCACCGAACGAAGTGCAATAGCACATTGTCATTACTCAGACGTCGAGAGAGATCTCGATTGAGATCTTCTGCGACAGTGTGGACCCCAGACAGACCGGCCCGCGGCTGTAGACAGAGAACTATCAACAGCGTAGTCCTACCACTAATAAAATAGCGTAGCGCATACCGTTAGATTGATAAACAAAATAAAATAGTTGCTGAGGACATTGCTGGGGGATAGTATTTTTAGGGTGCAGCTATACAGACTAACTCGCCGGATGGTATTATCAATCAAGAAATCGGTAACGGTGGCCTGTCCAAATGTCGAAGGCGATGTAGTAATAGGTAATGGTTACTTACTGGACACGGATGTTTCGGTAAGTACCTGCATCAGATTGCCAGGCGAGAGGCAACCCCCGGCTGCCATGAGTGTGGCGCATCAATTGACGATAAGCGCCACACTCTTGAGATATGCTCCGCCTGGGGGCCAAATCGGCACGCCCTGGTGAATAAGATCGGAGGAGATCTGTCACTGCAAGCTGTCATCGGCAAAATGCTCGACAGTGGCCCATGCTGGTCGGCCGTGGCCTCTTTTTGCGAAACTGTGATGTCGCGCAAGGAGGCTGCGGAACGACAGCGTGAGGCAGATGCCGCCGCCGACATGCTGCGCAGGCGACGACCAGGAAGCCGGCGCCGACACTACGCGCGCTTTCTCTCACAGTAGAATGATACCAGGGCGAGGCTAGTAGGCCTACCGTTGGAGCGTCTGAGTTGAATGCCGAAAGGCGACCCTCTGACACTCCACAAATAACGGGGAAGTGGAGCCGCTGATGATTTTTAGTGGGTATTCCGGTTGGCTACTAAGCCACCGCCGAGCCCCACATACCCCCCCATACCATCAATGGGGTGCATGCGTAAATGCATTTTACATCAGCGTATAAAAAAAAAATAGGTAATGGTACTGTACGGGCTGCCCTTCACTTCACCGTGACGCGGTCGACTCGGTCACTGTCCACACTGATAAATATAATAAAAACAATTAGTTATACATTATTATCGTACTACATATTGTTCTGTGTGTCTCGCCTGTATGATCACGTTATTGTTATAAAATTAAACACATCACATAACTGAAGCGGCTCACGTTTCAACATTCACTCATATACAATTATACGTTCCCATCTATAGTGTAGAGGTTTAAATTATAACTTACGGAACACAATATGTATATTGATTCGATATCACTCAGTTCATATATCTCCCACTGCTGGGCTGGAGCCTCCTCCATATTGGGAGGGAAATTGACCTACTATACCACGCTGATCAGATGTATTGGTATATGATTTTGTTTCGAGTTTTCCTTCTCTTGCATAGATGTTATATGCATATTATATCCCTTAGTCGTCTCTTACGATCACCCACGGGTAAGATAGGGTGGTAATTATAGGTGGTAAATTGTATTCTTATTCCGTCACTAAACGAATACTTCTTTCACATAGGATTAGAAAATCAGTAAAGGGATCACCAGGTGAATTGTCATCAGCACCTTCCTGAGAATCTTATAAATTAGCTGTGAACGCTATCTCGCTCGGTAAATACGTCTATTACGACGCAATCTCCCTGCGTGGGGATCTCTTGCAGTGATCATCAATAGGCGGATGATAATCACCATCATGATTTCAGCCTGTATAAGTGTTACTGTTGAGCTCGGACTTCCTTCTGCAACGGGATAGAAATTGCCCACTACCGCATCGGTGAGATATATTGGTGTAGAGTTTTATGACTTCTTCTTATATATATCAGTTATCTACGATAAGACGTACAAGGGATATAATTGATCCCTTAATCATCTTTTACGATAAATAATGGTAAAAAAGGGAAGTTGTCTAGTGTTGTTAAGGAACTTTATTATTTTTTTGTAAATTGTTAGTTTAGATGTTTTTAGTCTATCACGCATTGACTGTTCAACCAATTGTCTTGTAATTTCATATACACGATGTTTAGAAATATACAAGATGCTATAGGGCAATTTATATCTATAATCAAAGAGTGGCGATAAAGAATTGATTGATAAAGCAGTACTGAGCTGTGGTTGAGACCCGCGACCACAATCAATATTAACTCATTTTAATTACCTCATAAATAATATAGTCGCTGTTACTTGAAACATGAATGCCGTAATGGTTAAGACAATATTTAGTGCGACCCACGTATTGTTGCAGAGAGAGCGGGTAATACGTGTTCAATAACTATATGTTTATAGAGACCCGCACGACACAATTAGTATTCGTATGTGCTGGGTGTACAATGATGACTTTAAAACAAGTTATCCTACTTATGAAAATAATTCAGTTACATAGTTCAATGTACGCTAGGCGAGGTCGGCGCTACACGTTCTTACCTTCCATACACTCCTGTCAGCTATCCCACAGCTGTCACACTCACTGCTTCCAAACACATATTCTCATTCATATAACCCATCCATCTCCTTTTGAGTCTCTCACGATTTTTACGTCTGCCATTCACAATCGTATTGATAACCCTCCTTGTCACATGTCTTTCATCGCTCCTCACCACATGTCCATACTAAGATGGAGAGAATATTGTCATGCTGCCTAATACTATCTGTGACTGGTGCCTCCTATGTGTGTGTGTGTGTGTAATCGATGCTATCAATACCAGTAACTGGCTCCAATAAGAGATCGCTCGTTTCCCTCGAACACAAAAAAGGCTGCTAAGGTAATGTCATTACAAATTGAAGCCAAGTCGGCCGGGGGTCATTTCGGGCGTGTGGGAGCAGCTCCGTGGCGGGCGTCAGGGGGGCGAGGCAAGGCGAGGGTGCGGTGCGGGGCCATTAACGAATATCTCCGTTTAATTAGCGACGTTTCCGGACGGTAATTGCATTTTAAATTGTCGAGAGTGTTCGTTGTATCTGAGCGGTCCGCTGTCCCCCGCGCCAGTCGTTACGTGTCGTCGTGTCGCACGCATCAACAGAGCCGACAGTTAGCCAAGTGACCATGTAACTTTTATAATATAATGACATTAGTGTAATGACTACACAGCCATCATAATGGTACGTTAGCGAGCTACCTCGCCAGTGTCGTGGGTTAGATCCTTACGTAGGACAATACTTGCCAGTGTCGTGGGTTAGATCCTTACGTAGGACAATACTTGCCAGTGTCGTGGGTTAGATCCTTACGTAGGACAATACTTGCCAGTGTCGTGGGTTAGATCCTTACGTAGGACAATACTTGCCAGTGTCGTGGGTTAGATCCTTACGTAGGACAATACTTGCCAGTGTCGTGGGTTAGATCCCTACGTAGGACAATACTTGCCAGTGTCGTGGGTTAGATCCCTACGTAGGACAATACTTGCCAGTGTCGTGGGTTAGATCCCTACGTAGGACAATACTTGCCAGTGTCGTGGGTTAGATCCTTACGTAGGACAATACTTGCCAGTGTCGTGGGTTAGATCCCTACGTAGGACAATACTTGCCAGTGTCGTGGGTTAGATCCCTACGTAGGACAATACTTGCCAGTGTCGTGGGTTAGATCCCTACGTAGGACAATACTTGCCAGTGTCGTGGGTTAGATCCCTACGTAGGACAATACTTGCCAGTGTCGTGGGTTAGATCCTACTAATACTTTGCGTGATACACAAATTGTTGTTCTGAGTGTGGGTGTAATTTATCTACCTACTACAGTATTAGTTATTAATTATTTTACACAATACATACATACATATCATCACGCCATATCCCTTGCAGGATAGGCAGAGATAACAGAGTGCCAGAGAACTCTATCCATGCATACTTCACTCGCTTCCTCAACATTCATAATTCTCTTCATACACGTTCGCCGGTTTCGGAGACTCTTGACTCCACCTTCCTTCAGTACATGACCGATCTGGTCTAGGTAGGTTAGTCTCGGTCTCCCCCGGTACCTACATCCTATTTATCCTATTTTACACAATACTGTAGTTTAACAACTGGTCTACTTGTCCACACGTTTGTGATACTTAATGTATTACAAACGTGTGGACAAGTATTCATGTGTGTCAATTATGTGACACGGGCCAGTCACAGCCGCTCGAGGGGTTGTACAGCAAGCTGCTGTCGTACTGTGAGCCGCTAGCGGATACACACAGTGTGTTTGTTGGCACGTCGGTAGGTAACTGTCGCGACGGCAGCGATCACTGCCCTCACACCGGCAGCTCGCCCAATTATTAGATAATCGAATTATGTGACCGCTGTGCCAATATATACCTATCACCGCATTGAGGTCACAGACAGACACGCGCGCGCGGTGTGGGAGAGTGCACTTGTGCGCTCACTAAATAAGCTCTGATTTCAAATACGAACTGTGACCACGTGTCTGACTATTTTCGAATTTAAATAATATTAAATGTATTTAATTAGTTTCCTGTATGTCTCTCTATACTTTCGTATTATTTTCGTCTTAACGCTTATATGTGTGAGCGGTACCCCCTCGCCGTCGTCCGACACAAACACTTTGTTGTAGTATATCTATCAACAAGAGCCTGAAACTGAACATCTGGTGTTTGTTAAGTGTTTTATTTTATTTAGATATTTATTTGTTTTACTTTAAATAAATATTATATCATCACCATGTTGCTCTTATTCCAATTAAATGTGGTCGACGCTATATGTATTTCTTCTTGCGTTGCCCATGTTGTAACAGCTATTTGCAATAATTTATGACCGGCCGCCTGCCTGACGGCAACCCTCCTCAGAAATTTAATTGTTGATCAAATGGTATGAGGTTGGAGTTGGCCCAGGTTGATATAAAGCTCCTAGTCTTTTACGATGTCCACCAGCCAAGTAAAGATACATAGTATTCTTTGCCGCTACCTCATAGCACTTTTATTAAATAAATAAAAACAAATAATGGAATTAAACCTTATACGTATAAATTTGCACATGAAAAAATCCTCTTGGCTGTTTACAAAGCTTACATAATGTAGATTACTACTACTACACTAAAATAGTGTATTGTAAGTCGAATTTATAAACTGTTTTTTCCGTGTCTGATCATTTAAACATTAGCGAGACGCTTGTCTGTGGGTCGTGCGGTATCGTATCTGATTGTTTAACCAATTTTATTTGCCATTTGAGCATTAATCGTGAACATAGAGCGATATATTATGACCTATATTGAAACCATAGAGTACATAACAATTTGCATTTAGCTACAATGGAATCGGCGAACGTGTACGTATTAACTGAAGTTCAGCTCACAGCACGGTAACTCGTCCGTTTAGGAATGTACCTACTACATACATAGGACAGAAATTGCTGTGTGGTAGCGGCTATGAATACTACCAACCGTTACTTTGCTTGTGGATGTCATAAAAGACAACTAAGAGCCTTATATCGATCTAGGCCAACTCCACTGATGCTATTAGGTCAGCAATTATATTCCCAAGGAGGGTCATATAACTATATAGCCAATAACTTTTTGCAATATGTACGATGGAAGCAGAGTTAATGTTGCGTCGACCCCAAGTATACATACTTATATACAGAAATATTATTTTTGTGTGTGAGAGGACACATAAATATTATTTTTGTGATACACACCACATAATCTAATAAGCAATTTAATACTTTAAAAAAATGATGACCATTCTTAAGTTGCCCACCCCGATCGAGACATTCGCAGTAAACTCAACGGTACTTATTTTTAAATACACAAACACTTTGATATAAAAAGAAACGTTTGGATAAAATTCGTATCTAATTGAGTCGATGAAAAAGTGAAAAGAGCGATAACGTAGTGGGTACCGGTATCAATATATACCAACTAGTGTTTAGTTACTTATGTTTATCTGTGGCACATGTTTATAGCATGAATTGAAATTGTTTGAATGGTATGTGGTACAGTGCTCGTTTGAATATTTTGTTTAAAGTAAGCGATTTATTTGTCAAATCCATTGATTTTAAAGCAACTATTATAAAGCTAACTAAACTACTAAATAAATCTACAAAGTTCGCAATTCATTTCAAAGAGTCCCGTCTCCACACACGCACACAATTATTATCAATTCTTAGCGTACGTTATATTGTACAACAATGTTTTATTTATATATGTTATTAATGTGAACTAATTAATCTATTGTATATTATTACAGGAACGACACAAGTGTCAGACATGAACTAGCGTCAATACACAATGTTCACAGAAGTGTGTCAAATGAAATCACTAACTGTTTTCGGCACGCAAGATATAAAATATTCTTGAGAAGATAATTTAAGAATTATTTTAGTTTATTTTCTAATGTATTTGAATTAGAATGTTGTATATAATTCATTGTGGTTAGTGTCTGAGGTCAGCACGCGACTGGCGGCGGGCGGCGGGAGGCGGGCGGCGGGCGACGGCGGCTGGCGGCGCGTGACTCGAACATACGAGAGAACGGTTTTAATTATCATACATAATATACGAGGTACGTTGATTCCAAGATGCTGATTAGTTTGCCATAAGCTTACCGCGTGTAAATCCACAATCGCGCCTCAAGTATCGCACGCGTGAATAATTAAATGCGTTAGAGGCATAGGTAGGGCGAGGTGTAACTGAGCGCAGCGAGCGACAAGCGTCACACCCCTCGCAGTTGCGTCTAATTAGCCGTGTTTCATTGCGAGTTATTGCGTTTTAAATTATGCACGAAGGTGCTTCATTTTATCTGGTCGCTGGAAATTGCGGGCGTTTTCATTAAGAGTGGGTGCTTGCTAATAAATATAATTAAATTAGGGCGTTTCGAGTCGAGAGGTGGCGGTACGTCTCGCGCTCCGCAGCCTCTGTCACTTAAACGTGACTTGTTTGTTTTAGGGGACCATTTAATTTCCACTTTTGTAAAAAATAACTTTATCAAAGTTGGAAATATTTATTTTTGTGTAACAGCGGCGGCATTCGACGACAAAACGTGATATTTCGGTTTCAAATTGAGCCGAGCGTTATTTCGCCACACTTCACATGTATACATATATATAAATGTGTGTTAAACTATTGATTACACTTTTTTGTGCGTTATCGTCATGTTTAGCAACCTCTGGGCATGTCTTCTCTTACTCAGTTATCCAACGCGACAGTACCACGGGTAAAGCTCCACAACCTGCAGTAGAACCCTTTCAGTTATTTGAGTAGACCATTAGTAGCTTGAGTATTTATATTCAGCACACTACTAGGTATTTTTTTGTCTATTCCTTTAATTTAAAGGTGTTGTTAAAAAAAAAACAACACAATTTAAAGAGGTGTATTATACATTTATTGTAACCTAATTATTATTTTTTGACTTACTCGTAGCATTTGACGTGATAATTTTTATATATAAGACATAGACCTAATATGTATAATAATAATAATTATATATATGAAATAAAATAACAATTTAGGTTATTGGCCGGTACCGGCGAGATGAAATACACAATATCTTCACGTATCGTACGTATCACAATATCGTCATGTTGTGCGTTGAATACCCGCATGTGATAATTATTTTTTGCAGATAAAGTTTGTTCGTAACAACATTCACAACACCAAATTACGTATGTGAGTAAACTGTCGGCGCTAGTGAGTCACTCGGTCCGCGTACCTCGCGCGGTGGCACCGTGGCCACGTGCTCTTGTGCTACGACACTGTTCACAATTTATTTATCTTGCTAATAACTCAAGCAGCATTATAAATACAATGACAAGATATGAGATGGAATATAAATGAAATAAGGATTTAAAATCATAAAATATGAAGAGGGTAAATCATTCACCGCACCGCTTTACATAGAAAAGTGATAGATATATTATTTTTGTAAATTTTCCTCTGTATTTAGATTTTATTACTATAGTTATTTTAGCAAAAGCAAAGTACGTACATATAAGGTCGAGAAAAAGTTTCTTCGCATTCTATATGAATGTTTTTTACAAAGTTTATTTAGATTTAATTACAATATATAGGTGACATTTTGTTCGACGACTGTCTCTTGTAGGTAATGACATGATCCCGTTGTTGTAGAAATTTAGAGACCTGTGATCAAAAAAATGCGACAAGTAGTTTTGACTGTCCTCCCTTGATGTTAGCCTGATACTGTCTAAAAAATTCTGAAGAGACTGAAACAGGTGGACGTCTGAAGGTGCAAGGTCAAGGCTATATAGTGAATGCATTAACACCTCCCAGTCAAACTCTCTTATTTTTTGCTGAGTGACTAAAGATGTGTGTGGTCTAGCGTTATCGTGATGAAAGACCATTTCTGTTGATTAATTCCGGCCTCAGAATCTCATCAGTTGTTGGCAGTAGAGATCTGAATCGATGGTTCTACCCTGCGGTTGAAGCTCATAATTAACAATCCCACCATACACATAGCATCACCATTTTTCAAGTTAGCCCGGGTTTTGCCACAATCTGTGATGCCTGACTGACCACGACCTTTTTCGCACGTTCTTATTGTATGTGATCCACTTTTCATCATCAGTTATCAATCTCTTTAAAAACGGTTCGGTTTCATTACATCTCAAAAAAGAATCACAAATGAGAACCCGATTACGAGCGAAAAATGGTTGTCACAAGTGGGGTTTGAACCCACACCTATTAAAAAGCCGTTCCAATCGTACTACAACTTACACCATCGTGAACTATTGTAGGACATTTATTTCTCGCATCGTATTATATTTTCGTCTTTTAGAGAAACGTGTGGCATGTACCCGACATGTTTTCGTATTCAATATGTATATGTCTTAAAAGATACACTACAATTGTTACTAAGGACCCATATATTGGAAAATTATTGGGCAACACAACAATATATGACAAAAATACCTTTCGCCTCGTTTGGTAAACGACAATTTTGGACAAAGTGTGAAAAACAAGTGAGATTATTATCAATGATACAACAGATATCATAAATAAATACACATTTTTATGATTTATCCTCAAAGCCATAAATAGAGACAAACCACACACGCATTGTTCTATATAAATTTTAATTCTAGGTAGTATGTGGTGATTCCATTAACTTCATCATGACACATTCACAACTTTGAACATACCATAGAGATCTTCATAAGAAAATTCGTGAAGAAAATGTACTTGTGATTTTTTGTTTGCCTGATCTGCTCACGATCACTAGCTGCATGCTCATACTATTGTATAAAAGCAGGCAATACAAAAAAAGAATACTAAATGTATTTATAGACGACATAGCAAAACGTTTCCCGCAACAAACTAAGCAACAGAGAGTTAAATCAAAAACAACTTAAGTGTTGCCGATCATTTTTGTATTAGTTACTTTATTATTAATATATAGTTGGAATTTATTAACTACACAAATAGCGGAGTGGTGTATCTAATTGGTGAACTATAGTGTAGAGTATTATATATTTAATTTCTGTAGAAAATATTTTAATTCTTTCCATTAATTGATGTTTTAAGTCTGAGTATATTTTATGTATACCAAGTAAAATCGCTCGCAACACTTTGAATTTCTTAGCACGCTGTGTTGTGTTATTAAAAAAAATGGTTCGATTGTCTTATAGTGAGCACGTCTGGGCCACCGAAGATAAAGATCGGGTACCGGTGGCCCGCTCGCATGGCAAAGAGAGGCGCTTTGCAGGGTGGGTCTATTGGGTCGCGCGCCGCCTCTTCCGTCGCCACGGACCGATTTGGCGGGAAGTGATTTCCATAGTCAACCGCAATAAAAAAGTGAGTACGTTTATTTTCAATTGTCTGTTTGTTATGTCACCGTTGGCAAGGTAAACAGTATATTGTAAACTCAGCTCATATAAAATTAAATACATTTTAGATACTAAATATGTGAATGTTGGACAAATTTTCATTTCGTCAAATTCATTTAACCAAATTTAACGCTTAAGGTATAAGCGCCATCTGTCGGCCAACATTTCAACTATCTGTGCCATTAAATTTTATTACCTTGTAAAAACTTTATTGAAATTATTATCATGATAGACAAGAGTCTGTGATGCGCCACAGCCTTTAGAAAGTTAATTACAGTCCTCGTGATTGATCGGCCGAACGTTCGACATAATGACATCTCATAAATTATTAATTAATCTTTAGCTTTATAACTGAAACTCAATGGCAGAGCGCAGAAAGTGAAATTAGAACATTAGTGATAGCAGTTTTGTTCATTGTCACACAAATATATATTGTGTTGAATGTTCATTTTATAAGTTTATTTAAATTACTGTGTGCAGTTGAAACATGTATGTGATCTGTCATCTGAGTGTACTTCAACATTCACGATAAAACAGATTATTGCTTTACTTTATTATGAAATAGGAGTATGCTGAAGTTGCGTTTAACTCGAGTGAGTTTTTGTTATTATTTCTTATATTCACGTGTTGTATATTAAATAAAGTAAGTATACTATAACATATGTGTAGGATTTTATTTAAAATGACAAATAAACATACAAATACATTGGCTTAGGACATTTTTGCAATTGACAACTGAATTAAATTACTTCTTATATCTCAAAAAATTAGATAAAAATTAGACGTATTCTTAAAATTTGCCAATACATCTAAAATTAGCTTTTCTTGAAATTCTCAAATAATTGACAATAGATTGGACCCTTGACACGTGGCACTAAATACTACGTCAACGATACGAACGAATGTGAGTATTGTAAGAGACGACTACCGGGTATTATATGGAGAGGACGTTGATACTCGGTTGAAAACTCGACCTAAAACCTATGTAACACATCCGACTAGCGTGATAGGAAAGTTAATTTCCTTACCATTGTGCAGAAGAACAGCCTTTTTTTTTTAAATTTCTGAAATTTTAGCATTTAATATGCTTAATTATTTATAAAACCCGATTACGAAGCGAAAAATGAGGTCACAAGCGGGATTCGAACCCGCGCCTATTGGGATTTCGGCCCAATCGTGCTGCCACATCACACACACTTCATGCACACGCGGGTTCGAATCCCGCTTGTGACATCATTTTTCGCTTCGTAATCGGATTTTATAAATATTTAAGCATATTAAATGCTAAAATTGCAGTAATTTAAATAACAAGGTTGTATCATCGTTTAATACAATTCTAACTGCAAAGTTTGAAGTATTAAGCCTATAATAATGTGTAAACATTGTCGGGTAGATGACATACCGTCACCTTAAGACGTAAATATGATACGAAGCGAAATTTGCATGTCTTACAATACGTCACGGTGGTGTAGTGGCAGCACGATTGGGCCGGAATCCCAATAGGTACGGGTTCGAATCCCGCTTGTGACATCATTTTTCGCTTCGTAATCAGCCATTCTTTTTTTTTGCAGTGAGCTGTGGTGTGGCCATGCCCCGCCAAATCAGTCCGAGGCGACGGAAGAGGCGGCGCGCAACCACATACACCCACCTTTTTTTTTTTTTTTTTGGCGGCGGGCTACGGTACATCAAACCCCGCTTTTCCGTCCGGGGCGACAGGAAAAGTGGCGCAAGACCCCGTAGACCTGCCCTACAATATACCTCTCGACGCCGTGCGGGTGGGTCACTGGTACGCGGTCTTTTTCTCCAGTGGCCCACCCGGCGGTCTACCCTCACGGGTATCCTCGTTGATGTCGACGCCCGGACAGTTTGCACCATCGGGGCGTCGTCTTCACGCGGTGGCCTCGACATACACCCACCCTGCAAAGCGCCTCTCTTTGCCGTGCGAGCGGGCCACCGGTACCCGATCATTGTCTTCGGTGGCCCGCTCAGCGGTTTACACTTATGGGTTTCTCTCGAGTCAACGCTCCGATAGCTTTCGCTGTCGGGGCGTCGTCCTCACGCGGTGGCCTCACTTCGGGTGACCGGACTAAACCCCGGTCCGAAAGAAAAACAGGCTAACAGTGAAATTATTAGTGCTGATAAGAAGAAGAGATGAATACAATTTGAAATATATACATAAGTACCTATATGTGAATAGAATCTTTTTAATTTCTGCTTACGTATTTGGAAATAAAGGCAAGACTATAAATAAATAAAGATAGTAAATATATAATATTTACTATTGTGATGGTCACAATACAGTTACAAAGTTGAATCGTGAAGTACAGTTTGACGAGACAGACAATGAGATTGCACTTCGTCCTTACAACTCGTTGTTCAAGTGGTGTGTGGCACCAGTGAGCGCTGGCTTCGTGAGCGGACGCTTACTCGCGCCTTAAACACGTGCAGCGTGCAGTCTCAATGGTAGCGGGGCGAGTGATAATGCACTCGGCGCTTGTACAACAATTAAATTTAATGACCAGATAATGTAAAAGTCGAGAGGTGATAAATTCGTCCATTTAATTGTATATTTATAAAATAATAACTGTATTTATTCTCTGTATATATCAATACTCAAAAAAACCCAAAATAAATCGCAAAAGAATATTAAATTTCAATTTAATACGTTTTATTTTGTTTTGTCGTTATGATTATTTAATCATCAAGCATATATTGCCCAATATTCTACATGATTTTATGAATAAACCATTTAATCAAAAAATTACGTAACGTTAAATGTTAAAATAATAGTATATTTTTTTTTTTTTTTTTTTTTTGTGTGTCTTAGTTGTTAGCCTCAGATGGCTATGACAACTTTACCCGGACTGTGGGTGAGCGCTGAGGGCTCTCAACCCGTAATCTTTTGTGTCTTAAACAAAGCCTATTTATTACACTCACGTTTGTGACGCGACATATTCGCTCGCACTGGGGCCACACACTAAATAATTATTGCGGTTACTATGTAACTTTGTTTACTTTGTTGTCTACTTTCTTGAATGTATCTTTGTTATATTGTGGCCGCCTTCGTTTGTTGTGTGTTGTGATCAACCAACTCAGTTATCATACAGCATACGAATATATAAATCTTTTAATTATGTAAGTCCAGCGGCGTCGAGGCACACATGTGAGCGAGTAGGCATGGTGCGTGCTGTATTATGTGTCATTGTTGAAGTTTGATTACATTTTCAATGCATCAACACAAGTAAAAGCTTAAAACAAAAAAAAGTTATATAAGTGTTTTTTACCCAACTGCGCGATGCAAAGTAGTGAAATTAATGTGTTTATCAGTCTCTGTATGTATGTTTGTATGTTCTTTTGAAGCACTATACAAATCAAACGCCTGGGCCGATTTTTATGATTCATACGTCAATCGATTCCTCTTAGTCCGGCGAGTGTCACTAAACACTGAAGAATGACGTCAGTGAAAATTGAATATGACGACTACTGGACGCCATATTGTGACAAGTGGGGTATCGTTGAATAGTTATTTAAAAATTATTTTTAGTTTTCTCTCAAGATTTTTCGATTCGACTGACCGATCTATAACGATTTAAAGTTGCGCAGCAACCATTCTCACATATACGTTTTTAGACAGTAGAAATTTACGATGAAAAGACGAAAACTTCATATGAACAGTCATACGAAGTCATACACGCACAGGCGTGTGAATGTGGATGGACAGAAAAAAATGTGGTAAACTTTTTATTTGAAAACAAAATTGATTATAATACTTTGTTTTGTGTTGTTTCAAATTGTTTTGAAAATAATCATACCTTATATACTGATAGGAAATCCAGTCTGGTAAATGGCTAGTTAGGTACTCATAACTAAAAAATATATAAATAAATAAAAATAATTTACAAATCAAAAAACCCGACTGCGTAATAAGTGAATCAAACTACGTCCATAATATAAAAAAAATGAAAAGAAAAAAACAAGTACTTAGATGTCGCGTGGTCTGGAGTTCTAGAATATATTATTGGATGAATACTATTGAAGAAAATAAAATAAATAGTTTGGTTCACTTTTTACGCAGTCGAGTTTTTCATTTTTTTTAATTATTATTTTTTATGTATTTAATGAGGGATCAGGAATACAATGATTTTTTCGTATGTGTGGTTTTATTATATCTGTAGATCTAATTTCAATGAAGGTTAGTAACGCAGATAACAGTATTGTAAGAGAAGGCTAATTCTAAATAATACTCCAAGTTAACGACAAACATTCAGTTTGAATTGAATAATGATTACAATAAATTGGATTTGAGAATAAAATGCAAGTTACGAGATAAGATCTTGTTCAAATACAAACTAAATTTCTTGTTTCTCTATATCGCACGATTTCGTCAGTGCACTCGAATTAGTGGACTCGTTACGCGAGGAGCCCAATCCTGCTGAGGACGTTGCACGGGCTCCTCTGTAGCACAATCATCGGACGCCCCCCTACCCTCGGCTATATGCAGGTAGAAGACTTGGTGAATATTGCACTCGAAGGTATATATAATGCAGTGTGCAATGTTCTAGAGTGTACTGTGTGTTGATTGGACGCCGTGTTCGCAGGTGGTGTGTGAGCCTGAATATTTACAGAGCTTGGATTTAATCAGCTGAAAGAAAAGTCTTAAATAGAAATAACAACGGAACGCGGAGTTAGTTGAAAGCAACAAATATATGGACGGATAAAACGAATACAAAATATATTTAAACTATTTTTTAGTTAAGCGTGTGAATAATTTAAGCAATTAAATAATATATCTTTTCTTTATTTAAAATTATTAAGTCTTTTCTTTATTTAAAATTATTTACAATTAGTATGTAAGGTTTTGTGAAAATTATAACGTTTATTAGGATTTGTCAACAGATGGCGAGATTTATTTTTTGCATTTAATTATCTACAGCAGTTAAAGTGCACAGATTATCATCAGTTGGTGCCGAAATGTAAGTTGTTTTGTAAGATTAAGTATCCCCACAGTGAGAGTTTCATCATAATCATCACGATTGCTAAGTGGTTTCACGGTTACAGTTAGTGTTAAAAGAGCAACCTCCGAGCTCAGACGATAGCCATCACAGAATTGCCACTGAGCTACCAACAGCCTAACTTTAGCTTTAACAGGAGATGAACGAGACATTACAAATATCCTCCACGGCACAACAGTTACACAATTCTCTTATATAAAACCATTACTATTAAATACAAACTATATATCACATTTGTGTCGTTTTTGTTTCAAATGTTTCTTCTTTATAATTTTCAATAGTTGTTTATTTTAAATTAAAAATAAAACAGTGTCGAGTGCTCCAGTCAAACGCAAACAGGCCTTTTGTTGCATTCTCACGAAGCTATCTAACGGTAGAGGGGTACACAAATAGTGGCAGTCGCCGCGCCGGAGCTACGCGGGGGCGTTTAAAAATAAATATCCCAGTCTATTTTAATTTGCGTTGAGAGGCTCCGTGCCCGTCGAGGTTCACTACAGGGCTGTCACACACTACAGTAACTATTCTACAATCGTTTAAAAAATATGTTTAATAACGTAAAATATTTTATCAACCAGGACATATATAATATCAGCAAAATTATACACATAAAAATATTTTCAAAACTATAAACGATTTCTAAGTGTGCAGTACTGAGGTGTCCAGATTTATTCATCATTCAATGTTCAAATTCATTCAACGTGTAATTTTTCTCTATGAACTATACTAATATAAATTCCTGTAATGTAGCATTTAATATGTTTAATTATTTATAAAAACATGTTTACGAGCGAAAAATGAGTGGCACACGTGGGACTCGAACCTACGCCTATTGGAAATCCGTTACAATTGTGCTACCACATATACCAGCGTGAGCTGTCGAATGACATTCAATCTTCGGCTCATATTATATTTTCGTCTTTAAAGAAGACGTGTGCCATCTTACCCGAAAATGTTTACACATTATGTACAATATACGACAATGTTTACATATTATTACACGATTGGAACAGATTTCCAATAAGCATGGGTTCGAGACCCATGTGTGATACTCATTTTTCGCTCGTAATCAGATTTTTTTTTACTTATATACATATCAAGTAATTTCGTCATCATAAGGTTGCTTTTATCCCAACAACTTGTGGTCGACGCAACATGTTCTCTTTTTACAGCCCTATCAGAAGTCATTCCTGGAGTCACTCCCCGACTATCCATGTCATGCTTCATGCAGTCGATCCATCTTCTCTACATACAATCGTCTCTCATCTGTTGTTTTTATAGCCCAACGACCATTTTTTTTTCCTCGCTGTGGAAACGCAGTTACGCGCTATCCCCCGTCGGTGACAGACGGGGGGGAGTGTAGGACTCACCGGCCAGCTGAAACAGTCCGACCCACCACTACAATACCCACTAAAACCACAGCGGCCCCTTCCGCGCTTTTACGGGACGCTGGAGAGATCGTATACTGACATTCGATCCCCGACGAAATAGCCCAACGTCCTGGTCCATAACAGTACAGCAGGTCTTATTAGTGTTTTGTAAATTTTTAATGTAAGGGGTACTCGGGCATCACACGTTGTACCCGTGACCGCCATTTCACCCATCCCGAATCAATTCTGTGCTTTACCGCACGATCCAAGTCGCCATTGCTGTGGATAAACGAACCGAGCTATCGAAAGTTATATCAAGTAATTTATGATATAAAATATTTTCAAGTATTTAACTTTAACACGTCTATATGAGATATTTTATTATAAGTTTTTTTTTAATAATATTACTGGACGTTATAGTTACTTTTAAAAGTTCGACAACAAACTGAAATATTAAATAATTTGGCAAATCCAAAAGCGCACGCCTCATAATTTTTATATTATTTATCATTTACTATTAGTCAATGCCATAAATGAAGGTAACAAATCCCATACAGCCATGGGTTTACAACGCTGCAAGCATTGTAAATGAACAGCTATGTTTACAACTACGTCGAGAATGGCACGAAATTTGAAAAGTATTTTTCTTTTCATTTTCATTTCATCATCATTCGCCTGCTCTTGTCTCAATTAGTTGAAGTCGACGCAATATGTACCCCTATTCCTACATATAGCAAAGGTTGAAAGGCACTAGTTTTATGACCGGCCGCCTGCCAGACGTCAACCCTCCATGGGAATGTAATTGTTGACCAAACGGCATCAGATGGAGTTGGCCCAGGTCGTTATAAAGCTCTTAGTCGTCTTTTACGACATCCACGAGTAAAAGTAAGGGTTGGTAGTATTCGTAGCCGCTACCACACAAAGAAATTTTAAGCGTTGTTCTAAAGATTGTTTATTTAATTTGGACATTTTCAAATAAAATATTATTGTTTCTATTTATAGTTTTTATTAATGATTTCATGACAGTACACGTAATACAAAAAAAAAGTTGGAAAAAAGTTCAAGTCTCTTTTTCTCTCTCTCGCTCTCGCTTCCGCTCTCTCTCTCTATCCCCCCTCTCTCTCCCTCTCCCCCTCTCTATCGCCCCCCTCTCTCTCTCTCCCCTATCTTTTCTTCCTCTCTCCCCCCCCCCTCTCTCTCTTCTCTCTCTCCCCCCTCTCTCTCTCCTCCTCTCTCTTTTCCCCTCTCTATTTTACCCCCTCTCTCACTCTCTCTCTCTCTCTCTCACTCTCCCGCTTTTTCTCTTTTGTTCGTACTCCATCACCACACGGATAACCCTCATGCGCTTTACACTTCAAAATAAATATGGGGCGTAACAGAAAAACGTAACAATATAAAATTTATCCCATTCGTCGATAAAAAAGTATCACTTCAAAAAGTTAAGAGAAACTAAAACAAAATACAATATTTTTATGACACTGAAGTTAACAGACATGTGACAATTTTATTTATCATTTACCAGTCAATGCTAGAAATGAAAATGTAAGAAAAATTTCGTGCCTTTCTCGACGTAGTACTAAACATAGCTGTCCTTTTACAATAGGCTGTATGCGATCTATTTCCTTCACCTATCCCAAGGGACGCACAAAAAATGTAAACGAACCCAATTTTCATAAAGTATACATACACTAATGACTAAGCAGTTTAGTTTTTTATTAATTGCAATTAAACAACAAAGAATTACCAAGCCATTTTCGAAAGGAAACAGCGCGTTGCAATTATGAAGCTTTTAGAAAATAGATATTTTGATACATTAATTTTTACGGTCGTGATCCTGCCAGATACAAAATGCTTTCTCCGACGTCCTCGAATATTTTTTTTAATCAACTATTTTCTTACTTTAAACAAAATAATTGCTTTTTAAAAATATCAAATACGTTTAAACGAATGTTTTTCTTGACATATGTATAATAATATTATCCTATAAGTGCAAATGAGAAAAATACAATCATTTTTATGCTTGAAAAGTGCTTGATTTTCATATGTCGAGAGTAGAGCAAGACCTCGACGCTTCGCTTATGAGGCGTGCAATAACTGTTTGTGATCACTTGTTCGTCGATTTGAGTGTTAATGTGCTTATATAAAGTTTGTTGCGTTATTCATAGTATTGTTTGTATGCAGAGTGTGACAACCCTACGGTGGGCGCTCGTCGACTGCGATGCGGCCACTCAGGGAACCACCAGCGACTACTCATTGCGAGTACTATTTAAACTTATAACGTAATTATTTAACTACACATATATATATATATATATGTATATATATATATATATATATATATATATATATATATATATATATATATATATATATATATATATATATATATATATATATATATATGTGTGTCGGAGAGCGTGATATTTAAAGGACGATATTCATGAACACGAATGTCAAGCAATCGGTTTCATTATTTTAGTTATCCTTTAGTTTATTAATTTTGATCATTGCTCGAGTGTGTTTAGCTGTGACACGATTAAATACGATATAAGGTAGTTAAACAATAAACAACCGTTAGATAGTTTACATACATTTGAAGTGAGACGTGCTCACGTGCCTTCAGATTAGTAATCTGTGAGCGTTAGTAGCGATCGGTTGTATCGAGTCACAACTAACCTCACTGCATTCCATGTTATTATTTTATATGGTGTTGGTGATAATATTGTGAGCCTCCTGATTTATCTTGTGATAAAAGTTAGGTAGACGAATTAGAAAATGAAGATCTGACGCTTCCTGCGCTGAGATCTGCAGGTCCCGCTGACACACACATATATATATATATATATATATATATATATAGAGACCAAGCGAAGGGGCAGCGACGCTCGCGATCTTCCTGGTGGCGGGATGGCTCTGTGGTCTGGTGTACCACAGAGCGATCGAGCCAGCATGGGGGTAGGAGTGCTGTTGTCCTCTCGCTTGGCCTCAGGTGTGAAGGATTACGGAATGTATGATCCCAGACTTCTTTGGGTCCGTATAAAACTTGGTGTCACCAAGGTATTCATGGTTGTAAGCATATGCTCCCGTAGGATCCTCGGTGGCATCAGACCCAGAGAAGTTTTGGGATAATGTTAGGGAAGTTCTGGATATGGCAGAAACCAGTGAACGCGTGATTGTATGCGGAGATTTGAACGGATGGGTGGGGACCAAACGTTCCGACTATGAGGACGTACTTAGTCCATTTGGTGATAAGAGAGTGAACGACGCAGGTAGGCTCATAGCGGATGTATGCATGGAGAGAAACCTTATTGTGTCAAACACATTTTTCCAACATAAGGACATCCATATGTATACATGGAGAAGGAATGAACAGAAAAGTATAATAGATTTAATTTTGGTAGACAGTCGCCTCCGAAGCAAAATATTGGACGCAAGAGCCTACAGGGGCCCCACAGTCGATACGGACCACTATCTCGTTATTGCGAGATTTAGTGGTCTGTTCAGAAAGTGGAGGCACTGGCGAGAGCGTCTCAACTTCGGAGGGCTTGAAAGAATAAAGGTTGAAAGGTTGCAAGAAGAGTGTGTAAGAGGAAAGTATGCAGAGGGTGTCCGAGAACGGCTGACGATGGCAAGCCAGCCGCAATCGGACATTGAAGAATGCTGGAGAGTGTTGAAAGAGAGTATGGTAGATACAGCGAAAGAAGTATGTGGAAGTTCAAAGAAGCATAGAAAAACAAATGGTGATGCATGGTGGGATGCGGAAGTGGCAGCTTCCGTAGAGCAAAAGAAGAAAGCGTGGCTGGACTATGTCTCTTCTTTGAATCTGAACGACAGTATGACTGAACAGAAGAAAGAAACATATCGGCAATGTAGGAATGACACCAAGGCCTTAGTGAAAGAGAAACGTGATAGAGCAAGTATGAGTGCAGAAGATAGGCTGACTAAAAACTTCGAGGGTAACACCAAACTCTTTTGGAGGGAGGTGAAGAAGTCTCGGGATGGAAGTGGAAGTTGAATGGGTGATAAGAAGTTTGAAAAATGGTAAGGCAGCGGACATTGATATGGTGTCTGCCGAGATGATCAAGCTTGGTGGCTCCTGTGTCCGGGAGGCGTTCCTGTTGCTCCTCAATTTATGTTGGAGCTCGGGAATGGTTCCCGGGGACTGGAATAGCGCAGTCATCGTGCCTTTGTTTAAAAACAAGGGTTCACGTTATGACTGCGCAAATTACAGAGCCATAAGCTTGACCAGTTTGGCAGCAAAAGTGTACGGTAAAATTATTGAAAGGAGAATGAGGATGGTGTCCGATGGTTTACTGTGTGAGACACAAGGAGGTTTCAGGAGTGGAAGGGGATGCATGGATCAAGTGTTCTCTCTGCGCAACATTGTGGAGAAGCATCTGGCTCTAGGTCAGAGGGTTTTCTGCAGTTTTGTGGATCTGGAGAGAGCATTTGACACGGTTGTACGAAAGGAACTTTGGGACATTTTACCGGAGTATGGTATTAACGGTAAACTGCTACAGGCTGTGCAGTCCAGTTACACGTCGTTGGTTTGACGTCAATATCGGCGTTAAGCAGGGGTGCGTTCTGTCAGCCAGGCTGTTTATCATATATCTGGATAAATGTCTCCAAAGGTTGAACGATATGAATGTGGGAGTCCAGATGGATGACTCAGTGGTCTCTGCTCTGCTTTATGCAGATGATGCAGTCCTGATGGAATGCTCCGATGGTTCTGACATGTGGAAAAAATGCCGAACGAATGTCTGGTTAAGAAGATATACAATGCGAAAGTGGAAGGATGTAGGTACCGAGGGAGACCGAGACTAACCTACCTAGACCAGAACGGTCAGGTACTGAAGGAAGGTGGAGTCAAGAGTCTCCGAAACCGGTGAGCGTGTATGAAGAGAATTATGAATGTTGAGGAAGCGAGTGAAGTATGCAGAGATAGAGTTCTCTGGCACTCTGTTCTCTCTGCCTACCCTGCAAGGGATGTGGCGTGATGATATGTATGTATGTATGTATATGTATATATATATATATATATATATATATATTATTGATCATAGTAGTCATGTAGAGTGCCTTAGGTGGTATCTAACATTTAAATGTTATTATTATTGTAAAAGGACATTAATGTAGATATTGTATTTCGCTTATGAGTTTACATATTTTAAAAGGTATATTATTGTAAGCCTCTTCTGGCACAGCACTTGGTATCAGTGGCTAGCCTAAATGACAGAGAGGTATAATACAGTGGGTCGTGGGGCTGCATGCCGTCCCTTGAGTCACCTTCAGATAGAGTATGACCTATCAAAAAAAGCCTGCCCGTTTTCTTCGTCGCTATTATTTTTGCTATTTAATTTTTTTATTATTTAAAATCTGCTGAATAAAATGACCCATGTATGAAATATGTTAAACATTTATACAGTTTAGTTCTAAATAATACAATAAAGGTAGTTGTGATACGAGTACGTTATCAAATAACAATACAAAACAGTCGTACTCGTAAGTGATCAGCTAAGGCGCCACACTCCCGTACCGACGCGATACACTCGGCACATAATTAAACAACGATTAAACGTCTCTTCATTATCTCAACTGTGTACAGTAATGAGATATAATTAGCAAAAATCTAATAACATGTGTGTATGTGTATGTATGCACGTATTATTTACACGCGAATTGTGAATGTAATTAGTATTATGTTATTAAATTAATTCGTATTGCCAGACATATGAGTGTTATTGAGCGTACTCTGTGTACTACGTGCTGATACTAACTACGTGTGACTACGTAAAGGACATGTCGTACTCACATTAAATTCGTCGTACAGAACAGAAAAATTTTCGTGTAGAAAGAATACAATTCACCGTCGTCTGTCTGGTCTGTGGGCGTCGGAAAAGACGACTAAGTTATATGATATCAGATGGTACCCGAATAGGTAATACACCGGACGAGCTACACAAGATAAGGATTACATACTGGTAGCCCACTCATATGTCGTGAGAGACAGGTGTACGGCAGATTATATGGTCGCGCGTCGTGCTTTCCGCCACCCCGGACGTATTGGGCGGGGCGAGACCATACCATAGCCTGTCTCAAAAAAAAAGACAATAGAAAAAGAAGATTCGACATAAAGCTCTATGCCCAGACGTCTGAACAGCGTCATATAAAATTTTAATTGCTTTCCCTTTGCGGAGGAAACTTATAAAAAAACGCAATGTTATTCTGTGTACGTCTCTTGGCTATCTGTTGCGACACTCGTTAGAAAGATACATTACTATCATGCTGGCTGGTATATTGTATCCTTAATTTATCATCACATAGATAATATATAGCACTAACAGCGATATCAAGGGACCAACTATTTATACTTTTGCTATCGGTAACATTTTCTGTATTTTGTATAATGTATTAGTTTTGTTGAATACGTGCAGACTTGTGGCGATCGTCCGCAGACTGGTAAACGGTGCCACTGAGGACATCTACCGCCTCACTTTTTAACTTAGGTAATGAACTTTATAGTGAGGCTTAGATTGTACGCTCTGAGCGCCCGCCGCGCGCCGCTGTGACAATAGCGTTCAAGCACTGCTTTCCACAACTATTTAATAGTTAAATACAAAATTTGTTTAATATTTTGATCATTGCGTCGAGACGTTGTATTGCCAGAGACAAACGCAATTTAAAAAGTAGTTCAAAGTCATTGTATTATATTACTGTGAGAAGTGTTTGTTTGTTTGTTTGTTAGAACGCGGTAATTTTGAAATCTATCAGTTGGAAGACATAAGGCTGCGATAATTAGTACAGGAGCTTCTATAGTGGCATGACCACGCTGTTAACAGTTTTCTGTCTACAGCCGCGGGCCGGTCCGACCGTAGTACCACACTCTCGTAGCAGATCGACGTTTGAGCAATGGCAACATGCTGTTGTGCTTCGTTCGGTGAGCGAGGGAGACGGAAGCCCAACTAGGTGGGTTTGGGGTGTGTATTTGTAGGCAGCGATCTAGCTATACCCTTGGTATTGCAAAGGTCCATGGGCGGCTGTATCACTTATCATCAGGTGTGCTGCTTGCTCGTTTGCCACCAAAAGCGATAAAAAAGGAGCGATGTATTTTCAGCAAATCAGGCGAAATACAATAACAAAAGCCGGCGAGTGTTCTGCACGGATGCTGTTGTCATTGCAACTGCTGATATGACAAAGGTTGTGGTGGATGTAATATGGATTGTATTTATATTAATATTATTACTTAAGCGAGGGGAAAACGCGTCTATTTAAACAAAATAATAGCATTGAATATGTAAGCCACGCAAGTGAAGCTATAGACACAAAAATAAAATTGTTTGGATATTAATGAAAATAGTGGGGAGTGACTTATAGATGGACGGTGTCGTTGTATTGTTGGAGAAGGTGTCAGTTGATATCTGCAGTCGTCCTCGTAACATTGAAGCTAACCGCGGCTTGTACAAACGTTGTTCAATCAACAATGTAAGAGGAAAAAAGTAAACACACGGAGGGAACAGTTTCGGTTCAATTTCAATAAATATTGGTTTGTCGGGCACGTTGGTGCGGCGCGGGGCGGCGCCGTGGGGCGGGCGGCGCAGGGCGGACCATCTCTAAACAAATATAAGCCAACGTTGGATCAAACGTCACCACGTTGCGAACTAAACTACATGGATCAATATATTACATACAATAAATATGTATTATATTCCGCAGCGCTCGCCCGACGACGCCTGCTGAGATCATTTCAATTGATTGGTACTTGCGGTGACGTCGAGGTACCTTACACACGTGACGTAGTACTGCGCGTGTACTGCGTGTCGTACAGTCGTCTCGGTACCGTCACGTACCCGTCCCTCGGTTCTCTCACTGCAACTTTGTAAGTAATAAAAATTAGTAAATGTCTTAATATAGTCTAATTGATTATTGAATTTTAGTAAATATTTAGATCTCGTAAACTAATATTTATATTATTTATAGTGATCAATGCGACCACATAGTGTCACCATGTTAATTCCTAAAAGAAATTATGAAACATTCACTTTTACACATACATACATACATATCATCACGCCATATCCCTTGCAGGGTAGGCAGAGACAACAGAGTGCCAGAGAAATCTATCTTTGCATACTTCACTCGCTTCCTCAACATTCATAATTCTCTTCATACACGCTCGCCGGTTTCGAAGACCCTTGACTCCACCTTCCTTCAGTACATGACCGATCTGGTCTAGGTAGGTTAGTCTCGGTCTCCCTCGGTACCTCAATCCTTCCACTTTCGCATTGTATATCTTCTTAACCAGACGTTCGTTCGGCATTCTTTCCACATGTCCGAACCTTCAGAGCATTCCCTTTCGCATCTTTACACCAATACTCTCTTTCATACCTACTCGCTCTCTTACGTCGTCGTTACGAATGCGGTCGGTCAGCCTAACTCCACAGATTTTCCGCAGTATATGTATATATATATATATATATATGTATAATGGTACATATTATGTAAATAATAATGAAAACTGCATCAATTCTTTTGTGTAATTTAGATGTTCTAAGCGTACATACAGACACACATCGGTAATATATTTTGTTTCATCATATATAGGTAGGTATATAAAGAAGAGAGGAAAATTGCTGAGTAATAATATTATTTGTGTGGTACCACAAAGGATGGTATAGGAGGTTGACTTTGGGGGCGGTTCTATCCCAGCAGTGGGACGTATATGAATTGAGATAATGATGATGGTGAGCTATTGAGTTGCAAATAAAACAGGCTAGCATATTGCAATATAGAAACCGAATATATTAGTTACTTAATTATAAAATTAAATTGAGAATTGAACCCGTAACAGTTCTATCAACAGTTATATGGTTCCATCAGCACTAACAAAGTATTTTATAAACAATGTTTGTAGAATGTGATTATGTAGCCAAAGAAGTTGTGAATAGTGATTATGTAGCGTGGAGGTCGCAGGTTCAGTGCAGGCGTGGCACCTAATGCACTAGGCGGTGGTGTCTGGCGGCGCGCCAATAGCTCGGCGACACACACACACACACACACACCGGCCCGTAATGAACTCGACTTAAACACCATTTGAATTTTGTAATTGCATCTCATATATAGTCGTATGTAGTCGTATGTAGTGGGCTCGCACGGACCCGACACAACTCACATCTGTAGTATATTAACATTGATACAACGTATTGGCGAATACACTTAATGAGGTCTAACAGGTACACTTACATATTTATACATATAATAAATGAGTAGACACCGTGTGTTTGTACATTTAATAAATTTATTAAAAAAAAGTAGGTATAAGTAGTTCGAAAAGCCCAAAAAATAAAAACATTTTTCGGAATATTTTGTGTGTCTGTATGTATGTATGTATGAATAGGCTAATTTCTAAAATTAATAAACGAAGTCATTTAAATTTTTAAATCATCGCTCGCCTTTTATGTCACTAAAATGTTCAATTCATGAGACACACGGACGAAGTGGCGGGTATCAGCCAGTTATTAAATAATTAGCACGTGATACTTTGTGGGCTATGTTTTATAGTTGTTGTGAATGATAACACACTCTACTGTTTAGACTGTTCATAACTTTTCTTTTTTTTATTGCCGGTGGTGGCAGACGAGCCAGCAGCACACCTGATGGTAAGTCACACTGCCGCTCATAGACCTTTGCAATACTAGGGCATAGCTAGGCCGCTGCCAACCGTGAAGAAAGTGCTCTTCTTAAACCTCGTTTAAAAAAGGATATGCCATAGTGCTCGGGAAACACGGCAGTAGGTAGTTCATTCCAGATCCTGTATGTACGTGGGAGAAATGATCGCTGAAAACGTATAGTAGACGTCCGTATCATTTCCAGGTGGAATGGATGAACCCTGCTGCGGTGTCGAGTGGTACGGTGATAAAATGGTGACGGTGGTACCAAGTCAAACAGTTCCTCAGAGCACTCCCCGTGAAAGAGCCGGTAGAGTACACAGAGAGACCCATAGTCTCTTCGGCCCTCCAATAACTCCAGTCTTTTTAATTTGGAATTGGGATCACCGACGATTCGAACAGCACGTCTTTGCAGGGAGTCAAGTGGGTCTAGCTGATATTTGAGCGCGCCTGCCCAGAGATGTGAGCAGTACTCACATGAGGGCAGACTTATGCTTTATACAGCACAAGACCTTGTCTCGGTGCGAAGTATCGCTTGGCTCTATTCAGGACGCCCAGCTTTCTACTTGCCAATTTGGCTTTGTCCTCCAAATGACTCCCAAACTGGACTTTGCTTGATAGTTCGACGCCGAGGATCCCAATACTCTCGGCAATTTGGAGAGTTACTCCTTGGTACTGAGGCGACCACAGTCTCCGTTCCGATGAACGGACGATATACAAGTAAGACGACACAGGACGATTCCTATGATGTTGTTTGATGACATACTACATTGCGACAGTGATATTGGGGTTTATTTATATCATTTAATTTTTAATCTGTCAGTATAGATGAGATGTTAAAATACCGGTGTTTACCGTGTCAAATGTCATCGATTCCTGGTCAGGATAATATTTTGTGCGATTCACAACTAGTTGCTCTCAGTTTGGACGTAATTGTGCCCGTTAATTGTACGCTTTTAAAAAACTCTTGCGTGTGACGGTCTAAGAATACAATTCACCACCCCCTATCTTACCCGTGGGTGATCGTAAGAAACGACTAAAGAATATAAAACGCATATAACATCAATGCAGAGAGGGAAAACTCGAAGCAAATCTATACTAACACGTCTGACCAGCGCGGTATAGTAGGTTAATTTCTCTCCCATTACGGAGGAGGCCCGAGCCCAACAGGGGAACATATATGGGCTGTGATGATGAAAATCCTCTACAATATAAGGAGTAGTTATATATTATTTAAACAAACATTTACAAAAATAAAAAGTTATTAGCAGTTTTTTCTTAAGTTTTCTGAATGTGACAAATAAAACTATAGCAAGATACAAAATGCTCTAAACAGAACCCTGTAACAATCCATCGCACTGGAGTGGCTGTAGTGGCTGTAGTGGGTGACATTCATTCCTGTTGTAGACGACGTCTGTGAACAACATTGAGATGTGTGTGTACTGTAGAAGAAGTAGGTATCTGTCATCAAACTTACTATCGATGTTTATCTAGATACGATTGATTGTCATGTGTACAGTTTTACTTAAATTTACTGAAATTTTAGCATTTAATATGCTTAATTTATAAAATCCGATTACGAAATGAAAAATTGATGTCGCAAGCGGGATTCGAACCCGCGCCTATTGGGATTCCGGCCCAATCGTGCTGCCACTACACTACCGCGACCAATTGTAGGACATGCAAATTTTCATCTCGTATTGTATTTACGTCTTAAGGTGACGGTGTGCTATCTACCCGACAATGTTTACACAATGTTATAGGCTTAATACTTCAAACTTTACAGTTAGAATTGTATTAAACGATGACACAACCTTGTTATTTAAATTTACTGAAATTTTAGCATTTAATATGCTTAATTTATAAAATCCGATTACGAAATGAAAAATTGATGTCGCAAGCGGGATTCGAACCCGCGCCTATTGGGATTCCGGCCCAATCGTGCTGCCACTACACTACCGCGACCAATTGTAGGACATGCAAATTTTCATCTCGTATTGTATTTACGTCTTAAGGTGACGGTGTGCTATCTACCCGACAATGTTTACACAATGTTATAGGCTTAATACTTCAAACTTTACAGTTAGAATTGTATTAAACGATGACACAACCTTGTTATTTAAATTTACTGAAATTTTAGCATTTAATATGCTTAATTTATAAAATCCGATTACGAAATGAAAAATTGATGTCGCAAGCGGGATTCGAACCCGCGCCTATTGGGATTCCGGCCCAATCGTGCTGCCACTACACTACCGCGACCAATTGTAGGACATGCAAATTTTCATCTCGTATTGTATTTACGTCTTAAGGTGACGGTGTGCTATCTACCCGACAATGTTTACACAATGTTATAGGCTTAATACTTCAAACTTTACAGTTAGAATTGTATTAAACGATGACACAACCTTGTTATTTAAATTTACTGAAATTTTAGCATTTAATATGCTTAATTTATAAAATCCGATTACGAAATGAAAAATTGATGTCGCAAGCGGGATTCGAACCCGCGCCTATTGGGATTCCGGCCCAATCGTGCTGCCACTACACTACCGCGACCAATTGTAGGACATGCAAATTTTCATCTCGTATTGTATTTACGTCTTAAGGTGACGGTGTGCTATCTACCCGACAATGTTTACACAATGTTATAGGCTTAATACTTCAAACTTTACAGTTAGAATTGTATTAAACGATGACACAACCTTGTTATTTAAATTTACTGAAATTTTAGCATTTAATATGCTTAATTTATAAAATCCGATTACGAAATGAAAAATTGATGTCGCAAGCGGGATTCGAACCCGCGCCTATTGGGATTCCGGCCCAATCGTGCTGCCACTACACTACCGCGACCAATTGTAGGACATGCAAATTTTCATCTCGTATTGTATTTACGTCTTAAGGTGACGGTGTGCTATCTACCCGACAATGTTTACACAATGTTATAGGCTTAATACTTCAAACTTTACAGTTAGAATTGTATTAAACGATGACACAACCTTGTTATTTAAATTTACTGAAATTTTAGCATTTAATATGCTTAATTTATAAAATCCGATTACGAAATGAAAAATTGATGTCGCAAGCGGGATTCGAACCCGCGCCTATTGGGATTCCGGCCCAATCGTGCTGCCACTACACTACCGCGACCAATTGTAGGACATGCAAATTTTCATCTCGTATTGTATTTACGTCTTAAGGTGACGGTGTGCTATCTACCCGACAATGTTTACACAATGTTATAGGCTTAATACTTCAAACTTTACAGTTAGAATTGTATTAAACGATGACACAACCTTGTTATTTAAATTTACTGAAATTTTAGCATTTAATATGCTTAATTTATAAAATCCGATTACGAAATGATTGTGTAAACATTGTCGGGTAGATAGCACACCGTCACCTTAAGACGTAAATACAATACGAGATGAAAATTTGCATGTCCTACAATTGGTCGCGGTAGTGTAGTGGCAGCACGATTGGGCCGGAATCCCAATAGGCGCGGGTTCGAATCCCGCTTGCGACATCAATTTTTCATTTCGTAATCGGATTTTATAAATTAAGCATATTAAATGCTAAAATTTCAGTAAATTTAAATAACAAGGTTGTGTCATCGTTTAATACAATTCTAACTGTAAAGTTTGAAGTATTAAGCCTATAACATTGTGTAAACATTGTCGGGTAGATAGCACACCGTCACCTTAAGACGTAAATACAATACGAGATGAAAATTTGCATGTCCTACAATTGGTCGCGGTAGTGTAGTGGCAGCACGATTGGGCCGGAATCCCAATAGGCGCGGGTTCGAATCCCGCTTGCGACATCAATTTTTCATTTCGTAATCGGATTTTATAAATTAAGCATATTAAATGCTAAAATTTCAGTAAATTTAAATAACAAGGTTGTGTCATCGTTTAATACAATTCTAACTGTAAAGTTTGAAGTATTAAGCCTATAACATTGTGTAAACATTGTCGGGTAGATAGCACACCGTCACCTTAAGACGTAAATACAATACGAGATGAAAATTTGCATGTCCTACAATTGGTCGCGGTAGTGTAGTGGCAGCACGATTGGGCCGGAATCCCAATAGGCGCGGGTTCGAATCCCGCTTGCGACATCAATTTTTCATTTCGTAATCGGATTTTATAAATTAAGCATATTAAATGCTAAAATTTCAGTAAATTTAAATAACAAGGTTGTGTCATCGTTTAATACAATTCTAACTGTAAAGTTTGAAGTATTAAGCCTATAACATTGTGTAAACATTGTCGGGTAGATAGCACACCGTCACCTTAAGACGTAAATACAATACGAGATGAAAATTTGCATGTCCTACAATTGGTCGCGGTAGTGTAGTGGCAGCACGATTGGGCCGGAATCCCAATAGGCGCGGGTTCGAATCCCGCTTGCGACATCAATTTTTCATTTCGTAATCAGTTTTACTTAGTTTTAATTTCCGCGCATTACTTGAGAAAAGTACTATACAAGCCTTGGCCACAACTAGGAATTGATGGACTTACGTATGTGTGCCTCGGCATCGCCTCGGCCCACATTTACACGTTCGTCCACCACTGCCTCTTTCGCTGGCCGCTACAGTAATATACTATTTCTTTTTAATTAGTGTTAAATAACGATGATATGTGTTTAATGATTCTTTTTATGTTTACGCGAGTGTTACACATTTGAAATAAAAATATTTTTACGGATTCTAACGCGTTTGTATTTGATTTTTAATCTTCCGATGTTTCGAACACTTTACAGTGGAGGACTGTCTTCCCTACAAAGTGATTGTCAATATCAATCCTATGTTTTGAATACAATGTCACTGAAATAGAACAACGTATTATCTAAAATAATTAATAATAATAAGACACCAAGAACTTTCAAAGCTTATTACTTCATTATTTATATTAATGATAGAAAGAATATAATTACGTATTTAAAAAACAGATTTTCAAACTCCGATTAGATTTAAACATGATATTAATATTTGGTAAAAAAATGTAGGCTTCATAACCAGGCTCAAAGTCGCTCAGCGTGCTATGGAGCGGGCTATGCTCGGGATTTCTCTGCGAGATAGAATCCGAAATACGGAAATCCGCAGACGAACGGGTGTAACCGACATAGCACGAAGAATTAGCATGCTGAAGTGGCAATGGGCAGGCCACATCGCTCGAAGAACCGACAACCGCTGGGGAAGAAAGGTTCTAGAGTGGCGACCACGTACCGGACGACGCAGTGTGGGACGCCCCCCCACTAGGTGGACAGACGACCTAGTGAAGGTTGCTGGGCGTCGTTGGATACAGGCGGCACAGGACCGCACTCTGTGGCGTAAAATGAGGGAGGCCTACGTTCAGCAGTGGACGGCAATAGGCTGAAATGATGATGAATATTTGGTAAAAAACAGCAGTCACCTAGGTTATCATTGTGACGACGGCGACGGTACAAATTAAACGTAAATATTGTTTATGTTAAATGTCAACTTACACTAAGATTTACAACGAATGAATGTGTACAGTATATAGCAAACGTTTGAAATTGTGTTAACAAGTTGTGTATGTGTGTTCACAGCGGCCGCTTGTACCGCGCTATAGTGCTGTATATATGTAAAGCTCAGCTAGAACGCTTAAGCCACAACTTTAAATGTTCGACGACAGACAAGTTAGTATAACTAGCAGCGTAATGCAATAGGAACCGAGAGTCAATTGAGATAGAAGGTCAAATATAGGCTGAAAGCTTACTGATAATGTTTTATTTAATCTATATTGAAACAGGAACATATGGATCTGCAGCCTTTATTTATTCATAAAATTGCATATCAAAACTGTGAAAATATCTATTTCTTTAGTTATATTCTTCAACAGATCGAAATACGTCAAGCTATAGCAATACATTAGTAACAAGCTTTAACAATTACAACAAAACATCAATTTTCTAACAAAACTATTTAAGTACGAGCAATAAAATACTGATGCAAGTCCATTATCCATAACCACTTGAAGAAATTGTTCATTTTAATTTTCTCATCTTAGACAGAAACAATGAAGAATTAATTAGTTTTGACCAATTATAGACATCTTCGACTGCTTCAATAATTGGTCTGCAGTAATCTTATAATACTGAACATTTTGATGGCTGAAAACTATTAATAAAAAATATGAAGGCAAATTTTGACGCTGTCATTGAGAATAGGCATAGCTCTGTTGGAGTATTGAGCAGTTTCATCGACATAGCTCCGGTTCGGGTCTTTAGTTTCTGTTTTTGTTATATTTTACCTTCTTAATTTTTTTTTTCATTATTTTAATAATTACTTTATTATATTTAAATATATCTTTCAAAACACACAAAAAATACCTTCCACATATTTACTGCAACACATTAGATAGTCAGTCATTTCAATAAAAGTTTCCGTCAATAGGTTATCATTGGTACGATGATTTCACTTATTATAAAGAAAACAAATAGTGAAAATAATGTACTAGTACATTTAAATAGTTAAACTAGTTAGTTAGATATTATCGTTTGAGCGGGCGCGGGCGCGGGCGCGGGCGCGGGCGCGGGCGCGGGCGGCCATGATTGTGTTGTACTATTTGTGTTGTGCACGTGAGTTCAGCTTAAGAGCAAACGCTCGAGGGCGTCTACTATTTGTAGCACTTGAAATGTTCACAGTCAACTTTCAAATGAACACAATTTTTATATAAACTACTATATATTTCCGTACTTATGGAATTCATATTAGTTATCGTAAAAGTACCACTATTGAGCTGGGGTTGTCACCACTGTGGGAGGGGAATGAACCTACTGTAACATAGGGGTCAGACGTTTTGGTATGGGTTTATATGTCTTTCATTTTTTGCATAGATGTTATTCGTATATTATATTCCTTACTCGTCTTTTACGACATCCATAGAGAAGAGAGGGTATTTCAGCTCGTATGCATCCTACTGCTTGATGATATCCTCCATAATACAAGGGAAATTCTAATATATCGAGAGGAATTTTTTTACGAGTTTTTCTCTTGCACAGATGTTATCCGCATATTAATCGTGGTTTACAACTACCGCGGGTAAAAGTCATCATCATTCTCCTACTCTTATCCCAATTATTTAGGGTCGATACAATATGTAGGTACTATTCTTTTATAGCACATATTGTAAAAGTTATTGGCAATAGTTTTATGGCCGGCCGCCTGCCAGACGTTAACCCTCCTTGGGAATGTAATTGTTAACCAAACGGCATCAGATGGAGTTGGCCCAGATCATTATAAAGCTCTTAGTCATCTTTTACGACATCCACGAGCAAAGTAAGGGTTGGTAGTATTCGTAGCCGCTACCACACAGCTCCAAAAGTATGAGTTGCAAACTATATTCTTACTTCGTGTTTTTATTAGAGTTTGGCTTAATACGGATTAATAATTTAAAAGGCATCGTTTTACTCGTTGAAAGAATTTGCGGGTCATTCATTATAGAAAAGATTTTTATTATAATTACTGATAAACATCAGCAGGTGTGTGTGTGTGTGTGCGTGTGTGTGTGTGTATGTACAGTAATAAACCATACGTAAAACGTAAATATTCACAGATGCGTTGAGTATCTGTCCCTCTCACGAGATAAAACGAGTGGGGCGTCCAGGGCGAGCAATAAAAAAAGTGGCGGACGCACGTGGGACCAATTTATCGCTACATCGGGTCGCTTGCCGTATCCCCCGGGAGCGATTCGAGCCTGTTTTAATTTCCCTCGCATTTCCTCTTGAATACAAAAGCCACTTTTATAATGTTTTCTTTTGTTTTTGCAACACGGAGCCGCCACGTGTACAGCCGCCGTACAACACAATTGTAAATAAATATTATGTTTATTATATATGTATATTTATGTTATACAAATGAATTATTTGATAACGTAACAGTTTACGTAGTGATCACATTCATAAAATAATTAGCGAATCAACAAATAGTTGTTAACATAATCTAGCCGTGGAAACAACCAAGTGTGGGGTTGAATTTTGGTGACAAAAACCGCGCTCCCTCTAAAAAGTGGTAAAGACACTGGCGCAATAAAATTATTTCTATAAATGACTTTCATAGACTAAAATATTTTTTTCTAAAATTTGGTAGTACAGTAGTAAGTATCATAATTAAACTAAAATTATTTATTAAGTACATCAATTACATTTTGTCTATTTCATATACTTACTTTGGTGAAGTTTTGGCGCGAATGTGGAAATGTCATGTCACGCTCTTGTATTATATTCATTTCTTTAGTGTTTTGTAGTGTTATATTGAATAACTTTGCTGGTATTTTATGGAATATGATACAGTTAAAGTGCTGAAGTGTAGTGAATATGGTATAATTGTGTTGAAGAAATTGTGATCCAAGAAAATAGTGTATATAACTCGGAAAATGTGCAAAATGATATTGGTACTATTCGTGAATGTGCAACTCAAAAAAATTACCAATTCTACACAATAGAATCCTTTAGGAATTATGATAAAAGTATTGGCTTTTTATACTGAATTTGAATTATATAGCAAATTTATGTTTGTGTTTTATATTTTGTGCCCTGAAGCCTATTCAATAACCTATAAAAGAAGTTGTCTTAGGTCTGAGTATTGAAGACCAGTTCTTTTTGACATTAATGAAGTTGAGGCGAAATAATGAAGACTATGAGCTATGCCGTTTTTTTGATGCAAGTCCCTGTATTGTATCAAACATATTTATTACATGGATTAACTTTTTGCATCAAATGTCGTCAATGTTGAATATTTGATAGCCTGACAGGGAACTAGTGGATTTCTACATGCCTGAAGGATTTAAAAAATATTACCCTTCTACTAGAGTCATTGTAGATTGTACGTAAATACCTATACAACGACCTGTTAATCCAGCTACACAAAGAGCCGCATGGAGTTCATACAAGCACCGTTCTACTGTTAAGTATGAATGATGCTCACCAAGTGGCCTTATATCACATTGTTCTAATGCATATGCTGGAAGTACCAGTGTTAGGCAAATTGTAGAAAGAACTGAACATTATCGAAAATGTGAAAAAGGAGACAGTATTATGGCTGACCAAGCGTTTAACGTGCAAGACTTATTTGCTCATAAAGGTGTTATTGCTGCAAATGTACCTTCATTTTTTAAGGAAAAAGTCAGTTGCCTGGTGTGACCTGTAGCAGGTTGGAAACTTTCTTCAAAGAGAACACACATTGTACGTGTTATAGGTTTAACTAAAATCTATTGTATATATTACACAATCCTGTGAATATTATGTTCCTCTCTTGTCAAAAATATATTATGTATGTGTTATGACATGTAACTTCCATGAAAATATTGTTAAAAGTACAGCATAACTTCTTCTATTCTCTATTTTTTTACTTTAATAAAGTTTTCATTTTTCTATTTTTATTTAAAACAATTTTTATAAAGTAAATATACTTATTTATCAAAGTAAACTCATTTAATCAATAATTTAACAATGTCATGTGGGTATTGCTTAACATTTAAATTATTTATATAAACATTTGAGATACTTTAAACTTTAACAAACATATGTAAATATCGCTTAATATTAAAATTATTTAAAGAAACATTTGGCATACATTTTCCTTTAAAAACCACATTATAAGTATTGCTTATTATTAAAATAATAATTATTTGTAGAATCATTTGGCATAGTTTTTACAGAGTACTTTTTCTAGTAATGCTGGTCGGAAATAGTCTTCATAAAACATATCTAATTTGTTTTCAATCTCCTTTATAAACGTGTCATTCCAGGGTACATCAATTATCGTCCATTCTACAAATGTGTAAATGAATAAACTAGCATACTTTCTACCAGTAACCATCAACTGGCCTTGTATTCGATAGTAATATGGATGTGTCTTCTAGATACAAATTGCCATATTTATTTTCCACAAATAAGGAATTGTTTCATCACTAATTGCATAATAATTATTTTCGCTTGTAAGGGCACTTTACCTCTAAAATCACTTCTTTGCCAATAAGTCCATCCGGAGACGCCCCCAAATATGGCTTATTTTTAGATAAAAACAATCCACATTTCTGCACCTTCATTGCAGTATATTCTTCATATTGCAATATTTAGCGTTGTTCTAAAGATTGTTTATTTAATTTGGGCATTTTCAAATAAAATATTATTGTTTGTTTTATATTTTCTATTGATACGTTTTTATAACAGTACACTTAATAAAATAAAAAAAGTTGGAAAATGTTTAAAACTCTCTCTCTATCTCTCTCTACCGTCCTCAATAAAATAAAAAAAAAATTGGAAAAAAGTTCAAAGCACTCTCTCTCTCTAAACCTCTCTCTCTACCCCCTCTCTCTACCGTCTCTCTCTCTACCCCACTGCTCAGACGTGTTGGTATAGGGTTTTGTTTCAAGTTTTCCTTCTCTTACAAAGATGTTATATGCGTTTTATATCCCTTAGTCGTCTCTTACGATCACCCACAGGTAAGATAGGGGGTGGTGAATTTGTTCTTACTCCGTCACCACACGGATAACCCTCATGCGCCTTCAAAATAAATATGGCGCGTAACAGAAAAACGTTACAATATCAAATTTCTCCCATTCCTCGATAAAAAAGTTTCACTTCAAAAAGTTAGTGAAACTAAAACAAAATACAATTTGTTTATGATACTGAAGTTAACAAACATGTGACAATTTTTTATTATTTTATTAATCATTTACTATTAGTCAATGCTATAAACGAAAATGAAAGAAAATTTCATGCCATTCTCGATGTAGTATTAAACATAGCTGTTCGTTTACAATAGGCTGTATGGGATCTATTTCCTTTGCCTGTCCCAATGGACGGACAAAAAAATTAAAACGCACCCAATTTTCATAAAGTATACATACACTAATGACTAAGCGGTTTAGTCTTTTATTAATTGCAATTAAACGACAAAGAATTACAAAGCCATTTTCGAAAGGAAACAGCGCATTGCGATTATGAAGCTTTTAAAAAAATAAATATTTTGATACATTAATTTTTACGGTCGTACGGTCGCCTGATACAAAATATTTTATTCGACGTCCTCAAATATTTTTTTTAATCAACTATTTTCTTACTTTAAATAAAATAATTGCTTTTTTAAAAAATCATATACGTTTAAACTAATGTTTTTTCTTGACATATGTATATATTATAATGTTATTCTATAAGTGCAATGTGAGAAATAATTTGGAAAATCCAAAAGTGCACGCCTCATAATTTTTATATTATTTATCATATACTATTAGTCAACGCCAGAAATGAAAATAAAATTAAAGAAAAAAATCCTTTTTTAAAAACAAGCTGTTTAGATATTATTTGCAAAAAAATGCAACACACTTTTATTTATAAAATTGGGACTGTGATAAAAACGGGAGATTTAATAATTATGGTGTTAAAAATATATAATTATGTACGATATGGCATTATTTTGTTGTAGACGAAGAAGCTTAATTACTATTAAAGGTTACAATGAACTTATAACGTATAACGTTACAAGTATTATATGTCTGATTAGAGTTAATTTATTTTTAACTTTTTAGTTTATTTTATTAGCAATAAAAGCTTGTTTTTAAAAAAATATTTTTCTTTAATTTTTTTTTTAACTATTTATTTAGTATTTTTATTATTCGGGTTATTCCCACAAATATAGGACAATAACGGTTCATCACCCCAGAGGTCTGTTGTGGAGGGAGAAGGGCTTCAGTATAACAGGGTTCGCCCTGGTACTCTGAGGCGCAACGTAAGCGATATGAAATGTTTATACACCCTCATACCATTCAACCCTCGGCACGTGCTTACTTTGGCATTGGGTCATCCAACTAATCAATCAGACATAATCCACATTCATAATAAGCGGAACGGACTTTTCCCCCAATTTTTTGGAGTTGCATATTCACGCCAACCAAGATACTCGTCAAGACGAATCAAACGAGCCCAAACTCAGTAGGGTTGCGTCTTTTAATTACAGAGTTCCTATAGCCAGCTTCCAGGTCCATCATCAGAACCTATTTACCATATAGTATCAAAGTACTCCTCAAGACGAATCAAGCGAGCCCAAACTCGATGGGGTTTCGTTGTTTAATTACGGAGTTCTTATGGACAGCTTCCAGGTACATGATCAGACCCTGGTTTCTATACAGTTTCAAAGTACTCGTCAAGACGAATCAAATAAGCCCAATTAAGATGGGGTTGCGTCGTTTAATTACGGAGTTCCTGTGGCCAGATTCCAGGTCCATCGTCAGACCCTGGTTACCATATAGTCTCAAAGTACTCGTCAAGACGAATCAAACGAGACCAAACTCGATGGGGTTGCGTCGCTTAATTACGGAGTTCCTATGGACAGCTTCTAGGTCCATGATCAGACCCTGGTTTCCATATAGTATCAAAGTACTCGTCAAGACGAATCAAACGAACCCAAATTCGATGGGGTTACGTCGCTTAATTACGGAGTTCCTATGGACAGTTTCCAGATCCATGATCAGACCCTATTTTTCATATAGTTTCAAAGTACTCGTCAAGACGAATCAAATAAGTCCAATTTTGATGGGGTTGCGTCGTTTAATTACGGAGTTCCTATGGCCAGCTTCCAGGTCCATCATCAGGTCAGCTCTATGTCACAATAATATTGCAATGTCATCTAATTTATACATGCATGCAAAATTTCAGCTCAATCGGAAACCGGGAAAGGGATCAAATTTAACTTGCAAGATTTGATTACAGACAACGGGACAAGTGAAACTAAATAAAAGCTTGTACATACTCGTAATGAAAGAAAAGAAACTACTTTTGAAATTTCGTGCCATTCTCGACGTAGAGCTAAACATAGCTGTATAGACTGAATGGGATTTATTTCCTTTGCATGTCCGAATGGACGAACAAAAAATGTAAACCAACCCAATTTTCATAAAGTATACATACACTAATGACTAAGCAGTTTAGTTTTTTATTAATTGCAATTAAACGACAAAGAATTACCAAGCCATTTTCGAAAGAAAACAGCGCGTTGCGATTATGAAGCTTTTAATAAAAGAAAACTTATACATACATTCATTTTTACGGTCGTGGTAATGCCAGATACTTACGGATATCCGGACGTCCTCGAATATTTTTTTAATCAACTTTATTCTTACTTTAAACAAAATTATTGCTTTTTAAAAATATCAAATACAAATTACTGAAATTTTTAGCATTTAATATGCTTAATTATTTATAAATACCCGATACGAAACGAAAAATGATGTCACAAGCGGGGTTCGAACCCGCACCTATTGGGAATCCGGCCCAACCGTGCTGCCACTTACACCATTGTGAACTATTTTAGGACATGCAAATTTCGAATCATATTATATCTTACGTCTTCAAGGTGACGTATGCCATCTATCGGACAATGTTTACACATTGTATAGACTTAATACTTCAAACTTTACAGTTAGAATTGTATTAAACGATGACACAACCTTGTTATTCAAATTACTGAAATTTTTAGCATTTAATATGCTTAATTATTTATAAATACCCGATACGAAACGAAAAACGAAAAATGATGTCACAAGCGGGGTTCGAACCCGCACCTATTGGGAATCCGGCCCAACCGTGCTGCCACTTACACCATTGTGAACTATTTTAGGACATGCAAATTTCGAATCATATTATATCTTACGTCTTCAAGGTGACGTATGCCATCTATCGGACAATGTTTACACATTGTATAGACTTAATACTTCAAACTTTACAGTTAGAATTGTATTAAACGATGACACAACCTTGTTATTCAAATTACTGAAATTTTTAGCATTTAATATGCTTAATTATTTATAAATACCCGATACGAAACGAAAAACGAAAAATGATGTCACAAGCGGGGTTCGAACCCGCACCTATTGGGAATCCGGCCCAACCGTGCTGCCACTTACACCATTGTGAACTATTTTAGGACATGCAAATTTCGAATCATATTATATCTTACGTCTTCAAGGTGACGTATGCCATCTATCGGACAATGTTTACACATTGTATAGACTTAATACTTCAAACTTTACAGTTAGAATTGTATTAAACGATGACACAACCTTGTTATTCAAATTACTGAAATTTTTAGCATTTAATATGCTTAATTATTTATAAATACCCGATACGAAACGTAAAATGATGTCACAAGCGGGGTTCGAACCCGCACCTATTGGGAATCCGGCCCAACCGTGCTGCCACTTACACCATTGTGAACTATTTTAGGACATGCAAATTTCGAATCATATTATATCTTACGTCTTCAAGGTGACGTATGCCATCTATCGGACAATGTTTACACATTGTATAGACTTAATACTTCAAACTTTACAGTTAGAATTGTATTAAACGATGACACAACCTTGTTATTCAAATTACTGAAATTTTTAGCATTTAATATGCTTAATTATTTATAAATACCCGATACGAAACGAAAAATGATGTCACAAGCGGGGTTCGAACCCGCACCTATTGGGAATCCGGCCCAACCGTGCTGCCACTTACACCATTGTGAACTATTTTAGGACATGCAAATTTCGAATCATATTATATCTTACGTCTTCAAGGTGACGTATGCCATCTATCGGACAATGTTTACACATTGTATAGACTTAATACTTCAAACTTTACAGTTAGAATTGTATTAAACGATGACACAACCTTGTTATTCAAATTACTGAAATTTTTAGCATTTAATATGCTTAATTATTTATAAATACCCGATACGAAACGAAAAACGAAAAATGATGTCACAAGCGGGGTTCGAACCCGCACCTATTGGGAATCCGGCCCAACCGTGCTGCCACTTACACCATTGTGAACTATTTTAGGACATGCAAATTTCGAATCATATTATATCTTACGTCTTCAAGGTGACGTATGCCATCTATCGGACAATGTTTACACATTGTATAGACTTAATACTTCAAACTTTACAGTTAGAATTGTATTAAACGATGACACAACCTTGTTATTCAAATTACTGAAATTTTTAGCATTTAATATGCTTAATTATTTATAAATACCCGATACGAAACGAAAAATGATGTCACAAGCGGGGTTCGAACCCGCAGCTATTGGGAATCCGGCCCAACCATGCTGCCACTTACACCATTGTGAACTATTTTAGGACATGCAAATTTCGAATCATATTATATCTTACGTCTTCAAGGTGACGTATGCCATCTATCGGACAATGTTTACACATTGTATAGACTTAATACTTCAAACTTTACAGTTAGAATTGTATTAAACGATGACACAACCTTGTTATTCAAATTACTGAAATTTTTAGCATTTAATATGCTTAATTATTTATAAATACCCGATACGAAACGAAAAATGATGTCACAAGCGGGGTTCGAACCCGCACCTATTGGGAATCCGGCCCAACCGTGCTGCCACTTACACCATTGTGAACTATTTTAGGACATGCAAATTTCGAATCATATTATATCTTACGTCTTCAAGGTGACGTATGCCATCTATCGGACAATGTTTACACATTGTATAGACTTAATACTTCAAACTTTACAGTTAGAATTGTATTAAACGATGACACAACCTTGTTATTCAAATTACTGAAATTTTTAGCATTTAATATGCTACATACGTCACCTTGAAGACGTAAGATATAATATGATTCGAAATTTGCATGTCCTAAAATAGTTCACAATGGTGTAAGTGGCAGCACGGTTGGGCCGGATTCCCAATAGGTGCGGGTTCGAACCCCGCTTGTGACATCATTTTTCGTTTCGTATCGGGTATTTATAAATAATTAAGCATATTAAATGCTAAAAATTTCAGTAATTTGAATAACAAGGTTGTGTCATCGTTTAATACAATTCTAACTGTAAAGTTTGAAGTATTAAGTCTATACAATGTGTAAACATTGTCCGATAGATGGCATACGTCACCTTGAAGACGTAAGATATAATATGATTCGAAATTTGCATGTCCTAAAATAGTTCACAATGGTGTAAGTGGCAGCACGGTTGGGCCGGATTCCCAATAGGTGCGGGTTCGAACCCCGCTTGTGACATCATTTTAAGTTTCGTATCGGGTATTTATAAATAATTAAGCATATTAAATGCTAAAAATTTCAGTAATTTGAATAACAAGGTTGTGTCATCGTTTAATACAATTCTAACTGTAAAGTTTGAAGTATTAAGTCTATACAATGTGTAAACATTGTCCGATAGATGGCATACGTCACCTTGAAGACGTAAGATATAATATGATTCGAAATTTGCATGTCCTAAAATAGTTCACAATGGTGTAAGTGGCAGCACGGTTGGGCCGGATTCCCAATAGGTGCGGGTTCGAACCCCGCTTGTGACATCATTTTTCGTTTCGTATCGGGTATTTATAAATAATTAAGCATATTAAATGCTAAAAATTTCAGTAATTTGAATAACAAGGTTGTGTCATCGTTTAATACAATTCTGTCATGATTTCAAAATATCTCTAACATTATTTATGGTCTTAAGTGTGATTTGACTGAAATTATTTTGTACGGTAATTTAAAATATAAAAATATCTGATTTGACTCGTTCACGTAAAAAAATATATGAATGAACGGAATAGTGGGAAATGATGACTTTCGTAGCCGCTGGCTATTTTTGAAACGGACACTTCTTGTTGAGCCTCGGAGTCGGAAGGTTCTCCTCAAAAGTGTTGAGACGTGTGTTCAGTGATATTGCTAAAGTAATATACTTACATTATATTATTGTTGTAAAAGGTGGTTTTATTTCATCTCAGAAGTGGCAGAATCCAGAAAAAGGGTATGTAGATAATTATTTAAAACATATATAATAAGGAATTAATTGCTTGTAATTAAGTTTTATATTGAACACGATAAGAGTATAATAAGCCTTTGGTTTTATTATGTTATGGATTTTTGGTTGCACATCTCGACACATAAGGTCAGGGCAACTCTCTGATAATGTGTTGAGTTATGTGAGTGGTGTAATAGTGGGTGCGGGTACGTGGCTAGGGCAACTCTCTGGCAGTACTATAGCGCGCATTGTTGCACATATTGGCCGAGCGTATCGTGTGTTTGATCTGGGCTACTCCCTGATAGCATGGGATGCGCTCGGGATGAATAAAGCCAATAATCCTCAACAAAACGGTATTTCAATTCCGGATTTTTTTTTTAATATTGAACTACCTTCTCATAACCTTTTTAAAGGATTTAAATGAATAAGATTCAAACATATTCGTTACTTAATTTTATGATTAATTACAAGCAACACGAGATAGTCTTAAATTATTGGTTGGAATTATTATTATTATAGTATTTTTACCCTGATAGTGATGGTATGATAATTTGCCTACAATATAAAACGGTGTTAACTATAACTGTGATAACGGGCGTACTAAGTGACTTTGCTGGTTAATTGCGTGGGTGTGTCCCACAGGATGTTGCGCGAGTCACTAGTCGTCGGATAATGTTAGCTTAGAGGACGTACTATGACTTCGCTGGTTAAATTGCGTGGGTGTGTCCCACAGGATGTTCCGCAAGTCACTAGTCGTCGGATAATGTTGGGTTAGAGGGCGTACTATGACTTCGCTGGTTAATTGCGTGGGTATGTGTCCCACAGGATATTGCGCGAGTCACTAGTCGTCGGATAATATTAGGTTAGAGGGCGTACTATGCGACTTCGCTAGATTATTGCGTGGGTTTGTCTCACAGGATATTGCCTGAGTCGCTAGTCGTCAGATAATGTTAAATATGTATTTAATTTCATTGTTTATGAATAGAATTGGTTCATATTGATTTTTGAATTTCTAACTATATAATGTGTCAAATACTATGCTTAATAGCTTAATACATATTCTTCTAATCGAATAGTATTTACTTAAAATAATTTATTGAGGAATCCAATACTGGTCTTTCCTTTTATATGCTTAAACTACCTACGTACTAGCATACTTTATTATAACATGATTTTGAAATGGTGATGCCTAAGAAAATACGTAGGCGTACAAATGAACTCTCTACTAAAGATCTTCTCAAATTAGTTAAACACGCTACAAAAGGTCATCCTAAAAATACCTGGAATAATAATAACCTTAACAATGTTGTTCCGGAATTTGATCCGTCAAATAGGGTTCAGACTATCGAATGCTGGTTACGAAAGGTCAATGAATGTGCTGTTATATATGGATGGGACGAAAAACAATTAGTCCACTTTTCTTTACAAAAACTAACCGGACTGGCAAAGAGATGGTTTGAAGCCTTGCCGACAGTAGTTTTCACTTGGGATGAGTGGCAGGTTAAGCTCAAGAAGGCTTTCCCTAGTGAAGAGAATTATGGTCGACTCTTAGAAGAGATGCTAAACCGATCTTCACGTAGTGATGAGAGCCTTCGTGAGTACTTTTATGATAAACTAGGGTTATTAAATAGATGTGAAATTAATGGTAAAAAGGCTGTGGACTGTATTGTATACGGTATTAGCGATCGCTCGGTTAGGAATGGGGCGCAGGCACGAAATTGTTTAGAGCCCGAAGATTTACTTCATTTTCTCGCGTCACAAAAATCCCAACCACTGTTTGGCAATAAATCACGCGATCGTATAATTCAAAAACCAAGCTCTAGCAACCCGGGCACATCTTCCAACGGTACTAACAATGCTATCTTCTGTTATAATTGTCGTTCAAAGGGCCATCCTTATTTTAAGTGCACGAAGCCTATTATTAGGTGTAGACAGTGCAACCGAGTGGGACACAATAATGATGGATGCAGATTAGAACCCCTAGTTTTGTCGAATTCCAAGTCTAACTTGTTAGAGGATATAAAGGAGAAAAGGACTTTAAAAATTAATTCTTACGATGAAAGTAAGGCTATAATTAATTTTAATAGTAATAATAACGCCAAATACTATAAATCGGTTGTAATAAATGATAAGACTTTTAAAGCGTACATTGACTTTGGTAGCGAGTGCACACTCTTGAGTAGAACTGATGCCGAAATGCTTAATTTGGATAAGAATTTTGATAACGTTCCTGTAGTGAAGGGTTTTGGGCAATCGTCAGTTGTGCCTCTGTACAAGACAAATGTGTTTCTTCGAGTTGACGAGGTTGAATCGAACATTGAAGTATTAGTTGTAGATGATGTTTACATGCACACAACGCTTATTATTGGGCAGAATTTTACGGAATTACCATTTATTACAGTTTTAAAAGATAGCACTAAACTTACAATTTATAACAGTCCGGACCGCGGTCTTTTTGCTATTCCAAATGATACTCTAGGGCTTTATATTACTAATGAGACTAAAGTTTTTAAGACTAGTAGATTGTTCCTGTTCATTCAAACTATAACTTTACGGGTGATGTATTAATTGAAGGTTACAACTCTGTCGAAACTGGTAGGGAGTTCTGTATGTTACAGGGTGCTTTTAGTGTCGTTAATGGTATAGGAGCAGTTGTTATAACTAATTTGTCACCTTACGTTGTAACTTTAAAACCAAACGTTTTAATAGCTAGAGCGATTCCGTATAGTGAACAAAAAGAATGTCAAATAAATCGAATAGTTAAAGATTCCTTTCCGGTTGAACCACTCAGTAAAACGGACATTAAAACGGGACCAAACTTGAACGGTGAACAAGTGGATAGATTGTACTTATTATTACAAAGCTACCGCGATTGTTTTGCAACAAATCTTAACGAAATAGGTCGTGCAACTGGTGTAGAAATGAAGATCGATCTAGTAGATAATAAACCAGTTGTTTACCGTCCGTATCGGTTGTCACATTACGAACGCGAACGAGTCCGAGAAACTATTGATGAACTACTTTCAAACGATATTATTCAAGAATCGACCTCCGAATACGCCAGCCCAATTTTAATGGTTAAAAAGAAAACTGGAGAGCAGCGATTATGCGTGGATTTCCGAGCGTTGAATAATAAAACTATTAAAGATCGTTTTCCGTTGCCGCTTATAGAAGACCAAATTTCAAACCTCAGTGGCAATAGTTTCTTTACGACTCTCGATCTCGCTTCAGGGTATTATCAGATTCCTATGGCTAAAGAAAGCCAACACCTCACTGGTTTTGTCACACCCGATGGGCATTTTGAATTTAAAAGAATGCCTTTCGGTCTAGCAAATGCTCCAGCCGTATTTCAAAGAATGATCAATAAAATACTAGGCAATAGGAGATTCGAAAACGCGTTAGCTTATATAGATGACGTTTTAATACCCTCTAAGGATATAGATGAGATGTTCCAAAGATTAGAAGACGTACTAATACTATTGAGGCGAGATGGCCTGACCTTAAAACTGTCCAAATGTCGTTTTTTTGATAATACTGTTAGCTATCTTGGATACGAAATCTCTCCACAGGGCATACAGCCGAGCGAAACTAAAATTTTAGCGGTCAAGGAGTTCCCTAAACCACGGAGTGTACATGAGGTCCGCCAATTTCTAGGGTTGACTGGTTATTTTAGAAAATTTATCAAGGGTTATGGAGAGGTTGCTCGTCCATTAACGTCCTTATTAAAGAAGGACTGTATTTGGCAATGGTCGAACGCACAAGATCAGGCATTTTCAATTTTGAAGGATCGACTGTCCAGTCGACCAGTGCTTGCCCTTTATGATCATGGTCTGGAAACAGAACTCCACACTGACGCTAGTTCGTTAGGCGTAGGGGGTATACTTATGCAATGGCAAAAGGACGCTAGAGTTTTAAAACCAGTTGCTTATTTTAGTCGGCAAACCACTCCCGAGGAGAAGCACCTGCATTCCTATGAGCTAGAGACGCTAGCTGTCGTATGTTCGCTGAAAAAGTTCAGAGTTTATCTGCTAGGCATTTATTTTAAGGTTTACACAGACTGTGCTGCTCTTCGCACAACGCTAACAAAGAGGGACCTTGTTCCGCGGATAGCGAGGTGGTGGTTGCAAATAAGCGAATTCACGTTTGATGTTGAATATCGACCTGGTGTTCAGATGTCACACGTAGATGCGTTAAGTAGAAATACTCAATTGTGCGCGGAACCAGATGATAGTCCATCTGTTAGCGTATATACCATAGTGAAGGAGAACTGGCTTTTATCGTTGCAATTAGCAGATCCTGAAATATCCCGCATATTCAAAATTCTCAAGCCCGAGAATGATCAGGAATGTAGGGATATTCGTAAGAGTTATGTCATAAAAGATCATACCGTGTATAAAAAGATAGACAGCAGATTATGTCTGGTTGTCCCGCGAAGTGCTCGATGGCAAATATGCCGAGCCAACCACGATGAAATTGGCCATCTAGGGTACGCGAAAACTCTAGAAAGGATACAACATTCGTACTGGTTTCCTAAACTTAGGAAATTTGTAAAGAAGTATGTTGCGGCTTGTTTAGATTGTGCCTATAACAAAGATAATGCTTCAAAACGTAAGTCGGGTCATTTATATCCAATAGAAAAAGCACGAATACCGTTTCATACGATTCATATAGATCACCTTGGCCCTTTTGTTAGGAGTAAAGATGGTAACACCCATATTTTAACCATAGTAGATGCTTTCACAAAATATGTTTTCGTAAGGGCGGTTAAAGATGTAAAAACGAGAAGCACGGTAAAGATTTTAGAGAGAATATTTTATGACTTTGGCGTGCCGACTAGGATTGTATCGGACCGAGGTACAAGTTTTACATCCACAGCTTTTAAAACATTTTGCAATTCACTCGGTATTAAGCATATTTTAAATGCAGTAGCTTGTCCCAGAGGTAATGGTCAAGCAGAAAGGTTTAACCAAACCATCTTAAATTCTTTGTCAACACAAAACTTTTCAAACCATGAGCGCGACTGGGACAAGTGTCTGGGTAAAATTCAATGGGGAATTAATAACACTGTTAATGCCTCCACACAGAAAACTGCGACGGAAGCTATGTTTGGAATTAAGTTGCGCGATACTTTATCAAATAAGCTTAACGCCGAAAATGGTTTAAGTACTAATTTAGAGCTGCAGGGAATCAGAGAGCAAATTGGTAATAATATTGAAAAGGACCAAGCTAAACAAAAAGCAAAACATGATGCAAATCGAGTCGCTGCAACTAAGTACAAAATCGGTGATTTAGTAAAAATTTCACGTAATAATTTTGATAATAACAAGAAAAGTACAAAGCTTCTGTCTAAGTTTGTGGGACCATATAAGGTAACTAAGGTTTTAGGTAATGACCGTTATAGAATAAAAAACGTCCCTGGTTTTACTAAGAAGGGCAAACCTTATGAGACTGTTATAGCAGCTGATAGGATCCGACCGTGGATACACATACAAGCTTTACAATTGCATAGCTCAGATGAGAGTAGCTCTGACGGTGCTAGTAAAGATAGTTCAGATTAATGCAAAATATTTTTAGTTTCTGTAATTTGATTATTTTTGTCTAAACTAGTATATAGGTAACAAGTGTTCCAGTAAATATTGTCAATATTTTTGTAACACTCATTCACGTGAGGATTGCCAATCTGTTTTCTAACACGAATGTCATGATTTATCTACAAAATATTGCTGAATATGTATTTTCGGTTAAATACTAATCTGTGTATGTTATAGTGTAATGACCATAGAGATAGTATTATCCTTACTTAATGACATAGAGATAGTTTTCCTTACTCTAATTGTGATGATGTAACCTAGGATCTAACAATACGTGATTGTTATTTTTGTAATTTCTTGTAGGAATGTTATGATTTATTTGAAAATTATATGTAATTCTGATTATGTATTGTGTATGCCAGGAGGCAACACAGGGTCGGATGGCCGAATGTCATGATTTCAAAATATCTCTAACATTATTTATGGTCTTAAGTGTGATTTGACTGAAATTATTTTGTACGGTAATTTAAAATATAAAAATATCTGATTTGACTCGTTCACGTAAAAAAATATATGAATGAACGGAATAGTGGGAAATGATGACTTTCGTAGCCGCTGGCTATTTTTGAAACGGACACTTCTTGTTGAGCCTCGGAGTCGGAAGGTTCTCCTCAAAAGTGTTGAGACGTGTGTTCAGTGATATTGCTAAAGTAATATACTTACATTATATTATTGTTGTAAAAGGTGGTTTTATTTCAATTCTAACTGTAAAGTTTGAAGTATTAAGTCTATACAATGTGTAAACATTGTCCGATAGATGGCATACGTCACCTTGAAGACGTAAGATATAATATGATTCGAAATTTGCATGTCCTAAAATAGTTCACAATGGTGTAAGTGGCAGCACGGTTGGGCCGGATTCCCAATAGGTGCGGGTTCGAACCCCGCTTGTGACATCATTTTTCGTTTCGTATCGGGTATTTATAAATAATTAAGCATATTAAATGCTAAAAATTTCAGTAATTTGAATAACAAGGTTGTGTCATCGTTTAATACAATTCTAACTGTAAAGTTTGAAGTATTAAGTCTATACAATGTGTAAACATTGTCCGATAGATGGCATACGTCACCTTGAAGACGTAAGATATAATATGATTCGAAATTTGCATGTCCTAAAATAGTTCACAATGGTGTAAGTGGCAGCACGGTTGGGCCGGATTCCCAATAGGTGCGGGTTCGAACCCCGCTTGTGACATCATTTTTCGTTTCGTATCGGGTATTTATAAATAATTAAGCATATTAAATGCTAAAAATTTCAGTAATTTGAATAACAAGGTTGTGTCATCGTTTAATACAATTCTAACTGTAAAGTTTGAAGTATTAAGTCTATACAATGTGTAAACATTGTCCGATAGATGGCATACGTCACCTTGAAGACGTAAGATATAATATGATTCGAAATTTGCATGTCCTAAAATAGTTCACAATGGTGTAAGTGGCAGCACGGTTGGGCCGGATTCCCAATAGGTGCGGGTTCGAACCCCGCTTGTGACATCATTTTTCGTTTCGTATCGGGTATTTATAAATATCAAATACGTTTTGACGAATGTTTTTTCTTGACATGTGTATAATAATATTATCCTATAAGTGCAATGTGAGAAAAATACAATCATTTTTAGGTTTGAAAAGTGCTTGATTTTTATATATTGAGAGTAGAGCAAGACCTCAACGCTTCGCTTATGAGGCGTGCAAAATACAATCATTTTTAGGTTTGAAAAGTGCTTGATTTTTATATATTGAGAGTAGAGCAAGACCTCAACGTTTCGCTTATGAGGCGTGCAAAATACAATCATTTTTAGGTTTGAAAAGTGCTTGATTTTCATATGTCGAGAGTAGAGCAAGACCTCAACGCTTCGCTTATGAGGCGTGCAATATATTGTTTAGTTCTTTAACAGTACGCCGTAATACGTACTGGTGTTTTATCATCAATTACGTCCAGAGGTAGTCCCGCAGAGAGTTGCATTTGTAATAACACTGCCCGCTGTAAATATAACATTGTAACACATAGTTTACATTGTAAATTCTTTGGTGTATAATAGGGAATGGTACTGACATTCTCTACAAGGTTAGACGTCAGATGTCATTACGTGTGTATGTGACTAAACTCTTTCTAATGATTATATCACGTTTTGGGACGACTTTTGACGGGAATCTAAAAACGTCATGTGCTCTTGTATTATATTCGATATCTTAGTGTTTTAACGTGTTATATTAGATAATTTTTATTGCATTTTATGTAATGTGATGCGACGGAACTACTGGGATGTAGTGAATATCATATAAAAGTACTTTACAACGTTTTCGTTTTCCATCAAAATTCCCACAAGATACCATTAACAGTGTGACCATAACATTGTTGATGGTGACGATTTGACTTAGATAATGACTAATCTGAAAAGACTAAAAACGTGAAGATAATTATAACTCAATACTGGCACCAATAGCTCGTATAAGTAGCTAATTGCTAATATACAAAAAAGAAGAAGAAGATGATTATATCATGAATTGTATTCTCACTCAGTTACATCATGGATAAATAGATGTTAACAGAAGAATGCGCTATACGTAAGCTCGCACATTTAATGGCCACAACATATTAGTAAGGCGACAAGTTTCAGTGTTAATAGTTGTAAAAGTTCAAACTCATTAGTCGTAAGCGTGGCTGCCACGTGATGTGTGAGCGCCATCTACATGTTTGCGCGGAACTAACTTACAAAGTCACTCCGTACATTAGTTGTGATACTTGTGATACCAACATACGTATATAGGTAGTTGAAATGAACAACCTGAAGAACACTTATTTTTTTGATTAAATATATGTATATTACACGATCTATGTCGCTATAAAGCTGTCACTAAGACATCGCCATGTCTCAATCAGATCTTTTTAATGGGTGGCTCAGATACACCGGATAGGCTGCGTGCTGTCCTATAAATTACTGTATCATCTCGCATCGCCACTAAGCTGACACTTTTTCCATTTGGGCTAAGAGTCATGGCATATAACTAGCATATTATGTGGATCTGTCCTTCCCCTTTTTATTTATTTCTAATACTTCAATTATAGTTTACATATTATTTACATTTATTTAATGTATAACCTGATAGTAATTCACTTAAATATACACACACTATCCGTGTGGTGAACAGGAATACCATTAATTACTTCCTCTCTTATCTAATGTATACAATATGCATTTAGCCTTCGCGCAAGAGGTGGAAATCTCGAAACAAAACCCTATACTAACCCGTATGACGTCCCGTCTAAAATATGTCAGTTATCTTTCTATTACGGAGGAGGCCCGAACCCAGCAGTGGAACATATATTAACTGAATCATATACACATATAGACTAATATATGTTAACACAGTAGTGCGGAGGCCAAGCGTTATCATTTGTTACTATCGTGATATATTCCTTCTGGTACTAACATATCATCAGCGATCACCGATTTGTTCTGAAAGTGTACGAACTGTCACTTGTCTCATAATTGTTTGATCATGATCACGTTTGCATTTCGTACAGTTTTTGTCAATGTTTCTTCAAAATTTTAATAATAAGATTCGCTATCTCTATATTGTCAGATAATATATGACGGTATCCCGCAGTATATGCCAATAACGTTAACACGGAGTACCTCCCTCATTATCGATCAGTTTGTAGCCGGCTGCCACGGTTAATATCGGGCACGAAGTCCCGCGGTCCCTCGGGCATGCCCGCGTACGCTATTAACATAATGTCTACGAGTGATTGCTTCACATATAACTGCGTACAACGTACACGGAACATGGAGCGCTCGGATACATCATACTTGGTACAAACAGTCTCTCTCACCTTAGTTGTTGGTAACTATTACTCTGACGTTAAAAGAATGATCATAGAACTCTTAACTCTTTATATCACAAAATTTGTTATAATATCTGTAGATTTACCCTACATTGTCCGTGAGTGCCTGTATATCTACTTCTATACGTTTTTGTTTCGATGTCTTTTTTTTTTTTTATTGTCTACGGTGACAAACGAGCAAACAGCACACCTGATGGTAAGTAGTGCTGTTGCACATGGACCCAGCAACACCAGGGGTACAGCCAGGCCGCTGCCTAACGTGAAGGAAGAGCTCTTCTTAAACCTCGTTTGAAGAAGGACATGTCATAGCGCTCGGGAAACACAGCAGCAGGTAGTTCATTCCAGATCTTGCATGTACGTGGGAGAAATGATCGCTGAAAACGTACGGTCGAGGACCATATTGTTTCCAGGTGAAATGAATGAACCCTGCTACGGTATCGAGTGGTACGGTGGTAAAATGGTGACGGTGGTACCAAGTCAAACAGTTCCTCAGAGCACTCCCCGTGAAAGAGCCGGTAAAGGACACAGAGTGACCCAAAGTCTCTCCGCCGCTCCAGCGACTCTAGTCTGTCCGTGAGATTGGGATCACCGACGATTCGATCTGCCCGCCTTTGTAGGGAGTCAAGTGGGTCTAGCTGATGTTTAGGCGCGCCTGCCCAGAGATGAGAGCAGTACTCCATGTGAGGACGAACTTGTGCTTTATATAGCACAAGACGTTGTCTCGGCGTGAAGTACCGCCTGGCCCTGCTCAGCACGCCCAACTTTTTGCTTGCCAATTTGGCTTTGTCCTCCAAATGACTCCCAAACTGGACTTTGTTCGATAGCTCGACGCCGAGGATCCCAATACTCTCGGAGATTTGGAGAGTTACTCCTTGGAACTGAGGCGCCATGATAAAAGGGTCCTTCTTCGCAGTGAACGCGCAAACTTGTGTCTTAGTGGGGTGGAACTGGACTAAATTCCGTTCACCCCATTTTGAGGCCCGCCCTAGAGAGCGCTCGACTTCAGACACAAGTTGAGCCCGTCTTTCCTGTAACATACTCCGAGGGACATTCTGATGCTCGGTGTATCGCTCGTCACCCGTGCTGTCATCCGCATAGCAACGAATACTCTCTATGGAGAGCATGTCATTGATATGCAGAATAAACAACGTCGGGGAGAGCACCGAGCCTTGTGGTACACCAGCATTAATGGGCATGGTCTCGGAGCAGGAGCCATCGACGACTACTTTTATGCTCCGACCATCTAAAAAACTGGTGATCCAATTACAGAGTCCCTCGGGGATTCCATATGATGGTAGCTTCGATAGAAGGGCCCTGTGCCAAACCCTGTCGAACGCCTTCGCGATATCTAGGCTGAACGCTAGCGCCTCACCCTTGCCCTCCAAGGCCTCTGCCCAACGGTGTGTGAGGTACACAAGAAGATCACCAGCTGACCGGCCATGACGAAACCCATATTGGCGGTCACTGATCAGCTGATGATCCTCAAGGTACTGCAGAAGCTGATGGTTGATTATTTTCTCCATTATCTTGGAGAGCAAGGATGTAATCGCAATCGGCCTGTAATTCGACGGGTCCGACCGGTCTCTCTTTTTCGGGATCGGGTGGACATGGGCTATCTTCTACAAAGATGGAACCCTACAAGTATTATAGGAAAGTCGGTATAAGCGCGTGAGGACGGGGGTCAACTCGGGGGCGCACGTTTTCAGGACCACTGCATGGATGCCATCCGGCCCGCTCGACTTATGTACGTCTATTAGCCGCAGCTCCCGCCTCACCGCTCGCTGCGTAATGCGCATTTTAGGCAGAGAGCTTTCACACCGCGGAATGATAGGTGGTGTGGCGGTTCCAGCGTCCAAAGTCGAGTTACAGGCAAAGAATTGACCTAAAAGATCGGCCTTCTCCTTTGCACTGTGGGCTAGACTGCCATCATTTTTCTGCAGTGGTGGGAGATTGGACTGGCAGAAGTTGCCTTGGGCAGCTTTGGCGAGCGACCAGAATGCACGACTCCCGGCGGGATAGCTCTCCAATCGCTTGCCGATTCTGGCAACATGTTCCACCTTGGCTCTGGCAATAGCCTTCTTACTAGATCTAGAAGCAGCATTAAATTTTCGCTTCTCCTCCCTGACATTTGGGTCCCGACAGTTTTGGGCCCTATTCCAGGCCTGGTATGCGGACTGCTTTTGCTGTGCAGCCGTCCTGCAGGTTTTATTAAACCAAGGCCGGCTGCGGCCACCGACCGGTATTTTGGTGTTGGGGATGAATAATTCCATCCCCGTAATAACGGTATCGGTAACGCAATCCGCACAAATGCCAGAGTCCTCAGAGGCGAAGCAAAGCTGCTTCCATGGGTAGGATGCGTAGAACTCGCGAAGCCTATCCCAATCTGCTGACTTATATTGCCAGACTCTGCGAGTCCCAGTCGCTTTAGAGCGATTAGGCCTCGCAATAGGGGCTTTGCTACGGACCAAGCAGTGGTCAGATGACCCAAGAGGAGCTTCGACCACTACCCGGTATCCGTGCTGGTGTGTAGTCAGCAGAAGATCCAGTAGAGAGGGCTCATGGCTCTCAATGTCTGGAACACGGGTGGGCTGTGTTACCAGTTGTGAGAGACCATAGGCCGAGACCATATTGAAGAGATGCCTACCCAAGAGGTTAGTTGGTTCGGGAACCCAACCACTCTTTATGATGAGCATTAAAGTCTCCAAGAACCACCACCTCCGCTGATGGACACTGCTCCAATATTTCGTCAATCCCCCATTGAACGTTCTCGAATAACTGAGTTAACCCTGAATCACTGCCATGGGACAGGCCTCTACAGGTAGAGGCACGCGTAGATGCGGGTATACCCTCCATAGTCTACGCGTAACCATAAAATTGACAGGTCACCATGCTCGGGGGCCCTAACGCGGCGACAACAGATGTCATCCCGGATGAACACGCACACCCCAGCTTTACGGTGGAAGGAGTGTTCCAACTCGTAGCCTGGATAATTTAGGTACGAAATATCATCCGGGGCACTTATCTGCGTCTCCGTTAAAAAGAGCAAGGCAGGCCGCGCCGTCTCGAGGTGTTGGTGGACGGCGTCGAGATTGCTGTGTAAGCTCCTAATGTTACAAAAGTCCACGTCAAATGTGGATAGAGGGACCGCCGTGTAAAACCTTCTCTTTATGTGTTTCCTTTTCATGGGTTTTGTATAAGAAGAGGAAGGGAGTGTACTTTCGTGGAATGGGGTCCAGTGATGCCAAAAAAAAAGGTGCGGGGCATATTACATGGTTGGAGGGTGGGTTATGCGAGGAGCTGACGCGAAGCACGGAAGGGCCCCCGGTGCCCCCCCGCCCGTAGTCGTCGGGCTCCACTCCGGTTTCCCACTCCGGCACGACGACTCCGCAACGGGATTTTCACCGGTTGGCGGGACAGCCTCCCAGGGGGGATAGTCCTGGGCTCGCGTCCCCTGCTGACCGGCAGGTGGCCGGCGGTGACCATTCCCACCGGGTCTCCCTGTACCCCATATCAGCCCCTCACGCCCAATGCCCCAACTAAGACCTTACCACCGTAAATTTCAAGCATCACCAGAACCCACCACACGAAAACACACCCGGAAAGTTAGGCTCCGGCTCTCTCGCTCACCGAACGAAGCACAGCGGCAAAAGCCACCATTCATACGTCGATATTCTGCGAGAGTGTGGTACCACCCCGGTCGGGCCTGCCCGCGGCTGTAGATAGAGAACTATCAACAGTGTGGCCCTACCACAATAAGAATGTCGTTACAATAATTTCAATATACATTAGTCCGACATTGCCTATACGCTTTTGTCTGATGTTTTGTAAAAACTAATCCTAGACGCCATCAGTAGGGCCACATTTTTCATAGTTTTCTGTCTACAGCTGCAGACCGGTCCGTTCGGAGTAATACCACACTCTCGCAGAAAACTGATGTCTAAGCAGTAGCAATGCGCCGTTATGCTTCGTTCAGTGAGTGAGAGAGCCGGAAGCTTAACTTTCTGGGTGGATTTTGGTTGGTAGATAGTGTGCGTGTGTATTGGTAGATAGTCTAGCTGTACCCTAGTATGACAAAGGTCAATGGGCGGCAGTAACACTTTCAATCAGGGTGTGCTGCTTGCTCATTTGCCACTATAAGAAATAAAAACAAAAAGGAAGACGCTTTTATTGGATGGCAGATGGAGTACCTGAACGAGTTCGCATTCATTGTAAATTCTATTTCAGCTACAGAAAAATAATCATTAAAATGATCTCTTGGGAAGGCTTTCAGATATACAACATTAAAGACCTGTAATATTACAATAAATTATGGTATCAGCTTTGAATCTCATATAATTGCTTTTTAACTCCCTTAACGGGTTTTTTTGGCGGGAATATGAAAACGTTATTTGGTGCTCTTGTATCTATTATATTCAATATCTTAGTGTTTTAACGTGTTATATTAAATAATTTCGATGGCATTTTATGTAATGTGATGCGAAGGAATTGCCAGAATATAGTGAATATTTTCGCCTTTCACTAAAACCATCGTTTTCGCATTCCACTAAAATTTTAAATAAAACTACATTTACGGATTAGAACGGGATAGATCCCGTTTGTATTTGATTTTTAACTTCCCGACGCCGACGTTTCGAACACTTTACAATATTCATGGTTACGGGAGGACTTAAGTGTCTCACGTCCAATAAGTGATCGTTATTATAGAGATTTATATCTACCCGTTATAGTATTGGTTATTAAATTTTGACGCACATTTTTGATACAAATTCATTGCAAGTACAAAGAGAAAATGATTCTATATACAAAACTTTGATATTGTTTATGGTTACCTAGTTATTGTTAAACATTAAAATACCTATGATGATTATTGTAGGTACCGGGGGAGACCGAGACTAACCTTCTTGCACCAGATTGGTCACGTACTGAAGGAAGGTGGAGTCAAGAGTCTCCGAAACCGGCGAGCGTGTATGAACAAAATTATGAATGTTGAGGAAACGAGTGAAGTATGCAAGAATAGAGTTCTCTGGCACTCTGTTCTGAAGAATACTGAGAGGGTTAAAACTAAATTATTGACATAAATGAGGCGGCTCACTTTACCTTACTAAAGTTGTATAATATTATATTGAACTATTATTGTAGGTCAAATCTATACGATAAGTGTTCAAAAGAAATTATTATTACTTCATAGTGACATTTTATTTAAGTTGCACCAGTGACGTAAACTTAAGGAGTGAAAGATTGACATGGTATAGACATGTGATGAGACGGGATGAAATTAATGTTGTGAGGAAAGTTTTAAGTATGAATGATGAAAGCTTAAGGGGTAAGGGAAGACCGAAGAAAAGATGGATGGACTGCGTGAAACATGACATGGATAGTCATGGAGTGACCACAGAGATGACGTCTGATAGAGTTGTATGGAAGGAGAAGATATATTGCATCGACCCCAAATAAATTGGGATAAGAGCAAGTTGATGATGAGTGACAGTTTTTTTTTTCACACTAGCTTCAGCTCATCATTTCATCCGCATAAAAAGTAATTTACCCAAAGTTCGAATCCCAAGAGAATACATTATATATTACTGGTACGTAATTATTTGAAAATCTCTTTAATAACACAGTCCCACAAAAAAAAAGTTGGTTGTGCGACGAATCAGACTATATTTATCCGACGTATTATGAGCTGCTGAATTGATATTCGAAGTCAGAATTAAGATATTGTGTACTATTTTTTTTTTTTACTGATACATAAGGCTCAGAAGTGTTTGAAATTTGTTGGCGTTATGAAAATCAGGGTAAAATATAGTTGAAATAAAAATACTACAATACTCGTTTAAAAATCAGAAATCATCACGTAGAATATGTTTACTGTCTAGATTCCGCCGGTCCTGGAACCATTTTTTTTCGATTATACGGTGTTAATACCTATAACCTTGTCAATATCTAAGAGTAATAAGAGCCAGTGGACGCACACAAAATCGATCTAATCGACGTTAAACGAGAATAATTAAATTTTAAACTTATCTAAAAAATGAACACAGCACCTAAGTCTGACTGTGAATATCGATTCAGCAGCTCACATAATACCTCGAAAAAAATATAGTCTGATTTCTGTTGTATTATTAGGGCATTATCAATATCATTTGTGTTTATAAAAATATAGTCTGATTTCTGTTGTATTATTAGGGCATTATCAATATCATTTGTGTTTATAAAAATAGGACAGAGACTATAAATGTTATTAAATCCAATAGAATAGTGAGTAGAATATGCAGTGATGGCTAGACAGGCTTATCCGAGTAAAGACCACTGGGACGTTGAATCGTGGATACAGTTAGTACTATATTATATAAAATGATATCTAGTGAAGCACTTTCAATAATGAGTGCGATACTGTCGATAGTAATGTGTGTGTGTGTGTGGGTGTGAGGTGCTGGTGCGAGCACGTTGTACGCCTCATTAACTGATTACACACCGGGCTGCGGCCGCGCGCCAGACCTCGCCCTCTATACCCTTGGCGGTCTGACAACTAATGGATTATAACACAAGGCAGTCCGTCTTAGCTACGCGCTGACTGTGTCTTGTCAGTTTTATTATCTCACTCTGTCACTAATACATAGTGTATGGATGTTAACTGTAGATAACATTCATAACTTGACCTGGTCTATGGATGAGCTCTGGAGGCTATTATCCCGATGACAGCAAGCTAAGTAACATTTGCATGATATACATACCCATACCCATATAGCTCTGTAGCATACGAGCCTGGTTTTGGATGTCAGAGACCAAATGGGTGTTTCCCTGTTTGAATTAAGGATTTTTTCCTTTCGCACCTCGATGAACAGGAGTGGGAGTGCTAATATTTATATCCGCACTATGGCCGTGCGGGCCGTGCAGGGTCTTAAAGTCCTTTTCCATGCATTGCGGCTCACGATTATTTGTGTATGACTTTCAGAGGCCTGTGACAGGTGCAAGCGACGACTGACGTAAGCAAACTTTCTCAAACTTTGGCTATTATCGCATGGGCCGCGTGCATCAGTCGCACGTGGTGATGACGAAAATTAACCTATAGTTGTGCGAGCGCCGAGCGTATTGACATTGTTAGTTACGTTTTGTAACAATACAATTCATAATCTTATTGGTCATTGATGATAAAGGTGACTAAGTGATGGAAAAGAATACTGGAAACAAAACCCTATACATACCTACCTAGGTATCTATTACCTATATATCAAACCACTTAATTAGTCCGAGATAGTAGAATATTTCGCTTTTCACTCTTGATAATTCCCATTTGTTAATAGTGGGACGAATATAGGCCGGAGAAATATTAGCCTATTAACAAAAGTGCTAAAGGCTCAGACAATAATTATGTATCAACTTGAACGACGTAAAACGATGAGAAATATTTTGTGACAAAGAAAATATCAAATCCGAAGCAGTTGTAATATTTTATTTGTATAACAAATTCATGTCAGTAAGCTTTTAATTAATGAATTCTCGTGAATCGTGCTCAAACAGGAGCTAAATATAAGCACCGCTCGTAGCGGCGAGGCGGCGTCGTGTCGGCCATGTTGTACGGCGGGCTCCCGGGCGCGGGCGCGGGACCTACTCGCTGTAAATGTAAACGTACCTTAGAATAAATTGGCTTTGATCAAATTATTGGATAAATGATTCAATGAATTTATTTATAGAGACACTATCTTACTATCGGATTCTTGTCATTTTCAGCTCACGAAGCTCTAAGGTCACACAACGTCTGGGAGTGTTATCACCCTCAGAGGTTGTTACAATGTTGCTGGACTTGACACCAAGGTCAAGAAACCGGTACCAGTGTGGCTACTGTGGTCCAATGACGATGGGAAGGGAACCGTGGTTCTGGAGCCGTACGCTGCCCTACCGTCGCTCCAGACGGATGAGCCGAGGTGGGACCAGACCACATCAGTCTACGACATTAAAGTCGTTACGGTGTTAATGTAAAATCAATATGAAATGTTAAGTTTAATTAATTAATCAATTTGTATGTATATTGTAATAAATAAAGTAGTCCTACTATTTCATAAAACTTAAGAGTTAAAAATAAAATACAGGTAAAAAAAAATTAAACAATCTTTAACGTCCATAAAATGAATCAAAAATATAAGGTAATGCATTCCTACAATAAATGTGTTTATATATTGTCATATATATTGTCATATATAAACACATTTACTGTAGGAATGCGTTCAATATAAAACTATAGCAACCCCTCTGACCAGTGTGGTAGGTAGGTCAATGGCCCGCCTATTGCGCTGGAGACACGAGCCCAGCAGTGGGACGTATATACGTGGAAATGAAACGGAGAAGGAAAACTCGATATAAAACCCGCAAAAGAAGGTGGCGAATTGTACTCTGACTCTATTCCCACACAGAATGTGTATCTGTATACAATATTTGAACACACATTATATATTATCGGTCAGTAATTCCTTTAAGTACTAAACAGAAAACAAACAGATTTTATCCATATTATTTAAAAGTGCCACATATTTTCGATTTTGCACCAAGCAATAAGTTCGTAATTATTTCAAACTTAAAAGACAATAACAATTATTGAAAGCTACACTTTTATCACTTATAATTTAGAATTTTTGAATTAAGATTATTATAGATAGAAATTTTCATGAATAGAAATAATTTTATTTAGATACTTATTTGAAACAAAAAATAATTAGCACGCGTAGGACTTGAGCTCACATCCATCGGAAATCCGTTCCAATAATCTTATTAATTACGCTAGCATGGGTACCTGCTGTACAAAAATAATCTAAGTAGCCAACAAAAACAAAACTACTACCTATACGAATTTAATATTAAAGTTACGTATATACATGAATATCATCACGCCATATCTCTTGCAGTATCCTGCAGAGAGAACAGAGTGCCAGAGAACTCTATCCTTGCACACTTCACTCGCTTCTTCAACATTCATAATTCTCTTCATACACACTCGCCGGTTTCGGAGACTCTTGACTCCACCTTCTTTCAGTACGTGACCAATCTGGTCTGGGTAGGTGAGTCTCGGTCTCCCCCGGTACCTACATCCTTCCACTTTCGCATTGTATATCTTCTTAAGCAGACGTTCGTTCAGCATTCTTTCCACATCGGACCATCGAAGCATTCCCTTTCGCTTCTTTACACCAATACTCTCTTTCATACCTACTCGCTCTCTTACGTCGTCGTTATGAATGCGGTCGGTCAGCCTAACTCCACAGATTTTTCGTAGAGATCGCATTTCGACCGTATTAATTTTGCTTTCATGCTCTTTTCTGCATACCCAACTCTCGCTTCCATATAGTAATGTTGGGACAAGCACTGCATTACGTATTGGTACACGTGCCTTCTGGCTGAGGTGGTGGCTACCGAGAAGTTGTCCCAACGCTCCGTTCACTCTATTTCCCGCATTCACTCTTCGCTCTATATCAGTGGTTACATCTCGGCTACATCCACATCCAAGATATACAAATTCATCCACTTGCTCTAGTACATCATTACCTATTTTTACACTTACATCTGTTCTGGCTTCATCTCTTTCAAAGACTATTATTTTTGTTTTGCTCACATTCACGCGTAGACCCTTAAATAAATACTAAATATATGAATAATAAAAAAAATTATATATATAATAAAAAATATAATAATAATAATATATAATATAATATATGAATATTAAAGTTGCTAGGAAGTAATCTCTCATATGTAGTGATAATCTACCCATCAGCTTGTAGATGTGCTACTGTTAGATATATACCTCCCCGAGACTGCCACTCAAAACGGTCCTGTACCACTTGTATCCAACGACTGCCTGCAACTATCATGATTTCGCCAGTGCACCTAGTAGGGAATCGCCCTACGCTGCATCGTCCGATTTATGTTCGTTACTCGAGAACCTTTCTTATACAATGGTTATCAGTTTCACGAGCGATGTGGCCTGCGCATTGCCACTTCAACGTCTTAATTCTTCGAACTACGTGATTTTAACACGTAGGGAAATAACGAGAACATGGAGCCTTTCTATGAGGCCGAAATTTAGAGAGCATGAAGTGATAAGATCACCTCTCTTTTTAACCGACTTCAAAAAAGGAGGAGGTTCTTAATTCGTCTGTATTTTTTTTATGTTTGTTACTTCATAACTTTCGACTGGGCAAAGCGATTTTAATGATTTCTTTTTTTATTTGAAAGCTGGTGCTTACCGTGTGGTCCCATTTCAATTTGGTCCAGTTCTGATAATGGCATCCATGAGAAAACCATATAAGTCTAAAATTAGCATTAAGTATGAGTGTGACAAATGAACGAGTAACTCAAGCCCCGCTACTAATAGAACAACCTATGTGTGTCTGTAACACTAAAAAGTAAAAATAAAAACTCTACGTTTAAAAAAACTAACTTCAAAAACTGAAAAGTACAAAATAACTTAAAATACTATCATTTGTATGTGCTATCTATTGATAGGTTTAAAGTCGGTGCCGGTATCGGTATCTTTAGTGTAGGAATTTCATTACATTAAGTACCTAAGCTGTTTATAATTTTGTTTAGGGCTTGGCACCGATTTCAAACTTATCAATAGATAGCACATACAAATGATAGTATTTTAAGTTATTTTGTACTTTTCAGTTTTTGAAGTCGGTTTTTTAAACGTAGTTTTTTTTTTTTTTTTATGATGGCAAATGAGCAAGCAGCACACGGAATAGACTTACCATTCGGGGTGTTACTGTCGTTCATGGACATTTGCAATACCAGGGGTACAAGTACGCTGTTGTCTTCCAATGGAAACTCTAAACTCATCCAGAAAGAAGGGCTTCCGGCTCTCCCACTCACCGAACCCGAACGAAGCACAACAGCACATTACCGCTGCTCCGATTCGCCGTGAGAGTGTGATAACTACCCCCGAACGGATCGGCCCGTGGCTGTGGACAGAGAACTGTCAACAGTGTGACACTACAGCTTTTAGAATCCTTTGATATTGTTATTATTATTGCTGCACGGATGGTTAAGATACCGACGTACCGTGCTAAGAGTCGCGAGTTCAATTCCCATGCATGACAACACGGTTACCCACAAATTGTTATCAAGGGTCAGAGTTTAATAATTTATCTTTCCGTTAATTGCATATCACTAAATTCGTTGACAAAACCAACCAGCATACAAACAAACTAAACTAAGTTTAGGGTTTCAATTTTAGGTTCGTTGTTCACCTTCAATATTGTCGTTTTGATTGTTTTATATTGTACCGCATAAACATCTTATTTGAATTAACTATGGATGTACAAAAAAATTATATAAAAAGTTGGTTAAAGAAGCAAATGGAATACACTGTCAAAGATGTTGATCTCCTTTTACAGTAATAAACTGTCAAAGATGTTGATCTCCCTTTGACACAATGTCTACGAGATATAATTAAATTATTGAATATAATTTATTATATGGGTACATGTTATATTCATAAATGATGAGAATTAAATAAAACACAATACATGATACGAGGCCGGTGTGTAAATAGGTTCTTTGTTACCTACCTACACCTCCCCCCCCCCTATCAGCTTACCCGTCGGCTCTGTGTTTAATCTCGACAATATTACTGAACTAATTAACATTCAAATTGTATCGAGATATGAACATAATGTTTGATTAAATCTCTCTTATTTATCCTATAACAGATATCAGTAGCGGAGCTCAGTGCTTAGTTAAACACGAACCAAGTAAATACAAACGATTACAAACTGAACAATGTTAACAGAGGTAGGTATCTAATACAAATGTTAAATTAATATTTACAGATAATGTATCGATTATTGCTCCATACAAATCTTACAAGGAAAATATATCCTCCACATTGAATCAAACAACTGAACACGCACCACGCATACCTTTACTGATGGTTTTTATCGTTTACTAGTTGACTCAATAGACGATGTTCTTTACATAGGAAAAAAAAAATAATTTCTCGAAATCGATCACAGCGCCAACGGAAGGGTCCTAATGCATTATTTTAGTAGTCTAAAATCGTCTTTGCATTATTGTTTTTCTAATGAAAACGGTTTGGTGCACATCGATTGAATGTTGAAAAAAAATTAACATAAAAGATTTTCTCTTTTTTATTTATATTATGTATAGATTGAAAGTTATTAAATCAAAACAATTTATTTATTATGTATAAGCTCTATAAGGACACTTTTTATTTGCAACTTATTCTATTACACATTCACACCACTGTAGCTCCTATAAGCCAGAATCCACAATGGCTTTCGTATAAGACACCGAGGTTTGACCCTCAAGAATTCCCGGAAAACGCGTTTTATTGTCTTGGGACACGCAACAAATTTAGAAAAAAAAAACAAGAGGAGTTGGAAAAATTCAACTTCTCTCCTATGCAAAGCGGGAGACATGAAGCAAAAATTGACTAATAGGGCAATAAATGAAAGGATGTATTGATACGAGCATCAGTGCAGCACCACGGGTATCACAGATCTTATGGGCCCTATATGTGAGCCTTAAGATTGATTACAATATAAAACAACAACGTAAGCGTAAACGCCTGAAGTTGCTACAAGGTCCGTGTAGTATACTATACCCCAGACGTGACTTATAGACTGTCTAACATAAGATCGAACTCGTTACGCCAAAGATTGCACTCCTAGAGAATGGGGAGAGATGTTCATTCAAAATCGCAGTTAGATATTCAACATTAACAAAATGGTAAAGCTACTAGTTTAAAATAGAATAATTTACCTGTAAAATTTCCATGACCAGTGAGGAATTTTGCTACACAATGGTCAATTTCACACACAATGGTCAAAAAGAACATTGCTCAGATCCGATAAATCAGGTCCCACAACAAACAACCGATCACGAGTAAATTACTAGAGCAGCTCTCACTGTCACAGTCCATGATTTAGTTTCATGTATGACAGTGTCAGTACTGATAACAATTTGTGTATTCGTCTTCTTTCAACCATATGCGTTACACATTAGGACGTGAGCCTCCAACACAAAATATACATATTGTAGCAAGTACCGTAATATTCTAAGATCTTTTTTCCAGAGCAAATAAATTACTTTAAAATAAAAATGTCGGCTTCTATTCTATGTATCGTGTCTTGTCCTAACTTGGTACTGTTGCTACTTTATTTATTTACTTATTTAAGTGAAGTTAGTGGCACATAAAAAGCAACAATAAGTAAAGTGGCCATCAATAATGTTACAAAATAATTCAAAACTATTAATAATTTTAAATAGAAGGAATGTCTATTTTACAATTTATTTTTTTGTATTAAACTTTAAATGAGTTTATTTATAGTAAATTTATATTACATGTGTACTAGTTGTTTGTTAGTTTAATCTCAGCTAATGTTTTACAATACGTTCAATGCTTTCATTGTTGTTTGTATGTTTGTATCTAATATGTTGCTATTTTATGTTACTGACTATTGCGAATGTAATTTATCTAAGGTACCATTGTAAATGATAGGTTAAAAGAAATATAGCGTGACTATAGCAAATGTTATAAGCTTTTGTATTTCACCTTTATAAAATATGTCCTTATTCGAAGGGCATTTGAATATTTAATAAACATGGTATACATACTAACTACTACTTTAATTAAAATATGTTATTTAAAAAAAAATACAAGCCCGCTGAGTATCTTACCGGATGTTCTAAGTTTGTGGCCGCTTGGTAATCCGGTGTTAGATTATTTTGAATAAAATGTAAAATTGACAATATGTAAGTGCCCTTATGGGGGCTTGTGCGTAATTATGTATTATAATTAATGATTTGATTTGAAAGCCAAATACGTTATGTAAAACATAGCATACTATATACCTATCCACAATTGGGTATCCATTTCAATGCATTATCACATAAGCTACTGTGCTAGTTATGTGTAGTAGTTAATTAGTTTTATATTCATGTTCTTGTCCTTAAGGTAGAAGTTTTACCAGAATTTTTACACTTTTTTTTCAATTTCATGCGACAAGCATTAAATTGAAAAAAAAAACCACCACAAGACTGTAAGACACTGTGACTACTTATTGTATAGATTTGACCCACAATAATAGTTAAATTTTAAATTTTAATTTAATTAATTTTAGTAAGACAAAGTAGGCCGCCACTCAAAAATTCAATAATATAATTAGTATTGTGCCTCCTGAGTTTTCTTGTCGGATCTTTCTCAGTGTGGCCACATTCCGATCAGGTGGTTGCTGAATAGTTTTATTAGTTTTTCTAAAATTGTAAATTGCCACAATAATGATTATCATAAATTAAATGCTTTAATAATAACATATCATAAACAATATAAAATGTTCTATATAGAATCATTCACACACATTCTCTTTTTGTACTGGCAATGAATTTGTATTAAAAATGTGGGTTAAAATTTAATATCTTATATAAATTTCTGTAATAACAATGACATATTGGACGTAAGACACCTCAGTCCTCCCGTGATCATGATCACTGTAAAGTGTTCGAAACGTCGGGAAATTCAACAATCAAATATAAACACAGTAGAATCCGAAAAAGTAGTTTTATTTCAAACGTGTAACACTCGCGTAAACATAAGAAATCATTACGTTGTATCTCTGAATTTTTGCACTGCATCAATCGGAATATTGAATATAATGAAAATATATTCAAGTTTCGATCTGATAAATATTTTACTGTGTACTTAGGGATTCATGAGTTCTGATTTAATTATCGTGTTCAGAACATTGTCCATTAAGTTACTTTTTTAAAGACCACATTGCATTAAAGAAATGATCCTTGTATTGTGGGGGATTTTACAAACTTATAATTAATGCCGACAAACTACACCTAGACTCGGAACAACAATTTGTAGATCGCACAAAATATTGTCCTACACAGGATCGAGCCCACGGCACTAGCATGGGAAGTACTACACCATACGTGCAGTCAATTATTGTTTACATACATACATACATATCATCACGCCATATCCCTTGCAGGGTAGGCAGAGAGAACAGAGTGCCAGAGAACTCTATCTCTGCATACTTCACTCGCTTCCTCAACATTCATAATTCTCTTCATACACGCTCGCCGGTTTCGGAGACTCTTGACTCCACCTTCCTTCAGTAAATGACCGATCTGGTCTAGGTAGGTTAGTCTCGGTCTCCCTCGGTACCTACATCCTTCCACTTTTGCATTATATATCTTCTTAGCCAGACGTTCGTTCGGCATTCTTTCCACATGTCCGAACCATCGGAGCATTCCCTTTCGCATCTTTACACCAATACTCTCTTTCATACCTACTCGCTCTCTTACGTCGTCGTTACGAATGCGGTCGGTCAGCCTAACTCCACAGATTTTCCGCAGAGATCGCATTTCGACCGCATTATTTTCTTTTCTCGCTTCCATACAGTAATGTTGGGACAAGCACTGCGTTATGTATTGCTACACGTGCCTTCTGGCTGAGGTGGTGGCTGCCGAGAAGTTGCCCCAACGCTCCGTTCACTCTATTTCCCGCATTCACTCTTCGCTCTATATCAGTGGTGTATCTTCCATCTCGGCTAAATCCACATCCAAGATATACAAATTCATCCACTTGCTCTAATATATCATTACCTATTGTTACTCTTACATCTGTTCTGGCTTCGTCTCTTTCAAAGACCATTATTTTGGTTTTGCTCACATTCACGCGTAGACCCCTTTTCTTACAATCTTCTGTCATTGTGTCGACTAGGGTCTGCAGGTCAGTCGCTGACTGTGCCAGCAGGACTGCATCATCTGCATATAGCAGAGCAGCGACCACTGAGTCGCCCATCTGGACTCCCACATTCATATCGTTCAACCTTTGGAGACATTTATCCAGATATATAATAAACAGCCTGGCTGACAGAACGCACCCCTGCTTAACGCCGATATTGACGTCAAACCAAGGCGACATTCCACCATCCAGCCCCACACAGGCTCTACAGCCCATGTTACTGGACTGCACAGCCTGTAGCAGTTTATCGTTAATACCATACTCCGGTAAAATGTCCCATAGTTCCTTTCGTAGAACTGTGTCAAATGCTCTCAACAGATCCACAAAACTGCAGAAAATCCTCTGACCTAGAGCCAGATGCTTCTCTACAATGTTGCGCAGAGAGAACACTTGATCCATGCATCCCCTTCCACTCCTGAAACCTCCTTGTGTCTCACACAGTAAACCATCGGACACCATCCTCATTCTCCTTTCAATAATTTTACCATACACTTTTGCTGCCAAACTGGTCAAGCTTACGGCTCTGTAATTTGCGCAGTCATAACGTGAACCCTTGTTTTTAAACAAAGGCACGATGACTGCGCTATTCCAGTCCCCAGGAACCATTCCCGAGCTCCAACATAAATTGAGGAGCAACAGGAACGCCTCCCAGACACAGGAGCCACCAAGCTTGATCATCTCGGCAGACACCATATCAATGCCCGCTGCCTTACCATTTTTCAAACTTCTTATCGCCCATTCAACTTCATCCATACTGATGCCATCGGAGGACGCCGTTGTCGAATGTTGACCTACTAAACCACATGCGACACCGGCGCCAACCGTAGCATCCGCATACATATCGCCAAAATATTCACTCCATCGGCTTAACACGTCTTGTGTTTGTGTAAGAATGTCTCCACCTTTAGACCTTATTTTATTCATTCTGAAGGCTGACCAACCACCCCGAGACTTCTTCACCTCCCTCCAAAAGAGTTTGGTGTTACCCTCGAAGTTTTTAGTCAGCCTATCTTCTGCACTCATACTTGCTCTATCACGTTTCTCTTTCACTAAGGCCTTGGTGTCATTCTTACATTGCCGATATTTTTCTTTCTTCTGTTCAGTCATACTGTCATTCAGATTCAAAGAAGAGACATAGTCCAGCCACGCTTTCTTCTTTTGCTCTACGGAAGCTGCCACTTCCGCATCCCACCATGCATCACCATTTGTTTTTCTATGCTTCTTTGAACTTTCACATACTTCTTTCGCTGTATCTACCATACTCTCTTTCAATACTCTCCAGCATTCTTCAATGTCCGATTGCGGCTGGCTTGCCATCGTCAGCCGTTCTCGGAAACCCTCTGCATACTTTTCTCTTACACACTCTTCTTGCAACCTTTCAACCTTTATACTTTCAAGCCCTCCGAAGTGGACACGCTCTCGCCAGTGCCTCCACTTTCTGAACAGACCACTAAATCTCGCAATAATGAGATAGTGGTCCGTATTGACTGTGGGGCCCCTGTAGGCTCTTGCGTCCAATATTTTGCTTCGGAGGCGACTGTCTACCAAAATTAAATCTATTATACTTTTCTGTTCATTCCTTCTCCATGTATACATATGGATGTCCTTATGTTGGAAAAATGTGTTTGACACAATAAGGTTTCTCTCCATGCATACATCCGCTATGAGCCTACCTGCGTCTTTCACTCTCTTATCACCAAATGGACCAAGTACGTCCTCATAGTCGGGACGCTTGGTCCCATCCGTTCAAATCTCCGCATACAATCACGCGTTCACTGGTTTCTGCCATATCCAGAACTTCCCTAACATTATCCCAAAACTTCTCTAGGTCTGATGCCACCAAGGATCCTACGGGAGCATATGCTATAACCATGAATAACTTGGTGACACCAAGTTTTATACGGACCCAAAGAAGTCTGGGATCATACATTCCGTAATCCTTCACACCTGAGGCCAAGCGAGAGGACAACAGTACTCCTACCCCCATGCTGGCTCGATCGCTCTGTGGTACACCAGACCACAGAGCCATCCCGCCACCAGGAAGATCGCAGGCGTCGCTGCCCCTTCGCTTGGTCTCTGTTACACAGAGCACGTCTAGCTGTTTGTCCGCCATGACGGATATCAGCTCGTGCAACTTACCTTCCACACAACCTCTTACATTCCACGTGCCCACCCGGCACTCTGCTCTCCTTGACTCGCCTGACTGGGCAAGGCGTGATGGGTGGCGGCCCCCATCGCCGCAACTGCCGAAGTTCGTACCGACGGGGGCGGTTCGGTACGCATCGCCTCCGGGGGACGCCCTAACCCGCATTGCGGTACGCATATCGAGCCGGATTAGCAGTCTAATTAGACTGGTAGGGGACGCGAACGAGCACGCTTCGGACTATGCCAAATTATTGTTTAAATACAATATAATTGTTTAAACTATTGTGTTGTTACAAAAACCAAGATGTCTGTCTATATATAACTGTGTACTCTCGTTGTACTCACACGTGTAATGTTTCACATCACACACATATTGTGTTATATTTGTTGTGAGTTAAAATGTTTCCCTCATCTCGCACGAGAACACTTAAGTAATTCATTATATTATTGTGACACTATGTATAGGTACATTATATATTCAGTTCATTAGAAGCTTAAAATTAAACATTTAACAAATAATACGTTTAAAGTAATACTAATTAATATTAAATTTCGTACTTAGTCATAAAGTCTGTCATAAAGTCTTTAGAAATAAAAACATACGAATAAACAAAATGTGTGATGACTGAGTGGGAATGTAATTCACACGTTCATTCATTCATCTCATCTCTCATATACCTCCTACTGCTGGCTTCCAGCATTCTCTACCATAGGAAATTTACTAAATGAGAAATTTATTTATTTTTACGCAGATCAGACTGGTAGATACTGTGTTTCGTTTCGAGATTTCCGTCTCTTGCATAGATGTTATTTACATATCAAATCATTTCGTTGTATTTTACGTTACAAACGGACAAGTCGTTACTCCATCGCCACGCGGTAAGTTCAGAGCAACTCAAAGTTAACGTCCATACTGTGGTGAATACACACTGGTTCTTATCCGACCACCAAAGTTAAGCAACATCGGGTGCGGTTAGTACTTGGATTTGTAATCATCTGGTTATACCGTATGACCTTAGTTTCTTTGTCGCTTAAAGCTTTTTCTGAGTTGAGAGCCGTGAAGGCTCACCTATAATTTAGGCTATGATAGCCATTTGCGGCCAACACCTAATACACGACAAAAAATCAACTCAATATACAACAAAATAAAACAACCGAAACTTGTTCAACGTATCAAGTTATAAACATATTGTATCATATATCGTCTCTCGATATATTGTTCTAATGTAATCACCTGACAGATCGGCTTTTTATCGCAACGGTCTCACGTGGGCGCTCCGCTCGCACCTCGCACATTTATCTCTGACAGCTGCGCCACTTCCGACTCCGCGGTGACGTCTGCGGACGATAGATTGTTGACGAGACGACACTCGTCTATTACATAGTTTATGGTAATGTGCGATGAGAGGGTTGACACACTACGACCGCTCGACCGTGGGGAAATCGACAGCTGTCATAAAACTTGGACATTTCACGATTGTGCCGTCACGTTGATGGCCACTATTCGTGTTGCTGTTTATTGTTACTTACAATTACTTGAACTCAACACAATTATGTAGATATATAGATAATACATACTTTATACATTTGTTCAATACTTACGTCTTAGAACTCATCAAATATTATACGTTAGGGAATTTTATAATTAAACACATTATACATTGACATAGTAGTATTAATATTTATGTTTTAGAAACACAGTAAGTTATAAGTAAGTTTGGTACTTCGATGAGAGCAGCTACGAGTGACACCAAACTAATACACTTGTATATACGCCAGCGACTGGTCATTCAAACTAATATGTATGTCACACGTGAACTATCACAAACTACTACATAGTACATTGTGCATTACTTTTATTATCTAAGGAAATATTTTATAACAATAAATTAATGAATATATTGGTGTTCATTAATGACATTCAATTAAATATTGTCATATTTAATTGAATATTTTATATTTTTATTTAAACCTTTTTAACAGTATTTTTCCATATTGTGGCACTAATTGGATCTCTTTCATTGAAAATATAGTATATATATACATGATATAACGCATAATATAACGTACAATATCATCATTTCATTTTTTTTAAATTTTATATAGCCAGTGACACGCGCCCCATCAACACGAATCAAATGACGAATGCTGAAAATGCTGTATAGTTGTAAACAATGCTGCATAGTTGTGAAAAGTGCTGTATAGTTGTAAAAATGCTGTATAGTTGTGAAAAGTGCTGTATAGTTGTGAAAAGTACTGTATAGTTGTGAAAGGTACTGTATAGTTGTGAAAAGTGCTGTATAGTTGTGAAAAGTACTGTATAGTTGTGAAAGGTACTATATAGTTGTGAAAAGTGCTGTATAGTTGTGAAAAGTACTGTATAGTTGTGAAAGGTACTGTATAGTTGTGAAAAGTGCTGTATAGTTGTGAAAAGTACTGTATAGTTGTGAAAGGTACTGTATAGTTGTGAAAAGTGCTGTATAGTTGTGAAAAGTACTGTATAGTTGTGAAAGGTACTGTATAGTTGTGAAAAGTGCTGTATAGTTGTGAAAAGTGCTGTATAGTTGTGAAAAGTACTGTATAGTTGTGAAAGGTACTGTATAGTTGTGAAAAGTGCTGTATAGTTGTGAAAAGTATTGTATAGTTGTGAAAGGTACTGTATAGTTGTGAAAAGTGCTGTATAGTTGTGAAAAGTACTGTATAGTTGTGAAAGGTACTGTATAGTTGTGAAAAGTGCTGTATAGTTGTAAAAAGTACTGTATAGTTGTGAAAGGTACTGTATAGTTGTGAAAAGTGCTGTATAGTTGTAAAAAATTCAAGTCCTTCCTGTTTTCTGCTCAGTCGCCTTATGGAAGAAACCTTTGTCCCGCGTTGTAACGTGGAGTCGGTACAACTCAACCAATACATCAGCTACAAGCGGTCAAGACGAGCGATAGGCATTATGCTACTTGGAGAGCATTATGTCCAAATGCGGACCGTCGATGGTCTTATAGTTGGATGGACCGCAATGGAGACTTCAAGAATTCTCCTGATTTGAATGATTAAAATAAATTAAAATACAAAATGTATTAAAATATCTTCTTCTTACCCTACATACATTCCACTATTAGGCTCTGTAGTGGCAGGGAAATTGATATTCATTCATACCATTTAGTCAAGAGTCTCCGAAACCGGCGAGCGTATATGAAGAGAATTATGAATGTTGAGGAAGCCAGTGAAGTATGCAAGGATAGAGTTCTCTGGCACTCTGTTCTCTCTGCCTACCGCAATGGATATGGCGTGGTGATATGTATGTATGTATGTACTATATCTATAAACAGTATTTAAAAAAACATTGTGTTTGTTATTATAAATTGATGGCGTATGGTTTCCCATATAGTCATATGATATCCTGATATTTGTGAAAAATAAAAGGAAAAATATGTCACGAATATCAACGATTTACGAGTGATTCTCAAATGTCCAAAAAAATAAATAAATTGATTGTATCTCGTGAGTCCCAATAACAGCTTTAGGAAGTTATATAAGTAACAATGTACAGTTATCGTCTGTATTAATCTGTACTTAGAGCTACACGTACTCACAATGTAATCGCTCGTGTATTTGTTGAGAACAAATCAACAAGCACCTGACAATAAAACTCATTCAATCGTACCGTAAACGCGAAATACTTCGCTTTATCAAACAGTACAGGTGCCACTCAGACGGTAACTCGACAACCTTTTTTATCTGTCCGAAGCAATGTCACGGTCAAACGGTCAGCAAGCCAAACGTATAAAAACGCTCTCCCAATCAATGTGTAGCCCTCTTAATGCTCCGGAGCCCTTAATGCGGAGGCTTATGAAGGTCGAGGGTTATCAAAGGGAATGGACGTCAGAATTCAATGTATCGTCGGTGGTATAAAGTAATCTCGGGACAGATCTGTGGAGTGTCCCCGGGCTGCCGAGGCCGCCGGGCCGCCCGGCTGCAGGTCGAGCGCGCTGTACGTGACAGTTCTCGTTTCGCCGCCGGCGCGCGGCGCCACAAATGGTTGTACAAAAATTTAGATTAAAGTACGTTCCCGCTTTCTTGTGGCTGTAATTGGAAAGTATAGAATGTCGAGCTGTAGCGACAGATTTATTAAATACAACCAATATTAAAAACGAAACTCACTTCTGTGTTGTTAGCGAGGAGAAAATAATCTTGAAATACTCTTATATTTTATAAATTTTATAAATTGTCATTTAAATAACAACACTGCCGTGTTGTTTTTGCGATACAAAGATAAGGCATTTAAATAATGAACTTACGGTATTGGATTCAATCTCCAGTACGAGATTATTGCATTTTCTTACTATTTTTCGTACTCTACTTACGTCGGTACAAGGTTATATTGAAGATTTGTTATCAATTGTACTGATATTTGATTGCACTAATACTACAGAGACATTTTACAATTTTATCAAAATTAGTGAAACTAAGTAAATCTCATTTTGTCTTTATTAATATATTGATATACAAACATAAATGTAGAATAAGTACAGATGACCATGGTAGTCGGGAACCGACGACACTTAGAAGGGTTAATCATGATTGGATGGGCATACAAAATTTTACATTTATGCTTTTGATTGCTAAGCAGTTCCCTTGTCGGTAGCCGACCCTGAATGTGATTGCCATTTTATGATGGCACTTGGTATGGGGCTAATACAATTGAATATGTATATAGACATTTTGTATTTCTCTTGTCGAATGTTCAATAGTTATATTGTTGTATGTCGACTGTACTGACGGCAATGATTTTATAAAAAGTACGTAACATTAACAAATAATATACTTAATATTTTATTTTATGTGTATAAAAAATGTAAAGTACTTGGCTGTATGGATTCTGGTCCATTTTGTAACACAATAGTCTCCATAAATGACACCAAGGTTTGACCCTCAGGCAGTCCCGGGATATGATTTTAATTGTCTTGGAACCCGCAACAAAAATTAGAAAAGTTAAAGAGGAGGAGTTGGAAAGAGTGATTCCACTTCCCTCCTAGGCAAAGTGGGAGACAGGAAAACAAAATGACTAGTCAGCCAATAATTAAAGAGGTATACGGCTACGATAAGCGCAGCCGTACGGCACCACGGATACGGAAGGGCTTAACGGGGCCTATATGTGAGCGTTAAGATTGATTGCTACAGTAGGTATGGCGGAAACGCATGAACGCACGGAAATTTTCTCGAGTTGCCACAAGGTCCGTATAGTATACTACTCCACAGGTGACTTGCAAACTGTTTAACATAAGGTTATGCTCGTTTCGCCAGAGATCGCACTCCCAGAGAATGTGATGTGCTGATTGTTCATACTCATGGTCAGGTGTGGAACATTGACATAGTGGTGAAGGTACGAGTTTAAAAGAAAATAATTTACTTTTAAAGTTGCCATGTCCAGTTAAAAATTGGGCCACAAAATGGTCAACTTCTAGCCACACTTTCTCCAGGCGCTTTTGGATGCATGGAAAAAATTGATAAAGATGACGGCTTTTCGATGATGAATCCCATCTTTCATTTAGTTAAAATTTAGTTAAAAGCTCTTCATAGACATTGGACTGTGGCGTAGATCGAATGTACAAAGCGATTAAAAAAGAGCTAACTATTTATTCAATTATGTGTAGTGACGGAGTAAGAATATAATTCATCGCCCACTATATTTCCCGAGGACGTCGTAAAAGAGAATTAAGAAATTATTATTATTTTTGCAAGAGAAGAAATCTCAAAATAAAACCTTACATAAATCCGTTTAGACAGTGCGATTTAGTAGGTCAGTTTTCCCTTCTACTCTGGGGAAAGCACGAGTCCAGCAATGGATCGTATATTGGCTGAGATGATGAATGATTTATTCACATCGACATTCAAAATATGAACGGCTAACCGAGTTCTCATACCAAGTGCCACGGAGACACTCACGTAGGCCAGTTTTCTGAACGAATTACAAATGATTGTTCTGAGTGGGTGTTATTAGTGTCCATCAGGTGTATGTTTGTAAATTCCTCCGAAAGATAAGAATTAAATCCTTAGTGTGTAGTCTAGTCTTTAAAAAAAAAGAAAGAAAAGTAAACAATGATTGTTTGTGAATACATCCATATCACATATACAAGCGCACTAGTAGTCTATATATTGATACGCCATGCCTTGGCGTATATATACGAGAACATATAGATTCCTAAATCACATTAGGATTTTTAAGTCTAATTATTTGTTTAACTATAACTAAGTAGTTATTTTGTAGAAGTTTATACGAACTGAACATTATGTGTACTATGAAAGCATACATAATTTACTCAACGTTGACAATTAAATTTATTTAAAATACCTTTGAGTGTTTTTGTTGAAAAAGATTGAATTTTTACAAAACTAATGTGCATTTACGACTGTGAAGTTAACTTTTACTAATATTGTAAAAAAAAAACTTAATTTAATAAAATCCAAATGATATATATACACATACATACATACATACATACATATCATCACGCCATATCCCTTGCAGGGTAGGCAGAGAGAACAGAGTGCCAGAGAACTCTATCTCTGCATACTTCACTCGCTTCCTCAACATTCATAATTCTCTTCATATACGCTCCCCGGTTTCGGAGACTCTTGACTCCACCTTCCTTCAGTAGCTGACCGATCTGGTCTAGGTAGGTTAGTCTCGGTCTCCCTCGGTACCTACATCCTTCCACTTTCGCATTGTATATCTTCTTAACTAGACGTTCGTTCCGCATTCTTTCCACATGTCCGAACCATCGGAGCATTCCCTTTCGCATCTTTACACCAATACTCTCTTTCATACCTACTCGCTCTCTTACGTCGTCGTTACGAATGCGGTCGGTCAGCCTAACTCCACAGATTTGCCGAAGAGATAGCATTTCGACCGCATTAATTTTACTTTCATACTCTTTTATGCATACCCAACTCTCGCTTCCATACAGTAATGTTGGGACAAGCACTGCGTTATGTATTGCTACACGTGCCTTCTGGCTGAGGTGGTGGCTGCCGAGAAGTAGCCCCAACGCTCCGTTCACTCTATTTCCCGCATTCACTCTTCGCTCTATATCAGTGGTGTACCTTCCATCTCGGCTAAATCCACATCCAAGATATACAGATTCATCCACTTGCTCTAGTATATCATTACCTATTGTTACTCTTACATCTGTTCTGGCTTCGTCTCTTTCAAAGACCATTATTTTGGTTTTGCTCACATTCACACGTAGACCCCTTTTCTTACAATCTTCTGTCATTGTGTCGACTAGGGTCTGCAGGTCAGTCGCTGACTGTGCCAGCAGGACTGCATCATCTGCATAAAGCAGAGCAGAGACCACTGAGTCACCCATCTGGACTCCCACATTCATATCGTTCAACCTTTGGAGACATTTATCTAGATATATGATAAACAGCCTGGCTGATAGAACGCAGCCCTGCTTAACGCCGATATTGACGTCAAACCAAGGCGACATTCCATCATCCAGCCGCACACAGGCTCTATAGCCCATGTAACTGGATTGCACAGCCTGCAGCAGTTTACCGTTAATACCATACTCCGGTAAAATGTCCCAAAGTTCCTTTCGTACAACTGTGTCAAATGCTCTCTCCAGATCCACAAAACTGCAGAAAACCCTCTGACCTAGGGCCAGATGCTTCTCCACAATGTTGCGCAGAGAGAACACTTGATCCATGCATCCCCTTCCACTCCTGAAACCTCCTTGTGTCTCACACAGTAAACCATCGGACACCATCCTCATTCTCCTTTCAATAATTTTACCATACACTTTTGCTGCCAAACTGGTCAAGCTTATGGCTCTGTAATTTGCGCAGTCATAACGTGAACCCTTGTTTTTAAACAAAGGCACGATGACTGCGCTATTCCAGTCCCCGGGAACCATTCCCGAGCTCCAACATAAATTGAGGAGCAACAGGAACGCCTCCCGGACACAGGAGCCACCAAGCTTGATCATCTCGGCAGACACCATATCAATGCCCGCTGCCTTACCATTTTTCAAACTTCTTATCGCCCATTCAACTTCATCCATACTGATGCCATCGGAGGACGCCGTCGCCGAATGTTGATCTACTAGACCACATGCGACACCGGCGCCAACCGTAGCATCCGCATACATATCGCCAAAATATTCACTCCATCGGCTTAACACGTCTTGTGTTTGTGTAAGAATGTCTCCACCTTTAGACCTTATTTTATTCATTCTGAAGGCTGACCAACCACCCCGAGACTTCTTCACCTCCCTCCAAAAGAGTTTGGTGTTACCCTCGAAGTTTTTAGTCAGCCTATCTTCTGCACTCATACTTGCTCTATCACGTTTCTCTTTCACTAAGGCCTTGGTGTCATTCTTACATTGCCGATATATTTCTTTCTTCTGTTCAGTCATACTGTCATTCAGATTCAAAGAAGAGACATAGTCCAGCCACGCTTTCTTCTTTTGCTCTACGGAAGCTGCCACTTCCGCATCCCACCATGCATCACCATTTGTGTTTCTATGCTTCTTTGAACTTCCACATACTTCTTTCGCTGTGTCTACCATACTCTCTTTCAATACTCTCCAGCATTCTTCAATGTCCGATTGCGACTGGCTTGCCATCGTCAGCCGTTCTCGGACACCCTCTGCATACTTTTCTCTTACACACTCTTCTTGCAACCTTTCAACCTTTATTCTTTCAAGCCCTCCGAAGTGGACACGCTCTCGCCAGTGCCTCCACTTTCTGAACAGACCACTAAATCTCGCAATAACGAGGTAGTGGTCCGTATCGACTGTGGGGCCCCTGTAGGCTCTTGCGTCCAATATTTTGCTTCGGAGGCGACTGTCTACCAAAATTAAATCTATTATACTTTTCTGTTCATTCCTTCTCCATGTATACATATGGATGTCCTTATGTTGGGTAAATGTGTTTGACACAATAAGGTTTCTCTCCATGCATACATCCGCTATGAGCCTACCTGCGTCGTTCACTCTCTTATCACCAAATGGACCAAGTACGTCCTCATAGTCGGGACGCTTGGTCCTCACCCATCCGTTCAAATCTCCGCATACAATCACGCGTTCACTGGTTTTTGCCATATCCAGAACATCCCTAACATTATCCCAAAACTTCTCTAGGTCTGATGCCACCGAGGATCCTACGGGAGCATATGCTACGATCATGAATACCTTGGTGACACCAAGTTTTATACGGACCCAAAGAAGTCTGGGATCATACATTCCGTAATCCTTCACACCTGAGGCCAAGCGAGAGGACAGCAGTACCCCTACCCCCATGCTGGCTCGATCGCTCTGTGGTACACCAGACCACAGAGCCATCCCGCCACCAGGAAGATCGCAGGCGTCGCTGCCCCTTCGCTTGGTCTCTGTTACACAGAGCACGTCTAGCTGTTTGTCCGCCATGACGGATATCAGCTCGTGCAACTTACCTTCCACACAACCTCTTATATTCCACGTGCCCACCCGGCACTCTGCTCTCCTCGACTCGCCTGACTGGGCAAGGCGTGATGGGTGGCGGCCCCCATCGCCGCAACTGCCGAAGTTCGTACCGACGGGGGCGGGTCGGTACGCGTCGCCTCCGGGGGACGCCCTAACCCGCATTGCGGTACGCATTTCGAGAGATATATATAAAATGAAGTAATCGTGTTAGTATATTTATAAAGGGAGAGTGTAAGTTATCTTTATTTGGAGGCGCGAGGGCTAATATTGATGACGTGAGAAGTGCCACGTCAGCCGCGGGGGCGAGCCGTCCGCGCCGCGCCGATACACATAAAACATTGAGTCCTTGAATAAGATAACACTTGCTCCTTAACTTTTCCTCGGGCTACATAAAACATTTCTCAGCCTCTACATAATATTATAGGGTGTGGGTGCTCAGTGAGAGCGACCGCGGGCTCACACCTTTCGTTGTAATTATATTTATTATAATTTTATTTACTCCAAGTTATCATTAAACTAAATTATAAATGTGAAATAATTCTATTTTTAAACATTTATTGCGTTTTATTTTAAGTTCAGCTCTTTTATGGGAAGGCTTTGAATGGTTACCACTATGTAAATGGGACTTGTGTCTCGCTTGCATTCGGATATCGGAGCAGAGTGAGTAATATACTCATCTCGAGCAAATAATGAATATATTGTATAACATTTATGGAATAATGAACAATGAATGAAAGATAGTTCTATGATATAAAAAAAGTGTTTGATGTACAGCATTACAAATGTATCACTGTAATAAAAATGTTTAATTTCTGATATATATTGGAAATGTTAAAAACGTATTCACTGGTGGACTAAAGTATTTGATGTCCCAAATATTATCGTCATTACATAGGTTTTATTTAAGAATTATAATAACTTTACTTTGCTTGTGGATATCGTAAAAGACAACAAAGAGTTTTATATCGACTTTGACCAACTCCACCTGATACCGTCTGATCGACAATTACATTATCAATAAGGAATGACGTCAGGTAGGTGGCCAGTTATAAAACCATTGCCATTAACTTTTGCCATATGTACGATGGAAGAGGAGTAGATATTGCGTCGACCACTAGTAGTTGTGATAAGAGCAGGATAATAATGAATGATGAATTGTAGATGATGAATACTATAGTAATTCCTACAAAGTTATCAGACGCAGAGCCAGAGCTCAAGACGCTCAATCGTATCGTTTGGGTCGTGATCCGTCGTGCGAAGTCACAGCGACCGACTAAATTATTTATTCGTCTACTTTCCTGTTTACTTTCATTTGCATTTAAGAAAGCCATTTCGCCAGTCATTTTGTTGGGTACGAGTTACGGCCCACGATGTAATGGTGACTTTGTGATCTCTATTTGTAAATTCTTTCCTTGTCGATGCAAACATGATGAATTTGTTTGTTTTCACTATCAATATTTTATTTTTCTATTAGTTTTTATAAATGTATCTATTTGGTACCCATATTATAGAAGAAACCTACCCGTGTGGTGACGGGAATAGAATACAAAGGTCGTCACCCCTTACTTGCCCGTGGGAGTCGTAAAAATCGGCTAAGGGTCTCACCGGGAGCGGCTATCTCCCGGGAAACTTAATAACATCTACCGCGATCGCCAATCCGCTCGCCAGGCGTGGCGATTATGGCATTATTACCCCCCAAAATAAATATGGATGCAGAAAAAGTCACGGCCCCCAGTCACGGCAGTTCCGCTGTTCCACGGGTTCATTTTGGTAGCGGGCCTGTTGGTGGCGGGGCAGGGGGTGCTGGGAATCTCCGGCCGCGATCCGGCTACCAAAAAAATCGACCCTTGGCCCTGGTAACACACAACGTTCGGACGCTTAGGACCGACGAGAGGGTCATCGAACTGGAAGAGGAATTGAGCATAATCCGATGGGACATTGTAGGATTATCAGAAGTGCGAAAAGAGGGGGAGGGCACGATAATCCTCCGGTCTGGAAATTTGCTCTTCTATCGGGAGGGAGATCACCCATCCCTAGGCGGTGTAGGGTTTATCGTTCGTAAGTCTCTCGTAGAGAACGTGGAGAGGATCGAAAGTGTGTCAACAAGGGTAGCGTACCTTATACTCAGAATTACCAAACGGTATTCGTTGAAGGTCATACAGGTTTACGCACCGACTTCGACATACTCCGACGACGTAGTGGAGGCCTTATACGAGGATATCTCGAAAGCCATCCACACGTCCATAACCCACTTCACGGTAGTTATGGGAGACTTCAACGCAAAACTAGGCAAAAGGACAGACGATGAGTTGAGAGTGGGGTAATATGGATTTGGACAGAGAAACCAAAGGGGCCAAAAACTGGCTGACTTTTTGGAGAAGGAAGGCCTCTTCATGATGAATTCCTTCTTCAAGAAACGGCCACACAGGAAGTGGACCTGGATTAGCCCTGATGGATCCACTAAAAATGAGATAGACTTCATCTTGACGGACAAACGACAAATATTCAATGATGTCTCTGTGATCAGCCGGATTAAAACTGGGAGTGATCACCGGATGGTTCGAGGCACATTGAATCTTCGTACGAAAGTCGAGCGGTCCCGCTTGATGAAGTCTACACTCCGACCTACACCTGTCCAATACCAGAACCCCGATAGCTTTCAACTCGAATTACATAATCGCTTCCAATGCCTGGAAGAGTGCGAATCTTCGAACGATATGAACAACAGGTTCGTGGAAACTGTTCACGCGGTCGGGTCAAAATTCTTTAAGGCCCGTCGCGCTACTAGAACAAAAAAGCTTTCTGACCAGACTCTTCAACTATCAAATTACAACACAAACATACCACAATACATTACAACTAATAATGAAGAAGCACTTAAGGAATCTTTTAATAACACCATATTTAACTCTACAGTTTACAAATACTATTCCGTAATTACTAGTCGGTACTTTGTCTCTCATGAAATTAATTTGTGATACTGAAAAAGACATTACCAAGTGTGCACTACGCCATCTATCGGATAACGTTAAAGACGAAATAATAAACGATAAATTGATTACCATACGCGGCTAATAACGTCTTAATTGGCAAAGCACTTAGAACAATTTTCCATGTATGTGAAATTTTTGAACATTGCTTGAAGTTTTCATTGTTGCGATTTATTAGTTTTTTTTTATTGCAAATGGAGGCAAACGAGCAAGCAGCACACCTAATGGTAAGTGTTATTGCCACCCATGGACCTTTGTAATACCAAGAGTATAACTAAGCCGCTACCCACACAGCTACAAACCCCAAACCCATGTAATTGGGCTGCCGGCTCTCTCGCTCGCCGAACGAAGCGCAATAGCACATTGCCATTACTCAGACGTCAATCTTCTGCGAGAGTGACGAGACTTCTGCGAGAATCTAGTAGTAACTAGATAGAAAACTGTCAACAGCCTGGTAGGACCACGCTGTTGAGCACTCTAGCATTAGTTGTACAAATGACACCAATTGTTTTATTTTATTAAGTTAATCTAAGAATTTCCAATAATAGCAAAAAGGCGGTACAAAATACGATACTCGTCTAAATATTGGCAGAAGCGTTATCTAAATTGATTCAATGAGTAATCGCTATCGAATTTGTAGGCGCCAATAACTTAACAAATTACTTATACAGACTCGTTTGTTGTTATAACCTAGTTCCGATCCGTTATTTCGCATCAACTTTTCAATAATGAGAAGGAAATACCTACTTTGTAAACTGTGGGTGGTACAGATCGAGCGCTATCGATATTAACAAGCTTTGTCTCTTAGCGAGAGCGGTAAGTAAATATAGCTTCCTATGAATATATAGAACATGATATCATTATCATAGGGCTTTATTTCAGTAATAGACTTATTTATTATTTATGTCTATAGTCTCCGCAATGGATTACTGCATAACTGTTAAAAAAAAGGTAGGTACTGAAATTGTCAGATTAAGTTTATTTTTATACTCATCTAGAGCTATGAAGTTCCTTCTGTATCTCGTGGATAATCGCAAAATATAACTGCTGGATACAAGTAGATAATGTTAGTACAAGAGAAGGAAAACTCGAAATAATATATTATATCAATTTTAGTGTTGAAATTATCGTGAGTTACTGACTATAAAACATAACTAGAGTTATGATTTATAGTGAGTTTATAGACGGATATGAAGAGAATTATGAATGTTGAGGAAGCGAGTGAAGTATTCAGAGATAGAGTTCTCTGTTACTCTGTTCTCTTTGCCTACCCTGCAAGGGATATGGCGTGATGATATGTATTTATGTATGTTATAGACGTATTGACCGTCTGATAGTAGATTATTTCGACTTCAATTTTGGAGGAGGCTAAGGCCAGCATTGAGACGTATTTAAGCTGAGGTTATAACGTAAATAAATAATTATTTCGTAAATTTGTTATTCCGTGCGGTGACGGAGTAAGAATACAATTCATCATATTACCCGTGGGTGATCGTAAGAGACGACGAAGGGATATAAAACGTATAAAACATGTATGCAAGAGAAGCAACATTCAAAATAAAACCCTATACGAATACGCCTGACATGCTTGGTACAGTGGGTCAATTTTCATACCATTATGGAGGAGGGTCAAGCCCTACAGTGGGAAATATTTATATATGCTGAAATGTTGATGATGATGAAATTTATACGCATTTGTATAAACTTTAAAAGTTTTTGTCAATTATATGTAGTTTTCTGTATCTCATTTGGCAATAATACTGTACTCATTGTGCACTGTGAATACAACCGGGGGTTCAACTTTAACTATTCCTTAATTAAACTGTAACGTCGGCGGTGTGGTGTCGTCGTGTGACTCCAGTTAATGGCGTGTGTAATCTGTTACTGAACAGGCTCCGCTCCTATTGAGTGCGTGCGTGGCCATACTGTATAGATTACATCTTATTGCATGCGAGGTACTTGTATCAGACTGGTAAATATTAGATAGTTACTTTTAATTACATGCACTTGCAAGGCAAATTATAAAAAAAACTTTATGGCCTTTCTCTCTCTTTCCTATATGTTTAAGAGGAGTGATGGCTGCTGTAGTAACTAATTCGTGACTAAGTGCCGCTTGTGAGATCTAATCCAGACCTAATCTTTTTGAATGCTTGTCTTTTTTTCACACTATTTGAGAATTATATTATATCGTGATTCGAAAGACATCGCACTACAGTTAATAGTTACTAATTATATCTAATTGTATATAGATGCATGGCGCAAAAATTTTTGGCTAAAGGTCAGAAAGTCTTTTGCGCTTTCATTGATTTAGAGAAGGCTTATGACAAAGTGAGGAGGAATGAACTGTGGTCGGTACTATCTATGTATGGGGTAAATGGCCATCTTATTCAGGCGCTGAAATCCATATATAAGGATTCCAGAGCCTGCGTAAGGATAAACGGGTCCTACACTGAATGGTTTAACATTGATAAAGGTGTCAGACAGGGATGTGTAGCGTCACCGTGGCTGTTTAACCTATTTATGGATAGCTGTTTGCAAGATTTGAAAAATAATGAATGTGGTTTAAGAATGAATGAGTTACTCGTCAAATGTCTTCTTTATGCCGATGATCAGGTTTTACTTGCATCGTCGGCTGAAGACTTACAGGCGATGGTAACTACTATGCATGATGCTTTTGAAAGAAAAGGTATGAAAGTAAATGTAAGTAAGACGAAAGTAATGGTCTTTGAAAAGGATAAATGTATGACGGAATGTAATATTTTTATAAATGGTGAGGGATTGGAACAGGTGAAAGAATTTGTATACTTGGGTGTATTGTTTACTAGTGATGGTAAAAATGATGAAGATGTTGAAAGACGAGTAAATGCTGGTAATAAAGTGAATGGGGCATTGTACGCTTTTATGAAAAGTAGGAATGTATCTAACAAGGCACGCCTAGCTGTACATAAGGGAGTATTAGTTCCCACTCTCATGTATGGCAGTGAAAGCTGGATTTGGCAGGGAAGACATGAAAGTAGCATAAATGCTGTAGAGATGAGAGCTCTTCGTAGTATGTGTGGTGTAAGTCTGAAAGATAAAATTAGGAATAGTGTTATAAGAGAGCGCTGCGGTATGAATGAAGAAGTAGTGACAAAGATAAAAAAGGGTATGCTGAGGTGGTTCGGACACGTGGAAAGAATGAGTGAAGAAAGGTTGACTAAACAAGTATACAAAGCGAGTGTGAGTGGGACGATTACAAGGGGAAGACCACGTCGTACTTTCCTGGATCAAATTGAAGATGTGTTAGTGAAAGGTCAGATTAAGAGTACGCGTAATCGTAGAGCATGCATGAAGACTGTGATGAGTGTGAATGAAGCGATGGAGGTATGTCAGGATCGTGGTTTGTGGCAATCCGTAGTCTCTGCCTACCCCTCAGGGAAACAGGCGTGAGGCTATGTATGTATGTATGTATGTATGTATATAGACAAAGTCACTATAGAATTAAAGAATGACGCTTGTTGACTTTTTTCCCGGCTCTTTTCAGTGGTAGTCGCGATGAGATTGAGTATTAATTTTTGGGAATTATTTCAAGAAATATCAATAACACTAGTGATATGTAGCATATGTAGCATATTCATAAAAACACTAGTATAATAATTTATTATTTATATAAGCAGTTACATTTTTTGCAGTAAGTCTACTTACTGCAAAAAACGTCTACGTCACGTCTACGTGAACGCTTTCAGGCAACACGGGCATTTCTAAATGCGCATGTTGCCTGAAAGTGTTCACGTAGACGTGTGTAAGGGCTCATGTGATTGCGCCCGTATCTCATACCGCAGTCCGCGAACTCCATATACAATATCTCTTGTAATTAAATATGTATAGACAAATTTGAACGCGTCGCTAACGGACCCTATCTGGACATCGGTGTGACGGTTGGCTAACATAAGAGTCCATATACCACTGTATAACTATTCTACGTGCTATAAAAATATTACAAGCACCATAGGTCATTCAAATCATAGAAGGGGGGAACAAATGAAAACGAAAATCACCAGCACTAAATACAGCTAATAGATACTTTGAGCGTGCGTCTCTGTATGTCTGTGTGTTCATATAGATAGTACCTCTCCTCTAACTTACCGTTATCACTTGCTTTTTACAGTCGCTTCTAGCAATTTGTCTGTGAGATTAATAGGGGATGATTATGTGAGCCCTGGCGCTGAGCCAGAGATGCCTCGCGTACTCTACGAGTACCTAACTAAACTATCTATTTTTGTTGTTACGTAAACTTTAAGGTAGTCTCAAGCGTTTTTTTAGAGACATCATCTAAGTTAGCTAGGCCACGTCATAGGCATTCTTGTTTATTTAGTTATAAAAGCTTATGTTGTGGAATAATTTACATATACACAGCTCACAGATACAAATAACACTCAAACGCATAATAATTGATTGTGAATTGTACAAATAATCTTTTGCCTAAAACTCGAATCCACGATACTCGTCATCACAGATCTATCTAGATCCCTGGGCCACCTGTGAAGTCACTTTATATTATCAATTTATAAAGGATCTTAACTTTTATTATGTACTATATTAAGGAATTTGAGTTACAATACATGAGATAAGAACCTGTTAGAGATATGATTAAGTAGTTGGCAATATGTTAAAAGTCCACCAGATCCAGTCAATCTTACTTTAAAGTTAAAGTAGCGATGCTGGTGACCAAATGAAATAGCTAGGTGGACCCACAACGTGTTGTCAAACACACAAGAAGTTTGTATTGATATAAATAACATACCGGATATGTTTTCTATAAATAATTCATACATAAAGATGATAAATAGAAATCAGATGTTTATTTTCGTTTATCGGAAATTTCCTTTCGTTTATCGGTCCTTAGATAGTTATTATCGCGAAATAGAATTCTTATAGTTTGTCTTGTACATTTGTCTTCATATCATATTCAAAGTGGTGGGAGGCAATCATATTCGAGTGGTATCTTACGACAGTGCAGACTTCATAGCCATACCGTACCTAGGTCCTTTACAATTATAAGTTAGCAAAACAAGTAGAGTTTTATTCCAAAATTAAGTAGGAATATCCTACAGCACGCCAGCCAAACGGGTCGGTTTAAGTTGCTTTTTTTTTAGGTGTTTTATTTCTATTTTCACCTTTTATTATGAGTAAAAATTATCTAAAGAAATATAGGTATAAATAACATAATAAAAATATTATAATTTAGAACATTAATCTGTAAATGTTTGTTATTGACTAAAATCAGGCAACTTATAATAATTTCTGAGAATGTCTTGTAAAATATCGATTCTGTTTGCGCACGAAGTATCAAATTCAAAGACAATGTATATCTCCTTTGTATCAATTCGTAGAAATGTAAGAAGTAATGATACGAGGAACATTAAGTACTATGTACTTTAGACGTACTGCGAGAAACTTATATCTTGACAGATTATCATATTATCTGTTTGTTACAAACTGGCTAACAACTTTCACTCTCGTGTCGCGTGAATTTTGTACGAAGTATTTCACAGAAGTATCAGTGCGATACAATTACTCGATAATACAATATCATTTATGTGCTTTGATAGTTCAAGATAAAACGGGCATTAATGTGAGAATACATATGTTACATAGTAATAGTGACCATTTCGTTATTTTCCTACAAAAAGAAAACACATGTCGAGTAATAAATTCTAACGACGCATGGAATTTTGTAAAAATACAATTAACAGACACAAGTAATACCGTTTCAGATCAATTATTTGTGGTGCACGTCTCCTCCAGCAATGTAATATCGGCATCTGGAGACGGAGGTGTTTGCTAGACACTACCAGGGGCGGCAATGTCTTGCCCAGCGAGATGAATTAGGGCGTAGTCGCCGCCTTTTGCGAGACAGCCATCTCGCAGAAGGAGGCAGCAAGGCGGGTCCGAGAGGAAATCCTTTTCAGTGACACGCCCCGTGGCTGGCGTATGGGGCGGCGCAGGCGCAAATATCTGCGCCTGATGCCACCCTAACTGAGGCGGCGGGTGACTAGACTGGAGAATAGTCCATCACCCGTAAAGTGGCTGACCGCACGAGGTCGACGCCCCAGCAGCACCAACAGGTACCAATAGCCAGCTCAGTGGAGATGCGGAGCGAATGCAATGGGTAATGGAGCCACGCCCTTTCATTGCCCCGAACGGAAATAACGGCGTGTGTCCAGACCATAGCCTGCCAAAAAAAAGCATTGGGATATGAGTTTATTACACGACAGTGGTCAGACAGCTGTACAGACAGTCATGTTGAAATGAAACCCAATATCAATCCCTCTAACCAGGACAGCAAAGTAAGTTTATTACCCTTACATTAAGGAGGAAACTGAACCAAGCAGTGAGACAGTTATGAGCAGAGATGATGCTATTGAAGAGTAGTGGTGGTGAGCATTGCCAATTTGTCCCCACGTAGAGAAATATTTTATTTCCAAACCATTGCAGCATCTTAATTTGTTTTACGTTCAGCCAACATTCACCGCAGTATATAGTAACTGAGCGCGTTCCAATAACGCGCTAATTAAACCGTAGACAATAATCGATAGTAATCGTGGGAGCTGCACTCGATTATTATAACGATGCATCGAAGAAGTCTGGCGGTGTTCCAAGTTTGGTGCAATAGAGTCGCGCGAGGGGAGGGGGTCGGCATCGATAATCGATACGATACAAGTTTTATTCGATCCTATTTGAATAGAGGTGCACAATGTAGAAATGGGCATCAGGTTGGCAAACGTCGATGATTCATTTTGGTACGCTCACTTGGGTTCTAGAGTTATTCATATGCTGTTTATAGAGTCTGTTGGTTCAACGGCGATTTGTAAGATTTTTAATGACCTACATTCACTTAAAAAGTACAGCAACTTGAAAAGTAAGTAGTTCAAGCCTGAAATTGTTGAAGCACTGTTTGCGTGTTTTTTTTATATAATTATTTAGCTGGCGAATGTTTCATTAAAACTGTAAGGTGGTGAGTTAAAACTACATTGTGTTTTGTTATTTTCGGTGGAAAACCGAAAAATAATAAAACATAAAAACCAGATCAGGCCTAAACAGGAATATATGTAGCTTCACTATCTCATGAAATTTATTACGTGGCGATCACGGTGTTTCCATTTAGGTCCCGTTATGGACTTCGATAAGTCGCTCATAATAATACTGTTTAAATTTATTTATTTATTTATTTATTTATTGCAAATACAGGTAATTACATAAGTTGTCACATACATCATTGTTATAGTATCACTGTATTTAACCTTTCGGCATGCAATGTGTTACATAATAAAAAAATTGATATAGGTAATTTAATTAATTACACTTATAATTGCGATTTTAAAATTTACAATGTCAAATTTACGTACAAATGTCAAATTATCACAAATATTTACATACAAATGTCAACGTTTCACAAATACGTATTGAATTCATAGTTGGTCAAAAAGATATTCATTTACGGAATAGTATGCTTTTCCTAACAGAAGGTTCTTTATTTTAGCTTTAAACTTCTTAGTTACCTCTATTTCCAGGATCAATTTGGGTAAATTGTTATATAATCTTGAAGCCATGCACAGTATGCTCTTATTATGAAATGTTGTGACATTACGTGGACAACTTATTTTCAAATTATGTCTTATACTATGAATTTTATTAAATAAATGTAATTTTTTTCTAACAAACATAACAACTTCAAGAATGTACATGCATGGTAATGTCAAAATTTTAAGTTTAATAAAGAAAGGTTTACAACTATCCACTTTTTTTTAATTTACACATAGCCCGTATGCATTTCTTTTGTTCTTTGAAGGCTTGATCTCTGTTAACAGAATTTCCCCAAAAAATAATACCATAATTTAGTATGGGAGCTACATGTCCATGGTATGCTGTCAAAACTGTTGATGTATTATTTGTGGTTGCTAATTTCTTTAGAGCATAAGAAAATTTACTAATCCTAGAACAAACAAATTCGAGGTGCGTTTTCCAATTGATAGTATTATCAATATGGATACCCAAAAATTTTATTGTTTCTACTTCTAAGATTTTTGTGTCATTAAATTGGATATTTAAGTCAACTAATTTATTTAATCTATTTCTAAATGTCATTACGTATGTTTTTTGAAGATTAATATTTAAATTATTCAACGTCAACCAGTTAATAGTATCTTGTAGAGTATTATTTATGTCATTTTCAATCAATAATTTGTCATGTCCTGTAAATATAATTGTGCTATCATCAGCAAAAAGAATAGATTTATGGTGTATTACTTTTGGAAAGTCATTCATATAAATAATAAATAATAGTGGTCCAAGCACGCTTCCTTGTGGTACGCCGAAAATTACTTCTCTCTCAGTAGAAGAATATGTTTGTATGGTTTTTATTGTGGAAGATAATGTCTTAATAGAACAAAATCTGTTTATTTGTGTGATTTGTGTTCTATTGCTGAGGTAAGATTTTATTAATTTCAGTACATTACCTCTAACACCATAAGCATATAGTTTATCTAATGTTTCATGGTGAACGTAATCAAATGCCTTGGTTAAATCCATGTACAGAGCACAAGCCTGCCTTTTACTGTCAATGTTAGTAATGATTGTATTTAAAAAAGCATATAAAAAAAAAAAAAAAAAAAAAAAAAAATAAGCCTTTATTACTGTTATAGTTTTGTTCACTTCTATGACAAAATATTTGCAAAGATAAGAAATCTACATTAACTAAACTCTATATAAACTAAGTCATATTCTCGGCACTCGACTTATCTCCTCTCTTAACAGCTTGTCTCTCGACAAAGGCCTCCTCTAAGGATTTCCAATTACTTCTGTCCTTTGCCTTGCGTAACCACTCCGGACCGGCTACTTTCTTCCAATCGTCTTCCCATCGTTTTGGTTGTCTTCCTCTACTTCTTGTGCAGTCTCTAGGGTACCATTCAGTGACTATTCTTATCCACTTTTCTCTCTTTTCTCTTAACATATGTCCCGTCCAACGCCATTTCAATTTTTTGCTTGCTGATTGGACTTTTCTGAATTTAGTTTTTCCTTTGATCTTTTTAAGTTGAATTTTATCCCTTCTTTTTACTCCCAATACGCTTCTCTCTATTCCGTTCTGACATATATTTATTTTATTTTGCTGTTGTTCAGTTAAGGCCCAAGTTTGACATTCGCAGGTAAGGCATGGCAGTATGCAAGCATTAAAAACTTTCCGTTTCTCTGACATAGGCATTTCTTTATTTTTCATTATTTCACTCAACGACCAGAATTTCTTCCAAGTGTTTGCTATTCTTCTGTCAATTTCCTTCTGCATGTTCTCTATCGGTGACACTAGTTGTCCTAAATAAATGTACTCACTTACGTATTCTAAGTGCTGGCTCTTAATTATAATAGCATCTTTATGTGGGGAGTTGCTCATTAATTTAGACTTTGCTAGATTCATTGTGAGACCTGCCTTTGAACTTTCATCTGATAATTGCTGTAGCATGTTTTCCAAGGTTATCGGGCAATCAGAGAAAAGTATTAAGTCATCAGCGAATCTCAAATGGCTTAATTTCTCGCCGTTCACATTAAGTCCAAAGTTCTCCCAATATAGTCTCCTAAAGATCGTCTCCAACACAGCTGAAAACATCTTTGGCGAAATAGGGTCACCTTGCCGGACGCCTCTTTCAATCGGGAACACTTCGCCTGTCCTTTCTAGCTTTATTTGAGCTGTGCTTTTACTGTAAATACTCTTTAGTATGCGTATATATTTTTTATGGATTCCTTGTTGTTCTAATGATTCCCATATATAGTGATGTTCCAAGGAATCAAACGCTTTGTTGAAATCTACGAATCCCAAATAATATATTTTATTATATTCTCTGAATTTCTGGAGTATCTGGCGTAGTACGTGTATATGGTCAATGGTGGAAAAGTTGCTCCTAAATCCAGCCTGCTCCTTTGGTTGATTTTCATCCAAAATATTAGTTAGTCTAAACAGTAGTATTTTTGAAAAGATCTTATATATATTGGACATTAAACTTATTGGTCTATAATTGTTAATGTTTTCTTTATCTCCTTTTTTGTGTAGCAAAATTATTATTGATTTCGTCCAATCTTCTGGTATAATTTCAGTTTTTATTATTTCATTAAACAAATCGGTTAATTTAGGGACAATCACTGGCATGGATACTTTAAGAAGTTCATTGGTGATTTGATCGGGACCGGGAGCTTTCCCTAACTTCTGCGTAGTAATAGCTCTTTCAGTTTCTACTCTTAAAATAGGTGGTACAGGTTCAATATCTTGCGTGTCCTCTGTCGCAGTCATAGTAAATTCATTATTTTTGGTTTTATAAAGCTTCTTATAAAATTCCGTAGCGATGTTTAATATATCCAGCCTTTTTGTAATAGACCTTCCTTGCTTATTCTTTATATTTGGCATCCAATTTTTCTTCAGTTCTAATTATTTGAATGCTTTCTTTACTCCGCCTGTTTTATTAATATGGTATTGAAAAGTGTTTTCTCTTTTCTGCTTTCTGTCTTTTCTTATATTTTTGTTGATATTTTTACTTATTTCTGCGATTTCCTTGCGTGTTTCTTTATTTTTAATGCCTCGTATAAGCAGCTTTCTTTCTTTGAGTAATTGAATTGTTTCGGTGGATAGTGTTGTTTTGTTATTTGTATACACTTTTTGGGCTTCCGTTTTAAGAGTGTTAACAAAATCGCAGTATGTTTCCTGAATAGGTTTGTGGTATTCCGTATCTTTTCTTATCTCTAGAGTTTCTTTTAAGTTGTAAATTATCTCTGCGTTATTATTGGTGTTCAAATGTGGTACCGATTCAGTTTGCAGCCTTCGACTTTTCTTTGTACATGATCCTCGTAACGTAGCACGAATCATTTCATGGTCCGAGTTGAAATTTAAATTGTGTAAAATTGACAGATCTTTAAAAAGTTTTGATTTATTGGTCATAATATAGTCAATTTCATTTTTAAATAATCCATTTGGGGAGGTCCATGTCCATTTCCTATTTATTTTCTTCTTGTAGAAACTATTCAGGATACTTAATTTGTTTTCTAGACTGAAGTTAACCAGTCTTTCTCCGTTTTTGCTCCTGTTACCATTACCGTGACTTCCTACAGTGTACTCTACACCACTTTGGCAATTACCAATCTGTCCATTGAAATCACCCATTATTATTATGTTACTGTGGGCAGTATCTATAGTTCTTTGTAGTTTTTGATAAAATTCTTCAATTTTGTGTCTATCTCCTTTTTGGTCTGCCTCAGTTGGTGAGTATGCCTGGATGATTGACCATAATTCGTCTTTGCTATTTTTTAGGGGAAGTTTGATGTTGAGGACAGCGATTTTTTCAGATATACCTTTCAGTTCCTCAACTTGGTCAGTATATTTCTTTTTTATCAAAAAGCCGACACCATATAGCCCCGGTGTTTCCCCTATGTAATGAAGAATATATTTCCCGTGGTCTTCTATGCCTTCTCCTAAGCGTCTCATTTCGCTTATTCCTATAATATCCCAATTGATATCGGCGATCGCTGTTTCTAGTTCCAAGAGTTTCTCTGGGGTTCTTAGTGATCGTGTATTCAGCGTTGCTATGTGTATATCGCAGTTTTTACTTCTTTTTTGTTTATCTATCCTTAGAGGGTGTTGGTCGTTTTCCCCCACGATGACCAGTCGGCTTGGGGGAGGGTGTTGTTTTCTAGTTGTATGTAATTTTGTTTCGTTATTTAGTTGTTTTTTCCGATTGCCGAGAATTAATTGCTATTGTTGCTTGTTTGTCGGGATGTTAGTAAGAGAATTAGATCTGATTCTCATTATATCAAATGCGTTGGTTCTATTAGCCTTAGCGGATATGATGGCTTGCTGTTTTTTAGGCTGTGAGTCCGAAGATTGCGGTGAAAAAGAAGTTTCTCGTTTTCTTTTATCGTTCATTGTTTGTTTTCCTTTTATTATAATCTTATCATATTTTAGAAACGCAATTTTTCCCTTTTTTCTCTCTTCCATCAATTCCGCCTGTAAAGCCTTCCTTTTGTCCAGAACTTCTTTTGGATAGTCATCAGTGATATATATTTCCTTAAGATTTTTCTTATTTCTCATTATCTCATTCTTTTTCCAACCATTTATGAAGGAACACAGGACTGGTCTCGGTTTATTGTCTTCTCTTTTTTTCCCTAATCGATATATGTTATTTATTCCATATTCTTCAATATCAATATTTATATCGCATTTGAAGATTTTCTTTACATTATCTATTAATTCTAAAGTGGATTTTTCTATTTCCTCCAAGCCAAATATAATTATATTGTTGTTTCTTCTTTCTTTTTTCAAATATTCTATCTCCTTCTCCTGAGTTTCTATTTTTAGCTTTAAGCATTTGTTTTCTTCTATAATCGGTATCAGTCTATCATCCAATCTAGACATTATGTTATTTGTGATAGATTCGGTAATTTCCGCAGATTGTTGTTGCATTTCTATTTTCATTTTATCAAATAAAAGTTGGAATTGTGTCTCCATTTTATTTTAGTTGGGCTGGAACGTAATCACAGAACGTAACTGGATAATGTTTTTCGATTCTGGCAACATTGACGTAAATGTCAATCACTAAATGTCGGTGACTTTGCTTCAACTGTCAAATTCACGTTTATAATGACACTTGTGAAATAATCTATGCTCTAACCTCAAAAACGTTGCTTATAATCTTTCTTCTATAATGTTGTAATGTGCAAAATTCGCCTTTGTTAATATCTCCAACACTTTAAAGCCTCCTTTTCGTTGATGCACGGTATTATTTTGGTGTGTATAGTGATTATAAGTATTTTAGTTTAGCTTTAACGCGATTATGTTCAGACGTTGATGTTTACACTTTGAGCGTCGGAACCGGAAAAAAGCATATATAGCATCGTTAATACTTTTTCCCTTTCTAAATCCAAACTGTTGATCGGCGAAAAAACTATTAGCTTCAAAGTAACCATAAAGACATTTATGAATAACCTTCTCAAAAATTTTAGATATCACCGGTATTAACGCTATGGGTCTGTAGCAATTTATGTCATGTTTGTTGTCCTTTTTAAAGAGTGGTTTTATTATAGTTAATTTTAATTCACTGGGAAATACGCCATGAGAAATACATAAATTAATTATATGGCTTAAAACAGACGATATACTGATGGATACGGTTTTTAGTATTTTTGCGGATATTTCATCGTATCCAGTGCTATTCGTGGCCTTGAGTGATAGTATTATATTATGAATATCCTCCGGTATGATCGGGGGCATGAATAAGGATCCTGAATTTTTACTCATACAAATTTTCGGCGAATTCACACCTAGTTTGAAAATTCGATCTATGAAGTAGTTATTAAAAGAGTTAGCTATTTCTATTGGATCTTTAATAATATTTCCATCAACTATAATGCACTGCACGTCATCTTTAGGGATATTAAGTTTTTTATTGTTGATTATGTTCCAAGTGGCTTTACATTTATTAAATGCTTTATTTATATAATTATCATTTTGAGATTTTTGCGTAAGCTTAATAATATGCTTGAGTCTGGAAGATAAATTTATAAAGGCATTTTTATTTTGGTTAGTGCAGTTTTTTCTATATTGCCATAAAAATTGATGCTTGCGTCTACAACAAAGCCTAATACCTCTAGTAATCCACTTAGGTTGGGATACTACAGTATTCTTTATCAATTGAACTGGAAAATATAAATTATAAAAAAGTCTAAGAAGATCATAAAAGTTACTAAAAGCAATATTAGGTTCCTCACTATCAAATACCTCACGAAAACTAAGCGAATTAATGCAATCTTTAAATTTGTCAACGTTTTCTTTACAATAATTACGTTTTTTAATATACCAATTTTTGAACGAGAAATTTATCTTTGTTGGTACTTTCAATAGCTGCGCGGTGTGATCAGACAACTATCTTTGTCAAGGTTTTCAAATGAGCAACCCTGTATATTAAATAAAAAGTTATCAATACATGATCCACTTGCCAAACGTGTTGGTTCATTAATTGCTACTTTAAGGTTATACGAATGTAATGTCTGCTTAAAATTAGTAGATTCACTAGTTTTTCGAAGTAAATTTATATTGAAGTCACCGCAAATAATTACTTTCTTTTTACAATAACAATAAGCGCTTAATAGGGAATTAAATGATTCAAAAAATTCATCAAGTTCTTCTACTTTAAATTTTGGTGGTCTGTAAATACATATAACATGCAATTTTTACTCCAATAATTCTATCCCCGAACACTCCATAATATTTTCAATACTATATTTATTAACATCCCTCAAAACATTGAACGGCAAAGAATTATGCACTAGTATGGACGAGCCACCATGGCGATTTTTCCTAAAGAAAGCAGACCCTAATGTAAAATTTTGTATATTAAGACATTTTTTATCCTCTTTAGTCATATTGTGTTCGGATATACAAACTAATTTGATGCTTTTATTATTCCTTTCAAATAGTTCGAGTTCCAAAGTCAGTAAATCTGACTTCGCTATTAACCCATTAATATTTTGGTGCACGATATTTAATTTATTCTCGAAATAAATTATCAGTATCTTTACAGAACCTAAATGAATCATTTTGAATTTTATTATTCATATCAACCTTATCACATGCTGTTTCTAAACGTAAAAGTGGAATTTCATCAACAATTAGGTACTTGAGATTATAAAAAATATTTGACATACCATGGTTATTCAGTTTGCCAGTACGTCTTAAAAACATGGAATAGTCACAGGATAAATTAAGATTAGAATCTAAAAGTAGAGCATAATTATAAGACTGAATGTCATGATACAGCAGATTATTAAATATTTCTATTCTCCAATTATACATCGTGCTATAGTAATTAAATTTGTATGTGGGTAAACATAAAATAATATTTGTGTGATTTATACCAAAGAGTGCCTCCCGTATACAAACAATCAAATCAGAGTAATTCTTTGTCATTTGGAAGTCATCCTCGCCTATAAAAATTATGCAATAGTCCCGCATAGTGAAGTCAGATATCTTGCAATGAAGGTTACTAATTAGCTTGATTATGCCGCAGTTCGGGGTTAGGTAATGGCATATGTCACAGCCGGAAAAAGTACGTTGAGCTATAGGCAATATTTTATTTGTTTTGTTGCTGCTTAATAAACAGATTTTATTTTTGCCTGATTCTATTTGTTTATGGTATTTTTGAGAGCTTACGAGGTCAGTATCTAATGCCATAGATGTCAATACTTGATTAGAGATAAATATAATAATTGTTCTATTTATTATGCATCTATTGTTTTTTAAAGGTTTTTTTTTTGTATAAACTGCCTTAATGGTAATATTCTCAACTATGACAGGAAATTTGGTCTACTATATCACGTACATTAGACATATTAGTATAGGGATTTTATTCTCCTGCATGTTATCTGTCTATCATATCCCTAAATCGTCTTCTATGACACCCATGGGCATGAAAAGGGCTGATGAATTGTATTCTCCCTCTGTCACCACATTGAAATATATATATTATTTACGATGATACGTATTTATAATATTATCTTACAAGTCTGCACTTACAGCTCTACTAAGGCATATTTCACAAAAAGCGAGCCTGCGCGTGTCCTACGCGAGGCGTGCGCGGTGCGAGATTGGCCCGTGTCCAGCTATAGCCGGCGTCTATCATAGCCGGTAATTACCGCTGCGGCTCGTAAAGACGCCGCCTGCCGGCCGTGCGCTCGTCCGGTCGTCCGGCTGTCGGCTCCGGCCCGTTACTCACCGATACTGAGATTTAAACCGGCACCGTACGCGCCATTGATTCCAGCTTCATCAGTTCATATCATCTCTATATTTCACTATTAATGGATACTGCGTTAGCTTCGGTATCGCGTTATTCAGTTACTGGAACGTATTATCGCGTTAATGCAATAGAAATATGAAATACGTATCGTTAAATGTTCATAGTTATTTCTATTTCGTTATTATAACGAAATTTAAGAGGATTTAGATCCTCTGTAAATCATTTTTTTATAATGATTGTTTTATTTTAGTAGTGGAATATAGTGTTCAAACATGAAGGTGCCGACCGGTGGGTTAGGTAATGTTTTGGTACATATCATCTTAAATGATGTTAGATCACTTATATTGAGATGTTAAGCTTTTACTTTTAATATGAATGCGGCAATTAGCCTACTTTACCACATTGGCAAAACAGGTTGGTGTAGGGTTTTATTACGATTTTTTTTTTAATTTTAAACACCACCTTGCACTAAGGGAGTACCCTTGCATTACTAGAGACTTTACATACATGCAATTAACGCAGACAAATAACACCCAGACGCAGAACAACACTTCGATTTTATTTTGATTGAATGTAAGTCATTATTCTCCTACTCTTATCTCAATTACTTGGGGTCGATACAATATGTACTCTTCTTTCATACTACATATTGTAAAAGTTATTGGCAATAGTTTTATGACCGACCGCCTGCCAGACGTCAACCCTCCTTGGGAATGTAATTGTTGACCAAACGGCATCAGATGGAGTTGGCCCAGGTCGTTATAAGGCTGTCTTTTACGACAATCACGAGCAAAGCAAGGGTTGGTAGTATTCGAAGCCGCTACCACACAGCAATTAGCAAATAATTTGATTGAATGTAAGTGATATTATCCAATTATATTCGTTAACAGAGTTTTCCAATACCTGCGGCGAAAGGAAGGATTATTATGATCATTGTGTTCTTAGTTGCAGTACTGCTACAAAATGAATACGATATATAGTTATGTAAATTTATTATATATGGTTATTTATTATAATTTATTATATCAACTCTTTATCTCTGAAGAATATATAGATGTATTCAAAAACATTTCATCAGTCTAAATATATCTAAGTTAATATATCGTATAATATTGTTAGAAGGAAAAATAATAGTTTTTAATTGAGTCACAATTTGAATATGAGACCTCGCGATGTGCTGTGGTGACTTAAAATAACTAAACTAATACACTTACACTTTAATATTTTGATTACAATTATGTCATAATTCTATTGTTCACATAAGTCACTTAGCGACTAACAATATTGAAGCGATGCACCAAAGTTCTTCATAGTATTAAACTTTGCTTCGTACATACAAACTTTTATTTTGTAATAGTCTAGTTGTGAGAGTTTGAACTGAATTGGCAGCGCCGAGCACTTGACGTATGCATAACATATATTATTGTTAGAAAATTGAACTGTTTGTTTGTTTGAAAAGGTTAATCTCAGGACTATTAGTTGTATTTCAAACAAAATTATTGTATCAATCAAATATTGGAAAAAAATAGGCTATATATAATACACAAAACTAAGACAAAATGAATAACGGCGCCTCTATAGAGATAATTTATTGAGCAGCACTATTTTTTAAACTACAAAGAAGCCAGGGCGATCACTCTCACTATATACGTACTAGCTGACCCAATTATGCACAAATCTAAAAAAAATAAAATAAAATTCTAAAAATATGATTTCAGTTCTCTCCTCCTCCTCTCTCAGCAATTGCCCTTTTAATGTTTATCTCTTACTCTTACTCTTATATTATTTGTATTGTCTTAATTGTACAGTGTAGCGTGTTTTGCCTAACGAGTTATGTATTTATTTATCCAAGCTATCTGTTTCAAATTTATAGATTATGGTGTGGTCATGCTCACTGAAAAGGTCTCTGTTTGCGGTAGCTACGTGGAGCGGGTCTCTCCCTTCCTTCCAATGTGGTTGAGGGGCGTGATGACTGCTCTAATAGTTAACTCGTGATCGGGTGCCGCTTGTGGGATCTGGTCCAGCCATTTTTCTTTCTTTTTTGTTTATAAATATTCTTAGTTTAATTTTGTATTATATACAAAATTTAAAAAAATGAATCTTTACTCGAAGGGCATATCACTGGAGCTAACATAAATTAACCATGTAACCAAACTCTTTTGTGAAAAAATATAATAAAAAAAAAAATTACGAGCCCACTGAGTTTCTTGCCGGATCTTCTCAGTATGTGGCTGCTTTCCGATCCGGTGGTAGATTAATTAAATTTAATTTAAAACACAATGTAAAATTGACAATATTTAAGTGCCCCTATGGGGCTTATGCTAAAAAAAAAAAAAAAAAAAAAAAATGCCATCTACCGGGTTCAATTTTATTTTAAATCATTTTTAATTCAATTGACAGTACACTAAAATCGACTGCTGTCGTTTGCAAGCGTTCAGCTACATACACACATACATACATATCATCACGCCATATCCCTTGCAGGGTAGGCAGAGAGCACCGAGTGCCAGAGAACTCTATCCTTGCATACTTCACTCGCTTCCTCAACATTCATACATACATACATACACATACATATCATCACGCCATATCCCTTGCAGGGTAGGCAGAGAGAACAGAGTGCCAGAGAACTATATCTCTGCATACTTCACTCGCTTCCTCAACATTCATAATTCTCTTCATACACGCTCGCCGGTTTCGGAGACTCTTGACTGCACCTTCCTTCAGTACATGACCGATCTGGTCTAGGTAGGTTAGTCTCGGTCTCCCTCGGTACCTACATCCTTCCACTTTCGCATTGTATATCTTCTTAACCAGGCGTTCGTTCGGCATTCTTTCCACATGTCCGAACCATCGGAGCATTCCCTTTCGCATCTTTACACCAATACTCTCTTTCATACCTACTCGCTCTCTTACGTCGTCGTTACGAATGCGGTCGGTCAGCCTAACTCCACAGATTTTCCGCAGAGATCGCATTTCGACCGCATTAATTTTACTATCATACTCTTTTCTGCATACCCAACTCTCGCTTCCATACAGTAATGTTGGGACAAGCACTGCGTTATGTATTGCTACACGTGCCTTCTGGCTGAGGTGGTGGCTGCCGAAAAGTTGCCCCACCGCTCCGTTCACTCTATTTCACGCATTCACTCTTCGCTCTATATCAGTGGTGTACCTTCCATCTCGGCTAAATCCACATCCAAGATATACAAATTCATCCACTTGCTCTAGTACATCATTACCTATTGTTACTCTTACATCTGTTCTAGTTTTATCTCTTTCAAAGACCATTATTTTGGTTTTGCTCACATTCACGCGTAGCAATAATTCATAATTCTCTTCATACACGCTCACCGGTTTTGGAGACTCTTGACTCCACCTTCCTTCAGTACGTGACCAATCTGGTCTAGGTAGGTGAGTCTCGGTCTCCCCCGGTACCTACATCCTTCCACTTTCGCATTGTATATCTTCTTAACCAGACGTTCGTTCGGCATTCTTTCCACATGTCCGAACCATCGGAGCATTCCCTTTCGGATCTTTACACCAATACTCTCTTTCATGCCTACTCGTTCTCTTACGTCGTCGTTGCGAATGCGGTCGGTCAGCCTAACTCCACAGATTTTCCGCAGAGTTCGCATTTCGACCACATTAATTTTACTTTCATGCTCCTTTCTGCATACCCAACTCTCGCTTCCATATAGTAATGTTGGGCCAAGCGCTGCGTTATGTATTGCTACACGTGCCTTTTGGCTGAGGTGGTGGCTACCGAGAAGTGGTCCCAACGCTCCGTTCACTCTATTTCCCGCATTTAATCTTCGCTCTATATCAGTGGTGTAGCTTCCATCTCGGCTAAATCCACATCTGAGATATATAAATTCATCCACTTGTTCTAGTACATCATTACCTATTGTTACTCTTACATCTGTTCTGGCTTCATCTCTTTCAAAGACCATTATTTTGGTTTTGCTCACATTCATGCGTAGACAGTTTTTCTTACAATCTTTTTGTCATTGTGTTTTTCTTTTTGTCATTGTGTTGACTAGGGTCTGCAGGTCAGTCGCTGACTGTGCCAGTAGGACTGCATCATCTGCATAGAGCAGAGCAGTGACCACTGAGTCGCCCATCTGGACGCCCACATTCATATCATTCAACCTTTGGAGACATTTATCCAGATATATGATAAACAGCCTGGCTGACAGAACGCACCCCTGCTTAACGCCGATATTGACGTCAAACCAAGGCGACATTCCATCATCCAGCCGCACACAGGCTCTACAGCCCATGTAACTGGACTGCACAGCCTGTAGCAGTTTACCGTTAATACCATACTCCGGTAAAATGTCCCAAAGTTCCCTTCGTACAACCGTGTCAAATGCTCTCTCCAGATCCACAAAATTGCAGAAAACCCTCTGACCTAGAGCCAGATGCTTCTCCACAATGCTGCGCAGAGAGAACACTTAATCCATGCATTCCACTCCTGAATCCTCCTTGTGCCTCGCACAGTAAACCATAAATATACACACACAGTATATATATATACACACAGTCAGAACAATTATGTAGGTATATATAAACATATACATTTTAAATATATTACAAGTTCTCGTGGAAAATAAACCTTTTTGTAAATATGTTTTAATTCATACTAGATATGTAGTAGTAACCAATATCTGTCAATATCATATATTAACTAAAGCCGAACGTGTGGTGAGTACCTCGGTTGTTACTTCAGAAAGTGCCGATAGCGTTTCGATAGGGATCGATAGTAAATTAGGTTGTTAGTACGTAGTTATAGCGCTACATGTCTAGTTGTGGTCCTCGGGCGAGGAGCGCCGAACACTCGCCACCACGTCCACATCGGACAGTTTACAACTAACAACTTGTCGAACTTACTACCGAAAGGAACATTCAAGCGTGCACTCACCATGACGTCACCAACCAGTTATATACAGCCCAACCATATGTTTTGATTTTAGTGCCCTCTGAACTTATAACTAACCATAAATGGTACAGTGGTTTTAGTAGCAACCTCCCGCGCCGAGTGACGTCAGAATAATTTGTTGTACCTTCGTCCTATAAAATTATATGAGTGCAAAGACATTTTATTCATATTAAGTGATATTATTTTTCAAACGTTTCGAACATTTCTCAGCGTTCATGGTCATGGGAGGACTAAGGTGTTTCACATCCAACAAGTCATCGTTATTACGGAGATTTATATCTATCCGCTACAGTATTAAAATTAAATTTTGACATACAAAATATTATGCAGTATGGGAATCAAATTCATGACATACGTCATCTGTGCAGTCGGTGAAGTTTAAAACTTTAATTACCTATCTATGGATCAACTCTAACATATCGTAGGAGGTAACAGTTTGGTATAAAATAAAATATATTATGTTATATTGTTAGCTGCGGTATGATAAACGTTTTTAATAAGCCAATACCGTAAGATGAGATATTTCAGATATTTTATATTTCATTTCAATCAAGCTTGAATTTTATTTATGTGGTTGCTGGGGAAGTTATAGGGGAATAATAATATAATATTCAGAAAATAAGAGATACAAGTAATATTATGTGTTTCCACGCAGTGACCGAGTAAAAATATAATTCACTATCCCTTTTGTTATTTGTGGGTATCGAGAACGACGAGCAAGGGTTATAATAAGTAGATAATATCTAACATCTATGCTGGAGCAAGAAAACAATTCGACCAGCGTGGTATAGTAAGTCATACTGTCTGTTATAGATGAATATCAAGTCCTGCAGTGGGACGTATATGATCTGAGATGACAATGTTATAAAATAAAGTAGTAGATTGAGTGGAGTAATTGAATATAATAATACTTTAGTCACCTCGTTCTCACCGCAACTTCAAAGTTATTGTCGCCCCACTTAAACTTAAGAGCTAATTAAATGAACCGTGTAGGTGACAATTAAACCAAATTATATAACCAATATATACATCGGTGAAGTTGGACGCAAAGTTTCGCTAACACCAGCCGCAACAGTGGGCCGGTCCCGGTCGGTACATTCATTTGGTGCGCAACAAACTTGTTCGTTGCGACGATATTTATTAGTCGCTCTATTAGTTATGCCTCGAAGTAAATCTGTGCGCGCCTCCACGAACAAGTAGCGACCAACGGTCTACATAACAGTGTGGGCGTGCTCGATAATACATAAAACTTCCACGTTTATTTTTGCACTACTACTAATAATAATATAATTGTATTATTTATTAATATCTTTTTGTGATCGACTATGAATATACGAGCAAAAAGCTCAGCGTTGTGAGGGCTTGTGTAGTTTCTCTAACGGGTAATAATTTTTAAAATACTTTTTAAAAATTTTTTGCAGCGATATTAACTCGTAGGTTTTCTAACAGATGGCGTTAGTAGTACCAAATAATATTCAATCCAATGAATACAAAATTCTTAATGTTATTCCTTTATGGTTATAAAATTATATTTTTTTTTGTTAGATAACACATCTAGATGTAAAGTTAAATTACCATGTTAAAGAACAAATCTATGGGCGCGATAGTTTTTCAATAAAGTGTACCACAAAATGCTCAGATTATAGGATAGTGTTTGATACTCGTATTTAGTTACCAACCTTCTATTTTCTCGTGGGTCGTCATCATTATTCTACTCTTGCTAGAACTCGACGCAATATGTCCACATATATGGTAAATATTTTTGACAATAACTTTATTTTATGAAAGGCTACCTGTATGGCACAATCCTCGGGAATATAACTGTTGACCAAAGGCTAGCTGTAGTGGGCCCAGGTTGATGGTTACCATTTACGACAGCCACGAGCAATTTAATGGTTGATAGTATTCGCAAGTGACATAACACAGCTTTCGGTAATGTAAGAAATTAATTGTAATATATATGAATGTAAGCAGATAGCAACAGTGTAAGAGAAATAAGAACTTAAATTTTATGCTAATTCGTTTAGCTAAGACAAGTAGAAACTATTTATTTTTTCAATTTGATAATGACGGTTTAAGATAATAATGTGTCACCATCTTTTACTTTTCTATAGAAGTTTAAAAACCGTAAAATTAATCCCCAATTAACAATGGAAACAATATAAAGAGAAGTGTCTGTCTCCCTAGCCTGTAAGATGATATCTCTACTCTACTGAAGAAAGTGCAACGTGATACTCAATAAGCCCCCCTCACCCCTTATATTTTTCCTATTTGCCTATCTTATCTTAACAATTTTAAAGATGAAAATGTCTCATATATTTCTAAAGAATATGAAAGTTAAAGACAATTATTTTTCATATTGCTAATAGCAATTGACGTAGAAGTTATTTTATTATAAATTTATGAAAACGTTACATTATAAGAGTACAAATATACGTTGGTAGCGTTCTGCGTTCGGCGTACGTACGTACGGCGCGGGTCAGCGTACCGTTTATTTGATTCCAATATATATTTGTGAGACGCACGAACGTCGCGGACCAACGGCTCGGAAATTACATCCACTCGTACGGAATTCTTACATTGTGAAATATACACATTATGTACGTATGAAAAATAAACGATACGAATACATTCTGTTACGCGTTTTGTTACGATCAGCTGAGCTTGTACACGATCGGAGCGAACGAGATGTTACACAAAAATTATTTACTCGACTTATTGTTCACGTTAAAGAAAGATAACTCGAAACAAAACTCAAACCCAATTCGCACCTTGTCGTATCTTTTTCTTTAACAATGTTTCATTACATCCCTTTAAAGTTCCGTCATTGATAAATAGTCTTGCCAACGACATTACTTGGTTTTTCTTTCATATGGACCACTACTTATTTGTTCCTTGCGACGTTCTTGGTAGAGAAAGATGTGATGGATACCAACTAAGTATGGTCTCTAATTCTTATCTAAATGAAGATTTTATTGCATTTATAATGTTGTTAAAATAAATCAAATGTTAGAATTTTTAATAGCTAATGAACTATACCAAATTTATAAAGTCCGAATAAATGTTTACAGATAAGTGTACTGAAAGGCAGCCCATTACAAAATAAATCAGAATTGGGTGTGTTATAACGCCATACATATAGAAATATTTTTTTTGTATTATATGTAAACTATTTAACTAGTTATTTATTTACATAAAATTATGTAAGCAATAAGAATGTATATCGCTTTGTTTTTCAATATCCGAAGAAAGTCGAGACACTCCTCCCACTTTATTCCAGCAATGTTTATCTCCTTTTCGCCACACAAAAGTTTACAGACCAGAATTTGAAAACCATATAAAATTTTCACTTTAAGACGCCCAGAGAACAATATGACGTAACTTGTGATATAAAACAAATTCAGTAATCAGCACTAAAGTGCCTGTGTACTAAGTTATCCAGAAGTATTCTTCCAACGTTTATAAAACTTTTGCATTTTCCGTGTGGTGACGGAGTATGCATACAATTTACCACCCTCTATCTTACCCGTCGATGATCGTAATAGACGACTAGAGGATAAAATATGCATATAACATCTATGCAAAAGAAGGGAAAAACTTGAAATCAAACCCTATACCAACCGTCTGGTGTAGTAGGTTCCTCCTGTCATGGAGGAGGCTCGAGATGATGATGCATAAAAGTTGATAAATAAGAGTATCTACAATATAAATGGAAAATTCTTTCATAACCTTTAATATAATCATTATACACAAACATAAACTTTATCGTCACCATACTGCTGTCTGATCCCAATTACTAATGTTATGTGTTATTCGCACTAAGAGTGTTGGGAAATTGCATATACTCGACCAAATGGCAGTGTACGAGGTGCGATTGATTTGTATCGAGAAATGTTGAGAAGGTGACCATCTTTTTGAGAATCCTGACACACTAATATTGTTGAGGTTTACTATCTAGTTAATTAATATTACCTTCTTATTATATTTTTATTTGTTAGATGTAAGCATTATCTATCGTCTCCTTCGATATGTACAGTCTTTTACCAGTCATACTGTATATACTTCTTTCATCGTACATGTATGTTGCAAATATATTTAGCAACAATGTTATGGCCAGCCGCCTGCCTGACGTCACCTCTCTTTGGGAATGTAATTGTTGACTAAATGGGATCACATGGCCAAGGTTGATGTAATGCTCTTAGTCTTCTTTTACGATATTGACCAGCAATATAGGAGCAATGTAGTATTCGTAGCCGCCAGCCACCACACAGCAAACGCGAAACGTTTAATTTTGAAACGCAAATTTCTATAAATACATTAAATTTAGAATAGAGGACTGACAAAGTATACGACATCAATAGATCAAGTTTCTGTCTAACCTGATGTCAATATACATAGGATACAATATAAGTAGTACTCACGGTGATCCTCTTGAGTTGCCTCTTCCCTTTGTACCAGGTGATGAGTGCTGGCGGTCGGCTGCCGGCCGACTCGCACGCCACCTCGTAGCGTCGCTCGGCGGTCAGCACGCCTCCCTCGCTCAATTCCGACGGCTTCTTGATCTCCACCGTCAACGGTCGCACTGACAAATATATAATTATATACAAATCTAAAACAAATAAGTGAATCCGTGTAGCGATGGAGTAAGAACCAATACACCACCTCCTGTCATACATGTGAATGATCGTAAGAGACGACTAAGGGATATAAAATTTATATAACATCTATGCAAGAGAAGGAAAACTTGAAACATAACCGACATGCCTGACCAGCGTGATATAGCAGGTTAATTTTCCTCCTATTATGGAGGAGGTTCGAGCCCAGCAGTGAGACATGTATGAGCTGAAATGAATGAATGAAAATGATGGAACGAATAAGTGTTATCGCTCATCAAAAGATGATGAAATGGCGATTCTGAGAGTGTGCGCTCAGTACCTGCTGAGATTTAAGGTCGAGTGATTTCGTGGCGAACGAAGGTTATTATAATACATTTAAACTGTAAGAGAAACGTCACTACCTTTTTATTTATTATTGTTTTGTTATAGATAAGAGAAGTAGAACCTCCACTTGACTACAGTTAATTAATATACCGCACGCCTTAAAAAAAGACGCCATTCGGGATGTGATCAAGATGGAATAAGGTGTAAGTAAGTTATCATTCCTATGTGATGAGCAACCTACAAAACTTTAACTTGCAACGTGCTGTCAACTTTGGATATTATAAGTGTTGAGGCATTCTTATGAGGGTTCAGCCTTAAATTCGCATTTGATAGAAATATTTATCATATATGTATATATTATTTTCTTTCTTAAGGTTGTGGGATTAAGTTTTAACCAATACATCCCACTTGGTTAATTGAGTTTTTAAAGCAAATGAAAAGAGGAGGTATCAAAACTATCGAATGTATTTTTTACGTTCGTACTGTGAGCTTGTTGTGACGTCACGAGTTATTGGCGTAGAACATCCGATAGCACACCGTGAAGACATCCGATGTAGCTCGTACGATACACTCGTATTAAAATAAAACTATTTATTGCAAATTCTGCTTCGTTTTATTTACGTACATTCACCGACATTTCAAAAATTTGACGTCTTGGGATAAGTTTAATTTTTATTTAGGAAACAGACACGTTAAAGAAAATACAAACGTGGCTTATTAATAATACATAAATTTTAATAGTGGTAGGAGCACGCTGTTGACAGTTCTCTGTCTACAGCCACGGACCGATCCGTCCGGGGTAGTACCACACTCGCGCAGGAGATCGACGTATGAGTAATGGCAATGTGTTATTGCGCTTCGTTCGGTGAGTGAGAGAGCCGGAAGTCCAACTGGGGTGGGTTTGGGGTTTGTACTAGTAAGCAGCGGCCTAGCTATAGGTACCCTTAGCATTGCAAAGGTCCATGGGCGGCAGTGACACTTGAGGTATGCTGTCTACTCGTTTGGCACCATAAACAGTAAAAAAAACAGAAAAATTATCATCATCTCAGCTCATAAACGTCCCACTGACGGCCTTGAGCCTCCCCCACCCCAGGAGGAAAATTGACCCATTACATTACACTAGTCAGAGGTGTTAGTATAGGGTTTCATTTCGAGTTTTCCTTCACTTTCATGTTATACGTATATTTTATCCCTTAGTCGTCATTTCCGATCACCCACGGGTAAGATAGGGAGGGGTGAATTTTATTCTTACTCCATCACCATACGGAAAGTCAGAACAAAAAAGAATCAGAAACAGTATTCACATATTAAGCTCATATATTTTGCATCGAAAGGCACACACCTCCAAAATCGATGGGTTGACATAGGGTTTTCTGTCAAATTTTCCTTCTCTTGCATATATGTTACCTGCATATCCCTTCCGTCAACTTCCGTTCCAATCAACTTTTATATATAGGGATAGCCTATATATAAAAGTTGATTGGAACGGATTTCCAAAAAGCGTGAGTTCGAATCCCACATCTGACAAACATTTTTCGCTAAAGTTACTACTTTATACAGTAGAGTTTTGTTCTTGAATGTACCGACAGATTACATGTACAAACACACCACACGGATGAAAATTGTATGTCGCATAATATGGTTATATTTATCTCGCAATATCTTTTCTTTTATTTGTTATGGCGGCAAACGAGCAAGTGGCACACCAGGTAGTAAATATTACTGCCGCTTATAGAACTTTGCAAAACCAATGATACATCAACTGCTGCTGCGTACCAACCAAAACCTATCCAAGGAGTTAGTCTTCCGACCGTCACGCTCACCGAGCGAAGTGCGACAGCACACTGCCACTGCTCAGACAGTGAATGTGTAGTACTACCGCGGACGGCCTGGCCCGCGGCTGTGGCCCTAACACTACTAATATAGGGAAACCTAAAGATAGTTCCTGATTTCTAAGTTATGGCCATCAATAACTATAAAGAAAATAACGGAGTATATGTTTTCTCTATCTATCTATTTCCGTGTGGTCAACAAGAACTCTAAAATATTCGTCAGGTACACAAGTCTGTGTATGTTGCACACCTTCATCGCTTACAATAGTTAGTTTTGTCAAATCAAATAATTTAAAGTCAAAAGGAACGAAACTGAATGCCATATTAATCATTTTGATGAATTACATCTATTTCAAGTTTCTATTATCAGGGATTATAAAACTCTACAAAAACTGAACTCTTTAATAAACTCGTTATAAATCTATAAAACTAATTTTAATTCACATATAAGTATATCTAAATTACTAATTACTTTCCATTTATTATCATTTGATAAGCTAGATTATTTATAAAACCTCATTTGTAGTGCATAGATCGCTTGGTGGGTTGAGACGTCGAACTACTGTGTAAAGTATGTAGGTATCCTCTATAGGTAGAGCAATATTGTTGACAGTTTTCTGTCTAAGAGCTCTGTCTTTCAGCCGGTCCGTTCGGGCTAGTACCACACTCTCGCCGAAAATTGACGTATGAGCAGGTTGTTGTGTTTTTATTTCAGTGAGCGAGAGAGCTGGAAGACCAACGTGGGTGAGTGTTGTTTGGTAGGCCCCCTACCTAACTTTAGCTGTACCCCTGGTGATGCAAAGGTTGTTTTAAGTCTGAATGTAATTTACGTGTGTTAATTGTATGTTTGCATAATCGCCTGCAATACAAGGATTGTGGTCATATTTTGGACGTACAGGATGATCTTTTAATTATATAAAAGAAAGAATTTAAACGACGACGTAAGAGAGCGAGTAGGTATGAAAGAGAGTATTGAGAGAGTGTAAAGATGCGAAAGGGCATGCTCCGATGGTTCGGACATGTGGAAAGAATGCCGAACGAACGTCTGGTTAAGAAGATATACAATGCGAAAGTGGAAGGATGTAGGTACCGAGGGAGACCGAGACTAACCTACCTAGACCAGATCGGTCATGTACTGAAGGAAGGTGGAGTCAAGAGTCTCCGAAACCGGCGAGCGTGTATGAAGAGAATTATGAATGTTGAGGAAGCGAGTGAAGTATGCAGAGATAGAGTTCTCTGGCACTCTGTTCTCTCTGCCTACCCTGCTAGGGATATGGCGTGATGTATGAAAAGAATTTAAATTGGTTTTAATTTCTAATGTGTGTATATTGTCCGTGTGGTGACGGAGTAAGAATACAATTCACCACCCTATCTTACCTGTGGATGATCGTACAAGACGACTAAGCGATATAAAATGCATATATGCAAGAGAAGGAAAACTCGAAGCAAAACCCTATACCAACACGTCTGACCAGCGTGGTATATTAGGTCAATTTCCCTCCCATTATGCTCCCCTGCATATATGAGCTGAGATGAGGATGAATTTCTAATGTGGGTTTAAGGCCCATGTAAATCATTTTTCCTATTGGCAAACAGTTTTTATAAAGATCAATGAATGTATGAAATCGTTAGAATGAACTGTCAAAGTCAATTAATATTTTTAGCTCATTACGGTTTGTTGTGATGAAAATATAATGTGTCGCTGCCATTACCATCTATATAGGGACCGAAAGCAAATTATATATAAGGGCAACTCAAAGTAAAATTATTATGCCTTAAGATCCGTTACTAACGGCTAATATAATAGGTTCATTAAACCAATTTTGATTTCGAGTTAGTTTTTCACCAACATACACGTTTAGTAGAAGGAGTAAGCTATCACATAGAGAAGGTATAGGCGTTTACTCACAGAACATGTCCAACACAAGTGACAGCTCCTTGGGCGGCACCAGGTGTGAATTGGTCGCTTGGCAGGTGAACACGGCGGCGTAGTCGGCGCGACGGATCGCCGGCCACAGTAACCTGTTCTCGATGACATCACCGGTGTTATGTTCGTACTCCTCGTCAACAAGTACACCGTTCACTAACCACCGCACCGAAGGTTCTGGTCGACCTGCAGAAGACATTCAAATTTAAAGTATAATATATTCCTGAAGCATATTGGAATGCCTCAAGTTTGTAAGGGTCTCAAATATTAGCCGAAGCAGCAGGCGATCGGATTAGATCGGCTATGAATCCGTAACTTGCAGAGAGGTCGATTTCGCGAGGGTGACCTTTCATTCGTGATTTGTTGCTAGATCGTCGAAGGAATATGATACCCGAAAGTAACTCGCCGAAGTCAAGGCTGGTGGTCAGCACAATGTCGATGGATTGAAGAAGAAACCTCGGTGTCTTATATGGAGACCATTGTGGATCCTGGCTTACAGGAGTTACAGTGGTGGGAATGTGTGGTGGGATTAGTCTAAATAAAATAAAAAAAAAGAACAATGTCGATATGAAGATAATACTGCAAGGTGATATATAATACTGTAAGTTATGGGTTCGTACGCAGCACTTCCATTGTCCGTGACGGACAAACCATACCTTGCCTCGAAAATATCTCCATATTGATTACTGTAGTTAAATCATCATCATCACAGACCATATATGTCCCACTGTTGGGCTCGGGCCTCCCCCGCAAGGGGAGGGAAGTTAACCTACGATATCGCGTTGGTCAGACGTGTTGGTATAGAGTTTTGTTTCGAGTTTTTCTTCTCTCGCATAGATGTTATATGCGTTTTATATCCCTTTGTCGTCTCGTACGATCACCCACGGGTAAGATAGGGGATGGTGAATTGTGTTCTTACTCCGTCACCACACGGATATAGTAGTTAAATAGTTGAATGAAAATTAAAATGATTTTTTTTACCGAATTGCTAACTAAGTTTGTAATGGTTTATCAAAATTATGTACTTTAATTTGTAACTGTTTGATACCAATAACTGAAATATAACTTTTAATAGGAATTTCTAGCTGTGAACATTTGATATTCATATCGAGCAGTGCCGGTGGGTTTTTTCATCATGAAATTTTAAGCAACCGAATGGAATACACCTGACAAGTGGTCACTATTGTTTTGGATCTCCAAAATACCAGAGACGTAATTAAGTTGTTGCCTGTCGAAAATGCCAGGGCAGCTCTCTCACTCAACAATAAAAATTATTACACTTCAGACGTTATTTTTACCGCGAAAGTGTGGTACTCCAACGAGTTGTCCCATTTATGACTGCAGACAGAGAACTGCTAGCAACGTGGTTCAATCGCTAGTAAAAAATAATGTGAACCTGTAATGTTTGATATGACACTCTCATCTCATAGAAGATATAAGATGCTACTTTCAGTTAATTTAATAAGAAAATTACAATTAAGTGCACGATTTCCAAAATTATCTCAAAAATCGAACACATAAATCCTGTTCATAGGACACAAAGAATTGACTAGATAAGATGATTACACAGTTATTAGGTTACACATAAAAAGCTTTTTGCCGCTTTCATCAAATAAGAAATTTATATTTGAAGACCATCAACGTTAGAGAGTGTTAACAAGGCTAAAGCGTGTCAATTATTATGAGATAACAGCGTATTAAATAGCACTTGCGGCCGACAAAAGGTTTGCCACAAAAACGCTAACACAATCTGAGAGCCGTCGTGCTCTTAGAACAAAACGTAACATCTTAGTGGTACTCACTTTACATAACGATTATATAACGCCAAATGTAATTTACAATGCTTTTATTCGCGCGTCGGTTTGTAAATAAATTTGTACGAGGGCATTCTGATCCCGGGCAGCCCTTTGTTGTCCGTTCACTTGTTTATTTGGCGCAGTGTGTGCGCTTTTGTTCCCGCCCGGACACCGCGCTCAGATGTCCAAGGATCCACTACGAACAAATTGAATTAGTTCACGTCTCGAGTACTTCGAAGATCTAATTCGAAATGTCAATGGATTTAATCTGGATTAGTGTACGAAATTACAATTTGTACACAGAATCTAGTACTACACAAATTTGGTTCTGTTCACGTATTTTGGGCAACTGAGAGCTAGCCGTTTGCCCGGATTATATGATTACTATACATTTGTACGGTATAGTATTTTGTTGACTAGTAAATACAAGTGATTTAGACAGCTAAATAATTTATTTCTATCTACCATTAATCTATCGATATCGCCTCTTGTACATAGGCGCCTCAAGGGTGAAAACGTCATAATCGTTAAGCTTGACAGGTGAATTGGCGATGGCGATGGCGATGGGTATTATTCATGTTCCGAGAGAGTGTTGTAATACCCATACTTATAGTTAAAGCCTTATTACATCAACACAGAATGCTCTTGTCTGAAGTTAATAAGATCTTAATGCGTTGTGTTTGTTTGATCATATTGTATCTATATAGTATTCTATTTGTTTAGAAGGTAATTACAATTCTCTTAGATTTTAATTTATTCAAGTTAGTTTGTCGCGAGCTCAACTAATTTGTGCAAAGGCGCTTTGTGAAGGCGTAGCCGTCGTCACTTCGTCGTTCGGATCACGAGCCGCACACTAACTATTCACAGTGGGCACAAAATTGATCTAGTTTCGAATCCACCTTTTCATAATTGCAGAACGGGGTCAGGGGGCTATTGTGAGGGGCTCGCCCTAATTCATCGTTCGCTCCGACGCTCGCTTCGTTTTCTAAATCAAAAGTCGTAGGACGAGTTTCCGTGAGGCTTATTGTTTCATTTATTTTTCCCTTTGATAGACAGCATCGCAGTGTCTTTGTATTATATATTGCTGTTTGTTGTACTCACTTAGTACGAAGCCCGATGACCCTCGACGTTTATACATTTGTTAGTGACGAGGCCGGTCTCCTAACTTTATTGTATTTCAATAGCCTTTAGGCTCTACTAGATCTTTGTTTATAGTTTATAAAAACCATGTAACTATAATTTTTTTTTTTTAAATTTATTGTATAAAATGGAACATTACTGTATTTATATAAATTTATACTAATTGGAGGGCATAAATAACTTCCTAATTTAGTGATCAACTGAGTGTAATTGTATATTTGATTTTTAATTTCTCAACATTTCGTCAACTCTTTACGGAGTTTATTCTCCTATGTTCTTGAACATTGTCAACTTCTAAAAAGTGTTTTAATTTAAACAATCTCCTTTTAAGATTTGTGTTCTAAATTTGACGTGTCTATGTGTTTGTATATCTGTAGGTTTGTGTGTTTATGTGTCTTTGTATGCCATCGTAGCTCCAAAATAAATGGATCGATTATGACGTATTTTTTTTAAAGTAACGTGATCTATATGGTTCTTAGTTAGTAACAAAGTTCTTAGTAACAAAGTTCTTAGTAACAAAGTTCTTAGTAACAATGTTCTTAGGTAGTAAAAAGTTCTTAGTTAGTAAAAAAGTTCTTAGTTAGTAATAAAGTTCTTAGTAATAAAGTTCGTAGCTAATAAAAAAGTTCTTAGTTAGTAACAAAGTTCTTAGTTAGTAACAAAGTTCTTAGTTAATAAAAAGTTCTTAGTAAAAAAGTAGTTAGTAACTTTATGATTATCTGAATGAAAATCCCAAACCCACCCAAAATGCTGGACTTCCGGCCATCTCACTCACCGAAAGAAGCACAACAGCATATTGATACTGCTCAGACGTCGATTTTCGTGTGCTACTACCCCCGATGGAGCGGCCCGCGGCTGTAGACAGACAACTGTCAACAGAGTGACCCTACTATTATAAGAAACATCAAGATTATCTTTCCTTTTTATAAATACAATTCAAATAAACTAACTAATAAAATATTATGGTATGTTACGGCCACCGGGTATTCTATGAAAGTTTTATTATTTTTTTATTATTCACTCCGCTGCTGTAGCGTATAAATTGATTGTGTGAGAGGAGTGTCGCCGTCCGGCCATCGACGCAACAGGCGCTCTAGAAAATTCCGTCACCCAGCTCTGCAGCCTGACCTCCACTACACTCATTAAGAACGCTTCTACTTTCGCAAGAATTGAAAATATATTTTTTCATTCGTTCGTATTTTCATACGGTTCAATCAACATCTCGATTATGCAAATGCTGTGGCCGACCGACGTTACAAATTTCGTGTTGTTGTACATTGTACGTATACTCGTCAAATATACTCTACGTTACGTTGTGGGTGGGCTCTTGAAATAATTTTGAAATTTTTTTCCATCTTTAAATATCAGCGATTAAAGTATATCTCTGCTTAAAATGGTAATCCTTCAGCTCCAAGTAGCTCAGCGTGCTGTGGCTTTCCATACTTGGAATCTTTTTATGAGGCCGAAATTTAGAGACTACACATTTTTGCTACTACAAATTGTTTGAACTAAAATCATTTGCGTTGGGTACTTATCCAAAAACATTTTTCGTAACCAACAACTTTAATGCACATAGTCTTTGCATAATTATGAGACACTTAATAATTGTAACATAACAAATGTTGGTGAGGCGTCAACGTTCGTATTATTAATCCGTTATTAAATACCAAAATAAAGAATGCAAATTATCATTACCGGTTAGACAATTACATCATTATTTGTTAGACAGTTCGAACAGAATATATTCCAATAAATAGTATACACTGCCCGCGGCTTTAAAAGTCAATAATTTAAATTACAGCGCCAACTGTGATGTTGCCAGTATATAATTGCGTTGTGTTTTAAATCGTGTCATCTGGATGCGCGGTATCGACGCAATTCTATTTCGTGAGATAAAAGGGTTTCTATGTCTGCCGTCACACTAAGGGGAAGAAAAACATCCCCCGCCATGTTTACGAACCCAACCTGTGTGTAGGTATGTGGTGTGGGTACACCGAAATGTTAATGCATAATGTGCGCTCTAGAATGGAGCGGGCGACTCTAATGGGGACTACATTTTAAATTATATTACTTAGCTTTAGCTATGGAGCTTTGTACCGGTGTGGAGTGCAATCTTGCATTCCTTATTTGATCTTAAGAGAATCATTTTCAAAAGATCCTAATATATATTTTGCTTTACATATTTTATCATCTTTATACACTGAATTTTAGGGATACAAAAGTGTTTTTTTTTTTATTTTCTGTAAACAGTCTCGATTTTCAATGTTTTATTATAATGGGATAATAAATTTGAAGAATATAACTATGATGAATTGGCCTACTAGTAACATCATTTCAGTTTACAATGGGATGGTGAGTGAAATACTATAACATATTGGTCAGACGTTGGTATACGGTTTTGCAATCTGCTGCATAGGTGTTATTCGTATATTACATTGTCCAGTCCCTGCTACAACACCCCGGACAAGGGGGGGGGGGGGGTAAACTGTATTTTTAAATCGTTACCACACTAAAAGCCTCCTAATATGTAAAATGAAAATTACGTTGTGACATTTAAAGTTCATCTCTAAGTGTATAATAGTCTATTTCTGTCAAATTGTTCCATTCAATTGGTACACATATTTTTTTTAAAAGCTTAGCTCTTCCTGTAACTTCATTTTCGTTTATGTATTTAATGAAATATCATTGAATAATAATTCTGTGTAACGATTAATGTAGTAGTATCCATAACACATCATTCACATTTATTGTTTTCCCAGCAGTTATCATGATTATGGCGATTGCGCTGAACTCTTGACAGATTGTTACAAGGTTGTGTTTGATTTGTTAATATGTTTCGATCCCATTTGTAGCAGTCTTAGGTATATTCATTATACCGAATAAATTTTCTCAATAAAACACAATAAGATTTTTTAAATCCGATGAAAGTTTCCGACCGATTCACACACGCAAACATATAAAAGTAAATAATATTATAGTTGAAATATCAGGAATAGAATATTAATTATAGAGTAATAGATCAATGGGCCCCGCTTGGGTAATTGTCTTAAGATTTATGAGCTTAGTGCTTCAGAGACTATGTCAGAAATTTCCAAATATTTAATAATAAAATATTCATTATCTCAGCTCATATCCCACTGCTGGGCTACAAAAATAGTCCTACTACGACCTGCACGTTGGTTTGAGGAGTTAGTCGTTATAAGCTTTCCTTCTCTTATATAGATGTTGTATGCATATTATATTCCTTAGTCGTCTTTAACAACATCCACAAGCAAGATAGAGGTGGGGAATTGTATATATGAATTGTATGTATGATAAATTGTATTCTTACTTTGTCACCGCGCTGTAGATTTTATAGTGTTATATATTTTTTTATAATTATTACAAAATAGTAGAGACTGTCGTCTTAATATTTTTTTAAGTCATCTATCTGGGGTAACGGCCCTTCCGTTACCCCAGTTTTTAGGACTAATAATAATTGAGAGAGGCAACGGCACCGCTGCCTTGACTTCGGCGGCTCCCCCACCACCTGTTTCAATTGTTGAATATCGTTATTTCTAATTTTCTTTAGGTTACGCCTCACGGTTGTGCCTAGTGTAATTGACAATTATAAATTCTTATAAGATATACAATTTATATAAATGGATTAATCATTAAATAAAATTTAAAAGTTGTCCAGTATTTTAATTTTTCGACATTATTTAGCAAAACTGAAACTATCAGAAGCTAATTTTTACCATCGTCATCGTCACAGCCTATATACGTCCCACTGTTGGGCTCGGGCCCTCCTCCGTAATGGGAGGGAAATTAACCTACTATACCACGCTGGTCAGACGTGTTGGTATAGGGTTTTGTTTCGAGTTTTCCTTCTCTTGCATAGATGTTATATGCGTTTTATATCCCTTAGTCGTCTCTTACGATCACCCACGAGTAAGATGGGGTGGTGAATTGTATTCTCCGTCACCACACGGATCATTTTTACCATAAATGTTGTAAAAAATTACTATATAACTAATACAATTATTTCTTATGCTTGCAGTTTTATAAATCAGTTCGTCGGGCGCGATACGTTGGCGCTCCACGATAAAAGCATTTCAATGTCCGCTGGCGGAGAGCAAACACGACGCGCGCCAATACTTCAGCTCACCCCATTGCAATTCTTTTAGACTTGCAATGTAAGTCGATATCGTGTGGTGGACCCATCATGAGGGTTGTTGATATCCCTTTTAATGCACACAGAAATAGTTTTTTAATACATATTTCATTAATCAATGTATCGGTATGAATTTTTCCATCAAAAATGTTCTTATTAAGCTACCTGGTCATATAAGAAATATAAAAACATATAAAAATAATATGACCCTTTATATAATTATTTATTTAAACGGACTCTGAAGTACTAAAAGATTATAACCGGTCACAAGTCAGTAGGGTTTTATTACCAGTTTGCCAGATCGTGCATTGATGTTAAATGTAAAACCTTAGTCATGCTTTACGACAATTTAGGTAATGGTGAATAAATTGTATTGTTACTCAGTCACCACGCGGCAAGTATTAATAATTACTGATGTATGTAACTATATTGAATAGACTGTAAAACTTTTATTAGTATGGAACTTGTATGTTAACATGTTCGGTATTATATGTACGATTACTTATAGTGATAATAAACGGACGTATGTTTGACATTAAGAGTATCTCTAAAAATCAGTCCTCAAGAAACTCCGAAAAAATGTGCTGAAATAAATTCGTATAAATGTGAACCACATTAAATTTATCAATTAAAAATAAATACGTAGGTATAACTATTGAAAGGAAAGATTTTCAGGAAAGGCTTTTCCACTACAGATCATATTCATTCAATAGAAATAATTATAGATAAACACCAAGAACTACATAGGCCACTGTATCTAATTTTTGTCGATTACCAAAAAGCGTTGGACTCTCTGTATCATCACTCAATATAGGAATCTCTACAATCGCAAAATGTTGAATCAACGCATGTGAAAATCTTACAAAACATATATCAAAATTGTTACAGTAGAATTAGATTGGAATCAACAGGCCCCCCTATACCAATCAGAAGAGGAGTAAGACAGGGGGATGTCATATCACCAACAATATTTATTACTGTATTACAACAAGTCGTTGGACAACTAAACTGGAAAAAGACTGGCCTAAATATTAACAACAAATATATAAGCCACTTACGATTTGCCGATGATATCGTTCTGCTATCGGAGAGTACCACCGAGATCGAGTCAATGTTAAATGATCTACATACCGCAAGCAAACAAGTAGGCTTGGATATTAACCGCAGCAAAACCAACATTATGACGAACTCAATAAAACAACCGGTATGCTTAGAAAATATAGCGCTAGAATATGTAGACAACTATATATATCTTGGCAAACAAGTTTCCTTTAAAAAAGAAAGAAATGAACCAGAAATCGACAGGAGAATAACAATTGCATGGAACAAGTTCTGGAGCACAAAAGAAATTATGAAGAGTGACATGCCAATTACTATAAAACAAAAAGTTATGGACACATGTATACTACCTTCGCTAACTTACGCCTGTCAAACATGGAAACTCACAAGTCGATTTCAATCAAAAATCACATCATGTCAAAGAGGTATTGAGAGAAGTCTATTAAAAATTAGAAAAATACAAAAATTAATCACAAAAGCATAAGGAAAAGAAGAAAAGTTATGGATGCTCTATGCTACTGCAAAAAGCTTAAATGGCGGTGGGCTGGACATATAACCAGACTGAAAGACGACCGATGGACCCACAGAATAACATCTTGGACGGGGCCGTCAGGTATTAGGAAGCGAGGTAGACCTGCGGCCCAATGGGCAGATGATATCATAAGAGTGGCTGGAAAAAATTGGATGGAGACAGCAAAGAATAGAGAGAAATGGAAATCTCTAGAGGAGGCCTTCACCTTCGAATCGAGGGGTTCTTACTAATAGTAATAAGTGCTACTACATTTATTTCTTTAGTTAATAAGTTGAAATGTTTTAGTATATATAAATTATCAAAACAAAATTTAATGTATTGTAAAACTGATATCTTTGTAGAGTAAGAAATATAGGGCTTTTTTATTTTTATTTATTTATTTATAACTATTGAATATAATATCACCGCACGCGTGTGTGTGTATACTCTCAATACGCTCGCTAATTGGGTGTCAGTCTAGAGGTCAGACCTTTGTATGTTTTTGTCAATGTCAGTGTTATGTTACAACGATATGGTCTGACACTCAACTTCACAGTACTTGGCAATATTAGATCAATAATATTAACATATCATTAGACGGTACAAATATTCAGTAATTTAATTGTTTTAAAATTTCATGTCGATGAAATGCTTTTTTTTATTTAAAAAGTAGTTTTTTAAATGTATTATATATTTTTATATATTTCTTTCTAATATTAAAAAAAAAGTTACTATAGAGAAGTTTTTGAAACAAAATCTAAATATTTTAATTTAATGTACTTTAAAATAAATGTCCTAGATGTTATAAGAATTTAAAAATACGGGGACAGAGTGGCCAGATACCGAAGCGACGCGAGGGCGAATCGTTAGTTTGCTATAAGACAGGAGAAGACCTAGCATACTGTAGCAAGTATAAGTACACTTACATGTCTACTCACATTATATGGGGGAGAATAATGTTGGGATATGCTGTTGTGTAGGAATAGTTTCCAGATGAAGTGTACAAAAATGATCATTGTACGAAGTCAAATAGTTAATGAAAGAGTACATAAACATCATCGAGAACAGATATGACTGTACTTCATACTTCAACTCTATTTTGTCAGTAATATTTTACTTTTACAATACATATAAACACAAACGGAATAATTTTGACTCGTGTGCACACACACGCGCACACACACACACACACTACCTATTGTATCGTCGTAAAAACAATAATGTACTGTCGAAGCTACCAAGTTACCAAGTACTTGTATATATTTTATTTTTTTCAACGGTCTCATATGTAGGTACCTACTATAACTATTAATAATTTATCTATAACTCCATATAAATTTCTTAACTGTCAGTATAAAATTTATAGAGAGAAAATGATGAACTCTGTGAAAATAATGAAACCAAGTCGGAGTATTTAGAATGAAAGTAATGAAAAATGGCGTCGGAAATAAACTTAGGTTTGCACCTCACAAAACCACAGCCATGGTGCTTACCAACAAATTAAAGTACGACGTCCCACGGCTGACCATGGGCGGGGTGGGGATTGCTCTATCGAAGGAGATTAAGATCCTGGGGCTAACGGTGGATAGCGGGTTGACGTTCGGCGCCCACGTCGCAAACGTGTGCGGGAAGGCGCTGGGCGTCTACAAGCAGCTGTCGAGAGCTGCCAGGGTCAGTTGGGGTCTCCATCCGGAAGTGGTGCGCACCATATATGATGCAGCGGTGGAACCGATCATCACCTACGCCGCCAGCGCCTGGGCTGCAGAGACCAATAAGAAATACATCCAAAAACATCTAAATACTGTCCAGAGGCTCTTCGCACAAAGATCGATAAGAGCGTACCGCACGGTGTCCCTCAACGCTGCCTCGGTACTGGCTGGGATCCTACCTCTTGATATTCGAGTGAGGGAAAATGCCTCCCTCTATGAAATCAGGAGGGGCTTGCGCCGGCCGGTGCCGGGAGGGGAGGTGGAGATACCGTTGCCCTATATAGAACGACCGCATCCAGCGGATCATATGGACCACGGTTTCATAAAAATCGATACCGAACAAGAAGTCGAGGATAAGGTGGACAGTGCAGTGCAATTGTATACAGACGGCTCTAAGATCAATGGCAAAGTGGGAGCAGCCATATCTGTATGGGAGAGGAACACAGAAATTAAAAGCCTTAAGTTTAATTTACCGATGTACTGCACTGTTTACCAAGCGGAAATACTGGCCATATGTGAAGCTGCCAAAGTGCTGGTGCGGAGAGGATATAACTCTGGGGCAATACTGAGCGACTCGAGGGCCGCCCTAGAGACTGTGGTTAACAATGATGCCACTAATAGATTGGCTGCAGAAGCAAGGGGGTATATAAGGAAGGCAGCAAGGGAACAAAGGAGAATAGACCTATTCTGGGTGAAGGCCCATGCGGGGATCCGAGGGAATGAGCGTGCGGACCAGTTGGCTAAAGATGCTGCACTAAAATTAAAGAAAATGCCTACCTACGATTGCTGTCCGGTCTCTTTCGCCAAGCGCGAAATTCGTGGGGGAGCGCTTGGCGAATGGAATAAACGATATGTGGAAGGGGCATCCGCCAGTGTTACGAAGATGTTTTTACCAAACGTTATAGATGCGTACCACATTGTTAAGAAACTAAATCTTAACAACATGCTGACACAAATACTGACGGGGCACGGAGGGTTCTCCGAATACCTGCATCGTTTCGGGTGCAAGGGGAATCCATCGTGCATCTGTGATTCTGAAGTGGAGGAGTCGGTGTTGCATCTGATACTCGACTGCCCTATACACATGAGAGACAGATGCAACACCGAACATACATTGAACACAAAAATCAGCTACCATACTATCGGAACTATAATGACGGATAAAGATACCAGGTCAATATTTTTTGAATACTGTGTAAAGATAGTCCAAATTGTAAATAATAGGAATAAGACATAAATGTACTTTTGAAATATATATACTAGATTAAATAAATAAATGTTAATAGATTAGATAAAATAATGAATAAATAATGTAATGAATAAATAATGTAATGTAATAAATAATGTAATCAGTGTGTAAGCTAAGAATTGAAATAATGTAATTATAATGAACGTAGATAATAAAGATAAGCTAATCCCGAGCAGGGAACTGAAAAACTAATTCTCCCATAGACATTAAGCATAGCATAGTAAATCTCTGATTATGTCAGAGGCGTTCGCGGGCCGGGTCCAGTACCCGGACTTGTATATAAAAAAAAAAAAAAAAAAAGAAACCATCGGAGCATTCCCTTTCGCATCTTTACACCAATACTCTCTTTCATACCTACTCGCTCTCTTACGTCGTCGTTACGAATGCGGTCGGTCAGCCTAACTCCACAGATTTTCCGCAGAGATCGCATTTCGACCGCATTAATTTTACTATCATACTCTTTTCTGCATACCCAACTCTCGCTTCCATACAGTAATGTTGGGACAAGCACTGCGTTATGTTTTGCTACACGTGCCTTCTGGCTGAGGTGGTGGCTGCCGAGAAGTTGCCCCAACGCTCCGTTCACTCTATTTCCCGCATTCACTCTTCGCTCTATATCAGTGGTGTACCTTCCATCTCGGCTAAATCCACATCCAAGATATACAAATTCATCCACTTGCTCTAGTACATCATTACCTATTGTTACTCTTACATCTGTTCTGGTTTTATCTCTTTCACTAGTGGTGACTAGTAATTGCTTTTTATATGGTAATATAAATTGGTACAATCACCTTTTAAAAATCATATCTTGTAGCACGCGACAATTACTGTCAATATGTGATTAAATACATTAATAAAATGAGAGCATATAAGGTCGGCCATTTTGTTATTTTGCTTTTTTAATGGAATTATAATAAACAAACTGAAATAATAAATGGTGGAAATAGAAAAATCCTTTGATATGATATCGTTTTAATTAAACAACCAAACGGAACTTTGTGTAAGGTATTATTTTAAGTAAGCCTGTGTCAAAATGTATTCGAACAGATAGTGACCGCAAGAGATCGTGTACAAACTGCGGTCCGCTTGGTCGAAGTTTAAATGGTAAATTGAGACAATCGTTACTTATCCGGCATTATTTCGTTTTTTTTTTGTAATAAATACAGTTTAATTTTTTAAATTTATTTTGTGGTAAATGTACAGCAAGCACTTGATGGTAAGTAGGCATTGACGTACATTGTCTTCAGCAATACGTTATACAGCTAAGTGGCTGCCTGACGTAACAGTATTTTGCATGTACGAGTAGAACAAAGGTAAGAGCCGTACACTTATATAAAGAGGATTTCAAAATTTCACTTTATTAAATGTTATCCATATTATTTTGTTTTTTAAATACAAAGTAAAATAGAACATCATAATATTTTAACAATATTGTATTTTGTACTTAAAATATGGAATTATATTTTTTTTTTTACTTAAAGTACGGTATTTTATTTTTTTTGGGAATGATGGCAACTCTAGTAGCTAACTCGTGATCAGCTGCTTGTGGATTCTGGTTGAGCCATGATCATTTACATAGTAATTAAATTTTACATTATATAGTGCATCGAAGGGCATCACGCGTGAGCTGATTCTTACTAATCATGTTGTACTAGTTTTATAAAAAAATCAATAAACAAATCTTATATCTTTAAACGAGCAATTCTTGTATATATATATATATATATATATATATATATATATATATATATTCTGGATCTCGGAAACGTCACCAACAATTTTCATGAAATTTAACAGCTGCGCCTATTGACCGAGGCGACGGAAGGGCAGTGTGCGGCCCCATTATCCACCATGTTTTACATCGAAATTAGACCGACCTCTGGTACCACTTCCTCGACATCCATGGCGGCCACGACGGGGTATACTTTCGGGTATCATCACTATAGACGCCCCGGTAACAAAAACTGTGATGCCGAGGCGTCGCCCTCATGAGGCTGACCTTTCTGCGGGTGACGGACTAATACCCGGTCCATGCACCCGCAATACTACACCAACTACAGTATTTTTTTGTAAACAATATCTTTTGTTTTTCTTTCGGATTGAAATGAGGATTACCAGGCTACTCTGTGAGCTTACTCTGAAGCATGTCACATACAACTACCCATGAGAGAAGCAGCTTTCTCTCAAGTCTACTCCCGCTACCTTAAGAATTTGACGTTGAGCTTTGTTTATGGTCATTGCGAAGTAGACTTTGATGGCAAACTGCACTCTTTGAAATTCGAAGAGGTAATTTGATTAGTATATTTGAAGAATCTTAGAATGTTTTTTTTGCAAACTTGAAAACATTGTATAATTTGGGCGCGCCGAAATTCGAATGTTTTCAAATATTTGCAAGGAAATGGTTTAAAGAAATTGAAACGATTGTAGTAGCGCACATAGGTACCTAAATCATGGCGTCTTGCGACCCATCTGATCAGCATCAATATGCTGTCTCCATATCGTATCTTATTGATTGTTCCTAATATAACTCAACCTTTCCGTCTCGATTTTTGCAAATATGTTGATTAAGAGTTGATTAAACAGCGAACAAAAATTTAGCAAATGACTATCTTCTCCTTTCCTAATCATTATACGGTAAAAATACCATCGCCAGAGTCAAATAAAAACGGTTAATACATCTTATGAGCGATGGATTTCAGTTAGTTCGATGCAATGTGTTAGCATGGCTCTCAATTACAATATTCTGCTTAGAAAATTGCTGTCCAACAATTTTAAATTTCAAACGCCACGTTCCTATGACGCCCTGTCCTAAAAGTGTACGACCACTTTAAAGCTTAGAAATCTTCAAATGCCGTATTAATACAGTATTGTGACTTTCGAGACATTCCAATTTTAAGGAGTATTTCCATTGTACCAAGCTTTTATGGGAGTTCAACCTTTTCAGGGTTCCGTACCCAAAGCTTAAAACAAAACCCTATAACTAAAACTTCACTGTCCGTCCGTCCGTCTCTCTGTCACCAGCCTGCATCTCATGAACCATGACAGACAGTTGCATTTTTCCCAAATGATGTATTTATGTTGCCGCTATAACAACAAGTACTAAAAAACAATATAAAATAAATACTTAAGAGGGAGCCCATATAACAAATGTGATTTTTTCTCCTTTTTGCTCGATATTTTTTTAGTTTCTATTGTTATTTTTTGCCTTTTTGATTTGTTTTGTCATTATTTTTATTATATTTAAATATATCTTCCAAAACACATTAAAAAGAAAACACCGAGCAAGGCTCGGTCATCCAGATATTAGTAATAATAAGCAAACTCGCTCAGTTTCTTGCCGGATCTTCTCAGTAGCGGCTACGTACTGATCTGGTGTTAGTTAATTCGATTCATTTAAAATGTTATAACAGACAATATGTAAATTCGCACCACACAAAGCCCCTGCGAGGGAGGTTATAGATAATAAATAAATATCTGGAGGACCGAGCCTTGCTCGGTATTATCTTGTTAGTGTGTTTTGGAAGATATATTTAAATATAATAAAAATAATGAAAAAATAAAATAAATGGCAAAAAGTAGAACAAACATAGAAACTAAAAAAATGTATCGAGCAAAAAAGAGCCAAAATCACGTTTGTTATATGGGAGTACCCCTTAATTATTTATTTTATTTTGATTTTTAGTATTTGTCGTTATAGCGGCAACAGAAATACATCATCTGTGAAAATTTCTATCTGACTGCTGTCTAACTATCACGGTACAGCCTGGTGATAGACAGATGAACGGACGAGCGGACAGCGAAGTCTTAGTTATAGGGTGCCGTTTTACGCTTTGGATACGGAACCCTGAAAAGGTTGAACTCATATAAAAGCTCACAAAAAATGGAAATACTCTCTAAAATTTGAATGTCTACAAAGTCACAATACCTACTGTATTAATCCGGAATTTGAAAGTTTCTAAGCTATAAAGAGGTCATACACTTTTAGGACACGGTGTCATAGGAACGTAGATTTTGAAATTTTAAATGGTAGAACAGCAATTTTCTAAGCCGAATATAGTAATTGAGAGCCATGATAACACATTGCATCGTATAACTGAAATCCATCGCTCATAAGATGTATTACCCGTTTTAATTTTAAATCATTCGAAGAGGTCGAATATTAAAATAAATCCTTCGAATAAGTGATAAACTCCAAGTCCGAAAGCCGGTTGAGTTCCTGAGTACTCTGAAGGCTCCCGGTGTCCCAACTCACATCTTAAAATTGAGAGCTGGCGCGCCAAAATTATACAATGCCGCCAGTTTGCAAGAAAAAGTATTACTTTGCATTGTAATCGGGTCAACTATACCTACTGGTTGTTCTCGAGCAGAGTCTGTCTTTATTCCTAGGATTCTCCAAATACCATCAAATTACTCCTTCAAATTTCAGAGAGTGCAGTTTGCCATTAAAGTCTGCTTGGCAATAATAATAAACAAAGGTCGAGGTCAAATTCTTAAGGTAACGGGAGTAGACTTGAGAGAAAGCTGCTTCTCCCATAGGCAGTTGTATTGGACATGCTTCAGAGTAAGCTCACAGAGTAGCCTAGTAATTCTAGCATCCGAAAGAAAAATAAAAGATATTGTTTACAAAGAAATACTGTAATAGGTGAAGTATCGCGGGTGGATGTCATTGAAGCGGTACCAGTGGTCTGCCTAGTTTCAATGGAAAAGACGGTGGGTTATGGGGCCGCCTACCCTTCCGTCGGTCGGCATGAGCGCGGTGTATTCAAAACATAGCCTGTTAAGAAAAAAGCCTCGTGTCCATAATATATAACAAAATTTCATTTGATTTTCATGTTTATTGAACCTTCCCTACACTATAATAAAGATTGTTATCATCATCATCACAGCCCATATACGTCCCACTGTTGGGCTCGGGCCCTCTTCGTAATGGGAGCGAAGTTAACCTACCATACTGCTGGTAGACGTGTTGGTATAGGGTTTTGTTTTGAGTTTTCCTTTTCGTGCATAGATGTTATATATTATGTATTTTATATCCCTAAGTCGTCTCTTACGTTCACCCACGGGTAAGATAGGAGGTGGTGAATTGTATTCTTACTCCGTCACCACATGGATAAGATTGTTATACTATATAAGTATGCAAACATTTATACCTAATAATTTAATAAGTAATAATAAAATTAATAACGTAAAAAACAAACAAAAATTCTATTAGAGCCATTTTCGACTTTTACGCAGACAAAGATGCGGGCAAATGATAATAATTAATAAAATAATAAAAAAAGGCCAAAAAGTAAATAAGAGAAAGTAAGGATCCGAACCGAGCTCGATTTTCCAACTGAGCTATGTCTATTCTTAATGACAGCGTCAAAATTTGAAAACCGTCATATTCTAATAGTTTTAATTCAAGGGAAAATTACATTTTTTGTTGCCGAAAAATACTAACAAATCAATATTTTCTATAAATGAAACCTAACTAGATCGATTAATGGCCCCCGGAACCGCTTGTATGTTAAATTTCAAGAGAATCGTTGGAGCCGTTTCCGAGATTCAGATTACATATATGTATATATACAAGAATTGCTCGTTTAAAGATATAGTGAGATAAATGAATTTGATTTCCAACAACCACCACTACATGGTACTTATTAAATGGTTTAAATCCGAACAGAATGGCTAGTCCATCATTTATTAGTATATTAAACATCATTTGCCGACGAACAACTTCCACAATGGTGATAACGCTAAAATCGCTACGCTTGGCAGGGTGATTGCAATCATTTTTAGGGTTCCGTACCGCGAAAGGAAAAAACGGAACCCTTATAGGATCACTTTGTTGTCCATCCGTCCGTCTGTCCGTCTGTCTGTCTGTCAAGACTCTTTTTCTCAGGAACGCGTGGAGGTATCAAGCTGAAATTTATATCAAATACTCATGTCTACTGTCCCTTAGAGCTGTGAAAAAATCAAACTTTTAAGCTAACACAATCAAAAGATATAGCTATTTATGTCGCAAATTTCTGCAAATTTTCGACACTCTCAAGGGAATCAAAACCTACAGGGTACTTCCCGTGAACTCAGAATCTTGAAATTTGGAACGAAGCAACGTCTTATAGCACAGATTAAGGAAAAATTGTGAAAACTGTAAATTTTTGATTACATCATATAAAAAAAATATTTTTAATCATTTTAAACTCACTACCCCTTTTCACCTGAACGTGTATGGTTAACAAGCAGCAGTTAATTTTGCACTGACAATGAACAGGCAGTGTGACCGAGTGGTCTAAGGTGCTGGTTTAAGACACCGTAGGCACGAGTTCGAATCTCACCGCCGCCGAGCTCTTTTTGCTATTATTATTATATTTTTACAAAATGTATTTATAATAATTTATATAATATTATAAATAAAATAGTTTAAAAACGTGTTCATTAAATGTTTTAAAAATTAGTAGTTTAAATATTTATTAAAAGTACTAATTTTTATTTACTACTAATTTAGGTGTAACTTGAATTAATATCAAAGAAAAAAGAAACTTGAATTCATCATCATCATTCTCCTACTCACATTACATACATTTTTATTGTGGCAGGACCACACTGTGGACAGCTCTCTGTCTACAGCCCCGGGCCGGTCCGTCCGGGGAAGTACCACACTCTCGCAGAAGATCGACGTCTGAGTAATGGCAATGTGCTGTTGCGCTTCGTTCGGTGAGCGAGAGAGCCGGAAGTCCAACTGGGGTGGGTTCGGGGTTTTTATTGGTAGGCAGCGGCCTAGCTATACCATTGGCAAAGATCCATGGGCGGCAGTGACACTTACCATCAGGTGCGCTGTCTGCTCGTTTGCCACCATGAGCAATAAAAAAAATAAAAAAAAAACTCTTATCCCAATTACTTCCGACGTCCGCCCTGGTTGGGGGTTGACGCCGCTCAAGGGGAGGGTACCTCTCAGGGGGTATTGTATTTATTCGTAGGCGAGGTTCGTGGGTGGGTTACGGGTATGCGTGCTTACGCCCCTCTGTCGCCCCGGACGGAGTGGTGCGAGAAGAGCGCCGACCATAACCCACTCCTAAAAAAAAAAAACCCAATTACTTGCGATCGATACAATATGTACTCTTCTTTCATAGTACATAATGTAAAAGTTATTGGCAAGCAATTAGTTTTATGACCGGCCCCCTGCCAGACGTCGTTCAAATTGACAGAAGTAAAATTCGATAGGTTATAAGGTCGCAAGCAATCTTTCTGCCGCTATAAACTGTTTGGGCGCAACGTGACAGGACTTCTGTTATTTTGCCCTTATCCCAATTACTTGTGGTCGATGTAATATGTACTTCTCTTCCATCATACTTATTACAAAAGTTATTGGCAATAGTTTTATGACCGGCCTGTTGGACGCAATCCTCCTTGGGAATGTAATTGTTGACCGGACCTGGAGTTAGCCCAGGTCGATATAAAGCTCTTGAAAGATGACTCTTTAACGACATTCACGAGTAATGTTTTGGTATTATATATAGCCGCTACCACACAGCACAGCGCATACATCGTGATCACCAAACAAAACTATCAGCTCTCTATATAGGATTAACTCGCTTTACGAGATTGTTTCAAACACATTCACCGACAAATTCCGGTGGAGCGTACAGCCGCTGTAGCGAGTTATACAAACAAACTGTTACAGATGGAACTAGCAATAGAACTGGCGCAGTTACGTACAACTCCTTACTGCGAACATACTTTGTGATAACTATGTGGGGGGTGACTTCTGTGTTCGACTGCCGCGTTATGTATAACTATCAACCAAGTGCAAGTCGGTCAGTATGCAATTTTTAAGGTTAAGAAGAAAAAATCACCTTTACTTTGACTGCACATATGGCTTAATGGTTAAGACACCGTTCACCATGCCAGTGCCATGGGTTTGATTCCCAAGCTCCTGCATTAAAGTATTATCCTTAATACTTTATGCGAGTTATAAATTGTTTTCTAGGTATAATTTATGTTCGTTCATTACATGTTTGTAAAGTTCCCCGCAATACAAGGATTATTTCCTTAGTGCAGGGTGTATTTTGCCGAAGGAATAGACACTAACATATCTTCATATCAGACTTTTCTTTACACCATGAGGTAACCGCGGATGGCTCTGACCATCATGACTCTCTGTGAATGCCACAGAAGAGCCCTGAGTCGGAAGATCAGACACCTCACCCACAAGGGTGCGCCGTACAACATCATTGAGCGGATCACTCCTGCGTACAGTCGTCTACCTTCCACGCTGGGTCCGCCCACGTTCGGCATGAGCCATGAGAGGACGGACGCCGCATCGAAGAGCCGGGGAGCAAGGTTGCAGAAATGCGCCCGGATCTTCATATCACACTAACAAATCATCATTTCATCATCTGTTTCATCTTTCAATAGCCACTGAATAACTTTTTCCCTAGCTGCGGAGAAATTGTCCAACATATTGCTGCAATAGAACAAAACCGTCACCTTTAAAAGTGTGGGCAGAATGGCGACTGGTCGCTTCGCTGACATCGGCAAGTTATGAGTCCGCTCGCGATAGGCCACCATGGTTGCGTAGGAGCGCGCCAGGGTCGCTAAGAACCAAATGCTATTTATGCATTAGTCAATATGATGTGCGATGTCGACATCTGACATGTTGTCCTCTTTTTTTTTGTAAACTATGGTCTGGACACACGCCATCCACTCCTTTCGGGGTGACGGAAGGACGCGCGTGGTGTACGAGAAACTCCGGAATGGTATATGTCTATCTACTAAAAATAAAGCGCAGTGACCGGGATTATCCTTAATTTACAAATTACTACAAATATAATGTGTTAGTTTCGAAGTTATTTTAAGCAATACAGTATAATTACTTATCCAATTAGAAACTTGATACATTGAATGTAGATCATCATTGCCCTTTACGGTATATCATTAAAATTAATATCTTACAAGTTAACAGACACGAGTGCGAATCGTGAGATTCATGTTATATTGTGTTGAATGCCCGAATCCTGACCGGTACTAAGTTTTAGAAGTTAAACTTATACTATCCATAGAAATAATAGGTTTACCGTATAAGTTTTCAGTTGGCAATAAAATCCTTAGTATTACATAATAATCTATTGTCATTACCCGAACGTAGTTCCAATCGCCTTGGGGCTTACTGCTAACGATTTACCAATATTCACCAGATCAAGATGGCAGGTTACATTTGCCTTTCATTTTAATATTTTATTACATGAAAAGGCTTAAAGAGTATAAAACAATAATGTCAATTGTATCACAGTAAATTCAATATGGTCTCTGCTGTAAGATGGCGGATTACGATATATTTATAATCTGTTTAATAACTGATATAGAGCGAAGAGTGAATGCGGGAAAATAGAGTGAACGGAGCGTTGGGGCAACTTCTCGGTAGCCACCACCTCAGCCAGAAGGCACGTGTAGCAATACATAACGCAGTGCTTGTCCCAACATTACTGTATGGAAGCGAGAGTTGGGTATGCAGAAAAGAGTATGATAGTAAAATTAATGCGGTTGAAATGCGATCTCTACGGAAAGTCTGTGGAGTTAGGCTGACCAACCGCATTCGTAACGACGACGTAAGAGAGCGAGTAGGTATGAAAGAGAGTATTGGTGTAAAGATGTGAAAGGGAATGCTCCGATGGTTCGGACATGTGGAAAGAATGCCGAACGAGCATCTGGTTAAGAAGATATACAATGCGAAAGTGGAAGGATGTAGGTACCGGGAGAGACCGAGACTAACCTACCTAAACCAGATCGGTCATGTACTGAAGGAAGGTGGAGTCAAGAGTCTCCGAAACCGGCGAGCGTGTATGAAGAGAATTATGAATGTTGAGGAAGCGAGTGAAGTATGCAAGGATAGAGTTCTCTGGCACTCTGTTCTCTCTGCCTACCCTGCAAAGGACATGGCGTGATGGTATGTATGTATGTATGTTAATATGTGTTATAAATGAAACTTGCTGGTGAGAAAATGGTACAGTTAGTAATATCACACAAAAACGCTTCTAAACGTCACGAGGGTTATGAATAAAAATCATCATTCTCCTACTCTTATCCCAATTATTTGGGGTCAATACAATATGTACTCTTATTTCATAGTACATACTGTAAAGACCAGACATCAACCCTTCTTGGGAATGTAATTTTTGACCAAACGGCAACAAATGGAGCTGGAACAGGCCGTTATAAGGCTCTAAGTCAGCTTTTAAGACATTCAAGAGTAATGAAAGGCTTGGTAGTATTCATAGCCGCAACCACACAGTAAGGTTAAGAAAAAAAAATATGAGTTGTAAAATTCACAAATTTTATAAATTAGAAAGAATAATTGATAATAATTATTTACTAAAGCAGTTATTTTACTACCAAATAATGTTAATATGAAATAAAAAAAATGTAAAAAAAATTATTATCACAACTAGTTTCATTTAGTTCATCATCATCATTCTCCTACTCTTATCCCAAACTACTAACTAGTTTTATTTAGTTAAAAAACATAATATCCAAAAGTTAGAATCAGTGATAATAATTAATTTTAAATAATAGAATTTTTTTAAGTTTTGAATTTTATTTTTAAACAAATTAAAGCTAGTTTTTAAAAATATTTTTTTTTTACATCCATACATTACATGTATGTTACAATAGGGGTATCAATGTTATATAATATGTATTTACTAATTAAACATCGGAGAGATCACGCAATAATCACTACGCGTGGTAGGTGATGTTGTGATCGCAGTTAGTGTTCTAAGTTTTTCATGATACTGCTATAGATATTATATTCATGATCTTCTCGTCGGTTTTATGACTCATGGGAAAAGTGAGAAGTTATATCACATTATATTTTTAATCTGTCTCCATAGTTCTTGCAAAATAAATTAATATCCCCAACCAAACAGACGCTCCAACGATGAATGGAGTTCTATATTTAGAGCTGATTGTAAATTTTATAATTGTATAACGATATAAAACAGACACATTTGTGAGTTATATTCGTGGCAAACATTATCTGAGTGGTACGCTGGAGTAGGTACGCCTACCTGATGCCGAGACGCAATTTATAACAAATTCGCTCGCGGCACAAACCTAGCCTCGTATACATTAATTCATCAAGCTAATCCATTGTGTATCATAATTTATTAGATCCGAGTAAATTTGCAAACGCGAACTGATTGAAACTGCCACCGTCGCGCCCCGCGCCCCGTGCGCCAGGCTCGTCTTGTAACGCGACCAATTAATATTATTACAATAAACAAACCAACAACGACATTGTGTTATGGTAACTATTGCCACTTATATATTTAATACAATTGTATCACTGTAACATTTGTAATTATTCGTGAGAATAGAATTCACTACTACCTCTGCATAGCAGTGGATGTCATAATAGACGCCTACAAAAAACATCTATGCCCGAGAAAGAAAACTCAATATAAAACCGCTCTATAAACTCATACGTTTTAACAACTTGGTATTTGACCATTTACCTCCCACAGTAGAGGAGGCTCGAGACCAATACTGAGAAATATATGGGCTGAGGTGACGGAGTAACAATAAAATCACTAATCTATTCTTGCCCACGGGTGATCATAAAAGACGACTGAGGTACGTGAGCAGATAACAACTGCAAAAGACAGTAAGTTTGAATATATTTCTTCATTTTGGTAATAGATTATTTTTAATCTTCTAGTTCTTTAATTCTAGGGTTACGTGATATTAACATTACTATTTTAGTAATTTTACTTTAGTTTGTACAGTGGTCGTAATCTTATTGTCTCCAACTCTTTAAGCCCTTCCACTTGATACCCGTATTAATAGGCTTAAAAAGAAAAAATAGTCCGCCATTTTAAAGTAGCGGTTTTAACCAATTTAATATACTATTGAGATAAGAATTTTAGTTTCGGAAAGTTACTTCCCTACTAATATATAAATGTGAATGTAAGTTTGTTTGTTACGTTTTCACGCCAAAACTACTCAAACGATCACCATGAAACATTGTACACATATTCTTGGAGGTATTAAAAGTAACAGAGGATAGTTTATATTAAAAAAAAAATCAAAATTTTTGTATGAAAAATAAAAAAATTGTTTGTCAAAAAATCTCAAAATCTAGCTTCTTCAACGCCATCTAGCAGTCCAGTAATGAAGTTCCAACCCTGAGTATTTTAATACCGTTGCACTGTATTACCGACGGTCAAAAATAAAAATAGGGAATCAAAAACTTTAGGAAAGTAACCTTTTACGCGGGCGAAGCCGCGGGCAGAAGCTTAGAATATTTTTTGAAGACTACGATACCCTGTAAAGCCCTCAAATATAAGGAGTGTATTGAGGGAGACTTTACAAACATGTAATAATTTTTCAAATTACTCACAGACTCAGGACAACAATCTGTGAATCACATAAATTATTGTCCTGTATGAAAATCGAACTCAGAATACCTGGCTCTATAAGTTGGTATCTTTACCACTGTACCAATTGTCATAAAAAATGAGAGAGAAAGTTATTATTGTAATGCCATCGATCTTTGACAAGTGTGCAAAGATTTAATTCAAACAGACATTTTAAAATCATTCAAAATTACGATCAATTTTTTTGTTAAAGATAAAAAGATAAAGATATTTAACTGAAAAGGGTGTAAAAAGGAAAAAAACCGGGAAAAGAATATATCTGCTAGATATTAACTCACTTTAAACGAAATTAGTTATTGAAAGTATATAATAGTGTTACAAGTTCAAGTTTACATTCATTCAAATAATTCAGTAAATAGTTTTTTTAATATTAAAAAGTCGAGTGCCGTTGGAGCTCCATTAGTACTAGATCTAGACTCAACAATTTATTTTGTGAATTGAACTGAACATGGCTGAATAAATAAATCTAATGTACGGTCTCGTTGTAAATTTCAATTATCGTTGGCCGAGTCGATGCGAGCATTCAATGGCAATAACATCTATCTTTAAACGATTACTCACTTAAGAAGCCTCTGTATATTTAATAATTGATAGCTCATAATGTTTACCTTTAATATTTTTGTAATTATTTGCGAATAAATGGTAATATTCCCAAGGAGGGTTTACGTCTGGCAGGTGGCCGGTCATAAAACTATTGTCAACAACTTTTACAATATGTACTATGAAAGAAGAGTACATATTGTATCGACCCCAAGTAGTTGAGATATGAATAGGAGAATGATGAAATGAATAAGTATGAGGAATGATATTAAAGCGAAGCAAATAATTCCACCTGTGGATAGTATAGTAATTAATATACCATATATTAATTATTTGGCTATAGAGGTAACTTGAGAGGTGTTAATGTGATACCCGAAAGGGTAACCCGCCGGGTGGGTTACCGTATATCGGCGGTCAGCTCAATAGCGATGGAGAGTTATGGAGCCGCACGCCACCCTTCCGTTGTCCTGGAAGAATTGGTCGAGTTGCGTCCTGAATAATACAGAATAGTGCCCATAGTTGCCATGCATGCCAGGAGAGTTGGCTATCGCATTTGACGTCATAAGAATCCCAGGAGAGATCACCCATGGCCACCAAAGACAAAGATCGGGTACCGGTTGCCCGCTCGCACGGCGAAGAGGTGTTTGCAGGGTGGGTCTATGGGGTTGCACGCCGCCTCTTCCGTCGCCCCGGACCGATTTGGCGGAGCGCGACCACAACCATAGTCTACCGCTGCAAAAAAAAAGGAGATGTCACCCATTCTCATGACCATTGCTGAAAAGATGTTTACCACTCTCACGAGAAAGTAAGTGGTAGTGACGTCTTATGTTTTTGAACTGTCACCACACGAGAAATCTATAAAATATTTACTTGTATGAATGGCACTGACCTCCAAGTACTCGACAGGTCAGCAACACGTCGTCTCCCTCCTCATGGGGTCCGAGCGTGGTGGTGTTAATGACACGCCCCCAGCGATCCACCACCACCGGCTTCTCTGGAGGCACTGGGGACAAAAGTAAGCATTCTGTCAATATATTATATCTTTTTCTCAAAAAATATACGTCCCATTATTGGCTGTCATGTCGCGGGTCTTTACCAGATAAAGTAAATAAATAATTACTAGTAATTATTCGGCCTTGATCAGACAGGTTGGTATAAAATTTTCTTTCGAAATTTTCTTCTCTTATATTTACGCTTTTCCGTGTGGTGACGAAGTAAGAATACTATTCACCACCCCATATCTTACCCGTGGGTGATCGTACGAGACAACTAAGAGATATAAAACGCATATAATATCTATGCGAGAGAAGGAAAACCCGAAACAAAACCCTATACCAACACGTCTGACCAGTGTAATATAGTAGGTTAATTTCCCTCCTATTACGGAGAAGGCTTGACACAAATTGAACACAGACACAGAAAAACAATTTGGCGATCGTACAAACTATTGTCCTGCGTGGGAATCGAACCTGTGACACTTGACACGGTTAATTGATATTTTAATCACTGCACTATCTGCGCAGTCAAAATTATTAGCTATGTTTAATGTGTATTAATAAATAAAATATATAACTACCAAAGAGTAGACCAATGAAATGATATTGTTGATGATGTTGTGACACATGAGAGGGCTCGTAGTTAGAGGAGCGCCTCTAACATTTTATTATAACGTGTACGTATTTACTATTTTGATATTAAATTTTGTTTTAATTCCCGGGAAAAGGGTTATTGAAGTTTCTACTAACAAACAAGGTCGTCAAGAGTTTGTTACTGTACAATGTGACCTCTGTAATCGTATTCGGCAGGCGTCAGTAGATTCACATTTAATTGAGTGGAACTGTATTCCTGTCGAATTCTTTGCTAGGAGTAGGACCACACTGTTTACAGTTTTCTGTCAACAGCCGTGAGCCAGTCCGTCCGGGTTAGTATCACAATCTTGCAGAAAATCGACGTCTGAGCAGTGCCAAAGTGCTGCTGTGCTCCGTTCGGTTAGCGAGAGAGCCGGCAGCCCAACTTTCTGGGTGGATTTACGGTTTTATTGGTAGACTTCTGGTATTGCAAATGTTCATGAGCAGCAACACTTACCATCAAGTGTGCCGCTTACTGGTTTACCACCAAGAAAGAGCAATAACAAAAAAAATATAAAAAATATGGTGGGACTGGGTTCAAGCCTCGTCCACATTTTATTTTTGGCGGCGGGCTATGGTTCTCCGTGTGGTGACGGAGTAAGAATACAATACCCCCCCCCCCATCTTACCCGTGAGTGATCGAAAGGGACGATTAAAAGATATAAAACGCATACAACATCTATGCAAGTGAAGGAAATCTCGAAACACAACCCTATACCAACACATCTGACCAGCGTGGTAGAGTAGGTCAATTACCCTCCCATTATGGAGGAGACTGGACCCCAACAATGGAACGTATATGAGATGAGATCAGGGGCGATAGAAGGAATAGACCTCGTTCATAACAGGAGGAACATTGATTTTATTATACCATACCGGTAAGATAGGTTGATATAATGTTTTGTTTCGAGTTCTCCATCTCTTATAGTGATGTTATCCGTTTATAATAACCCTTAGTCTTCTTTTAAGATTCAAGACAAAAAAGGAGGTGATGATTTTTTATTATTACTCTGTCGTCATACGGAAAATAAGAGCTGTGGGATATGAAGTTTCGGATCTGTATACGAATATACGAATAATATTATACCAGATTGGGATACGGTTACTTGTATATTTTCGGATTACCGATATGTCTGGGGCTCCGTAAGGCCCATAATATGTCAAGAAAAAGTACTGTGTTATTCAAACAACTTAGTGATGGTTTTCTTAAATTCACGTACATACGTTCCCGAGTTCGACACGGCACCTCCGTATGTCAAGGGAGAAATAACCTATTGCATTTATAACTTATCGTACATGATCACAAGAAGACCTTTAGATACGGTGTAAAGTGTACAACAATAGGTAGAAGGGAGGACGGATGTCCGTTGGTAAATATTGCAAGACCATTAACAGGAAACCAGGATCATTTTTAGAAAATGAGTTTATGAGAGATGTGTAAATATATATATATATTGTCCAGAAAACAATACTATTCCAACACTTATCGATATAGAAAAAGATTTGAAGAATTGATTACACAGGTGGCATAGTGGTTTAATACAGAATCTACCATGCCCGTGTCGTGGTTCGATATCTACACAACACAATATTTTGTGCGATTTTTAATCCATAGTTCTGAATTTGAGTGTAATTTGTATTTGTAATTATATTTTTGTGAAGTCCTTTACAATATAGGGATTGCTTTTTAATGCATAGATAATGACTTCAAAAAAAATATTAAAGAATAAATCTAAGTCACATATACTATCTAATCTATGTCAGCCGATACTTAGCTTGCAGTCAAACGTAATGATTTCAAAAAGTTGCTCATAATTCTTGGGTGAATTAATATCGACCCGTTATAGAAGTTGACCGTTGCTCTAATACTTTCATAATCTACACATAAGCTGCCCTAAGGAGGCTCTGTGCGATCGAATACCTCTCACGGCATCTCACGCCTCCTTAGGATTACATAAAAATGACTGACTCAAGTAAATATAAACAGTCTTTAGTGTGAACAACCATATCTGTACACAAAGAGATATGTAACTTATCTATGTAGGTAATACTTTTACTTCTATCTAACGACCTATAGTTTTGTATTTACTTCTATACTTTTAGAATTCCGGCACTAGCTCCAACAAATTCCATGAACTACGGAAGGTTCGATGGCGATAAACCGATCTAGCTAAGTTTCGTTTAGAGAAAATCTCGTTTTATTAGTATTTTCAGACAATAAAAAATATAATTAGAGTAAGAAGATAAATTTAACCACTGTCATCATGAATTAAAATAAATAAATTAGGGGTATCGAGTCTTTTAATCCAGACTGCGGCAGTTCAATATCTAGTTATGCCTTCTTTTTCAAGTTTATTTTTGGTATGAAAAATATTGTACGTATATTAGAAAAACAATTATTGGGTGTATCTCTTTATTAACGCATCGGTACCCAAAACAATGATTGTTATAATGTTTGAGAACCTCTCATGTGTTTAACCAGAAATACCAAAGATACTTGCCAATAGATAGCGTTGTTAAAAATTCAAAGCTAGATATTGTTTTAATGTGTGTTCAGGTAGCTTCAATGATGATTATGGACAATTATCATTTTATAATACACTTTAAAGAATAATATTCACTTAACATTTATAAAATAGGACATAAAAAAGAGAGCCTGTTTTTTATTTCCTATCTTGAAAATATTTTACGCACGACACACTGTCTCCGAGAAAGGAGCTTGGTGAGAAAACAAAATTTGGACAAGCCACTCGCCAAGCGTTCAAAGCATCGATCTTACATAGCACTAATATATTAATCAGTATGTGCGTTACATTTTTTATGGTTAATTCACCTGCCTGCTGCTGTAATAAACTCACATTTAAAATTTTACGTATGCCACATCCTTAGCAGACTGATGCAGATGTAATTTGCTTCATATGATCAGAAGGCCGGCCTATATTTTACATGAAAGATTGACATTGCTATTTAAGACTGGCAGCATGGTAAAGCAGAAGCGTTGTAGATAATGTACTGAGAAGAGCATATTATCTATAGGCAATAATCAATATTCATCACTAGACTACTCTCACCACACGTTGCGTGTGATCGGCACAAAATATTCCTACCTTCCAATGATTTCTGTCAGCCATCATACCTGCAATCACTGCTTTCACACTATTTTTCGGTTGCCCACAATTTTTATGTCCATCCAAAATTAATATAACCTTTCTTGTGGCATTTCATCCCTTCTTATCACATGTCCATACTAAGATAATCCCATGCGTCTAATCTTCTCTATCACTGTTATCACTCTTACCCTCAATATACTCATTTCTTATCTTACCTAATCTAATTACACTGCAAATTCATCATAACATTCACATCTCAAAAGCATACACTCTCCTCTCATCCCTTTTTTTAATGCACAATATTCAGATCTATGGATCTGAATATATATGTATAGACTACCGACTCTCGTACATTTTTCCCGATAGACAAAAATAGGGAGGCATGCTTTCACATACACCATTATTGAACTCGGGTTTCCTTGATTATTGGAGACTAATTGACCTAGTAAAATGGACAGTTCAGCAAACATTTATTTTTAAAAAATCGCAATAATTTTATGATCAATTGCCTTCTTGACGTTAACCCTCCTTGATAATGTAATTATTGACCAGATCAAAACAGATGGGGTTTGTATAGATTTATGATTAGTTCTTAGTCGTTATTTATGAAGCTTTATTATTTTGTTACTTATGAACTTTTATTATAATATCGCTTAATCAATGTCTCGTGATTATAAATTTTAATTGTTAGTTGACTAATCCTTAAGCCTAATTTGTGAAATATTTGCATGCTAATAGAATATGCATTAATGTACCTTATATGAATGAGATTTCAAAACTAAATCTCAAAATAACTACTATTTGAATACATTTTATTTTCCTTTTTTTCGATTTCTTTTTGTGTGTGCTTAGCTGTTAGCCGTAGACGGCTCTGACAGCTTTACGGGGACTATGGGTGAGTGCTAAGGGCTTACAACCCGATTTGAATACAATTAATTAATATAACTATTAATAAAATGTGTGAAAAACAAATAAGATGTAAGTACGTATTCACAGAAGTTAGGCGTTCAATTTATAACGGAACGGTTAAAATCAAACAGAATTAATAATTATATATGTATGTTGAAAGAAGAGTGAATGCTGGTAATAAAGTGAATGGGGCACTGTACGCTTTTATGAAGAGTAGGAATGTATCTAAAAAGGCACGCCTAGCTGTACATAAGGGAGTATTAGTGCCCACTCTCATGTATGGCAGTGAAAGTTGAATTTGGCAGGGAAGACATGAAAGTAGAATAAATGCTGTAGAGATGAGAGCTCTTCGTAGTATGTGTGGTGTAAGTATGAAAGATAAAATTAGGAATAGTGTTATAAGAGAGCGCTGTGGTGTGAATGAAGAAGTAGTGACAAAGATAAAAAAGGGTATGCTGAGGTGGTTTGGACACGTGGAAAGAATGAGTGAAGAAAGGTTGAATAAACAAGTATACAAAGCGAGTGTGAGTGGGACGACTACAAGGGGAAGACCACGTCGTAGTTTCCTGGATCAAATTGAAGATGTGTTAGTGAAAGCTCAGATTAAGAGTACGCGTAATCGTAGGGCATGCATGAAGACTGTGATGAGCGTGAATGAAGCGATGGAGGTATGTGAGGACCGTGGTTTGTGGCAATCCGTAGTCTCTGCCTACCCCTCTGTGAAACAGGCGTGAGACTATGTATGTATGTATATGTATGCATAAATTCCTTCAAAACTATGAATATAACCTTGAAAGGGAACGGGGTCGATATAGTTTATAGTAATAGTTAATCACTGTGCAAACAATCTATTTGAACTCTTACACATGAACCGTCCAGCGAGGTAGGTATCGTTATCATAACCTAAGTGAAATTACTATACCCTTATTAATTAGTCAGGACACACACACACACAATAGCTACGTACATATATATCTGACGGCGTAAATTAATTAAATCAAACATAAAACAATATCGAATGAAAGCTGGCCCCGGGCGCGCGCCGCCGATACCAATTAATCAGCTCGATACAGCGCCAGGTGATCGGGGCGGATCGGCAGTGCCGCGCGATTAGCACCCGGCCCGCACCGACTGGCCCCTCAACACACTAATCTGTATATACAACAGCATAAGGTTCGCATTCCCTCGGCCAGCACTCATCAGGACTTCCAATCCGCCACACTGGTGGGTTATTTCGGCCGTTGCCGTTTAAAGCATCAAAGCCCAATTGGGTTTTACATCCGACACAGTAGCATCGTCCAATCTAACTTTAGCCTCTAATACTACGCAGAACGGTCGCCTCAAAACGTTACCGGCTTTGCAACATTTTTATTTGTCCGCTCCAAAATATATACTTTGACGATCAACGAGCGAAAGCCGAGCTATTCATTAAAATTTCAAACAAAATGCCTTTTCAAACTTGTGTATATTTTAGCTTCCTTCGTTACAAAATTAAATGGAAAAGTAACAAAGCCGGCGGCTACACTAGCGCCAACATAAAACGACTAAAGTATTGACAATGTTTAAAATCAATTTGAAATGATAATGAAAAGTGACATAATCTTCATTGGAATTCATTGAAAAGCATTCAATAATAACAGAGGTTAATTGAAACACAATAGTCTGTAATCAGATCGTGGGCGGTGGAACGATAGCGGGCCGCCATATGCCGCGTCGATTGTGAGACGAACGCTTTCAGTAACGAATATAAAACGTTCGGTGAAGAGAAATAGGGGCCCTCGGTAGTCGTCCGGTTTGTAGTTACGTACAAACAAGCTTGCTAAAGTTGCCGTGAAATGGGAGCGGGCTATCGGTACTGTGTTCTGTAGCGCTTGTGTGTCGAACAGGGCCAGTGGAGCGACAACGTACCGACTAAGGCGGCTCGCTCAAACCAACGTGCGAACGTAATGTGCTGCACCAGTTTAAGGATACCGTGTTTCTTTATTTGTTAGCACCCGGATATTCTGTTTACGATTATATTCGGTAGTTAACAACTTAACAACTTTTGTGCGAGTCAATATAGACCCAACGGTACTTAATTTGAGCAAAATTTATTTTGAGAATTTTTCTCGATAGCTGGTGGTCGGTCATGTATAAATTGGAATATATAGAACGGTATTAAGTTAAATACACTATAATTATACCTTTTTTTTTTTTTTTTTTTGGGGGGTGGGCTACGGTCGGCGCACTCCTCGCACCACTCCATCCGGGGTGACAGAGGGGCGTAAGCGCGCACACCCGTAACCCACCCGTGACGTCGCCTTCGTCGTTGGGCCGACCACCGGAGCAGAGTGACTTGACGTCAGTGGTCGGCCCGACGGAATACCCCTGAGGAGTACCCTCTCCTCGACCGACATCCCCCCCTCGGGTAGGATGTCGGTCTTTCCTCACGCGGTCGGCCTCTCGGCGGGTGACGGACTAATTCCCCGATCCAGTCACCCGCGGCCTCGGCTAGGGCGGCATCAGGCGCAGGTAATCGCGCCTGCGCCGCCCCAGTCGCCGGCGGCGGCTCGCGCCGTCGAGGAGACGCTCCTCGCGCACGCGCTCCGCCGCCTCCTTCCGCGAGACTACTGCCTCGCAGAAGGTTGCGACCGCGTCCCAGTTCCTGACGCTGTCGAGCATCGCCCTGGCGATGGTCGGCAGCGTCAGGTCGGCACCGATGATTGCGACGAGTTCACGACGCTGCTCTGCCCAAGCGGCACAGACCTCGAGCGTATGCTGCGCCGTGTCTTCGTCGCAATCGCAGTGGTGGCAGGACGGTGTACTCTCCCTCCTGACGACCTTGTGCAGGTATTTGGCGAAGCATCCATGCCCCGTCAAAACCTGCACCAGTCGGAAGGAGAGCACCCCGTGCCGCCGTTCCAACCACTGCATCAGCACCGGCCGGAAGGCCTCTACGGTCCGCACACCGAACCGAGGCCTCTCCAGCCGGACTGCCCAACGGGCAATGACATCTAGGCGGGCGTCAACGCGCCAGGCGGTGAGTTCCCTCAAAGAGACCACACCGCCCTCCGCGCGCACCCCCGACACCCGCCGATACAAATCGGCGAGCATTTCCGCCTCCAGGTCCCACGGGGGACTCCCGGCCAACAGGCACGCTGCCTCCGTCGCCACCGTGCGGTACCCGCGTACAGCCCTGACCGCCATGGCCCTCTGTGGTCGCCACAGAAGAGCCCTGAGTCGGACGGTCAGGGACCCCGCCCACACCGGTGCGCCGTACAGGGCCATCGACCGGACGACCCCCGTGTACAGCTGTCGGCACGTAGCGCTCGGTCCGCCCACATTCGGCATTAGCCATGAAAGGGCGGACGCCGCGCCGACGAGCCGCGGAGCGAGCCTGCGGAAATGCTCCCGAAACCACCAATGCTCGTCGAGCACCAGGCCCAAATACCTCATATGGGCCCGGATGCTGATGTCAACCGAATTGACGGTGATCGAAACGCCGATGGGAGGGCCCATGTGGGGCCCATGGAACAAGAGGGCCTCCGTCTTGTCCAGGGCCACCCTCAACCCCAGCGCCTCGATCCGCCTGACGATCTCTTCGGTGCCGAGAGTCGCCAGGCCTGCCGCCTCCTCCAGCGTCCCACCGCGGGCTGTGACGAGCGTATCGTCGGCGTAACAGATCACGCCCAGCCCGGGTGGGAGGCTCCCTCTCAACGCCCAGTCGTAGCCGATGTTCCACAGGGTGGGTCCAAGGACCGACCCCTGTGGGACACCGCACGTCATGGGCGTTCGCACAACGTCCCCTACTCGGTTGGTGTAGAGGACGCTGCGCCCCTCCAGATAGTCTGCCACTAGCCGCCTCAGGTAAACTGGCACTCCGTGGTATCGGAGCGCCTCCCTGATGCAGCTAAATGGCAGACTATTGAATGCGTTGGCGATGTCCAGGGACACCACCAACAGCACTCCTCCGCCGGCGACGGCCTCAGTCGCCACGGCCCTCAGGCGCAGCAGAGCCGCGATCGTCGAACGACCCCTCCTGAACCCAAACTGGGCGTCCGACAGATCGGGCCCCGTGCCAACGAGGTGCCGCTCGATGCGGGCAGCCAGCACCCTCTCCAATAGCTTGCCCGCATCGTCAAGCAGCACGATAGGCCTGTAGGCCGAGGCCAACTCTGGAGACCGTCCCGGCTTCGGCAGGAGCACCAGCCTCCCCTCCTTCCAGCACCCAGGGAACCGCCCGGACGCTAAACACGCGTCGAACAGCCCCCTGAGGCGGGGACACAGGTGGCCGAGGACCAGGGCCAGCACGCGGTTGGGAACACCGTCGGGCCCGGGGGCAGTGGATTTGCTGCGCATGCGCGCCACCGCCACCCCCATCTCGGTTGCCGTGATGGGCGGAACACTGTCATCGTCGGCCTCCCGGTCAGTGTCTGGCGAAGCCATGACCGGGGGCGTGTGCTCCGCCCGTCGCGGGAACAGGTCCTCGATGACCCTGGTGAGGAGGCCGGGCTGGAGGGTCTCGGTGAGGGGGGGGCCCCGCGCGCGGAGCTTACTCAGCGCCGCGCGATAGGGGTGACCCCAGGGGTCTCGATCGAGACCGTCCAGCATCTCCTGCCGACTGACGTCCTTGGCGGTACGGACGGCCAGCCTGAAGGCCGACCGCGCATTGCGGTAGCCCTCATAAAGCCGGCCCTCCCGCTCCTCATCACGATGGTGCCGCCGGCTGCGGGTGTAAGCCCTCCGGGCGCATATACATGCGGCCCGAAGATCGGCCAGCTCCCGGGACCACCAGTGGACAGCCCTTTTCGGGGGCAGACACCGTACACGGGGCATGGCCGCATCGCAGATCTGCGTCAACGCATTGCGGATGCGGCCAGCCTCGGCGTCCACCCCGTCCAACTGGTGGGCAGAGGACAGCCACGAGTGAACGATGGCTGCCTCCGCCAGCAGGTCCCGGTCCAAACGACCCACAGCCCATCGCGGGAACGCGGGACGTCCGTCCGCCTGATGACCCCTGCCGGGCGTCGGGAGGGTCCGGGAGACCTCCATCCGGATATACCGGTGGTCCGATAGGGTCTCAACCTCCTCCGCGACGCACCAGCTCCTCACGCGTGCGGCGACAATGGGGCTAGCGAACGACAAGTCCACTATCGACCCGCCCCGCTGCCGCACGCACGTATGCACCGAGCCCCTGTTCAACAAACAGAGGCCCAGTGCCGCCGCCCACTCCTCGACCGCCCGTCCTCGGTCGTCCGTCCTGGGGGACCCCCACGCCATGGACTTGGCGTTGAAGTCCCCCAGAACGAAGACTTGGCGCGGTGCCAGTCGCCGTAACGAGGCCCCTAAGATGGTCAGGGAGGCCCCAAAATCAGTCACGCTCCTGTTAGGGGAGAGATAGACTCCGAAAAGCGTAATCTCTCCCCAGTCCGCCGCGACGTATCCGACGCCCCTATCCCTAAGGGTCAGGGACGACGAAGGCCACGACGTGGAGGCGACGATTGCCACAGTGCCGTCGGTGCTACCCAGCCAGTTAGGTCGGTCGGGCACCACGTACGGCTCTGCGGCTACGGCTACTGCTATCAACCACTCCGCCATGGCTTGCAGGAAAACGTCCTGCGCACCGGCGGAGTGGTTGAGATTGGCTTGGAGGAGACGGATGGCTTCGTGGTCCATTAACGGGCCGTATCCATCGTCTCCTCCTCCGCGCTAACGGGCGATCGGGTCGCGATCGGAGCGGGAGCGGGCCCGGTCGATGAGCCGCCCCGCCCCTTTGGGGCCGATGCCGGGGGTCTGCAGTCCCCAGAGCCCATGCGGTGCTTGGCAGGCCTATTGCCCGCCGCACACGCGGGGCAGTGGGGCACCGCAGAGCACGATGCTGCCTGGTGCCCAGCCTGACCGCAGCGGAAGCATAGCCCGCTGCAGTCAAAGCAGTTGCGACACGTCGGTCGGGTATGCCCGACCGCCATGCATTTGTAACACCTCGCGGGCCGGGGCTCCAGCACAGTTACCCGCGCCGAACTCCAGCCCACGAGGAGCCTGCCTGAGTCGGCCAATTTCTTGACCGACTCCACCGGGCACTGCACCCAGACAGCACCGACGCCGGCCGGACCAGGACGGATGGTGCCAATCCGGACGGTGTCCGAGGCACATCCGGTACGCACCATAATGGCCTCCCGGACGTCCTCCACCGTCACGGAATCGTCCAGACCCGTGAGGCGCATCTCTGCGCACTTGACGGGCCTGGCGATTCGGACTCCATCCTCCGGCCCGAACAGCCCCCTCAGCTTCGAGGCCACACTATCAGCCGCCTTGGCGCCCTCGGCCCCAGGGAACTCGAGAATTCGAGCCCCTGTCCGGGCCTTGCGGGTCCTCGCCTCGACGCCCCCGATGTCGGAGACGTCCAGCTCCCGCCGGGCGCGTCTTAGGACAGCCTCATAGTTGAGGCCCCTCTCGGCCGCCTCAGGCAGCACGGTGATAATGACCGCAGCTGTCTTCGGCGACTTGAGGCCCCTGCGCGACCTCTTTCCCCCTTTGTCGGCTCCCGCCTGTGGAGCAGCAGCCACAGCGGCACTCTTGGCTGCCGCTCTCCGTTTCTGACCGCGTTCCTTCCTGCTCCGCCCAGCCACCTGCCAGCCCTGTTCGAGCCTGGCAGCAGCGCTGGGCACAGCAGGCGCAGTCGCGGGTGCGCTGGCCGGACTATAATTATACCTGACAAAATATTGTTTATTACGACGGTAATAAACAATATTCTAAGTAGACGTACTTAGAGGTCTCTCTGAGGTGGGATAACACCTTAATCGTCATGCATGGCAAGCGAGTTGGCATATGCAGTCGGTGTTATGGCTTCCCAGGAGATGGCTCTCGTTCGATCTGCTGATATTGTCTAAGCCGATGTTATAACTGTTACTGTGTACTGTTACGTCACGTTGCAATCGTGAATGTTTTAGATTTTACCTGTTTTATGTTTTAGGTTAAGGTACCGACTTACCGTGCCAGTGCCGCGGGTTCGATTTCTTCGTAGAGTAATACTTTGTGCGATCAACAAACTGTTGTTTAGAGTCTGGGTCCACCGCAATACGAGGATTGCTGTAGTGAATGAAAATAAATAAATAAAAATGAAATTAAATATGCAACCCCCATTCTGACGGGTATTATAACTGACGACTTGAAGGATTTAAGCTGAGTAGAAATACTATATTTCTACAAGAAAAGAAAACTTTAAAATAAAATAAAATTCATCTAGCTTGCGTCGAACAATTGTTCTATTATTCAAGAAGAGGTTTTTTTCCAATAAAATGTTGAAAATTGTAAATAATTTGACAATGAAACATTGCTAAGATCTAGTTTTTTTTAAATATGTTTAATTTTGAATTGTATCGCCTGACTTTGCAAATATGGAATAAATAGAATTTCGAAATTAGCCACGTAACAAATATTAAGTTTAATGTACACAACATAAAAAAATCATGCCTGAACATAATAAAAGTCAAAAGTTAAAGTTCATCATTCTCTTTCTGCAGTAACAGTAAAAAGGCTATAGAAACGTGAAATTGCTTTTCGATATCGACTACAATCGCGTACTAAATTCGATTGTAGTAATGAGGTGCGCCGGGCGGCCGGGCCCGCCGCGGACGGCTGCGACTCAGGAGGGACAAATCCAATTAATGTTAGCCATATTCGAGTCGCAATTACATAAACTCCACCGGGATCACACATTTCACACTCATTATATTAAACTCGATCATATGGATTTAGTTGGTCCGTTGCTCGACCAGGAATTTAACGAATTTAGAGTTCTGATTTATCGCCTGTGGTGTAAATAACTTTGGTGATTTGGTTTTGAGAAAGTTGTTAATGATTTCAATATCTATAAGTTTATTATTATCTATAACTAAACTAAATGGTATTACCATTTAGTATAGTTACTACTATGGTATTACCATTTAGTTTAGTTACAATTAATATTCTATTACGAGACTATCTCCACAACTTCTCATCCCTAGAACACATTATAAGTTTCATTATTTCATTATTTGTCTACTTCTATCCGATTTACTTGGGATTGGTGCAATATGTACTTCTCTTTCATCGTGTATATTGCAAAAGTTATTGGCAATAGTTTTATGAGCAACCACCTGCTTGACGTCAACCCTCATTGGGAATGTAATTGTTGACTAAACGGTATTTGATGGAATTGACCCAGGTCGTTATAAATATATTATAGGTAAATATAACGTTTTTTAATTTTAGGTAAAATTAAAGTTTTCAAGGCAAATATATAAATAATAGCATCGGAATATTTGTTCTGCGTAGAGATTGAGACGAGAATATGGAACAGCAAGATACTGCTTTAAGCCTTACGCTACTTAAGTACAAATGATAAATGTATATTCAGTAACAAAGAGAAATACTTGGAGGGGCATAATTATGTTAAATATAAATACTTGGTAAAGGATTGTGTAGATTAAACGAGTTATAAGAATAAACAATCAGTCTGCGGCGATTATAAATTCATTATGATCCGCAGACCGTTACTAATGGCATTAAAACCTTTGCTCTCTTGATTAAACCAATCTTTTTGTAGGATTTTGTTTATTCTAGAAATTATAAAAGGTTTGTGTGAGCCTACGGCGAACCTCCTAATTGTTTCATTCGGGCCTAAATAAATGAATTCTTTATTAAGTTGGTAATCCCTAAGTGTCTGATACTTCTGCGCTGATACTTTAGCGTCTTAAAGTATCCAAAGTGTGTATAAAAGTATATAAAATCTACATAATTGTTTGTCAAGAGGTCGTTCTGAGATATTTGGGTAAGCTCAACGCCTAAAAAGTGTCGTTTCTGGAGAAAATAGCCGTTATCTGGATGCTAGGGACACGCTTCATCCAATTATAATTGCTCACCTTATCTTGCAAAAATTGTTTTCTTCGTGAATATTTAACATCAATAAAAGTCTAATATCAGCTTTTTACATCTTTGATATAAATCTTTAGATTTTTTTACCGTTCGTAAAAGACGTTTTTGATGACCGCCGCGTTGAAACCGTAACCGTTAATGGTGTCGTACCACAACTGTCGGTGCTCTCACGAACGTTTTTCATTTTGCATTTAATTTATACATTTTACTTATAATACATTGTTATGAAAATGAGAACACGAGTGAGTGATAGCTAGGTACTTATTAGAAAGTATTTTAAGGGAAGGAATAGTCTCAAGCTAAGACTAAAAGTATATTCGTGAGGGGCATCGACATGAAATAAATCACACATTTCAGGTACAAAATTTCAAGAATACACAAGTTTAAACGTTATAGAAAATAGAGTTTGCAGCTCTATACATTTAGCGCGGTTTCAGTTTCAAGTAATTATCTTTATAATTTTTGCTGTTTAACGGTGGCCCGAAATACTACCAACTTTTACATTGCCCATGGTGGTCGAAAACTTCACATCACACACCTGGGTCAACTCACTCCATCTCATGCTGTCTGGTCAATAGTTACATTGACAAAGGGCGTTAACGTCTGGCAGATGGCTGATCATAGAACAAGTGTTAATTACTTTTGCAATATATACGATGTAGGAGGAGTACTTATTGCGGCGCCTCCAAGTAACCAAGAGCAAGGTGATGTTAACGATGATGAGTTTTAAGTACTAAAATATGCGTGAGACAGGGAGATGTCATCTCTCCAAAACTGTTCACCACTGCACTGGAAGATGTCTTCAAGCTCTTAGACTGAACCGGACTCGGCATCAACATCAATGGCGAATACATCACTCACCTTCGATTCGCAGACGATATTGTCGTTATGGCAGAATTCATGGAGGACTTGGGCACCATGCTCAACGATCTCAGCAGGGTATCCCAACTAGTGGGTTTACGAATGAACACGGACAAGACGAAAGTCATGTCAAATGCCCATGTCATTCCTGTCCCAGTCCTAGTTGGGAATGCGATTCTTGAAATTGTCGATTATTATGTTTACCTTGAACAAACAGTCCAGTTAGGTAGATCCAATTTCGAGAAAGAGGTCAGCGGACGAATCCAACTCGGTTGGGCAGCGTTCGGGAAACTTAAGACGATCTTCTCGTCCAACATACCTCAGTGTCTGAAAACACAGGTCTATAACCAGTGTGTGTTACCAGTGATGACTTACGGCACGGAAACGTGGTCCCTAAATGTAGGCCTCATAACCAGGCTCAAAGTCGCTTAGCGTGCTATGGAGCGGGTTATGAATAATATATATAATATATAGAATCCGAAATACAGAAATCCGCAGACGAACGGGTGTAACCGACATAGCACGAAGAATTAGCACGCTGAAGTGGCAATGGGCAGGCCACATCGCTCGAAGAACCGACAACCGCTGGGGAAGAAAGGTTCTAGAGTGGCGACTATGTACCGGACGACGCAGTGTGGGACGCCCCCCACTAGGTGGACAGACGACCTAGTGAAGGTTGCTGGGCGTCATTGGATACAGGCGGCACAGGACCGTACTCTGTGGCGTAAAATGAGGGAGGCCTACTTTCAGCAGTGGACGGCAATAGGCTGAAATGATGACGATGATGATGAAATATTTCCATATATAGTCATTTGGCCTGTTGGCCTGTGGTCCAATCTGATGTCATTTGTCCAATAGTCCAGTCTGAAGTCATTTGGAGAAAAATCTAGGTTGAGTAAGGAGGTAGGCGTATTTATTATCACTTGTACTTTTTTAATGATATGCACCTTTCGCGGCACTTGTTATCAATGGTAGATACATGTATGGGGTACGATACCAGAAACCTCCACGTGGTGTACCCTGGGTGCGAGCGACAGTCCCCCAGATCCTTCTGAAGAATTGTCGCTCGCAGCAAATTTCTGGCGCAAGGGGGGGTTCCCCAGCAATAGGTTGAGCTCCAATTCGCTCCTGACCCTCTAGTTGTAGAGGGTAGAGGAGGCGAAATTTCGGACGGGCCCGGTCACTCATTAATTTGAGGGCTGGGCAGGCTTATGTCACCGCCGACATATCGTTAACCTGATATCTTGCTTCAAGACATATTGTCGTGGGGCGTAGTTTCAGGAGCGAGTGTCTTGGCTTAACCGCCCGGACCGCGAGGAAGACAACCTCTATAAAGAATTCGACCATCGAATTCGGCAATCACCCAGAATCTTAAGTTCTGGCGTGCGGCGAGAAGATGCATGGCAGATGGGCTGTTCTGTTCTTAGCACGCTCCAGCCAGGGTACCGGCCGACCCCCTGGTTGGTAAATGTAGGCTTGCCCGGGTACAGGGATCTTTGCCCGGGTCGACGGTTTCTCTCCCATTCTCGTGGGAACCATATGGATTTACCTATTTTACCTTCACCAGACGGGAATCCAGAGGATTCCCACATCAAGGCCTCGTCAAGCCAATGCAAAACTGACCAAAACGACGTCTCGTCCTTAGGACTGGAGGCGTCCGCGAAGGGCCCGGTACCGACCACACCCCCCCAACCCTCGAAGACGAAGAAGCGTCGACCAGCGCGGTTCACGTGGGGGAAAGCCGCGAAAGCGAACGCTCGCGAAAAGAAGCGGAGTTCCGAAAACCGTGAGCGTTACGCGCGCGAGCGGGGTAAAGACGGCGGCAGATCCACTGCAGAGCCGTCAACGGACGAGGGCGACAATTCTGTTGCAGAGTTGCCCAGAGACGAGGGCGCTTGGCCGTTCTGGAGGCAAGGCTGCCTCCGGAACCACGTGTTCGGCCGCCTCTCGCCGCGGATAAGCGGCCATATGCGGCACTAGACCCCGCCCCGCTGCCTTGTCAGGGTGGCCGCGTGGGGGGTAGCTACGCCGCGGCCGCGGCTGGGCCCACGCCCAAGGGGCCTGCTCCGAGGAAGAAGAAGTCGGCACCGGCTCCTGCTAGAACGCAGTCATTGCCCGCAGCGGCGCCGCCGGCGACGACCAGCGCGCCCGCGGCTGCGCTTTCCGCGCCTATCGCGTCTGCTGCGCCCAAACAGGGTTAGCAGGTGGCCGTGCGCGGCAGGAAAAGTCGCGGCCAGAGAAGGAGAGCGGCGGCCAAGCGCGCCGCTGAGGCCCCCGCTCCCCAGGCAGGAGCCGTCGGAGGCGAGAAGAGGAAGAGGCCGCGCAAGGGCCTCCGGCCGCTGAAGACAGCCGCAGTGGTGATCACTGTGCTGCCTGAGGCGGCCGAAAGGGGCCTCAGCTATGAGGCCGTTCTGAGGAAAGCCCGGCGGGAGCTTGACGTCTCCGACATAGGAGGCGTCGAAGCCAGGCCCCGCAAGGCCCGGATAGGGGCTCGGATTTTAGAGTTCCCAAGTGCGCCGAAATGCGCATCGCGGGTTTGGACGACTCCGTGACGGTGGAAGACATCCGGGAGGCCATTGCCTCGAAAACCGGGTGTCCCCTGGACACCGTCCGGGTTGGCGCTGTCCGGCCCGGTCCGGGCGGCGTAGGTGCCGCCTGGGTGCAGTGCCCAGTGGAGTCGGTCAGGCAACTGGCCGGCTCAGGCAGGCTCCTCGTGAGCTGGAGCTCAGCGCGAGTAACCGTGCTGGAGCACTGGCCTGCGAGGTGTTTCAAGTGCATGGCGGTCGGGCATACCCGGCCAACATGCACTAATTGCTTTGACTGCAGCGGACTCTGTTTCCGCTGCGGTCAGACTGCGGCACATGGCGGCATCTTGCGCCGCCCCACCCCACTGCCCCGCGTGTGCGGCGGGTAATAAGCCTGACAAGCACCGCATGGGCTCTGGGGCATGCAGACGGTGGTCTGCAAGCCGGTGGGCTTCGACCCCAAAGGGGCGGAGCGGCCTTTCGACCACGGCCGCTCCCGCTCCTAGCGCGGCCCGATCGCCCGCCAGTGAGGAGTTGATGGATACGGTCCACTAATGGCTGCCCAATCCACTCACCTCCTACAGGCCAACACCAACCACTCCGCCGGTGCGCAGGATCTTCTCCTGCAATCCATGGCGGAGTGGTCGATTGGTGCCACCGTAGTCGTGGAACCGTACTGTGTACCTGATCGCCCCAATTGGGTGGTCAGCCGGAACGGAACCACGGCAATCGTCGTCTCCACGCAGCGGCACTTCCCGTCCTTGTCCCTGTTGGATAGGGGCGAAGAATTTGTCGCGGCGGAATGGGGAGGGGTCACGCTCTACAGCGTATACCTCTCCCCTAATAGGAGAATGGACGATTTCGGGTTCTCCCTCACTACATTGGAGGCCTCGATACGGTGATTGGCACCAGGACTCGTCCTGGTCCTGGGGGACTTCAACGCCAAATCCACGGCGTGGGGGGGCGGAGTCGGCCATCGTGAACACGTGGCTGTCCTCACCACCCCCAGCGGATGGAGTTAATGCTGAGGCTGGCCGAATTCGCGATGCGCTAACGCAGATATGCGATGTGGCCATGACCAGGGTACGGCGTCTACCTCCGAGGCAGGGGGTCTACTGGTGGTCCCCAAGACTTGCAGACCTTCGTGCGGCGTGCATTAGTGCCTGGAGATCCTACACCCGCAGCCGGCGGCGTCGCCGAAATGATGAGCGGGAGGGCCAGCTGTATGAGGCGTACCGCAGTGCACGGACTGCCTTTCGGCTGGCCATCCGGTCCGCCAAGGACGCGAGTTGGCAGGAGATGCTGGACGGTCTCGACCGTGACCCCTGGGGTCGCCCGTACCGCGCGTCACTGAACAAGCTTCGCGCGCAGGCCCCCCCCCCCCCCTCACCGAGACTCTCCAGCCCGACTTCCTCTGTAGGGTGGTCAAGGAGCTGTTCCCGCGGCAGTTTGAGCACACGCCTCCGGTCATGGCTTCGCCAGATCACGACCGGGAGGCCGACGAGAGTGTTCCGCCCGTGACGGAGTCAGAAGTGGGGGTGGCTGTGGCGAAGATTCGTTCCGCCACCACGGCCCCCAGCCCGGACGGAATTCCAGTCCGGGTGTTGACGTTACTCCTCGAGCATCTGGGACCTCGCCTCAGGCAACTGTACAACGCCTGTTTGACGTCTGGGCAGTTCCCTGAGTGCTGGAAGGAGGGGAGGTTGGTTCTCCTGCCTAAGACGGAGGCCCTTCTTTTCCATTGGCCCCGCGTAAGGCTGCCTATCGGCGCCTCGTTAGTCGTCAACTCCATCCACATCAGTATCTAGGCCCATATGAAGTATTTGGGTCTGGTGCTCGACGGGCGTTGGTGGTTCCGGGAGCATTTCCGCAGGATTGCTCCCCGGCTGGTCGGCGCAGCGTCTGCCCTATCGAGGCTCATGCCAAACGTGGGCGGACCCAGCTTCGAGGGCCGACGGCTGTATGCGGGGGTGATCCGCTCAATGGCCATGTACGGCACACTCGTGTGGGCGAGGTCTCTGACCGTCCAGCTCAGAGCTTTTCTGTGGCGCCCACAGAGAGCCATGGCGGTCAGAGCCATCCTCGGATACCGCACGGTGTCAACTGAGGCGGCACGCCAATTGGCCGGGACACCCCCGTGGGACCTAGAGGCGGAGATGCTCTCCGACCTCTACCGGCGGGTAACCTCAGTGCGTAACAAGGGTGGCTCCCCATCGTCTAGCGAGATAGCCACCTGGCGCGAGGATGCCCGCCGAGACGTCATCGCCCGTTGGGTTACATGGCTGGAGAGTCCTAGACACGGTGTTGTTACCGTTGAGGCCCTCCGGCCCGTACTGATGGAGTGGATGGAGCGGCGGCACGGAGTCTTTACCTTTCGGCTGGTGCAGGTATTGTCGGGGCACGGTTGCTTCGGCTTATACCTGCACACGGTCGCGTATAGAGAGTGGACTCCGTCCTGCCACCTGTGCAGTAGTGACGAGAACACGGCGGAACATACGTTCGAGGTACGTCCGAGTTGGGACGGGCAGCGCCGTGACCTCGTCGCTGTTATCGGTGCCGACCTGACGCTGCCGGCTGGCGGCCGGGGCGGCGCATGCGCGAATATCTGCGCCTGTTGCCGCCCTAACCGAGGCTTCGGGTGATCGGACGCGGGGAATTGTTCGGTCACCCGACGTGAGGCCACCGCGTGAGGGCGACGCCCCGACGGCGAAAGCTGTCGGGGCGTCTACGTGAGAAACCCGCGAGGGTAAACCGCCGGGCGGGCCACCGAAGACAAAGATCGGGTACCGGCGGCCCGCTCGCACGGCGAAGAGAGGTGCTTGCAAGGTGGGTCTATGGGGTTGCGCGCCGCCTCTTTCGTCGCCCCGGACCGATTTGGCGGGACGCGACCACGTCCATAGCAAAAAAAAAATGGTAGATATATGTATTAATATAGTTTACACGCCTGCCTTCCTTTTGCACATATATGTTGATGAGAGCGAGACGACAAAAGTTAGACATTAAAAATTACACTTAAAAAATATATTGAAATGTTTGATTTTTGTATATACAACAATTTCCATAGATGAGGATCAAATAGTAACAATTGAATATAATCACAAAAATAAAGTTAAGATACGTAATAGCTTTGATCACCACTTTAACTGATTAGTTTTAGAAGTTCAAAGGGTTAATTGCTGTTTAATTCAAAGTAATTTAGGTGTAGTACAGAGTTTGGACAATTTCAGACAGTTTACATTAATTGAGATACGATACTTTGAATTTAGTACTTTATTTTATTAAACAAGTTTTTTAGCCAAAGAGTTTGTCAGACATAATGTTTTCTTTGATAATACGTACCGATGAGTCAAACGTCACTATAATAGGTTATAGTTTTGCGTTACATCTAAGAATCTCGATGGAACATTACATAAATCAAATACGGTCTTTTTTGACAGGCTACATATATACCCTGGATAAAAGGAAACTATACGATTACTAAACGTACCGTATGATCTCCCCATCGCAAATTCGGCTAACCATCAGTACAGGTACCTTAATATTGGTATGGAAATCGGTATTAGGTAATTTGAGCTACATGACAGCTAGTATTTCTAGTTTTCCAACAAAGAATATTTTATTTTATTTTATATTCCAAGATTTATGTCACATCTGTAATCGTTTTATTAAATTTTGCTTAATAAAATGGAAAATTAAGAGTTAACTAATATTTAGTCATTCTTCGGTTACAGTCATACTTACATACATATCATCACGCCATATCCCTTGCAGGGTAGACAGAGAAAACCGAGTGCCAGAGAACTCTATCCTTGCATACTTCACTCGCTTCCTCAACATTCATAATTCTCTTCATACACGCTCGCCGGTTTCGGAGACTCTTGACTCCACCTTCCTTCAGTACGTGACCAATCTGGTTTAGGTAGGTGAGTCTCGGTCGCTCCCGGTATCTACATCCCTCCACTTTCGCATTGTATATCTTCTTAACCAGACGTTCGTTCTGCATTCTTTCCACATGTCCGAACCATCGGAGCATTCCCTTTCGCATCTTTACACCAATACTCTCTTTCATACCTACACGTTTGCTTACGTCATCGTTGCAAATGCGGTCAGCCTAACTCCACAGATTTTCCGTAGAGATCGCATTTCGACCGCATTAATTTTGCTTTCATGCTCTTTTCTGCATACCCAACTGTCGCTTCCATATAGTAATGTTGGGACAAGCACTGCGTTATGTATTGCTACACGTGCCTTCTGGCTGAGGTGGTGGCTACCGAGAAGTTGTCCCAACGCTCCGTTCACTCTATTTCTTGCATTCACTCTTCGCTCTATATCAGTGGTGTACCTTCCATCTCGGCTAAAACCACATCCAAGATATACAAATTCATCCACTTGCTCTAGTACATAATTACCTATTTTTACTCTTACATCTGCTCTGGCTTCATCTCTTTCAAAGACCATTATTTTGGTTTTGTTCACATTCACGCGTAGACCCCTTTTCTTACAATCTTCTGTCATTATGTCGACTAGGGTCTGCAGATCAGTCGCTGACTGCGCCAGCAGAACTGCATCATCTGCATATAGCAGAGCAGTGACCACTGAGTCGCCCATCTGGACTCCCACATTCATATCGTTCAACCTTTGGAGACATTTATCCAGATATATGATAAACAGCCTGACTGATAGAACGCACCCCTGCTTAACGCCAATATTGACGTCAAACCAAGGCGACATTCCATCATCCAGCCGCACACAGGCTCTACAGCCCATGTAACTGGACTGCACAGCCTGCAGCAGTTTACCGTTAATACCATACTCCGGTAAAATGTCCCAAAGTTCCTTTCATACAACCGTGTCAAATGCTCTCTCCAGATCCACAAAACTGCCGAAAACCCTCTGACCTAGAGCTAGATGCTTCTCCAGAATGTTGCGCAGAGAGAACACTTGATCTGTGTATCCCCTTCCACTCCTGAAACCTCCTTCAGTTACAGTCACTACACTTAAATCACAGTTTCATATATTTTTTAATGCAGGTTGCTTAAGGTGACAATATCAAGAAATATCATTGTGTTTTTTTTGGTCTGTATACCCCTCGCACAATATTTAAAGAATATTTATCAGAAGAATTATTGAGATCAGAAGACTTAATAAAATACTACCTTCCTTCCTTTGTTTCATTATTTTTATTGCTGATGGTGGCAAAAGTGCTAGCAGCACACCTGATGATCAGTGTTACAACCGCCCACGAACCTTTGCAATACTAAGGTTATAACTAAGCTGCTGTTTATCAATAAAAATCCCAAACGCACTTTGGTACTACCTCGAACGGACAGGCTCGTGGCTGTTAGCAGAACACTGTCAACAGTGTGGTCCTACTATAAATACATTTTTCATTTATCACTCTTACGGATTGTCAATTTTTTTGAATATTTAAATACTAAAAAATCATTCCACATATAAATTAATAGTCAGTTCATCAAATGTACTCATGCAGACTGAACAGATTTAGTCGTTTGTTTAATAAATATCTCATTATCAGTTCCAGCATCCTCCAAAAACAGGGAGAAATTAACCTAATAAACCTCCCCATTCATATGGTTTGGTATAATTATTTATTTCTTTCTGAATGACAACTCCGACTCATATCCCTTAGTCGCCTCTTATGATATCTGAGAAAAGAAGGGATGGTCAAAGGAAAGTATAGTGGTTACTCCAGTTTTATCATTACGTGTCAAATAAATATACATCTACAACAACCTTTACAAATGCCATGTAAATGCTAATTGTACGATGTTCTGTGAAGGTGAGAGGTTCAATAAAAATGCCAGCCGTTGGTGCGTATTGCTACACTCGGTGTGTGATACATTGGCTGCCCTTTACGCCTAGGCATACTGTAATAATTTATGTTCTAATATTTATTTATCTTAATTATATATTGGTATCACGACCACGTTTCGTATTAACTTAAACTAAAAGACCTGTGCAAATATTTCGCCTTGTAAAATTATGGCTAGTAAATGATACTTTAATTTACGAGTATTTATCCGTGTGGTGACGGAGTGAGAATACAATTCACCACTCCTTATCCTACCCGTGGGCCATCGTAAAAGACGACTAAGGGGTATAAAATGCATAAATAAACTATGCGAGGGAAGAAAAACTCAAAAAAAAAACCTTATACCAACACGTCTGACCAGCGCGGTATAGTAGATTAATTTCTCTCTCATTATGGAGGAGGCTCGAGCCCAACAGCGAGACATATATAATCTGAGATGATTACAAGTACTAAGTAAGATTATCTGAAAATCAATAACGTTTATTAGGATTTACCAACAGATGGCGACATTTATGTTTCTGAATTTTATATTAGTAGCAATATCTAAGATATACAAGTTATCACCAGATGGCGTATTGAAAATTTGAAATTACATTTTTATTGAAAAGTTTATTTCGGTAAATTTACATATCGTCATTATATGATGACTAGCTTTTGCCCGCGACTTCGTCCACGTAGAAGTCATCTTTGACCAGAGATGTACAAAATACCCTGTACAAAGTATCTGGAATACAAAATGCAAGATATTTTTAAATTAAGTATTTCCCCCTTATTTGGTGAGCATCAAAATATTTGTCGAAAAAATATTTTGAGATACATTTAGATCGTTGTGTGGTGACGTTTACGTCTACTATCAATCCTTACATTGCTCGCGGGTAACGTGTTTGTGACAGTTAAAGACGACTAAGAGCTTTAACATCAACCTGGACTACACCATCTGATGCCGTCTGGTCAACAATTATATTCCCAAGAAGGGCTGATGTCAGGCAAGCGACCGGTCATACAGTTGCCCATGGACGTACAATGTTGGCCGAAGAACTCCAATCACGCCTTGATGATAATCGCCTCGCTTAGCAGGCAGATTTATTGATTACAATTCTTATTATAAGTTTAGGACAGTGATGTTCGCCCCACTGTTGATTAATTAGTTCAATTTTTATAACTTAAAAAAAGGGATGGATTGGCAATAAATTCCAAACCCTTCACCTAGAAAAATTATATAAAAGTAGACAATTCATATGGCTGCCGTAAATGCAATACAAAACCACTTTTCAACTTAATTGCTACTGCATTTATTCTCAACATTTGAATCATTATTGGAGTTTATATTCGTAGTTCATTGGTAGATATTTTAAAAATACAAATTGTCTAAATTAATAGCTGGGATATTAAAGGTTAAAATAGGTGACCAAACCAAAAGCAGAAGTTTTGAGGCTGATATAGCAGCCAGGCAAAAACTTGTTGAAATGTGAGGTTATAGCGAATATGTCCAACAGTTAATGAAATAATAAAGTTAGTGGCATAACACATCTGCGAGTGTCGCACCTCCACGACGGTTACCCGAAATAAACGAACGCAATCGGATGAGCATGAATTTTGATTTTTTTTATTACATTTTGTATATTTTGCTTTTGTTACTTCTGGTTATAGTAAAATAATATAATACGTTCAAGTATTAAAATTTTATGCTAAATTGTTGAAATATTATCAGTCGTCTTTTACGATACCCATTGAAACGAAAGGGGACGCTGAATTCTATTCTTACTTCGTCCCTACACAAGAAATGTCTTATCTCTCCGTTTTAGTTATCTCTATGTACTAAGATGTTAGTTAATCTGGTATCTCTTGCCTTATCTTGTATCTAAAAGTGCTTTTCTTATATTCTTCAAGACATATTTATGTAAAACTAGCTTCTGTCCGCGGCTTCGCCCGCGTAAAAGGTTACTTTCCTAAAGTTTTTGATCCCCTATTTTTATTTTTGACCGTCGGTAATACAGTGCAACGGTATTACAATACTCAGGGTTGGAACTTCATTACTGGACTGCTAGATGGCGTTGAAGAAGCTAGATTTTGAGATTTTTTGACAAACAATTTTTTTTATTTTTCATATAAAATTTGATTTTTTTTTAATAAAAAGTATCCTATGTTACTTTTAATACCTCCAAGAATATGTGTACAATGTTGCATGATGATCGGTTGAGTAGTTTTAGCGTGAAAGCGTAACAAACAAACTTACATTCACATTTATATATTAGTAGGGATTTGTATGGACTTAACTCTGATAAAAATAAATGCTTTTCTTTCTTTCTCTCTATTATACAATTAGATAGATTTTTCATTGCTTATATTGGGGAACGAGCACACCTGGTGGTAATTGTTACTGCCGCTCATGGACCATTGCAATACTGGTAATACAGCCTGCCCGCTACCTGTGAACCAAAACCTACACATGCTTGGCCTCCAGTTCTCTCGCTTATCAAACGAAAAGTAATAACATATTGCCAGTGTTCAAATTTTCCGGGCAAATGTGGTACTTCCACCATGGTGGCAAAGGAGCAAGCAGCACACCTGATGGTAACAGTTATTATCGCCCATGGACCTTTGCAATAACAGGGGTATAACTAAGCCACTGCTCACCAATGAAAACCCCAAACCCATCCAGAAAGAAGTTGGGCAGTCGGCTCTCTCGCTCACCGAACGAAGTGCGATAGCACATTGACAGTACTCAGACGTCGTTTCTCTGCGAGAGTGTACTGCCGCGGACGGACCGGCCTGCAACTGTCAACAGTGTCGCCCTACCGTTACTAAGCGTACCATTTTCAATACTAGGTTATTTTCTGATTTATAAAACAGTACAATTATATTTTACTTGAGATATTATTGGCATCAAGTGACATCAAAACAAGTAAGACGTTTCTCATATAATTTGAAACCGTTGTTCCCAATCCGGTTTGATGAAATTGTCATTGTTCATTTCTCATCAGCATAAACTATCAGGTTACTAATTAAATTGTGGTTTCTGACGTACCTACATTGACACGAGATTTACTCGAAATTATTTTTAAGTAAAATGGCGTCACATTATTATAGTATATATAAATACTTGTATTTATTCCTTGTGAATTAATATATATTAATTTATTCCTTAGCATAGGACCTTGTTATTTAAAAAAGAATATCAATATTTATAATATACCAGTTTTTACCCGCAACTTCGTCCGCGTAGATATCATGTGACGTCTACGTTAAATATCAATTTCATTATGAAACTATTTATCATCAGTTTTATAAAAATAAGGTTGTTGTTGAGTTGTCCCATTATATTCTTAATATATCTTCCTTGCAACTAATTTTCAGAATATTCCATTTTAGTGAGGCTCTACGACACAAATATAAGACGCTATCAAATGCTTATTTTTAATTTAATAAGAAATTAAATAAGTCATTATCATCATTCTCCTTCTCTTATCCCTATCACATGTGGTCGACACAATATATATTCTCTTTACATCATACATATTGTAAAAGTTATTGGCAATAGTTTTTATGACCAGCCACCTGTTTGACAACTGTCCTTGGGAATGTAATTGTTGACCAAACGGCATCAGGCAAAGTTGCCATTGGTGTATGTTTATAGTTCTTAGTCGTCTTTTACGAGATCCACAAGCGAGGTAAGCGCTAGTAATATTCGTAGCCCCTACTACACCGCACATATTTATATTATTACATATCATCATCATCATCATCACAGCCCATAAATGTCCCATTGTTGGACTCGGGTCTTCTCCGTGATGGGAGGGCAATTAACCTACTATACCGCGCTGGTCAGACGTGTTGGTATAGGGTTTTGTTTCGAGTTTTCCTTCTCTCGCATAGATGTTATATGCGTTTTATATCCCTTAGTCGTCTCGTACGATCACCCACGGGTAAGATATGGGGTGGTGAATAGTATTCTCACTCCGTCACCGCACGGAATATTTCTTTTTTCTACATATAATGATTTAAATTATTAAAACGGTTAATTACCCTCCCATTACGGAGGAGACCAGAGCCCAACAGTGGAACATATATGTGCTTTGATGATGATGATAAATGATTAAAGCAGATTTCATGGACTGCTTGACCCATCACTCCTATTATTCTCCCAGTGTTATAATTATCGGATATTATTTGTGATAGAGAGAGAAAATTAAATAAAACTTTAGAGCTACTCGTCTGCCCAGCATGGTACAGTACGTCAAGTTCCCTCGTGTTGTGGAGGAGGCTCGAGCCCAGCTATGAGACATACTTGAGCAGAAACGATGTGGACGATTATAAATGTAATATTACCAAGAGCCAGTATAATTCAACCACAAGTTGACTTCGTAATAAAATATATATACAAGTGGATACATTATTGGTTTGTATTGAAACAAAATGAAATTCTTATATTAAAATATATACATACATATTTGTTTTGTGATAGGCGTCGTTCAATCCACGGGCTGGATACGAGTACACGCGCTGTCTCACTTTCATCATGGTTTAAACGAGTATATGTCACTTCAAGTGGCTCTCTAGTATATGACGAGTATGTTTATTATTTAATATTCTTTGATATATAATCATATCAAACATATTTAATGTCATAAATAAAAATTAAATTGAAAATCAAGATAGTACATTTGTTTGTTTTTGTTTGTGACGCCATTACGGTTATTTTATAATGTAATTTATAACATTCACGGTGTTGGTAGAATTAAGCTATTCGATATCTAAGTTGCTATTGTTACTGTACAAGATTTTATAAAGCTGTACTTACTTGCCAAAATTTAACAATTCAATACTGTATTTTTTTTTCATATGAATTTTACTGCACTTTCTAATGCATATAATTGGTATATAATGAATAGCAATCAAGCTACTATATCAGGCCGTGGAGAGTGGTTAATAATAAACTTATGCGCAGTTAAAATTGATGTACATACATTTTTAAAATCAATGTACTATATCATGCAACGCAGCTATAGAACCCCATTAAACAGATGTTAGAGCTACAGTCAAATTGTGTAAAGAATGTTTAATAACAAAGTATTGTCTAGCTATCAAATCAAGGCAAATATTAAGAATCTTTGCGTGTCACAATGCATATTATTGCCATGATCTATTTTATCACACTACATATATTGCAGTTTTCTCTAATATTATCAATAAAAAAAGCAATGGGTAAACTTTTAGAGCATAATGAATAATATAAGAACAAACATAAGAATTATAATGACAAGCGAGGGAACGTACAATTTGTGCGACGGCAGTCAGCTAACGCAAGTAACCAACAGGGTAAGGAAGGTAGTATTAACATGTTGTGCCAACTAAATGAAATAACTGCCATCGATTTTATAAATGAAAGAGATGAAGCCAGAACAGATGTAAGAGTAACAATAGGTAATGATGTACTAGAGCAAGTGGATGAATTTGTATATCTTGGATGTGGATTTAGCCGAGATGGAAGGTACACCACTGATATAGAGCGAAGAGTGAATGCGGGAAATAGAGTGAACGGAGCGTTGGGGCAACTTCTCGGCAGCCACCACCTCAGCCAGAAGGCATGTGTAGCAATACATAACGCAGTGCTTGTCCCAACATTACTGTATGGAAGCGAGAGTTGGGTATGCAGAAAAGAGTATGAAAGTAAAATTAATGCGGTCGAAATGCGATCTCTTCGGAAAATCTGTGGAGTTAAGCTGACCGACCGCATTCGCAACGACGACGTAAGAGAGCGAGTAGGTATGAAAGAGAGTATTGGTGTAAAGATGCGAAAGGGAATGCTCCGATGGTTCGGACATGTGGAAAGAATGCCGAACGAACGTCTGGTTAAGAAGATATACAATGCGAAAGTGGAAGGATGTAGGTACCGAGGGAGACCGAGACTAACCTACCTAGACCAGATCGGTCATGTACTGAAGGAAGGTGGAGTCAAGAGTCTCCGAAACCAGCGAGCGTGTATGAAGAGAATTATGAATGTTGAGGAAGCGAGTGAAGTATGCAAAGATAGAGTTCTCTGGCACTCTGTTCTCTCTGCCTACCCTGCAAGGGATATAGCGTGATGATATGTATGTATGTATAAATTTTCTATTTACTTGAACATTATATTAGATATTACATGTCTTTAATTGAAGTAATAGTATATTAATTCATATTTTTAGAATACAATGAAAGCTCGAACATCATCACTTTCCTACTCTTATCTCAATTGTTTGGTATCGATACAATATGTACTCTTCTTTCATAGTACATATTATAAAAGTTATTGGCAATAGTTTTATGACCGGCCGCCTGCCAGACGTCAACCCTCCTTGGGAATGTAATTGTTGACCAAACGGCATCAGATGGAGTTGGCCCAGCTCGTTATAATCGACATCCACGAGCAAACTAAGGGTTGGTAGTATTCGTAGCCGCTACCACACAACTAAATTCGAACATCGTATATAATGAAATATATTCGAATATTAATTTTCTCTAAAAACTCGATACGTTATATGATTGTTTTGAAAGATTTATGTTGAAAATATTTCAATTATAATTGAAATACTATTACAAAATGTCTTCATCCAAACTGTATCAACTGTAGTTCTTTGTTAGATGTTGTTTGTGCTAACGTCATTCATTGAACACATAGACGTAGTCCCCTCGTGAAAGCTTAACCATTAATCCCCTATAAGTTATTAAGGGATCATTAGAACGACTATCGGGCATACATTAGTCGTCGCAATAAAGCCAGCTGTATGCGGCGCCATAAGTTAGTTGCGTCTTACTGCCGGGTATGTGGGGTGCGTATATCTATTGAGCAATACCGCAGCACAGTTGCGGAGAAACGATCGCGTGTTGCCATATGCTGCAAGGGGTTGACAGTAGCTATCTACACGAGAGCTGCCAGTACACGAGATTTTCAATCCTTTTGAAACAAAATGAAAATATTTCTTAAATTTTTTGCATTTTCTTTAAACTTCCACGAAGGACTCTCATGACAAAAAACATAATCCAAAAATATTCTAGAGTTGAAAATAATAAAGCACGTATAAGTATTAGATATCTATCCCGATGGTCACTCTTCATTCACCTCTCTATTAACATCCAATATTGTACACAAGAGGAATAATATGTTATGTGGTCGCGTCTGGCAGTCATATTGGCGATCATGGTTGATATTATAATCTACCTAGAAGAGTATTATTAGTGGTAAACAATGTTTTGGTATTCTATCAGGTTTTATGACCCCCATGAGATATCCAGAGATGGGAATTAGAATTAGAGATACGAAGTATTCGCACCGGTTTTGTAGTAGATATATGTATATAGGCGTATATAGTTATGAGCGCTGACCTACGACGGTGAGGTTGTATCTGAAGCTGGTGGTCTGTGTGTTCCTGAAGTCGACGCGACAGCGGTATACGCCCTCATCGCGGCGCTTCACGTCACGCACTAGCAGCGCCGCGGGAGCTGGCGATGTGGCGAAGTGAGCGCGCGGCCCGAACACCTCCGGCGCCGACCAGTGGCGCGCCTCCGACAGCGGCTTGCCGCGCACGTCGAAGCTGAAACACACATAAAGGTCGTCAACTCAACACTGTCACACTTGTTGAAGTAAATACTGGTTGAGGCGCTGTACTTTGTGAGCTTTCAGCGATACTGAGTAGTCACGTTTGGCTATGTAACGCTTATTGAAGAAAAGTCGACTCTTGTGGACTAAAGGAGCATTTTTAGTCTATGATACAATGTAAAAATTATTAATATATGAATATAGAACCAAAAAATACTTGTATTAAGTATTATAACCATCATCATCGCCTTGAAGTTTTTTTTTGACAGACTGGTCCAGTGACATCCTTATGGAACCTTCCGAAGTGCAGGCAGCCAATTGGGCTGACCTTCGGTATAGAGTATGTTATCACACTGCACTCTATCTATTATTTTCTTATATAAGTAGTAAGTAGGTGTAACTTAAAATTATTATTTCTTACCCATTTGAAGAATATATTTTGAAAATAGAAATATATAAGCTATTGATGATATGATTTAAGAACTGATATGATTTAAGAACTACTTTCTTAAATATGTGAAAAAACTAGTTGATCCAACAGAAGTTGTATTGTATAAGTTAAAAACATCATTGAATTCGATATCACCGCCATCTGCCGGGTCTGTAATACATTGTTTTAGTAGTCTAAAAGCATTTTCGCTTTATTGCCTTCCTAATAAAATCTGTTCTGTTCACATCGGTTGGATAGTTTGAATGTCTGTGACGAACATAGGTAGAAACAATTTTTGATTGAATGAAATCAAAATTTTCGTATAGATGAAGTTATCTATTATTTTCAACACAGCAGCAACTCAAGCTTCATATACAATTGTATTTTTGATATCCACAAACATGGCAAGTTTTGTACCTACAAACTATAATTAGCGGGCAGCATTGGTTTTCCCTTTTCATTCAAATAAAACCGTAGTAGAATTACATTGAATGCTCGTCGAAGCTTATGGTGGGCATCTGGGCATGCTCTTAATGAAACAGTGTGCCGAATGTTACAAAAAAATAAAAGTAGTGATTTTTACGTTAGTAACGAAGAGCGTGGGAGACTACCGAAAAAAACAAATCAAACTAATTGCAAGTGTTATTGCATGAACATGATGTTCAAACTCTAGAAGAACTTGTGGATTAATCAAATGTGACACAAAAACCTATCTCCAATTATTTAAAAGCTACCGACAAAATTATACATATTTATATTTTTAAACAAGACTCAATATTTTTTATAAAAACATCCGGTTCCTTACCTTCTTCATTTGTACAAATTTATAACAATCAACTAAGTGAAAGTTTATGAAAATAGAATTATGTTATATTTATCAATTAACTAGCCTCAGCCATTACACAATCAGTAATTATCAATCCCTTCATTTTAGAATTAATAACTTAAAATCAAAAGATCACTATAAAAAAATTAAACTCTTAATTGTCAAAAAAGTAAAAAGATAAATTAAGTTATGTTAAATATATAAAATCTACAAAATACGTCTCTAATTACTTCTAATTAATAACAATACATTCACAAATTCCATCCCAATGGAAACCATTGTGAAGTCTTCGATGTATTGATTCACAACGGACCCATCAATAAAGTTATTTGTGACATGTATCTCGTCCCCACAACAGTCGACACTAGTCGCTTAGATAGCGCGTGATGTATCGACGCGCTCTCTCACACCCAAGTACTTCACAGTGACACATTCACACATCACTCAAGTACAAAGTTTAACAAAAGCTATCATCATATGGCTGACATATGCTTATGTTACTCGATAGGCTTCAGTAACACAACTATGTTGTATTACAATGTGATAGCAGTTCGTTTCCATTCAATAAAGTCCATTTAGTGAAACATATCGGTCTGTTTTTTGGTGACTATGAATATTACGAATACTAACATTGCTCGTGGTTTCGTAAAAGACAACTTAGATCTATTAATGACCTGGACCAACTTTATCATATGTCGTCTGGTCAACAATTACATTTCCAAAGCGAGTTGATGTCAGGCAGGCGGCCGGTCATAAAACTATTTCTGTAACTTTTGCAACATGTAGGTACGATGGAAGAAGAATGCATATTGCGTCGACCCCAACATTCGACCTCGCCAAACAAAACAAAGCAACCACAGTGATAGCACGTATATAATAAACTAGCTTCTGCCTGCCACTGCGCCCACGAAAATTGTAACTTTTTTAAAGCTGAACTATTATTCCAAGAGATTATCATGATAGAAGTATGCCATCTGTTAATCTAAGAAATGCTCTAAAAAACTTAAGGTGAATAAAATTGTAGGTCATAATAATTTAATACCTACATAAATAAGAAAAAAATTAAAGAAAGTAGCGAAAAAATACTTCAGAGAATTAATTAGCGAAAAAATACTCGAGAAATTTATTACAAAATCAAATTATGTCTGATAAGATACCTATTTAGAACAATAAATTAACTTAGTTAAGAAATAATTCTTATAATATTCTTACCCGTGGGTGATCGTATGACACGACTAAAGGCTATAAAACGCATATAACACCAAGCAAGAGAAGGAAAACTCGAAAGGAGACAAGAAACTAACTAAACATATCACCAACTTATTTATATAAGAAAATACGCAATGTTATATCATAAAAACATATAACAAAAGTACTTCATAGGACACAAACTACTCTGTGGGGTTTCTTTCAGACTTCAATTATTTTTATTGTGGTTTACTATTGAAATCATTTGCTTATCAACATACAGACACAGATCACAACTATCAGGGATAATGTAGCTTTCTGATAGTGAAAGAATTTTCAAAATAAAATCAATACTTTCTATGATTAACCCTAACATACAAAATTACAAACTTTAACTTTAAATAGTTGTATAATATGTATATATATATATATATATATATATATATATATATATATTGATATAGATTTAACATCACAAACGGACTATTAAATGTTTAAGTCTAAAAGTTATTGCACGTTTGTGTCGCAGTCCTCCCGCCAACACAACCTACGAACATTTATCATCCAATAAAATACTGTTCGTTTAATAGCATCAGAAATCTGTTGGCACGAATCCTCAGTGATATATCTAGAACGGTTGTCGTGTATCTTCGCGTCGAGCGGCGGGCGGCGAGCGCTGCGGCCTGCGGTCAGGCAGCCGCACTCTGCCGCTGACAAAAATGTGTCACAACCAATACGGAATAAAAATAACGTTTCATTTTGTTGAAATACCTTCATAGTATTCGCATGTTTATGATGTTTAATCCGCTGTACATTTGATATTTGTATACCAGTTTATTTCAATATTTAATAAAATAGATAAAACTAAAACTTAACGATGTATTCACTCATCTAATCAGTGTAGGATATTGACCATATTTAAAAATTATATCACGATGTGTTGTGTGACTTGAGTAAATGTGCAAATTGCATTTATAATATTATGAGTAATTGACTGACTGTTGATAGATAGATCTGGCACCCACTGTTCTACTTGTAAAGACCTTTTATTTGATATCCATTACACATACTAAGGGAATTGAAACTAAAATGGTATACACCATTTGATGCCGGTGGCCATATTGAATTTGGATTTTTTCATAGTGTATGGTATGGGACTTGATTATTAGAATATTATAATTCAAGTCCTAATATTTAATACAAATTTAGAGAAGGGTTAAGAAAATTTACCCAATGTGTAATCTATCATTATGTGGCGGCGGCCAATTTGTTTTTTTTTTATTGCCGGTGGTGGCAAACGAGCAAGTAATACACCTGATGGTAAGTGATACTGCTGCACATGGACCTTAGCAATACCATGGGCACAGCCAGGCCGTTGTCTACCTTGAAGAAAGTGCTCTTCTTAAACCTCGTTTGAAGAAGGATATGTCATAGCGCTCGGGAAACAGAGCAGCAGGTAGTTCATTCCAAATCTTTCACGTACGTGGGAGAAATGATCGCTGAAAACGTACAGTCGAGGACCGTATCATTTCCAGGTGAAATGGATGAACCTTGCTGAGGTGTCTAATGGTACGATGGTAAAATGGTGACGGTAGTACCAAGTCAAACAGTTCCTCAGAACCACGGAGCAAATACAAAGAGGAGACGGCCTAAGTAACTGTGCACTGTGATTCTCAAGTAGGCCCTGATGTCATCACGATAACATCAATAGTAGGCGTGGCCTATTAGTTTTCTGTCGTCGCTGACGGTGTTCGTACGGTGCATTAAATTATATTTTTGGTGTATTTTTATGTTATTACGAAGAAAACCATGAAGTGTTGTGTTTTATCATGTAAAAACTACTCCAATAAACGTACAGATGCTATGGAAAGAATCACATTCCATTTGTAAGTATATTTATTCATAATTTATTAAAATAATTTCTAGAAAGTTCTTTTGACGGTATCATGTTCAGAAATAATTTTACTCAACGTTAGATGGCACCACTTTTCGTAATAGGACCTAGAACAATAAAAGCACATACAGTTCAAACTATTAAGATTATTGTAATAACTAATAACCATGAGTATTAAAATTTTTACCCAAAGCCTTTTACCTCAACAAAAATATGAGTTTTATATGTAGTTAATAATTATTTTGTAAGCAATACGCCAGCTGTCGTTAACTATGAAGAACTATAAAAGTGTCAAAAATCCAGGGTCGTAATTAGAATATAATTATAACATTCGGATTTTTCATCAAAGAAAAATATTTTTTACACTACTTTAAATGAACCTATTATAATTAAACTGTAAATTTTGTATGTTTTAGAATACCATCCAATGACGATGTTAGAAGCAATGGATTTCAAAAATTAATAGAAAAACTGGACTCCTACGAAATATACAAAGATTTGTTCTTCTCATTTTAACAATGAAGATTTAAAGGACTGTATTGCAGCCAATAGAAACCACTTCGAACAAGCTTTTTATATTTTTGTTTTATATTGTTTATTAATTTGTTAAATTTATTAAATTGTTTTATATTTATTAAATTGTTTTATATTTATGTATTAAACTAACACTGTAAAAGTCATAAATATTTTTTGCAATAGAAAAAGGTTTTTCTTTGTTACAGTATTTAGGGCAAGACTAGGTATAGCTCAAGAAATATATGATACAAAAGAGTATTTCATTTTTATTATTGGAACCAATGTCACCCTTTCTCCTTTATTTATTAATAATGTAATTGCACTCGATGCAATTTCTTGATAAGATTAACGAGGTTGAGCACGTCACAAAAATATTCAAAATGGTGGTGGCGTCGAAGACCGGGTCTTCAAGTTACCTTTGGCATGGCTAAGTTTTAGATGGCCCGTGCGTCAATCAAACGGTTGCTACCAGGGGGGGCTGGTCTGCTCGCTTGAAATACTCTTTTACATGTCTTGGTCATTGACACTATTGTTGCATTATCAATTGTATAAAGCCTTATTTTAATAGAGTGGTTTGATTCTTTTTTTATATGGAAAAGACAAAAAGGAAGGAAATAATACCGTGTAACTAACATATTTACTAAAAGTCCAACTACTTTCATTCGACAATTTGTTAGAAACCCAAACAAATAATTGTATTATTTGGTCGTATGAAAAGGACACAAATATGAAGAAAAAAAAAGGTTTCTAAACTTCTGAGTTTATCAGAATGACAGTAAAGAAAAGATGGATTTTTCATAAAATATTAACATTATGAACAATGCTGACAAGCCTTATAAAGAAATTTTCGGTTAAAAACAGTAGTCATACACCTATTCGCTATGCAGAATTATTTGATTATAAACATTTGTATTTGAATAGAGCAAACAGCTAATAAGATTTGTTTGTATCTTTGAATTAAAAAAAAATTAGCACTTCTTGATATAGGTAAATTCTGAGTATGTCCCTGTTACACCATACACTTACTGACATCTAATGCAAGATAGCTCAACTGCATACAATATACGAAATTAGTAGTTGTGCTAATAGCCGGTAGATGGACATAAAGGAGGGAGTGAGACAAGTACTATTACTGGTCTCACTTTCTCCATTAGCAGCGTTCCACTCATCCCCTGTAAATGACACGCATTGTTTCATAGAAAATATGCATTATAACCGCTCCTCTTTGTATTTGCTCCGCGCTCAGAACACTCCCCGTGAAAGAGCCGATAGAGTACACAGAGTGACCCAAAGTCTCTCCGCTGCTCCAATGACTCAAATCTGTCCGTGAGATTGGGATCCTCGACGATTCGAACAGCTCGCCTTTGCATAGAGTCAAGTGGGTCTAGCTGATATTTCGCCTGCCCAGAGATGAGGGCAGTACTCCACGTGAGGACGAACTTGTGCTTTGTATAGTACAAGACGTTGTCTCGGCGTGAAGTACCGCCCAGCTCTGCTCAGCACGTCTTACTTTTTGCTTACCAATTTGGTTTTGTCCTCCAAGTGACTCCCAAACTCGACTTTGCTGGACAGTTCGACGCCGAAAATCCCAATACTATCGACAATTTGGAGAGTTACTCCTTGGAACTGAGGCACTATGATAAACGGATCCTTCTTCGCAGTGAATGCGCAAACTTGTGTCTTAGTGGGGTTGAACTGGACTAAGTTCCGTTCACCCCATTCAGAGGCCTGCCCCAGAGAGCGCTCGACTTCAGACACAAGATGAACCCGTCTTTCCTGTAACATACTCCGACGGACATTCTGATGCTCGGTGTATCGCTCCTCACCCGTGCTGTCATCCGCATAGCAACGCATACTCTCTAGAGAGAGCATATCGTCGATATGCAGAATAAACAACGTCGGGGAAAGTACTGAGCCCTGTGGTACACCAGCATTAATGGTCATGGTCTCGGAGCAGAAGCCGTCGATGACTTCTTTTATGCTCCGACCATCCAGAAAGCTGGTGATCTAATTACAGAGTCCCCGGAGATTCTATATGATGGTAGCTTCAATAGAAGGGCCTTATGCCAGACCCTGTCGAACGCCTTCGCGATATATAATCTGAATGCTAGCGCTTCACCCTTGCCCTCCAAGGCCTCTGCCCAACGGTGTGTGAGGTACACGAGAAGATCACCAGCTGACCGACCAAGACGAAATCCATATTGGTGATCACTGATCAGCTGATGATCAAACGATCAATGACGAACTTTCAATAATTGATAAGAGCGGTTGAGACGGATTGGAATCTCGTTGAATCTTTAGCGGCATTTCCATTGACCATTCCATTTTCCATCCACAAATGAGACTAACGGTTAAATAGTCCGAATTTATCAAACTATTTTAACTTAGATAGTTCAAAGATAGTTATAATGATGACTGCATTCAAAAGAATTCCCAACTCAGGTCAAGATGGTAGGCAGTAGACATTAACAACTAATTATATAATGGTATTCCATAGCAGTGTACATAAGAAGTAAAGGTAGATATTTATTAAGTTTAAAAAACGTTCGAATAAAAATAATAAAGATGAACAAATTGAATAAGTTAACATCATAATTGTCATTGAAATATGTAAAATAAAAAAGGGATTCAAAAATCATCATTAAAATCTTAAGGAATCTTGAAATCTACTGTCCCTTTATCTTTTCACCTTGTGTCTGAACGAACTCGCTAACTTTCCAAGTCGCTAGCATGTTTCGCAATCCTTCCCAGTTATCATTATTTATTTAAAATCGTTGAAACTTACATTTCAAATTTCTCAAATAAGCTCTCAAACGAGTTTTCAAAGTAAAAGTTGTCTGCTTATTTGTTCGCAAATGAACTCTAACGTGCAAATATTTTGACATTCCCGAGATGTAGTTACACCACGTTGTACGTAGTTAGCTTACTTAATATTATGGCTATTTTAAAAGTTAAGTACATTTTCTTATTATGTTAGCGATTCGTAATAACTAATTAATTGCTTATTTTTATAAAGTTGTCTATTGGACGAGAGAGAGTTCTGTAAGTTATTAATACAAATCTCTTATTCGAAGCCGTACTAAACAAGTTAATTTTATATTAAATCGTGAATTATTCAAATTACTGAAATTTGGCATTTATGTTAAATTCCAAATTTGCTTGATCATTTACAAAAACATGATTACGAACGAGAAATGGATATCACTACGCCTATTGGAAAACCGTTTCAATCATGCTAACACTTACAGCAGCGTGACTTGTCGTATGACATTAAATTTCCGGCTCGTATTATATTTTCGTCTTCAAAAGAAAACGAGGAGAGAGAGAGAGTGAGAGAGAGAGTTCGAGTCCCGTGTGTGATATTCGTTTTTCGCTCGTAATCAAGTTTTTATTTATAAATAATCAAGCATGTTGAATGCTAAATTTTAGTAATTCTAATAACAGGGTCGTGTCGTCGATTAATACAAATCTAACAGCAAAGTTGGAGTATTAAAATCTGTATAATCGTAAATTATTTGTTATCTATTGATTTAATAAAGAAAACTAGTTTTATGAAGATTTGCTAGTTTATTAGTTTTATAAAAATGTATTGAAGATACCGGTGACGAAGTAAGAATACATTTCACCATCCTCTATCTTGCTTGTAGGTGATGACTAAGGGATTTTATGTGCAATGCATAACATCTGTGTAAGTGAAGGAAATCTCGAAAATCAATCCGTCAGACCAACATGGTGCAATAAACCAATAATTCCCTCCCATAATGGAGGAGACTTAAATCCAGAGAACATACATGAGTTGAGATGATGACGATGATGTGTGAAATCGTCAGAGAGCGTCAAGTTGTTTGTCTCAGTTATTATGAATATTTATTAATTGTTCATACATACGTATGAAGAGAATTATGAATGTTGAGGAAGCGAGTGAAGTATGCAGAGATAGAGTTCTCTGGGACTCTGTTCTCTCTGCCTACCCTGCAAGGGATATGGCGTAATGATATGTATGTATGTATGTTCATACATACAATTAACAGCGAAATAGTAAATCCAATACCAAGTAAGACTAATACTGAGGTTGAGTATTTAGATACTCAACCTGCAGGTATTTCTAAATAAAATCGAATGATATTTGACGTTCGATTCAACGTTGAAATGTATCAAACATTTGCATCTGAAACGAAAGTTACTGTAATTAAAATATTTTGGTGGTAGGATTTTAAATATATATAATAATAGTCGAGTATTTGTTTTGATACGAATGAGTCAAGTTTCAAATTGAGTAGTAGAGTCTCTGTATCGAGTTGTCAAAGCAGAAGTCGCTTGATATAAAAATGAAAATATACTAGAAATACTAAGCGTTAGATACATATCAAGTGAAACTCACTTTAAGGGCAAATACAATATAGCACAAAACTTTCCAGTGGTAGAGCCATGTTGCTGACAATTTTAAAGAGCAGTACTACACTTTCCCAGAAAATTGAAGTCTCGGTAGTAGTAATTTGCTTCTACGCTTCGTTCGGAGAATGAAAGAGCCGGAGGTCCAAACCTTGTGTGAAACAGCGACGAGGCTCTCTCCCAGGCATTTTGGATGTCTGCAAGCAGGAATTACTACTTACCATCAATTGGTTATTTGTCTGCCATGAAAACTCAATAAAAAACTAACTATAAATGGAGTAATGAATATTAGTAGAGGCCCAAGGTCACACCAGCCACATATCTGTACACAGTGAAGTTGGCCGCAGATTAAAACTATTCACGGTTCTATTTGTTCAGTTTTTAGTAGATTTGTTTGTGTCCGGTGGGGCCGCTTCGGGAACCATTTTGGTCGGGAGTAAAAACTTTTATGTTGATTGAAATTCTCTTCAATTGAAATGATTCTTACAGTTTCTACTCGACCATATGTAGTTTTAATTTAGCGACAAAAACGATAAAGATTTGTGTATAGGAGGGTCAAAAGGATGAAGTTTTTATTACTTTTTTTTATTCAAATATCATCTATCCAGTTTCATTGCTAGAAGATAACACCATAATCGCCATGCTTGGCAGGCGATTTAACGATCGGATTTGGTGGTGATCCCTTAGTTAGTTTTTGCAACTCCTAAACCACCAGCCCGGTGACACATTCATATATAAATTTTCACGACAGGAGCGGATGTAATTTATTATAATTTTACTATTATATTTTTTATACACTCACTCTTAACTACTAAGATGGTAGGCGGGGGTGGGGGGCCATGCAATTATCGCCTCTGAAATTTTTTATTTATTTTCATCAACGCTTCTTAAATTTTATGTAACACCTATTACATGTGTCATTCAGTTTGATTAAATTTATTTTAAATATAATTAAAATTGTTTGTAAAATCTAAGACGATATATAAGTGTCCGTATGGTAACGGCGTCAGAATACAATTAACAATCGCTGTTCTTAACTGTACGTTTTGGCGAAGTAGACTAAGATACCTTAAGTAACCTACCTTAGTGTAGGTAGGTAGGTAAGTAGGTAGGTAGGATGTAATATGTGAATTACATCTGTGTGAGAGAAAGGAAACTTGAAAGAAAACAACACACCCACACAACTAATCAACGAGGTGTAAAATTTAGATATCTTTGTGGAAATTACTTCTTGATAAAAATAAATATTAAGTTGGCGGATTGTTTACCCAAATAACACTCAGCGAATAATATTGTAATGAATATTCGACTTAATAAAGATTTTCGTATCTAATTGTAAACGACCAAAAAATAATTACCGTTTATTTACTTAATTGAAATATTATGCTCTCTAGTAAAAAAAAAAGTAATAAAATAATAAATTTATAAATAGAAAGAAAACTAGGCCGGAGTGAAATTAATAATAACGTAGGTAGAGGTTTTCGCAGATCATCCAGGACCGGCTTAGTTTGTTCATAACTCCGCTCGCCCACTCGGCGATATCAACCCCGACAATTATTTCATCAAACATAATTGCCACGCGTTTTTATATAACTTATTATACAATTAAAATTTATTCAGACAATATTAATTTTATTATTATTTATTATGTAGTGGCGGCTGCGAGTTCTAACAACTATTGCATAGTCTGTGTATGTTATAAAATAGCTACGATTAAAATATTTTACATTGATCTGTGCGAACTACATTTGATGCCGTCTCCGTCAATAATTGCAAATTGACATTAGTCAGACGGCCGGTCCTAAAACTAATTCCAATATCTTTGCAAAATATGCGATAGAAGAAGAGTAGGTACATATTGCGTGGACTACAAGTAATTGGGATAAGAACAGGATAATAAAGGAAAATTTTTATATTAAAAAAAAGTATGTGTAGGTATTAATAATAAAAAAATATTCAGAGAGAACTAAATACAGTTTCAATTTAATTGTATAAACAAAGCGCTAGTGTACAGGTAACAAATATTTTTTTTCTTTAAACGAAATCCCGTAGTAAGAAATTTATCCTTATATCGAAGGGGATTTTATAGGCTTATAATTCACTAACTTATAGTTTGAAAAATGGCAAAGTTTGAAAAATGGTAAGGCAGCGGGCATTGATATGGTGTCTGCCAAGATGACCAAGCTTGGTGGCTCCTGTGTCTGGGAGGCATTCCTGGTGCTCCTCAATTTATGTTGGAGCTCGGGAATGGTTTCCGGGGACTGGAATAGCGCAGTCATCGTGCCTTTGTTTAAAAACAAGGGTTCACGTTATGACTGCGCAAATTACAGAGCTATAAGCTTGACCAGTTTGGCAGCAAAAGTGTATGGTAAAATTATTGAAAGGAGAATGAGGATGGTGTCCGATGGTTCACTGTATGAGACACAAGGAGGTTTCAGGAGTGGAAGGGGATGCATGGATCAAGTGTTCTCTCTGCGCAACATTGTCGAGAAGCATCTGGCTCTAGGTCAGAGGGTTTTCTGCAGTTTTATGGATCTGGAGAGAGCATTTGACACAGTTGTACGAAAAGAACTTTGGGACATTTTACCGGAGTATGGTATTAACGGTAAACTGCTACAGGCTGTGCAGTCCAGTTACATGGGCTGTAGAACCTGTGTGCGGCTGGATGATGAAATGTCGCCTTGGTTTGTCGTCAATATCGGCGTTAAGCAGGAGTGCGTTCTGTCAGCCAGGCTGTTTATCATATATCTGGATAAATGTCTCCAAAGGTTGAACGATATGAATGTGGGAGTCCAGATGGGCGACTCAGTGATCACTGCTCTGCTATATGCAGATGATGCAGTCCTGCTGGCATAGTCAGTGACTGACCTGCAGACCCTAATCGACACAATGACAGAAGATTATAAGAAAAGGGGTCTACGCGTGAATGTGAGCAAAACCAAAATATTGGTCTTTGAAAGAGACGAAGCCAGAATAGATGTAAGAGTAACAATAGGTAATGATATACTAGAGCAAGTGGATGAATTTGTATATCTTGGAGTGGTGTACCTTTCATCTCGGCTAAATCCACAGATTTAGCCGAGATGGAAGGTACACCACTGATATAGAGCGAAGAGTGAATGCGGAAAATAGAGTGAACGGAGCGTTGGGGCAACTTCTCGGCAGCCACCACCTCAGCCAGAAGGCACGTGTAGCATAGCATACATAACGCAGTGCTTGTCCCAACATTACTGTATGGAAGCGAGTGTTGGGTATGCAGAAAAGAGTATGAAAGTAAAATTAATGCAGTCGAAATGCGATCTCTGCGGAAAATCTGTGGAGTTAGGCTGACCGACCGCATTCGTAACGACGACGTAAGAGAGCAAGTAGGTATGAAAGAGAGCATTGGTGTAAAGATGCGAAAGGGAATGCTCCAATGGTTCGGACATGTGGAAAGAATGCCGAACGAACGTCTGGTTAAGAAGATATACAATGCGAAAGTGGAAGGATGTAGGTACCGAGGGAGACCGAGACTAACCTACCTAGACCAGATCGGTCATGTACTTAAGGAAGGTGGAGTCAAGAGTCTCCGAAACCGGCGAGCGTGTATGAAGAGAATTATGAATGTTGAGGAAGCGAGTGAAGTATGCAGAGATAGAGTTTTCTGGCACTCTGATCTCTCTGCCTATCCTGCAAGGGATATGGCGTGATGATATGTATGTATGTGTAATTCACTAACATTGTCATTCGTTATTAGACATAGGTTTCCTCCACAAATGAAGGGATAGTGCTGTAATCACCACGCTTGCTGGGCTAGTTAGCGATCTCTAGCCGAGGCCTCGGGTGATCGGACCAACCGACCGACGCCCCGACAAAAGTCGGGGCGTCGACGAGAGGAACCCGCGAGGGTAAACCGCCGGGCGGGCTACCGAAGACAAAGATCGGGTACCGGTGGTCCGCTCGCACGGCGAAGAGAGGCATTGCACAGTGGGGGTCTATAAGGTCACGCGCCGCCTCTTCCGTCACCCCGGATCGATTTGGCGGGGCGAGACGCATCCATAGTCCACTGCAAAAAAAGGCTAGTTAGCGATCGAAGTGTTGAACGTGGCCCAAGAGACAATTGCTGTCTACAAATCTAGCGAGAAATGATTTCTACGAGTAAGGTGTGTAGTGACAATTGTATTGTTATTGTATCGCCACACGGTGAGTACGTTGTTATAGCATGATGCAATATGTTATAGCATGATGCAATAGTAGAAATATGTGCTTACTAAACTATTTCGCAATAATGCAAGTATTCGATCGCATGTTACATTGTGTCGCAATATTGCAAGTTAGCAATTACCCAGTTACAATAAATGGACTATGGACACACGTGAAGACGAAACTGCCGATGTCAGCTATCAACGCCCGCCACTTCAAGCCTCGATGACGAGTAACCGAGGTTTCATTATTAATCATAATTATCGAATATTCATTCTACACCTAGCATCGGTTTAGATAGGACTTAGTAGTAGTTAGCATCATAAGTTTATATTTAATTACTTATTGTAATTCCTTATTTTAATAAATTAGTTTAAATCATTTTGGTTTTTTTTGAGTCCTCCGTCGGGGACGTACGTATCTGGCGCAGGCGGTAGGATACTCGAGGCGTCTCGGGATAGCTAGGATCATTCCAACATTGAAGATCGTTTCGCTATTTTCGCTACCGCCGTCGTGAGCGATCGCGCTTGCCGAGTATCCAGAAAGAAGAACCTAACGTCCGGCGCGGAGGAGACATCCAGACATGGATCTCAGAGATACTGAAATGCAGATACTGTAAGTACACTCGAATATCTTTTCTGTGTGTTGCTTTCAATATCCTTTCCTTAGTCATTAGTTATTTTTAGTCGCAACCATTTTTTATCCTAAGCATAGTACTCCTAAAGGGCCAGAGCGCTCTAGGCAGGCACGTAGATTAGACATAGATTTAAATAGAAATATTCCGATAGATTTAGATAGTTCTTGTTCTTTTAGATCAATTAGTTACACAAATATAACAATGAGTGACGCCGATGTAATTTATAAAACTTTGCGTTTGGTGCCAGAATTCAATGGTAATCCCCACATATTACCAAGATTTATACAATTATGTGACCAAATCGTTTCAGAGGTTATAGAGGCAAACCCTGGCAATAACCTAGCCAGACTTTGTTTAATCAACGGCATTCTAAATAAAATCACAGGGCAAGCCGCACAAATAATTAATTCGAATGGCATACCTGAGGATTGGCATAGCATAAAAAAATCTTTAATTAATAATTTCTCCGACCAAAGAGATGAGACCACTCTTTATAATGACCTAATGCTAGCAACCCAAGGAAACAGTTCACCCCAAGAATTTTACGATCGCTGCGTTAGTCTGTTCTGCACCATCATGACTTATGTCACGCTACACGAGACCATCAATACGACCATAGAAGCCAAGCGTACCTTATATAAAAAATTAACGATGCAGGCATTTGTTCGTGGGCTCAAAGAACCAATAGGTTCCCGTGTACGTTGTATGCGTCCTGATAGTGTGGAAAAAGCATTAGAATTCGTGCAGGAAGAGTTGAACGTTATGTACCTACAAAGTCGTAACGAACCACTCACTGAAAGGAAACTTCATAGTTCATTTAAACCGTTACCCATCGATTCGCCAGCAAAACCATTCAACTTGCCGCCACGAACCGCCCTTGTTACAAACATACCACCACCCCAGCAATCGTGGAAACCGAATATGCCATTGAATAGACCAATGCTGCATGGTAACCCTCCTGTAATGCCGTCGCGAACACAGCAAATGTTCCGCGCACCGCCACCCAACTATAATAGATTTAATAATAACTTCCAAATTCAGCCTAGGCAATTTCAATCACCTCCTAACAACCCAAAACCTATGAGTGGAGTAAGCCATTACGTTGCGAAAGAGAAACCACTGGCACAATTCTCTGGTCACGACTGGCGACGAAACGGCAATCCACCACCATCAAATTACTTCAAAACAAGAGAAATGAACGTTAATGAATGTGCCGACTATAGCGAACAATACTACTACCCAGACTATTATACCGAACCTGACTGTAGCTATCATACCACAAGCGCAGAATATTATAATTGTTACGTAGAACCCAGCTATCTCACACACAACTCTCCTGAATACAATAATTCTTATGTTGATTATCCACCGCCTTCAAATGAGAACCCTCAACCAGGCCCCAGCTCTGCTGATGACCAGGATTTTCAGACTGGCAATCAATTAGACAAATTAAAATAGAAGTAAATCTCCAGACACAAAGGCAACTTCCATATATCCAAATTTCACAACCTCCATTAAAATTGTTAATAGATACTGGTGCAAACCAATCTTTTATAAGCCCAGAAGCTATTGACAATTTTTACAACAACTTTCCCTTAAACATAGACCCATTCGAAGTAACAAATGTGCACGCTACAACAAGAAATAAGTACTCTATAACCATCCCTAGTTTTGACGAATTTCAAGAACCTGAAAATATAAAATTATTCGTGTATAAGTTCCATGACTATTTCGATGGACTTATAGGTTTAGATCTGTTAGAAAAATGGGAAGCAAAAATTGACCTTAAGGACAAAATGTTGATAACGCGTAACTCTACCAACCATATCATTATGTGTACATAATGATATGGTTGGTATAAATAATGTATAAATAAGGTATAAATTAATGTTACGGGAGTTGTAACTCCCGTAACATTAATTTATACGAAGACGTGATACCAGCCAACTCTTCTAAATTACTTAAACTACCCATTAATTTTCATGATGGAGATGCACTTATTGACGAACAAATTATCTCCAAATGTATTATCCGAGATTGCTTAACTACCGTTACTAATAATCGTGGATTTTTGGAAGTAATTAATCCCACTTCTAACGATTTAATATTTTCTATGGACCGAGCAGTCCAAGCAGAAACATATAATATTGAGTGCACGCGCACGTAACAGCCCTCTCATAATTCACCAGATTGTGAAATACCATCAGTACGCGCAGAAGAAGTCATATCTCGTTTGCGCACTGACCACCTCAACGAGGAAGAGCGTATTAACCTAGAAAATTTATGTAGAAAATATTCCGATATATTCTACATAGAGGGAGAAGCCTTAACTTTTACAAACAAAATTAAACACAGTATTAGAACAACAGATGAATTACCAGTATACACAAAAAGTTATAGGTATCCATATATTCATAGGGACGAAGTACGAGACCAAATCAGCAAAATGTTAAATCAGGGCATCATTCGACCTTCCGAGTCCGCATGGAGCTCTCCCATTTGGGTTGTCCCGAAAAAGGCTGATGCTTCTGGGAAGACCAAATGGCGTTTAGTGGTAGATTTCAGAAAGCTCAATGAAAAAACTCATGATGACAAATATCCCATTCCCAACATTAATGATGTTCTAGACAAGTTAGGGAACTGCCAATATTTTACGACCCTGGACCTTGCAAGTGGATTTTACCAGGTCGAGATGGATCCCGCTGACATCCCCAAGACCGCTTTCAATGTAGAAAATGGTCACTACGAATTTTTACGAATGCCAATGGGTTTGAAAAATTCCCCATCTACTTTCCAGCGTGTCATGGATAATGTACTCAAGGACCTCCAGAATACAGTCTGTCTGGTTTATTTGGATGATATTGTTGTCTTTAGCACCTCCCTACAGGAACACGTCATAAACCTGGAAAAGGTCTTTAAGAAATTACAGGAATCAAACTTTAAAATTCAACTTGATAAATCCGAATTTCTTAAATTGGAAACATCTTACTTAGGCCACGTTATAACCAGAGAAGGTATTAAACCTAATCCCGATAAAATCATAGCCATCCAGAATTATCCCATACCAACTACTCCTAAAGAAATAAAACAATTCCTTGGTTTAGTTGGTTATTATAGAAAATTTATTCCCGATTTTGCCCGAATAACCAAGCCCTTGACACAATGTCTTAAAAAGGGCAGAAAAGTAATTATTAATACCGAATATACGGAAAGTTTTGAAAAATGCAAACAAATTATTACAAACGACCCAATACTACAATACCCAGACTTCAAAAGAGAATTTGTTTTAACTACAGACGCTAGTAACATTGCAATTGGTGCTATTTTATCGCAAGGAACAATAGGTGCGGATAAACCCGTATGTTTCGCATCGCGTACCCTAAATGAAAGCGAGATAAACTATAGTACAATTGAAAAGGAGTTACTTGCAATCGTTTGGGCGACCAAATATTTTAGGCCATATTTATTCGGTAGAAAATTCAAAATTGTCACGGATCATAAACCACTCCAGTGGGTTATGAATCTAAAAGAACCCAACTCCAGGCTAACCCGTTGGAAACTTAAACTGTCAGAATATGACTTCACAGTTGTATATAAAAAGGGTGCCAGTAACACGAATGCAGATGCTCTCTCTCGAATACAAATACATAACGAAGAGACATCTTCTATGATAGCAAATGCATCCGAGCACCTTCCATCTGCAAATCATTCCACCACAGCCTCTGCCCACACTAGCCAGGAAAACCCTATTCTAGAAGTACCCATTGTTGACGAGCCATTAAACAAATTCCACAGGCAAATTAGTATAAGCGTAGTAGGTGATATTAAGAAACGTCCTGTAGTTACCAAACCCTTCGATACACACACTAGGACTTCCGTACAAGTATCCCGTTCAAATTTAGAGACGGATATAATTAACATCATTAAAGAGTACGTGAATCCTAAGGTCAAAACAGCGTTATTTATAAATCCACCACTTGCTATGTATGATATTATACCGATCATACAGGAAAAATTTCGTAGCTCAGCAATGAACCTAGTGTTAGCTAAAAGAGAAGTAGAGAATGTGAAAGAGTATTTAAGGCAGCAGGAAATTATCAAACATTACCACGATGGTAAAACGAATCATCGCGGTATAAATGAATGCTACTTAGCTCTATCACACCACTACTATTGGCCGAAAATGAAGGACGAAATCACGAAGTTCATAAATAGTTGTACAATCTGTGGTCAAGCCAAATATGATCGGCGCCCAATTAAGCAGCAATTTAACCTAGTACCTCCTGCTACTAAACTACTTGAAACCGTTCACATAGACTTACTAACAATTCACTCTGAAAAATATATGACAATCGTGGATGTATTCTCTAAATACGCTCAAGCGTATTACATACGAGATGGCACCGCGGTGAGTATTATTCAGGCATTATTGAAATTCTGCACTCACCATGGTCTACCATTAACCATCGTGTCAGACAATGGTACAGAATTTACCAATCAATTGTTCAGTGAATTCGTTACGTTGCATAAAATCATTCACCATAAAACATTGCCACATGCACCGAACGAAAACGGCATTGTTGAACGATTTCATTCAACCCTATTAGAGCACTTAAGATTACTTAAGTTGACTCACAAGGGAGAAGACATAATCAACCTAGTACCATATGCCGTCTTAGCCTATAACAGCGCAATCCATAGCTTCACTAAATGTCGACCGTTTGATATAATAACTGGCCATTTTGACCCACGAGATCCTTTTGACGTAGACCTAACAAAACATTTCACCCAACAATACATACAGAATCATAGAGACCAAATGAAATTAGCCTACGATGTAATAAATGAATCCTCTTTAGTTAACCGTAATGCAATTATAGAAAATCGCAACAAAAATCGCGAGCCTGAAGTGGAATATCAGCCACAACAACGTATTTTTGTTAGTAACCCCTCAGCAGCTCGTCAGAAAATTGCCCCCAGATATACCCAGGATACTGTTCTAGCCAACCTACCCATACATATTTATACATCTAAAAAACGAGGTCCCGTAGCAAAAAGCAGATTAAAAAGGGTACCTAAAAGCGCTCAATTGTTACAGGATGCTACTGGTCCTGACTGCTCCTTTGATAGCAGCCCAGGAAACCCAACCAGAGATAACACTTGAGAGCCTGGACGATGGCCCAGGGATACTACCCTATAGACTGGGCCTGACAAAACTTATGACTCATTACCATACCTTTTTACAGTACATACAACTCGATGATATTGAAGAGAAAGTTAATTTACTAGAAAATCAACTTAACTATGTTAGCGCTAAGTTAGATTATAATACTTATTCATTATACCATATTCAAATAGATTATTTGCATAGTAAAATATTAAAAGTAGTTAGTAATTTAAATACGTTAAAACCCAGTCGTGTAAAGCGAGGTCTCATTGACGGTCTAGGATCGGTAATTAAAAGTGTCACAGGTAACCTAGACTACACAGACGCCGTAAAATATGATAATGCTATAAAAATCCTACAGGAGAATAGTTTTAAAATTACAGAAGAGATTAACAACCACCTTAGTTTCAGCAAAGAATGGATGACTCAACAGTCCAATATCATTACACAGTTAGCTGACAATCAAGCAATGATTAACGAGACCCTTATACTACTTTTAAATAAGGAAGCTCATATAAACCATTATCTTATAAAATTCGCAAAGTTCGGGCAATGTCTAACTATATTAAACCAGAATTTGGAAGACGTCTTAAACGAATTGGTCCGAATTGAAAATATTCTAGCTTTTATCCATAATTCTAGCACTCATCACTCTATGATTAATGTCGAGAGTTTGCAGTATATGATACAAAAATTAGTTAAGATATATGGTAAGGATAAGATAATAGAATTAGAACTTAGAAATTATTACGATATAATTAAACTAGGTTACTACTATTCAGGCAATAAGATAGTTATCATATTTAAATTACCTATATTTTCCGTAGATACATACGAACTCTATAAACTGTCGATAGCTCCTAATAAATTTAGACAAACCCTCATCCCCCCTTACCCATTGATTGCAACCAACAGGAAGGGTTATGTGTACATAGAGGCTGAATGCCCGAAGTACAATAACTGGTATCTCTGCGACGACAAGATGGACCATCAGTTGCGTCAGGAACCAGACTGCATACAAAACCTTATCCTAAATCAATCCATAGACAGAAGCTGCGCGATCACTACTATATCCTTGTCAAGAATATTGATGGAAGAACTGGACGAAAAACACTACATTATCTCGTTCCCAAATCAAACAAGAATTCATACCTCATGTGGACGTGAAGAATATAACTCACTAAATGGAAGCTATCTAGCCACAATTCCTGTCAACTGCTACTTGTTCACTCTCGAATTTACTATCACCAACCTTAATGACTACGTGAAGGGACAACCAATAAAAATAATGAAGCTGCAGGACAACATGGAAATGCAACCGGAAACGTCTAAAATTCATCTGAAATCCATCGATCTCTCAAGATTGCACGAGGCACAGTATGAGATGATATCACAACCATCGCTGCAGTTACAACCAGTACCATCAGCTTATCTGTACCACACAACGATGCCCCTTTACATCATAATCTGCAGTTTACTCGGACTTTGTGTTCTCAGAGTACTGAAAAATCATAAGATTTGCCAACGAAAATCTTCTGGTCCCGAAAATAAGGAGAAGATAATTGAACAACCCTTGGAGCCTGTGACTGATCACCCTTTGAGATCACCTTCAGCAATATTTTATTCGCCAAAACCTCAAAAATAATTGCTGATCTGAGGGTGGAGGTGTTATAGCATGATGCAATATGTTATAGCATGATGCAATAGTAGAAATATGTGCTTACTAAACTATTTCGCAATAATGCAAGTATTCGATCGCATGTTACATTGTGTCGCAATATTGCAAGTTAGCAATTACCTAGTTACAATAAATGGACTATGGACACACGTGAAGACGAAACTGCCGATGTCAGCTATCAACGCCCGCCACTTCAAGCCTCGATGACGAGTAACCGAGGTTTCATTATTAATCATAATTATCGAATATTCATTCTACACCTAGCATCGGTTTAGATAGGACTTAGTAGTAGTTAGCATCATAAGTTTATATTAAATTACTTATTGTAATTCCTTATTTTAATAAATTAGTTTAAATCATTTTGGTTTTTTTTGAGTCCTCCGTCGGGGACGTACGTATCTACGTTGATACTTTACGTAAAATTTATTTACATACATTCAGAACATTCATTTATAGAATGTACAAAGTATTGTATAGAATTTGAATCGACAATCTTCAACATCAATCACTACTTATTAAGACGTATGTATTTAGAGACAGCAGAATAACGGAGCGATTTGGTCGAGTTACATGTAAAATTTAATAATTATTTTGAGCTGACAGAGTTAACTTTGCACAATTCATCAATAAAATGAAGAAATAATAATACAATTCAGTAGCTCCTTTAATGTCCGTGAGTGTCGGTAAAGATAACTAAGGGGTGTGATACGAAAATAACATACATGCATCCATGCATGAAATCTAAAACAAAACATGCGCATACAAAACATATATATATATACAAAACAGCTTGGTATTGTAGGTCAATTTCGTTGCCATTGTATTGAAGTGCTGAGCCCAACAGTGGGATGTATATAAGCTGAAAATAAATAATGAAATAATATGTATGTTGAATACCTTCAAATGTGTCGTAAACAAGTACCAACGTGTTAACAATGCGGCCTTTCAAATACCAAATCTGTACATGTTATAATGTTGTACGGTCGCGAGAGGGCGCCTCGGGTCCAGCGCCGGCATTATGTTTCCACACATTAGTATAAACCCCCCAGGAGTATTAAGTGTCAGCAGTCATCATTAATCATGTTAGCTCACGTGCGCCATGATTTTAATGTGTAATCGCTTACGTGGAAAATTCAAAAGGGAAAGAAAAACATAAAGGGTAACGAGAGGAGAGGTGGGGCGTGTGATGACGGGGGAGACGGAGGACGGGGGCAGGTACGCTCGTGAACTGATTTTTTCTGTATGTGTGTTATTCGCGTAATTATTTTTGTATTCAAATTGTTTGCTTTTGTTCTTTTTTTATAATTTATGCGATGGTCTGAACTCTGTGGTGACGGATTTATTTAATGAAATATCGTAAAATTAACACAGCTTTATTCTTCAAATTACTGAAATTTAGCATTTAATATGCTTAATTATTTATAAAACCCGATTACGAAGCGAAAAAGAAATATATAATTAAGCATATAACTAATTAAGCATATTAAATGCTAAATTTCAGTAATTTGAATAACAAGGTTGTGTCATCGTTTAATACAATTCTAACTGCAAAGTTTGAAGTATTAAGCCTATAACAATGTGTAAACATTGTCGGGTAGATGGCGCATGTCACCTTAAAGACGTAAATATGATACGAAGCGAAATTTGTATGTCCTACAATAGTTCACGGTGGTGTAGTGGCAGCACGATTGGGCCGGAATCCCTATAGGCGCGGGTTCGAATCCCGCTTGTGACATCACAGTTTTATTATTCTGTTTCTCAGGTAAACACTGATTGGGGTACGATGCCAGAAACCTGCGCGTGGTGTACCCTGGGTGCGGGCGACAGTCCTCCAGATCCCTCTGTTGAATTGTCGCCCGTAGCGAATTGTTGCCACCTACAATTCAGCATTACGTGACATCGTCGGACTTACATCATCTACATCTGACCTACTAACCTACTACACCGACATTTACATAGGAAGCCCAAACTTAAGCATAAGCACTTTTAGTCACGTAATATTATAGTATTTAAGCCGCACCGCATCTTACAATAAACCAGACTAAAACTAGATCTTGTGTCTCATTATTCTCTCCGTCCGCAAGAACCCCACAGTGGTGACCCCGAAGAAAAGAATAAGCAACATGGCGCAACCCACGTGCAAAGCAAACGGCAGTCAACAAGAAGCATTAGAAGTAGCAGCTGGTACCTCAGTACTATCCCAAATTCCGGCATTCTGGAAGGATCAACCGAGATTATGGTTCACACAACTCGAAGCCATAATAGCACCACAGAAACAAGGAGACGAATACAAGTACCGTACAGTGGTGGCGAAGCTATCAAAAGAAGAAATACTACAGGTTAGTGACCTAATCACGTCACTTCCGCCTACGGAAAAATACAAAACCATCAAGGAACGTCTGATTGATTGCTATGAAGAATCAGAACAACAGCAATTTCAAAAATTACTATCAGAGACAGAACTTGGCGACCAAAAACCCTCGCAATTATTACGCAAGATGCGGGTTCTCGGAAGAGGAAAGATGAGCGACGAAACAATCAAACTACTATGGTTCCGACTCCTACCACAATCAGTAACTACGGTCCTAGCGGTCACGGAAGACATGGAAATAGACAAAATAAGCCAGATTGCGGACAAAATAATAGCAAACTCAAAATCAACAGTAAGCACTACAAGTGACACAGAAACGGCGTGCATTTTAGCTCAATTAGCTAAATTACAAACAGATATAAACGCAATTCAGCAAGGTCAGAGGAACCATCGATACAACACGCAAAACAATTTCATCAAACGTCAACATTTTCCAACGAGGTCAAGATTAAACTATAGACGTATTAATCAATTTTGCTATTACCACGAAAGATTTAGAAAATACGCTAGGAACTGTACACAACCATGTAGTTGGAAACCGACACCTCACGCCAAGAACCAGGGAAACGAATAAGAGCACAGAGAGCGGCGAAACTCTGTGCAATCCACCCATCCAATCGCCTCACTATTACCGACCGAAAAAGTGGTATAAAGTTTTTGATTGACACGGGCGCAAACATCTCAGTAATTAGCAAGCAACAGAGACATTCAACATTACCAAACGATCATTACACACTCTACGCCGCCAACGGGACAAAAATCAAGACATACGGCGAGAAAACTCTCACCTTAGACTTGGGACTTCAACGTTGTTTTAAATGGAATTTTGTTATCGCCGACGTCACTCAACCAATCATCGGAGCGGATATCCTAGAGCACTACAAATTATTAGTCGACATAGCGGGTCGTAGAATTATCGACAAGGCTACACAGCGGACAACGCATGCAACCTTTAGAAAAGCGACACAGCAAACAATTCGCACCATCGCAGCGGGAATTAACCCACACATCACGCAACTTCTAAACAAATACGAAGACATCACGAGATACTCAACCCTCCGCGCCACGCCCAAACACAAGATTGAACACCACATTATTACCCAAGGACCACCCGTTGCAGCTCGCGCAAGGCCATTGCCTCCCGAAAAATACGATATAGCCAAAAAAGAATTTCAAGATATGATCGAACTCGGCATTTGCCGACCATCAGAGAGCCCATGGGCAAGCCCATTACACATGGTACAAAAGAAAAATGGCGAATGGAGACCATGTGGAGACTACCGGATGCTCAATAGTGTGACAGTACCGGATAAATACCCACTACCAAGATTAACCGATTTCACCTACATATTAGAAAACAAGAAGATACTGAGCAAAATTGATATACGCAAAGCATACCATTGTATTCCCGTAAAAGACATTGAAAAAACCGCCATCATCACGCCTTTTGGACTTTTCGAATACCTAAGAATGCCCTTCGGCTTACGCAATGCAGCACAAACATTCCAACGCTTTATGGACTCCTTATTCAGAGATTTAGACTTCGTATTCATATTCATCGACGATTGTCTCATCGCATCCGATAACGAAGAAACACATTATCAACATTTAGAAATAGTTTTCAAGCGTCTACATGAAAACGGAATAACCATTAACCTCGAAAAATGCGAATTCCTCAGAAGGGAAATAGATTTCTTAGGTTATCACATAACGAGCCAAGGAATACACCCAACGGAAGAAAATTACAAAGCAATCATGGAATTCCCAAAACCAAAAACAATTAAAGAATTAAGAAGATTTTTGGGCATGGTTAATTTCTACAGAAACAACCTCCCACAAGCAGCAAACAATCAAAGGATTCTTAACGCCTATATACACGGTTCAAAAAAGAACGACAACTCGCCTATCCCTTGGACAACGGAAGCCGAAAAAGCTTACGAAAAATGCAAGGAGAGCATAAAAAACGCAATAATTACAGCGCACCCTTCCCGCAACGCACCACTCTCACTTATGACAGACGCTAGCGCTACTTGTATCGGTGCAGTTCTGCAACAAAAATCCGGCCGTGATTGGAAACCATTAGGTTTTTTCTCACAAAAATTAAGCGAAACACAACAAAAATACTCAACATTCGACAGAGAACTACTAGGAGTATACATGGCCGTCAAACACTTTCAAAGATTAATCGAGGGAAGAGAATTCACAATATTCACGGATCATCGACCTTTGACCTACGCATTCTCCCAAAAACCATCATCAAACGACACGCCAAGACGAGTCCGACAGCTAGATTTCATTTCACAATATTGCACCAATATTCAACATATAAGCGGACGTGACAATATCACCGCAGACGCATTATCACGTATAGAGGAAATATTCATGCCATCACCGATCGATTACGCCGATTTAGCTAAATACCAATCAACAGACAGCGAATTAATTAAACTACGTGACAACAGAAGATTAAAGTTCGAAAACATCAGGCTTCCGGGCTCCACAATAAACATTAGCTGCGACATATCTACAGGAAAAAGTCGCCCTTACTTACCACAACATTTCCGTAAACAAGTTTTCGACGTCATTCACGGCATGAGCCATCCAGGAAAAAGAACTACCAGAAAAATGATAACCCAAAGATACCTATGGCCATACATGAACAAAGATATTAACAACTGGTGCAGATCATGTATAGCTTGTCAAAAAGCAAAAATACAGCGACATACAATATCACCCCTTGGCAAATTTATGACAGCACAACGCTTTGAACATTTACACATTGACATCGTCGGACCACTCCCTATCTCACAAGGCAAAAGATACCTAATCACAATCATAGACCGTTGTACATCGTGGCCCGAAATATTTCCAGTAGAAGATATAACTGCAGAAACAGTGGCCAAAGCACTTTTCGAAGGATGGATTATTCGATTCGGATGTCCATTACGCATTACTACTGACCAAGGCAGACAGTTCGAATCAAGAATATTTGAGTCACTTACACAATTTTTGGGCATACACAAGATCAGAACAACCAGCTATCACCCACAAGCGAACGGCCAAATCGAGAGGTTCCACAGAACTTTAAAAGCGGCATTAATGACAAGGGAAGCCAGCGATAATTGGGTAGAAGAAATCCCAACAGTCCTACTCGGTTTGCGGAGTAGTTTACGAGAAGACACGGGCTATAGTTCAGCAGAGATGTTATACGGAACGCCAATAAGACTCCCTGGAGGATTTTTTGAATCATCAACAACACAACTATCAACGTACGAAGAATTTGTAAAACAGATACAAAAAAACATCACACAAATGACATCAGTCCCAAAAAGAGAAAAACACAACCAAACCATATTTGTACACCCCGAACTTAAGGAATGCTCGCACGTATTCGTGCGGTGTGACAGAATGAGGAAAAGCCTGACACCGCCATATGAAGGTCCTTATCCAGTGATTAGAAAAACGGACAAAACATTTTGCATTAGAATTAAGGACAAAGAGACGATAATATCAATCGATAGATTAAAACCAGCCTTCATTATCAACAACGAACCAGATTACGTGCTGAACACGAGAAACAGCGACAAGAACGCACATACGTACATCACAAGGTCGGGCCGTACAGTCATCCCAGTAGCACGTTACGGAATTTCGCAAACGCAAGCAACTTGTACACATATATAAAGAACGCAGATGCTAAATACACAATACAATCATCGCAATGGATAACAAGGCATTTGAACTCAGCACATAAGTCACAACAACCGTCAGCACATTCCACGCATCAATGTCAAGGCCATACCCCATCATAATCGTTTACAATAATAGACAACCTATACATTTTTTTTCTTTTTTAAAGGGGGGTGTACTGTTGCCACCTACAATTCAGCATTACGTGACATCGTCGGACTTACATCATCTACATCTGACCTACTAACCTACTACACCGACATTTACATAGGAAGCCCAAACTTAAGCATAAGCACTTTTAGTCACGTAATATTATAGTATTTAAGCCGCACCGCATCTTACAATAAACCAGACTAAAACTAGATCTTGTGTCTCATTATTCTCTCCGTCCGCAAGAACCCCACACGAATCTCTGGCGCGAGGAGGGGTTCCCAGCAATGGGTTGAGCCCCAATTCGCTCCTGACCCTCTAGTTGTAGAGGGTACAGGACGCGAAATCTCGAACGGGCCCGGTCATTCATTAATTTGAGGGCTGGGCAGGCTTATGCCACCGCCGACATATCGTAAACCTGATATCTTGCTTCAAGACATATTGTCGTGAGGCGTAGTTTCAGGAGCGAGGGTCTTGGCTTAACCGCCCGGACCGCGAGGAAGACAACCTCTATAAAGAATTCGACATTCGAATTCGGAAATTACCCAGAATCCTAAGTTCTGGCGTGCGGCGAGAGGATGCATGGCAGATGGGGTATTCTGTTCCTAGCACGCTCTAGCCAGGGTACCGGTCGACCCCCTGGTTGGTAAATGTAGGCTTGCCCGGGTACAGGGATCTCTGCCCGGGTTGAGTTCTCCTATACTCGTGGGAATCAAATGGATTTGCCTAAAAATACTTTACCAGACGGGAATCCAGCGGATTCCCACATCACGGCCTTGTCAAGTCAACGTAAAACTGACAACGACGCCTCGTCCTCAGGACTTGAGGCGTCCGCCGAGGGCCCGGCACAGACCAAGGAGGCCCCAAAGACGAAGAGGCGTGGGAGGCCCCCGAATAGGGGGAAGGCTTCCGGCGCCAAAAAGCGACAGGCGGAGCGGGAGGAGCGGCGGGTTCTCAGGGAGGCTACCACCGCTGGACTCCAAGATGATGGCGGTGGATCTACTGCAGGGCCGTCAATGGACGAGGGCGACAGTAGTGTCGCAGAGCCGTCCAAAGATGAGGGCAGTGGATCTGCCGAAAAAATGGACGAGGGCGATTCCGCAGAGCCGTCCAAGAAAGTCAGCGGGTCGGTTGAGGAAACCGCCCCCGCCAGGTCATCACCGCATCTTACAGCGGCGGTCCTGACTGGTGCGCTGGTGCCCGCACGAGTGCCACAGTCGCGAACATGGAGGCCCTGCAGGCCGAAAACGCCCGCCTTGGTGGCGAGGTGTCAGGCCTGCGGGCCCAGAACCGCCGTTTGGAGTCAGAGTTGGCCGCGGTACGGAGGACCAACCGCCTCCTTACCATGGACGTGGCCGACCTAAAGGCCCAAATGGCGCGGCTCGTGCCGCCTGCGCCACCTGCGCCGCCGGTCAATGCTGGCCGCCGAGAAACCGTCGCCGTCGTCGCCGCCCCGAAGCCGCCCCGAGGTGCTGGCCGTCCATCGGTTGCCGCCGCACCGAAGACGCCGTCAACCAGCACCAGCCCGCCAAATGTCGCCGTCGTAGAGCAGGCCCCGGCAGAGGTCCAGCCGGTAACACCAATCCCGCTGCCCGTGGTGGGGGGCGTGTCGGACGAGGCCTTGCGCGCCATTATCGACACGATCGGTAATATGGTCAATGCGCGCTTGGCCGTTCTGGAGGCAAGGCTGCCTCCAGAACCACGTGTTCGACCGCCTCTCGTCGCGGACAAGCGGCCATATGCGGCACCAGCCCCCGCCCCGCTGCCCTGTCAGGGTGGCCGCGTGGGGGCCAGCTACGCCACGGCCGCGGCTGGACCCAAACAAAAGGGGCCCGCCCCTAAAAAGAAGTCGGCACCGGCTCCTGCCGTACCGCAGTCGTCGCCCGCATCAACACCGCCAGCGTCGACTAGCGCGCCCGCGACCACGCCTCCCGCGCCTGGCACGCCCGCTGCGCCCGAACAGGGTTGGCAGGTGGCCGAGCGCGGCAGGAAGAGTCGTGGCCAGAGGAGAAGAGCGGCGGCCAAGCGCGCCGCTGAGGTCTCCGCTCCCCAGGCAGGAGCCGAAGGAGGCGGAAGGAAGAGGAAGAGGCCGCGCAAGGGGCTCCGGCCGCCGAAGACAGCCGCAGTGGTGATCACTGTGCTGCCTGAGGCGGCAGAAAGGGGCCTCAGCTATGAGGCCGTCCTGCGGAAAGCCCGGCGGGAGCTAGACGTCTCCGACATAGGAGGCGTCGAAGCCAGGACCCGCAAGGCCCGGACAGGGGCTCGAATTCTGGAGTTCCCTGGGGCCGAGGGCACCAGGACGCCCATGTCGTGCGGTGTTCCGCAGGGGTCGGTTCTGGGGCCGACTCTGTGGGACATCGGTTACGACTGGGCGTTGAGAGGGAGTCTCCCCCCCGGGCTGAGCGTTATATGCTATGCTGATGACACGCTCGTCACAGCCCGGGGCAGGACACTCGAAGAGGCGGCGAGCCTGGCCACTCTCGGCACCGAGGAGATGGTCAGGCGAATCGAGGCGCTGGGGCTCGGGTGGCCCTAAACAAGACGGAGGCCCTTTTATTCCATGGGCCCCGTGTAAGGCTGCCTCGTTAGTCATCAACTCCATCCACATCAGTATCTAGGCCCATATGAGGTACTTGGGTCTGGTGCTCGACGGGCGATGGTGTTTCCGGGAGCATTTCCGTCAAATTGCTCCCCGGCTGGTCGGCGCGGCGTCCGCCCTTTCTCGGCTCATACCGAACGTGGGCGTACCCAGTTTCGAGGGCCGACGGCTGTATGCGGGGTGATCCGCTCAATGGCCATGTACGGCGCACCCGTGTGGACGAGGGCTCTGAACGCCCAGCTCAGGGCTATACTGTGGAGGCCACAGCGAGCCATGGCGGTTAGAGCCATTCGAGGGTACCGCACGGTGTCTACCGAGGCGGCATGCCTATTGGCCGGGACACCCCCGTGGGACCTAGAGGCGGAGATGCTCTCCGACCTCTACCGGCGGGTTACCACAATGCGCGACGAGGGTGGCTCCCCATCGTTCAACGAGATAGCCACCTGGCGCGAGGACGCCCGCCAAGAAGTCATCGCCCATTGGGCTACGCGGCTGGAGAGGCCTAGACACGGTGTTGTTACCGTCGAGGCCCTCCGGCCCGTACTGATGGAGTGGATGGAGCGGCGGCACGGAGTGCTCTCCTTCCGGTTGGTTCAGGTCTTGTCGGGGCACGGTTGCTTCGGCAAGTACCTGCACACGGTCGTGCGGAGGGAGTGGACTCCGTCCTGCCACCATTGCACTAGCGACGAGGACACGGCGCAACATACGCTTGAGGTATGTTCGGGCTGGGATGGGCAGCGCCGTGACCTCGTCGCTGTCATCGGTGCCGACCTGACGCTGCCGGCTGTCGTGAAAGCGATGGTCGACAGCGTCAGGAATTGGGACGCGGTCGCCTGCGCCTGTCGCATGCGCGAGTATCTTCGTCTGATGCCGCCCTAACCGAGGCTTCGGGTAATCGGACCGGGGAATTGTCCAGTCACCCGACGTGAGGCCACCGCGTGAGGGCGACGCCTCGACGGCGAAAGCTGTCGGGGCGTCGACGGGAGAGGGACCCGAGAGGGTATATCGCCGGGCGGGCCACCGAAGACAAAGATCGGGTACCGGTGGTCCGCTCGCACGGCGAAGAGAGGTGTTTGCAGGGTGGGTCCATGGGGTTGCGCGCCGCCTCTTCCGTCGCCCCGGGCCGATTTGCTGGGGCGCGACCACATCCATGGTCCCACTTTGCGAAAAAAAAAGAAGAAAAAAAAAAAAGGTAAACACTGATGACGGAAATTGTACAAAACTTTGAAATAATAATGGCAAAAGAAATTAAATATTAAAAAGAGGTTCTTCAATGTGTAAATATTAAATGGAATATGAAAACGTTTTCAAATGAAATCGTTTAAATGAAAATATTGCAATATAATTAATGTAAATGTACTAAAAATAAATATATAGATTTTAAGTACCAGAGATAGCAACACGAGTAAATAAATATAATTTATTATCATATGAGCAGTTGAGAGAAATTTCAAACGCCATCTGCGATCATCGATCCACCTACACACACTACCCATCAGTTCATGGAGATCATGGTGCTTAACCATGGTGGCATAATATTCGCCATGTTTCGTATGCGGACCGGTGGTTACAGTGTTATAAATTTACTAGGAAACTGTTGCTCACCTGGTGATACCTCAACCACATTTTACAATTTCTACAGGAAAATAAGGGTTGGTGGTACGCTATAATGTGGTACGAGTTCTATTGTACAAAGAGTAAAGATACGAAGTCGCGGCTTTGGTTCTCACGCAGGACAGCGCTTTGATCCAAAAATCGTTGTTCTAAAAGTAATCCTTGTATTATATTCTCTAAAAAAATATTAAATTATGTGAGATATCTGCGTGGTGATGAGGTAAAAATATAATTCACCACCTTCTACTCATCTCATGGGTAAAGACGAAAGTTAAAAAAAATCGTAAGAGATATAATAATAATAATTTTTATATCAGAGTATAGAGCTCCATATTTTGTTAGTAACAATAAAAACTTAAGAACTAGTGTTAGTACTTAACTTAAGAAATATGCATACAGCACCTATGTAACAGTAAGAAAACTCGAAATAAAACCCTTCACTAATGGCGTTTGCGCAACATGGTGTAGTTCGGTGAATTTCCCTTCTAATGGAGGTGGTGGACACTGTCTCGTAAGTTAAATATATAAGCCGGGCTGGCCACGGATGTCAAGGAAACGATATCAGTGGCCGACTTAATGGCGATCGGGTGAGAATACGGTGGTCATGGAGCCGCGTGTCGCACTTCAGACCATAGCCTGCTAAAAAAAAAAAAACCGGAGGTGTCAAGGGACACCCGGATGGAACGAAGTTCTATTTTAATTATATAATTTTTTTCTGCCTTAAGCGATTTTTATCGTTATATTTTAGCCAATTTGCAAAATATCTTTATAAATTATAGCCTATGTGTTATTCTGATGTGCAAGCTATATTACTATAAATTTCATCAAAATCCATTCAGTAGTTTTTACGTGAAAGAGCAACAAACATGTTCACATCCATACATTATTACAAACTTTCACGTTTATAATATTAATAATAGGATATACAATTCCACTAGACTACCAAAACTTTTCGGCCCCGAGCTCGAACGCGAGCCGGCCACGCGGCCCGGTCACGGGCGAAAATAATTTCGTTGCGCATTATTTTGATTTTGCTATATCTCTTAAGGTATTGATTTGGGGTACGATGTCAGAAACCTCCACGTGGTGTACCCTGGGTGCGGGCGGCAGTCCCCCAGATCATTCTGATGGATTGTCTCCCGTAGCGAATATCTGGCGCTAGGGGGGTCCCTTTGTTTGGGAAGCCCTGTTTCGCTCCTAGCTCTCTACTCGTAGAGGGTGACCGGACGCGAATCTTCGACGGGCTCAGTCACTCATTCATTTGGGGGCTGGGCAGGCATAAGCCACCGTCGACATATCGTAAACCTGATCTTTGCTTGTCTTAGTTTCAGGAGCGAGGGTCTTGGCTTAACCGCCCGGACCGCGAGGAAGACAACCTCTATAAAGAATTACCCAGAATCCTAAGTTCTGGCGTGCGGCGAGAGGATGCATGGCTGATGGGGTATTCAGTTCTTAGCACGCTCCAGCCAGGGTACCGGCTGCCCCCCTGGTTGGTAAATGTAGGCTTGCCCGAGTACAGGGATCTCTGCTCGGGTCGACTGTCAATTCTCCCATTCTCGTGGGAACCAAAATGGATCTACTTTCACACCAATTAAAAGACGGGGATCCTACGGATTCCCACCCTAAGGCCTTGCCAAGCCAACATAAAACTGGCACAAACGACGCCTCGTCCTTGGGACTTGAGGCGTCCGCCGAGGGCCCGGCACAAACTAAAGAGGCCCCAAAAAGAAAGAAACGTAGGCGGATCATCACTCCAGCCGGCGAGCGCGCTAAACGGCGCGCCAACCGGCTCAAGAAGGAAAGGGAGGCGCTGGAGGCCGCGGCATGCCGCGAGACCAGCGTTCTCAGCGACGAGGGCGGCACAGTAGCCGCAGAGCCGTCGCAAGTGGATGGTGGTAGCATCGCAGGGCCGTCGCGGAGGGCGGGCGGCCACGGGTGTGTGTCTCGGGATGAGGGCGACGATGTCGCAGGGCCGTCCAAGGAGAGGAGAATGAGTGGCAGCCCAACGGAGCTGTCGAGCGACGAGGGCGGATCTACCGCAGAGCCGTCGCGTAGTGAGGGCGGCAGTAAAGCCGCAGGGCCGTTGTCGGAGAGCTGTGGGAACTCCGACACCGACACGGCCTCGGAGAAGCCGTCGGACGAGGGCGGTAAGGCTGCAGAGTCGTCCGACGATGAGGTCGGCCGAAGCCGGGACGAGGGCGGCAATGCCGCAGAGCCGTCCAGTATGGAGGAGAGCAGCTTGGCTGCCGAGGCCGCCGAGGAGTCTGAGCCGCACCGTGCGGGGAAGACTCTGACGGCGGCCTTAAATGCCAGGGAGAGGGAGGAGGCCCTCCCCCCGAGTGTACGGAAGCGCCCCCTGCATAAGGGCGGCAGCTCCGACTCAGAGGGGAGTGTCATCATGCCTCCTCCCAAGGTCCCGACCGCACGCCGTGGGCGTAGGGGTCGTGGATCGGCGGTGGCAGCGAGGCCGGTGACTCCGAGTCCGGCCAATAAAAGCGGTGAGGTGGCGGCCCTGCAGGGCGCGAACGCACGCCTCAATAGGGAGGTCTCCGGCCTGCGGGAGCGAAACCGGCGACTCGAGTCGGAGCTGTCGGCGGTGCGGAAGGAGAACCGCGGGTTGGCCAAGGACGTGGCCGACCTGCGGTCTCAATTCGCACTTTTAGTGCCAGCCATGCCGCCGACACTGGCCTCGCCGCAAAAGCGGGCTGCGCTGGAGAGGGCGGGCCCGTCCTCTGCGCCCATGGCGCCGCCTGCGCCTGTGACGCCGCCTGCGCCCGTGGTGCCTGCTGCGCCACTTGTGCCCGCGGCGCTGGCCGTGAGCACCGTCAGGAAGCGTGGCAGGCCCAAGAAAGGGGAGGAGCCGCTCCCTGCGGTGCACGGTGTGCCGGAGGAGGCGATGCGCGTCATCTTCGCCAGGCTGGAGTTGATGATGGATGCGCGCATCCAGGCCGTGGCGGATCGTCTTCCACCCGAGCCACCCCTCCGGCTGCCACCCGCCACAGACAGGACGAAGCGGCCGCAAGCGTCAGCTCCCACCCCGCTGCCCTGTCAGGGTGGCCGCGTGGTGAGCTATGCTGCGGCCGTAGGTGGGCCTAAGGGGGCCAAGAAGAAGGCCGGCACGGTGCCGGCTCCCGCCAAAACCGGGCAGCGGCGGGCGCCAGCGGCTGCACCGCAGGCTCCGGCCAGCGCACCCGCGACTGCGCCTGCTGTGCCCAGCGCTGCTGCCAGGCTCGAACAGGGCTGGCAGGTGGCTGGGCGGAGCAGGAAGGAACGCGGTCAGAAACGGAGAGCGGCAGCCAAGAGTGCCGCTGTGGCTGCTGCTCCACAGGCGGGAGCCGACAAAGGGGGAAAGAGGTCGCGCAGGGGCCTCAAGTCGCCGAAGACAGCTGCGGTCATTATCACCGTGCTGCCTGAGGCGGCCGAGAGGGGCCTCAACTATGAGGCTGTCCTAAGACGCGCCCGGCGGGAGCTGGACGTCTCCGACATCGGGGGCGTCGAGGCGAGGACCCGCAAGGCCCGGACAGGGGCTCGAATTCTCGAGTTCCCTGGGGCCGAGGGCGCCAAGGCGGCTGATAGTGTGGCCTCGAAGCTGAGGGGGCTGTTCGGGCCGGAGGATGGAGTCCGAATCGCCAGGCCCGTCAAGTGCGCAGAGATGCGCCTCACGGGTCTGGACGATTCCGTGACGGTGGAGGACGTCCGGGAGGCCATTATGGTGCGTACCGGATGTGCCTCGGACACCGTCCGGATTGGCACCATCCGTCCTGGTCCGGGCGGCGTCGGTGCTGTCTGGGTGCAGTGCCCGGTGGAGTCGGTCAAGAAATTGGCCGACTCAGGCAGGCTCCTCGTGGGCTGGAGTTCGGCGCGGGTAACTGTGCTGGAGCCCCGGCCCGCGAGGTGTTACAAATGCATGGCGGTCGGGCATACCCGACCGACGTGTCGCAACTGCTTTGACTGCAGCGGGCTATGCTTCCGCTGCGGTCAGGCTGGGCACCAGGCAGCATCGTGCTCTGCGGTGCCCCACTGCCCCGCGTGTGCGGCGGGCAATAGGCCTGCCAAGCACCGCATGGGCTCTGGGGACTGCAGACCCCCGGCATCGGCCCCAAAGGGGTGGGGCGGCTCATCGACCGGGCCCGCTCCCGCTCCGATCGCGACCCGATCGCCCGTTAGCGCGGAGGAGGAGACGATGGATACGGCCCGTTAATGGACCACGAAGCCATCCGTCTCCTCCAAGCCAATCTCAACCACTCCGCCGGTGCGCAGGACGTTTTCCTGCAAGCCATGGCGGAGTGGTTGATAGCAGTAGCCGTAGCCGCAGAGCCGTACGTGGTGCCCGACCGACCTAACTGGCTGGGTAGCACCGACGGCACTGTGGCAATCGTCGCCTCCACGTCGTGGCCTTCGTCGTCCCTGACCCTTAGGGATAGGGGCGTCGGATACGTCGCGGCGGACTGGGGAGAGATTACGCTTTTCGGAGTCTATCTCTCCCCTAACAGGAGCGTGACTGATTTTGGGGCCTCCCTGACCATCTTAGGGGCCTCGTTACGGCGACTGGCACCGCGCCAAGTCTTCGTTCTGGGGGACTTCAACGCCAAGTCCATGGCGTGGGGGTCCCCCAGGACGGACGACCGAGGACGGGCGGTCGAGGAGTGGGCGGCGGCACTGGGCCTCTGTTTGTTGAACAGGGGCTCGGTGCATACGTGCGTGCGGCAGCGGGGCGGGTCGATAGTGGACTTGTCGTTCGCTAGCCCCATTGTCGCCGCACGCGTGAGGAGCTGGTGCGTCGCGGAGGAGGTTGAGACCCTATCGGACCACCGGTATATCCGGATGGAGGTCTCCCGGACCCTCCCGACGCCCGGCAGGGGTCATCAGGCGGACGGACGTCCCGCGTTCCCGCGATGGGCTGTGGGTCGTTTGGACCGGGACCTGCTGGCGGAGGCAGCCATCGTTCACTCGTGGCTGTCCTCTGCCCACCAGTTGGACGGGGTGGACGCCGAGGCTGGCCGCATCCGCAATGCGTTGACGCAGATCTGCGATGCGGCCATGCCCCGTGTACGGTGTCTGCCCCCGAAAAGGGCTGTCCACTGGTGGTCCCGGGAGCTGGCGGATCTTCGGGCCGCATGTATATGCGCCCGGAGGGCTTACACCCGCAGCCGGCGGCACCATCGTGATGAGGAGCGGGAGGGCCGGCTTTATGAGGGCTACCGCAATGCGCGGTCGGCCTTCAGGCTGGCCGTCCGTACCGCCAAGGACGTCAGTCGGCAGGAGATGCTGGACGGTCTCGATCGAGACCCCTGGGGTCGCCCCTATCGCGCGGCGCTGAGTAAGCTCCGCGCGCGGGGCCCCCCCCTCACCGAGACCCTCCAGCCCGGCCTCCTCACCAGGGTCATCGAGGACCTGTTCCCGCGACGGGCGGAGCACACGCCCCCGGTCATGGCTTCGCCAGACACTGACCGGGAGGCCGACGATGACAGTGTTCCGCCCATCACGGCAACCGAGATGGGGGTGGCGGTGGCGCGCATGCGCAGCAAATCCACTGCCCCCGGGCCCGACGGTGTTCCCAACCGCGTGCTGGCCCTGGTCCTCGACCACCTGTGTCCCCGCCTCAGGGGGCTGTTCGACGCGTGTTTAGCGTCCGGGCGGTTCCCTGGGTGCTGGAAGGAGGGGAGGCTGGTGCTCCTGCCGAAGCCGGGACGGTCTCCAGAGTTGGCCTCGGCCTACAGGCCTATTGTGCTGCTTGACGATGCGGGCAAGCTATTGGAGAGGGTGCTGGCTGCCCGCATCGAGCGGCACCTCGTTGGCACGGGGCCCGATCTGTCGGACGCCCAGTTTGGGTTCAGGAGGGGTCGTTCGACGATCGCGGCTCTGCTGCGCCTGAGGGCCGTGGCGACTGAGGCCGTCACCGGCGGAGGAGTGCTGTTGGTGGTGTCCCTGGACATCGCCAACGCATTCAATAGTCTGCCATTTAGCTGCATCAGGGAGGCGCTCCGATACCACGGAGTGCCAGTTTACCTGAGGCGGCTAGTGGCGGACTATCTGGAGGGGCGCAGCGTCCTCTACACCAACCGAGTAGGGGACGTTGTGCGAACGCCCATGACGTGCGGTGTCCCACAGGGGTCGGTCCTTGGACCCACCCTGTGGAACATCGGCTACGACTGGGCGTTGAGAGGGAGCCTCCCACCCGGGCTGGGCGTGATCTGTTACGCCGACGACACGCTCGTCACAGCCCGCGGTGGGACGCTGGAGGAGGCGGCAGGCCTGGCGACTCTCGGCACCGAAGAGATCGTCAGGCGGATCGAGGCGCTGGGGTTGAGGGTGGCCCTGGACAAGACGGAGGCCCTCTTGTTCCATGGGCCCCGCATGGGCCCTCCCATCGGCGTTTCGATCACCGTCAATTCGGTTGACATCAGCATCCGGGCCCATATGAGGTATTTGGGCCTGGTGCTCGACGGGCATTGGTGGTTTCGGGAGCATTTCCGCAGGCTCGCTCCGCGGCTCGTCGGCGCGGCGTCCGCCCTTTCATGGCTAATGCCGAATGTGGGCGGACCGAGCGCTACGTGCCGACAGCTGTACACGGGGGTCGTCCGGTCGATGGCCCTGTACGGCGCACCGGTGTGGGCGGGGTCCCTGACCGTCCGACTCAGGGCTCTTCTGTGGCGACCACAGAGGGCCATGGCGGTCAGGGCTGTACGCGGGTACCGCACGGTGGCGACGGAGGCAGCGTGCCTGTTGGCCGGGAGTCCCCCGTGGGACCTGGAGGCGGAAATGCTCGCCGATTTGTATCGGCGGGTGTCGGGGGTGCGCGCGGAGGGCGGTGTGGTCTCTTTGAGGGAACTCACCGCCTGGCGCGTTGACGCCCGCCTAGATGTCATTGCCCGTTGGGCAGTCCGGCTGGAGAGGCCTCGGTTCGGTGTGCGGACCGTAGAGGCCTTCCGGCCGGTGCTGATGCAGTGGTTGGAACGGCGGCACGGGGTGCTCTCCTTCCGACTGGTGCAGGTTTTGACGGGGCATGGATGCTTCGCCAAATACCTGCATAAGGTCGTCGGGAGGGAGAGTACACCGTCCTGCCACCACTGCGATTGCGACGAAGACACGGCGCAGCATACGCTCGAGGTTTGTGCCGCTTGGGCAGAGCAGCGTCGTGAACTCGTCGCAATCATCGGTGCCGACCTGACGCTGCCGACCATCGCCAGGGCGATGCTCGACAGCGTCAGGAACTGGGACGCGGTCGCAACCTTCTGCGAGGCAGTAGTCTCGCGGAAGGAGGCGGCGGAGCGCGTGCGCGAGGAGCGTCTCCTCGACGGCGCGAGCCGCCGCCGGCGACTGGGGCGGCGCAGGCGCGATTACCTGCGCCTGATGCCGCCCTAGCCGAGGCCGCGGGTGACTGGATCGGGGAATTAGTCCGTCACCCGCCGAGAGGCCGACCGCGTGAGGAAAGACCGACATCCTACCCGAGGGGGGGATGTCGGTCGAGGAGAGGGTACTCCTCAGGGGTATTCCGTCGGGCCGACCACTGACGTCAAGTCACTCTGCTCCGGTGGTCGGCCCAACGACGAAGGCGACGTCACGGGTGGGTTACGGGTGTGCGCGCTTACGCCCCTCTGTCACCCCGGATGGAGTGGTGCGAGGAGTGCGCCGACCGTAGCCCACCCCCCAAAAAAAAAAAAAAAAAAAAAAGGTATTGATTTAATTTGCATGGTCTGAAGGAAAAAAAATATCTTCATGAAATGCTCAAGCCAACTAATGTATTTAAAATGATAAGGATTAATACAGTATTTGTGTAAATAGCTTTTCAATTACCGTTTTATAATAAAACATTTTTTAAAGTATTAAAATGGATATAGTATGTTATCCTTAAGAGATAGATATATACCATCGCGGACTTTTTTGTAGGCCTTTTTAAGCTGTATAATACTGTAGTACTTTATTTTGATCTATTTCGTAGGGTTCAGCCAGCGTTTGCAATGTAAGCGCAAAATAATGTGTTTATTTACGACATCACATTAGAAACCTCTAAAATTATCAGTGTTTCTCTAGTACATTATGCATAAATTATACATATAAACCTTCCTCTTGAATCACTCTATCTATAAAAAAAATCGTCGCGACACCACACTGTTCAATGCGGAATAGAAATGAAAATATCTGGCTTGCTTTCTATAAGAGAGCCGACGAGCGACGCCGCACAGCTTACAATAGCAAAAAGTGTCGTGACAACTTTTCGTAAGAATTTTTTCCGTCTAGCCCCCTTCACAACGCGCGATAAGGAACTTCGTTCCAAAAAGAGTTAAATGTATAAAATGTTTATATAGTAACGAATGTGTCGGTCCTGTCGGTCGCTACAGTGTGTTCATTACGGTGTCTCGCTGTCAGCGGTCGCTCGCTCGCTCGTCTGTATTCATTAATATTGTTGAGGTCGTCATAAATGTTTTAGGTGACGTCACACGTCGCACGATATTAATGTTATATCATTATAAGCACAGTTTTAATTAATTTTCACTCGCCTCAAACGGTATCCTTTTCGTATTTTACAATTAGATTTATTGATATAAAGTGCTGGACAGCTGATATAGTAGGTATTATAAATTTAAAAATAGTGCCCCAAATATGTAAGTTCATTCATTCATCCATCCATCCATCCATCCATCCAATAGTCTATAAGATATTCACTATCCGATATAGACTTGTTTGTGGAAAGATAATTCCATAATCGCTACGCTTGATAGCCGAGTTGACAATCGCGATTGGTGTTATAAATTTCCCAAGAGAATACAGCCGCGCCTACTGGCGGAATCTCAACAAATTTTTGAAACAAATTATATATTTCTATCAAATAATATTAATAATGATCACTGATGCTTCTTCGAATATTACACACATACATACATACATACATATCATCACGCCATATCCCTTGCAGGGTAGGCAGAGAGAACAGAGTGCCAGAGAACTCTATCTCTGCATACTTCACTCGCTTCCTCAACATTCATAATTCTCTTCATACACGCTCGCCGGTTTCGGAGACTCTTGACTCCACCTTCCTTCAGTACATGACCGATCTGCTCTAGGTAGGTTAGTCTCGGTCTCCCTCGGTACCTACATCCTTCCACTTTCGCATTGTATATCTTCTTAACCAGGCGTTCGCTCGGCATTCTTTCAACATGTCCGAACCATCGGAGCATTCCCTTTCGCATCTTTACACCAATACTCTCTTTCATACCTACTCGCTCTCTTACGTCGTCGTTACGAATGCGGTCGGTCAGCCTAACTCCACAGATTTTCCGCAGAGATCGCATTTCGACCGCATTAATTTTACTATCATACTCTTTTCTGCATACCCAACTCTCGCTGCCATACAGTAATGTTGGGACAAGCACTGCGTTATGTATTGCTACACGTGCCTTCTGGCTGAGGTGATGGCTGCCGAGAAGTTGCCCCAACGCTCCGTTCACTCTATTTCCCGCATTCACTCTTCGCTCTATATCAGTGGTGTACCTTCCATCTCGGCTAAATCCACATCCAAAATATACAAATTCATCCACTTGCTCTAGTACATCATTACCTATTGTTACTCTTACATCTGTTCTGGTTTTATCTCTTCGAATATTACACAGTTCTAATAAAACTATTTTCAGGGGCTTTATTGTGTTTTCACTCATATCGATCATGGTCACGCTGTAGACTATTCAAAATTAACTGCATAGATGGCGTAGTGGTTAAGATACTGACCTTCCGTGCCAGTGCCGTGGGTTCGATTTCTACGCAGGACAATACTTCGTGCGATCCACAAACTGAAGTTCTCAGTCTGGGTGTAATTTTTCTGCCTATATTATGTTTGTAAAACCCCCCACCCTGCACTAATGAAATAATCCTTGTATTGCACAAGGATTATTTCATTAGTGCAGCAGTGGTGGTGTTCTTGCCACCGAAGACAAAGATCGGGTACCGGTGGCCCGCTCGCACGGCGAAGAGAGGAGTTGCATGGTGGATCTATGGGGTCACGCGCCACCTCTTCCGTCACCCCGGATCGATTTGGCGGGGCGAGACGCATCCATAGTCCACCGTATAAAAAAAAAACCGGAGGTGTCAAGGGACACCCGGATGGAACGAAGTTCTATTTTAATTATATAATTTTTTTCTGCCTTAAGCGATTTTTATCGTTATATTTTAGCCAATTTGAAAAATATCTTTATAAATTATAGCCTATGTGTTATTCTGATGTGCAAGCTATATTACTATAAATTTCATCAAAATCCATTCAGTAGTTTTTACGTGAAAGAGCAACAAACATGTTCACATCCATACATTATTACAAACTTTCACGTTTATAATATTAATAATAGGATATACAATTCCACTAGACTACCAAAACTTTTCGGCCCCGAGCTCGAATGCGAGCCGGCCACGCGGCCCGGTCACGGGCGAAACTAATTTCGTTGCGCATTATTTTGATTTTGCTATATCTCTTAAGGTATTGATTTAATTTGCATGGTCTGAAGGAAAAAAATTATCTTCATGAAATGCTCAAGCCAACTAATGTATTTAAAATGATAAGGATTAATACAGTATTTGTGGAAATAGCTTTTCAATTATCGTTTTATAATAGGCCATTTTTTAAAGTATTAAAATGGAGATAGTATGCTATCCTTAAGAGATAGGCATATACCATCCCGGACTTTTTTGTAGGCCTTTTTAAGCTCTATAATACTGTAGTACTTTATTTTGATCTATTTCGTAGGGTTCAGCCAGCGTTTGCAATGTAAGCGCAAAATAATGTGTTTATTTACGACATCACATTAGAAACCTCTTAAATTATCAGTGTTTCTCTACTACATTATGCATATATTCTACATATAAACCTTCCTCTTGAATCATTCTATCTATAAAAAAAATCGTCGCGACACCACACTGTTCAATGCGAAATAGAAATGAAAATATCTGGGTTGCTTTCTATAAGAGAGAGAGAGACAGACAGAGAAACATGCGACGCCGCACAGCTTACAATAGCTTACTATAGCAAAAAGTGTCGTGACAACTTTTCGTAAGAATTTTTTCCGTCTAGCCCACTTTCACAACGCGCGATAAGGAACTTCGTTCCAAAAGGTGGTGTTCTTAAAAAAAACGTCGGACAATTTAAAATGAAATAAATTATTTGGTATAAAGAGAGTGTAGACTGACAATTGAATTTGTTACCACAGTATTGTACTAGCAGCACTCGACGTATCTACCTCACAGCACGGCCGAGGACTACCTCAATCTTACTATAATGCTATCACTAGCTAATATGATGCTAGTAATATCTTTTTACTCTCATCCATATTCTAGAGGCGTTGTTCGATGTTAAGTGTCATAACGTCAGTCAGTGGTTCTACGAGACATGTTGCCGGACAGCGTAGGCTTCGTATGGACGTGAGCTGGTTGAACATGCATTGCGTGTACTTCACGTTAACGTTATTGCATTTTACGATGAGCTATACGGTCTTACAATTTCATGAATATATATGAATCTTAAGATTGATTTCATGGTTGGTATGATAGAAACGCCTAATTGCAAGTAAAATTTTCTCGAGTTGTTGCAAGGCTCGTACAGTATACGTATATATGTGTGATCATATCCGACATAAGGTCGTACTTGTTGTCACAGATTGATATTTCCTGAGGATATGATGTGCTGTGAGTAGATATGTATTCTATTCCTTTTGTATAGTAGTAATCGGCTACGAATCCATTGCTGACCAAGTTTTATATAAGTCTTTATTTCGAAATCATTATTATTTTTATTAGTAGTAGGACCACGCTGTTGACAGTTCTCTGTCTACAGCCGCGGGCCGGTCCGTCCAGAGTAGTACCACACTCTCACACAAGATCGACGTCTGAGTAATGGCAATGTGCTATTGCGCTTCGTTCGGTGAGCGAGAGAGCCGGTAGCCCAACTGGGTGGGTTTGGAGTTTGTAATAGTAGGCAGCGGCTTATACCTTTGGTATTGCAAAGGTTCATGAGTCCGCAGTGACACTTACCATCAGGTGTGCTGCGTGTTCGTTTGCCACCATAAGCAATAAAAATATATTATTTTCTTGGACTTTTGATGGAAAACGAAAACATTTAAAACACTGTTATATCAGATTCACAACACCAGAGCACTTTCAACGCATCACATTACATAAAATGGCTATGTACAATTCCTTTCCTTTTCTCTATTTTAAATTTTATAGATCTCATTCGATACTGCTCTAGAATGAGAGGAAAAACCGACCGACCGTCATGATATGTCATCACGCTGAATAGATGGATTGGTATAGGGTTTATCTGTTAACATAAAATATAATTATTTTTTTAGAAAAGTGCTGCTTATGATTCGCTTTATGATAACATTTGTGAAAGCAAGGTGTGGTGACTGTGGCATATTGAATTGTTAATCGTTCGCCACACCAATAATGCAATACGGTCACGCAATCCACTGAACCATCGTTCGTTACAGTTAGTAGCGAGTTTGTTCAGCCGACCTGAGGGAATACCTGCGTCTGTATTGAAACAAACGAGGTTAGTACGCAATATTAATACAGAATTAGTATTGTCGTGATTTCAACCCGCTGGGGGATTGTGAAACTATGTTAAGGGTAATTCAATATTTGGATAATGGTGCCTTTGTAAACTTGTAATGTTTCTGCTTGGATTCATGTTTATTTATATAATAAAAGAGTATTGTGTTTGATAACTTATCAATTCTGCGGTCGCAATATTCTTTTTATATGTAACTAGGTCACCCAATAAATAGTCTGTACAAAACTAAAAGTAAATGAAATAAATTTCCCGTTGTTCTGATTAAAACGCTATCTAGTCTTCTGTTTTGTTCGTTCTGCCGGAGTCTAATAAAGAATCTAAATCCTTTAGAGATTCTATCAAATATATACAAATCAAAAATCCCATTAAAGTCTGCACAGCTTTCGAAGAAAGAGGAAGTCTGTACAGCTTTTTTTTTACGGCGGGCTAGTCTGGTAATCTGGTTACATCCCGCTAATCCGTCCGGGGCAACGGAAAAAGCGGCGCGCGACCCCTTAGACCCGCCCAACAACATACCTATCGACGCCGTGTGAGTGGGTCACCGGAACCCGGTCTTTGTTTTCAGTGGCCCACCTGGCGGTCTACCCTCGCGGGTATCCTCTCGAGTCGACGCCCTGGCAGCTTTCGCCGTCGAAGCGCTGTTCTCACGCGGTGGTCTCACTTCGGGCGACCATACCAATCCCTGGTCCGGTCACCCGATGAAGCTTAGTAGAATTCAATCATACACACATGTACAGAAGATGTTTTTTTAATTTATTCAAAGGGCAGTAGACTCTCACTTTTCGTGTCTCTGTGTGTGTGTGTGTGTGTGTGTGTGTGTGTGTATGCATGCGTGTGGGAGTGCGTGCGTGCATGTGTGCGTGCGTGCGTATGTGTGTAGTACAAGTTAAGTGTGTTTAGAACAGGTCGAGTATGTGAGTGTGTGTGCGTATGGTTAGAATAGAATACAACACCAACACAATCATCAAATTAACACACAAATAAAAGTTAATAACTAATAAAGCAATATATAAAGAAAATAAAACATTCAATATTCTCCTTTATAAAATCTGTGTACAATATAATATGTATTAACTTATAACACAATATTTCAGTAAGCAAATTTCCTAAAATTTCATTGTAAACAGACATCGTATATACACTTGTATGGTATCAACAATATTATGTTGCACATAATAAATGTATTTTTCATAGACATGTTCACTCGTCTTCACCTCGAGGGCTTACAGCAAGAGGGGTAACCAATCAATATCGCGTTACGTACTTTATTTTTGAATTGTTTCCTTGTTGTGACAATTGCAGGAAAAAGGAATTGTAAAATATTAGATAATTATTAATTTAATTTGATATAATACATTCTTTTTGTAAATACTCACACTGAGCATGTCGTTCACAGAAGCTATAGAAAACTTCTGCCTTTGATAATTTTACAGAACACATTTAACAACCTTTTTTTTTGGGTGGTCTATGGTCGGCGCACTCCTCGCACCACTCCATCCGGGGTGACAGACGGATTACGGGCGTAAGCACGCACACCCGTAACCCACCCGTGACGTCGCCTTCGTCGTTGGGCCGACCACCAGAGCAGAGTGACTTGACGTCAGTGGTCGTCCCGACGGAATACCCCTGAGGAGTACCCTCTCCTCGACCGACGTCCTCTCCTCGGGTAGGATGTCGGTCTTTCCTCACGCGGTCGGCCTCTCGGCGGGTGACGGACTAATTCCCCGATCCAGTTACCCGAAGCCTCGGCTAGGGTGGCATCAGGCGCAGGTAATCGCGCCTGCGCCGCCCTAGTCGCCGGCGGCGGCTCGCGTCGTCGAGGAGACGCTTCTCGCGCACGCGTTCCCCGCCTCCTTCCGGGAGACTACTGCCTCGCAGAAGGTTGCGACCGCTTCCCAGTTCCTGACACTGTCGAGCATCGTCCTGGCGATGGTGGGCAGCGTCAGGTCGGCACCGATGATTGCGACGAGTTCACGACGCTGCTCTGCCCAAGCGGCACAAAACTCGAGCGTATGCTGCGCCTTGTCTTCGTCGCAATCGCAGTGGTGACAGGACGGTGTACTCTTCCTCCTGACGACCGTGTGCAGGTATTTGGCGAAGCATCCATGCCCCGTCAAAACCTACATCAATCGGAAGGAAAGTTTCTCCGCCGTTCCAACCACTGCATCAGCACCGGCCGGAAGGCCTCCACGGTCTGCACACCGAACCGAGGCCTCTCCAGCCGGACTGCCCAACGGGCTATGACGCGTAGGCGGGCTTTAACAACCTTGGCACAAACACAGCCATTTTTTTATTTTTACTTATAGTGGCAAACTAGCAAGCAGCACACCAGATGGTAAGTGTTACTGTCGCCCATGGACCTTTGCAGTACCAAGGGTATAGCTGGGCTGCTGCCTACCAATACACACTCCAAATCCATTAAATTGGGCTTTCGACAGAGGTCCATGGGATCGACCCGTGGGTGTACAGAAAACTGTCACTACTTCTTCAGACATCTACACCACGAGTTCTATTAGAGTCTTAAAATAAATATTTAACTATTGCATTAAAGTGACAAGTAATAGTTGTGCATTTCCCAGTTCAGTGTTGATTTCTCTCGTAATGCACACCTGGTTACAGGGCGACGGAGCAACTTGCAGACGTTGATACATCGAATCTTACAACTTAGACGTCACATACGAGATAATACACTACGTAGTACGTACTATACCAAACAAAATATTACTATACAGAATGTATTAATACAGATAGATATTTTAAGTTGAACATTAAATATGACAACTGACACGTGGTTTATGAGTTACCTATGAGAACGTCATCGTCTACTCACCTTAATTTATTTTTACAACTCTGACTAAAAAAAACCCGTTTTTTATTTTAAACCTTTTCTTTTTTTTTTCAAATGTAATCATATGAGGATAAAGTACATAAATGACATGAGTTAAGAGGAAGTGTAGGTCAATTTTGTATTCAATACTCCGAAGAATTGCCTTGCGTAATTATTCAAGCCAAAATCAAAAAATTGAAGCAGGGCTTTCTTTTAAAGTTAGCAGATTTGCTGCCCCAGCCAATCAGCCAATCTTGGAATCTAAGCAGAGTCCTTATAGTCATTATTCATAAATAAACTAAAGCTTTAGATTATCCATATGGTGATGGTAAGAATAATATGACCATCATTTCTTCCTTCCTCGCAAGCCTGAAAAGGAAATCCGAAATATCACTTTATACCAATCCATCTGACCTGCATGATATAGTAAGTCAATTTTGCACCCACTATAAACGAGACTCGAGTCCAACAACTGGAATTGTAATTGAATTCGTGATAAAGATTTAAATCCTAGACTTACATAACTATGTATAGGTTAGTTACCAAAGACAAGTCTCTTGCTCTATTATATAATATCTGTCTAGTTCATTCACTGTTAGATTTGTTTACAAAACACAATAGGTGTGTACATTAGTTGCGTCGTTTGTACTCATAGAATTGCAAATTTAAACATGAACAAGGAGTCCCTCTCATGTTCTCATATCTATTCTAAGGGCGAGTACTGACATTGCAAACATTGGCAAATTATTTGCGAACTATGTAACTACTTTGTGTTCAAATACAATGCAACTGCAGTAATATTTTATTGTTTTTACAATTATACATAAATATAACTATAAAATTGTCGCTTATTTTCTTTATAATACTGAGTTCTGTGGAATAGAAATTGGTTTCCCTATTGTCACGTCTAAAAGTCAGATGCTAATTTCTGATGTTTACGCAAGTATTTTTGAGTTTGAAATAAAATTATCTTTACGTTATCTTTCGTGTTTGAGTTTTAATTTTTATTTTCCGACGTTTCGAATACTTTACAGTGATCATAGTCACGGGGAGACTGTTAGTCAGATGTTTAGTTCTTATTTTTATCAATAATTCATTATCTCAGCTTATAGACGTCTCATTGCTGGATTTGAGTTTCTTCCACAACAGAAGGAAAAATGACGAAGAGAAGTAGAAGAGTTGGTGTCGGATATTATCTGCAGTTTTCCTTCTCGTGGTCTATCATTTGCATATTTTTAGTCGTTTTTTACAAAACCTTTCTTTTTTTTTTTGTGGTGAGCAAGCTTGCTGACAGCTTTCGCCGTCGGGGTGTCGTCCTCACGCAGTGGCCTCACGTCGGGTGACCGGACTATTTCCCGGTCCAATCACCCGAAGCCTCGGTTTGGGTGGCATCAGGCGCAGATATTCGCGCTTGCGTCGCCCGAGGCGCCGGCGGCGGAGCGAGTCTGCATGGAGGGTATCCTCTTGGACTCGCTCCGCCGCCTCCTTCTGCGAGATGACAGCCTCGCAGAAGACGGCGACCGCGTCCCAGTTCCTGACGCTGTCAACCATCGCATTCACGACAGCCGGCAGCGTCAGGTTGGCACCGATGACAGGGACGTGTCCACGGCGCTGTCCGTCCCAGCTCGTACACACCTCGAGCGTGTGTTGCGCCGTGTCTTCGTCACTGCTGCACAGGTGGCAGGATGGAGTCAACTCCCTCCTCACGACCGTGTGCAGGTACTTGCCGAAGCAACCGTGCCCCGACAAGACCTGCACCAACCGGAAGGAGAGGACTTCGTGCCGCCGCTCCATCCATTCCTCTATGGCCTCAACGGTAACAACACCGTGTCTAGGCCTCTCCAGTCGCGTAACCCAACGGGCGATAACGTCCCGGCGAGCGTCCCCGCGCCAGGTGGCTATCTCGCTAAGCGATAGGGAGCCACCTTCGTAGCATGCTAAATTAAACCGCCGGTAGAGGTCGGAGAGCATTTCCGCCTCTAGGTCCCATGGGGGTGTTCCGGCCAATGCACATGCCGCCTCGGTCGACACCGTGCGGTATTCGCGGATGGCTCTGACCGCTATGGCTCTCTGTGGGCGCCACAGAAAAACCCTGAGCTGGACGGTCAGAGACCTCACCCACACGGGTGCACCGTACCATTGAGCGGATCACCCCCGCATACAACCGTCGGCCCTCGAAGCTGGGTCCGCCCACGTTTGGCATGAGCCGCGATAGGGCGGACGCCACGCCAACCAGCCGGGGAGCAATCCTGCGAAAATGCTCCCGAAACCACCAAAGCCCTTCGAGCACCATGCCCAAATACTTCATATGGGCCTGGATACTGATGTGGATGGAGTTGACGACTAACGAGGCGCCGATTAGCCTTTAGGCAGCCTTACGCGGGGCCCATACAAAAGAAGGGCCTCCGTTTTATTTAGGGCCACCCTGAGCCCCAGCGCCTCGATTCGCCTGACCATCTCCTCAGTACCGAGAGTGGCCAGACTCGTCGCCTTTTCGAGGGCTGTGACGAGCGTGTCGTTAGCGTAGCATATCACGCTCAGCCCGGGGGGAGACTCCCGCACTCTAGTGCGCAGGCAGGACAGCAGTAGTTAAGACTCTCCAAACAGCGGTTACCGCCCTAGCCAATTGGTTCAGGAAATGGAGAATTGAAATTAATCCCGAAAAGAGTCAGGCGGTCATGTTCACTCGTAGAACTGCCCGTACCTACTCTATAAATAACATACCACCCCTCAAGCTATTTGACAGCCTGTCTCTTAGAGCAGGCAAGCAAAATACTTGGGTGTGACCCTTGGTGACCGACTAAGCTTCGCCCCCAACATAAAGCGTGTTCGCGATCGTGCAGCTTTTGTAATGGGACGCCTTCATAGCTTACTCCATGCTAGGACAAAACTACCCTTGAGCAGCAAGGTCCGACTATACACCGCTTGCATACGGCCGATCATGACCTATGCGAGCGTAGTGTTCGCGCACACCAAGGCACACAGGATCCATAGGTTACAGACCCTACAGAATAGGTTCATGCGCCGAGCTACGGGAGCACCGTGGTTCATCCATAATGTCGATCTTCACATCGACCTCAAACTGCCGACCATCGTGCAGTTTATGAAGCGATGCTCCCAGAGCTACTTTGACTCTGCCATGACACACCCCAACCAATTAGTGGTTGGGGCGGCTTCCCATACCCCATCGCGTATCTCCAAAATCTAACGTCCGCGTCACGTCCTCAACGACGATGACGACGCTATAACGCTCGCCCAAATAAAAGCCTACGCCGCACGCAAGGCCATCTCCCACAAATATCCGCGATTTCGTCCTCGTCGTCGAGGTGCGAAAACACAGCGCGCAATAATCACCGATCCAAAGATGGACACGTTCACGTCCACCTTGCCCTCCGGTTGGCTCCAGACCGGTTCAACTGTAAAAGCCCCTTCGGCTAACAGCTCGCAGTTGGTACGTTTTAGTGGGTATTCAGTGTCCCCTTCAGGGCCTGCGAGTCCCACATACCCCGCCCGGGGCGGGTATGCGAAAAATGCATTTTTAAGCACTGCGTTACCAAAAACAAAAAAAAGTAAAGGGAGACTCCCTCTCAACGCCCAGTCGTATCCGATGTCCCACATAGTCGGCCCCAGGACCGACCGTTTTTTTTTGTTTACGCTGACTAAATGCATTTACGACAGACGAGGGGTGTGTAGGACTTGCCGCCCAGCTGATTCGGCCGAAATACCCACTAAAACCACAGCGGTCCCTTCCGCGCTTGTACGGTCTCGGAGAGATCGTCTATTGACATTCTATCCCCGACACCCCAACGCTAAGCCATCCGGCCACGTCCAGTCGACAGTCAAGGCGGCGGGAGGAGATGCGCGTAACGACGCCAAGACCGACTCCTGCGGAACACCGAACGACATTCTTTTACAACACCTAGAGGCAAGAAAGAGGGTGGTGAATTATATTCTTACTCCGTCATCACACTGAGAAATCATTAATTATGGGAAACGAAATATTAAAAAAAAATGTCGAACGACCATCAGCCTTCTTTACTATGGGTCGACAGCACGGGGTCCTTTCCTTCCGACTGGTGCAGGTCTTGACGGGGCATGGTTGCTTCGGCAAGTACCTGCACACGGTCGTGAGGAGGGAGAGGACACCATCCTGCCACCACTGCGATTGCGACGAGGACACGGCGCAGCACACGCTCGAGGTCTGTGTGGCCTGGGCAGAGCAGCGCCGTGAACTCGTCGCGATCATCGGTGCCGACCTGGCGCTGCCGACCATCGCTAAGGTGATGCGATCAGGAACTGGGACGCGGTCGCCGCCTTCTGCGAGACAGTTGTCTCGCGGAAGGAGGCGGCGGGGCGACTCCGAGAGGAAATCCTCTTCGGTGAGACGCTCCGCCGCCGGCGCCTGGGGCGGCGTAGGCGCGAGTATCTGCGCCTAATGCCGCCCTAGCCGAGGCCGCGGATGACTGGACCGGGGAATAGTCCTTCACCCGCAGAGAGGCCGACCGCGTGAGGGCGACGCTCCGGCAGTTAGCTGGGGCGTCAACGGGGGATGGTACCCGAAAGGGTAACCCGCCGGGCTGGCCACGGAAGGCAAGGAAGCGGTACCAGTTTCCGGCCCAATGGCGATGGGGAGGGGATAAGGTGGGTTATGGGGCTACGCGCTCCCCTTCCGTCGCCCCGGACGGTACGGGCGACGTGTGACCAGGGCATAGGCTACCAAAAAAAAAAAAAAGCCTTCTTTACTATCCACAATAAGGGATTCAACAATTTACCAATGACAATATTCTCGCATAATTTATTATTTTATTAGATAAAAGTGAAGTCGCTTTTATAATTCTACTGGCACATACAGCCTACAAAGATAAATTGCAATTACAGAATAAGATTTTAACAATATTTTATCGTATCTGACCATTTCACAGAGTTGATTCCCGTTACAGTTACCGTTACAGTTAACCATAATTGCATACAATATGTAGCAAACTCTTCGTTTTATAAAGTCATTTCCTTACGCTTCATATAAGGCAATCTTTCGTCTCCACGATATTAGGTTTTTTTAGTAATTTGCCGCCGAACTGCTCCGTCTGAAATTTACGTGGGCTGGTTTCTCTTCAACGTCGTAAATTATGTGAACAAGTCGTTTGAGTGGGAAGCCAAACAAACCTGCCTCTATCACATAAAAGGGATATTTTGGCGGCGCTTTTTGTGTATCCTGATGAAAGAATTTATGCAACGTTTGTACATATTACTTGATGTTATGGCTCGCCATCAACTGTGTCTCGTTGTGGCTCAGCGGCTCGTATGTCACACCGACCTCATTCACTCTGACGATTTATTAAACACGTGTACAAATCTACTGTTTGCTTTTTTATTTTATATAATCTTTGCAACTTTTCACTCAAGTTTATTATCACAAGAGTATGCATTGCTGTTTATTTTATAATTTATTATTAGGTACTTAGAATAATATGGTGTGGCAATAGGCTGATGGATGGAAATTAAACAATAACAACACTAGATGAGGAATTTAGTTATTTATAAGAGGAATTTCAAATAAAAATTCTCATAACAATTTCTTATCTATACGCAAGTACTTGGGAAATTAAAAATCAAATACAAACGCAATAGAAGCCGTAAAAATAGTTATATTAAAAAAAACGTTTTTTTTTTGAAGTGACTGTGCTTAACCCGGCGTCATGGGGGTTGGGTCTGTGAGACCCGTCATATTTTATTTCGCTTCTAATTCGGTTACTAAGTGTACATATTTGCCGTTCTTCTCAATATCTGGAGCTGTTGAGCTGTTCTATGTGTCGCAGTTAACAGGATAGTCGTGCGACAGCCATCCCGGGAGTTTCACGTGCACGAAATTGAATTGAGTATGTGAGACCCATCCCCGTAGTTGGTGTCACAATTTCGCGCCATTTTGTATAGATATTATTTTAATTATTATCCCTGAATATATCCTTTTGTAGTTTTTATTTTTATAAACAATTAAAATGGTTGATATATATAGTTCAAAGCATTTTATTTATGTTTTTTTGTAAGTAAAAAATAGATCGAGAAGAAGCAGAACAATAGCGTATTTTTTCGATTTTACGAGTCTGACTCCGATTTTTGAGTCTGATTCTGGAGGGCCTAGTAATAAACAAAATTATAGTTTTAAAAAAAAACTGAATGCGTCTTATAAAAATTCTACGCCTCGGGCTTGTCATGGAACATCTAGAACTTCGCCATAATGTATCGGAGCGTCTACGTATTGTAAAAAAAAAAAAAATTATTTGTGAATCTACAAGGGAATCTCCGACAAATAGGCTAGTGGTCGCAAAAGGTACCAAGAGTGTGCAGCCAAGAAAGACCATAAAAAAACTACAGCTGCGAGAATTGCAATAAATATATTTGTTTAGAATATAGTGTACCTTTTTGTGCTGACTGTACCAAACATAGTGATTTGGAGTAATTAATTGCTATTTTCTTCTAAAGATAATTTAGTTTCCTACAAAAAAAGTGGCGTTAAAACATAAAGGAAGATTGTTAATTAATAATAGACCTATATTTAAGGAGAAAAGAAAAGTTTGTTGATGTTTGTCTTTATTTTTTTAAAGCTCTAATAAATATGATTAAAGATAATATTATATAATATGATATTTGTGTTTCGTTTATTTACGTAAATACCTAAAAACTTAATACGAATAAATATGATATTAAATTTATAAAGTATTAGAATAATATTGATATCTAATGAACGGGTCTGTGAGCCCCACCCCAACGTCCGTGTAACACTTTTCAACCCCCATGACCGCGGGTTAATTTGCTAGAAAAAGAGCTTAAGTTACTGCTACATGTGATATGTAATCTATTTATGCGTATTCAGAATTTTTTGAAATGGTAAACACGATTGTGTTTTGAATCTAGGTGGCAAAGGAACGTACTAAGTGGCATTTTCGTGGGGAGGTCTATATTCAACAGCAGTCGTTTACGATCTGATGGATGGATGATACACAATCTATGCTATTTAGAAGTGATTGATAAAGAATTAAAATGTTTCCCTGTAAATAATACAAAAAAAAATTCTACCGCGTGTCTTTAAAATATTCTGTGTCTAGTATTTTATAGTATTTCTGCCACTATTTGCCCGTCAGCAATACATTATATAACTCTATTCAAATACTTGCCACATATAGTTATAAAATACACATACATATGTACCTATATATAACTTGTGCTTGACACATAATCAAGTTGTATAACACAATAACTTGCGATACACGTTACAATATGAAAGCATACTACAACATACACGTTACAATTTTCCAAGTGAATTGTAATGATATATCTATTGTAAGGCTGTGTCTTCAACGTGAGGAAATATAATAAGCAATATATAAATATAATAATTATTATATGTAAGATGTAGACATTTATGCAATTTTTAACTAAATATCTTTATCATTTTCATGTCACGCTCATCTGTCATATCTGTACTCACTATTTTCATAGTCATATTGTCATAATCCATCCACCGCTTTTTAGATCTCCCATGATTGAGATTGCGACGGGTTCAATGTGGAGGATGGCAACAAGGGTCGATGTTAAGTCCCCCTCCCTAATAATAATAGATAATTTAACATTGAAATACAGAAAGACACTACTTGATGGTTGCTATTCGTTGGTGACACTTTTCTTGTCAGAGAAGATGGACTTGAAGTCCAGAATACTAAATATGTGGCGCTGTAAATTGAAGAATATTAGTAGCTTGAAAATCAGCAGCCAGAAATAGAATATATATGCTGCGATTTCGGCGGTCTGTCCCATTTTACATATATATCTTAATGATATGGAGAAGATTGAGTACCTATACCAGTATGTTCGAACTTTTAATACCTTGGTTCACTTATCAAAGCAAAAGCAAAATGAATCGTGCGGTGAAGCACAGAATTGATGCGGAATAGATGAAATGACAACAGGTCACGGGTATAAATTACGACTCCCGAGTACTCCCTAAACTAAAGGGAATAATTACAAAACCTTAATAAGGCCTTTTTTATTTTTATGGTGGACTATGTCTTCGGTGGCTCCTTAATACGGGCTGCTGAACTGGATGAGTTAGCACGTTGGGCGAAATAAATGCGTGCTGACGGATAAATTACGGACTGAGGGCTGAGCATAGAGAAGAGATTTGACAAGATTGTATGGAATTAGAGGACATATTGCGTCGACCTCAAATAATTGGGATGAGAGCAAGATGATAATGATGACCTTCATATAATTAGTCCACTTTTTCTTGGGCTTTTCACGATTTTTATATCCATCCACATTCATATAGATAAACATTCCTTGTCTTCTCTATGCCTTTCATCAGTTCTCGTTACATATACTCCTAATATATTCTATCACTCGCGTGACTTTCAGAGATCTTCTAATTTTATTTAGTTAAATAATGATGTTATAACTTTTTAAATGGAGATAATATCAAGACGCTGAGGACGACAACAAAGTTAAGTAAATAATAATGTTTACGAAACTTTGTTTGATGTTTTGTATAACGCCTTATTTTTGTATTAATGCGAGTATTTGTTAAATATACAATAATAAAATATTTTTATGTTCAAATTTTCGATTACAATATATCGGCAACAGAACGCTATGGATATCTGATAAAATATGTAGAAATAATTAAATATGTATGTAAAAATAAATATTTTCGTTTTATATGAAATGCGCTAGCAATACTGTTCTATCAATATTTACCGCTACGTGTTCGAAGTATAAGAGTAACAAAGACATGACCTTCTTTATAGAGACGACAATAATTTTTATTTGATTTAAACTCTACCAAAATATCATGTTTAATAACATTTTATAATGAATTAGCAGACTTACGTCAAGTATCAGAGCAATTAAAATAAAGCACATGTGATTTGTTAAAAATCATATAAATAATAAATCATCTATAAACAAGAAAAGAAAATACAGCGAGCAAAATCTCTGGAAGATTATTCCAATAATGTATTTATATATTTTTTTATTGTTTATGGTAGCAAAACAACACACAGCGTACCTGATGGTGAATGTTATTGCCGCTCATGGACCTTTGTAATACCAACGGTACAGTCAGGTCGCTGACTACCAAAAGAAAGTAGGGCTTCCGGCTCTCTCGCTATCCGAAGGAAACATAAAAGAATATTACCACTGCTTAAACGTTGATTTTCTGCGGATCAGCCCACGACTGTAGACGGAAAACTATTGATAGGGTGGCCCCACCAAAAAGGATATGTACATGGATGATTGTCTGAATTTAAATGAAAAACTATACTGAACAATGAGACTATAATGGTTTGATGATTTTAGTTTGATAGTGGTTATTATAAATATTAATTTATATAAGTATTCGCAAGTGTGTACCGAGGTTAACGTGACAGAGGAGTTCACGCGACAAACAATGCGTGTTACCATCTGTTACCGATGTTCGTCGACAATGCTCCGACATAGCGGCACACAATAGCGAACTTGTCGCTACAATCAATATCGTTTATCATTTGCTTTTATTTATACATATTTATCTGTCGGCCCTTTGAGTGGTTACGGTAATGTCGTTCACATTTAATGTTAATCAATTTGATATTGACTTATATTTGTAAATTATTTGGTAATAATTTGCCCGCGTATTTTATGTACCTAATGGTACTTTGAAGAGATAAGTTATTGATATCTGTTTCTGGTGAATACATAGAACTAATATTTTTTATTACTTAACTATCAACTACTGCACAATACAAGTATTCAAGATTGGCACTTCATCATCAGTCGTAACATGTTTACTCATGGACCAACAAGACACTTATGTACTAAATATACAAATAACATATAGGTACATTCGTATCGATGTTTGATTATGAGTGTTGAAGGTTCGATACTCCCGCTGAACAGTACCTTGTGTGACTCACAATTTTTATATCTATACTAATATTATAAAGAGGAAAGGTTTGTATGTATGTTTGTAATGAATTGGCTAAAAAGTACTGGACCGATTTAAATAATTCTTTCACCATTTGAATGCAACATTATCACTGATTATTATAGGCTATTTTAATTGTAAGAAAAATATAAGGATCCCTACTAAAATTACAATAATGTTACCCAAGGTGTAAAAAAACGCCCATAAAATATCTTTCATCGCATGTGCTGCGAAAACTATTGATAATAGAACCAAAAATATTCCACAATATTAAAGAACATATCAATATCTACAAAAAATGTCGCGATAGCATGTGTCTAACTATTGTAGTTATGTCACTCTAACTACTTTTTAACATATTAAAATTTAATAGAAATTTCGACCATAATCAGACCAAGTTATTTATACCTTTGCCTTAATCCTTACCTAAATAAATGATTTTTCAAGCAAGGCTTTTTAAATACCTGTAAATAACTTTTTATTTTATTAAAATCGGACACTCCATTCGAAAGATATTACGAGTTTAATAAAATTGAAATAAAATTAATTCGCCGCCGTGACGCGCCGGTGCGGCGGGGGCGGAGTGCAGGAGAGGGGCACATCTATGAAATAGGTAGCCGCGCGGCTCGCTCTGAGAAATTTAAGCCCTCCCAATATGTGTAATGGAACAAGACTTTTGGTTATGGAATTGCGAGACAATGTGATTGTAGCTACTATCATCACCGGCTCCGCGGCCGGACAGCTTGCTCACATTCCACGGATCCCGATGATACCGACGGATTGTCCTATATCTTTTAAAAGATTACAGTTTCCTGTAAAGATATCGTTTGCCCTTACAATAAATAAATCCCAGGGACAAACATTTTCTATGGTTGGCATCGAGCAAAGAAAAGAGTGCTTTTCTCATGGCCAACTATATGTATGTTGCACTTTCTCGATTAGGGTCTCCTGAAAATCAATATGTTTTATTGGCATCTACAAATACCACTGCTAACATAGTGTATAGTGAAACATTAAGGTAAAAATGGCAAATTAAAATAAAAATCTAAAAAAATTTAAAAGTCTTTAAAATAAAAGATGTACTTGAATAAAGAAATAATTCACAAATAAAAAAAAAACTACATTAAAATAAATAAAAAATATAAATCAAAAAGGAAAAATAAATGTAAAAAAAAACTTAGCACATAAGTCGGGATGCTATATTTTTTATTCTATGAAATATGTGATAATCAGTACTTATACAGTAATAGTAGGTATATAATGTATCTAATTATTATTAGTATACCTATACTCTAAACCTCAGTGAAATGTTTTTAAAAATTACCATTTGATGTCATTTATTCTGTTTACTCATTTTGTTTTCAAACATCAACCCAAGGGAAGCCAGCGATACACTATTGCTAAATACATTATTATTTAGGTATGTCCTGCATTTACTGTACGTTTATGCCAAAATGTTTAATAAATAAATGTTCACCCGTGTGAAGCCGGGTCGGGCCGCTAGTGCTATATATAATGAAAATGATTGTATCGATAATAATTTTATTAAAGCCATAATATCAAACAACTCAATTGATACTAAGATCTAAAAGATGTTATTAGTTTTTACAAATAAAAACTATTTTTACGGATTCTATAGCATTTGTATTTATTTGATTTTTAATTTTTCAACGTCTGGAACACTTTACGGCGTTCATGGTCACGAGAGGACAGAACACACCACAATCCTACACTTTTTCAAATTTATTTATTTATTTATTTTTATTTATTATACTTCATGCATACAAATATAATGGTGGACTTAATGCCAAAGGCATTCTCTACCAGTCAACCACAGGTAACGCAGAGATGGTAGAAGGTAGGAGTACGTGCTGAGAAATTTATAGGAAAAATAAAAAATAGATTGTGAACTTAAATGATATATGATGCAAACATAGATAGATACATACAAGAATACATAATACATACTAAAATACATATATACTCACATATACAATAATATAATACATACTAAAAATACATATATACTCACATATATATCCAATAATTTACAATACACAATAATATACATGCAATAATAAACATATAAATAATATATATATATATATATATATATATATATATATATATATATATATATATATATGTATATATATACTACATATACATAACTATAAGAACGGTAAATTATATAAATCATGATGAGTCTGCTAATTCATTCAAGAGATGTAAACGAACTCTCTTCTTGAACATCTGACGACTGGTGGACTTCCTGATATCGAGAGGTAGTGAATTCCAAAGGAGAACTGCCTGAACAAAAAAGGAAGAATGAACACAATATGAAGAGTGAGATGGACAAAGTAAGAGCAAATTGCTGGAAGAACGAAGGTTCCTGTCATGATTAGTGTAGAGATATTGAAAGAATACTAAGATACTAGAGCAAGTGGATGAATTTGTATATCTTGGATGTGGATTTAGCCGAGATGGAAGGTACACCACTGATATAGAGCCAAGAGTGAATGCGGGAAATAGAGTGAACGGAGCGTTGGGGCAACTTCACGGCAGCCACCACCTCAGCCAGAAGGCACGTGTAGCGATACATAACGCAGTGCTTGTCCCAACATTACTGTATGAAAGCGAGAGTTGGGTATGCAGAAAAAAGTATGATAGTAAAATTAATGCGGTCGAAATGCGATCTCTGCGGAAAATCTGTGGAGTTAGGCTGACCGACCGCATTCGTAACGACGACGTAAGAGAGCGAGTAGGTATGAAAGAGAGTATTGGTGTAAAGATGCGAAAGGGAATGCTCCGATGGTTCGGACATGGGGAAAGAATGCTGAACGAACGCCTGGTTAAGAAGATATACAATGCGAAAGTGGAAGGATGTAGGTACCGAGGGAGACCGAGACTAACCTACCTAGACCAGATCGGTTATGTACTGAAGGAAGGTGGAGTCAAGAGTCTCCGAAACCGGCGAGCGTGTATGAAGAGAATTATGAATGTTGAGGAAGCGAGTGAAGTATGCAGAGATAGAGTTCTCTGGCACTCTGTTCTCTCTGCCTACCCTGCAAGGGATATGGCGTGATGATATGTATGTATGTATGTGTATATTGAAAGAAGCAAGATAAGTAGTCAGGTGAAATAGGAGACTTGAGGATAGAGTATAGTAGATTGAGGGCACGCAGACTACGGCGTTGACGAATAGTTAGAAAGTTTAGTTGAGAACGATAGGTAGAAACATACTTGGGAAGATTATATATGAATCGAATGCAGTTATTAAGAAGACGATCTAGTTTATTAAGAAGATCTGCATTCAGGTCAAAATAACACACATCACCATAGTCAATTACAGGTAAAATTAAAGTCTGTACAAGCGTTGTTTTAGTTTTAACCGGTAGAAAGTGTCGTAGTCGATTAAGAGCACGCAAGTTGTTGGTGACTCGCTGACTTATTTTGGCAACTTGAGCTTTCCAATTGAGAGTGGAGTTTATAAACAAGCCAAGGTCTTTGACAGCAGAGGATAGAGGTACAATAGAACCGTTGTAAGATATTGAAGGGAGAGATTTGACATCTACTCGGCCTATCATACGCTGACTACCCACAATTATCGATTGACACTAGGTAGGATTAACCGTCAATCTAAACTCGTTACACCAACCCTTTATGACATCCAAATCCCTATTGATTATGGCAATTGCTGAAGAAATGTTATCCACGCTCGTGTGGCAGTATCTCTTACTCTTAGCTATCATAAAAGACAACTAAAGGATATAATTAGCATATAACATATATGCAAGAGACGTAAAACACGAAATTAAACCGTATACCTAACCATCTGATCAGTGTAGTACAGTAGGTCAATGACACTTCCATTCAGGAGGAGACTTGAACCCAGCAGTGAGACGAATATAAGAAACTTAAACGAATCAAACTCAAACCACAATTGAACCTTGTAAAGTCATCAGCTGCGTTTTAATACCAATTCATCAACGAAGAACGAATTACATAAAAACAAATTTATAATTCTATATCTGATGAATAATCAAATATTTTTTGTCCCAATCGTGTATTCCATTACAAGTTATTAGCGAGAGCACGCGATCGCTGTGGCTGTGTACTCGTACCACAACGAGTATAACGTTGTATCTATAACGTGATAGATTTCAATACAAATGATAAATATGTCGTGAAATAAGTCCGCAATTGTTGAATTTATTTGTTCACGAATATTACATCGGGCCGTGTATTTAGATCAAGTTGTAATTTTTATTTTCATAAACATTGATTGTTCAGCAAAATTATTGATTTTGCTTGTGAATGTCGTAAAAGATGACTGAGAGCTTTATATCGACCTGGCCAACTGTATCTGGTGTCGTTTGGTCCACAATTACATTACCAAGTAGGGGTGTGCGAATAATTCGAACTTACGAATTATTCGTTCCGAATCGAATATTAATATTCGATTCGAAACTCGAATCGAATAATTCGAAATTTCGAATTATTCGAAAGTTCCCGAATAATTCGAATAATTTCGAATTATTCGAAAAAATTCGAATAATTTCGATTTTTTCCGAATTATAATATTCGCAAATTTTTATTGTATTTTAAATTCGGAGTTTGTTATGTTCGATATTCAAATATGACATTCAAATTGTGGGAACAATAGAAAATCCAATGATATTTCGATAATTCGCAAATTATTCAAATTATTCGAAATTTTTAGAAATTTTTCGAATTATTCGATTTTTTTCGAATTATTCGTCGAATTTCGAATAATTCGAAAATTCGAATTATTCGACTCGAATTTCGAATCGAATATTAATATTCGATTCGATTCGATTCGAACGATATTCGCACACCCCTATTACCAAGTAGTGTTGTCGTCAGGCAGCCGGCTGCTCGTAAAACTATTGTCAATAACTTTTGCAATACATACGAGTCCAATATGTGCAATATATATGAGTCGACCCCAAGTAATTGGGATAAAAAAAAGGAGAATGATGATATTTGACATGCTTTCTTTGGGTATAGTCTGTAGTTAGATTACACTCCTCCCAAGTTGCCGGAAGTACAAATCAAATCAAATATTGTTAGAGGATTGCCCACACGCGGTCGATGGCTTTGCGGATGACGGAATAATCTTCAATCTGATCACCCACGGAGTATTGAATAAGCTAGGCTTTTTTTATATTTGTTACCAGACGAACAAGCAGCATATCTGTGATAACTGATATCTGTCCCCTAAGCGGCTCTCTAATACTAGACGTGCTGGCTACTATAAGTTCGCCAGCTCTCTCACTCACCGAACGAAGCCGAGTAGGAAATTGCTACTACTCACATGTCAATTTTCAGCAATTATGTGGTTACTACCTACATACATACCATCACGCCATGTCCCTTGCAGGGTAGGCAGAGAGAACAGAGTGCCAGAGAACTCTATCCTCGCATACTTCCCTCGCTTCCTCACTACCTACTTCTGATAAAAACTAGTCAGCAGCGCGGCATTACTATAAGGACATGTTAGGCTTAGAAAATATCCCGCTAGATGGGCCTCTGAAGACAAGAACTTGGTACTGACTGCATAAATAACGTAGTGCTTAAGATACTGACATTACTGACCTTGTGTGCTAGTGCCGTGGGTTCAATTCCGAAGTATGCCACAAAAAGATTTATAAAATATATTTATGAAATAAATTAGAGATCAGGACATGGAGGACTTAAAAAACGAATCTATTGAAAATCTTTAAACTGAATTCTAATAGATAAAATTTAAAAATAAAACTACTTTTATGGATTCTGTCGCATTTATATTTGATTTTTAATTTCCGACGTTTCGAACACTTTGAAGTAAGTAAGGCGTCTTACTTCCAATATGTCATTGTTATTACAGAAATTTATATCTACCTTATAAGATATTAAATTTTGACCCACATTTTTAATACAAAATTAATACAAATTCATTGTCAGTACAAAAAGAGAATGATTCTATATATAACATTTATATTGTTTATGATTTGTTATTATTAAAGCATTTATTTTTTATGATATATATATATATTATTATTGTGGCAATTTACAATTTTACACAACTAACAAAACTATTCAGCTATCACCGGATCGGAACGCGGCCACACTGAGAAAGATCCGGCGAGAAAACTCAGGAGGAATGATACTAATGTTTATTATTGAATTTTTGAGTGGCGACCTACTTTATCTTACTACAATTATATATATATATATATATATATATATATATATATATATATATATATATATAGATAAAATTCATTAACTGATTTAGTTACAGCAGAGTAGATACAAGGGTAGATACAGGGAGGCTGTAGTAATAAATTTCGACTACATATATATACAGCGTAGTGGTTAAGAGATCGACTTATCGTATCACAGTCGACTGGGTTCGAGCCCCACGAAGGAATACCTAAATAATAATCCCTAAATGATAAGTGTAATATAGATTACAATTCAGCCGTCAGTCAACTGTGAAACATAGGTGTCACCCCAAAATGAGAGGATTAGTGCCGTAATCACCACCATCAAATGGATTGGCGATCGCAGTATCGCAGTGAGGTTTTATGCGTTCTCTATGAAAGAACTACTATTTACTTCGTTAGTAAGACTCTTAGCCGAGTGTTACCACTCACATATGGTAATGGGTTGTGGGGTTATAGACAACAATTGTATTGTTATCCCCTCACCACACGTAGAATTATATTGCATTATAAATAAGTTAATGATAGGACCCGACACTGATATACTATAACGTTCATAATTTAAAGTGTCATTGTGTGTGGCCCCGAGAGTCGCGAGTGACGTCCGCTATGATACATGGCCCACTCCGCTTCCGCTGAGCGTTGTATGCGGCTCGTAACATACAACCTCCTTTTAATATGTTAATAGATATTTACATAAATATTCATGTTTGTTTGTGCGGCTCTACTGTATGCGATATATTGTTTCGCTAAGTGAATTATGGCTATGCAGTAAATGGTTTATGCTTAGATATTATGTACTTATAGCTATAAGGGACGACTTCGTATTATTACTAAGTAGAAAAAAGATTCAAGTTATTAAAATTTAGCATTTAATATGATAGGTCATTTATAAAAAAGCAATACGAAAAACAAAAATAATACGAGCCGCAATTTGAATGTCATACAGCTTACACTTGTCTAAGTGGTAGGACGATTGGAACGCATTTTCAAAAGTTTTAGGTTTTAGTCCTATGTGTGTCATTTATTTTAAGCTCGTAAACAAGGTTTTATAAAGAATATTTAAGAATTACTTAAATTTTTAGCATTTAATATGCTTAATCCTTACTAATATTATAAATGCGAAAGTAACCCTGTCTGTCTGTCGCTCTTTCACGCCAAAACTACTGAACCAATCTAAATGAAATTTGGTACACAGATAGTTTAGAGCCGAAGAAGAAGAAGTATTAAGAATAATATAATAATATTATTAGAAGTATTAAGCCCATACAATGTGTAAACATTGTCGGGTGGATGGCACACGTCTCCTTAAAGACGTAAATATAATACGAAGCGAGATTTGAATGTCCTACAATAGTTCACGGTTGTGTAAGTGGCAGCACGATTGGGACAGATTTGTTTTTTGACGTAGGTTCGAATCCCACTTGTGACATCATTTTTCGCTTCGTAATCGGGTTTTTTATAAATATTAAAGAAGTTGTTATTCGTGTGGTGATAGAGCGAACATATAGTCCATCACCCCATTGCCTGCTCATGGGTATTGTAAGATGTGACTAAAGTATTCAATGGAATATACAAACAAAACCTTGACCCGCTCGATATAAAATAGTATATTTAATATAGTCAACTAAATACAATGGTTGTAGTGACTACCAAAGTCGCTAGGGGGAGTGATGCGGCGTGTGTTGGCGAGTGCGGCCGATGACGTATAGAACAGTTGAGCTACGCACTTACTGACCTCGTGCTCATCGTCGACGTCATAATGGCGACATAAGTATATCCCTTAAGCAGCTAAGCAGAGATGATTGAGAGTGGTGAAATATATTGTTAGTTCGACATCATAAGAAATAATATAATATTAAATCATTACATCTTTCATTTGAAGTTTTTTAACATAATGTAACGCTATCAACTATCACAATATAAAGTAACATATCGTTCTAGCTACTGTAGTATGTCTAAGAGATCCCTGTGATATTGGCGATGTGCATTGAATTAAATATTGCCTGCTCGCCCTTCCTTGCACCAAGATAAACGGTCGTGAATACATTTTGCACATAGTATATGGACTTTTTCCGTGTGGTGACGGAGTAAGAAAACTATTTACCACCCCATATCTTACCCATGGGTGATCGTACGAGACGACTAAGGGATATAAAACGCATATAACATCTATGCAAGAGAAGGAAAACTCGAAACAAAACCCTATACCAATACGTCCAACCGACGCGGTATAGTATGTTAATTTCTCTCCCATTGCGGAGGAGGCCCGAGCACAGCAGTGGGACATTTATGGGCTGTGATGATGATGATGATATCGACCTCTAAATATAACACTACCTTAAATTTGATTATATCGTCTGTTTTGTTTTATGGTTTCAGTGATGTTAATAGTTCGAGTTTAGTTTATTACTCATCATTGTCACCAATCAGACTAACACCGTCTACTGGTGGACGAACGGTAGGCCCTTATAGAATGCCACATGATGCAGTCATTCAGTGTTTAACAAAATTCAACTCTGAAATGGGTGAAACGCAATAGCAAAGTTTTATGGGCAAAGAGAAAACTTTTTTATTAACACAAATGAGTATCAAATAGCGTTTCAATTTTGTGATGTAGAGACTCATTAAAAAGTAATATTATGAAAATTAAACGATATGTTCTTCTCCTTTTTTGTAGGCTGTGGTTTGGATACAGCCCGCTCGTTCCATCGGGGCGAACGGCGTGTGGCCCCATAACCCACCGTGTGCTCACCCCATCGCCATTGCGCCGGCCACTAGTACCACTTCCTTGATATCCGTTGCCGGTCCGGTGAGATATCTCTTCGGGAATAGTCACTGTCATTGCCCTCAAGCGGTTGGCCTCTCTGCGAGTGGTGGGCTAATCCCCGGCCCATCGACTCGCGTTCTCAGCTGAGGTGACGTCATGCGCAGGTAGCATATTTTTTATCCTAAAACACTAGTAATGAAGATGATATTCAACACAAATGTCACATACAAAATCTATGCGGACGAAGTCTCGGATGAAATTTATTACAATATAAAGAATCAGACATCGATGTAGAACCAATTTCAATACTATTAGTAAGTTAGAAGTGAAGCAGAACGATTTATATGGCAACAATACTTGTAAACAAACAGGTAATTGTTCGCGTACAACGAACGGTGAATAACAAGTAGACGGTAACAAACTATTGCTTACAAATACGTCAGTTGTTTGTGAACGAAGCGCTCAGATCACTTAACGATCTTCGTATCTTTAGCTTTATCTTAAAATATATTTACTGACACATTACATTGTTTATTGTCCTCAGCAATTATTATTGGAGCTAGCTCTTAAATAATTGTAATAGTTACGATCATAAGTTTTACATGAATACTGTACTGTCATCACCATCGTATTCTCAGTTCACTACTAAGTTTGAGCTTGCCACGGATGGCAAGGAAGAGCTACAAGTGGCCAGCCCAATGGCGATGGGGAGGGATTACGGTGGGTTTTGGTGCCATGCGCTGTCCTTACGTCACTCCGGAAGGCACGAGTAGCGTTTGTCCGAACCACAGCCTACACAAAGGAAAAAGGGTTGAGCTTCCTTTACAATAGGAGGGCAACTAACCCACGCCGATCAGGTGAGATGGTATATATAGGGTTTATTTCGGGTTTGCCTTGTCGTGCATAGATGTTATCTGCATATTACACACCTTGGTCGTCTTTTACGATATTCACGAGCAAGATAGTTGTAGTGGTTTGTATTCTTACTCCGTCACCACAAACAAGAATTGTGAAGTTAATAAAAGTTAATGTTAAATTGAAATGTTAAGTTAATTTAAATTACTGAAATTTAGCATTTAATATGCTTTATTATTTATAAAACCCGATTACGAAGCGAAAAATGATGTCACATCATTTTTCGCTTCGTAATCGGGTTTTATAAATGTTAAGTTAATATTATATATAAGTTAATATTGTATATATTAAGTTTGACTGCACAGATGGCGTAGTGGTTAAGATACCGACGTTCCGTGCCAGTGCCGTGGGTTCGATTCCCACGCAGGACAATACTTTGTGCGATCCACAAAGTGTTGTTCTGAGTCTGGGTGTAATTTCTCTGCGTTAATTGCATGTTTGTAAAGTCCCCCGCAATACAAGGATTATTTCCTTAGTGGAGGGTGGTGTCTAAAATAATAATAATAATAATAATAATGGGCATAACTACGGGGAAACCATGGGTCTGTTTCTCGGAGACTCAATGGTGAAACCGGCGCCGCACCGCTCATCACCCCTAGCTACTTGCACCAATGTTGCCCCCTGTTGCCCGTATGGCTTGTTCGCCTGTGGCGACTGTTTAGGGGGCCCATTCAGTGAGTTGGCGAGTCACCGTCTGTCACCGTTCATCTCTATATATGGGTTTGAAGGCAGACGACAGTTAGAATTTCATAGATTTAAGATGAACCAGTCCACTAAGCACCCACTCCCATAATCAGATATTAACTACCATAATCACACAATAGTTTTACACTTACCGTTGGCAGTCCACGTATGTTATGTGCAGACGTGGAATGTCATCGGTAGATGTCCCATCCCAATATTTAGATTAAATTTCTCCAAAGGCCTCTGCGTGTTGGATCCATATCCCCATGTAAGCCTCCCAAAGGACCGGGCATCTTCCCTATGGAAGATCCCGTGAAAAAAGGAGATACAATATAATAATAATAATAATAATATAACTTAACAAAAAATTTAATGATAAGTTTGTGTTAAATTAATGTTCATTTTTTATTAATATTCTTAATTTTTCTCGAAGTGAAAGACTGCTCTCACTCTACCCGACACAGTATCTACTTCCACCACTTTCGTCACATTACAAGGCTACAAATTAGAAATCCACAAAAAATTAAACTTTAACAATTATATTCAATAACGTGTACATTTGGTTAATTTTTCTGAACATTTGCGTACAATATTAAGTTGCTTGTTCCCAGTGAGTCGTCAGTAAATGACCGCGAACTGAAATGGTTCGTGGTAGTAATATATAAATTATTATTACTAAATACTACTAATAAGTGTTGCTGTTAACCAAATGGCCTATCTTAAAATTTAGAAAAAACCCTAAAATTGTTCCGCTCTCTTTTCACCTTTTTTTCATAATAAGAAAAGACTCTGTAATAATCTATAGGCTAACATAACACTAAGCATTCGTAAGGAATGAATGAATGGATCTCAAAATAAAACAATCGAAAAACTCTTTATAGATTTGTTCAGACAGTATCTATCAATCAAAAATATAATCCGACCGCGTGCAGCGGTGCGTGTATTACAAAGCCCGTGTTCGCTTCACAGGTACATTATATTTCAGTCGGATGCAACACAATGCACTTAAACTGTAGCCGACAAAGCTTTTTGAACTCGCTCCGTTGGAACTCTGTTGACATTGCAAACGTACGTATCGCGTATTGAACGTTTTCAAGTTAATCCTTCTGCTCCGGACGCTGCATACTTTGACAAAATACTATAAGTGTTTTGTCACAATGTATTTTGCACATGTCATTGTGTTTTGTAAAAGTGATTTTTGTCTTAATTTCAATAATATGATTATAAAAATTACAAAGTTATTTTCAGACATATGACTCAAAACCACATCTCATTGAAATCCGTTCCAGACGCCTTACCAATTAGGCCAGTGTAGGTACATATGGGATATTTGCCTTCGTAGTTTGCCACCCCCTATCATATCCGTAGCTGATCGTAAGAGAGGACTAAGGGATATAAAACGCATATAACATCTATGCAAGAGAAGGAAAACTAGAAACAAAACCTCTTTACCAACACGCCTGACCAGCGTGGTATATTATAGTAGGTTAACATCGCCCCCATTTGGAGAAAGCTCGATTCCAATAGCGGGACGTGTACAAACTGAGATGATGATGTTAACGTATATATAATAACCAAATTTTGACTGGCATTTTAGTCGTTATGAGAGACGATTTACACACCACCTGTCAGAGTATGTTCACAGATAGTTCTGCTTTATCACTATAATATTTCAGTTAGAATTGTAATAAACAATGACACGACTTAATATACTAAATTACTGTGATTTAGTTTTTATATTCTAAGCTATTTTTATTTTTAAAGACACTACCTCGCACTAAGGAAATAGTCCTTGTATTGTGGGGAACTTTGCAAACATATAATTAACCCAGGCATATTACACCCAGACTCAAGACAACAGTTTGTGGATCGCACAAAGTATTGTCCTGCGTAAGAATTGAACCCATTGCACTGGTAGGGAAGGTCGGTATCATCACATATCACTAAGCGTCTACTCCATCTGTGCAGTCATTTATAACCATCTATTATAAAATCCTAACAACTTGAAATCAATAGATGCGTCTAGAAGTTTCATTTGTGATAAGCATTTTTCGATCGCAAGTAATTTAGTATATTCATAATATAGGCCGTCTATACATTTTTTAAACAAGTGTCCACTTCGTCATGTGGTGACATATTGAGGAGTCCCTCCCTTTCACGCAGATAACAACATTGCAATACGAGGAAAATTTCAAATAAATCCCTTGTCAAGTAGATAGATAGCTTTTTAAGACAAATGGAAATATTATTTTATTATATCGGTGCACTATTTTTTAATATAGAAATTCATTTGTTTATTTTTTTTGGCATGTTAAAAATATATATTTTTGTTAAATGCCCTATGGAAAAGCGATTGGAACTTTCCCTTCTTACTTGAATGAGGGAGTTGAAAAATCAGTAAAGGGTCTCACCAGGAGAGCGAGCAGCGGCTCTCTTAATACGATCACCAAGTCACCTGCCAAGCATGGTGATTACGGCACTAATGTGACCCTTCAAATGTGACTAGAAGTGATAGGATGCGGGCGGTATAGGACTGTGCTTTCTGGAAATCTATAAGGGATACCTACATCTGGTAGTGAAAGGTAAAAGACAATAATTATACTACAAAAAGCGATTAAAAGCTGTAAGCAGATGACATCCATACAAAAGATATATAAGTCAAGACCATATGACAATGTTTCTAGTTAGCGTGGCATAGAAAAATGATTGCATTCATATGAAGGGGGCCCCTGCCCAATAGTAGGACATATATAGGTTGAGATTAAGTAGAATTACATTTGAGCACTAAGGCAAGACTTATCATCAGTCAGACATCGCCAGCATCCGAAGGCTTTTTTGTTTTTATTTTTGGAGATATATGTCCATTATGTATAAACATGAGTATACAAGGTGGAGACGACAATAATTTTAATCTAGTGTATCCGATGACTTGCCCAGCCTGTATACAAACTTTGAATACAATATGTCGTATAGTTTAGCCGCAGCACATTACTTTGTATTATTAACAATTTCCACACTCTGTATAAAAATTAAAATTATTCGTCTATCACTAAGAGATCAATGAGCTCCCGCGGCGCATCGGTATAAACTAATATGAAACTAGTACCTACATATCGCCATGTTTACCAGTTCAAGTCTTCCCCAAACGTAATACAAATCAATGCATATTATACCTTATTCCTAAGTCTTTATAAACCGTGTCATCAGACTTAGATGAGAAATTTAAAACTACCTAATGCGGCTTAATGAAAGAAGACCTCGGTCTCTTGTTCAAAACTATTATAATAGGTCTGTAGGTCAGTGTGCCATCGTGATCCTGTGACGTCAATGTGCGTAATTAGACGCTTACTTTGTGTTAGAATAGTATTTCTTTCTCATTTACAATGCCTCGTTATAATTACACAGCTTCGGGTATACAGATATGATTTTAATTTATGGAGAATATCACGGTAATGCAGCTTTAACCATACGTACGTACCGAAAGAGATATGGAAACACACGTGTTTGTACTACCAATGGCCGGACTATTGTGCAAGCTGTCCAGAGGTTACGGGATAATCAATCCTTACTGCCTCATATGGATAGTGCTCCTTCGCGTGTAAGAGTCACCCTAGATGAACAAATTTTAAATTATTTTCTCGCAAATTTGACAGAGGTTGATAATGTGGAGAACTTAAAAAAAGGAATTGTACGATCTTTCGACAAGTTAAAATACATCGCCGTCAATGGCGACCTGTTAACAAGAGTTCGAAATAATATTTTAAGACGATATAATTTGTGCGTTCGGGTCCATGGCGCACATATCGAAAATTTAAAAGTTTAACGACCAAGTGAATTATTAAAGCTATCGTGATTATTTTAATAAAAGAATCGAGTGAGAATGAACAATGAATAGCGCCCATAAGTGTATGTATTTACCTTTTTTTTTTTTTTTTTTTTTTTTATTGGTGGGCTATGGGTGCGTCTCGCCCCGCCAAATCGGTCCGGGGTGACGGAGAAGGCGGCGCGTGATCCCATAGACCCACCGTAAAATCCTCTCTCTTCGCCGTGCGAGCGGACCACCGGTACCCGATCTTTGTCTTCGGTGGTCCGCTCGGCGGTTTACCCTCGCGGGTTCCTCTCGTCGACGCCCCGACAGATTTCGCCGTCGGGGCGTCGCCCTCACGCGGTGGCCTCGCGTCGGGTGACCGGACAATTCCCCGGTCCGATCACCCGAGGCCTGGGTTAGGGTGGCATCAGGCGCAGGTATTCGCGCCTGCGCCGCCCCGGCCGCTGGCGGCGGCCCGGGTCGCGGGAGTCCTCCCTGACTCGTTCCGCCGCCTCCTTCTGCGAGATGACAGCCTCGCAGAAGGCGGCGACCGCGTCCCAATTCCTGACGCTGTCGACCATCGCCCTTGCGACAGCCGGCAGTGACAGGTCGGCACCGATAATAGCGACGAGGTCGCGGCGCTGCCCGTCCCAGCCCGAGCATTCCTCGAGCGTATGTTGCGCCGTGTCCTCGTCACTACTGCAATGATGGCAGCCCGGAGTCCACTCCCTGTACACGACCGTGTGCAGGTATTTCCCGAAGCACCCGTGCCCCGTCAACACCTGCACCAGTCGGAAGGCGAGGACCCCGTGCCGCCGCTCCATCCATTTCATCAATACGGGCCGGAAGGCTTCGACGGTCACGATGCCGTGTCTAGGCCTCTCCAGCCGCGTAACCCAACGGGCGATGACGTCTCGGCGGGTGTCCTCGCGCCAGGTGGCTATCTCGCTCAACGATGGGGAGCCACCCTCCTCGCGCACAGAGGTAACCCGCCGGTAGAGGTCGGAGAGCATCTCCGCCTCTAGGTCCCACGGGGGTGTCCCGGCCAATAGGCACGCCGCCTCTGTCGACACCGTGCGGTACCCGCGAATGGCTCTGACCGCCATGGCTCGCTGTGGCCTCCACAGAACCGCCCTGAGCTGGGCGTTCAGAGCCCTCGCCCACACGGGTGCGCCGTACATGGCCATCGAGCGGATGACCCCCGCATACAGCCGTCGGCCCTCGAAACTGGGTCCGCCCACATTCGGCATGAGCCGAGAAAGGGCGGACGCCGCGCTGACCAGCCGGGGAGCAATCTGTCGGAAATGCTCCCGGAACCACCATCGCCCGTCGAGCACCAGACCCAAGTACTTCATATGGGCCTGGATGTTGATCTGGATGGAGTTGACGACTAACGAGGCACCGGTTGGCAGCCTTACGCGTGGCCCATGGAATAATAGGGCCTCCGTCTTATTTAAGGCCACCCTTAGCCCCAGCGCCTCGATTCGCCTGACCATCTCCTCGGTGCCGAGAGTGGCCAGGCTCGCCGCCTCTTCGAGTGTCCTGCCCCGGGCTGTGACGAGCGTATCGTCAGCATAGCACACCAAGCTCAGCCCGGGGGGGAGACTCCCTCTCAACGCCCAGTCGTACCCGATGTCCCACAGAGTCGGCCCCAGAACCGACCCCTGTGGAACACCGCACGACATGGGCGTCCGCACAATGTCCCCTGCGGGACCCGCGCAGAGGATACTGCGCCCCTCCAAATAGTCTGCCACCAGCCGCCTGAGGTACAGGGGCACTCCATGGAACCGGAGCGCCTCCTTGATGCAGCTGAATGGCAGACTATTGAATGCGTTGGCGATGTCCAGCGACACCGCCAACAGCACTCCCTTGCCGGCGACAGCCTCCGCGGCCGTCTGCCTCAGGCGTAGCAGGGCCCCGATGGTCGAACGCCCCCTCCTAAACCCATATTGAGCGTCCGACAGATCGGGCCCCACCTCCTCCAAGTGTCGGACGATGCGGGCAGCGAGGACACGCTCCAGCAACTTACCCACATCGTCGAGAAGCACGATGGGCCTGTAGGCCGACGGCAAATCCGGGGGCCGTCCCGGCTTTGGCAGGAGAACCAACCTCCCCTCCTTCCAGCACTCAGGGAACCGTCCAGACGTCAGACAGGCGTTGAACAGTTGCCTGAGGCGAGGCTCGAAGTGCTCGAGGAGCGACGTCAACACCCGGACTGGTATTCCGTCCGGGCCGGGGGCCGTGGTGGCGGAGCGAATCCGCGCCACTGCCGCCCCCACTTCCGACTCCGTCACGGGTGGAACACTCTCGTCGTCGGCCTCCCGGTCTTGATCTGGCGAAGCCATGACCGGGGGCGTGTGTCCCGACTGCCGTGGAAATAGCTCCTCGATCACCCTACAAAGGAAGTCGGGCTGGAGGGTCTCGGTGAGGGGGGGGCCCTGCGCGCGAAGCTTGTTCAGCGACGCGCGATACGGGCGACCCCAGGGGTCACGGTCGAGACCGTCCAACATCTCCTGCCAACTCGCATCCTTGGCGGCTCGGATGGCCAGCCGAAAGGCAGTACGCGCACTGCGGTACGCCTCGTACAGCTGGCCCTCCCGCTCAGCGTCGCGGTGACGCCGCCGGCTGCGGGTGTAGGACCTTCGGGCACTGATACACGCCGCGCGAAGGTCCGCCAGTCTTGGGGACCACCAGTAGACCCCCTGCCTCGGAGGTAGACACCGCACCCTGGGCATGGCCGCATCGCAGATCTGCGTTAACGCACTGCGGATGCGGACAGCCTCAGCGTCTACTCCGTCCGCTGGGGGCGGTGAGGACAGCCACGTGTGAACGATGGCCGCCTCCGCCAGTAGGTCCCTATCAAGACGACCCACAGCCCACCGCGGAAACGCGGGAGCTCCGTCCGCCCTGTGACCCCTACCGGGTTCCCGGGGGGAGACCTCCATCCGGATGTACCGCTGGTCCGACAGGGTCTCCGCCTCCTCCAGGACACTCCAGTTCCTCACCCGTGGCGCGACAGCGGGGCTAGCGAACGACAAGTCCACTATCGACCCGCCCTGCTGCCGCACACACGTGTTCACTGAGCCCCTGTTAAGAATACAGAGGCCCAGTGAAGCCGCCCACTCAACGACCGCCCGTCCGCGGTCGTCCGTCATAGGGGACCCCCATGCCGTGGATTTGGCGTTGAAGTCCCCCAGGACCAGGACGAGGCCCGGTGCCAGTCGCCGTATCGAAGCCTCCAAGGTGGTGAGGGAGGCCCTGAAATCGTCCATTCTCCTGTTAGGGGAGAGGTAAACGCTGTAGAGTGTGACCCCTCCCCATTCCGCAGCGACAAATTCTTCGCCCCTATCCAAAAGGGATAAGGACGGGAAGTGCCGCTGCGTTGAGACGACGATTGCCGCAGTTCCGTTTCGGCTGACCACCCAATTGGGGCGATCAGGCACGACGTACGGTTCCGCGACTACGGCTGCACCAATCGACCACTCCGCCATGGATTGCAGGAGGAGATCCTGCGCTCCGGCGGAGTGGTTGGTGTTGGCCTGCAGGAGGTGAATGGATTCTGCAGCCATTAGTGGGCCGTATCCATCACCTCCGCCTCGCCAGTGGGCGATCGGGCCGCGCTAGGAGCGGGAGCGGCCGTGGTCGAAAGGCCGCCCCGCCCCTTTGGGGCCGAAGCAGGAGGTCTGCACGCCCCAGAACCCATGCGGTGCTTGGCGGGCTTATTGCCCGCCGCACACGCGGGGCAGTGGGGCGGGGCGGCGCAAGATGCCGCCACGTGCCCGGTCTGACCGCAGCGGAAACACAATCCGCCGCAGTCGAAGCAATTGGTGCACGTCGGTCGAGTGTGTCCGACCGCCATGCACTTATAGCACCTCGCAGGCCGGTGCTCAAGCACGGTTACCCGCGCCGAGCTCCAGCCCACGAGGAGCCTGCCTGAGCCGGCCAGTTGCCTGACCGACTCCACCGGGCACTGCGCCCAGGCAGCACCTACGCCACCCGGACCGGGACGAATGGCACCGACCCGGACGGTGTCTATGGGACACCCGGTTTTCGAGGCAATAGCCTCCCGGATGTCTTCCACCGTCACGGAGTCGTCCAGACCCGAAATGCGCATTTCGGCGCACTTGACGGGCCTGGCGATCCTGATGCCACCCTCCTCGGCGAACAGACCTCGCAGCTTCTCAGCTACGCTGTCAGCCGTCTTGGCGCCCTCGGCCCCTGGGAACTCGAGGATTCGAGCCCCCGTCCGGGCCTTGCGGGTCCTGGCTTCGACGCCTCCAATATCGGAGACGTCTAGCTCCCGCCGGGCCTTCCTCAAGACGGCCTCGTAGCTGAGGCCCTTCTCGGCCGCCTCAGGCAGCACAGTGATCACCACTGCGGCTGTCTTTGGCGGCTTGAGCCCCTTGCGCGACCTCTTCTTCTTGTCGCCAGCTCCTGCCTTGGGAGCGGAGACCTCAGCGGCGCGCTTGGCCTCCGCTCTCCTTCTTTGGCCGCGACTCCTTCTATCGCGCTCGGCCACCTGCCAACCCTCTTCGGGTACGGCAGTCGTGCCAGACGCGGAAGGCCTTGTCGCAGCCTCGCTGGTCGTCGCCGGCGGTTTCGTTGCGGGCGGCTTCAGCGGTCCGGCAGGAGCCAGCGCCGTCTTCCTCCTCAGGGCAGGTCCCTTCGGAGCGGGGCCGGGACCTTTGGGCTTAGGCCCGGCCGCGGCCGCAGCGTAGCTCCCCACGCGGCCACCCTGACAAGGCAGCGGGGCGGGGGCTGGTGCCGTATGTGGCCGCTTATCTGCGGCAAGAGGCGGCCGGACACGTGGTTCTGGAGGCAGCCTTGCCTCCAGAACGGCGAAGCGCGCATCGACAATTTTGCCCACTGCGTCGATTATCGCGCGCAGGGACTCATCCGGCAATCCCCCCACCGCAGGCAGCGGGGTTGGCAGCGGGGTTGGCATCGGGGTCGGCAGCGGGGTCGGCGCCTCCGGTTGAGCCTCCACCGGGGCCCGCTCCGAGACGCATGGCGACTTCTTCGCCGCGGCGCGAGTCGTCCTCCTCGCTACCGGGACAGGTGTCGGCTCGGTGGCCGTGACGGCTTCAGCCGGCGGTGTGCCCTCCGCAGCGGGGGGCGTCCTCCTCGCCGCAGGGACGGGTTTCACCGCGGCAGCTGTTTTGCGCGCCTTGGCCGACGGCTTTGGCGCAGGCGGTAGGAGCTGCGCCATCTGGGCCCGCAGGTCGGCCATGTCTTTGGCCAACATGCGGTTTACCTGACGCAGCGACTCCAGCTCGGACCCCAACTGGCGGTTCAGGTCCCGCAGGCCTTTTTTTTTTTTTTTTTTTTTTTTTTTTTGCGGTGGGTTATGGACGTCGCACCCCGCCAAATCGGTCCGGGGTGACGGAAGAGGCGGCGCACAACCCCATTGACCCACCCTGCAAGCACCTCTTCTTCGCCATGCGAGCGGGCCACCGGTACCCGATCTTTGTCTTCGGTGGCCCGCTCGGCGGTATGCCCTCTCGGGCTCCTCTCTTGTCGACGCCCCGACAGCTTTCGCTGTCGAGGCGTCGTCCTCACGCGGCGGCCTCACGTCGGGTGACCGGACAATTCCCCGGTCCGATCACCCGAAGCCTCGGTTAGGGCGGCATCAGGCGCAGGTACTCGCGCCTGCGCCGCCCCGGTCGCGGGCGGCGGCCCGGGTCACGGGCATCCTCCCGGGCCCGTTCCGCCGCCTCCTTCTGCGAGATGACAGCCTCGCAGAAGGCGGCGACCGCGTCCCAATTCCTGACGCTGTCGACCATCGCTCGCGCAACAGTTGGCAGCGTCAGGTCGGCACCGATGACAGCGACGAGGTCACGGCGCTGCCCGTCCCAGCCCGAACATACCTCGAGCGTATGTTGCGCCGTGTCCTCGTCGCTACTGCAATGGTGGCAGGACGGAGTCCACTCCCTCCGCACGACCGTGTGCAGGTACTTGCCGAAGCAACCATGCCCCGACAAGACCTGCACCAACCGGAAAGAGAGGACTCCGTGCCGCCGCTCCATCCACTCCATCAGTACGGGCCGGAGGGCCTCAACGGTAAAAACACCGTGTCTAGGCCTCTCCAGCCGCGTAGCCCAACGGGCGATGACTTCTCGGCGGGCGTCCTCGCGCCAGGTGGCTATCTCGTTGAACGATGGGGAGCCACCCTCTTCGCGCATTGAGGTAACCCGCCGGTAGAGGTCGGAGAGCATCTCCGCCTCTAGGTCCCACGGGGGTGTCCCGGCCAATAGGCATGCCGCCTCGGTAGACACCGTGCGGTACCCGCGAATGGCTCTGACCGCCATGGCTCGCTGTGGCCTCCACAGCACCGCCCTGAGCTGGGCGTTCAGAGCCCCCGCCCACACGGGTGCGCCGTACATGGCCATTGAGCGGATCACCCCCGCATACAGCCGTCGGCCCTCGAAACTGGGTCCGCCCACGTTCGGCATGAGCCGAGAAAGGGCGGACGCCGCGCCGACCAGCCGGGGAGCAATTTGACGGAAATGCTCCCGGAACCACCATCGCCCGTCGAGCACCAGGCCCAAGTACCTCATATGGGCCTGGATACTGATGTGGATGGAGTTGACGACTAACGAGGCGCCGATGGGCAGCCTCACACGGGGCCCATGGAATAGTAGGGCCTCCGTCTTGTTTAGGGCCACCCTGAGCCCCAGCGCCTCAATTCGCCTGACCATCTCCTCGGTGCCGAGAGTGGCCAGGCTCGCCGCCTCTTCGAGTGTCCTGCCCCGGGCTGTGACGAGCGTGTCGTCAGCATAGCAAATAACGCTCAGCCCGGGGGGGAGACTCCCTCTTAACGCCCAGTCGTAACCGATGTCCCACAGAGTCGGCCCCAGAACTGACCCCTGCGGAACACCGCACGACATGGGCGTCCGCACAATGTCCCCTGCGGGGCTCGCGTAGAGGACACTGCGCCCCTCCAAATAGTCTGCCACCAGCCGCCTGAGGTACAGGGGCACTCCATGGAACCGGAGTGCCTCCCTGATGCAGCTGAATGGCAGACTATTGAAGGCGTTGGCGATGTCCAACGACACCGCCAACAGCACTCCTTTGCCGGCGACAGCCTCCGCGGCCGTCTGCCTCAGGCGTAGCAGGGCCCCGATGGTCGAACGCCCCCTCCGAAACCCAAACTGAGCGTCCGACAGATCGGGCCCCACCTCCTCCAGGTGCTGGACGATGCGGGCAGCGAGGACACGCTCCAGCAGCTTACCCACATCGTCCAGAAGCACAATGGGCCTGTAGGCCGACGGCGAATCCGGGGGCCGTCCCGGCTTTGGCAGGAGAACCAACCTCCCTTCCTTCCAGCACTCAGGGAACCGTCCAGACGTCAGACAGGCGTTGAACAGTCGCCTGAGGCGAGGTTCGAGATGCTCGAGGAGCAACGTCAACACCCGGACTGGGACTCCGTCCGGGCCGGGGGCCGTGGTGGCGGAACGAATCTTCGCCACGGCTGCCCCCACTTCCGACTCCGTCACGGGCGGAACACTCTCGATGGCCTCCCGGTCGTGATCTGGCGAAGCCATGACCGGGGGCGTGTGCTCCGACTGCCGCGGGAACAGCTCCGCGACCACTCTACGAAGGAGGTCGGGCTGGAGGGTCTCGGTGAGGGGGGGGCCCTGCGCACGAAGCTTATTCAGTGACGCGCGATACGGGCGACCCCAGGGGTCACGGTCGAGACCGTCCAGCATCTCCTGCCAACTCGCGTCCTTGGCGGACCGGATGGCCAGCCGAAAGGCGGTACGCGCACTGCGGTACGCCTCGTACAGCTGGCCCTCCCGCTCAACATCGCGGCGACGCCGCCGACTGCGGGTGTAGGACCTTCGGGCACTAATGCACGCCGCACGAAGGTCCGCCAGTCTTGGGGACCACCAGTAGACCCCCTGCCTCGGAGGTAGACGCCGCACCCTGGGCATGGCCGCATCGCAGACCTGCGTTAACGCACTGCGGATGCGGACAGCCTCAACGTCCACTCCGTCCGCTGGGGGTGGTGAGGACAGCCACGTGTGAACGATGGCCGCCTCCGCCAGTAGGTCCCTATCCAGCCGCCCCACAGCCCACCGCGGAAATGCGGGAGCTCGGTCCGCCCTGTGACCCCTGCTGGGGTCCCGGAGAGGGGAGACCTCCATCCGGATGTAACGGTGATCCGAAAGGGTCTCCGCCTCCTCCAGGACACGCCAGTTCCTCACTCGTGGTGCGACAGCGGGGCTAGCGAACGACAAGTCCACTATCGACCCACCCTGCTGTCGCACACACGTGTTCACTGAGCCTCTGTTTAGGACACAGAGGCCCAGTGACGCCGCCCACTCCACGATCGCCCGCCCGCGATCGTCCGTCATCGGGGACCCCCACGCCGTGGATTTGGCGTTGAAGTCCCCCAGGACCAGGACGAGGCCCGGTGCCAGTCGCCGTATCGAAGCCTCCAAGGTGGTGAGGGAGGCCCCGAAATCGTCCATTCTCCTGTTAGGGGAGAGGTAAACGCTGTACAGTGTGACCCCTCCCCAATCCGCTGCGACAAATTCCTCGCCCCTATCCAAGAGGGATAAGGACGGGAAGTGCCGCTGCGTGGAGGTGACGATTGCCGCGGTTCCGTTCCGGCTAACCACCCAATTGGGGCGATCAGGCACGACGTACGGTTCCGCGACTACGGCTGCACCGATCGACCACTCCGCCATGGATTGCAGGAGGAGATCCTGCGCACCGGCGGAGTGGTTGGTGTTGGCCTGCAGGAGGTGAGTGGACTGGGCAGCCATTAATGGGCCGTGTCCATTATCACCTCCTGGCTTGCGGCGGGCGATCGGGCCGCGCTAGGAGCTGAAGCGGCCGGAGTCGAAGGGCCGCTCCGCCCCTTTGGAGCCGAAGCCGGAGGTCTGCACGCCCCCGAGCCCATGCGGTGCTTGGCAGGCTTATTGCCCGCCGCACACGCGGGGCAGTGGGGCGGGGCGGCGCAAGATGCCGCCATGTGCCCAGTCTGACCGCAGCGGAAACAGAGTCCGCCGCAGTCAAAGCAATTAGTGCATGTTGGCCGGGTATGCCCGACTGCCATGCACTTGAAACACCTCGCAGGCCGGTGCTCCAGCACGGTGACTCGCGCTGAGCTCCAGCCCACGAGGAGCCTGCCTGAGCCAGCCAGTTGCCTGACCGACTCCACTGGGCATTGCATCCAGGCGGCACCTACGCCGCCCGGACCGGGGCGAATGGCGCCAACCCGGACGGTGTCCATGGGACACCCGGTTTTCGAGGCAATGGCCTCCCGGATGTCTTCCACCGTCACGGAGTCGTCCAGACCCGCGATGCGCATTTCGGCGCACTTTACGGGTCTGGCGATTTTGACGCCACCCTCCTCGGCGAATAGACCTCGCAGCTTCGACGCCACGCTATCGGCCGTTCTGGTGCCCTCGGCCCCAGGGAACTCCAAAATCCGAGCCCCTGTCCGGGCCTTGCGGGTCCGGGCTTCGACGCCTCCTATGTCGGAGACGTCGAGCTCCTGCCGGGCTTTCCTCAGAACGGCCTCATAGCTGAGGCCCCTTTCTGCCGCCTCAGGCAGCACAGTGATCACCACTGCGGCTGTCTTCGGCGGCCGGAGCCCCTTGCGCGGCCTCTTCCTCTTCGAGCTGCTGCCACCTCCGGCTCCTGCCTGGGGAGCGGCAACCTCAGCGGCGCGCTTGGTCGCCGCTCTCCTCCTCTGACCGCGACTTTTCCTGCCGCGCTCAGCCACCTGCCAACCCTGTTCGGGCGCAGCGGGCGTGCCAGGCGCGGAAGGCGCAGTCGCGGGCGCGCTGGTCGTCGCTAGCGGTGTTGATGCTGGCGACGACTGCAGTCCGGCAGGAGCCGGTGCCACCTTCTTCTTCTTCGTCGCGGGAGCGGGCCCCTTGGACTTGGGCCCAGCCGCGGCCGCGGCGTAGCTAGCCCCCACGCGGCCACCCTGACAAGGCAGCGGGGCGGGGGCTGGTGCCGCATATGGCCGTTTGTCCGCGGCCAGAGGCGGCCGGACACGTGGTTCCGGAGGCAGCCTTGCCTCCAGAACGGCCAAGCGCGCATCGACCAGTTTGACCACTGAGTCGATGATGGCGCGCAAGGCCTCGTCCGGCACGCCTCCCACCGCGGGCAGCGGGGTCGGTGTTAACGGCTGGGCCGCTATCGGGGCCTGCTCCACGACGTTTGGTGGGCCGGCGACTGTCGGCGGCGCGCGCTCCGCAGTCGGAGCCGTCTTCGGCGCAGCGGCAACTGTTGGGCGGCTAGCTCCTCGGCGGCCAGCGCTGGCCGAAGACGCGAGTGGCGCAGTCGGCATAAGTCGCGCCATCTGCGCCTTTAACTCGGCCACGTCCTTAGTGAGGAGGCGGTTTTCCCTCCTCACCTCGGCTAGCTCCGACTCTAGGCGGCGGTTCTGGGCCCGCAGGCCTGACACCTCGCCGCCAAGGCGGGCGTTTTCGGCCTGCGGGGCCTTCGCGTCCGGGGCGCTACCGCTCGCGCGGGCACCAGCGGCCGCCACTTCGGTGGGAGGGATGCCGGACAACACCTCCAGCACCCTCGCGGCGGCCGCCTCGTCGTCGGTCCGCTTGCGAGCCTCCGCCCCTCTGCGTACTCCGCCGGCTGGGGAGTGGGTCGTCCGACCTGACGCCGCGGCCCCTCGCCCTCTGCGAGAGGCCGGAACTTTGGGAGGAGGCATGATGTTAGCACTCCCCTCGGAGTCAGCGCCCGAGCTGCCATCCCTGTTCAGGGGGCGCTTCCGCACCTCCGAGGGGAGGGCCTCCTCCCTTGTTGTCGGGGCCGCAGCCGCAAGACGCGGCGACGACCTGGCGGCAGCGGTTTTCTCCGCCGACCCGCTAGCCTCCTTGGACGGCTCTGCGGAACTACCGCCCTCGTCCATTATATCGGCAGATCCATTGCCCTCGTCTCTGGACGGCTCTGCGACACTACTGTCGCCCTCGTCCATTGACGGCTCTGCAGTGGATCTGCCGCCGTCTTCCTCCTGTTTGGCGGCAGCGGCCTCCTCCTTCGCCTTCCGCTCCGCCAAACGCTGCCGGTCCCGTGAGGAACCCTTGCCTGACCAGTTATGGGCCTTCCGCCGCTTCTTCGTCTTCTTTTTTTGGGCCTCTTTCGCCTGTGCCGGGCCCTCGGCGGACGCCTCAAGTCCTGAGGACGAGGCGTCGTTGTCAGTTTTACGTTGGCTTGACAAGGCCGTGATGTGGGAATCCTCTGGATTCCCGTCTTGTGTTGGTGTAGGTGTAGGTATAAGAAAATCCATGTTGATTCCCACGAGTATGGGAGAAAAACCGTCGACCCGGGCAGAGATCCCTGTACCCGGGCAAGCCTACATTTACCAACCAGGGGGTCAGCCGGTACCCTGGCTGGAGCGTGCTAGGAACAGAACAGCCCATCTGCCATGCATCCTCTCGCCGCACGCCAGAACTTAGGATTCTGGGTAATTTCCGAATTCGAAGGTCGAATTCTTTATAGAGGTTGTCTTCCTCGCGGTCCGGGCGGTTAAGCCAAGACCCTCGTTCCTGATACTACGCCTCACGACAACTTGTCTTGAAGCAAGATATCAGGTTTACGATATGTCGGCGGTGGCATAAGCCTGCCCAGCTCTCAAATTAATGAGTGACCGGGCCCGTCCGAAATTTCGCCTCCTGTATCCTCTACAAATAGAGGGTCAGGAGCGAATTGGGGCTCAACCCATCGCTGGGGAACCCCCCCTCGCGCCAGAGATTCGCTACGGGCGACAATTCAACAGAGGGATCTGGGGGACTGTCGCCCGCACCCAGGGTACACCACGCGGAGGTTTCTGGCGTCGTACCCCAGGTCCCGCAGGCCTGAGACCTCGCCACTAAGGCGGGCATTTTCAGCCTGCAGGTCCAGGGGGCGGTCGCTCGCAGCAGGCGCCGCCTCACGCCGAGGGGTCACCGACCTTCTTCCTGCTACTGCGGCCCCTCGCCCCCTGCGAGAAGCCGGCACCTTCGGTGGAGGCATGATGGTCCCGCTCCCCTCGGAGTCGGCGCCCGAGCTGCCTCCCTTGCTCAGGGGGCGCTTTCGCACCTGCGAGGGGAGGGCCTCCTCCCTGGTCTTCTCAGCCGCCGCCACAGGACGCGGCGACGACTTAGCGGGGGCTTTAGCGTCCGACCCGCTATCTCCTCTGGACGGCCCTGCGGATATACCGCCCTCGTCTATCTTAGCGGCAGATCTGCTGCCCTCATCCACGGACGGCTCTGCGACGTCACTGTCGCCCTCATCCGTAGACGGCTCTGCAGCATTTCTGCCACCGTCCTCCTTTTCAGCGGCGGCCGCCTCTCTCCGCGCACGCCGCTCCTCCATCCTCCTCTTGTAGCTGGAAGCCTGCCCCCGGCTCTTCCTGGGCGACTTCCGCTTCACTTTTTGGGCCTCCACGATTTGTGCCGGGCCCTTGGCGGACGCCTCAAGTCCTGAGGACGACGCGTCGTTGTCAGTTTTTCTTTGGCTTGACAAGGCCGTGGTGTGAGAATCACACAGATCGTCGGTGAAAAAGGTTTTTTTTAAGTTGGTATCCATATGATTCCCACGAGTAGGGGAGATACACTACGTCAACCCGGGCAGAGATCCCTTTACCCGGGCAAGCCTACATTTACCAACCAGGGGGGCAGCCGGTGCCCTGGCTGGAGCGTGCTAACGACAGAACAACCCATCTGCCATGCATCTTCTCGCCGCACGCCAGAACTTAAGATTCTGGGTGATTTCCGAGTCCGAATGTTACTTCGAACTCTTTATAGAGGTTGTCTTCCTCGCGGTCCGGGCGGTTAAGCCAAGACCCTCGCTCCTGAAACTAAGACAAGCAAAGAATCAGGTTTACGATGTGTGGGCGGTGGCAAGTGCCTGCCCAGCCCTCAAATGAATGAGTGACTGAGCCCGTCCCGATATTTCGCGTCCTATAACCTCTACTACGTCTGTAGTAGAGTAAGGAGCGAAATCGCGCAGATATTCGCTACGGACGACAGTACAACAGAAGAACTGGGGACCGCCGCCCGCACCCAGGGTACACCGCGTGGAGGTTTCTGGGATAGTACCCCGTGTATGTATTTACCTACGTTTCGAAGTTGTAACATATGATACCACAAGGTCACTCGCGTGCCGACCACAGGTTAGTGAACTAATATTTACAAACGGTGTTCTATTTTGTTTCAATATTTATGATAAAAAGTTTGTTTGAAAAAATTGTTTTTTAAATATGCATGCGAGGACTTTTGTAATAGTTTCAAAATACTCCTATACACTAGTATTGACGGTGTTTTCATTTATTGTCGTATTGACGTCTCCACTCTGTATATAGTGTAGCGTGGCATAGTAGGTCAACTTCCCTACCGTTATGGAGGAGGCTCGAGCCAACACTGAGACATATATGGGCTGAAATGATGATGATGATGATAAATGGTGTTATTATTACAATTAAACAAACAAAAAACCCTATATGAGGGATAAGTGCAGGCAACTGATGATGATCGATGTTGAATTGCAATATTTTGTTTTTAAAGAACATTCTGCACTTAGAAAAGTACCCTTGTATACTTTGTAAATATATTAGAGCTGCGTGATAGTGGCTACAAATTTTACCAACCCCTACTTTGCTCGTGTAAAAGACGACCAACAACTCTAATGATAGACCAAGGCCCACTCTACCTGATGCCGTTTAGTCAATAATTACATTTTCCATGTAGGGTTGAGGTCAGGCGACCGGTCATAAAACTATTGCCAATAACTTTCGCAATATGTACGAATACATATTACATCGACTGTAGGTCGGTCTTAACTACTACGCCAACTGTGCAGCCATATTTAAAAAAAAAGCCGTCATTAATACTTTTCTGAAGATGAAAATTCGAATCTGCGATATTTTAAAATGTATATGACACCGGCATCCAACTGAGCTATGACGTCAGAGAAATCGCAAGTAAAATTATTACTTCAACACAAATAAACTTTAATAAACTCTGTTGGTATTAATATATAATATAAGGTAAGTCTGAGCTCACGTAAGGTTATGAAGCGGGATTCATTAGTGCAAGGAGCATGTGAACAAATAACAGCTCATCGCGAGCTTTAACAATCGGCAAATAAGACACGTTGTACTGTATAAGACATAAGCGGTAGCGGATACCACAATAACATAACTTTTCCCTTTTGAATAATATACAATACTCATCGATCCTTAGAAAGAAGCAATCGGTTAGTTTCGGCTTTGTAGAATGCCATCTCTGTCACACACTACTCGTGTTATGTTTGTCAGTTGTTACTTAAATGCGAGACAGTGCTGTTACATCTAGTCAAATATAGTTGTTAAAAGTTTAAGAATGTAAAAAAAGTCTGAATATATGTAATATGTGTATTTCATTTAGTAAGGAAAACAACTTAATTATTTAACAGTTATAATAGACTAACAGTGCTTCCTTCGTGCCACGTCACACATGTTGTGTGCAACAGGGACGGTGCTCTACGAAACAGCAATTAATAGATTCTCTTTCCAAAAATCGATGTGTAGTATTTATCGCTGGACACTACTGTGAATTATCATCAACCAAAGTTGATAATTTCGTTCGAGTATGATATTTATTTGAAAGGTATTTTATTAACATGATTAAATAATAAATATTATACGTTATAACGTACCACCTGTCAACTTGCTACTATATATAGGTAGGTAGTAGGTATTTCAAGCCACAATCTCAATTTTAGTTAAAATTGACATGCTGGTTGGTCATTAGTTTTTTTACAAGTTTCGTAGTGGAGTACAAATGTCCATTTTATGATGACCCTTCAGTCGTTTCTTAATTTCATTCATTATCTAATAAGATTCCCATAAATCCTTCATCATCTCAGCTCATACGGGACTCCTGGATTTGAACCTCCTACACAATCGGAGGGAAATTAATGTACTATATCAAATCGGTCAGATGGATTGGAATAGGGTTTTATTTCAAGGTTTCTGAATATGTATGTAATATGCATAATATATCTTTCAATCGTCTCTGCAGACACTCACGTGTGATATAAAAAGTGGTTCATTACATGTCTACCCTGTTACCACACGGAAAAGGTAGCTACTATAATGTATTATTAATTTGTTGTGGATTGAATTTTCTATATGTGGTGACGTCACACAGAAAATTTATTCTTTAACTCATGATTATACATTGACCACCATAGTATTAAGATATCCTTACATCTACGTGTTCATAGATATTCAGTAGTGACCGCTGACCCAATTCCCTTCAATTTTCATAACCCATAACGGGCACATCGCTCATCTCTTCCCTCCAATCCACTTACGAGGCGTTAAATTATGTATGAAATTGTCCCCAATCGATGTGGCCGCAGCGGAGCACCCTCCTTATTGAATAGTCATCGCATATACTGGCCACCGCTGCCTGGGTCACGACAATTACGGTACTAGTTACGAGAAACATGTTATGAAGTCATTATTTTTTTAAACATTGATTGTATATTTCAATATTTTATTTTTATTTCTCCTCTTATACTAAAGAAATAACCCTTGTATACGAAATTTTATAAATATATAATTAGCTAAAATAAATTACATTCAGACCCAAAATAATCATTTGTAATAATAACACTTAAAAAATGTCCTGTGGGAATCAATCTGGTACTCAGCAGAGAAGGTCAGCACTTGAGCCACTATCACTGCGGTTGCATCAACCATAAAATTACTGAAAGTATAATCGTGTATATAAAAAGAAAATGTTGTTAAAAACTTGATTGCGAGGGAAAAAATATTATCACATATGGGATTCGAGCCCACACGTATTGGAAATCCGTTCCAATCACGCTACCACTTACACTAACGAGACCTGTTGTATGACATTCAATTTTTGCATCGTATTATATTTTCTTCTTTAAAGGAGACGTGTGCCATCTACCCGCCAATGTTTACACATTATACATATTTAATACTCTAACTTTGTAGTTAGAATTGTATTAAACGATGACACAACCCTGTTATTCAAATTACTGAAATTTAGCACTTAATATGCTTGATTATTAACCTGTATAAAAGCTTGATTGGAACGGATTTCCAATAGGTGTGGGTTCGAATCCGATATGTGACAATAATTTTTCGCTTGCAATTAAGTTTTTATAAATAACTAAGCATATTAAATACTAAATTTCAGTAATTTAAAGAAAATGTTGGATGTAGATGGTATAAGACCGTTCCAAATGGCATTCTCGTGGTGAGACCTATGTCCAATAGTAGGTGTTTACGGGATGGATGGATAGAAAAAGAAAACATTATTCTATTTTATACATACATACATACATATCATCACGCCATATCCCTTGCAGGGTAGGCAGAGAGAACAGAGTGCCAGAGAACTCTATCTCTGCATACTTCACTCGCTTCCTCAACATTCATAATTCTCTTCATACACGCTCGCCGGTTTCGGAGACTCTTGACTCCACCTTCCTTCAGTACATGACCGATCTGGTCTAGGTAGGTTAGTCTCGGTCTCCCTCGGTACCTACATCCTTCCACTTTCGCATTGTATATCTTCTTAACCAGGCGTTCGTTCGGCATTCTTTCCACATGTCCGAACCATCGGAGCATTCCCTTTCGCATCTTTACACCAATACTCTCTTTCATACCTATAATGCAGCTAATAAAATTGCATTTTCTATTTTATAATCCGTGGAAATTATACTGACAGTTATAGTTTCAGACGTTTCGCTTCTTACTGATATTTTCTCAGGAGTATAACGCAATAATTTTTATATACACAATGATTCTTTATATTATCGTGTTTTTGACTGAATTTATCTTAAACGGCTTCATACATTTAAATGAAATAATTTGTGTCTGAATGAATAGTATTGGTTTAAAGATGCGAAAGGGAATGTTCCGAGGGTTCGGACATGTGGAAAGAACGCCGAACGAACGTTTGGTTAAGCAGATATACAATGCGAAAGTGGAAGGATGTAGGTACCGGGGGAGACCGAGACTCACCTACCTAGACCAGATCGGTTATGTACTGAAGGAAGATGGAGTCAAGAGTCTCCGAAACCGGCGAGCGTGTATGAAGATAATTATGAATGTTGAGGAAGCGAGTGAAGTATGCAAGGATAGAGTTCTCTGGCACTCTGTTTTCTCTGCCTAACCAGCAAGGGATATGCGGGCGTGATGATATGTATGTATGTACTCTAATACAATAGAAAATGCAATTTTATTAGCTGCATTATATTGCGGTGAACCAATTCTTGATGGTAGAGAGCGATGTGGCAGTAACCGCCGTATTGCATTCTCACATACAATTATTTGAGATGCTTGCTCGTTAGCTACCTATTAAAAAAAAAAACTGGTTGGAAATGCTGAGATCGAGTTATAGGCTTTTTTTTATTTACGTCGGTTGGGTTAATGAGTGTATAATAGAAACAATAGCGCGGTGATGTAAGTCGAATAAATGAGTGTGTAATAGAAACAACAGCGCGGTGATGTAAGTCGAATAAATGAGTGTGTAATAGAAACAATAGCGCGGTGATGTAAGTCGAATAAATGAGTGTGTAATAGAAACAATAGCGCGGTGATGTAAGTCGAATAAATAAGTGTGTAATAGAAACAATAGCGCGGTGATGTAAATCGAATAAATGAGTGTGTAATAGAAACAATAGCGCGGTGATGTAAGTCGAATAAATGAGTGTGTAATAGAAACAATAGCGCGGTGATGTAAGTCGAATAAATGAGTGTGTAATAGAAACAATAGCGCGGTGATGTAAGTCGAATAAATGAGTGTGTAATAGAAACAATAGCGCGGTGATGTAAGTCGAATAAATGAGTGTGTAATAGAAACAATAGCGCGGTGATGTAAGTCGAATAAATGAGTGTGTAATAGAAACAATAGCGCGGTGATGTAAGTCGAATAAATGAGTGTGTAATAGAAACAATAGCGCGGTGATGTAAGTCGAATAAATGAGTGTGTAATAGAAACAATAGCGCGGTGATGTAAGTCGAATAAATGAGTGTGTAATAGAAACAATAGCGCGGTGATGTAAGTCGAATAAATGAGTGTGTAATAGAAACAATAGCGCGGTGATGTAAGTCGAATAAATGAGTGTGTAATAGAAACAATAGCGCGGTGATGTAAGTCGAATAAATGAGTGTGTAATAGAAACAATAGCGCGGTGATGTAAGTCGAATAAATGAGTGTGTAATAGAAACAATAGCGCGGTGATGTAAGTCGAATAAATGAGTGTGTAATAGAAACAATAGCGCGGTGATGTAAGTCGAATAAATGAGTGTGTAATAGAAACAATAGCGCGGTGATGTAAGTCGAATAAATGAGTGTGTAATAGAAACAATAGCGCGGTGATGTAAGTCGAATAAATGAGTGTGTAATAGAAACAATAGCACGGTGATGTAAGTCGAATAAATGAGTGTGTAACAGAAACAATAGCGCGGTGATGTAAATCGAATAAATGAGGGTGTAATAGAAACAATAGCGCGGTGATGTAAGTCGAATAAATGAGTGTGTAATAGAAACAATAGCGCGGTGATGTAAGTCGAATAAATGAGTGTGTAATAGAAACAATAGCGCGGTGATGTAAGTCGAATAAATGAGTGTGTAATAGAAACAATAGCGCGGTGATGTAAGTCGAATAAATGAGTGTGTAATAGAAACAATAGCGCGGTGATGTAAGTCGAATAAATGAGTGTGTAATAGAAACAATAGCGCGGTGATGTAAGTCGAATAAATGAGTGTGTAATAGAAACAATAGCGCGGTGATGTAAGTCGAACAAATGAGTGTGTAATAGAAACAATAGCGCGGTGATGTAAGTCGAATAAATGAGTGTGTAATAGAAACAATAGCGCGGTGATGTAAGTCGAATAAATGAGTGTGTAATAGAAACAATAGCGCGGTGATGTAAGTCGAATAAATGAGTGTGTAATAGAAACAATAGCGCGGTGATGTAAGTCGAATAAATGAGTGTGTAATAGAAACAATAGCGCGGTGATGTAAGTCGAACAAATGAGTGTGTAATAGAAACAATAGCGCGGTGATGTAAGTCGAACAAATGAGTGTGTAATAGAAACAATAGCGCGGTGATGTAAGTCGAATAAATGAGTGTGTAATAGAAACAATAGCGCGGTGATGTAAGTCGAATAAATGAGTGTGTAATAGAAACAATAGTGCGGTGATGTAAGTCGAATAAATGAGTGTGTAATAGAAACAATAGCGCGGTGATGTAAGTCGAATAAATGAGTGTGTAATAGAAACAATAGCGCGGTGATGTAAGTCGAATAAATGAGTGTGTAATAGAAACAATAGCGCGGTGATGTAAGTCGAATAAATGAGTGTGTAATAGAAACAATAGCGCGGTGATGTAAGTCGAATAAATGAGTGTGTAATAGAAACAATAGCGCGGTGATGTAAGTCGAATAAATGAGTGTGTAATAGAAACAATAGCGCGGTGATGTAAGTCGAATAAATGAGTGTGTAATAGAAACAATAGCGCGGTGATGTAAGTCGAATAAATGAGTGTGTAATAGAAACAATAGCGCGGTGATGTAAATCGAATAAATGAGTGTGTAATAGAAACAATAGCGCGGTGATGTAAGTCGAATCAATGAGTGTGTAATAGAAAAAATAGCGCGGTGATGTAAGTCGAATAAATGAGTGTGTAATAGAAACAATAGCGCGGTGATGTAAGTCGAATAAATGAGTGTGTAATAGAAGCAATAGCGCGGTGATGTAAGTCGAATAAATGAGTGTGTAATAGAAACAATAGCGCGGTGATGTAAGTCGAATAAATGAGTGTGTAATAGAAACAATAGCGCGGTGATGTAAGTCGAATAAATGAGTGTGTAATAGAAACAATAGCGCGGTGATGTAAGTCGAATAAATGAGTGTGTAATAGAAACAATAGCGCGGTGATGTAAGTCGAATAAATGAGTGTGTAATAGAAACAATAGCGCGGTGATGTAAGTCGAATAAATGAGTGTGTAATAGAAACAATAGCGCGGTGATGTAAGTCGAATAAATGAGTGTGTAATAGAAACAATAGCGCGGTGATGTAAGTCGAATAAATGAGTGTGTAATAGAAACAATAGCGCGGTGATGTAAGACGAATAAATGAGTGTGTAATAGAAACAATAGCGCGGTGATGTAAGTCGAATAAATGAGTGTGTAATAGAAACAATAGCGCGGTGATGTAAGTCGAATAAATGAGTGTGTAATAGAAACAATAGCGCGGTGATGTAAGTCGAATAAATGAGTGTGTAATAGAAACAATAGCGCGGTGATGTAAGTCGAATAAATGAGTGTGTAATAGAATCAATAGCGCGGTGATGTAAGTCGAATAAATGAGTGTGTAATAGAAACAATAGCGCGGTGATGTAAGTCGAATAAATGAGTGTGTAATAGAAACAATAGCGCGGTGATGTAAGTCGAATAAATGAGTGTGTAATAGAAACAATAGCGCGGTGATGTAAGTCGAATAAATGAGTGTGTAATAGAAACAATAGCGCGGTGATGTAAGTCGAATAAATGAGTGTGTAATAGAAACAATAGCGCGGTGATGTAAGTCGAATAAATGAGTGTGTAATAGAAACAATAGCGCGGTGATGTAAGTCGAATAAATGAGTGTGTAATAGAAACAATAGCGCGGTGATGTCAGTCGAATAAATGAGTGTGTAATAGAAACAATAGCGCGGTGATGTAAGTCGAATAAATGAGTGTGTAATAGAAACAATAGCGCGGTGATGTAAGTCGAATAAATGAGTGTGTAATAGAAACAATAGCGCGGTGATGTAAGTCGAATAAATGAGTGTGTAATAGAAACAATAGCGCGGTGATGTCAGTCGAATAAATGAGTGTGTAATAGAAACAATAGCGCGGTGATGTAAGTCGAATAAATGAGTGTGTAATAGAAACAATAGCGCGGTGATGTAAGTCGAATAAATGAGTGTGTAATAGAAACAATAGCGCGGTGATGTAAGTCGAATAAATGAGTGTGTAATAGAAACAATAGCGCGGTGATGTAAGTCGAATAAATGAGTGTGTAATAGAAACAATAGCGTGGTGATGTAAGTCGAATAAATGAGTGTGTAATAGAAACAATAGCGCGGTGATGTAAGTCGAATAAATGAGTGTGTAATAGAAACAATAGCGCGGTGATGTAAGTCGAATAAATGAGTGTGTAATAGAAACAATAGCGCGGTGATGTAAGTCGAATAAATGAGTGTGTAATAGAAACAATAGCGCGGTGATGTAAGTCGAATAAATGATTGTGTAATAGAAACAATAGCACGGTGATGTCAGTCGAATAAATGAGTGTGTAATAGAAACAATAGCGCGGTGATGTAAGTCGAATAAATGAGTGTGTAATAGAAACAATAGCGCGGTGATGTAAGTCGAATAAATGAGTGTGTAATAGAATCAATAGCGCGGTGATGTAAGTCGAATAAATGAGTGTGTAATAGAAACAATAGCGCGGTGATGTCAGTCGAATAAATGAGTGTGTAATAGAAACAATAGCGCGGTGATGTCAGTCGAATAAATGAGTGTGTAATAGAAACAATAGCGCGGTGATGTAAGTCGAATAAATGAGTGTGTAATAGAAACAATAGCGCGGTGATGTAAGTCGAATAAATGAGTGTGTAATAGAAACAATAGCGCGGTGATGTAAGTCGAATAAATGAGTGTGTAATAGAAACAATAGCGCGGTGATGTAAGTCGAATAAATGAGTGTGTAATAGAAACAATAGCGCGGTGATGTAAGTCGAATAAATGAGTGTGTAATAGAAACAATAGCGCGGTGATGTAAGTCGAATAAATGAGTGTGTAATAGAAACAATAGCGCGGTGATGTAAGTCGAATAAATGAGTGTGTAATAGAAACAATAGCGCGGTGATGTCAGTCGAATAAATGAGTGTGTAATAGAAACAATAGCGCGGTGATGTAAGTCGAATAAATGAGTGTGTAATAGAAACAATAGCGCGGTGATGTAAGTCGAATAAATGAGTGTGTAATAGAAACAATAGCGCGGTGATGTAAGTCGAATAAATGAGTGTGTAATAGAAACAATAGCGCGGTGATGTCAGTCGAATAAATGAGTGTGTAATAGAAACAATAGCGCGGTGATGTAAGTCGAATAAATGAGTGTGTAATAGAAACAATAGCGCGGTGATGTAAGTCGAATAAATGAGTGTGTAATAGAAACAATAGCGCGGTGATGTAAGTCGAATAAATGAGTGTGTAATAGAAACAATAGCGCGGTGATGTAAGTCGAATAAATGAGTGTGTAATAGAAACAATAGCGTGGTGATGTAAGTCGAATAAATGAGTGTGTAATAGAAACAATAGCGCGGTGATGTAAGTCGAATAAATGAGTGTGTAATAGAAACAATAGCGCGGTGATGTAAGTCGAATAAATGAGTGTGTAATAGAAACAATAGCGCGATGATGTAAGTCGAATAAATGAGTGTGTAATAGAAACAATAGCGCGGTGATGTAAGTCGAATAAATGAGTGTGTAATAGAAACAATAGCGCGGTGATGTAAGTCGAATAAATGAGTGTGTAATAGAATCAATAGCGCGGTGATGTAAGTCGAATAAATGAGTGTGTAATAGAAACAATAGCGCGGTGATGTAAGTCGAATAAATGAGTGTGTAATAGAAACAATAGCGCGGTGATGTAAGTCGAATAAATGAGTGTGTAATAGAAACAATAGCGCGGTGATGTAAGTCGAATAAATGAGTGTGTAATAGAAACAATAGCGCGGTGATGTAAGTCGAATAAATGAGTGTGTAACAGAATCAATAGCGCGGTGATGTAAGTCGAATAAATGAGTGTGTAATAGAAACAATAGCGCGGTGATGTAAGTCGAATAAATGAGTGTGTAATAGAAACAATAGCGCGGTGATGTCAGTCGAATAAATGAGTGTGTAATAGAAACAATAGCGCGGTGATGTAAGTCGAATAAATGAGTGTGTAATAGAAACAATAGCGCGGTGATGTAAGTCGAATAAATGAGTGTGTAATAGAAACAATAGCGCGGTGATGTAAGTCGAATAAATGAGTGTGTAATAGAAACAATAGCGCGGTGATGTAAGTCGAATAAATGAGTGTGTAATAGAAACAATAGCGCGGTGATGTAAGTCGAATAAATGAGTGTGTAATAGAAACAATAGCGCGGTGATGTAAGTCGAATAAATGAGTGTGTAATAGAAACAATAGCGCGGTGATGTAAGTCGAATAAATGAGTGTGTAATAGAAACAATAGCGCGGTGATGTAAGTCGAATAAATGAGTGTGTAATAGAAACAATAGCGCGGTGATGTAAGTCGAATAAATGAGTGTGTAATAGAAACAATAGCGCGGTGATGTAAGTCGAATAAATGAGTGTGTAATAGAAACAATAGCGCGGTGATGTAAGTCGAATAAATGAGTGTGTAATAGAAACAATAGCGCGGTGATGTAAGTCGAATAAATGAGTGTGTAATAGAAACAATAGCGCGGTGATGTAAGTCGAATAAATGAGTGTGTAATAGAAACAATAGCGCGGTGATGTAAATCGAATAAATGAGTGTGTAATAGAAACAATAGCGCGGTGATGTAAGTCGAATAAATGAGTGTGTAATAGAAACAATAGCGCGGTGATGTAAGTCGAATAAATGATTGTGTAATAGAAACAATAGCACGGTGATGTCAGTCGAATAAATGAGTGTGTAATAGAAACAATAGCGCGGTGATGTAAGTCGAATAAATGAGTGTGTAATAGAAACAATAGCGCGGTGATGTAAGTCGAATAAATGAGTGTGTAATAGAAACAATAGCGCGGTGATGTAAGTCGAATAAATGAGTGTGTAATAGAAACAATAGCGCGGTGATGTCAGTCTAATAAATGAGTGTGTAATAGAAACAATAGCGCGGTGATGTCAGTCGAATAAATGAGTGTGTAATAGAAACAATAGCGCGGTGATGTAAGTCGAATAAATGAGTGTGTAATAGAAACAATAGCGCGGTGATGTAAGTCGAATAAATGAGTGTGTAATAGAAACAATAGCGCGGTGATGTAAGTCGAATAAATGAGTGTGTAATAGAAACAATAGCGCGGTGATGTAAGTCGAATAAATGAGTGTGTAATAGAAACAATAGCGCGGTGATGTAAGTCGAATAAATGAGTGTGTAATCGAAACAATAGCGCGGTGATGTAAGTCGAATAAATTAGGGTGTAATAGAAACAATAGCGCGGTGATGTAAGTCGAATAAATGAGTGTGTAATAGAAACAATAGCGTGGTGATGTAAGTCGAATAAATGAGTGTGTAATAGAAACAATAGCGCGGTGATGTAAGTCGAATAAATGAGTGTGTAATAGAAACAATAGCGCGGTGATGTAAGTCGAATAAATGAGTGTGTAATAGAAACAATAGCGCGGTGATGTAAGTCGAATAAATGAGTGTGTAATAGAAACAATAGCGCGGTGATGTAAGTCGAATAAATGAGTGTGTAATAGAAACAATAGCGCGGTGATGTAAGTCGAATAAATGAGTGTGTAATAGAAACAATAGCGCGGTGATGTAAGTCGAATAAATGAGTGTGTAATAGAAACAATAGCGCGGTGATGTCAGTCGAATAAATGAGTGTGTAATAGAAACAATAGCGCGGTGATGTAAGTCGAATAAATGAGTGTGTAATAGAAACAATAGCGCGGTGATGTAAGTCGAATAAATGAGTGTGTAATAGAAACAATAGCGCGGTGATGTAAGTCGAATAAATGAGTGTGTAATAGAAACAATAGCGCGGTGATGTAAGTCGAATAAATGAGTGTGTAATAGAAACAATAGCGTGGTGATGTAAGTCGAATAAATGAGTGTGTAATAGAAACAATAGCGCGGTGATGTAAGTCGAATAAATGAGTGTGTAATAGAAACAATAGCGCGGTGATGTAAGTCGAATAAATGAGTGTGTAATAGAAACAATAGCGCGATGATGTAAGTCGAATAAATGAGTGTGTAATAGAAACAATAGCGCGGTGATGTAAGTCGAATAAATGAGTGTGTAATAGAAACAATAGCGCGGTGATGTAAGTCGAATAAATGAGTGTGTAATAGAATCAATAGCGCGGTGATGTAAGTCGAATAAATGAGTGTGTAATAGAAACAATAGCGCGGTGATGTAAGTCGAATAAATGAGTGTGTAATAGAAACAATAGCGCGGTGATGTAAGTCGAATAAATGAGTGTGTAATAGAAACAATAGCGCGGTGATGTAAGTCGAATAAATGAGTGTGTAATAGAAACAATAGCGCGGTGATGTAAGTCGAATAAATGAGTGTGTAATAGAATCAATAGCGCGGTGATGTAAGTCGAATAAATGAGTGTGTAATAGAAACAATAGCGCGGTGATGTAAGTCGAATAAATGAGTGTGTAATAGAAACAATAGCGCGGTGATGTCAGTCGAATAAATGAGTGTGTAATAGAAACAATAGCGCGGTGATGTAAGTCGAATAAATGAGTGTGTAATAGAAACAATAGCGCGGTGATGTCAGTCGAATAAATGAGTGTGTAATAGAAACAATAGCGCGGTGATGTAAGTCGAATAAATGAGTGTGTAATAGAAACAATAGCGCGGTGATGTAAGTCGAATAAATGAGTGTGTAATAGAAACAATAGCGCGGTGATGTAAGTCGAATAAATGAGTGTGTAATAGAAACAATAGCGCGGTGATGTAAGTCGAATAAATGAGTGTGTAATAGAAACAATAGCGCGGTGATGTAAGTCGAATAAATGAGTGTGTAATAGAAACAATAGCGCGGTGATGTAAGTCGAATAAATGAGTGTGTAATAGAAACAATAGCGCGGTGATGTAAGTCGAATAAATGAGTGTGTAATAGAAACAATAGCGCGGTGATGTAAGTCGAATAAATGAGTGTGTAATAGAAACAATAGCGCGGTGATGTAAGTCGAATAAATGAGTGTGTAATAGAAACAATAGCGCGGTGATGTAAGTCGAATAAATGAGTGTGTAATAGAAACAATAGCGCGGTGATGTAAGTCGAATAAATGAGTGTGTAATAGAAACAATAGCGCGGTGATGTAAATCGAATAAATGAGTGTGTAATAGAAACAATAGCGCGGTGATGTAAGTCGAATAAATGAGTGTGTAATAGAAACAATAGCGCGGTGATGTAAGTCGAATAAATGATTGTGTAATAGAAACAATAGCACGGTGATGTCAGTCGAATAAATGAGTGTGTAATAGAAACAATAGCGCGGTGATGTAAGTCGAATAAATGAGTGTGTAATAGAAACAATAGCGCGGTGATGTAAGTCGAATAAATGAGTGTGTAATAGAAACAATAGCGCGGTGATGTAAGTCGAATAAATGAGTGTGTAATAGAAACAATAGCGCGGTGATGTCAGTCTAATAAATGAGTGTGTAATAGAAACAATAGCGCGGTGATGTCAGTCGAATAAATGAGTGTGTAATAGAAACAATAGCGCGGTGATGTAAGTCGAATAAATGAGTGTGTAATAGAAACAATAGCGCGGTGATGTAAGTCGAATAAATGAGTGTGTAATAGAAACAATAGCGCGGTGATGTAAGTCGAATAAATGAGTGTGTAATAGAAACAATAGCGCGGTGATGTAAGTCGAATAAATGAGTGTGTAATAGAAACAATAGCGCGGTGATGTAAGTCGAATAAATGAGTGTGTAATCGAAACAATAGCGCGGTGATGTAAGTCGAATAAATTAGGGTGTAATAGAAACAATAGCGCGGTGATGTAAGTCGAATAAATGAGTGTGTAATAGAAACAATAGCGTGGTGATGTAAGTCGAATAAATGAGTGTGTAATAGAAACAATAGCGCGGTGATGTAAGTCGAATAAATGAGTGTGTAATAGAAACAATAGCGCGGTGATGTAAGTCGAATAAATGAGTGTGTAATAGAAACAATAGCGCGGTGATGTAAGTCGAATAAATGAGTGTGTAATAGAAACAATAGCGCGGTGATGTAAGTCGAATAAATGAGTGTGTAATAGAAACAATAGCACGGTGATGTCAGTCGAATAAATGAGTGTGTAATAGAAACAATAGCGCGGTGATGTAAGTCGAATAAATGAGTGTGTAATAGAAACAATAGCGCGGTGATGTAAGTCGAATAAATGAGTGTGTAATAGAAACAATAGCACGGTGATGTAAGTCGAATAAATGAGTGTGTAACAGAAACAATAGCGCGGTGATGTAAATCGAATAAATGAGGGTGTAATAGAAACAATAGCGCGGTGATGTAAGTCGAATAAATGAGTGTGTAATAGAAACAATCGCGCGGTGATGTAAGTCGAATAAATGAGTGTGTAATAGAAACAATAGCGCGGTGATGTAAGTCGAATAAATGAGTGTGTAATAGAAACAATAGCGCGGTGATGTCAGTCGAATAAATGAGTGTGTAATAGAAACAATAGCGCGGTGATGTAAGTCGAATAAATGAGTGTGTAATAGAAACAATAGCGCGGTGATGTAAGTCGAATAAATGAGTGTGTAATAGAAACAATAGCGCGGTGATGTAAGTCGAATAAATGAGTGTGTAATAGAAACAATAGCGCGGTGATGTAAGTCGAATAAATGAGTGTGTAATAGAAACAATAGCGCGGTGATGTAAGTCGAATAAATGAGTGTGTAATAGAAACAATAGCGCGGTGATGTAAGTCGAATAAATGAGTGTGTAATAGAAACAATAGCGCGGTGATGTAAGTCGAATAAATGAGTGTGTAATAGAAACAATAGCGCGGTGATGTAAGTCGAATAAATGAGTGTGTAATAGAAACAATAGCGCGGTGATGTAAGTCGAATAAATGAGTGTGTAATAGAAACAATAGCGCGGTGATGTAAGTCGAATAAATGAGTGTGTAATAGAAACAATAGCGCGGTGATGTAAGTCGAATAAATGAGTGTGTAATAGAAACAATAGCGCGGTGATGTAAATCGAATAAATGAGTGTGTAATAGAAACAATAGCGCGGTGATGTAAGTCGAATAAATGAGTGTGTAATAGAAACAATAGCGCGGTGATGTAAGTCGAATAAATGATTGTGTAATAGAAACAATAGCACGGTGATGTCAGTCGAATAAATGAGTGTGTAATAGAAACAATAGCGCGGTGATGTAAGTCGAATAAATGAGTGTGTAATAGAAACAATAGCGCGGTGATGTAAGTCGAATAAATGAGTGTGTAATAGAAACAATAGCGCGGTGATGTAAGTCGAATAAATGAGTGTGTAATAGAAACAATAGCGCGGTGATGTCAGTCTAATAAATGAGTGTGTAATAGAAACAATAGCGCGGTGATGTCAGTCGAATAAATGAGTGTGTAATAGAAACAATAGCGCGGTGATGTAAGTCGAATAAATGAGTGTGTAATAGAAACAATAGCGCGGTGATGTAAGTCGAATAAATGAGTGTGTAATAGAAACAATAGCGCGGTGATGTAAGTCGAATAAATGAGTGTGTAATAGAAACAATAGCGCGGTGATGTAAGTCGAATAAATGAGTGTGTAATAGAAACAATAGCGCGGTGATGTCAGTCGAATAAATGAGTGTGTAATCGAAACAATAGCGCGGTGATGTAAGTCGAATAAATGAGGGTGTAATAGAAACAATAGCGCGGTGATGTAAGTCGAATAAATGAGTGTGTAATAGAAACAATAGCGTGGTGATGTAAGTCGAATAAATGAGTGTGTAATAGAAACAATAGCGCGGTGATGTAAGTCGAATAAATGAGTGTGTAATAGAAACAATAGCGCGGTGATGTAAGTCGAATAAATGAGTGTGTAATAGAAACAATAGCGCGGTGATGTAAGTCGAATAAATGAGTGTGTAATAGAAACAATAGCGCGGTGATGTAAGTCGAATAAATGAGTGTGTAATAGAAACAATAGCACGGTGATGTCAGTCGAATAAATGAGTGTGTAATAGAAACAATAGCGCGGTGATGTAAGTCGAATAAATGAGTGTGTAATAGAAACAATAGCGCGGTGATGTAAGTCGAATAAATGAGTGTGTAATAGAAACAATAGCACGGTGATGTAAGTCGAATAAATGAGTGTGTAACAGAAACAATAGCGCGGTGATGTAAATCGAATAAATGAGGGTGTAATAGAAACAATAGCGCGGTGATGTAAGTCGAATAAATGAGTGTGTAATAGAAACAATCGCGCGGTGACGTAAGTCGAATAAATGAGTGTGTAATAGAAACAATAGCGCGGTGATGTAAGTCGAATAAATGAGTGTGTAATAGAAACAATAGCGCGGTGAGTTTCTTTAACACTGCTCGCGACGTTTGAGGTCTTTAATAACATTATTCAGGAAAATTTGACACATAATTATTTACTTAATCTATTAGCCAGTCTCGTGTGCTACGACGGATTTACTCGGACTTGCGAGTCGGTTGACGCTTAGCATTGTAATACTTATGAGTTGAAAAACAAACAAAAATTCTTGTATTGTGGGGGACTTTACAAACATATAATTAACGGGAAAAAGTGCGTGCGTACAGAGTATACATATCAGAAGTGAAACTTTGACGAACTACTTTTTAAATCTCGTTTACATACTTCAACCAATAGCGTGTATTATTTCTCTCGCTTTCTCTCTCTCTCTCTCTTTTGTCGCGTTTCATCTGTAAACCTTTACCGTTTACCCTCATGCGCGCAAATAAGTTTTACTTCAAAATAGATATCGCGCGTAACGGAAAAATGTGAATTAGAAATAAAGATGGCGCGTAACAGATAAACGTTACAATAATATAAAATTTCTCCCATACGTCGATAAAAAAGGTTTACTTAAAAAATGCATCTAAAATCAGAACAACAATTAGTGCATCGCACAAAATATTGCTCTATGTTGGAATCGAACTCGTAAGACTGGCACGGCACCATATCTACAGCCAATATGGAGTAATATTAAATACTAAATATGAACAATGGTTGTTTCATGCAAACTGAATATGATTGGAAACTTAATATCCTGAGCGAGATGTTTCGTATACAGTTAACGGCAGTTATGGAGTCCGCGGACAAATATGCAACAGCCAGGCAGGATAACCTACTTCTAGTCCGTCACCCGCCGAGAGGCCGACCGCGTGAGGAAAGACCGACATCCTACCCGAGGGGGGGATGTCGGTCGAGGAGAGGGTACTCCTCAGGGGTATTCCGTCGGGCCGACCACTGACGTCAAGTCACTCTGCTCCGGTGGTCGGCCCAACGACGAAGGCGACGTCACGGGTGGGTTACGGGTGTGCGCGCTTACGCCCCTCTGTCACCCCGGATGGAGTGGTGCGAGGAGTGCGCCGACCGTAGCCCACCCCCCAAAAAAAAAAAAAAAAAAAAAAGGATAACCTACTTCCACAGAGATTTGTTTCAGCCAGTTTGCAGCGCGTCGACTGACTATAACAAAGGGGCTCCCTCCAACGGCGCTACTATAGAAACTCACTATACACCCTCGATGTATTGTCGCCGTGTAAACGGTTAGCCATTTCGCTTACGTGTTTCGATGCTCTCTTTGGACGATCTTTGTTAAATTTTGATGAAATATTTCAGCTTGAATGGGTCTTTTATAGTTTTTATAGTATAAATTGAAAGTATAAGGATTGCTGGTTAGTTACTATAGTTAGATTTTATTATAGTTAGTGATCTCAAAGTTGTAAAATTATGTTAAAATTATATTTATAATCTAAATGGACAAACGTTATTATAAATTTTCATAATTGAAAGGAGTATATGAATATGCCAAAATCATCGGCGCAGTGGGCAAGCTCGTCGATGCGCGCTTCGCCGTTCTGGAGGCGAGGTTGCCTCCAGAACCACGTGTCCGACCACCTCTCGCCGCGGACAAGCGGCCGCATGTGGCACCAGCCCCCGCCCCGCTGCCTTGTCAGGGTGGCCGCGTGGGGAGCTACGCCGCGGCCGCGGCCGGGCCTAAGCCCAAAGGCCCCGGCCCAGCTCCGAAGGGACCCGCCCTGAGGAGGAAGACGGCTCCGGCTCCTGCCGGACCGCTGAAGTCGCCCGCAACAACACCGCCGGCGACGACCAGCGAGGCCGCGACGAGGCCTTCCGCGTCTGGCACGACTGCAGTACCCGAACAGGGTTGGCAGGTAGCCGAACGCGACAGAAGGAGTCGCGGCCAAAGGAGGAGAGCGGAGGCCAAGCGCGCCGCTGAGGTCCCCGCTCCTCAGGCAGGAGCCGGACAGAAGAAGAGACCGCGCAAGGGGCTCAAGTCGCCGAAGACGGCCGCAGTGGTGATCACTGTGCTGCCCGAGGCGGCCGAGAAGGGCCTCAGCTACGAGGCCGTCTTGAGGAAGGCCCGGCGGGAGCTAGACGTCTCCGATATTGGAGGCGTCGAAGCCAGGACCCGCAAGGCCCGGACGGGGGCTCGAATTCTCGAGTTCCCAGGGGCCGAGGGCGCCAAGACGGCCGACAGCGTGGCCGAGAAGCTGAGAGGTTTGTTCGCCGAGAAGGGTGGCATCAAGATCGCCAGGCCCGTCAAGTGCGCCGAAATGCGCATTTCGGGTTTGGACGATTCAGTGACGGTGGAAGACATCCGGGAGGCTATTGCCTCGAAAACCGGGTGTCCCATAGACACCGTCCGGGTCGGTGCCATTCGTCCCGGTCCGGGTGGCGTAGGTGCTGCCTGGGCGCAGTGCCCGGTGGAGTCGGTCAGGCAACTGGCCGGCTCAGGCAGGCTCCTCGTGGGCTGGAGCTCGGCGCGGGTAACCGTGCTTGAGCACCGGCCTGCGAGGTGCTACAAGTGCATGGCGGTCGGACACACTCGACCGACGTGCACTAATTGCTTCGACTGCGGCGGATTGTGTTTCCGCTGCGGTCAGACCGGGCACGTGGCGGCATCTTGCGCCGCCCCGCCCCACTGCCCCGCGTGTGCGGCGGGCAATAAGCCCGCCAAGCACCGCATGGGCTCTGGGGCGTGCAAACCTCCAGCTTCGGCCCCAAAGGCGCGGGGCGGCCCTACGACCACGGCCGCTCCCGCTCCTAGCGCGGTCCGATCGCCCGCTGGCGAGGAGGTCATGGACACAACCCGATAATGGGTACACCAGCCATGCACCTCCTCCTGCAGGCCAACACCAACCACTCCGCCGGAGCGCAGGATCTCCTCCTGCAATCCATGGCGGAGTGGTCGATTGGTGCAGCCGTAGTCGCGGAACCGTACGCCGTGCCTGATCGCCCCAATTGGGTGGTCAGTCGAAACGGTACCGCGGCAATCGTCGTCTCAACGCAGCGGCACTTCCCGTCCTTGTCCCTTTTGGATAGGGGCGAGGAATTTGTCGCGGCGGAGTGGGGAGGGGTCACGCTCTACAGCGTATACCTCTCCCCCACTAGGAGGATGGACGATTTCGGGGCCTCACTCACCACCTTGGAGGCCTCGATACGGCGACTGGCACCGGGCCTCGTCCTGGTTCTGGGGGACTTTAACGCCAAATCCATGGCGTGGGGGTCCCCCACGACGGACGACCGCGGGCGGGCGGTCAACGAGTGGGCGGCTTCACTGGGCCTCTGTGTTCTGAACAGAGGCTCGGTGAACACGTGTGTGCGGCGGCAGGGCGGGTCGATAGTGGACTTGTCGTTCGCTAGCCCCGCTGTCGCGCCACGGGTGAGGAACTGGAGTGTCCTGGAGGAGGCGGAGACCCTGTCGGACCACCGGTACATCCGGATGGAGGTCTCCCCCCGGGAACCCGGTAGGGGTCACAGGGCGGACGGAGCTCCCGCGTTTCCGCGGTGGGCTGTGGGTCGTCTTGACAGGGATCTACTGGCGGAGGCGGCCATTGTCAGCACGTGGCTGTCCTCACCACCCCCAGCGGACGGAGTGGACGCTGAGGCTGTCCGCATTCGCAGTGCGTTAACGCAGATCTGCGATGCGGCCATGCCCAGAATGCGGCGGCGTCCACCTCCAAGGCAGGGGGTCTACTGGTGGTCCCCAAGACTGGCGGACCTTCGTGCGGCGTGTATCAGTGCCCGAAGGTCCTACACCCGCAGCCGGCGGCGTCACCGCGACGTCGAGCGGGAGGGCCAGCTGTACGAGGCGTACCGCAGTGCGCGGACTGCCTTTCGGCTGGCCATCCGTGCCGCCAAGGGCGCGAGTTGGCAGGAGATGCTGGACGGTCTCGACCGTGACCCCTGGGGTCGCCCATATCGCGCGGCGCTGAACAAGCTTCGCGCGCGGGCCCCCCCCCTCACCGAGACCCTCCAGCCCGACTTCCTTCGTAGGGTCGTCGAGGAGCTGTTTCCACGGCAGTCGGAACACACGCCCCCGGTCATGGCTCCGCCAGATCAGGACCGGGAGGCCGACGACGACGAGAGTGTTCCGCCCGTGACGGAGTCGGAAGTGGGGGCGGCCGTGGCGAAGATTCGTTCCGCCACCACGGCCCCCGGCCCGGACGGAATTCCAGTCCGGGTGCTGACGTCGCTCCTCGAGCACTTCGAGCCTCGCCTCAGGCAGCTGTTCAACGCCTGTCTGACGTCTGGACGGTTCCCTGAGTGCTGGAAGGAAGGGAGGTTGGTTCTCCTGCCAAAGCCGGGACGGTCCCCGGATTTGCCGTCGGCCTACAGGCCCATCGTGCTCCTCGACGATGTGGGTAAGCTGCTGGAGCGTGTGCTCGCTGCCCGCATCGTCCGACACCTGGAGGAGGTGGGGCCCGATCTGTCGGACGCTCAGTATGGGTTTCGGAGGGGGCGTTCGACCATCGGGGCCCTATTACGCCTGAGGCAGGCGGCCGCGGAGGCCGTCGCCGGGAAGGGAGTGCTGTTGGCGGTGTCGTTGGACATCGCCAACGCATTCAATAGTCTGCCATTCGGCTGCATCAGGGAGGCGCTCCGGTTCCATGGAGTGCCCCTGTACCTCAGGCGGCTGGTGGCAGACTATTTGGAGGGCCGCAGTATCCTCTGCGCGGGTCCCGCAGGGGACATTGTGCGGACGCCCATGTCGTGCGGCGTTCCACAGGGGTCGGTTCTGGGGCCGACTCTGTGGGACATCGGGTACGACTGGGCGTTGAGAGGGAGTCTCCCCCCCGGGCTGAGCTTGGTGTGCTACGCTGACGACACGCTCGTCACAGCCCGGGGCAGGACACTCGAAGAGGCGGCGAGCCTGGCCACTCTCGGCACCGAGGAGATGGTCAGGCGGATCGAGGCGCTGGGGCTCAGGGTGGCCCTAAACAAGACGGAGGCCCTACTTTTCCATGGGCCCCGTGTGAGGCTGCCCATCGGCGCCTCGATAGTGGTAAACTCCATCCACATCAGCATCCAGGCCCATATGAGGTACTTGGGTCTGGTGCTCGACGGGCGATGGTGGTTCCGGGAGCATTTCCGACAGATTGCTCCCCGGCTTGTCGGCGCGGCGTCCGCCCTTTCTCGACTCATGCCGAATGTGGGCGGACCCAGCTTTGAGGCCCGACGGCTGTATGCGGGGGTCATCCGCTCGATGGCCATGTACGGCGCACCCGTGTGGGCGAGGGCTCTGAACGCCCAGCTCAGGGCGGTTCTGTGGAGGCCACAGAGAGCCATGGCGGTCAGAGCCATTCGTGGGTACCGCACGGTGTCGACAGAGGCGGCGTGCCTGTTGGCCGGGACACCCCCGTGGGACCTAGAGGCGGAGATGCTCTCCGACCTCTACCGGCGGGTTATCACAGCGCGCGAGGAAGGTGGCTCCCCATCGTTGAGCGAGATAGCCACCTGGCGCGTGGATGCCCGCCGAGACGTCATCGCCCGTTGGGCTACGCGGCTGGAGAGGCCTAGGCACGGTGTGGAGACCGTTGAGGCCCTCCGGCCCGTATTGATAGAGTGGATGGAGCGGCGGCACGGAGTCCTCACCTTTCGGCTGGTGCAGGTATTGACGGGGCACGGGTGTTTCGGGTTGTACCTGCACAGGGTCGTGTATAGGGAGTGGACTCCGGCCTGCCACCACTGCAGGAGTGACGAGGACACGGCGCAACACACGCTGGAGGTGTGTCCGGGATGGGAGCGGCAGCGCCGTGACCTCGTCGCTGTCATCGGTGCCGACCTGACGCTGCCGGCCGTCACGAGAGCGATGGTCGACAGCATCAGGAACTGGGACGCGGTCGCCGCCTTCTGCGAGGCTGTCATCTCGCAGAAGGAAGCGGCGGAACGGGCAAGGGAGGATTCCCGCGCCCCGGGCCGCCGCCAGCGGCCGGGGCGGCGCAGGCGCGAATACCTGCGCCTGATGCCGCCCTAACCGAGGCTTCGGGTGATCGGACCGGGGAATTGTCCGGTCACCCGACGTGAGGCCACCGCGTGAGGGCGACGCCCCGACGGCGAAATCTGTCGGGGCGTCGACGAGAGGAACCCGCGAGGGTGAACCGCCGGGCGGGCCACCGAAGTTAAAAATCGGGTCCCGGTGACCCGCTCGCACGGCGAAGAGAGAGGAGTTTTTACGGTGGGTCTATGGGGTCACGCGCCGCCTTTTCCGTCACCCCGGACCGATTTGGCGGGGCGAGACTAATCCATAGTCCACCAAAAAAAAAAAAAAAAAAAAAAAAAGGAGTATATGAATATTAATTTTACAATTTCAATTAGTGCCATCCATTCGCCTGCTATTATCTCAATAAATATGTTTATATTGAGAAAGTTACTGGCAATAGTTTTATGAACGGCCTACTGCCTGACGTCAAGCTTTTTTGGAAATGTAATTATTAACCAAACAGCATCAGGTGTAAAGTTGATCGAGGTCGATATAAAGTTCTTAGTCGTCTTTTACGATATCTACGAACAAAGTAAGGGTTGGTAGTATTCGCAGTCGCTACAACACAGCGATTAGTGTCATGTTTCGACAAATGTAGTCCGTTCAACTAGTTCTTATACCTATATTAATAAATATAATTAAGTATTTGTACATTAGGTATGGATATTGAAACTGCAACGTATAAAATATTACATATTCAATATTTATTCCGCTCCATAATGTTGTACAATATTTTTGAAGTTATACTTCTTTTGGCGCTTTAAGGAAAAGTTATGAGAGTAAAATCTTGCGATGCGCGCGCACTCTGTCACGAAAAACCGACACCCTGAAGTTAGCTATATTCAACATTTTAGTTTTTTAACTAGATAATGCGTTATAATAATACTTTCAATGTATTAAATACCTTGTTTCTATTGTTAGTGTTGTTTTTTCTACAAACAGAATAAGGCGAAAGATAAAACATTTGAAGAGATTTTTATCTTGTTACGCCAAAAAAATATATCTCTTAACGCGTGTACATAAGTACACACACACACACTTTTATTTAAGTGGCCAAGCAATGTTATCAATTGGACTATCATAAATGAGACACTAAGAATTAATTTTGTTCGTGTGTTTTTACTTTTTTCTTCTATTGTATTAATGGTGTTACATAACTCAAAATGATGCAATAATTAAGTATGTTATAAATTTTAAGTATCTTTGAAATATTTAATGAGGTTACAAGTTATTTCGGTAGTTTGAATTAAGTTATAACTAAGTTAAGGTATAAGCTAAAATTACCACCTCTAATCAGAACATAGGCTATAAAAAAGGATATTCGAAATTATTATTTATTATTATATGTTGACAATTATGGATACTATCGGATAAGACATAAGAAAGAGAAACATATTTATTAATTATTATTATTTTATTTAGTTTTATATTCGAGTATATACATATATTCATAAAACACATTAAAAACTCTAAAAATATTTAAAATGTAAAACATTTATAACATATATGTCGGTTCACTCTCACTACTATACTAAGCTCGAGAGCTTAGTTCGGTATTATTATAAGTTGGACTACAGTTATTTAACTTTTGCTTATATATGAAAAGCAGTAATAACTGTGTATATAGATAGCTACACAGAGGTTTAAGTTTCATTATCTATCGCGTATAATCACGGCTTTATCAATATAAGTTTTTATTAAATGGTAAAGTGTCAATAAATATTATTACTTGACTTGGCTGATAATAATGATGAATGATTAATAATAATGAAAACTTTGTAAGGGTATACCTACTACGTCGAAAACAAAAATATTCTAATAAATGTATGATTTATGTATCCCAGAGAGCGCGCATGCTGTCCATTCTTACGACGATATATAAATCTTACGATGGCCACAGTAAAAAATCTGAAGCCACTTTTTATTCAGCTTATATTAATACGTAGTAAAATTGTTGATGTAGTTGATAATAATAGGTACCATTTCAAATATCATCATATGGATTTGTGATGATGTGGGGTGCGGTAGAAAAGTCGATTTATAAAATTTAAATTTTCATATACATTAAAGAAAAAATAATCATATTTAAATAATAACAAGCGAAACATAATCTATTTTAACAACATGGTAACACTGTCTTGACATTAGCATGTCATGTTATTGTAATTTGCTCAATCACAAACTTGACAAACTTGGTCGGAGGAACGAACGAATTGTGTTAGGTTAGGCTAATGTTATGTTTAGGAATATCAACAAAACTTGAATATGGAATTAATACTTAAAGCTAAACCAATTCAGTTACATTTATCGGAGTGATAATAATATGAGAACAGTCGATTCTCACTCGATTATCACTAATATATAGTTGTGCGTGTTTATAGTAGGTAGGACAGTTTTGCACTAGCGCCTGCCGCCGTCGTATCTGATCGTTTTGAGCGAATCAGCCGAGCGGAGCTTTGTGTTCTAAACTCAGGCTTTACTAAATCCGGCTGTATTTCCTGTACTGCATTTATATTATAAAACTGTATATTTTGTTTGCCATATTGTATGATAAATATAATGTAATAAATATTATTTCTTACGTTTTCGTTATATAAGCAGATAATATGAGAAAAAGAAAAAAAATCTATTCAGCTTAAACATAGTCGTAAAAAAGTTGGCTGAACTATTACCAAGTAAATGGATAACAACACTTTTCTAGGTAACTTATAACATCATTTGTGATCACGAACGCTATTACTGAGCGTTGTAATTTAGCTATTATCCTACGTTAGATAGATCTGTAACCTATAGTGAACGTCAACAGACAGATGAATTGATAGACAGACTATTCACAGGAAAATTTCGCTCGAGATTTTTATATAACAAGGTTGTGTCATCGTTTAATACAATTCTAACTGTAAAGTTTGAAGTATTAAGCCTATAACAATGTGTAAACATTGTCGGGTAGATAGCATACCGTCACCTTAAGACGTAAATACAATACGAAATGAAATTTGCATGTCCTACAATTAGTCGCGGTGGTGTAGTGGCAGCACAATTGGGCCGGAATCCCAATAGGCGCGGGTTCGAATCCCGCTTGCGACATCATTTTTCATTTCGTAATCGGATTTTATAAGTATAAATATAACTAAATAAATAATTGAGTGAGTCAGTTCGCGTGTAATGTGGCGAGTGCACCCGTGCGGCCGAGCCTGTCAGCGTGGCTCATTGGATTAACAGTCAGTGATCTAGTTATGACTTTATACTGCTGATGTCGGACTCATGATAAGGTTCTCACAGTCACTCAGATATGTAGAGAGCTATAATAGATATTTCTTAATAAAATATTGATTATTTATTAGCGTATTGCCATTGTAATATTGACTGCACAGATTGCGTAGTGGTTAAGATACCGACCTATCATGCCAGTTCCGTGGGCTCGATTCCTACGCAGGACAGGACTTGTACGATCCACAAAGTGTTGTTCAAAGTCTGTAATTTGTCTGCGTTAATTGCGTGTTTGTAAAGTCCTCTGCAAAACAAGGATTATTTCTTTAGTGCGCGGTGGTATCTTTAAAAAAAAAAATATTAGTCTAAACTTTTGAAATAAAACTATTTTTACCGATTCTATCGCATCTGTATTTAGATAAAATCTATTTTATTCTATTTATTGCTCGAAGTTTTTATCATTTTACATCGTTTACAAGTTACTGGATGACTAAGGTGTTTCACGTCCAATAAGTCATCATTAACAAATACAGAAATTAATTAGATTTTGATTCACATTTTGGTACCATTTAATTGTCAGTAGAAAAAGAAAATAATTCAACACAAAAAAAATAATAATATATTGTTTATGGTCAGGTAACCAAATGACGAAACGCAACGTAAGGTCATTAATCATAAATCAATTTCAAATACCATAAACTAGTTTTTATTTCAAATATATAGTACTTGTGTAAACATCAGAAAACATTATGTTTGTCATAAAGTTCTCTAATGAGAATTGTGTGGACTAAGTCCGGGGTAACAAAGACTTGGTACCTGTAATGTCATTCGATAATTCAGCGCTGGCAGTGGTCTCTTATTTCCCTCGGCTCGCTGTTCGTTATTTACCACACTAAATAAGATAGTGGACTGTTATATCGTTAGACTTTACAAACAAATATACTAATTAATTAGTTTTAGGTACAACGCGGGAACAATTACATTATTTGTTGTGGTAAAAAATTATTTAGTGCGAGTTGAGTACTCGGCACAGCGACCATTTCTTCTTACCTTTGGGTTACTTTATGGAAGCGAATATATGAGAAAGCATGTTAAAGAAAAAATAAATTATCCGCATATTTAAATTACTGAAATTTAGCACTTAATATGCTTAATTATTTATAAAATCCGATTACGAAATGCAGTGGCAGCACGATTGGGCCGGAATCCCAATAGACGCGGGTTCGAATCCCGCTTGCGACATCATTTTTCATTTCGTAATCGGATTTTATAAATAATTAAGCATATTAAGTGCTAAATTTCAGTAATTTAAATAACAAGGTTGTGTCATCGTTTAATACAATTCTAACTGTAAAGTTTGAAGTATTAACACTAGAAAGACGGAAAAATCTATCTACCTACAAAGACGGCGTCCGGTCAAATGACTACTCGAATTTATTTATTTTTTATTTTATTTTAAATGTTAAAAATGGTAACTATAGTTATAAAACAGGGTTTAGTGTATGATTAATTATAATATTTATACACATTTTTTATATTTTAACATTTTGTTTACGTTACAAGAGCCGCAAAGTGGCTTTTACAAAAGTCACATGCTTTATTTGTTTTATTTTTGCACATTTGTACATAACATTCTCGCCTTTTCTGAGTTGCCGGATTTTGAGAAGACGATCAAGAAGTAGAAGGTGTAGACTCTGCAGGCAATGGTTGGGTTTCAGAAAGTCCGGCTTCAAATTCTACTTTGTCGCTAAGTTCACTTGCTAAACTCAGTATGAAATTCCTTCGTTTTATGTTGGTACCTGACATTTTCTTATATAAAATGAAAGAATTTATCCCTGCTAGGTCTAATATATTGTCAAAAACTTGTACAGGCCACCTTCGAGATCCCGTTTCGACACTATATTTTTTTGCCATCTGGTCAGCCACATCCACGCCCTACTTGGTAGCATTGTAAAAGTCACAGTTTCTGGCTTTTTCCTAGGGTGGTTAGCATCTATTTCAACATTATTATGTAACGTGCTAAGCAATATAATGTTCTTCTTTTCGTTTTCCTTGATAAATTGTGAGTGTACATTTATCAGATTTCAGGTTTTTTATTTCAAACGACACTAGTACCATCCGTAAAAGTGATAAGTCCTTGAAGCTCAGAATTATCCGAACTATGCCTATCACGGCCTCGACCACGAGTATGGCTACGACCACAGCCATGAGAATTCGAACTGTAAACGTTTTGTAAAGTTTCAAGAGATATCTGATCTTCCAGGTCACTTTCTTCTGTAGAGGAACTCGAACCGAAAAGTGGTATCGCACAATCATCGCAATTATCGCATTCTGCACTTTCAGAGCCACAACCAGATTTATTTTCTTGAATGTTTTGTAAGAATGAAAGTATTTCATCATCCTAAACCTTTCGAGGCATTGGCCACAGATTACTTGCAATAATTTCGACTAAATTCACAGGCAGTCGAAACTATGCTGATTCCTTTGACTAACAAACTACAAACAACTGATAAGCATACATAATTTATGTTTTACCCTCTCACGTTACAATTCATCATCATCACCATATCAGCTCATATATGTTCCACTGTTGGGCTCGAGCCTCCTTCATAATGGGAGGGATATTGACCTACTATACCACGCTGGTCAGACGTGTTAGTATAGGGTTTTATTTCGAGTTTTCCTTCTCTTGCATAAATTTTATATACGTTTTATATCCCTTAGTCGTCTCTTACGATCACCCAGGGGTAAGATAGGGGGTGGTGAGTTGTATTCTTACTCCGTCACCAGATGTTACAATTATAAACGCTTATCGGATCTCAGCGGTCAAATGACTGCCGCCGTCTTTGTAGGTATATCAAGATTTTAAATAATAAACAAAAGTGATTTGAGTAAGTTTCATACATCGTTTTATTTAACTACCAATATTAATAAAAGTCACAAAGTTTCAATACATTAACTCAAATGGTTTTTGAATTAATCAACATTTAAATTCAAATTGCAGTCAAATGACTGCTCCCGTCTTTCTAGTGTTAAGCCCATAACAATGTGTAAACATTGTCGGGTAGATAGCATACCGTCACCTTAAGACGTAAATATAATACGGAGTGAAATTTGCATGTCCTACAATTAGTCGCGGTGGTGCAGTGGCAGCACGATTGGGCCGGAATCCCAATAGACGCGGGTTCGAATCCCGCTTGCGACATCATTTTTCATTTCGTAATCGGATTTTATAAATAATTATCCGCATATTATTTAAATTTCTCATTTTGAATAATTGTGGACAATTATAATATTTTTTTTTTTGGAGTATTTACCATGTCAACGACTTGCATTTTTTTATAATTACAAGTAATATGAATTAGTAAGTGTGTAAAATTACGGTATTGATTTAATATTATGTACTGTGTGGTCGTAAATACGTACTCGCCAATGTTATAACAGTGTGTTTGAGCTCCGGCTGAACAAACGAAAGTTTTCCTTCCATAATATTTGTCGATGTACCCACTTCTTTATAAGTTGTACCGACATCAACATTGCGGCAAACTGCAAACATCTATGTTGATACATCTCATTCCACCAACACGTAGGTATATGAGGCAGATAAAAGCAGTGGCAGCATAGGATGTAAACCGATCTAGGATAGTATAATTTAATATTAATTTAAAATTACAAAATGAAGATATTACTTATTATAAGTTAGTACTAAAGTGTGGCTACATATGTCGGCGATCGACTAAATAGTGATGTTGCGTTCACATGAATGTGTGTTCCTGAGGCAGCGTTCTCTGTGTCCACTTGTGTTGAGTGTTGCGATTGGTATTACTGATGGCAACGCGATTAACTAGCCACCTTCCTGACTACGTCCACGTAACAAGGCTTTAGGAAGGGGCTTTGTTTATTTATTAATTATGAAAATATTCCTGTATGGTTTTATTTTATTTATCGTATTACATAATACGTTTTTATTTATATGAGAGCCAGATGGCTCTGATATAAAAAAAAGTATGCGTCAAAATCTATGCATCGATCTATAAAGCGTTGGCTCAGAGCGCGCGATCTCGCGCGAGCGATCTCTAAATGCTATGCAGAATGAATATATGGAAAATTTAATTTCTTCACTAATTCTTGTATAAACTTAACTTCGTTTTCATTTTTATTTTCGAAACTAGCGGATCAAGCGATGTAGATTCATAAAAAAAGTAACACCATTTGAGCTACACACTTTTAGAGTTTAATATACTAAATTATATCGTAAGAGACTTGGCAATGGGAACGCAATTTATACATCTCAAAATATTTTTAAGAAGAAGAAATAAGAAGTCGGTGAAAATAATTCCAAGGATATTTATGTAATATAAGGAATCAGAGATTTTAAAGAAAACAAGTAAAAATAATAATAAATATAAGTTCTTTTTTTCGTTATATATACTAGTTTAATATATTTAATAATCCCTTTGTGGTAACAGTTACGAATACTGAAAACGTTTACTTTGGCCGAGGGTGTTGTAAAATACGACTAAGAACTTTAGATAGAAACGGGCCAACCGCATCTGATGCCGTCTAGTTACTAATTACATATCTAAGAAGTACTAACAGTCTGCCTATCATAGAACTATGTGGTAAAGGAGCAAGCAGGGCACCTGATGGTAAGTGTTACTGCTGCCCTTGGACCTTTGCTATAGCAGAGTTACAGCTGGGCCCCTGCCTACCAACAAAAATCCCAAATCCACCCCAGAAGTTGGATTGCCGGCTCTCTTGCTCGCAAAACGAAGTCACAGCAGTTTCCATTACTCAGGCGTCGTTTTTCTGCGAGAGTATAGTACCACCCCAGATTTGATCGACCTGCGGCTGTAGACAGACAACAATAGTGTGACCCTATTACTTTAAAACTATAGTCAAAATCTTTGATGTCGGTTAAAAAATCGCATCAAACTCAAGTTTTATATAAACACTGTAACTACACATGTATAGCGGTTAAGACAGCAACATATCGCGCGTGCTGAGTGTCACGGGTTCGAACTCTACGAGAGATAATACTTTATATGGATGCATCATTCATAAGAGGTCGACATTGTTGAAATGGAAGGCAGGTGACTCAGGTAAGTCCAGGATTAGTTACTGACACAGATCAACTTGTTATACTACAGATGATATTCGTCAATTTATTAAGGAAGAACTTATATTATTAATATATTCTTAGTTTTAATAGTAGACGTTGAAAGTGGGCGTTAGCTGTGAACGAATTAATCAACACGACGTCTCTGGATCGTTAAGAAAGCTCAAGGATAACTTGTGATCACGTAAAGGTTTTATTGAACCTTCGTGTTACTGCGTATAGCTATTGTACCCACATCGTGTCTATCGCTACTATACAATTAGCTTTACTTAATTCTGAATACATTTTAATTTATGAAATTATATAACAAATTTATTGGTTATATAATTAAAACATTATCATTATATTAAATAATAATATTTAATATTTCTATATATACTGCTTTGTTATATGGTAGCGGCTACGAATACTACCAACCCTTACTTTGCTCGTGAATGTCGTAAATGACAATTAAGAGCTTAATATAGACCTGGAACAACTCCACCTGATGCCGTTTGGTCAACAATTATATTCCTAAAGAGGGTTGATGTTAGGTAGGTGGCCGGTCATATAACTATTGCCAATAGTTTTTGAAATGTGTAAGACGGAAGAGGGGTACGTATTGTGACGACCATATGTAATTGAGATTAGAGCATTATAATGATGAGATTTCTATACAGATGATTTGACAGTAATTAGTTAGTAAATGACCATTTATATTTGTGAAAAAAATAGGCTGATAAAATTAAGAATAGCGTTATAAGAGATGACGCGGTGTGAATGAGGAAGTAGTCATAATAATCGAAAAAGGTATGCTGAGATGGTTTGGATACGCAGAAAGAAGAGAGACTGACGAAGCGAAATATATAGAACAAGTATTAATTCCCGCTCACATTCGTTTTTATATTTGCTTCATCGATTATTCCCAATTACGATAGTTTCTAGATCACATTGATGACATATGCTTATAATCATCTAGCATGCATGGGGACTGTAATGAGTGTGAATGAAGCGATCTAGATATGTCTTGATGAAATCTGTACTCTACCTACTCCTCCAGCAAAGAATGAGTTTAAATATGTATATACATTTAGAAATACTAATAATGATTTCAATTGGATAGAATATTTAATGAAAATAAATTCATGACCGTTGCATTAAGCGGTGTCGTTTCAACGAGACGATCTACGGTCCAGAATGGCATGAAAGGATAGAGTATAATGTATATATGCGATACTCAAAAGTGCGCCGCTTGATAGATTTGCAGAGTGGACCATAATTGTTAACTACAGGTAGTGTCTATGGTCTGCATAAAAAGCAGATGATGTTTGCACGATGGATTGTTTTTTTTTACGCTTTGGTACTATGAGGTAATATGACCACGCTAGATACAGTAAGATCATGATCGACTACTAATATTAAGCAGTGGTTCTTGAACATACTGAACTAATTTTAAGCATATAAAAAAAGCTACCTTATCCTCTAGAGTTAAAGAAATTATGTGACTGCAGTCAAAATTACCTGTAGTTTTGTTGATTCGAAATTTAAATAAAAGCTAGCTTTAATCCTCATGAATTAGTCATTGACATACGAGACCTTATTTCATAAAAATCATTTATTAAATGTAAAATCTGTGGAGTTAGGCTGACCGACCGCATTCGCAACGACGACGTAAGAGAGCGAGTAGGTATGAAGGAGAGTATTGGTGTAAAGATACGAAAGGGAATGCTCCGATGGTTCGGACATGTGGAAAGAATGTCGAACGAACGTCTGGTTAAGAAGATATACAATGCGAAAGTGGAAGGATGTAGATACCGGGGGAGACCGATACTCGCCTACCTAGACCAGATTGGTCACGTCATGAATGTTGGAGAAGCGAGTGAAGTATGGAAGGATAGAGTTCTCTGGCACTCTGTTCTCTCTGCCTAACCTGCAAGGGATATGACGTGATGATATGTATGTATTAAATGTAAAAAGAAAACATCACAGGCACCATTTGTATACGACTAAAATAATAATTCATTCCAACAGTTTACCATTTAAGCTACAGTGACACCCACGTGTAGCAATCAAATATGAGTTCATATTCTTAACTTTATGAAAAATATTATACCACGCCATCTTTCGGATATATTTGTATATTATTTATATTATTATTAGTCTAGTATGAAACGAACAGAATGAACGACACTGTCGACTATATTCACTTCAACAGACCAACCGCCGGCAGTATATTTTTGAAGAGCCGCTCCAAGTATCGCAACTCGGTATTTTAAATTCATAGAAATTGCTACTACGATATTCTATAACTTAACTCACAGATTTTCATGAAATTGCCAGTTTTATTTTGGCTCTTACATTTCTCCACATTCGTCGGCATTAAACTTGTATTACATTACTGTAAGCTAATATTATATGCATTTGTGTTTTTGATATAGTTTTGAATTTAATATTGTACCTGCATTAGCATTGTGAATGCTGAATGCGAGGTTGAGGGGGTCAACACCCAGATCAGGTCAATCGGTATTCTATTCTTGAATTAATTAGTATATTTAAGTTCCCTGTTAGCATATTGAGGCATTTGCAAGGCAGGATACTTCACTAAATCGTAAATGACCTTATAAATTGTCCAGAAAAGTGATGCTGACATTTCGCTTGATGTTTTCTCAGAAGCTCTTACTACTTTTACAGGTAATGAAATATTGTATTCTACCTAACCTTCACCTTAAAATTTACAGCAAAGATACCCTGGCTGAAATACAGTGATCATTTCTCCGAATAAATTAAGCAGTTAATTTCTATTTGTATAAATTCGCGAAACTCTATAAAGCAAGTTCGAGTAATGTTATATAAAAAATCCACATTGACCTCGAAAGGTAAGAATTAATCAATTAGTGTTGATAAAACGAGTGGGCGAAACGATAATCTGGGCACAGTTCAGCACACTCAATAGTGTTGCGTGACCATTGCGCGTTAGTCACAACATCATCGTTAAATTTGTTTGTTCGCCGTTAATGTACTACGAACATAATGTTACACACGATTAGAACTGAGTTATTGTTATTGCAGGAAAAACTCAATTGTTGTGTGAATCGGGTTTTGTGGCTATTTGTTTTGATGGTCGCCGGTTCGAGTGGAAGGAACTGGGGACCCTGCTTAGGCGTTAAGCGCTATGTTATTCAGTTAAACTGATTTATTATATACACACAGTTTAGTCAAGTATCTGAGCTATATGTATACTTAAACTTTGAAGTAATTTTTACATTTATGTATATATATATATAGTATATATATATATATATATATATATATATATATATATATATATATATATAGTATATATATATATATATATATATATATATATATATATATATATATATATATATATATATATATGTATATATTATGATGATCGATGTGCTGATAGATTATGAAGACAGTGTGAGAACAAAAAGAAGAAAAAAAGAGTAACAACTATTTTGTTCTCGTTAAAAACTAATATAAAATAAACATAAGTAAAGAAAATAACTTCTGACATAAAATAACATTAACGAGAAACAAAAAAGACTATTTGCTCGGCTTTAGCTATTTTATTCTTATAAAAAAATAGCGCTCTAATTCTGCCAACGCCTAAAAAATACATACATACATACATAGCTTCACACCTGTTTCCCAGAGGGGTAGGCAGAGACTACGGATTGCCACAAACCACGATCCTGGCATACTTCCATCGCTTCATTCACACTCATAACAGTCTTCATGCATACTCTATGATTACGCATACTCTTAATATGACCTCCGTCAATACATCGCTATATTAATAAAAAAGTGTGTGTGTGCGTGTGTGTAATGATGTAAATAACTGTGATATAAGTATAATAATATTGCATACATATATAATATAAATAAAATTTAAAATATTCAATAAAATATATATTATTATATTTTTATTTATTTTAAGAGTATCGAAATACCGCTTTAACTAGATAAGACTGAATTTGCGAATTTAATAAATGATGTTGTAATGATTTCTAATGTTTACGCGAGTGTTACACATTTGAAATAAAACTTCTTTTACGGATTCTATTGCGTTTTATATTTGATTTTTAATGGCCCGATGTTTCGAACACTTTACAGTGATCATCTCCTCCTCATCATCTTCTCCGAAACCGACGAGCGTGTATAAAGAGAATTATGAATGTTGAGGAAGCGAGTGAAGTATGCAAGGATAGAGTTCTCTGGCACTCTGTTCTCTCTGCCTACCCTGCAAGGGATATGGCGTGATGATATGTATGTATGTATGTATCTCCTCCCGTGACCATGATCACTGTAAAGTGTTCGAAATTAAAAATTAAATATAAACGCGATAGAATCCGTAAAAGAAGTTTTATTTAAAATTTTGTTTTAATGTTTTTTTTAATTATACACAGTTTTTAAGTCTCACAATGAGAGCATTACTTTTTAAACTGTGTGGTAGCGGCTAAGAATACTGCCAACCCTTACTTTGTTCCTGGATGTCGTAAAAGACGACTAAGAGCCTTATAAGGGGCCAATAACACCTGGGCCAACTCCATTTGATGACGTTTGGTTTTTTCGTTTTTTACATTCCCAAGGAGGGTTGACGTCTTGCAGGTGACCGGTTATAAAACTATTGTCAATACATACACATACATAGCATCACGCCATATCCCTTGCAGAGTAGGCAGAGAGAACAGAGTGCCAGAGAACTCTATCCTTGCATACTTCACTTGCTTCCTCAACATTCAGAATTCTCTTCATACACGCTCGCCGGTTTCGGAGATTCTTGACTCCACCTTCCTTCAGTACATGACCGATAGGTAGGTTAGTTTCGGTCTCCCCCGGTGCCTACATCCTTCTACTATTGTCAATAATTTCTACAATATGTACTATGAAAGAAGAGTACATATTGTATCGACCCCAAATAATTGGGATAAGAATAGGAGAATGATGATGAATGAGAGCATTACTGGTTAAATTATAAAACCAATTGTGTTATCACCACCTAAGTTTGAAGGGTGATGATTTTGGTATTATAACACTTTAGGGGCATCCTTCATTCAAAAGTAGGGAGTTGCAATAATATTTTGTCAATAATTGATTGAACTTAGGTTATAAACTTTGTGTTAATATTTTATTAATAACACCGACCTGCGATGATTTTCCTTTAACAAATCTGAGCAGCAAATTCGACTAGAATAAAGTATGTGGTTATATTAAAATAGGTAAAGAAAATCTATCAATATCTTTCTTCATACTATGTTATATCTTATCGTTGTTATTTCAATACTCTTTTGTTACCAATTATTGCTGTTTCTCGTTATTAAATATATATAGAGGCACGTGTATCGATTGTATTCAAATATTTCTGGGAATTACAAATCTGTGAAACGTTATAAATTGCCTTCATAAAAATTTGATTATGAGCGAAAAATGATTGGCACACATGGGACGTCTCCTTTAAAGACGAAAATATAATACGAGGCGAAAATTGAATATCATACAACAGTTCACGCTGGTGTAAGTGGTAGCACGATTGGAAGAAAGGGAATTCCAATAGGTGTGGGTTCGGTCCCATGTGTGACAATCATTTCCGCTCGTAATCAAGTTTTTATAAATAATCAAGCATGTTCAATGCTAAATTTCAATAATTTGAATTGAATTTACGTGAATGTATCAATTGTCTAGATAATTTCATGATATTTACGTGAGCGATAGACTGTTATTGCATGATGGTGATTCTTAGTGAAACCCATTATCTGTTTCCATATTATAGGAAAAATCTTCAAGCAATGTCGTTTTTATACACACTGTATAAGACGCAACTTTATACACACTGTATAAGACGCAACTTTATACACACTGTATAAGACGCAACTTTATACACACTGTATAAGACGCAACTTGAACTGATACAATTGACTGTACTTGGTTTTATTTATATATTTATTAAAAAAATAAACATTGAAAATATTGAAAAAAAAGTAATTTTAGTCATATTGTAGTTACTCCATCAGAAAATGAGCAGCAAAATTAAAATGAAAATTACGATCGGTAATATTCTCGTGGTCTTTAAAAACATATAATATAGTTACTTGTAGGGTTTATATAGTATTTACCTTGCTCTATAATGTTTGGGCAATTGAAATAACACGGTATTTTCCTTCTAATTTAAGAGAATACGCATCGCCCTGGTGCGCCTCCTATGTAGGTCATGTAACGGAAACGAAAGAGGTTTTTGTTTGTCGAGGGGGGAAAGGAATATTATTTTATTATCATGAGTATATATTATTTTAGAAGATGACTAAGAGCTTTATATCGCTCTAGAACAACTCTCTGTTTATGCCCACTCCACCGTATGCTATCTGGTCAACAATTACGTTCATACATAGAAAGCCATACATACCAAGGAAGGTTAACGTCTGGCAGGCAACCGGTCATAAAAGTATTGCCAATAACTTTTGCAATATGTACTATGGTTGAGGAGTACATATTGCGTCGAACACAACTAATTGGGATAAGAGCAGGAGAATGATGATGATTATTGATGAATAATATAGTATTCCTTAAATGTAAAATTTTTATAATCGGTATTTTTTTTCTAAATTATCAAATCTATACTCTTCAATTATATGTTACTACTATATATGTGTACCTTATTTACATAATATTTGTGTAAATAAGGTATATATTATATGTATAGTATACCTTATTTACATTAGTAATTGTGGGTAAATGATATGTAGCAATATTAAAATCTCGTTAGAGAGTTGTCAAACTGTACTTGTGAGTTGTTAATCTAAGAATACAACGATATCAAAATGTAACGCTCTCCGGGTGCGGAGTAACGCTCTCCTAACAAACTCACGATTGTAAACACTAACCTGCCTATTAAACCTGACGATTCTGGCATTATCTGTCACTTATGTGGAGGCCTATGTTAGGGGAGGTCGAAAAGCTGATTGATTGATGATATTTTATGTTTCACATGGGCACCTTCCCCACTGGCAGCGGATTATTTAAAGAAATAGTTTTAATTCTATAAAATAATAAATATTTAATTGATGTTGTGTGGCGGCTACTAATACTACATAACCCTTACATTGCTTATGGGTGTCGTACAAGGTCACTAAGCTTTACATCAACCTAGGCCAACTCAATCTGATGTCGTTTGGTCAACAATTACATTCCCTAGAAGAGTTGTCGACACACAGGCAGCTGATCGTAAAACTATTCCTAAAACAATTGCAAATATGTACGGTCTATATGAATACTGAATGAAAAATTTGTACATATATACATATATATTATTTATAAATAATTAAGCATATTCAATGCTAAATTTCAGTAATTTGTATATACATATAAATTAATTACAAATAAGTACACACATACCTACAAGTAATACACATACCTACTCCAATTTTGTTTAGATTTATATACCCCTAGATTTCTAGGCTTGAGTATACAATTCATAAATTAACGGCACTGCGTACGTCATCGACTATCTTTCATCATTTATTGTTTATAAAATGGCAGCCAATTGTATTCTTACCACGTAATTTAATGCAAATTATCAAATGAAAATAATATAAACCACAATACATTTCACATCTACGTAAATATAGAAATGTAAATATTATAACATAATGAATACATAGTAATGTGTTGACGCTTCGCTCATAAACCTTACAGCTCACGTCGTACCCGAGGTAAGTACCGCAGTATCTGCCTGTATCTACTGCCTATTAAATTATAATTTCAGAACCTAAAATGTTGTGTCCAGCTCATTATTTATTTTAGTCAAGTGGTATTATTATAAGGTTGTTGACCTCGAAGATCTGAATCTCGTACATTCAAATGAATATTTGATGATAAATCATATATTTACCTAGAATCGAATCTTTTAATTATAGATTTAAGGTCGATTTAATAAATTATGATTAGGGCGTCACAATTCAATCGATTCACTATGAATTTAACACGCGAGGCTTTATTGGTGCAATGTTTTTATTTTAATCGGATTAGTTCACTTTTTAATCTGTTAAATAATAATAATAATATGATAAATAAAAAGCTAGATAGAGCTGTATAGTAAACTCGAAGTCTGAACAACCTCCTCAAGGCAGCAATAGAGTTGATCTCTATTACATTCGACCAGATGTGATATGATGAAGGATGTATTATAACATCAAGTTTTCTTTTTCTATTTTAATCTATATCTGTCTCATATTTATAGCAGTTCCACATAAGAGTTTTCACCGACAGAAGGAATTTGAACTAATAAAGCACGTCGACCAAATACATTAATATGCCTTCTTTTTAAATTAAAATTTATTCGCTTGCAATTATGTTATTACCTTATGTTCTTAGTACATTATAAGAAAGATACTATTAAAAATCAAGACTTGTTTATAAAAAATATTATTGGCATTTGTTTTCTTGCAAGAATATCAATAACTTAATTTAATTAAAAATTTTGAGTTTAAAAAATAAACTACACGCTTGCATAAAGCTCTAAAAATATTAAATAAATTGACTTGTATTAGCCGTAGCTATGTATACCGTACTATAAGATCTTCTTGCATTTTATCCTTGCCAATATGGTGGACGATAGATATTATAGATAGTTTACTAAAAATCTTGTTGCTTTTATTATATGTAGTGATTTATTTAAATCGAATTAGAGTACCCACAACTGATTAGCTGTGTGTACTTATAAATGATTTAAACATTCATTTCAGTTTTTTATACCTGTTTTCACGAATTCCACTGAAAAGTGACATCATTATATCTTCGACCCATCATATCCCGAGAAATAAGGCACATATGCTGCTTAAAATATAGCTTACTTGATAATATATATCCACAACTGAGTACGGTTAAGGTCGTAGCAAGAAACGTCAACCGCTCAATCGCTCGCAATCAGTCACCGGACTAATCAGAGGGGGGGATGTAATTTGGGCATTTCCGCATTAGCCCACATGGGAGGAATCCTTTTCAACAAACACAAAGGCAGACTGTAGCTCATTGTCATTTGGTAAATTATCGAGCTCGTCGTCTGAGGCCGGTAATGAGTGAGCCGACACGACGCATTGTTACCAGTTTTTACCTGACAGGGTTTTCCCTGTGTTGTCAAATGTTCTGTTTATCCACAATATATTTACTCCATATATGACTTTGTATATGTATGTATACTTATTATATAACGTCTGTCTAAAATTAATAAATTTCTTGTTCTGTAGTATTATATAGAATACACGTAAGAAACTTTATTCTGATTTTTAGAAACTTCTAGTAGGTTAAAGAAGTAACTACTGATTATGACATTCGAATACTGGGTAAAATTGATAAACAGTTTTCATTCACATCGTTTGAAATTATGATCGCTAGAAGAAACACGCGTCCGCCATGAGGAAATGAAAAAAAAACAAGAACACAGTACAATTTTCATTTTCGGTCATACTAAAATTAAATTATATGGCAATGAGCAATGAATATGAAAATAAAACATGTTTCTTGGACTATAATTATATGTAATAGGTATATAATTTATTTAAATTAATTATATCTTGGTAAAGATTCGTTCGGTTCGTTTAATAAACGTAATAAAATCACAGAGTAATGTAAGCGTGAGAGTGGGCACCTAACGACAACGACCCCGTTGCTCTATTTATGTATTTATTACACTATAATTATAGTACACCTGTAAGTCTATTTACATTTTTTAATTAAGCAATTTAGTTTTAACATAAACGTTTATAACATAATTTTAGTATCTTGATTAATCCATCATTTTATTTTTTTTAAACTTCAATTATAGCGATATGAATCAAACAAAAACTACACAAAAATATCACGAATTTATTAACAAGCATGCTGGTAATAAACGTTTTGTTTGCGTATTCAGGGAACGTATCAGGAAAAATAAGGGTGAGTACCCCGGTCACGCGCCTGACTCTACGACTCATAGTTAGACATAACAGCAACCGCGCAGATATCATTGCTCGAGAGATTTACATCAAAAAGTTGCGCGGTTGGCGGTTCAAACTACTCTATGCATGCTCACAGAGAAATATATTTTTCTTTGGCTGTTAAGTTATAATGAACTTTTCACGTCTGACAGTTTGAGGTTATGTAGTTTTAAACTTGGATACCGCAGCTTGTTAGTAGCGCTGTCTACCACAAACTATATATATATATATATACGTGTCATGCCATTTATACGCTGGAAATATATATTAAGAGAAGTGATACTGCTTTTAGTTATTATTGTAATTTTGTTTTTTTTATTGCTTATGGTGGCAAACGAGCAAGCAGCACACCTTATGGTAAGTATCACTGCCCCCATGGACCTTTGCAATATCAGGTGTATACTTAGATCATTGTCTGCCAATGAAAACGCCAAATACACTCAGAAAGTTGGGCTGTCAGCTCTCGCTTACGTAACGAAGCGCAACAGCCCAAACGTCAATTTTCTAAGAGTATGGTACTAACCCGATGGACCGGATTATGGCTGAAGAGAGGAAACTGTCAACAGTATGGCCCGTTCAGGGCCTCCATTATTATGTAATATTCGCATTAAACCGATGACTGAATGGTATCAATTTGTTAGTGCACTTCGTTCGGCGAGCATGTCATAGTGAGAGTTAGAGAGTTCAGAGAGGCATGCAGTAGATAATAATCTAGCTGTGTGTTACAGAGGTCCATAAGCCTCACTTTTTACTATGAGGTAAGCTGCTTACTGGTCTGCCATTAAACACAATAAAAAAAGAAAATTCTTATACCGCTGTTGTACATCGCTACAGAAATTAATTAATTTTGTATGAGATGAAAACTGTCTTAAATATATATCATCTTAAATATTATATATTAAATATATATTAGTTGAATACAGAATACAGAAGTTTGAACAGTAAGTATTTTCCTTTTAAAGTAATCATTATCAAGTAAAACTTAATCGACTTAGTATTTAAATATCTCAATCTTAACAAACATATATCACCCATTACGAGTTACCTAAAGGAAAAGCTGGTGTCTATTTTCCGTCGAACTTTCCCGCTAGTTTCACGAGAAAACAAAGATGACATATTATAATATTAATCTTTTTCCTCACAAATTAATAAATATAATTATAAATAGTATTAGCTAATAGTGGTAGGACCACGCTGTTGACAGTTCTCTGTCTACAGCCGCGGGCCGGTCCGTCCGGGGTAGTACCACACTGAACAGAAGATCGACGTATGAGTAATGGCAATGTGCTATTGCACTTCGTTCGGTGAGCGAGAGAGCCTGAACCCCAATTGGGTGGGTTTGGGGTTTATAATGGCAGACAGCGGCCTAGTTTTATACCCTTGGTACTGCAAAGGTCCATGGGCGGCAGTGACACTTACCATCAGGTGTGCTGCTTGCTCGTTTGCCACCACTAGCACAAAAAATGTATTTAATTAACATATTTTTTCTGTCAGACCACCGGTACATCCGGATGGAGGTCTCCCCCATGGACCCCAGTAGGGGTCACAGAGTGGACGGAGCTCCCGCGTTTCCGCGGTGGGCTGTGTCATGACAGGTACCTACTGGCGGAGGCGGCCATCGTTCACACGTGGCTGTCCTCACCACCCCCAGCGGACGGAGTGGACGCTGAGGCTGTCCGCATCCGCAGTGCGTTAACGCAAATATGCGATGCGGCCATGCCCAGGGTACAGCGTCTACCTCCGAGGCAGGGGGTTTACGGGTGGTCCCCAAAACTGACGGACCTTCGTGTGGCGTGCATTAGTGCCCGAAGGTCCTACACCCGCAGCCGGCGGCGTCACCGCGACGCTGAGCGGGAGGGCCAGCTGTATGAGGCGTACCGCAGTGCGCGGACTGCTTTTCGGCTGGCCATCCGATCCGCCAAGGACGCAAGTTGGCAGGAGATGCTGAACGGTCTCGACCGTGACCCCTGGGGTCGCCCGTATCGCGCGTTGCTGAACAAGCTTCGCGAGCAGCCCCACCCCCCACTCACCGAGACCCTCCAACCTGACCTCCTTCTTAGGGTGGTCGAGGAGCTGTTCCCGCGGCAGTCGGAACACACGCCCCCGGTCATGGCTTCGCCAGATCACGACCGGGAGGCCGACGAGAATGTTCCGCCCGTGACGGAGTCAGAAGTGGGAGCGGCTGTGGCGAGGATTCGTTCCGCCACCACAGCCCCGGCCCGGACGGCATACCAGTCCGGGTGTTGACGTTGCTCCTCGAGCATCTGGAACCTCGCCTCAGGCGACTGTACAACGCCTGTTTGGCATCTGGACAGTTCCCTGAGTGTTGGAAGGAAGGGAGGTTGGTTCTCCTGCCAAAGCCGGGACGGCCCCCGGATTCGCCGTCGGCCTACTGGCCCATTGTGCTTCTGGACGATGTGGGTAAGCTGCTGGAGCGTGTCCTCGCTGCCCGCATGGTCCGGCACCTGGAAGAGGTGAGGCCCAATCTGTCGGACGTTCATTTCGGCTTTCGAAGAGGGCGTTCGACCATCGAGGCCCTGCTACGTCTGAGGGAGACGGCCGCGGAGGCTGTCGCCGGCGGTGAAATGCTGTTGGCGGTGTCGTTGGACATCGCTAACGCATTTAATAGTCTGCCATTCAGCTGCATCAGGGAGGCGCTCCGATTCCATGGAGTGCCCTTGTACCTGAGGCGGCTGGTGGCAGACTATTTGGAACAGCGCAGTGTCCTCTGCGCGAGTCCCGCAGGGGACATTTTCGGACGCCCATGTCATGCGGTGATCCGCAGGGGTCAGTATTGGGACCGACTCTGTGGGATATCGGTTACGACTGGGCGTTGAGAGGGAGTCTCCCCACTGGGCTGAGCGTGATATGCTATGTTGATGACACGCTCGTCACAGCCTGGGGCAGGACTCTCGAAGAGGCGGCGAGCCTGGCCACTCTCGGCACCGAGGAGATGGTCAGGCGAATCGAGGCGCTGGGGCTCAGGGTGGCCCTAAATAAGACGGAGGCGCTTCTATTCCATGGGCCCCGCGTAAGGCTGCCTATCGGTGCCTCGTTAGTCGTCAACTCCATCCACATCAGTATCCAGGCCCATAGCCCATATAGCCCAGCCCGCAGGCCGTGCTCGACGGGCGTTGGTGGTTCGGGAAGCATTTCCGCAGGATTGCTCCCCGGCTGGTCGGCGCGTCGTCCGCCTTATCGCAACTCATGCCGAACGTAGGCGGAACCAGCTTCGAGAGCCCACGGCTGTATGCGAGGGTGATCCGCTCAATGGCCATGTACGGCGCACCCGTGTGGGCGAGGTCTCTGACCGTGCAGCTCAGAGCTTTTCTGTGGCGCCCACAGAGAGCCATGGCGGTCAGAGCCATCCGCGGATACCGCACGGTGTCGACCGAGGCGGAATGTGCATTGGCCGGAACACCCCAACGGGACCTAGAGGCGGAAATGCTCTCCGACCTCTACCAGCGGGTTAATTTAGCACGCGACGAAGACTGCTCCCTATTGCTTAGCGAGATAGCCACCTGGCGCGGGGAAGCCCGCCGGGACGTAATCGCCCGTTGTGTTACGCGGCTGGAGAGGCCTAGACACGGTGTTGTTACCGTTGAGACCCTCCGGCCCGTACTGATGGAATGGATGGAGCGGCGGCACGGAGTCCTCTCTTTCCGGTTGGTGCAGTTTTTGTCGGAGCACGGTTGCTTCGGCAAGTACCTGCACACGGTCGTGAGGAGGGAGTCGACTCCGTCCTGCCTTCAGTGCGGTAGCGACGAGGACATGGCGCAACATACGCTCGAGATATGTACGAGCTGGGACCTGGCGCTGTCGGCTGTCGTGAAAGCGATGGTCGACAGCCTCAGGAACTGGGACACTGTCGCCGCCTTCTGCGAGGCTGTCATCTCGCAGAAAGAGGCGGCGGAGCGAGTCCGGGAGGATTCCCTCCATGCGGACTCGATCCGCTGCTGGCGCCTCGGGCGGCGCAGGCGCAAATACCTGTGCCTGATGCCGCCCTAACCGAGGCTTCGGGTGATCGGAACGGAGAATAGTCCGGTCACCCGAGGTGAGGCCACCGCGTGAGGACGACGCCCCGACAGCTTTCGCCTTCGGAACGGCGTCGAAACGAGAGGAACCCGCGAGGGTAAACCGCCGGGCGGGCCACCGATGACAAAGATCGGGTACCGGTGGCCCGCTCGCACGCCGAAGAGAGGTGTTTGCAGGGTCGGTCTATGGGGTTGCGCGCCGCCTCTTCAGTCGCCCCGGACCGATTTGGCGGGGCGCGACCACGTCCATAGTACACCGCAAAAAAAAAAAGGTGTAGTAAAAGATAAAAAGGAATATAAATATAACATCTATGCAAGCGAAGGAAAACGGGCATAAATACAAAACGACTGACCAGCGTGGTATAGTCGGTCAATTTTTATTCTTATTATGAGGGAGGTTAGATACCGTCACAGACGTATATAGATTGCGATGATAATAATAAATAATATAAAATAACACATTTTTGCTCCTCATTGAAAACAAAAAAGTTATATTCGTTGTATTAATGGTTGGTGTTTGATAGTTACTTTTCAAATCACGGCGAGATCTCTTGACGTACATTATCCTGATCCCAGTGTCGCGTTGACGACATAACTGCCGCCCCACTTCGACTGCCCCCACGATACCCTCCCCCCACTCTCCGCAGATATCAAGCCCATTTGTTGCATCCCCCATTCTTCTGTTGTTCTTTATCACGCGGTTTGATGGCTGCCGACTTAACTCGGATGAAAAATCGCTTACGCCTCGTTGAACAGTGTTTTCCTGTTGCTGTATTATGAGAAATGTTTATATTTTTTTTTCACACTGGTGCTTGATAAAAGTTTATTTGTGATGTTGTCGTTACGTTTTTTTTTTATTTAAATAAAAGTTGTATTTTGAGTTTCATTCGAGTGTTAATAATTATTTTAAAAATAGAAATACACCTTTATTTTTTAAAATACAATTAACTAAACCTTTAACCTATCTAATATGGTCACTGAACTCTTTGATGTTCAACATGAGTTAGAATACAATGTATCATAATTCCTTATCGTTTCGTGGGATCTGTAAGCCTTGGTTAATGTATCATCAAGAAATTGCTGGAGTATTTTATTTTGAAATATATAAAACTAAATGCATACGACAAGCTGCTTATCACGTGTGGCTTTTAAGGTAATACTGTCACCCACCAATGGAGACCTTTGTCCAACAGTGGATATATAACGGAGCGTTGGGACAACTTCTCGGTAGCTACCACCTCAGCCAGAAGGCATGTGTAGCAATACATAACTCTGTGCTTGTCCTAACATTACTATTTGGAAGCGAGAGTTGGGTATGCAGAAAAGAGCATGAAAGCAAAATTAATGCGGTCGAAATGCGATCTCTACGGAAAATTTGTGGAGTTAGGCTGACCGACCGCATTCGCAACGACAACGTAAGAGAGCGAGTAGGTATGAAAGAGAGTATTGGTGTAAAGATGCGAAAGGGAATGCTCCGATGGTTCGGACATGTGGAAAGAATGCCGAACGAACGTCTGGTTAAGAAGATATACAATGCGAAAGTGGAAGGATGTAGGTATCGGGGGAGACAGAGACTCACCTACCTAGACCACATTGGTCACGTGCTGAAAGAAGGTGGAGTCAAGAGTCTCCGAAACCGGCGAGCGTGTATGAAGAGAATTATGAATGTTGAGGAAGCGAGTGAAGTATGCAAGGATAGAGTTCCCTGGCACTCTGTTCTCTCTGCCTACCCTGCAAGGGATATGGCGTGATGATATGTATGTATATATATAAGCTTTTGATGATGTTCTTATATATACTAAGTTTAAATATACTTGACTTTTTAATTTTACGTGAGTTATGAGTGTTTACGCCATCGACACTGTGCATAAAGTTTTGGCAGCTATGGAAATATAAATAACATGTAAATTTGATATCAATTATGATTTATATCGATTTATGTCTTTTATAAAATTTTAATTTTATTGAACATTAATTTGTTTTGATTGTTTTACGGCAGCACCTTATACTAAGGGAATAATCCTTGTATTATAGGGGACTTAAAAAACCTACAATTAACGTAGAAATTTACACCCACACTCAGAATAACCTGCCATTGTCCTAAGAGGAAAATAAAAATAATAATAAAAAACGGCACTGGCACAATAGTTTAGTATCTTAACCATTACGCCATTTGTGCAGTTATTTTTCAATTACCATCAAAAAAATATTTAATCACAATGTTATGTGGTATTTGTATGAAGTGAGATATTATATAATATTTAAGAGAGGTTGGTGACCATGGATATTAATTATATAACTTATTTGCCCCTCTTATTATTAAAGAAGTGTCTAATTTTGGGATGTATTTTGACTGAAAAAGATATTTTTGCTCAATTAACCCATGGTATATCCGTTAATTTTCCTTTCCGTGTGGTGACGGAGTAGGAATACTATTCACCACCCCCTATCTTACCCGTGGGTGATCGTACGAGATGACTAATGCATATAAAACGCATATAACATCTATGCGAGAGAAGGATAACTCGAAACAAAACTCTATACCAACAAGTCTGACCAGCGCGGTATAGTAAGTTAAATTTCCTCCCATTACGGAGGAGGCCTGAGCCCAACCAAGTGCCAAGCCCCCCAAGTGGGACATTTATGGGCTGTGATGATGATGATAACGATATCGGTTAAAAATGACGATATAAAGAGATGCTATTTTGACAACACCTTTTCTATTCTTCTTCAATTTTGATAATTAGATACTGTTGTAAATATTAAAATGTAGGCCATGATGTGTGTGGATAGTATAAGCTGGCAATAAATCTTTGTCTCGAGGGAGCTCGCAAATGTGTTGGGCCCCAGTTCCCCAGTGCTGTACCTTGCACACATAACACGTTTGTATTATTATGACACTCATGACATTCATAATGAGATATTGTTAATAAAAAATAAACAAAATATCATTGTGATGTTGATATTTTTTATGTATTCTTTATAATCTTTTTTTATGGAAGTCTAGTTTTTGATTGAGATTTTGTTCGCATAGAAATTATATGTACACACATCCCAGCTTTCATTATTTGTGTTATAGTGTGAAAAATATCAAAGCACATTTACTTCTTGTTTTACGCCCTTAGAGAGGAATTTAAACTACAAATTTTTAATTAATTCAGAAATCAAGTAGAAATCTATAGTGGTAGGGCCAAACTATTGACAGTTCTCTGTCCATACGGGCCATATCCGTCCGAAGTAGTACCACACTCTCGCAGAAAATCGACGAGAGCAGTGGCAATGTTCTGCTGCTTCGTTTGGTGAGCGAAAGGATCTCACTCTCTTTGGGCTTTAATTTCGTAAAATATTTTCTTAACAAATGTCTGAAACACAAAAAGGCAATTTCGCGTTTCAAGTGTCAATAGTTTCTGTTCACTGTTGTTGAGTTAGTCACGGTTCATTTAAATATCTCATATACAATCCGCATTAAGAAATTAGTTCTTTATATATCGTAAAGAACACGTATGTATGTATGTAGGCAACAAGGACTTGTAATAAACATAGATTGAATAGTTTGCATGCTTATTTGAACGCGTTACTCTTAGGGATTAATATTCGGATTATTTTTTCATTTTAATGCTGATGATGGCAAATGAGCTAGCATAAGGTATGTTTTACTGTAATTGCTACTGTAATACCAGTGGTATAGTAGGCAGCGGCCTACCAATGAAAACCCCAAACCCACCCAGAAAGGCTGGCTGTTTTCTCACTCACCGAAAGAAGAAGAACAGTACGTTGGTACTGCTCAAATGCCAATTTTCTGCGAAAATATGATTTTACCCCAGACGGACCGACCCTGGCTGTGAGCAGAAAACTTTTAACAGTGTGGCCCTAATATTATTAAAATTCAGATTCTAAATAATATTGTATTGATAGTTTTTTTATAGAAATAAAGTCATAAGGGAAAGAAAATTTAAAGTTAGTTATTATACCAACACGTATAACTAGGGTAGTAGTAGATCAAATTTTCTCCTATGTTCAAGGCTCGAGCCCAGCACTGGGAACGTATATGAACTCAGATGATGAACGTTGATATTTTTACTAAAGTTACGGAACGTATTTATTACATCATCATCATCATCTCAGCTCATACACGTCCCACTGTTGGGCTCGAGCCTCCTCCATAATGGGAGGGCAATTGACCTACTATACCGCGCTGGTCAGCCGTGTTAGTATAGGGTTTTATTTCGAGTTTTCTTTGTCGCAATTTATTACATAAATGAGTAATAAACTCATGTGAATCTATTGATACAGCTAATAAATTATGAAACCCCTATTCTATAAAATGTGTGGGGTAAGTTTTACATAAAATTTTCCATCTCATAAATTATGTCATTGGTTGAATGTCCCGTATTGGATATTTTAGTGTTCATATATCTTGCTACGAGTAAAAGTGAATTAGAACGGAGTAACTTTAGTGGCACGAGAGCAAATATAAGAGCACGCTGCTACGAGATAACTTTTTTTATAAACACAATCATGTTTTTCAGTAAATATTAGGTGGAAATGAAACTTTTGCTTGCTGTTCAATTTTTTCAACGTATATATGTACGTTCTGTTATTAAATACGGAGCCCGTGAAGTGATTAAGAAAATAAAACGAATCTATTCAATACTTTTCTATGGGAGTTGTAAAAACTGACTGAGCCACCTACCATGCGTAGTTATTACGATATTGGAATAAATACACCAAAAGGGGTAGGGTTACACTGTTGACAGTTATCTGTCTACAACCACAAGCCGGTCTGTCCGGGGTAGTACCACACTCTCGCAGAAAATCGACGTTATGTATAAAATGGGCCACTGAAGAAAAAGGCCGCGTACCAGTGACCCACCCGCACGGCGAAGAGAGGTATATTGTAGGGCGGGTCTACGGGGTCTTGCGCCGCTTTTCCTGTCGCCCCAGATGGATGACCGAGGTTTGACGTATCGTAGCCCACCGCAAAAAAGAAAAAAGTGTGTGTGTCAGCTCCGACGCACGACTGGAGTTTACTCCGTAAGTACGATTATCAAAACAGGCGCAAAAAAAGCTCATTTGACTAAAAATAATATATATATTTTTATTTACATTTATTAAAACTATTTAGTGAAGTATTATCTCACATCAGTAAGTGAAAGGTGCGCAGAATAGGATGCGCACCAAAAACGTAACGAGCACATTCGATCACTAGATTTTAATTCCAAAAATAAAATGTATAAAATGGATTTAAAAGATGCAAGCTAAAATTACGGGCCCGCTAAGTTTCTTGTCGGACCATCTCGTCTTGCGGCCGCGTTCTTATCTAATGGTGGATTATTAGATGTCAAACAAAATGTAAAATTGATGATATTTATGTCTTAATGGGAGCTTATATATAATAATTATTTGTTTTAAAATAGTGTCATTGTTAAATGTGCTGTGTGGTAGCGCTTACGAATACTACAAACGGTTTTGTTCGTGGATATCATAAAAGACTACTACGAGCTTTACACCAACCTCGGCCAACACCATGTGATTTTCTTCTAGTCAAGAATTACTTTCCCCAGAATATATCAAATATCAGGCAGCCAGTCTGTCATAAAACTAGTGCCAATAACTATTTGCAATATGTACGATGGAACAGGAGTACATATTGTGTCAACTGAAGTTAATTATGATAAGAGAAAGTTGATGTTGTCTTATATAAACAATCAATTAATTTTAGGATGGTTTGCCTAATACACATTCAACATTCGCTTTTGTTTTAGTGACGCTCAAAGGCTTTCGCCAAAAACTTGGTTTACGCAATTGCCTGTTGTCTCCGTTCCGCGGCCTCCCTTGTAGAGATGACCTCCTCGCAAAAGGAGGCCATCGACGACCAGCATTCTTCGCTGTCAAGCATCTTCGAGATGACCGCCGACAGGAAGTGGCGTTGGGGCCCCCAGGCGGGACATACCTCCAGTGTGTGGCGCCCATCGTCCACTGGCGCGCTATACTCAATTACTCATGGCACCTTACTTACTTACTTATCTCTCAATTATGTTCAGGTACTTACCGAAGACTCCGTGTCCCACAGACAACTTCGTCAAACCCTCCTTGAGAGTATAATCGTTGACCAAACGTCATAAGGTGGAGTCGATCCAGGTCGATATTTATATCGACCTTTAGAATTAGCCTTATGAATGAGAGCTAAAGCTCTTAATCGCCTTTTACGATATCTACGAGGAAAGTAAGGGTTGGTAGTATTCGTAGCCACCACGACACAGCATTTCATAATGCATGCCATTCATTGTATATAGGTATACCTCGATAGTTACAAAGAAAACACAAGAGATATCTTCAATATAGTTAAGAAATGTTCACGGTCGTCACCTCGGCTCTAACATTAGCATGTAAATGAAAGATTAAATTTAAATCAACGTTGCGCAGTACATTAGCGTTCGCCTGACGTTAGTTAGGGCACCCCCGAGGTAATATATAGTGGTATAAAGTTAGTGGCAGGCTACAAGGTTGTTATAAAAGGGTCGTAAAACCTTGCCTTCATATCCTACCGAGAGTTGAACGTATAAACGCGTTGACGAACTGACAAAATATTGTTCTAACTTATTGCAGAGAGGGCATAGTGGTTTACATCTAATAACTTTAGGCAGAATATTATAAGTTCTGCTCCTGTACCCGTTGCGTGTTTTGTAGTTAATTTCAGATCCTGTATGTTCTTTTTTTACTACTTGTAGTGGGCAATAAGCAAGCAGCAAACCTCATTATGAATGCTACTGTCGCCTATGGACCTTTGCCACACCAATGATACAGCTAGGCCGTTCTCTACCAAGCTTCCCTAGAAAGTTGGGTTACCAGCTCTCTCGTTCACCGAACGAAGCCACTGCTCAAACGTCGATTTTCAGCAAGAGTATGGTACTATCACGGACAAGCCAGCTCACGACTTTAGACAGAAAACTGCCTACATTGTGACCTAACCACTATAAGGGAGAACAGGTCGTTGAAAAAGTACAATTGCAGATTATGATCTTACGTTTCCATCTGTAATGGTTGAATTTTGTTGCGGTGACGAGTGATACGGTTGTAAAACGGTGATGTTGGTACAGAGTCTAGTCTGATGTACTTTGTGTCAGTTAAGTATATGTTGGGGAAGAAAGGATCTCAAATAGTGTCCATTGACGACTCGAGATAAGTCAAAACGCCTACTAGTTGGACTGATCACATTATATAAGTCCTACAAGACTGCTGATGTTATGTGAGACAGGTACGTTTCTCACGAGGAGGCCTATGTCCAACAGTGGACGTGTACAAGCTGATGAATGGATAGAATTTTATGTTTGTATGTTTTACGGTAATACAAGGATTATTAATTTATTGTAAAGTTGGAGTCTTTAAAAAGAAAAATGTCTTCTTTGTGAGAATATGGGATAAGGATACCTAATAAATATTTTTCATTTCTTCATTTCATCTTCTTTTATTGTAATGGCAATTAGTTACTAATACAATCCCACTGTTACCAGTGTCAAGTTCTATATAGAAAGTCTTTATTTATAATTTATAACTTCAACAGTGCTATAGCCATTATTTATCATTAAAAATAACCATTCAAATTCAAATTTATTTACTGTGGGCATAGGTTAACATTAAGTTGTACATAATTGGTAAGGTTCTCTATGTCCTGCTACACTAAACATACAATATTAACGATTTATTATAAATATTTCATTGATTAATTAATTTATTTTATCATTTAAAAAGTCATCAATATTATAATCAGTCTTATTAATTAAGAATGTCTGTAACTTATTTTTAAAACTAAGTAAATTTGTTGTCTTCAAAATATCAGCAGGTATTTTATTAAATATTCTTGATGCCATTCCGAAAAAGCTTTTGTCTAGCATTGCTGTTCTGTGAGGTATAGCAGTTTTCCGTGTGGTGACGGAGTAAGAATACTATTCACCACCCCATATCTTACCCGTGAGTGATCGTACGAGACGACTGAGGGATATAAAACGGATATAACATCTATGCGAGAGAAGGAAAACTCGAAACAAAACCCTATACCAGCACGTCTGACCAGCGCGGTGTAATAGGTTAATTTCCCTCCCATTATAAAGGAGGCCCGAGCCCAATAGTAGGCCATTTATGGGCTGTGATGATGATGATGATGAGGTACAGCAGGGATTTTGAGTGCATTTCTCTTAGAAATAAACTCGCCAAATAGAAGTTTGTTGGTTCTAACAAAGATTCCTATCTCATATATATAAATACATGTAAATGTCATTATGTTGTAATATTTGAAATATGGTCTGCAAGAATCTGGAATATGTATATTGGCTATAGCGCGTACGCATTTCTTTTGGGCTTTGAACACCATATCAATATATTTGTTTTTTGCGTTTCCCCAAAATATAATGCCGTATTTAGTGTTGACGAGACGTAAGCATGGTACGCTGTTAGCACAATTGATCTATCAACAACTTTTGCTACATTATACAACGCGTATGAGTATTGATTCAGCCTATTACATATTGTGTGTATATGTGTTTGCCACGACATATCATTGTCTATCCAGATACCTAAAAAAATTATGCAGTTTACCTCCTCTATTTTTTTATTATCATAGTGAATATTTAAAGTATTTTTAATTTCTTTCGAGAAGGTATCTATTTTAGTTTTTGTTAAATTTATGGCTAAATTATTCATTGTCATCCATTCTATTATTAATTTTAAGCTATTATTAATGTCAGATTCAAAATTATTAGGATCATGTGCTGTAAAATAACCATTGACAGTGTGTCAACGGTTATTTTTTGGGAAAACGCTAATAATTGTACATACATACATATCATCACGCCATATCCCTTGCAGGGTAGGCAGAGAGAACAGAGTGCCAGAGAACTCTATCTCTGCAAGCAAAAACGGTAACTGCAAGCAAAAACGGAAAACGCTAATAATTGTAAAATACTGTTATATTAAATTCACTAAACCCTGATAGACATAAAAACACTCTAGCTTAAAATTTAAATTTTGAATAGTTTTCTTATTTATACTGAATGGAAATCGAACACGTAATCTAATTTACAACTTATACCACTACGACATTTATGCATTTATAATAATTTAACATAATGTAAGCACCAATACTTTATCTTTTTAGTTGAATCGACGAATATATATGGCTCGCGTTTAGCCAACATAATGATATGCATAGGGTAGGTAAGCCGATGCAAATTGTTCCCTGTAAAGAGCCTACTAAACGTACGGCGATTTTCAATCAGCTACGTAATAAGGTACCAGGCTTAGATATTACATGTACGTAGAACACTTTTTATACAGATATCTTTATATATACATATATTTTAATTTAAAAAAATCTCTATCCTTGCATACTTCACTCGCTTCATCAACATTCAAAATTCTCTTCATACACGCTCGCCGGTTTCGGAGACTCTTGACTCCACCTTCCTTCATTACGTGATCAATCTGGTCTAGGTAGGTCAGTCTTGGTCTCCCCCGGTACCTACATCCTTCCACTTTCGCATTGTATATCTTCTTAACCAGACGTTCGTTCGGCATTCTTTCACACGTCCGAGCATTCCCTTTCGCATCGAATTTAATTAGTAACATATGGATAAGATATATATACACATAGTAAATAATAGAAAAAAACATTATATTGATATTATATAATTTCAGGGTAAATTTAGAGTAAAATATATTAATTTGAATAAAATGATTATATAAATATGTAGATTTAATCCTATAGCTACACGTCTGACCGACTACCTGGTATAGTAAGTCAGTTTCCTTCCCATTATGGAGGAGGCTCGAGCTCTACATCCACTCATCCATCAGCCCGTAGACATCCTGTTGTTGGACAATGACTGTTGGACATAGACCTGCCCACGAGAATGCCACTCGGAACAGTCCTGCACGACTTGCATCCAACGTCTTTCTGCGACTCTTAAGATGTCGTTAGACCACCTAGTGGGAGATCGTCCGACACTGCATAGTCCGTTTCGTGGTAGCTACTCGAAAACCTTGGTTTCCCATCGGTTGTCCGTTTGACGATCAATGTGGCCTGTTCAACGCCATTTCAACGTCCTAATTCTTCGGACTATGTCGGTTACACATGTTCTTCTACGAACTTCTGTATTCCGTATTTTATCGCGTAGAGAAATACCGAGCATAGCATGCAGAGCAAATTTGAACCTTTTTATGAGGCCGACATTTAAAGACCACGTTCCAGTGCCGTAAGTCATCGCTGGTAACTGGCAACACACACTGGGTGAGATGTTGATGAGAAGCAAATTATTATGAAGTAATATTAATAGGAACACACATCGTATTCAAGGTAATATATTTAATAATAAAGTAATTAATAATAATTAATTCATAGTATTTATTTAAAAATATAATTATTTCTAACCTAAAATGATGCAACGACACTTTCTTTGAAAGTGACGGCCTTGTCCAGACTCTGTCAAATGTTTCTGTTCCTAGGTAATGATAACCAATTATTTACTATCAGTTTTTTAATATAATTTTCCCATCAAAATACATGAAAATATTCGTAGATAGATCAAATATAATATTTATAGTATTTATAATCATCATCATCATTATCACAGCCCATATATGTCCCACTGTTAAGCCCAGGCCTCCTCCGTAATGGGAGGGAGATTTACCTACTATACCGCGCTGGTCAGACGTGTTGGTATAGGGTTTCCTTTTCTCGTATAGATATTATATGCGTTTTATATCCCTTAGTCGTCTCGTACGATCACCCACGGGTAAGACATGGGGTGGTGAATAGTATTATTATTCTGTCACCACACGGAAAATACGGTATTTATAATACTTTAAACATATTATAGCGGAAGGCCAGATTAACTTATACTCTCAGAGATTGCATGAAGACTGTAAAACGAGCGAGCTATGTCGGTGACGTACTCGTAGATTGTGGAATCCGTAGTTTCTGAAACGAGCTTGAGTCTATGAATCTATGTAAATTACGCCGTAAAATTTGCGTGTATAAATGACAAAAAGTAAAATGTTAGCTAAAGTTTTGTATATTATTTACTACTAGCTTCTGCCCGCGGCTTCGCGTAAAAGGTTACTTTCCTAAAATTTTTCATACCCTTTTTTTATTTTGCCCCTTAAAGGTAAATTTTTACAACATGTTAATGTCATATTTATTTATATCTAATCGACAGCCTAAAACTAAGTTTCAATGTCTGGCTTTAAAAATGACGATACATTCTTACAACTTCTCATCCCCCTTTATAACCTTTTTTTTTGCATTGAAAAGTAGCCTATCTCCTTTGTCAGGTTCTAGACTATCTGTGTAGCAAATTTCATTTAGATCGGTTTAGTAGTTTTGGCGTGAAAGAGCGACAGACAGATAGAGTTACTTTCGAATTTATAATATTAGTAAGGATAAAGAGCGAGAGAGAGAGAGAGAGAGAGAGAGAGAGAGGGTCTAAATGTCGACTTATTGTGCCGAGTGTTGCTGGTTTGATTCCTATACAGAGATATTATATATATTATATAAGCGTCGTAATATGGGTACGAGCGTGAACATTGCGCGCGTCGCGTTCCCTGTAAATCACAAAGTTGGCGACCTATCGACGCTATGAACTGATTTTACGAGTTACACTAATGGAGTTCTGACTTAGTATTACTCATTACTTTGGTGTTAATATTATTTCAAACTATATATTAATCACTAATATTTCTGTAAAGAAGAAAAAAAAGAAAAATATAGAGAAAGCTGCGCACATTGTACAACATATATTCATTGTACAAACTATATCGCGTTTTATGTCCTGTTTCTGTTGTATAAAGAGATGAATATACATAATTATATTAGTTGTGTTAATATTTATTTTAATTACAAATCAGGTATTTTGCATTGCAAAATTTAATTCTCAATTTTACACTCTTGGAGGACGAAAATTGATAAAGATTGAAAGACGTATTTCTTTATTTTTGCTGAAGAGTGTTAGTGTTTAATTTGAAGACAACGGATTAAGTATTTTTTATCCACATACAAATATTGCAACCTAGTTCATCCTCTTTGGTGTTGAATTTTGTAAAAGCCTTCTTTAATATATGTATTTACGTACAACACAAAAAGAAACTTCTATCACAATTTAATGTTTCTAGCTTCAGTAGTTCCGACTCCCCGTTGATGAGTCAGTCAACCACCAATTTTAGATGGCTTTAGGTAGTTGCAATAAAAAGTGTTTCACCAAAATTATTAAAAATAAAAACAAGTTTAGATGCTTGAAACTGTATTTTATTATGGTTATTATACTCGACTCCTATTACCCATTATTGTTGAATTATAAAATATTTAGAAATATCTTTGATGTAAATGACAAAAGTAATCAAATTACTTACTTACTATTATTATAAGGAGATTGTCGAAATTTTACTTGAAGGTAGACATTTCTGTCTAGTCAATTTCTGTCGGCGTCCAATCACTCACAGAGCATGACAGCTGACGGTATAACAATGCTAATTCAAATATCATATCTAAAATTAAACCGACTCTACAATTGGGATTTACCTGAGTACCGCACAGATCTAGTGACGTCATTACCTGTAACAGAAAATAATTCTTTAAATAACTCTTGTTATTTTTACTCATAATAATAAACAATAGGAGGTCCATGTTTAAAAATAAAACTTTCCAAGCATGAAATAGAGTTTCACGCGAGGCAGTTCTTCTGTTATGTCTTTCAACTGTATGTTTGCAAATCCTACACATGATGTATTTCTTAGTGCAAGTTTTATCTCAAAAACAAGGTTCTCTTATATTTCACTACTATAAAATGAAAATTCATCATTCATCATCATCTTGCTCTTATCCCAAATATTTGTGGTCAATAGTTGTTTTGACAATAGTTTTTATGACCGGTCGCCTGTCTAACAACAACTCGCTCGGCAAAGAGAAGTGCATTGCGGGATGGGTTTATGGGGTCGGCTTCTTCAGTCGCCCCGGATTGATTTAGTAGGGTGTGACCAGACTATAGCCATTAAAAATCAAATACAAACGCCGTAGAATCCGTAAAGACCAGTTTTATTTGAAATTAATTATTTCTATAAAAATAATTAATAGTTAAAGAAGAAAAACTTGTAATTGCTATAGTTATAATAGATCCAGTTTTACTTATTCAATATTCTTAATAAAAAAGTTTTCAAGTATAGTTTTTTCAATATCCGTTACTTTCAAGATGACTTCCCGTTCATAATTTATTTTAAAATAGTCAAGACAGCTCGATAGGAAATTAATATTGCTCGGACACCTCGTGAACACTTTTTACACTTAGTTAATGACAATTGTACAGTGGGTTTAGTATCAGTCTTATGTGTGTAGTGCGTCTTCGGTTTTGATCTGATTTGAAGTAAAATGTTCATTTTCTCTTTATTATTTATCGCGGCTTTTTTAAAATATGACGGCATTTTTTTTTGGGCCGTCTAAGGTCTGGACACAAGCTGTCCCTTTGTCCGCGTTGATGATAGAGTGGCGTTGCGTGGCCTCATAATCCACCGTATTCCCTCTGGTGCGGCTATTTGACATCCGTGGCCAGCCCGGCGGGTTACAATATATTACACACATATATATGTATACAAGAGAAGGAATACTCAAAATACAATCCTATAGCCACCCACCTAACCAACGTAGTAAAATAGATCAATATTCGTCCTATTGTGGATGAAGTTCGAGTCCGGCTGTGGGACTTATATAAGAGACATTAAAATATGAATAAGCGTGGAAATATTTAATGGTGGTAGGACTACACTGTTGACAATTCTCTGTATACAGCCGCGGGCGGTCCGTCCGGGGTAGTACCACACTCGCGCAGAAGATCGACGTCTGAGTAATGGCAATGTGCTATTGCGCTTCGTTCGGAGAGCGAGAGAGCCGGAAGCCCAATTGGGTGGGTTTGGGGTTTGTATTGGTAGGCAGCGGCCTAGTTATACCCTTGGTATTGCAAAGGTCCATGGGCGGCAGTGACACTTACTATCAGGTGCTGCTCGTTGCCACCACTATTATTTAAATCTATTTTACATACATCGACCAATAGCGTGTACTCTCCCCTCCCCCGTAAGTAAGTCCGCTTAAACGACATGCGATCCCTACTCCGCTGGGAAAAGTACTCTTCGTTCGAATTGACCGTGGTAGGGGTAAGAAAAAGTGGTTTCTCATGTAAGTTACCACAATATTATGCTGAGTAGTGGGCCTTTTTACTTACTCGCGGGTGGGATTCCAGTGGTGGTGGGTCAATGGGGTTGCGCGCCGCCTCTTCCGTCACCCCGGACCGATTTGGTGGGGTGCGACGTCCATAGCCCACCGCAAAAAAAAAAAAAAAAAGGGGTAAGAAAAAGATGGCGCGTAAATTTTTTTCAACCTCCGATGAAGAAATATCACTTCAATAAAAATGTAAAATTTGAAAGTATTTAACATTATTATGAAAACGTGTGTGTACTTTTAAGAAACCCAACACCCGGCACGAAGGATATAATCCTCGTATTGCGGAGACTTTTACATACTTTCAATTTAACAGATACAAATCACATCATAGACTTAGATCAACAATTTTGAATTACACAATGTTTTTTTTTAAATTGTCCCACATAGATATGGAAGCCACGACACTTGGAACGACAGACATTTTAACCACTATACTATCTGTATAGTCATTATACCAAAGTGCTCTTCATCAGGTTACTTTCCTTATCAATCTAGAACGTGGACCATACTCAAAAATTATGAGTTGCATTATATCTCCACCAACAGCCAACCTCATCTCATATCATTAGAAGCACTATTTAGATACTTCCTCGTATTACTTTACACCTAACAAGTTTTGTCTATTAAATAACCACCAATTAAAACATTTAAATCCCAACATTCGTTGCAGTAAAAGTTATTGCAAACTTGTCGTCGGTCGTATTGAGTGAGACATCAGTTCGGAACTTGCTTTAGTTTTCCGCCTGGCTGTCGAGGGGAGCCTAACGCTACAAGGGTAGGGGGGTGGAAGGGCGGTTGGTGAAGACAAGGAAAGTTGCCAAGCGATAAATGGTAGTAAGTTTGTGCTGACAGGCGACACGAAATATTGTGAGGTGAGCACCGCCGACTTAGCGCTCCTGTCGACTCTCACGTTTTGATTTCTGTATTATGACGAATGTGTTTTATAAATCACTATTATTTGAATTATAGTTAGGTACAGTACAACTATTTGGATTATCTAATACATGATTCATATTTATTTTTGTCATCATACATGTGTATTATTGAATGCAACCTTTCTATTTGGGAGAGAATTCGCCTTTGTATTTTATCTATACATACATACATATCATCACGCCATATTCCTTGCAGGGTAGGCAGAGAGAACAGAGTGCCAGAGAACTGTGTCCTTGCATACTTCACTCGCTTCCTCAACATTCATAATTCCCTTCATACACGCTCGCCAGTTTCGGAGACACTAGACTCCACCTTCCTTCAGTACGTGACTGATCTGGTCTGGTAGATTAGTCTCGATCTCCCCCGGTGCCTACATCCTTCCACTTTTTTATAACTATTGTGTAAATAATATACTATTGTATAAAACTTATTAGTTATTCAATAAAAAATGAGGTTTCCATTGGTAGCCAGTGGCCTTTTTTTTTTTTGGTAGGCTATGGCCTGGTCACACGTCGCCCGCACCGTCCGGGGCGACGGAAGGGGAGCGCGTGGCCCCATAACCCACCTTATTCCCTCCCCATCGCCATTGGGCCGGCCACTGGTACCGCTTCCTTGCCTTCCGTGGCAGCCAGTGGCCTAGCTATAACTCTAGTATTGCAGGGTCCATGGACGGCGGTAATACTTACCATACCATCAGGTGTGCTGATTGCTCGTTTGCCACCAAGAGAAATAAAAAAATCATGACGTTTTGTTTGATAAAGATCTACAAGACTTCGAATATCCACCAACTAAGCTCATATACCTACGTTCTGCAGCTGGGCTCAATTCACATCTGCAATAGGAAAAAAATATATCTACTATACCTCGCTGGACAGACAGTGAATTTTTTGAGTATGCCATCATTTACACAAATTTTACTGGCATATCATATCTCTTAGCCATCTTTTACAACACCGGAGCAAGATGGGAAGTACTGAACTGTATTCTTAATTAATCATAAATACATCTCATCATGCCATATCCCTCGCAAGCTAGGCAGAGAGAACAGAGTGCCAGAGAACTCTATCCTTGCATACTTCACTCGCTTCCTCAACATTCATAATTCTCTTCATACACGCTCGCCGATTTTGGAGACTCTTGACTCCACCTTTCTTCAGTACGTGACCAATTTAGTCTAGGTAGGTTAGTCTCGGTCTCCCCCGGTACCTACAAACTTTCACTTTGTTCTTCTTCTTCTTAACTAATAATCACGCAGGTAAATTATACACAGAATATCATTAAGCAAGTAATACTAAGAATGAACACCCAACAGTTATGCAAAGGTAGTTGGCATCCGAACAGCAGTTACTGCAGTGAACGTCTGCGAAGAACTTTTAACTGCCACCCTCCGCATTGTAATGATAACGTTTCTAATTAACTGCACTTTTGAAACACGCTGAATTCTTGCTGCAAGAATAAATAAGCAGCTTTAATTAGTGAACCAAGGCGTCTGCCACCATCTCTTGAAGCAGTCTTATAATGCAATTTTGTACTGTAAGGTGACTGAAGTAAGATCACTTGAAAATTAAAATGCTTAAGCACTTTTAGTGACGTCACTTGAAATGGTTAACTTTTGAAAGAGTGAGACAGATACTATAATGTTACGTGAAGTTATACTACATACGTCCTGTTCCTTCATAGAACAGAATTTCATGACGTTTATTCCATAATTTTCTGACTATGAATTTAAATAAAGATTACTTTTTAGAGTTCATAGTTGTTTACGCGAGTATTTGAAATAAAACTATTTTTATGGATTCTATCGCGTTTGTACTTGATTTTTAATTTCCCGATGTTTTGAAAACTTTACAGTGTTCAAGGTTACGGGAGAACAGTCCTCCCGTGAGGTCAGGTTCGAGTCTAATCAGTTTTAATGGGATAATTCTGTCTACTGAGTAATGCTAACAAACCCTCGCAACCCCAAGCACAAGATATTGTAGATTCGAATGTACGTTTAAATGACGTGTCAGTATATTTAAAAGTATTAAATTCTTATATCACAGTTGACAGAGGAGCCTGATGGTTATATGTATTTTTCGAGACAAAAAATTTACAGATCGAAGATATAATTTATTTTTAAACTCGCTTCACCATAAGGAAACAATGATTATCAAGAAAAATATGCATCGCTATTGCAAGGTGGTGTGGTATCAGATATCTTTAAAAAGAAATAATACAATAACAGTGCGTATTACAAAAAAAATGCCAATAGTGGCACGCTGTAGACAGTTCTCTGCTTACACTGTCTACAGCTGCGGGCCGGTCCGTTCGGGGTAGTACCACACTCTCGCAGAAAATCGACGTCTGAGTCGGCAATATGCTGTTGCACTTCGTTCGGTGAGCGAGTGAGCCGGAAGCTCAACTGGGGTGGGTTTGGGGTTTGTATTGGTAGGCAGCGACCTATGGTATTGCAAAGGTCCGTAGGTGGAAGTGACATTTACTATCAGGTGTGCTTGTCTGCTCGTTTGCCACCACAAGCAATAAAAAAAAAGAAAAAATGTCGAAATAAAAAACTCTTCCAGAATCCGATTAAAAATAAATAGAATCTTTATAAAAAGGCATCTATCCTACAATCCTGAGCAGTATCAGTTTCGTGTACAAACAACAAGATTGCTAAGCTGAAACAACCCTAAATCACAATTAAAACAATTAAAAAGATAACAAGTTTCGCAGGAACAATAATTAAGTTGTAATTTTTGTTTGTTTGTTTCGGTCGAGAGGGCGTGGCCCGTGCCCTCGGCCTCGGCCTCGTACCCACGACCTCACTAATAGGATTGAATCGTAAACTCCACGTGATAGGGCACTCGTGACGTGTGATTTGATAAAGAACATATCATAAATACCGTATAATAGTGACTACAGAGATGACCTCTGATAGGGCTGTTTGGGAAAAGAGGACATATTGCGTCGACCCCAAGTTGTTGGTATAAGAGCAAGAGAATGATGAATAGTGAAGTCATTATTGCATTCAGTACCTACAAATATTTTGAGTGAAAACTTTTTATTAGCTCAAACGACTGCTGCGCTGTACTTAGGCGTATTCATCATAGACTTTTGGAAGTTTTGGCCATGTGGTGGGGATTTGTCATGTAGTCTTGTATTATATTCAATATCTTGGTGTTTTAATGTGTTATATTCAATAATTTTGGTTGCATTTTATGTAATCTGATGTACATTAAGTACTGAGGTGCAGTGAATATGATATGACAGTGCCTTGCATACGTTTTTGTTTTCCACTAAAATTCCAAAACGATACCTTTAACGGTGTGGCCATGGTACTGTTGATGGCGACGATTTGACTTACTGACGGACTATCAATTTAAATGAAGTTAATTTATAAACTAAAATTTGACTTAAAGGTCTTAGTAACCATGCCATATATTAAAAAAAAATAGTCTTTTAAATAATTGGAGTTTAACATTATAGTATTTTTATAGACTTAATTATAATTTATTATGTTACATCTATGTTATAAAAGTTTAGAGGAAGTTTGAAAATGGCGCCAGTGACGGAACAGTTAAGAAGTAAACGGTTGACATGATATGGTTATGTGGTGACGGGATGGAAGTAATGTTGGGAGGAAAGTTTTAAATATGAATGTTGAAGGCTTTAGGGGTAAAGGAAGACCAAAGAAAAGATGGATGGACTGCGTGAGGCATGACATGGATAGATAGAGAGTGATTGCAGAGATGAGGTCTGATAGGACTGTAAGGAGGAAGATGACATATTGTGTCAACCCTAAGTAATTGGGATAAGAGCAAGATGATGATAATGATGATGATGAAATAATTATAGAATAGAGTTAACACTGTAGTATTTTTATAGATTTCATTATAATTTTTTATATTACATCTATGCTATATTCGTGTGGTAACAAAGCAAGAATACGATTCGCTACCCTATTTTGCCAGTGCGTAAGAGACGACTAAGAGATTTAAAATCCATATCTATGCAAGAAGGAAAACTCAAAATAAAACCCTATACAATAGAACCATATAAAGCTGATATTACGGTTCTATAGAAAATTTATTGATGAACAATTAGAATGTGCCTCTGTAATAAAAGTATTTAGTTTTTACTATGTATTTATGACAAATAATGTCTATTTTTTTAAGTCACCACCATTTGTACCAGAACGGATAAACAGAGATGTAAAATTTTAGATTTTGACAAACATCTTAAAACAATTGGTGTGTTGGTAGAGAAACAATACTAAGATACAAAATTCGATTACTAAACCAATATTAAAAAAAAAAACTTGCTTGCGATCGAAAATGAATGCCGCACGTGGAACAAATATCTATTGGAAATCCGTTTCAATCGTCTTGTGTTGTCTAACTTAGCGTTTTCAAAACGTTACTCGACGTGGATTTATTAAAATATCAATTATTTGTTTTTGTTTATTTTCAATATTTTATCTTTTTTGGAGTTTACTCCTTAAGAATCGATTTTCATATAAGGCGCCCGGTATGAGAAAAATTTTTAGGAGTAAAATCTAGTGATCGAATGACCTCGTTACGTTTTTGGTGCGCAACCTATTCTGCGCACCTTTCACTTTCTGACGTGAGATAATACTACACTGAACAGTTTTAATAAATGTAAATAAAAATATATATATATGGGGGGCATAGTCCGGAGCGTGCTCGTTCGCGTCCCCTGCCAGTCTAATTAGACTGCTAATCCGGCTCGAAATGCGTACCGCAATGCGGGTTAGGGCGTCCCCCGGAGGCGACGCGTACCGACCCGCCCCCGTCGGTACGAACATCGGCAGTTGCGGCGATGGGGGCCGCCACCCATCACGCCTTGCCCAGTTAGGCGAGTCGAGGAGAACGGAGTGCCGGGTGGGCACGTGGAATGTAAGAGGTTGTGTGGAAGGTAAGTTGCACGAGCTGATATCCGTCATGGCGGACAAACAGCTAGACGTGCTCTGTGTAACAGAGACCAAGCGAAGGGGCAGCGACGCCTGCGATCTTCCTGGTGGCGGGATGGCTCTGTGGTCTGGTGTACCACAGAGCGATCGAGCCAGCATGGGGGTAGGAGTGCTGTTGTCCTCTCGCTTGGCCTCAGGTGTGAAGGATTACGGAATGTCTGATCCCAGACTTCTCTGGGTCCGTATAAAACTAGGTGTCACCAAGGTATTCATGGTTGTAGCATATGCTCCCGTAGGATCCTCGGTGGCATCAGACCTAGAGAAGTTTTGGGACAATGTTAGGGAAGTTCTGGATATGGCAGAAACCAGTGAACGCGTGATTGTATGCGGAGATTTGAACGGATGGGTGGGGACCAAGCGTCCCGACTATGAGGACGTACTTGGTCCATTTGGTGATAAGAGAGTGAACGACGCAGGTAGGCTCATAGCGGATGTATGCATGGAGAGAAACCTTATTGTGTCAAACACATTTTTCCAACATAAGGACATCCATATGTATACATGGAGAAGGAATGAACAGAAAAGCATAATAGATTTAATTTTGGTAGACAGTCGCCTCCGAAGCAAAATATTGGACGCAAGAGCCTACAGGGGCTCCACAGTCGATACGGACCACTATCTCGTTATTGCGAGATTTAGTGGTCTGTTCAGAAAGTGGAGGCACTGGCGAGAGCGTGTCCACTTCGGAGGGCTTGAAAGAATAAAGGTTGAAAGGTTGCAAGAAGAGTGTGTAAGAGAAAAGTATGCAGAGGGTGTCCGAGAACGGCTGACGATGGCAAGCCAGCCGCAATCGGACATTGAAGAATGCTGGATAGTATTGAAAGAGAGTATGGTAGATACAGCGAAAGAAGTATGTGGAAGTTCAAAGAAGCATAGAAAAACAAATGGTGATGCATGGTGGGATGCGGAAGTGGCAGCTTCCGTAGAGCAAAAGAAGAAAGCGTGGCTGGACTATGTCTCTTCTTTGAATCTGAATGACAGTATGACTGAACAGAAGAAAGAAATATATCGGCAATGTAAGAATGACACCAAGGCCTTAGTGAAAGAGAAACGTGATAGAGCAAGTATGAGTGCAGAAGATAGGCTGACTAAAAACTTCGAGGGTAACACCAAACTCTTTTGGAGGGAGGTGAAGAAGTCTCGGGGTGGTTGGTCAGCCTTCAGAATGAATAAAATAAGGTCTAAAGGTGGAGACATTCTCACACAAACACAAGACGTGTTAAGCCGATGGAGTGAATATTTTGGCGATATGTATGCGGATGCTACGGTTGGCGCCGGTGTTGGATGTGGTTTAGTAGATCAACATTCGACAACGGCGTCCTCCGATGGCATCAGTATGGATGAAGTTGAATGGGCGATAAGAAGTTTGAAAAATGGTAAGGCAGCGGGCATTGATATGGTGTCTGCCGAGATGATCAAGATTGGTGGCTCTTGTGTCTGGGAGGCGTTCCTGTTGCTCCTCAATTTATGTTGGAGCTCGGGAATGGTTCCCAGGGACTGGAATAGCGCAGTCATCGTGCCTTTGTTTAAAAACAAGGGTTCACGTTATGACTGCGCAAATTACAGAGCCATAGGCTTGACCAGTTTGGCAGCAAAAGTGTATGGAAAAATTATTGAAAGGAGAATGAGGATGGTGTCCGATGGTTTACTGTGTGAGTTACAAGGAGGTTTCAGGAGTGGAAGGGGATGCCTGGATCAAGTGTTCTCTCTGCGCAACATTGTGGAGAAGCATCTGGCTCTAGGTCAGAGGGTTTTCTGCAGTTTTGTGGATCTGGAGAGAGCATTTGACACGGTTGTACGAAAGGAACTTTGGGACATTTTACCGGAGTATGGTATTAACGGTAAACTGCTACAGGCTGTGCAGTCCAGTTACATGGGCTGTAGAGCCTGTGTGCGGCTGGATGATGGAATGTCGCCTTGGTTTGACGTCAATATCGGCGTTAAGCAGGGGTGCATTCTGTCAGCCAGGCTGTTTATCATATATCTGGATAAATGTCTCCAAAGGTTGAACGATATGAATGTGGGAGTCCAGATGGGCGACTCAGTGGTCACTGCTCTGCTTTATGCAGATGATGCAGTCCTGCTGGCACAGTCAGCGATTGACCTGCAGACCCTAGTCGACACAATGACAGAACATTGTAAGAAAAGGGGTCTACGCGTGAATGTGAGCAAAACCAAAATAATGGTCTTTGAAAGAGATAAAACCAGAACAGATGTAAGAGTAACAATAGGTAATGATGTACTAGAGCAAGTGGATGAATTTGTATATCTTGGATGTGGATTTAGCCGAGATGGAAGGTACACCACTGATATAGAGCGAAGAGTGAATGCGGGAAATAGAGTGAACGGAGCGTTGGGGCAACTTCTCGGCAGCCACCACCTCAGCCAGAAGGCACGTGTAGCAATACATAACGCAGTGCTTGTCCCAACATTACTGTATGGAAGCGAGAGTTGGGTATGCAGAAAAGAGTATGATAGTAAAATTAATGCGGTCGAAATGCGATCTCTGCGGAAAATCTGTGGAGTTAGGCTGACCGACCGCATTCGTAACGACGACGTAAGAGAGCGAGTAGGTATGAAAGAGAGTATTGGTGTAAAGATGCGAAAGGGAATGCTCGGATGGTTCGGACATGTGGAAAGAATGCCGAACGAACGCCTGGTTAAGAAGATATACAATGCGAAAGTGGAAGGATGTAGGTACCGAGGGAGACCGAGACTAACCTACCTAGACCAGATCGGTCATGTACTGAAGGAAGGTGGAGTCAAGAGTCTCCGAAACCGGCGAGCGTGTATGAAGAGAATTATGAATGTTGAGGAAGCGAGTGAAGTATGCAGAGATAGAGTTCTCTGGCACTCTGTTCTCTCTGCCTACCCTGCAAGGGATATGGCGTGATGATATGTATGTATGTATGTATGTAAAATATATATATTATTTTTAGACAAATGAGCTTTTTTTGTACCTGTTTTCATAATCGTACTAACCAAAACCCACTCAGAACGTTGAGCTGCCGGCTCTCTCGCTCATTGAACGAAGCACAATAGTACATTGACACTGTTCAGACGTCAATTTTATGTGAGAGTGTGGTATAACTCCAGACGGACTGGCCCGTGACTGTAGAGAAAAAATATCAACAATATGATCCTATCATCATCATCATTCTCTTGCTATTATTCCAATTACTTGTGGTCGACGCAATGTCTCAACATACATATTGTAAAAGTTATTGGCAACAGTTTTATGACCGGCTATCTGTTTGACGTCGACCCTCTTTGGCAATGTAATTGTTGATCAAACGGCATCAAGTGGAATTGACCCAGGTCGATATAAATGTCTTAGTCGACTTTAATGAAATCCACGAGCAAAGGGATGGTAGTATACGTAGTCACTACAAATATAGTGCAGTGTGACCCTCTCACTACAGAATTTAAAAATAATATTTAATTATAATAGTAATCAAACAGCTGGAATCAAATATTTTCTATGTCATTAATGTTATAACGACAAGCTAAAAAGTTCTCAATTATTATATAATTTTATATCGGCTCCCAGTTTCGATACCTGAATTCAGCTAAGTAAACGCTTTGAACGTCATAAGGTACTTATATTTCTAAGCAACGAACAATTTAGAACTTTACTTGTAAATGTTAATAAATACGAACAATAGTGATGCAGTTAAAAGATATGTATCTATAAAGGGATGTGTTTATTGTTAGTTCTAACTGGTTCTTCCATTGAGTTGTTCAAAATATATTGATCTTTATTAGTTTCATTCCGGACAAAGTCTCTTCAAAGGAAAGCGAACTTTTCTCAAGTTATACATCAACTTTATAAAATTAAATACATTGCTCGTAAATAGACTTATTAGTCTATTTATACTATATATTGAAATTTTGCTTCTACTTAACCAATATATATATTTAAATCTTATGTAAAATTATTTATATAAAATCAAATTATAAAACTAAAAGCTAATACAAGTAATTTTATCCAGTAAAATCGACGCCAAAACTGGCACGGTCCATTGGTTATCCAATAAACTAAATTTGTGAAATATTGCTATACTCTCCCTTAGACAAGCTGACCTAAGAACATATTCTAAACTTGGTTTGAAACTGTATGAATATTTAAATGAATAATTAATACCGGCCGCGGACTTGCGAATATAGTTCCTTCAATATTATATCTATTTCGAGGTTACTTGATTATCTAAGCCGTACTATTTCTTGCGGCTTTAGTTCGGTGTGGATTCACTAACAAATATATAACGAATCAGTTCAAAGCTTTCACCTTAATCAACACACCACATCCTACTAATTATAAGTTTGGACAGACTCCGCTACAGAAATAGTCTGGTAGGTATACTTTGTTTGAGAATACATGTGCGATACTACCATATATGGTACACTCATGCTTTATTGTTGTAAAATAGGAAATAAAACCTTATGTATCTGCCGCGTTTATTGTAATATAGAGATCTAACGTAAAGTCAGTCTAGGGCATTAACGATTGCAATTTATATGTAAAACGTAGTTATTATACTTCCCTTTACCTCCTCAGGTATAAAGAATAACGTCTAGCTGAGGCATCGGGTGATCGAACCGGGGAATAGTCCGGTCACCCGAAGTGAGGCCACCGCGTGAGGACGATGCCCCGACGGTGAAAGCTGTCGGAGCGTTGACTCGAGAGGAACCTGCGAGGGTAAACCGCCGGATGGGCCACCGAAGACAAAGATCGGGTACCGGTGGCCCGCTCGCACGGCGAAGAGAGGAGTCCCTTCAAGGCAAGGAAAAAAAAAGTAAAGGTATAAAGAATAACGTAACAGAGAATGTGGGCTTTGACTTGAGATGACTGGCCGGTGAGTGGCTCTTTCGTATTCATATACCCTGAAAGATTAGTGGTAGGATCAGGATTTTGACAGTTCTCTGTCTACAATCGCGGGCCAGTTCGTCCGAGGTAGTACCACACTCTCGCAGAAGATCGACGTCTGAGTAATGGCAATGTGCTATTGCGCTTCGTTCGGTGAACAAGACAGCCAGAAGCCCAACTGGGTGAGTTTGGGGTTTGTATTGGTAGGTAGTGGCTTAGATATACCCTTGGTATACCAAAGGTCCATGGACAGCAGTGACACTTATCATCAAATGTGCTGTTTGCTCGTTTGCCACCATAAACAATAAACAAAAAAATGATATATCGTGTGTAGTTTAAGACATGCCATTTAAATGGTAGGAGTTATCGAGGGTTGTTGATGGAGTCATAACTAGTGAGAATGTGTATAATATTTTCCATATACACAGAGACTACATTTTCAATGTTATATGTTTCTTTCTCACGCCTCTCCTAAGTGGTATTTAAAAGATTTAATCAATCATTATACAGCGGAAAACAAAACTTGCTAAATAAAACGCATTGCAAATACATAAATGACTGTGGTATTAGGCTAAGACGGCCAACCGTCCCGCTTTCTGCGGGACCATCCCGTAATGACAGTTGTAATCTCGATTTGCAATATTTAATTAAATACTCCCGAAAACCGACTAAGGCGTCCCGCATGTCCCATATTCCCCTTCGATCCGCTCGCGTATTCCACATCGAACATACGAACAACGAGGCACCACCGCAGCCGCAACGTATCGTCAAACATGTGTTCAGCTGCGTGCGCGTGTCGTCCGTGCACAGGGAGTCAGCTTTCAAAGGAGACCATGCCTACACAGGATTTATCGGTACAAAAGAGATGGTGCTCTATTAAAGAATAAGACATAAGGATCACCTCACTGACGTCATCTTAAAAAAAATTTTTTTGACAATTTAATCCATTATTTTACTCTATGATTTGACCATAATATTTCTTACTCTGTGTATTTGATAAGACTTGTTAGGATTTGCGTTTCGGCGTTATTTCTATTTTAATATCTATTACTTCTTTTTAAATGTTAGTTTCGTAAGATAATTGTGATTTTACAGTGTTTTCAATCATCAGTGACGAAATTGGCGCTTTTAGTGTTGTGTTACAATAACTCATGAGATAAAACTCCATTGCGAAATTTTGACGCTTTTGTGTTATCTATTAAGATTTTAAGAGACTTGACGGGAATTTGAAAACGTCATGTGGTGCTCTTGTATTATATTTGATATCTTAGTATTTTAACGTGTTATATTAGATAATTTTGATGGCATTTTAAGTAATATGAAGCGGCGGAACTACTGGGATGTAGTGAATATCATATAAAAGTGCTTTACAACGTTTTCGTTTTCCATCAAAATTCCCACAAGATACCATTAACACTGAGGCCATTGCACTGTTAATGGCGACAATTTGACTTAGACAATGACTAACTTGAAAGATTAAAAACGTGAAAATATTTATAACTCGACAGTGGCACCAATAGCTCGTATAAGTAGCTGATTGCCAATACATAAGAAGAAGAAGATTTTAAGAGATAGAGACTCATTATATTTGTGAGATACTGATACTTTTTGTTATTTTCTACAAAGGCTGGAAAATAAACTGTAAAGTGCGTAAAACTGTGGTATGACTTCAAATAAATATCGTACAGAGAATGTCTGACATCTTGTTTTATTTAACCATTGTAAATCCCTTTACAAAGTATTTTCGTTTGTTGTTTTTGCACAATTTTTATACATTCGAATACAGGTATGTACATCAATTGTATTGTGCAAAAACAGCAATCAGAAATTCGATAGCTGAATATTGTTTTGAAATGAGCGGGATATTTAAAAATATAATTACATTTTTAAATATCCCGCTCTACGAATGTTTTCGATAGAATAAACTGGGGCGCTAGTGTGCACGGTGCACACTAGTAAGCAATTCTAAAGTATGAAGTTGTCTTTCTTCTCTCTGAGTATATTGTTCTGTGCGTCCGTGTGTCATGCTGTGTGTGGTATACGCTACCGTGAGTGTGTTTGATTGCTTTGTTTTGTTTCGCGCGACAATTACAAGAGAGACAGAGATAAAAAGGCTCAAGCTCAAATAGTGCTGGAGTATCTGTTATGTCTTTAAAAGAAGATAGTTTGTGCTACGAAATAAGTTACGTGGCAAATTATGTGAATAACGATGTCCTAAATAGATTGGAGAAGATGAATAGCAAAAAGTTTCAAAGACAGCGGAATACCATTCCAGAATTACCTGGGCATAGTCCAATACCTTCTTTGTTTGCCAGGAACAAATGTTCCTACGGAACGAGTATTTTCCTCAATGAATAGCTTATGGTCATCCGAAAAATCGTCACTAAAAGTAGAAATGTTACGTGCAATGCTAATTATAAAATTTTATATGGCCAGCTGTGAAAACTTTTTAGACAGCCTAAATCAAAACCCAGAACTAGTAAAAAATGCCACTCATGTGAAAAATATGACTTTAAAAATAAATGTTAATTCAGTAGTAGTGTTGTTTGTTTCTAACTTAAGTACACCACCAACAAGTCCAACAAATCCTCAATCTTATTGTGGATAGTAGTGGGTGTCCCCTATTGACTTATTATAAAGTTGGCCGCCTTATATTAGGCTATATTCCTTTTGTTTTATCGCTGTGGAAACGCATTTACGCACTATTCCCCGCCGGTGACAGACGAGAGCGAGTGTGGGACTCACCGGCCAGCTGGAACCCGACCGGAATACCCACTAAAACCACAGCGGCCCCTTCCGCGCTTTTACGGGGAGCCGGAGAGATCGTCTACTGACATTCGATGCCCGGCACCCCCACGCTTGGCCTTCTGGTCACGTCCTATCGTCCCTCAAGGCGGTGGGAGGAGTTGCACATAACGGCTCCTCGTCCTCCCCGGTCGCCGGCAGCGAAGCGAGTCAGCTGACGCAAGCGCCTCGCGTTCCCGCTCCGCGGCCTCCTTCCTTTTTATGATGGCCTCGCAAAAGGAGGCCATCGACGACCAGCACCTGTCGCTGTCAAGCATCTTTGAGATGATGGTCGACAACGACAGGTCTCTCCCAACGACCGCCGATAGGACGTGGCGCTGGGGCCCCCAGGTAGGGCATACCTCCAGAGTGTGACGCGCATCATCTACTGGCGCACCACACTCGTGACATCCTGGGGCCCATTTTGTGCAGGTACTTACCAAAGACACCATGCCCGGTAAGCACCTGCAACATCCTAAAGCTTAGGCTGCCGTGCCTTCTATTAATCCAGCGGTGGAGATGTGACGCAACTGCCTCCACAGTCCCCCACCCTGCTACGGGGGACTCCAGATCTTCTCTCCACCGCTGAGTGACTCCCCTTCGTGCCACTTCCAGTACTCTGCTCAGTCTCCTTACGGAGACGTGCTCGTCGTCGGCCCGCGCCCACGCGGAGCCGGTAGACCTCAGCCAGGGCCTCGGCCACAAGTGGCCAAGGTGGGTCGCCCGCCAGTAACGTCGCTGTGGTCCATGACACCGTACGATAGCCCCTGACAGCCCTCACCGCCATGGCCCTCTCAGGGCGTCGCAGAAGGGCCCTGTTGCGGATGGTGAGGGAGTCCGCCCAAATAGGGGCACCATACAGCGCCATGGACCGCACCACTCCGGCGTATAAACGCCGACAGGACGAGGACTGCCTGTGTTTGGCAGAAGCCTACCTAACGCCGCGGCTGTCTTGACGAGCCTCGGAACGAGCTGGGCAAAGTGCGGCCCAAAACTCCATCTAGAATCAAGGTGCAGACCCAGATATTTCATCTGGGCCCGCACCGGCACAATGTCCCCAGACACGCTGATGTGTGCTCCTCGGGGGGGACCTCGACCCGGGCCATGAAATAGGAGGGCCTCGGTTTTCTCCACCGAGACCCTCAGGCCCAACATGCTGATCCGGCCCACGACGAGCGCAACCCCCTCTTCTGCCAATCAAGCAGCCCCAGTCAGGCCTCCTCACCGTGACGAAGGTATCATCAGCATAGCAGATGAGCCCCATCCCGGAGAGAAGCCGACCCCGTAGAAGCCAGACTAGGCTATATTCCTACCATTTTGAGAGGCTGTCAGTGGAATATTGAGAAGTAGAATATATATTGCATTCTGTAGATTGTTCTGTATTCAGTAAACTGCGACGGTGTCAGAGAAGGAAAGGAATGGTATATATTTGATAAATTTCTCTATCATTGTAAAAGTGGCTTCAGCCCAGCGGTGGGGAGTATATTAGCTGAGATGAGATCACCTAATTGTTCTAACAGTCGGTTTTTAATTTTTAGCAGTATCAGTAATATATTGTTGATAATGTTGGCGAGTATAAATAACATGTATGAATAAACAACACAAAACTATTGTTCATTGTCAAACAATAAGCCAGCCTTAAAGTAGGACGTAGAAAAGCGAAACCTTGCAAAGCATATTTCATTTCACAATAGTTTAATTTGAAACTGTATGCGCCGCCGCGCGCCGGGAGCGCGGCATCTAACTCACGACCCGTACTATTACACGTCACGGAAACTCATTTGAAATACCTCTATTTAATTGTATAAAGAAATATTTCATGAAATTTTGATGCGTGTTTATTTATTTAGAAGAACTACTTGATAATATATTAAGAATTGTTCATATTGTACTAATATTGAACGAATAAAAACAATTTTCCATGTGCTGACGAAGTAAGAATACAATTTACCATCCCTTATCTTGCCCGTGGGTGATCGTAAGAGACGAATAAGACGACTAACTAAATAATATCTATATAACATCATCTATGCAAGAGAAGGAAAAGTCGTAATAAAACCATTTATGCCAACCCATCTGACCAGCGTAGTATATTAGGTCAATTTCCCTACTGTTTTAGAAGAAGCTCGAGCCCTGCCTGTGCCTGAGTGGGACGTATATGAGCTGAGAAATTAATTTCATGTTAAATTTCACTTAGTATCTATCTATGTATCTATCAATCTAATATCTTGAAAGGAGTATTTCTTATATATTTACTATAAAATATATACTTATTTCTATATTTTCATAATCTCAGCAGTGGCACCAGTGATTCCATGATATTTAGTGTGCAGGAGTCTTCGGGGGTAATATATTGATTTAGTTAGGTTTCATTTATCTAAACTATCGTTGGCTCAAAACTATTAGTATATGATGGTAAATTTAGCTGCTGTCATTGAGAATAGGCATAGCTCTGTTGGGAAATCAAGCAGTCTAATCCAGATAGCTCCACTTCGATCTTTAGTTTCCTGTTATTTATTATTTCCTTTTGTATGTTTTATTATTTTTATTTTACATTATATTATGAACTATTTTTTAATATCTAAACATATTTTTCAAAAAAAAACTACTATAAAGAAAATACCTAACTATTCTTGGTCATCTAAATGCTTTTATTTAAGAGAAGTAACTTAAAAAAGCCGAGTCTGCTGAGTTTCTTGCTGGATCTTCTCAGATGGTAGATCATTAAATAAATTTTAAACACAATGTAAATTTGACAATATGTAATTGCCATTTATGAATCGGGAGTCAAAATTAATAGCAGCAGCTCTTCAGTGAAACTTTGAATATCAACTGGAATTGTCAACCTATCTGCTAAGTGCATGATTGTGGCTTTATTCCCTCATAGTATATCAAAAAGTGAAAAGCCAGATGAATGGGACTGAACTTGCTAAAATTTTTGCAGTATTTTTTTAATTCCTGATAACAATAGACATACAGGGTCCTATATACAGGGTGAAAGGGGACCGCTCCCGAAAACAAAGACAGGTAACCCTACTAGTCCTACTTGTAATGATAGGCTAGAAAAAAAATCAATTCGGATGAAAAAAAAATTTTTTTTCACCTCGCGTGGTTGTTGAACTCTTGAAAATATGATCGTGAGTTTTGAATAGATTGCGTCTTTTCTCATCTGAGTATAGTTACGTATTTTTTATGCAATTATCGTTACATGGCATTGTCCTAATACGATGGAATGAGAAAAAAAATAAAAATTCGTTGTGAAAAAAATTTTTTTTTCATCCGAATCGATTTTTTTTCTAGCCTATCATTACAAGTAGGACTAGTAGTGTCACCTGTCTTTGTTTTCGGGAGCTGTCCACTTCCACTCTGTATATATTGAATAAATGATCTTCACTGTGCGATTGACGAACAACGTACGATAATGATTCAGCCTATTATTTGTACATATATATATTAGTTTAATATACATAATTATGAGATCCTCCTGTACTCCTCTTTCCTCATATTGCAAAATTTATGGTCAATAGTTTTATGACCGGCCGCCTGCCTGACGACAAACCTCTTTATGAATGTAATTGTTGAGCAAACGGCATTAGGCGGAGTTGGCCCAGGTCGATATAAAGCTCTTAGTCTTCTTTTACGACATCCACGAGTATATGGGTTTACTTCGCTGGTTAAACGTAAGCGACATCTTTAATGCTGATATAGGTGGTTTATTGGGATTTTTAAGATAATATTTGTATTTTACATGGACCTAAAATGTAAGCGTGCCGATCGCAGCGGCGGTTACTGGACGACTGCTTAGTTATAAGTACCTTACAATAAAATTATTATACATTAATAAAATTACATTATATGTATACATTATGTTATATGCATCTATGCGTCCCTTACAACGAGTAAAGTAAAGGTTGATAGTATTCGTAGCCGCTATCACACAGCAATATTATATGATGTTTAGGTATTATTAATAAAATTAACAATAAGTTAAAATATTTCAAATACATGAAGGACTACTATTTCCTCGACGCAAACATCTGCAAACTATAATATATTGTCAGATGATAACTTAGACGTTTCAGTATTTTTCTCGTTACCGAATATGAAATACATTACTCTGCTGAAGAAATTCTGGACAACGTTTTATCTCTAACAAAGAAATAAACGAGCCTCATAAAGGTAGAATGGTGCAATTATTTACAAGCAAATTATGTGAGAACGAGTGTTATTTTTACTCACACATTATGTTCTAAACCCACTCTCAAATTATGGCCGTCAAACAGATTATTATCTCCCCACATTCACAATAGAGGGCGCTAAACGAAACACCATGTAATAAACATAATCGCATTACGCCTAATCTTATTACACGGACTAGGCATTAAACTAGAGTCTCGTGCGTATAATTGAGCGAAAGTTTTTGAATAGGGCACCCCCCGTTCTCCCTTTTCGTCCTGCCATATTACGGTGCTGCCCGCGCGTCCTTGGACCCTTGAAGGGGAGACATTTTATATCTTTTGTCTAAATTTTAGATGTTACAGTGCGGGTCCAATTATATTATACATTCGTAATATAAGAAAGTTAATAACGGACGAAATCCTTTATTATTTATTTTACAGTTTATTTTTAAGTATTATATGAATACTCAGAATAACATTTTGTTTTTATATTTAAATGTCATATATTATGATGTAAGTCATTGCAGACCAATGAAGAGGGGACGAATTACGAGGTCGGGTGCTTACGCCAATGTGTCGGCTGGCTGTATACGACACAAAAACTGTTCTCTTTGCTGCAGTAAGGTGTAAAACTAATTCTAACTTCAAATATACTTTTCCTTTGAGAATGCACTTTATAAATTCATTGGAAAAAGAATTTAAACAAAAATAGTAATCGCTATTTTATCGTCATTACGCTGAATGGGTTCATTAGAGTCTTTGTTCTACTCGCCGGCTATTGTACCATTCAACAGAAACCTTTGAACTAACTAAAGCGAACTAGTATAAAAATGTTTAAAGATTTTACAATTATTATTTCAAAATATTAATATTATTTGCATTGTTTAATATGCAAATAAAACGATAGTATTTTTTAAAGACCTTTTTTACAATTCTGAATATAAAAGTCGGTAGGTAATCAGAGTACGGTACTATCTTAATAATAATTTATGCCAAAGGATGTCTGATAGAGCGATATCAATACTAAGTCGTGATCTGTAAAGCCTTGTTCGGAGTACATCTTGCTAATATATGGTAAATATCTTGATGGTTTTTGCAAACATTCCATTCCATTTGATGGAGTTTATCTCATTAGATTGCCCAATTTATTTAAGGCCATGTGTTTGGGGTGAAATCGCATCAAGAATTATGTTTCCTCTCAAAAAAGGACTCTTATCGTGCCACAGATCAGACATAATTTCCCCATTGATCGTTAAGTACCATATGTCTTCCTTATTTGAACCCAGATGAAAATATTCTTTCAATTTTAAATGATTAATATTATTTGATTGATAAAATCGCGCCAGTGACGGAAAAGTGAAGGGGACGAACGGTTGAGATGGTATGGATATGTAATGAGATGGAATAAAAGTAATGTCGTGAGGAAAGTTTTAAGTATGAATGTTGAAGGCTTTAGAGGTAATGGAAGAACAAAAAAAGATAGTAAGACTGTGTGAAGCATGACATGGTTAGACAGGGTGTGACTACAGAGATGACGTCTGATAGAACTGTGTGGCGGACATATTGTGTCAACCCGAAGTAATTGGGACAAGAGCTCCTGCTTTTATTATGATGATGATTGATCCAATAATGTCACTTAATGGATAACTAATACTAATAGATAGCACTTTTATTGAGATCCAAAATATATTAAATAGTATTTTTTATAAACATATAGCTTAGATAATTTTTGGAATATGTACGATGGAAGAAGAGTACACATTGCTTCGACCACAAGTAATGGAACAAGAGCAGGATGAAAGTGACGATTTTAAAAATTTTGCAACTCGTCATCATGATCCTGCTTCTATGCTATTTACTTGTGGTCGACGCCAAATTTACTTTTCTTCTACCATACATATTTCAAAAGTGGCAATAGTTTTATGACCAGCCAAATGCATGATATCAACACTCCTTGGAAATAAATGTAATTGCTGACAATATAGCATAAGATATAGTTGGCCCACATCGTTGTTATTGCAACTATATTATTTTAATTGCTCGTTTTCGAATTACCCTTATCCTAACTCTATAAATTATAATGATATATAGTCTTTTTACTTCAAATAACTTTTCTCGAATCAATATAGGACATCTTCAGACTGGTTATTATTTAATGTTATTTAATTATATTTTTAATTGATTACTTTTATCTATATGATATTATAGTTTGTATGTGTGTGTGTGTGTGTGCGTGTGCGTGTGTGTGGCCGCATTAGTCGCCGCAGTGAGTTCACCAATTTGTTATGGCAACAAGTTGGTAGACGTGTCTCGTTTGAAGCGTCATTACGTTTTCATTTAGTTGAGTGCCGTTGTGAATGTCGAGTCGAGATAGACAAATACGTTTTGGACGCTCGCTGCAAATCGTTTGCGTATTATCATAATATAAACTTAGTGTGACAGTCGTTACAGTAGCATCGCTGTGACACGTTTTGATATTGAATTTAATATTCGATGGCTACTAATGATTATTAGGTCTTAGGTTCAATTTGAGATCGGGTCATCAGTCGGGTATCGGTTTTAATGGAGCTTTAGGAGGATTTAGTATTTAGTGCTCTTTAATTTTTAGAAGTTTTCCTATTAAGGTTAGTCCACAGGCGACGCAGAAATGTTTAAAATTAAATTATCTTAATTATCATCCAGGTATCGGTCTATAGAGATCCACTATTGGACGATTAAGTCCTTGTATAATGTTCTAATCGGTACTATTGTCAGGCAAAGAGATGTGCAGCTGATGTTTAGTGTGATGTGTAGTTTTTTGATTTACCCGATGAGTCCTCAGACAATTTTTATGATTTATATGGAAAAGTTAAGATTGGTAATATAATTCATTCTTACAAAAAAGTACTTTGATATTTAGAAAAATTCTCGATCAAAGTGCCGACATTAACGTTTGTTTTGAAAGTGGATTTTTTATAAGTTGTTTATCAGTGGAAGTACTTTCTTTATGTCTACGCTTTCAAAGATAAAGGTATGTTTTAATATAATGATGTATAATTACGACCCAGTATCAGAGACAAATTTCCATTATAATAAATGGTAATTGACGGATTAAAACTGTAGATAGAATACGGATGGGTCGAGGTTTGTTTCTATCGTGTATTTTCTTAACTTAATTTGTATTTACTTTAATTGTTGTTTTCTGTTGTAAGTAATATAAGTAGTATTCGTTACCCTTTACAGTAGATATTGTTAAACATTAATTAAAATAATATCAAAATGACAAAATAAAAGAATCCTATGCCAACTCTTCCATTCCTTAATTATTAAAAATAATATAAAAATATTAAGACTGCTGTTATTATTTGTATTATCATCATTATCTCAGTTGATTTACGTTCCACTACTGGGCTGAAAAACCATACAGGAGGGAAAATGTCCTATTGTACCACGCTGATCAGATGGGTTGATATAGAGTTTAATTTAGAAATATTTTTTTTATTGCTAATCGTGGCAAACGAGCAAGCAGCACACCTGATGGTAAATGTCACTTCCGCCCATGGACCTTTGCAATACCAAGGGTATATCTAAGCCGCTACCTACCAATACAATCTTCAAACTCACGCAGTTGGGCTGCCGGCTCTCTCGCTCACTGAACGAAGCGTAATAATAGCACATTGCCATTACTCAGACGTCGATCTTTTCGCCGGCGACTGGGGTGGCGCAGGCGCGTTTACCTGCGCCTGATGCCGCCCTAGCCGAGGCCGCGGATGGCTGGATCGGGGAATTAGTCCGTCACCCGCCGAGAGGCCAACCGCGTGAGGAAAGACCGACATCCTACCCGTGGGAGGGACGTCGGTCGAGGAGAGGGTACTCCTCGGGGGTATTCCGTCGGGCCGACCACTGACTGCCTACGCCCCTCTGTCACCCTGGACGAAGTAGTGCGAGGAGTGCGCCGACCGTAGCCCACCACAAAAAAAAAAGACGATTTCGATCTTTTGCGAGAGTGTGGTACCACCCCGGACGGACCGGCCCACGGCTGCAGACAGAAACTGTCAACGGCGTGGTCCTACCACATAAGACCACAGTTTTCATGCAGTAAAGCAATCTGCAGGAATATGACATTCCAGATTGGCCACGAAAATCAAGGAATCGCTACCAGTGGGCGGTCTACTGATGATGAGATGGAAACTATTCGAGTTATGAGGCTGCACACCTCCCTTCCGTCACCGCGGATGGAATGGTTGTTTTCAAATCATAGCCTGCCAAAAAATCCTTTAACCGTCTTTTAGAAACCTCACGGGCTGAAAAGATTTAATCGTCTTTTATGATCCTTATGAGAAAAATTAAGATAGTGAATGGTATTCTTACTCCATCAGCACTTTTAATTGTTATTTTAGCATCAACTTATATAATATACATACGGAAATATGAACAAGTCAAACGATTATAATGACGATATTGTGCAACGAAGCAGTGGAGTACTCTGAGCACGCACTCATATTAAATTGTTCGCCCCCGCCCGTGCACCGTGCACTGTACGTCGAACAACCGAGTCTTCAATCTTTCTACAACGTGCTCTAGCGAAAGTTTCTTGTTAAATTTTATAGAACCAATCTTATGTTCTCACATATGTACAAATAGTTTTAGATATTTCATTTTTACATTGAAATATATTGAAACTAGTTTCTTGTTAGACTTGATAAATGATGAATATATCACTTAAGTGTATATAAAATACAGATAATATATATAATAACACTAAAAACCTTCAAGCACTTTACCACCATATTCAGCGATTTACTACCCAACCAGTATATTTATACATAAATATAAAAAATACGAAAGTCACTCCATGTCACGCTAGAACCTAGCCTATATGAAATTAAAATGTTACTAATTACCTATAATAAATAATCCAGTTGAGAATTCAGACTGAGCTGAAAAAAAATATCAGGCGATGAATGCAAATTGAGTGTGTACTATTCAAAAAATTGAGTAAGTGTTTCTCATTACAATATTCTTCAGTATCAGTAAGTCGAAAATTATAATCAGTGTACACTAATAATTACTTACAACACGTAAAAGTAACTATGTATAAGTAAAGTCATTTGACATGATCAGAAGAACTGTGTTGGGGATTGCTCTACAAGAATACAAAATACCAAACATTTTTGATTAAATCCTAACTCAAAAACTTGGAGTTAATATTGTACGTATAATATAGTTAAAAGCATTAGAGACATATGAGAATACAATTGTAATATCACGACATTGAACAAAAATCGACTACAAAAGAAATAAAAAATAGTTTCAGCAATAGCGATAAGTTCACGCGGCGAGGAAATAACAGAGCCAGCTGAATCATTGTGGAAATTGAAAGTATAACGTGAGGCGGACGACGACGTGTGAAGGGAACGAGCCGAGATATGAACGAGCCGTAGACAATATAGCCAAACGTACAGCCCATACACTTATTTGATTTTGCACCAACTGCCATGGATATAATAATCGTTGATATTATTTTTTATTCTTTTTAATATACCACTGTCAAATGCTAGATACTTTTATAATATTGGAGATACAATTACGGTAAACCACACAACAAAATTATCCGTGTGGTGACGGAGTAAGAATACAATTCACCACCCCCTATCTTACCCGTGGGTGATCCTAAGAGACGACTAAGGGATATAAAACGCATATAAGATCTATGCAAGAGAAGGAAAACTCGAAACAAAACCCTATACCAACACGTCTGACCAACGCGGTATAGTAGGTTAACTGCCCTCCCATTACGGAGGAGGCCTGAGCTCAACAGTGGGATATATATGGGCTGTGATGATGATGATGATGACACGACAAATTATTAAAAATAAGAGAAGGAAAACTCGAAATAAAACCTTTAAGCAATACGTCTGATCAATGTTGTTTATAGATCAAATCTGCTCCCATTGTGGAGAAGACTTAAACCCAGCAATGGTACACATATGAACCGAGAATATAATGACTAAGGAATATATTCTTGTGCTATTAAAAATTTAATAGGCAGTACTAAAAACAAAATAACGTTTATATTCGGAAAAACCCGTTAATATTAAGATCACTACACTTTTAATGTTGTTAAATTAAATTATTTATTTGTTATCTTTTAACAATAAAACTTACGTATAAATAAAAAAGTTAACAAGCGACTAAACAGTACTAAGTGCTATTCATTTATCTCCGACAGCGGAACATAAAGTTAGTAAATCAAAAGCGTATCATGCTTACAAAGCACGTAGAACGACAAAACGAAACGAAACTTGCAACATCAAAGATACATCTGTACCGTCGACATTATCGTCCAGAAATAAAATCGAACTGACTTTTACTAGTTCGTTGGCGTCCCTAATAAAAGCCGAGCGGTCGGGGCCGGGCCGGGCCGCGGCGGCCCTCGGAGGCGTGTGAATTTCCCACTTTCCCGTCAAAAAGAGAATAAATTCGCTTAGGCGGGGCGTTTTCTTCACATGCAAATTATTATTATTGTGCCAGTTTTAGTATTAGCGGGCGTTTTATTGCGTAAGCTACGCAGTTTCCCCCCATTTTTTTTACGGTTCAATGGCACTGTATACTGCTTTTTGGTATATAGGCGTCGTGGCATCCTTGACTCGACGTGATGCGGGTTACCGTTTTCGTCGTAAAATCAATTGTTCTGTATACTGGGAATTGAATTTCAGTGAAACTCGGGATATGAGTGTGCATGAGATGTCACAAAGGGTCGTCGCTGTGCGATGAGAATGTTTTGTATTATTCACGCCGATGTATCCGCGCCCTTGGAGTTCAATAATTCGTATCTATAACTATAATCTATGTGAACTAAAATTATTTTTGTCGATTTTATGTTTGTTTTTGACTTTTACTTACTCGATATTTCAAATACTTTTCAGCACTCGTAGTCACAACCAATTATTGCTCCCAGTTAAGAGACATATGTCTGTATTCATTGATTGGACCAAAAGAGAAGTATATTATTTATTTATATGATAGAGGCTCTTTCGGTATGTAGGTGTAATAACAATACATTACTACACGTTCCTATCTTGTGCATTTTAAAGCACATCTAATGGAACACTGACAGAATAGGAAAATTTAAAATAAAACCTAATACCAAATAGTTTGATTAGTGTTGTATTATCTAGGATACAGTAATAGTGAGACACGTATATATAAGCTGAAGAATACAAATTCAGAATCTCTTTGTACATAATTAATCGGATTTATAAAAAGGCTCAAAGTCGTTCGCGCGTAAAAAAACTTCTTGATATCTCTAAACAATAAAATTCAGAACACGAAAAGCCGCACGACTACAACTTAATACTCGTAGGTATAATTGGTATAGCCCAAAGAATTAGTTCACTCAGGTGGCAATTGGCAGATCACTTCGATTTTATTTTTTGTCCTTGAATTTTTACACTTCGAATATAGATTTTGAATTATTATATTTTAAATTGATGAGAAGAAACGGTTCTCGAGTGGCGACTACGATTCGTAGTAATGAATATCCTCATCGCCGATTTTAAAAATCAATGAATGCTAAATGATTTTCTGAATAGCATTCTTGTGGGGAGAGATATATGCGATAGTGGATGGACCTATACGCTGATGAACTGGGCTTTATTATCATCTCAGCTCACACCCGTTTCAATACTGGGCTCGAACCTACTTCACAATAAGAGAGAAATTGACCTATTATACTATGTTCGCAGATGGGTTGCTAACCAAAACCCTATGGTTTTATTTCAAGTACTCCTTCTCTTATATAAATGTTATCATCATCATTCTCCTACTCTTATCCCAATTACTTGGGTGGATACAATATGTGCTCTTCTTTCATAGTAGGTACATATTGTAGAAGTTATTGGCAATAGTTTTATGATCGGCTGCCTGCCAGACGTCAACACTCCTTGGAAATATAATTGTTGACCAAATGGCATCAGATGAAGTTGGTCCAGGTCGTTATAAGGCTCTTAGTCGTCTTTTACAACATCCACGAGCAAAGTAAGGGTTGATAGTATTCGTAGCCGCTACAACACAGCGATCTTATATAAATGTTATATGAATACTTTATTCTGTATTCATCTTTTACGACACCCTCGAATAAAATATTTTAGTGACAGGACCACACTGAGGACAGTTCTCTGTCTACAGCCGCGGGCCGGTCCGTCCGGGGTAGTACACACTCTCGCAGAAGATCGACATCTGAGTAATGGTAATACGCTATTGAGCTATTGCTATACCATTGGTATGGCAAAGGTCCATGGGTGGCAGCAACACTTATCACCACGTGTGCTCCTTGCTCGTTTACCACCATTAACATTAAAAAAAAAAGGTGGGTAATCGTATTTTAGCCCGTTACCACACGGACATATAGTGACGGAGATGAACTGGACTTGACTGACGACAATTAGTACACCTAATATGTAGGTAGTGGTGGGCAGGTTGAAACAGCGCCACCTAGCGTACGCGTAGACAGTTTACGACGCACTCGGACGCTTATTGGTCGTGAATCACCATCGCCAGCGCGCAAATGGCTCGTAAACTATAGCAACAACTATTAATGGAGTTTAAGTACGCCGACGTACGCTGTTTATTGCTCTGTCGATGTTACACTGAAGGGTAAATAGTTTTACACGTCGTAATAACTAATAATCTATATTGGTAACGTAAACTTCAACGGTTTTGTTTGTCTTTATTATCGTGAACCCCAAATTTTAGGTAATACTTAATGCTATAACATCTCAACTCATATATGTCTCATTATTGAGCTCAAGCCTCCTCCATAATGGGAGGGGACCTTGATTTGATTGACTTGATTGACCTACTATACCACGCTGGTCAGACGTGTTGGTATAGGGTTTTGTTTTGAGTTTTCCATCTCTTGTATAGATGTTATATAAGTTTTATATCCCTTAGTCGTCTCTTACGATCACCCACGGGTAAGATAGGGGGTGGTGAATTGTATTCTTACCACGTCACCACACGAATATCTTTATAAATGATACAAAATATCAATGTTATTTGTCATTTATATTATTATATAGATGGCTTAGTAGTTAAGATGATGATCTATCATATCAAGTATTACGGGTTCGTATCACACACAGGACAATACTTAGATATCATAAATTGTTGTCTGGGTGACTGGGTAGTAAACAATTAATAATTTTAATTAACTTATTAGTAGTAGGATAATATTGTTGACAATTTTCTGTCGACAGACGCGCGCCGGTCCGTCCGGGGTAATACCGCACTCACGCAGAAAATGGTCGTCTGAGCAGTGACAATATGCTGTTGCGCTTTGTTCGGTGAGCGGGAGAGCCGAAATCCTAACTTTCAGGATGGGTTTGGAGGTTTTCATTGGTAGAAAGCGGCTTAGTTATAGCCCTGGTGTTACACAGGTCCACAGGTGACAGTAACATTGATCTTCAAATGTATTGCTTGCTCGTTTGTCACCAAAAGCAATAAAAAAATCTGTTTCCTTAATTGCTTATTTAGTTAAACTCACTAATTCTAAATAAAATTCTATATCAACATGTCTGAATAGCGTAGGTTAACTTGTCTTTGCATTTTTTTTTCTTGTGGTAGACTATGAATGTGGTCGCGCCCCACCAAATCGGTCTGGGGCGGCGGAAGAGGCGGCGCGCAACCCCATAGACCCACCCTGCAAGAACTCCTCTCTTCGCCGTGCGAGCGGGCCACCAGTACACGATCTTTGTCTTCAGTGGCCACCCGACGGGTTAACCCTCGCGGGTTCCTCTCGAGTCGACGACGCCCCGACGGCGAAAGCTGTTCTCACGCGGTGGCCTAACTTCGGGTGACCGGACTACTAAACTAAACTACTACTAAACTTGTCTTTGCACTGCGGAGGAGGTTCGAGCCTAGTAGTGGGAGATGTTCGAGTTGTAACAGAGAAATAAAATGATTATATCTGTTTTAAAATGCTAACGCTGAGTAATCCTTAGCGGTCAGTTAGTCTACCAACATAAGGTACAAAAGATAAACACAAATTAATGTTCTAAGTCTGAGTGGTTTATTCTTTAGCGCGAACTGTTGTTATAACAAAAGATGAGATAACGCGTATTTTACTACAAAAACTCGATTCATTTGCTAGTGTGGTAATGTGTTAGAACATTGTGTATCACCTCTTCCTCATTATCATCATCTCAGCTCATACATGTGTCACTGTTAGGCTCGAGCTTCCTCCATAATGACAGGGAAATTGACACGCTGGTCAGGCGTGTTGATATAGGGTTTTGTTTCGAGTTTTCCTTCTCTTGCATAGATGTCATGTGCGTTTTACATCCCTTAGTCGTCTCTTACAATCACCCACGGGTAAGATAGGGGGTGGTGAATTGTATTCTTACTCTGTCACCATACGGAAATACCACTCTCTTATATTCTCTTTGAAGTCGTAAGAACCAATTAAGGACACATCAGTGGAGTATAGCAGGTCTCTTCTATGAAATGTATAGTACCAATTGCTATCGCCAATCGACCTACCAAGTATGCCTATTGAAGCGTCATATTTCATTAGTGGAGAAAGACTTTTATTCTACAGTGGACTTTAATAGGTTGATAATTATGTGCCAATATTCTCCTGATCTTATCCCAATTACTTGGGGTCGACGCAATAAGTATGTACTCATACATATTGTAAAAGTTATTAGCAATAGTTTTATAACCGGCCGCCTGTCTTCATTCAAGACTCCTTGAGAATGTGATTGTTGACCAACCGGTATCAGTTGGAGTTGGCCCAGATCGATATAAAGCTGTTAGTCGACTTCTACAACATCCACGAACAAAGTAACATTTTGGTTGACATTAATAAATGTAATTACAAGTACAAATATGAATATTTATTAGATTTGTTGAAGTTTGAATGTATTGTGTAAATCCAAAGCTCTAACACAATGGTTCAAATTAGCTAAATCCGGTGTCGAATGAATTTCATTAGTGGAGCGCGAGAGGCGGCGGCGCGTCACTAAATTCGTCTGAACATTGTTGTCCAACAATCTGTTGCTCGGGCGGTTTGTGACTCAACATCGCTCTGGACCGCGAGTTACCTAACATACAATTCAACGATATGGAAAATACTATTACTGTATTATTAATTTTGTTTATTTATGTATCTATTTTTAACAGTTTTGAGTTTATATCTTGAAAATTATATATACTTTGTTTTAATATTTAAAAAGATAAGAAGCTTTTGTGTGGCAAGTTATGGTTTGGAAACACTACGCCCAATCCATCTACGATGATGGAAGGACGACGAGCGATCACATAATCTATCCAAAGCTCTATCCATCGTCATTTGATTGAGCACCGGTATTGGTCTCATGACCATGGTGGTCATGCCGGTTTACCGTTTTGTGTTGAACGTAGGAGGCCTACGTTCAACACGTTAAGTTGATTATGAAAATGAATTTAATTATGGAATTAAATTGTTAATTAATAATTAAATTAATTCTCATCAATTCATCTCAAAAAGTCTAAAGCTAGTTAGATATAATAGTGAAAGAAAAAAAAATTAATGAATTTGTAATATTTTGTATTTTTGTCGGAGCGTCGTCCTCATGCGGTGGCCTCGCTTCGGGGCGACCAGACTAATCCCCGGTCTGGTCACCCGCTGCCTCGGCTAAGGCGGCCTCAGACGGAGGTACTCGCGCCTACGCCGCCCAAGGCGCTGGCGGCGGTGCTTGTCGCTATAGAGGAGTTCCTTACGGGCACGCCACGCCGCTTCCTTCTGCGAGATGACTGTCTCGCATCAGATAGAGTTGTCCTAGATAAATGTAGAGATTTCAGTCGTATTTCACGACACCCACGAGCAACCTGAAGGTAGGTAGTAATCGTACACACAGTAAAGACGATAATGCGAGTCACAATATGCTTGTTATACTTATCTACCCACACTGGCCTAATTGGTAAGATTGTTGGAACGAATTGCCAATAGTTGTAGGTTCAAATCCCATGTGTGGTAATCATTTTTCACTTGTAAATAAGTTTATATAATTTTCCTTGTCTTTAGAAAACAAAAAAATCTTTCGTAAGTCAATCAAACAGTAGTATGGTCTGATTTTCACATAGAAATATAAACATTCAATTATTAAATGACGTGACTCGATTCCACGTGACGTGGCATGTTAACGCTAATGGCCGTAATTGAATGTACAAGTTTTTGACACATCTCTATAATGTTTGCTGCGCTGTTTATTGAAATGTGAAATCAATAATAAAAACTAGACTCCTATATTTAATTACTAGCTGACCCGGCACACTCCGTTCCGCTTAACAGTTAATGAATGAACAGATTTCGATTAATTCAAAATTATTAAGTTATTGTTTTTATTGTGATTATAAATAATAAATAAATTTAAAAAAAAACCTACTATTTTAATGATGTGCCAACAAGACGAAAAAGCATCTTGTGATATACGACATTTTTCTTCTTGTGCGTTGAAAATTATCTAATTCTTGGTCTTGAAGATTTGGTCGACGATTTCGCATTGTTAATCGAGCCGTTTCACAGGCTACCTCATTTTGTTCTTGTGATTGAGAAGCACAAAGTCGGGCCTGTTAGTATACTAACGCGGCGCTCATCACGTACAATATATCGTTCTTCTTCAGTGGTTTCATTCGCGATGTTTAGAATCCTAATTGCATTACAGCTTTGTAGGGTAATATTAGATCTTCTTGGTCAAAACTTTGTTAACGATAATTTCGATACAGTAAGATTTATTATAATAATACTGGTAGAAACTCGTACTCACTCACTCCCAACTCATACTCACAAACACATCAACCGGTCAACTTTAGTTTTTGCGGTATTTCCAAACCATAGACAACATAATATGAGCTGTCAGTTGCGTTTTATTATACCGTAAACAAATAACCGTTTAGACTGATATTTTGACTGACGTTTTTTATTGAATTTTTTTTGTTGATCTATTATATTTTAATATATATTCCCAACGAAGGCAAACTCAAAAAATCATAAAAATAGATCCAGCCGTTCTTGAGTTATAATAGGTGTAACTAAGTAACGGACACAAATTACGTCCAGAGTCAGAACAACCCATGGCCCACGGCACTCGGCACGGAAGATCGATACGCGATACTCTTAGCCATTACGAGATCTGTACACTCTATTAAAAGCCTTCTCTGTGTTCACTCCCTTTCTACCCAGTAACAATTCACGCAAACCATACAGTTTCGATCAATTCAATTCAATTTAATTAGTCTTCCCTTGCTCTTAAAGTTTTATACAATCATACATAAAATTTTCCTTACAAAATTACATTCATCTCGTGTCATCACATGTCTATACGATGTCAGAAGTTCACTTCTTAACTTTTCTGTCACTTGTGCAACTTTTGAAATTAGCTTTACACTTTTTTATATAAACAAATAAATATATTTATTTATTTATAAGTAATAAATTTTATCATCATCATCTCACCTCATATATGTATATATCACTCCGTAATGGAAAGGTATTTCACTTATTATACCATGCTGGACGAACGCGTGGGTATAGAGTTTCATTTGGAGTTTTCCTTCTCTTACATAGATATTGTATGCGTTTTATATCCTTTAGTCGTCTCCATTGAATAAAGTCAATCAAATTGAATTATTTATTATGTATAAGTAATAAATTTAATGAAATTTGATTCTTCATAATGTATGAGGGCACTGATCTCCTGTAAGGGCACTCACATATTGTCAATTATATATTTTGTGGAAATTAATCTTATAATTTACTACCGCATGGTAAAGCGGCCGGAAGTTGAAACGAACCGCTAGAAACTCAGCAGTTTTCTCATTTTTAAATTACTTCATTTAAATAAAATTTTATACAACATGTTTGATTACTATCAGCTCTAGTGTGATGCCTTTCGAATCAGAAGATATTTTTCTTCTTAAACATAATACAAAAAAATATTTCTGAATCATAGCCTATAATAATTGTTGATATTATAGTAGAGGGAAGCATGATAGAGTACGTAAAAGACTATATTTACCTGGGGCAGCTTATTTCTTTTGATTACTGTACAGAGAAAAAAACGCAGAGGAGAATAGCGATAGCTTGGAAAAAGTATAGGGCATTAAAGGAAATTATGAAAAATAAAGACATAAACATGAAAATCAATAGAAAGGTCTTTGAAATGGCAATATTACCATGTTTAACATACGGGTGTCAAACACGGTCACTTAGGAAAGATGTCGAAGAAAATCTTGCTATTTGTCAAGGAAAAATGAAGAGAAGTATGCTGGGAATAAGAGCCATTGATATAATAAGTAATAAGCACATAAGAAATATAACCCAAATTCAGGGTGTAAAAGAAAGAATAAGATTACTTAAATGGAAATGGGCTGGACATATATGCAGACTAGATGACAATAGATGGACGAAAATAGTTACAGAATGGGTACCAAAGGAAGGCAAAAGAAGTCGAGGAAGACCTAGAAGAAGATGGCGAGATATATTTACAGATATTTGTAGATCAGACTGGATGAGGAAAGCACGACAGTGAGATGAGTGGAGGGCTTTAGGGGAGGCCTACGCCGTAGAGGCGACCGCTGCAACTAGTTAGTAGATAAAACATTATATAAGATTATTTTATATTAGTACGTGTTAGAATATTGTAGTGGAAATAAAGGCTATTTTATTTTTATTTTTATAGCCTATAATCCATAACTGATCACGAGGGAACTACAAGAGCGGTCATCGATCCTCTCAACCACATTGGAGACAAAAGTGAGACTTACTACATATATCTTTAGTGGTAGGACCATGCCGTTGATAGTTATGTGTACAGCCGTGGGCTGGTCCGTCCGGAGTAGTACCACACTCTCGCAGAAGATCAACGCCCGAGTAATGGCCATTGCACTTCGTTAGGTGAGCGAGATAGCCGGAAGCCCAACTGTGTGGGTTTGGGATTTTTATTGGTAGGCGGCGGTCTAGCTATACCCTTGGTATTACAAAGGTCTATAGGCGGCTGTAATACTTACCATCAGGTGTGCTGCTTGCTCGTTTGCCACCATAAGCAATATTTTTTTTTGGGGCTAATCCCACCACACATTCACATCTTTGTACCCCTTGTAAGTCAGGGTCCACAATCGTCTCCATAAATGACACTGAGGTTTGACCCTGAGGCTGTCCCGGGATATAACTTTAATTGTCTTGGGACCCGCCACAAATTTAATTAGAAAAGCTTAAATAGGAAGAGTTGGAATGAAAAAATAATGACTCCATTTCTGCACTGCACATAGCTGTCACCAGCAGAGACGTTTACAGAAAAAGTACCGCTGTTCTTTGAACTTTGTTAGTGAAGATTTACAATCTGTGTATGTGTGTAATTTGTGTCTTATTATTATCATGATTTTTTTTTTTTTTTTTAGGGATGGGTTATGGTCGGCGCTCTTCTCGTACCACTCCGTCCGGGGCGATAGAGGGGCGTACGCACGCATACCCGTAACCCGCCCACGAACCTCGCCTACGTCGTTGGACCGGCCACTGGAGCAGCATGAACTTATCGTCAGTGGCCGGCCCGACGGAATACCCCCTGAGAGGTAACCTCCCCTTGAGCGACGTTCGGGACGTCCGGGGGGCGGACGTCGCTGCCTCCTCGCGCGGTCAGCCTCTCGGCGGGTGACGGACTAATTCCCCGGTCCAGTCACCCGCGGCCTCGGCTAGGGCGGTATCAGGCGCAGGTAATCGCGCCTACGCCGCCCCAGTCGCCGGCGGCGGTTCGCGTCTTCGAGGAGACGCTCCTCGCGCACGCGCTCCGCCGCCTCCTTCCGCGAGACTACTGCCTCGCACAAGGCTGCGACCGCGTCCCAGTTCTGACGCTGTCGAGCATCGCCCTGGCGATGGTCGGCAGCGTCAGGTCGGCACCGATGATTGCGACAAGTTCACGGCGCTGCTCTGCCCAAGCGGCACAAGCCTCGAGCGTATGCTGCGCCGTATCCTCGTCGCAATCGCAGTGGTGGCAGGACGGTGTACTCTCCCTCCTGACGACCGTGTACAGGTATTTGGCGAAGCATCCATGCCCCGTCAAAACCTGCACCAGTCGGAAGGAGAGCACCCCGTGCCGCCGTTCCAACCACTGCATCAGCACCGGCCGGAAGGCCTCCACAGTCCGCACACCGAACCGAGGCCTCTCCAGCCGGACTGCCCAACGAGCAATGACGTCTCGGCGGGCGTCGACGTACCAGGCGGTGAGCTCCCTCAGTGAGACCACACCGCCCTCCGCTCGCACCCCCGACACGCGCCGATACAAATCGGCGAGCATTTCCGCCTCCAGGTCCCACGGGGGAGTCCCGGCCAACAGGCACGCTGCCTCCGTCGCCACCATGTGGTACCCGCGTACGGCCCTGACCATCGTGGCCCTCTGTGGTCGCCACAGAAGAGCCCTGTGTCGGATGGTCAGGGATCCCGCCCACACCGGTGCGCCGTACAGGGCCATCGACCGGACGACCCCCAAGTACAGCTTTCGGCACGTAGCGCTCGGTCCGCCCACGTTCGGCATAAGCCACGAAAGGGCGGACGCCGCGCCGACGAGCCGTGGAGCGAGCCTGCGGAAATGCTCCCGAAACCACCAATGACCGTCGAGCACCAGGCCCAAATACCTCATATGGGCCCGGATGCTGATGTCATCCGAATTGACGGTGATCGAAACGCCGATGGGAGGACTCATGCGGGGCCCATGGAACAAGAGGGCCTCCGTCTTGTCCAAGGCCACCCTCAACCCCAGCGCCTCGATCCGCCTGACGATCTCTTCGGTGCCGAGAGTCGCCAGGCTTGCCGCCTCCTCCAGCGTCCCACCGCGGGCTGTGACGAGCGTGTCGTCGGCGTAACAGATTACGCCCAGCCCGGGTGGGAGGCTCCCTCTCAACGCCCAGTCGTAGCCGATGTTCCACAGGGTGGGTCCGCGGACCGACCCCTGTGGGACACCGCACGTCATGGGCTTTCGCGCAACGTCCCCTACTCGGTTGGTGTAGAGGACACTGCGCCCCTCCAGATAGTCTGCCACTAGCCGCCTCAGGTAAACTGGCACTCCGTGGTATCGTAGCGCCTCCCTGATGCATCTAAATGGCAATTATCATGATAAGAATCTCTTTGTTAAAATAGCTATACTTGTGATTATTTAGAGCTTATTAGTTTCTTCTTCATGAAAAGTACCATTCTCTTTTATAAAATGTCTAAAAATATTGTATTCTTGAAAATATTGACCTATCTTTTACTTATTACCCATCTGTCTAAAGTCCAATATTAGACTTACGCCACTCCACGAAATGGGAAAAATTGCTAAACCTCCACATGACAAATGGGTTCGTGATCGCAGTTGATTCTATATATATCTTTCTCAAGAGAGCAGTACTGCCTTCTCCCATAGTGCTCCTATAGCCAGTTTTTAAATCACCCTTGGGTAAGAAAGCGTTGGTGATACATTATATAGTTACATGTCACTACTATAAATAAAAATATACATTCAATATATGTAAATAATAATTAGATACAATACAAATACAGACATTTAAATACATATATCCAAAGGTAATCTGTAATTAAAAAAATCAAAAAACCCGACTGCGTAAAAAGTCACCAAACGTACGTACGTACATAATAAAAAAAACTGAAAAGAAAAAAACAAGCACTTAGTTGTCCGGTGGTCTAGAATTCCATAATATATTATTGAATAAATACTATTGCAGAAAATGAAATATATTTTAATAATAGAACATGACAACTGAACAGTCGGGATCCTTTATTCGACAGCAAATCTAATTTTTCAATGGATCCCCACTGTTCAGTTGTCATGTTCTATTATTAAAATATATTTCATTTTCTGCAATAGTATTTATTCAATAATATATTATGGAATTCTAGACCACCGGACAACTAAGTGCTTGTTTTTTTCTTTTCAGTTTTTTTATTATGTACGTAGTTTTGGTGACTTTTTACGCAGTCGGGTTTTTTGATTTTTTTAATTATTTTTTTTATTTTATGCTTTTTAGTTATAAATACCTAGGTAGCTATAGTTATCTTATTTATTAATAAGTAGGTAAGTACCTAACTATATATAGTTTTTCGACTGGAGTTGAGTACTAAATCGTTAGAAATTGGAGATGTGCGACCGCGTCAGCCATTTGATAATTTAGGTAGGACTACCTATGGTATATTGGACAATATACCTACTAGATACTTCAGTATATGTCCATCCACATCCAGTTATATGAATTATTCGTCTTTTCATCGTAAATTTCTACAGTCTAAAAAACGTATATGTGAGAAAGGTTGTTATGAAAGTTTAAATCGATATAGATCCTAAACGGCCAGTCAAATCGAAAAATGTTGAGAGAAAACTAAAAATGATTTTTAAATACCTATTTAACGATACCCCACTCGATATAGTTTGTTTACTTTATTTTTTTTTATTTTCACAATATGGCGTCCAGTAGTCGCCATATTGAATTTTCAATAACGTTATATCTTTAGTGACACTCGCCGGATTAAGAGGAATCGATTGACGTGCGAATCATAAAAATCGGCCCAGGCGTTTGGTATATATAGTGCTTCAAAGGAACATACAAACATACATATGTACATACATACATACATAAACTGTTAAACACAATACCACTCCTTTGCAGTCGGGTAAATAAATAACATATCAAATATTGATATCTACCTAAAGATTCTATGAATTACTTTAAATAATATTTGGCAATCCTTTACACAAACAGCAAGAAAACATATAATGAATAAATAATTCGAGAAATATCAAACCTTTAGAGGCCTCTCTCTTAAAACATGGATATATTAATGATATTCCCACAAAAGCGCAATCTTGTCCAGAAATAATGATTAGACATATAACCCTGCTATCGAAGACAAAGATCGGGTTCCGGTGGTCCGTTCGCTCAGCGAAAAACGGTGCATTGCCGGGCAGGTCTATGGGATCGTGTGCCGCCTCATCTATCGCCCCGAACGGATCTGGCGTAGTGTGACCAGATCATAGCCCGTGGCAAAAAAATGGCATGTAGTAGCTCAACTAGGTGGGTTTGGGGATTGTAATGGTAGGCAACGGCCTAGCTATACCATGGTATAGCAATGGTCCATGGGCGGCAGTAACACTTCCCATCAGGTGTGCTGGTTGCTCGTTTGCCACCATAATTAATAAAAAAAATTTAACCCCCACGTTTGATATTATGAATATAACTTAAGTCCCAGCTAATAGAAAGCAACTTTTTATCGTTTATCAGGAAAATCTCAGCATGTCGGCTTCTTTCTGAAAATCATCTGATAGAATTTGTATAGAACAAGTTATATGCTATATAGCGTTATCAGCAAAGCATTATCTATTCATAGAAATGTTTCATTTGAATATATCTTAGGAATATAGATCACCGCTATGAATATTACAACGTTGTATGAATACGCAGTAAGCTAACACAGTTACTTAAATAAGACTAGATTTTATTTCAAATTTGAACAAACAATATTTTAATAAAATATGATTAAATAGAACAAGCTACCATTAAAAGCTCGAAAACTAACTGATATTGAAACTTTCAAATATGTCGGTATAAATTAAACAGTATTATACTAACCTTTCGAATTCCGAGTATCCAAATATAAAAGCTACAGAGAACTGGCAACTCACAAGGACCCTTAAAGCCATTTACCACACCGAGAGACATGCCAGTTTCCTGAACCGATACTAAAACACTAAACTTATTGCGATGCTGCATATAACACTACATACATTGCGTTCTTGCTTCCACCTTCCTACAATAACGCAGAAGTGAAACGCGTAATAGTTGCTACATGTATAAATAACAACTATCGTTGTAATTGTAATAGTAGCAGAGGCAGCGAATGCCTCATGAACACCGCAGCTACTTATATATCTCGAGAGATTCTACCGTATTGTTTTAAACAAACCACATTGCTCGTTCTGTGAGCGTTTCGACTCTTGTTACGATTGTTAAGGTAACAATGTACGTTGTATAAGAGAGGCGAGCGTGGATAGCGGCGCCGCGTTGTGCGACAAGTCGGATGAATGTCCCGTTTATCTATATGAGCTCCTTAGTGTTAATAATGTTGGTTATATGTGAGCTAAGTGTAATTAAACGCACTTTTATATCGTCGGCCGTTCTCGACGAGGTATTAGTGGACAAGATGCCCGCTTTATTGCCTGTTGTGGCACTAACAACTTTAATTATTGCCTAGAGAAACTTACTCAGTAGAATAAGAATTTTATTCTTGGTTTTGAGGAAAATTATTTATTACGGTGTTGGACTAAGTTTTTTGTGAGTAAATAGAATAGAATGAAATGAGTAGTTATTTATTACACTACAATAGACACAAAAATAATAAAACTCTAATAAAAAAAAAGTATGAATAGTTTCGATGCAAAACGAATTTCTTCCAAGTATTTGTTATACATACGATGTTATCATTACTTTAATATTTAAGAGTTTTTCATAAAGATATCTATTATTTGTATCATCATCATCAACAGTCTGCTGCTCATATCTCAATTACCTGTGGCCGACGCAATATATACTTGTACATATCGTAAAGAACACAGTGGTAGGACCTCGCTGTTGACAGTTATCTCTCAACAGCCACAGGCCGGTCCGTCCGGGGTAGTACCACACTGAGCAGAAGATCGACCTCTGAGTAACGGCAATGTGGTATTGCGCTTCATTCGGTGAGCGAGAGAGCCGGAAGCCGTATTGGGTGGGTTTGGGGTTTGTATTGGTAGGCAGCGGTATAGCTATACCCTTGGTATAGCAAAGGTCCTTGGGCGGTAGTATCACTTAAAATCAGGTGTGCTGTTTGCCCATTTGCCACCATGAAATTTTCCAGATTATTCATGAAGTGGTTATGGGCAAGTGAGGAGGTGATACGTGATAACACATCCATCACCAGACGTGAAAACTGTGCCGCTATCATTATTAAATCGTTTGACTTCACAGCTGCCGTAGTGACTAAGATACCGACGTACCGTGCCTGTGAACCCACGCTGGAAAATACTCTGTGCAATACACAAACTGTTGTTCTATGTCGTCGTCGTTGTTATTAAAAAATACGATAAATAATTTATCCGACCTTCATTAGTATGCAATTAGTCAGTCATTAGACCAACGTCCAATCAACTATCATCCACACGGCATATACAAATTAGCGTTAAACATTTACAGTGATTTATAACTGGCGTTATGATTTAACTTTTTTTTTGACATTTGTTTGAACTAAAATATTTGCCTATGTATCCATCCGTCAGTCTATCAACGTCCTTCATTGACAAGTGGTTGCACCAGCAGCTCGGATTGCATGGATTACTTACGTACATTTAAAACAATACAATTTTATTTGCAAAACTATCAATATCATTTTTATTAATATACATATAGTAAGTAATAGTTATTTCGACAGTTATCATGACAACAGCAGCTGCTCAGTGCACGTGACAACTATCATTAATGACTATTATCTGATTAGAAAACATGAAAATTGCTCAAATTAATGAAATTTACCATTTAATATGCTTGATTATTTATAAAAACCCGATTACGAGCGAAAAATGATTGTCACAAGTGGGATTCGAACGTTTGAAATCCGTTCCAATCGTGCTTTAGAACGGTTTTCTAATAGGTGTGGCATGATTGGAACGGCTTTCCAATAGGCGTGGGTTCGAATCCCACTTGTGACAATACTTTTTTCGCTCGTAATCGGGTTTTTATAAATAATCAAGCATATTAAATGCATAATTTCAGTAATTTGAATAACAGGGTTGTGTCATCGTTTAATACAATTCTAACTGCAAAGATTGAGTATTAAGTCTGTACAATGTGTAAACAATGGCGGGTAGTAGGCACACGTCTCCTTAAAAGACGAAAATATAATACGATGCAAGAATTGAATGTCCTGCAATAGTTCACGGTAGTGCAAGTGGCAGCACGATTGAAACAGATTTATAATAAGTGTGGGTTCGAATCCCACTTGTGACAATCATTTTTCGCTCGTATTCGAGTTTTTATGAAAAATTATTTTCCGCTCCTATTTGTGGCAACTTTAAGTGTGAAGATCTATAATATTTATTAATAAAGAAACACGCTAAGACTTTTGGAATCTGATGGATAATTTCTGACATTAGCATATTCAAAGAAAGAAACACTTCAGCTGAATTATATAGAAAAAAATATTAATATGCTTCTCCACAAAGTTAAGATCACTGCGGAGTGAATATGCCGGTAGTTTAGCGATCATATTACCAATAAGAAGAACCCGTACCGGTGGCCCATCCACATGGTGTAGAGAAATACATGTACGACACACTATTGTCGCGTACCGACCCTTCTGGCGCCAGAGTAATTCCTTAACCAGTTTATTTTTTATTTTTACCACACCACAATATTAAGCATCAGTTTTCTCTCTCAGCTCATATATGTCCCATTGCTGGGCACGAGCTTCCTCTCTAGGAAAAAAATTGGTCTACTACACCACGCTGATCGGACGTGTTATAGGGTTTTATTTCTAGTTTTCCTTCTTCTGCACAGATGTTATATGCGTAGATACTATATCCCTTAGTCGTCTTTTACGATCACCCACGGACAAGATAGAGGGTGGGGAATTGTATTTTTACTCTGTCACCAAACGAAAAGTAATCAAAAAGCATCAGTTTTAATAGATATAAATTTTCTTTCATCCACGAGACCAGTGAACCGTTACGAAAAGATTACGCCCTCTCTTACTTACCTAGTTTATTGCTCTTCATAAAATAGCTGTAATCGTTTCGTCTCCTCTTTGTTGACTGATCAATCAATTTTGTATTCCGTCTCCTTCATTGGTGTAGGAGGGGTTGGAATTTATGTTATTCAATCCCCCCTGTTTACATTTTATACATTAATTTGTTGCGGGTTTCAATATAATTAAAAGTGTTTACTCGAATTTTATTTTGAGGTATAAATACCTATTATGTTCATAATTGTATATTCTAAAGTAATGATGTTACAATGAAGGATATTAGAATGAATGGACACTGTATTTGCGTCATTACATGTAAGCCTCCAGTTTAATATCTCATCTTTATCAAAGTTATTCTAATAAACATAACCATCACACGTCGATAATAGATAAAACTCCCTCAATACCCGATAAGAGAGTGTGAGTGGGACGACTACAAGGGGAAGACCACGTCGTACTTTTCTGGATCAAATTGAAGATGTGTTGGCGAAAGGTCAGATTAACAGTACGCGTAACCGTAGAGCATTCATGAAGACTGTGAAGAGCGTGAATGAGGCGATGGAGGTATGTCAGGATCGTGGTTTGTGGCAATCCGTAGTCTCTACCTACCCTTCGGGGAAACAGGCGTGAGGCTATGTTTGTATGTAATACTCGATAATAGTTAATAAGACTGTACACATGAGTTAAGATACCGACTTCACAATGCCAGTGCCTTGGGCTCGATTCCCACACAGGATCATTTTGTGCGATCTACAAATTGTTGTTCTGTGTCTGGGTGTAATTTGTGTTCGTTAATTATATACTTGTAGCCTCCCACATTACAAAGATTATTTCCTTTTCTGGTTTTCTCTTTCCTATACGAGCTATTGGTGTCAGTGTCTAGTAACAATTTCCTTCGCGTGTAAGAGACTAACTCTTCTTATTAGTGATGGTCCGTCAGTAAGTCAAGTCGTCACCATCAACATTGCATGGCCACACTGTTAATGATATTTTTCGAGCATTTTGGTGGAAAACGAACATAATTGCTGGTAACCACCAGCAATTATGTCATAAAAGACGATGAAGATCTTTACCCAGGTCTATCCTGGGTCAATGCCATCTGATGCCATCTGCTCAACAATTACATCCCCAAGGAGAGTTGATGTCAAACAGGTGGCTGACCATAAAACTATTGCCAATAAGTTTTGCGATATGTACGAGTACATATTGCGTCGACCATAAGTAATTGGAATAAGAATAGGAGAATGATGATGCTGTGTTTCAGAATTTTAACAAATACAATGTACAAATATCATTGTATTTGTTAAAATTGTGAGGTTATAGAAGAGTGACATTAGATCTTTGAATAGTGGTTTATGTCATGAAATTAGTAATTTTCTCAATATTTACCTTTCAAGAGTTTTCTTTTAGGGTTTTGAGAATATACATTTTTCCGTGTGGTGACAGAGTAAGAATACTATTCACCACCCCATACCGTAGGGTACCGTACCTGTGGGTGATCATACGAGACAACTAAGGGATATAAAACGCATATAACATCTATGCAAGAGAAGGAAAACTCAAAACAAAACCCTATATCATATACGTCTGACCAGCGCGGTATAGTAGGTTAATTTCCTTCCCATTACGGAGGAGGCCCGAGCCCAACAGTGGGAAATTTATGGGCTGTGATGATGATGATGATGATATTTTGACTGCACAGATGGTATAATAGTTAAGATGCCGTGCCGATGTCGTGGGTTCCATTCCTCACAGGACAATACTTTGTGTGATCCCAGTATAATTTGTATCCGTTTACAACATATTTGTAAAATCCACTGCACTATTTATTTCCTTAGTGAAGTATTATTATAAAAAAATCTAAATCTCATACGAACAAAATCTTCAATCAGATGGCAATTATATAATTCTATCAAACTTTTCAAACGATATCTTTATTCAAAACTTCTTTTTAACAATGCGATAAGTACATAAAAAGGTTAATAAAAACATTATTTTTATATATACCTAGTTATACGTATATATCATTATATAAGAATATAATTATATGAATAGTAAATAATTATAACTAGCGTACTAATCATTAGTTAATAGTCTAGACAGTTTCACACGTAGAATATAGTAATGTTAGTTCGAAAGTAGGGTAAATATGTAATATATAGTAGAGTATAGTAGGGTAATATATAGAGGTTATTAAATATTAACGAGCTATTTGACATAAAGTCTGTACTATAATGTTAGATATTACATAAGCTTACATATTATAAAATGAGATACCACAAAACGTAGCATCATAGAAATATATTTATGAAAATAAATTATTTTATACTGAAATTATTAATTCTTTTTAACTGAATTTAAAAAAAGGAGTCTTTTAATTCGACTATACTGTATAAAACTTTTTTTTTTATGAATGTTACCTCAAAAGATTTTTTTAGGTGAACCAATTTTGATATATTTTTTTTTGAAAGCTGGTGCTTCTCATGTCGTCTCTTTTGAAATTGATCATGATGTCACCGGTAGTTTTTGAGTTATGCTCGATAATCCGCATTTGGTTCACCTCGATTACACTGTTTTGAACACGATTTTATATTGTCAAAATGTGAATTGAGTTAAATAATTTAAATTCAAACTCATTTATGTATAAACCCCGCGAGGGCACTTACATGTTGTCAGTGTTAACATTTTAAATTAATACAATAAACTACCACCGGATTGGAACGCAACCGCTACATATAAGTTCCGTCAAGAAACTCAGTTGGTTTGTCTATTATTATTAATTCTTTTACTGACTTTAAAAAAAAAAATAGTAACTAAATAGTTCTTGTGATGCTCTTCGAATCCTGATATAATGTAGAATTTAAATACAATGTAAAAGATTATGGCTGGACCAGATTCCACAAGCGGAAGATCCCACATACCTAATTATGATTGTTCTCAATATTCCTATAACTATTACAGTAGTTGGCATAAATCCAATCCAATTCATTCCAATCCAATTGTATATTTACGAGAATGTTATATATTAGATTTAGAAAGAAAACACCCCGCATTATGAAAGTACTCCTTGTGTGACGGGGGACTTTACAAGATACAGTTAACGGACCCAATTAAAACCGGACTAAGAATTCGTGGATTGCACAAATAATTGTCCCACGTGTAATTATACCTACAACTTTACCTCAACCACTGTGCCATCTGTACAATCAAAGTAATATTATAATTCACAACTAACCCAACTTTGTAAACTTTACAAGTTCTATAAGAAATTCTTTATACGACGAGGATTTCTAGAATTATTATTCTTCTTTAAAACCTAATAATAACATTAATTCTTACTTAAATAACTTTAAGTAGTCACAATAGATAATTTTAAAGAAAATATTATGAAAGCGCTGCCTAAATATTGTCTCAAAACTGTGCGAAGTTTGTAGTTAAAGTATATTCAACTAAATACTTTGATCAGAGATTTTGGTGTCAAATATGTTCTTTTATTTGCTTAAAACTTAAGTAGTTAAGAGTTTTGATAGTTTGCCTTCTCCTGTCTTAATGATAAGCTACCATGAATTTCTTTTAACACTAAAGTTCTTGATTCATCTTACAGAACGTCGTCAAAATGTTACTTCGATAAAATATTGAAAAGTATGTGAGTACTTATGTATACGTGTTAGAAGTCATACTTCTTTGGCGAAACAAGATAAATTCTTTATCAAAAAAATTAACTTTCACCTCATTCTACGTTTGTAGAAAAAACGACACTAACAATAGAAAAATGGTATATAATACATTTAAAGTTTTATTATAACGCATTATCTAGTTAAAAAACTAAAATGTTGACTATAATTAACATCAGGGTGTCGGTTTTTCGTGACGGTGTGCACGCGTATAGTAAAAAGTTACTCTCATCATTTTAAAGAATCCAAAAGAAGTATAACTTCAAAAAGCTAGCTGTGTGGTAGCGGCTACGAATACTACCAACCCTTACTTTGCTCGTGGATGTCGTAAAAGACAACTAAGAGACTAACAACGACCTGGGCCAACTCCATCTGATGCCGTTTGGTCAACAATTACATTCCCGAGGAGAGTTGACGTCTGGCATGCGGCTGGTCATAAAACTATTGCCAATAACTTTTACAATATGTACTATGAAAGAAAAGTATATATTGGATATATGTACTTTTCTTTCATTTTTTTTTTATATAATTGGGATAAGAGTAGGAGAATGGTGATATAATACTAAAAAAACTTGTAGGTATCGTGACAGAGTAACCACCCTCTATTTTGCCTGTGGGTGTCATAAAAAATGACTGAGTGATATAATATACATTTTATATATATGCAAGAAAAGTAAAAATCGAAATAAAACACTATAGAACCCAGTCTATCCAGCGTGGTATAGCGGCTCAATTTCACCATCGTGTTGACAGCTCGACCCTAACAGTGAAGAGTATATGATATTCTGATGATTATTATGAAAATGCAATAGGCATATTTAGTTCATTAATGAGGTTGAGAGTGAGAACGTTTTTGTTTGACGTAGTAGCACTCGCTGGGTAATCACTAGTTTAGATATAATATTAACACTACCTTATTATAAATGTTGTAGTCGATAGTTCAAAAATAACATATTTTATGCATTATTTTTTTAAAACACAACATTTGATACTAAGGAAATAATCGTTATATTGCGGGGGACGTCAAAAACATCTAATTTAACGGACACAAATTACATATAGAAATTACACATACAATTATATATACAAATTACATATACATTAGACTCAGAACAATAATTAGTGGATCACACAAAAATCGTCCTGCATGGGAATTGGGAATCGAAACTATGGCATTGGCATGGTACGTTAACCACTGCGCCATTTGTGCAGTCAAAGTCATAATATGAAATAAACACATAAATAACATTGACAATAATATCATTTATCATGATCGCAAAACAAAACGAAATATTTATTTCAACGGCAGACTTTTGCGGCGAGCGTCCTGTTTGTGTCCAAATATCGAAGGGTGGCAGCCGACAGGCGGCACGCGGTGCGGTGCGGCGCGCTGTCATCAGATGCCATGTTTTTTACAAATATTGCTTTAGGTAAATCATACTCAGAGACTTGATTATTTCTAATATACTAGAGTCGATATTCTTGTTAAACAATTTTCAGCAGAATATAGTTTTTTCGCAGAACAAGAAGCGGAGGTAAGGTATCTTAAAAATCGTGAGATATCGTTGAAAATACGTGGCACAGGCTCATTGTTAGTGATATTTTCATTGGGGAACCTATGTTCAAAAGTGGAAAAGGATAATAAACCGATTGAGGGATATGGCGCCACTTTCTACATATAATATTAGTCTAATTCCATACAATACTATTGCTTTATTTAAACCTATATCCATAATATAAGAATTTAAGATTTATATAATATTTTAAAATGAAGGAAATGCGCATTTGAAGCCTTCCTCGTTAAGAGGTGAAACATGTGTCGATTCATTATTCGAAGTTCTCCCGAAAATTTCAAATTGAAGTTCTGTACGGTGCTCATCACAGGAGTAAGATTTCCCTATTCCTATTCCACCTCAATCCATCCTGTATATTGTCCTTTCTAGAGGTGCGTGGTGTATTGGTTAACCGTGGGAAAGTGGTGGGTCTTTCTTCCTTTCCTCCATTTCAAAATAATAATGGTTTTCTTCAGGTATAGCCTTTTTTTTTTTTTTTTTTATTGGTGGGCTATGGGTGCGTCTCGCCCCGCCAAATCGGTCCGGGGTGACGGAGAAGGCGGCGCGTGATCCCATAGACCCACCGTAAAATCCTCTCTCCGCCGTGCGAGCGGACCACCGGTACCCGATCTTTGTCTTCGGTGGTCCGCTCGGCGGTTTACCCTCGCGGGTTCCTCTCGTCGACGCCCCGACAGATTTCGCCGTCGGGGCGTCGCCCTCACGCGGTGGCCTCGCGTCGGGTGACCGGACAATTCCCCGGTCCGATCACCCGAGGCCTGGGTTAGGGCGGCATCAGGCGCAGGTATTCGCGCCTGCGCCGCCCCGGCCGCTGGCGGCGGCCCGGGTCGCGGGAGTCCTCCCTGACTCGTTCCGCCGCCTCCTTCCGCGAGATGACAGCCTCGCAGAAGGCGGCGACCGCGTCCCAATTCCTGACGCTGTCGACCATCGCCCTCGCGACAGCTGGCAGGGCCAGGTCGGCACCGATAATAGCGACGAGGTCGCGGCGCTGCCCGTCCCAGCCCGAGCATTCCTCGAGCGTATGTTGCGCCGTGTCCTCGTCACTACTGCAATGATGGCAGCCCGGAGTCCACTCCCTGTACACGACCGTGTGCAGGTATTTCCCGAAGCACCCGTGCCCCGTCAACACCTGCACCAGTCGGAAGGTGAGGACTCCGTGCCGCCGCTCCATCCATTTCATCAATACGGGCCGGAAGGCTTCGACGGTCACGATACCGTGTCTAGGCCTCTCCAGCCGCGTAACCCAACGGGCGATGACGTCTCGGCGGGCGTCCTCGCGCCAGGTGGCTATCTCGCTCAACGATGGGGAGCCACCCTCCTCGCGCACTGAGGTAACCCGCCGGTAGAGGTCGGAGAGCATCTCCGCCTCTAGGTCCCACGGGGGTGTCCCGGCCAATAGGCATGCCGCCTCTGTCGACACCGTGCGGTACCCGCGAATGGCTCTGACCGCCATGGCTCGCTGTGGCCTCCACAGAACCGCCCTGAGCTGGGCGTTCAGAGCCCTCGCCCACACGGGTGCGCCGTACATGGCCATCGAGCGGATGACCCCCGCATACAGCCGTCGGCCCTCGAAACTGGGTCCGCCCACATTCGGCATGAGCCGAGAAAGGGCGGACGCCGCGCCGACCAGCCGGGGAGCAATCTGTCGGAAATGCTCCCGGAACCACCATCGCCCGTCGAGCACCAGACCCAAGTATTTCATATGGGCCTGGATGTTGATCTGGATGGAGTTGACGACTAACGAGGCGCCGGTTGGCAGCCTTACGCGTGGCCCATGGAATAATAGGGCCTCCGTCTTATTTAAGGCCACCCTGAGCCCCAGCGCCTCGATTCGCCTGACCATCTCCTCGGTGCCGAGAGTGGCCAGGCTCGCCGCCTCTTCGAGTGTCCTGCCCCGGGCTGTGACGAGCGTGTCGTCAGCATAGCACACCAAGCTCAGCCCGGGGGGGAGACTCCCTCTCAACGCCCAGTCGTACCCGATGTCCCACAGAGTCGGCCCCAGAACCGACCCCTGTGGAACACCGCACGACATGGGCGTCCGCACAATGTCCCCTGCGGGACCCGCGCAGAGGATACTGCGCCCCTCCAAATAGTCTGCCACCAGCCGCCTGAGGTACAGGGGCACTCCATGGAACCGGAGCGCCTCCTTGATGCAGCTGAATGGCAGACTATTGAATGCGTTGGCGATGTCCAGCGACACCGCCAACAGCACTCCCTTGCCGGCGACAGCCTCCGCGGCCGTCTGCCTCAGGCGTAGCAGGGCCCCGATGGTCGAACGTTCAGGTATAGCCTAACTCAATCAATTATTTATATACATAGATCTTCAATAGTATTAATTATAATTCAATTAATAATTCTTTATTAAATAAATTTGAATTCCCAAAATTGTCAATACAGTTGACATTTGTCAATATTGACACGAACTCTCCCTTAAGGGTGAAAGGGTTTTCAATAGATTATTCAATCAATTTCATGAAAATAATGTACGTGACTGTTCGTATCGGCCGCACAATAAATTATTGAGGGGTCATAATGAAATATTTATTTATTCATACATTCTAAGTCTGAACACATGAAATCGATATTGAATACTGTTTGGAATAGGTAACGATCATTTATTAATTATAACTGAATTTATATAGAAGGTCCGTCAAACGCATTCCATTACACGTAGCGCTCCAACAGGTACTTAAATATTCACTAACTAATTTACAAATATAATTCTATATCCGTGTGGTGACCGAGGAATACTCGATATAAAACCCTATACCAAAGCATCTGACCAGCGCGGTGTTGTAGGTCAATTACCCTTCCTTTATGGAGGCTCGAGCCCAGCATATAGCATAGCAATATATGAGCTGAGACGATGATGATGATGATGGATTAAATATACAGTGTTACCACCCTTTACTAACATGTGGCAGTTGTAAAAACCGCCTAAGGGAATACTAGCCGAATGAACAGCATCATTTTTCTTGAGAAGTTATAACGCCCATTACGATGACAACAGACTGATGGATGGATGAAATATTATTGTTTGATTTATATGAGGATGGAGTAAAAAGACAATGTCTGTTTTCTTTTCTGTATTATAAAATACTAATTTAAGTCAGATGACAACGTATAAAAAATATTTTTATGTGAACCATCTGCTAGCGTGGTATAGTGGATTAATTTTCATCCTATAGTGTAAGAGAAACGTACCCAATATTGCCTCTATGTTACATGAAGAAGGGTTAAGTGGAATACTAGTACAATACGAATAAAGTCCCTGCCTCTTCTTCAGTCCGTCTTACTACGGTACTTCCTTTAAAATGGAAAGGAAACTAACTCAACTATAAGACGCCTGTTGCTGGTTCTATTACAGTTATTTACTTACATCCCTCATTTATTTCATAGAACACTAACATATAAGGGTATAGGAATAAAATGAATACAAAAAATACATTTTTGTTTTTTGTTTTGCCCTTGAACATCGAATAATACCAAAGGATAAAATAGACAAAGTCATTGCAGAAGAATACATTGAAATAAAACGAATCCATCTTATCAGAGTAGATAAAGTAGTTTAATTTTCCCAATTAAGTCATCATCATCTTGCTCTTATCTAAATTATTTAGGGTCAGCGCAATACTTCCTCTTCTTCCATATAGTTCCATCAAAAGTTATCTCTGTAGTCACTTCCTGTCTATGTATGTCATGCTTCAGGCACTACATTCATATTTTCTTTGGTCTCACTTTATCACAAAAGCCTTCAACATTCATATTTAAATCTTTCCTTACAACACTACTTTCATCCCGCCTTATTAATTATCCCTTTGGGGGTGTTACTAAAATTCAAAATAATATATATACATATCAAATGTTTCGCATCAAATATTAAATTCAGATAGAACCAATTAAACCTGAAGATAACAAGACTTTACACTAAAAAAGCCACCTTTGTTATACCATTTTCTAAATATGTTATTATTGGCCAGTAAAACTCTGTTGCTTGGGTATTAAAATAAAAAAAAAAGCTATAAAATCCGCATCAAGTGAATCAGTTATATTGTTTTCGACAAGCCGGCCGTGAAACAATTGAATAATATACTAATATATACGAATATATTTTTATTGTAGCGATATCCATTTAACGAAAAAAAAAGTAAAAAGCCCGAGTGATATCCGTAACTCGATTGCCGTTTCAGCAAAATATCTACTGCGCCCGATAAATACCATGTATTTGTTCGTCAAAACAAAATATACGTGGTATCAGAGCGGCCAACTAGAGAGGACGATTGGACCGCTAGGGTAGTCAACTTACACTTTAAAACATTATTATTTGTTTTCAATAATATTGTCAATTTTATATTACTGTTCTTTTTATTATTCTTTACAGAAAAGAAAAACCTTGCGGAAGATTACTGTCGTCCGCTAATTGATATCGCCTTCCTGGCACGTTGGCCATTGTAATGGCTATTATAACTCCCTAGGAGGGGGTTTATGTCTATACTCCTGGTAATTCTTCAGCTAGTTTTTCCGACGTGTACAGGAAAGTGAGAGGTGATGATATTATTATATTTTGGACTCATCACTACATAGTTTAAATAATATTAAATCATCATTCAGCCTCTTTTTTCCACTGTTGAACTTGAGCCTCTATCATAGAACGACGACGAACGACCAAGCAACATTCACCAAGTCGTCGTTCCACCCGGTGCGGGGGCGTTCAAAACTGCGTGTCTCGATACGTGGTAGCCACTCGAAAACCTTTATTTCCCGCGGTTAAAGCTTCGTCGAGCGTAACATGCCCATTGCCACTTCAACATGTGCGACATATCATTTACACCTGTTTTCTGCGGATTTCCGCATTTCGTACCTTATCTGGTAAATAAATTTTAAAGAAAAAGGTTAGCTAAGAGACCGACATTTAAGGACTAAAATTCCCTGTCATAAATCATTACTGGTAACCACGTGTAAAATTTAAAGAGAAAAATAAATTTATTATTATTATTATTTATTATTATATCTAGGTAGGTATGTAATAAAACTATTTTTACGGATTAAAAAAAAAACACACACTGATGGCAGACCTATGCTTTCAGACATTACATATAACAAGAGAAGACCAACATTAAATAACGCAGGGTAAATTATGATATGATGCGGTTGACAGCCCTAGCGTTTGTAGCGTCACGCGTCGTCCCAACATTTCTCCCCAAGCCGCACGTACGCCGGCCAAATATAAAAAAAGGTTTACCACTTCGCACACTGATTGCCCACCATTCTGTACCCCGCATATATGAACCAGCCATGTGACGAGGTATCCTATCTCCATCATTTGGCCGTGCCTGCTCCAAATTTCTATTTAAATTTGTCGTCAGCACCGCGTACAAGTTGACGACATTTTTATATTTTCTTCTTCAGGACCTATCCATTCATCAGCTTATCGATGCTCATTATTATACACTAGTCTCTCCATGTATGATATATTATAATTTGCTATGATTAGCAGGCAGTTTGGCGATTATAGTAGGTGTTACAAGTATCCCAGCAGGGTACTGCTGACCACTGTCTTGAAAATGATTTAGTCAAAGGAAATGGAAAATAAGTGACTTTTTGTTTAAAGTAGAAAACGCCTTTCATTTGTAAAGTTTACCCACAAATGGTATTGTTAATATATAATTTTTCATATTTTTTTGCAATAAAATAGAATTTTACTAGGTTTATTCAAATTTAAGTGGTATTTCATTCATCATCGAAATATTTACTAGTTTCGACATATTGAAGTTACAATAATGGGAATAAGTGATATAATTAGCATTATCCAGCACTTTATAATCTTCACTCAAGATTAATTTCACAAGCTTTAAAAGTTTGAAAAAGTTATGCATTTTTCAAAATAAGTCACAGTACGATGACTGTCAAAGTTCCATATTACAGTAGAACATTTTCTTGAACAAATAGCCTCAGTTATCGAATTCGGGACCTCGCAATCATCAACAGTGAGCTTAAACAACGAAACTAATAAGGCAGGTTCCGTTTCCCTCAAAATCCTTCGTATAAATTCTCCTTTCAGCCATTCAGTAATCTAATTGTAGAACAAAGCCGATATAAAAGGCCTATGATCACATTTTGGATGGCTACAAAATGTAAATCGTACAATAAATATCGCCACACAAAGCTTATTAAATTGACGCCCGAATAAAATATTTGATATTTGTTTTGATGCTTTAAATAACGGGGAAACGTAAATGGATTACCTTTTGTTTTTTCAAATTGTACGTAATAATACGAGTATATCCGCAATGGGTGTTGAGGGCGGGTCTGCGTTCGATGGTTTTGTTTTCAATTTTTTTTTAACATTGAATCAAATCAAATCAAATCAAATCATTTATTATGCATAAGCCCTAAAATGGCACTTACATATTGTCAATATTACATTTTTTTTTTAAATTAATCTACCACCGGATCGGAAAGCCGCCACAAACTGAGAAGATCCGGCAAGAAACTCAGTGGGCTCGTCATTTTTTTTTAAATTGTATGTTTTCTAATATTATTAGATACATATTTAATCCCCATTAGCTCCAGTGAGATGCCCTTCGAGTAAAGATTTATTTTTTAAAAGTTAAATACACCATTAACAAAAAACACAAAAAAGAACAGAAATGGTTGGACCAGATTCCACAAGCGGCACTCGATCACGAGTTAACTACTAAAGCAGCCATCACGCCCCTCAACCACATTCGAGGGAAGGGAGAGACCCGCTCACGTAGCTACCGCAGGCAGAGACCTTTTTAGTAAGCATGACCACACCAAGATCTATAAATTACAATCAAATCGCTCAATTAAATCAATAAATAACTCGTTAGGCAAAACACGCTACACTGTACAATTTGTGACAATGATAAATATACAGAGTTCAGACAACAGTGAGGATCAGCACTAAAACAACGTAAAAGTTAAAATTATATAAAGTAATTGCTGAGAGAGGAGCAACTCATAACCATTCCGTATTATCATTTAGATAATCCGAAATGTTGTAATATCCTTTTTTACAAAGTCTAGTTTTGATAGCCTTTTTAAACTTATTTATGGGCATATCTCGGATATCTTTAGGTAGTTTATTGTAAAAGCGTATACATTGCCCCATGAAAGACCTACTAATTTTTTGTAGGCGAGTATGATGTATAACTAGATTATCCTTATTCCTAGTATTCACGTGATGAATGTCACTATATTTATCAAATTTATCAATATTTTTTTTTACATATAATATGTTTTCAAATATAAATTGTGATACAACAGTTAGAATGTTTATCTCCCTAAATTTTTCGCGCAGTGATGCTCTTGGGCCTAAATTATAAATCGCGCGGACAGCCCGTTTTTGGAGAACAAAGATATTATTCAAATCTACAGAGCATCCCCAAAGTAGTATGCCATAAGACATAAGACTGTGGAAATAAGCGAAATAAACAATTCTAGCCGTTTCAATATCGGTTAACATTCGAATTTTTTTTACCGCATAAGCCGCTGAGCTTAGCCTACTTGATAATTTCTCAATATGAGGGCCCCAATGGAGTTTAGCATCAATAGTAATACCTAAGAATGTAGTGGACTCCACAATTTCTAGGGCCACACCATTCATTTGAACATTGGTTTCCACTAGTCTCACATTAGGTGTGGTAAATTTAATACATTTGGTTTTCTTTTCATTAAGAACCAAGTTATTTGTACTGAACCAATGAACAACATTTGACAGAGCATTGTTCACATCGTCATAATTAAGCATTTGTCTTTTAATTTTAAACAATAAAGAGGTATCATCTGCGAACAACACTATGTTTTGGTTATCCCCTATATAATAAGGTAAGTCATTAATATATACAAGGAACAGAAATGGCCCCAGAATAGATCCTTGTGGAACGCCCATTCTTGCAACAGAACCAGGTGATCGTACACCATTAACATCGACCTTCTGAATTCTGTTGCCTAAATACGATGTTAAAAGTTCGAGAGCCTTATTTCTGATCCCATAATGGTATAATTTCTTGATGAGAGTTTCGTGGTGTACGCAATCAAACGCTTTGGATAAATCGCAAAATATACCCAAAGCATCATGCGATTCCTCCCAAGCTCCAAAGATATTTTTTAATAATTCCACACCCGCATCAGTAGTAGAGCAATTCTTAGTGAATCCAAATTGATTTTTGTGAAAGATATTATGTCTATTAAAATGATTTAACATTTGACTAAGCATCAGTTTTTCAAAAACTTTACTAAGTGTAGGCAGTATGGAAATCGGTCGATAATTATTAAGATCTGACATACTACCCGCTTTAAACAAAGGAATCACTCTACTAATTTTCATGAGATCAGGAAATACGCCCCGAGCAACACAACCATTAAATACAGATGCCAGATGGGGGGCAATAATATCAATTATAGAACTAACTGCCTTTACAGACAAGCCCCACAGATCTGCCGTCTTCTTAACATTAAGATTTTTAAAAGAGTTTATGATATCATTCTTACTGACATCTAAAAATTCAAAGGATGTGTCGCATTTTAAAATACACTGTTTCATGAGTGATTCAGCTAGAGTAGGAGACGACATCAACGATTTAGTTGTTAATAAAGGTATATTACTAAAATAATTTTCAAATTCGCTTGCTACTTCACTGTTTCCACATATATTTTTATCACCTATTATTAAATTGAAGTCCTTCTTCCGTACAGCATTCCTACCAGTTTCACTGTTTATCACATTCCAAGTCATTTTTATTATGTCACTGGATTGTTTAATTTTATTTTTCAGATAAATTGCTTTAGCAGAGGAACAGGCACGTTTGAATATTTTGGAATATTTTTTTACATATTCCAAAAACACTGGATTATGGTTATAAGATTTTTGGTCATAAAGATCATATAACCTTCGTCTACTCTTGTAGATACCACAAGTTGCCCATTCACTAAAACCAGCAGGTACTCCAATTGTTACTGTTTTAGGTTTAAATATGTTACTAAACTCATCATCAATGATGTGAAATAGTGACGTATACAATTCATTGGGGTTGTCATGAAAAGGCAATAGTGGTACTTTCATACTCAAATTATATTTAAAGTGCTCTAAGCGGCTGACATTCATAGGAACAAAGGTAATGCTCTCTCGTGGAATCCTATTAGTTCTAGGAAGTACAACAAGCTGTCCGCAATGATCTGATTCTAATGTGTTTATAATAGTATTACTAATCAGTTTAGCATTTATAAAAATATTATCTATACAAGTTGCACTTCCAGCAGTTATCCTAGTAGGTTCCAAGAAAGCATTATATAAGTTATAAGAATACATTAAATTTTTAAATTTTTGTGTTGTATTATTATTATCTAATAAGTTAATATTAAAATCCCCACTAATAGCAATTGTTTTATTTGAGGCTGAGGTTATGAATAAGACATCTTCCATTAATCTCTCAAATTCTTCATATGGGGAGCATGGGGGTCTGTATACGCATACAACTATGAACTGCTCAGACTCAACACAAGCAATTTCAATAACACGTTCAACAGACAACTTTACAATATCTTTTCTTTCCTTAGTTTTAATTAATTTGTTTGAAATTATCAAAGAGCCACCTCGTATCATGTTGGTTCTGTTGAACGAGCTAATAACCTGGTGATTGGGAAAATTGAACATTAATTGGTTACTTTTAAGCCAGTGTTCAGTAATGCAGAGAAAATCTATCTGGCAACCATTCAAAAATAATTCAATCTCCAAATCCTTACCTAACATTCCTTGAATATTTTGATGTACCAGGTTGATTGAATTATATGTATTCTTAAGGCTATTTTTAAAGCAAGAGGAATTCTCTATTGTCTTATTGTGTAATTTAAATGAATGTCATTATTTCCACAATTGGAAATGTTATAATTTAAATTAGTAATGTCAATATTACATTGCTCAATAAAAGCAACTTTTTTAGCCAAATTCTTGGCTGATGTAAAAAAAAAATAAGATAGCGAATCAGCTATCAGGTCCTTAAAATACTTTGAAAGATAACAACTATCTTTTGTCATAAAATATTTCTTATTAACATAACTGTTAATGTCAATAATATGCATTTTATTTTCTAAAATATAATTTGTTTTTGTTTTAATATTATGTAATGTCAAATTTAAACTATAGATGGATTCATTTTCCATCTGTGTCAAACATGTCCTGTAAGGAAATGTGAACATAACAATTTTATCTACATTTAATAAATTACAAAGTTTACTGTTATATTGTATTAATTGCTTTTTGCTCACATTTTCTTTATTACCTACAAGTATTACTAATGTACTACCAGGACTAAACTTATAATTAAATATTTTTTGCATTATTTTATGGTAAGACAACCCCGGCGAACAGTTATTGACAATTGAATGTCCTTTATGTGATAGAAGAACACCCATATTTTTACCAATTTCATCACTGAACATGACAGTTGTGCTTTTAACACTTATATTTTGTAATTCAGTTAAAGGTAGGTGTGTAGTGGCTGTCCGCAGGGAACCGTTAGAGAAAGATGTAGTATCTAAGCTTACAATAGGTTGCTCAGTTTCTGACATACATACATTAGAGGAATGTCCTAACAATGAACAATTACTTTCATTACTAGCTGATTCATGATTAGATTTGTTAGATACTAAATTATTCATTGTTAGTACATATTCTTTTATTTGTTTCTCTGAACTAGAATATTTAATTGTCATAGTTTCCAACTTTTCTTGAAGTAAATTAATTTTTAATTGGAAGTTATGAACCTCAATTTTGTGTTGTGATGTTTTATCTTCTAACTTATTTACATAAAAATCAAGTTTGTCAACCAGCTGTAAGCGCTCTCTATTAATTTTAACATTTCTAATGCAAAATTTGTGCTTCTTAACAAGTTTTTGAGTTTTCCTTATATATTTATTTAGTCTGACAAATTTCTTAAACTTTTTTAATGAAAAGTTCCTACCGCACTCAGTTACCCCCTCATTACAAGATGGTAAAAAATGTGAATGTGAAAGTGAAAAAGTGTCAGTTTGTATTGAGGAAATATCAGGTGCAGCAGAAACCAAGTTTGGGGCACTGGTAACCAACTCATCAAAGAGGCTTTGATTTAGTGAGGCTGTAATATTATATTTGGCATTTTCAAACTCTTTTATTTGATTATTAGCCTCTTGTAGTTGGTGTTCTAGTGTACTTATGCGATTAAGATTGTTTACATACTCTAGACTACACTCTTGAAAACCATCCACAATAATTTGGAGGCTATCCCGGGCTTGTACAACCTCACTAAGTTCAGTATGCAGCTGTGACATTTCTATTTTTAAATTCTTGTTAGATTCCAGTAACTCTAACAGTTCCCTCTCGCTGTCATCTCGTTCACTGCTTAGTTCACTGCATAATTCCTTTGCTGCCTTCAATTCACTCAAAGCCAAATGGAGCTTAGTCTCCTCTTGGCGAGCGAAGGCCTTGCGGGTCAACATTATGTAATGATGTTATTCTTTTAAAAGCAAATGAGAAATGCAGCAAACACAGAAAGTTAAGGTTGAGATTAACGGTTAAGTCTTAAATTTTGATAATTATGTCAATATACGTATACTACCGTAATACTATAATATAACTACTATGATATCTAATTTAGTAATAGAATAAGGTACCTTATTACGAGACAACAACGACAGCAGCTTTACAAATTTAAAACACCGGTAAAAACAGCACTGTCACTGACACTAACGAAACAAAAGAAAAATACAGTTTTGGTAACTAAATGATGTTGAGAATGAAATTAAACATTAATTCAGTTCTCCAAGATTGCGAAATTGGTAAATAATTACTAAGAATAAGCTAATTTTAAAATAAAATCAAAATTAAATACAAGAGCAAAAACAGACACAGCTGTTCGCTCGGTGTTGCCAATGCCCTCCCGGTGTTGGAATGCAAAAGGAGGGGTGTTATAATTTTGACGTGTCTATTATTTATGTGTATATTAGTTGGTTCTTTGTTTCACTTTAAATTTTAGGCGTTTCAAGGTCATCAGATTTTTTTATTTATTGCCATAGGAACCTTAAATGTTGTGAGATAAGGATACATTAACTATGTACAATAGATAATGCTAATAATTATTAATGATAGTTTAAGTATTATTATTGATTTATAGTAGCACTAGACGCTAGGCACCCATATGCCTACGTGATAAAAATGCTTACATGCAATCTATAATATACCTGCCATACCACATTGTGACCCTGTTACACCAAAGAAGTTTTTTTTTTAATTTACAGAGGATTATATTTTTATTGACAGGCTATACAGTCTCTAGTCTAACTTGCTTCTACTTGTGTCGCTATTTGGGTGAACCACCACCACTTTATTTTGTGGTGGCCTATTCAAAGTGAGAGGAAATTGGTTTAATTTTTTGTAAAGTACCGTTCCCCTTTTCGAATGTAAAAGTTTCAGTCATTTGAAGAAGGGAAGCTTAAGAAATCTCTTAAATATATTTAATTATATATAAATGCCTTAGTTATTAATTGAAGCTCAATCAATGCCGACATAACTTTATGCTCTATTTCGATAATAATCGGCTTACATTCAAGTGAACTGTACTGTCCTCGATCTGATTCCGTGTTCACCCAATAGACACTTGTAATCCGATTAACTAGATATTTGATACTTTTATAACTGCGCTGTTTTGGTTTATTATAAAATTGTAAAAATAATAAAAACAAGAATTCAAATCTACTTATAAAATAAAATATCTTTCAATAATTATGATATATTATCCATTAAAAAAAACAGGCTTTTCAAATGGTTTTATATCAAGAAGAGAGCATTTTAGTTCTTTTAGCTATAACTTCAAACTCAAACGGACGAATCCTAATGAATCTATCTATACAGAAGTTACACATGCTAATTTGTACTATTTTAAGAATCTGGAAGAATATAACATCAAAGAGAATTATCCATATATTAATCAACCTATCTATACATTCATATTAATGATTAATATCGCATCGCTTGTGGTAAGATTTGGCTAATTTTACATCATTGTTTTACGGTGATTTGAAATGTTTCTTTAAAAGCACAAGAGCTTCATTATATCTGTTGAGATAAAAACTTTTCAATTATAACATAATTTAAAAAAAAAGCAACAATATCTTGCACTTGACAGATTTTTTTTTTTTTTTTTTTTTTTTTTTATTTATATTTATAAACACTTTTCTGGGTGATCTAAATCGTCAGCCGTGCCCAGTTGTTCAGGAACAACTGAGGAGTGCATGGCCTCATAATCCGCTATTAATTCGTTCTACATACTTGGAAAAGAACACTGGTGCACTGAAATATGATTTAGAAGTCTATTTGGTTTAGTTTGATGCTCATCAAGAATTTAAAATGTCCTCAAAAGTTATTTATGAAAAGTAAACTTCCACAATAAACAAATAATTTGATTCCATTCCCAGTGTTGATTAAATTAGTTACTTAACCCCAAATATCAAATATATAAATTATTGTTATGAGTATCCCGGGAGAATGCTGCAAACACTTTTTTTTTTTTTTTTTTTTTTCTGTCTTGCTATTTCTATTACTATACATCACTAGTTTTTCGATGTCCACGGGTAAGTCAATAGTGGGGTATATATATACGGCGTTATATTTAAAAACTATCCTTACACTACTTATTCCATCCATCCATCCATCCATCAGCCCGTAAACGTCCACTGTTGGACATAGGCCTCCCCACGAGAACGCCATCTATAACGGTCCTGTGCCACCTGCATCCAACGGTTTCCTGCGACCTTGATGAGGTTATCAGTCCACCGAGTGGGGGGTCGTCCTACACTACTTATTATAAATATAAAATTCTTTTAAACTATTTAACTTTCAAACCTTGGTTATTTATTAAGGTAGTGATATACCAACACTTGTTTAAAGCAAACTTCAGTGTTATAATTCATTGTAGATTTTGTTAGTGACCTAGTAAGCGGTCGTTATGATTAATGGTGGAAATCAATCGTTTTTTAGAGGCCAAGTGTAACGTGGATATCGAAGAAAACAAATAGGGTATTAACTCTACATTATTTATAATGAGAAATTACCTTACAAATGTATATATATGACCTGTTAAATCAAATAAAAAATACTCTATTAAGGCCGGTTAAATCAAATAAAAAATACTCTATTTATTTTAGATTTCTTTCACTAATTGACTGAAATATCCGCTTATATTATAGGCTATTTGCATTTAACTATTCTAATTATGAGTATTCAGGTAGACATTGATTTTCAAGACATTGAAATTTGTGTAGAAAAAAATTTTTGGTGGTAAAAGGAACCGTGTAGATGATGACTTATGGTATTAAAATGTGTTTTCTAAATGTTGGCCTCATAACAAGGCACAAAGTAGCACAGAGTAATATGGAGAGGGCTATCTCATCATCATCATCTTGCTCTTATCCCAATTACTTGGGGTCGACGCAATATGTCATCTTCCTCCATACAGTCCTATCAGACGTCATCTCTGCAGTCACTCCCTGTCTATCCATGTCATACCTCACGCAGTCCATCCATCTTTTCTTTGGTCTTCCTTTACCCCTAAAGCCTTCAACATTCATATTCAAAACTTTCTTAACAACATTTCTTTCATCCCGTCTCATCACATGTCCATACCATGTTAATCTTTCACTCCTTAACTTTTCCGTCACTGGCGCAACTTTCAAACTTCCTCTTATGGAGAGGGCTATCTATACATGATAAAATCTGGAATACGGAAATCATGATAGATGGATGGATCGTTATAGGAAGGGAGATTTCAAGCCAAGAAGTCGGTAATTTTTTTTATTTAATTCCATATATTTAAAAAAAAACATATCGCAGCGATCTATAATTTAGACTATAGTCAGGAATGTGATACATCTAATAAACTAGATATTTAGATCGATTTCTGATAAATAGTTAATGCAAAGCAGAAGAAATTTGGTGCCAATTACTTTGAAAATTATGTAGTATCATGTCGTTTGGGGTACGATCCCAGAAACCTCCACGCGGTGTACCCTGGGTGCGGGCGTCGAACTGTCGCCCGTAGCGAATATCTGAGCGATTTCGCTCCTTACTCTACTACAATAGTAGTAGAGGTTATAGGACGCGAAATACTGGGACGGGCTCAGTCACTCATTCATTTGAGGGCTGGGCAGGCATATGCCACCGCCCACATATCGTAAACCTGATTCTTTGCTTGTCTTAGTTTCAGGAGCGAGGGTCTTGGCTTAACCGCCCGGACCGCGAGGAAGACAACCTCTATAAAGAATTACCCAGAATCTTAAGTTCTGGCGTGCGGCGAGAAGATGCATGGCAGATGGGGTAATCTGTTCTTAGCACGCTCCAGCCAGGGTACCGGCTGCCCCCCTGGTTGGTAAATGTAGGCTTGCCCGGGTACAGGGATCTCTGCCCGGGTCGACGGAATGTATCTCCCATACTCGTGGGATTCATTATGGATACTGGACATTTAAAAATTAATAACGACGGGGATCATAATGATTCCCACCTCAAGGCCTTGTCAAGCCAAAGCAAAACTGACACAAACGACGCCTCGTCCTCGCGACTTGAGGCGTCCGCCGAGGGCCCGGCACCAGCAAAAGAGGCCCCAAAGAGGAGGAAGAAGAGCAGGCGGATGCTAACTCCGCTTGGCGAGCGCGCTAAACGGCGCGCCAACCGCCTTAAGAAGGAGAGGGAGGCGCTGGAGGCCGCGGCACGCCGTGAGACCAGCGTTCCCAGCGACGAGGGCGGCACAATTGCCGCAGAGCCGTCGCATACGGATGGTGGTAGCGCCGCAGGACTGCCGCGGAGGGAGAGCGGCGGCGGGTGTGTGTCCCGGGACGAGGGCGACGATGTCGCAGAGCCGTCCAAAGAGGGGACGAGAAGTGGCAGCTCAACGGAGCTGTCGAGTGACGAGGGCGGATCTACCGCAGAGCCGTCGCGGAGTGAGGGTGGCAGTAAAGCCGCAGGGCCGTCGTCGGAGAGCGCCAGAAGCTCCGACACCGACACGGCCTTGGAAAAGTCTTCGGACGAGGGCGGGAAGGCCGAAGAGCCGTCCGACGAGGAGGTCGGCCGAAGCCGGGACGAGGGGCCGTTTAGCATGGAGGAGGGCAGCTCGGCTGCCGAGGCCGCCGAGGAGTCTGAGCCGCACACTGCGGCGAAGGCTCTGACGGCGGCCATAAATGTCAGGGAGAGGGAAGAGGCCCTCCCCCCGAGTGTCCGCAAGCGCCCCCTGCATAAGGGCGGCAGCTCCGACTCGGAGGGGAGTGTCGTCATGCCTCCTCCTAAGGTCCCCACCGCGCGTCGTGGGCGTAGAGGTCGTGGGTCGGCGGTGGCGGCGAGGCCGGTTCCGGGACAAGCCGATCAAGGAGGTGAGGTGGCGGCCCTGCAGGCCGCGAACGCCCGCCTCAGTAGGGAGGTCTCCGGCCTGCGGGAGCGCAACCGGAAACTTGAGTCGGAGTTGTCGGCGGTGCGGAAGGAGAACCGCGGGTTGGCCAAGGACATGGCTGACCTGCGGTCTCAATTTGCACTTTTAGTGCCAGCCGCGCCGCCGACACCGGTTTCGCCGCCGAAACGGGTTTCGCCGGGGAGGGCGGGCCCGTCCTCTGCACTCGTAGTACCACCTACGTCCGTGGCGCCGCCTGCGCCCGTAGTGCCTGCTGCGCCGGTTGCGCCTGCGGCGTCGGCCGTGAGCGCCGCCAGGAAGCGCGGAAGGCCCAAGAAGGGGGAGGAGCCGCTGCCTGCGGTGCACGGTGTGCCGGAGGAGGCGATGCGCGTCATCTTCGCCAAAATTGAGTTGATGATGGACGCGCGCATCCAGGCCGTGGCGGATCGTCTTCCGCCCGAGGCACCCCTCCGACCACCGCTCGCCGCTGACAAGGCGAAGCGGCCGCAGGCGCCAGCCCCCGCCTCGCTGCCATGTCAGGGTGGCCGCGTGGTGACCTACGCCGCGGCCGTAGGCGGGCCCAAGGGGGCCAAGAGGAAGGCTGGCACGGTGCCGGCTCCCGCTATGGCCGGGCAGTGGCCGGCGCCAGCGGCTACACTGCAGGCTCCGGCTGGCGCACCCGCGACTGTGCCTGCTGCGCCCAGCGCTGCCGCCAGGCTCGAACTGGGCTGGCAGGTGGCTGAACGCAGCAGGAAGGCGCGCGGCCAGAAGCGGAGAGCGGCGGCCAAGAGTGCCGCTGTTGCCGCCGCTCCCCAGGCGAGGCCTCAAGTCGCCGAAGACAGCTGCGGTCATCATTACCGTGTTGCCTGAGGCGGCTGAGAGGGGCCTCAACTATGAGGCCGTCCTAAGACGCGCCCGGCGGGAGCTGGACGTCTCCGACATCGGAGGCGTTGAGGCGAGGACCCGCAAGGCTCGGACAGGGGCTCGTATTCTCGAGTTCCCTGGGGCCGAGGGCGTCAAGGTGGCCGATAGTGTGGCCTTGAAGCTGAGGGGGCTGTTCGGGCCGGAGGATGGAGTCCGAATCGCCAGGCCCTTTAAGTGCGCAGAGATGCGCCTCACGGGTTTGGACGATTCCGTGACGGTGGAGGACGTTCAGGAGGCCATTGTGGCGTGTACTGGATGTGCCTCGGACACTGTCCGGATTGGCACCATCCGCCCTGGTCCGGGCGGTGTCGGTGCTGTCTGGGTGCAATGTCCGGTGGAGTCGGTGAAGAAATTGGCCGACTCAGGCAGGCTCCTCGTGGGCTGGAGTTCGGCGCGGGTAACCGTGCTGGAAACCCGGCCCGCGAGGTGTTATAAGTGCATGGCGGTCGGGCATACCCGACCGACGTGTCGCAACTGCTTCGACTGCAGCGGGTTATGCTTCCGCTGCGGTCAGGCTGGACACCAGGCAGCATCGTGCTCTGCGGTGCCCCACTGCCCCGCGTGTGCGGCAGGCAATAGGCCTGCCAAGCACCGCATGGGCTCTGGGGACTGCAGACCCCCGGCATCGGCCCCAAAGGGGCGGGGCGGCCCATCGACCGGGCCTGCGCCCGCTCCGAGCGCGACCCGATCGCCCGTTAGCACGGAGGAGGAGACGATGGATACGGTCTGTTAATGGACCACGAATCCATCCGTCTCCTCCAAGCCAATCTCAACCACTGCGCCGGTGCGCAGGATGTTTTCCTGCAAGCCATGGCGGAGTGGTTGATAGGAGTAGCCGTAGCCGCGGAGCCGTACGTGGTGCCCGACCGACCTAACTGGCTGGGTAGCACCGACGGCACTGTGGCAATCGTCGCCTCCACGTTGTGGCCTTCGCCGTCTCTGACCCTTAGGGACAGGGGCGTCGGATACGTCGCGGCGGAATGGGGAGAGATTACGCTTTTCGGAGTCTATCTCTCCCCTAACAGGAGCGTGACTGATTTCGGGGCCTCCCTAACCATCTTGGAGGCCTCGTTACGGCGACTGGCACCGCGCCAAGTCTTCGTTCTGGGGGACTTCAACGCCAAGTCCATGGCGTGGGGGTCCCCCGCGACGGACGACCGAGGACGGGCGGTCGAATTGTGGGCGGCGGCACTGGGCCTCTCTTTGTTGAACAGGGGCTCGGTGCAAACGTGCGTGCGTCAGCGGGGCGGGTCGATAGTGGACTTGTCGTTCGCTAGCCCCATTGTCGCCGCATGCGTGAGGAGCTGGCGCGTCGCTGAGGAGGTTGAGACCCTATCGGACCACCGATATATCCGGATTGAGGTCTCCCAGACCCTCCCGACGCCCAGCAGGGGTCACGGGGCGGACGGACGTTCCGCGTTCCCGCGATGGGCTGTGGGTCGTTTGGACCGGGACCTGCTGGCGGAGGCAGCCATCGTTCATTCGTGGCTGTCCTCTGCCCACCAGTTGGACGGGGTGGACGCCGAGGCTGGCCGCATCCGCAATGCTTTGACGCAGATTTGCGATGCGGCCATGCCCCGTGTGCGGTGTCTGCCCCCGAAGAGGGCTGTCCACTGGTGGTCCCGGGAGCTGGCGGATCTTCGGGTCGCGTGTATACGCGCCCGAAGGGCCTACACCCGCAGCCGGCGGCACCATCGCGACGAGGAGCGGGAGAGCCGGCTTTACGAGGGCTACCGCAATGCGCGGTCGGCCTTCAGGCTGGCCGTCCGTACCGCCAAGGACGTCAGTCGGCAGGAGATGTTGGATGGTCTCGATCGTGACCCCTGGGGTCGCCCCTATCGCGCAGCGCTGAGTAAGCTCCGCGCGCGGGGCCCTCCCCTCACCGAGACTCTCCAGCCCGGCCTCCTCACCAGGGTCGTCGAGGATCTGTTCCCGCGACGGGCAGAACACACGCCCCCGGTCATGGCTCCGCCAGACACCGACCGGGAGGCCGACGATGACAGTGTTCCGCCCATCACGGAACCCGAGATGGGGGCGGCGGTGGCGCGCATGCGCGGAAAATCTACCGCCCCCGGGCCCGACGGTGTTCCCAACCGCGTGCTGGCCCTGGTCCTCGACCACCTGGGTCTCCGCCTCAGGGGGCTGTTTGACGCGTGCTTAGCGTCGGGGCGGTTCCCTGGGTGTTGGAAGGAGGGGAGGCTGGTGCTCCTGCCGAAGCCGGGACGGTCTCCAGAGTCGGCCTCGGCCTACAGGCCCATCGTGCTGCTCGACGATGCGGGCAAGCTATTGGAGAGGGTGCTGGCTGCCCGCATCGAGCGGCACCTCGTCGGCACGGGGCCCGATCTGTCGGATGCCCAGTTTGGGTTTAGGAGGGGTCGTTCGACGATCGCGGCTCTGTTGCGCCTGAGGGACGTGGCGACTGAGGCCGTCACCGGCGGGGGAGTGCTGTTGGTGGTATCCCTGGACATCGCCAACGCATTCAATAGTCTGCCATTTAGCTGCGTCAGGGAGGCGCTCCGATATCACGGAGTGCCAGTTTACCTGAGGCGGCTAGTGGCAGACTATTTGGAGGGGCGCAGCGTCCTCTACACCAACCGAGTAGGGGACGTTGTGCGAACGCCCATGACGTGCGGTGTTCCGCAGGGGTCGGTCCTCGGACCCACCCTGTGGAACATCGGCTACGACTGGGCGTTGAGGGGGAGCCTCCCGCCCGGGCTGGGCGTGATATGTTACGCCGACGACACGCTCGTCACAGCCCGTGGTGGGACGCTGGAGGAGGCGGCAAGCCTGGCGACTCTCGGCACCGAGGAGATCGTCAGGCGGATCGGGGCGCTGGGGTTGAGGGTGGCCCTGGACAAGACGGAGGCCCTCTTGTTCCATGGGCCCCGCATGGGCCCTCCCATCGGCGTCTCGATCACCGTCAATTCGGTTGATATCAGCATCCGGGCCCATATGAGGTATTTGGGCCTGGTGCTCGACGGGCGATGGTGGTTCCGGGAGCATTTCCGCAGACTCGCTCCACGGCTCGTCGGCGCGGCGTCCGCCCTATCATGGCTTATGCCGAATGTGGGCGGACCGAGCGCTACCTGCCGACAGCTGTACGCAGGGGTCATCCGGTCGATGGCCCTGTACGGCGCACCGGTGTGGGCGGGATCCCTGACCGTCCGACTCAGGGCTCTTCTGTGGCGACCACAGAGGGCCATGGCGGTCAGGGCCATACGCGGGTACCGCACGGTGTCGACGGAGGCAGCGTGTCTATTGGCCGGGACCCCTCCATGGGACCTGGAAGCGGAAATGCTCGCCGGTTTGTATCGGCGGATGTTGGGGGTGCGAGCGGGGGGCGGTGTGGTCTCGTTGAGGGAGCACACCGCCTGGCGCGTCGACGCCCGCCGCGACATCATTGCCCGTTGGGCAGTCCGGCTGGAGAGGCCTCGGTTCGGTGTGCGGACCGTGGAGGCCTTCCGGCCGGTGCTGATGCAGTGGCTAAATCGGCGGCACGGGGTGCTCTCCTTCCGACTGGTGCAGGTTTTGACGGGGCATGGATGCTTCGCCAAATACCTGCACACGGTCGTAAGGAGGGAGAGTACACCGTCCTGCCACCACTGCGATTGCGACGAGGACACGGCGCAGCATACGCTCGAGGTTTGTGCCGCTTGGGCAGAGCAGCGTCGTGAACTCGTCGCGATCATCGGTGCTGACCTGACGCTGCCGACCATCGCCAGGGCGATGCTCGACAGCGTCAGGAACTGGGACGCGGTCGCATCCTTCTGCGAGGCAGTAGTCTCGCGGAAGGAGGCGGCGGAGCGCGTGCGCGAGGAGCGTCTCCTCGACGACGCGAGCCGCCGCCGGCGACTGGGGCGGCGCAGGCGCGATTACCTGCGCCTGATGCCGCCCTAGCCGAGGCCGCGGGTGACTGGATCGGGGATTTAGTCCGTCACCCGCTGAGAGGCCGACCGCGTGAGGAAAGGCCGACATCCTACCCGAGGGGGGGACGTCGGTCGAGGAGAGGGTACTCCTCAGGGGTATTCCGTCGGGCCAACCACTGACGTCAAGTCACTCTGCTCCGGTGGTTGGCCCAACGACGAAGGCGACGTCACGGGTGGGTTACGGGTGTGCATGCTTACGCCCCTCTGTCACCCCGGACGGAGTGGTGCGAGGAGTGTGCCGACCGTAACCCGCCCCCAAAAAAAAAAAAAAAAAAAAAAAATCATGTCGTTTAATACAATTATCAATAAAAATTTACTAAACAAATGGTGCAGAGGTTTGCATGATATATCAAACCTGATATAAATATATACCTGATGTATTAAAATATCAACCTCCTCGACCGATGTCGTCCAAGTAATTGCGATAAGAATAGGATATGATGATGACTATCGTATTAAGTCATTAGCCCTTTAATTACCCGACTGCGCAACGCAAACGAGTGGTATTGTGTTTATTAACAGTCTATGTATGTATGTATGTTCCTTTGAAGCACTATATAAACCAAACGCCTGAACCGATTTTTATGATTCACACGTCAAGCGATTCCTCTGAGTCCGGCGAGTGTCACTAAAGACATGACGTTAATGAGAATTCAATATGGCGACTACTGGACGTCATATTGTGAAAATGAAAAAAATTAAAGTCAACAAACTATGTCAAGTGGGGTATCGTTGAATAGGTATTTAAAAATAGTTTTCCTTCAGCATTTTTCGATTCGACTGACCGTTTAGGATCTATATCGATTTAAAGTTTCGTAACAACCTTTCTGACGAAAAATTGGTATTACTGTGCGTGTGAATGTGGATGGACATATACTAAAGTATCTAGTAGGTATATTGTCCAATATACCATAGGTAGTCCTACCTAAAGTATCTAATGTCTGACGTGGTCGCCCATCTCCAACTTCTAACGAGTACTCAACTTCAGTCGAAAGACTTATATAGCTAGGTACCTACTTATTAATAAATAAAATAACTCTAGCCACCTAGGTATTCATAACTAAAAAGTATAAAATACTACTGAGTTAGTTTTAAAACGATAGTTCTACTGAGTTAGTTTTAAAACGATTTTTATCATAATAGAACATTTATAGTCATTTGGAAAACTACTACTCAGAACAGTGCCCAGTATCGCAGAACCAAATTTCATTAACTGCTTGAAACGGGCGGGCTAGGGCCCGGGACTGTACGGGACAATAAAATCACGGCTAATGGTTGCTCTATGCAAACGTGGTTTTGCATAGCCTCTTATATGTATAATATTTTTTTTTTTTTTTTTTTTTTTTTTTATTGCTTATGGCGGCAAACGAGCAGACAGCACACCTGATGGTAAGTGTCACTGCCGCCCATGGACCTTTGCCAATGGTATAGCTAGGCCGCTGCCTACCAATACAACCCTGAACCCACCCCAGTTAGGCTTCCGGCTCTCTCGCTCACCGAACGAAGCGCAATAGCACATTGCTATTACTCAGACGTCGATCTTCTGCGAGAGTGTGGTACTACCCCGGACGGACCGGCCCGCGGCTGTAGACAGAGAACTGTCCACAGCGTGGTCCTACCACATAATAGATTTATGGAGCAGTTAATGTTATTATAACAGACATAATGATATTAATAATATTTATCATAAGTTCAAAAACCATTGCATTATTTTTGAGTTGTTTTAAGGTTACTTCTTTTCGAAGATATTGTAAATCATGTAGTTTTACTAAGAATTATATTATGCTCTGTTACTAAAAATAGTATAGCATGTTAAATGCTGAATATCAATCATTTATATAGTTGGTTCGTGACTCATTACATTGCTTAATACTATAATGAAATTGCTTAATGCTATAAAAAAATAGAAGCAATGAGTAAACATTTTCCGATAGATGAGGTGTAAAACGTGACCCATAAAGATAATAATGCGAGTCCCAATTTGGTTGTCATATATAACTATTTACGCAAGCTCTATTGGTAAAGTGGTTTGGAGAGTTTAATTCTTATGTGTCGTATTAATTTTTGCTCACAAATATTTTTTTTTTTAAATAGCGTAACATGTCAAATACTAAATGTTCGTGGACTTTTGTAATACCAGAGATAGGCCGTTACCTAGCGACCAAAACTTACGCTAAAAGTTAAGCTGCTGGTTCTCTGGCTCATTGAACACAGTGCAATAGCATATTACCACTTCTCAGACGTCGATTTTGTGCGAGAGTGTGGTACTACTCCGGACGGACATACTCGCGGTTGCAGACAGAAAACCATCAACAGTGTGGTCCCACCACTAGTGAAGAACCTGGACATATACCTGATATCTGAAGGACTAAAACTTATATAGACTAAGACGTAGTATAGAGTTTTATTTCCAGTTCTGAACAGAGCCATTTTAGTAGTGGTAGGACTACGCTGTTGACAGTTTTCTGTCTACAGCCTCAGGCTGGTCCGTCCGAGGCCCTATTATTCCATGGGCCACGCGTAAGGCTGCCAACCGGCGCCTCGTTAGTCGTCAACTCCATCCAGATCAACATCCAGGCCCATATGAAGTACTTGGGTCTGGTGCTCGACGGGCGATGGTGGTTCCGGGAGCATTTCCGACAGATTGCTCCCCGGCTGGTCGGCGCGGCGTCCGCCCTTTCTCGGCTCATGCCGAATGTGGGCGGACCCAGTTTCGAGGGCCGACGGCTGTATGCGGGGGTCATCCGCTCGATGGCCATGTACGGCGCACCCGTGTGGGCGAGGGCTCTGAATGCCCAGCTCAGGGCGGTTCTGTGGAGGCCACAGCGAGCCATGGCGGTCAGAGCCATTCGCGGGTACCGCACGGTGTCGACAGAGGCGGCGTGCCTATTGGCCGGGACACCCCCGTGGGACCTAGAGGCGGAGATGCTCTCCGACCTCTACCAGCGGGTTACCTCAGTGCGCGAGGAGGGTGGCTCCCCATCGTTGAGCGAGATAGCCACCTGGCGCGAGGACGCCCGCCGAGACGTCATCGCCCGTTGGGTTACGCGGCTGGAGAGGCCTAGACACGGTATCGTGACCGTCGAAGCCTTCCGGCCCGTATTGTTGAAATGGATGGAGCGGCGGCACGGGGTCCTCACCTTCCGACTGGTGCAGGTGTTGACGGGGCACGGGTGCTTCGGGAAATACCTGCACACGGTCGTGTACAGGGAGTGGACTGCCATCATTGCAGTAGTGACGAGGACACGGCGCAACATACGCTCGAGGAATGCTCGGGCTGGGACGGGCAGCGCCGCGACCTCGTCGCTATTATCGGTGCCGACCTGTCACTACCGGCTGTCGCGAGGGCGATGGTCGACAGCGTCAGGAATTGGGACGCGGTCGCCGCCTTCTGCGAGGCTGTCATCTCGCGGAAGGAGGCGGCAGAACGAGTTAGGGAGGACTCCCGCGACCCGGGCCGCCGCCAGCGGCCGGGGCGGCGCAGGCGCGAATACCTGCGCCTGATGCCGCCCTAACCCAGGCCTCGGGTGATCGGACCGGGGAATTGTCCGGTCACCCGACGCGAGGCCACCGCGTGAGGGCGACGCCCCGACGGCGAAATCTGTCGGGGCGTCGACGAGAGGAACCCGCGAGGGTAAACCGTCGAGCGGACCACCGAAGACAAAGATCGGGTACCGGTGGTCCGCTCGCACGGCGAAGAGAGAGGATTTTACGGTGGGTCTATGGGATCACGCGCCGCCTTCTCCGTCACCCCGGACCGATTTGGCGGGGCGAGACGCACCCATAGCCCACCAATAAATAAAAAAAAAAAGAAAGGCTGGTCCGTCCAGAGTACCACACTTTCGCAGCAGATCGACGTCTGAGCAATGACAATGTGCTGTTGTGCTTCATTCGGTGAGCGAGAGAGCCGGAAGCCCAACTGGGTGGGTTTGGGGTTTATATCGGTAGGCAGCGGCCTAGCTATACCCTTGGTATTGCAAAGGTCCATGGACGGCAGTGATACTTACCATCATACGTGCTGCTAGCTCGTTTGCTACCAAAAGCAATAAAAAAAAAGAAGAGCCAGATGGTACTTTACACCGTGATAACGTCTTGTGCTATATAAAGCACAAGTACGCCTTCACGTTGAGTATTACTCATATCTCTGGGCAGAGCATCCAAATATCAGCTAGACCTAATTGACTCCTTACAAAGATGTGCTATTCGAATCGTCGATGATCTCAGTTTCACGGACAGACTAGAGTCCTTGGAGAGACAGACAGGCTTTGGGTCACTCTATGTACTCTACAGGCACTTGCACGGGGAGTGCTCTGAATAATTGTTTGACTTGGTACCACCGTCACCGTTTTATCATTGTACCACTCGACATCATAGCAGGGTTCATCCGTTTCACCTGGAAACGTACGGTCGTCAGCTGTAAGTTTTCAGTGATAATTTCTCTAACGTACGTGCTAGATCTGGAATGAACTACCATCTGCTGTGTTCCCGAGTGCTATTATATGTCCTTCTTTAAATAATTTTTGAGAAGAGCACTATCTTCATGGTAGGCGTATCTGTACCCTGGTATTGCAAATGCCCATATTAGCGGCAATATCACTCACCATTAGGTGGACTACTTGCTCATTTGCTATCACCGGCAACAATAAAAAAGTTTTCCTTCGCCTGCAATATTTTAGGCATTAGTCTTTAGTTATCTTTTACTACACTTTTTTTTTGGCGGCGGGCTAGGGTACTTCAAACCCCGCTAATCCATCCGGGGCGACAGGAAAAGCGGCGCAAGACCCCGTAGACCCGCCCTAAAATATACCTTTCGACGCCGTGCGGGTGGGTCACTGGTACGCGGTCTTTTTCTTCAGTGGCCCACCCGGCGGTCTACCCTCACGGGTATCCTCTCTAATGTCGACGCCCGGACAGTTTGCACTGTCGGGGCGTCGTCCTCACGCGGTGGCCTCGCTCCCAGGACGACCAGACTAATCCCCGGTCCGGTCACCCGCTGCCTCGGCTAGGGATCTTTTACTACACTTAATGGTCTTTTATCCGTATCGTCGATATGTGGTGGTATTAGTTCTTATATGGAGTAAGAATACGGAGAATATCGTTTTATAAAACATTTTAATCTTTAGTTTAAATCATAAAATATATTTTTTTTACACTTTTTGCGTTTAATAATAACTGATGATGATCATTATCACAGCCCACATATGTTCCACTGTTGCGCTCGGGCCTGCTCCGTAATGGGAGGGAAATTAACCTACTATACTTCTCTGGTGAGACGTGTTGGTATAGGGTTTTGTTTCGAGTTTTCCTTCTCTTGTTTAACATCTATATTTAACATCTTTATGTTTAACATCTATATGTTATATGCATTTTATATTCCTTAGTCGTCTCTTACGATTACTCACGGGTAAGATAGGGGTTGGTGAGTTGTATTCTTGCTCGGTCACCATACGGATAACTGATCATAAACAATATAAAATTATGTATATAGAATTATTTTCTTTTTTTACTGGCAATGAATTTGTATTAAAAAATGTGGTTCAAAATTTTATAACTTTTATATCTTCTCACTACAGCGGGTAGATATGACTCTCTATAATAACGATGACTTGTTGAACGTGAGGCACCTTAGTCCTTACATTGCCATGAACGCTGTAAAGTGTTCGAAATTAAAAACCAAACACAAAAGCGATCAAATCTGTAAAAATAGTTTTATTTCAAATATGTAATACTTTTTTTGGCAGGCTATGGTGTGGACATAGGCCGTCCATTTCGTCCGAGGCGACGGAAGAGTGACGCGTGGCCCCATACTCACTGTATTCCCTCTCCATCGCCAATTAGTTGGCCACTGGTACCGCCTCTAGACATCCGTGGCCAGCCCGGCAATTGTGTAATACTTTTATAAACATTAGAAATAATTATGTGTACACTATGTCTGAATATTAAAAGTTTCATATGTGTAGTTAGACATCAACATTCAATATTCACCATTCGTTCAGATTGCTATACATTTTTTAATATTTATATATGACTTAGTTATAAGGCAGCCGATATCAATTCGTTTTATGTATTTCGTTTGAACTTTATGTCATTTATATACCGATGTTTTTTGAATTATTAGATAAGAGTTATCCCTTGGGTGAAATAAATATAAAAGCATATAAAAATATGCCCGTATATATACATAAACGAAATTATCCAATGGGGAATTAATATGTAATTCAAAACTAGGTCATGTTTTTTTTTAATTCTTGGCTTGACTGCACATATGGCGTAGTGGTTAAGATGACAATTTAACGAGCAGTGTTATAAGTTCGATTAAGACATAGGACAATGAATTAGTGTGATCCATATATTTTGCTGCACTAAAGAAATGATGCTTATTTTGCGAGAGACGTTCCAAACATAATATTAATGGGTACAAATTATACCCAGACTCAGGATAACAATTTGTGGATCGCATAATGCATTGTCCTGTGTAGGAATCAAATCCGCGACACTCAGTACGATAGCTGGGTATCTTAATTGCTACGCCATCAGTGCATTTGAAATTTCATAAATTATATATATGTGAAATGACCCACAATACAAGGATTTATGCCTCATCCCGCAAGTGTATTTTATTTAAAAACGAAAGAATTATTTGTAATGATTATATATACAGTATTTTCTTATCATTGTTCTCGTGCTCTTATCTCAATCACTTGTGATCGACGTACCTAATATGTAAACCTACATACTGCAAAAGTTATTGACAAGTTTCATGACCAGGCAGACACGTTTCATGATCATGACATCAGGTGGAATTGGTCAAAGTCTATGGAAAGCTCTTAATCGTCTATTACGATATTCACGAACAAAGTAAGAGTTAGTTCTCAGCTGTAACCGTAGAAATCTGTAACCATAGAAATATCACGAACAAAGTAGAGTATTCTCAGCTGCTACCATATAGTTATAGTCGTTATTTATACATAGATATTAACTTAAAACAGTATAAGTTACACTAGCGAATAAAAATTGAGTTTTACTGTCCCAATATTGAGATCAACCTCCAGGATTAATGGGGATTTTTCCCATCACTACTATTTACTACGTTAATCAAACGGGTTGATTTTATTATAGACTGCACAGATGGCCTAGTGGTTAAGGTGCCAGTGCCGTGAGTTAGATTCCCAAGCAGGACAGTATTTTATGCGATACACTAAGTGTTGTTCTGTGTTTAGGTGTAATAGTTGTGCGTTAATTGCATGTTTGCAATAAAAGGATTTTTCCCTTAGTGGAGGATGGTGTCTTTTAAAATAAAGAAATAGATTATATAAGCAAGGCATATAAGTACTTTAATCTTCGTTTTCGGACTAAGAATACAATATCTCAAGTTTGGAACCTAAACTCATTAACGATGTAATTTTAATAGGTACATTTTGATATATTTTAACAACCCATATTATGATATAAATTCCTTGTCGCAGTAATCTTAAAAAACTAAACTCTATATTTAGAAAATAACTTTTCTAGAAACATTATATGGTTTGGATACGCCTCGCTCAATCCGTCCAGGGCGGCAGAAGAACAAGGCACGGCCCCATGACCTACCATCATCTCCTGATCGCCATTGAACTGATCATTACCCCCGATTCTTTAACTTCGGTCGCAATAGGAATCACTCAAGTACAAATTTTATATTTTTCATGTACATTAAATACAAATTTATCAACACATTATTATGTAAATAGAACAATAAACAAAATAAGCTTGTCACATTTCCCGCGCTTGTTGAATCCATCATAAACTCGCCATACTTCAGAACCCTCCATAAAAGTACGAGGCAACCATTTATTTCTCACAATAACGCAACATTTCGTATACACGGACCCTTCGTACTGCGCACTTATACAATTCACCTTCAACGAAACAATTTTTGTCCGGTCAAGCGGCAAAAAGTTACGAATTTTGACGAAATTATACCGCGCATTTGGGCATCGGGTCCTAACGACAGCCATTAGGCTTATTGTTCAACAAGACCCACGCTTTGTGACCTACTGTTTCGGTATTCACGACACTCGAAATCAAACCCTACGAGATTTTAGCTTTGTGTTGATGTATCTAAAATTAAAGAGTAGAATGTGTGATCTTGAGGAGATTGGGCCAGAATTATCAAAGTTTTCATCAAATATCTCTATAATCACCAAAATTTATTAAGATTTATCTTCATTAGAAGGTCATCACATTACAGGTAGCGGTTCAATCTTCTGCCGTCCACTAGGCGTCCCCCACAAACGTAATCACCACGCTTGGCAGGTGAGTTTCTCTTAATGTGTATTTCTTCCCTAGGAGAGATCTGCTGTCCATTTTCCTGGTGAGACGCTTAGCCGATTTTTATGACTCACAATGAGGGTTAACGAAGTTCGTAGGTAAACATGTTTAATTACTTACCTACTACTTGCTGTACTGTTGCTATCGGTAATGACGTATTACCCAATCATATTGTAAAAAAAACCTTGAAACTTGATATTTGAACAAATTGTATAATCGTTTTAAAAAAAATGTAAATGTGATACTAAATATTTATTTTTATTATTCAACAGATCATAGGTACATATCAGCGGAGGTTTACATAGATAAATAAATATTATTTACAAGATAAAAAGTTATTAAAAATGTCTATTATAATATATTTTCTGTGTGGTGACGGAGTAAGAATACAATTCACCACCCCATATCTTACCCGTGGGTGATCGTACGAGACGACTAAAGGATATAAAACCCATATAACATATATGCGATAGATGGAAAACTTGAAACAAAACCCTATACCAACACGTCTGACCAGCACGGTATAGTAGATTAACTTCCCTCCCATTACGTAGGAGGCCCAAGCCCAACAGTGGGAAGTTTATGGGCTGTGATGATGATGATGATGATAATTATAATATGCGAACAAAGCCACATTACGTACATTTTTATTTTATTGCTTACGTTGGCAAACGAACAAGCTGTACATTTGATGGTAAGGAAGTATTACTATCGCTTATAGATGTTTGCAATACCATGGGTTTAGTTAGGCTGCTGCCTACCAATGAAAACCTACACAAGGTGGGCTTCCTGCTTTCTCGCTTACCGAACGAAGCGCAACAATACGTTATTACTGCTCAGACATCAATGTTCTGCGAGAGCGTGGTACTACCCTGGACGGACCGAACCGCGGCTATAGTAAGAATATTGTCAACAGTGTGGCCCGGCCCTATCACTACTAAAAATCTAGTATTATATTATAATCAAAACCTCCGATAATATTTCCAATACCACTTAAAAGTTTAATATATTATAAATATTAATATTTTATTATTTATCTATAAAAACAGCTAAAACTAATTAGAAAACTCAATAGACCTATCAAAACTGTCTGCTAATATTTCATAACATGGAGAGGTGAATAAACATGGTTATTTTTACCAGACACCTTAGTATACAATAAAATAATAAGGCTATAAATTCCAATAAAGCTTTTAGGTAGTGAATAATTATAATTAAATGAAATCCTAGTTTGTTTTATGGGAGCTATGGAAACTATCAACACCGAGGTGTCTATGAGAAACACAGACCTGAGCCAACTGCATTCGACACCATCTGGTCAACAATTAAATTATCAAGGAGGGTCCACGTCAGGCAGGCAGCCGGTCATAAAACTATTGTCAAAACTTTCACAATAAGTACGATGATAGAAGAACAATTCTGTCGACCAAAACTAATTGGAATAAGTAGGTATATGTTTTTCCTTAAGAGTGTAAAGTAGTTGATAAATGTTACTTTAATGTTTTCAACCCACATAATAAATAACGTAAAGGAATAAATATAGACAAAGTCACAGGCAAAAGTTTAGTTTTATATAAAAATACAGCAATTCAATTATAATATAAAATGTCACCATAATTTGCTTATTTAATATAAGCGTGCGAAAATACCGTTATAATGTTGCTACGATGCGGCCCTTAAGCGTATGCAAAATGACTGCCCGCAAGCGAGTGACGCAAGGTAATTGAAACCTTCGCGAGCGACTAATAACTACTCCGACGTTATTTGTCCCAACTGCACTTCCTGCACACCCACTACTAACAAATTACTGCTAAATTACACACCCATTACAACCACCTTTTCACTGCACCAGATTTATTTAATTCAATGTAAAGGCATATAATCTATGATCTAATGTTAGCTCATATATTTCTTTCTGAAACGTTATAATACATAATCAGAATAATGTATAAGTATTTCAGATAGCGTGGTAAATGATAAATGGTTTACTACACGTAGTGACCACAGTAGTTTAAACAATAAAGTTTTTGTAACGACTTACTAAATTATGTGGGTGGTAGAGCGTATCAGAAGAAATCAGTTTTCAAAAGGCCAGACAACACTTCATACTACAAATGAATCTTTGTTTTTATAAGCATACGATTCACGGAAACCAATTATCTCGTCTAATGGTAATCATTTTTGGATAGCATAAAAAATATAGCCTGCATATTAACCCACAATACTAGGCATGCAAGGATATTATTTAAACCATTTCCATAAAAAATAATATCTATTAAGATGGCCTTTATAGATATTATTTTTCAACCAGTGCTACCAGTAAGCACTTCGTAGCGAAACTTGTGTTATTAAAAGACGTGAAAACCAGAAATCTTTTTCTGTTTTCAATATTTTAATCTGTTTACGCACGAGCTATCACGAATTTATCTCTTACTTTTCACTGAACTCTACTATACGTTCAATGTTTATATAATTTATTGTATTTAAAATTGTTTTTCTTTTTCTTATTATGTATGTTCTGTATATTGGGTGAATCATTTCATGAAATGTTATATTTGAGACAATAATAGTTAATGTAGGAGATTAATGAAATAATACTGTAGTAAAAAGATATTATAACTTTATTTGTATGGTGACCGAATAAAAATATAATTCACCGCCCCCTAGCTTAACCCCGATTAACATAAAAGATGACTAAGAGATATATAATGTGCACTTAACACTTACGCAAGACAAGAACAACTTGAAATAAAAGCTTAACCTACTATATTACAGTAGGTCAATTTCTTTTCTATTCTGGAGGACTCTCGAGCCCTTTATAACTGATAGTCTGTTTCTTTAATTCAAAGAATAGAATTAAAATAGAAAGTAAGGGTCACAATTTATTACATTTTTAATTCGATAATACAAAATAAAATTCTGTGACCAGGTCTTCAAATTAGAGTCAATCTCTTTTTTTTCTTTTTTAACTACATCAATGTAAATCCGAGTTCTGATATTCATTTTGTTATTAAGCAAAACGACGGTACGTGACTGCATTAATTTGTGGAGCAAGCGAGCGTTGATTGCGTCTAATAGCACTCGTCGGTAACAGCAGTTTGCAAATGTTCAACACGGTCATTTTAAACTGTTACAGTTATAGGGGTGGGACTAACTCGCTGCGGGCATGCAACCCGCGCTGGTTTGTATCACCAATTCGACCAAATTGTAGAGTGTTGCAGACCTTGCGAGAGCTAAACTGTTGCCCGAATTCCACAAATGGCCGGATAAAACGAAAGTTATGCAAAATGAAATTTTTGCCCATCTACGTCGTAATTTTATATCGTAAAATATTCGTAGTTGCCGGTTGTTTAAAACACAAATGATATGTTGGCAAAAGTAACAATTTTAAGTTGATATTTTGGAATTTTATGTACCTACTTATGTTTAATATTTGGTACATTGATCTATAACCACAACTTCTATCCACGGCCACACAGAGGTGCCAACACTTACATTTTCCTACAAGTAGGTACCTTAGTTGCATATAAATTGCTATATGCTAGGTTCATTGGAACCTATTCTTACTAACGGGGTTAGTCATGAGCTCCGCTGAGAATCTTTAAGATCAAACACATTTAAAGATAACAATTATATCATCTTTTTTCATTCATTACTAAAATTTTTAGTATTTAATATGCTCAATTCTTTATAAATACCCGATTACGAAACGAAAAATGATGTCACAAGCGGGGTTCAAACCCGCACCTATTGGGAATCCGGCCCAATCGTGCTGCCACTTACACCATCGTGAACTATTTTAGGACATGCAAATTTCGCTTCATATTATATCTTACGTCTTCAAGGTGACGTATGCCATCTATCGGACAATGTTTACACATTGTATAGACTTAATACTTCAAACTTTACAGTTAGAATTGTATTAAACGATGACACAACCTTGTTATTTAAATTACTGAAATTTTTAGCATTTAATATGCTTAATTATTTATAAATACCCGATTACGAAACGAAAAATGATGTCACAAGCGGGGTTCGAACCCGCAACTATCGGGAATCCGGCCGGAATTTTTGTTTAACTAACCTAGGGTTCCTCGTGTGCCTTACTTTCCTGCGGGCGCTCTCAAAATTGGGTATGGGATTTTCCTTGAAAGCTTATCGCAACAACTGTATTCACCACAAGATCTGCCGCTGAGACCTTTGTCCAACAATGGAAATCTGGTGGGATGATGATGATAATGAATGCAGAGTTTAAACTTGATACTTTAGTATTACAGTAGAAAATGTGACCAATGTGTTAATTTTAGAGTTCATTGGTCAAGTACTTTGTAAATGATCAAGTATAGTACATGTAATATAGATAACGTTTCAATGGTATCAGGGATAACTGACCACCAAATGTAAAATTTAACGTTTTGGAGCAAAACAATATTTTATGATACTCATACAAAAACCTGCTATAAAAAATATTTTAGTTACAATGCCTTTCCTTTCATATCTAAGACTTTCAAATAGATGCAGACATATGTTTCGGATTTTTCGGCGAATATGAAATATTTTAGCGCTTAGTAAACAAACGATTCTTTATTGAAACCGTCTTAATAAAATATAATTTTTTATTTCACAGTGCTAAAGTTCACTTTCTTGATGCTACTTCAGTCGAATTTTGCAAGTGTCATATTATTAGGCCATAAAATAAACACAGTTATTATACATTCATCATCATCATCTTAGCTCATATATATCCCACTGTTGGGCTTCTCCGTAATAGGAGGGAAAGTAACCTACTATACCGCGCTGGTCAGTCGTGTTGTTATAGGGTTTCGCTTCGAGTTTTCCTTCTCTTGCATAGATGGTATATGCATTTTATATCCCTTAGTCGTCTTTTACGATCACCCACGGGTATTGTACATATTATGAAAAAATTAAGCTTTTCTTTTATAATACAGTTACCAGCGTTCAGGAATAAATAATTCGCAAGCGCACAAATAACGGACGAAGAAACAACGATTTCTTGACCACATAATAAATTATCCTGCGTGGGTATCTAATTCACGATACACTCAACTCAAGTTGTCTAATAAATCGTTAGCAGTGCCTTGACATCATAAGAAATTTGTCGAATTGTTTCAAATATATTCCGGTTTTCATTTCAAATATTTCGTTCGGAATGTTTTGTTTCAGGTAGGTATATATTTACGAATTATTTCAAATGTATCTTTTTGTTATAAAATAGGTACAGCGATTTACAAAAAGAGACATTTATTGTGTAGCAGGGGACTTCACAAATATTTAATTAACAAACATATATTATAACCAGACTCAGAACAATGATGTGTGGGTAGCTAAAGAATTATTTCGTGAATCGAATACCTAGGAAATTCGGTATGTGAGATCAGGACTTAGACCGCTATGCCATCTGTAAAAAATATATTTATAACGTTTTTATCACTTTCAATCATATAATTTTCTCGTAAAATCGGAAAAAGATCTATATATCGTCATCTTCAGCGATGACTTACGGCACTGAAACATGGCCTCTAAATGTCGATCTCATAATAGAGCTAAAAGTCACTCAGCGTGTTAAAGAAAAGGGCTACGCTTGGTATTTCTCTATACGTTATAATCCGCGAAACAGAAATCTGTATAAGAACGGATCACCAATATAGCTTAAATACCGGGTTGAGAGCCCTCAGCGCTCACCTATAGTCCGAGTTAAGCTGTGACAGTCATCTGAGGCTAACAGCTAAAAGACAGATACAAAAAAAACGATATAGCTTAAAGATTAACAATGGTCAGACTATATTTTTGTCAAACCAATAAACGCTTGGGAAGAAAGATTTACGGTGACAATTACGTACCAAATGACGCAAGTTAGGATCACATTGAATGGACTCATCAGTTCATTTTAATAATCGCAAGGAATCGTTGGATGCAAGAAGCACAGAACAGTTCTTAGTAGCATTCTCACGGAGAGGCATATGTCTGTCAATAGACGTCTGTGGGCTCACAGATAATATATTTATAATATCAGCTGAATTAATATTGTCTGTGGTGACGTGAATCACGGTAATTCAATGCTTTAATTTAATAATATTCATAACTGTAACATCACATATTACCAGTACATATAGTATATTATCACAGCATCACACATCCCCCCCAATTAAATACAACACGGCGGCTAATTAAATTAATTAGTAGAGGGTGAAAGGGCCTTGTCTCCGAGTACCGCACCAATGTGACGGCGCGAAGTGTAATCCGCATGAGATACGCGCGGCTAATCTTGAATTCTTCCACAATTTAATTACAACTTTGTACAAAGATACTGAATGCCTCCGCATCTCAATGCTACATGAACAACTGACATATTACTTCAAAGAGAAGAGTTTTGAATACGTTGCTATACGTATTATTTAGACTTAGTATTTCTCTGTCTATTCGTTTGTATTGTTTTCAAGCGAGAATTATTTATTATACAACGTGTGTGAAATTAAACTTTTTATGGAAAGACAAAATTTGCGAATACTTAGTTAAATTAAAACAAGTCAATAACTTGTTTTACAAATTTTCACTTGTATTGTGTGCTTTTATGATACACTCTCCAGGATACTTTTTAATCATAGTAAATATTATTATGATTTAAAAACTAACCTAGAGAGTAAGTGGTATAGAATAGTAACCTAGAGGGTAGTAACCTAAAGATTAGTAATCTTTAGAGTGATAACCTAGAGAGTAGTAACCTAAAGTGTGGTACCCTAGAGAGTTACTACTCTCATTTAGAGTAGAAACTTAGGGTGTAGTAACCTCAGGAGTAGTAACCTCAAAAGTAGTAACCCCAAGAGTAGTAATCTAAAGTGTAGTAACCTAAACTGTACTACCCTAAAAAGTAGTAACCTCAAGAGTAGTAACGTAAAGTGTAGTAACCTAGAGAGTAGTAACCCCAAGAGTAGTAGTCTAAAGTGTAGTAACCTAAAGAGTAGTAACCTAAACTGTACTATCCTAAAGAGTAGTAACCTTAAGTGTAGTAACCTAAAGAGTAGTAACCTAAACTGTACTACCCTAAAGAGTAGTGATCTAAAGTGTAGTAACCTAAAGAGTAGTAACCTCAAGAGTAGTAACGTAAAGTGTAGTAACCTAGAGAGTAGTAACCTCAAGAGTAGTAATCTAAAGTGTAGTAACCTAAAGAGTAGTAACCTAAACTGTACTACTCTAAAGAGTAGTAACCTAAACTGTACTACTCTAAAGAGTAGTAACCTAAACTGTACTACCCTAAAGAGTAGTAACCTAGAGAGTAGTAACCTAGAGAGTAGTAACCTAAACTGTACTACCCTAAAGAGTAGTAACCTCAAGAGTAGTGACGTAAAGTGTAGTAACCTAGAGAGTAGTAACCTCAAGAGTAGTAATCTAAAGTGTAGTAACCTAGAGAGTAGAGTAACCTAAACTGTACTACCCTAAAGAGTAGTAACCTCAAGAGTAGTAACGTAAAGTGTAGTAACCTAGAGAGTAGTAACCTCAAGAGTAGTAATCTAAAGTGTAGTAACCTCAAGAGTAGTAACCTAGATAGTAGTAACCTAAAGAGTAGAAAACTAAACCCTAAAGAGTAGTAATCTACAGAGAATCTATATATACTAACTATCTATGTAACTACAATCGCCATCCCGCCTATCAAATATGGCGTTTATTAAAATTAATATTAAATCAAAATACGAGCCAAAATAAAGTTTACCTGAAGTCATACTACCGTTCTATTCAAACATAATACTATCTCGTTCTATCAACGACTTAATTAGCTGTGTGTTAATTAGCAAAAGGCATCCAAATTTCAAACAGCGACCTGAGAAGAACCTCGCATTGTTCGTGACGTCCTTTATATCCACATTTTGACGTAAAAGCGTCCTTTTGCACCGACATTTTCTTTAAGCTATGACATATTATTTATCTGAATAATTAATTACAAGGAATATTTTATACGTAATCAATTATTACAGGATTTTTATATGAATAAGATTGTTTTGAATTCATTGTTTTACTCAGAGGTTGGGCTAGTAGACGGATAGTACGGATTTCTACTTAGCACGATTTTATAGTTGATTTCTTGTTACATTTTATCTATTCTCCTCATTCACCCATCCTGAGTTTACCATAGGACATAGACCTTCACATAAATTAAAAAAGGACATAATTAATGCGCTTGACAATGGAGTTAAAATAGAGAGAATGCAGTTGATATTATGACTCGCCTTTACCGACGCGGCCCTTTCTCAAACTTTTATGACTCCCACGGAATGGCTTAAAAAGGGGGACGGAAAGTAAGGATTAGTGCCAATAGCGTTTCATTCATATCTATTATATTTTTAAACACATATGCTGCTTAAAGACACTCTCAATTTGTCCTTTCACTAAGATGCCACAAATCGACAACTTTAGTTTGCTATAGGTATATATACGGCAAGCCCACTAACAGCTTTTGACTGATTAGTCAAAGTGTTAGAAGTTCGTTAGTTCAAAAAGAGTTGTAGATTTACAACTCTTTGAACCTTATTATAAGATTTAAGTATTGTATGCTTATATAACTACCTTACATCATCATTCGTATCCATACATATCATAACGCCATATCTCTTGCAGGGTAGGCAGAGAGAATATTCTTATCATTCATTCATTCTTATCACTGCCTTAAAATCATTTTTTTTAAGAACCACCCTGCACTAAGGAAATAATGCTTATATTGCCGGAGACTTTGCAATTAACGCAGACAAATTACAACCATTTAGATATTGAAATGTATTTTTTTATATGTTGAAATATATTAAGTCGTGGGACTTACAACACATATAAACAATAAACAAGTCTGAACAATATAAATCACAAAATGAATGCACGGTTTTAAGTTTTTTAATACATTAAACACGAAAATGTTAAAAGCGTAAAAACACATAATCCACGACTCAACGTCAAGCAGCGAACGGCAACGAAATTAAGTGTCAGAAACAGTACATAAATCTTATCAGGGGGCACACGCTCTGTGATTTTAAACAATCATGTTGGCAGGCCGAATGCCGAAAAAGTACAACCGTCACAATGGGACCCGTCGCTTGGAAATATGAATTATGATGCTCCCTAGCGCAGTCAGTCGCTCTCGCTGGTAGGGTGTCCTATCTACACCGTACGCGTAGCTGTAGCCACGATACCGTACACATTTGTTACTCATTCATAACTACCCTCACTATTTCTTATCTTTCGTTCCAGCTCATTCTACTATGGGGCATAAATCATTTGGATAATATTTACTATCTGTATAGTAAAGGTGTATTTTTTTTTTGATGGCAGACTATGGTATAGATACACCCTGCCTGATGCGTCCGGGGTGATGGAGGGGGTAGCTGAACCTGGTCCTTATAGTCAGTGGCCTGTACCGCTAATTACCCTTTTGGGTATGGTAACGGTGTAGGAATACAATTCACCCTTTACCCCTTTTTTTAATTATGAGTGCCGTAAAAGACGATTAACGCATATATTCATATAACATTTATTCAGGAGAAGTTAAAATCAAAATGAAACTCTGTTAGTAGAGTTTAAATAGCGTGGTATAGTAAGTCAATATCCCTTCTCTTGTGGAGGAGGCTATAGCCCAACAGTAGGATATATGTGATGATGACAACTGGCCACACAAATTCGCATAACAATTTGTATTAAAATTTTCATTTCTTGCAGTAACTATCTCCATATGCTATGTTCTCCGTCTTGAATAAAAACCGGTATCTTAGCAAGCTTATTCTTTTTCTCAGCCTCCTACATAATATAAAGGAAATACAACTGCTGTATCATTTTTTTATTGTCTGTGGTGACAACACCCCTGATGGTAAGTGATACTGCTGCACATGGACTTTAGCAACACCAGGGGCACAGCCAGACCGTTGCCTACCTTGAAGAAAGTGCTCTTCTTAAATCTCCTTTGAAGAAAACATGTCATAGCGCTCGGGCAACACAGCAGCAGCTAGTACATTCCAGATCTTGCATCATGCTCAATAGACGTTTATTTCAAGGTATTCCTCCATTATTACAAAGAACAGAAACCTCGAAATAAACATTCATATTATCTTTCTCAATATTATCTACTTCGTCTTTAGCAGTACCTACCCATGAGAGAAAGATACATATATACAACGAATTGTATTCTTGCCGAAGAAAAACAGAAGCTTATAAAATAAAACTTCATCTGTAATATGTAGTAGTACTAACTAATATAAGTAGTTAAGTATTAATTTATAGTTCCTTTGATATGTTGGAATATCAATTATTGTATATGATTGGCTATAATTATATGTACGAGTAGAGTCGGTTTAGATAGTGCTACCCTGTACGACACCAATGTATTATAATAATGTGTGTATGCGCGCGCGCGCGCGCGCGTGTGTGTGTGTGTGTCTGTATGTGTGTGTGTGTGTGTGTGCGTGTGTGTGTGTGCGTGTGTGTGTGTGTGTGTGATTTATGTATGTGTTTAGCTTATATTTAGTGAAGTCTACGGTCAATATATTATTATAGCCACTGTAAATATAAATTTTCATTATGGTGACGGAATAAGAATACAATTCATTACCCCCCATCTTGGTTTTATATGCAGCTGTAAATGCGAAGGCAATACCTTACTTTCGCAGAACATACATGTTTAATAGCAGATAGTTTGTATCGCACTTTGTTCAGTAACTGATGGAGCCAGAGACCTAACTTTCGTCATGCGGTAAGTAGTTACCTAGCTGTATCCTTGGCATTCCTGGATTTCACAAGCTGTAGTACATCATCTCAGCTCATATATGTCCCACTGTTGGGATCGAACCTTCTCCATAATAGAAGGGAAGTTGACCTACTATACCACGCTGTTCAGACGTGTTGATATAGAGTTTTGTTTCAAATTTTCCTTCTCTTGTATAAATGTTATATGCCTTAGTCGTCTCTTACGGTCAGCCACGGTAAGATAGGGGGTGGTGAATTGTATTCTTACTCCGTCACCACACGGAAATTAGCAAGCAGTGGTTACTGTTTATTATTAGATTGGCTGCCTGTGTGTCTGACACTAAAACTAATAAAAAATATTAAAGAACATTTTTCACAAGAACTAATCTTATTAGTCACTTCTCTACGATTGACAATGGAATCGGTTCAGCCCAAACATTAAAGAAAAGAAATCTTATTAAATATCAAGAATCTACAAGGGATCTCGGCAAACTGTAAAATCAAATTGTATATTAATTATTTTCCAAGGTTAAATTGTAACCTTTAAATAACGTTATTCATTTACAGTGAAATTATAATCAGCTTACAAAATTTCGCCTTAAGCTCGATAGATGGCGCTGTATTAATTAAGGCAATCAATATTCCACTTTAATTATGTAAATATCGGTTGTGATAACATAATGAAGCATTTCATTGTTGGCAAGTGATTAACGTGGATTGTTTATTCTAAAAACAACCGAAACGTACGCTCATCGGTTTATTAATCAGCCAGTAATATAATTATCGTAATTACTTGTTAGCTGCCCTCCCCCCTACACACCAATCAGTTGGAGCTGCGGTCGCTGTGGCGCTAATATTAATTACAGGTACTAAATTTATAGAATATAAAAACAATAAAATTCTACTCGTATAAAAAAAAAAAAAAAAGAGCGAGCCCCAATATAGGTTTGTGATATTTGACATCTCGCATTGATAATAAGCAACTTTAATATTATATACTGAAAAAAAATTAACTAAGTTAGTTTTAAGATTTTTTTTTACTATACCGACATTTTGAACGCTTTCGTTATTTTAGAAAAACGCGATAAAATCTGCCATTATTATTTATATTTCATATTTATATTATATTCACGCAAATATTAAAGATTCTTCTAGATAAAAAGTATCATGACTGAATCAGAGAGTCTCAAGACTCAACAGGCGATAGAGGCCTGAAAATGATCAGCCCAAATGTCGATAGAGAGGTAATACAAGAGCCAGGGAGACCGCACGTCGCTTCCATCACCCCGGACAGTACTGGTGGAGTGTATCCAGATAATAGCTACTGAAAAGATGAAGCTGTACAATTTTAATTATCTTCAAGTCATATGTTCAGATTTTTATAAATAACATGCATTACCCTACCACGTACTGAAGGAAGGTGGAGTCAAGAGTCTTCACAACCGGCGAGCGTGTATGAAGAGAATTATGAATGTTGAGGAAGCGAGTGAAGTATGCAAGGATAGAGTTCTCTGGCACTCTGTTCTCTATGCCTAACCTGGAAGGGATATGACGTGATGATATGTACGTATGTACCCTACCACTATTAAGAAAAAAATCGTAAAGCATTATTAAAGTATATAAAAAAACTAGCAAATTGAACAACATGAAAATAAAATACGTAATGACCGTTATTTATATCGTCCGGAATGGGACGCAGGTTTCATTGCTAAGTTTAAATTAGGTAACAGTAATTAATGCTGAACCATATAAATTACTTAAAAGCTGACCCTAAGTAAATATTGCAGAAAAATACGGAGTTTAATGGACGCAAATAAAGACCAATTAATGTTATTTATCGAATCAACGAATCAAGTGAATCAGATAAATTTTAGACTGTGGTATGTGGTGGGGGTTCATAATATAAAAAAAAAACAATATTTACAGGGAATTTCATAACAAAAATTTTAATAAAAAAATTGACCTCAGTAAAAATTCAAATAGTACATGCTCTAAATGGTAATAGTATTATGATCAGCCCGCCTGACGCCGAACCTTCTTGGGAATGTAATTGTTGACCAGAGAGTATCAGATGAAGTTGGCTCAGGTCTATGTAACTTTTAATCATATTTTACGAACACACAGCATACTCGCCTTTTAATGTCTTTTAGTGATTTTTAAACATAAACAGATTTAACAAAATAAGGAAAAAGAAGAAAATTCTATTCCCTCACCATTAGATTTTTTTAATATTCTTTTTTCCGTGTAATGATTGAGTTAGAATAAAATTGAACGACCTGACATTTTGTCTGTAGGTGTCGTAAATAACTGAGGTATATAATGTGCATATAATATCTATACAGGAGAAAAAAACTTAGTACAACAACCTATACCAACCTATTTTACCAGCAATATATAATAAACCAATAATAGGTCGATTTCCCACCTATTGTTGAAGAGACTCGAGCCCAACAGTGGGACTTATATCGACTGAGTTTAATAGATAATGGCACGCCCATCTTATATAACAGTAGAAGAAAATTTATGCCGCGAGGTACGTACCATTCACGTAATAAAAGTAGATCTTCAAAATGCGTAAATTCTATTACAGCTTAATATGTAAGTTATTTATATGACGATGGGTTAAGAAAACAATATCTCATTGCTCTGTACAGACTGACTGACCAGTAGAGTGATGCCAGGAAACTTAAAACCCTAATAAATCCTAATACGATTTCTAAACCGTCTGTCAAGAATGGCGACTATACTAATATACTTTCAAAAGTAGTCTTATGATGTTCAATTGTTACTAAACAGGACTTACTGTATAGAGTATTTCCTTTCATACCTTTCACCTTATAAATTTCCCACAGCTGGGATAGAGCCTCCTTCAATATGGGCGGGTTATTCAACTAACGTACCACGCTGGGTAGATAGGTTAGTATAAGGTTTTATTTCCATTTTGCTTTTCTTGCATAAATATAGATATATCATATCTCTTCGTCTTATTTTAGAACTGTCGCGGGCAAAATAGTGAATGATGAATTGTATTCTTACTCCGTTACCAAAATGGTAAACACTAATTAAATCAAAGTATTTAATAACTCACTATTATAAGGAATGTTATCAACCATTAGCTTTGTATAAAATCTGTTTTAATGCCCCCAAATATAAGTTGAGTAACACTTTGAAGAAGATTGATCCATCTTTGCCGCTAAGTAATCTGAGAGTAATTACGTATTTAATATAAACTGTTAGTTTAGTTCAAAGTTCAACCATAAATCATTAGGAGGCACCTAATTTATATCGATTACCTGTGACACGACCGTTCGTAATAGTTGTTTATCTATCCTTATACATACATACATTCAACTCGTATTAGCCTTTAATAATATTTACTTTCGTAACCCATACTTTTTATAAGTATTTCTATACAGAATAGGTTTGATTTTTTTATTCTGTAAATATAAGTAATTTTATAAATAAGTTTATGTTTACGTAAGTATTTGAATAGCAATTATTAGTTATTTTATTTTTATCAATTTATTAAGAATAGCAAGATATTACCATCCCATCTTTTACTGTTAAGATGTAGAAGAAATATGCCCAATGTTTCCACTATGGGATTGTAACAGAAATATTTAGAGTTCCTATCGAATACTCGTGATAATATATTAAATAATCTCTCATAAGTTCAGAATACAGCTTCAATTAACAACCTTCCATTGAAATTTCAGAGACCTGTTGGTTTCTTTTTTTTTTATGAATTGTTGTATAGTATTGATAGACGACACTGTGGAGCGATTGCATAGATATTGTATGCAAGTGATCCTTAGTCATCTTTAAAAAAACCACCCGCACGGCGAAGAGAGGTATATTGTAGACCCGCTACGGGGTCTTGCGCCACTTTTCCTGTCACCCCGGACGAAATAGCGGGATTTGAAATGCCGCAGCCCGCTGCCAAAAAAAAAAAATCATCTTTACAAAACTATGGAAATGGAGTGGTGAGTTATTTATCATTATGAATCTATTTATTCTTGACTGCACAAATGGCCTAGTGATTAAGGTATCGACTCACCATGCCAGTGCCGTGGGCTTGATTCCTACGCAAAACAATAATGTGTGCGATCTACAAACTGTTATTCTGTGTCTCGGTGTAATTTGTCTTAGTTAATTGTAAGTTTGCAAAGTTCCCCGCAATACAAGGATTATTTCCTTAGTGCGAGGTGGAGTTTTTTAAAAGAAAAATAATAATAAATGAAAGGCCAACGCTGTTCAAACATTTTTTTATCTGCAGCGATAAACGAATTGGCTCGTCCGGAGTATTACCACACTTTTTATTAAGTTTTTCTTCCATACAAAGTCGAAAATAAATTCACTTATAACGAAATCACAAACTTGTTCAAAACATAATTAGAATAGCTTGCAAAACTAACTTATATTGTATAATACTTATAGACATGTAAGTAAAGTACCAAACATGCACAGAGTACACTCCCAAGTAAATTAACTTCGTAGAAAATTTATCACGCCCTAGATTCAGATGCTTTCACAAGTTCTTACTATAACATTCATAGCGCAGTTCCATCAGGCAACTTTACTCGTAGTTTTGGAGAACAAACCTTCTACTTAATCGTAACAGTGCAGTTTTCATCTTAGCGAATTGTTGAAAGTTAAATAAACCGCCAAAGTTGGATCTGTAAATTAATTATTATACAGAATCCATTACGTCAGACAATATGCACTTAGTAAAAAAATGCTTATAACATATATTAAAAAAGAATATATCTCAAAATCTATGTACATTATTTCTCAAGGACGTTTATCATCGTTATAAATATAAATTCCTTAATATCCTATCAGTATAACGTTTAACGTGTGTTGTTAATTTTGAAAAGCTTTTTCCTCTTTAATGACAAAAAAAAGGAAAGATTTAAAAAAATGTTTTTGCTTAAAAATGATTCATTTCTCGCGTGAATCAATGTTTTAGAATGTATTTTATCAAGGTGTATATAACTATATCTGTTAAATAATTATTTATAATACGTAATAAATTTCAATATCCTTATGTCAATACATCATAAGTCATCATTCTCGTAGGAAGAAGAGTAGTCTTATCCCAATTACTTGGGGTCGATACAATATGTACTCTTCTTTCGTAGTACATATTGTAAAAGTTATTGGCAATAGTTTTATGACCGACCGCCTGCCAGACATCAACCCTCCTTGGGAATGGAATTGTTAACCAAACGGCATCAGATGAATTTGGCCCAGGTCGTTATAAGGCTCTTAGTCGTCTTTAACCTCTTTTACGGTGGATTGTAAGGTCACACATGTTTTTATAAAAAAGGCCGTAATAAATAATATAATAATAATAGACAAAAAGTTTCTTGCTGGATATTTTCAGTAGCGGTTACATTCTGTTCCGGTGGTAATTTATTGTACTAGTTTAAAGTGTTAAAACCGACAAAAACGTATTTTTTTTAATCCTAATGGTTGCAAGCAAGCAGCACACCTGATGGTAAGTGCTATATCTGCCCATGGACCTTTGCAATACCAAGGGTATAGCTAAGTCGCTGCCTATCAGTACAAACCCCAAACCCACCCAGTTGGGCTTCCGGCTCTCTCGATCGTCGATCTTCTGCGAGAGTGTGGTACTACTCCGGACGGACCGGCCCGTGGCTGTAGACAGAAAACTGTTAACAGCGTGGACCTACCACTAAAATGGCATGCCCTTATAGGGCTTATACTGAATAAATGAATTAGAATTTTTGACACGCCGCCCTTCCGTCACCCCGGATGTAATGGGCAGATGCCTAGACTATAGTCTGCTTAAATAAAACAGAAGAGAAATATTATCCGATTTTATACTACCAAAGACAAACATAGAAATACAAAGACAATATTATTTAAGTGAGAATATTTTCATTTCAATCGTTAGTCAACCTTTTTAGGAGAACGTGAAACGTCTCCAGAGACTAGTATAAAAATATTATCGTCCATAATTCTTTCATGTGTGAAAGCGTTAGAGGCGCCATCAGCGTGGTCGCCGCTTATCGGCACAATGTCCATTGCGCGTCACAATGATTAACGAGCTACTAACCGAGACAAAGTCGACATTGGACCGCACAATGCCCAATGCGAACAAAAATATATATTACGCTCTCGTCTTGCCACTATTGTAGTTTGTCTGGCTTTTGTTCACCGTTTTATCAAACCAGCCGCATGGATGTAGTGATATTTGCACTTTAATACTCAAATCTATGTTATCTGAATCCATTATTATTAGTCTGTTCTTATCCCATGTTAATTGGAATCTGCATAGCAATCTCTGATGTTTACACAAGCATTACACATTTGAAATAAACTTACTTTTATGGTTTCTATCGCGTTTGTATTTTTTTTTTTTTAATTTTTATTTTTAATTGCCCGACGTTTGGAATACTTTACAGCGTTCATGGTCACGGGGCGACTAAGGTGTCTCACGTCCAATAAGTCATCGTTATTACAGATATTTATATCTACCGGCTACAGTAACAGTTATTAAATTTTGAACCACATTTTCAATACAAATTAATTATCAGTACAAAATAATACTATACACCTATAAAATTTTGTATTTTTTATGATCACTTATTAAACATTTAATTTATGATATTTATTATATTGTGGCATTTTACTAGTTTAAAAAACTAGCAATTCTATTAAATTACCACCGGATCGGAACGCGATCGCACTGAGAAAGATCCGGCAAGAAAACTCAGTAATGGATAAAGTAGGCCACCACTCCAAACTCAATAATTAGTATTATGCCTTCTCATTCTAGTCTAGTGATGTAATACTACATTTGTAATTTCTAGCGTCGATATCATATCCACATCAAGACAATATTGTTCTCCTAATCTTTTCTAATCATTTTTCCCCTTTATAATGGGAGGGAAGTTGGCCTACTATATAACGCTGATCAGACGTGTTGAAATAAGGTTATGTTTCGAGTTTTTCTTTTCTTGCATAAATTTTACATGCATTTTGTTATTCTTAGTCGTTTCTTACGATCATCTAAGGGTGAGATAGAGAGAGGATGGTGTTAAGTGAGTTTTACAATTCTTAGTCTTCTCTTACGATCACCCACGGGTAAGATAGAGGGTGGTGTATTCTTAATCCGTCACCACACGGAAATCTTTTCTATAATTGATGCCTTTTTAGATTTTCTTTTGATATATATCTAAATATAATAGTTCATTAGATTCAGTAATAATATAATGGTTACCACTTCGTCTTTTCTAAAAGTTGACTAAAGAACAGAAGTAGATAACATCACGGCAAGAGAAGGAAAATTCGAGAATATATTCTGTCAACCCGTCTGACCTGTGTATTGTAGTGGGTCAAATAACTTCCCCATGTATCGTATAGGCAGCTCAAACCCACCAATGGGGACATACATAATTATATGAGTTGAAATATTGAACTTCTTAAAGGTATTTTACATTAATCGATAATTGAATGTATGTATGTAGGTACTAGGAAGTTATTTAATAATTACTTAGTGGTGTGATGTGAATTGCTCAGCAATTACTTTATATAATTTTAACTTTTACGTTGTTTTAGTGCTGATCCTCACTGTTGTCTGAACTCTGTATATTTATCATTGTCACAAATTGTACAGTGTAGCGTGTTTTGCCTAACGAGTTATTTATTGATTTAATTGAGCGATTTGATTGTAATTTATAGATCTTGGTGTGGTCATGCTCACTAAAAAGGTCTCTGCCTGCGGTAGCTACGTGAGCGGGTCTCCCTTCCCTCGAATGTGGTTGAGGGGCGTGATGGCTGCTTTAGTAGTTAACTCGTGATCGAGTGCCGCATGTGGAATCTGGTCCAACCATTTCTGTTCTTTTTTGTTTTTTTTTGTTAATGGTGTATTTAACTTTTAAAAAATAAATCTTTACTCGAAGGACATCTCACTGGAGCTAATGGGGATTAAACATGTATCCAATAATATTAGAAAACATACAATTTAAAAAAAAAATGACGAGCCCACTGAGTTTCTTGCCGGATCTTCTCAGTTTGTGGCGGCTTTCCGATCCGGTGGTAGATTAATTTAAAAAAATATGTAATATTGACAATATGTAAGTGCCCTTTTAGGGCTTATGCATAATAAATGATTTGATTTGATTTGATGCGATTATAATGTTGCTAGAAGAATATTATTGCTCATTCTTCTAGTAATCCTGTAGCCAGTTGTTACGACAACCTCACTATATTTTATTCTTAACTTATAGGATCTTAGTGGTTATATTTTTGCTCAGTCCACATTACAATCATTAGCTGTTTCGGCTGTAAACATATATTTATTATTATACGTTGAATCTAATAAAAAGATCTTTAAGTAAACAATAATGGCCATTGTAACTTCTAAAACAATAACATACAAAGTTAAATACTTTCACTTACTTTTCCTTTTAACTTTCTTTCCCGTACAAAACTGGCTCAAACAAAGTCGCAAAGAAAAAAAAAACATTAAACGGTTTACGAAGTAAACAGAGATTACATAACAAGGAAAATGCGACCGCAATCCCTCACTCGAGCGCCGAGCTTTATTTGTTACACAATATTCTCAATACAATACAATTTTATATTTTTAAAATACCATACTATATAGTATTGGTTGAATGCGAGCCAACTCAATATCATCGAATACCATTGTCCCACAAAGAACCGGATACAGCGGAAATATCAGGTAATCTATTTGGTATATATACTTTTCTATTAATAGTGCCATTATCTAATATCATTGTTACTTATAAATATAAAACAATCTCTCTATGTCATAATACAAAGTTATTGATGGCTGTATTTTTAACTTTATCGGTAATAAATAAAATCTAGGCTACATTTTCAGACAGGGAATCTTTCCTCCTAAATTGGAGTCGGAAGTATTGTGTGTTGATGGAACTGCAAAGCCAAATAAATATTGCAAGCTTGCAAATATAATATGATACGAACCTTATTGGTTTTTCAAATAAGTGCTTTAAAAAAAAGATCTCTTAGAAATTTTGTATTTTAAAAAAACAATATATACCCGAAAATCTCGCATAAGATAATATTGTGAATTTTATTTCTCTATTTTCTCTTTTATATGTAATTATAAATAACAATATTTTTTGGCAGCGTGGCATTATCTGAGCATACGCTATCTGGTTATTCGGTGTGACAACTTAAACACTCTTAATTCATACGTGTCGATTTTCTGCCTTTCAAGAGACCAGTAACTATATGTCCCAACAGCAGGCAATCTAAAAAGGTAACTAACAAAAGGTAACTAACGCGTCATTCGGGTCGCCACTTCTACGCGGTTAGCTGTATTCTGGGCGGGCCCCGATCTGTACTAGCGAGCCCACAACTAGAGCATCTACTCATCCTAAAGAATTAAAGATGAGAGCTTATAAAATTAAAACACTTATATAAAAATATATTTATTAAAGCTGTGTGGTAGCGGCTACGAATACTACCAACCCTTACTTTGCTCGTGGATATCGTAAAAGACGACTAAAAGCCTTATCACGACCTGGTCCAACTCCATTTGATGCCTACTAAAATTATATTTATTAAGAAAAATTCTATAGGTACTAAGTCAAATCCATTCACAAATTTAGTGTGATTTTAGATAATTCGAAATCACATAAGTATATTCTATTAGTAAATACACCATTTAAAAACATATCACCGTAGATAAACTCACAAATTACAGCCAAAGGCATTATATAATCGAATATCTACCGGACTTGTTCAACCTAAATTAATGATCAGATTAATTGTCAAAATTGTCTTCTCGAAGGCTTCAAATTCGGACGAACCAATTCTAAAGCCATAACTTCTCGGATAAGTTTTGAGCTTCATAATCCAAGATCGGAACTAATTTATGAGTGCCCCAATTTTGTGTGACCTCTTAGTGAAATAAAGCGCTGTACATTGAGGATTATGTTATCGGCTGTGGGGATCTGTTGGAGCCCAGGAGGCGGCCGTTAACGCCATTTCTTATGGGGTTGAATTACAACGAAGATTTATGTTCAACTATAATGATAATAGTTACTCGCTTGCAAAATGAAACGAATACACTCTTATAGTACTACAAAGATTTCGCGATAGCATATATTTTGTTTAAAGTATTTTAACATTCAAAGAGGTTTGTTGAAATAGTTGATATTCATAATTACTCCTATTCCTTAGGTTTTTTTTTGAAAAAGACACCGCGCTACACTAAGGAAATAATCTTTGTATTACGGGGGACTTTACAAATATGCAATTTACGCAGACAAATTACACCCAGACTCAGAACAACACTTTGTGGATCGCAGAAAGTATTGTCCTGCGTGGGAATCGAACCCATAGCACTGGCACGGAAGGTCGGTATCTTAACCACTATGCGATCTGTGCAGTCAAGTCTACTATTTATATATTTAGTTTGTACTAGTTGGCTCTATTTGTGTAGACTGCATACTAATTTCTTTTCATCTATAATTGAGACAGCTGTTGATAATTAAGTTTTCCAAATCAATATTTTGATAATAATTTCGCCAGTATCTTTATATACTTTTGCGTAATAAAATATATTCCTAAATATGACCCAGATAATGCTAAAAAACAAAAACCAAAACCATTTATAGTATGAAGAGAATAGAAATAAAAAGATGCACTTTGATTTTAATATGTAAAGATAGAATAAGTTTCTGAGATTAGCACTATCAAGTAATCAAACAAACGCTTTTAAAGATTAAATTTTCTAAGTAATACAAGCTCTAGTAATAACTAAAACAAAAAGTACTAGTTTATAACAGAATTGGTGATGCCGAACCGATCTCAAGAGTCTCAACGAGCTCGGACGAAGTTCCTCTTCCAAGTTGAGATGAACGCTTACATTTCATGGACAGAGAGATGGGCCCACTCGGCGTAGTACTTTGACGTCGTCTAGTTTTATTCTCCTGTATTTGATTGAGAACGTTTCTCATTTTAAGCAGCTTTAGTTAGCTTATGATTCGTGTAGAATTGATTTTTCTATTATCTAATTATAGTTTAGTTTAAGTAAATTGAAATCACAGTGATTGAATATATGAATGAATAAAAAAACCTAATAGAATTTATTTCAAATATATTTTAAGCCAAATATTTGTGCTGTGTTGTGATGGTTACGACTACTACCAAATGTTACATCGTTTGCTCGTAGATATATTAAAAGACAACTAAGAAGTTAACATCTTGCTAGCCAACTACATCTGATGTCATCAACAATTAATTTCCTAAAGAAAGTTGACGTCAAGCAGGCGACCAAATTGCGTCGATCCCAAATAATTGGGATTGAAGCAGGATGATTTTAAACAAATAATTTTATTATTATTATATATATTAAACAGATTTTTTTTCAAACTGCACTGCAAAATATTGCCTATGCCCTGACCACAGTTATCAAGTTGGAGCTGACTTTTATAATTCTTTAATGAAACAAGTTAAGTGTTAACCATAATGCTCTATATATTTCCATAATGTTCTAATGTTCTATAGTGTTTACCATAATGTTATAATGTTCTATATATTTTATAATCTTTGCAAAATAGTTGTTTAATAAAAATTGCTCTAGCTGTCAATTTTAATAGTACAGTGTTCCTCTTATATTGAAGAGAATAAGAACACAATTGATCACCGAAGGATATTTCAAAGGCAACTTCGGTATAGCAGTTGCATAGTAGACAAACTTCTCTCCCACTAGGGAGGAGTCCTAAGTCTAAAAATGGTTCGTATATAGTTTGAAAAAGAAGATAATGACCACTTATGTGGACAAAGCAGATAAAGATCACCTAGTCAGCAGTGTAATATAATATATAATATAAAAAAAATATATTTTATATAAATCTAAATCAAGATGGGCACTTTAGTGAGAATGAGGGACTCGTAAAGTTTTATTACTCCGATAATAAAGTGGAAGTTTCGCGATGGCGCCGGTGGAATTCAGATAATAATTCGTTGTTCATATTGCGAGACACGCGTTAGGTGCTAGTCATTATTAGTTACAACGATCAAAGAGATTTGTGTGAGCTTACTTGCCTTTGAAGACCTTTGATACTTTGATTTCTTAATGCCTGTCTTTCAATTTCATTAACGGGCTTTGTCGTTGGATTTTCATCTTTGATGTTACCGATAGAGCTTCCAATTTCTGTACTGAGATAAAATTGAAATATAATATATGAAAATATTGTTTTAATTGTTTAATCACCATAATTATTACAACCATATTTTGAAATAAGTAAATCAAAAGCTTTAGGTATAAAACAAGTGTTTATAGTAAAGGAGTAAGAGTATAATGTGCTACCTCTAATCCTGCCCGTGGGTGTCGTAAAAGACGTTTAACGGATAAAATGTACATAAGACATATTTTCAAGAGATGTAAACCTCTAAATGAACTTAGTGATGTATATACTAACAAGGAGACGGCAAGGGTGTGGGGTCCTCAAATCAAACGGAGGTTCCGCGTGTAGTTAGCACTCAGTGAGTATATTCATATACTCAAATCCTAGAGCTCACTACTTAGCCATTGCCAAGACAAAAATTCCTGAAATTTAAAAAAATATTTATTTTTAATTTTAAATTAACTGCTTTCCTATTATGGAAGAGCCTCTATCCTAGTAGTAACACGTATATGAGCTGAGATGAAATCAACTTATATTTCAATTTTAACTACCTTCTATGATGATACAATATAAAATTATGAAATTAAAAATATTGCAATTATATTCAATTGCATTATTGTATGTATATCACTTTCACTAATCATACTATGATCAGTTCTCCATCGATCAGTTTCTCAGAAGACCATTATCGCGTATTCTTCTTTTGATTATTCAAGTAGGATTTTACAACTTACATAGGAAAGTGGTTGTGTAATATTGTATAATACTACTAGTAAACCCAGCATGTTTTTTTGTTTGTAGAAATCGATATATCGCAGCGATTCATAGTGGCGAATTACATCAGTGGGGATAGCATGTAAACCTTTTCCATGAAAAAATACATACATATACCAATTTTCATAATGATCAGTCAAATAGTTTTTGAGTTTAGGGATGTCATATATATAAACATGCTCTTTTATAGATATTTATTCTATCATAGCTTTTTTATTAGTATAGGTACCATAAATATATGAATAAATACAAGAATTTATGAACGAATATTTAACAATAATTAATTAGAGCAATTTTTTATTTATAATATTTGATGTGAAACTTCTAATGCGACTTCCAACAAGGTTGCGTTAAACGTTTAACGCAATGCCACTCAAATGCATGCGTGTAGTATACCTGTTACAGGCCAACGCAAGCGTTAGCAACGAGTAGCGTCCGATATTCCAATGCAAGAGGGAAAGAGAAAGATAGATACACAAAGATAGAAAGTAGGAGAGAGAAAGACAGTGAGTCAGTAGATCCCAAACACATGCGCGTGGAATTCTTGCTATGCAGCAAAGTAAACAGTGTCAGCGTCGTGAAATTAGCTGAAATACGTACGTGTTGTTCTATTTTAATTTATATTATTCATTATTTTCATAGGTTTAAGTTTTCACTTCTGCCGGCAGTCCTCATGACTGCTTTGTGTGTTTTTAATGGGTTTTTAATTGATTATTTTATGAAATACAAAAATAAACAACGTTAAGGAACTTGTTATTAGTAAATAGAAACAACTTCTATAGAACAAAAACTAAATTTGTGGAACGTATAAATTCTGAGTATTATCAACTAAATAAATTAAAATCTACATTATTTAGCACAAGGTTACGTAAATTTTACCTGATATATAATTAAAATTTTAAACTGGCTTACATTAAAGTTAAAGAAAAGACAAAATAACTCAACAACAACTTAGTTGGAAGACCTAGTATCAGAGTATGATAGAAATTTATTAAATAATTTTATGAATTTTAATATTTGATATCTAAAATCTTTATTCATAGAACCTTCGTAGAAATTTAAACATAAACACAGAATTGAATGAGAAGTCTTATCGCTGCCTACTTACATAAATCACTCCTGTTTAAATTACTTTGGTTTGAGGCGAGATTGTATGTTATATTTCATCAGTACCGCTGAATTTCGGGTAACGGACACGACATTAGCGAGGCATCCAGCTCCAAGTAGGTTATATCTGAGGTAGACGTCGGCGAGATGACCCGCCTTAAGGGCTATTATGGTAACACAACTGAATAATATAATGTACAGACAAGAATTGTACAATTACTTAATGTTTGGATGTTCTGAATATTAAATAATATCTCGATGGGAATTAATATTATGATTGTTTTAAAGAGTTTCACTAAATTCAAAAGAGTTTATTGATATAAAAATATTGTACTGCACTACACAGATTTAGACTGCACAGATGACGTAGTGGTTAAGATACCGACCTTCCATGCGAGTGCCGTGGGTTCGATTCCTACGCAGGACAATAATTTGAGCGTAATTACCCATGGGTGAAATCAGTACCGATAGTACCGATTTACTAAAATAAAACTCTACATCAGTCTATCTAACCAGAATGACGTAGGTCAACTTGTATACTATGAAGTAAGCCCGTATCAAAACGAAGGAGATTTGTTTGAATATACATAGTGTATAGTTTAAAAACATTCAGCTAACCCTTACGGAACATAGTACGTACTTTAATGTTGATGCATTCTGTTTAAAGTATTTAACCTGAATCTACTAGGTTATAAAGCTTTTAGAACGGCACGTGCCGATGGAAACTAAAAGCTTTGCTTGCCTTTCGAAGTAGTTTCTAGAATTTCCCACCATAATGTACGTATATATTAAAATTTTGGTAAGAATTTCAAATTGTTTTTCTTTTTCTAATCTTAAAATTGTTTCTCCAAGGAAGGTCTTCGTTGTTAGAAAGCCGGGCTGCTGTTGTTTCTCCGGTTATATTTTCAGAACTTTATTCTTATAATAGAGGTTCCACAAATCCACATATAGTTTTCTTAATATCATGTTATACACTTTCCAGATATTATGATTACTTTTAAAAAATACATAATTAGCAACAACCTTCTTTTTTATTCTTTTTGTTGTCATGTGTCATTGAACCGATAAGATTGTCAGAAATGAAACCATAAAAGCCAAAATAAGAAAAAAAATATTATTTTTATTTGAGAATAGATGTGTGTCATATTGTTGGATATGAACTGACTCTACAGTGGTAGAGATTGTTAACTATTATATATTTCTTCCACTGGAATTTCTACAGAAACTGGCACTTCTGGAATTGTAAATACGCGGTGGCGTATTTAACATTTTCTTGCTAAGGTTGTCTCGTATTTAAAGTTACTTAGTAGGTTTTTATGTAGACTAGACAATTAAACACTTCTTTTTATTCAATATTCAGCAAATATATTTGATTTAATTGTCACAAATACGCATATTTAGAAAATGTAGAGAGCCGGAATAATAATGATTTAAATAATGGCTCATAAGTTTCATATATATTGAGGTATTAACATTCGTTGCCCGTATGCCACTATTTTGTACTTTATATGTTTTATCTGAATTTTTTATAGTTTCTACAAATTATTGTATGCTTAATATTTATTTTCTAAATAATATTTTTCGTGTGGTGACGGAGTAAAAATACAATTCACCGCCCTCTATCGTACCCGTGGGCGATCGTAAAAGGCGACTAAGGGATATAATACGCATATAACATCTATGCAAAAAATGGAGATCTCGAAACGAAACCCTATACCAACACGTCTGACCAATGTGGTGTAGTAGGTCAATTTTCCCTCCCATGACGAAGGAGGCTCAAGTCTAACAGTGGGATGTATATGAGCTGAGATGATGATGATGATAATGAATAATATCTTCTTATTATTGAGAGCAGGACACAAGAAATGTGACAAAGTGACTCACAATACCACGTTGGTCAGATTTTTATTTAGAGTTTGCCTGCTCTTAAATTCTTAGAAATATAAAATTAATATTACTATTAATGTTGTTGCGCTTGTCTTATATGAAGTACTATGCAAGCTATCCTAATGATATTAAGTATCAGAGCTTTAATACATCGAGTGCAGGAAGTACCGCCGAGCGGCGTACTTCCGTAGGGCTCCTCTAACTTGTGTGTTTCAATGTGTATAATATTTTACATGTGTGCTGTATTGCGATATTATGGGCGGTGAAAATTTACGTAACTCTAAGGGTTAAATCTGACTTGTGAGAATAAATCGTCGTCTGAGTCGCTTATATATATTCGTGTAAATGTTTTATTGTTAGGATGTTCAAATGAATACAATTTTTCTCTTATGATAATTAGTATATCACCCTCTTCATATGGCTTGATTTCAAGATTACCTTCTCTTATAGTGGTGTTCATCATCATCATCATCATCATCTTGCTCTTATTCCAATTAATTGGAGTCGACACAATATGTCTTCTTCCTCCATAAAGCCCTATCAGACGTCATCGCCGCAGTCACTTTCAGACTATCCATGTCATATCTCACGCAGTCCATCCATCTTTTCTTTGGTCTTCCTTTACCCCTAAAACCTTCAACATTCATATTTAAAACTTTCCTCACAACATTACTTTCATCCCGTCTCATCACATATCCGAGTCAACCTTTCACACCTCCAATTTGCCGTGACTGGTGCAACTTTCAAACTTACTCTTATAGTGACATTGTTTGCTTATCTTTTAGCCGTATTTGACGATATCTTCTGCAATAGAAGAGTTCTGCAATAGAAGGGAGAGAAAGAAAAGAAAATTGATTTATTTTGCAACCTCACAGCGTCCTCAAATTTATATATGAGATCAATAACTCACATATGCATGAAGCAGAAATATGGTATCGATATCAGCTATTGCTGAAGCAACATGCTCGTCCTGACGTTGATTTTCCGATAGATTTTCATTGAAGTCACTTATGTCAAATCAATTATTATACATGTTAATGAAGGCCTGTGGATTTCATTAATAAATATACTAATTTCTAGACTTCAGGACACCTATTTAAAATGGTGCAAATAAAACATAATTATGTGAGTTGAACCCACGACACTTGTCGACATTTCGATACGTAGATAATTAAAAGTACGCAACTAATTACTATTTGAAATAAAACTACTTTTACGGATTCTATCGCGTTTGTATTTGATTTATAATTTCCCGACGTTTCGAACACTTTACAGTGATCATGGTCACGGGAGGACTGAGGTGTCTTACGTCCAATATGTCATTGTTATTACAGAAATTTATTTATATCTACCCTATAAGATATTAAATTAATATTATTGAATTTTGACCCACATTTTTATACAAAATTAATACAATTCATTGCCAGTACAAAAAGAGAATGATTCTATATATAAAATTTTATGTTGTTTATGATTTTTTTTTTATTATTAAGGTATTTAATTTATGATAATTATTATTGTGGCAATTTTACAATTTTTACAAAACTAACAAAAACTATTCAGCTACTACCGGATCGGAACGCGGCCACTCTGAGAAAGATCCGGCGAGAAAACTCAGGAGGCATGATACTAATTTTATTATTGAATTTTTTGAGTGGCGGCCTACTTTATCTTACTAAAATTAATTAAATTAAAATTTAGCTATTATTGTGGGTCAAATCTATACAATAAGTGCTCACAGTGTCTTGCAGTCTTGTGGTAGTTTTCTTAGTTTTATTTTTAATTAAGTGAATGACAGGATCCCAGCTTGATGATAATACCCAGCCATCCTCCCTATTGAAATTTTTATGTTTTTTGATTTCAATAGCCTCGCGAACCATTCTAGGAAGGTATCGGTGTTCTTTTGCGAGGATTTGTGGTTTATCAAACCTGATATAATGGCGGGCGCGGTCCTGACTATGCTCACAGACTGCAGACTTAGTGTGACGGCGGTGTTTCACATCAGCTATGTGTTCCTTGATCCGAGTTCTTACAGATCTCTTTGTTTGGCCTATATAAGAGAGACCACAGTCACAGTCTAATTTATAAACTCCTGCATCCTGTAGAGGGATCTGGCACTTGACAGGTGGTAAGAACTGACTAATCCTCTTCAGTGGCTTAAAATAGGTTTTTATAGAAGCATGTTTTAGGATATAGCCAATCTTGTCAGTGACTCCTTTTACATAAGGTAGGACTGCAGGGAGACGTTCAACTGTTGGTGGTTTCACACGGTCTCCGTGACGGGGGCGAGGAACTTGCAGCTTGTTTGCACGTAGAACCTGCTTGACATGCTGCAGCTCCCCAGCCAGGTGTTCATCGTCACAGATTCCTCGTGCTCTCTGTAACAAAGATTTTGAAACGGTAGCTAACTGTGAAGGGGGGTGGTGAGAATCACCATTCAAGTATTTGTCTGTATGGGTTGCTTTGCGATACACTGTATGACTCAAGGTGTTATTGGGTTTACGGATAACCAAAATATCTAAGAAAGCTAAAGAGTTATTTGACTCCAGTTCCATAGTGAATTGAATTTTTGGATTAATGGAGTTAAGATGGTTAAGGAATATGGTTACTTTGTCTGATGGTAATATTGTGAATGTGTCATCTACGTACCGCTTATAGAACCTGGGTGTGACAGGCGAGCTTCTTAGGGCAGTCTCCTCGAAGTCCTCCATGAATATATCGGCAACAACGGGAGAGACTGGCGAGCCCATGGCCACTCCATCTATTTGCTTGTAGAATTCATCATTCCACAATAAATAGCCAGTTGTTAGGCATTGACGTAACAGTTCAGCATATTCCAAGGGCATATTATTGTCAGATAGCTTCTTAGTTACAGTTTTGATGCAATCCTCAACAGGTAAGCAAGTGAAAAGTGATGTGACATCAAAACTGACCATAGATTCATTATCAGCGAGATGTAGATCTTTAATTTCGCTAACAAAATGGTAAGAGTCTTTAACAAATGCACCAGTGTGTCCTCGAAGTTGTGAGAGGACCTTTGCAACCATCTGAGCTAATTTGTAAGTCGGTGTGTCGATCTGACTTACTATAGGTCGCAGTGGAACATTTGGTTTGTGTATCTTCGGCAATCCATACAGTTTGGGCGGTTTTGCACACGATGGTATAAGGTTTTTGACGTCTAGATGTAATGCATCGGAGTGTTTTTTAATTAACTTATTTGTATTGTTTACAATAGTATTGGTCGGGTCTGTTTTGACCTTTTTATACGTAGTTTCATCCGACAAAAGTTGGTTAATTTTTACATTATAATCCGACGTGTCCATTACCACGGTAGCATTACCCTTATCTGCGCGCAGGATGACGATATCTGGTTTATTTCGCAAGTTTTTAAGCGCTAAATATTGTTTTTTAGGTAGGTTAGGTGTAGGCAGTTTACTTCGACGTAGTAACGACGAGACGTCTTGTCGAATAGCTTCCATATCCTCCTTTAGCACAGTATTTTAGTATCATGCCTCCTGAGTTTTCTCGCCGGATCTTTCTCAGAGTGGCCGCGTTCCGATCCGGTAGTAGCTGAATAGTTTTTGTTAGTTTTGTAAAAATTGTAAAATTGCCACAATAATAATTATCATAAATTAAATACCTTAATAATAAAAAAAAAAAATCATAAACAACATAAAATTTTATATATAGAATCATTCTCTTTTTGTACTGGCAATGAATTGTATTAATTTTGTATAAAAATGTGGGTCAAAATTCAATAATATTAATTTAATATCTTATAGGGTAGATATAAATAAATTTCTGTAATAACAATGACATATTGGACGTAAGACACCTCAGTCCTCCCGTGACCATGATCACTGTAAAGTGTTCGAAACGTCGGGAAATTATAAATCAAATACAAACGCGATAGAATCCGTAAAAGTAGTTTTATTTCAAATGTGTAATACTCGCGTAAACATTAGAAGTCATTAAACTAATTACTATCCATAAACATTCACATTTCATGTTATACAGTAGTCAGTCCCTTTAGCGGTACGTCCAAGTACTGGCGTTGTATTTCGGTCGGGTGAACTAATTGGCTTCGGTTGTGTGGAGTTGTGATGGCGGCCGGTGACGTCACTAATCCACAGATCATACGCCACGCGCGACGCTTTGTGCGTGTCATTAAAACTTTACAGCAATACTGTGTAGGTAGGTAGGCTGAAGCGGAAAATATTCCATCTAAATATTGTCTATTAAATATATTGTTCAAGCGTATAGTGTATTTTTAAATTAATTAAATATAAAAATAAAACGTGTGTATTTTTGCATAAACATAAATGTAACCATAACCTATTATTGCCTTTAAATATTTAATTATTTCACTTATGTACATTATTCTTATCAGCTGTTAGTTTTCCAAACAAAATAAAATAACATAAAATAAAATAAATAACCATGTACCAGGCGCGCGCCTTTGTAATTTTTCCGCAGGTAAACCATTAGAACGTTTGTAAGTGAAACCACGTAAAGTAGAAAACTTTAACAACTCAGAAAAATATGTTTTTCTTAAGTTGAAAACCCTTTAAGTTCAAAAACTTTCATTACCCGATATCTATATAGTATTTTTAGAAATACTCAATAGTATTTTTAGACAGACTCCCTATAACTGAAAATATAAATTGAACTTCATTTCTGGAATACAACAATGTAAGATTTAACGACATTTAAAGCTCAATAGTGTTAAATTATCTTAATTTAATAGCTCGGCAAAAATTGCATTGTTGTGTAATAGAAGACATTATGTAACCGACATTGTAAAAACATTAAATTAATGAGAAGCTTTATAAAAACCCGATTATGGCCGAAAAATGATTGTCACAAGTGGGATTATCAAGCATATCAAATGCTAAATATCAGTAATTTGAATAACAGGGTTGTCTCAGCGTTTAATACAATTCTAACTGCAAAGTTTGAGTATTAATTCTATACAATGTGTAAACAATGTCAGGTAGATGGCACACATCTCCTTAAAGACGAAAATATAATACGATGCGAGAATTGAATGTCCTGCAATAGTGCACGCTGGTGTAAGTGGCAGCACGGTTGGAACGGATTTACAATAGGTGTGGGTTCGTATCCCACTTGTGATAATCATTTTTCGCTCCTAATCGGGTTTTTATAAATAATAAAGCATATTAAATGCTAAATTTCAGTAATATTAATGAGAAGCTTATTAAAAAATAACTAAAGGAAAATATTAAAGAATTTACTATAGTCTATAAAATATAGCATGATCTCTGTGACAGTTCTCACTAGTACCGCACGCTTACGATACAGTCCGTATTTTTGTCGATATAATTCCTTATTTTTTAAAGTTATTTGCTACTGCAATTGAAAAACAATGTATAAAAATTTTATTGAATTTCAATCAAATGGAGGGATGAATCGATTATAAATTTAAAACAAAATATGAAAATCTTATTGAATTTAAATTAATAGATTTAATTTAATTTAATTTAAACTAAAGCTGTTAGTTAATACTTTTTATTATTCGAAAGGAATACATCCAAGTTCATCGTCACTATTATCATCATCACTGGCGCATTCCTGTAGGTTAATGATGAGTTCTTGGTCACAGATTATTTCATGAATAATCATTTTTATTTTATAAAAGAAATGGTCTTATTAATATTATAACTGTTGTCTGAATATTAAATTAACGTAACTTACTTATTTTTTAGAGTAACTGTTGTTCTCTCTGCCTACCCTGCAAGGGATATGGCGTGATGATATGTATGTATGTATGTATCGAGTAACCATGGGGTTTATATAGGTAATGTATTGGTTTTACTTATTTTATAAATAATTAATAAGAATGTTATCGATTTACGTTTATCGATTGCCCCATCTCTATCTTATTCTCAGTCCAGTATGACCTTGTACTTGCGTAAGCATCATATTTTTATAAAATGGTTACTAAGTATTTTAAAACATATGAGGTACAAAATTTGGTGTAAATATTCATAATTCAGTTGAGATATGACTGGCACGTAAAGAATGAAAATATAGGCGATACCAAATAAAATTGTAAACATGACGCGTATTCATAATTACTTCATCGATTTTGTCTCTATCTGTCACAGAGATCAAGCTATATTTTAAAGACTATAACTAGAAAACTTGAATTTGTTGTTAATAGGAACACATTGCGACGTACCATAGCCCACCTCTAAAAAAAATAGGAAAACATTGAAAATTTTAATTATTTATGGTTGTAAAACGTGTTTTTCTTTTACTTGTACTTGTGCAGCTATTTGTTAATTTTGAAATTATTATATATTAAAGAAATTTTTTTAAACACTAATATGTGTTTAAAAAAATCATAACTGTCGTTAGGCCTTGCAAGCAGATGGCGTCTTTTTTCAGAAAGTAATGTATTTCCAAATATTGCCGATAACATTTAAAATTAATAAATTACCATAGACGGTGGGTTGCAAGTTAAAAATGTATTTTTGTATGAAAATAAAATTTATGGCAGTATTTATTGCTCTATTACCACGCTGATGATCTTTTTCTTTAAATTAAGTTAAATTAAATTTTATGACGGCCACTTTGATATGTGTCATGTCTGGTTTCTTTATATTTCACTGAATGCATAGATGCATTCAGTGAAGTAAAGATATAACTCAACAATCTTTTCTTACTCACTGCTATTGTTTAAATTGAAGTCATTACATACATACATACATAGCCTCACGCCTGTTTCCCTGAGGGGTAGGCAGAGACTACGGATTGCCACAAACCACGATCCTGACATACCTCCATCGCTTCATTCACACTCATCACAGTCTTCATGCATGCTCTACGATTACGCGTACTCTTAATCTGACCTTTCACTAACACATCTTCGATTTGATCCAGGAAAGTACGACGTGGTCTTCCCCTTGTAATCGTCCCACTCACACTCGCTTTGTATACTTGTTTAGTCAACCTTTCTTCACTCATTCTTTCCACGTGTCCGAACCACCTCAGCATACCCTTTTTTATCTTTGTCACTACTTCTTCATTCATACCGCACCGCTCTCTTATAACACTATTCCTAATTTTATCTTTCAGACTTACACCACACATACTACGAAGAGCTCTCATCTCTACAGCATTTATGCTACTTTCATGTCTTCCCTGCCAAATCCAGCTTTCACTGCCATACATGAGAGTGGGAACTAATACTCCCTTATGTACAGCTAGGCGTGCCTTGTTAGATACATTCCTACTTTTCATAAAAGCGTACAATGCCCCATTCACTTTATTACCAGCATTTACTCGTCTTTCAACATCTTCATCATTTTTACCATCACTAGTAAACAGTACACCCAAGTATACAAATTCTTTCACCTGTTCCAATCCCTCACCATTTATAAAAATATTACATTCCGTCATACATTTATCCTTTTCAAAGACCATTACTTTCGTCTTACTTACATTTACTTTCATACCTTTTCTTTCAAAAGCATCATGCATAGTAGTTACCATCGCCTGTAAGTCTTCAGCCGACGATGCAAGTAAAACCTGATCATCGGCATAAAGAAGACATTTGACGAGTAACTCATTCATTCTTAAACCACATTCATTATTTTTCAAATCTTGCAAACAGCTATCCATAAATAGGTTAAACAGCCACGGTGACGCTACACATCCCTGTCTGACACCTTTATCAATGTTAAACCATTCAGTGTAGGACCCGTTTATCCTTACGCAGGCTCTGGAATCCTTATAAATGGATTTCAGCGCCTGAATAAGATGGCCATTTACCCCATACATAGATAGTACCGACCACAGTTCATTCCTCCTCACTTTGTCATAAGCCTTCTCTAAATCAATGAAAGCGCAAAAGACTTTCTGACCTTTAGCCAAAAATTTTTGCGCCATGCATCGTAAAGAGAAAACTTGATCCGTGCAACCCATACTCTTTCGAAAACCCGCTTGTGCATCCCATATTTTCTTTTCGGTCACTTTCACTACTCTTTCAATCAACACTTTCGCATACAGTTTGCCGACAATGCTAAGGAGGCTTATGCCCCTGTAGTTTCTACAATCTTGCCGTGAACCTTTCCCTTTGTAGAGAGGTACAATTACGAATGAATGAAGTCATTAATATACAATAATTGTTACAGGAAAAGAAAACTTATTTTACCTATAAAAAATACTGTATTTTCTTGTCACTTTTGTTGTGGGGCAATACTGTGTTTAATAAATTCTTATGTGGTTAGAAAAATAGTCACATACCAGTTACTTAAAACTAATCAAAATTCTCTAGTACTCTAACCTATTGTCTTAGTTGCTATTACTGCCTCTACAAAGTCAGTAAGAATTTTGCGAAACACTTGTTCTACGCAAATTAAAATTAAAAAGTTTTAACTAGGTCTAAAAGTTTTACGAATAATTTTGTTCACAACATTGGCTATTGTCTCGTCTCGTTCAAGTAGCTCATCAATTGTAACTATGTTAGTTCAACGGCGGAGTGTCCGAAGGGTCTCATAACAGTATTATCGGCTTTAAATTAAACAGTTCCCAAGTAGCTAATTGTGTCTCTTGTCGATAGAACAGCTTCTAATGTTATTAGCTACCGAGGCACTTTGCATTCAGCTCGAATACCTAGCATACCTCTTTCGAGGCATTTAATATCTCCACTTGTTGGCTTGCGATGTTTGAACAAATTCAATAATATTCTCTTAAACGTCAAAGGAATTTTGTAGCGTATTTTCTTTCTAATTTCGTAAATATTTTAGCAAAGATAAGCTTACGTATATGATATTTGAACTTATGCAAGTAATTTTGTTATGTAATACATGGAGCGCGTTGATATTTTAATATTTGATAGAAAGCTGACTTACTTATTCATCAAGTCTCTTGGAGTATTAAAACAACATTTATTTTATCAAGTATATTGTACATAACATTTTGAAAAATATTCTGTATTGATCGTTCTTATTTAATCTTAGGTATAATTTTAAAAGTAACAAAGATACTTTTGTATAATTACATACATACATATCATCACGCCATATCCCTTGCAGGGTAGGCAGAGAGAACAGAGTGCCAGAGAACTCTATCATTGCATACTTCACTCGCTTCCTCAACATTCATAATTCTCTTCATACACGCTCGCCGGTTTCGGAGACTTGACTCCACCTTCCTTCAGTACGTGACCAATCTGGTCTAGGTGGGTGAGTCTCGGTCTCCTGCGGTACCTACATCCTTGTATAATTACTACGATAATATGGTCTGTACTGTATTGTGGTGGTGGTGCCCAGACTTGGTACCCAGCGATTGAATGCGTTATCCATTAAATAATCAAGCGTTATATTTCTACTATACATTAAGGCCAACCTATTTGTATATAAATAATTTCATTTTTATATACTTCAGATGTGTACAATTCAATAGTTAGCTAATGTCTGTTGCAGTCCAAATATAAATATCTTCTAAATCATGATCATCAAATTGGTGTTATACTAATTAATTAAAGTTGATTGAGTATCTCTTTTATGCCCAAAATCCTATTAGATGTAGTCTCTGTTTTCACTTCTTTTCTATCTATCGTACTGCATGCAACCCATCCATCTTTTCTGTAGTTTTCCCTTACCTCTAAATTCTTCGAAATTGATATTGAAAACTTTCTTCACAGCTTTAGTTTCAGCCCGTCTCATCAGATGTTAACGTCCACCCAACTCTTCTAAACCAAGAAATGTGATAATAAATATCATAATCAGTAATTAGTAGTTTCTTCTTAATATAAAAAGCACTGATAAATGATAAAAGTTGCACTGTCATAAATACCTATGAGTACCAAAAATATATGTATATAATTCAGAGACGCAAATTTAAAGTCTATTTTTCAGTGCAGTGATCCTAACTCAAGAGAATCCTAGCTAATTTAAAACATTCGCTTCCCGCACAAAGTTTAATTGGAATACGCGGCTCTTAGGTCGGTATTAACGCAGAACGAGAAACTCTTAGGTGGGTTGCGTCTTTGTATCTACTTGTGTTTGTAAGTTGGGCGATGGCTTGAAACTTATAAACACATAAGTATTCGCTATGTACGCTACAGTTGTTGTTTTAATTAAGTTTAGATAAATAGATATTGTTAATTGTTATGTAAATTATATTATACTGGGGTATAAGAATATTTATTTTTTAAGTATTTACATTATGGGATTATAGATTAAGTGTACGATATATTATTATCTTCCGTTTTCCCGTGGAGGTGATAAAAACCAATAAAAGGAACATCAGAACAACAACATTATCCTAAGAAACTTTTACCACCTGCTTCGTTCCCATACCCAATTGCCAAGATTGACCATTGTGATAATTATGAGCAAGCCTTAGAATTTTTAGCAGAACTTAGTTAGAACGTAGTCTTAGTTAACAGTTCTCCATCAAAATTCCTTCCTACAGACTGGTATCTAAAATCTCAAAACGGTCATTCTTCTAGGTACTTATAAAAAAAGTTATTTAAAAAATAGAGCAAATGAAGCCACCACTTTACCCCGGTTAAATAATATACTGCACATCTCAAAGAAGAAAGGAATACAAGAGGGCATCGAAATGAAATAGAGCCTAAGGAAGTCTTCTTAATCTTATGCAATAAGCAGCAGCTGTGGTTCTATCAAGGGAGTCCATGTTCCCATGACGTGCGGTGTTCCACAGGGGTCGGTCCTCGGACCCACCTTGTGGAACATCGGCTACGACTGGGCGTTGAGACGGAGCCTCCCACCCGGGCTGGGCGTAATCTGTTACGCCGATGACACGCTCGTCACAGCCCGGGTGGGAGGCTCCGTCTCAATGCAACCATCCATCCATCATCAACAGGATCAACATCAACAACAACCATCGCCAGGGCGATGCTCGACAGCGTCAGGAACTGGGATGCGGTCGCAGCCTTCTGCGAGGCAGTAGTCTCGCGGAAGGAGGTGGTGGAGCGCGTGCGCGAGGAGCGTCTCCTCGACGACGCGAACCGCCGCCGGCGACTGGGGCGGTGTAGGCGCGATTACCTGCGCCTGATGCCGCCCTAGCCGAGCCCGCTGGTGATTGGACCGGGGAATTAGTCTGTCACCCGCCGAGAGGCTGACCGCGCGAGGAGGGACCGAGGTTTGCCCCGGGGGGGAGGACGTCGCTCAAGGAGAGAGTACCCCTCAGGGGGTATTCCATCGGGCCGGCCACTGACGACAAGTTCATGCTGCTCCAGTGGCCGGTCCAACGACGTAGGCGAGGTTCATGGGTGGGTTGCGGGTGTGCGTGCGTGCGCCCCTCTGTCGCCCCGGACGGAGTAGTACGAGAAGAGCGCCGACCATAACCCACCCCTAAAAAAAAAAAAGGGTGTCCATTTTATCTTGATCAGATGTAAAGAAACAGCTTTCGGCACTTCAACTTGCAATTTGTTATAGTACTTTAAATATTGATTACACAAGTGTTTCATCTCTCAGCAAAGTGTTCTTAGGATAATTCGGCCTCAAATAGCTACTTACATTTAATCCAATAATATTATAAACATAATTATATACAATCAATCGATTCTATTAAAATAACTATAGAACGAAATGAAATGCACAGTTACATTACTATTATTCTATTGTAATAATTTCAATCCCAGCTACTAAAAGCTCCAATGAATACGCATCCAAGTAATGAATTTGGAATAACGAACAATACGACGGGGCCTAAACGACGTCAAATTATTCATATAGACCTAATTCAATAGTTACACTTATTGAAACTGTACTGAACAAACATATTATTATGACTATTATATTGAATGCTACAGTAATTATGGGTTATAGGAAATTCTGAAACTATTTGGTGAACTAAATCACTGCTCAAGTGCTCATATGTTTAGGTTAATCATTATAGTTAAATAAAGACTATTTTAGTAATATAATATATGTTTTCAATTATATATAGTTATGGGCAGGAAATTAATTTACTACCTACTTTCTTACCCGTGGTTTACGTGGTTGTTGGAATATTGTAAGGGATAAGATGTGCTGATAACATCTATTTAAGAGAATGAACACTTGACATAAAACCTCTATGCCAACACGTCTGACCAGCGAAGTACGGTGGATTATTTTTCTCTCATTATGAAGGAGGTCCGAACCTAGTACTGGTATATATAGAAAGTGAGAATAAGAAGTTTCATATACCTGGCACTGAAATAGTACCCACAAATATACACTCGTATTCCGCTTCATAAATTTTAGATCCATATAATAGGCAAGCTTATTATTTATTATGATACCGGAAACCTTTTTTCATTTCCTTAATATTGAGATTCCTCAACGAAAAATAAAACAATTTTCCCGATCCATAATTTAAACACGTTTAATTAGAGGATGATAAATCGAATTAATACTTCAATGTTATATAATGATATGTTTTAAAAACATTATTTTCTTATTGGTTTTTTTTTTGAAGTGATTTTTTTTTATGGTAGTGTAAATCATTCCTTACGTAACGCGTTACGGCTCCAGTCTGTCTGGCATCCCTTTCTGACCTGCATACGGTAGCGGTAGGCAGACTCCTCCTATCTCACTCTAACTCACAGCGCTAGTCGTATTTCGGATAGACGCTTAAAAGGTGTTATATATTTTTATAGTTCAATTTAGATTAGTTTAAGTTATCACTTCTGTTGGCCGTTCTCGGTACGCCCAATAGAAGTGCACGCATTTTTAATTTATTTTAAAACACATCCCGCATTAATGAAATAATCCACACATTGCGGGGGAACTTTACAAACATATAAACCAATGAACAAAAATTATACCCATACTCAGAATAACGATTTCTGTCATCTGATCATATCATAGCTATTCATAACTTATTTTTTTTTCTTTTTTTTTATGCGGTGGACTATGGAGGTGGTCGTGTCCCGCCAAATCGGTCCGGGGCGACGGAAGAGGCGGCGCGCAACCCCATAGACCCATCCTGTAAGCTCCTCTCTTCGCCGTGCGAGCGGGCCACCGGTACCCGATCTTTGTATTCGGTGGCCATTCATAACATACTAAGAGTTAAACTTACTTGCTGTAGGAAAGATTTCATATTGCGTCGTAACATTTTCTTTCATCTTTTAAGCAAATTTTAAATACTTTATAATTTTTTCTACACTTAAATCATAATTGCCGTGTAAGGATCAAATCGAAAAATTCGATACTATTGGATCTCACACTCGGCTATCAAAGTTTTCTTTGTTAAACGAAACTCTACTAGTATAATAGAGAACATAAATGTATTGCAATAAGCTGAAGCAAGATTAACGTTATCTGGAGACGTTTCTAGCCGGAAGTGGCGGAAACGGGTGGCGAGTGTCGATAATGGCGGCGTTTCGTTGGCGGATGTAACGCATCAGACCGCTCGTCGTTTATAAAGGAAACTTCAACTTTGTCTCTGACGGCACGCTCGCACTTGACCAATTATCTCACTTGACCCTACATTATTATTATCACTGAAATATTGTGAACTGGTTTGGCGCAAGGTTTCGATTTGTGTTTTTCTTATTTTATAGTGCTGTTATCTGATAAAATATATTAGCAATCTTTTACTAAAGACGTGGGAAAGAAAATGGTGGTTCCTTTTATTCTTGTTTCTTCATTACATTTATTTCTTGCAACTATGTATTTATAAGTATACTATTTGTGGTCTGGTGACAACTATGCAAGTTACCAATCCTTACATTGTGGGTGTCATTAGAGACAGCTAAGAACTGTATATAGACTTAGTTCAACTCTTAATTTGAATCAAACTCAAACTCAATTTGATGCCGTCTGATTAAAAATTATACTCCCAAAGATAATTCACGTCAGGTAAGTGTCCGATCATAACACTATTGTTAAAACTTTTGTAATATGATCAACGGTAGAAGAGTATGTATTGCGTCGAATCCAAATATTGGGACAAGAGCAGGATGATGATAATGATGAAGACCATTATTAAATTATGTTGACATAGTTATTTTTTTGTTCGAGTTTGATAGTTAACTCTGAAAACTTTGATCTATCACTTTGTCTAAGTAAAGCCACCCTTCCATCCATTAGCTTCTAGATGCGCACTGCTGGACATGGGCCTCTCCACGAGAATCCTATTGAGAACGGTCCTTTGCTACTTGAACCTAATAGTTCCATACAACTTTTGATATGTCACCAGTCCACCTAGTATGATCACTTACGGTACATCGTCTGACTTTTGGTTAATATTCGAGAATTTTTCTTCTTTCATCGATTTTTGAAGTTATACTTCTTTAGGCGCGTTATGAAATAAATATGAGAGTGAAATTTTAAGATGCGTGTGCATCATTGTAGCACAAAATTAACAGGTTGAAATTGGCCACAAACCACTTGCACCCATGTCACTGTAACACAAAAGTAAAACAGGTTTAAGTTGGCCGCAAAACCGCTCATTAAGTCTCAAAACAAAAGCAATAAAATAGAAATAAAACCTCTTTCTAATTTCTACATTCACAAGACGTGTTTTAGTTTCATACAAATGCTAATTATAGATTTGCTAATAAATTATATTTTGATTAATATTATTTACTATTGGTAAATATTAGTGGAAAAATATTCTATCCTTTTAAATAATAAAAGGTTACTACATTTTTAATATTTTATTGTAATTAATTATTTACACGCAATTAAAAAACTATTTTTTAATGGTGTCAACGAAGTATAACTTGTCACGTGCGTACATATTTTTTAAAAAAACCACCCTGCTCTATTTGTCAGTTTGACAAGCTATGTAACGTGCTCATTGTTATATAGTGTAAACCCATTCTAATATGGATTGCCGCTATTCTGGAATTCATCACACAGAGAAATAATCTAGCACGCTGAGTAATTTGAAGCATTATTAAAACAAGGTAATAATTAATTCGGTTCAAGTATTAAAGACCACCATACTTACTAAGTAAATGAGGTTAAATCAATAAAAGTTTAATTAACATAATTGGTTAATATCCCATTAAAAAAAATATATATCAGTTTATCGTCTGTCTGTATGTCTACTATAAAATACAGGCCTTTTTATTCCCTTGCGGTGGATTATGGAGGTGGTCGAGCCCCGGCAAATCGAGGCGGCGCATAGACGGCGACCACATAGACCCACCCTGCATGCACCCCTCTTCGCCGTGCGAGCGGGCCACCGGTGCCCGACCTTTGTCTTCGCTGGCAAGACTGGCCTCCCTAAAGAGGGATAATTGACAATGTCATGTTTGGCAGACAGATTGTGTAATAAGTTTCCTAGGCTGCTTTTTCTGCTGCTCATTCTCTACCAACTACGACCAAAGGTCTACCACCCGTCTTTTTATGATTGCTACGATAAAGTATGGATAGTTGAAATAGTGTATTTTAGTCCACACACACCAGACGTGACGTCATAACCAAAATTTAAGGTAAACGAAATTATTCTGTAAAAAATGTTGTTTCCAAGTAGCGTGTACCCGATGTGCAATCGGGCGCGCTGCAAACTCCTCAACGCTTGTAACTCCAAGTACATAAACCATCGCTCCGACGCCTCGGCTCGTTGAAAAACGCCAAAATTCGCCGCCAGAAATGAACCAACGAACGGTGAAATTGCGGACCGGGACGCGTTCGCGCGCGAGAAAAAAATAACCCCAAAAACGGGCGGAGCAATTTGTCTTAAGTGGCTAGAACAGAGAAATATTTGGGAACTTTTAAAGCGTATTAAAGTTTAGCCGGACCTTTTGTAGATGTGAAGATGTGATAGGGAACGGGACGGTTACCCGCGATTTTCCAGAGGTGATGACGCGCTTCTACGCCTCGTTTTTAATTAATACGAAAAGTTGTGCGTCTGGCGTCCCCGGGCCGCGGGCCCGAACGGCGGCTACAGCTTTGCCTCATTGTACGCTTTAATTATATAAATACGGGGCCCCTAATGAACAGGAGGCGACACCTCACCGGCCCCGCGACTCTTAATGCCTCCAAGTATAACTTTTATAAATACGGGAAATATGGAATCATAAAGTGAGACAATGAGCTCGTTACTCGAATGAAATATTTCTGACTCGAATAGATTAAGAGGTAACTCTGAAAGGTGGCTTCGACGCGTGTTTAATATGATACGTATATGTTAACTCACTCATATTTTCACTCGTGTACAAAATTCATTGAATACTTCCTTTGCTTCGTTCTCTTTGCATTCATTTAGCATTAGCTTTTGTTCTTCTTTACTGATATAATTTATGTTTTTGGGTACTTGGATTTTATAGTTTTTTTGTATACATTTTGAAATTTCCTTGTAATTGATTCAGTATTAAAATAGGAGAACAATGTTCCTGATTCAGGATTTAATCAAGTTACAAAGATTGATAAATAATATTAAGTATAAATATCAATTCTAATTTGTAAATTGATAGGAAATTATATCTGACCGATGATCGGAGTCTAATTGTCAACATAAATCATTCTCGAATTCACCAAAATCATCCAAATCTGTCCAGCAGTTTTGTTCGTATATCCATTACTGAGGTCCACTGTTGAGCACAGGCGTCCATACAAGATGATATTCATAATACCGTAATACGCAAATTGGCAAATGGTATACAGACTGTAGTTTCTGTTACAAGTTTCTCAGTAGTGCTAGGGGTTCATTCTCTAGGTCGTTATTTACGAATTCTTTGGAGAGTAAGATGTAAAACATCTAGCGTGGTTTGTGTAATTATATTATTAATTGACATTTGACTGCAACTTTGTGTGATCTGATTTTCATAATAGTCCTTTTTAGTGAGTCTCTACATTATAAAAGTAAGACGTTTTTGGATGAATATCGTAAAATACTTTCACAGTGAGTGTAATAATAAACTATTGTCAAATTTTCATGCTTTAATTATCAGTACTTTTGGCACGGTATTTATGAGTTAGTCAATCAGCTTCTTTATCTATATAGATAAACATCATTGCTTAGCTTAAGTTTTTATAGCAGTTATAAAATAATCGTTATTATTGTGACCTACATTTGTAATCTATAAAACCAACAGAAATGGCGGCAATGTAAATTTTGCTTAATAGGCTAAAATGTCTTTAAAGTTTTCAAGTAGATTAAATTAGCTTAACTTTAAAACTGAATAGATAAAAGTTTGTGGTTTTTAGGCAAGTCTCTTTGGTGAAGTAGTGAGATGTCGCGGGCGTGCTTGTCGCATGTCGCGCCATCGGTCGACACGCCTTGAATTAATGATGGCGCTACAAAGCTGTTGTTTCTTGCGGGCGGAGTTTTGTCGCGCCGTAAAGTTGCGTCCCCTTTTTCCCCGCCATAGACACAGCGTTGTAAATAAAAGATTGTTTAAAACTTTGAGTATTTACGGTGCCGACCTAAATATTTCAGAGCACGATGTGTTTTGCGAAGTTTTGAGATATTTGTATACTTATTTTAGTACACATATTTGTCGAATAATTATTTTACGTATAATACGTTACGTAAATGTCATTATTATCAGCTTATCAGACGCTCGCCGTTGAGCATAGGCTTTCCCACAAAGGAATATAATTTTATAATCGCTACGCTTTGCAGTCGGTTTGACGATAGTAGCTCAAACTATACGTTGCCTATCAGAGTTCTGCAGCGCATTTGACCGGTAAACAGTTTTTTTTTGCCGACTTCTACGAAAAAGTAAGGAGTAGATATATTTTGTATACTTATCGGGGACATATCCATCAATCAGCCCGTAGACAGTAGATATCCCTCGCGGTCACCGCCTTCTGCGAAACAGTCATCACGCAGAAGGAAGCGGTGGAGAAAATCCGGGAGGATCTCCTCCATGAGGATTCGCGCCGCCGCTGGCGACTGGGGCGGCGTAGGCATGAATACCTCCGCTTTATGCCGCCCTAGCCGAGGCAGCAGGTGGCATGACCGGGATTAGTCTGGGCGCCTTTGGAGCAAGTCCACTGCGTGCGCGTTTAATTATTCGTGATTGTTGGTAGCTCTTTTTTCTTTTTTAATACATGTGTACATAAGTGTAGATTGTCAACTAATTTTATTATTTTAAGTTTTTGTATTATGTTACTTTAATAGATTGTCACAAGTTACCTATGTATTGTAAGTCCTCAGATGTCGTCGTGTAAATATTAATGTGTTTGTTTTTTAATGTACCTACTTTGCTGTCGGACGTCACAGGACGCTGCAGAATATCAGCGTTGTGGTGTCACTTTTATAGTAGATACCTCAACATTAAGCTGAGCATCCTTTTCCTCATTTGCGGACGGGACGCCACTGTTATTATTTATATTAACTACTCTGTTTTGTAAATGTATTTTATTGTTTATTAATTTTTACTTTTATAAAATCCGATTACGAAATGAAAAATTGATGTCGCAAGCGGGATTCGAACCCGCGCCTATTGGGATTCCGGCCCAATCGTGCTGCCACTACACTACCGCGACCAATTGTAGGACATGCAAATTTTCATCTCGTATTGTATTTACGTCTTAAGGTGACGGTGTGCTATCTACCCGACAATGTTTACACAATGTTATAGGCTTAATACTTCAAACTTTACAGTTAGAATTGTATTAAACGATGACACAACCTTGTTATTTAAATTTACTGAAATTTTAGCATTTAATATGCTTAATTTTATAAAATCCGATTACGAAATGAAAAATTGATGTCGCAAGCGGGATTCGAACCCGTGTAGTGGCAGCACGATTGGGCCGGAATCCCAATAGGCGCGGGTTCGAATCCCGCTTGCGACATCAATTTTTCATTTCGTAATCGGATTTTATAAAATTAAGCATATTAAATGCTAAAATTTCAGTAAATTTAATTTTTACTTTTTAGTGCTTCTTATGTTTTATATACTTTTATTATTTACTTTACTTTAACCATAATTTTGTTTTGTGTCCTTTCCGTGAAAGAGCAATAAATTATTTTTCTTTCTTCTTCTTTCTTTCAGTAGATCCCCTGCCTCGGAGGTGGACGCCGCCGCACTCTGGGCATGGCCGCATCGCAGATCTGCGTTAACGCACTGCGGATGCGGACAGCCTCAGCATCCACTCCGTCCGCTGGGGGTGGTGAGGACAACCACGTGCTAACAATGGCCGCCTCCGCCAGTAGGTCCCTATCAAGACGACCCACAGCCCACCGCGGAAACGCGGGAGCTCCGTCCGCCCTGTGACCCCCACTGGGGTCCCGGGGGGAGACCTCCATCCGGATATACCGGTGGTCCGACAGGGTCTCCGCCTCCTCCAGGACACTCCAGTTCCTCACCCGTGGCGCGACAGCGGTGCTAGCGAACGACAAGTCCACTATCGACCCGCCCTGCCGCCGCACACACGTGTTCACCGAGCCCCTGTTCAGAACACAGAGGCCCAGTGAAGCCGCCCCCTCGATGACCGCCCGCCCGCGGTCATCACCTTTCTTATCTGTGGATGTCGTAAAAGACAACTAAGAGATATGTGCCGATAAAATGGATTCAAGGTAAGGAATATTTAATATTAAAGGCTGTATCAGTCCGTCTGACCTGCATGGTATTGTAAGTCAATTACCCTCCCATAGTGGAGAAAGGTGGGTGGGTTGGTGCCCAGTAGTAAGACTTATAAGAACTGATTGTAGTAAGTAACAACTGTATCTTCAACTGCTGTAAATAATTTTGAATATAATACATTTCGAATTCATCTCCCTTTCTAATAATTTTACATAAATTAATTTAATTTATTATACACTTACCTGTATAATGGAATGCCAGCGTCATCCCTGAACCAAAACACCATATACACCTTGTCGTTGGCAGTCCCTAGGTCACATGGGAATTGTGCCACCATCCCTTCCACTGCCTGCACGTCCACTGTTCTGACACCAGCTGGAGGCAAACGGGAAAAAAAATGTTACAAGACACTCTATTAAGATCTTTAGTTTAAGGGTGCTTGTCCCAATGCCTATCTATAGATAGCTTACACAAGTCTTTCATTGTGGGTACGTTACTTTAAATTTTTGTTTAATTAGAGCTAATCCTATCACACAATCCCACAATTTTAACTTCTGTAAGCCGGGAGTCACAATGGTTTTTTAACAATACGCCTGTTATTGTCTTGGGACCCACAACAAATTTAATTCGAAAAGCCTTGGGTTGGAAACGATTGATTTCAATTTCCTCCTATGCAATACGGGAGGCAGAAATCAAAATGACTGCACAGAGGGCGTAGTGGTTAAGATACGACCTGCCGTGCCAGGGCCGCGGTTTCGATTCCTACGCAGGACAATACTCCGTGTGTACTACAAATTGTTGTTCTGAGTCTTGAGAGAAATAAATTAACTGCAAAAAGTGCGAAAATCCCATGTTATTTAAATGGGAAATGTATTATGATTTAGGCACGGGTTACTGTAAATATTAAGGGCTGATTTGGGTCTGATATTTTTTTTTAGGTCATAACCTAAAAATTTGACGGGCGTTTGCAGAACAAAACCCAATTTGGGAAATAACGGACACCCTAATGTACAGCCACGCTAGTCGTACCACCATAGCATCACGGATACAGGAGAGCTTAGCGTGACCTATATATGAGCCTCAAAATTAATTAACATAGTATGTAGTGCAGAAAGACGCTGCAATTTTGTCGAGTTACTACATGGTCCGCATGCTATCCATATGTTATATCCTCCTATACATAATAATGTACCTATATTACATAGTGCTACGCAACTGGTAGGCAGTGCCGGCTAATAACGCATCACATATCCTATATTTAGACCGCACTCCGCCCAGCCATGCAGGTTGGAAAATAGGCGTTGATTTATAATTTAATCTTCGTGACTTAAAAAAATATTTTTAAATTTTTTGTATGCCTTTTTTTTTTCTTTTTTTTGGTGGACTATGGATGCGTCTTGCCCCGCCAAATCGGTCCGGGGTGACGGAGAAGGCGGCGCGTGACCCCATAGACCCACCGTTAAACTCCTCTCTCTTCGTCGTGCGAGCGGGCCACCGGGACCCGATTTTTAACTTCGGTGGAGTATGCCTACTGTCTAGAACTGCATTTTCATTTACTATTAGGTGAAAACTTGACTAAATCTTCTAAGGCTCGATAATTGTAATGTGGTAATAATAGATTTAGCTTAAAAAAAGTGACGTGGCATTCTTATACAACGTTGTTTTCTGATGGCATTAACTTATAATAAATATCACGAGAAGGAAAACTCGAAACAAAACCCTATACCAACACGTATGACCAGCGTGGTATAGTATGTCAATTTCCCTCCCAGTATGGAAGAGCCTCGAGCCTAACAGTATTAGCTGAGCTTAATACTTCAAACTTTGCAGTTAGAATTGTATTAAACGACGACACAACCTTGTTATTCAAATTGCTGAAATTTAGCATTTAATATGCTTAATTATTTCTAAAAACCCGATTAAGAAGCGAAAAATGATGTCACATGCCTATAACAATGTGTAAACATTGTCGGGTAGATGGCATACATCACCTTAAAGACGTAAAAAAATATGATACGAAGCGAAATTTGCATGTCCTACAATAGTTCAAGGTGGTGTAGAGGCAGCACGATTGGGCCGGAATCCCAATAGGCGCGGGTTCGAATCCCGCTTGTGACGTCATTTTTCGCTTCGTAATTGGGTTTTATAAATAATTAAGCATATTAAATGCTCAGTAATTTAAATAACAAGGTTGTGTCATCGTTTAACACAATTATAACTGCATAGTTTGAAGTATTAAGCCTATAACAATGTGTTAACATTGTCGGGTAGATGTCATACCGTCACCTTAAGACGTAAATATGATACGAAGCGAAATTTGCATGTCCTACAATAAGTCACAGTGGTGTAGTGGCAGCACGATTGGGCCGGAATCCCAATAGGCGCGGGTTCTAATCCCGCTTGTGACATCATTTTTCGCTTCGTAATCGGGTTTTTATAAACACTAAATGGATAATATTAAGTTCAGCTCAATCATCCAAATATTATATAATTCAATTCTATTATGAATTATCAGTTAATTTTAGGGGTGGTTATCCCTTTATCATTCTTATGTATTGTACCGTTCCTGTATATATTGGCTAAGAATAAATATCACTAAAATGATGATATTATAGAGAATATATCTGTAATATAGTTATATGAGAAGCAACAGTAAAGGGTCCCCGGGGTGGCAACAATACAATAATGTACACTCCCTGGGAGTCCATTAGGATGTTAACGAGATACGGAAGTCGAGGCGAGCTTGGAGCGCCGGGACTCCAACTTGAGACAGAATATTTGTACAATTATATACAATGCCTTTCTAGACACTAAACTCGTTGATATATTGGAAAGATAATATTTTAGTCATCTCGTCGTTCAATTTGGCTTACATAAAATTTTATATTATTTTTCATTTTATTTTTGAGGGGGAATTCCTAATATATATATATATATATATATATATATATATATATATATATATATATATATATATATACATATTTATATATATATATATATATATATTTATATATATGGTGATTACATAAATATATCATCACTCCTTCCTTTCTAAACCCGAGGTGAGCAAAAAAAAAATATAATTAGTAAGGAAATGACCAATTTTAACAAAGCAAAGAAAACTCTAAATAAAACTCTAATAATACTAAATTGACAGCTATACGTAGTTCTTTTGCTACTATTAGAGAAATCTGATAAATTAAGACTGCCTAAATCTTTAATACTTTGATTTAAACGATCGTTTTTTTAACTATTGTTTCGATTTCTATATGAAACAAAAAAAAATTGTAACATCCACGAATGTTATATATTATATTTTGTCCTTTAATTGCCTTGCCTGTCTGATAAAGGGGTTAAAGGGTAAAAGGTTAGGAGTATCCAAAGTGTATCCTTACATTAAAAAGCCAGGCTGGAATGTAACCTAAAAAGTGCTTCAAAATTGAAATGGTCCTACAAAGTAAAGTATTAAAATTTTTAATTGTGATACTCAAATGTCTGTAGAATTATTTTCAAAGCTTATAATTAGTGGACAGGTCGCTGACGAGGAGTCGAGCGCGAGCACCCCAATGAACAAGTACAGGCAGGCAGGTGGCAAATAAATCACGGCCCTTTCACCGGCCATTATAATTTATCCTCGTATTCGGGTCACTGGCATCCTTCTATTCAATTACATATACTAGTATTATCTTGAAGGCTCCGGCTACGTGTTAAGTCTATTCTCTGTAATCCTGTATTAAGCTATTGTGTGAACGGTTCGCTTGCAGACACTAGGCTCTTTGTACATCTAGGTTATTAATTATGTCACCGTCATCCCGGTTTGGACTGGCTGTCTGTACATTCCGACAAACTTACTTATGAATCGTACCAATCTTTTGTCTTATAACGTAGAGTTTCAAATGAAATTGGTTTGTTTATTTGCGTAATGGAATGAGAGATGAGTGTGTTTGAAATAAACGTTAAGATAAATTAAATCTGGGGCTTTCAATTATGGTAATTTTGTAAAATAAGTACCGCTGGAATATTTTGCTTTCTTCGTCAGATTTACTGAATATTCTCAAATACAATTTTTATGTTGTAACAAAGGGCTGGCTTAGTAGTCCTTTCTAATGCGCTGATAAGTTAACAATATATTATATTGTGTTACTATCTCTTATCCCATATAGGAATCATAGAAATTGGGATAGGATCACTAAGTTATAGTAAGAGAATAGGCTAATTCTCTTATATGGCGCGGTCCTTCCGTCACCCCCGATGCAATGATCAGCTAGTGTTCAAACCATAGCCTGCCAAAATAAAACCTAATCTCTTAAGAATATGATACTGCCTATTCTCTTAGGAATAGGCTACTGTATATTCTCTTATTGATTCTCACTCACTCGCGCTCTCCTATGAAATTGTCAGCAATGGCAATTATATCTTCTTCTTCGCAGACCATGTGTATTTTATTCAGGCGCGCACTTCTTTTAAAGGAGGAAAAATCAACCAAATATTTTATATATGCTCGCTAAATGAATGTTCCTTCTCTTGCAATATATTTTGTAGTTTTATTATATCAGCATAATAATACAGGACGGACTCAATATGCCTATAAGTGCAATCGTTACAACACGCTGCTATGCCTCCAGCTCATTATTGGAACAATGCTAGTTTGCGTATGAACCCTCTTTTTAACCGACTTCTAGATGAGGAGGTTCTCGATTCGATTAGTATGTTTTTTTTGTGTATGTACACCGAATACACTGAAATTTATAATCCGATTTACGTGATTCTTCTTTATTTTGATGCGGAATAGCTTCCATTTGGTCCCGTAAAACTTTTAAGATACTTTGGCACAGTAGTTTTCTAACTACATAGCAAGCTGTCATGACAAGTGGGATTCGCCCCGCTACAAATTATAATGCCATATCGTGTACTTTTTTTATGTAATCTTCATTAATTTCAAAAAACTTACTGCAATAGCATATACCTTTCGGCCTAGCCATAGCTATTTAAAAAAAAAACTAAGTATTTAATATATGACAATAAAAAGCAAAGAAATGTTACAGTTACCTGATGTAATCTAGGAAAGTCCTACTGTAGTTTATAGAACACCTATTACCGATACTAAAAAGTAAAGAATAAACCGACATCGGCACCGACTTCAAACCTATCAATAGATAGCACATACAAATTATACTATTTTAAGTTATTTTGTACTTTTTAGTTTTTGAAGTCGGTTTTTTTAAACGGAGTTTTTTATGTTCTTTAATAATAAAATATTTAATATTGGATGAAGTAAGAATACCGTGATGATAAAAGTATGGTACCTCGCTTGCCCATAAATATGCACATAGTTAGTTTAGATAATAAAACTCAACGGCTGGAAGTTTTGTTACGAGACGAATTGGATTGTGATGTTCTAGGTTTGACTGAACATTGGTTGAATGATGTCAATTTACAGTGTATAAATATAGAAGGGTATACATTAGTGTCTAGTTTCTGTAGAAAAAACATAGCGCGGGGTGGCTCCTGCTTGTTCATTAAGGATGGTCTAAAGGCTATCGAATGCTTAGATTTAAATAATATGTCACTAGAAAGGTATTGTGAAGTATCAGCTATTGAACTTATTGAATATAATTTATTAATATTATGTATTTACAGAAGTAATTTAATAAGCCATGTAATCTTCTTGACGCATTTAGAAAGAATATTGCAGCGAGCCAGTGAGACCGGTAAAAGTTTTGTGTTTGTGGGTGATTATAACATCGACTGGCTAGATAACTGTAATTGTAATGCTAGTAAAAAACAGCTAACCGATTTATTATCATTATACAATACTCATAATAATGTAAATTTTCCAACACGTGTGGCCGATAGTTCGTCAACTTGCCTAGATCACGTCTATAGTGATTTGCCTCGAGGATCGATACGAACTATTCCCTTGCACACTCGACTCAGCGATCACTACGCTGTAAGGGCCGAGCTGACATGTGCGCGCGTACTCCCACCACAGCGCACACGATTATGCAGGCAGCACTCGCTGGCGAACCGTATGGCCTATCGTGCCGCTATATTGGCAATGGATTGGCATAATCTTCTTTTAAATACACCGTCTGTGGAGGATCTAGCAAAATCTATTGTTAATATTATATCTAATTAATACTATATTTGCTTTCCGTATAAACGTCAGAATATTAAAAAAATATCATGGATTACAGACGAAATGATAAATTTAAAAAATCTCCTTCATGACATAAGTTATTTGCAAGAGAAAAGTACAGAGATAAAGTTAAAGGATTTTATAGTTAACATTAGTACACAATATGACAATTTGTTAAAAGGTGAAAAATTTAGATATTACTCAAAAATGATTGCTAACGGTCTGAACACGCACAAGGCTGTCTGGCGTGTTGTAAATACGGAAAGGGGCACATCCACTCGTATACGTGCAAATTTCACAGAGGTTGTTAAAAGCGTAAAGGGTGCGCCATTCGAGTCGCAACAAGATGCTGCTAACGCGATGAACGTGCGCTTCGTAAGTGCGGCTGCAGCATGTGGTGCACCGCGCGCCTCGCTCGGTCACGTGCAGACTGCACTTGCCGCGTGCCCATCGTACGATCGTTCGTTGAAACTGACGAACTTCACGTCATCTGAAGTATTGAACATAATCGCGCGAATTCCTAAGAAGCCCAGTAGAGATATCTATGACATTTCCATGGAACTATTAGCGATCGCGGCGGAACCATTGTCGCGATGTTTAGCGGTGCTTTTCAACCGTTGCATTGAGACTGGCGTGTTTCCTAAAAGTTTGAAGGTAAGCAAGATTACACCTCTATTTAAGGGAAAGGGCAAGCGTGAGAGTATAGACGGATACCGACCTGTATCTGTAATTCCCGCAGTTGCGAAAATTTTTGAGAACGGATTGAGTCGTCGCTTGACAGAGTTCCTCGTAACCAATGGAGCAATATCAGAACGCCAATATGCTTATCGCAGGGGCCGTTCCACCACTTCCCTGGTTCGACAAGTAATCCGTCGAATAACGGAGGCTTGTGAGCGGAAACAGCAGGTTGCTGTGCTGTGCTGCGACCTATCGAAAGCGTTTGATGTTGCCGATCATACTGTTCTATCGGCCAAACTTCAACACTACGGTATCGGAGGTCGTGCACACTCACTCTTTACAGATCTCTTGCGCAATAGGACGCAAGTAGTAGTTGGTGATGGAGGTGCGACTAGATCAGAAGCCCTGAGAACTACCATGGGCGTAGCGCAAGGATCCTCGGTTTCCAATATTCTGTTCTCTCTGCTGCTCAATGACTTACCCCAACATATAAGGGAAGGTGAAGTCTTCATGTACGCGGATGATATAGCAGTCATCCTGAGTGAACAGACGCTAGATCTGTTAGAGGTGCAGTTGAACCGCACATCTCGCCGGCTGGCGCAATGGTTTGAGTGGAATGGGCTAGTTCTAAACCTTAAAAAAACCCATTTTATCCATTTTTCTATTTCTGGTAGACAAGTTAGAAGTATGACTGTATCAATAGGGAAGACAGTTATACAACAAGAAACATCAACAAACTTTTTAGGATTTAATGTAGACCGTGGACTTACTTGGGGAACGCACATAGATAAACTCTGTGCAAAGCTAGGAAGTGCGTGCTACGCTCTTTCAAGGCTGTCGAGGGTGGTATCCGCAGACGTGGTCCGCACCTGTTATTTTGCGACTGTACAGTCACTGCTGCAGTATGGTGCAGACGTATGGGGGCACGCCGCCGATAGGGAGCGAGTGTTCCGTATGCAGAAGCGAGCCGTGAGGACGATTGCGAAAGTGACACAGGAGACCTCGCTAAAACCCTATTTTAGATCACTGCGGATACTCACCTTACCCTCAATCGTAATTTCTTCGATTGTTGTATTCATAAGACAAAATCTTGACTTATTCAAGACTCGCGGAGACAACTCAAATGGCTACAACACACGCGGTAATAAGAAACTTGCTGAGATACCTCGCAGACTTGCCAAATCCGACAAATTGACACACGTGATGGGACCCACTTTATATAATCAACTGCCTGAATATATAACCGACGCATCTGGCTTGCCAATGTTTAAAAATAAATTAAAGTCATGGCTTGTTGAAAAGGCTTTCTATCGTGTAGAGGATTTTGTCCCTAGGTTAAGATAGCTTTAATAATTAAATTGTACAATTCACATTTGAACGATCCTTATTGACTCCTGTGTATTTATGAGGATGCATTAATTCCTTAATATTTTATTACAATTTAATTTATATTATATTATTTATGACAAATTATCACGAAAAATGAAATTATTTAATGAATGCGTTTGATGATAGTTTATGTAGATTTTTGACTTGTAAATACTATATTTACCAATAAATTGATTATTCTGATTATTATTATTATTCATACCCGCTGCTCAGTCGGGTTGGTATGTTTACTTCGATGACTCAGAACAATACTTTGTACATCGCACAAAGTATTGTACTGTGTGGGCATCGAACCCATGACCCTGGCATGGAAGATCAGTATCTTAACCACTACGCCATCTGTGCTGTTAATAAATTGATTTAAGAATATTTAAATCCTTAACAACTAGTCTCCTATTCATTAACCTATCGACATCTACTCATCATTCATTCTCCTACTCTTGTTCCAATTACTTGGGATCGATACAATATGTACTCTTCTTTCATAGTAGATATTGTAAAAGTTATTGGCAATAGTTTTATGACCAGCCGCTTGCCACATGTCAAACCGCCTTGGAAATGTAACTGTTGACCAAACGGCATCAGATGGAGCTGGCCCAGGTCGTTGAAAGCCCTTAGTCGTATTTTACGATATCCACGAGTATAGTAAGGAATGGTAGTATTCCGTATAGCCGCTACCACATAACTAACGATTGACATCTACTATTGGACTTATAATCGTAATTAGTGCTATCAGCTTCCCAAAAGAGTTCTATTCATTTCACAACTCATAAATTAAGGAGGTAATTATGGGTTGGTAAGATATGTTTCTTAACTAATCACTACATTGTGAAGGCTGTATTTGTACAAAAGTCCTTGGAACGTTTTGTGTTGGAATAAAATTAATTACTATTACAATACAAAAACAAATGATTTCCCTGGAACAAATCAATAGTGTATTTCCATTACGAGAAGAATTTCCCCGTCTCATAGCAGGCATAAGTTTCAATCTTTCTCACGGACATCACTATCGATCAACATGACGCGACACCCCTAGCCTCGCTAGTGAGCGATCGTCGAATTTGTACGCCTAATGAGGAGACAGGGCTGTCACCCAGCCTTACATCACTCTTCGAGATAAATGAATTTTTAATAGCCAACCCTTAACTAGGGTTACCCATTTGCTTTATCTTGACTGTTAAATTATTTTATGCCTCCAAGGAACAAGCTTTATATATTTTATTGATTTAAATATTTGTGTCGTCTTGCTTTCGCTAAATGTTTTGAATAAATATAGGACAAATATTTGTATAGTCACAAATTGTACTGTATTTAATATTATTGTATTCGTTCTCAAGCTACGCGTCTACGCGTGAATGTGAGCAAAACCAAAATAATGGTCTTTGAAAGAGATGAAGCCAGAACAGATGTAAGAGTAACAATAGGTAATGATGTACTAGAGCAAGTGGATGAATTTGTATATCTTGGATGTGGATTTAGCCGAGATGGACGGTACACCACTGATATAGAGCGAGGAGTGAATGCGGGAAATAGAGTGAACGGAGCGTTGGGGCAACTTCTCGGCAGCCACCACCTCAGCCAGAAGGCACGTGTAGCAATACATAACGCAGTGCTTGTCCCAACATTACTATATGGAAGCGAGGGTTGGGTATGCAGAAAAGAGTATGAAAGTAAAATTAATGCGGTCGAAATGCGATCTCTTCGGAAAATCTGTGGAGTTAGGCTGACCGACCGCATTCGTAACGACGACGTAAGAGAGCGAGTAGGTATAAAAGAGAGTATTGGTGTAAAGATGCGAAAGGGAATGCTCCGATGGTTCGGACATGTGGAAAGAATGCCGAACGAACGTCTGGTTAAGAAGATATACAATGCGAAAGTGGAAGGATGTAGGTACCGAGGGAGACCGAGACTAACCTACCTAGACCAGATCGGTCATGTACTGAAGGAAGGTGGAGTCAAGAGTCTCCGAAACCGGCGAGCGTGTATGAAGAGAATTATGAATGTTGAGGAAGCGAGTGAAGTATGCAGAGATAGAGTTCTCTGGCACTCTGTTCTCTCTGCCTACCCTGCAAGGGATATGGCGTGATGATATGTATGTATGTATGTATGTTCTCAAGCTATGTAATTTGTTTTTGTAAACTAAAAGTATTACATGTGAATAAAAGAAGAATGGGCTGGCCACATCGCTCAACGAACCGACAACCACTGGCAAAGAAAGGTTCTCGAGTGGTGACCACGTATCGGACGACCCAGTGTAGAACCAGATTAGGTAGACAGACGACCTAGTGAAAGTCGCTGGGCGTCACTGGATGCAGGCGGCACAGGACCGCACTCTGTGGCGTAACATGAGGGAGGCCGACGTCTATCAGTGGACGGCGATAGGCTGAAATGATGATGATGAAAGAAGAGTGACATCATCTTGATTCAGCCTTTTGTAGTCCAATGCTAGACGTTATCTTGCCTCATACTTCACCATAAAGTACAGTTAGTGAGAGTAGTTGGATAGAGGCATCCAACTACTCTCACCAACTTTCATCAAGTTGGCCAACGTCCACCTAGTGAGAGGCATTCTACACTACAACATCCGATACGTGATCATGAAAACATTTCCAAATTAAAAATAACCATAATCCTACCACTATTTTATTTTAATATCTAAGCATATTTACCATAAAACACAAGAAAATACCAAGCTAAATTCGGTAACCTAGATACTACATAAACAAAGTGAAATAATTTTCACCGCCTGAAATAATCATTATTACATATATTCATATTTATGTAAAACAAACAATGTCAATATATAATTTGTAATTAAAATGAAAATATTTTTCAGTTCCACGAACAGAAAAATTTTATGCAACATATTGAAATTATATTTTCCAATTTACTCTGTACATTAATACATGTATTTAAATGTATAGTTATCACGACCGTTCGACTGTAAATGAGTATGACATGAAATCTCATTAATAAATTAACTTCGAAAACATTCGTTGATGAAGCTGTGTTAATTATTGGACGAGCCGAATGACGTCGGGCGCCGTCGGCTGACGTCGGCCTGGTGCAAACGTCGAGTCCTGCACTACTATAGTGCCAATTAACGTCCACCATCAGAGGCTTTTAATTACAGCACCAATAATTATTCACGTAACTTGGATTATAGGCCTTCTCAATCTGTCGCTGAATTATAAATCAGTTCCGTACCACCTGATGGCTACCACTATACAATTACTGTAGTCTAAAATTATACTACTGATATTTGTGAAATTGAATCCTATTTGTAGGTAAACTATGTTACCAGTCATCTCATATATGTCCCATAGCTGGGCTTAGCCTCCATCATAATGGACATATTTATACCACGCTGTTCAGACATTTTGATATATGATTTTATTTCGATTGTTCCATGCTTTATAGTGGATGTTATCTGTTCACGTCTCATATTTTTTTTTTTTTTGCTCGAAATAGGAAGGGTTGGTAATGAAATAAATTCCTAATGTATCATCATACACATAACCATTACCTACTCTGAAGTCTTAATCTATTCCTTAGATACTAATTAAATAGTATTTTCAGTTTGCAATTTTTATTACGTTTCTCCATCTATCTATTTGCCAGTTCAACGAGGTATCCTATGAGATAGAGACCTCTCTCACCAAGGAGACAACACTACATATGATATCATCGAGACGTTTTGTTTTTTTAGCGACGGGCTGTGGTGTGATCTCAATTTCGTTCCGTAGTAAAAGAAAGGACGGTGCGCGAGCTTATAGCCTACGGTGCATGTCTTTTACGACTTGTGTGCGGGCCACCGGTACCCGGTCCTGTAGTACTGATGATATGATTTTTGACGATATGACGCGTGACAATGATATTATTTTCACAAGAGATCGATAATCTCAACTTTTCTAGGCGGACTATAAGAAACGATGTTTTTGTCAGTTTAACGAAATGTTCAAGAAGTCTAGATGTAAGAACATATTTCACTAAAATATGAATGTGAAATGGGAGCCAGGTTCAATGTTATAATAGTTATAGTGTGCCAATTTTACCGACAAAAGACTAGAGATCTAAATGGATGCCAAGTTCTGTAGATAATCCTGAAAGTTATCTCTTATAAGAACGCATAAACATACTTCCGTGTGGTGACGGAGTAAGAATACAATACACCACTCCATATCTTACCCGTGGATGATCGTAAGAGACGACTAAGGAATATAAAACGCATATAACATCTATACCAGAGAAGGAAAACTCTAAACAAAACCCTATGCCAACATCTCTGACCAGCATGGTATAGTAGGTCAATTTCCCTCCCATTATGGAGGAGGCTCGAGCCTAACAATGGGTCGTATATGAGCTGAGATGATAATAATGACGAAACATACATAGATAAAAAACACAACATATTTTTTTACAATACAAAATCCTTTACTATAAACAGCATGTGTTGAATAGATTAATGGTTGAATTAACTGTGTCTATCTATCTTTCTAATAAACTCTAAATTCTACATACATACATATCATCACGCCATATCCCTTGCAGGGTAGGCAGAGAGAACAGAGTGCCAGAGAACTCTATCTCTGCATACTTCACTCGCTTCCTCGACATTCATAATTCTCTTCATACACGCTCACCGGTTTCGGAGACTCTTGACTCCACCTTCCTTCAGTACATGACCGATCTGGTCTAAGTAGGTTAGTCTCGGTCTCCCTCGGTACCTACATCCTTCCACTTTCGCATTGTATATCTTCTTAACCAGACGTTCGTTCGGCATTCTTTCCACATGTCCGAACCATCGGAGCATTCCCTTTCGCATCTTTACACCAATACTCTCTTTCATACCTACTCGCTCTCTTACGTCGTCGTTACGAATGCGGTCGGTCAGCGTAACTCCATAGATTTTCCGCAGAGATCGCATTTCGACCGCATTAATTTTACTTTCATACTCTTTTCTGCATACCCAACTCTCGCTTCCATACAGTAATATTGGGACAAGCACTGCGTTATGTATTGCTACACGTGCCTTCTGGCTGAGGTGGTGGCTGCCGAGAAGTTGCCCCAACGCTTCGTTCACTCTATTTCCCGCATTCACTCTTCGCTCTATATCAGTGGTGTACCTTCCATCTCGGCTAAATCCACATCCAAGATATACAAATTCATCCACTTGCTCCAGTACATCATTACCTATTGTTACTCTTACATCTGTTCTGGCTTCATCTCTTTCAAAGACCATTATTTTGGTTTTGCTCACATTCACGCGTAGACCCCTTTTCTTATAATCTTCGGTCATTGTGTCGACTAGGGTCTGCAGGCCAGTCGCTGACTGTGCCAGCAGGACTGCATCATCTGCATAAAGCAGAGCAGTGACCACTGAGTCGCCCATCTGGACTCCCACATTCATATCGTTCAACCTTTGGAGACATTTATCCAGATATATGATAAACAGCCTGGCTGACAGAACGCAACCCTGCTTAACGCCGATATTGAAGTCAAACCAAGGCGACATTCCATCATCCAACCGCACACAGGCTCTACAGCCCATGTAACTGGACTGCACAGCCTGTAGCAGTTTACTGTTAATACCATACTCTGGTAAAATGTCCCAAAGTTCCTTTCGTACAACCGTGTCAAATGCTCTCTCTAGATCCACAAAACTGCAGAAAACCTCTGACCTAGGGCCATAAGCTTCTCCACAATGTTGCGCAGAGAGAACACTTGATCCATGCATCCCCTTCCACTCCTGAAACCTCCTTGTGTCTCACACAGTAAACCATCGGACACCATCCTCATTCTCCTTTCAATAATTTTACCATACACTTTTGCTGCCAAACTGGTCAAGCTTATGGCTCTGTAATTTGCGCAGTCATAACGTGAACCCTTGTTTTTAAACAAAGGCACGATGACTGCGCTATTCCAGTCCCCAGGAATCATTCCCGAGCTCCAACATAAATAGAAGAGCAACAGGAACGCCTCCCAGACACAGGAGCCACCAAGCTTGATCATCTCGGCAGACACCATATCAATGCCCGCTGCCTTACCATTTTTCAAACTTCTTATCGCCCATTCAAATCCATCCATACTGATGCCATCGGAGGACGCCGTTGTCGAATGTTGATCTACTAAACCACATGCAACACCGGCGCCAACCGTAGCATCTGCATACATATCGACAAAATATTCACTCCATCGGCTTAACACGTCTTGTGTTTGTGTAAGAATGTCTCCACCTTTAGACCTTATTTTATTCATTCTGAAGGCTGACCAACCACCCCGAGACTTCTTCACCTCCCTCCAAAAGAGTTTGGTGTTACCCTCGAAATTTTTAGTCAGCCTATCTTCTGCACTCATACTTGCTCTATCGCGTTTCTCTTTCACTAAGGCCTTGGTTTCATTCTTACATTGCCGATATATTTCTTTCTTCTGTTCAGTCATACTGTCATTCAGATTCAAAGAAGAGACATAGTCCAGCCACGCTTTCTTCTTTTGCTCTACGGAAGCTGCCACTTCCGCATCCCACCATGCATCACCATTTGTTTTTCTATGCTTCTTTGAACTTCCACATACTGCTTTCGCTGTATCTACCATACTCTCTTTCAATACTCTCCAGCATTCTTCAATGTCCGATTGCGGCTGGCTTGCCATCGTCAGCCGTTCTCGGACACCCTCTGCATACTTTTCTCTTACACACTCTTCTTGCAACCTTTCAACCTATATTCTTTCAAGCCCTCCGAAGTGGACACGCTCTCGCCAGTGCCTCCACTTTCTGAACAGACCACTAAATCTCGCAATAACGAGATAGTGGTCCGTATCGACTGTGGGGCCCCTGTTTGTCCGCCATGACGGATATCAGCTCGTGCAACTTACCTTCCACATAACCTCTTACATTCCACGTGCCCACCCGGCACTCTGCTCTCCTCGACTCGCCTGACTAGGCAAGGCGTGATGGGTGGTGGCCTCCATCGCCGCAACTGCTGATGTTCGTACCGACGGGGGCGGGTCCGTACGCGTCGCCTCCGGGGGACGCCCTAACCCGCATTGCGGTACGCATATCGAGCCGGATTAGCAGTCTAATTAGACTGGCAGGGGACGCGAACGAGCACGCTCCGGACTATGCCCCCCAAAATTCTAAACGAGCAATTTTGCAGCTATATAGATTAAAAATCCCAGAAATTGCTACAAATATTTTCATGAAATTTGGTGCGTAGGAGCTTTTGGGATGCTAAATTGATCTGTTTAGGTTTCATTTCTAGAAAATCTCGTTTTGTCGGTGTTTAGTTCCAATAAAAAATAATTGAAATATGAAGGTTAATTTAGCTACTGCCATCAAAAGTAAAGATAGTTCAGTTGAGAAATCGAGCAGTCGTTTAATCCAAAAAGTCCCTTTTTTAAAGAGTACAGTCTTTACTTACTTACTTACAAGAGTACAGTCTTTAAGAGTACAGTCTTTACTTACTTTAAGAACATAATCCACCATCCATTACGCTCAGACGCAGAACAACAATATGTGGATAGCACAATACGACTCGAACGAATTATTTATTTCATTTTAATTTTTCATCATTCTTTTAATTATTTCATCAATTAATTTTATTTATTTAAATGTGTTTTTTTTTTATATCGAAAAGAAATAAAAATGTTTATATACTGTCAGTATGTAATCTGTGTCCAATATACTCCGAAACTTCATCACAACCCATTAACATACAAATGTTAATTCCAAAAAAGATATACCACGACCTAGGTTCAACTCAAAATATATGTTTATAACAGAAACACAGATATAAAAGTATTAGTGAAATAACAACATCCGCATCGGTGAACAGCTCTCACAATAAAATATATTAGACGAACAAAAGCTGCCAAGATAAGATTTAAAAAGAACGAGACCTACATGTTAAAGTATTCACATATGTTCACCGCGGCTTCAACAAAACTAACAAACTATGAACATTTTCAATGACGATATCTTAATATTAAGTAACACTTTATCATCTCAGTTCATATACGTCCCACTGCTGGGCTCGAGTCTAATCTAAAACAGGAAAGAAAATGACCTACTAAATTACATTGGTCGAATGGATTGATGAGTGAGGATTTTGTTTCGAGTTTTTCATCTCTTATATAGATGTTATATGCATATTATATCCCTTAGTCGCCTTTTACGATACACACGAATAAGAAAGGGACAAAGAACTGCCTTATACGGTACAGTAGCAGTTACTTATATTACCAACCCTTACTTTGCTAGTGAACATCGTAAAATTCGATTAAGAGCAATATAGGCCAACTCCATCTGATGCCGTTTGGTTAACAATTACATTCTCAAAAAGGTTTGACGTCAGGCAGGCGGCCAGTCATAAAACTATTGCCAATTGCAACAACCTTTGCAATATGTACCTATACATATTGCATAGACCACAAGTAATTGGGATAAGAGCAGGAGAATGATGATATCAATAGTTCATTCAAAAGGCGCATAGTGCACTTTTATCGGGCCTCCGGTGCCCGGTAAAAGTGATAGCTTATACTAATCTTGAGCTATATAACATTGAAATTGGTTAATTTGAGAAATATTTAGATTATTACTTAAATGTTGTGTATATTAATATGATAAGGTTAGGAAGGGTTATTATTTATTAATAAAATCTTTTATTGAGTATGTATATTATTAGTACCATTATTTAATCCTATAAAGCAGCCAGACAGACTAGCGCCGTTACGCGTTACGAAACGAAGCACCCTTCCATAACAAGTTATTACTTCAAAATCACATTCACTTAGTCCGCTAACAAATATAGACCAAATATTTTTAGTGTGACCGTCCATCTATAGATTGGCTTCCGCTTATTAATAGATGGGTTTGAATAATTTACTTATAACTTTATCGACTCACGTAGCGCACGCTATGGAAACTCCCTGGAGAGGTAATTTCTTCAATCTTATCAAACAGTATAATTGATAACATTAACTAATTTTCATTAAATATTTCATATAAAGAAAGCTCTTTGTAACTCGGCTTGTATAATATTGTAAACTGAACTAGAGTCCTTATAGTAAATAAAATATCTCATTAGTAATGTAACAATATTTTATTGCAGGCTAAGAGATTTCATCATTCATTCATTTTTCCTCGCGGTCAGCCTCTCGGCGGGTGACGGACTAATTCCCCGGTCCAGTCACCCGCGGCCTCGGCTAGGGCGGCATAAGGCGCAGGTAATCGCGCCTACGCCGCCCCAGTCGCCGGCGACGGCTCGCGTCGTCGAGGAGACGCTCCTTGTGCACGCGCTCCGCCGCCTCCTTCCGCGAGACTACTGCCTCGCAGAAGGCTGCGACCGCGTCCCAGTTCCTGATGCTGTCGACCATCGCCCTGGCGATGGTCGGCAGCATCAGGTCAACATCGATGATTGCGACGAGTTCACGGCGCTACTTTGCCCAAGCGGCACAAGCCTCGAGCGTATGCTGCGCCGTATCCTCGTCGCAGTCGCAGTGGTGGCAGGACGGTGTACTCTCCCTCCTAACGACCGTGTGCAGGTATTTGGCGAAGCATCCATGCCCCGTCAAAACCTGCATCAGTCAGAAGGAGGGCATCCCGTGCCGCCATTCCAACCACCGCATCAACACCGGCCGGAAGGCCTCCACAGTCCGCACACCGAACCGAGGCGTCTCCAGCCGGACTGCCCAACGGGCAATGACGTCTCGGCGGGCGTCGACACGCCAGGCGGTGAGCTCCTTCAATGAAACCACACCGCCCTGGCATCCCCGACACCCGCCGATACAAATCGGCGAGCATTTCCGCCTCCAGGTCCCACGGGGGAGTCCCGGCCAACAGGCAAGCTGCCTCCGTCGCCACCGTGCGCTACCCGCGTATGGCCCTGACCGCCATGGCCCTCTGTGGTCGCCACAGAAAAGCCCTGAGTCAGACGGTCAGGGACCCCGCCCACACCGGTGCGCCGTACAGAGCCATCGACCGAAATACATTGGTATGCGTTGATTATGACGTTGTGCAGATAGGGGTCAAGATCGACAAGGTCGAAGACACGTCAATAAAAATTGGCTATTACTATTGACTCTAAAGCTATTAATATATATCTGGAGTATGAGCAATGTGAAGTATGTCAATATTTTTATTTAGAACAGAAGTAAACTAATGTAGTCAAAATATATATTCAAACTAACCGCTATATTAAACCTCCTAACTATCTAAAGTATCTACTTTTGATATATTTTATCTTATACTAGTTAATTCTATTTAATTGCATTTAGTTATGTCTAGTTCTTTTACTTGTTTTTTTACATTAGAGGCAGTTTAAAAGTTGCGCCAGTGACGGATAAGTTAATGAGTGAACGGCTGACATGGTATGGACATGTGACGAGGCGGGATGAAAGTTATGTTGTGAGGAAAGTTTTAAGTATGAATGTTGAGGGCTTTAGGGGTAAAGGAAGACCGAAGAAAAAATGGATGGACTGCGTGAGGCATGACACGGATAGTCTGGGAGTGACTGCAGAGATGACGTCTGATAGGATTACATGGGAGATGACATATTGCGTCGACCGTAAGTGAATGGAATTAGAGCAGGATGATGATGATGATGAGTTTGTTTACTTTAACTATATAAAACTAACTTATACGTAGAAAGATAAATTATAATCATTTTTTTAAATATACCATTTGATAATGATTAAATCAAATTAAAACTTGGAAACTCTAATTATTCGCGTAAATATAACGTTCTGAACATATAAATGGTCTCACAAAATGATTCATCAAAAATTAGGTAACCAAAAACTTAAAAAAAAATCTCTTATTACTTTCTAGACCAATGTAAAAATTTCCTGAAGATTTCATAAAAATCGGTTTGGCCATTTTTAGGTACATAAGGGACATACGTCTTCACACATAAAATTTTATATTATATAATTTTTTTTAAACAAGTCAAGTATCTTCAAACATTTTAGGCGGAGCCATTAGCTTTATTATTGATATTAAATTATACGCAGCTATTTACATAACATAGTTATTGTAAGCAATAAACTCTCAGCTATTATAAAATATAAAGGGTTGTTGTTCTGCAAATTATTACAGTATTAACAGTGTTGACATTCGCCGATTGTCATTTTACAGTTGAATTCTAAGTGTGAAGTATGAAATGTCAATATTTGGATAAGGAAGAAGTCCAAATATAGCGAACACACAAAACATTCAGACGTAGCTCGAGATACTCGATAATTGGAACAGTCCATTGTGTTCGAGTGTGTGCGAGCGCGCGCTCGAGTGTCGCTCGAGTTGTTCGGCTCTAGCTCGAGAGCGGTGGCGCACAGCGCGCTCGGCCCGACCGACAACTTCGTGCATTTATTTCGTGCATTATATTCTGGTTGAGTATTTTATGATGTTTTGTGCGAGACTTGAGTGCGATTATTAAACTTGAAAGTATGTCAGATGTGAAGGCTTTGATGATAATGCACATTAGATTGCAAAGTTTTATTGAATGCTTTCCGGTTGTATCCACAGGTACGCCTGCTTGAACTAAACAATGTGCTTGTATTTTAAATAATCTATTTTGTTTTATTTATCCATCCATCCATCAGCCCGTAGACGTCTACTGTTAGAGCCAGACCTATGCCTCCTCACGGGAAATCCGTCGAGAACTGTGTTGTGCCAAGTGGCACAGATGCAAGTGCATCTAATGGCTTGTTTATGTATGTATATATTATTGTGTATGTATATTTATTGTATGATATACCATATATTAGTATGATAAAGGCGTCGAAGAGTACCTTATTATTTACTCAAAGAAATATCTTTAAACGCATTGAATTTCTATTTTTAAATCATTTTGCAGAAAAAAATAATACTTCCTGAATCAGTATTCGAAACTAAAATTCTGTTACCAAATTCCAAATTGGATGTAAGGTAACAAAACACTAAACAATCAAACACCTAGCGATCTACATTGCATTCCTAGTGTTTTTCATTTGAAATCTATAGTTATTTAGTCAAATAGATCTTATGAGCTAATGTCGATTATGCAAATCTTAAGTCTCAGATCGATAATTGAATTTGAAAGATTTTGAAAATTGATGCGTAGTACCAAAATCTTTTATTTGTCTCGATTATTTCATCTTTGGGGCTTCACAAATATAAATTTTATAGAACCAATAATAAAATCAAGACATATTATGTAAATAATCTAATATGAAGAAAGAAAAATGATTTTTAGATTTATTTTAAATCAATAATTGGTCCAAATCGCTCGTCTTTTTAAAGTGTGTTAGTTACCTCAGTATATTTTTCTAGGGGAACCAATTTTGATGAATCTCTTTTATTCGAAGTCTGATGCTTCCCCTGTAGTCCTATTTAAATTTGATGAAGATCTAACTAGTAGTTTTTGAGTTATTATTAATAATGCATCCCCTCATTACCTTTGACTGTACTACATTTTTTGAAATGTATTTTTTAGTACAATAAAAAAAAAGAACTGAAGCATATATGCGAAACGAAAAAAGAAAATATTCTAGCATATGTACGTGAGAAATTCATACCGCAGGTAGCAGGTTAAGACTTGGGCCTCAGATATTATGAATGTCTACAAGAGCCGATATGACGAGTCAATACCCCAAAATATCCTGGCATTTAATATAACCCTAGAATATTGATATTTATTTGATTTGCGATCAGAGATCTTTACGTCCATCCATCCATCCATCAGCCCTTCTGTGATCTTCTGTGATCTTTACGTGGAAAAATAAAATTCTGTAAAATCTAGTGAAGTTTGGAGGATATTTTTATGAAAAATAACATATCATTTGCAGGATTTTTAGAGATCAAAGCTGATCCTCTGAGCGTAGTCCAACAAACGAGTCCCGTATCTTCACGGATTTCAATTAACAAATGGGTTGTGTGGCTCAACGCGATGCGATTTTAATTAACGACGAGTGCCGCTTTGTCGGGCGACACCTCGGTCACGCTCGGGCGCAGTTTAAATCACGCGTACCCATACATTGCTGGCTCGATACCACTTCAAACTTTAGTGTAATAAAGTTTATCAGCTGTGTATGTTGCATAAGCTAATAGTAATTATACGTCGTGATATCGTGGTATTGTTGGAATATTATCTAGATAGGCTATAATTGGAGTGTTGAATCAGCCCTGTCAGATAAATATTGACATAGATTTTGACATGAATTGCTTCAGTTGACCCTACGTATTGGTAATTGTTTGTAATTTAATGGATCGTATGTTTAGTCTACTGTATTGATGTTTAATTTAATTAAGAATGTGATTCAATCTTAATCTGTACTTGATGTGTTTTGACTATGTGTCTGTAATAGCATTATTAAGTGGATATTTTATCCTTTCTTAATATTCTTATTGATGTGAAACATCTATAGGCTCACTTGTAAACCGAATTGTTGGCGTGGCGACGCTTGCCGTGGCGACGGGTCGCCACGCTATACTGAGGTATACATATATATATATATATATATATATATATATATATATATATATATATATATATATATATATATATATATATATATATATATATATATATATATATTATATGTAGTAGAGTGTACAGTGTGGCTTCTCACTCAGTTCGACGATATTTAATTAATTATATTCATATTAATCATATTAGTAATTATATAAATTATATTAAGATTAATACATACATACATACATATCATCACGCCATATGCCTTGCAGGGTAGGCAGAGGGAACAGAGTGCCAGAGAACTCTATCTTTGCATACTTCACTCGCTTCCTCAACATTCATAATTCTTTTCATACACGCTAGCCGGTTTCGGAGACTCTTGACTCCACCTTCCTTCAGTACATGACCGATCTGGTTTAGGTAGGTTAGTCTCGGTCTCCCTCGGTACCTACATCCTTCCACTTTCGCATTGTATATCTTCTTAACCAGGCGTTCGTTCGGCATTCTTTCCACATGTCCGAACCATCGGAGCATTCCCTTTCGCATCTTTACACCAATACTCTCTTTCATACCTACTCTCTTTCATACCTACTCGCTCTCTTACGTCGTCGTTACGAATGCGGTCGGTCAGCCTAACTCCACAGATTTTCCGCAGAGATCGCATTTCGACCGCATTAATTTTACTATCATACTCTTTTCTGCATACCCAACTCTCGCTTCCATACAGTAATGTTGGGACAAGCACTGCGTTATGTATACACGTGCCTTCTGGCTGAGGTGGTGGCTGCCGAGAAGTTGCCCCAACGCTCCGTTCACTCTATTTCATTTAAGATTATTTAAGATTAATAATTATATAAATTATATTAATATTATCTTCAATTAACTATTTTTTTATTATTCATGAAGGAATTAATATGGAAAAATTTATTAATAAAATTTATATTTGCAAATCTTTAGTCATATATTGCAATAATTAACTAAGATTTGAGTTCATGAGTATATTGAAGCCACACTCAAAAATTTTTTTCTTTTTCTTGTGTATTTTAATATCATATTTTTTTAAATATTTCAGTTCCCAACAATCATCACAGGGATCAATATTTAAATATTTAAATTGTGGCCACTTGATTTTAATATCGAATTTTATATCACATGTAAATAAATGTTTATTAAATAAAGTTACCATTTTCTGTAAGAAATTCGTAATACTTCATTTTTTCATTAGGCTATATTTAATTCCTGTAATAATATTATCTTTTATGCATATTACTTGTACACACACGATGTTTCACATCTGCCAGGCGTCCCATGACGGCTCACATTTTTTTTTTAATGTGTATATGTTTCCTAGTTATTATCATCATCATCATTATTATCACAGCTAATATATGTATGTCCTACGGCTGAGATTCAATACACATGAACCTACTCTACAATAGAAATGAAATTAAAGCTGGTCAGAAGGATTTATATAGGGATTTATTTAGAGTTTTCTTTTTATTATAGAGAATTTATCTGCCTGTCTTTAGTCGTCTTTTACGACACTCCTTAGCAAAAGAGGTGAGGTAAATCATATTATTAAGCCATTATCACAAATTTATCGCTTTTAATGTAAGTTAATCGCGTGGTTTTAACGTATTTAGCGTTATAAAGATTTCTTTATTGATGCAGGATTGTTTAGGTTTGCTGGGCCGGCCGCGGATATTTAGGCATTGCTGTCAGTGGTCGGCCTAATGACAACGGAGACGCAACAAGGTCGGTTATGGGGCTACACCCTTCCATCGCCTGGATTACAATGGACGGGGTTTATCCAGAACCATGGTCTGCAAAAAAAAAGATCATTTTAATTAGTGATGGAGCCACACTTTTAAATGTTTTCTGTCTATAGTTGCGGGCCAGTCTGTCCAGGGTACAACTCTCTCAGAAAATTGATGTGTGAACAGCGGCATTGTATTAGCTTCATCCAGTGAGCAAGAGCCGACAGCACTTTCTGGGTGGATTTGGGTTTTCATTAATAGGCAGCGGCCTATCTGTACCCCTGGTATTGCAAAGGTATGTGAGTGGCAGTACCACCATACGTGTGCCGTTCGCTCACCGTCCTATTGTCACCATAAAAATAAAAAAAAAGCTCGTTAAAGGAGGAAAAAAAATAACTTACGAAATTATATCTCTTGATACTTTTCAATATTCATAGAACTAGCAATACCACGTGTTCAAAACGTCGTGAATATAAAAATCAAATACAAATGCTGTACAAAACCAAAAAAAAATAGTTCTATATCATATGAGTTAAACGAGCCATTGTCCTACTTGGACATAGGTAATCGTTTCTCGTAGATAATATATTAAAAAAAATAATGTTGATTGATGCCATATTATTATTACACAGCTGTTAATTTACACAACTTATGAAACTTGAAAAAAAATTTTTGTAAAGAATAGACCAATTAACTTTGGGCTTTCTAAGAATTACACATAACAACTATGTTATTATTTTAGAAAACTTTAAAAGTTATTCTTGTTTTAAATTTTCTGTGGTAACCCAGTAAGAATAATTTGCCATTCCCTTTCTTATACGTGGATGCTTTAAAAGAAAATTTAGTGATATAATATGCATATAACATATATGAAAGAAAAAGAAAATTTGATATAAATCTCCTATTCTACCTATTAGTCTGACCAGCATTGTATAGTGGGTCAATTTTCCTCCTATTATAGGAGAGGCACGATCACAGCGGTGGAACGTGTATAAGCGGAGACGATAATGATATAAAAAGTCATGCAAATATTATTGATGGCCATTGGTGAATATAATCCTTTTCATAAGAATATCAGTGGATTATGCCATAATCGTCTTAGCTCCGCTGCCGCTCCTTAATAGATTGGTTGGCGATTACAATTGGAGTTATAATTTTACCACGTGAATGTTGCTGTCATCAGATTTCTATGTGTAAATCTTAGGAGGGCACTTACATGTTATAAATTTTATATTATATTTAATATTTTTCTAATCATCAACTGGTACCATAGAAAATTCAGCAAGACCCTTAGCCGACTCGTTGATTGTAAGTTACTTCTTTTAAAGCAAATGATATCCAATATATTTAATATAAAAAATGAACCATATCTCACAAGCAGGATCCGATCATGAGTTAATTAGAGCAGCTATCGTTTCCACAGAAAATTAAAGACTGCACAGATGGCGTAGTGGTTAAGATACCGACCTTCCGTGCCAGTGCCGTGGGTTCGATTCCCACGCAGGACAATACTTTGTGTGATCCACAAAGTGTTGTTCTGAGTCTGGGTGTAATTTGTCTGCGTTAATTGCATGTTTGTAAAGTCCCCCGCAATACAAGGTTTATTTCCTTAGTGCAGGGTGGTGTCTTTTAAAAAAAAGGTTAAAGGGTAAAAATATCGCACTCGAATTACAAAGAAAATATTTGACCCTATCTTTAAAGACAGAAGTCGAACAAAATCTTTAATTATATAAAATAATATAGGTATATATCAGTCGACATAATTAATCAACAAAATTTGTATGATTATATTTTGGTAACGCAACAAAGTTTTATATAACCATCACTCTAGCTAAAAGCACTCGAGTTACAAACCGCGGTATTAAGGGTAGCAAAACCATACTCTAATTAATTAGACAGCAACCTGCGGAGGAAAGTGATCAATCAAGATATACTGCGATTGTTTGAGAGTGAAATATGGTGATATTAACCACCGGGATGGGGTAGGTGAGGCACCGGCAGGCCAGATGAGGCGGCCTGTAATTTCCCCGCGATCATCCACCTACATTCATCTTCATTAGTATTTTATTTTGTACCAAATAGAATTGGGATGAGCGATTAAAGATAATATCCGCATACTAATTGAAGCAACGTTTTGTTTTCTTACCGAATTAAGGAAGATGAAATATGTAATTTTAGATATATTTATTTATTACAAAAATTCTTTTATTTACGTGATTCTTTATTTTTATTAATTTATGTGATGACTGACTAAGAATTATATGTCAACGTCGTTCCATTCTACACTGCGAATATCATATAATACTATTGAAATGTATAAATAGATAATAATCACTGCTAAAGAATATCACATCCCACCTCGTGGATCGACGGCCAAAGCTGACTGGGCATAGACTCAAGAGGATACCTGTGAGGATAAACCGTCGGGCGGGTCACCGAAGGCGAAGACCGGCTTGCGGTGGCCCGCTTGCTCGGCAAAGAGAGGTATATGTAGGGAGGTTCTAGAGTCACGCGCCGCTTCTTCTGTCTTCCGCCAGATTTAGCAAGGTGTGACCATGCCATAGCCCGGCGCTAAAAAAAACCCACCTCGTGGATGTCATCAAAGAACATTGAAGGATGTGAACTAGTAATAAATAATGATAGAGAAGACAAAATAGAAATAATGCTGTGTACTGAATAACGTCGTTCGTTATGATCTATGCGTTGTGCCTAACAGTAGAATTAATATAAGAATAAATAAATGTTTCCAAGATGAAAAACACTATCAATTACTTAAATTACATTTACTGTTAAAATTAAGAATGTTTTCTTGATTAGACGACTCTATTTCTATGTTTATTATAGTACTGACCATACAGAAAAAGTTTTAGATAGGCAAACATTGATAAAACTTGATCAAACTCATTGATCATCATCATCACAGCCCATATTTGACCCACTGTGGTGCTCGGGCCACCGTAATAAGAGGGAAATTAACCTACTATACCACGCTGGTCAGACGTGTTGGTATAAGGTTTTGTTACAAGTTTTCCTTCTCTTGCATAGATGTTATATATGTTTTATATCCCTTAGCCGTCTCTTACGATCACCCATGGGTAAGATAGGGGTGGTGAATTGTATTCTTACTCCGTCACCATATGGAAAACTCATTCAATGTTGAGTTTATTCATATTTTTAAACACGTAGTTGACATATTATCCGTGTAGCGATGGAAAAAGAATACAATTCACCGCCCTTTTTCTTGTACATGAGTATTTTAATAGACAACTAAGGGATATAAATTGCATAAATCAGCTCAGCAAATGAAGAATATTTGAAACAAAACCTGTCTGATCAGCGTGGTAAAGTAGGAAAGCTGCCCTAGTATTGTGGTGGAGTCTCGAGCCCCATCCATACGATAGGATGATGATAATGATAAGGATGAAATGGCATATTTGTTAACCTATTATAAAATTTAATGAAAAGTAGAGAATTATTATAGTAAATACAATTTAAATCCATCAGCCTATCAACGTCAACTGTAGAAATAAATCTCTATGAGAAGGTTTATTACATAATTTCTTAATGAGCATCTTGTATTAAGGGGTTCCCAGGACACTGCTGCTTTTTCGGTATTATTTACTTAATTTTATGCTTTTCGTGTTAAAATAAGGGTTAGTGATATATTGAATACTTAAATCGCTATACTACGACCAGTTTAATCATCATCCTCCTATACGTATCTCTTAAATACTTGTAAACAATGCAACTGAAGAAAAATAAGTTCTTTCAACGTACATATTGGAAAAAAAATTACAATAATTTTATGACCAGCCGCCTGGGGTACTATCCCAGAAACCTCCACGCGGTGTACCCTGGGTGCGGGCGGCGGTCCCCAGTTCTTCTGTTGTACTGTCGTCCGTAGCGAATATCTGCGCGATTTCGCTCCTTACTCTACTACAGTTGTAGTAGAGGGTATAGGACGCGAAATATTGGGACGGGCTCAGTCACTCATTCATTTGAGGGCTGGGCAGGCACATGCCACCGCCCACACATCGTAAACCTGGTATCTTGCTTCAAGACACGTTGTCTTGAGGCGTAGTATCAGGAGCGAGGGTCTTGGCTTAACCGCCCGGACCGCGAGGAAGACAACCTCTATAAAGAGTTCGAAGTAATATTCGGACTCGGAAATCACCCAGAATCTTAAGTTCTGGCGTGCGGCGAGAAGATGCATGGCAGATGGGTTGTTCTGTCGTTAGCACGCTCCAGCCAGGGCACCGGCTGACCCCCTGGTTGGTAAATGTAGGCTTGCCCGGGTATAGGGATCTCTGCCCGGGTCGACGAAATGTATCTCCCATTCTCGTGGGAATCTAATGGATACTGCAAATTTAAAACAAAAAACCGACGGGAATCCTAGCGATTCTCACCCCAAGGCCCAGTCATGCCAACGCAAAACTGACCAAGACGACGCCTCGTCCTCAGGACTTGAGGCGTCCGCCGAGGGCCCGGCACAAATCGTGGAGGCCCAGAAGAAGAAGAGGAGGTCGCCTCGAAAGTCTCGGGGCAACGGCCTGAGCCACAAAAGGCGGCTGGAGGAGCGGCGAGCGCGCAGGGAGGCTGCCGCCGCTGAAGAGAAGAAGGACGGTAGACTCGCAGCAGAGCCGTCGACGGACGAGGGCGACAGCGCTGTCGCAGAGCCGTCCGAAGACGAGGGCGGCGGATCTACCGTCAGAATGGACGAGGGCGGTGATATTCCCGCAGGGCCGTCCAAAAAGGACAGTGGGTCGGCTGGTGAAGGCCCCACTAGGTCGTCGGCGCGTCTAGCAGCAAAGACGCCGCCGGCGACCGCGACTAAGAAGGAGGAGGCCCTCCCCTCGCAGGTGCGAAAGCGCCCCCTGAGTAAGGGAGGCAGCTCGAGCGCTGAAACCGAGGGGAGCGCGGCCAACATGCCTCCACCAAAAATCCAGGCCTCCCGAAGAGGGCGAGGGACCTCGGCTATAGAAAGGGCGGCGGCGGTCGCTGTCCGCGCCGGTGACGCCACGGATCTGCAGGCCGAAAATGTCCGCCTTAGAGGCGAGATGTCAGGCCTGCGGACCCGAAACAGGAACCTGGGCGACATGCTGGCGGAGATGCGTCGGGCAAACCGCCAGTTGCTGATCGACGTGGCCGACCTCAAGGCGCAGGTGGCGCTGTTCGTGTCGCCTGCGCCAGCCGCGCCACCAGCCAAGACTGGCTACTCAGCGGCCGCTGCGGCGCCAAAGCCGCCTCGCGCTGCGGCGCCGACGACGTTGGGTGATGGCGTCAGCGTCACACCCGTCCCCGCGGTGAGGAAGACGCCTGCCGCCGCGAAGCGCGCGTCGCCGGCTGACGCTGGCGCGGTCACCGCGGCGAAACTCCCTGTTCCCGTGGTGAGGTTGACGCCTCTCCCCGCGGACCGCTTGCCGCCGGCTAGCGCCCCTGCGGCGCCAAAGCCGCCAGGCGCCGCGGAGCGGGCCCCTGGAGAGGCTCAGCCGACCCCGACGCTGGAGGTGGGAGGCTTGTCGGACGAGGCCCTCGCCAAAATCATCGGCGCAGTGGGCAAGCTCGTCGATGCGCGCTTCGCCGTTCTGGAGGCGAGGTTGCCTCCAGAACCACGTGTCCGACCACCTCTCGCCGCGGACAAGCGGCCGCATGTGGCACCAGACCCCGCCCCGCTGCCTTGTCAGGGTGGCCGCGTGGGGAGCTACGCCGCGGCCGCGGCCGGGCCTAAGCCCAAAGGCCCCGGCCCAGCTCCGAAGGGACCCGCCCTGAGGAGGAAGACGGCTCCGGCTCCTGCCGGACCGCTGAAGTCGCCCGCAACAACACCGCCGGCGACGACCAGCGAGGCCGCGACGAGGCCTTCCGCGTCTGGCACGACTGCCGTACCCGAACAGGGTTGGCAGGTAGCCGAACGCGACAGAAGGAGTCGCGGCCAAAGGAGGAGAGCGGAGGCCAAGCGCGCCGCTGAGGTCCCCGCTCCTCAGGCAGGAGCCGGACGGAAGAAGAGACCGCGCAAGGGGCTCAAGTCGCCGAAGACGGCCGCAGTGGTGATCACTGTGCTGCCCGAGGCGGCCGAGAAGGGCCTCAGCTACGAGGCCGTCTTGAGGAAGGCCCGGCGGGAGCTAGACGTCTCCGATATTGGAGGCGTCGAAGCCAGGACCCGCAAGGCCCGGACGGGGGCTCGAATTCTCGAGTTCCCAGGGGCCGAGGGCGCCAAGACGGCCGACAGCGTGGCCGAGAAGCTGAGAGGTTTGTTCGCCGAGGAGGGTGGCATCAAGATCGCCAGGCCCGTCAAGTGCGCCGAAATGCGCATTTCGGGTTTGGACGATTCAGTGACGGTGGAAGACATCCGGGAGGCTATTGCCTCGAAAACCGGGTGTCCCATAGACACCGTCCGGGTCGGTGCCATTCGTCCCGGTCCGGGTGGCGTAGGTGCTGCCTGGGCGCAGTGCCCGGTGGAGTCGGTCAGGCAACTGGCCGGCTCAGGCAGGCTCCTCGTGGGCTGGAGCTCGGCGCGGGTAACCGTGCTTGAGCACCGGCCTGCGAGGTGCTACAAGTGCATGGCGGTCGGACACACTCGACCGACGTGCACTAATTGCTTCGACTGCGGCGGATTGTGTTTCCGCTGCGGTCAGACCGGGCACGTGGCGGCATCTTGCGCCGCCCCGCCCCACTGCCCCGCGTGTGCGGCGGGCAATAAGCCCGCCAAGCACCGCATGGGCTCTGGGGCGTGCAAACCTCCAGCTTCGGCCCCAAAGGCGCGGAGCGGCCCTACGACCACGGCCGCTCCCGCTCCTAGCGCGGTCCGATCGCCCGCTGGCGAGGAGGTCATGGATACAACCCGATAATGGGTACACCATCCATGCACCTCCTCCTGCAGGCCAACACCAACCACTCCGCCGGAGCGCAGGATCTGCTCCTGCAATCCATGGCGGAGTGGTCGATTGGTGCAGCCGTAGTCGCGGAACCGTACGCCGTGCCTGATCGCCCCGATTGGGTGGTCAGTCGAAACGGTACTGCGGCAATCGTCGTCTCAACGCAGCGGCACTTCCCGTCCTTGTCCCTTTTGGATAGGGGCGAGGAATTTGTCGCGGCGGAGTGGGGAGGGGTCACGCTCTACAGCGTATACCTCTCCCCCACTAGGAGGATGGACGATTTCGGGGCCTCACTCACCACCTTGGAGGCCTCGATACGGCGACTGGCACCGCGCCTCGTCCTGGTTCTGGGGGACTTTAACGCCAAATCCACGGCGTGGGGGTCCCCTACGACGGACGACCGCGGGCGGGCGGTCAACGAGTGGGCGGCTTCACTGGGCCTCTGTGTTCTGAACAGAGGCTCGGTGAACACGTGTGTGCGGCGGCAGGGCGGGTCGATAGTGGACTTGTCGTTCGCTAGCCCCGCTGTCGCGCCACGGGTGAGGAACTGGAGTGTCCTGGAGGAGGCGGAGACCCTGTCGGACCACCGGTACATCCGGATGGAGGTCTCCCCCCGGGAACTCGGTAGGGGTCACAGGGCGGACGGAGCTCCCGCGTTTCCGCGGTGGGCTGTGGGTCGTCTTGACAGGGATCTACTGGCGGAGGCGGCCATTGTCAGCACGTGGCTGTCCTCACCACCCCCAGCGGACGGAGTGGACGCTGAGGCTGTCCGCATTCGCAGTGCGTTAACGCAGATCTGCGATGCGGCCATGCCCAGAGTGCGGCGGCGTCCACCTCCGAGGCAGGGGGTCTACTGGTGGTCCCCAAGACTGGCGGACCTTCGTGCGGCGTGTATCAGTGCCCGAAGGTCCTACACCCGCAGCCGGCGGCGTCACCGCGACGTCGAGCGGGAGGGCCAGCTGTACGAGGCGTACCGCAGTGCGCGGACTGCCTTTCGGCTGGCCATCCGAGCCGCCAAGGGCACGAGTTGGCAGGAGATGCTGGACGGTCTCGACCGTGACCCCTGGGGTCGCCCATATCGCGCGGCGCTGAACAAGCTTCGCGCGCGGCCCCCCCCCCCTCACCGAGACCCTCCAGCCCGACTTCCTTCGTAGGGTGGTCGAGGAGCTGTTTCCACGGCAGTCGGAACACACGCCCCCGGTCATGGCTCCGCCAGATCAGGACCGGGAGGCCGACGACGAGAGTGTTCCGCCCGTGACGGAGTCGGAAGTGGGGGCGGCCGTGGCGAAGATTCGTTCCGCCACCACGGCCCCCGGCCCGGACGGAATTCCAGTCCGGGTGCTGATGTCGCTCCTCGAGCACTTCGAGCCTCGCCTCAGGCAGCTGTTCAACGCCTGTCTGACGTCTGGACGGTTCCCTGAGTGCTGGAAGGAAGGGAGGTTGGTTCTCCTACCAAAGCCGGGACGGTCCCCGGATTTGCCGTCGGCCTACAGGCCCATCGTGCTCCTCGACGATGTGGGTAAGCTGCTGGAGCGTGTGCTCGCTGCCCGCATCGTCCGACACCTGGAGGAGGTGGGGCCCGATCTGTCGGACGCTCAGTATGGGTTTCGGAGGGGGCGTTCGACCATCGGGGCCCTATTACGCCTGAGGCAGGCGGCCGCGGAGGCCGTCGCCGGGAAGGGAGTGCTGTTGGCGGTGTCGTTGGACATCGCCAACGCATTCAATAGTCTGCCATTCGGCTGCATCAGGGAGGCGCTCCGGTTCCATGGAGTGCCCCTGTACCTCAGGCGGCTGGTGGCAGACTATTTGGAGGGCCGCAGTATCCTCTGCGCGGGTCCCGCAGGGGATATTGTGCGGACGCCCATGTCGTGCGGCGTTCCACAGGGGTCGGTTCTGGGGCCGACTCTGTGGGACATCGGGTACGACTGGGCGTTGAGAGGGAGTCTCCCCTCCGGGCTGAGCTTGGTGTGCTACGCTGACGACACGCTCGTCACAGCCCGGGGCAGGACACTCGAAGAGGCGGCGAGCCTGGCCACTCTCGGCACCGAGGAGATGGTCAGGCGGATCGAGGCGCTGGGGCTCAGGGTGGCCCTAAACAAGACGGAGGCCCTACTTTTCCATGGGCCCCGTGTGAGGCTGCCCATCGGCGCCTCGATAGTGGTAAACTCCATCCACATCAGCATCCAGGCCCATATGAGGTACTTGGGTCTGGTGCTAGACGGGCGATGGTGGTTCCGGGAGCATTTCCGACAGATTGCTCCCCGGCTTGTCGGCGCGGCGTCCGCCCTTTCTCGACTCATGCCGAATGTGGGCGGACCCAGTTTTGAGGCCCGACGGCTGTATGCGGGGGGGCGAGGGCTCTGAACGCCCAGCTCAGGGCGGTTCTGTGGAGGCCACAGAGAGCCATGGCGGTCAGAGCCATTCGCGGGTACCGCACGGTGTCGACAGAGGCGGCGTGCCTGTTGGCCGGGACACCCCCGTGGGACCTAGAGGCGGAGATGCTCTCCGACCTCTACCGGCGGGTTATCACAGCGCGCGAGGAAGGTGGCTCCCCATCGTTGAGCGAGATAGCCACCTGGCGCGTGGATGCCCGCCGAGACGTCATCGCCCGTTGGGCTACGCGGCTGGAGAGGCCTAGGCACGGTGTGGAGACCGTTGAGGCTCTCCGGCCCGTATTGATAGAGTGGATGGAGCGGCGGCACGGGGTCCTCACCTTTCGGCTGGTGCAGGTATTGACGGGGCACGGGTGTTTCGGGTTGTACCTGCACAGGGTCATGTATAGGGAGTGGACTCCGGCCTGCCACCACTGCAGGAGTGACGAGGACACGGCGCAACACACGCTGGAGGTGTGTCCGGGATGGGAGCGGCAGCGCCGTCACCTCGTCGCTGTCATCGGTGCCGACCTGACGCTGCCGGCCGTCGCGAGAGCGATGGTCGACAGCATCAGGAACTGGGCCGCGGTCGCCGCCTTCTGCGAGGCTGTCATCTCGCAGAAGGAAGCGGCGGAACGGGCAAGGGAGGATTCCCGCGCCCCGGGCCGCCGCCAGCGGCCGGGGCGACGGAGGCGCGAATACCTGCGCCTGATGCCGCCCTAACCGAGGCTTCGGGTGATCGGACCAGGGAATTGTCCGGTCACCCGACGTGAGGCCACCGCGTGAGGGCGACGCCCCGACGGCGAAATCTGTCGGGGCGTCGACGAGAGGAACCCGCGAGGGTGAACCGCCGGGCGGGCCACCGAAGTTAAAAATCGGGTCCCGGTGACCCGCTCGCACGGCGACGAGAGAGGAGTTTTTACGGTGGGTCTATGGGGTCACGCGCCGCCTTCTCCGTCACCCCGGACCGATTTGGCGGGGCGAGACTAATCCATAGTCCACCAAAAAAAAAAAAAAAAAAAAATGACCAGCCGCCTGTCTGAAGTCAACCATCATTGGGAATGTAGTTTTTACTAGACCTAACCTTCGGATAGAGTAGGCCCTGGTCGATGTAAAGCTCTTAGTCATCTTTGATAATACCTATGAGCAATGTAACTGTTTGAAAGTGTTCCGACCAGTTACAAAATAACAGATACTTTAAATCCTAAAAATGAAAATATATACAATACTTTTAAAAATCAAATTGATAGTTCAAATTTTTACTCTAGACTCTACAATTTCTATCCCTGTCTCTATAATAGAGTGAATAATAAAACATCACAATAGCGAGCCTTACTCTACCATTTACCTGATGTACCGACGCTTCAGCATCTCGCTATCAAACAAAATGGAGTGGAACTCAACCAAACCGGGGTTGCTGCTGTATCTAATTTAAATAATATCAAGATAATGTCTGCCCTATTGTATGTAGAACAAAAGAGCTTATCAACCGTGAGCGTACACCCACTCAGTTGTATAACGAGATATACAAATGCACTGCACTTACCAAATTGAGGCATCTGTTTTTGTTAATACATAAAAAGTTCTGCGGGGCGATTGCGTGGAGATTGCGTGGCGACTGCGCGGCAACAGCGTCCCAGCATCGTACCCACAACTAATTAATATTCATAATCGCGTTAAAGAAACCGCAGTTTATCCATCTTAACTGTTTTATATCGCAATTTTCCAGCTAAATAATTAATGGACGCCGCTTTGTTCATTGGGTAATTGATTAAGTTGTGTAATTTGGTTATTAGTGTTATTTTTACTGGCGCATCGTAAATATTTTTGCAGCTTGTACCAGCTGTTACAATGGATACAATTTGTAACGAGTTTCAACTACCGCTGGTCGTTTTTTCTCTTTTCATTTTAGCAGTTTATCTGCGAACCAAATTTAAAATTTTATTTTATCCCTTTCAGTAAATATAATATACAATAGGAACTTCATCATAACAAAATGGAAATTGAAAACTTATGCTATTCTGAGCGGGTGGGTTGACATAGAGTCTTATTACGAAGTTTCCTTCTCTAGTTCTAATTTTATCTGTCTCAATTCCATAGTCATCTTTTACGGTACTTACGGGAATAGAATAAAAGGTAGAATTCCCACTCCGTCACCACATAGAATGTATGGCATTAAATCAATCAAGTAAATATAATACATGGATGACAGGCCTTGGCTCAGTGTTATAATTTTTATATATTGCGAATGCAATCGGTCAGCCTAAGGGAAATGCTCCGATGGTTCGGACATGTGGAAAGAATACCGAACGAATGTCTGGTTAAGAAGATATACAATGCGAAAATGAAAGGATGTAGGTACTGGGGGAGACCGAGACTAACTTACCTAGACCCAATTGGTCACGTACTGAAGGGAGGTGGAGTCAAGAGTCTCCAAAACTGGCGAGCGTGTATGAAGAGAATTATAAATGTTGATGAAGCGAGTGAAGTATGCAAGGATATAGTTCTCTGGCACTCTGTTCTCTCTGCCTACCCTGTAAGGGATATGGCGTGATGATATGATATGATGATGATGATTTTATGGTATATATGGTCTTAAATAGAATTCAGTTTCTATTTCAAGGTTTGATGTAGGAGTTTTGTGAGAAACTAATCAAATAATTTAGATATTGTTTTTAGTGCTCGTCATTTTTCCATTTTTTTTTATATAAACTTCAATATAATATATATAAGAAGTACTAGCTCCAATGTGATGCCATATGATTCAATATATACATCTTTTATTTTCAAATTATAATACAAAATGTGTGGTTAAACCAGATCCCACAAGTGGCATCTAATCACGAGTTAACTGTTAGAGTAGACATTACTCGCCTCCATACGTCGCACCCATGTTGAAGGGAAGAGAGAGATTCGTTCCTCGTAGATGGCAAAAGTAAAAATCTTTTCAGCTTGCATAACTGTAAGTTATCCTAATCGCATTCCAACGACTCTATCGTTGCCTGAATTCTGCGAAAGTCTTATATAGATAATCATGTATTACATTTATAATTTTATGTTTGTATAATTCTTTTGTATGTATGATTGAACTCCTAAAATGCTAAATAGATTTCCATAATTGATTTAAAGTGTGTGCAGAAGATTTAATAGTGCTAGAGCCACACTGCTACAGGTTTCTGTCAACAGCCGCGGGCTGATCCATTCGCGGTAGTACCACATTGTCGCAGATAATCGACGTCTGAGCTGTGGTATGTATGTTCATGTGTATGTCCATAATTGCAGTATTCGAGTAATGGATTGATGATATTAGTATTAAGAATTCGCTCGAAAATGTTTTAATCATTAAATATGCTTCAGCTGTTTATCAAGAGATTACAAAGTGACGCAATCAAGGTATCTCTACCCCAGCGTGGTAATACTTCCCAACACCGGTAATACACGTAATACCGGTAATGAATTATCACCCGAACTCCACCCTTGTCGGTAATTAGACACTTTGCTTCGGTAATCAACACATCTTACTTTGGCAACACGACGGCATACTTTAAATTGGGTATGAATTAGTTTGGAATTTCTACAGCGGAAAGTTCTATCGTGTAGTAAGATGGGAGGGATACGTGATATTCCAAAGAAAATTGGATATCAAAGGTAAATTATAATTATTTATCAAATACCGTTTCATCGTCTCAAACGGATGGGATGAGGTAAGTCCAATGTCCTGACCAAGCTTGCTAAAATAAAATAAAAGTTTATATGCGATATCCAAGATATAAAATAATAAGTCATAGTTTAAGAAGCTTTTCTTTAATCTATCTCATCCTCATTATTATTAACCCTGTTCTTTTTCTTTCAATTACGGTCTTATGGTCTTCGCAAGATTTAAATATTGCAAAAGTTTTGGCAATTGTTTTATGACCGGCCGCCTGAATCAAAGGTATGTAAAAAATTTACAATATGTAAATACCCTTAGGATAATGTATAATTAATGATTGGAGTATATACAAAAATCACCTAGTTGACGCACTTTTTATCTAAATAAACTGAAAAACAACATGAACAAAGTATAGCCCTAATAATCAAATTCGATCTTCAATAAAAACGCAATAAGAATCCAAATATTCGGAATCCCCTCGTCGTAAATCTAAAAGACTATTGTGTATACAATCTTAAATGTGATCTCCCCTCGCACGAAACATCTCTATCGTTCAAATATACATTTAAAGCACTTTATTAGTGATTCACTACACCGGGTGTGTGTATGCAAGTATATGTCATACAAGCACCTATGTATACGGATGTGGCACGCACCGCGCGATACGGCACGCATCACTGTCTTTTGTATGAGGAGATACCAAGAATATAGAGTACTGTAATTAGGTCACACGTATTGATTTTATTTCACGTCTGACATCTTTATCTGTAAGAGTTTTAGCAGTATCATCAATATATAATTTCTCTATGTTTTTTTTGTAGTTATAAAATATATCCCATACTGTATCACGTTAATTTTGATGAATATTTTCTTTTTAGTGACGAAACTTAATTAAATAATTGTCATTTACGAATTTGATTTTAAAATTTACATTTCAACCCATCTTCTGATGGTAATTTATTCTATTTTTTTCTATAAAATTAAAATTCAGAAAAAATAATTTCACCACCAGGTGTCATATCCTAATAAACATCTTGATATTCACAAAAACTTATGTAATAATAATTATAAGATGAAAAAATAGATACATACATACATATCATCACGCCATATCCCTTGCAGGGTAGGCAGAGGGAACAGAGTGCCAGAGAACTCTATCCTTGCATACTTCACTCGCTTCTTCAACATTCATAATTCTCTTCATACACACTCGCCGGTTTCGGAGACTTTTGACTCCACCTTCCTTCAGTACATGACCGATCCGGTCCAGGTAGGTTAGTCTCGGTCTCCCCCGGTACCTACATCCTTCCTCTTTCGCATTGTATATCTTCTTAACCAGACGTTCGTTCGGCATTCTTTCCACATGTCCGAACCATCGGACCATTCCCTTTCACATCTTTACACCAATACTCTCTTTCATACCTACTCGCTCTTTTACGTCGTCGTTACGAATGCGATCGGTCAACTTAACTCCACAGATTTTCCGTAGACATCGCATTTCGACCGCATTAATTTTACTTTCATGCTCTTTTCTGCATACCCAGCTCTTGCTTCCATATAGTAATTGTTGGCACAAGCACTGCGTTATGTATTGCTACACGTGGCTGAGGTGGTGGCAGCCGAGAAGTTGCCCCAACGCTCCGTTCACTCTATTTCCCGCATTCACTCTTCGCTCTATATCAGTGGTGTACCTTCCATCTCGGCTAAATCCACATCCAAGATATACAAATTCATCCACTTGCTCCAGTACATCATTACCTATTGTTATTCTAAGATATTTTCTGACTTCATCTCTTTCAAAGACCATTATTTTGGTTTTGCTCCCATTCACGCGTAGACCCCTTTTCTTATAATCTTCTGTCATTGTGTCGACTAGGGTCTGCAGGCCAGTCGCTGACTGTGCCAGCAGTACTGCATCATCTGCATAGAGCAGAGCACTGACCACTGAGTCGCCCACCTGGACTCCCACATTCATATCGTTAAACTTTTGGAGACATTTGTCCCGACATATGATAAACAGTCTGGCTGATAGAGCGCACCCCTGCTTAACGCCAATATTGACGCCAAACCAAGGCGACATTCCATCATCCAGCCGCACACAACCTCTACAGCCCATGTAACTGGACTGCACAGCCTGCAGCAGTTTACCGTTAATACCATACTTTGGTAAAATGTCTCGGAGTTCCTTTCGTACAACCGTGTCACATGCTCTCCCCAGATCCATAAAACTGCAGAAAATCCTCTGACCTAGAGCCAGTTGCTTCTCCACAATGTTGCGCAGAGAGAACACTTGATCCATGCATCCCCTTCTACTCCTGAGACCTCCTTGTGCCTCACACGGTAAACCATCGGACACCATCCTCATTCTCAGATGAAAAAATAACTTCTAAATTCTTTTTATTCATCATCCTCTGTCATTCTCTACAGATACAGAAAGATAAACGTACTTATAGTACACATACTTATTTTTTTATACTATTTCCTAAATCCAAAACATGTTACCAATCAAGATTTAACCTTGAACATCCTTTTTTGTCAGTCTATGGCTAGATACATTTCGTGCATTCCATCCTGGGCAACGTAATGGTGGCGTGCGGATAACCCACCGTATTCTCTCTCTATAGCCAGCCCACGGGTTACTTAACGCTACCCTTCGGGTATAATATCCATCGAAGCCCCGGTAATAGACAACAATGTTACTACGGCGTTGCCATTACGCGGCCAGCTTTTTTGCGGGTGGTGGAGTGATCTAATATCCCGCCACGACCTCAGCTAGAGTGGCATCAGACGCAACCTTGAACACCCTGCATAGCTTTCTATTTCTCTTCATTTCTTTATTAGTAGTAGGACCACGTTGGTGACAGTTCTCTGTCTACAGCCACGGGCCGGTCCGTCCGGGGTACCACACTCTCGCAGAAGATCGGCGTCTGAGTAATGGCAATATGCTATTGCGCTTCGTTCGGTGAGCGAGAGAGCCGGCAGCCCAATTGGGTGGGTTTAGGGATTGAAATGGTAGACAGCGGTCTAGCTATCTATACCCTTAGTATAGCAAAGGTCTCCATGGGCAGCAGTGACACTTACCATCAGGTGTACTGCTTGCTCGTTTGCCACCATAAGCAATAAAAAAAATCATTCTATGAAATAAATATAAAAGGTGATTTACCTTTTATATTCTACATAGTCGTGGCGAAAAAATAAAATTGATTATGTATTTTTTTTGTTTGTATTGCTAATTTTTATCTGGCCAAATTCGGCAGCTGAGAGCAGTACAATAAAAAATATATGCTCCCTGAAGAAAAAGGGAGAGCTCAAATAGGCACATTAAAATGCAACCATTAACCACTCCACATATACGACATTGGCAAAAAGCTTACAAATATGAACGTTAAAGTAGCAGTGAGGGTGCATTGTCCCTACATCGATGGCTGCCACTTCAGCTGCTACGCCCTCTTGCCCTCAAAACCCGCTTTATATGATGCACAATATGAAAACATTACTACAAACCAGTTATACAGCAATCGGTAAGTAATGTGTTGTAGAATAAATCAGTTTCCTAATGCCTTCTTTAATGAGATAATTGCAGTTGAAAATTTTTGGTTTAATAAAAAGAAAAATTTGTTTGACGGGTCTATTATTAGGTCGTTTTCATATAAATTCCCCGAATTTAAAAGTACAGATGTGACATCTGTACTTTTAATTTTTAATTATTATTAATTTAATTTTAATTTTTTTATTTTTACTAAGCCGCAAAAATTGGTGAACCTACTGTTTCCCTATTTATTCAAAGAAGGAAAAATCACAGTTTACCATAATTCTATAAGTTTTTTGGCATCGAATCTAACACATTTGGTATAGCCACATGCTCTGCTATGGCCTCTTCCATTTTGTTCTGAATTTTGACTGGTCTGAAAGATTTTAATAAGTTTTAATGTACGAGAGAGATTTTATTATTTTATTTAAGCTACATCGTCCTGTCACGTTAATAGTAATATCAACATTAAATCAACTGTCACTTCTGTTATCTCAGTAGTTGCCATGATAATAGCGACTACTTAAAACTGCACTCAATTTCTCATTATTACCAAATTTAGTACAATTCGCTAACATTTATAGACCCTGCTCTGCTCCTATTTGTCGTAGAGTTATAGGTATATTATAGCCTAAAACCTTTCTAAATAAATAGGCTACCTGATGCAATAAGATTTTTACGCATTCAAGTTATAATACCTGAGATTAATGCGTTCATACAAAGAAACAAATTTAATTATATATGCTTTATAAATGTATGCGACAGTTCCGTTGATAAATCGTTAAATGAACTTCGTCAAAACCAGAAGTGAAATTGCAAACAGTTGAAATCACAAATTACAAATGAGTCAAGTGACTTCACAACTCACTTTGCGTTATAGCGTATAATTAGTCGACGTGAAATGGTGATTATTTATTGTTTTGTTGTGGCGCCGCCCTGTGGAGAGACATTCAATACTCGCCACAAAGGGAGTCGACACAAACAATGGTATTGTTTCTGTGGCGGATGGACCCGTCGCTCCGGCGAGGCACGCCTCACAACGGAAATGTAATACCAATCTATTTATATAAAAATAATCGTTTCTATCTTCGTTTTGTATATCTTGCAATTTAAGTGTAAAACACTTATGCGTACATTTACAGGATTTGACTTAATAAAAGTAATTTTTTGGTAGTTTATGATCGGGACACACCTCGCTTAATCCGCCAGGGGTGATGGACGGTCGGTGTGCTGGCCTATGACTTATCATACTCCTCTACATCGCTATCGGGCTGATTACGGTTTCAGATTCCTTGACATCTGTAGCTAACCCGACGGGTTATCTTTTAAGGCACCGTCCCCGTTGACGCCACGTTTAGTAAAAGAAGTTAACCAAATGTTTAGTCATCGGTTATTTATATAACGCATTATAACTATTAATTTTCAATGAAAAGTCATATAAACATTATGAAAGGTTACCCATGGACATTTTCCGTGTGGTGACGGTGTAAGAATACTATTCACCACCCCATATCTAACCCGTGGGTGATCGTACGAGACGACTAAGGGATATAAAACGCATATAACATCTATGCGAGAAAAGGAAAACTCGAAACAAAACTCTATACCAACACGTCTGACCAGCGCGGTATAGTAGGTTGATTTCCTTCCCATTGCGGAGGAGCCCAGCAATGGGACATTAATGGGCTGTGATGATAATGATGACCCATGGACATGGGCAACAGGATATTCTGGGAAACTTATAAGATCAGGTGTAATAGCCAACCCACGTGCCAAACGTAGTTATAATAGCAACATCTCCTTATTCAACGTTAACGAGATTTGAACAATACAAACTAATAAGTCACAGATAAAAATGAAGTAAAAAAAGTAACTCAATAAATACCTAAAAGATGGAAACAAGATGTTTAGAATGAATTCCAATCGATTCTCCCTTTGAGTTGAGAACAAATGTTCAAACTTGTACAAATGTGTAAAAACAACAATACAGTTAAATATATAAAACAGTTTTTTTTTATCTATTTAATTATTTAAATAGATTTTTTACAACTTGTTTCAGCCTGTAAAGTACATGTTTTATTTACTTTAATCTATTCGCATAGAAAATGTACGTCTTTTTAAAAAAATATGTTCACACAATGTCCTTCGTAATTCCTTTGATAATTTACATAAAATTTCATTATAACTCATTGTGTAGTATTGTATGTGGAACAATCAATGAAACTTTACTTTTTATTTTTTTATTGTAGATGATGGTAAACGAGCATACTGCACACCTCATGGTAATTCTTACTGCCGCCCATGGACCTTTGCAATACCAGGGGTGCTGCTAGCTGCCTAAATTCCAATGAAATTTCTACCAATGAAAATCCTAAACCAATCCAGTTACTTGGGCGCCCGGCTCTCTCTCGCTCACCGAACGAAGTTAAATAGCACATTGTTACTACTCAGACTTTCATTTTCTGCAAGAGTGTGATACTACCATGGACGGACCGAGCCGCGGCTGTCCACAAAAAATTGTCAACAGTCCTACCACTATTGATTCACACTCAATTTTTTTTTTAATATTTTATTTAAAATAAAAGTAAATACAAAAATAATGTTACGTATCTTCAGTAGCAATTCATTATTAAAAACCAACTATATATGAAATATATTCCAAGTATTATGTAAATACAATATTATATAACTAACGAAGTCAGTTATACATCTGAGGTTAATTGCTACACTTAAATAGACGTACGTATCGTGTTAATAACGTGAATATGAGTCGTCGTGTTGATATTAAGCGAATATTTCCGTTATAAATTTCTTTATATGAGTAATGGTACATTATTATTTTACTACTTATCTCAAGTTTTATAATTCGAACTTTTATTAAACATATTCTTAGAATTGAAAGGAAAAAGCTTTATCAATATGAATTCTCTTATTTCTACTCAAGAAGTAAGGGAAAACATGTGAGACTCGGGATGGAAGAACTATGAATGAGGATATGGTTATGAAAGGAGTGCAGATATAATGACTGACAGGCATCTATAGAAGGTAAAGACAAGTTGTGTTTTTACAACTATATCCTATTAATAAATAATTCAAATTGCGTATTCAAATAATAAAAGTCGATTTATTTCATAAGATTGTCTACGGTTGTACGTAGGCTTTCCACATAAGTAAGGGGATATTGCCGTAATTACCATGCTTGATATACCGCCTAGGTTTGGTGACCTCAAGGAGTTGTTATACTCGCCCGGTTAGACCCGTAGATTTTCACGACTTCCACGGGTAAGTAAGGGGTGACATCTAAATCCTGTTATACCTAGATAGGCGCAATTTGTCAATGTTAACATGTAAACTGATATATTTATATATCTACCCTAAAGAAATGCATTGATCTGATTATTCAAAATATTAGAGATAGCCAGTGTTTGAGGTCGAGCTCACTTAAGGAGACTTCAACTTGAAATACTTGTGTCGGTACTCTTAACCTTACTTTATGCTACCATAACTTTGAACACAGCTAAATGCTACGGTCGAAAATACACTCACAAAACAAATAGCTCTTAATCCAAACTTCAAACGAATCCTACAAAAGGCATCAATTTTCTTCAAAATATTGTTCATAAAGCCGACAATACTTGTCGCCCCGAGCAAGAATCACGGAGTCTTTTCAATTTAGCCGGTGTGCGTTAGCCGTATCAGTTCCCCACAATATTATCAGCAGTCTATCAAAGTGATTGACACCGGCCTTGCCTACGGAACGAAGAAAAATATGGCTCGCCAATATTAAGATTGATGGTACGCGGATGCGACCTGATTCTTCTTTGTATTTAGCAAATATCGCGTTGTCATTATTTATTTTATGATTTGTTACTTCAATTTGAAAGATTGCCGGCCGAATAAAATTAGGTTGGGCTGTATTAGGTGCACAGTCATTGCTCTAGTTGACGCCAAATTTCATACCCCGTTACTAATGGGTTAAAATACAAGGTTCCACCAAACGCTACGTTTCTGTTGTAGTTTTTACAAGGTAACGTGCGCCATCTACCCAACAATGTTTACACATTGTAGGCTTAATACTTCAAACTTTGCAGTTAGAATTATATTAAACGATGACACAACCTAGTTATTCAAATTACTGAAATTTGAACCTTAAAGACGTAAATATGATACGAATTGAGATTTGCATGTCCTACAACAGTTCACGGTGGCACAAGTGGCAGCACGATTGGGTCGAACTCCAAATAGGTGCGGGTTCAAACCCCGCTTGTGACATCATTTTTCGCTTCGTTATCGGGTTTTTATAAATAATTAAGCATATTAAATGCTAAATTTCAGTAATTTAAATGATTTTGTATCAAAAAAATATAGATCAAAATTTAAATGCTGATATTGTAACGGGTAGATATAAAACTCGTGACTATGAACGCAATAAAGTGCAAGAAACGTTGAAAAACAAACATTATACACAAATATATAGAATCCGTAAAAATATTTTATTTAAAACGACAAGAAAAACTTAAAAAAGTACGATTTAACACATACATGACATTAAGAAGTTAGATACATGCACCATAAGGAACGACTACAAGACATAACAATCTAGTATACCTTTCGGCTATCCCTGATTTTCTATCATTCATATCTTCTACAGTAAACATTATAATCACATGTTACACCTGCCTATCGCCTGCTAACTTTGTTTGATTTCATCATCGTCTCAGCTCATAGATGTCCACTACTGTGCTCGAGCCACCCACAGAATAGGAAAGTAATCGATCAGTAGATCAATTAGTCTCCAATTCTGTAGGTGTAATAGGTTTCTATTCTGTAGCTATAGTAATACCACGCCGGACAAATGACTTCATATAAGGTTTTCATTTTATGTTTACCTCTTGCATAGATGTTATATACATATTAATCCCTTAGTCATTTTATGATCACCCATCGGTAAGAGCCATCCATCACCACAATGTTGAATTTCATCATCATCATCACAGCCCATATATGTTTCACTGTAGAGCTCGGGCCTCCTCCGTAATGGAAGGGAAGTAACCTACTATACCGCGCTGGTCAGTCGTGGTGGTATAGGGTTTTATTTCGAGTTTTCCCTCTCTTGCATAGATGTTATATGCGTTTTGTATCCCTTAATCGTCTCTTACGATCACCCATGGGTAAGATAGGGGGTGGTGAATTGTATTCTTACTCTGTCACCACGCAGATTAATGTTGGACTTAGGCCTCCCTAATCCCTCCCTGATCCATTAGGCGATATCAGTTGGTATTGTAAGGTTTCACTGTTATTTTTGTGGTGAATACTCAACTGGTTTCGGGAAATTAAGATATCATACGAGGAAGTTAACTAGTTTATTTATCTATAAATAAACCTAAAATGAAAAGTTTATTTATGTTAAAGTTTAATAAATAAACTAAAGTGAGCTAGCTATTTCAACTAAACTAGCAATATGATTTCAGTACCTACTACTTGAAAGCCAAGTTACCAAATATAATCAGTGTATAATTTTGGATGAGAGCTGTGCTGCACTACTCTCGACGTCCGGCTCGGAAATGTTATAATAATATTAAATATCCGGTACTCCAGCACCGTCGTACTGCCGTCCGGGTCAAATCACAAGTACCAGTTTCAATAATCATAATAAATCTTCTCTTATAAAAATATTATATGATTTTTCTTTATTGTCTTAGTTTATAGATGTCTGTAAAACTGCAGGACTAACATTAATTACAATTGTTTTAATAGCTCTTATTATATACCGGACTGTTAGTGCTTGGTGTAACGTTATAGAGATAGTGTGCGAAAGTGACAACACTTTACAAATGCGAAATTAGTTGACTACCTCTTTCCAAGAGTGAATGTGCAATATTTGTTGGTTAATGTGTATAATATTTTCATGTATACTGCTTCTACCGTGCAAGTTGTATGATACGCACATATTGAGTAGTGTAGTAGAGCATACATTGCTAAAACTTTTATTTTTTATAATGATTATGGTGGCAAACGAGCTAGCAGTACACCTGATGGTGTAGGGTTACTGCTGCTCTTCGATTTAAGCAATACCAGCTAGAGCGCTGCCTACCAACCAAAACACAAAACGTTGGGCTTCCAGCATTCTTGCTCACCGAACGAAGCGCAACAACACAGGGTAAGAATACAACTGTTAACACCCTTCCCTTGCACGTGGAAGTCATTAAATCATTTAAGATTCTTACTAGAAGAGCGGGCTGCATTTTTTTCGTGGCCATTAAGGTACTATTTACTCTAAGTGATACAATTATGACAGTAATTATGTTTATTAATATATATTTTTTTAATAAGACTCGCCTTTTTTTCTGGTTGACTATGGACGTGGTCTCGCCCCGGTCCGGGGTGACGGGCGAGGCGGCGCGTGACCCCATGGACCCACCCAGTAAAACTCTTCTCTTTGCCGTGCGAGCGGGCCACCGGTACCCGATCTTTATCTTCAGTGGCCCGCCCGGGGCTAATAAGACTCGCCTCAGTATTTAGATAGGTTTAAATAAAATAATTCTATAATCATTAAAATAAATAATTCCTTTAGTGGTGAGTGTGAGTTACTTACGAAGTAGTCCACCGACCGCAGAGCTTAGACTATGTTTATTTCTGGTGCGACAAGCACTCGCAAAGGAACTCGTTGCGAACTATTGAGGTCAAAAGGACGCATTTTGGTGACAATTTGCCTTTTGTGATATTTACTGTAAGGTTGAATTTATTCCACTACGTTCTTAATGTAACAATTTTGACGTTGGGAAATGAGTCTTTGTTTAACCTTAATATTATAATTCCTTCAAATTCTTTTGATAAATATGGGCCTTTCTTAGGGGGATTATAATATAATATAACACTTAGATGTGTGTTGGCGATCACAATTGGCGTTGTTTATCAGCAGAGTGATGATACTCATTCTTTTGGTGATACTCCAGCTAGTTTTTACAATTCACGCAGAAATTCGGCTGACATAGATGACATAGTTGTTAAAATATCAATCTACCTTGTTAAATATAATGGGTTTAATCGCCATGTATATTTTGTATTTGGATTAATGTTCTGAATTTGGGTTTAATTTGTGTGTGTTTTTGTTTTGTCTGGTGATGGAATAAGAATATAATTCGAACCCTATCTTACCTGTAGATGAGCGTAAGAGACGACTAAGGGATATAAAACACATATAACATACATATATGCAAGCGAAAGAAAACTTAAAATAAAACCTATATCAACATGCTTGACCAGCGTGGTATAGTAGGTCAATTTCCGTCCTACTATGGAGGAAGCTCGAGCCTAACAATGGGACATATATGAGCTGAGATAAATTATATATATATATATATATATATATGTAAAATTCTCCGCTATACAAAGATTATTCTATTATTTCCTTAGTGCTGGATCTTGTTTGTTTGCTGAGTCTTTTTTTATTGCTTATGGTGGCAAACGAGCAGGCATCACACCTGATGGTAAGTGTCACTGGCATCCATGAACCTTTGAAATACCAAGGGGCCAAATAGCTGGGCCGCTGCCTAACAATGCAAACCACAAACCCGCCCAGTTGGGCATCCGGATCTCTCGCTCACCGAACGAAGCGCAATAGCATATTGCCATTACTCAGATGTCGATCTTTAGCGAGAGTGTGATACTACCCCGGACGGACCGGCCCGCAGCTGTACACAGAGAACTATCTACAGCGTAGTCTTACCACTATTAAATATTAATTCACAGTTTAAATGAATTTTATAAGTTTCATTAAAAAATATATATAACTATATCAAGTTTCTTTTGTATCACGTGCCAAGTTATACACGATTCAAAATAAGTTATCAAAGAATGACCTTTATACAATTTATACTGTAACAATACTGAATGGGTTTTTCGTATCACGGAAATTTAACGTGTCCTATATCTTATCGTTGTAACCATAAATTGTAACGTTTTAGCAGTAAGGTCTTCCTGCCACCAAATGTCGCGTTGTACAATAAGCGCTTTCCATTGTATCTCAAACTTCACTCATATGACACCTCAAGACAGTCTTCTTTTGACTTAATATATGTTCCTGTATCTATTACAAAGCTAAAGAGTTTAGCTATTAAAAGGTAATCTCAAGTACTAGTAGTTGTATTCTAAAAAAATATATTGTGTAATATAGCATGTGTCGGGTATAAAACAAGCACTTACAATTTCCAAGTCAGGAACTGGGGAAGCATTGCCACAATGCCTTTTATCTCGGAAATATTGATTTTTGGATAATAATTCTCTTTAGCAAGATATTTATTACCGAGCGGGGTACGCGACTGACATGCGTAGCGGGGAGAGGGGAGGGAGATGCTAGCAAGTACTTGTCGCCACCGTTCCGAAATGATCCGATGAGATCTGTTGTGCAATTTTTAAACCTTTGGCGGCAACAGCCTGTTTATTGAGAAAGGCCTTAAGCTATAATACATAACGCTGGAACATAAAGGAATGAAGCAGTGTCAATAAATATTAGTAATATATTTAGAAATATACATGGGAACAATCTGTCATCGTGTCGAATATCACAGTTTGACTATGTGGTAGCGGCTACGAAAACCACAAATTCTGACTTTGCTCGTGGATGACGTAAAAGATGGCTAAGATCTTTAATATTGACTTGGTTTAATTTCATCTGATGCCGTACGGCCAACGAATGCATTCTCGACGAGCGTTGATGTCAGGCAGGCGGCCGATCATAAGAAAGAAAGAACATGATTTATTTGGATTCTACAACATGGTTATTAACAATTACAAAAACACTAACAAGAATAATATTAAGGAAAAAAATAATAAAGAAGATAACAGAAACATATTTAACCATACTATAGTAGACCAAAAAGTTTCTACCTCAGCATAAGCTGCAGACCAAAGGTGCTACAGCGTTGGTTTTCAGGCACAACCAACGTTTCGAACACTTTACAGCGATCAGTCCTCATAGTCACGCCATGATCACTCACAAAAGTAGTTTAATTTCAGAAGGATATATTGCGTCGATTCAAAAAAAATTGGGATAAAATAGGATAATGATGATGACGATGTTAACACTAGAAGCGCGGGCGTTCCAAATTTGACCCATTTCGATGTTCTTCCTGCTCTAGTTAATATATTATTGCGCGTATAATAGTAATTTTTTAAGACTTTTCACGAACAATGATGATTATTATTTATACAAGATTTCAACCACGTAAATACAATAAACATTTTTTTAAATCTAAATTTACCTCTAAGCGCGGTTGGGTCAATTTTAACCCAGTCATGGATTAGAGTTTAATCTTTCTTCAAACATAATCAAAATACCGTTGCTTGGTCAATGTAGGTATCATCGCGCTATATAAAACATTAGCAGCAAAGCGATGAGGGGGTGTGGGCAGAGGGGAGGAGGGTGTGGCCTTGGAATTGCTGCATTAGTGACCAGGCGACAGTGGCGAGAGCGTAACGAGTGTTTTGTTTCGGTCACATTACACTTATGTAACTAGTGTTACTTGCTCACTATGGCTAAACGTGGTCTAAGACCTGCGGAAATCACTGAATTCCTTCAAGAAATTGACGAAGAAAACTCGGAAGGCGAGCCATTACATTCCTCCGACGAAGAGTGGCATCAACTACCCAGTAATAGCGACTCGTCATCCGATGATGAAAATCAAATACAAGATAGGCCAGGTAAATATTCTTATTCACAATAATAAACTTGAATATATTATATAGGACTCATTTATTATTTGTGGATAATAATAATATAATTATTGTTAGGTGACGAAATAACGATCGCATATTCTGAAGATGAGAATACGGCTAGACAATGCAGACGGCGTGGAAGAAGCAAAAATCGTGGTGGATCACTCAGTCGAGGACGGGGCCGAGGCCGGAGTCAGCCGTTACATACGTATAATTCTCTAAAAGAAATCTCCTTAGAAACAGAAATAACTGCACTTGATGGAACGAATTGGAAAGTTGATTCAATAAACTCCGCGCTTCCAGGTAGGCGAGGCCAACAAAATATATTTAAGGATCATGCTGGGCCTACTCCGTATGCAAAACGTAGTGTGGATGAGACCTGCAGTAGTGCTTGGCGACTTATGATTGACGCAAAAATTTGGAAACATATTTTATCTTGCACCATAGCAGAAGCCCGACGTACTCACTCTCCCGACTGGGTCATGACAATCGAAGAGCTCGAAGCTTTTCTGGCTATTATTTATGTACGTGGGGCAATAGGAGCAAAATGTTTAGATCTAGATGCACAATGGTCAGTCAAATGGGGTAATGATTTTGTAAAAGCCACCATGTCTCGGGATAGATTTCGGGAGATTATGAAGTATTTGAGATTCGACGTGAGATCTACAAGAAAACAAAGACTGACAACTGACAAGTTTGGGTTGATATCTGAAGTATGGTATAATTTTATTTCTAACGCTCAAAGTTGTTATACGCCAGGACCATACATAACAGTCGATGAACAACTTTTCCCTTCCAAATGTCGATGCAGATTTACTCAGTTTATGGGTTCAAAACCCGATAAATACGGACAAAAGTTCTGGTTGGCTGTAGATAAAGACTCTAAATATATAAAAAACGCATTTCCGTACCTAGGCAAGGACTAAGTTAGATCAAATGACGAACGTCTTGGAGATTACGTAGTAAAAAAATTGATGCAGCCATACCTGAAGAAAGGAAGAAATGTCACTTGTGATAACTTCTTCACATCTCTGTCCCTTGCCGAAAGTCTAAAATCAGACGGAACAAGTATTGTTGGAACAATAAACAGAGCTCGTCGGGAAATACTTGCTTGCGTCAAGCAAGCAAAAGAAGAGTTGTACAGTACAGTGGTACTAAAAAAAGATGATATTACTTTGACAGTATATCAAGGAAAGCATAAAAAAAAATGTTCTTCTCCTAAGCGCTATGCACCCAGATATTCAAATAGAAACTGGTATAAAAAAGAAACCAGATGTAGTAGCATTTTACAATAGCTCAAAGTATGGGGTAGATGTTGTGGATCAAATGGCTCGCAAATATTCTGTCAAAGCCCCATCTAGGCGTTGGCCCATTCATATATAATTTGCTAGACTTAGCAGCTATAAATTCTTGGATATTGTATCGTGACCTAAATGGACAAAACATCAGCAGAAGGAAGTTCATCTTACAGTTAGGAGAAGAACTAGCTGAGCCATATGCAAATAGCAGGATAACGTCTAATACTCGTATAAATATACCAAACGAAATACCCGGACGTCAAGACAAACGTACTCGTTGTCAGGTAAAGTCTTCTTGTACAGGTAATAAATCGTGTGTGAAATGCGAAACATGTAAAAAAACGGTTTGCAAGAAGTGCACATCGAAAGAGTTTTCCATTTGCTCCTTATGTGATTCTTAACTGTGATAATATTATTGTACTGCCATTTTTATAATATTATTTAATTTTAACTTCTCGTAATGCCTGGATAACTTTCAAAAGACAGGCATAATTTATTTGCTTTTGTGTCTGGTTTTCCGGGCCTGAGGACTTCAATAATTTGAGATCAGTGTTTAGTATTTCAAGCCAAAGTACACCAAAAGTATGTGTAATATATAATAAAAACATTATAACATAACAACAAGTTTTATTTTATTATATTTTTTTATGCTATTACTATGTTCAAAAAACCAACAGCTACAATCTTCTGATATAAATTGCTTATATATCTTCACGTTACGGTAGCAAACATAAAATGGCCAATATTGACCCATCCGCGCTTCTAGGGGTGTCAGAATGATCCGCACTTCTAGTGTTAATAATGTCACAGAATAACGTAGATATTGAAGCAAAATAATAACATAAAATACTTAATCCACGCCAATTAGTTATTTAATTCGCACCAATGAAGCTGTATTAGCTTACCCACAAATCTCCTCCTCTGTTGTTATATGATTTTATTTCATCTTTAACTTAAAGGTAATACTTAGTTAATACACGAATAGAGACATTAGTAAAGTACTTATGTTTCGTGCCAAGCGTTGTGGAGGCAATCCCCTCGTAAAACAATACTTTTTGCTATTCGTAAGTTATTATTTTGAGTCTCATCTTAAACCCACTTTGTGTCTGTTAATTGTATTATATATTTGTAAAGTATTTTATTTGTATTTTATTCTTTAGTGTAGGTGTTGTCTTTAAAACCAATTTAGTTAAAAGTTAAATGAAATATTTATCTGTATACTTATTTAGTGGTTTTTAAAGTATCTCATTAAATAAGTTAAAACTATTAGTTCTCACTCCGTTGAATTATAAATTTAGTAATGATTTTATACACATATAAATACAGATTTACGATCTTAGCTTCATTATATTGAGAAACAGTGATTCAGTTTATTCAACTGAAGCGTTCCCCAAGGAGCGGAGCAGAAAGTGGCGTTTTTTCATCGTTACGTTTTCGACAGAAAATTATACTTAAGGGGACCTTTTTGAGAGATGTGACGTGGAACTGTTTTATTTATTATTATTTCTTTTATAACAACCTGCGCTAGGGAATTTATGTTGGAAACGTTATAAATATAATTAATTAAGGACATTTTTTTTTTTTGGGTGGGTTACGGTCGGCGCACTCCTCGCACCACTCCATCCGGGGTGACAGAGGGGCGTAAGCGCGCACACCCGTAACTCACCCGTGACGTCGCCTTCGTCATTGGGCCGACCACCGGAGCAGAGTGGCTTGACGTCAGTGGTCGGCCCGACGGAATACCCCTGAGGAGTACCCTCTCCTCGACCGACATCCCCCCCCTCGGGTAGGATGTCGGTCTTGCCTCACGCGGTCAGCCTCTCGGCGGGTGACGGACTAATTCCCCGATCCAGTCACCCGCGGCCTTGGCTAGGGCGGCATCAGGCGCAGGTAATCGCGCCTGCGCCACCCCAGTCGCCGGTGGCGGCTCGCGCCGTCGAGGAGACGCTACTCGCGCACGCGCTCCGCCGCCTCCTTCCGCGAGACTACTGCCTCGCAGAAGGTTGCGACCGCGTGCCAGTTCCTGACGCTGTCGAGCATCGCCCTGGCGATGGTCGGTAGCGTCAGGTCAGCACCGATGATTGCGACGAGTTCACGACGCCGCTCTGCCCAAGCGGCACAAACCTCGAGCGTATGCTGCGCCGTGTCTTCGTCGTAATCGCAGTGGTGGCAGGACGGTGTACTCTCCCTCCTGACGACCTTGTGCAGGTATTTGGCGAAGCATCCATGCCCCGTCAAAACCTGCACCAGTCGGAAGGAGAACACCCCGTACCGCCGTTCCAACCACTGCATCAGCACCGGCCGGAAGGCCTCTACGGTCCACACACCGAACCGAGGCCTCTCCAGCCGGACTGCCCAACGGGCAATGACATCTAGGCGGGCGTCAACGCGCCAGGCGGTGAGTTCCTTCAAAGAGACCACACCGCCCTCCGCGCGCACCCCCGACACACCCGCCAACACAAATCCAACACCACCCGCCGATACCAAATCGGCGAGCATTTCCGCCTCCAGGTCCCACGGGGGACTCCCGGCCAACAGGCACGCTGCCTCCGTCGCCACCGTGCGGTACGCGCGTACAGCCCTGACCGCCATGGCCCTCTGTAGTCGCCACAGAAGAGCCCTGAGTCGGACGGTCAGGGACCCCGCCCACACCGGTGCGCCGTACAGGGCCATCAACCGGACGACCCCCGTGTACAGCTGTCGGCACGTAGCGCTCGGTCCGCCCACATTCGGCATTAGCCATGAAAGGGCGGACGCCGCGCCGACGAGCCGCGGAGCGAGCCTGCGGAAATGCTCCCGAAACCACCAATGCCCGTCGAGCACCAGGCCCAAATACCTCATATGGGCCCGGGTGCTGATGTCAACCGAATTGACGGTGATCGAAACGCCGATGGGAGGGCCTATACAGGGCCCATGGAACAAGAGGGCCTCCGTCTTGCCTAGGGCCACCCTCAACCCCAGCGCCTCGATCCGCCTGACGATCTCTTCGGTGCCGAGAGTCACCAGGCCTGCCGCCTCCTCCAGCGTCCCACCGCGGGCTGTGACGAGCGTGTCGTCGGCGTAACAGATCACGCCCAGCCCGGGTGGGAGGCTCCCTCTCATCGCCCAGTCATAGCCGATGTTCCACAGGGTGGGTCCGAGGACCGACCCCTGTGGGATACCGCACGTCATGGGCGTTCGCACAACGTCCTCTACTCGGTTGGTGTAGAGGACACTGCGCCCCTCCAGATAGTCTGACACTAGCCGCCTCAGGTAAACTGGCACTCCGTGGTATCGGAGCGCCTGATGGAGCTAAATGGCAGACTATTGAATGCGTTGGCGATGTCCAGGGACACCACCAACAGCACTCCTCTACCGGCGACGGCCTCAGTCGCCACGGCCCTTAGGCGCAGCAGAGCCGCGATCGTTGAACGATCCCTCCTGAACCCAAACTGGGCGTCCGACAGATCGGGCCCCGTGCCAACGAGGTGCCGCTCGATGCGGGCAGCCAGCACCCTCTCCAATAGCTTACCCGCATCGTCGAGCAGCACGATAGGCCTGTAGGCCAAGGCCAACTCTGGAGACCGTCCCGGTTTCAATTAAGGACATGCAGCACATACATATACCATAACAATAAGGGTCGATGTAGCCTTGGACTGATGTTAACTGTCGAACTAAATTTACAAAGACGTAAACTGTTGATATAACCTTGTAGTGACGTTAATTATTCACGTAAACTTCTAAAGTTGGTTAGTACATATATGAATTAAATATATTTACTTTACAAATATATTGTTGTCGTCATATTAATTGCAATAGCTAAGGGCACTTTAAATTTGATACCAATGTATCATAACCATTATTATAAGCTATATCTGATATTTCTCTTTAATGTTTACAAGACACCCTGTACTAAGGAAGTGATCCTTGTACTCCGCAAACCTTTTGAAATATATAACACATTGATTTTATTTTTAATCTCTGCTTCCTTTTCTTTTATCATCATTATTCTGCTCTTATTCTAATTACTGGGAGTCAACGCAATATGTTCTCTCTTTCCATACAACCCTATCAGCGCTGACTCTTCTTTGACGCTCCAATTCTGACATATTTATTTACATTTGAAGATATAAAGTTTGTAGTAGTTAATTCCATCTTCTAGAAAAACATCATTCCTCAAAAATGGAATTTCAATATTCTGAAAACAAAGAAGAGAAGCAGTACCAGTTAGACAATATCTCGTAGTACAAATTGTTGATTGATCATCATCGTCATGATACTCTTATTGCAATTACTGGGGGTCCATACAATATCTTCTTCCATACAGTCTCATCAAACGTCATCTCTGTAGTCACTCTCTGTTAATATATATCATACTTGGCGTAGTCCTCCATCTGTCCTTTGGTCTTCATTTACTCGTAAACCCTTAAACATTTATATTTAAAACGTTTCTTCTCGTCTCTTCGCATGTCCGTACGAGTACAAGGTATTGTATAAGTAACAAATATTTGTGTTATGAGAATCTTTTAAGAAACATACAATTAAAAGAAAACAAACAACACTCAGACACGGACCAATTATGAATCACATAATAAACGACCTTAATGCTGTATAGCGGTGGCTAGAAAAACTAAAAATCCCTTATACTGCTCGTGGATCTCGTACAAGACTTAAAACTCACAAACAAACAACATCGATCTGAACCAACTGATGTCGTTAGACAACAATTACATAACTGAGGAGTTTTGAGGGACGGCAGGCGGCCGGTCTTAAAACTATTGTCATTTATTATAAAATGGAGGAGAGGAAGGAAGATCCACCACTTTCCCACGTTTAATTAATATACCGTACACCTCAAGAAAGGAAGGAATACGGGATGGGATTAAGGTGGAATAGGATATAAGGAAATCTTACTCCTGTGATGAGCACCGCCTCCAGAACTTCTACTTGCAATTTGCCGCAAAACTTCGAATAAATATTCGACACGTGTTTCACTTCTAAACGAGGCATCCTCAGGACGGTTCGGCTTCAAATGCACATACATTCTGGAAGCGGTACTCATCATAAGAGTAAGATTTCCTTATATCCTATTCTACCTTAATCCCATCCCGTATTCCTCCCTTTCCTGAGGTGTACAGTATATTGATTAACCGTAGGAAAGTGGTGGGTCTTCCTTCCTCTCTTCCATTTTATAATAATAATGGATTTCCACCATGTATCGCCTAATTCAGTCAATTATATTGTCATTTAATATAAAATGTACAATGGAAAAATAGTACTTGTTACGTCTGATAATTCTGAGAAGAGCAGGGTGATGATAAAAAACTGCCTTACTTCATGATCGAACCTTAACACTGCACAGGAACTTGCTATTTAAACCATTGCGTTATCTGAGAAGCTTTTTGCATTTCAATCGTAACTTCATAAAATGCAATTATCATCTAAACTACCAAAATTCGTTTATACAACACCAAAAGCACACTCGGCAACTTGAACATTACTACAAGTTAAATACTCCACGGTATAACTAGCTAAATATTAATTGAGTTAAGAGTTAAGGGGTATAGCCACAACCTATTTCAACTATAATCTTCGCTAACTAAGTTACTTATGCATAAAGGGTTAGCATATGCAGTGGTACGTACATTGTATGCATATGTATATTGTTAAACAAAGTATAGCTTGAGGCGACGACGAAAGGTCTTCCCCGTGATGTATGGACCCGACTGCGCTAGGGTTTAGTGTGGGGAAACTTTGTATAATATATAGGTATTAAGGATCACATGTGTATGCAAATTTTGTTGTTAGGATTGAAAGGCTTATATAACTTGATTCTATTTGATCTAAAATTGGACTCAGACTTCTGCATTGCAGTCAACCAATCTATAAAATAGATATTTATATATATATGACATCGCTTATTTCAGAATTTAATTGATCAATCATTATGAAAATTAGTACGTATATATATTTTTTCACGGAGAAGATTTATATGCTAACCCCAATGATTAAACTCGTCACCAGGCGGCGCTCGCTGCGATATATCGACGTCTAAAAACAACATATACAAACCAATGAACTGGGTTTAGTAGTCTCATATATATAGTGATACATACATATTTTTAACTATTAACTTTTTAACTATTAAATTTGTCAACAATGACGGACCAGACCATCCGGGATAGTACCATCCTCTCACAAAAAATCGACGTCTGAGCAGCGACAATGTGCTGTTTCGTTCGGCGAGCAAGAAAGTGGGAAGTCCAAGTTTCTGGGTGGATTTCGGGCCTTGATTGATGGGCAGCAGTCTAGCTTTAGCGGGACGTGACCGCAACGCAGCCCGCCGCCAAAAACAAGCCAGTAGTCTAGCTGTACTCTTAGTATTACAAGGTTCTATGAGTGGCAGTATCACTTATCATCAGGTGTGCAGCTTGCTCGTTTGCCAACATAAGTAATAAAAAAAGATAAAAATAACCTTGAAATCGACCAAAGTGTCACCTGCAGGATTCAATTGTTAATCTAAACTATTCTTGAATGTGCTTAAGCACACATAGAATTATTATCAAAATCGGTACGGTCGTTCAGAATGATTTCAGTCACACACGTACGTCCAAGAAATTTATTAATATAAAAAAATATATTTTATAGACATAGATTTCCCTTCAGAATAATGCTTTGTGGATCACCCAAAAAAAATATCTTGCGTAGGAATCGCATGCATAACACTCGGCATGTGAGTCCTCTACTTTGACTATTTCGCCATTTGTGGAGTCATAATTCAGCAATTATTTCTGTTATATAAATTCACTTTGGATAAAAATATAATTATTTTGAAAATAATATTCGATTATCATCATAATTTCATCAGCTCCTCTTGGTAGGTAAAATTGACCTACTATACCACACTGGGTAAACATACATACATATACATATCATCACGCCATATCGCTTGCAGGGTAGGCAGAGAGTGGTTAAACACCTATCTAATAAGAGTGGTATAGTATGTCAATTTTGAACAATACCAACCTGATATAGGATTTTATATCGAATCCTCCTTCTCTTGCTTATCATGCATGTCATCTTTTACGGCACCCACGGGCAAGACAGGAGTCACTATACGAAATATTAGGCATAGTAGACATAACTTTCCATAAATAGAAATAGTTATATAATCGTTACATTTATTAGGCGAGTCGATGGTTGTATTGTTCAGTAAAAGATTCCACTATCTGTTCTCCTGTTAATGCTCAGTTCATTATTACGGCACCCAAATGAAAAAAAAATTGGAATAAAACTATTGTTTTCAAATTCTATCGCGTTTCTATTTGATTTTTAATTACTCTGTGTTTCGAACACTTTACAACGTTCATGGTCACGGTTTTGGTATCTCACGTCCAATAAGTCATCGTTATTACATAGGTTTGTAACTGGACATAGTATTAGTTACTAAATACTGTAGTGGGGAGATATAAATCTGAAAATTAAAAATCAAATACAAACGCGATAGAATGCGTAAAAATTGTTTTATTTCAATTTTTAATACTCGCTTAAACATCAGATATCATTATGGTAATATAATTATAAACCCTCAAAAGATGAATTATATGTATATATTTTCCCCAATTTTAAACCTCAGATAAATTTATTTATTTAACACCTTGGCTGCGGCATGTAAAATCATTAACCTCCATCTGGTGCGGCGGCATGTCGAAATATGCCCCCCACAATATTTCCACCGGTGCGTGGTAGGTCTTTTTCGACCCACCAGCACTAAGTTAGATTAAAATGCTATAACTTTGCGAAAACATGGTGCACACTATTTTTTTGTATTGTTACAATAACCTTGAAATGAACTATCTTAGGTTCAATTTGCCCCGGGCTCTACCAAACAGGAAATGAGAAATAAACCATAAAAAGCGGCAGGCCGATATGGACCTGAACGGCACTAAAAACTATTTTTAGTAGTGATGGGATAGACAAAAATAAAGGGATATCGAAAATAAAATATAATAATAAAGAAATGATTTTTTTTATTTACTTATGTAGTATGCCTGTCTTCAAAACATGTGCGGCAAAGGTTTTGTTTGCATTGTCTGCAATACTTTCTTTCTTAGCCTGGGTACTATTGAAGGTTTTGTTTGCATTGCCTGCAATATTTTCTTTCTTAGCCTGGGTACTATTGAAGGTTTTGTTTGCATTGCCTGCAATATTTTCTTTCTTAGCCTGGGTACTATTGAAGGTTTTGTTTGCATTGCCTGCAATATTTTCTTTCTTAGCCTGGGTACTATTGAAGGTTTTGTTTGCATTGTCTGCAATACTTTCTTTCTTAGCCTGGGTACTATTGAAGGTTTTGTTTGCATTGCCTGCAATATTTTCTTTCTTAGCCTGGGTACTATTGAAGGTTTTGTTTGCATTGCCTGCAATATTTTCTTTCTTAGCCTGGGTACTATTGAAGGTTTTGTTTGCATTGCCTGCAATACTTTCTTTCTTAGCCTGGGTACTATTGAAGGTTTTGTTTGCATTGCCTGCAATATTTTCTTTCTTAGCCTGGGTACTATTGAAGGTTTTGTTTGCATTGCCTGCAATATTTTCTTTCTTAGCCTGGGTACTATTGAAGGTTTTGTTTGCATTGTCTGCAATACTTTCTTTCTTAGCCTGGGTACTATTGAAGGTTTTGTTTGCATTGCCTGCAATATTTTCTTTCTTAGCCTGGGTACTATTGAAGGTTTTGTTTGCATTGCCTGCAATATTTTCTTTCTTAGCCTGGGTACTATTGAAGGTTTTGTTTGCATTGCCTGCAATATTTTCTTTCTTAGCCTGGGTACTATTGAAGGTTTTGTTTGCATTGCCTGCAATATTTTCTTTCTTAGCCTGGGTACTATTGAAGGTTTTGTTTGCATTGCCTGCAATATTTTCTTTCTTAGCCTGGGTACTATTGAAGGTTTTGTTTGCATTGCCTGCAATATTTTCTTTCTTAGCCTGGGTACTATTGAAGGTTTTGTTTGCATTGCCTGCAATATTTTCTTTCTTAGCCTGGGTACTATTGAAGGTTTTGTTTGCATTGCCTGCAATATTTTCTTTCTTAGCCTGGGTACTATTGAAGGTTTTGTTTGCATTGCCTGCAATATTTTCTTTCTTAGCCTGGGTACTATTGAAGGTTTTGTTTGCATTGCCTGCAATATTTTCTTTCTTAGCCTGGGTACTATTGAAGGTTTTGTTTGCATTGCCTGCAATATTTTCTTTCTTAGCCTGGGTACTATTGAAGGTTTTGTTTGCATTGCCTGCAATATTTTCTTTCTTAGCCTGGGTACTATTGAAGGTTTTGTTTGCATTGCCTGCAATACTTTCTTTCTTAGCCTGGGTACTATTGAAGGTTTTGTTTGCATTGTCTGCAATACTTTCTTTCTTAGCCTGGGTACTATTGAAGGTTTTGTTTGCATTGCCTGCAATATTTTCTTTCTTAGCCTGGGTACTATTGAAGGTTTTGTTTGCATTGCCTGCAATATTTTCTTTCTTTGCCTGGGTACTATTGAAGGTTTTGTTTGCATTGCCTGCAATATTTTCTTTCTTAGCCTGGGTACTATTGAAGGTTTTGTTTGCATTGCCTGCAATATTTTCTTTCTTAGCCTGGGTACTATTGAAGGTTTTGTTTGCATTGCCTGCAATATTTTCTTTCTTTGCCTGGGTACTATTGAAGGTTTTGCTCAGTCTCTCGTAGCACCCTGCATAATTTCGCCGTTTATCGCTCATCTCAAGGACGTGATCATTGTCTTTAGGTTTTACTTGATTTTATGAATTTTTTTTTAGTTACTTGTGATTGATACTCATATAAGTTAATGAAATTTAGCATTTAATATGCTTGATTATTTATTAAAACTTGATTACGAGCGAAAAAATGATTGTCACATATTGGGATCCCATAATATCACTCTATTTTTTAAAATGTATATTTTTTTTATTGCTTGTCATCGTTGATTATATCGAACGAACGCTACGTTATATCAGCTAGATAGCGCAACACTAAATGGCGCGGCGCGCGCCCCGTGCGGCATCGGATCGCCCGCGGCCTGTCGGCACTGCAGGCCGAAATAGGCCCACTGTCGCACTGAGTGGATGTTTTTCACCGCCAGTGCGTGGTAGGCTGAAAATGGCCTGCCATGATATTTTGATGGTGAATATCTATAATTTTGACTACAAACTGAAATATATATTTGTCTCTGTCGAACTCTTAAAAATACTTGAGATAATCGTTCCGCACCAGCGGGAGGGACATGATTTTCTTCGTCCGCACTAGCTGAAATACCGCGGCAGGCCGAAATGGGCCTGTTCCGCAGTGAACGTGTTAAATAATATGCTCTAAATTTTCATCTAAATTAAATGCTTTATGTCCTTGTTGTATTTTATAGGATAAGAAATAATACCTAATTGTTTTAAATAGCTTTGTAAATAACCCATTTACTTTTTAGTAATATGTAAAAATTATCGTGGTTACTGCAGATTATTCTTAGGAGATAGAAATATACCATTGCAGACTCTTTTGTGGTTATTTTAAGGTATATAGTTTCATATTACATTATTTTCATTCATCTCAAAAGAATTAGCTAGCGTTAGCAATGTAAGCGCACAAAAATATGTTTTTTTTTTATGGCATTACAAGTAATTTAATTTCTCGGCTTTTCACTAATATAATATGCATGTATTATGCATGTATTATATCTATAAACCTTCCTCTTGAATCACCCTATCCATTGATAATAACCGTAAATAATTGTGTAGTTTAAAAGATCTAAGCGTGCAGACAGGGAAAGTGACTTTGTTGTACTACTACAAGTTTAAACTCTGAATGAATAAAGATTGATAGCGCTATAGGGTAAATAAGGACGTTCTACGTCGCCTGTTGTGGACTACATGGGTCAGTTTTATAGTGTGATCAACGAATTGTTGTTTTGTGTTTGGTGTAAATTGTTGTACGTTAATTACGGTTTTGTAAAGTCATCCACCGTAAAGATACAGGCATACACTCGAAATAGCTACGTTGGCTTCATTAAGCCCTAATGATATGTTGTAATGGGAGCGAAAGTATCATGTTTTATACATTTCATCGTTTATTATACAAGTTTGTGTTGCTTTTTCAAGGGAGGTTTTGTTTGCATGTTGACTGATTTGGAATAGGATGGCTTAAAGTCCATTCTTCTTACTCATTGTTGAAAGTGGCTTTTTTTCGTTATTTATTTATGTTAATTTATAGTCCAATCAAAGAATATCTTTTCTTATGTTATTGGTTTTATCATTGTCAAAATAGTCAATATAGTCATCGTCATTATCATTACCTTTTGTCATCCACCGCTGGACGTCGGCCTCTTTCATACTTGGCCTCAAAGTCCGGTTATGTGTTGCCCGCATCCAACGACCCAGCAACCTTCACCAAGTCATCGGTTCACCTCGTTGCGTCCACCAACGCTGCGATGGCCAATACTCGGTCGCTACTTAAGACCCTTTCTTCCCCATCAGCTATTGACTTGTCGAGCGATGTGGCCTCCTATTGCCACTTGACTGTGTTCATTTTTCGTGCTATATCGGTTACACCTGTTCTTCTACAAATTTTCGTATTACGGATTCTATCATGCAGAAAAATGCCACGCATAGATCGCTCCATAGCACGTTGAGCGACTTTGAACTTTATCATGAGACCTATATTTCAAGACCACGTTACGATCTTCACACATCTAGTATAGTTAGTTTTTATTTATTTATTTAACAAACATCCTATTTAAATCCATTTTTGCATGGCACGCGAGTTGATTTTAAGAGTTGGTATTTTAAGTATCCTATAAGAACGCTGCTGTCTTCTCTCCTGGTATTTCTGTAGCCGGTTCTTGTGATACCCATAGGAGAGGAAGGAGTGATTATATTTTATATATCTAATCCATCATTATACAGAGAATACCTGATACCTTATATTTAGTTTTAATTAATATTTTTGGGCACGCTTAAATAATAAAAAAAGGTTTATATTTTATTATAAAACTTTAAAATATAAACACACTTTAGTGAGCAACGTTATAAAATTTATTTATAATTAATTCCAGACCCTTACTAAAGAAAAATGAAAACATTTTGATGTAGACTTAACTCGGCCAAATTAGAATTTATGTACGAAATTTGTGTTAGAAGGGTATCCCCCGGGACACTAGCGTAACAAGCGTTGGGGAAATATTTAAGTGTGGGGGTAATATAGCTTACCCTACTTCTGGTGATATTCATATATAAATTGAGTATTAAAAACAATATGTTCCATAACACGTGTTTTTAAGTCTGAAGCAAAAAGAGGTATGTTGTAAGGTGTTCTAAGTATAACTTGGCTGTGTATCTGTGTATTTATATATTTGTCTGTGATATCGTAGCTCCTAAATAGATCGAACTCGAATCCACACTTGGTGTATGTGGGTTTGAGAGTTAATAATTTAAATTAGGGTAAATTGGCATCGTTTTATTAAATTTTAACTAATAATGGTTATTAAAATAAGATAAGATAAATAAATTATTTAGAGTATTAGATCGGTACAATGTGTAGACGATAAAGAAGGCAATACGAGTGGCAATTTGATTGTTACATCTCAAATCACACTGATTTAGTTGGTAGAACAATTGGAATCAATCGCCAATAGGTGTGGGTTCGCTTCCCACCTGTGACAATCATAACCTAAAATTTTTATTTTAACAAATCATGAGATTTTGGTAATTTAATAATGTTATTTCTTTAATTTTAACAAATCTTGCATATATGTATTCGTATGGGTTATCTAATTTATGCGTAAATTCTGTACAGATCGCGTACTATTCTCACGTCAAAGAATACTTTGTGTGATTCACAAATTCTTGTACTAAATATAAAATTTTCAAGTAAATTATATCTTTAAAAGTCCTAGTAACAAAGATTACTTCCTTAGTAATTATCTTTAACAAAAATTATTCTATGTGGTTTAACAATAAACAAATTCTCTTTAACATTTAAATACAAATAACATAAGAATAAACGTGTTTCGATTAAACAAAGTGGACGGCATGCCTCACTGGTCACAGGAAACATATTAATTATATTTACCTGCCTCTGGTCTGGCACACTCGTGTAGGAAATAATCCACAATATTCAAAGCAAACTGAACGATAGCTTTGTACATAATGGACTCGCTTATTACTCTTAGATTTAATGATATGAATAATAAATATGGGCTTTTATTGATTATTGTATATTCATTGTTTCGTAATTTAGGATTAAAGTCAATTGCGGTGATCAATTTACTTACTAAGCGATATGGTGATAAGATTGAGGCATTAATCTTACTTCGTAGGTGGCCTATGTTTAACAGTGGGAAACGATCTGCTAATGGATAAGTTATTGCTCAAAAGTGCTAAGTTAACCAATTTAAAATATGCATTTTTTTCCGCAGGTCATATCACGAACGATTCGGCCCAATTTTGACTACAGGTAGAAAATATAATTAAGATATATTTCCGTGTGACAACGGAATAAAAAAACAAATCATCCCCTATCTTACTCATGAGTGATCGTAATAGATGACTAAGTGATATATATAACATCTATTCAGACAAGACGAACTGGAAACGAAACCCTATACGAACATACTTAGTCAGCGTGGTATAGTAGGTCAATTTCCCTCCCATCACGGAGTAGGCTCGAGCCCAACAGTAGGACATATATGAACTGAGATAATGATAATTAAGATAATTTAATGTTATTTCAAAATTTAAAATATTATCATAGCGGATTTTAATAAATTCGGTCAAGTAATTTTTGCAACATTCGCAAACTAATTAATATAACATGCATGTCCGAAAAATATCAGAATCTGTATTTTATATTTTTTTTAATACATTGATTTTGTTTTTACTATTTTATACAATTATTGATGTTAAAATGGCTGGAGTTTTTTTTTTTATTTCCTTAATATATTATATAGGCACATTAAAACTAATTGTTCTACTTTCTGAACGCATTTTTTAATTTATAGGATAAAAAGTTGCTTGTATTTTCATTTACTTACCCCATACACGACTCACAATTGGGGTTAGAATTTGTTTACAATGTAAAAAAATAGACCCACCACACGCTGGTCAGACCGGTTAATATAGGACGATTTATGACATATATTATTTCTTTTTCATTGATATTGCCTCCATATTATATCCCTTAAACATCTTTTACGACATCCAGGAGCAAGAATACGGTTTCTGTATTCTTACTCTATTATCTTACGCATAACTTATAGCCAATGTTTTTTATATACTAAATTAAAATAAAATATAAACTACTATCATCTTTTTTGGGGTCAAACTGTTTTAGGCTGTGGAAGCTATGGCATAAAACCCCATAGCCTGCTGAACACGATCTATTTATCATCATTTGTCTACAGATATACACTCTACAGATCAACAGTTTGGTGATCTGTAGAGTGTATAATCTTGTAGAGAATACTTTTAACCTGAAAAGTGCTTGATTTACGTAAGACATATTAATTAAATTTACTCACTACATGACCACACTAGCTACAGATCTATGTAGCTAAAATTACAGCCGTAATTAATAATAAACTTTGTTACATGTGAGAAATGTCCCTGACCGTCCGACTCAGGGCTCTTCTGTGGCGACCACAGAGGGCCATGGCGGTCAGGGCTGTACGCGGGTACCGCACGGTGGCGACGGAGGCAGCGTGCCTGTTGGCCGGGAGTCCCCCGTGGGACCTGGAGGCGGAAATGCTCGCCGATTTGTATCGGCGGGTGTCGGGGGTGCGCGCGGAGGGCGGTGTGGCCTCTTTGAGGGAACTCACCGCCTGGCGCGTTGACGCCCGCCTAGATGTCATTGCCCGTTGGGCAGTCCGGCTGGAGAGGCCTCGGTTCGGTGTGCGGACCGTAGAGGCCTTCCGGCCGGTGCTGATGCAGTGGTTGGAACGGCGGCACGGGGTGCTCTCCTTCCGACTGGTGCAGGTTTTGACGGGGCATGGATGCTTCGCCAAATACCTGCACAAGGTCGTCAGGAGGGGGAGTACACCGTCCTGCCACCACTGCGATTGCGACGAAGACACGGCGCAGCACACGCTCGAGGTTTGTGCCGCTTGGGCAGAGCAGCGTCGTGAACTCGTCGCAATCATCGGTGCCGACCTGACGCTGCCGACCATCGCCAGGGCGATGCTCGACAGCGTCAGGAACTGGGACGCGGTCGCAACCTTCTGCGAGGCAGTAGTCTCGCGGAAGGAGGCGGCGGAGCGCGTGCGCGAGGAGCGCCTCCTCGACGGCGCGAGCCGCCGCCGGCGACTGGGGCGGCGCAGGCGCGATTACCTGCGCCTGATGCCGCCCTAGCCAAGGCCGCGGGTGACTGGATCGGGGAAATAGTCCGTCACCCGCCGAGAGGCCGACCGCGTGAGGAAAGACCGACATCCTACCCGAGGGGGGGATGTCGGTCGAGGAGAGGGTACTCCTCAGGGGTATTCCGTCGGGCCGACCACTGACGTCAAGTCACTCTGCTCCGGTGGTCGGCCCAACGACGAAGGCGACGTCACGGGTGGGTTACGGGAGTGCGCGCTTACGCCCCTCTGTCACCCCGGACGGAGTGGTGCGAGGAGTGCGCCGACCGTAGCCCACCCCCCCAAAAAAAAAAAAAAAAAAAAAAAACATGTGAGAAATAATATCGACAGCGAACGAATGTTACATATTAATTCATAAAATTAAAGTTTGTAAACTACATTCATATTCCATTTCATTATTGCTTGTAGGTATTTTATCAATACTTTATCCAATACATATATTTTTGACATAAATATTAATTTGGGTTGGATAAAATTTAAATCCAGGAGGGAGTCGAAATGTTGGTTAGTCTTTAATACTGTAATATTACGATCTGATTAGATTATAAGGCTGGGGATTTAAATTTAGTCTATATGGCAATAGATTCAAAATGAGATTTTTCATCACTTAATTTCCTGTGTTGTATAGTAAAGGTTATGTATACTACCAACCCCTACTTTGCTCGTGGATGTCGTAAAAGATGACTAAAAGTTTTATATCGACCTGAGCCAACTCCACCTGATGCTTACTGGTCAACGATTACATTTTCAAGGAGGGTTGACCGCAGGGAGGCAACTGTTCCGAATACTATCATATATATACGCCACTAAATTTAGCAATTTGTTTAATGGAAGTGGTGTAACATATAACGTCAGCCCCAAGTAATTGGAATAAGAGCAGGAAAATTACAATGATGATGACTTTCTTGTGGAAGTCCAAAAAACCAAGCATCAGACGAATGGGCAGTTTATGCCCTACGGCTATTCTCTTGGAAAACTCATAATGGTAACTATAATCACCAAGGTGCTTTCAAAACGTGATAATTATGGTATGCCTGTGGGGAGACTTGCACCTAACAGTTTGGATGGATTTGGATGGTCCTATTAGATGGATGGATATATAGAATTAGAAACTGTAACTATATATGCTTTCTTTTGAAAAATGACATTTTTCCATTTTTCCATGTGATAACGTAATAAGAGTACAATACACCAATCACCACTCTATCTAACCTGTGGGTATCACCTCAAAGATGATTAAGGGATATGAAATGCAGATAGAATCACTGAGAGAGAAGAAAAAATTGAAATGAAATTATGTAACAATATTTGTGACCGGCATCGTATAGGTTAATTTCTCTCCTAATACGGAGAAGGCTCGAACTCAGCAGTGGGGCGTATATGAGCTGAGATGATAAAGCTAGTTTCTGTCGAGAAAAGGTATTATATAAACAATAAGAGCAGAACCTCATTCCATCGATCAAACAAAACTGTTAGGCATAAGCTTCACTAAAAGAAATTATCTTAAAAGTCCAAAAAAATATCGTCTGCATGCAATGGTCCTCTACAACTGATATGTCGATATGATATCCATAAACTGAAAAGATTTATGCACTACTAATCCTCCAGTACTGCACTATCGATAAGATATCGATAAATTAGGAGACTTGAGCACTACTTTGGACTAAATCACAATTATTCCTAGTCTGTTTTTATTATTCAATTTTCTGAACACTTTAAACGAGCGTGTGCATAATTAAAAATCATCAAATTTGAATTCGTTAGTCATATTTATTGTGATTTTTGAAATTCTACAGTTACATGGCTTTGTTATTCTTTAAAAAGATTTTATCAGCATTCTTGGAGAACAGCGTCAATATACTTTCGTTCATCATCTCTTTTATTATTATCATAATCTCAGCTTATAAAAGTCCCACTGTTGGGCTTTGGTCTCCTTCACTGTCGCAGAGGCACTGCCCTACACTGTGCTGCTCAGACGAGTTGCTACAGGGTTAATTTCGAGTTTTTTGGGTCAATCTTATTTTATATTCAAATCAAAACAAATCATTTATTATGCATAAGCCCCATAAGTGCACTTACATATTGTCAATTTTACATAATTTTTTAAATAAATCTACCACCGGAATAGTTGCCACAAACTGAGAATATCCGGCAAGAAACTCAGCGGGCTTTTTTTAATTATATTTTTTCACCAATATTTATACTATATAATATTACTTTATCTAGATTATCTTATTATTTTTGTAAAGGGCTTATATACCTATGAATATTTATACAATCTCTTAACCATTTAGTGTTTTTTGCTATCTTTAAAATTAAAACTAAAAAGAATGTTTAAAGACACCAAGTAAAAAACATATGGTTCTCTGTAAATTCGGTTTGCTGATGATAATTTCACGCGATAACAACTTAAGGCAACATTGATGAAAAATTTCATACTTTTATGAATTAAACATAAACAATAGAAACCTTAACTTTTCACTTCATTTTATAAACAGTTTAAGGTTAATTCTTAAAATGTATGAACGCTTAGGCTGATCGTGCTTCTCTATCGCCTGTTCCGCACTCTTGTTTGCACGCTCGACACAGGTGGAACGTAATAACTTTTTCTTTCGTCACAGCCGGGGTTCATCCTTTATAATACGTTATCACATCTGTAGAAGGGTTTCACTAATAATAAGACCACTAGCGCGAAGAAGAAACACCAAAAAGACATGTAGTCACTTATCATCTATGACACATGAATTGCGCTCTTAAAGCTTTAACCAACTGTTATAAAGCTAATTTAAGAAAATTAATTTTGTCAATAAATCACCATGAAAATTAAACTAAACATAAAAAGAGTACGGACAAAAAGTCTGTGCAATAACTTAAAATAAATAAAAAAAAAATAATAATACGTTGTCACTTCAAATATAATGAGACATGCAATGACCTTCGTAGTTATATGATTATGTGGCTCTCGATGAGACCCTAAATTAGAATCATAGTTTGGACACAATTTTTTAATGTTCCTGCAAATGTCCTTTGATTTTATGAAAAAAGTGACTTATAGTATATTTTTTTTTTGCTTTTGGTGACAAACGAGCAAGCAGCACACTTGAAGATAGGTGTTACGTACCGCCCATGGACCTTTATTTATATCAGGAGTATAGCTAGGCCTCTGCCTACCAATATAAACAGCAAACACTGGGTGTGTTGGTCTTCCGGCTCCCCCGCTCACCGAACGAAGCGCAACAGCACATTGCCACTGCTCAGACGTCGATCTTCTGCGAGAGTGTGGTACCACCCCGGACGGACCCGTCCGCGGCTGTAGACAGAAAACTGTCAACAGCGTGGTCCCACCACTATGAAAATTATATTCATAGAACTTAAGTCTGATTATTATTAATAAAGTCGTAGATTAATCTCAATTTATATACCTGCTACTGCTGAGCCTCAAACCTGCATCACAGTGACAGTGAAATTGACCTGCTGTAACCTTTTGTTGCCACCATAACCCTGATAACTCGAATACCCCTGCATAACCCTGATAACTCGAATAGCTTTTCATTTAGATACGTACTCTATCACTACAAGGTAAAAAGATATTGGTTAAAAATAGTGTATCATTTTGAAACAAAGGTAAAAAGGTGAAAAATCAATGGTCAGATTTTCTCCGGGATTAAACATAATACTTTAAAATTCTTACTATTGGACTGTCAGTGTTTAGTAAATCTCTCCCAGCGGACTGTATATTCACAGAATGCAATAATAAATGCTTCTCGAATTCCGGGCGTTAATAAATCTGGTAGGGTTCAAGTAACACAGAGTCGGGGGCTAACAGAGCTAGCCAATTACACTGCAAAGCAAATTGCTCTCTCAGACGGCACGCGTTCGACTCCCGCGCGACGATGTGTGAATGTCGACGACGTATAATTATATACTTCGTTCTAGGACTTAAATTGTATGAGCTTAGTAAAATTGCATTTACTTTTAAATGGTTGATTTTGTAAAAAGCTGTTGCAATTGTTTTAAAGATTCTCTTGAGACAAGTCTGAAGTATTTGTGGTAAATTTTCTTCTAGTTGATATTGTGTTTATTTTTTTTTTTTTGAAGACAAACTTTAATATCAAATTTAAAAATAAATACCAATATTTAACCAACGTATAAATATAAATAATTGAAACCTAAACACTAGCTTTGAATCACACCCATAATATTTCTAGTTTGGAATAGAATCCATGATACTCAGCATGAAGTATTAGTACTTAGATCATAGATCCAATAGAAAAACTATTTTAAGCTGCCAGAACAAGTCCAGCGGAAATGATTTTTTGTAATTATTTGTATAAATTATTGATGGTCAACGAAGGCATGGTACCTCCTATTTCTTTTGTTAATCTTATGGCATGAGTTAGTAGATACAGTAAAGTTACCATCGTACTATCTCGCCGTAGCAAGGTTTATCTATTTCAATTGGAAACATTGCTCTTGGTCTTTAATTGTAACTTTTTAGCGGTCATTTCTCTTACATATATGCAGTATCTGGAATCAACTACCTACTGCTATGTTTATTAAGCGTTATAACAGGTCCCTCTTTAAATTAAAGTGAACGAACAGCTGCGTCTCTGATATTGCAAAGGTCTATGAGTGGATAGCATCACCATTAGGTGTGCTATTTGTTCGTTTGCCACCATAACGCTTACCTTAAGAGAGCGGGTATTGAAGCTCTACATAGCTCTCAAAAGGTAAACATGGTATGTATTAGAACAACTAAATAGTATTGACATCTATACATCCCATTATCAACTTATCAATATCAACTATTAGGGATAAATCTCCTTAAGAAGAGGAATCGTAATATAATCACCACAATTGTCAAGTGTATTAGCGATAGTAGTTTATAGTATAAATTTTCCAAGAGTCATTACCTATTTTCCTTGTGGAACTTAAAGGGTTTATGCAACTTTAACGGGTTATGCTATGACGACAGTCTTAATCCGTCACCACTGTAGTAAATGGTAAGCATCATATATGATTACATAATTATTATATATTAAAATTTCTAACTCGCCTGTAATCAAATAGGTAGGTAATTAAATATAATTAGTTAAAGTTAAAAGCCTAAATAAACACAGCGAGCTAAGCACGGTTCGTGTAACATTATAATAACGGTTTGCACTTCACAAGTCGTTAATTTGCATTAAGTGTACGTGATAATGGATTATATCCTGAGGATAGCTAACGTCATGTGACTCGGATGTGACTTTATTATGTAGAGCTAAGAACACTGTTCGTTATAACGAGATGTTTGTTTTCAATTATTACAGTATAACAAGGATATTTTTCTCTAAACTTATTTATTTTAAATTTAACTTTTTTTAAATGAAAGATTCTGTAGGCAGGTTTAGATGTAGAGTAGATTCGTGTAAATCGTCATATAGACTCATTGGCATACTATATACTCTTCTACTCTTCCGTGTGGTGATGGAGTAAGATTACAATTCACCACCTACTATCTATTACTATCTATCTACTACTATTTACAATCTATCTACTATCTTACCCGTGGGTGATCGTATGAGACGACTAAGGGATATAAAACGCATATAATATCTATGTGAGAGAAGAAAAACCCGAAACAAAACCCTATACCAACACGTCTGACCAGCGTGGTATAGTAATTCAATTACCCTCCCATTATAGAGGATGCTCGAGCTCAACAGTGGGACATATATGAGCTGAGATGATGTTAGTATATATTCGCATTGGAGCACGCATATTTTTTTTGTATTTTTTTTTAACATTAAACATTTCAAATGAAAGTGAATGTGGTACAGGTCAAGATAGAATATGAAACGATGAAAAAGTAAAACTTTCTCCCATGCGATTAACACTTTCAAAATCCAAGCACGCAATCCACCGTAAAATACTGAACGTACATAATTCCATACGTGTTTCGCTTATAAACTAACCATCCTCAATATAGCTAGACAACAAAAGCATTTGTATCTGCGGTATTGTTAAATTGTGGCAAAGTGGTAGTCTTTATAATCCATCATACTAAAATATTAATGGATCTCTGTCATTTGACACGCAATTCAATCAATTAACAAATATAAAATATATATATTTAATTTATTGAAGAACTTTTTTATTGCGTCATCATCATTCTCCTACTCTTATCCCAATTACTTTAGGTCGATACAATATGTACTCTTTTTTCATAGTACATATTGTAAAAGTTATTGGCAATAGTGTTGGCCCAGGCCGTTATAAGACTCTTAGTCGTCTTTTACGACATCCATGAGCAAAGTAAGGGTTGGTAGTATTCGTAGCCGCTACCACACAGCTTTTTTATTGCTTATGGAAGCAAATAAGGAAGTATTATACCTGATGATAAGTGTTGGTGCCGCTCATAGATTTTAGCAATACTAGGAGTATAGCTAGGCCGCTACCAACCAAGACCTAAAGTTGAGCTTCCAAATCTCTCGGTCACTGTACGAAGTGCAACAGCATATTGCTATTGCTCGATTTCGTCTCATCTCGTCGATTTTCTGCGAGAGTGTGGTAACATCCTGGACGGAACAACACTCTTTACATTAAAGTAAAGGACTTCTGCTAGTGACATTCTTAAATTTTTGTCGATATTTCATATACATGTCATTTGAAATAATAGAGCCCTTTTTATACGGATAAATGTGCTTATATATTATGATTTGTTTGGAAATAATTTATATTCAATAACATCATCAAAAAGTGTCTCATTCCTGATGCATAACGCTCGTTAATTCGCCGTCGGTGATCATAAAGCATGTCGTTAGCACCAAGCATCTGTATAATAATGTTAGCCAAGTATTGCGTTCGTCTCTCACCAATGTAAAACTTTGCATAAGGGGCCTCGTTGCTTTGTCATCTAAGTCGTTAGCTACCGTTTAATACTGTACGCGCCCCACTCCACGCGTAAAAGAAATATTACGAAATGTTCAAGTTCGCCGCGTAATGTGTGAACGTTTTATGTTCAACATACAACATACATTACAACTTTGACACGCTTGTGCTTTTATTGAGATTTTATTATGGAATTTTCTGCGGTACTGGTGAATATTTCCTTTATAGTTTTATATGTTTCTTAGACATTTTTATCAATTGCTCTATATAGAAATTGCTTTGATCTGTGTTTATTATTTTTGAAATATGTCTTTACTGCAAACGATCTTCTTCTTTTGATCTCATATACGTTCTACTACTGACACCAAAACTAAATAATTTTCTCAACAATATAAAAAATTAACCTACTATATTATGCTGGTCATTGGTATTGTAAAGAATTTATGTAGAGTTCTCCTTCTCTTGCCACTGCAGGATGTATTTTTTTTATAGTGGCAAACGAGCACGCAGCATATTTGATCTTAAATATTACTGCCACCCATGGATCTTTGCAATTCAAGGTCTACAGCTAGGCTGCTTCCTGCCAATAAAAGCCTCAAAACCATCCAGAAAATACAGTTGTCAGATCTCTTGCTCATCAAATAAAGCGCAACACCACATTTTTCTTTTTTATTGCTTATGGTGACAAACGAGCAGACAGCACACCTGATGGTAAGTGTCACTGCCGCCCATGGACCTTTGCCAATGGTATAGCTAGGTCGCTGCCTACCAATACAAACCCGAACTCATCCCAGTTGGGCTTCTGGCTCTCTTGCTCACTGAACGAAGCGCCATAGCACATTGCCATTACTTAGACGTCGATCTTCTGCGAGAGTGTGGTACTACCCCGAATGGACCGGCCCGCGGTTGTAGACAGAGAACTATCCACAGCGTGGTCCTACCACAATTAAATTTATTTTCCAATTGTTTTCAATTATTTTGCACTGCTCAGACGTCGATTATCTGTGGCACTATTCCGCACGGACCAGCCCGCGGCTGTAAACTGTCAGTGTGCCCTGCCACTTAGGACTTATAATTAACTGATGTTATTAGTTTGAAATAAAACTACTTTTACGGATTCTATCGCGTTTGTATTTGATTTATAATTTCCCGACGTTTCGAACACTTTACAGTGATCATGGTCACGGGAGGACTGAGGTGTCTTACGTCCAATATGTCATTGTTATTACAGTTTAGTAGTTTAGTATTACAGTTTCAAATTTATTTATATCTACCCTTTTTTTTTTTTCTTTTTTTTTATTTTTATTGGTGGGCTATGGGTGCGTCTCGCCCCGCCTAATCGGCCCGGGGTGACGGAGAAGGCGGCGCGTGACCCCATAGACCCACCGTAAAATCCTCTCTCTTCGCCGTGCGAGCGGACCACCGGTACCCGATCTTTGTCTTCGGTAGTCATTTATATCTACCCTATAAGATATTAAATTTTGACCCACATTTTTATACAAAATTAATACAATTCATTGCCAGTACAAAACGAGAATGATTCTATATATATATATAATTTATGTTGTTTATGATTTGTTATTATTAAGGTATTTAATTTATGATAATTATTATGGTGGTAATTTTACAATCCGTAAAAGTAGTTTTATTTCAAATGTGTAATACTCGCGTAAATATTAGAAGTCATTATGATGTTATTAGTTTATTCCTAATAACATTAGTTAATTACAAGTCCATAAATACCTTCATTAATAGACTAGATAAATAAAAACTATTTTAATATTTCAGGATATTTGTTATCTATTAATACTTTTAACTTTCAATCTTCCGGTAGGACTTAAATCCATTAGCCTTGTAACCGAGACCACCGAGGACAAAGCCTGGGTTCCAGAGGCCCACTCGCACGGCGTCTAGTGGTTCATTGCAGGGTGTGTCTATGAGATCGCGTGCCGCTTTATTCCATTGCTCCGGACGAATTTAGCAGGATGTTACCAGTCTCAAAAAAAAGTCTTGTAACTGATTTATTTGTTCCTGTAATTATATTCCCGTTTATAAGTTTATATGAGTGAGGGAATGAAGAGTACGCTTTTATCAGAATACTAACTTGTGTGTTGTAATAAGTAGACTATTAGTTGACCAAGAATATTGCTATTCTTTAGATGTTGACCCTCAGATTGAATATATAGAAGAATTGAGAAAATCTTTATTATAAAAGAGGAATATTTTTAATATATATACCGCAGTACTTATCTTTAACAGCCAATGCTGTTACCGTAAGATATTCGGTGAATTGTATTCTGACGCCATCACAGTGTGCAAGCGTCATAGTGTACCTATCCATGTTAATTATATATAGCTCGCTGATGGAGTAGCGGGTTGTAAGGGCAATTTGTTGCAACTTGTCGTGTTAATAACTCTTAAAATAAATAACTTATTAAGTGATGCGATGTTTAAGTTGCATGTTTGCAAAAACTCAAGTACTCGGCTCTAAAATGAAATCCACTGATAGCCCGCTAAAGCCCGGCTGTCATGAGAGTTGGGACGATGACGTCACAGTTTGCCACCCGATACGCCGTAATATGCCGCGTACTACGACGACAGTTTGAAACACCAGACCGTTATGGACACCCGATACAGATATATTTAAAAGTTTTTCGATTGAGAAGTTTGTTTTAAAGTATAGTATAAGTTTGATACCCGCACTAATTATTACACTTTAGTTAACTGATATTGACTTTGTTCAAGTAAGATTACTTGACTGTGAAGATAACGTAGTGATCTAATTAGGGACCTCCCACAATATGTATCGTATGACTGCACAGATGGCGAAGTGGTTAAACCCTACCATGTCATTTATAAAGGTAAGACCACGCTGTTGACAGTTCTCTGTCTGCAGCCGCGGGCCGATCCATCCGGGGTAGTACCACATTCTCACAGAAGATCGACAAATGAGTAATAGCAATGTGCTATTGCGCTTCGTTCGGTGAGCGAGAGAGCCGGAAGCCCAATTGAGTGGGTTTGGGGTTTATATTGGTAGGCAGCGGCCTAGTTATACTCTTAATATTGCAAAGGTCCATAGGCGACAGTGACACTTACCATCAGGTGTGCTGCTTGCTCGTTTGCCACCATTAGCAATAATAAAAAAAGAAAAAAAAATGTTGGTGCCGTAGGTTTGATTCCCATGCAGGACAAAACTTTGTGCGATCTACAATGTATTATTCTGGGTCCGGGTGTAATACTTGTAATGTAGGTAATTTACAAATTGTTGTTCTGAGTCTGGGTATAATTAGTGTACGTTACATTATATGTTTGTAAAGTCCGGCGTAATACAAGGAATATTTCCTTAGTGCCGGGTGTTTTCAAAAAAGGGAGTCATTAGTTCAATCCATCAAAATTTCGAGTCTGGATGTAATTTGTGTTAATTACTGTACATTTGCGAAGATTCCCGCTATATAGAATAATTCCTTAATACGGGATGTTGTTTTAAAAAATATATTTTTAAATATATTATGCAGAATTACAGTAAATTGGCGTACTGTTCAATGTTTTAGGTACACAAAGACTCGAATACTAAATTAAAATAATATATCTTACATTTACAATAGCCTGCAATAAATATTGCATATCGATCTTCGGAAAGAGATGATCGATTAATGTCGGCTCCGTAGAAGGTTGTCTCTGTCGCACACTACTTGTGTGACGTTTGTCAGTAGCTGTTTTGTCAGTTGTTGTCGTTGCGAGAGGGTGTAACTGCGTACAGCCAAATATATATAGAGTTGTTAAAACTGCAATAGTTTAAAGAAAGGTTGCAGAATAAGCGTATTTTATAATCATAATTGTTTTAAAAGCTCATAATAGATATCAGACTGTCAGTGCTTCATGCGTCGCCATAAAGGTAATGCGCGACAGAGACAATGCTTTACAATGTCGAAATGAATCGAACTTCTCTTTCCAAGGTGCGATTTATTATATTTATCGCCGCCTACTGTAATAATGTATTTTATTTTAATTTTATAATTGAAAAGAATATCTATCTACCAGTGCATCGATATCCATTGTTTGAAAAAACATTGTCATTATTATAGTGATAATATTGTAATTATTTAGCGGTTGTCGTTTGAAGTTGCTATAGTGAATTTATCACGAGACCGCAACAACACATTCTTCTCCATTTTTTAACCGCTTTTGTGAGACTCACTGGCAAGTTACCATACTAAGTAATATTTAAATAAGTTACACCTTGACATTTAATTTTGCAAATGTGTTTTTACTTTTTAAGAAATATATCCCATAGATTATCATGAAATTTAATTAATCATATATAAAAAAAATAAGTTTGGCGCTATCGACGAAAAACAGATATTTTAAAATTATAAGGTTTGTTTAATGATGAAAAATAAACAGTGACACCTATGGGTAGTACAAAGAATTAATGAGTTGAATAAATGCGATTTTAGAGAGCGCCATCTATTATCGTTTTATTAGATTAGTTTAGGGATTAGTTTTATTAGATTAGCAAGGGATATGGCGTGATGATATGTATGTACGTATAGATTAGTTTATGTTAGTAAAATTCTCGTCATTGTGAAGATTATTTACCACTCTAACGATATATTGACGAGAAATTCGACAAATAATTTTTAAATATTAACGTCCACGAAATGGTTATCTTTAAATATGATACGTAAATATCACATAATTGGAATAAAACTGTTTTTAAGAATTTAATTGCGTTTGTATTTGATTTTCTAAGGTTTACAACAATTTACAACGGCTTAAGGCCACGGGAGGACCTCTAGCGGCATTGAAAATATTTTTATTCCTATTACCATTTTCATTAATAATTACTTGATTGTCTCTCTTGTACCAACTTTCAAGATACAGTTATACATGAAATAAATCCTCCATTAATGTTGCGAGGTATTCACAGCAGTCTTTTATTTTTCAATAAAAATAAAATATTTTCATTCAAATCATAAATTTGTCGGACATAAGGACGTCAGTCAAAAGGCCTCGTATCATATACAGATTACTTTTATCTCAGTATATTAGTATATAACGTCTCTCGCATATAACACAAAGTAATAAAATAAAGACAGACATGTTTTATACGTCCGTAACGTATGGAGTATACGGCGTAATTGACAACGCCTGTTCATATAAAATGCATTAAGGAAACGTGACGTCATCATAAAGGTACCAAGTAAATGTATCAAAGAAGCTGTATTAAAAAGATATGAAGCTATCTACAACGTAGAGTATCTATCAATCTTAATCTTGGGGAAAATTGTGTTTTATTAAAAGGAAATGTCTCTTATAATGCTACTCTAAGCTGTCTTATTGTTTCACCGTCTTATAAGTACCACTGTTGAGCTCAAGACTCCTTCACAATAAGAGTGGGATAGACCTACTATACCACGTTGGTGTAAAGTTTTCTTTCTCTTGCATAGATTTTATTTTAAGATTATAATTCTTGGATTGAAATCAAAAACGTACACTAGGTAATCGATTGCACAGATGGAGTAGTGGTTAAAATACCGACCTTCCGTTCCAGTGCCGTGGGTTCGATTCTCACGCAGGACAATACTTTGTGCGAATCACAAAAAAATAAAAAAAAAATCAAAAAACCCGACTGCGTAAAAAGCGAACTAAATTACGTACAAAATAAAAAACTGAAAAGAAAAAACAAGCACCTAGATGTCCGGTGGTCTAGAATTCTATAATATATTATTGAATGAATACTATTGCAGAAAATAAAATATATATTTAATAATGGAACATGACAACTGAACAGTCGGGATCCATTATTCGACAGCAAATCTAATTTTTCAATGTACGTAATTTAGTTCGCTTTTTACGCAGTCGGGTTTTTTGATTTTTTAAATTGTTTTTTTTTTATTTTATACTTTTTAGTTATGAATATCTTGGTGGCTATAGTTATATTATTTATTAATAAGTAGGTAACTAACTATATATAGTTTTTCAACTGAAGTTGAGCACTAAATCGTTAGAATTTGGAGATGGGCGACCGCGTAAGACATTAGCTACTTTAGGTAGGACTACCTATGGTATATAGGACAATATACCTACTAGATACTTCAGTATATGTCCATCCACATCCAGTTATATGAATTTTTCGTCTTTTCATTGTAAATTTCTACTGTCTAAAAACCTATATGTGAGAAAGGTTGTTACGAAACTTTAAATGGATATAGATCCTAAACGGCCAGTCAAATCGAAAAATGTTGAGAGAAAACTAATAATGATTTTTAAATACCTATTCAACAATACCCCATTTGACATAGTTTGTTGACTTTAATTTTTTTAATTTTCACAATATGGCGTCCAGTAGTCGCCATATTGAATTTTCATTATCGTTATATCTTTAGTGACACTCGCCGGATTAAGAGGAATCGATTGACGTGCGAATCATAAAAATTGACCCAGGCGTTTGGTCTATATAGTGCTTCAAAGGAACATACATACATACATACATACATAGACTGTTAAACACAATACCACTCCTTTGCGTCGCGCAGTCGGGTAAAAAAAAGCAAATGATCTACAAATAGGTTTTAAAATACTTAAATAATTAAAAATGTATGGCTCAAAACGTGAAAAGTTCACGCTTTTTCTCATTATTTAACCTGACCACCCTTACAAATCTCAAAATAACTGACTGGTATTTCAGAGACGTTGAATGTTATATTTTACGAGCTAATAATGTAATGAAAATTTTGCTATTAGATATTAAATTGAAGTTTCTTGTAGTTATGAAGACAAATACAATTCACTATCTATTATAAAATAGGTTTCACAAAATGACCTCTAATGTTTACGCGAGTATTACACATTTGAAATAAAACTACTTTTACGGATTCTATCGCGTTTGTATTTGATTTATAATTTCTTCTTTCTTTAAATTATAAATCAAATACAAACGCGATAGAATCCGTAAAAGTAGTTTTATTTCAAATAGGTTTCACAAGATGATATCGGAATGTTAAGTGTTTGACACTTAGTAGACAAACAGATGTCTCTAAATTTTCTCATAAAACCTAGTCGAATATTTTTATTTTTCGTTATTCTTAAAATAGGAAAAAATTAAATGGTAGTCCAGTAAGCTGATCTCTTTTTATTTCTCATGATCCTCTCACAGGATATCAAAATTCCATAGTCCCTTTTACAATGAGAGAGAAATTATCATATCATACCTAATAAGTTGAGCATACATATTGAAATAAGATTTCGCCATAGAATTTACCTTTTCTAATTCCAATTTACCAAAGATTAATAACACAGACACGATCAATCTAGATTAAGAAAATGAAAAAGCGTTCATTTATCTATCTGATGTGGGGATTACATGAGAACTGTTATTGGGGTCACAGACGGAGATTTCGTCATTTTAAGTTAAAATTTTCAATTAAGTAAATTAATAAAGATTATATGTAGGTAGAGTTTAATCCAGCGTCGCGAAGAAAAAAGAATAAAATATTTCATCATAATTAAATTTTTCGTGAGGATTATAAAAACTGGTTGAAGGATTACCAAAAGCACTCCCTTGGATAACTTCTAATAATATCATCCATACACTTGCCAATTATGGTTCTGACATTACCCCCCTTGTAGAGCGGCTAATGTGGATTTCGCTAGGTTAATAGATGGTTGGATAGATGCAATTGGTTAAAATGTAAGATGCAGTTTAAAATCTCGTGCATCAGGACGATGCAGCATCATTAAATGACGTGAATATGTCTGGTCAGGCCGATATCGAATTCGAAAATTACTTTTATATCTTTTCCAGGACTATTAAATACACATGAATATTTTTGGGTCATTTCGTAAAACTTTTCCTCTTATATTCTAGATATCTAAATTAAGATTACTAAATTGAGATTTTTTCTTATTCTCTTTTTCTTTTTTATTGCTTATGATGGCAAGCTCGTTTGCCACCATAAACACACCTGATGGTAAGTGTCACTGCCGCCCATGGACCTTTGCAATATGAAGAGTATAGCTAGGCCGCTTCCTAGCAATACAAAGCCCCAAACCCACCTAGTTGGGCTTCCGGCTCTTTTGCTCACCGATCGAAGCACAATAGCATATTGCCATTACTCAGATGTCAATTTCCTGCGTACTACCCTGTACGGACCGGCCCGCGGCGTGGTCCTACTGCTAAATTTTTCATGCAAAAATTCGATCATTATCATCTCAACTTATGTACCTATACATTAACTTAATATACTATAGTAGATTTTATTTACGAAAATTCTTAGTTCATTACCACGACCAAGACAAAGACCGCGTTCCGGTGGCTCACTCACATGGCGTCGATAGGTACATTGTTGGGCGAGTCTACGGGGTCGCGTCATCACGAAGAAACAAAAAGTTTTCATGGTGAAAAAAGCTATTGACATATTTAGTTTGCTTAACTATTGGAAATAAGGGTACCACTTGAAATATCACCATGATTAACTTTCACTCTATAATATGACTCGAAGTAATTTGCTCACACCTCATTTATTCCAATCTAGTTATGTGTATGTTCTGCCGTAGCGGATATTTCAAATACATTTTAGTGCTACGGAATTCGTAGCGCCTACGGAACTTGTATAATCGGAGCTACGCGTTCAGATTGTTCATGCCGGCTACAACGAGACTAAATTTGAAATACTTTAATAATTGTCTGAAAACTTATACGAACTGTTCTGTTCTATATTTCATCTATTTAAAGTTCTAGTACTATTTCCAAGTTCGTAGAACACTATACGTGTTCTACGAACTTGGAAATAGTGATACAATTTAATGTTGCGTTACTCGTATATTCCCGTTCATGTGAGATTTTGCATTCGATTGATTTCTTTATAAACTACTTACTTTTCTAGTACTATTTCCAAGTTCGTAGAACACTATACGTGTTCTACGAACTTGGAAATAGTGATACAATTTAATGTTGCGTTACTCGTATATTCCTGTTCATGTGAGATTTTGTATTCGATTGATTTCTTTATAAACTAGAAACTTAAAATTAAAAAGGAACAGCGTAATCATTTTTTATGAACTTAGTTTATATTTAAGTCGAATTTTATGCCTGACGATTTAGATTTTATTTTCCTAAGCTAGCTTTAAAGATAAGGCAAGAAAGGATTAAGGAAAAGAAGATTATCTTCTAAAGATATTTAATTATGATATTGACTAATTAACAAGAAACAATTGTAAGATATACTTACACAGAGTTAAACGAAGAAAATAATTATTGAATAAAATACTAAAATATATTCAGACCATTAATTTGTATAACGCATAAAGAATTAATACCGGTGCTCTTTTTTAGAGACAGGCTATGGTCTGCTCATGTCCACCCGATCCAAACGCTAGGGCTATCGCTACGATAAGGGTGCCGTGCCATCCCATAATTTGTCGTACACAGCCTCTATTGCTGTTTAGAACCACCAGCACTGACACTTTGTCTTCGGTAACATGATATTCCCTTCACCAAATTGCTACTCCACTAGAAAATATGGGATTATTACACATTATATCCTTAATCTGCTATCCCAAAAGTAAATCAGCTCAATTAACATAATACAAATTTAACAAAATAACAGTTGTATGAGAACATTGAACAAAGCTTGTGCAGTCAATCAAACAATATAATGTAACATGTCTAAAATGATAAGTTTATGTGTAAAACCGGCATTGTCCGGGGACATCGGACCGGACCGGACAGCCGGACAGGCTGTGTGACCCCATTAGCAAGTTAAATGAGAACAAGACGGACTCTTGCATTAGCATAGTTTGGGTAAAAGTTGAAACCTACTGACCGTGGAATTTATCCAAATGTTTTAGTCCTTGTTGCTGTAATATTGTAGGCATTGAAATATTTAGAATAGAATCCTAAATCTAATCTATTTAATCGTCATCGTAATTAACATTCAGTCTTTTGCCATCCACCGCTGGACCTAGGCCTTCCAAATACACTTATATGAGGTGATAGTGCTGAAACCTCCTTGCTTGGTAGGTGTGTCGCAGTGAGATTCCGAATATAGCTGCAGCCCACTCTCCTAGTGAACCTTCAGTCGATTTTTACGACTCCTACAGGCAAATCAGCGGTGGTAACAAATGTATTCTTATCTCGTTGCTACATGGAAATTAATCTATTTATCTATCTAATATATTTAAACGACTGATTTTATAAATTTCTGTATTTATCTTGATCAATGTGGTAAGGTCTTTTAAGGGTTTTCCTACCATTGTGGCTCGAGGCTTAAGCCCAGTAGTGGCACGTGTATGAGCTGAGATAGTTTACAATATCACGAAAACAGCTTCCATAATTTCTATAAAATTCAGTATGCAGCGGGTTTAAGAGGAGAGAAATCTATCTAATTACGAGATGGAAAATCGAAATAAAACCATATGCACTATTAACTCTTATTGAAACGCTGACGTACATATTCATGGAACTTTATTTCACAATACTAACCCACATTCCAGTATAGATTAATTAGTATTTGATTACAAATCATATTGAGTAGCACCCTACTTAATATGATTTTTAATCTAATTATTAGAAATAATAAAAATAATAATTTTAAATATAAACGTTGATATGGAGTTAAAAAACAAGCAAATAAAAATATACAAGACAATTCTTTTAAGCTCTTCAATAAAAAAACAGCTGAGTATTGCAAAAAAATTCTCCATATAGTAGAAGTTAATCGCATTCCAGGGGTTGCCCGTAAATGTCCATAGCGGAATTCCCCGTACATTCTCCTAAAAACAAAATCCCTTTTTACTTTTCCTTTTGCGTGGCACTGCAATAGAGATTCTCGTTTATCTGAGGCCATCGTGGTCCAATTTGCGTGTGTAATTGGGGGAAGCTGTGATGGGGAATCACTTGCGGACGTAATTAAACGATAGGGGAGTGCCGCCGGTGGAATCGACAAATGTACGAAGCGACCTTTGTACGTTGAATTTCATTGTGATTGTCTCGTTATTGTGAGGTCAATGTATACATAAATATAACTATATAGATAGGTAGTGTGTTTAGATTAATATCCCTGTATGGTGACATTTTACGAATACAGTGAGTTAATACCGATTGTTATTTTTCTTTTTTATATTTAACTTTTTTTTTATTGCTTATGGTGGCTAACGAGCAGACAGCACACCTGATGATAAGTGTCACTGCCGCCCATGGACCTTTGCAATACGAAGGGTATAGCTAGGCTGCTGCCTACCAATACAAACCCCAAACCCACCCCAGCACATTGTCATTACTCAGGCGTCGATTTTCTGTGAGAGTGTGGTACCTAGGACGGACCGGCCCGTGGCTGTAGACAGAGAACTGTCCATAGCGTAGTCCTACCACTATTTTTTTTTATTATATATACATTACTACACCAAGTTAGTGGCCAGCAGAGATCTCTTGTGATACTAATGAAGCTAATTGCGATCGCCAATCCATCCGCAAACGTGGCGATTATAGAATTAATTTGTAGATAGGCGTATATTCTACAAAAAAAAACTTTAATAGGGTAATCAATTACAAAACTATATTCACATAAAAATATTTTATATATATTTTTATTGCAGTGTTCATTAATGCCGAGTTCTTGCCATTATCAAATATCATTTTCTTACCACTATTAAAATTTACTTAAATTACTGAAATTTAGCATTTAACATGCATCTAGCATATTTATTAAAACTCTGATTATTACACATGGGACTCCGATCCTACTCCTATAGGAAATCCGTAATAAATTACTTACACGTCTCCTAAAATAATACGAGCCGCAAATTGAATGTCACACGACAGCTCACACTTGTCTAAGTGGTAGGATGATATTAACAGATTTCCAATAGGTGTGGGTTCGAGTCCCACGTGTGATATTAATTTTTCGTCCGTAACCAAGTTTTTGCGATTTATCATGTCTATTTTAATAACATAGGAATATCAGCAAAACATACAATTTCCGGCTTCCATAAAGAAAGTTTTGTGACTGACCACTCGCTGATCAACAGTGAATCAATAACTAGAAAACACTAAATGTGTGAAGCCCAGATTGCTATACAGATATCTTAATGTTCATCATCATCATCATTTTCAGCTTATCGCCATCCACTGCTGGACGTAAGCCTGGTTCATGTTACACCAAAGAGTACGGTCTTGTGCCGCTTGCGTCCGAAGACTCCCTTCACCAAGTCGTTTGTCCACCTAGTGGTCAGGGGGCGTCCTACACTGCGTCGTCCGGTACGTGGTCGCCACTCTAGAACCTTTCTTCCCCAGTGGTTGCCGGTTCTTCGAGCGATGTGGCCTGCCCATTGCCCCTTCAGCGTTTTAATTAACGTGCTATGTCGGTTACACCCGTCCCCCGTCCCGTCTTCTGCGGATTTCTGTTGTTCGGATTCTATCTCCCAGAGGAATCCCGAGCATAGCCTGCGCCATAGCACGCTGAGCGACTTTGAGCTTGGTTATAAGCCCTATATTTAGGGATCACGTTTTCGTGTCGTAAGTCAGCATCTTAATATTAGAAAAAGTTTATAAACAACCAAGAATGAGGTTCTTTTTTGTTTTTATCTCATGGAAATCCTACTACTGGGCTCGAATCTACACCATAATGGAAAAGAACTTAATTTACTATATCTCGATAATCAAACGGCTTGCTATAGGGTTACATTTCGAGGTTTTCTGCTGTTATAGTATTTTTTATCTCCGTAGACATATTCTACAGTAGTTAAAAAATGTGCAGTAAGCGACGAATTGTACTCTCATCCCCTCAAAAAAGTCCAAGATTATAGAGTCATTACGTAGCATGGATTATTAAAGTAAGAAAGTAACAATAAATGTTTAAGTTAGCAATTAACTTGGACTAAAGTTTAAGATCTTAAAATGTTCGCACACAACTTGAAAATATGGTCCGTCTTTGTTAAACCGTTCAATATAATTGAATTAGCTTGTTTGTTAAATTTTGTCCAACAACAAAAGCGGGCCCCCACTCCCTGTGGATCAAGTGGAATCAAAAATTCAATGGCTTTTAGCTGGTGTCAGCAAATTGTTCGTATCAACGCGATACCAGATATATAACGCAATATTATTGTTTGAATTTTGTATCTACCGAGCATTTACTTTGTGCATTTTGTAATAGATAATATTATTAATACATATATTTCTAGTGTTTTTTAAATATACAATGTATTTTTATTGCTTCAATTCAGTATTTCAATGTATATTAGTTTTGAAGCAATAAAAATAGTATTCAAGAATACAATCACAAATGAAAACAAAATACTTTAGTATTGTTGTAAATTTGTTTTGTGTATATAAGATGATATTTGATGTTTACGCGAATACTACACATTTGAACTAAAACTATTTTTACGGATTCTATGGTGCATTTATTTGATTTTGAATTTTATTTGATTTTGAATTCTCATGGTCACGGGAGGACCTATCGTGATCATGAACGCTGTAAATCAAATACAAACGCGATAAAATCCGTAAAAATAGTATAATATATAAAATATTTTTATCTTATTTATAGTATACTTATACTTCTTAAAGGTCTAAGATTCATAAGATAAATATAGAAAATCATAATTTGTCCATTTCCATCCATCCACCAGCCTTAGCGAGGGAGAATAATTTCGAAATTGCTGAGCTTGCTCGACGATAGGGTATTCGCAGTTGGTTTTATAATTTCCCTAGAAGAGTGTTTCAGTACATTCTTCTAGAGAGTTTAGTTGATAATTATAACTCCTACGTAAAATTAAGTTAATAGAGACTTATTACGTTCTAATCTCGTTATATTTTATTATATATCTCCTTCTATATATCCCTCATTACTTTATATATCTTCTTCTACTAAAACTATATTCATAAGAAGAGTCTGAATAATCTATCGAGGTACAGCCAAAACTACTGGTATCAAGCATGTAAAATTTTAAATACTGCTTCCTTTTATGACTTAGGGTACTAAGAAAGTACTTTTGGAAATTTAAACGCTAAGGTTTACTTTATAGCTAATCGCTTTCCCTGTGATGATGAAGTAGGAATACAATTCATCACATATTTTGCCCTTAGGTGTTTTATAAGGTAAATACGGGGTATAACATGCATATAATATTTATTCAAAAAAAAGCAAATTCGAAGTAATCAACACACCTGACCAGCGTGGTACAGTGGGTCAATCTTGCGCCTGTTGTGGAGGCTTGGGCATCATGATGGTATATTTGTGTAAGGAAATGCTTATGACGAAACACTGAAGGAGTAAAAAGTATATAGCTAAATAAACTCAGCCTATGAAATGATCTCGAAATTTTGCAAAGCCTTTCTAAGAAACATTTATACACTTAAACGCTTAACTAATAAGTATTTCTTTCAAACAGTCACATAAAGCTACCACAAGCGCTGGAATACTTTCTACAGACGCACATAGTTCACAGACCGTCCTCTCAACAATTCCTTTAAACGACACAAAAAAAAACCCGATAAGTGGATAAAAATTCGCGAACAGAATAAATATCACGGAATACTTTTTGCTCCGTCCTCGATCGTTATTTATTATTTATGGAAATAGACCTGGAAACTCCATCGGGGGAAGGTCGTCATATTTTTCTTAAAAAAAGTAATGCCCCGTCGTTGCGGCACGCGTTTGTCATGCAAATTTATGCGATCCGTTTTAGCGTTCGTTTTTAAACCGATAGCGATTTCTAGACGGAATATTCAATCGGATTGTGAATAAAAAAATGTATTTTATACATTAACGTTTGGAGGTTATGTTTGTACGTCACGAAGTAATGTTAAATACGCTCGTAAATTAGAAAGTATCGAAACGAGGGGCAGTCATGTAATGAGTACAAGATTGAATTAACTCGCGGCAACAGCGAGTCGAACGAACGCATTTGTCATCGTACAATGTAGTATCATTTTATAAATGCTACCATTTGCTACCTAGTATATTTGTTCCTGTATTAAACGATAGTTTTTGTTTTATATTTTGCTACCTTTTCACCTGAAGAAGTAAGGAGATGTGTAACATGCTACATTTCGAAGTACATTTTTTTTTTGTTTTATTTATTGGTAGTGTCGTTATGACATTTTTTAGTGCTTGTAGTGCCAAACGAGTAAACAGTACATCTGATTATGAATATTACTATCGCTCAAACACAACCCAGAAATATCGGCCTCCGGCTTCCTCGTTCACTAAAAGAAATTACAACAGCACATTGCCACAGCTCAAACATTGATTTTCTGCTCAGTGTGGTACTACCCCAGACAGACCGGTCCGCGGCTGTAGACAGAGAACTATGAATAGTGTGGCCCTACCATTACTACGCTACATTACGTGATTGTGAAGGGTTATGAGTTGGGGTAGTTCCTTGTGTAATAAATAATAGAATAAGAATAGAAATAGCGCTACTTCTTGCTTGACTATGGCAGTCATAGTCATCATCTAAAGGGCACCTTTATTCTAGAAGAGTGAACAGTGGGTATTTCACGGGAAATGTAATTCCTATACCACACTATAATTACCCACTCATTTAACAAGTGTGGTGACCATGGCATTCCTTTCATTTCGGCAGACGGCTGAATTCAAGAATGACCTAGCTGCAGACACTATAATATATAAACTAATGAACTGATGAAACTAGTATCAGAATTCGCATGAGAAAATAATGTTTAGCGATACTTTGATCTCTTCATCATCATTATCTTCATTTAGCTTTCCACCGGTTACCTCAAAACTTAACCCTCCCTTATAGAATGCAATCATTCATTAAACGTTCCATGCACGTAAAAAGTACGACATGAAATAGTACGTCTACTAGAACGGAGCGTAGCAGTACCGGCAAAATATACTAGTTAACTTGTTGGCTGTCCGCGTAAGGCACGCGACGGTTCTGGCCGATGATGGAACGGTTAATTGGGCATAATCGCATATTTTTCAATGCAAAGGATATTATTTTACCTGACACGTTTCTAACATAATAATAGTATAAAAATATGTATTGGTCAGAAAACTTAATGTTTGAAAACATAATGAGTTTTTGTAAATAAGTTTTAATTATAACGAAACACTAAAGGTCTATAGTGTTAGATTATTGTTCAAGAATGTTGAATGTTCCCGCTATTTCAACCATTTTGGACGAACTTGCTAATTTGTCCTTTGATTCAAAGTTTCAAGTTGTGAGATTTAATCAAAGTTACTTTATCTATTTCGACATGACTTGCTTCAAGTTCCTGTCCCACAAACATAACTGGTTTGTATAATTAAGTTTTGTTGAGGTGGTGGAACAATGACAAATATATTTTGAGACAAATATTTGATCATTTGTATTTTAAATGTTTATATTATAATTCAAGATCTTCTATTATTTGAAAGTAAAAGAAGAGAAACATTCATTTTTAAACTGATATTTGGCAAGAAAGAAAGATTTTTTTATTATAACGAGCCAATTGCCATACAACTTTAGTATCCATAAACTAACATATAATAATTGATTGTCATAAAACGACCCATCTCAGTATATTACAGACAGAAATCTGCAATGATCTTCCATGGACTCGTAATGATGACGTCATGAAACATGACTGAATTACATACAATTAAAAAAGAAACAAAAATACATACATATGAATACCAATAATTAGACTACCACTAAACAAGAAAAGGTAACTTATAAAATAAAATATCGAATTACCGAACGGACATTGGCAGAATATTAATGTATTACAACATTGGCGCCATTTATATTTACCGTAACCAATTTCCGTACATTGTTTACGTAATCAATTTAATAATTAATTAGTTGACATAATAATAATGCTGCCGTCTAGATAAGTAACTCACAAGAAAATAATATGATATACATAATATATAATGCGGTGCGAGTTTTTTGACATAATCATAAAAATTTAAATAACGTTTTGCATTTTTGCTGAAGACGAAAAATATAGAGGTGAGTAAAAGCAAAATAAATACATAAAACTGTAAATAAATACATTAAATCCAATCATAACATAGAATAAAAGTAAGACTGATATAAGTTAACATTTAAAAAAATTCATCCTTCTAGCCGTGTGGTGACGGAGTAGGAATACAATTCACCACCCCCTATCTTACCCGTGGGTGATTGTAAGAGACGACTAAGGGATATAAAACGCATATAACATCTATGCAAGAGAAGGAAAATGCGAAACAAAACTCTGTACCAACACGTCTGACCAGCGCGGTATAGTTGGTTAATTTCACTCCCATTACGGAGGAGGCCCAAACCCAACAGTGGGACATACGAGTATATGGGCTGTGATGATGATGATGATGATGGAAAAAAATAATTTCTTTTTGTTAAAAAAATTAATATCATTAACCATTGTGTGCTCTCTGATCTTTGCGCAAAAGAGCAATAAATTATTTTTCTTTTCTCTTCCCAATAGTAAGAAAAATAATTAAAGAAAATAAATTGAAAAATAATATACCAAGTTGTTCAAATATAATTGGCATAACAATTTATATTAAGGTTCTCTTCTCTTGAAATAGGTTTCAATAAGATAAAATTTGATACAAAATAATAACTAGTACTTGGAAAACTAATTTACTATCACGGCTATATATATATATATATATATATATATATACATACATACATACGTATCATCACGCCATATCCCTTGCAGGGTAGGCAGAGAGAACAGAGTGCCAGAGAACTCTATCTCTGCATACTTCACTCGCTTCCTCAACATTCATAATTCTCTTCATACACGCTCACCGGTTTCGGAGACTCTTGACTCCACCTTCCTTCAGTACATGACCGATCTGGTCTAGGTAGGTTAGTCTCGGTCTCCCTCGGTACCTACATCCTTCCACTTTCGCATTGTATATCTTCTTAACCAGACGTTCGTTCGGCATTCTTTCCACATGTCCGAACCATCGGAGCATGCCCTTTCGCATCTTTACACCAATACTCTCTTTTATACCTACTCGCTCTTTTACGTCGTCGTTACGAATGCGGTCGGTCAGCCTAACTCCACAGATTTCCCGCAGAGATCGCATTTCGACCGCATTAATTTTACTTTCATACTCTTTTCTGCATACTCAACTCTCGCTTCCATACAGTAATGTTGGGACAAGCACTGCGTTATGTATTGCTACACGTGCCTTCTGGCTGAGGTGGTGGCTGCCGAGAAGTTGCCCCAATGCTCCATTCACTCTATTTCCCGCATTCACTCTTCGCTCTATATCAGTGGTGTACCTTCCATCTCGGCTAAATCCACATCCAAGATATACAAATTCATCCACTTGCTCTAGTACATCATTACCTATTGTTACTCTTACATCTGTTCTGGCTTCATCTCTTTCAAAGACCATTATATTGGTTTTGCTCACATTCACGCGTAGACCCCTTTTCTTACAATCTTCTGTCATTGTGTCGACTAGGGTCTGCAGGTCAGTCGCTGACTGTGCCAGCAGGACTGCATCATCTGCATAAAGCAGAGCAGTGACCACTGAGTCGCCCATCTGGACTCCCACATTCATATCGTTCAACCTTTGGAGACATTTATCCAGATATATGATAAACAGCCTGGCTGACACAACGCACCCCTGCTTAACGCCGATATTGACGTCAAACCAAAGCGACATTCCATCATCCAGCCGCACACAGGCTCTACAGCCCATGTAACTGGACTGCACAGCCTGTAGCAGTTTACCGTTAATACCATACACCGGTAAAATGTCCCAAAGTTCCTTTCGTACAACCGTGTCAAATGCTCTCTCCAGATCCACAAAACTGCAGAAAACCCTCTGATCTAGAGCCAGATGCTTCGCCAAAATGTTGCGCAGAGAGAACACTTGATCCATGCATACCCTTCCACTCCTGAAACCTCCTTTTGTCTCACACAATAAACCATCGGACACCATCCTCATTCTCCTTTCAATAATTTTACCATACACTTTTGCTGCCAAACTGGTCAAGCTTATGGCTCTGTAATTTGCGCAGTCATAACGTGAACCCTTGTTTTTAAACAAAGGCACGATGACTGCGCTATTCCAGTCCCCGGGAACCATTCCCGAGCTCCAACATAAATTGAGGAGCAACAGGAACGCCTCCCAGACACAGGAGCCACCAAGCTTGATCATCTCGGCAGACATGCCATCGGAGACACGCCGCTGTCGAATGTTGTTCTACTAAACCACATGCGACACCGGCGTCAACCGTAGCATCCGCATACATATCGCCATAATATTCACTCCATCGGCTTAACACTTATATATATATATATATATATATATATATATATATATATATATATATATATATATATATATATATATATATATATAAAATCGGTCATGTACTGAAGGAAGGTGGAGTCAAGAGTCTCCGAAACCGGCGAGCGTGTATGAAGAGAATTATGAATGTTGAGGAAGCGAGTGAAGTATGCAGAGATAGAGTTATTTGGCACTCTGTTCTCTCTGCCTACCCTGCAAGGAATATGGCGTGATGATATGTATGTATGTATGTATATATATATATATATAGCTATAATATACGTAGAAATGTTTTCACTGTACGAATGTTTCTAGAAACACAAGTACGATCGTATGGAAAGGTATTATTATGTTTAATTAGAGAGAACGACTTCCATAATGGCACCATTTGCATGATAATAATTGCACCGGGAGCATTAAATATCGATTACGATAAAATCACTGTATAGACGGAGTACTAAGAGCAAGATGTTACAAATGTACTACAGATTTGAGTCTTTTTAACGACAGACTTGTACAATTTAACCTACTAATTGATTTTTTTTAAAACTTTCATGTGTTATGTGCCGTGTGGAAAGTAAGAAAAGATTCTTTTACGACTCAAAATTATTTATTATATGTATAGCATGCCTACTTCGTCACCAAAGTACAATTTATTGGTAATTAAATTTACTCACTAAAAATAATTTTACCTTATGGTAATGGAGTAAGAATAAGATATATAATATGCACACAACGTCTATGCAAAATAAGGAAAACTCGAAATAAAACCCTATACCAACACGTCTAACCAGCGTAGTACACTAGGTCATTTTTTCTACTATTATACTTGAGCCTGAGGCCAATAGTGGGATATATGAGCTGAGATGATGATGATGGAGTAAGAATGTAATTCTGGTGATTTAATCTCCAATATCTTATCTGTGGGTGTTGTAAAAGATGACTAATAATATAATTGGCATGTTTAACCAGCGTGTTATAATAGATCAATTACCCTCATATTGTGCAGGAGGGTCAAGTCCAACAGTGGGACATAAATGAGCTGAGATAATAATGGTGATGAAAGTGTTATTGTGTGTAACTTTGACTGCAAAATTTTGATAGTAAAGAAATGAATTGATATCAAACGTAAAGATGTTGAATGTCTAAAGAAATTTGTTTTGAAACAGCACACGAAGAAGCACAAAAATTCCTGTAAAATACGCGTTTACGTTATAACATGTATAATTTATTTTAAAAAACCTGACTCTCCTAATTAGTAATAACAAAAAAGAATACTTGTAATATATATTTCCTCACCTAGTATTTTGAGATAAGACTAAATAGAATTTTCCATCCATTTTTCAATCGATGTGTGCTCTTCAATATAGGTCTTCCCATAGAGGTGGGGTAATATACTTTCACTTACTAATGTATCATTCTTAATCCTCAAATATAGACTTCGTTAAGATCTGTCATATCCGTGGTGCTATACTGCATGGCTTCTCTTATTTATTAGTTTGTTATTCAATTTCTCTTCATTTCTTTACTTTACATAGAAGGGAAGAAGATTTTCTAAAGCTTACTGTTTTTTTTTTCTAATAATTTGTTGCAAGTCCTAAGATAGTCTAAAGATCATTAAAAGCGTTTCTTGGGACTTCCTGGGAGTCAAACTTCAGTGTGATTCTTAATTATACAGACTGTTGTGGATCCCAGGTTATAAGAGTTACAGTGGTGGAAACGTGTAATGGGATTAGTACCAACAGAAGTAATATAATTTCTTAACTACACGGGGAAGAAGAATTTTAAGTAGCTGTTATTTAGTAAGAGAGAAATGAGGGAGGAATACAGGAATACTGAGGGAGGAGTACTCCTGTTAAGGCTTCAAGTCATTCCCGAACGTTTCCTAGCCTAAGCCAATCCTAATCTATTATTCAAACACCCAAATATTCGAAATTGTCTGTGGCACCACCAAAGCAAATCGAGTTCCGGTTTAACGCGGCGAGCCACCGGTCGCAAATATTATGTGTGTAAAATTATAAAAGAAAAGAGATTAGCTGATGCGTGAGGACCTTACTGATGCCAGACCAAACGCTCCTTAAGGAAGATTTTATTCTTCTAACACGGAACTTTCAGCGCAAACTTTCATCTTCATGTGTCCATAGTCTTTATGTCATTTCGGCTTCTCAAACGTAATGAAAATATTGATTAATTTATCAAAGATTAAGCTTTTTCTCAAAAAAATATCAAGCACTGTCTGGTTTTTAGGAAAATAATTATTTTTCCTGTATAAAATATATCTTATATTAAATAAAGTTATATTTAGGTATGCCATCTTCACAGAGAGCTATTAAAGAACTAGAAATATCGTTATGAGCCGTGACCAGCGACAAGCATGTACGCGGGTCGAAGTGGCCCGCCCTCCCCGGGGGAAGCGCCCACGACCCTTCTAATGCGAAAATGAATTATGACCCACCATAATAGCACTCGTTATTAAATCATACCGTCTGTTTAGGTAACTAAGTTGTTATTTTTTTCTGCGAAATAACGTATTTCTCTGTACATCTTTTAAATTAATACTGCATATATTTCTAAGTACTTCATGTATCCTAATTTAACGCGTATTTAAGATTCTATTACGCTAAGAAAGTATTGTATTTTTGTAGTTATACATTAAGAATATAATATCTCACCATCTCCTACTCTGATGGGGTGCAGTAAAAACTATTAATAGAAGATCAAAATAATGGTCAGCTACGTCGTCATCATTCTCCTACTCTTATCCCAATTACTTGGGGTCGATACAATATGTACTCTTTTTTCATAGTACATATTGTAAAAGTAATTGACAATAGTTTTATGACCGACCGCCTGCCAGACGTCAACACTCCTTGGTAATGTAATTGTTGACCAAACGGCATCAGATGGAGTTGGCACAGGTCGTTATAAGGCTCTTAGTTGTCTTTTATAACATCCACGAGCAAAGTAAGAGTTGGTAGTGTTCGTAGCCGCCACCACACAGCTGATCAGCAACGCCATATGGTTAACAATTACATTTATTTAATTATACCAAGGAGGTTTCACGTTGGTTAGGCGGTCGGTCATAAAACTATTGCAATATGTACTATGAAAGAAAGACTATATATTAGATCGAATCAAATAATTGGGATAAAAACAAGCCGATGATGATGTTTGATTCCGTCTGATATTTATAATGATTTATTTATGATTATATTAATATTAGTCCAGTTAAGACATGTCAATTGTTGTAATTTCGATGTTAAAACAATTGTATTTTTATCAAATTCATTAAATAAATACTTGTTCAGAGGCGAAATGAGATTTATGTCCATCAATTTTATGTTTGTGAAGTCCCGCGAGAAATAAATATTTATACTAAAAAAGAAAGAATAATATTTTATTCCAGTAAAAGTTACAGCAAAATGAGACACTTAAAAGAACAAATATAAATCATTATCCTATTATAAATAATAAAAAAAATTTCTTGCCGGCAAAAGTAGCCAGCGTGATGACAAGAGAGTTGATAAGTCATCCATCGCTGATGTTCAATTAGCACCCCACATGAGTTATTTAATTTTATTGCTCTTGGTGGCAAACGACCAAGCAGCTCACTTGCCACTTGCCACTGCTTAGCTGCGGTTGTAGACAGAAACACTGTGAACAGCGTGGTTCTACAATTTTATATGTATATAATCCGTGTGTATTTAAATCAACGCGTAAAAGTTAACGAAATAGCTACGTAGATATATATATATATATATATATATAGTAGGTGCATATTGTGAATCATATATTTTTATCCATCCTCTACCCCTATACATTTTATTATTTCAGGTTTTCCTTTTCTTGCAAGAACCTTTTTACACGGGCCACCGAAGACAAAGATCGGGTACCGGAGGCCCGCTCGCACGGCGAAGAGAGGTGTTTGCAGGGTGGGTCTATGGGGTTGCGCGCCGCCTCTGTCGTCGCCCCGGACCGATTTAGCGGGGCGCGACCACGTCCATAGCCCACCGTAAAAAAAAAATTGGAACCTTTTTACACTCGTTAATTAATTTTAAAAATAGAGGAAAGGAAGGATTACTGACTATAGTATTATTAAATAATTTGAAATGCATTATTTGATATGAGGTATATCTGAATATACGTTTCGCGAAGTATTAATTTTTTAAAAGCACATCGTTTAACAAGTAGTTGTGCTATTTGCCATTTAAGAAATTTTAGCTGCGCGCGGAGATTTTAATCGTTTCTTCCTTAATAGGCTAACGATAGGTATAATGTAAAATTTTAAAAATACATAATAAAAAATGTGTATAATTATAACTCTTTCTTGATCCCTTCAAAGTAAAAACACAACAGCATAAAAAAATTATAGCCAAGTTTTAACGATAATATCCTAAAGTATTGTACACCTAAATCAATAAAGATTTTTTATGTAACAACTTTCAACATCTTTACAAACGATGCCTTTGTTCACAGCTGTCAAAAACATAAAATACAATATAATTGGAAAATGGGTAGCACTTTGTTTTCAATAATTATTTCTTGAATTTGGAAAAGGTATTGCAATGACAGCGGAGTCTAAAGGGGAGTGGAGTCATTGTTCATTCCAGTCAGAATTATATATTTTTGATAAATCTCCTTTACCCTAGACTCCTCAAATAGTAAAATTCCGTAAGCATAAATATTGGAATTATTATTTTTAGAACGATATTATAATTAATATCCAAATTTGTAACTTCAATTTTGAAACTATTTCATAAGAATAATTTAATTGAAATAGTACCTTTCATCGCATTTATATACAAGCAAGTACCAGTGATACATCTATAAGAGTTTCTAGGCAGTTTCTTTGTTTTCATAAATCTGTTGATATTGTAATCTGAATATAGAGTTGATTGCCGACAATTATACTCGAGGCTGAATCGGTCCACAGTCTTGTAAGATGTATCTGTGTATGTCGGATTTCTCATTGCCCATAACGGGGCGATGTCTCGACCATACATACCCCTTCATCATCCCAAGATGATGTTTTAATGCCAACATGAAAACCGAGATGATGAAAGGGAAATGTAGACAATACGGAACAGATATCAAAGAATCAGTTTCAGTGGCACTCACAATCGGTTGTGAGGGGAAATCTGGTAGATTATCGGGTCCCGCATTACTCTTTCTTCGTAATATGAATATAATATATGCCAGAGAAGAAGCAAAACTTGAAATAAAGCTCTATAACAACCCATTCGACCAGACTGGTATAGTCAATTTTCATCCCACAATAGAGAAGGCTCGAGTCCAACGGTGGGACATATATAATTATCTTCATTACTTTTTCTTTCATGTTTCTCCAATTGAATGTTAAAACGATGTGTACCTACGGTAAATAAATAAACATCACATATATATTTTGACCTTGTGCTAGAAATCCTTCGAGGTATATACCGAGGTCGGTTATTATTGTACCTTTGTTAGTTATATTCGACGAATTGAACACAATGTAGTAAGGTCCCTTTTATTTCTGCAGACTTTATTTAATTAAGTTACACTTGTGTGGTGTATTTAATTTTAAGGTCAGTGTATTGTAAGACTATTTATTTATATATTCCTTTCTTTTATAATTATATTTTTTAATATCATTATGAATAATTAATAATATTTATATTTATTTTATTATCCGTGTGGTGACGGAATAAGAATACAATTCCCCTCCCCTATCTTACCCGTGGGTGATCGTAAGAGACGACTAAGGGATATAAAACGCATATAACATTTATGCAAGAGAAGGAAAACTCGAAACAAAACCCTATAACAAAACGTCTGACCAGCGTGGTACAGTAGGTCAATTTCCCTCCCATTATGGAGGAGGCACGAGCCCAACAGTGGGACGTGTGTATGAGCTGAAATGATGATGATGAATAATAATATTATAATATCTTTAAACGAGCAAATTTGCCGTGTGGTGACGGACTAAGAATACATTTCACCACCCCCTATATTACCCACGGGTGCCGTAAAAGACGATTAAGGGATATAATATGCACATGGCATTTGCGCAAGAGAAGTAAAACTCGAAAGAAAAAGCTACACCAACTGACACGTCTGAACAGCGTAGTGACACTCACCGGAAATAGGCACTACCTATTTTCGGTGTGTGTCGTACAGATTATGTTAGTTCGGACACAGTCGTTAATTATCTTAAATTGTTATAGTATTTAAAACTAAGATGGAATTATTGTATCTATTTATTGTTGAACTAAATAAAATTATTATCAATTATTATTATTATTTTGTATATTTCTATATTTGTATATTGGCCATATATTCAGAATCTCGACAACTGTAACCACGATTTTCACTTATTTTAGTATGCAGGAGGTTTCAGGGACTATAAGTCGATTTAGCTAAGTTTCATTTATAGAAAATATCCTTTTATCAGTGTTTTCAGCCAATGAAAAAATATAATTAGAAAATGAAAGTAAATATGGTTGCTGTCATCAAGAATGGATATAGCTCATTTAGTAAATCTAGCAGTCTAATCTAGATAGTCCCGAGTCGATCTTTGATTCCCTTTTTTTATGTTTTTTTTGTGTTTTTTCTATTTATTTATTCATTATTTAATCAATTATTTTTAAGATATAAATATATTTTCCAAACGCCACAATTTAGTTAAAACAAATATCAAACTAAGTTCAGTCACTTAGATATGGTGCTTTCATTTTCTCCGTGTGGTGACGGTTAAAGAATTTACTTTGAATTTACTTTGTTGAATTTACTTTGTTTTTAAGAATTTAATTCACCGCCCCCCTTTCTTTTCTGTAGGTGATTGTAAAAGTAGACTAAGGGACGTTAGTATATAACATCGTAGTGGAAGGAAAAATGAAAATTAAACTCTATACCAACTCGTCTGATCAGCGGGATATAGTAGACCAATTTACCTTCCACTGTGGAGATGGCACGAGCCCAGCGGTCGGACATATATGTTATGATGTGATGATATTTTTTTTTGTTTTAGAGTGTGTATTTTTGTTCTTTTATTAAATTTATAATAATTTGATTGAACTGCTGGTATTGATGAGTTGCCCGCCGAGCTGGCTACGGACGTCAATGATTCGGTACCAGTGGACGGCTCAATGGCGATGGGGTGGGAATACGGTGGGTTATGGGGCCACGCGCCGCCTGTTCGTCACCCCGGACGGAACGAACGGCACGGATGTACCTACATTTTATGCTATACTAGCTTCTGCCCGTGGCTTCGCTCGCGTAAAAGATTACTGTCCTAAAGTTTTTCATCCCTTATTTTTATTGTACAACATGTTAATGTCATATTTATTTATATCTAATCAATAGCCTAAAAATAAGTTTGAAGCTTCAGTTTGTATAGCAACAGTAAGAAACGTTTTATAGAAAATCATTGAATTGTACAATACATTTGATTGATAAAATACGTACGAAGTATATTTGTGAGTGGATGTAAACGTTGTGAGGTAACAAGGTTCCACTCGAGGGTAGCTCACATACTTGGATCATCGAATTTGTAAAAAATGTGTTATCGTGCACGAATTGAGAATTTGTGAATCGCTCACGATGTGATTACTGTACTGGCAATAAAAATGTTTTATTTAAGTATAATGACTACTCTGATGATATGATGTACTAAGTGTAGTGGGTTCGATTCACATGCAGGATGATAGTTTATATAATGCACAATTATTTGGTGTAATATGTGTCCGTTAATTTTATATGTAAAATCGCCTGTCATACAAGAATATAATATATATTTAATCCTGTACTAGATAGTTATTATTATCGTTTCAGCTCATCATCATCATCACAGCCCATAAATGTCCCACTGTTGGGCTCGGGCCTCCTCCGTCATGGGAGGGAAAGAGTCTTCCTTCTCTCGCATAAATTTTGTATGCGTTTTATATCCCTTAGTCGTCTCGTACGATCACCCACGGGTAAGATATGAGGTGGATAATAGTATTCTTACTTCGTCATCACACGGAAAAGATATCATTTACCAAGGAAATTATCCTCCTCATATTATTCTAATATATCTAAACTCAGAACAAAAATTTATAGATTACAGTAAGTATTGTTCATGTGTGATTGTAAGAGATGACTAAGGGACATAAAACTCTTAGTGGTCTCTTACATTTTTCATTCTCAAAGCCAATTATTAATACGAATGAGTTGGACTCGCGCATGAAGAGTTTCGTACCATTATCTATATAAACCGCAAAAAAACATTTCTATTGTATGGGAGCCAGAGCTCTATTGTATATATTTGTTTTATTTTAATTTATTTCTGTATGTCTGTCCGTGTGGTGATGGAGTAAAAATACAATTCACCACCCCCTATCTTACCCATGGGTGATCTTACGAGATGACTATGAGATATAAAACGCACATAACATATATGCAAGACAAGGAAAACTCGAAACTAAACCCTAACCAACACGTCTGACCAGCATGATATAGGTCAATTTCCCTCTTATTATGGAAGAGGCTCGAGCCCAACAGTGGGACATATACGAGCTGAGATAATGATTGTCCTGTGAGGAAATTGAACATAGAACACTGACATGGTGGGTTTAAATGACTATATATAATATAGTTTAAAGTTAATTGTGTTTTACTATTAATATGCACTTATAGACTACTATTAGACTGCACAGATGGCGTAGTGGTTAAGATACCGACCTTCCGTGCTAGTGCCGTGGGTTCGATTCCCACGCAGGACAATACTTTGTGTGATCCACAAAGTGTTGTTCTGAGTCTGGGTGTAATTTGTCTGCGTTAATTGCATGTTTGTAAAGTCCCCCGCAATACAAGGTTTATTTCCTTAGTGCAGGGTGGTGTAAAAAAAAAAAAAATTTTTTTTTATAATATTCACGTACAAAACTTGTATTGTATGAGTAATTTAATTTACTGTGAATGATTGAATTTAGTACTGTGTGTAGTTGAATCGTATTGTAGTACATTGAATGGGAGCCAGTTACTGTACACCGTTAATATATTTTAAACATTAATATCTAATATCAATCAAAATAGATTTTGACATTTGAAATCAAACTATTTTTACAGATTCTATCGCGTTTGCATTTGATTTTTAATTTCCCGACGTTTCGAACACTTTACAGTGATCATGGCCACGGGAGAACTAAGGTGTCTTATGTCGAAAAGTCATCGTTATTACAGAAATTTATATCTACCCGCGACAGTATCAGTTAATAAAGTTTGACCCACATATAATAGTTTGACTCATATAAATTCAAATGATTGAAATTTAGCATTTAATATGCAGCGGTGGCAGCATGATTGGGATGGATTTCCAATAGGTCTGGGTTCGAATCCCACTTTTTACATCATTTTTCGCTTCGTAATCGTATTCATATATAATTTCATTTTCACTACTGTTTATGAAATTTGAGCAAAAGCGATAACTAGTTTATATAAAACTAAAATATTTAAAAATGTGTACTTTCAAAATTATTGAGGATAGCAGGAGGCTCCTTAATATACCTCTTCGGAGGACCTCTCATCCGCTCAACCTCACTGGTAATCTTATTGTTTTCTCACTGGTAACTATAAAATTATGAAGGTATATTAACTTTTTAAGGGATATTAACTTTTTAAAGCCATGTCTATTTTTACATAAATCTAGAGATGAACTATATCTTAAAATTAAATATCCATCAATAATTTCGTTGACTTTTTATTTCGGTTAATTTCTGTGTATTTTTTGCTGTGGTAGCGGCTACGAATACTATCAATCCTTACTTCACTCGTAGATGTCTTTATAAAGGACTACAACATGTAAACTTGGGCCAATTCTCAAGGAAGATTGACATCAGACTGGTGGCCGGTTATTAAACTTTTACAATTTGTACGATAAAAGAAGAGTACATTTTACATTAACCCCAAATAATTGGAATGTAGTGATAAATTTCATGTAGTGACCCCCTATCTTACCCGTGGATGATCGTAAGAGACGACTAAGGGATATAAAACGTATATATAACATCTATGCAAGATCAGGGAAAATCGAAACAAAACCAACACGTCTGACTAGTGTGGTATAGTAGGTCAATTTCCCTCACGTTATGGAGGAGGCTCGAACCCAACAGTGGGACATATATGAGTTGAGATGAATTGGAATATAATAATACATACTTTCATTTCGAATCCAAGAGCTCAATATTAGCAGTCCAATACTTCAAAATTATATAACACAAAGAGTATCCACATAAAACTATGATGAGCAATTTGTTGGTAATGAGTTGTGAGTAGTACTCGTGCCATAACGGCGGAACAAAGAGGAAAATAATGTACATAATATTAGACAATGCCGTTTGATGAACTGGCTATTGTACGAACGTAAATTATTTTACGACGCTCTACGCAACTTAAGTATACTTAAGTATACGGTACGTTGGATAGAATGAGATGTATTTTGTAAATTATCTAATCTGTATTTTTCTTTACCTTTTTTTTTTAGATAATATCCAGCAGTAAGGAATAAATCCTTGTGTTGTTCTGATCTTAACAAAATTATAAAAGAAACGAAATTACTGGGGCTTTTGGCGGGCATATAAAAGTGTCATCTGCTGGTCTTGTACTGTATTCAATATCCTAATGTTTCAACGTGTTATATTAAATAGTTTTGATGGCATTTTATTTAATGTATTGCAGAGGAATTACTGTAATGTAGTGAATATGATATAAAAGTGCTTTGCGAATGTTTTCGTTTTGCACCAAACTTCCCAGAAGATATCATTTACAGTGTGGCCGTAGCACTATCGATGGCGATAAACTGACGGACAATAGTCATTGTTCAACATGAAGAGACTAACGCTGTTACTAATAATCTTTTACAAGCGACGTATACCAAGGTTATAACAATAACGTTACCAATAAACGCTATTTGGCAGTTCGTTTGTATACGTCTGTTATAAGGATTGTGTAAATTCTTTTGAATTTTATACAACTGTTATTCATCCTACGACCCTTGTTTAACTAACGGATAACCTTGAGTTTCTGGACTATATACTGCGTTTTAAAAATTTATATCTACAGATAATGGATTATTTACAATATTTCGATATGTTTGATGAATTAGACAGTGAAGAACCACAAAGAAAAAAAATCCTACAAAAATCGTTATGATCCTTTTACATTAGAGGAAAAGGAATTTCGAGCGAAATATAGATTTAGCAAAATATACACAAGAAATATTGTAGAATTAGTTAGATGCGACATTGAAAAAGAAAATGGTGGGGGTGGATTATCTGCAGAAATTCAACTGCACTCAGAACGTGGGCTCGATAAGAAGTACAAGACGATGCAACAGACAAAAGAATAACGAATATTCAAACAACCTTATTGTCTGTTGTCATTTGTGTTCGAAACCTTCCGTTCGTAAACGCGAAGTACGGTAAGTATAAAGCAAGACTTATTAATAATAAAGAAAATAATAGCCTTCGTTTAGTGGCAAACAATAATTTAGGCGTTATTTTTTAGTATTAAATAATTAAATTTAAGAGAATTTTCACATATTATTAAATTGAATAGTATTGAGGAATTATAGTTTTCGAACGTTAGTAGTGAATGTTGCCAGTAAACGTTGATTAGCAAATTTTTAAGTATCCTAAGCTTACACACTGATTATTAGTAAGAGCGGTGTGTAACGGTTATTCAAAGCTTATTCATTGATTAAGAACACAGCTATTAAACACTTGTTTTAAACATTTTTATTAGTAAAGCAGTAAAGATCTAAAGAAAATTATAACTTGACAATGTCGTTATTGTCAATGGCTCGTATAAATAATTGATTGCCGATACAAAAAAAAAGAAGAAGAACTAACTTTTCGCTCTCAAAAGAGTTTTTTTTAGACAATATATTTATTAAATAAAGCTAATGATTTTCGTTGTTTACGTGAGTATCACACATTTGACATATAATAATAATTATATTTGATTTTCTAATTATAAATAAACAGGAAAACTATGGGGCGGACGTGGGACACCTTAGTCTTCCCGCGACAATGAACTCTGTAAAGTGTTCGAGACGTCAGGAAATTAATACTCAAATATAAAAGCAATAGAATACGTAAAAATAGTTTTATTTCAAATGATGAGTGAATAACACTATTTTTAAAGACTATTCTGCGTACCTATATTTATTTATTTTTATTATGCCACTATTTCTAACACTTCAGGATTCTAGGTTACGGAAGAATTACAGTGTATTATCATCATCAACAATTCACTTACTATCAGACGCTAATACGCACTATATAAAAACTACTGCAAAGAAATGAATTCAGTTTTCCGCAATGCATCCCTAGAGTTTCAACATAAAATACAATATCATCTAGAATAAAAGAATAGCAATAAATCTTATCTTATCATATCCTAAAAATCTAAGTAATCAAAGCAGTGTAAAAAAATTACTATTGAATATTATTTGAAGCAACAAAATAACATATTAAAGGGAACCAAACCTCTCGTTATTTCATTGATGTATAAAAAAAAGAATCGCATGGCGTCCCTCAAAGTCTAAAAAGCAATAAACTCATAAATAACATTAATAAAAAAGCCATGTCATATAAATTTTCATTTCACTAAAACGACACCGACGTATAGAACTCTCGATAATTATTGTATTGCCGTTTTGTATTGAAAAGGCAATGTCGTTTACATAACGGCAATGCAGCTACTGTAAAACACATTTATATATGCGTCACTAAACGTCTTAATACAATACGATAAGGATCTTTATTGTTTGACAAGCTGTTATATCTAAGTGTGTAAATGTTTAAGCACAATAAAGGTGGCGTGACCACGCATATATTAAAACACAAATACCAACATTTTACCGACACAGCTGGTCCGCAGTCAACAATTTATTGATACAACGTGATTAACATCGGAAGGATATCGCTCGCATTGTTATTGCCTATTTAGCGGCCATTATATCAACCAACAAATTTTTCATATAAAATAAATTGATAAGTATCATTTTTATATTTTGTAACAGATAAATATTGTATAGTTATTCGTGTGGTGATAGAGTAACAATACAAATATCATCACTCACTACTTTCACGCGGGTGATCGCAAAGGAAGTTTAAGAGAAGCAGTAACATGCAAGAAAATAAAAATTCGAAAACAGCCTGCACTAACCAGCGTATTATAGTAGGTCAGTTTTCATCCCATTGTGGAGGAATCTTGAGCCCAGTAGTGGGATATATATATATAAGCTAAGATAATGATGATGAAATATTGTTTGAATTAACTGAACTACTTTTACAGATTCTATAGTGATTGTATTTGATTTTTAATTGCCCGACGTTTCGAACATTTTTTCAAATGGGCAATCTCTTTTAAAATATGGAAAGAATATTTGATATAATATAAGAGATTCAATTATTTTTTAATACCTTTAAAACACATGTTTCCTTCGGAAAGGAATAAACATGGATATCATAATTACATTTATGTTACTCTATGTAATTTTTCTTTGGGGTGATTGTTTAAGAATAAAATATATCACCACCCTTGGACTACTCACGAGTATCGTAAAATCGGCTGAGGAATCGAGAACAGGTAGCATCTTCCGTGGAAATTTATAACAGGGATTGCGACTTTCAAATTGCTTAAGAAATGTGGCAATTGTGGTATAATTTAGCCTTAGATCTTATATTCAGCGGTGAATGAATTATAAACCTAGCATTTGGTATAGAAAATTATATTTAAAAAAAACCACATCTCAGCTCACATACATCCCAGTATTGAATTCGAACCTCCGCCACAATAAGAGAGATATTGGTCTACTATACCACATTAGTTAAACGGGTTGGTCTAGTGTTTTATTTTGACTTTTTATTCTATTGTACAGATGGTATTTGCACATTCTCTTAGTCGTCTTTTAGGATACTCATGGGCATCATACATAAAATATTATGGAAATTTAACACATTATTTTTAAATAAGATATGATCATAAGACCACCACTACCAGTAATCGTATTTTTATGTCACCGGTCTAACAATAAAAATTAAATATTAATTTGATGAAATCTGTAGAACAAAATATCGATATAGTTTTACTTTTCTCAAGAGATACATTTCTCATATTTTTCTACAACGATTTTCTAAAGCAAATTTGCATAGGTTTGATGATAAATATACGGCTACGGTTTATATGTGACGTATTGTGACATTTCCTGGCCAGCGGGGAGCATCCCTTGTCAGACGCGACAAACTTACCACAAAATAGCTTCTATGAGTGACGTACGGTGCGAACCAACTATATTAAATGCTTTATTTAAACAATATTCACATACTTATGTAAACCTTTATTCAGTAACAAATGATAATCTTTTTCTTTGTTTACATATTCGATTCAAATATTTATACGATTTTAGTTGATTTAATTTTCAATTAAAAAAAGGAGGTTCAAAATTTGACTGTATTTTTTTTATGTTTATTACTTCAAAACTTTCGACAGGGTGAAACAATTTTGATGATTCTTTTTTTTTTTTTTTGATTCAACTGAATTTTATACTTTCCATGTGGTTCCAATTTGGATCGTTTCTGACAATGGGATCAATGAGAAAAGCATATAAGTCATACATAAATAAGTAAATGAAAGGAAGTCGGTTTTTTTTTCTTGGTAAAATTTTTAGTATTTTCTTTTTTATTTTCCTACCCGGGCTGGGCGTAATCTGTTACGTCGACGACACGCTTGTCACAGCCCGCGGTGGGACGCTGGAGGAAGTGGCAAGCCTGGCAACTCTCGGCACCGAAGAGATCGTCAGGCGGATCGAGGCGCTGGGGTTGAGGGTGGCCCTGGACAAGACGGAGGCCCTCTTGTTCCATGGGCCCCGCATGAGTCCACCCATCGGCGTTTCGATCACCGTCAATTCGGTTGACATCAGCATCCGGGCCCATATGAGGTATTTGAGCCTGGTGCTCGACGGGCATTGGTGGTTTCGGGAGCATTGCCGCAGGCTCGCTCCGCGGCTCGTCGGCGCGGCGTCCGCTCTTTCGTGGCTTATGCCGAACGTGGGCGGACCGAGCGCTACGTGCCGAAATCTGTAGTCGGGGTCGTCCGGTCGATGGCCCTGTACGGCGCACCGGTGTGGGCGGGATCCCTGACCGTCCGACTCAGGGCTCTTCTGTGGCGACCACAGAGGGCCATGGCGGTCAGGGCCGTACGCGGGTACCGCACGGTGGCGACGGAGGCAGCGTGCCTGTTGGCCGGGACTCCCCCGTGGGACGGCAATGCTCGCCGATTTGTATCGGCGAGTGTCGGGGGTGCAAGTGGGGGCCGTTGTGGTCTCACTAAGGGAGCTCACCGCCTGGCGTGTCGACGCCCGCCGAGACGTCATTGCTCGTTGGGCAGTCCAGCTGGAGAGGCCTCGGTTCGGTGTGCGGACTGTGGAGGCCTTCCGGCCGGTGCTGATGCAGTGGTTGGAACGGCGGCACGGGGTGCTCTCCTTCCGACTGGTGCAGGTTTTGATGGAGCATGGATGCTTCGCCAAATACCTGTACACGGTCGTCAGGAGGGAGAGTACACCGTCCTGCTACCACTGCGATTGCGACGAGGATACGGCGCAGCATACGCTCGAGGCGTGTGCCGCTTGGGCAGAGCAGCGCCGTGAACTCGTCGCAATCATCGGTGCCGACCTGACGCTGCCGACCATCGCCAGAGCGATGCTCGACAGCGTCAGGAACTGGGACGCGGTCGCAGCCTTCTGCAAGGCAGTAGTCTCGGGTATTCCGTCGGGCCGGCCACTGACGACAAGTTCACGCTACTCCAGTGGCCAGTCCAACGACGTAGGCGAGGTTCGTGGGTGGGTTACGGGTATGCGTGCGTACGCCCCTCTGTCGCCCCGGACGGAGTGGTGCGAGAAGAGCGCCGACCATAACCGACCCCTAAAAAAAAAATGTATTTTCTTTTTGCGGTGGACTATGGATGAGGTCTCGCCCCGGCAAGTTGATCCGGGGCGACGGAAGAGGCGGCGCGCGACCCCATAGACCCACCATGCAAATGTCCTCTCTTCGCCGTGCGAGCGGGCCACCAGTACCCGATCTTTGTCTTCGGTGGCCCGCCCGGCCGTAACTTTTTTTTTTATATCAGAGATAACCTTTATTCGAGAATATAATAAAATAGTTTTGTTTATTTTTTATTTAATTAGTATATAATAATAGCATTGTTTGCCTAAATTGTGAATATTTAATGCTTTTATTACCAATCAGGCAGTTCACTATACGCAGTTTTAGCGATGTACTTAAAATGCATAGTACAAGCCGACAGTCGAATCCTCTGCCTCTTTTTAATTTACATATGTTAAACCCAACTCCTCAATCAATAGAATACATTCTTATATAGAAAATAACGTTACGAATATACGGGCAAATATAAATAACACCCAGAATCAGAACAGAACAGTCTGTGAGTCTTGATTTCTTCTGTATAGGGATGACATCTGAACTGACCAGCTTGGAAGTCAACATTTAAACCACGGTATCTATGCATAATTTATTTTTTAATTCAAATGAATGAGAGAAGTATTTTTCTAATCATTAGTTTTTTTGATAAATTGTAAAGAAGAAAATTTCAGTTTTTACGCCCGCGCGATTTTTCTTGTAATTAATTTTCTCTCTAAAATTTAAAATAGTCCTCATTTGTATAAATAACGTCGAAGTATCCAATCGTAATGTCAAAGTAACAGGTGTTTAACTAAATATTTTTTTTTTTTATAATTTTCATCTATCTGTCTGGTTGTTCCGGCTAATCTTTGAAACCACTGAACCGATTTTGACAGGACTTTCACTGGCATACAGCAGCTATTTCAACGTATAACTTAGTCGATATATATTTTAAAAAGATTAAGGATTTCGTGAAAATAAATAGTAGCTGATGAAATTATGAAATAGTGACAGGTTTCTTTCATAAAAATTCTTTCGAATTTAATAGTTAATTTTTACATATTTTATATTATTTTTTTGAGAAACAGTTTATATTTAAATATTTTTTTACATTAACCTATGCTACACGTAATCCATGATAATTTCGAACGAAACGTGTAGAAAAATTCACTTTCAATATACCGGCACTATGTAAGCTTAGTCAATGCGGAGTTGTCCTGTGGCATGCCTTTGTACTATTGTGTCGTGTTTAGTTAATTCGAACCAACCCCTATAACAATACACACTACAGAAGATAGCTCGCCTGAAATGGAAACCCATTTTGGTTGAGGATCAATTGGTTTTGGTAATCGGAAGGTGAATGTGTGAGTGCAGTAGGTGTAACTAATATAATAAGAATCATGGGTTACAATGCGTTTAGTATGAAATCGATTTCTATATAGGGTTGCTATATGCATAAGTAAATTAATACTTCTTGTTTGATGACCAAGTTGTTTTGTTTGAATTTCGTAGTTATTCGGAAATATGACGAAGAAAATCCTACTTCAATACCACAGATCAGCATGAGAAGTTAATTTTTCAGCCATTTTGGAGAAATCCTGTGGTTAATAATGGAATGTAATAAATAATAAACTAGAAAAAAAAGTCATTTTTTTAGATTATGATTGTTTTTGATATTATTCGTTGAACCTCCTTAGGTTTAATGAGTAACCTAATATTCTAAAATAATATTTTATTTCTATCGTCCTGTTGTTTTCTCATTTTTTTTGGGTCGTCGCAATATGTACTTCTTTTCCAACATACATGCAATAAATTCTTTTATTTTATTTAGCAATAGTTTCATGATCAATCGCCTGAATGTGAGCAAAACCAAAATAATGGTCTTCGAAAGAGATGAAACCAGAACAGATGTAAGAGTAACAATAGGTAATGATGTACTAGAGCAAGTGGATGAATTTGTATATCTTGGATGTGGATTTAGCCGAGATGGAAGGTACACCACTGATATAGAGCGAAGAGTGAATGCCGGAAATAGAGTGAACGCAGTGTTGGGACAATTTCTCGGTAGCCACCACCTCAGCCAGAAGGCTCGTGTAGCAATACATAACGCAGTGCTTGTCCCAAAATTACTATATGGAAGCGAGAGTTGGCTATGCAGAAAAGAGCATGAAAGTAAAATTAATGCGGTCGACATGCGATCTCTACGGAAAATCTGTGGAGTTAGGCTGAACGATCGCATTCGCACCGAGGGAAACCGAGACTAACCTACCTAGACCAGATTTGGTCAAATACTGAAAGAAGGTGGAGTCAAGAGTCTCCGAAACCGGCGAGCGTGTATGTAGAGAATTGTGAATGTTGAGGAAGCGAGTGAAGTATGCAAGGATAGAGTTCTCTGGCACTCTGTTCTCTCTGCCTATCCTGCGAGGGATATGGCATGATGATTTGTAAGTATGTATGTATGTCAATCGCCTGTTTGATAGCAACCATCTTTGGGAATGTAATTGTCCTCAAATAGAGTTGGCCTAGGTCGATTTAAATCTCTTACTCATATGTTACGACATCCTGCTCTTATTTTAATTACTTATGGGCGACGCGATATGTACTTCCATCGTACATGCAGTAAAAAGTTCTGCCAATAGTTTTATAACCAGTCGCCTGCCTGACGTTAATCTTCCTCGGGAACGTAATTGTAGACCAGGTGGCATCAGACAGTTGTGTTGATTGTATATTGTATTACCACATCCATGAGCAATATTAGTGTTGATAGCAGTGGTAATCACCAACACATAATTTTACTTTTATTATAAAATTCAATAACATTTTTATGAAATAACTGTTTTATTTTTTATTTTTAAAAAAGACGCCACAAAGTAATCTGTGTATTACTGTTTTTACATACATATAATTGATGCAACAAAAATTACGCAAAATAATTTACACCCAGACTTAGAATAATTCTTTGTGGATCGCACAAAGTAGGAATCGAACCCACGGCACTGGCACGGAAGATATCTTAACCACTACGCCACCTGTGCAGTCATTTGGACAAATATTTAAATTCCTTACTATATAAACGGCAATATGGCAGTAAAACATTTTATACAAAGAAATAACATTATATTACAATATAACGATAGAAAATTGCAAACGAAAAATGCTAACATGAGTTTACGTAACACAGTGAAGCATCCACACAAAAATATTACATTCAATGTTGAAAATATAACATTGAAAATAAATGTCAAGTGCACGAAGCCAGAAATATCGCTGTCTACTACACGAGTAGTGGGGGGACTAGGTGGACTTGTAAATGCACATGTTAGGTGGACTGATTTCACTGTAGTAGTACGAATTTGCTCATGTCCTCATTAAGCATTGTGATCCAGTTTCAGATTTTGTAAATAAGTCTTTGAAATAGATAGACATAGCTTTTAAATGAATTGCCTTAATGAAAGTAATACATTTGATTTTTTTTAAATCTAAATTGCTCCGTGGTAGTGACTACAAATATTATTATGACTACGAATATTACCAACATATAGTTTGTTCGTAAATGTCGTAAAAGACTATTAAAAGTTTTGTATCTTCCTAAGCCAACTCCACTTCCATTTCAACAATTACATGCGCCGTGACCTCGTCTCTGTCATCGATGCCGACCTGACGCTGCCGGCTGTCGTGAAAGCGTTGGTCGACAGCATCAAGAACTGGGACGCGGCCGCCGCCTACTGTGAAGCTATCATCTCGCAAAAGGAGGCGGCGGAACGAGTCCGGGAGGATTCCCTTGACTCGAGCCACAGCCAGCGGCCGAGGCGGTGCAGGCGCGAATATCTGCGCCTGTTGCTGCCCTAACCGAGGCTTCGGGTGATCGGACCGGGGAATAGTACGGTCACCCGACGTAAGGCCACCCCGTCAGGACAGCTTTCGCCGTCGGGGCGTCGCCACGAGAGGTACCCGCGAGGCTAAACCGCCGGGCGGAAGACAAAGATCGGGTATCGGTGGCCCACCCGCACGGCGAAGAGAGGTGTTTGCAGGGTGGGTCTATAAGGTTACGCGCCGCCTCTTCCGTCGCCCCGGACCAATTTGGCAAGGCGCGACCACGTCCATAGTCCACTGCAAAAAGAAAAGAATGGAAGAGGAGTAAATATCCTAAGTACTTGAGATAAGAGCAGGTGAATAATTTAGTTAAGCAAGGAGAGAAAAACCTCGAAATAAAACCGACCAAAAATAAAGACGTAAGAGAGCGAGTAGGTATGAAAGAGAGTATTGGTGTAAAGATGCGAAAGGGAATGCTCCGATGGTTCGGACATGTGGAAAGAATGCCGAACAAACGTCTGGTTAAGAAGATATACAATGCGAAAGTGGAAGGATGTAGGTACCGAGGGAGACCGAGACTAACCTACCTAGACCAGATCGGTCAGGTACTGAAGGAAGGTGGAGTCAAGAGTCTCCGAAACCGGCGAGCGTGTATGAAGAGAATTATGAATGTTGAGGAAGCGAGTGAAGTATGCAGAGATAGAGTTCTCTGGCACTCTGTTCTCTCTGCCTACCCTGCAAGGGATATGGCGTGATGATATGTATGTATGTAAAAATAAAAAAAAATATAACATTAGTCATATTAAACTGTGTCGAACAATTGACATTTTGTGATATGCTGATGGATGGATGGATAGAATCTAAATCACTTTGTTTAGCCTTTAAAAGTATTATCGTTTATAATGCTACTGCTATATATAAAAACATGTTTTATAAGCGAAAGTTTTCCTTTGTAAAACAAGTTATTTATGAGTGACCTATCATGTTAAATGCTAATTGTTTAGTAATTTAAAATACTTTTGTATTTCAATGTATAATATGTAATACGATTATAATAATTACTATTTTGATAGAATTAATTTAATTACTGAACATATAATTTGGTTAAGATACCAAACTACTATGTCAAGTGATTGTAGGTAAGATTCACACAGAACAATACTTAAAACGATCTATGAATATCTATGCAAAATGATCTGTGAAAGTACACAGAAGTATTTGAAATAAAACTATTTATTACGGATTCTATCGCATTTGTATTTGATTTTTAATGTCCCGACGTTTCGAACACTTTACAGTCATTATGGACACGGGGCGACTAGGTTATCTCACGTCCAACAAGTCATAGTTATTATAGAGATTTATATCTACATGCTACAGTATTAGTTATTAAATTTATTCAATTTTCAAATTTGTAATACTTGTGTAAATATCAGAGATAACTATATCCAAACATACAAGAATATTTGACTTAGAGCAGAATGTTGTCTTAAAAAAATCCGTTATCTTAGCCCATAGAAAATTAAACATACATACATATCATCACGCCATATCCCTTGCAGTGCATATCCCTTGAGTGCCAGAGAACTCTATCCTTGCATACTTTACTCGCTTCCTCAACATTCATAATTCTCTTCATACACGCTCGCCGGTTTCGGAGACTCTTGACTCCACGTTCCTTCAGTAGGTGACCAGTACGTGACTAAAATTAAACAGATTACTGGTAATGGTTTTTTAGCTTTAGTTACAAAATCTATCATGTCGAGAACGATTTGAATATTTTACATATTTTTTTTTTAAATGATTGCCGTGTACTGTGTTAGGGAGCATCTGTTGGTACTTATTATACGATATGTCATGTACGCGATCATTTATTCGTTGACCAAATAAAATTTATTATTTATTCGTGGACATTTGCACTGTCGCTAACAAATCGACCGCTATTGTTTCCAACATTTTATGGTGTTAGGTTTTGCAGGTAAATAATTTATTGTTGGGTCGCGTCCTTTCGGCTGTTCTACGGCCTACGAAACATTCAAACACGAAATTGTAATATACATAATTTATGTCTGTATTCGCTAAAAATAAACGAGAGGTCTTCTTATCGTGTTAGTTCGGTACATATTTAAAAGGATTGTCGTTTTTTTTTGTTGTCGGCAAGCAGTAAAAAGGCAGTATTACTAAGAAATTGGGTCGAGAATGATACGTAGACATAAAATTGATCCCCGAAAAGAGCCTGCTACTGATTTTTGCACAAGCACAGATGAAGTATACTCTCGTATTTTATATAGGATTGAATGTAAAAAGATATTGAGGAACTTATTACTTTTTATTTTTTACACAACATGTTTATATATGCTATCGAATAGTGAGCAGATCGAATGATCAGTTCAAAATACTGAATTACCAATTTATATTACTTTCCGTGTGGTGACGGAGTAAGAATACATTTCACCACCCCATATTCTACCCGTGGGTGATCGTACGAGACGACTTAGGGCTCTAAAAAGCAAATAACATCTATGCAAGAGAAGGACAACTCGAAACAAAACCCTACACCAACACGTCTGACCAGCGTGCTATAGTAGGTCAATTTCCCTCCCATTATGGAGGAGGTTCGAGCCCAACAGTGGGACATATATGAGCTGAGATGATGATTATTACTATACAAGTAAAAATTACTAAAAGGTTTAACCACTGTACAGGTCACCTATTAGCTAAGATACCAACTCATGGGTTCGATTCTTATGTAAGACATTACTTTGCGCTTTCTACAAATTATTGTTCTGAGTGTGGATATAATATGTCCGTTAGTGTTGTATTTATAAAGTTCCCCAAAACAGAAGGGTTTTGTCTTTACTGCAAAGTATTATCTTATTAAAAAAAAAACCAAAAGTACGTTGATATTTATTAGTAACTAATTATCCATGTATCATAATGTTATTAGTTATCATAATAACTTTGTTATTTGATAATAAAAATCTACATTTTTTAATTGAAGACTCGAATGCGAATTTCTCAAGTCATTATAAAAATATAAAAAATAAACCCAGGTTGGAACGGGCGAGGCTCAAATCTACAAATCTATTTAAGAAGTTGTCACGCGCAGAACTCCTTGTGAAATGTCCGTAGGCGGTAAATAGGGGGCAGTCGGGACCGTTTCCGCTTCCTCCAGTTTATCTTGCGAGCGTTACGACAGTTTAAGTAAGCCAAGTGAAAAACTTTGCGAGATTGAAAATCAATGTCTCATCGACGAACGCAAATTACAAGATCCGAGAGGACTGACTGAGAATTTGCGCCTTGTTCCCTAATATCTGATATCTTAAGAAAATTGATTCGTTTTCAGGATTTTATAACAATTTTTTGAATCACAGTTTTATTTTGTTGACTTTAAAAGCAATTCAACTGTATATGTGTTTTTAATGTGCATAAATTCTTTAATTATGCATTATATTTTACCTTAAGGTTAATTTCATCCTAATTTCATTAATCTTAAATTTCAAAGCTGTAGTTTGAATTTTGGTTACGGATATGTTACAAAAAGACAAAGAAACACTTTTGTTTTAACGATTTCTGATATTTACGCTAATAATTAATTAATTAAAACAAAATTATATCCACGGATTCTTTTACTTTCCCGTCATTTTGAATAACTTTCAGAGTTTCTGGTCAAGACAGAAATTTACTGTAAATGGTGATGGAGTAAAAATATTGACCAGCACGTCTCTCTGTCCAGTAGGTGTTGTAGCCTACGCGACTAAGGAATGTTAACAAAAACATCTCTACAAGAGAAAATAATCTACTAAAACCCCATACTAACTGGTCAGAGCAGCGTAGTAACATATAAAGTTAAACATATAATAATGCAACATAACAGCTGAACAGTCGGGATCCATTGAAAAATTAGATTGGCTGTCGAATAATGGATCCCGACTGTTCACTTGTTATGTTGCGTTTATTTTCTTCAATAGTAATCATTCAATGATATATTATAGAATTCTAGACCACCGGACATCTAAGTGCTTGTTTTTTTTCTTCACTCGCCGGAATAAGAGGAATCGATTGACGTGTGAATCATTAAAATCGGCCCAGGCGTTTGGTCTATATAGTACTTTAAAGGAACATACATACATACATAGACCATTAAACACAATACCACTCCTTTGCGTCGCGTAGTCGGGTAAAAAGCCCACGCCTTACATTGAGAGTTATTTGACAGTGTTTGTGATTATGCTAAATTCAATGTGTCATAGCTCCTTACTTACATACTGGAGTCATGAAGAGCGCTTGAGCGTTGATAATGAAAATAAGCAGTAGCATTTTGCTGAGGACAGCAACTACGATGATCAATCCGCCTCATGAACGTGGCAATAGACATGATAACAATTTTATAATTCTTCTAAATTATAGACACACGTCTACTATTTCTGAGACTAGTATTATTTTAGGCATAAAAAGTTTTAACACAAAGATTTCATTTTTTACCTACTTTGAATTACGCATAAAAACGCTCAAAGATATAATTTGTTATGACGTCACACTTTAATGTCGATCGTAAACTATTGCAATGTATACAAAAAGGCAATTTACTGGAATATTATGTACTTAGTGTATTAAAAATGGCAAGCACTCCCTCTATGCAAAAACTCCTCAATGCAAAAACAATCTATGATATCTAGATAATAACACTTGTAAAGGCTTAATTAAATTTTGTATTGAAGATTAATAATAAGTATCTTTATTTGATGCCTGAAACTCCCAATATGAGATCCATTTTTAACAAGTTAGAATTAGTCGCCTGAATAAAACCTTGTTTTATCATTGATTATTCTTAGATTTTGAATTATTATCACAAAATAAGGAATAAACAACAAGTAAACTATGTCCTACAAAAAAACCAATTTAAATGCGTAACCATAACAAAAGTTTAACCTACTACGATGAAATTTACTTAGGTGGGACGTCATTCGGTTTATCTTGCTCTGATTGGTATTTAAGTTAATATCATCTGATTACTGTATTTTATACTCTTAATTAATTGAAAATCTTATTAGTCACTGAGATTATAAGGAAACTGGGCTTTAATTTTTAATCCTTTCTAAATATTTTTTTTTCTCAAGCATGTTTGGAAATTTGAGCATTATTTTGACAACCTTCTTCGAGGTAAATCGAAATTGCTGTACTGATCAAATACATGCGAGCAGCGGCCGGCAAAAATGTATGAAAAGCCCTATCTGTCGTGTTTTAGCGGCCAAATAAATATACATGTATATACATATCTATCGTGTATTTTAAAAATGGAACGATTTGTTACTTCAAATCATGGCAACCAAATAGGTAACTTATCAGAGTTTTATTTAAATTTCGAACCGGCTTGAAACAACATTGATGTATTAAAAAACCCGTTTTTTAATACATCAATGTTGAAAAAGAAACTTGTTTGATAATGAAAAAAAAAACAAATGAACCCTTTAACACGTGAAAAATGTTGTTCGTTGTTTGTCATGTATACAGTTCTACTTAGTACTACTTAATTTAAATTGCCGCGCATTATTTGAGAAAAGTACTATACAAGCCTTGGCCACAACTAGGAATTGATGGACTTATGTTTGTGTGCCTCGGCCCACATTTACCCGTTCGTGCATCAATGCCTCTTTTGCTGGCCGCTGGAGTAATGTACGCTATGATTTTTTTGACTCTATAATATAGTCATCATGCTTGTTATGGCGTTATTACTCTACGCGAGCAAACGTCTGATAATGGTGAAGATTATGTAGATATGGGCGGAAGAACATTAATTAATAGTACCAATTAAAGTTATATAATTATTCAGACCGGAGCTTTAATAACTTCAGTTTCAATTGTATTAAATTTGAAGGTTGGGAAAGTTGATAATTCACGAGTGCTCCGAATATGTCTAATTATCGAGGTAACGAGGTTCAAGCGTAATTGGCTTTAGTTGAGGATTAAAAAATGCTTCAATCTGTAATCCGTTTTAATCTTCAAAGGCTTCTCTTTTATTTTATTGAAACTTTGGTAATGGAGCCATCAGCTTAAATCAAATTACAGAATACATAAGTCTTGCACAATAGATTTTTTTTTATAACTTATAGAGTATATTATATATAGGTATATATTATTCGTATTGAGTATTATTATAATCTTATTACTTATTTATAATCTGCGACTACACAAATGGCACAAATAGTGTAATGGTTAAGATACCTCCATGCCACTTGCGTGTTGACAGTTGACAGTTCGGGTGGTAACTTATCTCTTAAACAATAATTTATTTCTTTATTTGTGCATTCAAAATATTCTATAATAGAAAATTGAGCTATAAAGCATTTATAATAGGACAAATATATATTTTTGTGATAAGATAACACCCTGCGCTAAGCAACTAATTCTTGTGTTCTAGGGAAATTCGATGGGAATATGTTTGTAACATATAATTAATTGATTAATCTTACACCCAGACGGGGCAGAACAGTATGTGAATCGAACAGTGTTGTCCTGCATGGGAATTTAAATCGCGACAATTGAACCCGCGAACCAGTGGTTTATTATGATATTAATATGAAAATGCCTTGGGATTATATATAATAAATTTTATTTGATTTGATTCGAGTCTTGGCACGATTGGCTACTACGTCTAAGCTAGATATTTTTTCAGATTTTATATTAATAAAATTGCAAGATTCTTATTTGGCGGTACAAAACTCCAAGCTCTTATTATCACTTTCAGTGATTTTTAAAAGAGTCCTCAATTTTAGGGTTCCGTACCCAAAGTGTAAAACTTTATTAATAAGACTCCGTTGTCAGTCTGTCTGTCACCAGGCGTATGTCATGAACCTTGATAGACATATATTTGAAATTTCACAGACGATGCCGCTATAACATCAAATACTAAAAATAAATAAATAAATAAGTATTTAAAGGGACTCCCATACAATAAACGTAATTTTTTTGCTCGTTTTTGTTCGATATTTATAACGGCAACAGTTAGACGCTTGAAATATTCACAGAATATTTATTTATTTATTCACTTTAGAAATAAAAAAATCATCGTTATCATCACAGCTCATATGTGTCCCACTGTTGAACTCGAGCCTCCTCCATAATGAGAGGGAAATTAACCTACTATACCACGCTGGTCAGACGTATTGGTATAGGGTTTTGTTTCGGGTTTTCCTTCTCTGGCATAAATATTATGTACGTTTTATATCCCTTCCTCTCTTACGATCACCCATGGGTAAGATAGGGGGTGGTGAATAATATTTTTACTCCGTCACCAGACGGACAGACATAAAAAATTAAATTAAAATAAAACAAATATATACAATAGAGCTCTGGCTCCCATACAATTTTTTTTTTTTTTTTTTTTTTTTTTTTTTTTTTGGTAGGCTATGGCCCGGTCACACGTCGCCCGTACCGTCCGGGGCGACGGAAGGGCAGCGCGTAACCCCATAACCCACCGTATTCCCTCCCCATCGCCATTGGGCCGGCCACTGGTACCGCTTCCTTGCCTTCCGTGGCCAGCCCGGCGGGTTACCCTTTCGGGTACCATCCCCCGTCAACGCCCCAGCTAACTGCCGGGGCGTCGCCCTCACGCGGTTAGCCTCTCTGCGGGTGAAGGACTATTCCCCGGTCCAGTCACCCGCGGCCTCGGCTAGGGCGGCATTAGGCGCAGATACTCGCGCCTCCGCCGCCCCAGGCGCCGGCGACGGAGCGTCTCACCGAAGAGGATTTCCTCTCGGAGTCGCCCCGCCGCCTCCTTCCGCGAGACAACTGTCTCGCAGAAGGCGGCGACCGCGTCCCAGTTCCTGACGCTGTCGAGCATCGCCTTAGCGATGGTCGGCAGCGCCAGGTCGGCACCGATGATCGCGACGAGTTCACGGCGCTGCTCTGCCCAGGCCACACAGACCTCGAGCGTGTGCTGCGCCGTGTCCTCGTCGCAATCGCAGTGGTGGCAGGACGGTGTACTCTCCCTCCTCACGACCGTGTGCAGGTACTTGCCGAAGCAACCATGCCCCGTCAAGACCTGCACCAGTCGGAAGGAAAGGACCCCGTGCTGTCGACCCAACCACTCCATCAGCACTGGCCGGAAGGCCTCGATGGTCCGAACACCGAACCGAGGCCTTTCCAGCCGGATTGCCCAACGAGCAATAACGTCACGGCGGGCGTCGCCCCGCCAAGCGGCCATCTCACTAAGCGAGACGGTGCCGCCCCCTGCCCGCGTCGCTGACACCCGCCGGTACAGTCCGGCGAGCATCTCCGCCTCCAAGTCCCACGGAGGTGTTCCGGCCAACAGGCATGCTGCCTCCGTCGCCACCGTGCGGTATCCGCGTATGGCCCTGACCGCCATGGCCCGCTGTGGTCGCCATAGTAGAGCCCTAAGTCGGACGGTCAGGGACCCCGCCCACACGGGTGCGCCGTACAGGGCCATCGACCGGACCACCCCCGCGTACAGCAGTCGGCACGTAGCGCTGGGTCCGCCTACATTCGGCATAAGCCAGGATAGGGCGGACGCCGCGCCGACAAGCCGTGGAGCAAGCCGACGGAAATGCTCCCGGAACCACCATCGCCCGTCGAGCACCAGGCCCAAGTACCTCATATGGGCCCGGATGCTGATGGGAACCGAATTGACGGTGATCGAGGCGTCGGTGGGTGGACTGGTGCGGGGCCCATGGAATAATAAGGCCTCCGTCTTATCCAGGGCCACCCTTAGCCCCAGCGCCTCGATCCGCCTGACAATCTCCTCGGTGCCAAGAGTTGCCAGGCGTGCCGCCTCCTCCAGCGTCCCACCCCGGGCTGTGACGAGTGTATCGTCGGCGTAACAGATTACGCCCAGCCCGGGCGGGAGGCTCCCTCTCAACGCCCAGTCGTAGCCGATGCTCCACAAAGTCGGCCCCAAGACCGACCCCTGCGGAACACCGCACGACATGGGCGTTCGCACAACATCCCCTACTCGGTTCTTATAGAGGACGCTGCGCCCCTCCAAATAGTCTGCCACCAGCCGCCTCAGGTATACAGGCACCCCGTGATACCGGAGTGCCTCCCTGATGCAGCTGAATGGCAGACTATTGAATGCGTTGGCGATGTCTAGAGACACCGCCAACAGCACCCCACCGCCAGTGACAGCCTCCGCGACTACGGCCCTCAGGCGCAGCAAGGCTGCGATCGTCGAACGCCCCTTTCGGAAACCAAATTGGGCGTCCGACAGATCGGGGCCAACCTCGCTAAGGTGCTGGCCGATACGGGCAGCCAGGATCCTCTCCAACAGCTTACCCGTATCGTCCAGCAGCACGATCGGCCTATAGGCCGAGGCCGAGTCCGGAGACCGTCCCGGCTTCGGCAGGAGTACCAGCCTCCCCTCCTTCCAACACCCAGGGAACTGCCCAGACGATAAACACGCGTTGTACAGTCCCCCGAGGCGTGGACCCAGATGCTCGAGGACCAGGGCCAGCACCCGGTCGGGTACCCCGTCTGGCCCAGGAGCGGTGGTCTTGGCACGCATTCGCACCACCGCCGCCCCCATTTCCGTCTCCGTAACGGGCGGAACACTTTCGTAGTCGGCCTCCCGGTCACTATTCGGCAGTGCCATGACCGGGGGCGTGTGTTCCGTCCGACGTGGGAATAGTTCCTCGACAACTCTGGTGAGGAGGCTGGGCTGGAGAGTCTCGGTGAGGGGGGGGCCCCGCGCGCGGAGCTTACTCAGCGCCGCACGATAGGGGCGACCCCAGGGGTCACGCTCGAGACTGTCCAGCATCTCCTGCCGACTAACGTCCTTGGCTTGACGGATGGCCAGCCTGAAGGCAGACCGCGCACTGCGGTAAGCCTCGTACAGCTGGCCCTCCCGCTCAGCGTCGCGGTGACGCCGCCGACTGCGGGTATAAGATCTCCGAGCACGTATGCACGCAGCTCGGAGCTCTGCCAACTCCCGGGACCACCAGGGAACCGCCCTCTTCGGGGGAAGACACCGCACACGGGGCATAGCCGCATCGCAAATCTGCGTTAACGCACAGCGAATGCGGCCAGCCTCGGCGCCCACCCCGTCCACCGAGGGCGGTGAGGGCAGCCACGAATGCACAATGGCTGCCTCCACCAGTAGGTCCCGATCAAGTCGACCCACAGCCCACCGCGGAAAAGCGGGAGCTCCGTCTGCCGTGTGACCCCTGCTGGGCTGGCGGAGGGTCCGGGAGACCTCTATCCGAATGTATCTATGGTCGGATAGGGTCTCAACCTCCTCCTGGACATACCAGCTCCTCACACGTGGTGCGACATCGGGGCTAGCGAACGACAAGTCCACTATCGACCCACCCCGCTGCCGCACGCACGTATGCACTGAACCCCTGTTCAGCAAACAGAGGCCCAGTGACGCCGCCCACTCTTCAACCGCCCGCCCGCGATCGTTCGTCCTGGGGGACCCCCACGCCATAGACTTGGCGTTGAAGTCTCCCATTACGAAGAGCTGGCGCGGTGCCAGTCGCCGTATCGAGGCCTCCAAGTTGGTGAGGGAGGCCCCGAAATCTGCCACACTCCTGTTAGGGGAGAAGTACACGCCGTAAAGCGTTACCTCTCCCCAGTCCGCCGCGACGTATCCATCACCCCTGTCCTTTAGAGACAGAGGCGGGGAAGGCCACGACGTTGAGGCGACGATTGCCACAGAGCCGTCACTGCTACTCAACCAATTAGATCGGTCGGGCACGCAATACGGCTCCGCGGCTACGGCTACACCTATCAACCACTCCGCCATAGCTTGCAGGAAAAGGTCCTGCGCACCGGCGGAGTGGTTGAGGTTGGCTTGCAAGAGGTGGATGGACTCGGTAGCCATTAGTGGGCCGTGTCCATCACCTCCTCCGCGCCGGCGGGCGATTGGGTCGCGCAAGGAGCGGAAGCGGCCGGGGTCGCCGGGCCGCTCCGCCCCTTTGGAGCCGAAGCCGGGGGTCTGCACTGTCCACCCCCCATGCGATGTTTGGAGGGCTTATTGCCCGCCGCACACGCGGGACAGTGGGGTGCGGCAGCACACGATGCCGCCATGTGCCCGGTTTGACCGCAGCGGAAACATAGTCCGCTGCAGTCAAAGCAGTTGGTACACGTTGGCCGGGTATGCCCGACCGCCATGCACCTAAAACACCTCGCAGGCCGGGACTCCAGCAGGGTTACCCGCGCCGAACTCCAGCCTACGAGGATCCTGCCTGAGTCAGCCAATTTCTTGACCGACTCTACCGGACACTGCACCCAGGCAGCACCGACGCCGCCCGGTCCAGGGCGAATGGCGCCAATCCGGACAGTGTCCGAGGCGCATCCGGTTTTCGAGACAATAGCCTCCCTGATGTCCTCCACCGTCACGGAATCGTCCAGACCCGCAATGCGCATCTCTGCGCACTTGACAGGTCTGGCAATTCGAACGCCATCCTCCTGGCCAAACAGCCCCCGCAGCTTCGTGGCCACACTATCGGCCGCCTTAGCACCCTCGGCCCCAGGAAACTCGAGGATTCGAGCCCCTGTCCGGGCCTTGCGGGTCCTAGCTTCGACGCCTCCGATGTCAGAGACGTCTAGCTCCCGCCGGGCGCGACGTAAGACGGCCTCATAGTTGAGGCCCTTCTCAGCCGCCTCAGGCAGCACAGTGATAACCACTGCTGCTGACTTTGGCGACCGGAGCTTCCTGCGCGACCTCTTCCCCCTCTTTTCGGCTCCTGCTTGGGGAGCGGTGGCCTCAGCGGCGCTTTTGACCGCCGCCCTCCGTCTTTGGCCGGGACTTTTCCTGCTTCGCTCAGCCACCTGCCAGCCCTGTTCGAGCATGGCAGCAGCACTGAGCGCAGCAGGCGCAGTCGTGGGCGCGCTAACCGGTACCAGCGACGCAGGTGTGGGCACCGGTTGCGGCGTGGCCTTAGCAGGAGCCGGCGCCGATCTCGGCTTCTTAGCCGAAGCGAGCCCCTTGGACCCAGCCTTGGGCCCAGTCACAGCTGCGGCGAAGCTCACGCGGCCACCCTGGCAGGGTAGCGGGGTGGGTCTCGACGCTATAGTCGGCCGCGTGGTCTTGCTTCCGTCCGCAGCAAGTGGCGGCCGGAGACGTGGCTCCGGAGGCAATCTTGCCTCAAGAACCTCCATGCGCGCATTGACCATGACGCCAACAGACTCCATGATGGCGCGCATGGTTGCCTCCGGCACAGCGTCCACCACAGGCAGCGCGGGCAGCGGTACTGCCGCTACTGGCTGGGCTATCGGGGCGCGCCTCGCAGCTCGAGCCGGCGCAATTGAGGCGGCGACGGAGTCGGACCTTGTCGACGGCGTTGTCGGCGTCAAAAGCGCGAATTGGCTCCGCAAGTCGGCCATATCTTTGGCCAGCTTGCGGTTTTCTTTCCGCACCGCCGCTAACTCCGCCTCCAGTCGGTGGTTTTGGTCCCGCAGACCTAATACCTCGCCGCTAAGGCGGGCATTTTCGGCCTGCAGGGCCTTCATCTGAGTGCCTGGGGGGTCGTTGCTCACAGCGCCCTCAGCTGCCGCCGCGCCAGTGGGAGGGATGTTGGACAACACCCTCACCATCCTCGCGGCGACTGCTTCATTTTCGGCACGCATGCTAGCCTCGGCCTCCCTCAATTGGCCGACCGGGGACGAAGCCGCCGATCTTGCCGCCACCGCGGCCCCTCGCCCCCTGCGAGAGGTTGCCACCTTGGGAGGAGGCATAATAATTGCACTCCCCTCGTAGTCGGACCCTGAGCTGCCACCCTTATTTAGGGGGCGCTTCCGCACCTTCGAGGGGAGGGCCTCCTCCCTGAGCGTCAAAGCCGCCGCCATGGTTGCCGCAGAACGCGACGATGATGCAGCGGCAGTCTCGGCAGCCGACATGCTGCCCTCCTCCATCTCCGACGGACCTGCGGCATCGCCGCCCTCGTCTTCTGTCTCCACGACAGATCTGCCGCCCTCGTCGTTGGACGGCTCTGCGACAGAACTGTCGCCCTCGTCCTTCGACGGCTCTGCAGCAGAACTGTCGTCTCCTTCATTGGTTGGAGCGGCGGCAGCCTCCCTGAGAGCCCGCCGCTCCTCTCGCTCCTTTTGGCGCCCCTTCGCGACGGAAGCCTTCCCACGAGTCGCCTTGGGTGGTCTTCCACGCCTCTTCGGCTTCGATTGGGCCTCTATGGGTGCCGGGCCCTCGGCGGGTTTGAGCGCCTCTAGTCTAGAGGACGAGGCGTCTTCTGTGCCAGTTTTACGGTAGCATGGCGAGGCTGTAATGTGGGAACCGCTAGGATCCCCGTCTTTGATTGGTAAAGTGTGATCCATCTTGTTCCCACGAGTAAGGGAGAAGTACACCGTCGACCCGGGCAGAGATCCCTGTACCCGGGCAAGCCTACATTTACCAACCAGGGGGTCGGCCGGTACCCTGGCTGGAGCGTGCTAACAACAGAACAACCCATCTGCCATGCATCTTCTCGCCGCACGCCAGAACTTAAGATTCTGGGTGATTTCCGAATTCGAATGTTAATTCGAATTCTTTATAGAGGTTGTCTTCCTCGCGGTCCGGGCGGTTAAGCCAAGACCCTCGCTCCTGAAACTACGCCTCACGACAATATGTCTTGAAGCGAGATATCAGGTTTACGATATGTCGGCGGTGGCATAAGCCTGCCCAGCCCTCAAATTAATGAGTGACCGGGCCCGTCCGAAATTTCGCCTCCTGTACCCTCTACAACTAGAGGGTCAGGAGCGAATTGGGGCTCAACCCATTACTGGGGAACCCCCCCTCGCGCCAGAGATTCGCTACGAGCGACAATTCGACAGAAGGATCTGAGGGACTGTCGCTCGCACCCAGGGTACACCACGTGGAGGTTTCTGGCATCGTACCCCCAGGCTCCCATACAATAGAGATGATTTTTTGCCGTTTATATAGATAATGGTACGAAACTCTTTCGTGCGCGAGTCCAACTCGTACGTATTAACGATCGGCTTTGAGAATGAAACATAAAGATCGGATGTTATATAGTGGTAGCGTCACACTGTTGATAGTTGTAGGTCTACAATTGCTAGTCGATCCATCTGGGGTAATACCCCACTCTCGTAAAAAATCGACATCTGAGTAGTAGCAATGTGCTGTTTGCACTTCATTCGGTGAGCGAGAGAGCCGGCAACCTAAATTTCTACATGGGCTTTAGCTGGTAGGCAGTGGCTTAGCTGTAGCTCTGGTATTTCAAAGGTCCATGAGCGGCAGTGAAATATATATGTTTCTATGACTCCCTTAAAAATATGTTGTTCGTGTTTTTTTTTTATTTCTGCATTGAATAAATAAATAAATAAAAAAGAAAAAACCTTATTAAAACTATATAATATAAAAATTAAGTCGTCACCATCGTCCTGCTTTTATCCCAGTTTCTTGGGTTCTACGCAATATGTAATCTTCGTCCATCATACATATGGCAGTAGTCTTACGACCAACTGCCTGCCTTAAGTCAACTCTCCTTAAGAATCTAATTGTTGATCAGACTTGGCACAAGTCGATGTTAAGGTCTTAGTCGGCTTTTACGACATGAGCAATGCTGGTAGCCGCCGTCACACTGAGAAAATTAATTGCGTGTGTCTATTACAGGATCTTGAAGTAGTTTTTTTTTGGTATTGTGACAGATGACAGAAGACATAATATAAAAACCAACTGAAGAACCAGCATGAAAATTGGCTACACTCTCCTAGGAAACTTGTAACATCAAATCAATCACCATCACAACTACCAAGCATGACTCGTCATGTACTCGTACAGCATTATTCTCTATTAGGGAGATCCATAACCAACATCTTTGATATTCTATTACGTATTTCAGGATATGTTTTTTTTATCTCAAAATTTGTCAAAGTAAAGGACTTTCAAATATTTTGACTGTGTCTTCGAGCAAAACCTGTACATAAAAACTTGTTTTAATAATCTTTCATCAAACGATCGCACCTATTTATCTCGTAATTGCTCGACCAAGGAAATTTTCCGCTGTTATTATTTCATTTGAAAGACCCGAGGATGAATTTAAATTAAAAAACGAACAGATTTAAGAAAAATACAAGTTGCAAAATTGCTACTCACAAATTGGAGTTGTTCAAGTGTATTTGAAGGAGTTGCCCTGGATAACTTTGAAGTTACAGTGCTTAATGAAGCCTTTAGAAAATCAATATGTCGATAGAAATGTTAACTGCCCATGAAATAAATGATTATGATACGATATTTACAACATATATAGTGATAGGACTACGCTGTTGACAGTTTTCTGTCTACAGCCGCCGGTTGGTCTGTCCGGGGTAGTACTATACTCTCGCAGAAGCTCGATGTCTGAGTAATGGTAATGTGCTGCAGTGCTTTGTTCGGTGATCGAGAGAGCTGGAATCCCAACTTTCTGGATAGGTCTTGGTTGGTAGGCAGCGATCTAGCTGTACGCCTAGTATTGGGAAGGTCCATGAGCAGCAGCAACACTTTCCATCAGGTATACTGCTTACTCAATTGCCTCCATAAGTAATAAGAAAAAGCATTTGTTAATTGATTGAATTGCGTATCAAATGGCAGATCTCCATTAATATTTGAGAATGATGGATTACAAAGTCTACCACTTTGCCACAATATAAGAGTACTGCAGATTAGATTTGTTTGGTTTTCATTAGTAGGCAGCAGCCTAGCTATACTTTGGTATTGCAAAGGTCCATGGGCGGCGGTAACACTTACCATCAGGTGTGCAAGAGCACTAAAAAAATATATTGTTCAGAGATATTCAAATAGTTTCTAAGCTTAGACAAAGCTTTTTTATGTGAATTAAAATTCAATGAATCATCACTTTCTCTCATACAGGTATCACAAAGAATGACTAAGTGTTTTAAGCAGATAACGTCTCAAGACAAGATGTAAAACTTGAAATTAAATATATTAATCCTTCTATAAATCCATCTGATCAACGTGATATATAATCCGTTTTCTCTTTAATAAGTCTTGGAGCTAGAGGTGTCTAAAACTGGATTAATAAAAATCTATTTAGATGGGTTGAAGAAGATAAAATCGTGCCGTACTTCCATTGAAGAATATTATTAAAAGGATGGATGTTAAAAGGATGGAGGATGTTACTACAAAGGGAATTGCAAGAGTCCTTTAAAAAAAATGCAAATTTTTATTAAAATATTTATAAAGTCCCCTTTTAGACATGTTATCTTATACGAATTTTCGTAAACATTTTTTTCATTATTCTTATAATAATATGAACTTTATATGAAAGTGGCTATGGGGTTTCTCTTAATGAGAATATTCTTTAGCCAACGCATCTGCCATTTTTAATGAAAAGCAATATTTGTATATGAGACACTAACATAACTTCGCAAAATTGGAATTGAAATTCAAATTACCATCGAAACATGATTGTAAATCCGAACGAAATGACGTTTTTACTGTAATAAAAAGTAATAATGTCAAATAATTGCGACCAACCACGTGTAAGACGGTTGAACACAATCAAAATGCAATTTGGTTAGGCGAGGTCGGCTCCGGATTCCTCGCGGTGCTGCGCCCGGCCGCGTCGCTCGTCGCCCGTCGCCCGACTCACGCCAATCCTCAGGGCTGCCCAATTTGCCCGAGGATATCGTAATTGGCAATCTTGTTCTAAAAACGTTGGGCATACGCTCGATATGCTAACATAACATTTCTGCTTACACGAACTTGTTATGTAAACGTTTTCAAATTATATTTATAATTGAAGGTACGTTGAAAATATACGCAGCAATTCTTTTCCCTCTTATAAATATATTTCACACTAGCTTTCGCCCGCGACTTCGTCCACGCAGAAGTCATCTCTGACAGAGTTAAATAGAAAAAGCAATGCAAGGTCTTGAAGGTTTATCGCTAGGACGATGATTAACAGCGTCAGAAACTGGGATGCGGTCGCCGCCTTCTGCGAGTTAGTTGTCTAACGGAATTAGGCAATATGGTGGGTCCGAGAGAAAATACTCTACGTTGACACGTTACGTTGCTACGTTGACGCTACCGTCAGTGCTTTGGGCGGTGCAAGCATGAGTACTTGTATTGAGGTTCACTGCATGAGGGCTTCCACTCGAGATCATACCCGGTTGCAGTGGCCCGCCCGCATAACGTAGATGTTCGTGTACGGCGCGCTATGGGGTCACGCGTCACATCGGACGGATTGGGCGGGGTGTGTCTATATACCATAGCCGGTCACTAAAGAAAAAGGTTGTTCAAAGTTCTATTAATTTTACCAATTATATTGCCTTTAATATACTATCATGGGATAATAATATAATTATCGCCACCCTTTATTTGACTGTTTTGTTTCACCAGCAGAGTTGCGACCTCGTTAGATATGATTTATTATTTGAATTATAGAGTGAACATTTTTGAAGTTAAACTTAACCTGTATCTTAAACTCTTAGGCAAGAACCTATTGCCGTCTACTATGTGTATCGTATGAGCTCTCACGCCGGCACTGGTCGCCACGACGGCACTGGTGCAGGGTTGATGGAGAGGGAGAGAGAAACACGTGTTTATTTATTTTTACCGAAGAATATTTGTACGTAATTTGAAAAGAATCGATAAAGAAATTTTCTCCCAATACACACTTTGCCACTTTGTTACACCCCCTTAGAGGTGGAATTCATAAAATCCTTTCATATTGAATCTCTATGTTATAAAAGAAACATGCGTCAAAATTTAATGTTTCTAGTTTTAATAGTTTCGGTTTGGCGATAATGAGTCCTTCAACCCGCTTCACAGGCCTAATTTACACAACCAGAGGGTGAAAATTGACAAATGCCGGATATTACCATAGAATATTTGATTCGACTCGTAATTTGAAAAGAATCAATAAAGATTTTTTTCTCCCCATACAAACTTTACCACTCTGTTTTACTCCCTTAGGGGTGTAATTTCATAAAATCCTTTTTTAATAAATCTCTACGTCATAGAAAGAAACCACTGTCAAAATTTCAGGTTGCCAGCTTCAATAATATCGGCTTGGCGCTAATGACTGACATGAACTGACATGAATGATGATGAATGAGTCGTCCAACCCGCTTCGCAGGCCTAATTTACACCCCCAAAGGGTGAAAATCCACAAATGCTGAAATACGTGTTTATTTATTTTTACTGAAGATAATTTGTACGTAATTTGAAAAGAATCGATAAAGATTTTATTCTCCGAACTTTTTATAAATTGACATAACTTTTTTATTTATAAACTAATTGACATGAAATATAGTATAAATGTTAAGTGAACCTTACCACAATATATTACCGAAAACCGCGTCTAAATCGGATAAGCCGTTTCTGAGATTAGCGTGCACAAACGCACAGACAAACAGACAAACAGATAAACAGACATACAGACAAACAGACAAAAATTTTAACAATCATTGTTTTGGGTTCTATTTGCGTTGATAAAGGTCCCAGTAATATTTTTTCTCATATATCTTCCATGTACAGACAGCAATCCGTTACATTTTTATTATATGTATAGATTTCTATGTGGTATTACAATATAATAGGTATTATATTGTAATACAAATACAAATTATATCTTGAAAATTTTGCGAGATCATCGTGGGCTTTTATTTCTATCACATTTGAATAATATTAAGACTCCGTTAAGATTTCTCATAGCAGTAGAGCTCTGTACTATAGTAACAGTAGCAGTTCATCTTTTCTATTGGCTAACTAATCTATTATAATTATAATTATGGGGGCATAGTCCAGAACGTGCTCGTCGTGTCCCTTGCCAGTCTAGTTAGACTGCTAATCCGGCTCGAATGCGTACCGCAGTGCGGGTTAGGGCGTCCCCGGAGGCGACGCGTACCGACTCGCCCTCGTCGGTACGAACATCGGCAGATGCGGCGATGGGGGCCACCACCCATCACGCCTCGCCCAGTCAGGCGAGTCGAGGAGAGCAGAGTGCCGGGTGGGCACGTGGAATGTAAGAGGATGTGTGGAAGGTAAGTTGTACGAGCTGATAACCGTCATGGTGGACAAACAGCTAGACGTGTTCTGTGTAACAGAGACCAAGCGAAGGGGCAACGACAACCTGCGATCTTCCTGGTGGCGGGATAACTCTGTGGTCTGGTGTACTAGGGAGCGATCGAGTTAGCATGGGGGTAGGAGTGCTGTTGTCGTCTCGCTTGGCCTCAGGTGTGAAGGATTACGGAATGTATGATCCCAGACTTCTTTGGGTCCGTATAAAACTAGGTGTCATCAAAGTGTTCATGATTGTAGCATATGCTCCTGTAGGATCCTCGGTGGCATCAGACCTAGAGAAGTTTTGGGATAATGTTAGGGAAGTTCGTATTTAACCTTTTCACCAGTTGTGACGTTAAAAAATCTATAATGTCTATAACATCCAATGCTGTCGGATCTGATTGTGTCAGCCGTAACATGATCCTTCCTATCCTCAATGAAATCCTCCCAACCATCTGTTATATCCTTAATTTTTCTGTAACAAATGGTGTGTTTCCATCCATGTGGAAAGATGCCGAAATAACTCCCTTGCCTAAAATACGTAAACCGATATAATTCTCCGACTACCGTCCTATTTCCATTCTACCTTTCCTTTCCAAGGTTCTTGAACGTCTTATCCACACACAGATCCATAATTTTCTCTACAAAAATAACCTCCTTGATCCTTTCCAATCCGGTTTTCGTCCTGGTCACAGTACTACAACAGCACTAGTCAACATTACGGATGACATCAGATCTGGCATGGACTGTGGAAAGTTAACAGTACTGGCGTTATTAGATTTTAGTAACGCGTTTAATACGGTTGACGGCGACATATTACTCAGTCTCCTTCGCTCTATCAATATATCTCAAATCGCCATAGATTGGTTTCACAGTTACCTGTGCGGCCGCCGACAACGTATTTGCATTGAAAATACTAATTCCTCTTGGTATACTACTACTGCCGGCGTGCCCCAGGGTAGCATTTTATCTCCACTACTTTTCTCCATCTTTATAAATTCCATTTCTAATAACCTATCTTCTTCCTATCATCTTTACGCAGATGATCTTCAAATCTATTTCCAAACCTCACCAATCCAACTATCGCATGCTGTGTCTGTTCTTAATAAAGACCTTGACGAGATAAGAGCCTGGAGTTTGTCTCATGGCATCACTGTGAACCCATCAAAAACGTAGGTTGCTATCATAGGTAGTGCGAAACTGACCTCGAAAATTAATTGGTCTGAATTACCTAAAGTAAAGTTTGAAGGTGTTACTATCCCGTTCAACGACAATGTCAAGAATTTAGGCCTGATTATTGATAGTAACCTAACTTGGGGTCCTCAACTACAAGAAGTAAGCCTTAAGGTATTTGCCTCTGCTGGATCTCTTAGGAGATTACGTAATTTCTTGCCAACTGCGACTAAAATTGCGCTTGCTACTTCCTTACTTCTACCTATACTAGATTACGCAGATGTCAGCTATTTAAATCTTACCGAGGGGCAATTGGATAAACTTGAGCGTCTCCAAAATTTTTGTATTCGATTCATATTTGGCCTTCGGAAATATGATCATGTTTCCCAATTTCGTGCAAAACTCAAGTGGCTACCAATTCGCCTTCGTCGGAATTCTCATATTCTCTCTTTACTCTATAATATACTATTTAATCCTTCCACTCCTTCCTATATAAAAAGTCGTTTTATATACCTTCACGATACACATGACAAATGTTTAAGGTCATCACTGAACCTACAATTAAAAACACCAAAACATTCTACATGTTACAGCGGTAAATCATTTACCGTAACTGCCATCCGTTTGTGGAATGATCTTCCGAAAGAAATAAGGCATGCTGATTCATTAGAAATTTCTAAAAAAATGGTGAAGTCACACTATCTGGAACTGTAATACTTACATTGTTAATCACTACTACCTACATTCTATACATTGTTTACTCTATTATTGAAATATGTATTTAGTATATTTTATTATAAATATTTAAGTAAGTCAAAATTTAAGTAGTTTTGTTTAATTGTATGTATATATGTATATATATGTGTATGTATATATGTATGTATGTATATATATATATATATATATATATATATATATATATATATATATATATATATATATATATATATATATATATATATATATATGTGTGTGTGTGTATGTGTGTATATATGTATGTATGTATGTATGTGTATATGTGTATGTATGTATTTATGTTAAATTATTTATTAATGTATAATGTATGATAGGTTTTAATTTTTTTCTATAGTTTACACCACCAACTACCTTTCTTTTCCTGCGCTAATTCCATCCAAAGGTTGCCTGGAAGAAATCGCTTATAGCGATAAGGCCGCTCATTGTACTGTATCCAATATATATGTATAGCTTTTTGTATTCAATACTGGTGTACAATAAAGTGTATAATAAATAAAAAAAAGTTCTGGATATGGCGGAAACCAGTGAACGCGTGATTGTATGCGGATATTTGAACGGATGGGTGGGGACCAAGCGTCTAGTAGATCAACATTGGGCACCGGCGTCCTCCGATGGCATCAGTATGGATGAAGTTGAATGGGTGATAAGAAGTTCGAAAAATGGTAAGACAGCGAGCATTGATATGGTGTCTGCCGAAATGATCAAGCTTGGTGGCTCCTGTGTCTGGAAGGCGTTCCTGTTGCTCCTCAATTTATGTTGGAGCTCGGGAATGGTTCCCAGGGACTGGAATAGCGCAGTCATCCTACCTTTGTTTAAAAACAAGGGTTCATGTTATGACTGCGCAAATTACAGAGCCATAAGCTTGACCAGTGGCAGCAAAAGAGTACGGTAAAATTATTGAAAGGTAAATGAGGATGGTGTCCGATGGTTTACTGTGTGCAACACAAGGGGGTTTCAGGAGTGGAAGGGGATGCATGGATCAAGTGTTCTCTCTGCGCAACGTTGTGGAGAAGCATCTGGCTCTAGGTCAGAGGGTTTTCTGCAGTTTTGTGGATCTGGAGAGAGCATTTGACACGTTTGTACGAAAGAAAGAAAGAAAGAAAGAAAAATAATTTATTTCTCCCTCGCAGAGGGGCACATGTGTACCATTCAGCAAATATTGATAAACTAATCGATGTGCCGAGAGATATGTAAACATAACACGTAAGGTCGGGAGTCCCGCCCGCGAACAAGTAAAAGGATCGCTACTCAGCATAATATTGTGGTAGCTCACATGAGAACCACAACGCTGTTCCTCCGTAGCATCCTGTACAATGTGGCTATTGACAGCAAACTCAACGAGCAAATAAAGTGCGCTCCGTGTGACTAAAATGAACAAAAATTAAAATACAGGTATATAAAAAAAAGTTGTGTGTACATACTCATTAGCACATGCAATAACAGAGACAATGGAAAACAAACTAAGAATTACTAAGTTATTTCAATTAATGCATTGACAGGATACAAGGACATTGTACGTATCTGTCATATCAAGATAAAATTCTTTAAAATTATATTACAAATTATAATAATAATAAAATAAAAAACAATAAATCTAGTAAAGTATAAATAATAACAATAAAAAGAAAGACAAATAAAAATACAGCATCATGACAAGTAAAACTATGATTTGGCTGTATGGGTTTTCATTCTCTTTGCCCATCCGAACAGACGCTATCATTGTGTCAAAGTGCTGGTAACAAACAAGAATATCATAAATCAACAAATTTCGGTGACTTTTGACGGGAATTTAAAAACGTTATGTGGTGCTCTTATATTATATTCGATATCTTAGGGTTTTAATGTGTTATATTAGATAATTTTAATGGCATTTTATGTAATATAAAGCGGCGGAACTACTGGGATGTAGTGAATATCAAATAAAAGTGCTTTACAACGTTTTCGTTTTCCATCAAAATTCCCATAAGATACCATTAACAATATGGCCATTGCACTATTAATGGCGACAATTTGACTTAGACAATGACAAACTTGAAAGACTAAAAACGTAAAAATATTTATAACTTGACACTGGCACCAATAGCTTGTATATGTAGCTGATTGCCAATATATAAGAAGAAGAAGAAGAATCAACAAATTTCAAACCAAAAACATGTCAATAAATGCCATAAGATCATAATCTTCATCATCATGTTTGAAGAAATATAGAAAAACTGTGTATGGAAAGTTTAATTAATATAGTACAGGCATCCGCAAACTAATCACCTTACAGCGAATCCGTAATGTAAGTACAGTTATGGCACATATTTCAATGTCAGAATAAAGAAACAGAACATGTTCCCCATTCGAAATTAGAACCTCCTTGATACAGATCACTCAGTATATAACTATGTACTCGTCGAGTGTCTATCAGCATATTGGTATGTATGAATATTTACATGAGTAATGCATTGCATAGTGTGCACATATACTTACATGCACAAATACAACACCTGTGGTTCATACAATATATGTAGATATATTAGAAAGGAACTTTGGGACATTTTACCGGAGTATAGTATTAACGATAAATTGCTACGGGCTGTGCAGTCCAGTTACATGGGCTGTAGAGCCTGTGTGCGGCTGGATGATGGAATGTCGCCTTGGTTTGGCGTCAATATCGGCGTTAAGCAGGGGTGCGTTCTGTCAGCCAGGCTGTTTATCATATATCTGGATAAATGTCTCCAAAGGTTGAACGATATGAATGTGGGAGTCCAGATAGCGACTCAGTGGTCACTGCTCTGCTTTATGCAGATGATGCAGTCCTGCTGGCGCAGTCAGCGACTGACCTGCAGACCCTAGTCGACACAATTACAGAAGATTGTAAGAAAAGGGGTCTACGCGTGAATGTGAGCAAAACCAATATAATGGTCTTTGAAAGAGATGAAGCCAGAACAGATATAAGAGTAACAATAGGTAATGATGTACTGGAGCAAGTGGATGAATTTGTATATCTTGGATGTGGATTTAGCCGAGATGGAAGGTACACCACTGATATAGAGCGAAGAGTGAATGCGGGCAATAGAGTGAACGGAGCGTTGGGGAAACTTCTCGGTAGCCACTACCTCAGCCAGAAGGCACATGTAGCAATACATAACGCAATGCTTGTCCCAACATTACTGTATGGAAGCGAGAGTTGGGTATGCAGGAAAGAGTATGAAAGTAAAATCAATGCGGTCGAAATGCGATCTCTACGGAAAATCTGTGGAGTTAGGCTGATCGATCGCATTCGTAACGACGACGTAAGAGAGCGAGTAGGTATGAAAGAGAGTATTGGTGTAAAGATGCGAAAGGGAATGCTCCGATGGTTCGGACATGTGGAAAGAATGCCGAACGAACGTCTGGTTAAGAAGATATACAATGCGAAACTGAAAGGATGTAGGTACCGGGGGAGACCGAGACTAACCTAACTAGACCAGATCGGTCATGTACTGAAGGAAGGTGGATTCAAGAGTCTCCGAAACCGGCGAGCGTGTATGAAGAGAATTATGAATGTTGAGGAAACGAGTGAAGTATGCAAGGATAGAGTTCTCTGGCACTCTGTTCTCTCTGCCTACCCTGCAAGGGATATAGCGTGATGATATGTATATGTATGTATACTTATTACCTACCATTAGTATTACGATCATCATTGCTGGTTTCACAAATTAATATATCTCAACCCACAACCAATTTCACCATATTACTTTACAGAATAGATGACGAATCGCCAAAAATTATCTCATTATAGAAAGAAAAACATTATTAAATCAAAATAGGTACCACATAATTTTTGTACGAAATAAACATAGGGAACAGTATTTTGCGATGATTTTGGTACGTGTATATTCGACGAATCTATTTCTTTTATATAGATCACACATCCGTAACTACAAATACGAGGAATCTGTATACAAATTGTCATGAAATATTACATCTGGGTATGTTCAATAGATTATTGTTGAGCCAACCCTGTCGCCGGCACAGTCCACAATATACATTGTCCGTGACAATTTTGTACTCTTGATTCTATTGTTGCGTTTTTTTTTTCCAAATGTTTGCAATCTACGTCGAAATGTTCACGAAACGAGTTTTGCTTTTTTAAGCATTGTTATTAACCAATAACGTATAATATTTATTATTATAATTTGTAGTGATGGGCATCATACTGTTGACTGTTTTTACAGCCGTATGCTGGTCCATCCGGATTTACTAACTCACACAGCCTCGCAGAAAATAGACGTCTGAGCAGGCAATGTGATGTTGCGCTTCGTTGTGAGCGAGAGAACCGGAAGTAAAACCTTTTTTTTTTTTATTTTTTATTGGTGGGCTATGGGTGCGTCTCGCCCCGCCAAATCGGTCCGGGGTGACGGAGAAGGCGGCGCGTGACCCCATAGACCCACCGTAAAATCCTCTCTCTTCGCCGTGCGAGCGGACCACCGGTACCCGATCTTTGTCTTTGGTGGTCCGCTCGGCGGTTTACGCTCGCGGGTTCCTCTCGTCGACGCCCCAACAGATTTCGCCGTCGGGGCGTCGCCCTCACGCGGTGGCCTCGCGTCGGGTGACCGGACAATTCCCCGGTCCGATCACCCGAGGCCTGGGTTAGGGCGGCATCAGGCGCAGGTATTCGCGCCTGCGCCGCCCCAGCCGCTGGCGGCGGCCCGGGTCGCGGGAGTCCTCCCTGACTCGTTCCGCCGCCTCCTTCCGCGAGATGACAGCCTCGCAGAAGGCGGCGACCGCGTTCCAATTCCTGACGCTGTCGACCATCGCCATCGCGACAGCCGGCAGCGCCAGGTCGGCACCGATAATAGCGACGAGGTCGTGGCGCTGCCCGTCCCAGCCCGAGCATTCCTCGAGCGTATGTTGCGCCGTGTCCTCGTCACTACTGCAATGATGGCAGCCCGGAGTCCACTCCCTGTACACGACCGTGTGCAGGTATTTCCCGAAGCACCCGTGCCCCGTCAACACCTGCACCAGTCGGAAGGTGAGGACCCCGTGCCGCCGCTCCATCCATTTCATCAATACGGGCCGAAAGGCTTCGACGGTCACGATACCGTGTCTAGGCCTCTCCAGCCGCATAACCCAACGGGCGATGACGTTTCGGCGGGCGTCCTCGCGCCAGGTGGCTATCTCGCTCAACGATGGGGAGCCACCCTCCTCGCGCACTGAGGTAACCCGTCGGTAGAGGTCGGAGAGCATCTCCGCCTCTAGGTCCCACGGGGGTGTCCCGGCCAATAGACACGCCGCCTCTGTCGACACCGTGCGGTACCCGCGAATGGCTCTGACCGCCATGGCTCTCTGTGGCCCCCACAGAACCGCCCTGAGCTGGGCGTTCAGAGCCCTCGCCCACACGGGTGCGCCGTACATGGCCATCGAGCGGATGACCCCCGCATACAGCCGTCGGCCCTCGAAACTGGGTCCGCCCACATTCGGCATGAGCCGAGAAAGGGCGGACGCCGCGCCGACCAGCCGGGGAGCAATCTGTCGGAAATGCTCCCGGAACCACCATCGCCCGTCGAGCACCAGACCCAAGTACTTCATATGGGCCTGGATGTTGATCTGGGTGGAGTTGACGACTAACGAGGCGCCGGTTGGCAGCCTTACGCGTGGCCCATGGAATAATAGGGCCTGCGTCTTATTTAAGGCCACCCTGAGCCCCAGCGCCTCGATTTGCCTGACCATCTCCTCGGTGCCGAGAGTGGCCGGGCTCGCCGCCTCTTCGAGTGTCCTGCCCCGGGCTGTGACGAGCGTGTCGTCAGCATAGCACACCAAGCTCAGCCCGGGGGGGAGACTCCCTCTCAACGCCCAGTCGTACCCGATGTCCCACAGAGTCGGTCCCAGAACCGACTCCTGTGGAACACCGCACGACATGGGCGTCCGCACAATGTCCCCTGCGGGACCCGCGCAGAGGATACTGCGCCCCTCCAAATAGTCTGCCACCAGCCGCATGAGGTACAGGGGCACTCCATGGAGCCTGATGCAGCTGAATGGCAGACTATTGAATGCGTTGGCGATGTCCAGCGACACCACCAACAGCACTCCCTTGCCGGCGACAGCCTCCGCGGCCGTCTGCCAACCGGAAGTAAAACCTGAGTAGGTGTTTGTTGGTAGGCAGCGGTCTTTCTGCACTCCTGGTATTGCGAAGGACTATGGGTGGCAGTAACACTTTTTATTAGGTATGCTGCTTGCTTGATTGCCACCATAAGTAGTGAAAAATGAATATATTTATTAATTTTATTATTGATTTGAAGCTTTTTTTGTCATTCTATAAGAATTTACTTAAGAGATATTTTTTTTATTAATTAATCATTTTTATTCATAGTTTATTTGAAACTAAAATAAGATAGTTTAACCGTGATTGTGAATGCTGAAACGGCGGTAACTTAAAAATCAAATAAACCCTTAAAAATAGAAGGATAAATCACACATGTAGTACTCGTGTAAACATCAGAAATAATTATATTGATGTTTTTTTATTGAAAAATTATTTTTATATCCAAAAGGTTTCTTATATTTCTTTATCTGAAAATTATATTATTGATACAATTTCAGTGCTATAATTGAGACTACCTGTCTGATTTATTTTTCGTAATCATTCCAAGATGAATAAGCGTTATTTTTGTAAAAGTCGCCAACCCTAACCACACCTGACCTAAAACCTTTTAATCTGGCAAACGCGTTTCCATCAGGCAGATTGACAAATATCACGCCCTATTCGACTGAAACATTGTAATTAAGATTGATACTGACAGCGTACGCAGATGATTTGCAACAAACCCCCCTCTATAAGGAAGTTGCATTACGGAATATTTATAAAACTCGCGAAAGGAAATGTTTCAAACGTATATTGATTGAGTTAAAAAATATTGAAAAAAAAACTGCATATTAGTGAAGATACCGATCTACAGTACTCGGTATAACAGGTTCAATTACCACTGTTCGGTACAATACCAGCACGAAGCAACGCAACATCGCGAGCCAATCAGTATGCGTTAAAGTGACGCGATATGCTCTCTGATTGGCCCACATAGTGTCAAAGACCATAGTAATATTTTTCTGTTTGCCCTCTGCTTTGTAATTATTAATATAGAAATATACGCTGTACACACACAAGACTCAGTATTAATTTATTGGTATACCTTGAAACCAGGAAGCTCAGATTACGCACAAACATTTTATGGTCCTTCAGAGTCACATATCTCAATAATATACCAATAATACATCAATTATACATCAGTAATTTCAACTTTACAATTTATTCATCGAGCGAAGCAACTTTTGAATAACCTCTGCTGCATTGTACGGTGAAATATCAACAAAGAAGCTATTAAGTGGTCAAGTTCTGGTGGATTGAAGTGAGGGTGGTAAGGTTGCCCACTGCGCAAAGTGATTCGACAGGTAATCGTGCCCGCGTTTATACCAGTTCAATTATCAGTGTTTTCACGTAAGTACACCACTTTCTATAGCCACCGGGATGTCATTAAGTAAAGATAGTGAACTTTCAACCAAAAAACGTGACAGATCTCCTTACAAAGACATCGGCGATCCTAAAACTGAACAAATCCTGCGAGATTTAATTAGAAAACGTGGTATACTAAAAGGCAGGTTAACTAAATTGTCCAATTATTTAGGTAATATTAACGTATCCACGAGTGAATCAAAAATTGATCTCAAATTTCGCGTAAAGGGTGCCGAAATCTTATTTAGTGAATTTAATGAGATACAGTCGAAGGTTGAGGAGTTAGTATTAGATTGTGACATCGATGAGCAGTTAGATCAACGGCAGTTGTTCGAAGACAGTTATTATTCTACCCTCGCTCGAGCTGAATCTATTCTTAACGTCGGTGAGGAGGTCGCTAATTGTTCAAATACGTGTCAACGTTCTAACAAACCGTCAGTTAAATTACCTATTATTACGCTGCCTACATTCGATGGCTTGTATGAACACTGGCTAGAATATAGGGATACTTATTTATCATTAGTGCACGCGTCAAGTGATATAAGTGATATCCAAAAATTTCATTACCTTAAGTCATCTCTTAAAGGAAACGCCGAGCTAGTCATAAGCGCGCTCGAGATATCTGCTACCAACTATTCAGTTGCGTGGGAGTTACTCTTAAATAGATATGACAATGACAGGTTATTGGTGCATAGTCACGTCAAAGCGTGGTTTGCAATACAGCCCCTCCCAAAGGAGTCTCCTTCACTAATTAGGAAACTCATAGATACTGTCATAAATAATTTACGAGCACTAAAAACCCTTGGTGAACCGACGGACAGTTGGGACACTCTTATTATTTACATTATTGCTTCCAAATTAGACAAAACCACAGAAAGAGAATGGGAGGAACACAAGGGGTTATTAATATCGAATACGGACTCTAAAACAAAATTAAAAATTGATTGTTTAATTAACTTTTTAAAAACTAGGGCTGATCTACTGGAGACATTGGCATTATCGCATAATAATTTACAATTAAATCAACGTAATTACACAGAAACGAAAAAAATAGCTCAATCGTAAGGAGTAATGTTTCATCAAAATCGTTACAGCATCAGTCGCCAACTGTTTCCGACCGCAAAGCGCGTAGATCATGCGTAGTGTGCAATAGTAAACATCCAATCTATTCCTGCACTCAATTTATTAATATGGATTTGCAATCTAAATTAAAGATTATTAAAAACAATAACTTGTGTGAGAATTGTTTACGTGCAGGACATTCTGTGGATAGTTGTTTATGGGGGCCTTGCAAACATTGTAATTTAAAACATAATTCGTTAATACATCCTAATGAATTAAATAATATTTGCAGTACCGGGCAAGACACAACGATTGCTGCGACGAGCGCATCGAACGCGCGCACGCGCACCTCGCTGCCGGCGCTGCCGCTCACTGATACACTCAGTGAATGCGGCAACGGCGACGGTATACAATTTATACAGTCTAGCAACGGTCACGTTGATACGCTAACATACAAAATGCGTAGACGTGCAACCCATTCTGTTATCTACTGCGTTAGTGGACGTTCGCGATAAATATAATAAGTATCATGTCGCTTGCGTATTACTTGACAGTGGTAGTCAGAGTTGTTTTATTACACAATCTTTCTGTAAATTATTAGACATTTCGCTAATACAGTCCACTTATGAAGTACGTGGAGTAGGAAATTCAATAACACAATGTACACAAACATGTGACATTGAAATTAAATCACGCATTAATTCTTATTCCACACAAATTAAATGTTTTGTTCTGCCAAAGATTACCGCTATATTGTCTGCCGTGCAGGCACAACGTGAACAATTCAAAATTCCTAAACACTTACAGCTGGCTAATAATCAATTTTTAGACCCGCAAAAGATAGATATTTTAATAGGTGCGGATCGATTTTGGGACTTGCTTATCGACGGCAAGATACGCTTATCCAACGGTCCGTTCCTGCAAAACACGAAGTTGGGTTGGATAATTTCGGGCCCCATTAATAATATTACGCATAAGGGTTCTGTCCAATGTAACTTTACTCATTCTTTAGATAACCAGCTACGCCAATTCTGGGAGCTGGAAGAGTTACCTAGGCCTCGGGATACGCACACAAATGAAGAGCGGGCCTGTGAACAGTCTTTCCTATCAACCACTACACGCAATGAGGATGGAAGATTTTGTGTTCGCATACCCCTCAAGGAATCACCCGACGTTTTAGGTGAATCGTTCTCTCAGGCGAAACGTCGTTTTCTATCGTTAGAAAAAAGGTTAGCACACGCACCCAGCAGTTACAAGAAATTGTATACTGAATTTATACATGAATATATTAATCTAGGCCATATGAGTCGGATTGATACTATCATGAATCCGCATTATTTCATGCCACATCATGGCGTGTTTCGAGAGCACAGCACGACGACAAAACTTCGCGTAGTGTTCGACGCTAGTGCTGCGACCAGCAATGGTAAATCTTTTAATAGCATTCAGTTGGTAGGACCGCCTATTCAAGGTGATTTGTTAGGTATATTGTTACGCTTTAGGCAATTTAAATACACAGCAATTGCAGATTGTGAGAAGATGTACCGCCAAGTGCTTGCCGACCCTTCCCAACGAGACCTGCAACTCATTATATGGCGTGACGATCCGATGAAGTCGCTCGAATTTTATCGTCTGAATACCGTTACGTACGGAACGGCATCGGCACCTTTTCTTAGTGTAAGGTGCCTAAAACAACTCGCAGCTGAATGTAAGGACCCTGAGGTTAAAAGAGTCATAAATGATGATTTTTATGTCGATGACCTTTTGACCTCGTGTGAGGAAAAGGTCAAATTAATCAATATTTGTAAGTCTACCATAGATATATTGAAAGCCGGTTGCTTTCCACTACGAAAATGGATATTTAATTTTGAATTCGACTGCGCATTTCCTCTACCTACGTCATCAAATGCAAATAATACGGTCATAGGTTTAAATTTAGGCGATAATAGTCAATGCAGAACATTAGGCTTGGGTTGGTGTAGTGCCGCCGATGAGTTTAATTTTAACACACAATTCCATAGTGGTAACGAACCTGTTACTAAACGTATAATTTTATCAATTGTTTCTCAAATATTCGATCCACTTGGTTTACCGAGTCCTTCTGTAATCATCGGTAAGGTATTACTACAGAGGCTGTGGCTATTGAAGGTAGACTGGGATGATCCACTTCCCACTGATGTCGTGCGTACATGGCAACAATTTGTTAGCAGTTTATCTTATCTCAGTACAATAAAGGTAAAACGGCACGCTTTCTTAAGTAACGCCATTCGTACCGAGTTACACATATTTACAGACGCTTCACAAAGTGCATATGGTGCATGTGCCTATGTGCGCACCGTGACAAGCAGTCGGGTAGCGGTGAGACTACTCATTTCAAAGTGTAAGGTAGCTCCGTTGAAACCTGTAAGTATACCACGACTGGAGTTATGTGGTGCGCTGCTGGGTGCTAAGCTATTTGAGAAGATCCACAGTACACTCACTCGTAAGTTTGATGACGTCACGTTCTGGACTGACTCAACAATCGTGTTGGGTTGGCTACGCATGGCACCTAGCTTGCTTAAAACTTTCGTGCAAAACCGAGTCGCAGAGATACACGAAATTACGGGTGAGCTTGCTTGGCGACATGTCAGTGGTAAGGAGAATCCCGCGGACCTAGTTTCGCGTGGGGTTAACCTTGAGGACCTATCGTCGTCAATATTATGGTGGGAAGGCCCGAAATTTTTGAATGATATTAATTTTAGTAATAAATTAAATTCTCAAATATTTTCAAATGATATTTATACCTCTTCTAATGAATTACCTGAATTAAAATTAAACATCATAAATTCATTAATTGCAAAATGTAAGGGTGATGAATTCGTATCATTTTTTCCATTTAATCGGTTCTCGCATTTTAAACGTATGAGTCATATCGCTGCCTATGTTCTTCGTTTCATTCATACTGCGCACGGCAAAACAAATCCACTAACTAATGCTATCTCTGTCACTGAATTAAATTGTGCCATTAATGCGCTCGCTAAATGGTCACAAATGGAATCATTTCCTATTGAATATAATTTAATAAAAAATGGCAAGAGTCTGAAGTCAAGCGATAGACTTGCAGGTTTAAGTTTGTTTTTAGATAACAATAATCTAATTAGAGTAGGTGGGAGATTGAAGAATTCACCTGAATTTAGTTATAATAAAAAGCATCCGATACTTTTGTCGTCTGAACATTATTTTACACTTATGTTGTTTCGACATGAACATAATCAATCTATGCATTGCGGAATGCACGCATTATTATACCGTTTACGCGAGAATTGGTGGCCGTTGGCGGGTAGGAAGTTGGCTAGGCAGGTGACTCAGCAATGTATCATATGCAGACGTGTTAAAGGAAAAACATTAACCCCTCTCATGGGTAATTTACCTAAAGAACGCATAACTGTTAGCTTTCCATTCTTTCGCACAGGAGTTGACTACGCAGGGCCAGTGTTCATTCTAAATCGAAAGGGGCGCGGCGCGAAATTAATAAAATCTTACATATGTTTGTTTATTTGTTTCACTACACGCGCAATCCACTTGGAGCTGGTTAGCGACCTCTCCACCGATGCTTATTTACTCGCGTTTAAGCGTTTTATTTCACGACGCGGTAAGCCGTCAGAAATGTATTCGGACAACGGTCGTAATTTTGTTGGCCTATATAATGAATTTTTTAAGTTTTTATCTAACTGTAAAAAAGAAATTATTGATTACGCAAGAGATCAACAAATAAAATTTTCTTTCATCCCTCCATATTCTCCGCATTTCGGTGGCTTGTGGGAAGCTGGGGTGAAATCTTGTAAATACCATCTTCGCCGTGTGGTGGGCAATTCGAACCTAACCTTCGAGGAGTTTACCACCGTACTTTCACAAGTTGAAGCGATATTGAATTCACGACCGCTATTACCACTATCATCTGATCCTCAAGACTATCTTCCTCTCAGCCCTGGACATTTTTTGATCGATAGACCACTTACCGCACCAGTTATTGAGAACGATTTGAGAGATTCATCAATTCATCGATTGAATCGCTACCAGTGATTAGAACAGATCCGGCAGCAATTTTGGTCACGCTGGTCTAAAGAGTACATCTCCGAGTTGCAAACTCGAACTAAATGGAGACAAACAACTACCAATTTGAAACCTGATACGCTTGTCGTAATAAAGGACGTAAACCTGCCACCATTGAAATGGCTATTAGGGAGAATTGTGAAGTCGATTCCTGGCAGCGACGGCATTTCTCGAGTAGCTGACATCCGCACATCGTCAGGCATCGTGAGACGGTCTTACAACAAAATATGTCCTCTTGTACAGGATAATTAACAATTAGTTGAATGCTGGTGCTTTCAAGGCCGCGGGCATGTTCGGTACAATACCAGCACGAAGCAACGCAACATCGCGAGCCAATCAGTATGCGTTAAAGTGACGCGATATGCTCTCTGATTGGCCCACATAGTGTCAAAGACCATAGTAATATTTTTCTGTTTGCCCTCAGCTTTGTAATTATTAATATAGAAATATACGCTGTACACACACAAGACTCAGTATTAATTTATTGGTATACCTTGAAACCAGGAAGCTCAGATTACGCACGAACAACCACGCAATATAATACCACAATCTATAAATTGTCCTAAACTGTATCTAATTTGTGACCGGTCTTTAGATGTTTGTAAAATGTACCGCAAGATTCAAATCTTGATATATATTTATTTTTTTCGAAGTTAACATATTAGTGTGTAAGAAAATGTATTAGTTATGGTTTATATAAGTTTATCGTGTATTTTTTATAGTCTTTTAGTGTTCTAGTCCGATTATATATATTTATTTATAAATCGTTCCCCAACAGACGCTGTTCTGTGCATATTAAAAAAATAAGAATTATATTATTTAAAAATAACAGTATTATTTAAGAATTATTTCTTGTGAAAAGTGAAAAGAAAAATAGACATAGAATATAACGAGGGAATGAATAGTCCATTCATTGTTTATACGATTCTTTTTAAATAACTCTGTTTTTGTTTTCTGATCTTTACGCGAGTATTACACTTTTGAAATTAAACTATTTTTTAAGGATTCAATCGCATTTGTATTTGGTTTTAATTTTCCGACGTTTCGCTTCTACGGTATCAATAACAGATACTGCAGCGAGGAGATATAAATCTCTGTAATAACGATGACTTATTGGACGTGAGACGCCTTAGTTTTAAGAGTTGGGAAATGTAAAATCAAATACAAACGCAATAAATAGTATTTGAAACAAAATTGTTTTTATGGATTCTATCCATAAAAATGGTTTCATTTCAAATACTATTTTTATAAAAACATATTATATATAATCGGACAATAAGTCTAGCAGACTATATAAAATACTCTATAAACTTATATAAACCATAACTAATATGCACTCAAATTAGTGCCAAACGGTTTGTGGTTTTCGAATGATTCGCAAAGCTTAAAACTTCACGTCACTCAAGTTGAAATTGCAAATGGCTGACGCTACAAATAGTTCCATTAATAAGTCTATCTTCAAAAATTGTGAATGCATTATAGTTTAAATTCTAAGATTTTTGTTATTCAATTGATTTCCACTATTGCTACTAAAAGTATTCCCATAGAGGAATGATGCTATAATCGTTACACTTGGCAGACAAATTGGTAATTACAATTGGTGTTTTATTTTCCCAGGAAAATGGTGCCGTTAATCCTTCTGTTGAACTGTTTCTTAATGCGATATTAGATAAAGATGCTAAGATTTATCACGACTTAATACTGTATAAATTTGATTAATGATCTATTAATAGTAGGACCACGCTGTTGACAGTTCTCTGCCTACAGCGGCGGGCCGGTCCGTCCAGGGTAGTACCACACTCTCGCAGAAGATCGACGTCCGAGTAATGTCAAGGTGCTATTGCGCTTTGTTCGGTGAGCGAGAGAGCCGGCAACCCAACTGGGTGAGTTTGGGGGATTGTATTGGTAGGCAGTCGCTTAGTATCGCAAAAGTCCATGGGTGGCATGGCCCTTGGTATCGCAAAAGTACATGTGCGGCAGTGACACTTACCATCCGGTGTGCTGCTTGCTCGTTTGCCACCATAAAAAAAAATATAAAAGATCCTAATACGCTTATAATAATTTGGTTTGTATGTAACAGAATATTTAAACGTCATTTTCCTCGCCTTACAATTTCAACATTCAGTTTAATTTAAAATTTTGCAAACTTCTCAAGGATTGATAATAATGAGGCCGTCGCCGGGAAGGGAGTGCTGTTGGCGGTGTCGTTGGACATCGCCAACGCATTCAATAGTCTGCCATTCGGCTGCATCAGGGAGGCGCTCCGGTTCCATGGAGTGCCCCTGTACCTCAGGCGGCTGGTGGCAGACTATTTGGAGGGCCGCAGTATCCTCTGCGCGGGTCCCGCAGGGGACATTGTGCGGACGCCCATGTCGTGCGGCGTTCCACAGGGGTCGGTTCTGGGGCCGACTCTGTGGGACATCGGGTACGACTGGGCGTTGAGAGGGAGTCTCCCCCCCGGGCTGAGCTTGGTGTGCTACGCTGACGACACGCCCGTCACAGCCCGGGGCAGGACACTCGAAGAGGCGGCGAGCCTGGCCACTCTCGGCACCGAGGAGATGGTCAGGCGGATCGAGGCGCTGGGGCTCAGGGTGGCCCTAAACAAGACGGAGGCCCTACTTTTCCATGGGCCCCGTGTGAGGCTGCCCATCGGCGCCTCGATAGTGGTAAACTCCATCCACATCAGCATCCAGGCCCATATGAGGTACTTGGGTCTGGTGCTCGACGGGCGATGGTGGTTCCGGGAGCATTTCCGACAGATTGCTCCCCGGCTTGTCGGCGCGGCGTCCGCCCTTTCTCGTCTCATGCCGAATGTGGGCGGACCCAGTTTTGAGGCCCGACGGCTGTATGCGGGGGTCATCCGCTCGATGGCCATGTACGGCGCACCCGTGTGGGCGAGGGCTCTGAACGCCCAGCTCAGGGCGGTTCTGTGGAGGCCACAGAGAGCCATGGCGGTCAGAGCCATTCGCGGGTACCGCACGGTGTCGACAGAGGCGGCGTGCCTGTTGGCCGGGACACCCCCGTGGGACCTAGAGGCGGAGATGCTCTCCGACCTCTACCGGCGGGTTATCACAGCGCGCGAAGAAGGTGGCTCCCCATCGTTGAGCGAGATAGCCACCTGGCGCGTGGATGCCCGCCGAGACGTCATCGCCCGTTGGGCTACGCGGCTGGAGAGGCCTAGGCACGGTGTGGAGACCGTTGAGGCCCTCCGGCCCGTATTGATAGAGTGGATGGAGCGGCGGCACGGAGTCCTCACCTTTCGGCTGGTGCAGGTATTGACGGGGCACGGGTGTTTCGGGTTGTACCTGCACAGGGTCGTGTATAGGGAGTGGACTCCGGCCTGCCACCACTGCAGGAGTGACGAGGACACGGCGCAACACACGCTGGAGGTGTGTCCGGGATGGGAGCGGCAGCGCCGTGACCTCGTCGCTGTCATCGGTGCCGACCTGACGCTGCCGGCCGTCGCGAGAGCGATGGTCGACAGCATCAGGAACTGGGACGCGGTCGCCGCCTTCTGCGAGGCTGTCATCTCGCAGAAGGAAGCGGCGGAACGGGCAAGGGAGGATTCCCGCGCCCCGGGCCGCCGCCAGCGGCCGGGGCGGCGCAGGCGCGAATACCTGCGCCTGATGCCGCCCTAACCGAGGCTTCGGGTGATCGGACCGGGGAATTGTCCGGTCACCCGACGTGAGGCCACCGCGTGAGGGCGACGCCCCGACGGCGAAATCTGTCGGGGCGTCGACGAGAGGAACCCGCGAGGGTGAACCGCCGGGCGGGCCACCGAAGTTAAAAATCGGGTCCCGGTGACCCGCTCGCACGGCGAAGAGAGAGGAGTTTTTACGGTGGGTCTATGGGGTCACGCGCCGCCTTTTCCGTCACCCCGGACCGATTTGGCGGGGCGAGACTAATCCATAGTCCACCAAAAAAAAAAAAAAAAAAAAAAAGGATTGATAATAATGCAATAATTAAAATATTTTGTCCCATTATTCATACAGGATTAGCGATTTTATTTCCGTACCTGAGATTTTGACTTGATTCAATAGATGTCGCTATCCATATTTTCTGCATCGAAATTTTTTGCTTGATTATCTACAAAAGCATGTTTTTAAAATTACCTATTTATTATTATATGCGAAAGTGGAAGGGTGTAGGTACCGGGGGAGACCGAGACTCACCTACCTAGACCAGATTGATCACGTATTGAAAGAAGGTGGAGTCAAGAGTCTCCGAAACCGGCGAGCGTGTATGAAGAGAATTATGAATGTTGAAGAAGCGAGTGAAATATGCAAGGATAGAGTTCTCTAGCACTCTGTTCTCTCTGCCTACCCTGCAAGGGATATGGCGTGATGATATGTATGTATGTACCAATTTATGATCGAAAACGCAGTTGCTTTTGTTGCAATATATATAAAGGTAAGATTTTCGAATCGAGATCCTGAATCTGACGACGAAGCATAGAATGACTCTTATGTAAATCCCAAACCTAGCCAAAAAGTTGGGCTACCGGCTTTGTCGCTCTCTGCTCAGACGTCGTTTTTATAGAGTGAAGTACTACTCTGAACGGACCGGCCCGCGGCTGTAAATAGAAAACTGTCAATAGTGTGGGCCTACCACTACTAAGATAACATATATACAAAAGAAGGATAAAAATAAATAAAACTCTCGGAATATAAAAGGTCAATTGCCCTTCTATTATAGAATAAGATCGAGCCCAGCAATAGATAATGATGAGTATAAAAAGTATTAAGTAATCTAAAATATTAAACGGATTACAATCAAGTTAAATTCGCTTTAGTATTGCAAGGTATAACGGTAACATTACATAGCAATTGAGTCTATGTAATCGACTCAGTTACTCGTAATCAACAATGGCAAAGTTTAAAGTACTCTTCTAACTGTAATTTTGTAAGTAATTAATATTATGTTCATGTTTATACAGAGATTAGAAATGTTAGTTCGCGTTTACAATTTATATGTTAAGTTTGAACTCGATGTATTCGATATACGCACTGGGTACAAACTTTATACTTAATGACTGCACAGATGGTGTAGGGTTAAAATACCGACCTTGCAAGTGTCCTGAGTTCGATTACCACACAGAATAATACTTTGTGCGATCCATAAACTGTTGTTCTGAGGCTAGGTGTAATTTATCTGCGTTTATTGCATATGGTATATGGTATGGTATGGTATTAAAAAATAAGTACTTTGTATATATATATATATATTTATATTATTAATTCATCATTCTCCTACGCTTGTCCCAATTACTTGGGGTCGATACAATATGTACTCTTCTTTCATAGTACATATTGTAAAAGTTATTGGCAATAGTTTTATGACCGGCCGCCTGCCAGACGTCAACCCTCTTTGAGATTGTAATTGTTGCCCAAATGGCATCCGATGGAGTTGGCCCAGGTCATTATAAGGCTCTTAGTCGTCTTTTACGACATCCACAAGCAAAGTAAGGGTTGGTAGTATTCGTAGCCGCTACCACACAGCTTTTATATTATTAAATATAAGATAATATATGACGCTATTTGTTTTATTTTCTTTAAAATAAAAAAGTGTGTATATCAGCTCCGACGCACGACTAGAGTTTACTCCTTCAGTACGATTATCAAAACACGCAAAAAAAGCTCATTTGATTAAAAATAATATATATATTTTTATTTACATTTATTAAAACTATTCAGCGATTATCTCACATCAGAAAGTGAAAGGTGTGCAGAATAGGTTGCGCACCAAAAACGTAACGAGGTCATTCGATCACTTGATTGTACTCCTCAAATTTTCTCATACCAGGCATATATGAAAATCGATTCTTAAGGAGTAAACTCCAAAAATTCAATGATAATTTTCTTTTTATTATAACCATGTTTCTCGAGCACTATGACATATGCTTCTTTAGACAAACCATATGAAGGGCACTTTCTTTACGGTAGCCAGAGCCCTGATTGTGTCCCTGGTATTGCAAAGATCTCTGGTCTCTGGTTTCTATTTAGTTACTTACAATTGCTGTGTGGTCGCGGCTACGAATACTATCAACCCTTACTTTGCTAATGGAAGACGTAAAAGACGGCGAAGAGCCATAACGCTCTAAGAGCCATAAGCCATAATGACCTGGGTCAAATCTATCTGATGCCGTTCGGTCAACAATTACATTCCCAAGGAGGGTTGACGTCTGGCAGGCGGCCGGTCATAAAGCTATTGCAATATATTTATTATTGAAAAAAGAGAGTATATATTGTATCGACCCCAGAGCGTAGGAGAATGATGATTTAGTTACTTATTATTTCTCATTTTATTTTATATGTTTTGTTTAAATCTCTCAAATTCTGTTTTAATATACGTACTGCCTAAATTCTATGACCTGTAATTCATTTTACTAGTGAAGCCTTTTGCGTTCAATAACCATTACCTATATTAAAGGATTTGAACAATATGATTTCTGCCCATTTTGTATCGGTAGCGGTCGTAGATTTAGAATTTTTCATGGCGTGTTGTATTCTAGTAGGCCTTTTGTTTGAAACTCATATTAAGAGGGTTGTGAAAAAAATATGTAATAGGACGTTTTATTGGTAGTTATATTAGATTCAAGGCTTTATTTTAGATTAGGCTGACCGATCGCATTCGTAACGACGACGTAAGAGAGCGAGTAGGTATGAAAGAGAGTATTGGTGTAAAAATGCGAAAGGGAATGCTCCGATGGTTCGGACATTTGTAAAGAATGCCGAAGGAACGTCTGGTTAAGAGGATATACAATACGAAAGTGGAAGGATGTAGGTACCGGGATAGACCGAGACTAACCGACCTAGACCAGATTGGTCACGTACTAAAAGAAGGTGGAGTCAAGAGTCTCCAAAACCGGCGAGCGTGTATGAAGAGAAGAGAATTATGAATGTTGAGAGAATTATGAATGTTGAGGAAGCGAGTGAAGTATGCAAGGATAGAGTTCTCTGGCACTCTGTTCTCTCTGCCTACCCTGCAAGGGATATGGTGATATGTGTGTATGTGTATATTAGATTCTATATTTTTAAAGTTTTCGAATTATAATCAATAAAATTTATTAAATGATATAAATATTGAGGGATTGTAAAACATTTGTAATTTCACTAAAAACATGAGTGCCATCAAGGAAGGATTCAAATTCAATATTGTAAGTATGGCGTAATTAACAAACAGTATTGTCAAAACGCTTGATATCTAAATGAGTGCAAAGTTCTGTAGACAATATAAAGGAATTCATTTATTAGAAGAACGTATAATATTTTTAAGAAAATTTAAAACATTTTTTTTCTACTACCATCATCTCATCATCATCTTAGCTTATATGTATCCCACTGCTGGGCTTGAGTCTTATTTATTATTATTTAAGCTGAACATTTGATTTGGTTAATTGATACCGACAAATCCAATATTTAGAAAAATAAAAGCTCGTAATATAAAAATAATAACTGTAACAGAAAGATATACAATGGAACATATAACCTTCTTCTTTTTAAAGTCGGTTAATGTTAAGATAAATAGCAAAATATATCTAATTTACTTATCACACCCTCTTCATAGGGCAATAATTCCATAATCAGGCAATCTTTATAAAGGGCAAGTAAAAAATGTCAACAAATTGTCTTCTTAATCCGTTACCATACAGGGAAAATATTTGGTCTACAAATATTTGGCCGCCTTTATATATTTAGTCCTCTTATAGAAAGCTATATCGTGAAAGATAACCAAGAAGACTAAAGAGTCTTCTTAGTTATCTTTCACGACGACCACATTTGATTATATTTTTAATCTGTCGCCTTACCAAAGGCGATTTAAAATGTTAATTTTCCTAATTTTACTTTTTGAATTCTATTTAATAGGCAAAAACCAGGTGATCGTATTATCAAAAACTAGAGAGTATTAAGTTAGAGTAGTGACTATAAAAGTCTATGAAATCACCAATATTTAGAAAACTACTATATAATTTAGATTATTTAATGGCATAATTAATGTGGACAAAACCAATAGGGCAGTTAGATGCGTTAAGGCGTAACGGAAAGTTATTTCGTTTGACTTATGACGATATTAACCCGAATCTATTGCCTTAAACGATCGACAATTTCCCTCAATGATGATATACGATTGTAATTTAATATAAAATTTATTTGATTTAATATCTTTCATCTAAATATAGCACTAATAATTACTAAAAAAAGGGAGTTAAAAGTCTCCGAAACCGGCGAGCGTGTATGAAGAGAATTATGAATGTTGAGGAAGCGAGTGAAGTATGCAGAGATAGAGTTCTCTGGCACTCTGTTCTCTCTGCCTACCCTGCAAGGGACATGGCGTGATGATATGTATGTATGTATGTAAAAGATGAGGCAAATATTATATACACTCATTTGCAAAAAAAACGGGCACCTAAGCAATGAACCATTTCAAATGTTAATATTTCTTTGTTTGATAATTATAGGTAGTTTTATCCACACAATTTGGTAAATTAATAAGAAAATAATCGTTTTCATCAGTATTTCATAAAATTTAGATACAATTTATGGGAAATAATGCTAAACCTCGCTAGTAGTGTATATTCGCTAGTAGTGCATATGCTCATGAAGTAAAAATAAAAAAGTTTTTTTGTTTGTTTTTCTTTAATAAAGTAAAAGCAGATAAATGTTTAGTATCGAGTGTGACCCCCTCTAGCTAAAATCACAGCTTGAATTCGTCTGGGCATGCTAGCGAGTATATCCCGGATACTTGCTTGCGGAATACGTTCCCACTCCGCAGTAATCACATTCTTCAGCTCTCTGATGGTCTGCGGAGCCGGGTGTACTGATCTTACACGCCGTTTCAGAACGTCCCAGACATGCTCTATGGGATTGAGGTCGGGACTTCGAGCTGGCCAATCCAAACGACGAATGCCGACCTCTTGCACATACGCATTAACATCGCGGGATCGGTGGGCGCGAGCATTGTCGTCCATAAAAATCGAGTCTTCACCTAGAGCGGCCAATGCGGGTTGTGCATGAGAAATTAGAACTTCCGTTATGTATCGATGCCCAGTCAGTGAGCCGTTTTCAATGAAGACTAACTCTGTACGATCCATTGAATTTATTCCTGCCCAAAACATAACAGAGCCCCCACCATAAGGTGTGATTTCTTCGAAACATGCCTCTGCAAAGCGTTCTCCTTGTCTTCTTAGCACTCGCCGACGTCGATCTTCACCGAACAGAGATATCCTGGCTTCATCAGAGAACAAAACCCTATTCCAATCGTCTTGAGTCCATGATTCACAATTTCTAGCGAACCTAAGCCTGTGAACTCTGTGCTCACGGAGTAATTTGGGGCCGCGGGCCGGGCGGTGACTGCGTATATTGGCAGCGAGAAGCCTCCTCCTGACCGTCCATAGACTAATATGCACATTTCTTACTTCTTGGAGGTTGTTCTTAAGATCCACATACGAAGATTTGCGATTTCTCAATGCGCGACTCACAAGAAAACGATCATCCCGTGGTTGGGTACATGGTTTTCTTCCAGAACCAGGCCTTCTCTCGACGGAACCAGTCTCCTGATATCGCTGCCAGGTCCTTTGGACTGTCGAGCGACTAACATTTAGCCTCCTAGCCACGAAACATTGGTTGCAACCCTCTTCAAGCAGCGCGATAATTTTGGTAGCTTTTACCACTTTATCTACCATTTTTGATACAGCCAAACAGCATTAAATAAAGCTTTGACAGTCAAGGATATGAAATTAATCGATAAAAATTGAATAAAAGTTATGAAAGTCGATGTTAACTTCTGGAACTTCGCGCCAAAAATGTAGGATAAAAAGGGGTTTTCTGTAAAAATGAACATCAAATGAAAAATTGAATTTAGAACGTACTTTTTTAAATACCACAGCATTTTTAAAACCGGCCAGTAACGTGTACAAACGATTGAAACCTTTTTGGTATTGTATCTTTTTAAATATGAATGAAAATCAAAACCGCCCGTTTTTTTTGCAAATGAGTGTATTTGCCTCGTTGTTTTTAATAATCATAGATATACTTATATTACTTGAATTCATGTACTGGATCCAGTAGAAAATAATTTGTAATTATAATTGTTGTTGTATTTGCCCGCCTTCTTTGCCTTTTATGCCTGCCTTGCCTGTTATGGAGATATTATTACGAGAATGTTAAGAGTTTCTAATCCGTGTGGATCCGTGTGACGGAGTAAGAATACAATTCACCACCCCTTATCTTACCGGGGTGATATGAGACGACTATGGGATATAAAACGTATACAATATCTGTGCAAGAGAAGGAAAGCTCGAAATAAAATCCTATACCAACACGTCTGACCAGCATGGTATAGTAGGTTAATCTCCTCCCATTACGGAGGAGGGTCGAGCCCTATAGTGGGACATATATGGGCTTTGATGATGATGATGAACAGTTTCTCAATTGCTCAGTAAAACAATGAAACGATAACCTGTTATACATGATTTCACGAAGGTGTTATTTTTTTGTTATTATGAAATAATGATATCAAGTTGTTTTTATTTCTGGACAGGCTGTCACAGAATATATCAAAATTCAAAGGGTTAAAAAAACTCTTATAAATATTAATAATAAATATGTAAAAGAAAAGCATGATTAATCTATCAAGGTACGCCCGAAACTGCTGGTAACAAGAACGTGAAATTCCACTTGGTTTAATTTTATGATGTAGGTATGCTTACCTTACCTTATTGCTATAAGAAAGCATTTTTGGAAATTCAATCCCTAAAGTGGTGAAAAACGTACAAATTTGTTCTTACACTTTGTATCATCGTTTCAGACCGAAATCACTGGTAAAAGATATATAGTATATCTCAGCACCGCGACTATTGGTTTATTTCAATTATTTTTAGTGTTATTTATTCAAATAATGCTCAGTTTAATGCGGGATTTAAACTAATGGCTTGCTTCACTGGGTAACGCTAATTATTCGTTCCAAGAAGGTTCTATATTTACAGATTTATTGTATACTAAACATATTATATTATTGGAGTTTGATCCTTAAGAATCGATGTTCATATAAGGCGCCCGGTATGAGAAAATTTGAGGAGCAAAATCTAGTGATCGAATGACCTTGTTACGTTTTTGGTGCGCAACCTATTCTGCACACCTTTCACTTTCTGACGTGAGATAATACTTCACTGAACAGTTTTAATAAATGTTAATAAATATATATATATTATTTTTAGTCAAATGAGCTTTTTTGCGCCTGTTTTGATAATCGAACTTAAGGAGTAAACTCCAGTCGTGCGTCGGAGCTGACACACACACTTTTTTATATCCACTACTTTATTTAGTCACGATCTCCTCTTACCTCGTTTATGTCTCATTGCTGGACTCAAGTCTGCTCCACTATAGGAAGGAAATTAACTTACCATGCTGGTCAGACGGTTTGGCATAGGATATTATCTGCATATTATATCTTTTACGCAACCCATGGCAAATGGTGGAGTAGTGACTAACGTATTCCTATTCAATTTGTTGCTTATAATATCTTAAATTATAATAAATAAGTAATCGGGTTTTTATAAATAATCAAGCATATTAAATTCTAAATTTCAGTAATTTGAATAACAGGGTTGTGCCATCGTTTAATACAATTCTTACTACAAAGTTTCAGTATTAAGCCTGTACAATGTGTAAACCATTTCGGGTATATGACTCAAGTCTCCTTCAAAAGGATGAAAATATAATACGATGCGAGAATTGAATGTCCTACAACAGTTCACGGTGGTTTAAGTGGTAGCACGATTTGGAACGGATTTCCAATAGGCGTGGGTTTGAATCCCACTTATGACAATCATTTTTCGCTCGTAATCGGGTTTTTATAAATAATAAATAAGTTTAAAAATTTTATTTTCTAATACGCAATAACAATATAAAATTTCCATTACATTACCCGTCAAATTTATGTAGGTACATATTTAAACGACGCCCCTTTCTAAACGAGTGCCAATTCAATTTTACTGCATATCGATAGTTCTTGCACATCAGCAGATAGCGGGATGCGCCGTCATTGGAACTATTCAAACTATGAACTGGCGAAGAATGCTACCGTTGATTTTATGGGCCATAAACGTGGGATGAAATAGTTATTTTGTGGCTAGTAAAGCTGTTTTGTGTTGCTCTTGGGGCTACATTGTTTTTCTGTAATAGCTTAATACTATTTTGTATTATAACTGCAAATTGTTTTGCAAACAGCTGTGTGGTAGGGGCTACGAATACTATCATCCCTTACTTTGCTCGTGGATGTCGTAAAAGACGACTAAGATCCTTATAATGACCTGGGCGAACTCCGTTTGATTCCGTTTAGTCAACAATTATATCCCCAAGGCGGGTTGACGTTTAGCAGGTGGCCGGTCATAAAACTATTATTGCCAATAACTTATATAATATGTACTATGAAAGAAAAGTAGATGATGAACTGCAAATTGTGCATTAACAGTGAAGGAAAATGAAAATAAAAACGAACCACCACAAAGATGGCGTAGTGGTTAAGATACCGACTTACGGTGTCAAGTATCGTGAGTTCAATTCCTACGCAGGATAATACCTTGTGTAATACACAAATTGTTTTTCTGAGTCTGGGTGAGATTTGTGTCAGTGACTTAAATTTTTGTAAACTGCGCCGCAATAGGTAGAAAGAGGTTTTCCTCCAAAAGTAAAGAAAGATCTTTCGATGGAATATCTGATATTGTCATAATACCAAATTCTCACTCTTCTTTCACCAGAAATTGTCATGTTATGATATCAAATTCTTCTTTCATCATGCATATATACTAGAAAGTAAATACTCTACGTATCATGTGAATTAAGTTATAATACGTTGCAAAGAAAGCTAAGAGAACATTTCGCAATTAAGTTACTTTAAAACCAAAAATCCCTTGTGAATAATACGAGCGTGTATAATATTTGCAACGAAATAAAATATGTAATACATTCATAACCTGTTTATTACTGGAGCTCCCTCAGCGTATAAAAGTGCCACAATTTTTACTACAAAATGCATGCACCAATGTTGCATAAAAAGAATAAAAATTTCATTGTGAATAACTCGTTGTGTAAAATCAGAAAGTCTAGTATATACACACACACATATATATATATATATATATATATATATATATATATATATATATATATATATATATATATATATATATATATATATATATATATATATATATATATATATATATATATACACATATATATATATATATATATATATATATACACATATATATATATATATATATATATATATATATATATATATATATATATACCTGTAGTAACTATATTTTTAGTAAAGTATTTTCCGTGTGGTGATGATTAGAAACACAATTCACCGCTCCCTATCCTGCCCGTCTGTGTCAGCAAAAATTACTAAGGGATATGGATAGGTAACTACGATTTTCGACAAAGAATGTAACTTTTAAATAAAATTCTACATTAGTTTATACAGTCTGATGCAAGTCGTCAGACCTATTTGGTATAACAGGTAAATTTCTCTCCCACAGTGAATAGTATATAAGCTGAGATAATAATAACGATGAAATAAATAAAAAATACTACTAGAAATAATACATGAAATAAAGAATATATTATATGATATAAAAAAGATACTATATGAAATAAAAAATATACAAACAATAAAAAGCATCATCATTCTCCTACTCTTATCCCAATTACTTGGGGTCGATATAATATATACTCTTCTTTCATAGTAAATATGTAAAAATTATGGGCAATAGTTTTATGACCAGCCGCCTACCAGACGCCAACCCTTCTTGGACATGTAATTGCTGACCAAAAAGCATCAGATAAATTTGGCCTAGGTCGATATAAAGTTCTTAGTCGTGTTTTAAGACATCCATGAGCAAAGTATTAGTAGCCAGCAAATATTTTTACGACTCCTAAGGGCGAGTAAAACAACCGAGGGGAGCGTGGCCAACATGCCTCCACCTAAGATCATGGCCTCCCGAAGAGGGCGAGGGACCTCGGCTGTAGAAAGGGCGGCGGCGGTCGCTGTCCGCGCCGGTGACGCCACGGATCTGCAGGCCGAAAATGTCCGCCTTAGAGGCGAGATGTCAGGCCTGCGGACCCGAAACAGGAACCTGGGCGACATGCTGGCGGAGATGCGTCGGGCAAACCGCCAGTTGCTGATCGACGTGGCCGACCTCAAGGCGCAGGTGGCGCTGTTCGTGTCGCCTGCGCCAGCCGCGCCACCAGCCAAGACCGGCTACTCAGCGGCCGCTGCGGCGCCAAAGCCGCCTCGCGCTGCGGCGCCGACGACGTTGGGTGATGGCGTCACCGTCACACCCGTCCCCGCGGCGAGGAAGACGCCTGCCGCCGCGAAGCGCGCGCCGCCGGCTGACGCTGGCGCAGTCGCCGCGGCGAGACTCCCTGTCCCGGTGGTGAGGTTGACGCCTCTCCCCGCGGACCGCTTGCCGCCGGCTAGCGCCCCTGCGGCGCCAAAGCCGCCAGGCGCCGTACAACGGGCCCCTGAGGAGGCTCAGCCGACCCCGTTTGAGGTGGGAGGCATATCGGACGAGGCCCTCGCCAAAATCATCGGCGCAGTGGGCAAGCTCGTCGATGCGCGCTTCGCCGTTCTGGAGGCGAGGTTGCCTCCAGAACCACGTGTCCGACCACCTCTCGCCGCGGACAAGCGGCCGCATGTGGCACCAGCCCCCGCCCCGCTGCCTTGTCAGGGTGGCCGCGTGGGGAGCTACGCCGCGGCCGCGGCCGGGCCTAAGCCCAAAGGCCCTGGCCCAGCTCCGAAGGGACCCGCCCTGAGGAGGAAGACGGCTCCGGCTCCTGCCGGACCGCTGAAGTCGCCCGCAATAACACCGCCGGCGACGACCAGCGAGGCTGCGACGAGACCTTCCGCGTCTGGCACGACTGCCGTACCCGAACAGGGTTGGCAGGTGGCCGAGCGCGACAGAAGGAGTCGCGGCCAAAGAAGGAGAGCGGAGGCCAAGCGCGCCGCTGAGGTCCCCGCTCCACAGGCAGGAGCCGGACGGAAGAAGAGACCGCGCAAGGGGCTCAAGTCGCCGAAGACGGCCGCAGTGGTGATCACTGTGCTGCCCGAGGCGGCCGAGAAGGGCCTCAGCTACGAGGCCGTCTTGAGGAAGGCCCGGCGGGAGCTAGACGTCTCCGATATTGGAGGCGTCGAAGCCAGGACCCGCAAGGCCCGGACGGGGGCTCGAATTCTCGAGTAGTTCCCAGGGGCCGAGGGCGCCAAGACGGCCGACAGCGTGGCCGAGAAGCTGCGAGGTTTATTCGCCGTGGAGGGTGGCATCAAGATCGCCAGGCCCGTTAAGTGCGCCGAAATGCGCATTTCGGGTTTGGACGATTCGGTGACGGTGGAAGACATCCGGGAGGCTATTGCCTCGAAAACCGGGTGTCCCATAGACACCGTCCGGGTCGGTGCCATTCGTCCCGGTCCGGGTGGCGTAGGTGCTGCCTGGGCGCAGTGCCCGGTAGAGTCGGTCAGGCAACTGGCCGGCTCAGGCAGGCTCCTCGTGGGCTGGAGCTCGGCGCGGGTAACCGTGCTTGAGCACCGGCCCGCGAGGTGCTACAAGTGCATGGCGGTCGGACACACTCGACCGACGTGCACTAATTGCTTCGACTGCGGCGGATTGTGTTTCCGCTGCGGTCAGACCGGGCACGTGGTGGCATCTTGCGCCGCCCCGCCCCACTGCCCCGCGTGTGCGGCGGGCAATAAGCCCGCCAAGCACCGCATGGGCTCTGGGGCGTGCAAACCTCCAGCTTCGGCCCCAAAGGCGCGGGGCGGCCCTACGACCACGGCCGCTCCCGCTCCTAGCGCGGTCCGATCGCCCGCTGGCGAGGAGGTCATGGACACAACCCGATAATGGGTACACCATCCATGCACCTCCTCCTGCAGGCCAACACCAACCACTCCGCCGGAGCGCAGGATCTCCTCCTGCAATCCATGGCGGAGTGGTCGATTGGTGCAGCCGTAGTCGCGGAACCGTACGCCGTGCCTGATCGCCCCAATTGGGTGGTCAGTCGAAACGGTACTGCGGCAATCGTCGTCTCAACGCAGCGGCACTTCCCGTCCTTGTCCCTTTTGGATAGGGGCGAGGAATTTGTCGCGGCGGAGTGGGGAGGGGTCACGCTCTACAGCGTATACCTCTCCCCCACTAGGAGGATGGACGATTTCGGGGCCTCACTCACCACCTTGGAGGCCTCGATACGGCGACTGGCACCGGGCCTCGTCCTGGTTCTGGGGGACTTCAACGCCAAATCCACGGCGTGGGGGTCCCCTACGACGGACGACCGCGGGCGGGCGGTCAACGAGTGGGCGGCTTCACTGGGCCTCTGTGTTCTGAACAGAGGCTCGGTGAACACGTGTGTGCGGCGGCAGGGCGGGTCGATAGTGGACTTGTCGTTCGCTAGCCCCGCTGTCGCGCCACGGGTGAGGAACTGGAGTGTCCTGGAGGAGGCGGAGACCCTGTCGGACCACCGGTACATCCGGATGGAGGTCTCCCCCCGGGAACCCGGTAGGGGTCACAGGGCGGACGGAGCTCCCGCGTTTCCGCGGTGGGCTGTGGGTCGTCTTGACAGGGATCTACTGGCGGAGGCGGCCATTGTCAGTACGTGGCTGTCCTCACCACCCCCAGCGGACGGAGTGGACGCTGAGGCTGTCCGCATTCGCAGTGCGTTAACGCAGATCTGCGATGCGGCCATGCCCAGAGTGCGGCGGCGTCCGCCTCCGAGGCAGGGGGTCTACTGGTGGTCCCCAAGACTGGCGGACCTTCGTGCGGCGTGTATCAGTGCCCGAAGGTCCTACACCCGCAGCCGGCGGCGTCACCGCGGCGTCGAGCGGGAGGGCCAGCTGTACGAGGCGTACCGCAGTGCGCGGACTGCCTTTCGGCTGGCCATCCGAGCCGCCAAGGGCGCGAGTTGGCAGGAGATGCTGGACGGTCTCGACCGTGACCCCTGGGGTCGCCCATATCGCGCGGCGCTGAACAAGCTTCGCGCGCGGGCCCCCCCCCTCACCGAGACCCTCCAGCCCGACTTCCTTCGTAGGGTGGTCGAGGAGCTGTTTCCACGGCAGTCGGAACACACGCCCCCGGTCATGGCTCCGCCAGATCAGGACCGGGAGGCCGACGACGACGAGAGTGTTCCGCCCGTGACGGAGTCGGAAGTGGGGGCGGCCGTGGCGAAGATTCGTTCCGCCACCACGGCCCCCGGCCCGGACGGAATTCCAGTCCGGGTGCTGACGTCGCTCCTCGAGCACTTCGAGCCTCGCCTCAGGCAGCTGTTCAACGCCTGTCTGACGTCTGGACGGTTCCCTGAGTGCTGGAAGGAAGGGAGGTTGGTTCTCCTGCCAAAGCCGGGACGGTCCCCGGATTTGCCGTCGGCCTACAGGCCCATCGTGCTCCTCGACGATGTGGGTAAGCTGCTGGAGCGTGTGCTCGCTGCCCGCATCGTCCGACACCTGGAGGAGGTGGGGCCCGATCTGTCGGACGCTCAGTATGGGTTTCGGAGGGGGCGTTCGACCATCGGGGCCCTATTACGCCTGTGGCAGGCGGCCGCGGAGGCCGTCGCCGGGAAGGGAGTGCTGTTGGCGGTGTCGTTGGACATCGCCAACGCATTCAATAGTCTGCCATTCGGCTGCATCAGGGAGGCGCTCCGGTTCCATGGAGTGCCCCTGTACCTCAGGCGGCTGGTGGCAGACTTTTTGGAGGGCCGCAGTATCCTCTGCGCGGGTCCCGCAGGGGACATTGTGCGGACGCCCATGTCGTGCGGCGTTCCACAGGGGTCGGTTCTGGGGCCGACCCTGTGGGACATCGGGTACGACTGGGCGTTGAGAGGGAGTCTCCCCCCCGGGCTGAGCTTGGTGTGCTACGCTGACGACACGCTCGTCACAGCCCGGGGCAGGACACTCGAAGAGGCGGCGAGCCTGGCCACTCTCGGCACCGAGGAGATGGTCAGGCGGATCGAGGCGCTGGGGCTCAGGGTGGCCCTAAACAAGACGGAGGCCCTACTTTTCCATGGGCCCCGTGTGAGGCTACCCATCGGCGCCTCGATAGTGGTAAACTCCATCCACATCAGCATCCAGGCCCATATGAGGTACTTGGGTCTGGTGCTCGACGGGCGATGGTGGTTCCGGGAGCATTTCCGACAGATTGCTCCCCGGCTTGTCGGCGCGGCGTCCGCCCTTTCTCGACTCATGCCGAACGTGGGCGGACCCAGTTTCGAGGGCCGACGGCTGTATGCGGGGGTCATCCGCTCGATGGCCATGTACGGCGCACCCGTGTGGGCGAGGGCTCTGAACGCCCAGCTCAGGGCGGTTCTGTGGAGGCCACAGAGAGCCATGGCGGTCAGAGCCATTCGCGGGTACCGCACGGTGTCGACAGAGGCGGCGTGCCTGTTGGCCGGGACACCCCCGTGGGACCTAGAGGCAGAGATGCTCTCCGACCTCTACCGGCGGGTTATCACAGCGCGCGAAGAAGGTGGCTCCCCATCGTTGAGCGAGATAGCCACCTGGCGCGTGGATGCCCGCCGAGACGTCATCGCCCGTTGGGCTACGCGGCTGGAGAGGCCTAGGCACGGTGTGGAGACCGTTGAGGCCCTCCGGCCCGTATTGATAGAGTGGATGGAGCGGCGGCACGGAGTCCTCACCTTTCGGCTGGTGCAGGTATTGACGGGGCACGGGTGTTTCGGGTTGTACCTGCACAGGGTCGTGTATAGGGAGTGGACTCCGGCCTGCCACCACTGCAGGAGTGACGAGGACACGGCGCAACACACGCTGGAGGTGTGTCCGGGATGGGAGCGGCAGCGCCGTGACCTCATCGCTGTCATCGGTGCCGACCTGACGCTGCCGGCCGTCGCGAGGGCGATGGTCGACAGCATCAGGAACTGGGACGCGGTCGCCGCCTTCTGCGAGGCTGTCATCTCGCAGAAGGAAGCGGCGGAACGGGCAAGGGAGGATTCCCGCGCCCCGGGCCGCCGCCAGCGGCCGGGGCGGCGCAGGCGCGAATACCTGCGCCTGATGCCGCCCTAACCGAGGCTTCGGGTGATCGGACCGGGGAATTGTCCGGTCACCCGATGTGAGGCCACCGCGTGAGGGCGACGCCCCGACGGCGAAATCTGTCGGGGCGTCGACGAGAGGAACCCGCGAGGGTGAACCGCCGGGCGGGCCACCGAAGTTAAAAATCGGGTCCCGGTGACCCGCTCGCACGGCGAAGAGAGAGGAGTTTTACGGTGGGTCTATGGGGTCACGCGCCGCCTTCTCCGTCACCCCGGGCCGATTTGGCGGGGCGAGGCTAATCCATAGCCCACCAAAAAAAAAAAAAAAAAAAAAAAAAGGGCGAGTAAAACATACGATATTTGTATTTTTATGCCATTATATTTTTAACATTGGTTAATATTTTTTTTGTTTAAAGATAGATATTTTTGTTATACATATTCTTAAATATCGAGCTTCATAAAAGTGTGAATAATTTTCTAAAAATATGTGACATGACGCACAGATTGCTCAAAGATAATGCTAAGTAGGGATGATTGTTCAGAGACTGAGTGTAATTTATGTCTATTAATTGTATCTTTGATATTAAAAGGAAATAGGAGATATGTAAATTATAACGACCTTGGTCAACTCCATCTGACGCCGTTAGGTCAACAATTACATTCCCAAGGAGGGTTGACGTCTGACAGGCGGTCGGTCATAAAACTATTGCCAATAACTTTTACAATATGTACTATGAAAAAAGAGTACATATTGTATCGACCAAAGAGTAGGAGAATGAGGAGGAGATATATTGAAAGTATGAGGTGTCGGATCTGCGTATACGAATGTTAGTTCATCATTGTAACTGTGTCAGTTATATTGATATCAAATAATTCTAATTATCTGATAGTTTCTTGATTATGAAGTTCTAGTTAAAATAATTATATTAATAATACTCATAATACATCCAACATGAACTGAAAAATGCTGTAAATGCCGCGCTCGACAGGTGCATTGGCAGGTAGCAGTTGGTGTTATGTTTCCCAAAATAGTAATTCTGAACTAATAATCTCTTAGCTAATCTTTACTTCAAAAAAAGGGGTGGTGGCATATTGTATATTTAACTAACTTCACAGATACCTTTAGGTTTAAAATACTGACATACCGTTCCAAGTGTCACGGGCTCAATTCCCACGAAGGATAATACTTTGAGCGAAACAAGAAGTGTTCTTGCGAGCCTTTTTGTCTTGAGACAAGCTATGGTCTTAACATATACCGTTCCGGGCCCCATAATCTACAATATGCTCTCCATATTGCTGTTAGAGCAAAAACTAGGACAGATTCCATATCCTCGGTGGATAAGCCGCCATATTACCCTTTCGGGTTACTATATCCGCTAACATTTAAACATCAAACAACAATGTTGCTGGAGCATCGTCCTTACATGATCGGCTTTTCTGCGGGCGTCGGACTAATTCCTAAGCCATCCACCCCTGATCCTGGATATAAATTTATGGTCATGTATTACATATTTGTAAAATTTCGCAATTAATCTTTGTAGTAGGTAGACAGAATAATAGTGGTAGGACCACGCTGTTGACAGTTTTTTGTCTACAGCCGCGGCCCGTCTGTCCGGGGTAGTACCACACTCTCACACAAGATCAACGTCTGAGTAATGGCAATGTGCTATTACGTTTCGTTCGGTGACCGAGAGAGCCGGAAACTCAACTGTGTGGGTTTGGGGATTTTATTGTTAGGCAGCGGCCCAAGCTATACCCTTGGTACTGCAAGGGTTCATGGACGGCAGTGACACTTACCACCAGATGTGCTGTTTGCTCGTTTGCCACCACAAGCAATAAAAAAAAATAAACGGTTATTTCCTTATCACAAGGTGTTTTCTTTTTTTTTAATAAAGAAACTCATCGAGTAATGATGACATGAAACTCCATCACCACTTAGATCTTAAGGCGAATTAATAATATACAAAGTTTTATAAGTATGTATGTAAGTTTGGCAATATTTCCCCCGCAAGAAGTGTATGGGGCGCGTGCGTGCCTACCTGTAATAACTTGAAAACATTAAAAACGTTGTAAATACTCGTTATACTTAATTGCTTTACATCTCTGCATTCTGCAGAAAATATTTCAACGAGTTATGTTTGAGACTTTAATATAACATAAACATGAAAAGTGTTTACATCTATTTTATGCAGTAGTACATTGTGCTAAATAATCCTTCACTATTTTTTTTTAAGAGAATGAAAACCTGACCATCCATGTATAGATTAATTTCACTCCCATTTTGGAAGACTTTGAACTCAAATATGTTAAGAAAATGATTTTATTATCATCACACGTCCCCCTTATTATTTATCTTTTACGACAATAATAGGGGGTGGTAAATGGTATTCTTACTTCATCATCACACGAAAAGATATTAGGTAGAGATGATAATAGTACAATTTTCAAGATCAATTTCCCTCCCAATATGGAGGAGGCTGGAGCCCAAGAGTAGGACATATATGAGCTGAGATGTTGATGATGAGAATAATATCTACTATTTAACTAATTAAGTCTTTTTCTATTTATTTAATTTCTTTTCCTGTCACCAAATGCCGCTTCTTTTTCTTCGCCTTCGCTACATCTACTCATGCTATTCGATAATATGGTTGGAATAGATATCCAAAAGATCTGGGTTTTAAATCCAACAAATCCAATAATTTTTTTTTTGCGGTGGGCTATGGACGTCGCACTCCGCCAAATCGGTCCGGGGTGACGGAAGAGGCGGCGCGCAACCCCATTGACCCACCCTGCAAGCACCTCTTCTTCGCCGTACGAGCGGGCCACTGGTACCCGATCTTTGTCTTCAGTGGCCCGCTCGGCTGGGTTTTAAATCCTAGATATATTAAACCATTTTTCGATTCGCAAATGAGTTTTTATACAGGTTGCCGATTTAATTAGTAGATTCCTTGAAGGGGATGTATCAGACCATGATACACTATCCAAATCAGTAAAAAAAATAGTACCTAAGTTTTGATTAAATTGCCATACTGATAAGCGGTCAATACACTGGTACTATAAAAATTCGATGTAGGTATATAATCTTGCGTGTGACACTGAACTAGTAGGCAAATAGCCCCGCTCACGCCGCGCTCGCCGCCGCACAGCTAGGTCGAAATGTACCTACAGGTCAATGTACGGTGACAAACCTACTGTTTTGATAAGAAACAAATCACTTTATCTCGGGATTAGGCAGAGCTAGGAGTATGCAACTAACTTTAATGTTTTTTATGACGTCATTCTTACACCTGGTTTAAGTTATTCTAGTAATAAAATCGGCACGCTGTATATTTATAAAAATTAATACGTAGTCGCATTTTATATTCTAAATCAACATAAAAAATAATTAAAGCCATTTCATTCATTGCTCATATAGCGTTTGTAACACGGTGTGAAGCTAATAATAATTCAACACAAATTAAAATCAATTCAAACGACAACGAATCCATTATTCATTTGTGATGTCCTACAATATTCAGTAAGCAAACCGAGTGATATATACTTTGGTTTAACTCCAGAGAGATCATATATTATTAAACACTTTAGATGTAAAATATGTGAGGGCAGTATTAGCAGTTGAGTAGGTAATTTTATTTTCTTCAAATAAAACAATGTAATAAATATTTTTTCACTGTGGAAATTCACAAATATACAATTGAAAAAAAAACACGTATTATAGCATCATAAAAAAAATGTGATGTTTACACAAGTATTCGCGTTTGTATTTGATTTTTAATATACCGTCACGGAGAACGTTCATGGTCTTCCCGTTAACGTATAACTGTTCGAAACGTCGGTAACTTAAAAATCAATTACAAACGTAATAAAATTCGTTAAAAATATTTTATTTTAAATGTATAAAGAATTGTTCCATGCGGCAATTGAACGCAAGACACACATCATAAAGGGGCGGTACCTTGATCACTGTACCTTTTACGCATATTTTAATTTATGATTATTTGATAAATAAAAATACAACATTACCGTACAGATAACCATATTGCCCTTGGTATTGCAAACTTCCATGGGCAGCAGTGATACTTACCATCAGGTGTGCTATTTGCTCGTTTGCCACCATAAGCAATAAAACGAATCGACTATATGTTGGTGACGTATTTTAACTAATGAAATGATATTCGAAATTAAAGTTAAAATCTTCTGTACCATATATTTTTTAAAGATATATGAGGCTCAGAAGTGTTTAAAAACTGTTTACGTTAACAAATGAGGGCAAAATATGTTTTTGCGTAGTTTTCGCTAAATCGTCTTGAATTTATTTTATTTTTTATTTATATGGTGTTAATACTTTCTCACCTTGTATTAATGTGTGAATATTTAAATATAATAAAGTCAGTGAACTCCCTCAAAGCGAGCTAGTCGAAAAAAAAAATGTTATGAAGTTATGTAAAAATGGTGTACTGGATCTTAATTCTGACTTGGAATATCGATTCAGCAGCTCATAATACGTTGGAAAATTACTTTTGTTGGGCTGTTTTATCGTAATGTATTATTTGTTTTAGCTGTTCAATTGTTAAGTCTGTCGTTATTCAAAGATTTATTTCTTAGTCTGAAGTATTACCTTAAAGAAAATAAAATTAGATACTTCATCTTTAACTCTGCTCCCCGATATCCTTCCCTTTTTTATGGAGAAGGAATCCAAAAATAGTACGCATATTGGCTGATAAGGCGAAAATATACTAGTTTATACACAACATTTTTAAATATTGACGTATATATGTTTCGTATATATATTTAATTTTAAGGCATTGTCTTAAATTTGTTATAGGTAACTAAGCTATTATGTTGTATTTTAGCAACCGCAGAAAGCCATCTTTCAGAATATCAACACAACTTTTTCGAAACTATCTACGAGAGGTTTCTGATGTTTACGCGAATATTACACATTTTAAATAAAATTATTTTTATGGATTATATGTCCTTCGTATTTGACTTTTATTTGCGGACGTTTCGAACACTTTACAGCGCTCATGGTCACAGGAGGACAGTCCTCCTCCACGATATAGTTTTATTTCAAATATCTACGAGAGGGTCAATAAATACATGTAAATGTAGCGTTACTGTAGTTAGTTATAGTAGCGCTACATTTACTCGTATTTATTGACCCTCTCTATGATCCTATCATTATCACAACGTCTTATACGTCTACTGGTAGCCATAGGCCTCTCCACGAAGGTTTAAGGTCACAATCGTAACGCATAGCATACGATTTAATGTTGCTACAAATTTCCCAGAAGAACACAATTTTCAATTTTTCTTATGCTTTTTCAGCCTGTTGTTACGTTTCTCATGAGAAAGAAAAGAGTGATCATATTGTTCTTTTTTATTTTATTTTTCTAACATGGTGAAGCATCTAATAATACGAGTGATAAATTGTATACAAATGAAAGTACAAATTGACAACGTTTTAACGCGTTAATGCAATAAACAAACTTGTATCGCCATACAGACAGACTATTTAGCGATAAGAATTAAAATGATTTGTTGGCACGCGACCTGATCATTATATTTTGTGGTGCAGTCGAAGGTAGTCATCATATTATAAGCAAAAGCGATAAGCGACTTTAAAACCGTTGAGCGCACGGTTTTCGTGAGAAAATTTTGGTTTTTAATTTAATCTGAATTTTAATAATTTTAGAGTTTTACTTTTATATTTTTATTACTATTTTTAAAGTATCATCCGATAGTCTAAGCCAATATGTTCTTACATTACATAGACTTCTATCAGCCACCATATATATATACTCATCTCATTCTATACCTATATCCAAATACGCAATCTATCCATCTGTTATTCAATCTCGTATGTTTCTTTAAACAATATTAATTAACAATTAACTTATAACACTTATGTATTAGGTTCATATTATATTAATATATGTATGTTCGAATTTATCAAGTAAATACAAGCAAAGTAGCGAGCAGTACTTAAATATTATTACTTAGATATTTACGCATTAGATTTTTATCCATATATAAATGGCGGTTGGAAATGATTGTGAAATATTTTAAGAAGTACATTATTTTTAATTTTTTGTTAATTGTGTTTAACATAAAAAAAAATCTTACTTGTCTTAAATAATTTACATCGTATATACCTCATTACTATCGTCGTAGGTAATATATTTATATATTTAATAATTAAGTAGGCTTTATCAATGTTAACCTTACGTAATAAGTATTCTTATACTAAGTTTAAGTATATTTTTAATTTAATAGAAAAAAAAAACTTTATAAATTTTTCTCATATTATGTCAGAAACCATTGAAATCGTTATTTAATCGTACTTTTTTTAGATATTATTTGAACAATAATATTCGAAATCGCTATTCGATAGTTGTTGAACACCGCCTAATATACTATACTAGATTTATAGTAAAAACTATAATAAAGATTTAAATTTCCTTGAACGTTAAAATAAAGTTAAGTTAAATGTAGAAATACTTACAGTTGACATGGTCAAATATGAAACTGAGTTTTTCTTTTGCAGCTTGTAGTCATCCATCCTCCTATTGTTATTCCAATAACTTGGGGTCGACGCAATGTGTATTCTTTTTCCATCAATAATTTTATGACCATCCCTTTGCTTGACGCCAGCCCTCCTAGGGAATGTAATTGTTGACTAAACGGCATCAGGTGTTGTTGGCCCAGGTCGACGTAAATCTTTTAGTCGTCTTATACTAAATCCGCGAGTTGGTTGGTAGTAGTTACATCTATAACTTGGTTGGTAGTAGTTACATCTATAAGTTGGTTGGTAGTAGTAAAGAATGGGCTGGTGGTGTTCGTAGCCGCCAAAACGAAGCATTTTTTTTCATTATGAAGCATAAAATGATTATAAAAATGGTGATAATATTTCAATATTATTTTTAATAATAAGCGTAGCATTTTGTTATCTAACTTAATTGGGATTCATTTTTAACTAAAGTTTTTTAGTAGATCGGTCGTATCACTAAAAATAGTATATACGCGTACCAAGTTCTATCATCGAACACGGTGTATTGTCAGCGCTATTGCGAACTACTTCTGTTCTTTTTCTGTATCGTCTGTATCAAATGTAAATGTTATATTTTTGTACTATACAAAATATTTCCTTTTAATATACTATCATTAAATACTAGTCTTGAGTCGTCAAACGGCATATACTATAAGACTAGTCTTAAATCCACAACCAACTACTGAAATGGTAGCACAATAATAATTTGTGCTCTCTAATCTATAGAAAAGAAGGAAAATTCGAAACAAAACCCTATTAACAACTCGTCTGACTAGCGTGGTATAGTAGGTCAATTTCTCTCCCATCGTGGAGGAAGCTAGAGCCCAACAGAATCTAGAGAAGAATTTCATATATTTAATTGAAATGAAATAATATGATACAATTTTAAATAACAATATTATTGGAAAAGCAACCCAATAAAATATTTTCTTTGTCGTAATGGAGTAAGAACGCAACTCACCACACAATTCCCTGACCGTTAGTTTCGTAAAAGACAACTAAGGAAGATGATATGCTCATAACAGCTCATAAAAGCGAAAGAAAATCTTGACAGGTGCTGGCAGAATACCAGTGATATTTTATTAGACCGAAATAACATAAGTTGAGCCAATAATAGCTAAGCCTTTTTTGTTCCTCATTAAAATTTTATGTTAGAAATTATTTTGTTTGATTTTTTTATTAGCTTTTAGCGACAGAAAAAAATATTTTTATGTTCTTTTCTTTTGTTTCTATATTCACATAAAACCATACGAGAACATGTTTGAATCATCTTTATATTTTAAGTAAATTTCTCTCCTATTGTAAAGGAGAGCGAAATCTAAATAATAACATGTATAATATATTTATTGAGAAAACACTCAAAATACACTTGAATTAAATACTTTTTTTTAAGAGTCACCACCTTGCACTAAAAAATTAATCCTTATATTGCCGGAGACTTCACAAACATGTAATTAACGCAGAAAAATTACACCGAGACACAGAACGACACTTAGTGGATCGCACAAAGTATTGTTCTGCGTAGGAATCGAACCCCTAACACTAGTACTGAAGGTCGGTATCTTAACCACTACGTTATTTGTGCAGTCAAAGTAATGAAGACGTAATATTAATCACAGTATTCTCGTACGGTGTAAATCAATCCCTCTGAAGCAACACAACAGGTACACAATTTATATAAAACGTATATAATATATATTCATATAAGCAACAATTAATTAAATAGGCAATTTCAGTGTAAGTACAAACTTGATTGATTGAACAATGAGTGGGTTTGTAAAACATGGCGTTAATTAATTACACGCGCTAAGTGGCACACTCGAAACGTTTGTTCATAACTAGTCATGTTGACTATCATTTATATAACATTATATCTATATGTGATTGCATTCAGTAATCAATTCTATCTATTGATTGATAAGCTAATATTTTGATTGATAATATTTGTATTGGCTTCATATGCCGCGGGTATTAAATCGATGTGATGTTCAAAAACAATATGAGTGCAAGAGAAACTAAATTAAGTCCTATATTATATATGAGCCGAGCGATTTAGTAGTCTAATTTTTCACATAGAAGGGACCTTCCTTTTGCTTGCCCAATAATGGGATATTATTAAGAAGAATAATAAGAACAAGGATATATATTGCTCGGGAATAAGGAAGAAAATGCTGAGAAAAAGAAGACTTTGTTATTTTTATTCCTTATATTTATATCCTATTCCTATTATTTATTTAAAAAAAATAAAGAAACTAATTAAATAATCTCTGTGGACTATAATTACTTTATACGTTGTTTCAGACTTGCTAGATTATTTTTTTTTAAATCTGGATTCAGTAAAATACTAGGGCTCTAAATGTTAGCTTAAGTATTGTCATACTCTTATTCCACTAACTCATTTAACAAACACTGGCATCACTGATCACTCATTACCGTCTACCCGCGTAAAAGTATATTTCCTAAATTAAACTATAATCCATTTTTTATTTTATTTTGGGGTAGGCTACGGTCGGCGCACTCCTCGCACCACTCCGTCCGGGGCGACAGAGGGGCGTAAGCGCGCACATACTTAACCCACCCGTGAACCTCGCCTTCGTCGTTGGACCGGCCACCGGAGCAGTGTGAACTTGTCGTCAGTGGCCAGCCCGTCGGAATACCCCCTGAGGGGTACCCTCTCCTTGAGCGACGTAATCGAGGAGGACGTCGGTCTTTTCCTCGCGGTTAGCCTCTCGGCGGGTGACGGGCTAATTCCCCAGTCCAGTCACCCGCGGCTATAATATATAATCTAAGGGAGATCTAAGGCTATAATCCTAAGGGAACATATTACTCTGATAAAATTCCTATGTGCTACTACTCCATATATTAATCCAGGAAACGGTCTCTATGTACTTAATTTACAAAATCTATTTAACGGTATATGTGTATTTGAGTAACAGATGTCCCAACAACTTCACAAAATTTTACATTCGTAATATTATCTTAGGTTGTAATATGATTTCCGTGTAGTGACGGATGAATCCCGTGGAAACCCGTGGGTGATCATAAGAGATGAAAGAGATATAAAATGCATATATCATCTATGCAAGAGAAAGAAAACTCGAAAGGAAATCCTATACCAACATGTCTGAACAGCGTGTTATAGTAGGTCAATTTCCTTCCTATTACGGAGGAGACTCGAGCCCAGCAGTGGGACATGTATGAGCTGAGATGATGATGATGATGTATTATGAAGAAATATAAGTATACGCTTCTAGTTATATAACTAAATATTTTTGAAGAATTTCACAATACTCAGAGCAAGGAGATTTAATAATTTACTTGCATCATATTTTTAAATGTTAACATCCCCTTCTTTCCCACGAGAGTCGTATGAGTAGAGTCATTAATGTAAGCAGGTTTCTAGTATAATTTGTTTAAATATAACATTAAAACATGGCTGATGAAGATAAAAAGCATACTAACATGCTTTACTACACCATTATTTCATCATCATCTCAGCTCATATATGTCCCACTCTTAAGCCTAAGTCTCCTTCATAATAGGACAGATTTGACCTCCTATACCATGGTAGTTAGACGTGTTAGGGCAGGGTTTTGTTCCAAGGTTTCCTTTTCTTGCATAGATCTTATATGCTTTTTATATCCTTTAGTTATCTCTTACGATCACCCACGGGTAAGACAGGGGGTGGTGAATTGTATTCTTACTCCGGCGCCACACGGATAAAAAATAGTAGTAATATTAACATTTGTTTTGTACATTTAATGAACTTTAACAAGACTTTCTGTCTCTAACACTCGGACGCTCGCGTATTTTAAATCCATTTTTCATTGATTATGGATTGAAAAATGAAACTAATATGTATGAGGCACACAAAATGAAAAAATCTTTGATTTATTCAACACGAAATAAGTTAGGATCAGATGTTAATGCCTCAACGCTTGTAAAGTAATAAATTCAGTTTTTATTGCAAAATGAGCTGTGGTACAGAATACAATTGCAAATTTTAGAACAGGCGTGCTCGTAAAGCGATCAGCTTATTGCCGCAAACGCATTTCGTTGCAATAAAAGGCGAACGTTTCCAAATCGTATTTCAACTTTTAATTTTTTTTCTTCCATTGTATGTTCTTTATGGCGTAAAGTCACCATCTGCTGTACTGTCGTTTTGAGCTCCAATACAATTTCTAAAATCAAAAATAATGCTATTCATAATTTATTTAGTTTATATTTTGCTTTAGCCTATATATCTATATATACGTCCCACTAACAGGAAACTCCTTCCTCCACAATGGAAGAAAATTCACCTACTACGCCACACTAGTCCGCCGGTTTGATATAGTGTTTTATTCCGGGTTTTTATATTTTTACTCCATTAATCAACGGAGCGAGTATATATTAATTTATATAATAACCTGACGTATTATTTGAAATTAAGTTATGAGTTAAAAAAAATAGTAAATAGGCATTCATACGTTGCTTCAAAATGTTTCGTTTTTTGAAAAACAAAACACAGATAAATCTTGTTGTTACGTACTTTTATATAAAACAAACCTATTAGAATAATGGATAATCCAATATAAAAGGTCCACAAAGCTTTTGCTCCCGTCGCAGGTAACCAACAATTTAAGACTACCGAAATGAATGAAATCAATGACAATACGTCGAATCCAGTTTATTTCTCGTAGCTATTGTAAGCTAAAGTAATACCAGTAAATGTTATTTGCAAAAAGCGTTACGGAGATGTGAGAGTGTAGATATAATACGGAACGTCTTAATGGACGCAAGTAATCTATCACAGAGTAACGGGACCGAACGGCTGTGACCTCGACATGTCCCGAATCTAAACAACTATTCCTTAAGTCACAGGGGAATGGCAAAGTCGACGCCTTGTCTAAATATCAGGGAAAGGGCAAAAAAGCTGGCAAATTGCATTCTCGCATGATATGCTACATGATCACGCGTTATCCCCATAAGAGTAAGAAACGTGCTCTGAAAATCAAACGCATTTGAAATACATCTCGGAAAACTTTTTTTTCATGTTTTCCATCGCCGTAAGAATATATAAGGCGATAGGGTTGTTTTCTTCACTATTTTTTGGTCATTTGTGAAATCTGGTCAACATCCCTTGTCATAAATTGAGTTTGGGTTCGTATTTGATTTGAAAAGCATTATTTGAACGTGATTTATCAATAACACATTGTAGAAAATCAAAACAGTGACCCTTTTCTCTTAATAATCTGAGTGAACATATCATAATTTTATTTTTGTTTTGGATTATGGAATACTTAATAACAGAATCATCCATCCATCCATCCATCAGCCCGTAAACGTCCACTGTTGGACATAGGCCTCCCCACGAGAATGCCTTACAACACAGTCCCGCGCCACCTGCATCCAGCGGTTTCCTGCGACCTTGATAATGTCGTCAGTCCACCTAGTGGGGGTCGCCCTACGCGGCGCCGTCCGATTCGTGGTCTCCACTCGACGACCTTTCTTCCCCAAGGGTTGTCGGTTCGTCGAGCGATGTGGACTGCCCATTGCCACTTCAACGCGCTAATTCTTCGGGCTATATCAGTTACACCCGTTCTTCTACAGATTTCCGTATTTCGGATTCTATCACGTAGAGAAATACCGAGCATAGCCCTCTCCATAGCACGCTGTGCAACTTTGAACCTTTTGATGAGGCCAACATTTAGAGACCACGTTTCAGTTCCGTAAGTCATCGCTGGTAACACACACTGATTATAAACCTTTGTTTTCAGGCACTGCGGAATATTAGACGAGAAGATCCTCCTAAGTTTCCCGAACGCTGCCCAGCCAAGTTGGATTCGTCAGCTGACCTCATATCACCTCATATACCTCACCTCTATTCGAATAACAGAATACAAATGTATTTTTTTTTTAATTGTTTATGGTGGTCAACGAGCGCACCTGTTGGTAAGTATCACTGCCAACTATGGACGTTTGCAATACCAACCCGAGCCCAACAGTGAGACATATATGGGCTGTGATGATGATGATGATGATGATGATAATTCTCTTTTAATATCATCATTGGTATCATCTATATATCCATGCACATTTTCTAATAAAAATGCATCATTGTATGTAAAATAAGTTGAAGATAAAAACACCAAGCCTTGTAGTATATTAGTGTTAGTGCTTATATTTTCAATGTAGTAGTCAATTCACAATTTACTTCAGCAACTTCACTTTCATAGTGTATATTTAATGGCTCCAACCAATCAACCGTTTTTGTCTCATGGGTGGGACATTACGGTACTTTTTCTTAAGGAAATGTTCATTAATAATACGAGTGTGAAACTAATCAACACGGTGTTAATTTGGTAATGTAGATTCAAGAATGTAATAATATCAATCAAAATAAAAAAATATATAACATTTTTTCATAACATTATATAACAAAATTTCAGCAGAATGTAATTATGGATATAAGTTATGTGACAAGTACGCACTTAGTCGTGTAGTTGGTATTACTGAATGACTGCTAGTTACCACCAGTTTACATAAAAGCTTTAAAAAAAAAACAGGTTTTTTTTAATCGTATACGAGTAGGGATCAGCATTATTATGTTATCACCAGAAACATTGTATTTTTATAATATTACTAGCGGACCCGGCAAACTTCGTTCCGCTTAACAGTCAATGTATAAAAAGTAAAAATCCTACAACTCGATCGCAGCACCACCTACACCGGGTCCAATTATATATCTAAACCATTCTCGACCGATCCGACTCGACTCGATCCACTTGAACACACATAATAAGTTTCAACAACATCCGTCCAGCTATTTAGGAGGAGTTCAGTGGCATACACACGTACATAAGAATCATGTATGAACACAAGTGAGATTGGATATCAGCGCTGTTCTGAGAAACTCAGGACACCAAATTTGTTCGACAATTCATCTGCAAAACCTGGCAATTATAGTATTATTCCACCAATGGGGCTTCATCTACTCATATATCTAACGATAGACATCAATATGTTAATGGATGGATGAGCAGCTGTAACTAATACAAAAAACATTGTTTTACTATTCATAATCTTTACTAAAAATCCAGTCAATAAAGTTTAGCCCATTTTTTCACTACAGTGCATCATGGCCGATACAAATCAGTAGGTATGTATACCTAGTACATTACATAACTCGCAGTGGCAAGGCGCTTTGATCACTCGCTCGGAACGGACTACGGCGTGAAACCGACTTTTTATGGCTTTTAAACGCTTACACTAAGGATCAAGTAACTTTTTATTATTAGATACGACAGTCAAATGATCAAACTCCGTTTATATAGATGTTTGAAACTTGTACTAAAGTCGTTTCAGTAATGAAATGAAGGTCAAAGTTGAATGTAAAATGTTGACAATAAGGTCTGCTCTATACTTACAAAGTAATATTAAGTTATGATAGAAGTTTGGCAAGTCTGAAGAATAAACGTGTTATAACAGAACTTATGGGACTAACAGCAAATGCTAATGCAGATGTCTTCTCTATAAGATTATCTAAAGATGTTACGTGACTCTACTACCTACTAGCGCATGCACTTATTTTTTTACATTTTGCTAAAAAGAGTTATTAAAATATCAAAATAAGCTAAAAGGTTTGCCTTTGAATCTAGATTTAATATTAGTTAATACTAATTGGATTTTATTTAAATTTAGATTTCAATGTGATAATATTTTCGTTATCTGCAAATTCAGCAGACTTGATATGTCCAAATCGTAAGCCAACGTATTGAAGATGTGTAAAAATATAACGGTTTTCTGCCTTTATGTGAGGTCCACTGTTAGATATAGGTCTAATAACACCACAATTGCCAGACATTTGTATTATACCTAAGTATTTTATTTTATAACTTGATGAAGCTTATAGAACTTGTACAACTTGATAACAATCTTTAAAGAAAAAATATTTTATTGTTCGTATGATTGAAGGAATAATTGTAATTTTTAGGCTTCATTTTTTTCTTAATTACGAATATGATCTATTCATAACCCAACATTCAGACTGACTCAAAAATTCGACTCAAAAATTGCTTCTGTATTTAGAGTGGCAATATAAACCCATGGTCCTAGTCACCTCGGCACTTACATATTTAACATTATTTTCTAAGTATAAGTATCTATCATACAAGTAGCCTGTGTTTATTTAACTGTAATACTTTTTTCATCATTATTTAGCATATTTTTCATATTTTGTTGTCCACTACTGAGCGTGGACTTTCATCATATGATTATACTTAGATAGGGTTTTTATTATAATCACCATATTTGACTAGTGCATTAACGATAGCAGTGAGGTTTAATACGTTTTCCAAGATATTACTGCTTGCCGTTCTCCAAGTGATACTTTAACCAATATTTGCAACTTCCATTTACAGGTGTTGTAACAATAATATTCTTATCCTGTCGCTACATAAGACTATTTAATTCTATATATTAAAGGAATTAAAAATATCTTATAAAACAATAAAGCATCTTGTTATACAACCAGCATATCTGAATAAATTAGTTCCATAATCATGTCTAAAAGTACTCCAGTCTGGTTCCGGGCTCGGCGCACTTCGGAAAAGAACTATGCCAGGTCATTTCAGTCCACTGACTTTCAGTTACGAAACTTTGTGCGAAAAGATTACTCTTGTTAGGATTTTGTCAGAATAACTAGTTCTGAACTATATACTTCAACATAGAATGTAATTAATGTTGTTAGGAACTATATTTTAAACTCAGTTTATGCAATATATAGTTAGAATAATATTTATTTTCCGTGTGGTGACGGAGTAAAAATATTTTTCACCACCCCATATCTTAACCGTGGGTGATCGTACGAGACGACTAAGGGATATAAAACGCATATAACATTTATGCGAGAGAACGAAAACTCGAAACAAAACCCTATACCAACGCGTCTGACCCGCTGGTCGGTATAGTAGGTTAATTTCACTCCCATTACGGAGGAGGCCCGAGCCCAACAGTGGGACATTTATGGGCTGTGATGATGATAATGAACGTAAAACTATTGCCAATAACTTTTGCAATATGTACTATGAAAGAAGAGTAGGTACATATTATGTCGACCCCAAGTAATTGGGATAAGAGTAGTAGTATGATGATGAGATGTTATATACATTTTATATGCCTTACTCGTCTCTAACGATCACCTACGGGTAAGATAGGGGGTGGTAAAATGTATTCATATTCTGTCACCACACGGAAAGAAAATAAAACGTGGTATAGTAGATCAATTTCTCTCCTATTAGCGAAGAGGTTTGTTTAGGTGAAGAAGTCTTTTCATTTGTCAGTTTACATTTGAAAAATCTACTTAACCAAAAAGAATTCAAAGACATACACAAATACAAAACAAAAGGTTTTTATTTATCATTATTTTGTACGTATGTATGTGACTGATCGCGTCCTAAATGGCTAGATTTATAGCATATTGCCATTACTCAGACGTCAATCTTCTGCGAGAGTGTGGTACTACGCCGGACGGACCGGTCCGTGGCTGTAGACAGAGAACTGTCAACAGCGTGGTCCTACCACTATTATTTTATGTACCTATGTATTTAGGTGACAATTTTAGATGTATTTTTTTTTGTAATTTGCACAGTACAACGTCTATTGGGTGATTTAGTATATATATATATATATATATATATATATATATACATAGTAAAACATAATTAACTATCTCTGCTTACCAAGTTTATCTTGCAGTACGGTCTTGGTGTCACAGTGGACGAGGCAAAGCACTAGGAAAAGTGCAACGTGTGATGTCATGGTGGGCGTGTGACGTCACGTACACGTAGGGCGATCCACCGCCGCCTCTGCGGAGTACGCCGCGGCGTTCATACCGCGACACTGTTAACAAAAGAATTAAATTTAATATTATCATTTATTTGATTGGATGTAAGTCTGGATACAGGTTTTTTTTTTATATTTATATAACCCAATGAAACTCTTAAAAATCCTAACCATCAAAAACTCTAGCTAAACTCTCAGTGTTCTTAATAAATAAAACTTACTACTCATAATATTTTATTTATTGCTTTTGGTGGCAAACGAGCAAGCAGCACACCTAAGGGTAAGTGTCACTACTGCCCATGGACTTTTGCTATACCAAGGGTATAGCTAGGCCGCTGCCTACCATTACAAATCCCAAACCCACCCAGAAATTGGGCTTCCGGCTCTCTCTATTAAAAAACCATCTCAATACAGTTTGTGAGAAATAGCAGAATGCGTTGCGTAAGGTAATCTTATTGTATCATTGTTTAAATGCTTTGACAATGTGTGTCCAAAAGTATTAATAAATATTACCAAAACATCTATTGACAAACAGGATCATAGTGTTCGTATAAGTACTAACTTTACGAACACTAATCATCAGATCGTCTTAATCATCGTTAATTAGATGCTACCATTATTTAATAAGTTTTTCAAAATGTGAAACGAATGCCGAACGTCTAGTTAACAAGATATACAATGCGAAAGTGGAAGGATGTAGGTACCGGGGGAGACCGAGATTTACCTACCTAGACCAGATTGGTCACATACTGAAGGAAGGTGGAGTCAAAAGTCTCCAAAACCGGCAAGCGTGTGTGAAGAGAATTGTGAATGTTGAGGAAGCGAGTGAAGTATGCAAGGATAGAGTTCTCTAGCACTCTGTTCTCTCTGCCTACCCTGCAAGTGATATGGCGTGATAATATGTATGTATGATTTTCAAAAATATATTTTTTATTTATTATAGATTTTATTCCTGTGTAATGAAGAGTTATTATATTCTATTGAAGCTAGTTGATTGACTCATCAATACCGAACCAAAATTACTGAAACACTAAAATACAATTTTGACTTAAGTTTCTTTTTGGGACTTGACTCTCTAAGAAAGGAATTTGTAGAATTCAATCCGGAAAGAAAACGTAGTAACAATATTTTATAGGAAGAAAAACTACCCATATCTTCAAATTTAGCACTATTAGTCGTCGGCAATATAAATAAACACACAATTCAGCATGTAGCGTGTAGCAGTAAGTGCTTAGTCTTGTTGCCATCTCGATGAGTCCCTGGGTATTAAGAATGACAAAGTTGACATTTGTATTATATGCGCGCCCCGTAGCCTCCTTATATGCTATTATTGTCATAACCCCACAAAAAGAAATGACGCATTATTAATTGACTCCGTCATCATATGGATTAATCTCAAAATTAATCTTCTTTAGGTCCAGTCTAGTCCACTTACATCTTTTGATCTATTCAACCCACGGGAAAGAAAGAAGTATTATAGTACCGTTGAATTCTTAATCTATCACCACAGGCAGATTAATATTAATTTTCAAGTCTCAAGTTAATAAAAAATTGACATTTTAATTAATTGAGATAGAATAAAGAAAGTTAAAATTCCGATGATGCCACGTTTATTCGTTTAGGCTTCACTTTACTTTGAGTTTTAAGTGAGTAAATGAAAAGTGAAATTTGGTTTAACTTTGTTCCGAATCAGCCTAAAACTTTGACACTGATCTTATCTTATTAAAAGAAACTAATAAGCCAATAAAAGATTTTATCACTGAAGTCAAATAGTTAAAGTTAATAATTATCAAAATTTCTTAGCGGACCTTTAATTAAACAACTGTTTTTGTCTTGGTAAGGCTGATTATTATAACGGTCTAGAAAAGGCACAAGGTACATTGAGACAAAGATGAGGTCTTAGTTTCAACAATTGCTATAAATTTAATTTCGAATAAGAGTTAACTTTTAATTTTTATTTTTCTTACTCCCAATTCGTATACATTTTTATATTAGGATTATACTTACTATTAGGAATGGGACAGTTAGGATGGGAGGATGGTCTGTTGAAAATGAAACTGACACACTAGATTAAATTATTTTATAGATCTAGGAGTTGCCTGGTTGCCCAGTTAACCAACGAGTACCAGTGACCATACGCCGCCCTTTCATCGCCCCAGAGAGCACAGGGCAGGGTGTACCCAGACCATAGCCTGACATTCATTGGTATTTGAGATCTTGCAATCAGCAATTATATGTTCAGTCACTTGTAATATCTACAGACTAGATGTTATTAATAAGAATTCATCATTCTTCAGTCTTTCGACTACCATACTACTACCATCGTGTTGGATGCAGGCGTTCCCAAAGGGTGGTTAGACCATAAGTGCTGCCCCATGCAGGTGGAGAGGGTTGTGATATCGGCTGGTGGTTATACCACCGCACACACACAAATATACAACCACAAATATATATATATATATATATATATATATATATATATATATATATATATATATATATATATATATATATATATATATATATATATATATATATATATATATATATATATTTACCTAGAGAGTATTATAAAAATGGTATTACAAATCCTACGAGAATGAAAGTGGAAGTAATACATTGTCTTCAACTTATCACTGTAGAGGCTTTCCTCCACTAGCCAAAGGGAATTTCTTTTTTAGGATAATTTATTAATAGCCATCACCGCCATTTTTTTTTTTCAAAGCTATCGTTTGTTTGGGCTTATGTCTCCCCTGACATGATCAGGGACCTTGTTTAGCATGTTAGATTAGATTAGATTGAAATATAGTTTAGGGATATTAATAGAGTAAGTTGAGTTATGTATTAAGTTATTTATAGATAAGATTGTATAGATAAGATTGTATAAATATGTTTATAAGGATAAGTATGAGAAATAAGGAAACTTAATATTAGTAGAGTAATAGTAGAAATTAATATAAATAGACATTTTTTTTTCGTTTTAGATTAACATTAAGTAAAATACAGAACATAGACAATTGATGGCAAATTAAAACTAGATAATGGAGAAATAATATTAATTGTTATAATTATCTTTCTCATCTTTTTTTTTTAATTGATTATTAGAAGGTGAGAAAGAAAGAACATAAAGTGTAAACATTTAAGTATATAGAGAACATAAAATATTAGATTAATACTAAACTATAGATTATTTTTAATTAAAATTATTAATATTAAAGTCTATAATCTCTTATATCTCTATCCGCCATTGTTTCTCATACACTTGCCACTGCTGGACGCAAGAGACAGAAAATTGAGCGACGAGACCAACAATTGACTAGCACGCGAGTCAACTGTGTTATGAGGTTGGTTGGTTTTATTTCGAGTTATTTTTTATTACAGTGATGTTAGCTTGCGTCGTTTAATTGTATATTATAATAATCCGCGGGAAAGCGAGGGGTGATGACTAAATATATTCTTGGTCAGTTATCACAGAGATTTTTTCAATACTAATATTATTTATTGCAATAAATCACTTATACATATAATAAAAGACACTAATTAAAACTTGATAACAGTAGATTATAAAAATAATAAGAACTATTTATTAAAAAAAAAATACTTATTTTCAAAGCTAAACTAATAATTCAATTATATATTTAAGATATAAATATATTTTCTCTCACCGTAATTATTACTTAAATAATATAATAAATAAATTAAGAGATAGTATTTATATTAATTCAATAAAATATTTACATATTCATTAAATTTAAGCTGATATGAAGAAAAGTCATGTTATAATTTGTACGATCTATTAACATATTTCAATGGTTCTTAGAAATATACTTGTTTTATAAAAGGACATTTTTTTTTGTCAAGTGTAGAATTGAAATATATGAAGCTTACTATTCACTTTAAGGTAGGCAGAGCAACCCGCTACCACGATTGACTTTTAATTAATTCCTATGATTTGTCCTCCAGTAAAAATGAACGCCGAAACATATGCGATAATATAAAAATAGTGATATTTCAGACTGCCTAAATGAAAATCGCAGAGAACCATCGGATGAGAATCGTACAGAACCTTTCTGAATGGAATTCTAGCATTCTGGCATACCATAAGCAATAAAATTTGCTATGTGGTTATAACAATTCATTTCACTACAATAACATAGGCAGTAGTACAATATCATTTCAGATACGTTACACTAATAACCCGAATATCCTTATATAAGTTAATTTATATAAGTATTTTTAAGTCAATTATAAATGCATAATCCTAAAACGCATACACTCCTCTAATGATATGGGTTAATGATATGTAGGACTCGCTATTCGCAACCGGAATATTTGCTAAAACCAATCAGCCCGTCAACCGGAATGCCTTCTAAAAACAAGCAGTGGTTCTACTTCCCTGTCAATGAATCACCTTTCGGTTTCGATTCGGATAACTTGACAGTAGATCCGAGGTATAGTATCGTACTACAGAGCGAGAGGGCATACATAATTGGTGTTATCTTCTCAATCGTCACCTGCAATCGTAGATCACGGCTCCGCAACAATGAAAGCCGCTGTAATATTATCTCACCCCATTCTTTAGTCGTCTTTGACAACCACCCACGAGAAATAATGACTGTGACAATTGTATTCTTGCTCTGGGATTACATAAAAAGTGTTTCATCTAGTACTTATTGATTAAATGCCATAAACAGTAGTTATTAACACATTACACCTGATACTGTATACAGTAAGCAAAAGATGATACCAACATAGACCTTTTTTTTCCTTTCGGTGGGTTATGTATGTGGTCCGCCAAATCAGTCCGGGGCGACGGAAGAGACGGTACGCAACCCCATAGACCCACCGTACAAGGATTCCTCTCTTCGCCGCGCGAGCGGGCCACCGGTACCCGATCTTTATCTTTGGTGGCCCATACCAACATAGACCTAAAAACGATCATAGAATAACTTATGATTACATTCATAGATTAATATGACCGATTTGAATGGGTAATACTTAAAAAATAAAATCGCCATTAAATACTACAATGGACCAGTCCATTTAAATATTAGTATTACAGCGATAAAGAAGATTTATGAGTTGTCGCTAAAAATATAAATCCTACAGTTTATAATTTTAAATCTAGATTGTCTGGATAAGCTTTAAAAAATTAAAATTACAAGGTTTCATTGAAAAGATAATGGTGATGTAGGCAATGTACTAAAAGCTTGTGCGTAAAATTTATATCAAAAGTCTACAGCTCGTGTTATTATAAATACTATTTACATATTTACTCAGGTTACACTAAGCCGCACAAGTTTATTTTTCATTCTCATAAATGACTTAGGTTGTTGAGAGAAAATGATACGAGGACTGATATCTAGGACCTACTTAACTATTTTTAACTTCTAGCCTAATCCCCGTTTTTATTATCTTTTACATAAAAACATTTATTTTACTTACTTTATATATTTTATTTTCAAGTTTTTGATTTTTACATACACATACATATCATCACGCCATGTCCTTTGCAGGGTAGGCAGAGAGAACAGTGCCAGAGAACTCTATCTTTGCATACTTCACTCGCTTCCTCAAAATTCATAATTCTCTTCATACACGCTCGCCGGTTTCGGAGACTCTTGACTCCACCTTCCTTCAGTACATGACCGATCTGGTCTAGATAGGTTAGTCTCGGTCTCCTCCGGTACCTACATCTTTTCACGTTCGCATTGTATATCTTCTTAACCAGACGTTCGTTCGGCATTCTTTCCACATGTCCGAACCATCGGAGCATTCCCTTTCGCATCTTTACATCAATACTCTCTTTCAAACCTACTCGCTCTTTTACGTCGTCGTTACGAATGCGATCGATCAGCCGCATTTCGACCGCATTAATTTTACTTTCATACTCTTTTCAGCATACCCAACTCTCGCTTCCATACAGTAATGTTGGGACAAGCACTGCGTTATGTATTGCTACACGAGCCTTCTGGCTGAGGTGGTGGCTACCGAGAAGTTGCCCCAACGCTCCGTTCACTCTATTGCCCGCATTAACTCTTCGCTCTATATCAGTGGTGTACCTTCCATCTCGACTAAATCCACATCCAAGATATACAAATTCATCCACTTGCTCTAGTACATCATTACCTATTGTTACTCTTACATCTGTTCTGGCTTCATCTCTTTCAAAGACCATTATATTGGTTTTGCTTGCATTCACGCGTAGGCCCCTTTTCTTACAATCTTCTGTCATTGTGACTCCCACATTCATATCGTTCAACCTTTGGAGACATTTATCCAGATATATGATAAACAGTCTGGCTGACAGAACGCACCCCTGTTTAACGCCGATATTGACATCAAACCAAGGCGACATTCCATCATCCAGCCGCACACAGGCTCTACATCCCATGTAACTGGACTGTATAGCCTGCAGCAGTTTACCGTTAATACCATACCCTGGTAAAATGTACCAAAGTTCCTTTCGTACAACCGTGTCAAAAGCTCTCTCCAGATCCACAAAACTGCAGAAAACCCTCTGACCTAGAGTCAAATGTTTCTCCAATATTGCGCAGAGAGAACACTTGATTCATGCATCCCCTTCCACTCCTGAAACCTCCTTGTGTCTCACACAGTAAACCTTCGAACACCATCCTCATTCTCCTTTCAATAACTTTACCATACACTTTTGCTGCCAAACTGGTCAAGCTTATGGCTCTGTAATTTGCGCAGTCATAACGCGAACCCTTGTTTTTAAACAAAGGCACGATGAGCGCGCTATTCCAGTCCCTGGGAACCATTCCCGAGCTCCAACATAAATTGAGGAGCAACATGAACGCCCCCCAGACCCAGGAGCCGCCAAGCTTGATCATCTCGGCAGACACCATATCAATGCCCGCTACCTTACCATTTTTCAAACTTCTTATCGCCCATTCAACTTCATCCATACTAATGCCATCGGAGGACGCCGGTGCCGAATGTTGATCTACTAAACCACATGCGACACTAGCGCCAACTCGAGTATCCGCATACATATCGCCAAAATACTCACTCCATCGGCGTAACACGTCTTGTGTTTGTGTAAGAATGTCTCCACCTTTAGACCTTATTTTATTCATTCTGAAGACTGACCAACCACACCGAGACTTCTTCACCCCCCTCCAAAAGAGTTTGATGTTACCCTTGAAGTATTTAGTCAGCCTATCTTCTGCACTCATATTCGCTCTATCACGTTTCTCTTTCACTAAGGCCTTGGTGTCACTCTTACATTGCCGATATATTTCTTTCTTCTGTTCAGTCATACTGTCATTCAGATTCAAAGAAGAGACATAGTCTAGCCACGCTATCTTCTTTTGTTTTACGGAAGCTGCCACTTCCGTATCCCACCATGCATCACCATTTGTTTTTCTATGCTTCTTTGAACTTCCACATACTTCTTTCGCTGTATCTACCATACTCTCTTTCAATACTCTCCAGCATTCTTCAATGTCCGATTGCGGCTGGCTTACCATCGTCAGCCGTTCTCGGACACCCTCTACATACTTTTCTCTTACACACTCTTCTTGCAACCTTTCAACCTTTATTCTTTCAAGCCCTCCGAAGTGGACACGCTCTCGCCAGTGCCTCCACTTTATGAACAGACCACTAAATCTCGCAATAACGAGTTAGTGGTCCGTATCGACTGTGGAGCCCCTGTAGGCTCTTGCGTCCAACATTTTGCTGAGGAGGCGACTGTCTACCAAAATTAAATCTATTATACTTTTCTGTTCATTCCTTCTCTATGTATACATATGGATGTCCTTATGTTGGAAAAATATGTTTGACATAATAAGGTTTCTCTCCATGCATACATCCGCTATGAGCCTACCTGCGGCGTTCACTCTCTTATCACCAAATGGACCAAGTACATCCTCATAGACGGGACGCTTGGTCCCCATCTGTTCAAATCTCTGCATATAATCACGCGTCCACTGGTTTCTGCCATATCCAGGACTTCCCTAACATTATCCCAAAACTTCTCTAGGTCTGATGCCATGGAGGATCCTACAGGAGCATATGCTAGAATCATGAATACAAGGTATTCATGGTTGTAGTTGAAACCTAGTTTTATACGGACCCAAAGAAGTCTGGGATCATACATTCCGTAATCCTTCACACCTGAGGCCAAGCAAGAGGACAACAGCATTCCTACCCCTATGCTGGCTCGATCGCTTTGTGGTACACCAGACCACAGAGCCATCCCGCCACCAGGAAGATCGCAGGCGTCGCTGCCCCTTCGCTTGGTCTCTGTTACACAGAGCACGTCTAGCTGTTTGTCCGCCATGACGTTTATCAGCTCCTGCAACTTACCTTCCACACAACCTCTTACATTCCACTTGCCCACCCGGCACTCTGCTCTCCTCGACTCGCCTGACTGGGCAAGGTGTGATGGGTGGCGGCCCCCTCGCCACATCTGCCAAATTTCGTACCGACGGGGGCGGGTCGGTACGCGTCGCCTCCGGGGGACGCCCTAACCCGCACTGCGGTACGCATATTTGATTTTTATTACGCTACTTAATATTATACTTGTTTATGTATGTTACTAGTAAACCTTTTCATTTTACACATATAGTAAGAGAGTTTTGGGAAAATACGTAATAAACCATTATGTTTGCGGTCATATTGTATATGTTTTTTTTATATACAATATATGTATATTATGCCCTATCATTTAACATTGACATCGACGAGGTTTTGTGAAAAAATGTCTAAGCCCCAATTTTGTGACGGCGGCCATCTTGTATTTTAAATAACATTTAATTACATAGTCATCAAAACTAAAGGTGTTTATCAAGCTGACAAAAGGGAGGTGATTAAATTTCAATTACTAAATTTGACCCAAAAGCTATTAAACAGCTGAAGTTAAATGAAACCATTTAAAATGTAGTAAATATCTAACGAAAACTTTATAATCTGTGTGCCAAACTAAAAGCAAATAGTTCTACCTTAGCGCTAGATGTCTGCAAATGTATCAGGTAAGACATAAAGCTTGAACGGTTAGTATAAATTAAATAGAAATGTACATACGTTTTGGATATGCTGGATCACTATGGAGTAATTGATTCAGTTTCAAACCTCTAAAATATAATATTTATCATTGTTATCATCAAGCCTTTTAAGCGTATACTTACGGGTACAAGCCGTCACACAAAGTGTAATAATACTATATTCGCTATGCTTAACCTCGGTGGTTTGGCGATTTCGCTTCATGTTATATATTTCCCTGGACCATGCATGCTACTGTTCATTCGCCTTTTTTTTTTTTTTTTTTTTACGCTGTGGAAACGCATTTACGCGCTAACCCCTTCCCGCCGATGTCGTGACGGGAGGGAGTGTGGGACTCGCCGGCCGGCTAGTCAAACCGGAATACCCACTAAAACCACAGCGGCCCCCTTCCGCGCTTTTACGGGACGCCGGAGAGATCGTCTGCTGACATTCGATCCCCGACGCCCCAAACTGTTCATTCGCCTAATAATCACATAACTGGTTTTTACGAGACCCAAGGATAAAAGGGTATAAGGAGACATTGCATTCTTAGCGCGTTTTCAACCGCATTGATTTATTTGTACTTTCCAATAGTTTTATACTAGGCGTTTTAGACCTGATTATAAAACCTTCATTATGACGCCACAAGGCCAGTCGGGTCTTGGAACGTTGTAAACACTAAAATCTTTTTTTTGAAATATGTATATTAAATAGTTTATTGTATAAAATAGTTTCAATGCGATACTAAGTCAATCTGACCTTGTATTACGAAGCTTATGACTGACTCATCAACGCCAAGCTAAAACTACTGAAACTAGAAACATGAAATTTTAACTATAGTTTCTTTTTTGATATAAAGATTAAGAAAAGGTTTTACGAAATTCACCTCTAAAGGGGGTGAAATGCAGTTGCAAAGTTAGTATGAAAAAAAAAATAACATTAATCATTAACTTCAAATTAGGCACAAATACTTCAATAAAAACAAGTACACACATGTTTAAGTTATGGAGGGTATAAAATAGGGGATTTAAAATTTTTAAATTTCATTTTTTATTAACAACTTTGAACAACCTTCATAGTTTTCTGTATTTACCACTATCGCACGTGAATTCTATGCGGACGAACACGTAGGGACAATCTAGTAATATATAAAAAAAATGCAAGTTGTCTTATCAATAAATATATTATTATTGACCAATAAATTATACTTCAAATCTATCTCACAAGTCAAAATTAATTTCTCAGTCAACTAACTGATATTTCGTTTGAACATAGTGAAAAACATCCTTATACTAATAAAAATAACCCTCGACCGAAAAAGCCGAAAAAGAAACGAACCGAAATTGGAAGTGGTCATCCTCAGATTTTATTACGTTCATGAATAAATTGTACCACGCGAGTGTCGCTGCTCGTAAATTATAACGCCACTTTAATCCCTATTCGATTTACGACGAAGGCTTACTACGTTTGGGTATAAATATGAGCTGTCCGCAGTTAGGACGGATAAATATGTTTGATTGTATTGACTAAACGTTCATACTGGATTACATGTCGTCATCTCATTTAAGTCCCACTGCTGAGCTTTAATCTCTTACCTAAGATAGAAATTAACTTATACTATGTTGATCAGACGGGTTGGTATAAGTTTCTATTTTGTGTTTTCCTTCTCTTGTATAGATCTTATATGCATATTATAGTCTCCCTCTTTAGTCGCATTTAACGGCACCCACGGGCTAAGAAGACGAGCTGTGATGAATCATATTCTTATTTCATCAGTACACGACAAATTAAGATAATCTGTAAAATACTGTGAATTAACTTAAAATTATTTTTTTTGATTGAATATATTATCATCATCATCATCATCTCAGCCCATATATGTCCCACTGTTGGGCTCGGGCCTCCTCCATAATGGAACGGTAATTGGCCTACTATACCACGCTGGTCAGACGTGTTGGTATTTTGTTATTTTTCCGCAAGGACCATGGATGTGGTCGCGCCCCGACAAATCATCCGGGGCGACAGAAGAGGTGGAACGCAACCCCATGGACCCACCCTGCAAACACCTCTCTTCGCCGTGCGAACGGGCCACCGGTACCCGATCTTTGTCTTCGGTGGCAGACGTGTTGGTATAAGGTTTTTTTTCGAGTTTTCCTTCTCTCGCATAGATGATATGCGTTTTATATCCCTTAGTCGTCTCTTACGATCACCCACGGTTAAGATAGGGGGTGGTGAATTGTATTCTCACTCCGTCATCACATGGAAAACGGATATATTATATATTGTAAATAAAAAATAAATATAAAATAGCCTTTATTTCCACTACAATATTCTAACACTTACGTACTAATATAAAATAATCTTATATAATGTATTCTAAATACTTGTAGTGGTAGCCTCTACGGCGTAGGCCTCCCCTAAAGCCCTCCACTCATCTCTCTGTCATTCTAATATGTAATGTGCTTCAGAATAATTATTTTATATTAGAATACCTATTTAGGCATTAAAAATTCTATTCACCCATTCTTTAGTAATAATAATATTCATTGTGGAAAGACTTTTACGTATTGTTAATATGTAAATAAAATCTATACAAAGGAGAACTTGAAAAAAAGAAATACGGCATAGGTAAACATCATAATCATTATCATTCAGCCTTTATTGAATGTAGCTCTCGCCTCGCAAAAGGATTGCGCCTTAATAATCGCTACGCTTAGTGATCGAATTGGAGATCACAGTAAAGTTTCCCAAAAGGGAGCTGCTTTCTCTTCTGAGATCAACTTATTTTACGGCTCCGACCAAGCCAAGGAGAGAATCGCAGAAATCGCCACAAAAGAACAAAACTGAATATAAAGCCTGTGCCTTAGGGTAAAAATAGAGTGGCCACCGAAGGCAAAGATCGGGTACCGGTGGCCCGCTCGCACTGCGAAGAGAGGTGTTTGCAGGGTGGGTCCATGGGGTTGCGCGCCGCCTCCTCTGTCGCCCTGGGCCGATTAGCCGGGGCGCGACCACATCCATGGTCCACCTTGCGAATAAAAATAATAAAATAAAAAAGAAGGTATCGGTGGCCGCTCGCACGGCGAAGAGAGGCGCTTTGCAGGGGTGGTGATCAAAATTTCTTAATAGACTATTGCTGCCTATTCTCCTAATCTACTCAGCTTTTACGACACTCAACTCATAAAATAAGGCACATAGCATATTGATATTTTATTCATAACCGAAAGAATTATAAGTTTTATGAAAAATTAGTTATAAGTTGAATAAAATATTATAATCTATAAAAGAATTAATAATGCCTTGTTAAAATAACTTTCTAATATACAATATATTATATATTCTGTCTCTTTATTTAACCAAAACTCGTTCGTTAAATTAATATCTTTCCCAAGGAAAAAAATAAAACGGGAGCATTACCAAAATATAATATCACTATTAATGTTTTCATAAAATACATTTGATATTTTATATAATAGAAGTGACGCCCACGGTCTTAAGCCTTAGAATTCTCATGAACACTACGTGTGTTGGTGGACTTTGAATACTCTATTTATATATCACTCTATTTTTACCCTTTTTTTTTGCGGTGAACTATGGACCCGTCAAATCGGGGCGACGGAAGAGGCGGCGCACAACCCCATTAACCCACCCTGCAAGCACCTATTCTTCGCCGTGCGAGCGGGCCACTGTTACCCGATTGGTCTGGTGTACCACAGAGCGATCGAGCCAGCATGGGGGTAGGAGTGCTGTTGTCCTCTCGCTTGGCCTCAGGTGTGAAGGATTACGGAATGTATGATCCCAGACTTCTTTGGGTCCGTATAAAACTAGGTGTCACCAAGGTATTAATGGTTGTAGCACATACTTCCGTGGGATCCTCGGTGGCATCAGACCGAGAGAAGTTTTGGGATAATGTTAGTGAAGTTCTGGATATGGCAGAAACCAGTGAACACGTGATTGTATGCGGAGATTTGAACGGATGGTGATTAGTGGGGACCAAGCGTCCCGACTATGAGGATGTACTTGGTCCATTTGCTGATAAGAGAGTGAACGACGCAGGTAGGCTCATAGCGGATGTATGCATGGAGAGAAACCTTATTATGTCAAACACATTTTTCCAACATAAGGACATCCATATGTATACATATGGAGAAGGAATGAACAGTAAAGTATAATAGATTTAATTTTGGTAGACAGTCGCCTCCGAAGCAAAATGTTGGACGCAAGAGCCTACAGGGGCCCCACAGTCGATACGGACCACTATCTTGTTATTGCGAGATTTAGTGGTCTGTCCATAAAGTGGAGGCACTGGCGAGAGCGTGTCCACCTCGGAGGGCTTGAAAGAATAAAGGTTGAAAGGTTGCAAGAAGAATGTGTAAGAGAAAAGTATGCAGAGGGTGTCCGAAAACGGCTGACGATGGCAAACCAGCCGCAATCGGACATTGAAGAATGCTGGAGAATATTGAAAAAGAGTATGGTAGATACAGCGAAAGAAGTATGTGGAAGTTCAAAGAAGCATAGAAAAACAAATGGTCATGCATGGTGGGATGCGGAAGTTGCAGCTTCCGTAGAGCAAAAGAAGAAAGCGTGGCTGGACTATGTCTTCTTTGAATCTGAATGACAGTATGATTGAACATAAGAAAGAAATATAGCAATGTAGGAATGACACCAAGGCCTTAGTGAAAGAGGAACGTGATAGAGCAAATATGAGAGCAGAATATAGGCTGACTAAATACTTCGAGGGTAACACCAAACGCTTTTGGAGGAAGGTGAAGAAGTCTCGGTGTGGTTGGTCAGCCTTCAGAATGAATAAAATAAGGTCTAAAGGTGGAGACATTCTTACACAAACACAAGATGTGTTAAGCCGATGGAGTGAATATTTTGGCGATATGTATGCGGATGCTCGAGTTGGCGCTGGTGTCGCATGTGGTTTAGTAGATCAACATTCGGCACCGGGGTCTTCCGATGGTATCGGTATGGATGAAGTTGAATGGGCGATAAGAAGTTTGAAAAATGGTTAGGCAGCGGGCATTGATATGGTGTCTACCGAGATGATCAAGCTTGGTGGATCCTGTGTCCGGGAGGCATTCCTGTTGCTCCTCAATTTATGTTGGAGCCCCGGAATGGTTCCCAGGGACTGGAATAGCGCAGTCATCGTACCTTTGTTTAAAAAAAAGGGTTCACGTTATGACTGCGCAAATTAAATAGCCATAAACTTGACCAGTTTGGCAACAAAAGTGTACGTAAAATTATTGAAAGGAGAATGAAGATGGTGTCCGATGGTTTGATGTGTGAGACACAAGGAGGTTTCAGGAGTGGAAGGGGATGCATAGATCAATTGTTCTCTCTGCACAACATTATGGAGAAGCATCTGGCTCTAGGTCAGAGGGTTTTCTGCAGTTTTGTGGATCTGGAGAGAGCATTTGACACGGTTGTACGAAAGGAACTTTGGGACATTTTACCGGAGTATGGTATTAACGGTAAACTGCTACAGGCTGTGCAGTTCAGTTACATGGGCTGTAGAGCCTATGTGCGGCTCGATGATGGAATGTCACCTTGGTTTGACGTCAATATCGGCGTTAAGCAGGGGTGCGTTCTGTGAGCCAGGCTGTTTATCATATATCTGGATAAATGTCTCCAAAGGTTGAACGATATGAATGTCGAAGTCCAGATGGGCGACTCAGTGGTCACTGGTCTGCTCTATACAGATGATGCAGTCCTGCTAGCACAGTCAGCGACTCACCTGCAGACCCTAGTCGACACAATGACAGAAGATTGTAAGAAAAGGGGTCTACGCGTGAATGTGAGCAAAACCAAAATAATGGTCTTTGAAAGAGATGAAGCCAGAACAGATGTAAGAGTAACAATAGGTAATGATGTACTAAAGCAAGTGGATGAATTTGTATATCTTGGATGTGGATTTAGCCGAGATGGAAGGTACACCACTGATATAGAGCGAAGAGTGAATGCGGGAAATAGAGTGAACGGAGCGTTGGGACAACTTGTCGATAGCCACCACCTCAGCCAGAAGGCACGTGTAGCAATACATAATGCTGTGCTTGTCCCAACATTACTATATGGAAGCAAGATTTGGGTATGCAGAAAAGAGTATGAAAGCAAAATGAATGCGGTCGAAATGCGATCTCTGCGGAAAATCTGTGGAGTTAGGCTGACCGACCGCATTCGCAACGACGACGTAAGAGATCGAGTAGGTATGAAAGAGAGTATTGGTGTTAAGATGCAAAAGGGAATGCTCCGATGGTTCGGACATGTGGAAAGAATGCCGAACGAACGTCTGGTTAAGAAGATATACAATGCGAAAGTGGAAGGATGTAGGTACCGGGGGTAACCGAGTCTCACCTACCTAGACCAGATTGATCACGTGCTGAAAGAAGGTGGAGTCATGAGTCTCCGAAACCGGCGAGCGTGTATGAAGAGAATTATGAATGTTGAAGAAGCGAGTGAAGTATGCAAGGATAGAGTTCTCTGACACTCTGTTCTCTCTGCCTACCCTGCAAGGGATATGGCGGGATGATATGTATGTGTATGTATGTATGCATTCATACTTCAATCTGACCACGCATACTCAATTTTCCTATCAATATCTGATACCTCGTTTACCAAAACATTAAAAAATCCTACAAACGTTTATTTTAGATACTTGACTGGGTAACTCGCTCGGATAGGCTTTATGACGTCATCGGTCATTTCCTTATCCTGCCGTAGATGGCGCTGGGACCCTTTATTGGTTATTAAAACTTTTGTGACTCTTGTTATCTGCGATCGTTAAAAAGGTTTTATTATGTAAGGGTATGACGTTGGTCAAATTTAAGCAGTCAAAATTCTTGTATAGAATTGAGAGCAATTTTTATTTACCAAGTACGAAGTATAATCCATTCTTCATTCATCAGTTTATCCACGACTGTTGAATTGCCTGTCCACAAGTGTGCTATTAAGTACTGTCTCATCCGATCAGTGGATACCATTCGAGAGCTTTTGCCATAAGCTAAGCCATTGTCAATTCGTAAGATAAACTTCGTATTACTTTTTCAGCGTGATAATTCTTTAGACTGTATGGGTTACAATCAATCTTCTACAGATTCCCGTAATATTAGTTTTATCTTTAAATTTATATATTTATACTTGCTAGGTGGGTTGGTTGAAAGATAGCGGCCTGGTGCCCCTGGTATTGCAAAGATCTATGAACGACAGTGAGACTTTTCATCAGATGTGCTACTTGTTTGTCACTATAAGCAATAAGAGAAAAAGAAAACCAGGACTCACGAACTATTCGATCTTTCCAGTATTAGCTTTTTGATCAAGGAATTTCTACATCTACTGAATGTTACAGTATTTCACATTTTAAAATTCAACCGTCCTCAGATAATCCGAGAATTCAACGTAATTTTTTCACGTACTCCTAATTAACCTCACGGTTGCAAGTACTCTCGTTTCGCAGCTAATGTGACCAAATGAATTTTAATAGTATAGGATATTTTAAGAAAGAATTGCTATTTATAGTTTAACTACAAACAAGAAACTTTTTTTTTTACAAACCCATTATATTATCTTCCTATCGCCATTTGGACTGACCGCCAGTACTGATTTCTTAACACCGATGGTCTTCCCGGCGGTTTAGCTTTTCGGGTATTCGGTTCCCAACAAAAGTGCCGGATGATACACGATACACAGAATGTGTGACCTCATGTGTAACCCACTCTACCAAATAGAAAGCAACTTTTTTTTGAAAGTTTTCTCTGGTCCAGACCAGAGAAGACTTTCTAAAAAAAAAGATGTATCTATTCCAAGAAAAAATGTATCCAGATACATCCTTCCCAATTCGTGCGGAACGTCGGTAGGGCGGCATGTGGTCTCATAACTAACCGTGATCTCTTCTCATCTACATCGGACTGGCCACTGGTATCGCTTTTTTTATTGCTTATGGCGACAAACGAGCAAGCAGCCACCTGATGTTAAGTGTTATTGCCGGCCATGGGCCTGTTTAAGTACAACTAGGCCGCTGCCTACCAATGAAAATCTTAAACCCACTCAGAAAGTTGGGCGGCCGGTTTTCTCACTCATCGAACAAAGCACGACGCCATATTGCCACTGCTCCGGCGTCGATTTTCTGGAGTGTGGTACTATTCCGGTCAGACTAGCTCGTAGCTGTAGACTGAAAACTGCATACAGAGTGGTCCTACTACCATAAAAATGAAAATGGTATATTATATAGAATAATTTTCTTGCACTGTGTGTATAATGTAGATAATATATAGCTGTGTGGTAGCGGCTACAAATACTACCAACCCTTACTTTGGTTGTGGATGTCGTAAAATACGACTAAAAGCCTTATAACCACCTGAGCCAGCTGCCATCTGATACCGTTTGGTTAACAATTACATTCCCAAGGAGGGTTGACATCTGGCCGGCGGCCAGTCATAAATCTATTGCCAATAACTCTTACAATATGTACTATGAAAGAAGAGTACATATTGTATCGCCCCAAGCAATTGGGATAAGAGTAGGAGAATGAATAATGTATAATGTAATGTATATATAGCTTAAATAAATCATCGAAAATACACACAATTTTAATAAGCAATCAGAAACTATTTGTATCAAAGACAGTTTATAAAGCTATAGTTATAACTGATCACAAGCCAATTTCACTGCAAATAATAACCACAAGCCTACTGTCACTGAGTCTAATAACTAATATCTCATCCCAACGCGGTCCAATAAATCCGGAAATGAGACTGTCCGGTGCTCATTACAAAACATACACACACTAAACCCTGATTAATATTGCCCACGGAAATCTGTGCAAATGTCCGTGTTTTTGGTCCCGAGGACAAATACAACGTTTGTTTATTTGCTGTGTTCATATGTGCGGAACATGCGACTGTTTGCGGTACAAAGATTATTGCTACCTTCGAAATTCATCCTTTACTACCGCTTTGGTGCTTCAGAATACAACAACAAAGTTTATTGCCCAGCCTTATGAGAGCAAATTAGCGTGTTGTTAGCCGTATGGGACTGTGTAAATTTTAAGTATTAGACACGAGGCTCCACATTTACGTTAGGCGTAAGATTACCATTTCAGCGTCGAGTATTAAAGGCATTTTTCCGTGTGAAGAAGGTTGAAAATACAATCTGCTACTCTTTTTTATCCGTGGATATCATAAAACACCAGTAAATGATATTATAAAAGGTTTGTTTATCTGTACAATAAAAGGAAAATTCGAAATAAAACTCTACACCAATCTGCCAGACTAATGTGGCATACATGCATACATAGATATCATCATGCCATATCCCTTGCAGGGTAGGCAGAGAGAACAGAGTGCCAGAGAATTCTATCTCTGCATACTTCACTCGCTTCCTCAACATTCATAATTCTCTTCACACACGCTCGCCGGTTTCGGAGACTCTTGACTCCACGTTCCTTCAGTACATGACCGATCTGGTCTAGGTAGGTTAGTCTCGGTCTCCCTCGGTACCTACATCCTTCCACTTTCGCATTGTATATCTTCTTAACCAGACATTCGTTCGGCATTCTTTCCACATGTCCGAACCATCGGAGCATTCCCTTTCGCATCTTTACACCAATACTCTCTTTCATACCTACTCGCTCTCTTACGTCGTCGTTACGAATGCGGTCGGTCAGCCTAACTCCACAGATTTTCCGCAGAGATCGCATTTCGACCGCATTAATTTTACTTTCATACTCTTTTCTGCATACCCAACTCTCGCTTCCATACAGTAATGTTGGGACAAGCACTGCGTTATGTATTGCTACACGTGCCTTCTGGCTGAGGTGGTGGCTGCCGAGAAGTTGCCCCAACGCTCCGTTCACTCTATTTCCCGCATTCACTCTTCGCTCTATATCAGTGGTGTACCTTCCATCTTGGCTAAATCTACATTCAAGATATACAAATTCATCCACTTGCTCTAGTACATCATTACCTATTGTTACTCTTACATCTGTTCTGGCTTCATCTCTTTCAAAGACCATTATTTTGGTTTTGCTCACATTCACGCGTAGACCCCTTTTCTTACAATATTCTGTCATTGTGTCGACTAGGGTCTGCAGGTCAGTCGCTGACTGTGCCAGCAGGACTGCATCATCTGCATAAAGCAGAGCAGTGACCACTGAGTCGCCTATCTGGACTCCCACATTCATATTATTCAACCTTTGGAGACATTTATCCAGATATATGATAAACAGCCTGGCTGACAGAACGCACCCCTGCTTAACGCCGATATTGACGTCAAACCAAGGCAACATTCCATTTTAATGTGGCATAGTAGGTCAATTTCCCTCCCATTATCAAGGAGGCTCATATACATCCCACTGCTCACCCCAAACCAGAAGTAGGATGATATAATAATCATGATTAAAACCATTTATAGAAATATGAAATTGATAACTCTATTACTACTCATCGCCAGCATTATCACCGATGAGAATTTTGTATAACACTAGTTTTTTGGATAAGTTTAGGCCATTATCTAGTTAATCATTTTCTGATATTTATCGTAGGACATATCTTCAATAAAGTTATTTTTACTGAAATTTTAGTTTTATTTTTCACTGATCACATTTTGGTTGTCATTAAAATTTATAACAGGGGGGAGAATAGGGAGTCAGAAAACCTTTTTTTAAAATACAAGTTATTTATTTTTTTAAAGACTACACTAAATTAATAATTCAATACGTGATAGCTAACCCACCAGCTTATCAGTACACATACAGCATAAAGATTCGGAAGAATCATTTCAGTATCCCACAAAGAAGTATCGGCCACGAACCATGACTATTGATGTGAAAGACTGATACCTAGACTACACCGCCATCTATACAATATGCAATTAACCTACCTAATTTCAGTTCTCTCTTCTATTAGTTATCAGAAGAGAGAATGAGGTCGTGACATTTTCTATACTCAGTATGCCATTATGTTATTTCACAATAATACTGGAAATAACAAAGGCATAATAAAGAGCGAGTCAAACAAACCGTTGCCGCATTAGTTTACGTTTAGAGCATGCATTTTGTACCGAGGTGAGCGATAGAGTTTCGCTCTCAATAGGGAGAGGAACACGGCATATCGACAAACATATCGATTTTATTTTGAAGTGGTATTTTTGAGATCAATTTGGATGAATGATTAATTCTACCCATTTGTTTAATAATGTTATTGCCCAATAACTAGACGTGTTTGTAATTTGCCTTTTATAAATGTAGATTTAAATTTTAGATGAAGATTTTATCTATTAAATACCATAGGCATCGTATATATACTTGGGCAAAGTAGGTAACTCACTAGTCCAGTCTACGCTACTAAACTGTATCTAATCTCATCCTCATTTTCTAGAACGATTTAGTAAAACTATTATATAATTCCAACTTTTGAATATATGATATTATCGTCATCATTATCATCATTCTCCTACTCTTTTCCTGATTATTTAATCATTGACTTGGTCGCTTTGTATAAAGTATGCAGATGGAACAATGCGTTCGTGATATTATTATAGTGCATTATCAGATTCAGATCATAAAATGTGATAGTAATTGATAATATTTAGTATTCATTCTTATTTTTTAATGAAAAAAACATGTCGGTTATTATTTTATTATATTTAGGTTATTAAAACATTTTTTTTGTATTATTTTTGTTTTTAAAGTATAAATAAACCTAGCTTGTTAAATAGTAAATCTCAGTCCTTTGAATAGTAGGATCTTGTTGTCATTTAATACTATTCTAACTGAAAATTTAGAGTGTTAAATCAATACAACATCTAATAATTGACCGGTAGATGGCTCACGTCTTCCATAAACACAACAAAGTAATGCGAGTCACAAATTGATTGTCATACGACAACTCACACTTGTCTAAGTGATAAGATGATTGGAACGGAATTCTAGTAGGCGTGGGTTCGAGTCCTACTTGTGACAATCATTTTTCGCTCGTAAACCAATTTTTATAAATAATCCAATGCTAAATTTCAGTAATATTTGAAGAAGGTAAACTTTAAATTTTGTTTGAAAAATCTTTCGAGAAAAGAATCTACTCTATATTCTCGTATATACATACAAAAGTATTTAGTTACTTAATACATAATAGTAGTTACAACTTATAATCAGTTACCTACATATCGGCATTTATTATACATATTTAATACTCTACATTACCTCAGTTTGCAATAAAAAAACGCAATAAAAAAATAATAAATTTTATAAGCGACTAAACGATTTAACGCTGGCTAAAATGGAGTTAATAAATTTGGCCACAACGTTTGATTTAATTATCCAAGTACGAAATAGTACACGCGATATAGTTACGATGTAGTCATTCAGAAATTAATATTATTGCGTGAAGGTAACTGTAAAAATGTTTGGTCGACGTTTTGTTGGTATGTGGAAATGGTAATTACGACTTAAATAAAGGTCGATTTGCTGATTATAGAACGTAGTAACCTTAACCGACTGTAGTAATTAATAATTGATTTATTCCTTTATAAACATAATTCATATGTTATTGTAATTAGAGAACAAAAAAGTGAGATCCAAATATTTCATGAATATACTATTTTAAAGGTGTTCTTTGTTTTCCGTGTGGTGACGGAGTAAGAATACAATTCACCACCCCCTATCTTACTTGTGGGTGATCGCATGAGACGACTAAGGGATTTAAACTGCATTATTATCTATGTGAGAGAAGGAAAACTCGAAACAAAACTCTATACTAACACGTCTGACCAGCGTGGTGTAGTAGGTCAATTACCCTCCCATTATAGAGGAGGCTCGAGCCCAACAGTGGGACATAATGATATACGAGCTGAGATGAGATGAGATGATGAAAGGTGTTTCACTCGAGTATACTTGTCTCATTATTTCTGATATTTACGCGACTATACATATATGAAATATATATATTTTTTTAATTTATCATCTTAAACAAATTTATAAACTAATAAACTGTAATACCAAATATAAATAGAAATTAATACGCTATCACAAATAATTAGTGATTAAAGCTCAATTAATTGAGGGGAGCTGCTAATATTCAAATTACTGAAATTTAGCATTTCATGTGCTAGGTTATTTATAAAACCTTGATTACGAGCGAAAAATTAATTTCCCACATGATTCTCGAACCCACACTTATTGGAAATCCGTTCCAATCATCCTACCACGACTACACGACTAGACGGGTGTGAGCTGTTGTTTGACATTTAATTTGCGGCTCGTATTATAGTTTCGTCTTTAAAGGAGACGTGTGCCATCTCCCTGAAAATCTGTATTCAATGGATTTCCAATAGGTAGGGCTAATATTTTTCTATTTTAGCTTTTCGAAGTCAAACGCAACAATAGTCATGTTGTATTCTATAGAATATAATGTAGAATAGGAAATCTATAAAATAATAGGCAACTGATTTCACTGCGGCTATTTTTCTGAAGTTATTACAGTTTATATTTCATTATCAAAAGTGATGAATGTAAATCAATTTATTAACCTTTAATACTTAAATTATAATTTTAACGATCCAGGTAGTATTTCTCCACTATTTGATAGAGAAGGAAGGAAGGGAAGCCTGAGGAAAAGATAGATTGCGTGAAGTATGACATGGATAAACAAGTAGTTAACGCAAAGATGACATCCGATAGGGTTACGTGGAAGAACAGGGCATAAATTGAGTCGACCCCAAGTACTTAAGATAAGAGCAGGGTGGTGATGATTTATTAGAGGGCTGCTCCGATATTTGTGGGAAAATTTGAATTCATTTTTACGAATGAAAAATATTACCGTTAATATATCGATATCGATATTTTGCACTCAATTACAACACTAAGCGTATCTACCGACTTCGCGTCATTTGCCAGCTGAGATAGTGCCCATAACGTGTCCACGTCACACGGTTTAATTAAACCTAACATCATGAATGCTTCTCGTTGTTTGGCGTTCAAAATCGCGAATGTTACGTACGTAACTGAACATTGATAAGTACAATAAGAATGAAATAAGAAAAAGTACCTCATGTAGCACTGCTCGTAGATTCACTTGCATCTTAGTTTAATTATGTGTTACTATAGTATATATTTAGGGCGATGTTATTTTGATATTACGAATATTAGATGCATATCATTTGAACAATTATTAACATCAGATATTTAACAGTGAGTTGAAATCCGTTCCGATGTTTTAGAGAATAACCGGTATAAGCAGACTTATAATAAAAATATATATTTACATACGAAAAAAAAAATATGTTTGAATTACAAAATTTATTCATATTAAAATGATAAATCTTAAAAAAAAAACAGTTTTATTTAATTTTAATATCATTATTTTCTTTTTACTTTTATTGTGTTTGTTTTTTAATATTTTTTAATAATATAATTCCAGCATTCATTCAAATAAACTTTACAAAACTCTCTCTCTCTCTCTTTCTCTCTCGCTCTCTCCCTCTTTCTCTCTCTCTCTCTCTCTCCGCTTAAACGACATGCTATCCCTACTCCGCTGGGAAAAGTACTCTTCGTTCCGTTCGACCGTGGTAGGGGCAATAAAAAGATGGCGCGTAACCGAAAAACGTGACGTAAATTTTTTTCCAACGCCGATAAAGAAGTTTCACTTCAAATATTTTTATACAGATTTCGGTTACAAAGACCTTGTCCAAACTAATAAATAACAAATGAACCCAACAATAATCTAATGTAACATTCGCGCTTTTGAGTGCCAAAATGAAGTTCATTTTAACTTTAGTTCTAATACACTGAAATTTCTATGACAAATTAATAAATTCAAATTTGCTATTAAATATGAATTATATCATCATTGAAATTCACCTGTAGTCAATATGTCACCAGCCCTTAGTTTCCCTTTGATGTCATAAAAACCGTCTGCTAATGCTGATAATTGCTCACGTAATAATAAAACCAATCAATAAAAAACAATACATACAGTGAAACAAGGAACCTCCTCCTTTTTGAAGTCGGTTAAAAATTACCTCATCTCAGAGTATATGAGACGTCCCACTGCTGGGCTCAAGCTATGTCTATAATAAGTAGGAAATTAACCTAGTATACCACGCTTATTTATTTCATGTTTTCTTTCTCTTTTATAGATATTATATGTATATTATCTCTTCGTTCTCTTTTAAGTCACTCACGAGCTAGATAGAGAGTGGTGAATTGTATTTATAGTCCTTTACTATCATCATCATTCAGCCATTTGCCATGTAATGCTGAAACGTAGACCTCCCCTTATATTTGCTACTCATATTTGGGATTAAAGCCGTAATCGCCACGCTTGGCAGATGGGCTGGCGATGATTGTTGATGTGGTTGGAGATGTTACTTTATACGTTTCCCAGAAGAGAGAGAGCTCCTGCTGTAATCACCTGGTGGCCCCTAGCCGACTGCCTACAGGCAAGTAAGGAACGCCACATGGGGAGTTATTAATAAATAACTCTCTACATTTTTTTTTAATATATGTATTCTCTAAATACTTATAGAATTTTTCTTTATAGCTTCTGATTCATCATTTCGTTTATGATACTCCATTACATAAATCATCACTAACAAATAGATGTAACAAACTGAACGTCCATTTACACGTATCCCTCATGCTGTGGTCAGCATTTTTAGTCAATAAACCACGTTTGCCATTCCGTTGAGCGAATGTAGTCATGTGGACATTTCGTCATAATGGATAGTGACTTTTGTGGCTTAGACGAACACGATATCTGCTTCACCAGCAACCAATGACACAGGCTGTTTGGGTAATCGTGTCATCATAATTTTACATGTCTTCAGTGGATTTAATATTGACAGTAAGACATCCAGTTATTGTCAGTCTGCAAGTTTATTATGATTAGAAAGTGTAACTTAATTTTTATGCTGTACTTACATGCTCACAAAAATATATTTTCAATATCAATTATTTATTTTTTTAATCAAATATTAACGATATTTTTTTATAAAACTAATAACAAGCATTAATGAAAGTTGAATCGTCATCTAATAAAAATCTTTCTTTCCAATCGATTTACTAAATGAGCCACAGCGGTAGCCACGTGTAATAATCAATTTCCTGTTCACTTTCTCATTTTTACGGGGCACGTTTTACGCAATCTGTTGGAAATATTTGCACATTACTCTTCGAATATTACGCATATTTTCACAGCTGATATACTAAATAGCGATGTGAACTGAACATTATAATTATTGTAACGTTTCAATAACTTTTAAATTCTTTAAACAATCAGCAAATTCTTTTTATTCTACTATATCATCATTAAATAGTAAAGCCAATCAAATAGCTAAAGAAATAATTCAAAACAATTATTTGTAGTGGCTTCAGAGACGAATGCGGCGAAGTGGAGTGAGCATTGAACAATATTCACTTTTGTTTTAACTTTGCATTCCTTTGTTTTATGCATACAAAAACATTATGGCTCTGTAAATTTCATGCAATTATTTAAGTATTAATTTAATGGGCTTCAATTAAGAACCGGCTCGGAGTAATGGCGATCGTCTTCAGACCTAGTGGTTTGTGAATAATAAATGTTTGTTTAGATATATGGCGGCATTTGCCCGGAACGATTCTACTTACACATGTATATTTATACACAAATAGCTTTAACCTATGAGATTTGCTAAATTTAATAGATAAGCAGTATCTATGTGGACTAAGAATACAATATCCAGTCGTAATTATCATTCATTAGACTGTCGTGTCGAGAGTAGATGATATAATAAGAAAAGGATTACGCAGGTTTGATTCACACCTTTTTTTTTTTTTTTTTTTTTTTTTATTGGTGGGCTATGGGTGCGTCTCGCCCCGCCAAATCGGTCCGGGGTGACGGAGAAGGCGGCGCGTGATCCCATAGACCCACCGTAAAATCCTCTCTCTTCGCCGTGCGAGCGGACCACCGGTACCCGATCTTTGTCTTCGGTGGTCCGCTCGGCGGTTTACCCTCGCGGGTTCCTCTCGTCGACGCCCCGACAGATTTCGCCGTCGGGGCGTCGCCCTCACGCGGTGGCCTCGCGTCGGGTGACCGGACAATTCCCCGGTCCGATCACCCGAGGCCTGGGTTAGGGCGGCATCAGGCGCAGGTATTCGCGCCTGCGCCGCCCCGGCCGCTGGCGGCGGCCCGGGTCGCGGGAGACCTCCCTGACTCGTTCCGCCGCCTCCTTCTGCGAGATGACAGCCTCGCAGAAGGCGGCGACCGCGTCCCAATTCCTGACGCTGTCGACCATCGCCCTTGCGACAGCCGGCAGTGACAGGTCGGCACCGATAATAGCGACGAGGTCGCGGCGCTGCCCGTCCCAGCCCGAGCATTCCTCGAGCGTATGTTGCGCCGTGTCCTCGTCACTACTGCAATGATGGCAGCCCGGAGTCCACTCCCTGTACACGACCGTGTGCAGGTATTTCCCGAAGCACCCGTGCCCCGTCAACACCTGCACCAGTCGGAAGGCGAGGACCCCGTGCCGCCGCTCCATCCATTTCATCAATACGGGCCGGAAGGCTTCGACGGTCACGATACCGTGTCTAGGCCTCTCCAGCCGCGTAACCCAACGGGCGATGACGTCTCGGCGGGCGTCCTCGCGCCAGGTGGCTATCTCGCTCAACGATGGGGAGCCACCCTCCTCGCGCACTGAGGTAACCCGCCGGTAGAGGTCGGAGAGCATCTCCGCCTCTAGGTCCCACGGGGGTGTCCCGGCCAATAGGCACGCCGCCTCTGTCGACACCGTGCGGTACCCGCGAATGGCTCTGACTGCCATGGCTCGCTGTGGCCTCCACAGAACCGCCCTGAGCTGGGCGTTCAGAGCCCTCGCCCACACGGGTGCGCCGTACATGGCCATCGAGCGGATGACCCCCGCATACAGCCGTCGGCCCTCGAAACTGGGTCCGCCCACATTCGGCATGAGCCGAGAAAGGGCGGACGCCGCGCCGACCAGCCGGGGAGCAATCTGTCGGAAATGCTCCCGGAACCACCATCGCCCGTCGAGCACCAGACCCAAGTACTTCATATGGGCCTGGATGAGGTTTGATTCACACCTAGGACAATACCTTGTACGATTCACATATCAGAATATAGACGGAAAACCGTGTGGTTGTGGTAACACAACTAGATTTGTGGGCATTATTCATAAGTTTGTAAAGACGAATCACGAATTACGAGAATTATTTCATTAGTGCAGATTATTAATAAAAAAAAAAAAAAAAAAAATAACTCACGGACTAATGTCTGGTACTGTTTACCTGTTTTTATAATAAAGTAAACTTACTTTGGTCTCTTATATATCTTCTCCATGTGGTAACAGAGTAAGAACACAATTCACCACCTATCTTACACGTGGGTCGTCGTAAGAGACGACTAAGGGATATAAAACACATATAACATCTATGCAAGACAATGAAAATTCGAAACAAAACCCTGTACCAACACATCTGACCAGCGGGGATATAGTAGGTCAGTCTCCCTCCCATTATGGAGGTGGCTCGAGCCTAACAGTGGGACATATGTGAGCTAAGATGATGATGATGATGTCACTTTGGTCATGTTATAGTAAAAAACTGTATTATATCACTGATATAATATGAAAACTGGTGACATTGACAGATTTTGGATTGGGGCCGCAAAACCCGGGCTTGGGGCAGCAAATTTTTAGAGGCGCTAAAATTTTAAATGTAGAATCATTTTTTTTATTAACTGTAAACCGTTTTCTTTCTTCTTTTTACAATCTTAAAATATCAAAATAGTAAAATTATTTTCTTAATATAATTATTATTATGTATAAGGACGCTATATTAACTTCGGCTTTGGGCACTATCCAACCTAAATCCGTTACTGGCTGGTGTAGGTACTGGTGTTACTGGCTGTCTTGTATGATAAAATTAACTTAAAGTATTACATACTCAATAACTTTAACTTTCAAAACGTGCATTAAAATTTACTATAGAATTAAATATCAATTCGTAAACTTCCTCAACATGAAATTCATTAATAAACTTTTACATAATCGCTTTACATACAAACTTCTAACTTTGCTTATAAGGTATTATAGGATTTTTTCTTTCTCAACAGCGGCGAAAATGAGAAATATTGATGAATAAATCGAAACGGTTACAATATAACCAATTCTTAGCACGATCGTGAGTTAATAACGAAATAAATTTCAATGATATAGTGGCTCATCCATGTTTATTAGCTGTTATTCAGTATTATGGAAGAGGGACCAGTATAGGGAGGGTAACAAGGGGTCAGCCTGGAGTGGGAAAAGGAGTTAGCACCGACAAACCCTTGATCGTGCATGAACACCTCAATGTGTTCAATGAATTCTCTTTGTCATTGAAGATTTTACCATAAAAAGATTTTTTAAGAACTGAGATTTTATTGGGCAACAAAATGCGATATTTTCTGTTTTACATAGTTTAAATAGGTACATACATAGATACATACATACATATCATCACGCCATATCCCTTGCAGGGTAGGCAGAGAGAACAGAGTGCCAGAGAACTCTATCTTTGCATACTTCATTCGCTTCCTCAACATTCATAATTCTCTTCATACACGCTCGCCGGTTTCGGAGACTCTTGACTCCACCTTCTTTCAGTACATGACCGATCTGGTCTATGTAGGTTAGTCTCGGTCTCCCCGGGTACCTACATCCTTCCACTTTTGCATTGTATATCTTCTTAACCAGACGTTCGTTCGGTATTCTATCCACATGTCCGAACCATCGGAGCATTCCCTTTCGCATCATTACACCAATACTCTCTTTCATACCTACTCGCTCTCTTACGTCGTTGTTACGAATGCGGTCGGTCAGCCTTACTCCACAGATTTTCCGCAGAGATCTCATTTCGAACGCATTAATTTTACTTTCATACTCTTTTCTGCATACCCAACTCTCGCTTCCATACAGTAATGTTGGACAAGCACTGCGTTATGTATTGCTAAACGCGCCTTCTGGCTGAGGTGGTGGCTACCGAGAAGTTGCCCCAACGCTCCGTTCACTCTATTGCCCGCATTCACTCTTTGCTCTATATCAGTGGTGTACCTTTCATCTACTTGCTCTAGTACATCATCACCTATTGTTACTCTTATATCTGTTCTGGCTTCATCTCTTATATATATATATATATATATATATATATATATATATATATATATATATATATTTTTTTCCAACATAAGTACATCCATATGTATACATGGAGAAGGAATGAACAGAAAAGCATAATAGATTTAATTTTGGTAGACAGTCACCTCCGAAGCAAAATATTGGACGCAAGAGCCTACAGGGGCCCCACAGTCGACACGGACCACTATCTCGTTATTGCGAGATTTAGTGGTCTGTTCAGAAAGTGGAGGCACTGGCGAGAGCGTGTCCACTTCGAAGGGCTTGAAAGAATAAAGGTTGAAAGGTTGCAAGAAGAGTGTGTAAGAGAAAAGTATGCAGAGGGTGTACGAGAACGGCTGACGATGGCAAGCCAGCCGCAATCGGACATTGAAGAATGCTGGAGAGTATTGAAAGAGAGTATGGTAGATACAGCGAAAGAAGTATGTGGAAGTTCAAAGAAGCATAGAAAAACAAATGGTGATGCATGGTGGGATGCGGAAGTGGCAGCTTCCGTAGAGCAAAAGAAGAAAGCGTGGCTGGACTATGTCTCTTCTTTGAATCTGAATGACAGTATGACTGAACAGAAGAAAGAAATATATCGGCAATGTAAGAATGACACCAAGGCCTTAGTGAAAGAGAAACGTGATAGAGCAAGTATGAGTGCAGAAGATAGGCTGACTAAAAACTTCGAGGGTAACACCAAACTCTTTTGGAGGGAGGTGAAGAAGTCTCGGGGTGGTTGGTCAGCCTTCAGAATGAATAAAATAAGGTCTAAAGGTGGAGACATTCTTACACAAACACAAGACGTGTTAAGCCGATGGAGTGAATATTTTGGCTATATGTATGCGGATGCTACGGTTGGCGCCGGTGTTGGATGTGGTTTAGTAGATCAACATTCGACAACGGCGTCCTCCGATGGCATCAGTATGGATGAAGTTGAATGGGCGATAAGAAGTTTGAAAAATGGTAAGGCAGCGGGCATTGATATGGTGTCTGCCGAGATGATCAAGCTTGGTGGCTCTTGTGTCTGGGAGGCGTTCCTGTTGCTCCTCAATTTATGTTGGAGCTCGGGAATGGTTCCCAGGGACTGGAATAGCGCAGTCATCGTGCCTTTGTTTAAAAACAAGGGTTCACGTTATGACTGCGCAAATTACAGAGCCATAAGCTTGACCAGTTTGGCAGCAAAAGTGTATGGAAAAATTATTGAAAGGAGAATGAGGATGGTGTCCGATGGTTTACTGTGTGAGACACAAGGAGGTTTCAGGAGTGGAAGGGGATGCATGGATCAAGTGTTCTCTCTGCGCAACATAGTGGAGAAGCATCTGGCTCTAGGACAGAGGGTTTTCTGCAGTTTTATGGATCTGGAGAGAACATTTGACACGGTTGTACGAAAGGAACTTTGGGACATTTTACCGGAGTATGGTATTAACGGTAAACTGCTACAGGCTGTGCAGTCCAGTTACATGGGCTGTAGAGCCTGTGTGCGGCTGGATGATGGAATGTCGCCTTGGTTTGACGTCAATATCGGCGTTAAGCAGGGGTGCATTCTGTCAGCCAGGCTGTTTATCATATATCTGGATAAATGTCTCCAAAGGTTGAACGATATGAATGTGGGAGTCCAGATGGGCGACTCAGTGGTCACTGCTCTGCTTTATGCAGATGATGCAGTCCTGCTGGCACAGTCAGCGATTGACCTGCAGACCCTAGTCGACACAATGACAGAAGATTGTAAGAAAAGGGGTCTACGCGTGAATGTGAGCAAAACCAAAATAATGGTCTTTGAAAGAGATAAAACCAGAACAGATGTAAGAGTAACAATAGGTAATGATGTACTAGAGCAAGTGGATGAATTTGTATATCTTGGATGTGGATTTAGCCGAGATGGAAGGTACACCACTGATATAGAGCGAAGAGTGAATGCGGGAAATAGAGTGAACGGAGCGTTGGGGCAACTTCTCGGCAGCCACCACCTCAGCCAGAAGGCACGTGTAGCAATACATAACGCAGTGCTTGTCCCAACATTACTGTATGGAAGCGAGAGTTGGGTATGCAGAAAAGAGTATGATAGTAAAATTAATGCGGTCGAAATGCGATCTCTGCAGAAAATCTGTGGAGTTAGGCTGACCGACCGCATTCGTAACGACGACGTAAGAGAGCGAGTAGGTATGAAAGAGAGTATTGGTGTAAAGATGCGAAAGGGAATGCTCCGATGGTTCGGACATGTGGAAAGAATGCCGAACGAACGCCTGGTTAAGAAGATATACAATGCGAAAGTGGAAGGATGTAGGTACCGAGGGAGACCGAGACTAACCTACCTAGACCAGATCGGTCATGTACTGAAGGAAGGTGGAGTCAAGAGTCTCCGAAACCGGCGAGCGTGTATGAAGAGAATTATGAATGTTGAGGAAGCGAGTGAAGTATGCAGAGATAGAGTTCTCTGGCACTCTGTTCTCTCTGCCTACCCTGCAAGGGATATGGCGTGATGATATGTATGTATGTATGCTAAAGTATAATAATTTTGGATCAAGTATTTGTTTGTTTTAATATACCTATTATAGGTATTTATTTATTTGTAAAAGCTATTTTTTTGTATTAATGAATACAAATTACATCCAGACTCAGAACTACAATTTGTGGATGACACAAAACAACCCTTTTTTTTTGACGGAAACTATGGAGTTGGTCACGCCCCGCCAAATCAGTCCGGGGCGACGGAAGAGACGGCGCGCGAGCCCTTAGACTCACCCTTTTTTTTTTTTTTTTTTTTTGGGTGGGTTATGGTCGGCGCTCTTCTCGCACCACTCCGTCCGGGGCGACAGAGGGGCGTAAGCACGCATACCCGTAACCCACCCACGAACCTCGCCTACGTCGTTGGACCGGCCACTGGAGCAGCGTGAACTTGTCGTCAGTGGCCGGCCCGATGGAATACCCCCTGAGAGGTACCCTCCCCTTGAGCGACGTAGGGGGGGGACGTCGTTCCCTCCTCGCGCGGTCAGCCTCTCGGCGGGTGAAGAAATAATTCCCCGGTCCAGTCACCCGCGGCCTCGGCTAGGGCGGCATCAGGCGCAGGTAATCGCGCCTACGCCGCCCCAGTCGCCGGCGGCGGTTCGCGTCGTCGAGGAGACGCTCCTCGCGCACGCGCTCCGCCGCCTCCTTCCGCGAGACTACTGCCTCGCAGAAGGCTGCGACCGCGTCCCAGTTCCTGACGCTGTCGAGCATCGCCCTGGCGATGGTCGGCAGCGTCAGGTCGGCACCGATGATTGCGACGAGTTCACGGCGCTGCTCTGCCCAAGCGGCACACGCCTCGAGCGACCAACCCCAGCGCCCCGATCCGCCTGACGATCTCCTCGGTGCCGAGAGTCGCCAGGCTTGCCGCCTCCTCCAGCGTCCCACCGCGGGCTGTGACGAGCGTGTCGTCGGCGTAACAGATTACGCCCAGCCCGGGTGGGAGGCTCCCTCTCAACGCCCAGTCGTAGCCGATGTTCTACAGGGTGGGTCCGAGGACCGACCCCTGTGGGACACCGCACGTCATGGGCGTTCGCGCAACGTCCCCTACTCGGTTGGTGTAGAGGACACTGCGCCCCTCCAGATAGTCTGCCACTAGCCGCCTCAGGTAAACTGGCACTCCGTGGTATCGAAGCGCCTCCCTGATGCAGCTAAATGGCAGACTATTGAATGCGTTGGCAATGTCCAGGGACACCACCAACAGCACTCCTCCGCCGGCGACGGCCTCAGTCGCCACGGCCCTCAGGCGCAGCAGAGCCGCGATCGTCGAACGACCCCTCCTGACCTTAGACTCACCCTGCAAAGCGTCTCTCTTCGCCATGCGAGCGGGCTGCTGGTACCCGATCTTTGTCTTCGGTGGCCTCACTTCGGGTGACCGGACTAGTTCCCGGTCCGATCACCCGATGCCACGGCTAGAGGGCACCTAACAACCCTAAGTTTCTATTCGTTCGATTCCCATGCAGTAATATTCTGATGCATCCGACAAAATTGAACTTAACTCTTATCTTACAAAAATCTTATAAATAATGGGTGTAATCTGTCTGCATTAATTGCATTGTTGTAAAGTGCTTTGAAGTTTTGGTATTATATGTAGCCACCATACAACATTATAGGAATTTTCATATGAAAAATATTTATTTTCTTATTTTTTTACCCCCCTGAGAATATATTTCTCCCTAAGTGGATAAAATAAGAAGTGAATTTTACTTTGAAATGTTTTACTACAACAGGAATAATAAAAATCACATATCACAGAGATTCTCCAGGAGTCCTTTATAGCGTTCATGGTTACTGGAGGACCAGTAACCATGAACGCTATAAAGTGTTCAAAATATCGCGAAATTAAAAATCAAATACCAACGCGAGACAATTCCTAAAAATAGTTTTATTTCAAATGTGTAATACTTGCGTAAACATCAGAAATAATTATGACAGATACATATTATTTCTACATAGACAAAGTTGCGGCCCAAATCTAGTGTTACACACATTCAAATATCTCCCATGGGAATCATGTCAGCTGTTACTGATTAACAATCCCCCATACATTAGTTACGAAACATAACAACTATCGCTTTATGTAATATCATCAACATGAAAACATTACAAAGTTTACAGTAATTATAGGTAAAAATTTTTAATTCTATGACATTAATTATGTGTTACTAATTGTTAAAATTATACCATCAACATATTTTTTACGTGGACGGGCGCTAATGCAGCTATTAAGTTAATTACACGTAAAAGTTTTAGAGGTTTCGGCTGAACACTACGAATGAGTAATGTTTCGAATCTAAATTATTGTTAATAATTCATGATTAGATGGCCGTTGTAATCAACATAAAAAACATTTGTTGCTATGCTATTATAAATTTGATATCAATATCGAATTGTATATTTGTATCCAATTCTAATTTTCTACGTGGTAATGGGGTTAGAATATAAATACATCTTGCCCGTTGGTGTTGTTTTACGACAGCTAAAGGATATGCAAATAAAATCTTTGTAAGAGAAGGAAATTCAATATACAAGTAAATCTTTCCCTAAATTTGGGTAAGCCTTGAACCCGGTAGTAGGACATATATGAGCTAAAATGATAAGCTAATTCTAGTTCTACATCAATGAACTATGCTTTTAAAAGTATATTATTTAATTAAAATAATAATAATAAAAATCGCTGTCGAAAATAATGTATGTCATCACTCCTTTCTCGAAAAAAAAAATTACTAAGTTGTCGGATGCAAACGACATCACTACAAGAAGCGAAAAACTCTGAATAAAACTTTTTATCAATTCGTTTTATGACTATGATATAGAAAGGCAATTTTTCACTCATGGATCTCTGCAATACCAGGGCTAGACTGTTTCCTACCAACCAAAATCTATCTAGAAATTTTGTCTACCGGCTTTCTCACTCACCTAACGCAGCGCCACAGCACATTAGCAAGCAAGTAGGTACATAAAATGAGACTTGCACTATTTTTTGTGTTAAGGAGGGCAATGACTGCCCTCCTTAACACAAATAGTCAAGTGTGTTTAACTATTAAGCTTGGCTTGGGCTGAAAATCAACGGCTGGAACTAACGGCTTAAAAACAAATAAAAATCTTTTCTTTTTTTTTATCACTAGTCACAGGTCGATTTTCTGCGTGTGTGGTACTAACTTGGATGTGGTCTATCCGAAGTAGTACCATACACGCAGAAAATACACACAGTTTTACCTTTAGACAGAAATCTATCAACAGTGATGGCTCTATCACTACTAAATTAAAATGAGTTAAAATGGTGAATAACTTTGATGATTTCCAATATTTTTTAACTTTATATATCCAGGAACCTATTTAAACTAATATATATATATATATATATATATATACACTACCGTCCAAAAGTTTGGAAGCAGCAAGGTAAAATCGAATAAAACCAAACTAAGTCATTTAAATTTAAATGTATTGATAAAAAAATAAAGAACAAACAGAAACTAACTTAAACAAAATAAAAAAATAATATACAATGGTAAATTAGATTAAATTTTAGCTTCATCAAAGTGTCCACCTTTCTCCTTTATAATCTTCTCACATATTCTGGGCATTCTATTAATCAATTTTTTAAAATAATCTTTATCTAATTTGTTCCATTCGTTCTCTAATAGCTGCCACAAATGTTCTGAGCTCGTAGGACAACGACTTTTCACCCTCCTGTCAAGTTCATCCCAAACAAGTTCAATGGGAGAAAGATCAGGGGATTGAGATGGCCATTGCATGATGTTTAAAATGTTTTCAGCTTTTTTCTTGTTTAAAAAGTTCTGGCACAATTTAGACGAATGCTTAGGATCATTATCCTGTTGAAAAATGAATCCAGAACCAATGAGACTTAGTCCACTGGGTATGGCAGAATCTTGGAGAATTTTTAAATAGCCTTCCTTGTTTAATTTTCCGGTTATCCTCACAAGATTGCCGGGTTTACTGTTGCCAAAACACCCCCAAACCATGACATTACCACCACCATGTTTGATGGTAGGCACTGTACATGCCTCTGAAGCCCTCTCTTCTTTTGACCGGCGTACAAAGACACGTCTATTGGATCCGAAAATCTGAAATTTTGATTCGTCACTCCAAAGGACATTTTCCCATTGTTCTATAGTCCAGTTTTTATGCGCTTTTGCCCATTCTAGTCTATTTTTCTTATGTCGATTTGTTAGTTTGGGTTTTTTAGCAGCAACACATCCTCTTAATCCCGCAGACAGTAAGCGTCTTTTAACAGTAGTTGTTGAAATGGGTGTTTCTCGCGTATCATTCAGAGCTGCAGTGATCTGTGGTGCAGTTAAGCGTCGATTCCGTTTAGAAAGAACTCTAATGAAGTTGTCCTCTTGATTTGTTGTGGATTTGGGCCTACCAGATCTCTTTCTATCTTCATTTTTCCCCGTTTCTTGTTTTCTAGCAAGGGTATAGTGGACACCTTTACAAGAAATTCCGAGCCTTTCTGCGATTTGACGTTCACTGTATCCTTCCTCGCGTAGAGTGCAAATAGCGCTTCGCTGTTCAAGCGTGATTTGCTTGCGTTTTGCCATTTTCAGAAGAAAAAATACGGTCAAAGTAGTAGCCGATATCTTTCGAATACAGACAATGTTAATATCACAACTTTCACGTGCCAATGCTCAAGTGCGACTGAATAAGGTCTAAAAAAGTTAAAACCAGCAAACATTATCAATAAAACTACACCATTGCATAGGATAAAGTAGCCGACGGATTAAGTCATAAAACACGTGTTTCGTCAATATTAAGGAATTCCATAAAACTTGATGAATGTAGGATAATAATCCTTTTGTGTTTGTGTAGACAGTCGTAAAAGGTTGTAAAACTTAAGATTATTGCTAATTTTTACCGCTATTAGTCGGCATTTATTTGTTTTGTTTGAAAACAGGTGTGCTTCCAAACTTTTGGACGGTAGTGTACATACATACATACATACACATACATATCATCACGCCATATCCCTTGCAGGGTAGGCAGAGAGAACAGAGTGCCAGAGAACTCTATCTCTGCATACTTCACTCGCTTCCTCAACATTCATAATTCTCTTCATACACGCTCGCCGGTTTCGGAGACTCTTGACTCCACCTTCCTTCAGTACATGACCGATCTGGTCTAGGTAGGTTAGTCTCGGTCTCCCTCGGTACCTACATCCTTCCACTTTCGCATTGTATATCTTCTTAACCAGACATTCGTTCGTTCGTGTTCCTTACATTGCCGATATATTTCTTTCTTCTGTTCAGTCATACTGTCATTCAGATTCAAAGAAGAGACATAGTCCAGCCACGCTTTCTTCTTTTGCTCTACGGAAGCTGCCACTTCCGCATCCCACCATGCATCACCATTTGTTTTTCTATGCTTCTTTGAACTTTCACATACTTCTTTCGCTGTATTTACCATACTCTCTTTCAATACTCTCCAGCATTCTTCAATGTCCGATTGCGGCTGGCTTGCCATCATCAGCCGTTCTCGGACACCCTCTGCATACTTTTCTCTTACACACTCTTCTTGCAACCTTTCAACCTTTATTCTTTCAAGCCCTCCGAAGTGGACACGCTCTCGCCAGTGCCTCCACTTTCTGAACAGACCACTAAATCTCGCAATAACGAGATAGTGGTCCGTGTCGACTGTGGGGCCCCTGTAGGCTCTTGCGTCCAATATTTTGCTTCGGAGGCGACTGTCTACCAAAATTAAATCTATTATGCTTTTCTGTTCATTCCTTCTCCATGTATACATATGGATGTCCTTATGTTGGAAAAATGTGTTTGACACAATAAGGTTTCTCTCCATGCATACATCCGCTATGAGCCTACCTGCGTCGTTCACTCTCTTATCACCAAATGGACCAAGTACGTCCTCATAGTCGGGACGCTTGGTCCCCACCCAACCGTTCAAATCTCCGCATACAATCACGCGTTCACTGGTTTCTGCCATATCCAGTACTTCCCTAACATTGTCCCAAAACTTCTCTAGGTCTGATGCCACCGAGGATCCTACGGGAGCATATGCTACAACCATGAATACCTTGGTGACACCTAGTTTTATACGGACCCAGAGAAGTCTGGGATCATACATTCCGTAATCCTTCACACCTGAGGCCAAGCGAGAGGACAACAGCACTCCTACCCCCATGCTGGCTCGATCGCTCTGTGGTACACCAGACCACAGAGCCATCCCGCCACCAGGAAGATCGCAGGCGTCGCTGCCCCTTCGCTTGGTCTCTGTTACACAGAGCACGTCTAGCTGTTTGTCCGCCATGACGGATATCAGCTCGTGCAACTTACCTTCCACACAACCTCTTACATTCCACGTGCCCACCCGGCACTCCGTTCTCCTCGACTCGCCTAACTGGGCAAGGCGTGATGGGTGGCGGCCCCCATCGCCGCAACTGCCGATGTTCGTACCGACGGGGGCGGGTCGGTACGCGTCGCCTCCGGGGGACGCCCTAACCCGCATTTCGGTACGCATTTCGAGCCGGATTAGCAGTCTAATTAGACTGGCAGGGGACGCGAACGAGCACGCTCCGGACTATGCCCCCCTATACTTTAGTATATATTATACTTTAGTATCATATTTATTAAACTTTATCGTGTATACGCATTAAACATTTGTAAATAATAAGTGAACCAAACTCGTAATGTTATAAAAGTAATCTGGATAAACTTGGATGTCGTTATCAGTTCGATTTCATTTTACTCGAAGTTCTAAAGAGATATTTTCACCTCCAATACTGCTGTTATTTTCTTTACAAGCACCTTAATATGTTGTTTACAAATATAGGTGTGTGTGAAACATAAAAGTTTTGGTAAACTTCGTCAATAGTTGTGTTGGCACGTGCGTGTTCGGTCGGTGCGAATGTATCGCTTGTTGGACGAAATGGAGGGTGAGACAGGTGTGGTAGGACGGGGGTAATATTTATACTTTGACTTCGAGTGTTAGCACTTCCATCTTGTTTCAACTAAGTGTGAATTAGTTTTATTTATATGTGTTTATTTGATCCTAATTTTATTAGCGAAACAAGTAAGGAGAGGATTAATTATTTGTGTTTTTTTTTATTCCTTACGGTGGTAAACGAGTAGAGAGTAGCAGACTTGATCGTAAGTGTTACTGCCATACATGGACTATTTTAATACCAGAGGTACATTTATTCCGCTGTCTATAAATTGAGTGAATCTCTCTCTCACTGAATTAAGTGTAACAGCATATTGTTACTGATCAGGCGTCAATTTTCTGTAAGATTGTAGTAATACCTCGAACGGGCCGCCTTCGCGGCTGTTGACAGAAAACTGTCTTAGGACCAAAGTCCTACCACTACTAATTTATCATTCTCATGTATGTCATGTTTATAAACATCTACATACATTCGCATTGGGTTTTGATGTCAAGCTTGCAGTATTTCTTAAAGTTAAATAGAATACGTAATATATTATGGTTTACTTGTTTCCCCGTATTAATTCTTCTAAGCATGATTGCTGGCCTTGAGCCTCATCTATCATGGATGAGAAGAGAGCGAGTAGAGAAATTAAAATATTATAACCACTCTAGTCAGACGTGTTGGAATAGAATTTATGTTGAAAAGGGAGTGGTGAAAAAAGGTGAATTATTCTTACTCCGTCACCACGTGAAAATAATATTACATCCAAAAACTCTTTATACATATGAGCCCCAGAATAATTGTATTTCAAATTCTGTCTAGAATTGAATTTACACCAAAATATATAAAAACAAATATTATCTGCAGTCGTTGAACAAGTAAAACTAATTAAACACGATGGCCGTTGCGATGTGACAGATAAACTCTTGAGCAGCAAACTTCTTAAATTCTAATTATGTTGATTAAAATCGTGATGCGACGAGCATGTAAGTTCATCTATTCACTGTTTATTGGCAAACTTTGGACCGCTCTATAATCAAAGAATTAAACTTGAGTAAGCATTTAAATCTTTTGGCAATTTGCAAATGGAATTCACTCAAATGCTCCTGTCTCTGACATTCCAATGTAACCGGAATAAAAGTTTTCGTACAATTCGTCGGAGATCATATATATATGCAGCTGTTGATTCCGAATCTTCTCGATAATAGATGGGAAGTTGACCTACCACGATGTTCAGATGAGTTGGTATAACGTTTTATGTTGACTTTTCTTTTTCTTGGATAGATATTATTTAGGTTCCTTCCCTTCCCTGGTTGATAGGCTAATTTTAATAACGATAATTGTTTTTTATTTAGTTCAATATAAAGCGCATACAATAAGTACATCTTAGTTTTAAATTACACAATAATAATTTGGATACCTTTTTTTTTTTTTTTTTTTTTTTTTTTTTTTTTTTTTTTATTGCCGGTGGTGGCAAACGAGCCAGCAGCACACCTGATGGTAAGTGACACTGCCGCTCATGGACTCTTGCAATACCAGGGCATAGCTAGGCCGCTGCCTACCGTGAAGAAAGTGCTCTTCTTAAACCTCGTTTAAAAAAGGACATGTCATAGCGCTCGGGAAACACAGCAGCAGGTAGTTCGTTCCAGATTTTGCATGTACGTGGGAGAAACGAACGTTGAAAACGTACAGTTGACGTCTGTATCGTTTCCAGGTGGAATGGATGAACCCTGCTGCGGTGTCGAGTGGTACGGTGATAAAATGGTGACGGTGGTACCAAGTCAAACAGTTCCTCAGAGCACTCCCCGTGAAAGAGCCTGTAGAGTACACAGAGAGACCCAAAGTCTCTCCGGCTCCCCAACGACTCCAGTCCTTCCGTGAGATTGGGATCACCGACGATTCGAACAGCACGTCTTTGCAGGGAGTCAAATGGGTCTAGCTGATATTTGGGCGCGCCTGCCCAGAGATGTGAGCAGTACTCCACATGAGGGCGGACTTGTGCTTTATATAGCACAAGACGTTGTCTCGGTGTGAAGTATCGCCTGGCTCTGTTCAGGACGCCCAGCTTTCTACTTGCCAATTTGGCTTTGTCCTCCAAATGACTCCCAAACTGGACTTTGCTTGATAGTTCGACGCCGAGGATCCCAATACTCTCGGAAATTTGGAGAGTTACTCCTTGGAACTGAGGCGCCATGACAAAGGGGTCCTTTTTTGCAGTGAACGCGCAAACTTGTGTCTTAGTGGGATTGAACTGGACTAAGTTCCGTTCACCCCATGCGGAGGCCCGCCCCAGAGAGCGCTCGACTTCAGACACAAGTTGAGTCCTTCTTTCCTGTAATATATTCCGAGGGATATTCTGATGCTCGGTATACCGCTCGTCACCCGTGCTGTCATCCGCATAGCAATGCATACTCTTTATAGAGAGCATGTCATTGATATGCAGGATAAACAACGTCGGGGAGAGCACCGAGCCCTGTGGTACACCAGCGTTAATGGTCATGGTATCGGAGCAAGAGCCATCGACGACGACTCTTATACTCCGACCATCCAGAAAGCTGGCGATCCATTTACAGAGTCCCTCGGGGATTCCATAAGACGGTAGCTTCGATAGAAGGGCTCCGTGCCAGACCCTATCGAACGCCTTTGCGATATCTAGGCCGAATGCTAGCGCCTCACCCTTATACCTTCCTAAGCATTTAAAGTATCTATTCATAATAGTGTGTTATTGTGCATTTGTATGTTCATATAAAAGCTTTTGTGTATACGCACACACGCACACATGCATACACGTGCGTGCGTGTGTACGTGCGTCTAAGCGTGCATGCATGTGTGCGTGCGTATGTACCTGTATGTGCGTGGGTACGTGCTACCAGGTGCATGAAAACACGCACATATAGACGCACGCACGAGTGCATGAGTGCGTACAAGTATGAAATTATATCAGTATTATTATTTATCAATCATGAATATTCCGTTAATCTCATCATAAAATTTGATCAAAAGATATTAATATGAGAGTATTTTTACATCAAACATATTTAGGTAAATAATGTATGGCTAGAAGGACGAATATCGTGTGTGCAATGGTAACGCCAAAAATATTAGCGAGCATATATTTTAACCAGGTTGGGCATCAAGCAAAATACAGTTGATATCTTATAGGCATATAAAAATATTGATATTTCTAAGATTAGTTCAATCATAAATGCTCACTGGAAAGGGGTTCGATAAAGGTCCGTTTTGATTATTCGCATCACTAAATAAAGGTAGGCTTTCATTTTCGCCAGCATTACGGCCGGTCTCCTAGTAGTTAATTCGTGATCGGGGTCCGCTTGCGGGATCTGGTCCATATCATAAGCAATGAGAAAATACAGCATTGTATTACAAAAAGTGAGAAAACAATTTAAAAAAAAGACGAACTCGCTGAGTTTCTTGCTTAATCTTCTCAGTGGCGATCGTGTTTTAATCTGGTGGTTCATTGGATTCATTTAATATAAAATTGGCTATATGTAAGTGCATCCAAAAAGGTAAATAATTTTGAATTTTAATTAGATTATACTGATACTTACTGGATATTTCGTTTCCATGTGGTGATGGAGTAAGAATACAATTCACTACCACCTATCTTACTCCTGGGTGATTGTAAAAGACGACTAAAGAAAGAAAGAAAGAAAGAAAGAAAGTATTTATTTAGTACCACATAGGAGAGACGTTAGGAACACAGAGAAAAACAACAATAAACCTTACAATAAATGAAAACACATAAAATCTATAAACTAAATAAGGAGAACATAATAATAATTACATCGAGTGAACGTCTCAGCTGCGGCAGAAAAAAGGATAATTGCTCAGCATTTGTTGTGATGTCAATGTAACACCACAACGCTGATTTTCAGCAATGTCCGATAAAGGATAATATATTCATGTGACTTCTTTGTAAGATATGAAAATCTCGAAATAAAACCCTATACCAACACGTGTGACCAGCGTGATGTAGTAGGTCACTTTCCCTTCTACTTTGGGGGATGCTCGAGCCCCCAGCAGTGGCACATAGGTATATGAGCTGAGATGATGAGATGAACTGGATATTACTAGCGAGATTTTATTTCGTTTTTATCGTTTTTAGCTGTTAATCTTAGCTGGTTTAATTACAGTTTCGCTTCTGGTAATTTAGCTAATGATTTACAGGTTAATTATTAGCATCGTCTACACTTGATTTAAGACACGTTTTTACCATCGAAGTGATAAAGTAGAGATGTAAATTATGTGTTTTTTTTTTCATATATTTTTGCTTTAACATAGTAGAAAGAGAGCTTATTGGCGTTAACCGGACACATTATTAGAGAGAAAAATTGTGAATATTTGCGGCAAACCATCTATTTTAATTTTTTTTTGTACCCAAATAACAAATTTGAGTTCTTATACCTGTTCTAGCAGTCTTGTAGTCACTATTATATTACCAGTAACCAGATTTCCATGCCATCGTGGTGGACTAAAAAAAAATTTCGACACCCTCCGCTCATATTACATAAATAGAACAGTTAAAAAAAATTAAATCTCATTATAACTTAGTAATCTTTATATAAAAAGAATTTCTTATCAGTTCATGATCTCTATATTAGTAGTCCCAATAGATTATCGTAATTTTACAAAGTAATTAATCTAAAAATATATTTTGTTATAAAATTAAGTTAATACCCAAATGGTTTCGTTGATTGCAGACGACAATACGTCGCTACAAGGTTACAGCAATCATCAGAATCGTGTTAGAGTCGTCAATAGCTAATTATTTGTACCTACTTGTTTATGTCCAAATATTTGATTAATATCAGAAAATTAGTTTTTAACAGCATTTTCAATTTGTTAACTAGCTCTTCGATTATTTTATATTGTAAAGACAAAATTAATATGATTAATAATTTAAGGTGTGTATACAATTTTTTCTACAAGCTTCCGTGTGTGGACGGAATAAGAATACAATTCACCACCCCCTATCTTACCCGTGGGTGATCGTAAGAGACGACTAAGGGATATAAAACGCATATAACATCTTTGTGAGAGAAGGACAACTCGAAACAAAACCTTATACTAACACGTATGACCAGCGTGGTATATTAGGTTAATTTCCCTCCCGGAGGAGGCCCGAGCCCAACAGTGGGACATATATGAGCTATGATGATGATGATGATACAATGTATTTTACGTTTGCTGACGGATTGACAATAAAATTCATCACTCCATTTTTTGCCCGTGCGTGTCGTACTAGACGACTAAGAGATACGTACATATTGTACATAACGAATATATAAGCGAGGGTAAACTCGACATAAAATCATATATAACCATAAGCACGTCTGATTACAGCAGTATAGTAGGTTAAAAAGATAGATTTAGACATATTTTTTTAACTCAATAAAAATAATTAGCATTACAAGGCTTAATTTCAATAGCTGATAATATAATACTAGTTTTGACAGCCATTTGCTCCGCGTAGAAATAATGTGAAAAAATATATTTAAAGAAGACTTCACTTTTCGTTCAATATCATTTCCATTACATATGTCATAGGGAAATATCATCATCTCAGCTCATATAAGTCCCACTGATAAGCTTAAGCTTCCTCCACACTAGGAAGGCAAATGACCTACTATACCATGCTGATCAGACGTGTTGGTACAGGGTTTTGTTTCGAGTTTTCCTTGTCTTGTATAGATGTTATATATGTAGTTTATCTCTTAGTCGTCTTTTACGATCACCCACGGGTACGATAGGGCATGGTGAATTGTATTCTTACTCTGTCGCCACACGAAAAATAGGGAAATATATATTAAAACAAAATTTAACCTCTATTTTATACCCTTAGGAATACACCTTCTGAGGATCTCATTTTTAGTTCTCATATTTCCATTCAGTGAGTTTTTATATGTAAAAGGTAATAGCAATAGTTTTATTATCGGCTGTTTGCCTCCTTGGAAATATAATTGTTGATCAAACGACATCAGTTGGAGTTGGCTTAGGTCCTATATAAAGTTCTTAATCAACTTTTACAACAATAACTAGTACCTAAGTGTTGGTAGTATTCGTAGTAGCTACCACACAGCTATAATGAGTGTACTACTCTACATTGCAACAGTAGAACGCTCATTTGTGCTAATTTTTTTATACAAATTTTGACGCTTCGTTTTAATGAATTTGAAATATAATTTCATAAAATCCTTTCTTAGCAAGGCTTTACGTAACAAAAACAAAATACTCTCAAAATTGTATGTGTTACTAGTTTCACTAGTTTTCGCTGAGATTTGTCGAGTCAATAAACCAGCTTGTTTATATATACATATGAATATAAATAGATTTATTATCTATAGCATCATCAATGTCTGCATGTTGAAGCAAATAATGTGATTACAATTAACATAAATTGAATTGAGTTGATTAGCCACATTTCGAAATGGTTCAGCGATTCAGAGGATTTCTTAAAATTGTCTTATAAGGAATTGAATGAGTTTTGGGGAGACCAGAATTTGCTCGCTCCGCAAAGTTCACAAGTCGAGTCAGTTCAATCTTAATTGTTTCATTTGAGTCGTTCAACTTGATTTGATGGAGATACTCCAATCATGATCCCAATCCTTGGGGGAGGGGCATTCAATATTGAGAGAAACATTTCGCTCATCATTGTTGTCCCTATTATTGAATTAAGGAATTATTTGTGTCAGCATTTCAAAAATTGTCTTTGAATGATCAATAAAAAAATTAAAGTGAATTTTCTTTTTCGAATCAATATGAATCGTTGTTTATATTAAAATTTACACTTCAACTGAACTTATTAAAGTCGTCTTTATGAAAATTTTAATCAATACTTCTTGCTTGTACAATATTTATAATATTTCTAAAGTTTATTTTAAGTTTCCTTTGGTTCGTTAGGAGAATTTGATTAGCGTTTATTTTCAACTTTCATTAAGTATATTATGCGCGCGTTCATACAACATGGAATTGATTTTTATATAATCTTTAGATATCACCATATGTGCTGTACTATTACTGTGTGGTAGCGGCTACGAATACTACCAACCCTTACTTTGCTCGTGGGTGTCGTAAAAGACAACTAAGAGCTTTATAACGACCTGGGCCAACTCCATCTAATGCCGTTTGGTCAATAATTACATTTCCAAGGATGGTTGACGTCTGGCAGACGGCCGGTCATAAAACTTTTGCCATTAACTTTTACAATATGTACTATGAAAGAACAGTGACATATCGTATCGATCCCAAGTAATTGGGATAAGAGTAGGAGAATGATAATAATTGCTGGTTTTTTTCAGCATATAAAAGAATGTTATTTATTGGACCGCCATTTTGCCATGGGAATTGTAAAAATTGTCGGCGGATTCTGGTCGGATTATGGACAACAACAGTTTTCTAAATACTGTTTAACATCAAATAGAATCGCCAACGCATCTCAACGTGGTGATTATGTCATTATCGCCTTTATAGGCAACCTTTGTCGAACGGTAGACGTTGATGGATAATGATGACTAGATGATATAAATTAAAAAATCTATTGAAAATCCTTCGTTTCATACAACCTTCTGAATCAGTAATACATCTTCCAACATTCCATAGAAATATAAAACTTATTTATAATGTTGATGTAAGTTATTAACCCAAGTCTATATAGATACGATATTGAAGTGTATAGAGTGCCACAAGGAGCGCTACTGGGGCCGCACACAACACAAAGCATTCCCATAACCCTTACTGAGTTGTCATTACGTTTTCCCGCCAAGCGTTCAATGCTATTCTCTGTTCCGCCATTTTCTTCAATGTTTTCCTTTTCATATTTTATATAACAATAACGGTAGCTTCGTAGATATAGAATATATTGAGCGTGCATGTTTTATATTGTTTGACTGAACTTATTATTGAAATGAGTTTTATACATTTTAAATTCTTTTGTAGAAATACAAAAAAACATATTAATGATTATGCTACACTAATTTTCTAATAGTTTTATAATTTAAATGAAAAATATTTTTTTTTGAGTATGCTAATCTCAGCAATTACTACTTGTATTTCAAATAAATCTTATTACGTAATATAGTTTACTTACCGTAGACAATTTTAGGCTTTAATACATAATTCTACGGCAAATATAATATAATAAATAAATAAATGTTAGCAAATCGGAGAAAATTTGATAACAAGAGAACATCATGTGTTCTGCGCAATTGCCGCTGTCATAGCAACTGTTGATATAACAACAATGATGATTAATGTATTGTACATGTTATTAATGTTAATAATATTATTTATGTTACGGAAGGATGTAGGTGTTTAATTAAAATAACATGAAATAAATAATTCATTCACGCAAGCAATGCTACTGGCATAGATATTGTAAATTAAAATATAATGTAATTTCAGAGATTAAATAAGCTATCCCTGCTAATCTCTATAAATACATGGACAATTGAATTATATTACAAAAAAATAATATAAATTATTTTGATGTCATTGATTTTTGTCATTTTGAACCAAAATTATTAATTTCAAAGGAAGTGACAGATGCTGTGACGATTTTCAAATCAAGATATAACGAAATATTAAACAAAAATATCTTCCTCGTTAATCCAGTATGATGTAGATGCGACTGAAGATTGTGAAATGCCAGATATTATGTCACAATTAGATATATGTAACTGTTAACATCAAAACATAACAGTAATTACGAACTTTTGACCTATGCCTTATATTGCATTGAACTATAAATAAAATTACTCGTAGTGATGCAGTAAGAATATAATTGCTATCCAACTCTTAATATTATCAAAAGTATCGTAGAGAATGGCAAAAAATTTGACAAGAGGCAAGAAAGAAAAAATCTATCCTAACCGGTTTGATCAATGTAGTATATTTGTTCAAAACCCTTGCTTTTATGAGCGCTATGGGCAATACTAGTACATATATATATTGCTTAAAAAGGAAGAACAAGTTATATGGTGAACCGTTAGCATTTTTTTAATATAATATCCTGCGTTGTGGCACAGATTCATGTATCGTGAGGAATTTTACAAACATACAATTTAAAAAGACAAAATAATTAGAAGGGTGATTCAGGGAATGGGCCACTGAAGTAGAGAAATCATAACTGGATTTACAACGAGGTTTGAGGTCGTACGCTGATTTTCCATCAACCCCAGAGGCTTGAGCGGGATGTGTCGAGATCATTGCTTTTTAAAAATGGGGGCTGCAATATTTTGTAGTCCCCTAAACCAGAAAAGAGTCCTAGTAGGGAGTCATGAATGAGCTTCCTATTATAAATGTATGCTATCAAATTTAAAATCTTATGACTGACAATCATATGCATAATCCAAATCTCAAATAAAATTCCATTATTACTTGTAATAATAAAACGCAGACGCATAATAATATTCTTAAAATAATTTGAGGAATTGCGTTCCACTTACAAATAGGTATTACATTAAAACTTTTGACATTACGTACATTAAAAGTCAGTTTAGATATAAAGCGATTCAAACACGAAGTATTTGCGGAGCGGGCCCCCGCCGTCGCTGCGCACGCCCGCGCGCCCGTACTCCCGCTCGCCTCATCCGCGTCCGAAACTTTGATGGTCCGATCCAGATTTTTCATCTCCCGACTTATTTGAAATTATAATTCGCCGCGAAGAAATCAAATCAAAATTCCATTTAAACTTGGGATTTCAATATTTGTTTGTTACGCAGCTGCTCGTTATGATTCTGTAGTACTTGACCGGGATCTATCGTTCAACAACCGGTAGTGCGTAATTTTTCATACACACATCTGGCGGTAAAATAATTGTATCGCTAAACTAAAATGCACAGATGATAGAGAAAAGGCTTACAGAACAGTACCGAGTGCTATTCACAATTGATTGTTTTGAGTCTGGAAGTAATATGTTAGATACATTAATTAGATATTTGTGGAGTCTTTCGCGGTATAAAAATCATCGTAAAGAGCAGGTAGAAGCATTCTCTTTAGTAAATTGAATTATTACTTCATTACCACACAGAGTATTTATTAAGTATTATTGAAGTGGTAGTTTTCCGTGTAGTGACGGAGTAAGAATTAAAATTCACCACCTATATTATTCCTATTTTATCCTTGGGTGATCGTAAGAGACGACTAAAGGATACAAAACGCATATAACATCTATGCAAGAGAAGGAAAAGTCGCAACAAAACCCTTCACCTTACCAGCGCGTTATAGTATGTTATTTTCTCTCCCATAGCGAAGGATCCTCGAGCCTAGCGATGGGTCATATATGCTGAAATGTAGTGTGACAGTTTTCTGTCTACAGCCGCAAGCCGGTCCAACAGGAGTAGTACCACACTCTCACAGAAAATCGACGTTCAGTAAGCGTATGAGCCGCAAGCACAACTTGAGGGAGTTTTGATTGACTTGTTATCGCATCTGCTTACTCGTTTGCCATCAAAAGCAATTAAAAAAATATAAAATATAAATAAATTGTATATATCCCATAAAGATTGTTAGAGCGATGGGTGTCCTCCCTAGACTGGTCGTTGGTCAGTAGGACATTATTATCGTCACACATATGTATTTTTATGTTTATGGTGGCCACTCAAATAACTTTTATAATTACGTGTGTGTTGTCGCCGAGTGTGTTTGTTAAACTTTTGTTTCAATAACATTCGTTTGACGAGGCAACTGAGTTCAAAAACACACATATAAGTTTTCTGTAACTTGACACGCGTTTATGTAATTACTTTTCGTGATAATTATACTTGAATATTTGTATTTTACTGTGAAAATTTGAAACCAACAATATGTTTGTTTGTATATAACTTTTGTTTCAATCAATATTTATGATTTTATTTTCTACTTCAGGAGTTTATTATATAGTTCTGTTATATATATATATATATATATATATATATATATATATATATATATATATATATATATAGTTCTGTTTGATTTCCAAACTATCACATTGTTGTTAGATTATCTTTTCTGGTATGTGTTCTTGTGTATACCTGGCCCAACTCTATGTGATGTCTTTTGATCAACAATCACATTCCCAAAGAGGGTTGATGTTAGGCTGATGGCCGATCATTAAACTATTGCCAATAAAATTTGAAATAAGTACGACTGAACACTGCGTGATGATGATTTATGGTGTGTGTACTCGTCTTAATACCTTTTTTTAAGATATTGTCTTGCACCGAAGAAACAATCCTTACATTGTTCGTAGTTAGTCTTGTAACATATAACAAAAGATAACGTTAATCCACAGTAGGGAAATTATAAGACATATTCCACTTCATCACCCCCCAAACAAAACATTTACCTCTTATGACAGTTTTCACCAATAGTTCCTAAATTATAAGTAACACTTAGACAATATAAACAAGATATAATACTTTTGTTTCTCGTGTTGTTTGATATTAATTGATATAAAATAAACCTCAAGTTTTATATAACAATTAAGGCGATGTGTTAATTATATATTTTTAAGTGTTACTTAAACTTTAAGAGCTGTAATAAAAATGGGCATTAGTATTATCCTATGATATTACCAAAAAAAGTATTGTCCATTATCTATCTATGTTCTATACATATCTATACATATAATAAAAATGTAAAGGATCGCTGTCTGTATATGGAAGATATATGAAAAAAATATTACTGGGACCTGTATCAATGCAAATAGAACCCAAAACAATGATTGTTAAAATTTTTGTCTGTTTATCTGTTTGTCTGTGCGTTTGTGCACGCTAATCTCAGAAACGGCTTATCCGATTGAGGCGTGATTTTCGTAATATATTGTGATTTCCGTAATATATTGTGATAAGCTTCACTTAACATTTAGTCTTTATTTTATGTCATTTGGTTCATAAATAGAAAAGTTATGCCAATTTAAAGAACGCTGGGCGAAAAAAATCTTTATCGATTTTTTTCAAATTACGTACAAATATTCTTCATTAAAAATAAATAAACACGTGTTTCAATATTTGTCAATTTTCACCCTCTGGAGGATAAATTAGGCCTGCGAAGCGGGTTGGACGACTCATTACCGCGAATCCGATATTATTAAAGCTGGCAACTTGAAATTTTGACAGTAGTTTCTTTCTATGACGTCGAGATTTACTAAGAAAGGATTTTACGAAATTACACCCCTAAGGGGGTGGAACATAGTGGCAAAGTTTGAATGGGGCGAAAAAAATATTTATTGATTCTTTTCAAATTACGAGTCGAATCAAATATTCTAGGATAATATCCAGCATTTGTCAATTTTTACCCTCTGGTTGTGTAAATTAGGCCTGTGAAGCAGGTTTAACGACTCATTACCGCCAAGCCAAAACTATTAAAGCTAGAAACATTAAATTTTGACGGAAATTTTTTTTTATGACATAGAGATTTAATATGAAAGGATCTTATGAATTCAGTCCCTAAGGGGGTGTAACAAAGTGGCAAAGATTGTTTTTGTTTGTAATTTTGAGGTAGTTTTTATTTATGACGTAGAGAGTCACTAAGAAAGGATTTTATAAAATTCCGCAAATAAACTGCGAAAAGTGCCAAAGTTTGTATGTGGTTAAAAACCCTCTATCGATTCTTTTTAAATTATATAAAAATACTCTTCGGTAAAAATAAATAAACATGTGTTTCAACATTTGCCAATTGCCACCCTTTGGGGGTGAATATTAGGGCTGCGAATCTGGTTGAACGACTAATTACCGCCGAGCGAAAACTACTAAAACTAGAAACATACAATTTTAAAAGTAGCTTTTTTTATGACATGTAGAAATCCACTAGGAAAAGATTTTCTGAAATTCCGTACCTAAGGGCTATAACAGGGCTATGATATATAGACACACCGCGCCCAATTCGTCCGAGGTGACGCGTGGCCCCATAGCGCGCCGTACACGTACATCTACACCGTGCGGGCGGGCTACCGCAACCGGGTATCATCTCGAGACGTAGCCCTCATGCAGTGAACCTCAATACAGGTACTCACGCTTACGCCGCCCAAAGCACCGACGGTAGAGCATGTCAACGTGGAGTACTTTCTCTCGGACCCACCCTATTGCCTAATTCCGTTAGACAACTAACTCGCAGAAGGCGGTGACCGCATCCCAGTTTCTAACGCTGTTGATCATCGTCCTAGCGACAAACCTCCAACACCTTGCATTGATTTTTCTATTTAACTTTGTCAGAGATGACTTCTGCGTAGACGAAGTAGCGGGCGAAAGCTAGTAAACATATATTAATAAATAATTAAATCTATAATGGTATTTCCATACACAAGTAAACATGTTATTTCTCATCATCACTATTATTATGATTATCACCTCAAGTCGTATACGTCAGACTACTGAGCTGACTGACTGCTACTGACTTCTTACATTATATGGGGCTTCTTAAATTATCCAACCATGGTCAGAGAATAGGTTTTTTATTTTGAGTATAGCTTCTCTCATATTAAAAATCTTAATCATCTTTTATGACATTCACCAAGAAAGTGAGTCAGGAATCATATTCTTACCTTGCCATAACACGAAAAGTAAATAATTAAATATATTTATTACTTTAGCAAATTCAATCTCGCGTCCTTGTCGAAGGTCAAAAGTCCCCCCCTAATCTCTAGCAGAGCGCACGCAAACTTACTGCACCTTATAATATGAGTTAAATATTGTTGCTGGTCAAGGCCACTTAATCACCTTGCCTTAATAATAAAAATTGTACAGTTAGAGCAAATTAATCTGGGTCAGCATTATTTATGTAAGAGCTTTTGTCCCTTACTCCAAGTTGGTATAAAAGATAAGTGGCCTCTTACACTACCTATTTCAGATGATATTTTGATACAGATTTAACTACTACTTACTTATTATATAGAGTAAATTTTAAAGCAGGTTTCATTGCTATCTTGTATTTCAGGGCAGTTTATAGACATGTAATTAATGAACACAAATTACATCTAGTCTTACAGGAATATTTCATGGATCGTACGAAGTATTTTCCTGCTTGGGAATCGAAATCACGACCATCGAAATCACCATATTGTTGACAGTTTTCTGTTTACAGCTAGAGACGGATCCGTGTGGGATAGTAGCACATTCTCGCAGTTTGCACTTCGTTCGGTGAGAGAGAGCGTCGGTAGCCTAACTGTCTGGGTAGGATTTGATTGGTAGGCAGCGGCCACCATGCACCCCTAATATTGCAAAGGCTTATTTATGGGTGGCAGTAACAGTTACTATTAAGTGTACTGCCTGCTCGTTTGCCACTATCAATATTCATAGTAGATTCAGCCTATCGCCGTCCACTGCTGGACGTAGGCCTCCCTCATGTTACGCCACAAAGTGCGGTCCTGTGCTTCTTACATCCAACAATGCCCAGCAACCTTCACCAGGTCGTCTGTCCACTTAGTGTGTGGGTGTCCTACACAGCGTCGTCCGGTACGTGGTCGCCACTTTAGAACCTTTGTTTCTCAGTGGTTGTCGGTTCTTCGGGCAATATCGCCTACCCATTTTCACTTCAGTGTTCATTCTTCGTGATATGTCATTTATCCCCGTTCTTTTGCTGATTTTCGTATTTAGGATTCTATCTCGCAGAGAAATCCCGAGCATAGCTCGCTTCATAACACGCCGAGCGACTTTGAGCTTGGTTATAAGACCTACATTGAAGGACCAGGTTTCCGTGCTGTAAGTCATCACTGGTAGTGACCTGTATTTTCAAATATTGAGGTATGTTGGGTGACCAGATCTTCTTAAGTTGCCTGAACGCTGCCCAACTGAGCTGGAATCGTCGGCTGACCTCTTTCTTGAAATTGGCCACTATGAGCAATAAAAATAAGCTGAGATAGCGATGATGAAATATTTTATATGATTTAATTTTACTGTTTTTTTTGTTACTAAATTAATTTCTCAGAAGTAGATTGATAGGATATGTATAAACAAGTAGGTATATAAGAAAATTCTATAATTGAATATTGAAGTTTGCGAAGGCTGTCTATTAGACTACGAGGTATTAGTAATTTAACTGAAAGCAATTTTTTTCTCAAGTACTTTTTACCTTTTACTTTGAGTACTCAGCAAAGCTTTTTATAACGATATCAAGGTCAGATGGTGTTTTTGCATTTAGTCCGCCATTTTTTTGTGAAAGTATAGCTATTTCAGTTTTATAAAAATATAAAAAAAATATATTAATACATACACATAATATGCCATCTGCGAGTCAAAATAATAGTAGGAACAAAATAATAGTAGGAACTAAATAATAGTAGGAACAAACAAAAGCAAATCATGTGACGAGTAATAAAAATAAGTCATCATTCTCCTGCTCTTATCCCAACTCCTCGTCCTATATATTGCAAAAGTTATTGGCAATAGATTTATGACCGACCGCCTGCCTCACGTCAACCCTACTTGGGAATGTAATTTTTGACCAAACGGCATCAGATGGAGTTGGACCAGGTCGATATAAGGCTCTTAGTCGTCTTTTACGACATCCACGAGAAAAGTAAGTGTTGGTAGTATTCGTAGCCGCTGTAACACGGAGTAATGAAAATAAGTAATAGTAAATTAACAAAAAAAATATATACTGTAGCTCATTCTAGCTATGTATCGTAATTTTTTGTGATTTTATTTTTAGATTCCCACCTCTTGAAGTGATTTATTAACTACTTTGAAACAATAGTAATATTTTATAATACTCGAAGTAAAGAAAGAAGGTGCGAAATTATATATTGTTTTTTTTTAACACACGAAAGAGTGCATAAATATTGCGTTCTGAGAGGAAATGGAAACAAAATTCTTGCAATTATCTTCATTATAATTAACATTTAAATTCTTATCTACTAATAAACAGAAAGCCAGTTTTTTTGTTCGATTATACAGCAAAAACTACTGAACCGATTGGAATAATACTTATACCATGAGATGCAGCGTGATCCGGAGAAGATTTTAGTATATATGATATCATCATCATCATCATTTCAGCCTTTTGCCGTCCACTGCTGAACGTAGGCCTCCCTCATGTTACGCCACAGAGTGCGGTCCTGTGCCGCCTGTATCCAACGATACCCAGCAACCTTCACTAGGCCGTCTGCCCACCTAGCGGGGGGGCGTCCCACACTGCATCGTCCGGTACGTGGTCGCTACTTTAGAACCTTTCATCCTCAGCGGTTGTCGGTTCTTCAAGCGATGTCGGTTACACCCGTTCGTCTGCGGTTTTCCGTATTTCGGATTCTATCTCACAGAAAAATCCCGAGCATAGCCCGCTCCATAGCATGCTGAGCGACTTTGAGCATGGTTATGAGGCCTACATTTAGGGACCACGTTTCCGTGCCGTAAGTCATCACTGGTAACACACACTGGTCATAGACCTATGTTTTTAGATATATGATATGTTATTGATTATTTATCTGGAACCTATATTTTTTATACTTAGCAATAATGAACAATATAAACATTATGACTGGACCAGATCCCACACGGCGATCATGAGTTAAGTGCTATTACGTTAAATTAAATTTAATTATGAAATAAAACTGAAATTATGAATTGAAAAAACGGAGACGAAATTGCGCTGCTACAAGAATAAATCGATATCTCGATTTATTAATAACCATTAAATGAAAGAGAAAAGTTTTGGGAGGAGCTAAGAGATGTTTTAAGATTATGCCAGTTAAATGAAAGGTTGATTTTGCTAGGTGATTTTAATGGATGGGTGGGAGTAGGCCGAAAAGGATTCGAAAACGTTTTAGGAAGGTTTGGTGATGAAAGTGTGAATGAAAATGGTCAAAGTCTGCTAGAGGTGTGCTTGGAATGGAACCTTTGTGTTACAAACACTATGTTTGAACACAAAAAGATCCATATGTATACACGCGAAGCAAAGAATGTAAGAAAGAGTATGATTGATTTTATAATAGTAGACGAAAGACTCAGAAACAAAGTTCTAGACACCAGGGTGTATCGCGGTACTGGTATCCATACAGACCACTTTCTAGTGATGACTAGAATAAGTGGTCTCATAAAAACGTGGCGAAACCGGATACATAACACGACAAGTGTACTAGAAAGGATAAAAGTAGAGAATTTGCAAGATGAGATTGTTAGAGAGAAGTATAAAAGTAAACTGACAGAAAAGTTGTATGGTTCGGTTAATATTAGTGATATGGAAGAATTATGGAAGACTTTTAAAGAAAATGTGGTAAATGTTGCTACAGAAACATGTGGCGTGACCAGAAGAAGGAAAGTAAATAAGATGAAGAATATATGGTGGGACAAAGATGTGCAGAGTGCAGTTTGTGAGAAGAAGAAAGCCTGGATAGATTGGCTTGCTATCAGAGCCAGTGAGAGAATAGAGAAAGCAACGATTCATGATATAGACATAGCCAAAGAAGAGTACAAGAGAAGAAAAAGAGAAGTGAAAGAAATTGTCAGAAAAAAGAAAGAGGATCAGAAAGACGAGTATGATAGAAGATTATCGCAGGATTACCAATCTAACTTAAAGGTTTTCTGGAAATCCATAAGATCAGCTCGAGGTAAAGTTCAAAGTACAGAGCTTGCTTCGATCAGGGATAAGTATGGAAGGATAGTGAATAGAGAAGAATGTGTACTAGAGAGATGGAAGGAGTATTTTGAAAGCTTATTTGAAAGAGAAGAGCCACAAGATCTATCATTTGAGAGTGAAAGAGATCTTGAGGATGGAGAATGTATTACTATGGTGGAAATTATGAACGCACTGAAAGGTATGAAAGCGGGTAAATCTGCAGGATACGACAGGATTACAGTTGAGATGCTGACCGCTGGACAGGATATCATAGCTAACATGCTATACCAGCTCTTCAATCTCTGCTGGACTAATGGCCAAGTACCTGACGACTGGTGTAAGGCTGTAATTGTACCTTTATACAAAGGGAAAGGTTCGCAGCAAGATTGTAGGAACTACAGGGGCATAAGCCTCCTTAGCATAGTCGGCAAACTGTATGCGAAAGTATTGATTGAAAGAGTAGTGAAAGTAACCGACAAGAAAATATGGGATGCACAAGCAGGTTTCCGAAAAGGTATGGGTTGTACGGATCAAGTCTTCTCCTTACGATGCATGACGCAGAAATTTTTGGCTAAAGGTCAGAAAATCTTTTGTGCATTCATTGATTTGGAGAAAGCTTATGACAAAGTGAGGAGGAATGAACTGTGGTCGGTACTGTCTATGTATGGGGTGGACAGCCATCTTATTCACGCGTTGAAATCCATCTATAAGGATTCCAGGGCGTGCGTAAGAATAAACGGAGCCTACACGGAGTGGTTTAATATCGATAAAGGTGTTAGACAGGGATGTGTAGCGTCCCCGTGGCTGTTTAACCTATTCATGGATAGCTGTTTGAAAGATCTGAAAAATAATGATTGTGGTTTACGAATGAATGAGTTACTTATCAAATGTCTTCTTTATGCCGATGATCAGGTATTACTTGCATCATCGGCAGAAGATTTGCAGGCGATGGTAACTACTATGCATGAAGCTTTTGAAAGAAAAGGTATGAAAGTAAATGTAAGTAAGACGAAAATTATGGTTTTTGAAAAGTATAAATGTATGACGGAATGTAAAATTTTTATAAATGGTGAGGAACTGGAACAGGTGAAAGAATTTTTATATTTGGGTGTTTTGTTTACTAGAGATGGTAAAAATGATGATAATGTTGAAAGAAGAGTAAATGCTGGTAATAGAGTGAATGGGGCACTATACACCTTTATGAAAAGCAGAAACGTGTCCAAAAAGGCACGTTTAGCTGTACATAAGGGAGTATTAGTACCTACTCTCATGTATGGTAGTGAAAGTTGGATTTGGCAGGGAAGACATGAAAGTAGAATAAATGCTGTTGAGATGAGAGCTCTTCGTAGTATGTGTGATGTAAGTATGAAAGATAAAATTAGGAATAGTGTTATAAGAGAGCGCTGTGGTGTGAATGAAGAAGTAGTGACAAAGATCAAAAAGAGTATGCTGAGGTGGTTTGGACATTTAGAAAGAATGAGTAACGAGAGGTTGACGAAGCAAATATATAAAGCAAGCGTGAATGGGACGAATACAAGAGGAAGACCACGTCATACTTTTCTGCACCAAGTTGGAGATGTGTTGACGAGAGGTCTTATTAAGAGTATGCGTAATCGTAGAGCATGCATGAAGACTATTATGAGTGTGAATGAAGCGATGGAAGTATGCCAGGATCGTGGTTTGTGGCAATCCGTAGTCTCTGCCTACCCCTCTGGGAAACAGGCGTGAGGCTATGTATGTATGTATGTATTAAATGAAATAAAGATCATAATATTATTTGGTAATGTCATTTTTATCGCAGTTTTTAAATCTGATATTCAAATATAAGAATAGCTGTGAAGGTATTTTTTAAAACGGTATTTCGAGCACGTCTAATGAAATCTGAGAGTCGCGATGGTAAATATGAAAGTAATTCTGTTGAATTGAAATAATATTTGTCGATACTTTTATGAAAGGCTTATGAAGGCAGAACGGAGGAAAATTGCTTTTTATTTAAAACTACCTCTTTGTTTTCAATTGTTTGTACGGAAGGTGCTCGAGTGGAATGGAACTTTTTTTGTATGATTTTGTTAAAAAAAATAAACGACACAGCCTTAGGCAGAACTCAAATTATATTTTTTTTATTTGGTGACAGATAATTCAACTATTCTTTAGCGTGTTGACTTTTACTGTCTATCCATAAGCAGAAGATATAATACCACAATCACCACACTTGATAAGTAAATTGACGATCGTAATTTCCATTATTAAGCTTTCTAGGAGAGTCAACAAAAAATAATAGCTTTTGTACAAATATTTAAAAAAAAATCCTTCTGTTACATACATACATACCATCACGCTATATCCCTTGCAGGGTAGGCAGAGCGAACAGAGTGCGAGAGAACTCTATCCTTGCATACTTCACTCGCTTCCTCAACATTCATAATTCTTTTCATACACGCTTGCCAGTTTCGGAGACTCTTGACTCCACCTTCTTTCAGCACGTGACCAATCTGGTCTAGGCAGGTGAGTCTCGGTCTCCCCCGGTACCTACATCCTTGTGTTAATGTATAGTAACTACAAAATCTAGTTTGATGATCGAAAAACTATCAAATTTATAACAAAATTACCAATCACAAGTTAATGGGGTCAATATAAAAACGATATTTATAATAAACACCTAAAGATGCGAAATTTATTTATTGAGAAATAAAATCTACTGACACCTGACTATAATGTAATCGTTATATCAATCTATCCGCTGTTTAGTCAGTCTTAACAACTGCCAATTATAGATAAGGGGTCGTAACATATTGTATTCTTAACTCGCATACAAATACACTATACTCCTAAAATTACAATGTCAAATTCATAAAACTGACACAGATTATTGAACAGGTGGGGAAATGATCTAAGCAGGGACTTCCAATGCAGAGTGTCAGACATTCAATCTTCATACTGTGAAAATTCACTGTGCTCCAAAGATATGTTCCTTGGTGCTTGGTGCTGTTTTTGAAAGACATACGTCTTTCAAAAACAGTGAAACTATAAATATAAATAAGATAGCCAACTGTTGAACGAAATCAAATTGATGGCGGTTTTGTTTAATTTATTTTATTTAATATATATTTAATTATATATTATACTGTGTGGTAGCGGCTACGAATACTACCAACTTAACCTTTACCTTGTTCGTGGATGTCGTTAAAAACGACTAAGAGACTTATAACGACCTGGGCCAACTCCACCTGATGCTGCTTAGTCAACAATTACATTTCCAAGAAGGGTTGACATCTGGCAGGCGGCCGGTCATAAAACTATTGCCAATAACTTTTACAATATGTACTATGAAAGAAGAGTACATATTGTATCGACCCCGAGTAATTGGGATAAGAGTAGGAGAATGATGAACGATTTAATTATATATTAACCACTATTATCTTTTAAAAATGAAAATAAAATTTTCATTTGTTTCATAACAGTATTTCAGAGAACTGTGATTCGTTCTGAAGATAATTATTTGAAATGGCAAAGCGTAAATGAGACATTTTGCAGTCTGCCTTCACGAGCTATTTTGTGTAGCCATTTATAATTTTCATAATTATATGCTGCTCGCGAGGCGTCAATTAAACTTCTTTCTCGCATTTGTAACGTAATATAAATTTTAACTACAATTTCTTCTGATGGTAGTTTAACATGAAATATATTAGTAGAATTTTTGAAAATACCTTTTTACTAAAAGAACAAAAAAGTTCTACAGCTAAATTATCGTATAGACAAAAGGATTATAACGAACTTGTAATGGTATTCTACCTCTAATTCTTATTCCTCTTTTGTAGGAACTAACTTATTCTCATAGTCACATTTGTAGCTTAAAACTTGCGATATTTTAGTACAGTTTAAAATTAAGTGTGCCGATGTTTAGTGCACAAAGATGTAACTCAAAATCTTGAAATGTTTAACATTTATTTAAAATATTATTTTGTATTGTATATTATTGCGTAATTTATTAAAGAAAGAGTTTAGACCAAAGCATCATTCACAAGCAATGTTAGCTTGAAGTATTTTTCTCAAAGCCTTTTTATTTTCTTAGTCTATTTCATTAGATTTCATTAAACACTATATTTCTATTTTTTATATTTTTCAGTCTATATATTCCTAATATCTGCACTGTTTGAAATTAAATAAAATATGTGATATTGACTTGATCGATAGATTACTTTAAATGCGTTATATGCCAACCAGCAGGTGTAAGTGGTACAAATTGCTCACCATCTTTCCTCACTTTATACGTGTTCTATGGTACAGATCATTATCCTCCTGTTCTTATTCCAATTACTAATAGTCGACGCGATACTACTCATCTTACAAATTTCAAAAGTTATTAGCAATATTTTTATGACCAGCCACCTGCCTGACGTTAAGTTTCTTTGAGAATATAATTATTGACTACATGGCATCAGATCAAGAAACGTCGCTCAAGGAGAGGGTACCCCTCAGAGGGTATTCCGTCGGGACAGCCACTGACAACAAGTTCACGCTGCTCCGGTGGCCGGTCCAATGACGAAGGCGAGGTTCACGGGCGGGTTACGGGTATGCGTGCGTACGCCCCTCTGTCGCCCCGGACGGAGCGGTGCGAGGAGTGCGTCGACCATAACCCACCCCAAAAAAAAAATAGGAGAGCAATTAGCCATACCATATCCATATCAATATTATCAAACGAGCAAACATATTTTTACTCTAAGTTTTCTCTTTGTTAAGTAATGTCATCACGAATTCCATTCTAAGGAGTAGTTGTTTCTACAATTAGGCACATCTTTAATGACATGTCACTAGAAATTCTGATCAGTAATATTAATAATAAAATTGAGAAAAAATACATTATAACAAAAAAAAAGTTGTGACAGCAACTAAACATCTGAAAATAAATAAGATATCCGAATAAATGTGAAGCCATAATCGTACAAAAGTTACCGTACAGTTTTATTTTTGTTTAGTTACAAGTTACATGACAGATAATAGGAGTTGTTTTTTTGTATTCTTTATAACTTATTATACGAGATGAATTGGGTTTGTGTATATTTAGTATCTAAAAAGTCTTTTTTTTCTTTCTCTTTTTTTAAAGATTACAATTAAAAGATTGAAAGTGATAAATAATGCAGTACTAATTGTTAAATTCATCATCATCATCATCTCAGCTCAAATGTTTTACTGTTGGACTCGAACCTCCTCCATAATGGGAGGAAAATTAACCTACTATACCACGCTAGTCAGGCGTGTTGGTATAGGGTTTATTTTTTGAGTAACATCTATACAAGAACAGGAAATTTTCTTGTATAGATGTTACTTGCATTGTATATCCCTTAATCGTCTCTTAAGAGCACCCACGGGTAAGATAGGAGGTGGTGAATTACTTTCTTACTCCGTCATCAGACGGAAAAATTGTTAAATTAGTTCTTTTTAAGTTAGTTCTTAACTATTTCTTCTTAATACTATGCTAATCGCTTGGCAACATGAATAAGGTGGTGGCTTCCGAGGAATTGAAGTGGTGATTAGTCAACCCTAGCGTATTTCTTTAAGCAACCTATATAGATCCAGCCAATTATTCCAGAGATGACATAAGGGTCTAAGTAGCGACCTTTAGTTCAAGTATTGTGAATTTGATTCCTACACAGCTCAATTCTTTGTACCATCCATATATATTTGTCCTTAGTCTGAGCGTAGTTTGCGTTATACACTGTACGATTGTAAAGTCCCAATGTCATCTTAAAAGAAAGTGGACACAACACTTCCCAAAAGTCGTCACCATATGGCTTGAGCGGATAACTGCATAAGTTACTAAAGTTGAATAAACAATGTTTTAGTGATAATCACAAGAAAGAAATTAATTACGCGGTGGGTTATGAAGTCCTACGGTATCCTACCGTGCAAAAAGTAGGCGTGTGCCGTAAACAGTGACAAGAAAAACAAATGTATTTTTGTTGGTTAGTATATTAATAATAAATAAAAATAAAAAAAATAAAAAAGCCTTATATTTCTTACTCTACAAAGATATCAGTTTTACAATACATTAAATTTTGTTTTGATAATTTATATATATTTATTATTTTATATATATATATTTATTATTTTTTATTTATATATTTTCTCTGCCTACCCTGGAAGGGATATGGCGTGATGATATGTATGTATAATTTGTATATATAAAACATTTCAACTTATTAACTAAAAATATAATAAAAAAATAATAAATGCAGTAGAACTTATTACTATTAGTAAGAACCCCTCAATTCGAAGGTGAAGGCCTCCTCTAGAGATTTCCATTTCTCTCTATTCTTTGCTGTCTCCATCCAATTTTTTCCAGCCACTCTTATGATATCATCTGCCCATTGGGCCGCTGGTCTACCTCGCTTCCTAACACCTGACGGCCCCGCCCAAGATGTTATTCTGTGGGTCCATCGGTCGTCTGTCAGTCTGGTTATATGTCCAGCCCACCGCCATTTAAGCTTTTTGCAGTAGCATAGAGCATCCGTAACTTTTGTTCTTTTCCTTATGCTTTTGTGATTAATTTTTTGTATTTTTCTAATTTTCAATAGACTTCTCTCCATACCTCTTTGACATGATGTAATTTTTGATTGAGTTCGACTTGTGAGTTTCCATGTTTGACAGGCGTAAGTTAGCGAAGGTAGTATACATGTGTCCATAACTTTTTGTTTTATAATAATTGGCATGTCACTCTTCATAATTTCTTTTGTGCTCCAGAATTTGTTCCATGCAATTGTTATTCTCCTGTCGATTTCTAGTTCATTTCTTTGTTTTTTAAAGGAAATTTGTTTGCCTAGATATATATAGTTGTCTACATATTCTAGCGCTATATTCTCTAAACATACCGATTGTTTTATTGAGTTCGTCATAATGTTGGTTTTGCTGCGGTTAATATCCAAGCCTACTTGTTTGCTTGCGGCATGTAGATCATTTAACATTGACTCGATCTCGGTGGTACTCTCCGACAGCAGAACGATATCATCGGCAAATCGTAAGTGGCTTATGTATTTGTTGTTAATATTTAGGCCGGTCTTTTTCCAATTTAGTTGTCCAATGACTTGTTGTAATACAGTAATAAATATTGTTGGTGATATGACATCCCCCTGTCTCACTCCTCTTCTGATTGGTATAGGGGGGCCTGTTGATTCCAATCTAATTCTACTGTAACAATTTTGATATATGTTTTGTAAGACTTTCACATACGTTGATTCGACATTTTGCGATTGTAAAGATTCCCATATTGAGTTATGATACAGAGAGTCGAAAGCTTTTTGGTAATCGACAAAAATTAGGTAGAGTGGCCTATGTAGTTCCTGGTATTTATCTATAATTATTTCTATTGAATGTATATGATCTGTAGTGGAAAAGCCTTTTCTGAATCCCGCTTGCTCTATAGGTTGGTGCATTTCTACGGTGGTTCTAACTCTCTTTTCTAAAATTGATGAAAATAATTTGTATATTGAAGACAGTAGGCTTATTGGTCGATAATTACTAATATTATTTGGGTCTCCCTTTTTATACAATAAGATAATATCTGATTCCGTCCATTGCTTCGGTATAACTGCCGATTTTAGCACCAAGTTAAAAAGTTGTATTAGAGGGCCTGTTAGGTAGAGACTTCCCACTTTCAGAGCTTCATTAGTTATTTGATCGGGCCCTGGGCATTTTTCATATTTGAGTTTTGCGATCCCTGTAATAACTTCCGTTTCATCGATGGGTAGTGTCTCTGTGACTAAAATTGTCTCATTTGGTGTAGGGGCAGGCGGCGCGAGATTTTCAGATTCATATAGTTTTTTGTAGAAGTTTGTTGCAGCTTGGAGAATTTCACTCCTATTGTTAATTGTTTTATTTGATGTTTTAATTTGTTCTATCCAGGTTTTATGTAATCTCAGCTCTTTATTTGCTCTTCTTAGACTCCCTGAATGCAGTACATGTTTTTCAATAGTCATTTTACGATAGGCGATGTAGTCACGTTGGATATTCTTGCTTGTGAGTTTGTAGAGAGCTTTAAGCTCGTTTTTCATACTACGTGTTTTTGGTTTTATTTTTTGGAGATGTTGTCGTCTTGACATTAATCTCATTGTGCTCTCAGATAAAATATTCCTATGTTTTAAAGAACTAGAATTATGTGCCTTTTTAAGGCTGTTATTTATTGCAGAAATAATTGTGTCATTTAGTTCTTGAGTTCAGTTTAAGAGATTTAAACTAGTAATAGGGTGTTCTAAACTCTCTTTAAGAGTTTCTCTATATATTTGCATTTCTTCTTCAGTTTTTAAGGTACTTTTAACATTATTTCCGTAAGTTTTCCTACTTTTATGCGAGGACTGAAGCAAAAAAGTCGCTCTAACTAGTCTATGGTCGCTGGGGTATGTGAGTGAGTGGGATATGTAATCTAACTCATTTTTGACTCTACCATTGGGTGATCTCCAGGTCCACCTCTTATTATCTTTCTTCTTAAAAAAGGTATTTAGAATTGCTAATTTATTTTCTAATGCAAATTGTATAAGTCTATTTCCTCTGTTGTTTCTATTGCCATAACCAAATTTTTTCGTAATTAATCTTTCTTCTTGTTTGGGTTGTCCAATTTTAGCATTAAAATCACCCATCACAATTACATTTTTATGTGAGATTTTAAGTGCATCGTTTACCGTATGATAGAAAAGTTCTACTTCTTTTTCGCTTGCTGTTACTGTTGGAGCATAGCATTGTATTATGCTGATATGAATATTATGTATTTTTAACTGAAGTAGAGCCACCCTCTCTGATAATCCATTGAAACATATAATGTTATTTTTATGGCATTTGTTAACAATAAACCCGACTCCATACAAGCCTGGTGTTTGTCCCATATGATATAGTATAAAGTTTTCATATTCTTTAATAGAATTGGGGGGCATAGTCCGGAGCGTGCTCGTTCGCGTCCCCTGCCAGTCTAATTAGACTGCTAATCCGGCTCGAAATGCGTACCGCAATGCGGGTTAGGGCGTCCCCCGGAGGCGACGCGTACCGACCCGCCCCCGTCGGTACGAACATCGGCAGTTGCGGCGATGGGGGCCGCCACCCATCACGCCTTGCCCAGTTAGGCGAGTCGAGGAGAACGGAGTGCCGGGTGGGCACGTGGAATGTAAGAGGTTGTGTGGAAGGTAAGTTGCACGAGCTGATATCCGTCATGGCGGACAAACAGCTAGACGTGCTCTGTGTAACAGAGACCAAGCGAAGGGGCAGCGACGCCTGCGATCTTCCTGGTGGCGGGATGGCTCTGTGGTCTGGTGTACCACAGAGCGATCGAGCCAGCATGGGGGTAGGAGTGCTGTTGTCCTCTCGCTTGGCCTCAGGTGTGAAGGATTACGGAATGTATGATCCCAGACTTCTCTGGGTCCGTATAAAACTAGGTGTCACCAAGGTATTCATGGTTGTAGCATATGCTCCCGTAGGATCCTCGGTGGCATCAGACCTAGAGAAGTTTTGGGACAATGTTAGGGAAGTTCTGGATATGGCAGAAACCAGTGAACGCGTGATTGTATGCGGAGATTTGAACGGATGGGTGGGGACCAAGCGTCCCGACTATGAGGACGTACTTGGTCCATTTGGTGATAAGAGAGTAAACGACGCAGGTAGGCTCATAGCGGATGTATGCATGGAGAGAAACCTTATTGTGTCAAACACATTTTTCCAACATAAGGACATCCATATGTATACATGGAGAAGGAACGAACAGAAAAGCATAATAGATTTAATTTTGGTAGACAGTCGCCTCCGAAGCAAAATATTGGACGCAAGAGCCTACAGAGGCCCCACAGTCGACACGGACCACTATCTCGTTATTGCGAGATTTAGTGGTCTGTTCAGAAAGTGGAGGCACTGGCGAGAGCGTGTCCACTTCGGAGGGCTTGAAAGAATAAAGGTTGAAAGGTTGCAAGAAGAGTGTGTAAGAGAAAAGTATGCAGAGGGTGTCCGAGAACGGCTGACGATGGCAAGCCAGCCGCAATCGGACATTGAAGAATGCTGGAGAGTATTGAAAGAGAGTATGGTAGATACAGCGAAAGAAGTATGTGGAAGTTCAAAGAAGCATAGAAAAACAAATGGTGATGCATGGTGGGATGCGGAAGTGGCAGCTTCCGTAGAGCAAAAGAAGAAAGCGTGGCTGGACTATGTCTCTTCTTTGAATCTGAATGACAGTATGACTGAACAGAAGAAAGAAATATATCGGCAATGTAAGAATGACACCAAGGCCTTAGTGAAAGAGAAACGTGATAGAGCAAGTATGAGTGCAGAAGATAGGCTGACTAAAAACTTCGAGGGTAACACCAAACTCTTTTGGAGGGAGGTGAAGAAGTCTCGGGGTGGTTGGTCAGCCTTCAGAATGAATAAAATAAGGTCTAAAGGTGGAGACATTCTTACACAAACACAAGACGTGTTAAGCCGATGGAGTGAATATTTTGGCGATATGTATGCGGATGCTACGGTTGGCGCCGGTGTTGGATGTGGTTTAGTAGATCAACATTCGACAACGGCGTCCTCCGATGGCATCAGTATGGATGAAGTTGAATGGGCGATAAGAAGTTTGAAAAATGGTAAGGCAGCGGGCATTGATATGGTGTCTGCCGAGATGATCAAGCTCGGTGGCTCTTGTGTCTGGGAGGCGTTCCTGTTGCTCCTCAATTTATGTTGGAGCTCGGGAATGGTTCCCAGGGACTGGAATAGCGCAGTCATCGTGCCTTTGTTTAAAAACAAGGGTTCACGTTATGACTGCGCAAATTACAGAGCCATAAGCTTGACCAGTTTGGCAGCAAAAGTGTATGGAAAAATTATTGAAAGGAGAATGAGGATGGTGTCCGATGGTTTACTGTGTGAGACACAAGGAGGTTTCAGGAGCGGAAGGGGATGCATGGATCAAGTGTTCTCTCTGCGCAACATTGTGGAGAAGCATCTGGCTCTAGGTCAGAGGGTTTTCTGCAGTTTTGTGGATCTGGAGAGAGCATTTGACACGGTTGTACGAAAGGAACTTTGGGACATTTTACCGGAGTATGGTATTAACGGTAAACTGCTACAGGCTGTGCAGTCCAGTTACATGGGCTGTAGAGCCTGTGTGCGGCTGGATGATGGAATGTCGCCTTGGTTTGACGTCAATATCGGCGTTAAGCAGGGGTGCGTTCTGTCAGCCAGGCTGTTTATCATATATCTGGATAAATGTCTCCAAAGATTGAACGATATGAATGTGGGAGTCCAGATGGGCGACTCAGTGGTCACTGCTCTGCTTTATGCAGATGATGCAGTCCTGCTGGCACAGTCAGCGACTGACCTGCAGACCCTAGTCGACACAATGACAGAAGATTGTAAGAAAAGGGGTCTACGCGTGAATGTGAGCAAAACCAAAATAATGGTCTTTGAAAGAGATAAAACCAGAACAGATGTAAGAGTAACAATAGGTAATGATGTACTAGAGCAAGTGGATGAATTTGTATATCTTGGATGTGGATTTAGCCGAGATGGAAGGTACACCACTGATATAGAGCGAAGAGTGAATGCGGGAAATAGAGTGAACGGAGCGTTGGGGCAACTTCTCGGCAGCCACCACCTCAGCCAGAAGGCACGTGTAGCAATACATAACGCAGTGCTTGTCCCAACATTACTGTATGGAAGCGAGAGTTGGGTATGCAGAAAAGAGTATGATAGTAAAATTAATGCGGTCGAAATGCGATCTCTGCGGAAAATCTGTGGAGTTAGGCTGACCGACCGCATTCGTAACGACGACGTAAGAGAGCGAGTAGGTATGAAAGAGAGTATTGGTGTAAAGATGCGAAAGGGAATGCTCCGATGGTTCGGACATGTGGAAAGAATGCCGAACGAACGCCTGGTTAAGAAGATATACAATGCGAAAGTGGAAGGATGTAGGTACCGAGGGAGACCGAGACTAACCTACCTAGACCAGATCGGTCATGTACTGAAGGAAGGTGGAGTCAAGAGTCTCCGAAACCGGCGAGCGTGTATGAAGAGAATTATGAATGTTGAGGAAGCGAGTGAAGTATGCAGAGATAGAGTTCTCTGGCACTCTGTTCTCTCTGCCTACCCTGCAAGGGATATGGCGTGATGATATGTATGTGTTAATAGAATTACCCAGTCGTCTTATTTCACACAGACCGATGATATCGTATTTGATATCTTTCAGGGCTTCGTTTAGTTCTATTAGGCGGGAGTGGGTTGATAGTGTTTTGACATTATATGTTGCCACATAGAGTTGGTATCGCTCAAAATTATTGATAATATTTGTTTCCTCTAGAGGGTTTTGGTCTACATCCCCCACGGGGACCAGCCGTCTTGGGAGAGTTTGATCTTGAGGGGCGCAACTTAGTTTTTTGGAGATTCTTTGTTTTCTCGGTTTATAGACAGGTTGGTTGCGGCGTTCGGTTGTGAGGTACGTAAGAAATATGTTATATTTTGATGTTTATTTTTCTTGGAAGCCTGTTTTGTTTGTTCTCGATTTTCTAATGGTTTTACAATATTATTTTCAACTTCAGTTTTATTTTCAGGGGATTCTGATAGTTGCCTTTTCTTTGAGGGGCCTTTGGATGTGAAATTGTTCTTTGTTTTCAATGTGACTATTTTGTCATGACGAAGCATTACCTTTTCTCCTGATAGGCGCCTATTTTGAAGTTCCTCTTGGAGCTCTTTGCGTTTTTGTAGAACTGTGGGCGTATAATCCTCCTTTATGTATATACCAGTATTGTCTAGTTTTCTCTTATTTTTTAAAATTTGTAATTTACCGCTTGTTGTTGTGAATGTTACCACAATTGGCCTTATTGTATTACTGTTCTTCTTACCCCGTCTAACTGCCGTTCCAATTTGTAATATTTGGAATACTACATCCATTTTTTTATTTATTATATCCAGGACTAAACTCAATAGATCCTCATAGCCTCTTTCGGTTTCTGGAATACCAAAAAATATAAGATTATTTTTTCTTATTTGTTTATCTAGATAATCTATAGTTTTCTGCTGGGTTTCTAATTTTTGTTCAATTTGGTTTGTTCTTATTTCAATATGATCGAATCTCTCATTAAAATTTTTATTTATGGTTTCTTTGATATTTTCCTCCATATTTTTCATGTCCTGTTTCTGCTGTGCTAAGTCTTTCTGTATGTCTTGTAACATTTTCATTATTTCCTCCATAGCTGTATTTGTTTTGTATTTTAGCGCTCTCTAGTGGCGAATAGTTGTAAACATTCGCCACTAGTAGTAGTATTGATGTTACACAGAAGTTTTTGCTAGTCACTCGCAGATGGCGTTGTTACTCGGTTAGTTGTAAAAATACCAGTATGATTTGCAGTTTTTAAGGTTATATTTTACACTTTTTTATTTATAGCAGTATTTGATCTCGCACTTATTACAAAACATGGACTGACCTTCTTTCTGCCTTATTATACCCTTTTTGATCTCTGTTTGCATACAAATCCTTTTTTTTCTTGTATTATTTGTTTGATGTTATTTGCCGGTTTTTCTCTATAAGTACAGATTTTCTTATCCTGTCCACAATTCTCCTGGTGTCTTGCACTTTTCTTCACGATATTAAGCAATTTGTAGTATATAACGACTGTTATTTATATTTTTAACACTAGATTTTTACGGAGTCGATGTTGACAGTAGCAGCTGTAGCGCCCTCTCTGGTTAGTATATTATACTATTTAAAAGTATTGAATTGTGAGCGAAAAGGAATCCCTATACATGAGATCTGAACAAATATCCATTTCAACCATCTTAACAGTTAGGCCAGTGTAGTTAAGCGTGTATGGTAACCAAATTAAACTTAACATATATCCGAAAATCTTTTCAAATTCTTCTGATTTAATATTTCAACCCACACTGGCCTAATTGGTACTGAATACCAATAAATGTAGTTTCAAGTCCCACGTGCAGTAATAATTTTTAAGGAAAATCAACAATTTTAATTAAAAAGAAAATTGGGCATTATATATTGCCCAATATTATTTATGGATAAATGTTTCTCCATTTTATCTAATCAAAAAAAATACCCACAGTGCGTATAAAAGCCATACAGAAAGCATTCCTGGTTTCTCGTTAAATAAACAAAGTGCCACTAACAGTCAAACAGTTTGGAGTAACAAATAGATTGTAAAATTCATCTAAAGCTACTGATGTTGTACGACACCGGAATATTAAGTGAGTTCACGAAAGTTTTGTATTCTTAGGGACCTAGCTAGAGTCACATTAAGTGCTTTTAAATTATGATAAAGCCAAGTGAATATTGATAAGTTAAGATTGAAATATCTTCAGCATAATCATTTATTTTCTTATCTGTGTGGTGATGGAATAAGACTATAGTTTGTCTGCCGATGAGTCTCGTAAAATATGAGTAAGGAATATAATATGCAGATAATATCTTTAAAAACTTGATTACAAGCGAAAAATGATTGTCACACATGGGTTTTGAACCCACACCTATTGGAAATCCGTTACAATCGTGCTACGACTTACATCAGCGTGTAAATATTGTCGGGTTGAGGGCACACGTCTCCTTCAAAGACCAAAATATAATACGAGCCGAAAATTGAATGTCATATGACAGCTTACTCATCACGCATGTTAAATGCTAAATTTCTGTAATTCAGATATTGTCTATTGAAAAGGAGTAAACTCAAGACAAACCCAGCCCATTTGACCAGCATAGTATAGCTAACAGAAGGGTCGTGAAGAACTAATCTCCGATCCGATCACCAGTCTTGAAACATCTACGGTAGAGAAAGACGTAGAGTGATGACGGCGTATAAATCAATTGATTGATTGATTGATAATTTATTTGCAGAATATGAGTTAACAATAAAGATAATAATTCTATAATACAATAAGTTCAATGCCATATCTAACCGTCATCGATGTGCATATTATATAGTCCATTAGACATGTCAAAATAATGTGAATTAAATTTAATGAAGTGATCATTAATTTCTATTGATTACATATATAAATGTCAGTGAAATTAGGAATTCATTACGTCAAGAATTAAATTATTTTGAAGAAATTGTCAAATGGATTAATAATTATCAATAACATTATTCTAAATTACAATAGAGGATCATTTAAAAAATCATTTAAAGAATAATAACATTTTAAACATAATATTTCCTGAACGCACTTTTTGAAGCGGTTGATGTTTTCAATTTCTCTAATTTGTTTTGGAATTTTATTATAAATACTAAAGGCTACACAGAATATACTTTTACACATTAAAGTTGTCTTACTTTTGACTACAGCTAGCTTGTCAGCGTGACGAATGATTTGTCTTTTATTAAATAAATTTATATTTTGCTTGACAAATACTGCGCTTTCATAAATATAAATGCATGGAAAAGGCATTAAACCGATTTTTTTGAAGAAAGACTTACAGGAGTCATGCGGGTTCGAATCCCGCTTGCGACATCAATTTTTCATTTCGTAATCGGATTTTATAAATTAAGCATATTAAATGCTAAAATTTCAGTAAATTTAAATAACAAGGTTGTGTCATCGTTTAATACAATTCTAACTGTAAAGTTTGAAGTATTAAGCCTATAACATTGTGTAAACATTGTCGGGTAGATAGCACACCGTCACCTTAAGACGTAAATACAATACGAGATGAAAATTTGCATGTCCTACAATTGGTCGCGGTAGTGTAGTGGCAGCACGATTGGGCCGGAATCCCAATAGGCGCGGGTTCGAATCCCGCTTGCGACATCAATTTTTCATTTCGTAATCGGATTTTATAAATTAAGCATATTAAATGCTAAAATTTCAGTAAATTTAAATAACAAGGTTGTGTCATCGTTTAATACAATTCTAACTGTAAAGTTTGAAGTATTAAGCCTATAACATTGTGTAAACATTGTCGGGTAGATAGCACACCGTCACCTTAAGACGTAAATACAATACGAGATGAAAATTTGCATGTCCTACAATTGGTCGCGGTAGTGTAGTGGCAGCACGATTGGGCCGGAATCCCAATAGGCGCGGGTTCGAATCCCGCTTGCGACATCAATTTTTTATTTCGTAATCGGATTTTATAAATTAAGCATATTAAATGCTAAAATTTCAGTAAATTTAAATAACAAGGTTGTGTCATCGTTTAATACAATTCTAACTGTAAAGTTTGAAGTATTAAGCCTATAACATTGTGTAAACATTGTCGGGTAGATAGCACACCGTCACCTTAAGACGTAAATACAATACGAGATGAAAATTTGCATGTCCTACAATTGGTCGCGGTAGTGTAGTGGCAGCACGATTGGGCCGGAATCCCAATAGGCGCGGGTTCGAATCCCGCTTGCGACATCAATTTTTCATTTCGTAATCGGATTTTATAAATTAAGCATATTAAATGCTAAAATTTCAGTAAATTTAAATAACAAGGTTGTGTCATCGTTTAATACAATTCTAACTGTAAAGTTTGAAGTATTAAGCCTATAACATTGTGTAAACATTGTCGGGTAGATAGCACACCGTCACCTTAAGACGTAAATACAATACGAGATGAAAATTTGCATGTCCTACAATTGGTCGCGGTAGTGTAGTGGCAGCACGATTGGGCCGGAATCCCAATAGGCGCGGGTTCGAATCCCGCTTGCGACATCAATTTTTCATTTCGTAATCGGATTTTATAAATTAAGCATATTAAATGCTAAAATTTCAGTAAATTTAAATAACAAGGTTGTGTCATCGTTTAATACAATTCTAACTGTAAAGTTTGAAGTATTAAGCCTATAACATTGTGTAAACATTGTCGGGTAGATAGCACACCGTCACCTTAAGACGTAAATACAATACGAGATGAAAATTTGCATGTCCTACAATTGGTCGCGGTAGTGTAGTGGCAGCACGATTGGGCCGGAATCCCAATAGGCGCGGGTTCGAATCCCGCTTGCGACATCAATTTTTCATTTCGTAATCGGATTTTATAAATTAAGCATATTAAATGCTAAAATTTCAGTAAATTTAAATAACAAGGTTGTGTCATCGTTTAATACAATTCTAACTGTAAAGTTTGAAGTATTAAGCCTATAACATTGTGTAAACATTGTCGGGTAGATAGCACACCGTCACCTTAAGACGTAAATACAATACGAGATGAAAATTTGCATGTCCTACAATTGGTCGCGGTAGTGTAGTGGCAGCACGATTGGGCCGGAATCCCAATAGGCGCGGGTTCGAATCCCGCTTGCGACATCAATTTTTCATTTCGTAATCGGATTTTATAAATTAAGCATATTAAATGCTAAAATTTCAGTAAATTTAATATTTTTGTTTTTTCTAAACCCATTTTTTTTTTCCGCAGCGTGGACAATGGATGTGGTCGCGCCCCGACAAATCCATCCGGGGCAACAAAAGAGGCGGCGCGCAACCCCATGGACTCACCCTGCAAACACCTCTTTTCGCCGTGCGAGCGGGCCACCGGTACCCGATCTTTGTCTTTGGTGGCCCGCCCGGCGGTTTACCCTTACGGGTTCCTCTCGTGTCGACGCCAGCTTTTGCCGTCGGGGCGTCCCCCTCACGCGGCGGCCTCACGTCGGGTGACCGGACAATTCCCCGGTCCGATCACCCGAAGCCTCGGTTAGGACGGCATCAGGCGCAGATATTCGCGCCTGCGCCCGCCCCGGCCGCTGACGGCGGCCCGGGTCACGGGAATTTTCCCGTACTCGTTCCGCCGCCTTCTTCTGCGAGATGACAGCCTCGCAGAAGGCGGCGACCGCGTCCCAATTCCTGACGCTGTCGACCATCGCTTTCGCGACAGCCGGCAGCGTCAGGTCGGCACCGTTTTTTCTAAACCCATACTGCTGTGTCACAAGAACATTTTCTTTTTCGAAGAAATCATAGAGTCTATTGAAAATTACTCTTTCAATTATTTTTGCAAACACTGGTATTAATGCTACTGGTCTATAATTTCCAACATTCAGTCTATCACCCTTTTTATACATTGGTTTTATGATAGTCTTTTTTAATTTTGAGGGAAACCTGCCTGCTCAATGCATAAATTAATTATGTGACACAATATAGGCGATATAATTTCTGCAACATCTTTCACTACCGCCGTTATGATATCATCATAACCTGTGCTATACGTATTTTTCAATTGTTTTATTATATTGTTTACTATTTCTCGTGTTACCGGTGTTAGAAATATGGAATTGCTACTAGTATTTATTTTTTTATAGTTATATTTATTAGCAGTTTAATCAGTTACCATATCAATATAATAATCATTAAAAATATTACATATAATGTCTGGGTTTGTAATTAATTTATCTCCTATTTTTATTTTTGTTATTCCTCTTTTAGGCATCTTATACTTAGTTCCATTTATTACAGTCCACATTGCTTTATTTTTATTCACCGATGAAAATATGTAAAAGTCATTTTTTGATTTTTGCGTCAATTTTATTATTTTTTTCAGTCGTCGAGAATAATCTTTATTTTTATTATTTATTGTTGGTGTTTTCCTATATTGCCATAACATTTTTCGTTTTCTTAAGCTACACAATTTTAAGCCCCGTGTTATCCATTTGATCTTGCTGTTAGTGAATAATTTAATTCTTTTGAATGGGAAACACAGATCGTAAATTAATTTAAATATTTCCAAGAAATTGTCATATGCCTCGTTTGCATTTATTTCTTTAAAAATATTATATGAAGTGTTTATTTGTGTTAAATATTTTTCAAATTCAACCTGTTTACCATAGAATTATCTCTCCTACGCAAGTACCAAAACTTTATCGTACATTTATTTTGTACTGGACATTGTAGAATTTGGTAACTACACTCTATATCAGATCATACTGCGATCTGATATGGATAGTTCAGTTAGCTCACTTTTACAACCTCTGATATTATGAATAATATTACCTATACAAGTTTTACTTGAATGTCTTGTTACTTCTTTAAATTCAACACTTAAATTAAACGCTCGAAGGATTTGTTCTAATTCAAACGTTAGTTTCGATTTATTTAAATAGTCAATGTTATAATCACTACAAAGAACAATTTTTTTGTTATTATTTTTAGTGAGTTTATATAAAAGTGACTCCAATTTATTATAAAATAATGTTATAGATGAACTATCATACTTTGGAGGCCTATATATGCTAGCTATATACATTTTAAGGTCAGTTACTTCCACTACGGAGCATTCAAATATATTAATCACTGATAATTTATTAAACTCATCAATTCTTCTATACCGAAGACCGTTTCTGACTAAAATACAGGATCCACCATGTCTACTATTTCTCATAAAAAAAGAAGCTAATTCAAAATTTTGTAAACTTAGATATTGTTCATCACCCTTGACCATATTATGTTCTGAAATACAAATTATGTCGACAGCAATGCTCAATTCGTGCAAGTGAGTAGATTTAATATGTGTATGTTTCTTAAGCTGTGTGGTAGCGGATACGAATACTACCAACCCTTACTTTGCTCGTGGATGTCGTAAATGACGACTAAGAGCCTTATAACGACCTGGGCCAATTCTATCTGATGCTATTTGGTCAACAATTACATTCCCAAGGAGGGTTGACGTCTGGCAGGCGGTCGATCATAAACCATTGTCAATAACTTTTACAATATGTACTATGAAACAAGAGTACATATTGTATCAACCCCAAGTAATTGCGATAAGAGTGGGGGAATAATAATGTATTTGTTTCTTAAAAAAACATTCCTATTATAAAATGAAAAATATTACCATTAAATAATATTGATACTCGATTGAAACAATTGAATGATTCAAAATCCTCTTACGATAGGTTGGCTTTAGTAAGCACTCAACCAACCCATTTTATTTAGGCAGTTCTAAAACGTGGATGGCATTATTAACACTGGAATGATTTCAAAGGTTCGTCTTTTGAAACATCTATATCTATTTTTCCCGGATAAAAGGTATTCAATATCACTGACAGTGATTCAAAACGATTGGTTGAGCTGTCAAGTCCTGGAATGATAATCAAAAAAATAAACTAACATTCAGTATTCCCATTATTTGCCGTGTAATATCTTATTGTACTAGAAAATACCTAGGATCAATAACATTCATTCAAATTAATAATACAATATATCAAATTGCATAGGTTTCCAATTTTCCAACTCATATAATGGTATTTCCTCGTAACGACAGTATAAGAATACAATTGTCACCATCCCTTACTTGCCCATGGGCGTCGTCAAAATTCGCTCAAGGTTTACTAAATGAATGAGCAGGAGTGCTCTTCTGAATAACATTTACCATCTTATTGCGATCCCTAACTGGCTTATTAATCATAACAATCATCAACCTAATCTGATCCTAACAAGTTGAAGTCGACTCAATATAAGTAAATATTGCAAAAGTCATTGCCTGACGTCAACTCTATTTGGGCATTTAATTATTGACGTATATTAGTATAAAAAGGAACCTGGACACAAACCCTAAACCAATCCATCTGATGAGCATGAGTTACTAAACCAGGAGGATTTATTAGATCAATTTTGCTCCCATTAAGAAGGAAGGTAATCCTCAGCAGAAGTGTATATATGAGCTGATCTGATGATGAATTATGTTTGTAAAGGTCTTGGCAACTATAAAATTTATTTAAGGAGTAAATGAAAATGAAATGAAAAAATTAAAAACACAAAGCAGTCATGAGGTCTGCCGACAGAAGTGAAAACCTAAACCTATGGAAAAACAAATTTATAAATAAAACAGGCATGCCCCAAGGAGTATATATGGGAGTGACCATAATATAGCCAGCCGTCAAGAAAAGAACTATTAAAAACTATTGAATAATTGATAATAATTTATAAAAATAATTATTACATATAAATTGAATATAGTAATAATATAACAAAAATAATACAGCGACATAGCAGTGAAGAGCAACTGACTGTATCTTTCTCGCTCAGGTACACTCGCCGGTTCCGAGGTCACCTGATCGAGTCTTTCACCCCAGAGCGTGACGGATCAGCCTACGAAAAAATCTGTGTGCGGTGCGCCAAAAGAAGTTTTCACTTCAACAAAAATATATTTAACCATTTTATTTGAAAGTAGATACAAGGATTCATAAGTTTCTACCTTAGCGTAAACAGATGTACTCTGAAAGGTCCGATATAGGGACCCTTGTCGATGTTTATCTCTAACGCTGGACAGTATTTTGAGGTCAAAGGACCGCTCCGGTCCACCCGGAGGATTTGCCCACTTTTATTTGCGATTTATTGTTAGTCCTCTTTAATAGGATATGCGGGAATCCCCGCGCCGTCGGGATTATGGTAGTTAATAGATGGGTGTAGTTTTTGATCGTGTACTATCCAACACCATTATAGGGATTTAACTTAACCATCAGGCTTAACCGCACATAAAGTTAATCAGAATTTATCTTTTAATTAACTTATGTAATGAGATTTTGTTTACAAATAAATATTTATTTAGTAGATTTTGTGACAAATATCTATTCTACTACACAGATGGTATAATTGCTAATAAACTCATCTACCATACTAGTGTCATCAGTTCGATTCTCGTGCAAGATAATATTGTGTGCGATTCGCAAATTATTGTGCACAATTTGAATGTAATTTGTTCTTTAATTATATTTTTGTTCCCTTTCAATAAAGGTTTTTTATTTTTTGGGGGGGTGGGCTACGGTCGGCGCACTCCTCGCACCACTCCATCCGGGGTGACAACCCACTCGTGTACCTCGCCTTCGTCGTTGGACCGGCCACCGGAGCAGCGTGAACTAGTCATCAGTGGCCAGCCCGACGGAATACTCCCCTGAGGGGTACCATCTCCTTAAGCGACGTCGTCCTCCCCCTCCCCGGAGAGCACGTCGGTCCCTCCTCGCGCGGTCAGCCTCTCGGCGGGTGACGGACTAATTTCCCAGTCCAGTCACCCGCGGCCTCAGCTAGGGCGGCATCAGGCGCAGGTAATCGCACCTGCGCCGCCCCAGTCGCCGGCGGCGGCTCGCGTACTCGAGGAGAGGCTCCTCACGCACACGCTCCGCCGCCTCCTTTCGCGAGACTAGCGATACAAGGATGCAAGGTGTTCTCTAATAATAAAAAGAGAGCTATTATAAAGCTGAAGAATTTGTTTTAATGCAATAAAGTCAAACAGGATGTCTTGAATTCGAAAATCTTATTGTAACAGATAGCCTGTGTATGACATTGCGATAAATAAGAACGAAGAAATTTATTTTAATATTATCAAATCGGCCAAAAATTTTAAACATTTGACATTACTAGTGATGCCTTCAAATCACCGTTGTCGTAGCAACTGTTGAGACAACAAAATAGTGATAGATTTATTGTAGAGGTTTTCGAGTGATGACTACGAAATAGGCGACACAGCGTAGTACACCCCCCAAATAGATGAATTCATCTTAAAAGTCGCAGGCATTCTCGTCTCTAACTCATCGTCATCTAAGTCTAACATTGGACGTATTGTTTTTTTTTTTTTGGCGGCGGACTATGGATTGGTCACGTCCCACTAATCCGGGGCGACAGAAGAAGCGGCGCGCGACCCCATAGACCCGCCCTACATGTACCTCTCTATGCCGCGCGAGCAGGCAGTGGACGTCTACGGGCTTATGGATAATTAATATCACTGAATATCATGGGAGTTGAAATAAAGTACCTACTAAGCATAAACAAGAATGTAGCTCCCATAAGCGAAACTGCTGCCGTAGCTTTGCATTGATTCTCATCCACTCAAATATTGGTAATTATTATTTTTTTCAAAGATTTGAGGACATCTATATATGCAATATATTTTGAATTATAATTTTTCATATCTTACGGTGGCAAATGAGTAAGCAGCATACCTGACGGTAAGTGTTACTGCCGCTTATACGTCTTTACAATACCAGGGGTACAGCTATGCTGCAGCCTGCCAACCCAAAACCCAGCTAAGTGGGGCTACGAGCTCTCTACGTCACCGAACGAACCGCAACAGCACATTGCTACTACTCGGACGTTGGTTTTTTTGCAAGTGGTACTACCTTAAACTGATCGGCCCGCGGCTGTAGACAGAACAACACTGCCAACTGTGTAACCCTACGATTAGTTCAAATATTATTAATTATAAATTATTCTTCTATCTATTAGTTGATCGAGACTTTCACTGTTAGACGCGAGACTCGAAGGGTATAATTCCATAATATTGTTTCTAAAATGATAAAAATATCATCATTATCTTAGCTCATCTACTTTCACATATACGACTCGTACCTCCTCCACAACAGGAGACTTGTTCTACTATACAACGCTTATTATTACGAATTCTTCTTCCCTCATATTATATTCATATTACATCCCTTAATCTCTCTCGCTCTCTTACAAATGTCAAGAACAAGATGGCGAATGATACATTCTTATTCCGTCACTACAAAGAAAATATAGATTAAGATTTCTTTCTTCAACTATAATTAGAGTAATAGATAAAAAAATACTGTAATAACACCGGTAAAAAGGTCTTTAAAATAACAAGTTTTAAAATTAAAACCATCCCCGAGTAAACTGCTTCTCAATACAGCGAATTTATTCATTTTTATAATGAACAACCCGGAGAAAATCTTATTTCAACGAAAGCAAAATATTGCCGAAAGGAAATTTCTAATAACAAAGAGTACAGAGTATTCTAAATAATAACTTTTCTTATTCTACATAAATAATACAATCCTGTTTTTGCAGTCGACGTTACGAATACTGAAGATAATAACAGCTATGTAGGTACGTACAATATTAAGTATATTGCTCACGAAACTTCGTGCGAAGACATTCAAGTACAAAACTGAAAGAGTACAAAAAAAAAAGATTCATGAATCGGCGTTAATGACGCCAACAAAGCTGAATCGATACGAAACTAATAAAGTCAATCGGGAACTAAACGATTGGGAGGCGATACGGCAAATAGGTCGCGGAATAAAGATACGGTGCCTACGTGACCGGAGTCGATATACGGTCTACCGACGAACGATCGCGAGAATCGATTACGATTCGATATTATTGTGAAGTTCGTATTTTGAATTTGTAAATTAACAGCTTTCAAACGTTGTTTGGTGCTCGTTCTATTTTTAAAAGTGGTGTTGTCACGCTATTTATATAATGCCAGTAATTTCTTTTTTAATTTTCATTACACTGTAGTACAATTTGGGGTACACAATAATTAGTTAAGTATTTCTATAATTTAAAATGACGGCCAAGAAAAGCAGCTCCAGGCGTTCTATCTGTACATAAAAGGTATAAAATAATTATTATGATACGGATCTAAATTTATTCTTCAATATTGACACATTCGCCACTGATGAGGTAATGGGATCGTGCGCTGTTGCTTTCGTCACCCTGGAGGGAATGAGCGTGGTGTCAATTTCATAGCATATCCCAAAAAAATAATGTTGACACACTAAAATAATTGTTAATTTTGGACGGATGTTGCCAACATTTATATTGCTCGTGGGTGTTACCAAAGATAGTCAACGGCTACAGCTGTTAGTTGTCTTTTATAACATCAACCTGGGTAGTAGATGGAATGACCATCCGGTACCGTCTTGTCAACAATAACATTCACAAGAAGGGTAGGCAAAAGAATGCTTTTTAAATAAAGTATAATTATTGCTCCGAGTATCGATATAATTTATCACCGCTAATTGTATGTTTGTAAAGTTTTAGAAGGATTAGTGCCGTAGTGCAAGTTGTAGTCGATATTTAGTGCGATTAGTCAATACGGTTGTCCGTGTGGTGACGGAGTAAGAATACAGTTCACTACTCCCTATCTTATCCGTGGGTGATCGTAAGAGACGAATAAGGGATATAAAACACATATAACATAATTATATGCAAGAGAAAGAAAACTCGAAACAAAACCTTATACCAAGACGTCTGAACAGCACGATATAGTAAGGTTAACTTCCCTCCCATTACGGAGCAGGCCCGAGCCCAACAGTGGGACATATATGGGCTGTGATGACGATGATGATGAGTCAATAAAAAAAAAGAAAAAAAAATACATTTGATAAAATTGGAGTGTTTTTAAGTATTTATTATTTCTTGCTAATTGTCAAACATATTATAATAAAAATAAGTTCACATTCCTTCCAGTGAAATCTATTCTATTGAAGATCAACTTAACCAATATTTACAGTACTTTTTTCTATTTATTTAGTCTTGAAGAAGTTTTTTGCTTTGTATATTTAAACTTGTTTATTTTGATATAGTATTCTTTTGTTTATTAATTAGCTTTTTATACATTAGGATTTGCTCGATTAATTCTGAATATTATAGTGACTTTTCATCATCATCATCACAGCCCATAAATGTCCCACTGTTGGGCTCGGGCCTCCTCCGTAATGGGAGGGAAATTAACCTACTATACCACGCTGGTCAGACATGTTGGTATAGGGTTTTGTTTCGAGTTTTCCTTCTTTCGCATAGATGTTATATGCGTTTTATATCCCTTAGTCGTCTCGTACGATCACCCACGGGTATGATATGGGGTGGTGAATAGTATTCTTACTCCGTCACCATACGGAAATAAGTGTAAATAGTGACTTTTAGGAAAAGTTAATTATTTTTCTCTACTTCATGAGCCTGTGTTATGCATGTTGAGTCTACTTGACTGAATGGATGTAGTAATTTTATAGGTATCTAATAGGTATGTATCCTTCCTTTTCTTATAGTAACCATCATAACATCAGAGTAGCAGTAATTCCTACTGCGCTTTATTCAGTAAGTCAGAAATACAGAGACTAAAATCTCTTAGTCTCACTAACTGCTTAACATCGTATTGCTTGTTGGTCTGCCTCCATAGACAATGGACTAAAAAAAAACACAGGCAATCAAAATATTCTTAATACTTCACCTTAAAATTAAACTTGATATGATTATTTCAATTATCACTGCGTATTTCTTAATTAATAGCCTAATATTTTATATCCATATTTATAACACAAAAACTTTAACATGTAATTAATATTTTAAAAGATTTGTAAAGACGACTGTCGCTTATAGACACACGTTTTCAAATCTTAGACGAGATGATCTTTGAAACCAATTCACCTTGATGAATATTAGACTTGCCTTAAGTGGACTAGTTCTATGTTTATAAAGAAATATAGGTTGTACATCTTCATATCTTAATCGTTAGAAACAATTTAAAATAATGAGGCAGAATTATGAAAATTTAGTACAACAGTTAAAAGTTCGGAGACAATATGTTCCTTTAATATGGTGACGGAGTAAGAAAAACCTTTCACCACCGCTATCTTGTCTGCGAGTGTCGTAAGTCCTTGTTGAGGAGGCTCGAGCCAACCAGTGGGACATAATATAGCAGTCTTTACGACACCGACGAGCAAGAGAGTGGGGTGATGAATCAAGGTATTTACCGATCAATTTGTACCGATTCGTTTCACCTCCAAAGCTTGAAACACAAATGTCGTACGCGCAACAAAATAAATAAACACAAAGCATCATATCCTGAGCAGCAAAAATCCATTTTTATATATAAACTCACAAATCAGATAATCCAAATTGGTTTTTAGACGTAAACTCAATTTTGACGTGTATTTTACTTTATCGCGGTGAAAGATAAATTGACTGAGATACCGTTGGGAATGTGGCAAAGTGTGAACACAGTACGTTGATAGTCTGGTTTGTACCGGCGCAGGAAATTCGCTTGCTTGTTGTATTAACGGTTAGTTACTTACCTATAGACATTTGTGTTAAATTTCATGTTAAAATGATTGGAATCTGTATCGAAAATTTATATCAAAATTAATAGCGAGCACGGAATTTACTAGTTAAACCATTTTATTAAATTATGTTTATATATTTATTTAAATTATGGTAAAAGATATATTTTGATGTTCATTCATAGAGATTAAAATTCTTATTGATTGAGAATTGATCTTATTTTTTTTATATAGAAGATAACATCCTGCATAAAATTACTAATCTTTGTAGTATTAATCCTCGCGGGTGATTTTACAAAGATGATTTAAAAAATAAAAACCAATTACATCAAAACTGCAGAACAACAATTCGTTGAGGGTACAAAGTATTATCCCGCGTAAGAATCAAACTTGCGGTTATTGGCTTGAGGTCGGAATCTTAACCACTATGCCAACTATAAGTACGCATATCCGCTTCCTTGATTGATAGAATTTGTTACCATATATTAATTTCCCTTGGGAATGATAAAAAGTGGGTAATGGATTACTAGGAATATGGATAACAAAACAGCTCTGGGAAAACTTGATAACATGAAATGCTACAACCAACTCATATATCAAGAATAGTGATCTAGGCATTATTCCCCTTGTGGTGAGGCTTACGTCCATCATAAGACGTCTACAAGCAATTCAATGGACAGACAACATTCGAATGATGGCTTTTTGTTAATACCTGACTATACTGCTAGAGTGGAGTCTCTAAATTGTAATCCTAACAAAATGGAAATATGTCAACCCTATAGTTCTAATTAATTAGACTTTGTTACCCGAGTTAAATGTTACTTCCTTATATTGGTAGTATTTATACTCTATAACTCGAGTTCAAAAAGCACGACTCTATAAGTCGTAGTTAGTAAATATTTTGATATCTGATTTAAAATTCGCGGAAATTCTAGCATTAAGAATTAAAAGGAATGTTCAGCGCTTCTAATCTATTGTTTGTACTTGGTAAACGGCCAATGAATAAATACACTTATTTAACTTTCTGAGCAAATAAAAACCTTTCTGTATTGAAACTTTAACAATTAAATCAAAATATAATACAGAGTTAAATATAAAAAACAGCTTAAGTCGAAATTTCATTTCTTTTTGCATTATCCTTCGACATTCTAGTCATCAAGATATCACGTATGCAATTTACCATTAGTTACTCTAGTGACTAATGGTAAGTGGTATAGTGGAATAGTGGTATGATCTATTATACATTAGTGCCATCTGAGTAATTTATCTGAGTGCTATCTGTATTTCAATGATGATGCAGAATAATATTAACATTGCTTAGAGTATCATTTCGTTCCAGTTCGGCATTTTAAGGTGATTCATTAAAATACATTCAGAAAAGCATTTAGAGATTAACGTAGATTTTTGCATCAAATCAAAAGTTAATAGTTAAAAATAAAATAAATAGTTTTTTTTTTTGTAGATAACTGAACGAAAAGTGCGATGCAGAAAATAGGAATAGTGACATCTATCGAGTCAAACCTAACTCTTAGCTCCGAATATGGAAACATCAAGGATGAGGTGACAAACTATTTAAATTACTGCATTATTATCGGTTCTTGATAAGTGTGTAATGTTTTAAATTAATCCGACATTTCAAAAGGTGCCAAAATCACGCTCAAAAATTCCGTTACATACAAACCAGGTTAAAATAAGCGTGTTAAAACTACCTGCAAATATTGATAGCATTAACAAAAAAGAAAATACTAAACTACCTACTAATAAAAAGAAATTCAAAGACTTGTTACGTAATACCGAAGCATCCTTTTAACCTCTGCCCGAAGAGTTCTATATCTCGCGTAAGTCGACCATAAAATCTGAGATCAACAATCGCGACGTAATTTACTGCGTACAATGTATTGGTTCGGACCTTATTTTAATAAATTCGAGTGAACAACGCAGAAAAAAGTAAAGAATTTGTTCACAAAACGTCGTCCTTGATAAGTGGGACAAAGATAGCGAGTGGACAATCTATTCGGAGTCCGGCGAAATCGCTTCGATTGCTGTATCTGCAGACCTTAGTGAGTGGTGCATGTTACAATTTTTTTGCGTTTTTGGGCAATGTTGTCGAAAAGGACAGAATTATATACATTGTATATACATGAAAAAAATATTGAAATAACGTGATTCAAGTAGAAGCAATTTTTTTTTTTTTTTCTTTGCTTATGGTGGCAAACGAGCAGACAGCACACCTGACGGCAAGTGTCACTGCCGCCCATGAACCTTTGCCAATGGTATAGCTAGGCCGCTGCCAACCAATACAAACCCCGAACCCACCCCAGTTGGGCTGCCGGCTCTTTCGCTCACCAAACGAAGCGCAATAGCACATTGACATTACTCAGACGTCGATCTTCTGCGAGAGTGTGGTACTACCCCGGACGGACCGGCCCGCGGCTGTAGACAGAAAACTGTCCACAGCGTGGTCCTACCGCAATTTGCTTAATAATAATTTAATTAATAATGTTGATTCTTTTTATGTAATACATAAATAAAATGTTATAGGCGGATTGATGACCTCTTGAAAGTCCCAGGCAGCCGTTGGATGCAGGTGACACAAACCAGCTCTGAGTAGCATTATAGTAGGTAGGTCTATATCCAGCAGTGAACGTCTATGGACTGATGACGAGCTGGATGAATAAAAAATGTTATGAGTTCTAAAACTATTTTAGCGACTTTTAGTGCATTTCTATTGGATGTACCTGGTCACGAGAGAACCTTATAACTATTATATCTTTAGCTGTTTTTTTATATGTAGTTGCAGCTTACTCAAACTACCTAAGATGACGGCGGCTGGTGGCTACCAGGGAGGGTGTGTAACTCCATAATTTGACATATTGTATCTCCTATCCTATTCCTAGAGGTAGTCTTATCCCCAATTTAGTCACTAAATCATTGGATTCTTAAGATGTAATTCTTAAGATCTTCTTAAGATGTAATTAAATATATACATATAAGCTGTACGGGCTGCTGCTCCGAAAAAACTTTTGATATGATAGATGATAAGAATAAAACGATAAGGTGCTACTGTTACCGTATATTCGTGATAATAAACTAATGATTTAATGCTAATATGATTGCTATGAGTCGATACTACGAACTGCCCTTAAAGTAAATGAATGTCAATTTATATAGTGCAATATTGATGACGACGCAAATACACAACGTGTGGTTGCACCGTATATAGGCTCAAATAAACTATCTACTAATGTTTCCGTTGCTCAAGCTTGAATATACAAATTTTTCTCGCTACTTCTTATGACTTAGATGGAAGCTACCGATCACCTTTTTATCAGGTCAACGGTTAGGTACGAGGGTCACGCAACGTGGGCCCAGCCTGCACGAAGATGTCGTCAATGTATTAAATTATGTCCGCCATGTCCGGCGCCCACCATCCCTAGCTCTAACCCCGCCACATTCAACTATTACTACCGTACGATTTGGATGTATATACTTCTACGAGAAAGTAATTTAAAAGCAATTCGGAACTACATTATTTTTTTAACAAAAAGAACACTCGTATTGTTTTAAAGATCATCTACTTTGCAATAAATCTTAGCGTTGTGGAGACTTAAAAAAAATACAATTAATGGACACAAAAAATATTCAGATTCGAGTTTCTTTGCATCTGCACAAAGAATAGCGTAGGAATTATTAGGTGGGATTATCAGAGGTCAAACCTCTGATAATCGGCATGTTAAGTTGCTACTTCTATTACTAAACATTTTGTGCAGTCGCTTTTAGGAAAATCATCCATCATTCATCAGCCTTTTGCTCTCGACAGCTAGACATGGTCTACTTCATAGAATACTAGATGATGCAGTATTATACCATACTTACTGAACTGCTGCTGCATGCACCACTCCACTCTTACCAAGTCATCATCTATTTCCGGTTATACCCGTTTTTCTAGGCATTTTCATATTTTGTATCTAATTACGGAATTCAAATTATAGCCATGTCATGTTGAGATAAGACCTTGAAACTATTATGAGAATGATAATTAAAAACCACGTTTTCACGATGGAAATTGCACATCAGGTCATCCTGCTCTTGTCCTAATTATTTAGGGTCATCGTATAATATACGTACAACTTCCAACTTATGTATATAGTACAAAAGTTGTTTAGTTTTGTGACCATCTGTATGCCTGACATCAATCTTTCTTGGGAATGTAATTGTTGATCAAACGGCATCAGGTGAAAATGGCCAAGGTCGATATATAACTCTTAGTCGTTTTTAAGTACATCCGGGAAGAAAGTAAGGGTTGATAGTATTTGTAGCCACTACCACACAGCATTTCAGACTGCGAGATTTGAAATAAAAATAACTAACTATTACATCTCCCACCCAGAAAATAAAGAGAACCGATTGTTTCTTGAATATTTTTTTTTGCTTTGTAACGCCTTGATTGTCTATCAATATGGTTATAGTATATGCTAGCTCCAGGTCGTTAGTATGACGATAAATTGAAACTCAGTGATATTTTTTATTCAATAAGGCTTTCGTAGTCTCTTTGAGACCGTTCGAAGTTACCGAATCGGAAAGTCGATTCGACTGGAAAAACTAGTAAGAAACTTGGTACTCGTTTCAAAATATTTTAAATGGTGTAGTGATTAAAATACTGATTGAGCGTAGCAGTATTGTGAGTTCAATCTCCATGCAGGACAATACTTTGTGCGATATATAAATTGCTGTTTTGTGTATTAATTGTTTCCATTGAATCCATTTTTTATAAAGTCCCCCGCATTACGAGGATTATTTTCTAAGTCCAGAACTAAGAAAATATTCCTCGTAATGGGAGGGACTTGTTGTCTTTTATTCTTTATTTTACTATATTTTAAAGTTATAAAATTCATGTAACAAATTATCATTAACTTTATAAAGATTGCTTTAAGTCAATTATTATTATTCCTGGAGCATTTGTTATTAACAATAATATATTGAGGTCAGCTTCCTAGTATAACTTTTTTAGTAAAATAACAATTTCACACAAAGCAATTATTCCTTGAACTCTGTGAGCTAAATACACATTTTTACATTAAGGGAAATATCTTGGACATTTGAATATACGGTCGCCTAAAACAACTATCATAGATAACTTCTGACTTTTTAAATCTAATATGCGTTTTCCTTTTTGATATCTCAGTTTAAGAAAACATTCATACATCTGAAGCAATCTAACGCGACACATAATATCAACAAGAATAATATTATACATAATGAACTGTACAGATGGCATAGCATGCGATGCCCATGCATTTAGTGATCCAAGTCCCCCGTAATATAAGTATTGCTATTCTATTGTCGGGCGTTGTGTTTTAAAAAAAAAATATAATATGCATTATTTATTATATTACATTGATACTTAAACTGCCTTAGGCGTTAGAATTTAGGTGCTTCAGTGATAACAGTCATTAAATCTGTAGTTTATCTCATGATATTTTCCTTTACCTTTAAAATAATCGCTTATTAATTTATTTATAATTTCATCATCATCATTCCTGCCCTTATCCAAATTACTTGAAGTCGAAGCAATGCAAGCATAAACCCTTGTTGTCAATGTAATTCTTGACATGTGGAATTTGTCCACAAGCACGAGTTGATGGTATTCGTAACCACTACCACACAGCATTTCTATTATTTTTATACCTTATACATTAATTCCATCATCGCAGATTATATAGGTCCAACTACTTCTAACCTTCTCCACAATGGGAATAATAGGACTAAAATTCATCTTGTATATCTTGCTGGTTAAATAATAAATAAATAATAAAAATAATTTATTTCTCTCAAAAGGTTACAGTGGTTTCTTAAATATACACAGTACACGATTTGTCTTAGTTTAACCTTGTGAGAGCTGGAGTCTGAAGTAGGTTCGAAACCTCTATGACAGATCTCCAGGCTCTCTTCTTTTTATGATACACAAAGATACTTAGTAGTTAAAATAAATTTATTAATATATACACGGCAACTTCAATATTGAGGTAATAAACTTAATCTTAGATTATTTAATTATGTGTGTGTGTGTGCTGTGTGTGGTGTGTGTGTGTGTGTGTGTGTATGTGTGTGTGTGTGTGTATGTGTGTGTGTGTGTGTGTATGTAATGGGTAGATATAGGGAAATTTGCATGTCCTACAATTAGTCGCGGTGGTGTAGTGGCAGCACGATTGGGCCGGAATCCCAATAGGCACGGGTTCGAATCCCGCTTGCGACATCATTTTTCATTTCGCAATCGGATTTTATAAATAATTAAGCATATTAAATGCTAAATTTCAGTAATTTAGATATAGGGTTTATTTCGAATTTTTTCTTCTCCTACATAGAATTTATGGCTCTTATATTTCTTACTAGTCTTTTGCTACATCCACGGGCAGGATAGGGGCGATTCTATTCTAACTTCATTAGCACAAGGAAAATTTAGGATTTAACTTTAATTAATTCTAAAGCGAAAAGTTAGTTATTGTTGATCTGTTTCTCATAGCTGCTAGCTGCGGTGACATGATTAGACTAAATAAAGAAGAAGAATTACGTTTGAATAATAGTACTTAAAGTCAATAATCCACTTACTCCTCTGGCAGACATGATCGATAACATTTATAAGATTTTATTGCTTATTATATAAAATATATGAGTATATATTTTTATCTAAGCACATGCTCGTGTATCGAATGCTCAAGAGAACGATATATTACAATGTATAGCCAGGTGTTACTTGCCCGTCTGGGCAGCTTACCACAAGGACTTGTTACCAGTGTTGAATACCAAACGCTGTCTCTCTGATAACTAAACAGACTATGCATTGCCCTATACGTATGATGAGATAGGAATCATAGACTATCAAAAAATAATAATAAAAAACCTATCAATTTCCCGTGGATGTTTTAAAAACTGGCTACGACTATATGAGAATGATTATATAAGAATGGACTTAAATGGGCTGATGGGTGAAAGCCGGTATAATATTTCTTCTTCTTCAATCCATATGAATGATGATACAGCGACGTGCGATCGTCGTCGAGTCCTTTTAAATTTCCTTTTTTAAATCGGAATTACTTAAAAATTTACATTGTTTTAGTAACTATTTAATACTGAATTAAATCTAAATGATTTCTTTCAGTATTAAGGCATATAAGAGCACTTATTTAATTTTACATTTCTATTGAAATTAATATAACCTTATCATCGGATTTAAATCTTTAATTTAAATCCCTTTAAATGATTTTATATACAATAGATTTAAGTATATCTAAAAACATATATAATGATAGTTCCCAAAATATTTTACCAAAATCCTAAAATCTAACGAAATTTAACCCCTAAATTTAGGCTTATGATATCAAGAAAAAGAAATGTCTGTACTTAAGAAATAATGTTTGAGTATCATATAAAAATCTAAGTAAATCAGATGAACAGGGCAGAGCAATCACTCAAGGATTACACGAACGATTGGGCAGAGGTCAATTCATTAGGGAGAAGCCACCAATTCTCTTCCCGGCAACGACACATAAAACAAATCCGAATCTCATTATTGGCTTTTATTGTTTTCTTGTTTTTGTTGAGATTTATCTACTGCTTATGTGAGTTTGTTAGTTTTTAGCTCAATGGTCAAGCGTGAATAATCTTACATTTCTACATTTGTACCTACTATCATTATTGTATATAACAAGAATTATTGTGTATTTTACAAATCATAATATTCTATATCTTGATTATGGATGTCGTAAAACAGACTAAGTGGCACAATATGCATATCACATTTATAAAAGAGAACTCGAACATAAACTGTATACAAATACGTACGGCCAGCGTCGTGTATTAGATTAATTACCCTCCTATTGCGGAAAAGGCTTTAGCCCAACACTGCACACTGGGACGTATATGAGGTAAGATGATCATGAATATTATCTACGCGATGATGAGATAAGAATACCCCCAAATGATTTCTGATATGAATATAAGTTAAAGTAGGAAAGTATTAGGTACACATTTTCAAGACTGATATGATAGATTGACTAGTTCTCCCGTGATCATGAACACTGATGAGTTTTCGAAACGACGAGAAATTGGAAATCATATACAAACGTGATACCCCCTACTTATTCGACGGAGTTTTAAAAATCGCCACAGGACTTCATCAGGAGATTAAACAACAGCTCCCATGAAAGGAGTGTAATAAACATAGCAGTGATAACAATCACTGTTAGTGCTAACCTTCTGTTAAACGTGAATTTTGATAGTAAATATAATCTACACTTTAAAAATCTGTTATCATCGTCATTCAGCCTTTCGCCGTCTTCTGCTGGACGTAAGCTTTCTTCATACTTCGTCACAAAATATCTACCTATGCCAACCGCATTCAAATATTCCTGGCAAACTTCACTAAATCGTCAGTCCATCTGATGGGGCGTCCTACAAATCTGAATCTAAGAATCTGTATACATAAGTTAAATAAAGCAACTATTTAAAGCGACATATAAAATTATCTTTATAAATTTATTTAGAGACACTAAAGAGTTAGTTAATGCCGTCAGCAATGAAATGTTACTTCACTAATGCGCTCACGGATTAAGTCTCGGTGCACTCGACAAAAGAAAGAACTTAGTACTTTAAATAAATTTATATTTGAACTAGTTGAAAATTATTTCAATGAACTTATTCGAGTTTTATTAAATAAACTTTTTAAGTGTTATAAAATTAAATAATGTATTATATTAGTTTTAATGTAACAAGTTTTAACTTCATTAGAGTTTTTATATTGCATTTAAAATCGCTATCTGGTAAAGATTTACATTGACTGGATACAGTTCCATTTAGTGTCATCTGGCCATCAATTACATACCTAAGGAGGATTAACGTCAAGCATAGCTGATCATAAAATGCAAATAACTTTTTAAATATCTACCATGCAACAAGATTATAAATTGGCGACAACAAAGAATTTTTAATTTCAGCAAGACGATAATAATAATAGGGTTAATATATTTAAATTAGAATTACTATATATTGATACTTCCGTGTGAATAAGAATACAATTCACCACTCCCTATCTTACCCGTGGGTGGATCGTACGAGATGACAAAGGGATATAAAAAACGCATATAACATCTATGCGAGAGAAGAAAAATTCGAAACAAAACCCTATATCAACACGTCTGACCAGCGTGGTATAGTAGGTCAATTATCCTCCTATTATGGAAGAGGCCCGAGCCCAACAGTGGGACATATATGTGCTGAGATGATGATAATGATGATGATGATATATTGATACGCGTGACGACGTAATAATAATGCAATCGTCGCCATCTCTTACTTGACTGGGACAGTCGTGAAAATCGCCTGGTTTATCTAAATTACTTAAATTTAGCATTTAATATGCTAGATCATTTTTAAATTCTTGTTTACAAGCGAAAAATAATACATGGGACTCAAGCCCAACGTCACGCGTAGGACTGGAAAGCACACCAATTGGAAATCTTTCCAATCGTATCACTTAGATAAGTGTGAGCTGTCGTATGACAATCATGTTGTAGCTCGTATTTCTTTTTTCGTTTTTTATGAAAGACTTGTGTTATCTACTCAAGAATATTAACACATGGTTGGTTTATGTTCAAAACTAATATTTATTTTAAAATAGTTCTTCTGTACGGTAATTCGAGTGTATATTTCTTTCCATCCTTAATATAATCATCTCAGCTCATATTCTTCCCGCTGCTGTGCTCGAGCCTCCTCCGTCTTCGGAGAGAAATTGACCTACTACACCACGCTGGTCAGACGTTTGTGGCCGGTAGTATTGTTTGTGTTTGATTTTGAGTTTTGCTTCTCTTGCATAGGATGTTATATGCATATTTTATCTCTTACACAGCTTTTATGATCACCCACGGGTAAGATAGAAGGATGGTGAATTGTATTCTTGCTCCGTCATTACATAAAAAACTAAAATATAACTTAATATAAATATATTATAAAAAAATCAAATTACTACATACAAATCATTCTCATATGATAATTGCTTATTCAATATATGAATTACATTTATTTATACTCAGTACTACAATAAATTTCTATAAGCTATAATGTTTCAGTAATTAAACTATTCGTGTTCATCAAACTACAAAGAAACAAATATCAATCAAAAACATAGATTAGAGTGTTCCATTTCACGATACGCAAAGAAATTATTACAAAGCAACATACACACGAAACCCCAAAAACAATTATTAATGCTATTAATAATAAAACTTCATTCATAAAAAGTTCCGTATACTAATGAAACTCTGTTAAATACTTATCCATGACTATTAAATCCCGTCCTTAAAGTTAGACCCATTCATAACTTGTTTAATTTCACTGTGAAGATCACGACTTGCCCCGGGTAATATGTTCCAGGTGAATATTTCACCCGGGTGCTCCGGCAACTTGAAGTTTCACCCTTTCTTTTTACCACTTGCTCAGGGTAAGACGTGAGTTTTAATATCGCAGGTGGCTCCCCGGCTATGCGCTGCGTTTTAATTTCACGGATAACGCTACCAACTTTTCGTGCTTAGTTTAGTTTTTAGTTCTACTTAGGTGGTGTACATAGCTACGCTCACAAACTAGAATCAATATTGTATTTTCTTTTCAAAGCATAAGTCACGCGATAGAAAAAGAAAACTTATTTCGAAGATAAGTGTCATATCATTTTAACTTGATATTCAAATCTGAATACAACTTTGTTTCGTTTTTCTAATTTAATTACTCAATGATCATGCTTTGCCTTTTTTCTTTTTGTTTGCTGGCAGGCTATAGTCTGAACACACGCTGTCCAATTCCGTCTCAAGCTTTTTTCTATGCGTCATGCATTTATGTGGTGATAAAACTCGGCCTATTAACGTGAATAAATTATATTCTGTAGCGTAAAACTACACAATAGATACACAAGACAATTTGAAATAAAAAAAAACCCTTATAATTGTTCCTTAATTGTTGAATGAGAGTTTATGACCATCATATCGACAATATTATCAAAAAATACCATGTATTTTGAAAATAACAACTATACAGTGCCACTTACATGTAATTATGTTACATTTCAAACGTTTTTATTTATAAGACAAGTATTTTATTTTGAATGTTTTAGTAGTTTTTATAGATAAAGACCGTTCTCCACATATCACAGTCCGGTACAGTAGTCCGATTTCTAACTGACTAGACGAATTATTTTGTATTAGACGTAGCTTCTAATACTACTGCCTTCACCATTTTCTCAAAGTTTAATTGCTATTATAATGCACTGCACTGGAAGTGGCGGTCTTCGGTGTAACAAGCGCGACCTTGTTGTATACAGCTTGCAAATCGAATCTGGGGTGTTATAATATGCAATTGAGTTTGCGAATTGAGAAAATTTCAGTGTGTTCAGACATTTCTGCCATACCTATTACTACTGCAATCAACCTTAAGGCTAACATACAGGCCCCGTTAAACTCTATTATATTAGTGGCGATGTGGTGCCTGCGGTTATCATAAGTATGCGTACTCTTATTTATTGGTTAATTAAACAGTTTTGCTTGATATTGCCTACTTGGCATGGGAGAGAAGTGGGATTATTCTAACTTCTCCTGTTTGTTTTCCTTTTCTAATTAAATTTGTTACGGGTTCCAAAACAATTCAAAGCATTTCTCGGATTTTCCTAAGGGTCAAACATTCATGTAATTTAAGGAAACCATTGAAGATCCCTGTTTACAGGAGTTGCAGTGGTAGGAACGACGTAATTCGAACCAATAGATAAAAGTCTAGGTTTTAACGGTACTGAAAACTGTCTATCAAATAATGTACCGAAATTTGACTCGACTTATTATTATACCATACCGGTAAGCAAAAGAACTCCAAAGCTAATAAGAAACGCCAAGTATCAGAATCTAACAGGAACAATCGAACTGGGGATCATTCTGCCAATTGCAGAGAGCCCGACCGCTTGGGAGTGAGGTTCTGAGATATCACAAGCACGAGGATAAAGAAGAGATAAAATTTGGACTATTGAGCACCGGATGATTAGGAACAATTAAGGATGTAACCGGATTATAATCAGATAGGTAGAAAATTGTTATGATAAGAGCAAATTTAAAGGTAGCTTATATTTTCTAAAAAAAAATATGATATTTATAACTGCTGACATTTAAAGAGCTGTATTTATTGGACGTCAATTTGAAATGGGAACAAAATCACGCGGGTAAGTAAATAGGGAATTATGTCGTCCATCGAGGACCCTAAGGGCTGCTAGGGGCAAATTCGATTTGCGACCCTCGAAGGGCGGTCCACATAAGTGTTTTAGTCCCATATCCTAAACTAAGGGTCTGTTTATGCAATCACAATTGTCGATACTAATGTCCGGATGCTCTCCAGAGATGAGATTACACAGAGCAATGTAATCATTTATTAATTGAGATAATTGGTTCTAATTGTTATCAAATATTAATTGAAATAACTATATTCAATGTACTATGGGCATTTTTAAACATTAACTAATCAAATAGCCACATTTGTATATTATAATAATAATAATAATAATTTGCTAAGCTCTGGCTTGCCTTAAACAGCTGATCAGAGAGGGGTCGCCAGAGCTATATGCTCGGGGGTGGAAGTGTCATTTTCAAGGGCATAATTACGGGGAAACCATGAGTTTATTTATCGCAGACTCAATGGTGAAACCGGCGCCGCACCGCTCGACACCCCTAGCCACTTACATCAATGTTGCCCTCTGTTGCCCGTATGACTTGTGTGTCTGTGGCGACTATTTAGGGGGCCCATTCAGTGAGTTGGCGAGTCACCGTCTGCCACCGTTCAGCTCTTAACATGGGTTTGAAGGCAGACGACAGTTATAAATTCATAGATTTAAGATGAACCAGTCCACTAAACACCCACTCCCATATTTCATATATTAGATACCATCATCATACAATAGTTTTACACTTACTGCTGGCATTCCACGTATGTTAAGTGCAGACGTGGAATGTCATCGGTAGGTGTCCCATCCCAATATTTAGATTAAATTTCTCCAAAGGCCTCTGCGTGTTGGATCCATATCCCCATGTAAGCCTCCCAAAGGACCGGGCATCTTCCCTATGGAAGATCCCGTGAATTAAAAGGAGATACAAAAATAATTTATTTATTGTCATACAGAATCTGATCACGTAAAATACATATTTCATATTACATTAATTAATTTCCCGTGTGGTGTCGGAATGAGAATACAATTCACCACTCCCTATTTTAGTGTTAGTTTATATCCAATACAGTATCTATTATTTATTACATCTTGACCCACTCTTTGATTTTAATTTCGTTCAGTAATTCAAAACATTAAATTATGGTAATTATTACAATATGACAATTTAGGAATATTAATATGATTTAAATCTAATGTATATACGACGACATTACAAAATACGTCTACACTGAGAAAGATTTCCTTATAAAGCTCAAAAAACATAAACATTTATATTAATTCCAAACGAAAAAACTGCCACACGTAACAATTTTTTGTTAGCATACCTATAAGTTTTTAGCCTAACATTTAAAATACTAAATCAACAAAAATAATACAAAGCTAAATTAATATTTGGTTATTTTTGTTTCAGCTTACTTAATATTATATAAAAGATAAACTATTAATGTGGGTCATATCTATACGATAAACAATTTATACAGATAACTATAAACGCTGACAACTTTCGGAATGATTTAATGATTTAAGCGTCTGTAACCGAACTAGGCTTTTGCCTGTACTTCGGCGATCAGTGCCAAACCCCCGAATGATATATATTAAATAAGTAAGTCCTGCGTGTGCAACTTTTTGGGATGATGTACAGAGAAAATAATCTAAAATACATCTATATATATATATATATATATATACATTGTGTGATTGTGTGTGTGCGTGTGTGCGTGCGTGCGCGTGTGTGTGTCTATATGAGTGCTTGCGTGCGTGGTTGTGTGCGTGCGTGTGTGTGTGTGTGAGTATGTATGAGTGTGTGTGCACATGTGTCATATTTATGCTGGTTTGTTGTATTATGTATGTACTTCTTTCTTTAAAAGTTCATGCTTTATTGGCATTTCAATTAATACATTTTTTTTTGCAGTCTAAAGCCTCTCTAACTCCTGGCGCTTGATGAGTGATGGTCTACTTTATGACTTGACAACGTGGCATTTACCCTGTCCCGCTCATCATGAATCGAGATTATCTCAGTACTATATACCAGCATCTGTATGCCAGGGTCATACAGCGCATTAGTGTTGGCGGTGTCTCTGAACTTCTGTAGCAAGCCTTTCTTGTGATGACTACATAGCTTTAGTAGTCGAGGCCATATATAGACTCTGCACAGAGACAATTAGTACAAGGTGTGTGTTAGCCGGACCTCTAGAGCTTTGAACTCCAAGGCGAGCTAAGCCCTGGCGGTTGGACGAGCCAGGGATTAACCCGCCATTCACAGAGAGGCCAACCGCGCGAGGGCCATACCCTGACAGTGAAAGCTGTCGAGGCGTCGACTCAAAATGGTACATCATAGGGTAACTCCCCAGATGGCTCGACATCTTGCCACCAGTAACCCGCCCATGGCCATGAGAGTCCATCCCACTTGTCACCATGGTTGGAACGGGCGAGATGTGGCCATACCTGCCTGCCTCAAAAAAATGGCTTGTTGGTAATAACACACCGTGTCAGAAGGCTGGATGATGGGAACGGGTAATAACCGGCTCAAAAATATTCTTGGACTAGTTACAACCTAAATAGATTTTCAGTACATTAAAACGACAAAATAAGACGATCAAATGAATATAAAAAAGTAACATATAACGTCAAGTCATCTAGAAAATTTCATGACTTCAATTTACTAAAAGAATTGGAAATGGGAACGGTTAAATAGAAAGAAAAAATACAACACAAGTATAGAGAAGTATCTCGCCCATTCGTCAATTTACGGAATGAACTCTCCAAGACAAATAGCTCACCAGTGTCTTGAGTCAGTAATAGCACAGATATACGGTGAAGATAAATGGAGGTCGAATTCCTTTCGAGAGAGCACAGAAATATCGGTTTGGTAATATTTATTGTGGTATAATATTGAATCAAGATGCAGTGAAATCAAATTAGTAGCTACTTCAACTCTAGTTATGAAATTAAGTTATATCATCCGCATTGAACGTTATTTGGAATTTTTCATAGTGGCAGTGGTGATATTGAAGTACTAGGTATCTCACAAATGAGGCAGATATTTTGAAGGTCCATCTTTATTCAGCCTATACATGTATATCCTACTACTAAGCACGGACCACATGCCACTATTCAAATCACTTGGTATATTTTTTTAATTATTAGAAGGCCATCTATTACTGGCAATTCGTGTTGTTAAGTTTTTTTACACCCACGAAATGATATTCCAGCTCCAATATCACATGGAGAATATTAACCTTAACATAGTTTAAATATACCTCTAAAAACAATCGCAGCAGGTCACGAATGCCTTCTGTAAAGATTATTATAAAAATGTATATATTTAGGAATTCATATTAAATGTCATTTTATAGAGGTTATCAGGTTCTCGGTGTTAATATTTTATTAAATCACGAAAAATTGGGTTTTCGCAAAAAAAAAATTAGAGAAATGTTTCAATGTTTTATATTACAAGTATATTTTTGCTCCTCGAGATAGATGTACGACCCCTTAAGAATCTACAGCTGAAAATGCTGGACTATCTATACTAATATTATAAAGAGAAAAGGTTTGTATGTATGTTTGTAATGAATTGGCTCAAAAAGTACTGGACCGATTTAAATAATTTTTTCACCATTTGAATACAACATTATCACTGATTATTATAGGCTATTTTAATTCTAAGAAAAATATAAGGATCCCTACTAAAATTACAATAATGTTACACAAGGTGTAAAAAAACGCCCATAAAATATCTTTCATCGCATGTGCTGCGAAAACTATTGATAATAGAACCAAAAATGTTCCACAATATTAAAGAACATATCAATATCTACAAAAAATGTCGCAATATCATGTGTCTAACTATTGTAGTTATGTCACTCCAACTACTTTTTAACATTTTAAAATTTAATAGATATTTCGACCATAATCAGACCAAGTTATTTATACCTTTGCCTTAATCCTTACCTAAATAAATGATTTCTCAAGCAAGGCTGTTTAAATACCTGTAAATAACTTTTTATTTTATTAAAGTCGGACACTCCATTCGAAAGATATTACGAGTTTAATAAAATTGAAATAAAATTAATTCGCCGCCGTGACGCGCCGGTGCAGCGGGAGCGGAGTGCAAGAGAGGGGCACATCTATGAAATAGGTAGCCGCGCGGCTCGCTCTGAGAAATTTAAGCCCTCCCACTATGTGTAATGGAACAAGACTTTCGGTTATGGAATTGCGAGACAATGTGATTGTAGCTACTATCATCACCAGCTCCGCGGCCGGACAGCTTGCTCACTTTCCGCGGATACCGACGGATTGTCCTATATCTTTTAAAAGATTACAGTTTCCTGTAAAGATATCATTTGCCCTTACGATAAATAAATCACAGGGACAAACTTTTTCTATGGTTGGCATCGATCTAAGAAAAGAGTGCTTTTCTCATGGCCAACTATATGTTGCACTTTCTCGAGTAGGGTCGCCTGAAAATCAATATGTTTTATTGCCATCTACAAATACCACTGCTAACATAGTGTATAGTGAAGTATTAAGGAAAAAATGGAAAATTAAAATAAAAATCTAATAACATTTAAAAGTCTTTAAAATAAAAGATGTACTTGAATAAAAAAATGATACACAAATAAAAAGAAACTACATTAAAATATTTATAAATACCCGATACGAAACGAAAAATGATGTCACAAGCGGGGTTCGAACCCGCACCTATTGGGAATCCGGCCCAACCGTGCTGCCACTTACACCATCGTGAACTATTTTAGGACATGCAAATTTCGAATCATATTATATCTTACGTCTTCAAGGTGACGTATGCCATCTATCGGACAATGTTTACACATTGTATAGATTTAATACTTCAAACTTTACAGTTAGAATTGTATTAAACGATGACACAACCTTGTTATTCAAATTACTGAAAATTTTTTTTTTTTTTTTTTTTTAGCATTTAATATGCTTAATTATTTATAAATACCCGATACGAAACGAAAAATGATGTCACAAGCGGGGTTCGAACCCGCACCTATTGGGAATCCGGCCCAACCGTGCTGCCACTTACACCATCGTGAACTATTTTAGGACATGCATGAAATTTGCATGTCCTAAAATAGTTCGAACCCCGCTTGTGACATCATTTTTCGTTTCGTATCGGGTATTTATAAATAATTAAGCATATTAAATGCTAAAAAATTTTCAGTAATTTACATTAAAATAAATAAAAAATATAAAACAAAAAGGAAAAATAAATGTAAAAAAAATTTTAGCACATAAGTCGGGGTGCTATATTTTTTATTCTATGAAATATGTGATAATCAGTACTTATACAGTAATAGTAGGTATATAATGTATCTAATTATTATTAGTATACCTATACTCTAAACCTCAGTGAAATGATTTTAAAAATTACCAGTTGATGTCATTTATTCTGTTTACTCATTTTGTTTTCAAACATCAACCCAAGGGAAGCCAGCGATACACTATTGCTAAATACATTATTATTTAGGTATATCCTGCATTTACTGTACGTTTATGCCAAAATGTTTAATAAATAAATGTTCACCCGTGCGAAGCCGGGTCGGGCCGCTAGTATTTTATAAATAGTAATTGTTTGCAGATCGATTTATCTTGCTATGTCATAAGGTTTTAATTAGATGATAAAATAAATTTTAATCGCTTTAGATTATGCTCATCTTTGGTGAGATTTTTAGATGAATTTTATATGATGTCAAATGTTTACTCGAGCATTACAAAATGGGAAATAGTTTTTTTTTTAATTTAATATTAATTGAGGTAAGGATATGATGGTGATGATGATTTATCACACCTTTAGTAAAGAGCTTAAATAATGATAATAATTTTCACATGTAATTAGTATAAGGCAGATATTAGACATGAAGCTAATGTACCTTTCTATCTTCAGATATAATCAAGGGCTTGGTTTCGAGAAAATAAAAACTACCAAGAGAATGAATAAGTATAAGTGTCTGCTTAAACTTTATGTATTTATTTGAGTAATATATTAACATCAAATTAAAGCTAAAAAAACTGTTCGCATCACAAATAGGTTTTACATTTTCACAAGATCGAACTGAAGTAATAAATAACAGAAGCCGTCAAAAGATCAATGGACCCTTTGTAGATGTTTTTTTTTCTGTTTGTCTTGTTTATTCCCTTCCATTCCCTCTTCAGTGGACTTCGTATTGTTATATTTTTATATTACAGAAAAAATAAATGGTAACCTATTTTTGGAAGTGAGTTAAACAAAAAATCTGTATCTATTAGTTTCTTTTACGTGATAGTTTCTTAGGCATGTTGTGATAACTTGGACTGGATAAGACGAAATACAAAACATTGTAATTAGTACTGAAAAAAAAAGAAAAATTGTTTACTAGGAACTTGTTATTATAACGGTGGTTTTGACAACAATACATTGCTAAGCAAACGCCATACGTAGCCACAATAACGTAGCCATCGACAATAAAGACCGGATTCTGGTCTCCCACTCGCACTGCATGAAGAGGTATATTGAGGGAGGTTTTATGGAGCTGCGGGCCGCTTCATCTGTCGCCCCGGGCGGATTTAGCGGAGTGTGATCAGACCATAGCCAGCAACAAAAAAAAAGCAAACGCCATACATCCAACCAAAAACAAACATGTTTGTAGCTGAAGCAAAAAAAATATGAAATTGTCTTTTAAATTTTACTTAAAATGTTAAAAATTCTTCTAACAACCTGATTACGAGCGAAAAAATATTGTCACACATGGGATGCGAATCCATGGCTATTGGAAATCCGTTCCAATTGTGCTACCACTTACACCAGCATTACCTGTTGTGTGACATTCAATTTTCGCTTCATATTATATTTTCGTCTTTAAAGGAAATGTGTGCCATTTACCAGCCAATGTTAACACATTATACAGTATATCTAATGTGCAAATATGTGTGGCAATCATTTTTGGCTCGTAATCAAGTTCTTATAAATAATCAAGCATGTTAAACGCTAAATTTCAGTAATTTGAATAACAGTGTCGTGTCATCGTTTAATACAATTCTGACTGTAAAGTTAGAGTATTAAATCTATATAATGTGTAAACATTGGCGGGTAGATGGCACACGTCTCCTTTACAGACGAAAATATAATACAAAGCGAACACATACATACATATCATCACGCCATATCCCTTGCAGGGTAGGCAGAGAGAACAGAGTGCCAGAGAACTCTATCTTTGCATACTTCGCTCGCTTCCTCAACATTCATAATTCTCTTCATACACGCTCGCCGGTTTCGGAGACTCTTGACTCCACCTTCCTTCAGTACATGACCGATCTGGTCTAGGTAGGTTAGTCTCGGTCTCCCTCGGTACCTACATCCTTCCACTTTCGCATTGTATATCTTCTTAACCAAAGAAAAATTGAATTTTTACAAAGCGAAAATTGAATTTTATACAACAGATCACGCTGGTGTAAGTGGCAGCACGATTGGAACGGATTTCGAATAGGCGTGGTTCGAATCCCATATGTGACAATCATTTTTTGCTAGTATTCAAGTGTTTTAAAAATAATCAAGCATGTTAAATGCTAAATTTTTGTAGTTTGAATTCTTCTAATATATTTTTTTTTAATTGTTTACAAAATTTCACACCTATTTAGATCTCTAGTCATTTGCCAACGAAGTCCACCACCACACTAGAATTATCACAGTAATGAAATTGATATTCATTTTGACGTGTATATTTTTGTTGGAAGTTTATGCTAAACAAGATTCGAATCCGCAACCATTATTATGAACTATCTCTACTTATATTACACTACCTATGTATACAATTTTAAATTAAAATAATCTTATCCGTAATGGAATATATAATCTAAAATTATTTTACTCGGTAAGCTCAAGCGCTTGCCAATTTAAATAATATAGAGCCTTTCCCATTAAAGCCTTTAACAGCATCTATCACGTGCTTATGAATATTTAAAACAGCCTTAAGTTTCAAACTTGCGCCTCCAATTTATTACAAACTTAGAATAATATTGTATCGATAATGTGCGAAGATGTTCCTACAGTTCTATCTATTGTACGTTGTTTGCTCTTGATCATTTTGGTAACTAAATACGTCGATATACAGAAATGATGAAATTTTAAATAATTTATTAACATTTAATCTACATGAGTAAGTATGTAAGTAAAAGCTATAAAATCATCAATGATAATACGTTTGCTAGGTGTTTTGTAATTCGAAGGTCCTACACCCGCAGTCGGCGGCGTCGCCGCGATGTTGAGCGAGAGGGCCAGCTGTACGAGGCGTACCGCAGTGCGCGTACCGCCTTTCGGCTGGCCATCCGGTCCGCCAAGGACGCAAGTTGGCAGGAGATGCTGGACGGTCTCGACCGTGACCCCTGGGGTCGCCCGTATCGCGCGTCGCTGAATAAGCTTCGCGCGCAGGGCCCCCCCCCTCACCGAGACCCTCCAGCCCGACCTCCTTCGTAGAGTGGTCGAGGAGCTGTTCCCGCGGCAGTCGGAGCACACGCCCCCGGTCATGGCTTCGCCAGATCACGACCGGGAGGCCGTCGAGAGTGTTCCGCCCGTGACGGAGTCGGAAGTGGGGGCAGCCGTGGCGAAGATTCGTTCCGCCACCACAGCCCCCGGCCCGGACGGAATCCCAGTCCGGGTGTTGACGTTGCTCCTCGAGCATCTCGAACCTCGCCTCAGGCGACTGTTCAACGCCTGTCTGACGTCTGGACAGTTCCCTGAGTGCTGGAAGGAAGGGAGGTTGGTTCTCCTGCCAAAGCCGGGACGGCCCCCGGATTCGCCGTCGGCCTACAGGCCCATTGTGCTTCTGGACGATGTGGGTAAGCTGCTGGAGCGTGTCCTCGCTGCCCGCATCGTCCAGCACCTGGAGGAGGTGGGGCCCGATCTGTCGGACGCTCAATTTGGGTTTCGGAGGGGGCGTTCGACCGTCGGGGCCCTGCTACGCCTGAGGCAGACGGCCGCGGAGGCTGTCGCCGGCAAAGGAGTGTTGTTGGCGGTGTCGTTGGACATCGCCAACGCCTTCAATAGTCTGCCATTCAGCTGCATCAGGGAGGCGCTCCGGTTCCATGGAGTGCCCCTGTACCTCAGGCGGCTGGTGGCAGACTATTTGGAGGGGCGCAGTGTTCTCTACGCGAGCCCCGCAGGGGACATTGTGCGGACGCCCATGTCGTGCGGTGTTCCGCAGGGGTCGGTTCTGGGGCCGACTCTGTGGGACATCGGGTACGACTGGGCGTTGAGAGGGAGTCTCCCCCCCGGGCTGAGCGTTATTTGCTATGCTGACGACACGCTCGTCACAGCCCGGGGCAGGACATTCGAAGAGGCGGCGAGCCTGGCCACTCTCGGCAGCGAGGAGATGGTCAGGCGAATCGAGGCGCTGGGGCTCAGGGTGGCCCTAAACAAGACGGAGGCCCTACTATTCCATGGGCCTCGTGTGAGGCTGCCCATCGGCGCCTCGTTAGTCGTCAACTCCATCCACATCAGTATCCAGGCCCATATGAGGTACTTGGGTCTGGTGCTCGACGGGCGATGGTGGTTCCGGGAGCATTTTCGCCAAATTGCTCCCCGGCTGGTCGGCGCGGCGTCCGCCCTTTCTCGGCTCATGCCGAATGTGGGCGGACCCAGTTTCGAGGGCCGACGGCTGTATGCGGGGGTGATCCGCTCAATGGCCATGTACGGCGCACCCGTGTGGGTGAGGGCTCTGACCGCCCAGCTCAGGGCGGTGCTGTGGAGGCCACAGCGAGCCATGGCGGTCAGAGCCATTCGCGGGTACCGCACGGTGTCGACAGAGGCGGCGTGCCTATTGGCCGGGACACCCCCGTGGGACCTAGAGGCGGAGATGCTCTCCGACCTCTACCGGCGGGTTACCTCAGTGCGCGACGAAGGTGGCTCCCCATCGTTGAGCGAGATAGCCACCTGGCGCGAGGACGCCCGCCGAGACGTCATCGCCCGTTGGGTTACGCGGCTGGAGAGGCCAAGACACGGTGTCGTTACCGTCGAGGCCCTCCGGCCCGTACTGATGGAATGGATGGAGCGGCGGCACGGAGTCCTCTCCTTTCGACTGGTGCAGGTATTGTCGGGGCACGGGTGTTTCGGTTTGTACCTGCACACGGTCGCGTATAGGGAGTGGACTCCGGCCTGCCACCATTGCAGCAGTGACGAGGACACGGCGAGACACACACTTGAGGTGTGTCCGAGTTGGGACGGGCAGCGCCGTGACCTCGTCGCTGTTATCGGTGCCGACCTGACGCTGCCGGCTGTCGCGAGGGCGATGGTCGACAGCGTCAGGAACTGGGACGCGGTCGCCGCCTTCTGCGAGGCTGTCATCTCGCAGAAGGAGACGGCGGAACGAGTCCGGGAGGATTCCCGTGACCCGGGCCGCCGTCAGCGGCCGGGGCGGCGCAGGCGCGAATACCTGCGCCTGATGCCGCCCTAACCGAGGCTTCGGGTGATCGGACCGGGGAATTGTCCGGTCACCCGACGTGAGGCCACCGCGTGAGGACGACGCCTTGACGGCGAAAGCTGTCGGGGCGTCGACAGGAGAGGAGCCCGAGAGGGCATACCGCCGAGCGGGCCACCGAAGACAAAAATCGGGTTCCGGTGGCCCGCTCGCACGGCGAAGAAGAGGTGCTTGCAGGGTGGGTCAATGGGGTTGCGCGCCGCCTCTTCCGTCACCCCGGACCGACTTGGCGGGGTGCGACGTCCATGGCCCACAGCAAAAAAAAAAAAAAAAAAAAGGTGTTTTGTAATTCTCTATACGTCATAATAGCTGTACTATATACTAAAGAAAGAAGATGTGTTGGCGAAAGGTCAGATTAAATACGCGTAACCATAGAGCATCATGCATATGAAGACTGTGATGAGTGTGAATGAAGCGATAGAGGTACATACCTATATCAGGATCGTAGCAATCCGTAGTCTCTGCATAACCTTCTGGGAAACAGGCGTGTGGTACGTATGTATACACTAAAATTGTGACGGGCTTGTGTCTTTACATTATAGTGGTTGAAGAAAAATTTATATTACAGTTATTTATTAAAACCAAAGAAGCATTTTTTTTTTAATTTTTGTTGTGTCTATATGAATGTATGTTGATACACAGATGACAAAAAACTACTGTATGAACTTGAATGAAACGAGTTTTGTTTTTGTGCGTGTTGCTTTAGAACCAACATTAAAAATGGAGTCATCTGCAATAAATTTACTTAAAATGTCCTTCTAATAAATAGATTTTGAATTGTTTACAGAATTTTGCTCTCATTTAAAAACGCTACTATATTTCATAATAATAAATTAACAGCTTTTTTCGAAAAGTAGCAGACATAACAACTATCATCATACAATTAAAAAAAGTGGTAGGATTACGCTGTTGACAGTTCTCTATTTACAGCCGCGGGCCTGTCCTACTCGTTCCTTACTCCCGCAGAAGATCGACGTCTGAGTAATGGCAATATGCTATTGTGCTTCGTTCGGTGAGCGAGAGAGCCGGAAGCCCAACTGGGTGGGTTTGGGGTTTGCATTGGTAAGCAGCGGCTTAGCTATACCCTTGGTATTGCGAAGGTCCATGAGCGACAGTGACACTTACCATCACGTATGTTGCTTTCTCGTTTGCCACCATAAGCAACAACAAACAACAAGGCAAGGAATCCCATACAGCCAAGGGTTTGTTTACAATGCTTGCAAGCTATGTTTTGTGCTAGGTCGAGAATGGCTCAACACTTCAAAGTATTTCATTTCTTTTATTTATGGCATTGACTAATTTATATGAGGCATACACTTTTGGATTTTCCAAATTATTTTATTCTTACACGTGGATATATCAATCTCATTCACAAAATAATAATTTTACTATAATCTTACTTAATTATGCTTGTTATTCGTCACGATTCAAATCTCAAATATAATATCTTATATACAGCCTCCATAAGACCTTGTAACTAGTTGCTACCGGTAACTAGTTAGTTAGTAACTTATAAGATTAATTTGATATTGAAGCTTTAGCTTTGAAACTTAAGGAAGATATAATTGTATACTTATTCATCTAAACATCTTATTAGATCCTTGCTTCTATGAATTAATTACATATTATTTCTGTTATTTCATCCTTGTATTATGTTATTAATATCAGTAATAATATTGTCACTATAACATTCATAATACATTATTGTGAATTTTTGTTATTACAATAGTTGTGATGACAGAGGCGACTGCACAGGATATTTGAAAGCTACTCTTAATATATTTTGGCGTACTTTATTTAAAGGTAACCTTTAAATACAAGGCTATGTTATATATTATAGCTTATAATGGCCTATCTGGCACAAGAAGACTCATCACATTTTTTTAAATAAAACCTGTAATTCCTGAGATTAATGCATTCAAATAAATAAATAAAAGGTTTTTAATAGTAAGTGATATATTATACAGAAAAGCAAGCAGTAACAAAGTAACAAATAGTCAAGTACAAGATCCAGGTCTCTATTTCAAAATTTTTCTCCCATTGTAAAACAAGTCCTTGGGAAGCAAATTGGTCTAGTATACCATGCTGATCGGATGGGTTGATGTTGGATACTATTTCTCTTATAATGATGTTATACGCTCAGTCCTCTATTATCACCAGGATAACACAGGAAAGGAAGGTGAGGACTATTATATTCTGACTCAGTCACCAAAAAAATAAATAAGATAATATATAATCACGTCTAAATAAGATTTTATATAACAAAACAAGGTATTGAGTGTCGTAAACCGCAGCAATAAATATACAAATGATGCCTTATTACATCAATTTTCACGGCGAAATAATGCCGTTGATAATAAAACATGTTTATTACAAGAGCGTCCTCTTCAAACAAGCCCAACGCAAATATTTCATGGAATTACGTCAAATAACACTTTTATCTACCAAAAATGTATTATTCTAATCACGTCGGCCCTTTATTTCTTGTAGAGCGTTGCTCTACAGTAATGTTAAAAGAAAACTAGAGAGATAGAAGCGTTGATCCCGCCCGAATTATGCCTCTTTCAAAAGTTTCCCTCTCACAATAAAATGGAGCGATAGAATATAAGAGGCATAATTTTGTTTTATTTTCCAGAAAAGTATATTTCTCGTTTTTATGATTTTTATTTATATATATATATATATATCTATATAAAAAAATAAACTAGCGTTAACCGCTGTTTCATGCAGGTAAATCGATATTTTTTTATTTAAAATATTTGTAAAAATATAATCCACCATTATTTAATTTACTCCATGTTTTATCTCAATACAGGTATATTGTAGGGCGGGTCTACGGGGTCTTGCGTCGCTTTTCCTGTCGCCCCGGACGGATTAGCGGGATTTGACGTACCGCAGCCCGCCGCCAAAAACAAAAATAAGTACAAACACCAGTAAATAATTGTAGTGAACATTACTTTACAATACATATGCTAGTAAATTATTGTAGTGGACTCTATTGTACAATACATAAACGAGAATTTTTTTTTGACGCAATTTTAATCTATTACTCCGTCATCACGCTGCACGCAAAGTGATGGAGTGAAATATAAATCCTTTCTTTCTCGTGGAAGCCATGGTAAAATAAGTACCACATATATTCCGATAACTTACGCGTTATATCATCCGTTACCTAATCCGTGTGGTGACGGAGTAAGAATACAATTTACCACCCCTATCTTACCCGTGGGTGATTGTAAGAGACGACTAAGGGATATAAAATGCATATAACATCTATGCAAGAGAAGGAAAACTCGAAACAAAATCCTATATCAACACGTCTGACCGGCGTAATATAGTTGGTCAAGTTCCCTTCCATTATGGAAGCCCGAGCCCAACAGTGGGACATATATTATGAGCGGAGATGAAGATAGGTACATACCTGACAGAAATTTCTCTTCTTGCCCATCTGGTTTTAATTTCGAGTCCAGAGCTTGTTACTGAAAATTCGTCAGTAAAATTTTGAAAAATAGAAGATACCTGAATAGCATCTTTTTACCCTCCTTAAGATTTAAACCCAGAACCCCACAGTACAGTAGCAATTTCGATACTGGACCAATATGATACACAAAATAAATGAAATATATTCACAAATACTAGTGAATTTCATAACTGCTGAATATGATCATCGAAAGTATTGGACGCATCGTTCTCATATTTTATCTCAATATTTTCGATTTTATTTAATTGATATAATGGATGAGAGGAGGATTATTTCATGGCAGAGATTTATGACAATATTCGAGCAAACTTTTACAAGCCAACCATAAATCCTATTATAGTTTTATTTTAATTAAATACTGGAAACGCATTTTTTTTTTATAGGAATCGTAAATTTTTGGTTAAAGAAGCACCAGGGGTAAAAAAAGTTTTAAAGTATTTTGGTATTATTTTAGCCATTACACTAACTTTTCTGTCGCATATCGATTTTTAGCGGCGTGATCTCGCAAATTAATTCATATATTTAAAAATCTTCCCTAAAATAGATATAGCTCAGTTGAAAAATCTAATATTCAACATCTCAGTGTCGCCACTTACATTCAGCACACCACAAGCTGCCTTGCGGTTTGTTGTTTTTCCTGTAAATCTTGTAATACATTTTTTATATCAATAGAACTTAGAACGTCATCTAATGTTTCTACAAGTTTTGCGTTAGTCTTATGGTCAGATAAGAACGGGTGCAAATTTTATTTTTATTATTATTATTTTATGAGATTTTTAAAAAAATACTGTTATCACGAAGTGCGATCGTCAATTGACAATTTAAAATATTTTGTTATTCTTCGTCATAAGACGGAAAATAATTTATAAAGTGGCATATTAAGCACTAAAATTGGTGCCGTATTATGCATAATAACAAAATTTCTATGTCGTGATGGAGTAAGAATAATTCACCTTTGCCTTACCCGTGAGTGATCGTAAGAGTCGACTAAGGGATATGAACGTATATAATATCTATGCAAGAGAAGGAATGTTCGAAACAAAACCTTATACTAACATGTCTAACCAGCGAGGTATAGTAGGTAAATTTTCTTTCCATTATGGAGGAGATTCGAGCCCAACAGTGGGACGTATTTAAGCTGGGATGATGATGATAATATATTAAAAATCCTTTTGAGAAGTAACATAATAGTATAGATAGATTGGCGATGGAAGTGATTCCTATCAGAAAGAATATATAGTTGTTTCATAATTCTGAACACGAACAAAAAGTTGTAACGTTAAATCCAATTGAATATTGATGAGATATTCCACTTAGGACCAGACATAATATCACTAAAAACTAGAACATTAATTCTACAAAAAAAAAACTAAAGTAAAAAACATTTTGAAATGGCGTGAACGTGTACGTATTATATATATATATAAATCAAACCCACTTTTACTAAAATTATAATACGGAGCATTTCGTCAACCCTTAATGTGTTGGCGAAATTTAATGCGTCGTTTGATTTGCCAGTTCATAGGTTGGCAGAATAAATTCACTTTAGGCACTTTTTAGGCACTCTGTTAAACCTTAATGTCAAGGATCTCATGAAAAAAGTGATTGGTAACATATTGTGTTACGCTTCTATTTTGTAAAAAGCTATGTAATTTTATTTGATGATCGTAAAGGGTAACTCAAAGTTAAAATAGCTTTATTTTATATATACTATACAGCTGCTTGATATCGTAAAAAAATAATGTAGAATAAATATTACAAAGTTGAAGTTTGTTTTTTGGCATCTACAGATATAATGCAATACGATGCGATTCTAAAAACTCTTATTTTATTAATATTTTATTTATCGTGAGAAATTTAAATATATAAGCGAAATAGTGTTTAAAATGATATCAAATCGAGCATTTTGCTCAAAACAGTGTAACACACACCAACGGTTCAGCGCAATCGCCGTTGTCATGACAACTGATGAGAAAACAAACATTGCGATTGATACGATTTGAATATAATTAATATTAATATTAGTATTAACGTACTGGTACAACGACCGCGTTTTAAAAAATAATAACATTAAATATATAAGCGCACAACTGGAGCTTCTGGCACAGCCGGTATTTAATAAAATTACCATGTGCGTATATACATACACATCATCACGCCATATCCCTTGCAGGGTAGGCAAAATAAAGTGTATTTTTATTGTTTATGGTGGTGAACGAGCAAGTAGCACTCCTGATGATAAGTGTTACTACCGCCTACTGGCGGACCTTTACCTTACCAGGAGTGCAGCTAGGCCGCTGCGTATCAATGCAAACCCCAAACCCACCCAGAAAGTTGGGCTGCTAGCTCTCTTTCTCTCTCATGGAACGAAGCGCAGCAGCACATTCGCGCAGCACAATAGCAATGGAGAGGGAATACGGTAGGTTCGTGGCTCTTTCGTCGTCCCAAACGGAACGGCTGGCGTTTGACGATCATAGCCTGCCACCAAAAAAAAGAGCAGATTGCCATAGCTCAGATGTCGATTTTCTGCGAGAATAAGTACTACCCCGAACGGACCGGCCCGCGGCTGTAGACAGAATACTGTCAACAGTGTGGTCCTATCAAATGTGATGTGTGTGTGTGTGAATAACAAACTGAAATACTGTATATTATAACTTATACCTTGTCTGTGATAGATTGTAAAATAAATATAAAAAATCAAGAATTATAAAAAAAGGCAGGCGCTCCATGAAAAAATAATTCTCTTCATAAATTATTTACGCTAGAAATCCGACCCGAAATACGATTATAAAAGCTCGAAGGATTATTATTTTCACTTTTTATAATAAAGAATTTAAAACTTGCCTCCATTGGACGACTATACGCCTTAACTTTTTTTATTTTAAAACAGCTTCAATTTTCAGAACAATGTTTGAGTTATGGAAATTAATATATGGCTGTTCAGATATCATCACAACCAAACAACCAAACCCTCACGTCAAAAGTTTTGACACGAACGTGTCTGCTTCATTTAATAACGCCATACATGAATTCGAACGTCAGCATATTCACATGCGTGACGTCATACGCGTTATTGGTTCGGTATTCGGCTTTCGGCTCTTTGCTTTAGGCTCTCAGCATAGCAAAAATATTGTGGCCAGTAAATTAAGTTTTATTTTAACTGTCAATTTATTAAATTTGAGTGACAAAAGTTTATCCATAGTTTATACGTTTCATAAAAATGGTTTTGCTATAATATGATGGCATTTTTATAGTTAGATACGCTACCCCAAATATCACGTCTTTTGGCTTATTGATGGAGTCACCGGTATCATATGCGTAATTTCAGTGCGTATATAGATAGCGTAACAGTAAAATTTTAAGATTTTATTTTAATAATATAATAACCGACACTATGAAATAGACCCTTGTTTCAATAGAAGACTTTACGAATAAAAAATTAATGGAGAAATTCGACTTGTTCGTTTTCCTCACCGTGGGAGTGGAATTAATAACATTCGGTACGATATGACAATACCTAGAAAACTCCATCATCTTTGCAGTTAAAATAGTGTAGATTTTTATTTTTAAAGGGCTTTAAAATTTGAAAACAGGAAACAGATTGGATTACATATTTAAGAACATTTTTAAAGAAAGTAGCTAATTCTTTTTTTTGCTCTTTAAAAATAAAATAAGCATTTTATAGCCCTATGTTATTTACAATTTTATACTATCTAAGTTTTTCCCTATATGAATTCAACTGCCCCAGCCACTCCTTACTTCAACCCTTACTTTTCTTTATATTTACATCATCATCGCAATATAATATTAGCTGCTTAATTTTGGCATCCATTTGTCGATAATTTTGGAATAAATATATTTTTACGAAATTTTACGCATTTCTCACAAAGTAAATACAAACGCGATAAAATCCGTAAAAACAGTTTCATTTCATAAGTATAATATTCACGTATCCATAAAAAATCGTTAGGATATCTTATGGAGATTTTATTGTAATACATGAATATTTAAAAGGCAATCTTAAAAGGCATTAAATATACATGTATATAGTTACTTATAAATGTAATGTAACACATATTACCTGATATATCCAATTACCTAACTGGCATCGTGTTGAGAACTAAGCTAAATCTTCCCAATGCCTCCTAAGGATAATACGTTGATGAAATTTATTCCGAGAGTGTGCTAAGATATGTGTTTTGGAGTCTCCCTTGACAAATTCTTACAGTATTTGCTGTTACGCTTATATTAGTATGACGTAATATAGATAAATAAGTTCGAGTTTTTTTATTTTGTAAAGATATTTTTTTACGTACTTTATAGTTATAATGGTAGGGTGATACTTTTAACAGTTTGCTGTCGATAGCCGCGGGCTGGTCCGTTCTAGGTAAAGCATCACGCTCTCGCAGAAAATCGACCTCTGAGCAGTAACAGTGTACTGTTACGCTTCGTTTGGTGAGCGAGAGAGTCGACAGCTCAACTTTCGGGGTGGATTATGATTGGTAGGCAGCTGCCTCGCTATATTCCTGGTATTGCAAAGGTCCATGAGCGGCAGTAACACTTACCATCAGGTGTGCTACTTGCTCGTTTGCCACCGGAAGTTTAAAAAGAAAATTTAGATTTTGTGATAGGTAGTAACACAGAAATAATAAAATGATTACCACCCACTATCATTACAATAGCTTATCGTAAAAGCTTACTTGCAAGCAGATAAGATCTCTACTATAGAAGAAAATCTCGAAATAAAATACTATAACCACCAATTTGACCAACGTGTTGTAATAGATCAATTTCACTCCAATTCATAAGAAGGCTCAAGCCAAACAGTGGACTTATAGGCGTTAAGATCATCATGTTGATGGTGATGATACATATAATATCTGATGACGCAATATCGTATACAGATGAGTTCAAACTATGACATGTCTTTTGAATCGTTGACGGATCATCAGAACGGACAGAACATTTAAATTGTTGAAAAACGTGACTAAAATATATATAATACGCACGTAACATCTATTTAAGAGAATGAAAACGCGTAATAAAACCCTTTAACTGGTAAAATTCATCTGACCAAAGTAAAGTAAATTTAGCTTCTTTTAATCTACTTAGTCCACAAGATTACTCTAGTAATCTTGAGCCCAGCACTGCGACTTATATGAATGATATGATGAAGTAGAAATAAAACAATTTTTACCGATTTGATATTCGGTTTCCTAAAAATTTAAAATCCGTAAAAATTGTTTTATTTCATATGCGTAATACTCGCGTAATAATTAAAAAATCATTCAGTTAATAAGTTTTCAATAATAAAACTTCAATTATTTAATCTCTCACGTTGAAAACTAAACGTGATTTATTCCAAGTCCGACCCACCTGCTGGCCTTTTTATTCCTACCCCTTAATTAAACGTTAGAGGTTCAGGAATTAGAGTGTTGCGGTCCAAAGAACTTTGCTTTTCATAACTTCTTTAATTTTACCCCGGATTTGCTTCCGTTGAATATTCTGACGTTACTTTATGCAAGTGCGAATAAAGTTTTATGGATATTTCCATGCGTCATTTTCTTTTAAGTTTTTTTCATGAGATTTTACCTGATGAATGTCCCTATTGTGTAAGTTTTATTACACTATTAACTATTCAATACTGTGAGAATACAATGGGTTAATACACTTTTCCTTGATGGTGGTGTCCTTAAAACTTACTAACTCAAAACCAGAAGAGCGGATAGTAACAGCTTCCAAGAAAATACTTCTACGTTTATTATGCTCCATTCTATAAAAAAAAAGCTTTTAATTTTTGATATTGGTGAATTCAATTAAACTTTCAGATTTATAATAAAATCATTTGGTTAGCACAGCATGGCTAACAAGATTTTGATTATATCCAAGCCGTCAATAAGTATTCTATAAAATATAGGAGTTTATAAACATACAAACTTAGTACAATAATTTTTGAATTATACAAAAAAAATTCAAGCTCAGGAATCGAGCCCACATCTCTAGGTACAAGAGGTCGATATTTAAATACATCGTCTGTGTAATTATCAGTCTTATATATTGATACTAAATTGTTTAAAGAAAGATTCATTGAAAATGTTAAATGTGATAGATAAGTACTTGTGATTAAAATTTGAATATTCCATGAGTTGAATTGGCTCTCCATCACTATCTCTAGGTAGAGTCGAAATCGAAATGTATTAAAAAAGCGGATGTGTGCCCCGGCCGTGACTCACTCAGGAGGTTCGTGATAAATAGAACCTTATTAGGATTCCGAACGGAGCCACGATGATAGAGGTCACGGCGGACTCTAACAAGTATCCTTTTGAGAATGATCCGAGAACAGATATTACGACATTTACGATGTAACCTGAATTGCTTAGTAAGTACTTTTATTTCAGCTAACTTGATTACAGATATATTTATAAGTTACTGGTAATTCGAAATTAATAGTTTTTCTAATTAAGAGATGTCCTAATTTGTAAATGAATATGCCTTTATTTTAGAGAATCCATCCATCAGACTATACACGTCCATTTTTGGACATAGACCAAGCTAAAGCAATGCTACTATCACAATGCTTAACAAGGGTTTTGCGATTGACAGACGAACGCTACCGCTCATTCTTCTGGTGATTCTTAGCTATTTTTTTTTATTGCTGATGGTGGCAAACGAGCAAGCAGCACACCTGGTGGTGAGTGTTACTGCTACCCATTGACTTTATTAGGCCGCTGCCTACCAATAATACCCCAAACCTACCCAGACAGTTGGCTGCCAGCTCTCTCACTCACCGAATGAAGCACAGCAACATATTGACATTATCGGACGTCGATTTTCTGCGTGTGTGTGGTACTACCCCCAACACTATAAAAATGTTCAGTGGTACTTTTTGGAGTAAGTTCAAATACCAACTATTATTACCAAAACGCCAAAGCCAAGCATGATAATTATGCCATTATCCCCTCTATGTAGGAAGATCAATATTCAGCAGTCGACAATGATGAAGTGATAGATGGATATCCTGTTAAAAATACAAAAACTAAATACAATAAATCCAAATTACCTGAACGGAAATCTAATTAAAGCACGCTCATGGCATTCTCAAATAAAATACAAGCTATTTGCAAATTGTAGAGAATGAGGGTAGTCGGTATCGAAAGTTTCACGTTTGATATACGTAGCCACTTTGTACGCGTAGGCTTTGTTCAGCCATTGACGGCCGTAACAAATTAACAGATTCATTTCGTTATTTATTGCTCAAAATTTCGTGGAACTGGTATTAATTCCAAATGTTGCAGATATGTAGTTAGTTTTGGGCTTCGTATGAGTTTCGATTCCTAATTAAGGTGTGCTTTTATTGTTACTTTAGTTGTATTGTGTTTATCTGAATTTAATTGACGATATTCTAATTTCTCAACTAGTATACTGATATCGCTCGCATAGCAATAAGATATGAATTTATTTATTGCTACTCCTTGCTTTCCCGTAGGAGTCATACAAATTTGTTGAGAGATCATCTGGACCATGGACAATAGTGTACTTCAAATTAATTTGAATAACAAAGTTTTATAATCATTTAATACAATTCTAACTGCAAAGTTTGAAATATTAAGCCTACACAATGTGTAAACATTGTCGGGTAGATGGCGCGCGTCACCTTAAAGACGTAAATATGATACGAAGCGGAATTTGAATGTCCTACAATAGTTCAAGGTGGTGTAAGTGGCAGCACGATTGGGCCGGACTCCCAATAGGTGCGGGTTCACGTTTCCTCCACCTATCGTTGGGAATCACGTTTGTGACATCATTTTTCGCTTCGTAATCGGGTTTTTATAAACTGTGTACTGATAAATGCAAAATGCCCGCCAATACTGGCAATTGTAGTAAAATCTTCTCCAATGATTCATTATAACATGATGGCATTGATATTCTATAGAGGAAACCTACTTCCAATAGGGGACGATGAAATAATAAATGATGTTAGTGAATTAAATAGCTCGTACCAGATTTTGTCTTTTCAACTACCAACCAGATAATTATCATTAATAATAATAATAATAATTTATTTAGTCAAAACATTACAAATTTACAATAATTTACTTAAGATATTTCCAGCATGTGTAACACTATTATAACTTAGTCTCGTAAACTAGGTCAAGCCTGTATCATACGAGACGAGGTTAATAAATATATATTTAAAAAGGAAAAGTCAATAGTATACTGAAGAAAAGTGAATAAAAATAAAAAAGAAAAATATGAATGTTATATTTAGATTATATAGTTAATAATAAGGATATAGTGAGTGCACGGGGTATGTGCGTGTGTGTGTGTCTGTGCGTGTGTGTGCGTGTGTGTGTGTGTGTATGTATTGGTGTGTATTGTGTGATTAGTGGTTGTATGTTTATGTTACACAGTGTATGTGAGTAATGATTCCGTATTTGAGTAATCCTGTTTTAGAAGCCAATCAGTTACTTTACTTTTTAGGTTGTGTTTGTTTAAATTAAGTATATGCAGTTCTTTGAGAATTTTTTGATAGATATGAATTGATATAACGTAATACTGATGTCTGGCAAAACATGTCTTATGTTTAAGACCTCGCGGATAATTTTTACGTTTGTTGGGATCGGCAAGAGGCATAGAACCATGTATTCTAAGCACTGAACGGAGTACGTACAACTGTCGAACGGTTAAGACCTTGCAGTCATTGTATAGTTGAGCTGTAGGATATCGGAATGGTTTATGGGTCATAACCTTTAAAACTGCCCTATGAGCTCTTTCTAATTTTAATAAAAGAGTTTTAGTAGCTCCGCCCCATACAGTTATACAATAACCAATAACTGATTGGCACAAAGCATAAAACACCATTCTCAAGGTGTCAAAGTCCGCTGATTCTCTTAAGGACTTAAAGATATAGATAATTCTCATTATCCGGCACGCAATAGAATCTATTTGCTTATCCCACCTTAACTCTTCATCTATTTCAACTCCAAGATACTTAATTTTATTAGCTCTCACAAGATTTGAACAAGAGCATGGTGTTAATGAACTAAGGCACCAATGTGCAGTAATTGAAAAATTTTGCGGTGGGTTGTTATTATGCCTAATACTAAAAGGAATATAGCAGGTTTTAGAGAAGTTAAGTGTCAAAAGATTAGCATGAAATCAGCTCATAACTTTTGACAGTGCGAATTCTGCCTTCGTCTTGACAACGTCCCAAGTCGGACCATATACAAGGATTGCGGTATCGTCAGCATACGTATAGATCTTACAATTTGGAAGTGTCATATTACAGAGGTCATTAATATAGATCTGGAAGAGTGTTGGACCTAATATGCTCCCTTGAGGGACACCGTACGTCACTTGTTCTTCGTCACTAAGATGAACGTCAATTTTTACTCTTTGAGTACGATTAGTCAAGTAATCTTTAAATAATTCTAGCGCTAGGCCACGCACACCTAATAACTCTAATTTAGAAACTAGCTTAGGAACAGAAACGGTATCAAAGGCTTTGGTTACGTCCATAAATATACCTAGACACTTAGTTCTACAGTCTAGTTTCTTAGCGACGAATTGAGTAAGGTCTATTATAGCATCCTCTGTTGATACCCCAGCCTTAAATCCATATTGATTATCAGCTATAATTTTATTTTTCTCTAAGTAGGACCTAAGACTTTTGCTAAGAATTTTTTCAAGAATTTTGGATAAGGAAGATAGGACTGATATAGGTCTGTAGTAATTTATGTGCACTCTGTTCCCCCCTTTGAAAATTGGATGAATTATTGCTTTTTTGAATGCAGCTGGAAAAACACCGGATTGGATACAAAGATTGCAGATATAAGTTATCGGAGCTACTAATGTTAGATAACAGTATTTGAGCAGAGATGAAGATATACCATCCCAACCCACAGCACAGTCATTACGTAATTGTAAGATAATCGCTTCTACTTCATGTTCATGAACTTCAAATAGGGCAAAAGAGTCAACAAGATTTCCATTTCTATGCACATAAATTTGGTCATTTTGTAATGAGTTTTGGTGTAATAGAATATCTGCAGCCAGATTCTGACCAACTCTGCTAAAAGTGGTACAAACTTTGTTAATAGAGGACACTGGATCATCACATATTTTTAAAAGTTCAATTGGACTAGAACACTCTTTACGAGTACCAATAATATTTTGAATTGTCCTCCAGAGAGCTTTAGGGTTATTTTTGTTTTTTTCAATTTCATTCATTTCATATGTTCTTTTTAATTTACGAAGTAGCATATTACAGAAATTTCGGTAACGCGTATAGGTTAGTTTTAGTATTAAGTTATTAGGAGATTTTCTAGTTTTCAAATGAAGATTGTCACGATTCTTAATGCATCTTAGTAAACCTGGGGTTATCCATGGTTTAATATTTCTTTCTTTCCTCGGAGTACTTATAAAGCGAGTTGAGTGTTTATCTATTATTTTTTTTATTTTAGTTATAAAAGCGTTTACAGCAATATTAGTGTCTTTTATCATATATATCTCATCAAAAGTTGTGTTTTCTAATTCCAAGTTAATAGCTTCGAGATTTATGCGTGGAATTAAACGATAATAATTACATTTTAGGTTAGTATTCTCTAACACCAATACGGTGGGCTTATGATCAGTGATAGAGGATTCAAGGATAAGTGTAGTGGCGGTTAATTTAGATTTTAAAATGACATGATCGATACATTTATCTAATCTGGTTGGGAAAAAATGAGTAGGAAATAAGCCATGAGATGCATTTAATATAAGATAATCAATGCTGTGGCAATCATTGTTACCTCGCTTGATATCTATGTTAAAATCGCCTACAACTGCAATATTAGCAAAATCAGATGAGTTAAGAAAAATATTATTTAAATCATTAAAAAAAGTATCAAAGTGATCAGTAGTGTTATAAGATGGAGAACGATAAATCGTCACAACTGCTAATTTATTGTCAACATGGCAAATAAGGCAGTTTGCATTTGTTATATTTGGTTCATAAATCATGACATTTAGCCCTATTTTTGTATAGATAATCACACCGTCGTTCTGATTTGATATAGTTTTAGTAAAGTGCGACTGGTAACCATTAAGAATTGGTACTGTGTAAACTTTACTCAACCAACATTCTGTCAGTGCGATAATGTCAAAATCTGATTTAGTTAAGCATAGTAACGCTAGTAGATCATTGTAGTTCTTATTAATACTTCGAATATTCATATGTAATATTTTAATATTATTCTCAGAGTCATTAATATATTTATTGCATTCCTCTGGGTTGCAAGAGAAAGAGTTACCTATATGAAGGGTGTCCAATATATTGTTAAAATAATTTGTTGAAGCCATTTATGTTTAAAGTTAATAAACCAAAAATACCAAAAAGAAATAATGCATTAAAGAGTACTGCATCACTGGTTTTTGCTGTGTATATTCTAAAGTCATTTAAAGTACGATTATTAGTTCTAAATTTGATACAAACGAGATAGTAAACTAGTAAAATATAGTAAGGTAAAATAAAATAATTAATTCGAAGCGTTAATAAATACTGCGTACCAGTAAGTCTAGATCCATTAAAAATATAATGATCTGCATATTTGAAGTAAAAACTAAGTAGCAGGTTTGAAATAATCATTATTTTACTTGGTATTATGAAGATTAATATAAATAGAAAGTAACGGATATCGTAAGAGATAATTTGTCTATTTATAATTATTTTTATTGAGAATATGTAATTAAGTATTGTATTAAGAGTATTGATCTGTGTATGTGTTAGCATATAAAATTGTGAAATAATAGTAATTGAATAAATGAATAGCCTAAATAATATAAATAAAATTATTTGCCTGAGCAGCTTTGAAAGGAAGTGTGGTTGTCACATTTTACTGTTACTAAGATCTTGAAGACAGCTTTCAGATTTTATAAGCACATGCTTATCACCAACGTTCTTTCGCAAAAATATATTTCCATTATTGACCCAACAGAATTTAAAGTGATTATTTTTAGCAAAAGTCCTAGATATATAAAAAAGTTTCTTCGTACTGGCAGGTAATTTTTCTACTATGTAGACTGGTTCGCGTGTGCCAGATAAACCTATTATTTCGCTATTAATTTTACATTCCTTAGTTTTATTTTTGTTATATTCTCTTACTGCACTTAATAGTTTTTGTTTGGTTTGTACAGTTGTAAATTCTGATATTATGGGCCGAGAGGAAGATTTCGTAGAAGACTTACCCGATAGACGATAAAGATCTCTAAATTCGTTTTCGTGTATATGCACGTTAACTAAATCTCCAATACGTTTCACTGTTTTAATTAAATCATTGTTATTTTCGCCTTCTGATTGTGGAATATTATGAATTTCGATACTAGCGGGACGCGACATAATCTGCAAATCTATCACTTTTTTTTCTAGATTAACTATGTAATTTCTCTGTTCCACTCGCTCTTTCTTTAATTGATCAATCTCAGTTTTTAATTCTTCAAACTTGTGATTCATAAAATTCATAGATTTCTCAATCTCAGCATTTATTCTACATATCTCAGCGTTTGATTTTTGAATATAAATATTTTGAGATTTTATCTCACTTATATCAGTCATCAACTTGGAGATCATAGTAGTTTGTTCAGCGAACATCCGAGAGATATTGTTATCCTGTTCTTTTTTCCAAGTAGCAAATGTATCCTGAAGATCTTGCTGATACGGACCAGCAGCATTCTGAGGTGAGTTCACAGGTTTAGAACGCTTATTTTTGCTTTTAATATTATCAATCATTGATATTGTCGTATTTAAATCCTTTTCAGGTTGATTTTGAGTAAGATTACGTTGTTTTTGAAGTTTGGGTGGGGTACGTAGAGCACTCGCCATATTCGTTACAATTCGTGGAAGAAAAAAAAGAAAAATATTTTCTGCTTGAATTATGTACTAAATAAATCTTGAACTACCTTTAGAATAGATAGTTAGGTCCATAAAAGCTCCACCAAGAGATTTTAAGCCTGACTTAGGATTTGACCGTCTATTATAGATAAAAACGTTAAGTTGTTATTTTTAGGTCACAGTTTTGGATGCAAGTACGAGATAATTAATTCACAGTAACAATTATTCACAATAATAGCAATTAAACATGTTTTTCACGATATTGAAATATATAAATACAATATTATTTTAATTAGAAAATTGAACTCAAGGAATCAGTAGCCAGTTCCATAAGCACACGAGGGAAATACGGTAGGCTATAGGGCCCTATACCATTCACTATACCCAGGGAAATGAACGAGTTGTGATCAGATCACAGTACCACCAAAGAAAAAAACCAATTATATGAGATCCCCAAAACTGTATCTACAGTGGGACACACGTCTCCTCAAATGGAAATAAGCGGCGATAAGAAATCACTATTTCCAGGGAAATACTTTCCTATTGATGGCAACATAACATATTTATAATCTAAAATCACAGATTTATCTTGAATTTGTATTTGAATCTACTGCTATGCCTGGGAATCCAGCGTCAATAAGTCTTTCGTTCTTAAGTCGGTAGTCTCCTATATTTTAAAATTGTCCTCAATAGTATATCCATAAGTAATAATAATAATAATAATAATAATAATAATAATGCTGTGTGTGTGTGCAATATATGTGTAATATGTGTAATATATGATATATATATATGTGTAATACTGTGCCTGCAACGCTTGGGCTATGCCAATCCTAATGTACTCCTTTGGCATACTCAAGTGGACTCAAACTGAGCTAGACACTATAGATAGAAGAGTCCGCACACTAATGACAACATACAGGATGCATCACCCGCGTTCGTCTGTGATGAGGTTGTACATCCCGCGAAAGTGTGGGGGACGAGGCTTTCTAAATGCTAAGTCCCTCCATAATCGCGAGGTGTGCAACCTTAGAAATTATTTTTTACGGATGACAAAGGTGGTGCATCGTGATGTGGTCGCAGTAGATAGTGGACTCACCCCGCTGCGGTTGGCTAAGGAGAATTGGTGCAGTCCTATAGTACTAAGTACCAACGACCGCAAGGATGTATGGCAGAGCAAGGAGCTGCATGGCAGATTCTACAGGGCCCTAAATGGTCCCGAAGTAGACAGTTTAGCCTCGGTAGCCTGGCTACGTTTCGGTAATCTTTTCGGAGAGACTGAGGGTTTTGTCTGTGCAATTGCGGACGAAGTTATAATGACCAAGAACTACCGGAAATATATCTTGAGGGATGGCACAGCCGACATCTGTCGTGCATGCCACCGACCAGGTGAGTCCCTCAGGCATATCGTTTCCGGCTGTTCTAGTCTTTCTAACGGCGAGTACTTGCACAGACATAATCAAGTAGCCAGGATAATCCACCAGCAACTTGCTTTGCGGTACAAACTTGTCAACGTAGAAATGCCGTACTATAGGTATGTACCAGAAGCAGTTCTCGAAAATAGTCATGTCACATTGTACTGGGATCGATCTATCATCACTGATAGGACTGTTGTAGCCAACAAGCCTGATATCGTGGTGATAGATCGTATAGAGCGTCGTGCAATGATAGTCGACGTTACCGTTCCACATGACGAGAATCTCGTGAAGGCTGAGAAAGATAAACAAGTTAAATATCTGGACTTGGCTCACGAGATTGTCGATATGTGGGATGTGGACTCGGCGATCATTGTACCGATAGTTGTTTCGGTCAATGGCTTAATGGCTAAGAGCCTCGACCAACATCTCTCGAGGCTCGCGTTAGGTGGTTGGGTCAAGAGTCAGATGCAGAAGGCAGTTCTCCTCGACACGGCACGAATTGTGAGGAGGTTTCTCTCTCTGGATCCCTAACCACCGGTAGTTTGGTCCTTACACCCGCTGCCGGTGCTATACTATTTTTACTCTTTTAAATAGATTGTGTGTTTGTAGTTTTTTTTTTTTTTGTTTTGTTTTTTACTGTATATGTATGTGTGCGTGTTTGTTTATCCCTCTAATCTATTTAAAAATGTATAAATATGAAATAAAGAAATAAACGATAATAATAATGTTTATTACCAATAAAGTCATTACATAAAAATTACATAAACAAAGATTCCCAAACTAGGCAACAGAGCCTGTATCTTGGGATTCAGAGCACAAGTTGATGGTATGTAAGACATTTGATCCTAACTCGTAATAACAATAGGTAAGATATTTTAAATTTTAGAAAAAGACAATACAAAACATATAACTAAATAGACATCAACCTATGTGGATATGATGACATAAAGGTTGTGCAATACGTTAAGTGTGCGTGTGTGTGTTTGCGAGTGTGTATGTGTGAATGTACGAGTGTGTGTAAATACTGGTACGGGTGGCATTATTGTTACAAACAGTTTCACAGGTAGGGCGATTTATGTTCCAGAAGATTTTCTGTCGCCTCGTATGATAAGGTGAGTAACCAATTTGTAATCAGTTTTTTACATTTAGGTGCATTACAATTTAGGAGCGCACAGTGCCTGCACACATTATTGTAGGTGTTTGGTTGGGAGAATTTCGGGCTTCTGCGAGCAAGTGAAGAGTACCATTTCGGAGTTGGCATCCTGAATACTCGGCGTGCTGTAAGAGAGTCAAAGTCCTCGCGGTTTAAAAGTACCTTATGTGTTTTTACCGTAGCATTCAAAATATAAAGTTGTCTTACGCGAAGGACTTTGAATTCACCGTAAATGCTATCCGTGGAGTATCTGAAAGGCCTTTTCAGAATAACTTTTAATATGGCACGTTGGGCTATCTCAATTTTTATCATTTGGGTCTTGCAGGCACTACCCCATACCGTGATGCAATACTGAAGGACCGACTGACAAAGCGCTAGATATATTTGTCGCATTGTTTCAGGTGGCGTGCAGTCTCTAAGTTTCTTCACAAGGAATATCATTTTTCTTGCACGGTTAGCGAGAGAAGCGATTTGTTCGTTATAATTAATGTGTTCGTCAATTGTTACACCTAGATAATTTAGAGAGGTTGTGCGCTCTATTCGGGTGCAAGTACATCTATTGTAGTCCTGAGATTTGACGGAGCTGCAAGAGTGTAGTTTCAAATAAAAGTCATTGCTCGGGCCGCCGATACTAGTCTTTGAAAACGCAATGTATTTGGTTTTCTTGGCGTTTAGTGTTAATAAGTTGTTATCGAGCAATGAAGCAATGTCGGTTAATCCTTCCTCGGCAGTGCGATGTACCCGGTCCCAGGTTTCACCGTGGAAAACTATCACAGTATCGTCGGCGTAACTGATGATGTCTGCATCAACCAGAGTGCAATTTACAATGTCATTCATGTACATGGTAAAAAGAGGGGGCCCAAGGACACTGCCCTGCGGGACGCCATATTGGATCTCTAAATCACTGCTGGTGTAGGAGCCTACCTTTACGAACTGTTTACGCCCAATCAGATAACTCGCAAACCACTTTAGAGCCACTCCACGGATGCCCAGAGTCTCAAACTTCTTAAGAAGCAGGTGCACAGAGACGCTGTCGAATGCTTTTGCCAAATCTAGGAATATAGCTAGACATTTTTGTCCTGTTTCCACATGAGACGAAACCGTGTTTACAAGGAGGGTCACAGCGTCTTCAGTGGACCTGCCCTTTCGAAAACCAAATTGTTTGTCAGATATTACCTGATGCTTTGCCAAATAAGAGACCAGACGGGCGTTCACTATACTCTCTAACAGCTTAGATACTATATTTAATAAGGCTATGGGTCTGTAGTTATCTGGGTGGTTTTGGGCTCCCTTTTTGTGTATTGGAGTCACTGCAGCAGTTTTCCAGCACTCAGGAAAAACGCCAGTAGCTAAGCTGCAATTGTATATGTGCAGTAAGGGTGTTGAGATCGAGGGTAGACACTTTTTTAGTAGTGACATGGTGATCTTGTCAGGACCAGGTGCGCTGTGTGACTTAGACTGAGAGATAATTCTTGACAGTTCGTAGTAATCTGTTGGGACCATAAATAGAGAATCGAGGAAGCAAGCTGTAGATTTGTAAGCTGATACTAATGCATTTTGCGTGGTGTGATTTTTATTTAGTATCTCCTCAGCAAGTTTATTACCGACTGATACAAAGTGACGGTTACAGTCTTGTAGTGAATCATATGGACTATTTTTAACAATGTGCAGGAGATCAGAAGAATCGAAAGATTTAGATGATGGATAACAGATATTCTTAATTACCTTCCATAGCTCCTTTGTATCATTTTTGTTTTCCGTTAGTTGTTTATTGTAATATTCGTTCTTCGTTTTCTTAATCTGCTTATTACAGAAGTTACGATATCGTGTGTAAATTAAATGGCGTACTGGATCCCCAGGGTGATATCTAGCGTCTAGATGTAGTTTGTCCCTGTGACGTATGCATCTGAGGAGCCCTGTGGTAATCCAGGGCTTTATTTTAACCCAACTACGTCCCAACTTGACAGTTTTTGTGTGCTTGTGTAAAGAGGTCGCCACTATATTATTAAAAGCTTTTACAGCTAGATTCACGGAGGTCTCAGATGTAACTGAGGACCAGTCAGCGAGATTAATTTCAGTAGCCACGGCGTCCTCGTTGATTTTGTATTTGTGAATTATGTGAGGCTTTTTTTGTTTGGTATAAGACATGCAACCAATCACAATATCATGATCGGTAATAGATGAGTTACAGGTTAGACCAAAAGAGACTGTGGGAGATTTGATAAAAATGTGGTCCAAGCAAGACTTACCTCTTGTTGGCTTGGTGATAGCTGGGAGCAAACCATGAGACGCCATGAGACTCAAGAACGTCGCCACTTGTTGATCCGTATCTTCACATATATTTATGTTCATATCGCCTGTTATTATTATTGTCGAATACTGCTTCAGGGAATGAAGAGTAGAGTCCAATGAGTCAAAAAATGGCGTAAAATTTCTTGTTGACGGTGACCGGTAGATGCCAAGTATTATTGTGCTGTGATCAACTTCGATCAAGACAGTGTCAGCGTCCTCAATCTCAAGGGAGAGCCTTGAAGTTATCTGGGACTTTTTCGCATACATTACCACTCCACCATTTTTGTTTTTCTGTGACTTGGAGTGGAAACTTATATACCCTGGTATTTCGTCTATTATTTGACCATCGGAAAGCCAACACTCAGACAGAACTATCACATCTATATCAGCGTTTAAGAGTTGCAATGTTACAACAAATTTATCGAAATTACAATGAAAACTACGGATATTCAGTGCTAGCACCCTGAAATTGTACTCGTTGGCTTTTTTCAGGAAACTATGGCATAATTCAGCTGAGGTTGCTGTATGACACTTTATCGATACGACATCATCCAGCTCGTTTGCTATGTTAAGTAAAGCCATCTAGGTAAAATTTAAATAAAACAATGTCGTATCTCTTATTTTGAAGTGTCGTAATAAGAACAACAGAACCTTTTTTTATCTTGATATTAGTAAAAAAGCCATAATTATGTGAGTGTGTTAATAATGTGGTGTACGGATTGTGTTTACATGTGAAATTTTTAAGCGAGCCAGGTCTGCTGGTATTCATTAAGAAAAGTGAGGGTAGGATAGAATAAACTATTTCCAAACCAATGTAAGGTAGTATTGTAGGTGGTGGATATGTTTTGTAAATGTGTAATTGTTGTGCAATGTATGAGGTTAGAATATAATAAATAATTACAATTAACTCTTGTCTAACGAATTGAATTACAAGGCAATATAGTAGGGCATAATAAATTATAGATAAATGCAATTTTTGGTTCTTTAAAATACTTAAAATATAGGCGTGTTTAAATACCGAATTCTTCATGAAGTTGGTCTGGGCCCCCAGAAGTTGAGAAACCGTGCTTACCAACGAGATCTTCCATAGTCTTAATGCGAATGGCTGGGTTTCCTTCTCGCTTTCGCAAGTATACTGCGCCACCTTTGGCCCAACAGAATTTATAGTCTGCCGACTTAGCAAAACGCCTGGCAGAACGAAATAACTGTCTGTTTACAAGCGTCAGGCGCTCATTAATATACATAGTTGTAGGAGTGTCACCTACGCCTATATCAGCACTTGTAAGATTTCTCCTACTTTTCGCGGCTGCCAAGAATTCCTCGCAAGTTTGGCGACGAAGGAAACGGGCCACCAGAGGACGCTGTAAGCGGGGGGGTAGTCTGTCATTTGAGTCGGACGGAGCCACAGCCCTACGAGGCCCAACGCGAGTGACATAGTCCACATCCCTTGCATCCAATGAAACCCCGATTTTATTCGTGATAGTCTGTATGATATGCATTGGACTTTCACCAGAAATCTCGTTAATCCCATGAATTTCCACTTCATTACGAAGGCTGGCTTGGGCCCGCGAGTCTAATTCTTGTCTTAGTTCTTGTATTTTACTTCGATTTAACAATATCTCTTTTTCGTATTTTTCTACTTTGCATAGACGCGAGGTGAGCTCAGTAAATTTAATTTCCTGTTCATCTAGTCGCTGGGCGCAGTGTTTTACCAAGTCCGAGAGAACATTCATTTGAGACTTAACTTCGCCAATGTCACTGCGCAATAGCTTGATCTCTTCCATTATCGCAGTCATACAAGATTCCGTGGGCGAAGGGCTAGTGGGACTCGCTAGTTGTGTTATTATCGAGCGTACAGGTGTGTTGGTATTGTCTCTTTTTGGCTCTTTACAGCGGCAAAGCGGGCATAACCAGATTGAGTCATCAAGACTTTTTTTGTCAGTTGCATTTACGCATGCTAAATGAAATGTATTGAGACATTTCGTGCACTTAATGCAAGAAGTCTTACTACTAACGTTACGAATAGGTTTGGTGCACGCACCGCATTCTACGTGTGTCTTTACTTTATCCATGTGTATTGTTGTAATAATATAATAAGTTATAAGTTAGTTGTTCGAAGCGTCGATCGCACCTAGTAGCTGGCGTGTGAGGTACAAAGTTCAGCGCCCACTGTCGCTTGTCTGAGGGAGACGATTTATTTACAACGCGCAGCCCGTCTCTTTTACTCGCGGTGAGGTGGAGCCTACCTCAGCGCACGGCACTCTTGACCTTGTATTTTAATATTCGCCAGCGAAAAGATTCAGTATGGCACTTTGACACAAGCGGTCACGATGTTACGACCGAGAATAGTCTGAAGAACTAATAGCAAACTTTCACTTTTTATTGAACAAAACAAACGCGACCACACCGTTCTACTCCTCAACTTGCACTCACGTACAAGTACACGACTGCTTATCCATATTTCACTTTGAGCAAACGCCAAACACATTTGACTGGTATAATCTATCATGATCACCATACGTCAGGCAGAGAGCACATTTGAGATGTAAATAGTCCTACTTATACTGCTTTTTGCCAAATATCCAAACAAATTTATTCAGTAAAAAACGCGAGATCGATTTGGAACAAAGACTTGGGAGGGTTGCTGTAGAAAGGCGAAAAATCATCGCGCTCATATCCCGTATTAAATAACCAGGGGCGTAATAGTAAATTTCTATGTTTTTGTACAGTTATTTTGATATTTATTACAAATACAACGAATTTTCTTAAGGTTTCATGCATTCGATTGAAAAAGGGAAACCTTATAACATCACTCACTTATCAGTCAATTCTTCTGCCATAACCAATTTGCTCCGAATCTAATAGTCAACTTAGTTTAAAATTTCTTATTTATGATGCAAAGAGAAAAGATCACATAGGTCAAAATAATAAATTATGAACATTAAGGCTGTTTTTGAAGACAAAATAAGAAATTAAAAAAAAATTACAAGCATGTTGTGTGGCATGTCATATGAAATTGCTTCTAAAAATGTTTTCTTATAAAATGTATTGTTCTAAAGCTATGCGACTACGTATTCAACCAACCATTACCTTGCTCACAGGTATTGTAAATATAAGAGCTTTACATCGAAACTGGTCACCTTCCCAAGGAGAGTTGACATCATGCAGGTAATAGGTCATTAAACTATTACCAACACTTTTGCAATATGTATGATAGAAGAAGTGTACAAATTGAGTCAACCATAAAGTAATTGAAATAAGAGCAGAATGATAATGAATTGTTTTAAAGTTAAGAAATAGTTAGAAAATTGGTTATTATTGTCTTCAAAACCATCGCAATTAAGATTAGAAAAAATAATGTATGAAAACCAATTTCTTTTATTTCTGAAAGACTAAGGAGTTAAAATTAATTTTGCAAGGAACTTTACAAATATAGAACTAACGGACACAAATTACATCTAGAACAACAATTTGTGATGATTTGGGAATCGAATCACGACATTTGGCACGGTAGAACGTTATCTTAACCTCTACGCCGTTTCTGCAGCCGGCTACACATCTGACAATCTTTACGTATTACGGATTACAGGAAAGCCGGCCAAAACTCTATTTTCTGTCTTCTCGGACCTCCTCCAAATCTCCTTTTTAGTGGTAGGATCACGCTGTTGACAGTATTCTATTATATTTTCAGCCGCAGGTGGGTCTGTCAGAGGTAGTACGATACTCTCTCTGAAGATCGACGTCTGAATAATGGTTATGTGCTATTGCGCATCGTTCGGTGAGCGAGAGAGCCCGAAGTCCAACTGGGTGGGTTTGGGATTTGTATTGGTTGGCAGCAGCCTAGCTATACCCAGGAGGTAGTAACACTTACCACCAGGTATGCTGCTTGCTCGTTTGCCACCATAAGCGATAAAAAAATCTAGAAAATTATGATCTAAATATTTTAAACATATCATGGTAAATATAACGTACGACTAGCGTGTGGTATAACTAGAGAAATTTCTCTCCTCTTTTAGGGGAGGCTTGAGTCCAACAACGGAACGTATCTAAGCTGGATGAAAAAACATTTAATTTTATGTTTTTCCTATTTAATTATATTATGGCAATACCTCTGTTTCTTTATAAAACTATTTAAAAAGGTCTTACGCATTTAGAAACTTTCTATATCGTGTAAGATGGCAGGGAAACTTTCGTGGTTCGACTCTGATTTGGTCGATTTTATTCTCAACTCGTGACCACACTTGAAACACGCCATCTATGTAGTTAACATATAATATATAACAGCAATTAATATATAATAGTATCATAAATAATATAAGAGCGCCATTAATGTACACTAAGTACAAAATATGGGTGGATGAACTTACCGAACTAGTTATGGGTACTCGCGGTACTTAAGGTATATAGGTCACGGCGTACACTTGATATTCGTGTCAACTCATTGTGTGAAAATTACTCTACGATTTAAAAATTCATTTGTTCCATATTACCTATAATCACAGTGTACTGACGGGTTAATATCTAATAATTTAATTCTAATAATCATACACATTATATCTGAAGTCTATTTATGTCGGGCCGTGAGATCGGCTTTATTCCTTCATTAAATTCCATGTTTTACAATTCATTTTAGCGCTCGTCGTGCCGGGTAATGACGATAAATATACTCATGATCTAAAAATATAACATGTTTCATAAATTTATAATCATCGAAAAATTTACGTGGAAATGGATACGTCTATTTTTCGTCATAGTTATTTCGTCGATGGATATAGAAACTTTGTATTGAGCTTCAAAGTGTGATTTCTACAAAAATTTTAAAGAATGTAATGTCTGAATTTCCTAGTGAACGTTCACTAGTTTTATTATAATTCCTTTCTATTAATTTAATAACTACGAACATTCCAGCCTCCTTCCAAAGAGTATGGAAATACATTTAATTCATTCCCTCCATGCATTTTGTTTCAAACTTGCCTCCATTATAGTAAAATTTACAGCGCAGATGGCGTAGTGGTAATTGGTAATGGGTTCGATTCCTACTCAGGACAATACTTTATGTGATCCACAAAGTGTTGTTCTGAGTCTGGGTGTAATTTATTTACTTCTGTATTGGTCTTGTACAACACTTATAAGAATGAAGATAGTAATTTGTTCCATGCTGCATTATAGCGCGGTAAATATACCGATTACATTTTAAAAACTAAATAAAACGGATATCATCGATATTGCAAAACGGAGAATTTTATTTTCAATATTTATATATTACGATGAAGTTTAATTAATAGCACAGACGAGAGGAAGATTAAATCATTGCTGGATTTTATGAAAATACTCGATTGAAAATTCTCAAGTTTTTATCATTTATCGAGATTAAGGATTTCCTATTGAAATGTGGAGTTGGATTTTTATAAAATACCGGCAATTGCTGAGTTAATGAAATAACGTATGGTATTATTTTAAACTTTAATCTATTTTAATATTACTATATGTATTTTTTTCTGTGTGGTGATGGATTAAGAATACATTTTACCACCCCCCTTTCTTATACTTGGGTGATCGTAAAAGACGACTAAGGGATATAAAACACATATACCGTCTATGCAAGAGAAGGAAAACTCGAAACAAACCCCTATAACTAACACGTTTGACCAGCGTGGTATAGTAGGTCAATTTCCCTCCCATTATGCAGGAGGCTCGAGCCCAACAGTGAGACATATATGAGCTGAGATGATGATGATGTATTTGAATATAAAACATCATTGCATAAATGTTATTAAGGAATTTAAATTAACTATGCTCGCTGTTTCGGTTCGTTAAGTTAGAATTTATCAATATTTTTTTCTTTCTCTCCCTCGGCAACCATACTTTTGGGTTAATTAAGAAATATTTCAAAGTATAACCTGCTGGATGAACCACTAAAGTTAAGGAACTGGTTTCTGTGATCTGCACAATAGATGAAGGTGAGAAATTCAGCAGGTTATTGCCTTATGCCTCACTTTCATGGCACCAGATAATTTGAGTAGAGTGTATCCACTTACATAACTTAGCCAAAACACGGCTTTGGCGTACTATAATAGCGCGAGTATCTGTCAATTTCAATACTTAAGTGGACAGTCACTTTATGGTACGTTAGCGTAACATAGCAAGCTCGCCATGATAAGTCATGCGTTACCTTTCACTTCTAGCAGCCTTTTTTCTTCTCAACTTTTAATTTTTAACCAAGTTTTGTTCATACATATTTGGATGGATATATGTATGAACGATGTGTATTATTAATTTGAATCATAATTAAACATTGAAGTAATGAGAGATTTTTTTATAATAAACAAAATTATCTCTGAATTAAGGCACTACCTCATATTACGGTGGACTTTACAAACATATAATTAACGGATACAAATTACATCCACACTCGGAACAACAATTTTTGCATCATGTAAAATGTTATCCTGACTCTTGATATGATAGATTTGTATCCAGCGTGGTATCGTAGGTCAATTTCTCTACCATTACGGAGGAGGCTCAAGCCGAACAGTGGGACTGGGATATATGAGCTGAGATGATAATGAATTTTACCATACTGCAGATTACATTCTGGGAATTAAAATTATGTCGTTCATTTTTTTAAGACGACACCCTGGACTAAAGTAATAGGTCTTTGTATTACGGGGAACTTTACAAATACATAATTAGCAGACAAAAATTATAGCTAAACTTAGAACAACAGTTGAAATCAACAGTGGATCAAACACACACCTATGCAGCAATTGAACAACAGTGGCTCGGTAGGTATTTTAGATTCTAAACCATCCGTATAGTCAAATTAGTTTTTTTTTTTTAAATAATTAACGCAGAGTTAATGCTGTGAAAGAGCTTTATAATGATCTGAGCCAACTATATCTGATACCATTTTGGTCAACAATTACATTCCCAAGGAGGGTTGACGTCAGCCAGGCCGCTGGTTATAAAATTATTGCCAATAACTTTTACAGTATGTATTATGAAAAAAGAGTAGGTACATATTGTATCGACCCCAAGCAATTGGGATAAGAGTAGGAGAATGATGAATGAATTTGGAGTTAATAATTTAAGCTGCTCGAAATTAAAATTAATTCGAACACATCAAACTTCGCTAGCTGTCATATATGAAGCATACCCAATTGTTTCATAACGTCTTAGTACCATCAAAACTCGTAGCGAATTGAAACTTGGAAATAATAATGACAATAACAAGACCGCGTATGTTTCGTAACTGATGTTTAATATATTTTGCTGGCGGCACACTCGCTTGTATCTTGTTAATGCATCATTGAAATTTAGGCATTTCTCGTTATATCACGCGCCAACCGTTACGTAAGGGCTGTCAAACTTTATTCATTTAATGTCAATTTATTAAACGTATTTCACATAAGCACACAACAATAAAGACCATTGCTATCAATGGTGGATGGAGATATAATATGACATACTATGCAGTTACACGACATCTGGAATGGTTTTGCAAGGGGCTATATGTTATTACACGTCACGTCACGGTCACATCTGAACAGTGTGGTATAGTAGATCGATTTCCCTCCCATTATGGAAAAAGCTCGTGCCGAACAATGGAACATACATATATGAACTGAGATTATACCGATGTAGTGATTTTTTAAACTTTGTTTGTACACAGTTTTAATCTAATGCCAGGATGTTGCCGTGGAAAAAAACTGTTTTTACCCAATAATTGGACATATATGGATTGAAAATATGAATTTTGGTAATACGAGAGTTGTATGCTATGAATGAATTGTTTTTTAGTAAATTGTATGTTTCGGTTTTTTCAAATAAAACATTCTGCAGTAAGATTTCAGTCTTTATATATCAGAGGACGTTACAAATATACAATTAACGAATACAAATTACACCCAGACTCGGAACAACAAAGCATTAGCCACTAGGATCACTATCTATACTTGAAGTAACATTTTATTTGAAATAAAACTACTTTTACGGATTCTATCACGTTTGTATTTGATTTATAATTTCCCGACGCTTCGAACACGTTACAGTGATCATGGTCACGGGAGGACTGAGGTGTCTTACGTCCAATATGTCATTGTTATTACAGAAATTTATTTATATCTACCCTATAAGATATTAAATTTTGACCCACATTTTTATACAAAATTAATACAATTCATTGCCAGTACAAAAAGAGAATGATTCTATATATTCAGCTACTACCGGATCGGAACGCGGCCTCTCTGAGAAAGATCCGGCGAGAAAACTCAGGAGGCATGATACTAATTTTTATTATTGAATTTTTGAGTGGCGGCCTACTTTATCTTACTAAAATTAATTAAATTAAAATTTTAACTATTATTGTGGGTCAAATCTATACAATAAGTGCTCACAGTGTCTTGTAGTCTTGTGGTGGTTTTCTTAGTTTTATTTTTAATTAAGTGAATAACAGGATCCCAGCTTGATGATAATACCCAGCCATCCTCCCTATTGAAATTTTTATGTTTTTTGATTTCAATAGCCTCGCGAACCATTCTAGGCAGGTATCGTTGTTCTTTTGCGAGGATTTGTGGTTTATCAAACCTGATGTAATGGCGGGCGCGGTCCTGACTATGCTCACAGACTGCAGACTTAGTGTGACGGCGGTGTTTCACATCAGCTATATGTTCTCCTTGATCCGAGTTCTTACAGATCTCTTTGTTTGGCCTATATAAGAGAGACCACAGTCACAGTCTAATTTATAAACTCCTGCATCCTGTAGAGGGATCTGGCACTTGACAGATGGTAAGAACTGACTAATCCTCTTCAGTGGCTTAAAATAGGTTTTTATAGAAGAAGATATAGAATTTACATATTGGACGTAAGACAACTCAGTCCTCCCGTGACCATGATCACTGTAAAGTGTTCGAAACGTCGGGAAATTATAAATCAAATACAAACGCGATAGAATCCGTAACAGTAGTTTTATTTCAAATGTGTAATACTCGCGTAAACATTAGAAGTCATTATGTAACATTTTATTTCAAGTAGATTATAAATGTTATTTAAAAAAATATATTATATTCTCTCTTCAGGTAGTTCCTATTTGTGAAAACGTTAATTTATTTATCTAGTTACAGAACATTAGGTCACTACTTGAATTGTATTATTACGTATTCGTGATGAATAGGAATAAAGATTAAAATTATCATCACCTCTTACCTTTCTCAAGGATATTATAAAAATCCGTTAAAGAATATAACAATAACTTAACTAAATATAAAAACTACATAAATAGAGTGGCGTTTAAAATACCGACTAGCCAAGATCTGTGGATTCGATTCCCAATCAGGACAATATTTTGAACGATCCACAAGATGTTGCCCTGAGTTTGTGTATAATTTAGGTTTGACTGTAATGTTTGGTTGTAAAGACAGGCAATGCAAGGAGTATTTTATTTTTGTTATCTTTGAAAAAGAAATAAAATTATGATTTTAAAGACCACCGTATTTTTTTTTATTGCTTATGGTGGCAAACCAGCAAACAGCACGCCTGATGGTAAGGGTCACTGCTTCCCATGGACCCCTGCAATACCAAAGCTAGGCCGCTGCCCTTCAATAGAAACCCAAACCCGCCCTAGTTGGGCTTCCGGCTCTCTCGCTCATTGAACGAAGCGCAGTAGCACATTGACTTTACTCAGACGTCGATCTCCTGCGAGAGTGTGGTCCTACTTAATAGTGGTAGGACCACGCTGTTGACAGTTTTCTGTCGACAGGTCCGTCTGGGGTAGTACCACACTCTCGCAGAAGATCGACATCTGAGCAATAGCAATGTGCTGTTGCGCTTCGTTCGGTGAGCGAGAGAGCCGGAAGCTCAACTGGGTTGGTTTGGAGTTTACATTGGTAGACAGCGATATAGCTATACTCCTGGTATAGCAAAGACCCATGGGCGGCAGTAACTCTTACCATTAGGTGTGCTGCTTGCTTGTTTGTCACCAAAAGCTATAAAAAAAAATTCTACCGCGGCTGTAGACAGAGAACTGTCAACAGTGTGGTCCTTCAACTATTAAATAATACAAGATTAAGTAATAGTATAGTTTTAAATAAATAAATAAATAAATACATGATTTTTTTTTTCTTTTTTTTTTTGTGTGTGTGCAAGCATTAAAACTGGCAAAAATATAAACCAAAGTGTCTGGCTAATATGGTCTAGTATACTATGTATTTTTTTTCATCTATTAAAGGCTCGTGCTTATTAATGAGAAGGAAAACTTTATTATCAATTTAATTTATATACTCCCTCTGCTTGGCTTAGCCTCCTCCACAATAGAAGTGAAATCAACCTACCATACCACACTGATCAGACGAGTTAGTATAGTTTTATTTCGAGTTTTCCTTCTCTAACACAGATGTATAAGTACACCTTATCCCTTAGTAATATTTTACTATAGCCACGTGTAAGATACATAGGCGGTGATACAATTCACTCCGTTACCACACAGAAGGAGGGAGGCAGTTATATTTTGATTTATATTTTCGATTTTTCCGTTTAGTGTTGAAATAATTTTATTCTTCGTCTTTTAGGTGTTATTTGTTGATTATCACATCTTCCAAATATTTCGGGACAATATATTTTTTTAGGGCCAAACATTAAAAAAAGGCCGTCTATTATCTACCCCACCTAGGTAAGGGGACATAGAAGAACGACATGAGTCCCACAATCTACCATATTTTACCATCTACTTAAAACCACTTACCACATATAATGTTGTCAGTATTATATTATTATTAATAAAAATAAAAAGCCCACTCAGAATTTCACTTATCTTACAAATAAGCTTTAAATAACTTTTAATGTAACCGTAATAAAAAAATATTAGCGGCAGCCCTAACGTTAGGGTTATCACAGCGGGGACACGTACGCGTTAGTATGCGACTCGACTCGCCGGCCCAGATGGCGCCACGGACGCCTCGACTCGAGTTGCACCGTGCGAGCAAAACTGAACCTTTCATATTGGCTTTGTATCATTAAACTTAAGCTCATCTTCATCCCGTTATAATCGTGCGAGTTCGCGGCGCGGAATAAATTTGGAGGCTTTGAAGTTCAATGAAAGCCTGTTATATGTTATTGGGATATACAACGCCTGTCTCTAAAGTGGGATTAGCTTAATGTTATTACACTTGAGGTTATTTTAAACTTAGTTACCATCCGCAGTTTCACTCGTATTAATATAAACATTTGTATAAAATGTGTAAAAGTAGTTATATTTCAATACTCACATAACCAACACAAATCATCACATTTATGTCGTCAACTCCAAATAAAGTCGTCTCCAAATAAAAAATAAACGTGCGTGCGTGCAAAGTACACATGTCACAAGTGAAACTACTTGGATAAACTAATTTTTAATTTTCGTTTACATAGAACAAACAATAGCGTGTATTTTCTCGATCTGCCTTTCTCTCTCGCTCTCTCCCTTCTCTCGCTCCATGGCTATGTGCGTCATGCTACGTTCATCCTATCTTACTTTCTCTCAATCTTCTCGTTAGCTTTCTCTCAGCTTTCGCTTCATGGCACTGTGCGTGATGACATTCGCTCTATCTCACTCTCTCTCTCTTAATCTTTCTCACTCGCTTGCTCCCTATTCTCGCTCCATGGCTATGTGCTTCTGCTACGTTCGCTCTTTCTCACTCTCTCTCAATCGGTCTCAATTGCTCTCTCCCTCTTCTACACAAAAGCGTCCCACAGTTTCGTGTTAGTTTATTGCGTTCTATCTGTAAAAATGTTACTCTCATGCGTGCAAAGAAATTTCATTGCAAAAATACAAAAAGAAAAATCTATACGTAATTAGTTTAGAAAACAGTTCTCTCCACCGAGGGAGTACACCTAACGTTAAAGAATATCGTATCAGAATAAAAACTCAATTTTCAAAACAGGGTTCATTCTGGTCGTTGTTTGCAAATAGTTTCAAATTACACGCGAAAATTGTTCTTCGAAAAAGTTTTGGTGAACACCAAACCTTTATTAGATATAATGGCAAACGGAAACGCGGGTATACAGATTATTAACGGTTTTATAAAATATTTTTATTATTTCCATAGTCTGGTTAGTTGAAAAAGAAAAAAAATACTGATATAGCATTAAACTTTTTTTTATTGTTTATGGTAACAAACGAGCAAGCAGCACATCCGATGGTAAGTGCTCTATGGACCTTTGACTATACCAGGGATACAGCTAGGTTACTGCTTACCAATTAAAAATCACAAATCCAACCAGAAAGTTGAACTGCTGGCTCTCTCATTCACCGAACGAAACGCAACATCGCATTGGCAGTGGCTTAGACGTCGATTTTCTGCGAGAGTGTGGTGCTACCCCGGAAGGATAGACCCGCGGCTATAAACAGAAAACTGTCAATAGAATGATCCTTCCACTATAGTTTAATTGATTCGATAACGACACAGTAGACATAGGATAGAGTAATAAACGTTGGGATGGCTGTGTGCACCTTTAATTAACTAAAATTGTTATCTTCATGATTCAGCCTCTTTAGTCGTCCTTTTGGACATAGGCCTCTCTCTGCTTTCACAATAGCTGTTCTTGGCAAGCTATTTACTGATAGCATCATGGTCTTGCGTTTTCCAAGAGAGAGTTATTGGTCACTCTTTAAGTGAGAGTCTTTACGATTTAGCTGATTTTTACGATTTTCACGTACAAGTAAGGAATGGCGACAATTCCATTCTTATCCCGTCGCAACACGCCGAACTAAAATATATTTTTTTTATTATTTTATGTGTTAAAAGGAACGATATCCTATTGGAATTTCAATGAACTATGTAGCAGAAGTCTTTCTTTGTACAGTTACGATGCTCTTTCAAAGCTATATGTTTATGAAAATTTTAATTGTTAAGACTAACACTTAATCAACATATGTAGGTATATAACATTTGAGACTTTAAGATTTTTTTTTAAAAATAAGAATAGATACTATTCTGTAAAAATAGAGAGTATAAAAATATTTTATGAGATATGGGATTGAGTTTTGCATATTGATTTTATTTTATCATTGAAATCAAAAATTAGCACATTAAGTAGATGTAAAAGACGAAAAACTCGAAATAAAACCCTAACTAACACGTTTGACTAGCGTGGTGTAGTAAGTAAACTTCCCATCTACTGACGAAGAGGCTCGAGCCCAGCAGTGGGCATATGAGCTGATATGATGCAGTAGTCGATAACGTCTCACTTTTGTGGGCTGGCTTTAAAGAAATATTCTGAAAATCAATCCTTGTAAGAATGTATTTCTTCCTAATCGTGTAAAGGTGGTAATGAATTTTGCTTGTAAATTTACAGAACAGCACAAAAAAATAAAAATAATAGACAAATGAGCTGAACTTCTCGCCGAATCTTCTTAGTGACAATCATATTGATACAGTTTAAGGAAAATGCTAGATCAAGTACATTGAAAGTGCCTAGGTTAGAAAAACAGTATTATTGACTATAAAAAAGGAATATATTAATGAGCATGGGCAATGCAATCTCTGCTCTTCTGTGACTTTGGTATAAAAATATTTTAAATACATCTTATACAACTAATAATAGTGGTATTTTTAAACTTTTAAACAAGCGTATTAGCAGTTTGCTCATAATATAATCAAGCTAAGTTTAAGCGTATTTTGATAGCTCGACGAAATAACGAGCTGCGTACATATAAAGCTTAGCTGGTCATCACCCGTGCAACATAAACCCTATCTCGGACTCCGTAAACTGCATAAAGTTATAGCGACAGTATATCTTTTTTCTCATATATTATTCCCTTGGCCTACTCAGCGACATAGCGCTAGGGTAACCATATATTTCATCTTTTTTAGAGTCCTACTTTTTTAAAGCATGTTAAGACGGGTTAAAAATAGTGGTTTGTGGTTTAAGTAGTATATTGACCGTGACTCGTTAAGTTTAGTTAAAATAAAATTATAAGTATTCATGAATTTGGCGATTTTTAAATAAAACATTTATATGTTCTTATGCTATCCGTGTGGTGAAGGCAGAATATAATGATCATCACACCTTTGCCGTGATTGTAATTGAAGCTTAAGTGCAAGCAGATAAGATCACAGTAAGAAAAGGATAGCTTGAAATAAAACTATATACCAAACCAACGACTACCTTTGGTACAGTAAGTCAATTTCCTTCCCATTATGTAAGAGGCTAGAACTCAGCAGTAAGACGTATGAGCTGATATGATAGATGTTTTTATACATTATTTGCCACGTACTTAGTAGGACCACACTGTTGACAGTTTTCTGTCTACAGCACGGGCTGGTCTATCTTGGGTAGTACCACACTCGTGCAGAAAATCGACGTCTTGAGCAATGGAAATGTGCTATTGCACTTCGTTCGATGAGCGAGAGAGCCGGCATCTCAACTTTCTGGTTGGGAGTCGCAGCAATACTTACCATCAGGTGTACTGCTTGCTCGTTTACCAACATCAAAAATACTGGTTTTTTTTTATAAGTCTATCATCAAAAAATTTTGAATATTGATAGCACGCTCTGTACTACTAATTATTTAGCTAGAAAATTATGTAAATTATTATAAGATTTATAATAAAGAAATAATATATAAGCCTCGTGATTTTACCTCTATCCATCTATACAAGGTAGGCGCTATACTAACAACTGAAAGCTATAGGTTGGTGTGTTTGTATTAACGATCTTGTCATGAACTATTTTTGAACTTTAAGTTTTATTGTAAAAAAGCTTAATAATTGGATTTATAAATCTAATCAAAATTTTAAGACTATTAAAGTTTTATTGTCCACTGAATGAGGCATGTGTTTGAAAGTGGCAAGCTTTAGAATAGTATAAAATAAAACCAATCACCGTCCTTCATCATCCAGTAACATGGTCACCATTTTCGGCGCTCAATATCGCAAGTACCTAGTGACGTAAGTTTCGAGCCGAAAATGTCCATAAGCCATAACGTTGCAAATAAAACGAGGGCTCGAACCGCCCGAAATATACTGATATATAACATCCACACCGGCAATAATGGTTTGAATTTTTATTACAAATTATACTCGTATTTTACGCAGTTTGATAGGTTGCATAATTTCAATAGAGTTTACATGTGTCTTCGTGGACTAATAGGAGAATAAAACTTGAGATATTACTCGACTTTTCATCAGTCTCATAAAAGATTTACAAAATATTTGTTTTGGCTTATTGTTTTAATGATTGAACATATACCACTTAAGTTAAACACTGCATTGACTGAACAGATGCCGTATTAGTTTTAACCAATATTTAATTAACTAGAAAACCCAAACTGTGGGTTTGTCAAAGTCGATATAACGCAACAGATAAATCAGATAATAAAGCATAAAAATGTTTTTTGTGAAAAAACATATATATACATAGCAATTTTCATAATGATCGGTCAAGTAGTTTCTGAGTTTAGTGATGTCATATATATAAAACATCCTCTTTTATATATACAGTGACTTAATATATCTACCAGCATCATTCATTTGATTCTCACGTAGAACACTTTGTGCCATCTACAAATTGTTATTTGTGTGTTTGTTAAATTCCAAGGTTTATTTTCTTACTGCATTTGTCTTCATCAAATCGCCTAAAGCGATTATGGAATTATCCTCCATTTCGTAGATCTATTTTCAACAGTGATCGTCGATGGGATGATGGATGGATAAAATAGTAAGTAAAAAACCGTTTTCTGTGTGGTGACGGAGTAAGAATACAGTTCACCACCCCCTATATTACCTGTGGGTGATAGTAAGAGACGACTAAGTGATATAAAACGCATATAACATCTAAGCAAGAGAAGGAAAACACGAAACAAAGCCCTATACCAATACGTCTGACCAGCGTGGTATAGTAGGTTAATTTCCCTCCCATTATGGAGGAGGCTCGAGCCCAACAGTGGGATCTATATGAATTGAGGTGATGATGATATATTGAACTAAAAAAACAAAAGTGATAGAATATGTAAATATATTTTTGGTTCAAGAGAACATAATGGAGTTGTATACTATACAATAAAATTTTAGCGTTGCTAATTAAAATTTTAGTATTACTCCAAGAGACGGCTGCAAAAGAATGTGTTGACTGGTTAAAGGAGCGGTAATGTGTAGTTATAATTAGAGGTAATTTGCATATCACATACTGAAGGTGTCTAAATAAATGATGCAATTTATTGTAATAAAATACATGTAAAAGCTTAGAAATTAAATGCTTAAAAAACTAAATGAAGAGAAAATGAATGGTGAACAATTTTATTTCATATTTTACACAGAATATAGAAATCTTTTTTTTTATTATTGTTATTACTGCATATAATATTAATAAAAGTAATAAGAACATTTAAAATAATGCAATAGGTGAAAAAAATGTTCCAACTTACCATAAGCTTGCACATAAATGATACAGCGCTGTTTTCAGATAAAATAAACATTGAGTAAGTCGCCATGATACAGTGTTTTTAATATTCGTGGATTTTAATACTTTTCTCATTATTTTCAGTTTAAAAATACACCGGTTTCACCATACCTTCACATGGGGTCTACCATAAGAAGGTATAGTTTAAGTCGGTTGAGAAGTCACCACGAGAAGGGTAACAGTTTGATACAAATATCCGGATGACTGAGCCTAGGTAGGTATTTCTTTTAATAAATTATGTTTTTTTGTCATATGAATTGGGTATTAAAGAGTTGTTATAGAGTTACGGTTCCGGAAGGATATTTAGATACCAATAAAATACTGATGAATTATGATTTATATTCTTAATTGAAGTGGAAACTAAGGATTGAAATCGAATCTAAGAAAGGATCGAGTCTAAGAAAGAATTTAAGGAATCTCAGCTCTAAAGGGGTTAAACTCTAAAGGGGGGTCAAAAATTTGTATGAGAAGAAAAAGAAATACCTATTATCTTCAAATAAAATGATTTCAATTAAATACTCTTCAGTAAAAATATATAAATATAAATTTCATTATTTTTTTTTAAATTTTCTCATCAGGGTCTATCCAATCCATTTTCCTTATCAGGATAAAAATAGGACATAAATTTAGTGGCGATACTTTTATTTTATAATTTAATAAATTAAAAAGTAGCACAAATAGGTACGGGGAAGTATCTTAATTTTTTTATATAGATATTCACTAAAAATAATTATTCTGAAAGTCACTCCCTGGTGATTTTCAGAATAATTAGTAATGCTAATACCTAGTTTGAAGGGCCATAAGAGTGGTAAAATATATGACTTTTGCTCTGATTTTTCTCTCCGTTACACATGATTCCTACGCGGACGAAATGGCAGGCAAAAGCTGTATAATATTAGATGAAAAATTATACTTGTAAAGAAGTCGAAAAATATATTCGAGTAAATTAAGTTGGCAACTAAAGTAAATTTTGGACAAGGCAACGTATAGACCTAAAGTAATATAATATGAATATTTTTATAGTATCATATTTGCTCGAGGCAATGACGTCAGAATGGATCCAATGATTTAAAGAGAAGACCTACTCCTTTATAAAGGCTACTACCCATATAATACAATGTATACATTTATATTATAACGATGTAATATAAAAATGTTAAATCATATAGTATTATCATCATCATTTAGTTTTTCTTACGAATGCGGTGGCTGTGCTTATTATACCTAACAGTAGTGATTTCCCCGGAAAGAGCTGCTACCCACGCTCTCTGGTGAGACGCGTAGCTGATTTTTCCGATTCCACGGACAATTGGCTGTTGCCTATATTGAGTTTTAACTGATATAAGATACTATTTCTTAATCGGCTCTTGACAAAGCAGTGGCGGTTATCAAGGAGTTAAATATCGAAGGGAGTGGTTGTTATGCACTTCACCATGTCTCAGAAAACTTCTCATTCTCATATGTATTTGAAAGTCAATACCTATTATACTTCTGCGGTTAACAAAAATGAACTTGAAACGACTGAACCCCAGGCAGTTCTGGGCGGCTAGCGACGACAAAGACCGAGTTCCGGTGTCCCACTCGCACGGCGCGGAGAGGTACATTGTGATTTATTTGGGTTCTGGTTATGGGGTCACGCGCCGCTTCATCTGTTGCCTCGGACGGATTTAGCAGGATGTGACCAGACCATAGCCCGGCACAAAAAAAAAGACAATTTCGAGAGATGCTTTTAATTGTCTTGGGAATTCTAACAAATTTAATTAGAAAAGGTTAAAGAAAAGGAGTTGGTAAGATTAATTCTACTTTAAATAAACACAATCACAAAATATGATTGATGAAGAATAAAAATTTTGCCCGGTGATACTAAAAATTCAAATCAATCGTGTTTTTACGTTACACCCTGTGTAGTATTTATTTTACCGTATATATGAAAAAAATAATACGGACGGTTTTTACAAATGCTCAGTTTGCAATATACAGGCTATTCTATGAGATCTGATTTCAATAAAATAAATATTGATAATTATCAGAAATGCTTGCGTTATAATATTTAATTTCATTCCGTCCAAGTCGCAGGCATCAATTAATTTAATAACAATTTATCGAGTGTGATTACGAACCAAGAATATATCATCAATCTCTTTTTTCTGTGGATATTTCTCTGTAAAAGCTGACTAAGAGACGACCTTGATTTATGCGCGCTCATTGACTCTGTATATTATATATTGAGATACGTCGACCATAGATTTGTTACCAGCCAACTAATCAACTGTAATAGCACAAAAATTACCTTCATCTCTTACATTTATTAATTATTTATTCTTAACCTACTCGTATATATATACAGTGTTTAAATAAAGCGTACAATCTTTTAAGTTATAAGTTTATTATTATTTATCTTTTAAGTTACAAACCGGCGAGCGTGTATGAAGAGAATTATGAATGTTGAGGAAGCGAGTGAAGAATGCAAGGATAGAGTTCTCTGGCACTCTCTTCTCTCTGCCTATCCTGCAAGGGACATGGCGTGATGGTATGTATATATCTTTTAAGTTACTAACTAACCTATATTTTAGAGATTTAAAATAAAACTACTTTTACGGATTCTATCGCGTTTGTATTTGATTTTTAATTATTACGGGAGGACTAAGCTTTTAATAGCTGATATTGTAGCGTGTAGATATAAATTTCTGTAATAACGATGACTTTTGGACGTAAGACACCTTAGTCCTCCCGTGACCATGATCACTGTAAAGTGTTCGAAACGTCGGGAAATTATAAATCAAATACAAACGCGATAGAATCCGTAAAAGTAGTTTTATTTCAAATGTGTAAAACGCACGTAAACATCAGAATCCACTATATATTACAGGTTATTAAATATCATCAAATAAAATATTTTCTGAAAAATCTTATTAAATTGCTCAAATTATTCGAATTTAGCAATTAAGCATGCTAGGTTATTTATAAAAAAAACTTGTTTACAAGCGAAAATGACAGTAAGATGTGGGACTCGTACTTATACTACCTACTACCTATTATATTTTGGAAGATATCAGATTTGCATCTGATTTAGCCAAATCTTTATGGATTTAGCTAAATCGCAAAAAAAGGGCTTATTCTAATTCTAGCAAAGAAACCATTACTGTACAATTTACAAGAAAAACAACGCTGAATTTAAAATTACTTATAATATGTGATCTCAAGACTTGAAATTACAATATGAACTAAGCCTAACGCGGTAAACCTCTCCAAAAATATCGTTGAACAAAACCTTACTCTCACAAAAAAAACCTCTTCCAATTTACGGAACTGTAGCGGGCGGCGCGAGGCCCCGAAAGTACTGTTTTTGTACTAAAATTTGATGTTCTACCAAAATTAAGAAAGACGTATTCTTTCTGTAAAACGGCAAATAAGCAACAATGTTGTACGTAAAAATTTGGGTGTTTCACGGAAATTGTTAGGTAACAGCAAGCATGTACATAGCGGTACATTCAATGTTGAAAATAACGAATGATTAAAGGATATTTCATTTAACAGTAGAGAGGGAAATGGTTAATAATATTATTATCAAGAGTATTTAGTAAATTTCAATACAAATTCTACTGATTTAATTTATTATAAAGTAGAGTGTATAAGTGCCAATATATACTCACGCAATATGTGATACTTCGTTGACTATCAGTACTTGAAAATAAGGAAAAGAAAATAGAAAAAATAAAAACAGATAAAAGTAAAAAAAATATATATCTCAAATGATTCAGCCTTTCCGTGTGGTGACGGAGTAAGAATACTATTCACCACCCCATATCTTGCCTGTGGGTGATCGTACGAGACGACTAAGGGATATAAAACGCATATAACATCTATGCGAGAGAAGGAAAATTCGAAACAAAACCCTATACCAACACGTCTGACCAGCGCGTTATAGTAGGTTAATTTTCCTTCCATTACGGAGGAGGCCCAAGCCCAACAGTGGGACATTTATGGGCTGTGATCATGATGATGATGATGATTTAGCCATTATTATGGAACCGATAGTTATACATTTTTCACATAACGACACAGTATTACAATAACGTTACAACCCAGCGTAACTGTTTACGTTACAGAAAATGGTAACGTTTTTACTTTTTCTGTTTCATAGCGTACTTAAAGAAGTTCGACTTTAAAATATTAGTATTTCTCGTAAAATGATTGTCCAGCTTGACCATAGAACCCATTTCATGAACCAAATAAGTGCATTACGTAAACCAATTAGTGTGGTATTTATATCTTAATCGAGATATTTCAAAAAAAAAATACAAAAAAATAGGGTTGAAATTGAATAAAAATACTTTGTTATCATTTTATTAGTAGTGGCTTGAAATGACAGAAGTATAGCGTAAGACCCCATAGCCCAATGTATGTGTAAGCGGACCACTGCATTATGTAATATAAATAAGATGTCAGAGTCTGCTGAAAGGAGTGACAGCGATGGCCCTCCTTTGCCCGCTTATCTTTGTAAACAATCCTACCACCGAGTACTCTGTGGAGGTTTCCTTATTATTATTACCCGTTTCCCCTTCGGTGATTGCTTCAGTATGCAATATGTCACCTTAAATTAGTTCTCTATTATTATCATAATTTACCATTTTCACGTCTCCTATTAAACGTAGACTTCCCAAGTTTTCTATAAGAATCATTTAAATCGCCTACTGATAAAAAAAAACTTAAGAGAAGCGCTTTCGTCAATAATTTATATACACCAATTGCGATTGCCAAAATATCTGGTAATTCTTAGCATAGACCTATGTTTACTTAAAATAGGCTAATGCATTCTTCGATAGATAACCTGCTTGCTACTTTTATGTAACTGCTAAAATGCTCGTGGGTAAATGTTACTTCCCTGTGTTGGGTTAAAAATATAACGGGTCCTCATAAATCATCACAGTCGCTTAAAGGATTGGTAGACATATATAGACGTCAAGAAAACGAAACTGGTGGTTAGCCAAATGGTAAAGAAATGGGCAGATAATATAATAGGTTATGGTCCCGCGTGTCCAAACCATAAACTGTATTATAAAAAAAAAGATTGTCAGGGGGAGTTCTGATGTCCAATCAGAACTTTCTTAGAAATGCCTAGTTAGTGATTTTGGTACTAACTTGTATCCCCCTCGTGGGACTCCTATATACAAAAGTGGGCATCGTTAAGCTGATGGATGATTCAATTCATCACCTGCTATTTTATTTATCAGCTAAAATACACGTGTGTAAATCTTACTCAATTCCGAACACGTACGGCACCGCGTTCGTATTTCTTGCAAATGTCTGACGCTCCCAAACACCCGGCCTGTCCCAACTGCTTGCCTTTATTATCTGTTTATTACCGGCCTTTGGCCTGATATCAGTACATTTCGGACCTCGTAAGATGGAATAAGACTTGATATATTATTATATTTTATTACATAATACTGCGTTAATATTTGACTGTATATATAGTGCCTTAGTGTAGTTACAATACCGATATACTTTGTTTTGAGAGTTTTGTGTGTTCGATATCCATGCAGGACAATACTTTGTGAGACTCAAAAGTTGCTGTTCAAAATCTCGATGTAATTATGTATATTGTTTGCCGATGGTTTACTGTGTGAGATACAAGGAGCTTTCAGGAGTGGAAGGGGATGCATGGATCAAGTGTTCTGTCTGCGCAACATTGTGGAGAGGCATCTAGCTCTAGGTCAGAGGGTTTTCTGCAGATTTGTGGATCTGGAGAGAGCATTTGACAGGGTTGTACGAAAGGTACTTTGGGACATTTTACCGGAGTATGGTATTAACGGTAAACTACTAGAGACTGTACAGTCCAGTTACATGGGCTGTAGAGACTGTGTGCGGCTGAATGATGGAATGTCGCCTTGGCGTCAATATCGGCGTTAAGCAGGTGTGCGTTCTGTCAGCCAGTCTGTTTATCATATATCTGGATAAATCTCTCCAAAGGTTGAACGATATGAATGTGAGAGTCCAGATGGGCGACTTAGTGGTCATTGCTTTGCTTTATGCAGATGATGTAGTCCTGCTGCAATAGTCAGCGACTAACCTGCAGACCCTAGTCGACACAATGACGGAAGATTTTAAAAAAAGGGGTCTACGCGTGAATGTGAAAAAAACCAAAATAATGGTCTTTGAAAGAGATGAAGCCAGAACAGATGTAAGAGTAACAATAGGTAATGATGTACTAGAGCAAGTGGATGGATTTGTATATCTTGGACGTGGGTTTAGCCAAGATGGAAGGTACACCACTGATATAGAGCGAAGAGTGAATGCGGGAAATAGAGTGAACGGAGCGTTGGGGAAACTTCTCGGTAGCCACCACCTCAGCCAGAAGGCACGTGTATCAATACATAACCCAGTGCTTGTCCCAACATTACTGTATGGAAGCGAGAGTTGGGTATGCAGAAAAGAGTATGAAAGTAAAATTAATGCAGTTGAAATGCGATCTCTGCGGCAAATCTGTGGAGTTAGGCTGACCGACCGCATTCGTAACGACGACGTAAGAGAGCGAGTAGGTATGAAAGAGAGTATTGGTGTAAAGATACGAAAGGGAATGCTCCGATGGTTCGGACATGTGGAAAGAATGCAGGACGAACGTCTGGTTAAGAAGATATACAATGCGAAAGTGGAAGGATGTAGGTACCGGGGGAGACCGAGACTAACCTACTTAGACCAGATCAGTCATGTACTGAAGGAAGGTGGAGTCAAGAGTCTCCAAAACTGGCGAGCGTGTATGAAGAGAATTATGAATATTGAGGAAGCGAGTGAAGTATGCAAAGATAGAGTTCTCTGGCACTCTGTTCTCTCTGCCTACCCTGCAAGGGATATGGCGTGATGATATGTATGTATGTATGTTTGCTAAGTTATAAAGATTGATTCCATTACACAGTTTTATCTTTAAAAAAAAATCCTAATTATGTGTAGTTTTATGCTAACCAGGAGATTTTTGATTTTATTTTTCGTGTGATGACCTATTAAGAATATAAGTTACCACCCCCTATCATACTCGTGGATATCCTAAATGACAACTTAGGTATACAATATACAAATAACATTAATGTAAGTGAAGGAAAACTTGAAATAAAACTATAACTATAGTAATTAAACTCGTGATCGAGTTTCGCTTGTAGAATCAGGTACAGCAATGAGATTATTTAGATGTTTCGTAGTATATTTAAATACAAATGGTATACTGATGAAATCATCATTCTCCTACTCTTATCCCAATTACTTGGGGTCGATACAATATGTACTCTTCTTCCATTGTACATATTGTAAAAGTTAGTGGCAATAGTTTTATGACTTGCTGCCTGCCAGACGTCAACCATCCTTGGGAATGTATTGACCAAACGGCATCAGATGTAGTTGGCCCAGGTCGTTAAAAGGCTCGTAATCGTCTTTTAAGACATCCACGAGCAAAGTAAGGGTTGGTAGTATTCGTAGCCGCTACCACACAGCAGATATACTAATAAAATATGAATGTTTATATATTATATTAACATAATAAAGTTATGAACTGGTTATTTAAATAAAAGAAATATGAAATAATAGTTAGTGCCGCGGATTCGGTTCTCACACAAGACAAATACATTGTACGCTCTACAAATCGTTGTTCTGCGGGTGTATGTAATTTGTATCCGTTAATTATATGATTTATAAAGTCCTTTGCAAAACAACAATTAAAATCGTATTGCAGGGTTTATATATATATTTTTTGTTCCTTTTGGTAGCAAACGAGCAAGCAGCACACCTGGTCGACATATTGCCATTGCTTAGATGTCAATCTTCTGTGAGAGTGTGGTACTACTCCGGACGGACCGGCCCACGGCTGTAGATAGAACACTGTCAACAGCGTGGTCTTACCTCTACTATTTTTTTGTAAAATAATAAAAATAAAAAACACTATGAAAATTAAGAATCGAATTGGAATCGTCTTGATTACAGTACCATTCGATTATTCAATTCAAAATCAAATTCTCTGTGTTATTTTTAAACTTGATTAATAATTTGTTCGGACATGTGGAAAGAATGCCGAACGAACGTCTGATTAAAAAGATATACAATGCGAAAGTGGAAGGAGGAGGAGAAGTGGTAGGTACCGAGGGAGACCGAGACTAACCTACCTAGACCAGATCGGTCATGTACTGAAGGAAGGTGGAGTCAAGAGTCTCCGAAACCGACGAGCATGTATGAAGAGAATTATGAATGTTGAGGAAGCGAGTAAAGTATGCAGAGATAGAGTTCTCTGGCACTCTGTTCTCTCTGCCTACCCTGCAAGGGATATGGCGTGATGATATGTATGTATGTATGTATGTATTAATAATATATTTTTATTCGATAAACCCTAGGAAGGAAATTGCTTTACTACACAACGCTGGTCAGATGTATTGCTATAACTGTTATATGCATAGTTTATCCTTTAGCCATCTTTTACGATCACCCACGGTTGAGATAGAGGATAGTAAATTATATTCATACACCATCAACTCGCAGAAAAAATAACTAGGTAAATCTATTTATTGCCCTCGATATCCTATTCATCAAATTTCATAGAAATCATTAGAGCTACTTTGTGATTCTGAATTAATAGAAATATGCAACTGGTCATTAAAAGGTATACTTATTAGAAATCAATAGATCCGTTTCCAAGATTCTGTATATAAAGAAATACACAAGAAGTTCTCATTTAAAGGTATTCGATTTTGAATAACGCTCATTATAAGCACTAGTTCCAGTGTAATATCTTTAGAATAAGGATATATTTTTGCTTTTATTTTTTTTCAATATAATATAAAATATAACTATGGCTGGACCAGAACCCATAAACGGACTTGAATTTAATTTTAGCCAGTAAAATTTTACTACGTTCTACCTGTGGTATCTAGTAGCAATATAGTTATCATATTATGTAGTGTATTTTGACCCCACCAGTCAATTTAATTTTAGCCAGTAAAATTTCACTACGTTCTACCTGTGGTATCTAGTAGCAATATAGTTATCATATTATGTAGTGTATTTTGACCCCACCAGTCAATTTAATTTTAGCCAGTAAAATTTCACTACGTTCTACCTGTGGTATCTAGTAGCAATATAGTTATCATATTATGTAGTGTATTTTGACCCCACCAGTCAATTTAATTTTAGCCAGTAAAATTTTACTACGTTCTACCTGTGGTATCTAGTAGCAATATAGTTATCATATTATGTAGTGTATTTTGACCCCACCAGTCAATTTAATTTTAGCCAGTAAAATTTCACTACGTTCTACCTGTGGTATCTAGTAGCAATATAGTTATCATATTATGTAGTGTATTTTGACCCCACCAGTCAATTTAATTTTAGCCAGTAAAATTTCACTACGTTCTACCTGTGGTATCTAGTAGCAATATAGTTATCATATTATGTATTTTGACCCACCAGTCAATTTAATTTTAGCCAGTAAAACTTCACTACGTTCTACCTGTGGTATCTAGTAGCAATGTAGTTATCATATTATGTAGTGTATTTTGACCCACCAGTGAATTTAATTATAGCCAGTAAAATTTCACTACGTTCTACCTGTGGTATCTAGTAGCAATATAGTTATCATATTATGTAGTGTATTTTGACCCACCAGTGAATTTAATTTTAGCCAGTAAAATTTCACTACGTTCTACCTGTGGTATCTAGTAGCAATATAGTTATCATATTATGTAGTGTATTTTGACCCACCAGTGAATTTAATTTTAGCCAGTAAAATTTCACTACGTTCTACCTGTAGTATCTAGTAGCAATATAGTTATCATATTATGTAGTGTATTTTGACCCACCAGTGAATTTAATTTTAGCCAGTAAAATTTCACTACGTTCTACCTGTGGTATCTAGTAACAATATAGTTATTATATTATGTAGTGTATTTTGACCCACCAGTGAATTTAATTTTAGCCTGTAAAATTTCACTACGTTCTACCTGTGGTATCTAGTAGCAATATAGTTATCATATTATGTAGTGTATTTTGACCAACCCAAGCCCTAGATTGGGTTGGTATTGTAGTAGGTAATATAAATTTCCCAGAGGAGTACTGCTCAATTTCTAATATTTGATAAGCCGGTTTTTACAATATCCAAGATAAAGTATTTTGTTTAATTTATTTGTGTGTGCAATTATTTAATTTATAAGTGCAGTGTACCTTTATACCTTTATAAGAAAAATAAAAATAAATTTAAAAAAAAATGTAAATTGAAATTTCTTTGTGTTTGCGTTCTTGTTTAAAAAAATAAAAATATATATTGAAAATTGAAATGTTCATTCTTAAGAGGGTTATCAGTAATCAGCGGCATAAACAAAAAAATGTGGTGTTTTGAGGATTGGTTATTCATTAACGATAATAATTTACTTAAAACTAATATTAACATTACATTAAACACATCTTTATATTGTATTTGTATAGAATTATAACTCAATATTGTAACTATTTTATTAAAAGAGTATTTTGAACTTAAGTTCATGAGATTTTACGAAAACGCCGAGTTTTGAAGTTCAGGTATGAACAAACCATAAGTCGTAACAGGTCGAAAAAAAATTGTGGATATTAGGGCAATTACTGTTATTGTTTTTATATAAAATGCAATTCAAAATTTCTTGCACTTAAAACTAAAAAAAATACATTTTTCCTTGAGATATATTTGACGAAAATGGCTCCTGTAAAACATTTAATTTTGCGAATAATACTAAAAAATATACACTATTTGTAAGACTATTGTAGCGGTGGCAAAAAAAAAAACCAAATTGAAATACGAATATTCACCCTCGTAATTAAATTTTAAATATTACTGTAAATTGAACGGCATAATTGTCCATAAATCAGTCGCGCGCTGGCGCTCATAGAGGTAGGGTCACGTCACTCCTGGCGGAGGCGGCCATCGTTCACACGTGGCTGTCCTCACCACCCCCAGCGGACGGAGTGGACGTTGAGGCTGTCCGCATCCGCAGTGCGTTAACGCAGGTCTGCGATGTGGCCATGCCCAGGGTGCGGCGTCTACCTCCGAGGCAGGGGGTCTACTGGTAGACCCCAAGACTGGCGGACCTTCGTGCGGCGTGCATTAGTGCCCGAAGGTCCTACGCCCGCAGTCGGCGGCGTCGCCGCGATGTTGAGCGGGAGGGCCAGCTGTACGAAGCGTACCGCAATGCGCGTACCGCCTTTCGGCTGGCCATCCGGTCCGCCAAGGACGCGAGTTGGCAGGAGATGCTGGACGGTCTCGACCGTGACCCCTGGAGTCGCCCGTATCGCGCGTCGCTGAATAAGCTTCGCGCGCAGGGCCCCCCTCACCGAGACCCTCCAGCCCGACCTCCTTCGTAGAGTGGTCGAGGAGTTGTTCCCGCGGCAGTCGGAGCACACGCCCCCGGCTATGGCTTTGCCAGATCACGACCGGGAGGCCGTCGAGAGTGTTCCGCCCGTGACGTAGTCGGAAATGGGGGCAGCCGTGGCGAAGATTCGTTCTGCCACCACGGCCCCCGGCCCGGACGGAGTCCCAGTCCGGGTGTTGACGTTGCTCCTCGAGCATCTCGAACCTCGCCTCAGGCGACTGTTCAACGCCTGTCTGACGTCTGGACAGTTCCCTGAGTGCTGGAAGGAAGGGAGGTTTGTTCTCCTGCCAAAGCCGGAACGGCCCCCGGATTTGCCGTCGGCCTACAGGCCCGTTGTGCTTTTGGACGATGTGGGTAAGCTGCTGGAGCGTGTCCTCGCTGCCCGCATCGTCCAGCATCTGGAGGAGGTGGGGCCCGATCTGTCGGACGCTCAATTCGGGTTTCGGAGGGGGCGTTCGACCATCGGGGCCCTGCTACGCCTGAGGCAGACGGCCGCGGAGGCTGTCGCCGGCAAAGGAATGCTGTTGGCGGTGTCGTTGGACATCGCCAACGCCTTCAATAGTCTGCCATTCAGCTGCATCAGGGAGGCGCTCCGGTTCCATGGAGTGCCCCTGTACCTCAGGCGGCTGGTGGCAGACTATTTGGAGGGGCGCAGTGTTCTCTACGCGAGCCCCGCAGGGGACATTGTGCGGACGCCCATGTCGTGCGGTGTTCCGCAGGGGTCGGTTCTGGGCCCGACTCTGTGGGACATCGGTTACGACTGGGCGTTGAGAGGGAGCCTCCCCTCCGGGCTGAGCGTTATTTGCTATGCTGACGACACGCTCGTCACAGCCCGGGGCAGGACACTCGAAGAGGCGGCGAGCCTGGCCACTCTCGGCACCGAGGAGATGGTCAGGCAAATTGAGGCGCTGGGGCTCAGGGTGGCCCTAAACAAGACGGAGGCCCTACTATTCCATGGGCCCCGTGTGATGCTGCCCATCGGCGCCTCGATAGTCGTCAACTCCATCCACATCAGTATCCAGGCCCATATGAGGTACTTGAGTCTGGTGCTCGACGGGCGATGGTGGTTCCGGGAGCATTTTCGTCAAATTGCTCCCCGGCTGGTCGGCGCGGCGTCCGCCCTTTCTCGGCTCATGCCGAACGTGGGCGGACCCAGTTTCGAAGGCCGACGGCTGTATGCGGAGGTGATCCGCTCAATGGCCATGTACGTCGCACCCGTGTGGGCGAGGGCTCTGAACGCCCAGCTCAGGGCTATACTGTGGAGGCCACAGTGAGCCATGGCGGTCAGAGCCATTGGCGGGTACCGCACGGCGTCTACCGAGGCGGCATGCCTATTGGCCGGGACACCCCCGTGAGACCTAGAGGCGGAGATGCTCTCTGACCTCTACCGGCGGGTTACCTCAATGCGCGAAGAGGGTGGCTCCCCATCGTTCAACGAGATAGCCACCTGGCGCGAGGACGCCCGCCGAGAAGTCATCGCCCGTTGGGCTACGCGGCTGGAGAGGCCTAGACACGGTGTTTTTACCGTTGAGGCCCTCCGGCCCGTACTGATGGAGTGGATGGAGCGGCGGCACGGAGTCCTCTCTTTCCGGTTGGTGCAGGTCTTGTCGGGGCATGGTTGCTTCGGCAAGTACCTGCACACGGTCGTGCGGAGGGAGTGGACTCCGTCCTGCCACCATTGCAGTAGCGACGAGGACACGGCGCAACATACGCTCGAGGTATGTTTGGGCTGGAACGGGCAGTGCCGTGACCTCGTCGCTCTCATCGGTGCCGACCTGACGCTGCCGGCTGTTGCGCGAGCGATGGTCGACAGCATCAGGAATTGGGACGCGGTCGCCGCCTTCTGCGAGGCTGTCATCTCGCAGAAGGAGGCGGCGGAACGGGCCCGGGAGGATTCCCGTGACCTGGGCCGCCGCCCGCGGCCGGGGCGGCGCAGGCGCGAGTACCTGCGCCTGATGCCGCCCTAACCGAGGCTTCGGGTGATCGGACCGGGGAAATGTCCGGTCACCCGACATGACGCCACCGCGTGAGGACGACGCCTCGACGGCGAAAGCTATCGGGGCGTCGACAGGAGAGGAGCCCGAGAGGGCATACCGCCGAGCGGGCCACCGAAGACAAAGATCGGGTACCGGTGGCCCGCTCGCACGGCGAAGAAGAGGTGCTTGCAGGGTGGGTCAATGGGGTTGCGCGCCGCCTCTTCCGTCTTCCCGGACCGATTTGGCGGGGTGCGACGTCCATAGCCCACCGCAAAAAAAAAAAAAACCGGAGGTGTCAAGGGACACCCGGATGGAACGAAGTTCTATTTTAATTATATAATTTTTTTCTGCCTTAAGCGATTTTTATCGTTATATTTTAGCCAATTTGCAAAATATCTTTATAAATTATAGCCTATGTGTTATTCTGATGTGCAAGCTATATTACTATAAATTTCATCAAAATCCATTCAGTAGCTTTACGTGAAAGAGCAACAAACATGTTCACATCCATACATTATTACAAACTTTCACGTTTATAATATTAATAATAGGATATACAATTCCACTAGACTACCAAAACTTTTCGGCCCCGAGCTCGAACGCGAGCCGGCCACGCGTCCCGGTCACGGGCGAAAATAATTTCGTTGCGCATTATTTTGATTTTGCTATATCTCTTAAGGTATTGATTTAATTTGCATGGTCTGAAGGAAAAAAAATATCTTCATGAAATGCTCAAGCCAACTAATGTATTTAAAATGATAAGGATTAATACAGTATTTGTGTAAATAGCTTTTCAATTACCGTTTTATAATAGAACATTTTTTAAAGTATTAAAATGGATATAGTATGTTATCCTTAAGAGATAGATATATACCATCGCGAACTTTTTTGTAGGCCTTTTTAAGCTGTATAATACTGTAGTACTTTATTTTGATCTATTTCGTAGGGTTCAGCCAGCGTTTGCAATGTAAGCGCAAAATAATGTGTTTATTTACGACATTACATTAGAAACCTCTAAAATTATCAGTGTTTCTCTAGTACATTATGCATATATTATACATATAAACCTTCCTCTTGAATCACTCTATCTATAAAAAAAATCGTCGCGACACCACACTGTTCAATGCGAAATAGAAATGAAAATATCTGGCTTGCTTTCTATAAGAGAGAGAGAGACAGACAGAGAAACATGCGACGCCGCACAGCTTACAATAGCTTACTATAGCAAAAAGTGTCGTGACAACTTTTCGTAAGAATTTTTTCCGTCTAGCCCCCTTTCACAACGCGCGATAAGGAACTTCGTTCCAAAAAAAAAAAAAATAGGGTCACGTCGCTCGCGTTGTCGCCGGCGCAGACGACGACGATACGAACTTGAGCGTATACTAAGTCTGATCAGTTTTAATTCGTAAGTATCTGTTACTAATTCTGTTAATTACGTATATGCAATCTCGATCAAGAATAATATATAATTTACGTTTAAGTTTTAGGTGATGGGTCGAAAAAGCAAATTGTATTAGGTAGGTACTTAAAGTTTCTATTTATATAAATTGAACATGGCTTTCATTGATAACCATCATGTTTAGTACATATCTATGTTTTATGTTTCAAAGGAGTAAACGAAAAAATAAATCCGAAAGGAATATTTATGCAGCCTTTTCTTCTGAGGATTATCATCTCAACCGATACACGTCCCACTGTTCGGCTCGAGGCTCCTCTACTATGGGAGGGAAAATTGGCCTACTACACTACGCTGGTCAGATGTGTTGGTATAGGGTTTTATTTAGTTTTCCTTCGCTTGCATAGATATCACATGCATATTATATTATTATTACATGCATATTAGTCGTCTTTTACGACACTCACGGACAAGACAAGGGTGGTGAATTGTATTCTTACTCCGTCACCACACGGAAAACAGTACTGTTTCAAATTAAATTTTAAATCGACTTAAAAAAAGAGGCTCTTTCGATTTTTTAAAGCAATTTCGAAAATAAGTTCCTTAAGAATTTTCGAAAGTAAACAACTGAATACATTGACATTTTATGTATAGTAATAGTCAAGATATAAATATCTGTCTGTGGTTTTCAGTTTTTTTTTTGTTAAACCTGATTTAATATTATAAATGCTCAAATCTTTTCATACAAATATTTAAAATCTCGTAATTTTGAAACTATGAGATTTAATCCAGAACTGAAAAACAGCAGAAAAAGACAGTCAAGTAATACACCATGCCCCTAAGTCAATGGCTTTCATTGATTGATATTTAAAATATTTGAAAATTAAGTTTGTATGAAAAGCCGTCTTTTCTTCAAGTAATATAGATTGGTTATGTCTAAAAACATTACTTAATTACTTATACTATTTAGATTTGTTTTTACATATGTATATACCTGTATACAATTTCGAAGGGCATCACACTGGAGCTAATACCATATGTTGTACGAAGTACATATAATATATATATATATATATATATATATATATATATATATATATAAGATTAAAAAAAATGACACAGCTCGTTTACCGATAACCCTCATAACACGAGAAAATTTTGTTTAATTTTCAAAAGGTTTATTTATTGATTTAACGTCATTCCACCTGATAATAAATAGCAAAAAACCTTACAAAGCAAAAAATGAGAATTTCTAGTTTTTATTTTATTTAAGTATAAAATCGAATCACGGTTTATGTTTCTTTAGCATGAATTACTATATAAGCAACTAATATAGGTCATGACATAAAAAATAATAATAACTCAATAAGGAAATGACGACTTGATAAAAGTCGCAGGGAGTCTTAATAGTTCCACGTTCAGTAGTAAATGACTATTCATCATAGTCATTCACTACTGAACATGGAACTATTAACCAACAACCTAACATATGTTCACCATAACATCTGCGGCGGCGCAGGCGCGATTACCTGCGCCTGATGCCGCCCTAGCCGAGGCCGCGGGTGACTGGATCGGGGAATTAGTCCGTCACCTGCCGAGAGGCCGACCGCGTGAGGAAAGACCGACATCCTACCCAAGGGGGGGACGTCGGTCGAGGAGAGGGTACTCCTCAGGGGTATTCCGTCGGGCCAACCACTGACGTCAAGTCACTCTGCTTCGGTGGTTGGCCCAACGACGAAGGCGACGTCACGGGTGGGTTACGGGTGTACGTGCTTATGCCCCTCTGTCACCCCGGACGGAGTGGTGCGAGGAGTGTGCCGACCGTAACACGCCCCCAAAAAAAAAACCATAGCATCTGTTCTCAAAATCGAGACATCATCGGAGATTCTATGGGGAACAAACTGTACTAAATCAAAATAAATACCACCAGTGCTAATGTAATCACGTTACCTGTGTGTGGTTATGGCGGGCTCTGATAAGCAATGCTTAAAAAAATACTTCTATAGATAATAAAAACCAATAATCAAATAAAAAAAATCTGTAAATACTTCTTTCATGGCTGAAATAGAACAAAAATAAATTCGAATTAAAAAAAATGCTTTACATTTGTAAATCTCTGGGAATGTTCAAAGCCCTGGTTGTGTTCAATTTTAATTGTTCAACATTCTTTTGTTCAAAGTTACAACAAATAAATTATATTCAAGTGATATATTAAACATTTGAAACAAAGATAAACATATTTTGACTCATTTTTATATTTTAATTCTTATATTTAGTGGTCTAGTACGTGGATAAAGTTTATCTACACTTTAACTAATATTCATCATTCTCTTATCCCAATTATTTGGGGTCGATACAATATGTACTCTTCTTTCATAGTACATATTGTAAAAGTTATTGGCAATAGTTTTATGACGGGCCGACTGCCAGACGTCAACTCTCCTTGGGAAAGTAATTATTGACCAAACGGCATCCGATGCAGTTGGCTCAGGTCGTTATAAGGCTCTTAGTCGTCTTTTACAACATCCACGAGCAAAGTAAGGGTTATTAGTATTCGTAGCCGCTACCACACAGCAGCAAATTATAAATGCTAATTCAAATTCATTTATTACGTATAAACGTAAGTGTTTGCATATATGCCTATTCTCAATGATATTGGAAAACTTTACCTTCGTATTTTAATAGTTTTCAGCCAACGAAAAATTATATTTTTTTTAGTTGGCTGAAAAAACTGAAAAAACGATATTTTCTCTAAATGAAACCAAGATTGACTTATCACCTCCGAAACCTCCGGCAAACTATATTTTATGGAAATCGCTGTTGATGTTGTCGAAATTCTGAAAATATACAAATATAAATATATAGAAGTATATTAGACTTATTCGTTTAAAAATAGATAGATAGATAATGCTGCAAAACAAAATAGATACGATAAGAAAGAAATACAAATAAAACTCGAATTTTGGGGTTGTCAAAAGAATTATCTTATTATGAGCATTTAATTAAGTGTGAAAACGGATCGAGTAACTTTTTATCTACATTCTAAGCAAATGGCTACCGTCTTTATACTACCTATCGAAATAGTCGGGTTATCTAACTCAGCCGTTGCTGTGAGGAAATTTTTCTACAGATTAGGCAGTTTTTATTCAATCGATGAAGCATGATTTAGAAACAAGTTAAACGGATTTGTTATTAAAGATACAGGATTATGGCAACATTTATCATATATATTTTCTTTGCTTAAATTTCTTAACTCTATGTGGTGATGGTTTAAGTATACAAAATGTCATAACCCCTTATTTACATATGCGAGTTGTAAAAACCGAATAAAGAAGTACTATGATAATGGGTTGCAATGTTCTTCTGGGTAATAACTGCAATAGTCATAATGATAATCAAAGCGTGACGATGACGGCATGATCCACCTTTCATCATAATTAAAATCTCAAGTAATATGTGTCATACTGCTAGTCTCGAGCCTTCTCCATGACGGGAGGGAAATTGACTTAGACTGCGCTGCTCAGATAGATTAGTATCGAGTCTTCCTTCTCTTGCATAGATTTTATCTGCATATTGTAACCTTTATTCGTATTTTACGAAACTTACGGGCTAAGGATGGAAAATTGTGTGGTGACACGGAAAGCAAAATAATAATATTTATATCGGGTAATTATAATTTTGTATCAAATAAGTTTTCAAAGCCTACCAACATACCATGTCAAGGACTTATATAAGGGTCAAGGGTCAATTATTAATTTTATCGGATGCAATTAGTTCATAGTTCATTGAAAAGTCATTTATCTATTAATTTTATGAAAACATTATTGTATATTTTTATAATCGAAGACCTGCGTGATATGACTGTTTTTTTTATTCAAAATATTTCAATATAAATTTTTGACTTTTGTTTGGTAGTAGGCGAATGTGCAGCCCACCTGATCGTAAGGGGTACCTACTCCTAATCCTTACTAATAATATAAATGCGAAAGTAACTCTGTCTGTCTGTCGCTCTTGCACGCCAAAACTACTAAATCAATCTTAATGAAATTTGGTACACAGATATTCTAGAGCCTGATAAAGGACATAGGCTACTTTTTAATGCAAAAAGGGTTGTAAAGGTGGATAAAAAGTTGTAAGGAATTATCGTCATTTTTAAAGCCAGAAGCTTGAAACTTATTTTTAGGCTATTGAATTAGATATAAATAAATATGACATTAAAATTTCGTAAAAAAATTACCCTTAAGGGGTAAAATAAAAATGGGGGAGGAAAACTTTAGGAAAGTAACCTTTAACGCGGGCGAGGTTGCAGGCAGAAGCTAGTAATTAATAACTTTGCAAGGTCGCTGTCTACTCTAAAGTAAGATTTGATTCCCTGGCTCTCTCGCTCATGACACTAATAATAAAAGCAAATTGAAACTAATATATTAATAATGAATTGCCCTACCAGTAATGAATATTCTAGAATTTCCTATTCGTTTTGAGGTTAACTTATCCAGTTTCCACAAAATCACATAACTTGAAAAGTCAAAGTACATGCCTTTATAATCAAACTCATACCAAATCGACTGTCGTTATATCGAAGTGTTGAAGTGTTTGTATAGAAACGCCACAATGTCAGTTCGCATCTAGGATAAGAGTACGAAAGTGATCCAATTGCAGAAAGGAGTGAGATAGGGAGACGTTATCTCTCAGAAACTGTTCACGACTGCATTGGAAGATGTCTTCAAACTCTTAGACTAGACCGGACTCATCAACATCAACGTCGAATACATTACAAACCGATTTGCAGACGATATTGTCGTTATGGGGGAATCCATGGAGGACCTTGTCACCATGCTCAACAATCTCAGCAAGGTATCCCAACTAGTGGGTTTACGAATAAACATGGACAAGACGAAAGTCATGTGTAACACTCATGTCATTCCTGTACCGGTCCTAGTTGCACAATGCGATTCCCGAAATTGTCGATCATTATGTTTACTTTGGGCAAACATTCCAGTTAGGTAGATCCAATTTCGGGAAAGAGGTCAGCCGACTAATCCAACTCGGTTGGGCGGGCAGCGTTTGGGAAACTTAGAGGATCTTCTCATCCAATATACCTCAGTGTCCGAAAACACAGGTCTTTGACCAGTGTGTGTTACCAGTTACCAGTGATGACTTATGGCACGGAAACATGGTCCCTAACTGTAGACCTCATAACAAAGTTCAACGTCGCTCAGCGTGCTATGGAGCAGGCTATGCTCGAGATTTCTCTGCAAGATTGAATCCGTAATACAGAAATTCACAGAAGAACGAGTGTAACCGACATAGTACGAAGAATTAGCACGCTGAAGTGGCAATGGGCAGGTCACATCGCTCGACGAACCGATAACCGTTGGGAAGAAAGGTTCTCGAGTGGCATCCACGTATCAGACGTCACAGTCGCCCTCCCTACCAGGTGGACCGACGACCTGGTGAAGGTTGCTGGCAGCCATTGGATGCGGGTGGCACAAGACCGCACTTTGTGGCGAAATATGAGGGAGGCCTACGTCCACTGCTGGATATCGACGTCGAAGACAAAGGGCTGAAATGATGATGATGATAACTCTTAATAAATAGTATACCAAAATTGCTCGTCAAAATTAAAAACTAATACTACAGTGGTTTCCTTGTGGTGACGGAGTAAGAATACAATTCAATACCCTCTTTTTGCCCGTAGTTATCGTAAAAGATGACTAAGAAATGTGATACGCATATAATATTAATGTAATAGAAGGGAATCTTGGAAAACTTCTTATTCTAAGTCATCGAACCATCGGCTCTCTCATCGGTCAATTTCCCTTCTATTGTGAAGGAGGCTTGTCCATCAGTGGGACATCTATAAGTCGAGATGATGATAATGATGATGTAATGGATAGATAAAAACAATTTTAAATTAAAGATAGGATAAAATTGAAATATAATATTAAGTATCCTTAACCCTTCCCGTGACTATGATTTGCTGAACCTTCAAAAGATCACATCAAAAAAAATATGATCATAAAATAAAATAAAAAACAGTTTTATTTCATACATGTAGTACTCGAATAAACTTGAGGAACCAATATTCATATAATATACAGTAGCAAACTAGAGTCTAAGGTAAAAATAAACTAGTTTTTTTTTATTAAACTAATGGATTTCACTTTGTGAAATTATGTCGCCACTTACCTCCCAGGTGCTATGTACTCGTGTACTTGTTTATTTTCGTAAAAAAATCTTCTACAGTATTTTCAAAAAATATTCTCCAATCTACCACCTAGTTTGTTTTACCCGGATTAAAGTGGTTAGGAATTTTCTCACTGTAATCTTGTGAGATTGAATTCTAATAGGTGAGTGTTCTTTCGCTCTTTCAACATTTTTATTTAAATATTTTAAAGCTTATCTTACTCTAAGGTAAATGTTTTTATATTTTTAAAATTATTAATAAAGTAACGCTTTTCTTTTGTGTAACTTAATTTAAAAATATATTGCTTTTAAGTGCATGATAAGCTACTAGATTTAATTTTTCATTAGTTATTTGAAATAAAACTATTTTTACGAATTCTTATCTCGTTTGTATTTGTTTTCTAATTGTTAGAAATTTACATCGAAACATCGAATAATTAAAAATTAAATAAAAACGCAATAGGATCCGTAAAAATAGATTTATTTCAAATGTGAACTCGCGTAAACATCAGAAATCATTATTTTCATTAAGTAGATAAATCTTTATTGTAACTTAATATCTCTTTCCATTCACCATCCTATCAAAGTTCATTAACCATAATGATCATACTTAGCAGATAGTTTCGCAATCATAGTTGTTTTATAAGTTACCCTGAAGTGGGCTTTCTTCAGGTAATCCCTCAGCCTGGTGTTACTATTCCCACGGTAAAGCAAGGGAATAGTGACTCTGTTTACTTTTACCCTATCATCAAGTTGGCGGTGTTACATCCCTAGCCTGTACATATAAGAACCTATCTTTATAGTGGTAGGACCACGCTGTTGACAGTTTACAGCAGCCGCGGGCCGATCCCTCCGGGTACCACACTCTCGCAGAAGATCGACGAGTAATGGCAATGTGCTATTGCGCTTCGTTCGGTGAGCGAGAGAGCCGGTAGCCCAAATGAGTGGGTTTGGGGATTTTATTGGTAGGCAACGGCCTAAGTTATATACCCTTGGTATTGCAAAGGTCCATGGGCGGCAGTGACACTTACCATCAGGTGTGCTGCTTGCTCGTTTGCCACAATAAGCAATAATAAAAAAAAAATCTATCACCGAGTCAGCACTCTTCCCTTCAGTTGCCTGAGACGATCACATTAAGTGCCTTACTTCAGGTCAGACAGCCATAACAGTGAGACGTGTACTGAATTGTCCCCAATTCACGGATTAAACCTATTGTATTTTAAGGGGTTGAATAAACGTGTATTTTCTAAAAACAGGTTTCTATTTCCAATTCTAACAGTGGACATTTGAGATATAAAAATTTCCGTAAGTTATAGAAAACTGTTATTCTTAAAATAATATTAATCTATCCGTCAGCCAGTAGACATCACATTATTGGACATAAGCCTCCCCAGAGAATGCCTCCCAAAATTGTCCAGTGCTACTTGCATCCAATAGCTCCATCAGTCCTAGTGTGGTGTTGAACTGTGCTGTCGTATGATTTGTGAACGTCACTCAAAACCTTTCCTTCTCAATGGTTGTCCATTTAACGGTATTCGTGATCTGTCTATTATTATCGCAATATGTTACTTCTTCGGGCTATTACATCATACCTGGTTATTTATATCAATACAATTATCTTATAAATTATAAATGAATCAAAAAATATATTTATATAAGAAAATAATTACAATAATACTAATGACATTGTGTAATAATTTTTATTTATTAAAAAATAAACAGCAGAGTATAAGCATATATATTTTTTTATTTGCTTCCGAAGAAAAGACCAGCCATAAAATCAACCAAATCATTCCGAAAAGGCAAAAACCATCTATTTTACTAGGTGGGTGTAAACACAAAGTTTGCCCTTCTATTTAAACGAGAACTAATTACAGACCCCTCAGAATTGCCCACTTAAGGGCACCGACACATCTATGGTGTGAAGCAGTATGTATCGTCCCTTTTGTTTCGCAACGTAAACTTGTTGGAAATTTGACAGTTTTACGATATATATAAAGGGTATAATGGATGATAGGGTGTTTAGCGATAATTAGCGAGTAAAGTCGAATGCATAAATCATACTAGCTGCCATTGTTCAAGCCCTCTTTAAGTACGTCGAATATTTGAAGAGACCTGTCCAAACTTGAATCATTTTAAAGTTATAGAGACGTATATAACACAGTATCTGATAATGACTTAAGAATAGATGCATTCTCTTTGTAATCCTCCGCCAATAATGTGTAAACATTGTCGGGTAGATGGCACACGTCTCCTTGGTTCCGGGAGCATTTCCGCAGACTCGCTCCACGGTTCGTCGGCGCAGCGTCCGCCCTATCATGGCTTATGCCGAATGTGGGCGGACCGAGCGCTACGTGCCGACAGCTGTACGTAGGGGTCATCCGGTCGATGGCCCTGTACGGCGCACTGGTGTGGGCGGGGTCCCTGACCGTTCGACTCAAGACTCTTCTGTGGCGACCACAGAGGGCCATGGCGGTCAGGGCCATACGCGGGTACCGCACGGTGTCGACGGAGGCAGCGTGTCTGTTGGCCGGGACCCCTCCATGGGACCTGGAAGCGGAAATGCTCGCTGGTTTGTATTGGCGGATGTTGGGGGTGCGAGCGAAGGGCGGTGTGGTCTCGTTGAGGGACTACACCGCCTGGCGCATTGACGCCCGCCGAGACGTCATTACCCGTTGGTCAGTCCGGCTGGAGAGGCCTCGGTTCGGTGTGCGGACCGTGGAGGCCTTCAGGCCGGTGCTAATGCAGTGGCTAAAACGGCGGCACGGGGTGCTCTCCTTCCGACTGGTGCAGGTTTTGACGGGGCATGGATGTTTCGCCAAATACCTGCACACGGTCGTCAGGAGGGAGAGTACACCGTCCTGCCACCACTGCGATTGCGACGAGGACACGGCGCAGCATACGCTCGAGGTTTGTGCCACTTGGGCAGAGCAGCGTCGTGAACTCGTCACAATCATCGGTGCTGACCTGACGCTGCCGACCATCGCCAGGGCGATGCTCGACAGCGTCAGGAACTGAGACGCGGTCGCATCCTTCTGCGAGGCAGTAGTCTAGCGGAAGGAGGCGGCGGAGTGCGTGCGCGAGGAGCGTCTCCTCGACGACGCGAGCCGCCGCCGGCGACTGGGGCGGCGCAGGCGCGATTACCTGCGCCTAATGCCGCCCTAGCTGAGGCCGCGGGTGACTGGATCGGGGAATTAGTCCGTCACCCGCCGAGAGGCCGACCGCGTGAGGAAAGACCGACATCCTGCCCGAGGGGGGGGACGTCGGTCGAGGAGAGGGTACTCCTCAGGGATATTCCGTCGGGCCGACCACTGACGTTAAGTCACTCTGCTCCGGTGGTCGGCCCAACGACGAAGGCGACGTCACGGGTGGGTTACGGGTGTGCGTGCTTACGCCCCTCTGTCGCCCCGGACGGAGTGGTGCGAGGAGTGAGCCGACCATAACCCACCCCAAAAAAAAAAACACGTCTCCTTTAAAGACGAAAATATAATACGAGGCGAAAATTGAATATCATACGATAGCTCACGCTGGTGTAAGTGGTATCACAATTGGAATGGATTTCCAATAGATGTGGGTTCGAATGCCACGTGTGATAATCATTTTTCTCTTGTAATTAAATTTTTATAAATAATCAACCATATTAAATGCCAAATTTCAGTAATTTAAATCTTCAGCCAATTTCGCGACTGTCAGAGAAAATTAAGAGTGAGTGGTATATTTAAAAGAATATATTTCTAGTGAGTAGTATATACTTGTTTGCATAGTAATGAAGTAAAAATACAATACATCACCCACTATCTTATCCTTTTTTTTTTTTTTTTTTTTTTTTTTTTTTTTGGTGGACTATGGATTAGCCTCGCCCCGCCAAATCGGCCCGGGGTGACGGAGAAGGCGGCGCGTGACCCCATAGACCCACCGTAAAACTCCTCTCTCTTCGCCGTGCGAGCGGGTCACCGGGACCCGATTTTTAACTTCGGTGGCCCGCCCGGCGGTTCACCCTCGCGGGTTCCTCTCGTCGACGCCCCGACAGATTTCGCCGTCGGGGCGTCGCCCTCACGCGGTGGCCTCACGTCGGGTGACCGGACAATTCCCCGGTCCGATCACCCGAAGCCTCGGTTAGGGCGGCATCAGGCGCAGGTATTCGCGCCTGCGCCGCCCCGGCCGCTGGCGGCGGCCCGGGGCGCGGGAATCCTCCCTTGCCCGTTCCGCCGCTTCCTTCTGCGAGATGACAGCCTCGCAGAAGGCGGCGACCGCGTCCCAGTTCCTGATGCTGTCGACCATCGCCCTCGCGACGGCCGGCAGCGTCAGGTCGGCACCGATGACAGCGACGAGGTCACGGCGCTGCCGCTCCCATCCCGGACACACCTCCAGCGTGTGTTGCGCCGTGTCCTCATTACTCCTGCAGTGGTGGCAGGCCGGAGTCCACTCCCTATACACGACCCTGTGCAGGAACAACCCGAAACACCCGTGCCCCGTCAATACCTGCACCAGCCGAAAGGTGAGGACCCCGTGCCGCCGCTCCATCCACTCTATCAATACGGGCCGGAGGGCCTCAACGGTCTCCACACCGTGCCTAGGCCTCTCCAGCCGCGTAGCCCAACGGGCGATGACGTCTCGGCGGGCATCCACGCGCCAGGTGGCTATCTCGCTCAACGATGGGGAGCCACCTTCTTCGCGCGCTGTGATAACCCGCCGGTAGAGGTCGGAGAGCATCTCTGCCTCTAGGTCCCACGGGGGTGTCCCGGCCAACAGGCACGCCGCCTCTGTCGACACCGTGCGGTACCCGCGAATGGCTCTGACCGCCATGGCTCTCTGTGGCCTCCACAGAACCGCCCTGAGCTGGGCGTTCAGAGCCCTCGCCCACACGGGTGCGCCGTACATGGCCATTGAACGGATGACCCCCGCATACAGCCGTCGGCCCTCGAAACTGGGTCCGCCCACGTTCGGCATGAGTCGAGAAAGGGCGGACGCCGCGCCGACAAGCCGGGGAGCAATCTGTCGGAAATGCTCCCGGAACCACCATCGCCCGTCGAGCACCAGACCCAAGTACCTCATATGGGCCTGGATGCTGATGTGGATGGAGTTTACCACTATCGAGGCGCCGATGGGTAGCCTCACACGGGGCCCATGGAAAAGTAGGGCCTCCGTCTTGTTTAGGGCCACCCTGAGCCCCAGCGCCTCGATCCGCCTGACCATCTCCTCGGTGCCGAGAGTGGCCAGGCTCGCCGCCTCTTCGAGTGTCCTGCCCCGGGCTGTGACGAGCGTGTCGTCAGCGTAGCACACCAAGCTCAGCCCGGGGGGGAGACTCCCTCTCAACGCCCAGTCGTACCCGATGTCCCCCAGGGTCGGCCCCAGAACCGACCCCTGTGGAACGCCGCACGACATGGGCGTCCGCACAATGTCCCCTGCGGGACCCGCGCAGAGGATACTGCGGCCCTCCAAATAGTCTGCCACCAGCCGCCTGAGGTACAGGGGCACTCCATGGAACCGGAGCGCCTCCCTGATGCAGCCGAATGGCAGACTATTGAATGCGTTGGCGATGTCCAACGACACCGCCAACAGCACTCCCTTCCCGGCGACGGCCTCCGCGGCCGCCTGCCTCAGGCGTAATAGGGCCCCGATGGTCGAACGCCCCCTCCGAAACTCATACTGAGCGTCCGACAGATCGGGCCCCACCTCCTCCAGGTGTCGGACGATGCGGGCAGCGAGCACACGCTCCAGCAGCTTACCCACATCGTCGAGGAGCACGATGGGCCTGTAGGCCGACGGCAAATCCGGGGACCGTCCCGGCTTTGGCAGGAGAACCAACCTCCCTTCCTTCCAGCACTCAGGGAACCGTCCAGACGTCAGACAGGCGTTGAACAGCTGCCTGAGGCGAGGCTCGAAGTGCTCGAGGAACGACGTCAGCACCCGGACTGGAATTCCGTCCGGGCTGGGGGCCGTGGTGGCGGAACGAATCTTCGCCACGGCCGCCCCCACTTCCGACTCCGTCACGGGCGGAACACTCTCGTCGTCGTCGGCCTCCCGGTCCTGATCTGGCGGAGCCATGACCGGGGGCGTGTGTTCCGACTGCCGTGGAAACAGCTCCTCGACCACCCTACGAAGGAAGTCGGGCTGGAGGGTCTCGGTGAGGGGGGGGGCCCGCGCGCGAAGCTTGTTCAGCGCCGCGCGATATGGGCGACCCCAGGGGTCACGGTCGAGACCGTCCAGCATCTCCTGCCAACTCGCGCCCTTGGCGGCTCGGATGGCCAGCCGAAAGGCAGTCCGCGCACTGCGGTACGCCTCGTACAGCTGGCCCTCCCGCTCGACGTCGCGGTGACGCCGCCGGCTGCGGGTGTAGGACCTTCGGGCACTGATACACGCCGCACGAAGGTCCGCCAGTCTTGGGGACCACCAGTAGACCCCCTGCCTCGGAGGCGGACGCCGCCGCACTCTGGGCATGGCCGCATCGCAGATCTGCGTTAACGCACTGCGAATGCGGACAGCCTCAGCGTCCACTCCGTCCGCTGGGGGTGGTGAGGACAGCCACGTACTGACAATGGCCGCCTCCGCCAGTAGATCCCTGTCAAGACGACCCACAGCCCACCGCGGAAACGCGGGAGCTCCGTCCGCCCTGTGACCCCTACCGGGTTCCCGGGGGGAGACCTCCATCCGGATGTACCGGTGGTCCGACAGGGTCTCCGCCTCCTCCAGGACACTCCAGTTCCTCACCCGTGGCGCGACAGCGGGGCTAGCGAACGACAAGTCCACTATCGACCCGCCCTGCCGCCGCACACACGTGTTCACCGAGCCTCTGTTCAGAACACAGAGGCCCAGTGAAGCCGCCCACTCGTTGACCGCCCGCCCGCGGTCGTCCGTCGTAGGGGACCCCCACACCGTGGATTTGGCGTTGAAGTCCCCCAGAACCAGGACGAGGCCCGGTGCCAGTCGCCGTATCGAGGCCTCCAAGGTGGTGAGTGAGGCCCCGAAATCGTCCATCCTCCTAGTGGGGGAGAGGTATACGCTGTAGAGCGTGACCCCTCCCCACTCCGCCGCGACAAATTCCTCGCCCCTATCCAAAAGGGACAAGGACGGGAAGTGCCGCTGCGTTGAGACGACGATTGCCGCAGTACCGTTTCGACTGACCACCCAATTGGGGCGATCAGGCACGGCGTACGGTTCCGCGACTACGGCTGCACCAATCGACCACTCCGCCATGGATTGCAGAAGGAGATCCTGCGCTCCGGCGGAGTGGTTGGTGTTGGCCTGCAGGAGGAGGTGCATGGATGGTGTACCCATTATCGGGTTGTGTCCATGACCTCCTCGCCAGCGGGCGATCGGACCGCGCTAGGAGCGGGAGCGGCCGTGGTCGTAGGGCCGCCCCGCGCCTTTGGGGCCGAAGCTGGAGGTTTGCACGCCCCAGAGCCCATGCGGTGCTTGGCGGGCTTATTGCCCGCCGCACACGCGGGGCAGTGGGGCGGGGCGGCGCAAGATGCCGCCACGTGCCCGGTCTGACCGCAGCGGAAACACAATCCGCCGCAGTCGAAGCAATTAGTGCACGTCGGTCGAGTGTGTCCGACCGCCATGCACTTGTAGCACCTCGCGGGCCGGTGCTCAAGCACGGTTACCCGCGCCGAGCTCCAGCCCACGAGGAGCCTGCCTGAGCCGGCCAGTTGCCTGACCGACTCTACCGGGCACTGCGCCCAGGCAGCACCTACGCCACCCGGACCGGGACGAATGGCACCGACCCGGACGGTGTCTATGGGACACCCGGTTTTCGAGGCAATAGCCTCCCGGATGTCTTCCACCGTCACCGAATCGTCCAAACCCGAAATGCGCATTTCGGCGCACTTGACGGGCCTGGCGATCTTGATGCCACCCTCCACGGCGAATAAACCTCGCAGCTTCTCGGCCACGCTGTCGGCCGTCTTGGCGCCCTCGGCCCCTGGGAACTCGAGAATTCGAGCCCCCGTCCGGGCCTTGCGGGTCCTGGCTTCGACGCCTCCAATATCGGAGACGTCTAGCTCCCGCCGGGCCTTCCTCAAGACGACCTCGTAGCTGAGGCCCTTCTCGGCCGCCTCGGGCAGCACAGTGATCACCACTGCGGCCGTCTTCGGCGACTTGAGCCCCTTGCGCGGTCTCTTCTTCCGTCCGGCTCCTGCCTGTGGAGCGGGGACCTCAGCGGCGCGCTTGGCCTCCGCTCTCCTTCTTTGGCCGCGACTCCTTCCGTCGCGCTCGGCCACCTGCCAACCCTGTTCGGGTACGGCAGTCGTGCCAGACGCAGAAGGTCTCGTCGCAGCCTCGCTGGTCGTCGCCGGCGGTGTTATTGCGGCCGACTTCAGCGGTCCGGCAGGAGCCGGAGCCGTCTTCCTCCTCAGGGCGGGTCCCTTCGGAGCTGGGCCAGGGCCTTTGGGCTTAGGCCCGGCCGCGGCCGCGGCGTAGCTCCCCACGCGGCCACCCTGACAAGGCAGCGGGGCGGGGGCTGGTGCCACATGCGGCCGCTTGTCCGCGGCGAGAGGTGGTCGGACATGTGGTTCTGGAGGCAACCTCGCCTCCAGAACGGCGAAGCGCGCATCGACGAGCTTGCCCACTGCGCCGATGATTTTGGCGAGGGCCTCGTCCGATATGCCTCCCACCTCAAACGGGGTCGGCTGAGCCTCCTCAGGGGCCCGTTCTACGGCGCCTGGCGGCTTTGGCGCCGCAGGGGCGCTAGCCGGCGGCAAGCGGTCCGCGGGGAGAGGCGTCAACCTCACCACCGGGACAGGGAGTCTCGCCGCGGCGACTGCGCCAGCGTCAGCCGGCGGCGCGCGCTTCGCGGCGGCAGGCGTCTTCCTCGCCGCGGGGACGGGTGTGACGGTGACGCCATCACCCAACGTCGTCGGCGCCGCAGCGCGAGGCGGCTTTGGCGCCGCAGCGGCCGCTGAGTAGCCGGTCTTGGCTGGTGGCGCGGCTGGCGCAGGCGACACGAACAGCGCCACCTGCGCCTTGAGGTCGGCCACGTCGATCAGCAACTGGCGGTTTGCCCGACGCATCTCCGCCAGCATGTCGCCCAGGTTCCTGTTTCGGGTCCGCAGGCCTGACATCTCGCCTCTAAGGCGGACATTTTCGGCCTGCAGATCCGTGGCGTCACCGGCGCGGACAGCGACCGCCGCCGCCCTTTCTACAGCCGAGGTCCCTCGCCCTCTTCGGGAGGCCATGATCTTAGGTGGAGGCATGTTGGCCACGCTCCCCTCGGTTTCGGCGCTCGAGCTGCCTCCCTTACTCAGGGGGCGCTTTCGCACCTGCGAGGGGAGGGCCTCCTCCTTCTTAGTCGCGGTCGCCGGCGGCGTCTTTGCTGCTAGACGCGCCGACGACCTAGTGGGGCCTTCACCAGCCGACCCGCTGCCCTCTTTGGACGGCCCTGCGGGAATATCACCGCCCTCGTCCATTCTGACGGTAGATCCGCCGCCCTCGTCTTCGGACGGCTCTGCGACATCGCTGTCGCCCTCGTCCGTCGACGGCTCTGCTGCGAGTCTACCGTCTTTCTTCTCTTCAGCGGCGGCAGCCTCCCTGCGCGCTCGCCGCTCCTCCAGCCGCCTTTTGTGGCTCAGGCCGTTGCCCCGGGTCTTTCTGGGCGACCTCCTCTTCTTCTTCTGGGCCTCCACGGTTTGTGCCGGGCCCTCGGCGGACGCCTCAAGTCCTGAGGACGAGGCGTCGTTGTCAGTTTTTCTTTGGCTTGACAAGGCCGTGGTGTGAGAATCACAGGGATTCCCGTCGGTAAATGTATTTAATTTTAAGGTATCCATATGATTCCCACGAGTAGGGGAGATACACAACGTCGACCCGGGCAGAGATCCCTTTACCCGGGCAAGCCTACATTTACCAACCAGGGGGTCAGCCGGTACCCTGGCTGGAGCGTGCTAACGACAGAACAACCCATCTGCCATGCATCTTCTCGCCGCACGCCAGAACTTAAGATTCTGGGTGATTTCCGAGTCCGAATGTTACTTCGAACTCTTTATAGAGGTTGTCTTCCTCGCGGTCCGGGCGGTTAAGCCAAGACCCTCGCTCCTGAAACTAAGACAAGCAAAGAATCAGGTTTACGATGTGTGGGCGGTGGCATGTGCCTGCCCAGCCCTCAAATAAATGAGTGACTGAGCCCGTCCCAATATTTCGCGTCCTATACCCTCTACTACGACTGTAGTAGAGTAAGGAGCGAAATCGCGCAGATATTCGCTACGGACGACAGTACAACAGAAGAACTGGGGACCGCCGCCCGCACCCAGGGTACACCGCGTGGAGGTTTCTGGGATAGTACCCCCCACTATCTTATCCTTGAGTGATCGTAAAAACGACTAAAGGATAAAAAATGCATACAACATGAAGGAAGTGTGTTAAAATGAACGCAGGTGAAGGAAAACTAGAAATAAAACCCTATACCAACACGTTTGATCAGTGTGGTAAAGATTAATTTCACTCCTAGTGCGGGCGAGGAGAAAAATGTGTTCTTCTCGTCACAATAAACATATATTTGCTGTATTTATTTGCATTACTATTTAAGGGTTAAAGCCCCCTGGTCAAACACTAGTTTCCTTTTTGTATTAACATAAATTGTAATAATTAATAAATCTAAAATTAATAGTTATTATCCTACTCTTATCCCTATAGCTGTGTGGTGGCTTCGAATGCTACCAACCCTTACGTTGCTTGTGGATGTCGTAAAAGACGACTAAGAGCCTTATAATGACCTGGGCCAATTCCATCTAATGCCTTTTGGTCAGCAATTACATTTCCAAGGAGGTTTGACGTCTGGCAGGGGGCCGGTCATAAAACTATTGCCAATAACATTTACGATATGTACTATGAAAGAAGAGTACATATTGTATCGACCTCAAGTAATTGGGATAAGAGCAGGAGAATGAATGATGAGATGAGAAGGAAAACTTGTAACAAAACCCTATACCAACACGTCTGACCAGCGTGGTATAGAAGAAGGTCAATTACCCTCTCAATATAAAGGAGGCTCGAGCCCAGCCGTAGGACATGTATGAGCTGATATGATGATGATGACGATGAATGATGTTCTGGTAAGAAAGATAGTGATATAAAAAAACTGAAATCTCTAAATCACTATTATCATACCCATCTTCTCCTTACATCATCGTTGAAAATGAAATAGCTATACCCTTACAAACAATGGCGGATTAAATGCAAAAACATCATCTGACCGTGATATCGTTATAAAAAGCTTTGCTGAGTATCCAAAATGAAAAGCAAAAAGTACTTGAGAAAAAATTGCTTTCAGTTAAATTAGTAATACCTCGTAATTTAACAGAAAGCCTTGGGGAACTGCAATATTTTAAAATTTTCTTAGATATCTACCTGCTTATACATATCCTATAATCTGTTTCCTCGAAACGAATTTAGTAAAAGATAAAACAACGCAATAGTAGTAGAACACTAAACAAAAAAAAATCGTTATCCTTGCCTCAGCTTTTTTTTATTACTTATGATGGAAAACGAGCAAGCAGCACACCTAATAGTAAGTGTTACTGCCGCCTATAAATTTAAGTTTTGGAATACTAGATATACAGGGTGGAAGTGGACCGCTCCCGAAAACAAAGACAGGTAACCCTACTAGTCTTAATTGTAATGATAGGCTAGAAAAAAAAAAAAAAAAAAAGGGATTCGAATGAAAAATTTTTTTTTTCACCACGCGAGGTCGTTGAACTCTTGAACATATGATCGTGAGTTTTGAATAGATTGCGTCTATTCTCATCTGAGTATAGTTACGTATTTTTATGGAATTACCGTTACGTGGCACTATCCTAATACGACGGAATGTGGAAAAATCTTAAAATTCCTTGTGAAAAAAAAAAAAAATTCTTCCGAATCGATTTTTTTCTGGCCTATCATTACAAGTAAGACTAGTAGGGGCACCTGTCTTTGTTTTCGGGAGCGATCTACGTCAACCCTGTATAGCTAGGGTGTCACCTATTACTTATCAATTGTGTGAGTTACCTGGTCGTCTATCACCAACAAACTTTATTCGGTTATCATCATCATTCTCCTGCTCTTATCCCAATTACATGGGGTTTACCGCAATAACATTTAACGGTGGTAGGACCACACTGTGGACAGTTCTCTGTCTATAGCCGCCGGCCGGTCCGTCCGGGGTAGTAACACACTCTCGCAGAAAATCGACGTCTAAGTAATAGCAATGTGCTATTGCGCTTCGTTCGGTGAGTGAGATAGTCGGCAGCCGAACTGGGGTGGGTTCGAGGTTTGTATTGGTAGGCAGCGGCCTAGCTATATCTTTGGTATTGCAAAGGCCCATGGGCGGCAGTGACACTTACCATCAGGTGTGCTGCTTACTTGTTTGCGACCATAGTAATAAAAAGAAATATATATACTCGTACGTATTGCAAAAGTCAATCTTCTTTGGGAATTTAGTTGTTGACCAAACAGTATCAGCTGGAGTTAGCTCAGGTTGATATAAAGCTCTTGGTCTTTTACGAAAACCACAAGCAAAGTAAGGGTTGTTAGTATTCGTAGCCGCTAACACACGCCAAATATTTTTTTATTCTTTGTTCGGTTATATTTCAAATAATTCAATACGTAACTAACTTAAATAGTAATGATCTCCCAAAGAAGACAAAAACTATGATAAACTTAACTAATGAGTGTCTCAGATCCTCGTATCGTATTACAGAACTAACTCTGTGTCAGGGCCGCATTAATGATTCAACTTTGCTTCGTAAACCGATACGTAAGTTTTTTCCAATTAAAAGTTTCACTCGTATAGAAGTATTTAAACGGGTATAATAAATACTATAGTTCAAATATAGATTAATGAGCTTATGACCCTTATTATAACAAAATGATTATATCTGTGGCCTGGATATTTGAAATAGAAAAAAGCTGCAGTTATTAAAAAAAAAACACAAAGCAGTCACGAGGATTGCCGACAGAAGTTAAAACTAATAAAAATAAAAATATATAAAAATCTATGACAAAAAAAAAACTATCGAATAATTGATAATAACTAATAACAATCGATATACTTTGTTCAACTTTCAAATTTTAAACACTTTATATACACGAATTTTGCAAGTATACAGACGGTAGAACCATCAGCAGTCACCATAGAGTAAAATAATTAGAAATAGAAAGCCGACTCTCGATTGTTTTTGTTACCAGTAATTTAAAGACAAAGCGCCATCTATTACGTGAATCAATAATTATTTCCTACCCACACATGCCAAATCCGGACATAAGTAATGGTAACAATTATTTTGTATTGAAAATTATATTGGTAAATTCTAATTTAATAAAATAAGAGCCAATAAGATATTTATATGATATTTTATTTATTGTGTTTTAATTATGTATTAATTTATGCCATCTAGTTGTATTTATTGACACTATTAGTCTCAAATTAAACAAAAAGCTCTTAAATGCGGCCAGTATATATCGCTACATTAAAATACTTCCTCTACGACGCTGAGCCGGCGGTCTCTACTTTCCCTCCCTCTTATGCATTTTCGATCAGGGTCACGAGTCCTGATGCGAGTTTAACAATTTTTATCCATCATCATTCTCCTACTCTTATCCCTATTACTTGAGGTTGATACAATATGTACTACTAAGCAATAGAATATTGCTTATTATTATATATATATATATATATATATATTCGAAGGCTATGGTCCGGACACACTCCGCCCGTTCGTCCGGGGCAGCGGAGGCACAGCGCGTGGCCCCATAACCCAGCGAGATCCTTCCGCGACGCCATTGGGCCGGCCACTGGTATAAAGTATACCATGAATATAATTATTCTAGCATACTGCACGCTGATTTTATTGACGATAGATATTTTATTAGACGAAGTAGATTATTATCCTGATCTATGGTACTAAATGTTACGGGTTTGGTGTCAATGTCGGATAATACTTAGTGCAAATTACAAACTCTTATACCGAGAATGGTTAATATAGTATAATAATAATAGTTGTTAATTTTAGCTTTAGAAAGTCTTTTGCATACAAGGATTAGGAGAGAAATAAAAAGCTATTATTATTATTCTCTTTATTTAAACTTACACCTACTTAATATATTTCTAAATATAATATAAAAAAATGATATATTTAAAAATATAAAAAGCGTATTGACCCACCGACAGCGAATACAGGGACCAAGCCGCCGGTGGTTAGGGTTCCAAAGAGAGAAACTTTCTCACTATGCGTGCCGTGTCGAGTAACACCGCCTTCTGCATCAGACCCCCTATCCAACGACCTAACGCGAGCCTCTTTAGGTGTTGAGCGAGGCTCTTGGCTATTAGGACATTGGCCGAAATTACTATCGGTACAATGATTTCCGTGTCTACATCCCACATGTCGACAATCTCGTGAGCTAAGTCTTGGTATTTTATTTGTTTATCTTTCTCAGCCTTCACGAGATTACCGTCATGAGTAACAGTAACATCAACAATCATTGCACGGCGCTGTAGCCGATCTATCACCACGATGTCTGGTTTATTAGCCACAATAGTTCTATCAGTGATAATAGATCGGTCCCAGTACAATGTGGCCCGACCATTTTCGAGAATCGGCTGAGGTGTAGTATGGCACTTCTACGCATACAAGTCTATATAACAAAGCAAGTTGCTGATGAATGATCCTGGCTACTTGGTTGTGTCTATGCAAGTACTCGCCATTAGCAAGACGTGAACAACCGGAAACGATATGCCTGAGGGACTCGCCTGGTAAGTGAGAACGCTCGACAAATATCAGCCGTGCCATCCCTCAAGATATATTTGCGGTGGTTATTCGTCTTGATAACTTCGTCAGCAATTGCGCAGACAAAACTTTCGGTTTCCCCAAAGAGATTACCGAATTGTAACCAGGTCACAGAGGCTGAGAAATCTACTTCCGAGGCATGTAGGGCTCCGTAAAATCTGCCATGCAGCTCCTTGCTCTGCCATATACTCTCGCGATCTTTGGTGCTTAGTACTGCAGGTTTATGCCAGTTCTCTTTAGCCAACCCAAGCGGGGTGAGCCCGTTATCCACTGCTACCATATCAAGATGCATACCACTCGTCATCTTGAAGAAATAATCCCTGAGGTTGTATACTTCGCGATTATGGAGGGTTTTAGCATTTAGAAAGCCTCGATCCCCACATTTTCGCGGATTATACAACCTCGTTATTGATGAACGAGGATGATGCATCCTATGCAATGGGAATAGAGTACGAACTTTTCTGTCCAAGGCGTCCAATTCGGTTTGAGTCCACTTGAGTATGCCAAAGGTGTACATTAGAATCGGCATGACCCATGCGTTGTAGGCACGCACCTTATTGCCACCCGATAAAAGACTATTTAAAACTTTCTTCAGGCGGTCAAAGAAACGTTTGAAGAAAAAAAAAAAACTTTTTCTTAAAGAAACATTTTTTTTATTGTTATTATTATTGTATCTCCATTTATTCACGGGATCTTCCATAGGGAATATGCCCGGTCCTTTGGGAGGTTTACTTGGGGATATGGATCCAACACGCAGAGGCCTTTGGAGAAATTTAATATAAATATTGGGATGGGACATCTACCGATGACATTCCACGTCTGCACATAACATACGTGGACTGCCAGCAGTAAGTGTAAAACTATTGTGTGATTATGGTAGCTAATATCTAATTATGGGAGTGGGTGCTTAGTGGACTGATTCATCTTAAAACTATGAAATTTTAATCTGTCGTCTGCCTTCAAACCCATATTGAGAGATAAACGGTGGCAGATGGTGACTCGCCAACTCACTGAATGGGCCCCCTAAGCAGTCGCCACAGGCGCACAAGCCATACGGGCAACAGAGGGCAACATTGGTGCAAGTGGCTAGGGGTGTCGAGCGGTGCGGCGCCGGTTTCACCATTGAGTCTGTGATAAACAGAGCCATGGTTTCCCCGTAGTTATGCCCTTGAAAATGACACTTCTACCCCCGAGCATATAGCTCTGGCGACTCCTCCCTGACCAGCTGTTTAAGGCAAGCCAGAGCTGAGAGTCCTTCGGGCACTCTTCGGTTTCCACTCTAGGCAGCCAATGAAGGCCAGCTGGAGACGAGGCCCTGATCGACTCTCTGGAGTTTTCGGGACCGCAGTTTTATTATTAATATTAGTTCCATAGTGCAGAGTTTATTTTTCGCACGTTTTTATCTTTAAAAACAAGAAATAATCTTCATTATTTTTTCTACAATACTTTTCAATCTCTGTTGTTTTAATATATCAATAAATATTTAATTAATTTCATTTATTAAAAAAAATCCAAATTTCTTATGAAAAAAGAAAGTCTAAGCTATACAAAGTCTGTAAAGGAAATTAACTTAAATAATATCAAAATTAGATTTCTAAGAAAATTTCTGTCCAATATCAAAATTAAGGTCAAGAAAGATTAACAAGTTGTATTATTTAAATATTAAACATCTGGTGTTGTTGTGGTACAGAAATACAAAAATTAAAAAGAATTAAAGCGGTAGAGGTATCTTTATTTAGATTAATATCAGTCTCTCCAGAGGCGAGCGCAATAATCCTTATAATTAATTGTAGTCCGTACTTTCACGTTCAATACAAAACTCTTAGTTTATCTAAAATTTTCTCTGCTAACTTCACTGGGTTGTGTAACATATTAATGTCCACTGTTGAGCGTAAATAAATTAAGTAATTTATTATCTACAAACCCTATATTGCTTTTTATACAACAACTTAGGCATACCACAGGGGGGCATCCTTTCCCCACTTCTATTTTTACTGTACATCAATGATCTTCCTAGGGCGGTAAATAATGATTGTATTTTATTTGCCGATGATTCCACCCTAATCGTAAATCACAAAAATAAATATATTTTGGAATCATACGTTAATATAGCTATCGATAAAGCAATAAATTGGTTAGAACAAAATAATCTTAAAATAAATATGATAAAAACAAATATTATACACTTTCAAACATATAAAGTAGACAAAATAAGTATAAATATTAATTATAAGAAAGAGACACTACATACAGTTAACGATTGTGTATTTTTGAGCGTAACTGTAGATAAATATTGTACATAATTAGAAGCCACATATCGAAAAAATTATACATAAAATAGACTGTTTTGGCTATGCATTAAAAAGAATTAGGCAAATTGTAAATGTGCAAACTGCAATAATGGCGTGTCAAGCATATGTAGTGTCCATTATAAGATACGGCATTATTGTGTGGCGTAATTCCGTAGACATAGAGTATTCCGAGCGCAAAAAAAAATGTATTCGGGCAATATTTGGCTTGGAATATCAGGCAAGTTGTAAACCTCTATTTAAACTACATAAATTACTTCCGTTACCATGCATTTATATCCAATAAATTTGTGTGTTTGTGAAAAAGCATCCTCACTTATTTAAAAAACTTGGAGACTTCGAAACTAGCCGAACTAGACATGGATCTAGGCTACAGATGCCAAAAATAAGCCTAGAAGTGTTCAAGAAAAATGCTTACTGTATGTCTGTAGTAATATTTAACCATTTACCAGAGAATCTTAAAAATCTACCATGTACATTGTTTTGCAGAAAACTACAGACAATGTTGTGTGATAAAATATATTATAATATCAATGAATACATTAATGATAAGTTATGACATCTTAATTTAAATACATATTAATAATAATGATTTTGAATTGAATTTACATTTAAATATTAGAAATTATTTACACTATAGTTAATGATTTTATATATATTTGAATTTGAATTGACATTGTATTGAGTAATTATATGTTAATAATCATGACCAATTAATTAAATTATCAAAAAATTTCGAGACTAGCTTTAAGTAATATGCCGCAGGAATAAAATTGTATTAAAATTTCCACGCCATACATATATGGCAGAATATGATGGACCATGTAATTAATATAATTAAGAACTACTATAACCATATGTTTGGCAATAAAGATTTATTATTATGTATCTCCTTTTTTCACGGGAACTTCAATAGGGAAGATGCTCGGTCCTTTGGGAGACTGACATGGGGATATGGATCCAACACGCAGAGGCCTTTGGAGAAATTTAATCTAAATATTGAGATGGGACATCTACCGATAACATTCCACGTCAGCACATAACATACGTGGACTGCCAGCGGTTAGTGTAAAACTATTGTGTAATTATGGTAGCTAATATCTGATTATGGGAGTGGATGCTTAGTGAACTGGTTCATCTTAAATCTATGAATTTTTAACTGTCGTCTGCATTCAAACCCATATTGAGAGATGAACGGTGGCAGACGGTGACTCGCCAACTCACTGAATGGGCCCCCTAAACAGTCGCCACAGGCACACAAGCCATACGGGCAACAAGGGGCAACATTGGTGTAAGTGGCTAGGGGTGTCGAGCGGTGCGGCGCCGGTTTCACCGTTGAGTCCGTGATAAACAGAGCCATGGTTTTCCCGTAGTTATGTCCTTGAAAATGACACTTCCACCCCCGAGCATATAGCTCTGGCGACCCCTCTCTGACCAGCTGTTTAAGGCAAGCCATTATTATTATTATTAAAATTTGTTTGAAATTAATTTAATAATACAGAGGATCGAAATGCGAACGCAATTCGATAACAAAGTCAGCGAGCTTGACATTTTTTAAGTTACTTCTTGTTTAATAAAATTTTATACTTTATGTTATGTAAGAATTAGCTTCAGTATGATGTCCTTCGAACCAGAATACATTTTTTTTCTTTTTCTTATTCTTTTTAATATAAAAAAAAGAAAATACCGTAATAAATAAGTTTCGGCGTGTTGACGGGGTGAGAAATCAAGTCTTCACCTCTATCTTAGCTGCGGGTATCATCAAAAACAACTAAAATACAATATACATAATAATATAACTAATACATATGCATGAGAAAGAAAACTTGAAATAAAAGGGCATACCATTACGTCTGATTAGGACGGTATAATAGATCAATTTCCTTCTTATTGTGGAGGAGGCTCGAGTCTAATAGTGGATTTTAGAGCTGAGATGATGATGATGTTGAACACAAAAATAATCTGGCCAGAACAGCTGTCACAAGCGGTTCCCGATCACAATGTACATAGAACAGTCACCATTTAAAATAGGTTTATTCAACGGGATGAAATTATATAATCACCAGCCTTCGCGATCTCAGAGTTGGTGTTGCAGGTCTTATCAGATGTTGCAATTATGATATTGTCCTCATTATGAGAGGGTTATATCCTTTAGTAGGCGTAAATAAATTAAATTGATTAGGATTCCCACCTAAATTTATTATGGTATTACTATGTTGAATTTCACTGCGGTGATGAAATAAGAATTCATCACCTCTCCTCTTATGCACAGGAGATGTAAAAGACAACTATGGAATATGATATGCATATAACATCGATGCAAGAGAAAGTAAAGTCACGACTCATCCTTATGTCAACAAGTCTGATCAGCATAGTATAATATGTCAATTTCTCTCCTAATCCGGTCAAAATCCGAGCCCAATAATTGGGTTTACATGGGCTGAGGTTGTGATGTAACAATTCCTATGCCTTAAATGTTGAATATTTTCAACAAAAGTACGAAATTTGTAATATGACAACATTTATGTTCTTTGCAAATAAAAATAATTTAAACGACTACAACACCTTCAACAACTTTTTATTAGATTTTTTAAATCCGTTCGTTTCTAAAAATAAAGTACTATATATTATTCTTAATAAATTTAAATGCTGGTGAGATCTTTATAAGTAATTAAAGTACATAAAGTACACTTTGACTAACAAGCTGTGGTTTGCACAAATATTTGCATTGCGTGTGAATCTAACACTTGAGGAGACGTGTTGTTCTTTTAACCAATTTTGTTGTTAATGAAATAAGTATTGCAAGATTATTAGACGAAAAAAGAAAAATTTATGTACATACATACTTATCATCACGCCATATCCCTTGCAGGGTAGGCAGAGAGAAAATAGTGCCAGAGAACTCTCTCTCCTTGCATACTTCACTCGCTTCCTCAACGTTCATAATTCTCTTCATACACGCTCGCCGGTTTCGGAGACTCTTGACTCCACCTTCCTTCAGTACATGACCGATCTGGTCTAGGTAGGTTAGTCTCGGTCTCCTCCGGTACCTACATCCTTCCACTTTCGCATTGTATATCTTCTTAACCAGACGTTCGTTCGGCATTGTTTCCACATGTCCGAACCATCGGAGCATTCCCTTTCACATCTTTACACCAATAATCTCTTTCATATCTACTCGCTCCCTTACGTTGTCGTTACGAATGCGGCGAATCGGTCAGCCTAACTCATTACATTATCCCAAAACTTCTCCAGGTCTGATGCCACCGAGGATCCTACGGGAGCATATGCTACAACCATGAATACCTTGGTGACACCTAGTTTTACACGGACCCAAAGAAGTCTGGGATCATACATTCCATAATCCTTCACACCTGAAGCCAAATGAGAGGACAACAGCACTCCTACCCCATGCTGTCTCGTTCGCTCTGTGGTACCAGACCACAGAGTCAGCCCGCCACCAGGAAGGTCGTAGGCGGCACTGCCCCTTCACTTGGTCTCTGTTACACAGAGCACATTTAGCTGTTTGTCCGCCATGACGGTTATCAGCCCGTGCAACTTACCTTCCACACAACCTCTTACATACCACGTGCCCACCCGGCACTCTGCTCTCCTCGACTTGCCAGACTGGACAAGGCGTGATGGGTGGCGGCCCCCATTTGCCGATTTTTCACGTCACCTCCACGGGACGCCCTAGCCCGCACTGCGGTACGCAATTTATGTTATTACTAAATACAGTTTTGCAAGATACTACTAAAATGAATATTGCAAAACATTTCTAAAATCAGTATTGCAAGACAGAACTCAAAGTATTATCGCAAGACAGTACTAAAAGTGGTATTGCAAGACAGCACTTTTTTTTTTGTTTGGGGTGGGCTACGGTCGGTGCACTCCTCGCACAACTCCGTCCGGGGCGACAGAGGGGCGAGGGCACGCATACCCGTAACCCACCAGTGAACCTCGCCTTCGTCGTTGGGCCGGCCACCGGAGCAGAGTGAACTTGTCGTCAGTGGCCGGCCCGACGGAATACTCCCTGAGGGGTACCCTCTCCTTGACGACGCCCTCTGTGGTCGCCAAGAAGAGCCCTGAGTCGGACGGTTAGGGACCCCGCCCACACCAGTGCGCCGTGCAGGGCCATCGACCGGATGACCCCCGGGTACAGCTATCGGCACGTAGCACTCGGTCCGCCCACATTCGGCATAAGCCACGAAAGGACGGACGCCGCGCCGACGCACAGTGGGAAAATCGCGTATGTTTCGTCTCAAAACTCCGTATCTCAGTTATTTCAAAACTAAATGAGCTGTAATTTTGCACACATATACTTGAATGTTTAAGGTTTAAATGAAATAACTTTGATTTTAAAAATTCTGTTTATAAATTAATTTAAAAAAATAAAATGTAAAAGACATGCATTATATAAGAAAAAAATACAAAATATGCTTGTTTAATTTAGATAAAATGGTAGAACATAGTACCAAACTAGAAAAAAAAATTATATACACAATTCAGCAAGCTCCTACAGATTTTCATTGACAGCAAGAAGGGCCTTGGCTTCATCTAATAGTTCTTTCGATATTGTTTCTGAGGTATTTCTCAAACTTGATATATATGGATCAGAAGTGTACAATAAGGTATGGAACACGTCTTCATTGGTAGCCGCTCTTGAACACTTTCTAGAATGATGCAGTCTAAACTTTTTGTAATCCTTATTTCGGGATTCTTGCGCGTCTTCGGACAATTGACCGATAGGTAAAATAGCATAGTACTCAATGATTTTTTCTCCGTGAATAAGTATTTTATGTATGGAAGAAGGCATATAATACCAATTATAATTATTTACGTATAGTTGGGCTGTACTATATGCGTATTCACCGAAGTTTTTTGAATCAATAGCCATACCAGATGACATAGTTTGTAGTATTATGTACATTCGTTTTATAAGTTCTACGTCTACACCTGTAATGTTTGCAGAGCACGAGTAATTCTGAAAAAATGTCCGAGCGGTGTTTCCGTCATTACTATTTCCAGTGCCTTAACGAGGTTTATCGACAAGCAGTCCCATTTCTTCCCTAAACCGCTTTTGCACCAGTTTTTTCTTTTCGTCTTTGATTTTTTTATTTTCAGGTGTAGTAGCTGACCACTTTTCAAAAGACAAGTTATAGGAAATGTGTAAGATCATCTCCATACTCCTAATCCAAGCATGCAGTGTTGACAGTCCGTATTGAAATGAATTTTCGTTAACATCTCGTGTCCTAACTGCCTCTAAGTTATTCATTTGCCGGGGAGTAGCTCCACAAACTGTACAAGAAGCGCTCGAACGAGTTTCAGTTAAAACTTGTGCCACTTTACCATCAATCATGGTTAAAAATAGGTCATGCGTAATTTCGATTACCTCACCATTCTTATTTATCAGGGAAGGAGACAGTTTTTTTTTTGATCGTTGATATCAGCCACAACAGACGTGGTTTTTTCAGGAGTTTCTTTGGCAAACTCTAACAATATAGGTCTGCAATATCTAACAGATGAGCAGGTTTCATTCTTCCAAACAACAGTATTAGTTGTCTCATCTATGACTCTAATGGGTACAAGTGAAGCAATAAAAAGGTTTGTATCTGATATAAAATCGCTTTCTTCGGGTAAAACTTGCTTGTATTCACTCTGCCCTGATGACCCGTCACAACCCCATTTACAGAATAGTTTCAACTTTCTTAAACCGTTTTTGTAAACTGAACCAATTTGTAATATACGTGCCACAGTATGATCTAACAAGTCTTGCAGATTCACTTTTGCACTTATGTTAGTAATGGTTATGCTCGAATCTGGTGGGTAACACATCTTCTTCGCTTCGAGTAAAGTTGGATAAGAAAGAAACACTGAGCAGTTTTTGTCCTTCAAACAAAGTCGAAGTTTCCCATACTGTTCTTTGTTAAGGTCTAAGTCAATAAATGTCCGTAGTGCTTCTTCCTTTGTAAAAGGTGTAACGTCTTCAGGGTTCTCAGTTATATATTTAAGAAATTTGTTCTTATCATTTCTTGATGAAGTTCTTATAATATTAACGATTGTGGCCTCCTCCGTCTCACCTATAGACCGTAACTCTTGAGCATATGCATTGAGCACACAGTCCAGTCCGTACTCTTGTATCAATTCCATGTTTTTTTGTTCCTTTGTTTTTTCTGAAGATGCTTCGTATGGTTTCGAAGGTCTGCCACCACCACCACTTCCAGGCGTTTAAGGGTCAGTAACTGTGACTCGACACTCTAGTGGAACACGAAATTGACCATCTAACCAGTTGGCGTTCTTACTTTCAAAGCGTTCTTTTATTCGAGATGCATTTCTCCAGCGTTCGTTACATTTAGATAACAAGTTTCTTTGAATGTAGGAGACCACAGTAGCCATATCCTCTGGTGACAGATTGAAATTTTCTTGTATGTAGTCTTCTATGTTATGACCATTTATCAATAAATTGCACAAATCTCGTTTGCTACAAACAAATTCACCCATTTTTCAAATCAGTCAACTTCTGCCAATATTTGAAAATAAGTGCTTCTGCTTTTTAGGGCAACTGAATGTCTAACCAACAACTCAGAATGTTTCAAGGTTCGCCTTCCTTTTATAGGCCAATGAAATAGTGATATGTACAAAAACTACTAACTTGCACTCTTCCCATAACCTGTTTTCAATTTGACCTTAATAGATAATAAGTGACCATAAATTATCAAGTAAAGTGGTCAAAACTGTATCAAAACCACAAAAACTGCACTGTAATCAATTCGACCTTAATAGATACACAATAATTTTATGAAAGATAAAACAAAATTGATAATTGTTTTTATTACGCGATATGTTTTGGCCCCGTGTGTAAAAAGGAGCAAGTATGAGCAAAATTTTTTTTTTGCCTTGCATTTAATAATGTATAAAGATCTTAAAACAATAAATATCTCGACAGCGGCAAGCAGCGGTAAAGGGTAAAAGTCTCGTTAAAAAAAAATGAACACTAAAAATATACCATCTTAAACTATGTTGGTTAATTGTATTTTATTAAACCAATATTTATAATATTAATTATGAAACGTTATGAGGAGATCATAAGCATTCCAAAAATGTATAATACTTGTTTATTTATATGAAAAACTTCTGAGTAATGTGGCGTTGAATTGTAGTAACGTATTGCGTCAAAATTACGTTATTAAACATGAGTTAGCTTTGATGCCTATTTATATACATTATGATTAACTAAAAAAAACTAAAAAATTGCGAAAAGAAAGCTTATTTATTAGACTATATTAATTTATTAATTTTATTCTATTACAACGCCTTTCACATGAAATGGTTTTGAGACGGCTTTGTATGGGGCTTGACCATATTGCGACGAGCCGTGGAGCGAGCCTGCGGAAATGCTCCCGAAACCTTGCAAGACAGCACTAACATTTGAATGGAATGACTATTACATTAATTTGCCGGGGAAATCTTTGAAACCTGAGAGATCACTACGAGAATGGGCAATAATAATCTTGGTAGAAATATTTAACATCAGCTGTGATTGTCAACTATTCTGCTAAATCTCGTGACTGTGGCATTAAAACTCCTTAGGGGTTCTTTGTTAAGCAGTAGACTTCGATAGGCTGATAGATGGCTGGATTATCATACTGCATTATATAATTAGTTCTTTAGTTTAAAATATCATATTTAGCAAGCACTGTATTAGTTTCGCAAAGTTTTAAACTAGTCGGTCACTCTGTGGATATAGTTCATAGTTGTGTTGTTAGTAGGTTTATATGTCAATATTTATTCGCCGTTATAGTATACTTTTGGGGCTGATTATAGCGATTATGTGATTTACTCCCTTCATGATCAGAACTAAGTTCAATCGCGGATGGCTCTTATGGGTGAAATAATGGAAAGAATTTATCATAAACCTTCTAACTCATTTTTATTGCGTAACGTCAGGTGCGTTGCTGATAGTTTTCTGTCTGCAACTATAAATACGTCAATTAGTCCAGGATAGTACTACGATTTAACAGAAAATCTATGTGTGAGTAGAAATATTTTGCTATCGTGCTTCGTACTGTGAAAGAGCCGGATCGCCTCACCCAAATTTAGGATAGGCAACGAACTATACCCGACTGTAGCCACAGTACTATAGAAGAAGCATGCGTTAGCAGTAGTTACCACTTCCACTTCACTTTGTTTGTGTTACACTGAAGACAATAGAGAGGCCAGTGACAAATACTCGTATTCTAATTTATTTTGTAATTTCCTAAAAGCTGTTTGTAAAATCATCAAATAAAGCAAGTCCTTTCGCGCAGTTTTTTTTTAATATAATAATACACAAGTAATTTTAGAGATATTAATGATAAAGACTTTTCTATTCACAGCTAAATTAATTGCATTGAATAAAATCAATAATACTCAACTTGACCCTCACATATGTCCTTGATGATATAGAATTGAAATATCTTAATATATATAAATTACGCGTCACGTTGTTTGTCCGCGATGGACTCCTAAAGTACTGAACCGATTCTAATAAAATTTGCACAGCATGTGTAGTTTGATCCAACTTAAAAAATAGGATAGCTTCTATTCCAGCAATATTATTTTATTGAAAATTATTTGTCTATTATTTGACAGTCACAATTATCTGTCATCCATCTCCAAACGATTCTAACAGATAGCGGTGTATTTTGACTGGATTGAGTAAGTATTTAATAAATGGCACTATGTTACACGTACAAACGTTTCATATAAGCTACAATTTATTAGCATAATCACCACGTGTTACTGAGGCTACCTTAGACACAACAACTCGTGGCAGAGTCTGCTAGTAGCTACGATACTCGCGGGCCAGAAAAATAGTGGTGAATTCTTCTGCATTATATACTATATATAATGCAGAAGAATTCACCACTATTTTTCTGGCCCGCGAGTATCGTAAAAGGAATATAATGTATCGATAAGAAAATTGCAAAAGATGAATACCTCATAATAGGATTGTATACCAACCGATCAGAATAGAATAGTATATCAATAGAATTGTATACCAAATATCGTTCGTAGTGGTGGAACCACGCTGTTGATAGTTTTCTGTCTACAGCAGCGGGCTAGTTAACTCTTGCAGTAGATCGACCTCTGAGTAATGGCAATATGCTGTTGCGCTTCATTCGGTGAGCAAGAGAGCCGGAACCCCAACTGGGTGGGTTTGGGGTTTGTATTGGTAGGCAGCGGCCTAGCTATACTCTTGGTACTGCAAAGGTTCATGGGCGGCAGTAACACTTACCATCAGGCTTGCTCGTTTGCCACCATAAGCAATAAAAAAAACCAGTCTGTACATAGTATAGTAGGTCAATTCCCTCCTTTTGTGGCGAAGACTAGAGCTTAGCAGTGGGAAATATGAATTGAAATAAAAACGATGATGATGATGATTTTTTATTTGTATGAGTGATGATTGACGGGAAAGGAAGACCAATGAAAAGACCGAGAAATTATTTTTTGGATAATATGAATAGTGAATTTAGATCTGAATGTGTTAGGAAGTCATAGTATAAGGAACTTAAAAAAAAGCCACCAGATGACCCGAAATCATATCGACCAATCACCTTATTGCCCTCACTAGGCAAACTCTTAGAACGGCTAATTGTTCCTCGTTTATTGCCGGGTGGACCAACATTCAACCATAAGCAATTCGGCTTCACTCGCGGTAAATCAACTATCGACGCAGCCATTGCGGTGAGAAAAGTTATTAATACATCCGCTTTTAAATACGTGCTAGGCGTTTTCCTGGATATCTCAGGTGCCTTCGACAACGCCTGGTGGCCAATGCTACTTCTTAAATTAAAGACTCGTGGGTGCTATAGGAACATCTACCTAATTATACAGTCATACTTTTCACAAAGCTCGACTAAACTGAAACTTGGTCACCATGCTGTGTCGAAGCCACTGACGATGGGCTGCCCCGAAGGTTCGGTGCTAAGTCCATATCTATGGAATTTAGGTTTTGACGATTTCCTCGAATTACCTCTGCCGAAACACTGTCAATTGATCGGCTATGCCGACGACGGTCTTCTACTCGTAGAATCCAACACTAGAGACGGTTTAGAGAAATTAGCAGAAATTTGTCTCAATAATATATTCGAATGGGGCACACGAAATCGGCTTACATTTGCCCCACAAAAAACGTATCACCTTTTATTAAAAGGAAATTTACAATCGTTGCCGCGTATACAATTCAATAATATGACAGTCAAAAAGAAAGATTCAGTTTGCTATCTTGGTCTACTCTTAGAAAAAAATTTTTCATTTGTCGAGCATATTAAAACTGTAGGTGAAAAAGCGAAACGAAATTTCTATGCGCTTACTAGAATATCAACGTCTACCTGGGGCCTTCGTTTTAATACACTGAAAACTATATATATGGCCACATATTTGGGGTGTATTTGTTACGCTGCACCCGTTTGGGCTGATAGGGCTACCATAAGGGCAGCTCGCCTTAAATTATTACAAAGCCAATGATTGGCCTTAATATTCTTATGTAAAGCCTACAGGACGGTCAGTACCGAGGCTTTGCCGGTACTCGCGGGTGTACTTCCGGTTGACTTGGAGATTCAGAGACGGGCATCAATGTATTACACGACAAGGGAAAATATGAACACAGATTTCCTTCTACCGCGCGACCGTAATAAAATCGCTCGATTGTTTGCACCGCAGTCCGTTGTCTATGAAAAACTTTTAATTGAATGGCAAGAAAGATGGGATTCATCATCGAAGGGCCGTCACCTCTATCTATTTTTCCCATGCGTCCGCGAGCGCCTAGAGAGAGTGTGGCTGGAGGTTGACCATTTTGTAGCTTAATTTCTAACTGGACATGGCAACTTTAAAAGTAAATTATTTTGTTTTAAACTCGTACCTTCACCACTATGTCAATGTTCTACAAATAACCGCGAGTATGAACAATCAGCACATCACATTCTCTGGGAGTGCGATCTCTGGCGTAACGAGCGCGATCCCGTATCCGTGGTGCCGTACTGCTGCGCTTATCGTAGCTGTACAACCCTTTACTTATTGGCTGACTAGTCAATATTGCTTTCTGTCTCCCGCTTTGCCTGGGAGGGAAGTGGAATCACTCTTTTCCAACTCCTCCACTTTAATTTTTCTAATTAAATTTGTTGCGGGTTCCAAGACAATTAAAATCATTTCCCGGGACTGCCTGAGGGTCAAACCTCGGTGTCATTTATAGTGACCATTGTGGATCCTGGCTTACAGGAGTTACAATGGTGGGAATGTGTGGTGGGATTAGTATAAGGAACTTAAAACATTCAGTGCCGACAAAATTCGGCACAGAGCACGCTTGGTGCCGAACACTCGGATCCTAGTACAAAATGAACGAGACGCTCGCTCGGATCCAAGTGCGAGGCGCCGCTACTATAACCCAGCCCACTCAGATCCGAGTGGTCAGCATTGATCATGTTAAATAATTAGAATAGAGGTAGGGAAATGATGCTGAAAGAATAGGAAAGAAAAAAAAATCTTTATACACTCTTACTGTTAGGTTCAGGCTTTCCACTTTTAGAAGGAAATTAGAACTAAATGAATTTGTATTTCTATACTACGCTGCTTAGATGGCTTGGTATAGGGTTTTATGTCGATTTTGTCTTGTCGATGTATTATATTTACCAGTAGTCTTGCACAATACTCATAGAAAAGAAAGAGGGGCGCGTTGAATTATATTCCTACTCCATCACCACGGTTTATTCTCTATATTTTTTATAAGTAATTCCATTTTCGTCCGAAACCCCTTTGAAAAGAAGAGAGTTCATATCAAAATCTGTCAACTCCTCACAATTCCCCGACCACTTCGAATTAATTAAAGTGCTACTTCACGTGAGGTCAAGCACCCTTACGATCTTGTTCTACGCGTCAACAACCAGTTGTTATATAAAATCAATATTATCGACCTTCTTCTACGTAATCTATTATAACTATAACAAGTATTTATCTATTTATCAAGCCTTTTATATACGTAGCGTTTCTTTATATAATTTTTCTGCACGTGAATATGTGAATGAGCTTCTCCTAAGCGTCTGCATCGATATTTTTTTATCCAGGTGGGGTTGAGAACGGGTTTAATTAATAGTTAGACCTGGTAAGTAGCGCTGCGATCTAAGAATGAAGTTGAAGGAAAAAAAATAAATGTATTTTGAAATCAGTCTATATTTTTCCCTAAAGTTGTAAAATTGGATGTGAATTTTGTTTTACTATTTTTCAACTTACACAAATAATGAAAATCATACATCAGAGTAACATCAAACATTATAAATATAATTTTAGAAAACTAAGCGGACACAGTCGTGTCCAATTGTGAAGTATGGAAAACTAAAACAAAAACACAGGCATTGAATTATTTCTATTAAAATTCTCAGTATCACCACAAACTTTGGAGCTATGTTCAGTGAAAAGGTTTAAGATATGCGTTGTGTTATGTGATTTAAGAGAGGGCAAGTGTGGGTGGATATTTGTAGTGAAAAGACCTGTGTGGTAAGGCGTGGGACTATAAAGAAATAAACGATTGTAAAGAACTAGTATGTGAAACAAATAATTTCGACAAACGAGTAAAAATAAATCTCTTTCATCCATTTATAGCATCAACGACGTTCTCTTTTGGACTTAGGAAGCAAATGCACAGAAGACGAAGTGGTTTAAGACTTCGTGCTGAGTCCACGGGTTCGATGTATATACAGAATATTTTTTAAGCTATGTAGAGATGACTGTTCTGAATAATTTGTATACATTAATTACCTCGTAGTCTTATAAAAATAAAAAATGAAAAAATAGGCCTCCCCACAAAAAAGGCAGCGTCCGGTTTGCACAAATCTCATAGGAGGTTAAAGAGTGGTGCCAAATTATATTTTTAACCCGTGTTGCGATGCAGGCGGTTAAAGGGAAGTAATCATTTATTTCCTTTCTATAAGGTGTCAAATATTATCCGCTATGCATTTAGATTTTAGTTATTATATTAAACTTTTTTTGCTTAGAGGTGAAAGTAAAATATAAGAAAAAAGTGAATTTGTAGTGGTAGGGCCATAGTGTTATCAGTTTTCGGCTTACAGCCACGGGCCGGTCCGTCCGGGGTAATAGCACACTCTCGCAGAAAATCGACATCTGAGCAGTGAAGTGCAGTTGCGTTTTGTTTGGTGAGTAAGAGAGCCGGAAGCCCAAATTTCTCGGTGGATTTGGGACTTTCATTGGTAGGCAGCGATATAGCTATACCCTGGTACTGCAAAGATCCATAGGTCGCAGTTATACTTACCATCAGGTGTACTGCTTGTTCATTTATCATCACAAGCAATAAAAAAATAATTTTCTAACACCAGTGATGGAACAATTAAAGAGTGTTCGACGTGGTATGGACATGTAATGAGACGGGATAGTCGAAGATTTTTGAGGCAAGGGAAGACTAAAGAAAATATGGATAGACTGCGTAAATCATAAGAAGAATATAGAGGAATAATCACAATGATGACATCATGATATATAGAAAGAGAGAATATAGGATCCTAAGTAGTTGATACAAGAATAAGATGACCATGATACAGGCTTTTTCTTATAAACTAACCATTCCCTCAGTGTAAAGAAAACTCAATCTACTATTTCATAAAATTAAAAATAAAACTTAATATTTGAAACATATCAAAACAAATCAAAAATAACAGTAAAATATTAAAAGTATTTAAATCAAGTGAGCCGAGTATATTAACAAACGTATTTCCGATCGTATAAAAATCTTATTCGTTAAATATTCTAAACGAGTTTACAAGTTAAGTTCGGTATTCTAATATCAATGGTGAAATTATCGTCGAGCCACAACTCGCTCACAACTCTCAAGTAATCGATGAGGTGCTAAGAATTGGATGCTGTCGACCCTCGCTAACTTTATATTCAAATATTACTTTTGCCTCGAGAAGAAATATCGGATTTCTTTATTACGATTTTACTGTGTCGAATGTAGTTTGTTACTAAGACTTTATTATCATCAGATTTAAAGACAATGCGAATATGTTTTTTTTATTATCTTATAATAATCGAATATATTATATATTTCTGTGGGGTAATGGTTACGAATACTACCAACCCTTACCTTGCTCGTGGATGTCGAAAGAGAAGACTAAGAACCCTATATCATCATCATCATTATCATCATCATCATCACAGCCTATATATGTCCCACTGTTGAGCTCAGACCTCCTCCATAATGGGAGGGAAATTAACCTACTGTACCGCGCTGGTCAGACGTGTTGGTATAGGGTTTTGTTTCGAGTTTTCCTTCTCTTGCCTAGGCAACATCTATATGTTATATGCATTTTATATCCCTTAGTCGTCTCTTACGGCCACCTACGGATAAGAAAGAGGGTGGTGAATTGTATTCTTTATCCATAACCACACAGATAACGGCCCTATATCAACTTGGGTTAACTCCACCTGATGCCATCCGATCAACAATTACATTCCGAGAGGGTTAATGTCGAGCTAGCAGCTGGTCATAAAACTATTGCCAATAACTTTTGTAATATATATAACTGAAATGGAGGAGTACGTATAACGTAGAATTTGTTTTTTATTTTTGCAAGGTGGATCATGTATGTGTTCGCGCCCTGGCAAATCAGCCCGGGGCGACAGGAGAGGCAGCGCGCAACCACATGGACCTACCTTGCAAACACCTCTCTTTGCCGTGCGAGCGGGTTACCGGTACCCGATCTTTGTCTTCGGTGGCCGCCCCGGCGGCCGCCCTTGCGGGTTCCTCTCTTGTCGATGCCTCGACAGCTTTTGCCGTCGGGGCGGCGCCCGCACGTGGTGACCTCACATCAGGTGACCGGACAATTCCCCGGCCCGATCACCCGAAACCTTGGTTAGGGCGGCATCAGGCGCAGATATTCGCGCCTGCGCCGCCCCGGTCGCTGGTGGCGGCCCGGATCACGGGAATCCTCCCGGAATCGTTCCGCTGCCTCCTACTGCGAGATGACAGCCTCGCAGAAGGTGGCAACCGCGTCCCAGTTCCTGACGCTATCGACCATCGCTTTCGCGACAGCCGGCAGTGTCAGGTCGGCAACGATGATAGCGACGAGGTCGCGGCACTGCCCGTTCCAGCTCGAACTTTCCTCGAGCGTATGTCCAACTTGTCCTCGTCACTACCGCAATGGTGGCAGGACGGAGTCTATTCCCTCCCCACAATCGTGTGCAGGTACTTGCCGAAGCAACCGTGCCCCGACAACACCTGCACCAGCCGGAAAGAGAGGACCGCATGCCACCGCTCCATCCACTCCATCAGTATGGGCCGGAGGGCCTCAACGGTAACAACACCGTGTCTAGGCCTCTCCAGCCGCGTAACCTAACGGGCGATGACGTCTCGGCGGGCGTCCTCGCGCCAGGAGGCTATCTCGTTGGACGATGGAGAGACACCCTCGTTGCGCGCTGAGGTAACCCGCCGGTAGAGGTCGGAGAGCATCTCCGCCTCTAGGTCCCACGGGGGTGTCCCGGCCAGTAGGCATGCCGCCTCGGTCGATATCGTGCGGTACCCGCGAATGGCTCTGACCGCCATGGCTCTCTGTGGTCTCCACAGAACAGCTCTGAGCTGGGCGTTCAGAGCCCTCGCCCACACGGGTGCGCCGTACATGGCCATCGAACGGATCACCCCCGCATACAGCCGTCGGCCCTCGAAGCTGGGTCCGCCCACGTTCGGCATGAGCCGTGATAGGGCGGACGCCGCGCCGACCAGCCGGGGAGCAATTCAGCGGAAATGCTCCCGGAACCACCATCGCCCCTCGAGCACCAGACCCAAGTACTTCATATGGGCCTGGATACTGATCTGGATGGAGTTGACGACTAACACGTATTACGTAGACCTCAAGTAACTGGAATAAGTGCAGGATAATGATTATTATATATTATGTGTGGTATCGGAGTCATGTTATCATCCCTTCCTTTGAAAATAAATAGTAGTTGTTTTCACCAATGACCCTTAAATTTTAGGTAACAACTAAATTAATATAAGTAGCACCTAAAATCAATATTATGTCTTAAATATCTTCTGTCTCTTAGAGAAAAGACAAGGAAATCTCGAAACAAAATCCTGAACAAACACGTCAAGTCGGACCAGCGTGGTATAGTAGGTCGATTTCCCTTCCATTGTGGAGGATGCTCGAGCCCAACAGTGGGACATATATGAGCTGAGATGATGATGACGTCGTTTTAAGTGTTAAATAAAATTTACATTTTATTCAGCTCTATTTAACATGAAAAGATTTTATTAACATTCATATTATGTGTCATTTTAATTACCTTATGTGTCACTTAAAATTTTAAGGGTCGTTGATGAAAACGGGTACAAGGTATGCAAGTTAGTAACATCGCTGTAAGAGAAGGAAAACTCGAAATAAAACTCTATAGAAACCCGACTGATTAGCGTGGTGTATCGTAAATTCACTTTTTTTTCCTAAGTCCCAGCAGTGGGACGTGTAAGAGAAGGCGATGGTGATGTTATTCGTACAGATTTTCCACACGTAGTTCTCTTAAGTGGTTAAGAAAACAATGGGATATCACAGACGGCGTGGTATTTAAGATATCAATTTACCGTTCTACGTATTTTGGGTTCGATATGCACATATGTGATTAAAATTGTGCGATCTACAAATTATTATTGCTCTAAGTCTGGGTTAAGGTTTTTTTCCTTATATCTTTGAAAAATCTCCGTGCAATACAAGGATTACTTACTTAGTGCAGAGTTGTTTAAAAATGTGTCAATACCCTTTGCTATCTCGGAGACGCCGTAAAATTAGCTGAAGTATCATCAGCAGTAAGTTTTATATCCCTTAGTCCTTTCTTACGATCACCGACGGGTAATATAGGGGGTGGTTAATTGTATTTGTACTCCGTCACTACAGGGAAAACAATTTTGTACAATAGTTGATTTATTTTTATGTTCGCACCCTCGAAATATCTATAAAAGGAGGAAACAACTGAAAATATTAGATACGATTATAGTATTTCGCCATCTTCATCATCCAACCTTTTACAGCAAGTGTATTGGCGAACGCACTGAGGTGTTATACCTTTAGCAGAAGAAAGCCACTGCCTACTTTTCAGATGAACTCCCACTCCTTTTACTACACGATTTTTATTACTTCACAGACAACTAAAATATGGCGACAATTGTATTCTCATACCGTCAACATACAGATCCATAAAACTAGAAGCTGAAAAATAAAACATTCGTTTAAACAATTTTGTAGCTAACAAATTGTTTAAAAAGTTGTTTTCTTTTTCCTTAAAAGTTGTTCTTAATTTAATAATACAGATAAAGAAACATCATTCGATTTGAAATTGTTTATGGTGATAAATGAGCAAGCAGCACACCTGATGGTAAGCGTTACTGCTGTGCGTGGACCTTTGTAATATCAAAGTTATAGCTAGACCGCTGTCTATCAACCAAAATTCACCCAGGGAGAACTGACGACAGTCCTTCCGTGACCAAAAACGCTGTAAAGTGTTCGAAACGTCGGGAAATTAAAAATCAAATACAAACGTATTAAAATAGTTTTATTTCAAAACCCACCCAGAGAGTTAAGTTTCTGGCTCAATTGCTCACCAAATGAAGCGGAAATACCACATTGCCAGCCAGGTGCTGATTTTCTACAAGACTGTGGAGTCCGGATGACCTCGTTTTAGTAGGTTCTGGTTCGGACACACACCATCAAATTTTTCCGGGGCGACGAAAAGACTGCGCGTGGCCCCATAACCTACCGCATTCCCTCCCCATAGCCATTGGGCCGACCGCTGATACCGCTCCCTTGAGATCCGTGGCAAGGCCGGAGCATTACCCTTTCGGGTACCAACCCCGTTGACGCCCCAGCAACTCCGAGTGAACTGGCCTATGGCTGTACAGAAAACTGTCAATTAAAACAGTTACCACACCACTACAAAAAAATGTAAGAACTCATGTAGAGCTTTCCGTATGGTGACGGAGTAAGAATACAATTCACCACCCCCTATCTTACCTGTGGGTGATCGTACGAGACGAATAAGGAATATAAAATGCATATAATATCTATATGAGAGAAAGAAAACTTGAAACAAAACCCTATAGCAACACGTCTGACCAGCGTGGTATACGAGTAGTAAGTCAATTATCCTCCCATTACGGAGGAGGTTCGAGCCCAACAGTGGGACATTTATGAGCTCAGATGATGATGATCATGTAGAGGTATAAATATACAGTAACTATCTGGTATTAGTTGTGTGCAGATTATTTTTTTTACTGTTCGGGTCCATTTATTAATCAAAACTTTTTGAAATAAACACAAACAAAGAAAAACATCAAAATTGGTATATCCGTTTAGAAGTAGTTCAGTTACATACACATATGCAGAAGATTTATAATATATTATATAGTTACAGCAACATCATTCTCCTGCTCTTATCCCAATTACTTGTGGTCGATGCAATGTGTACACGTACAAAATAAAAGACAATAGATATTGGCAATAATTTTATGAAAAGGCCGATGTCAACCCTCCTTGGGAATGTATCAGATGGAGACATTTTTTACAACATCTATGAACAAGTTAGTATTCATAGCTGTTACAATACAACATCGCGTAGTGAGGAAGTAATACTACTTTTTTTCCCTTTCTTACTTAACCCTGGGGAAAAAAAAAAAAAAAAAAAAAAAAGTAAAAGATACAATATGCAGATAAAACTGATCCTATAAAAAAATCCTATAAAAACCTACTAGCGTGGCATAGTAGCTCAATTTCCCTCGTATAACTTCATTAGAAAGAACCTGGAACCCAGAAGTGCGTGCGTGCGCATTATCATTTTCTAAACTCAAATGACACACATTTGAGTTTAGAAAATGATAATGTAGATGTTCTATTCAGTCTTAGAGTCACCTTGTGGTAATTTAACATCTCGAGTATAAACCTAAGGAAACTTCGGGGAATGGCATCAGCAATCTCTTAAGAAATCCATAACATCAACAACGATTAGAATTATTGGAATTGACGTAATGTGTCATCAAATCAAATCAAATCCAATCAAATCATTTATTATGCATAAGCCCTAAAAGGGCACTTACATATTGTCAATATTACATATTTTTTTAAATTAATCTACCACCGGATCGGAAAGCCGCCACAAACTGAGAAGATCCGGCAAGAAACTCAGCGAGCTCGTCATTTTTCTTTAAATTACATGTTTTCTTAATATTATTGGATACATGTTTAATCCCCATAGGTTCCAGTGAGATGCCTTTCGAGTAAAGATTTATTTTTTAAAAGTTAAATACACCATTAACAAAAAAAAAAACAAAAAAGATCAGAAATGGTTGGACCAGATTCCACAAGCGGCACTCGATCACGAGTTAACTACTAAAGCAGCCATCACACCCCTCAACCATATTCGAGGGAAGGGAGAGACCCGCTCACGTAGCTACCGCAGGCAGAGACTTTTTCAGTGAGCATGACCACACCAAGATCTATAAATTACAATTACATCATTACATCATCATTACATCATCATCACAGCCCACACATCATTACATCATCATCACAGCCCACATATGTCTCACTGTTGGGTTCGGGCCTCCTCTGTAATGGAAGGACAATTAACCTACTATACCGCGCTGGTCAGACGTATTGGTATAGGGTTTTGTTTCGAGTGTTCCTTCTCTCGCATAGATGTTATATGTGTTTTTATATCCCTTAGTCGCCTCGTACGATCATCCACAGGTAAGATATGGGGTGGTGAATAGTATTCTTACTCCATCACCACACGGAATGTGTACTCGTACATATTGCAATAGTTTTATAAGTGGGCGCCTGCCTAACGTCAAACCTCCTTGGGAATGTAATTGGTGACCAAACGGCATCAGATAGCGTTGACCCAAGTTGATATAAAGGTCTTAATTGTCTCATATGACATCCACGAGCAAAGTAAGGGTTGGGAATATTCGTAGCTGCTATCACACAGCAACAACGAGTATCAACCTATTAAGTGTGGTGTTTATAGTATCAACCCATCTCAAATAAAGAAACTTGTATATAATTGTGGAAGTGCATAAGCTGATGATGTATTGTAGAAAGAAAAAAATTACAAAAAAATCTCTGTACAAATAAGTATTTTCATTCAAAGTAATTTGTGTCTCAAGCTTTTCCTTTAATAAAAAATGTAAGAGAAACACAATCGGTCCTTTTCCAGACTATACAATTCTATACATAAGTGAGCAGGTTGCCCCGGGGCGTCAAATTAATCATTTATTAAAGACGCACCTAGGGAACTAACGCCCACCTTTGGGTTGGGGGGGAACGCTCCAATTATTATCACAGATTACATTTACACACACATCTTTTTAACTAATGGATTATTTTTACAGACCTATTTAATAACTTTAATTAAAATTTATTATTTTCATAAAGGTCTAATTATATATCACGTTTTGTTAGTTAGATAACAGATAATGCTATTTCAGAGTTTCTTTATTGCTATCGAAAACAAGGACTCGGTTAGTTGCCTCTAGTTGCCCGTCTATACGATAATAGAGAGGTATGGGTTGGAAGCTGTGCCTACCATCACCCCGGGAGATTAGGTTGGAGTGAGAACCAGGCCGTGGACTATCTCAAAAGAAAAGAAAATTTTAATCAATCCTATTAGGATAGACATTTTAGACCAGCAAGTTTTGACAGAAAATGACATTAAATATCATGACATTTGAGGTGGGACTATTACTTATACATACATTACAGTTCCCATATAGACTATTATATATATTAACCAAGAATATGATATAAAGATAACATTAGATGCAAGAGAATGAAAACAAGAAATAAAACTCCATACCAGTACATCAAGCTAGCGTAAAAGTTAGTCAATGTCCCTTCCATCATGCTTCGAAACCAATAATAAGACGCATATAAGCTGACTAAAAGAAGAAGAGATGTTTCTGATAGCAGTAAGCAGCTGAACGTGCTCTTGTAGGCACAAACTTAACCTATATTTATTATCGTCATCATTAACATCTCGGATTAAAGAATAGAAAATACAGCTAAATGATAAGTACAGAATTTCTCACAATATTTTACCTCATTTTCATCATCACAGCCCATATATGTGCCACTGTTGGACTCCTCCGTAATGGGAGGGAAATTAACCTACTATACCACGCTAATCAGACGTGTTGGTAATAAGGTTTTGTTTCAAGTTTTTCTTTTCTATATAAAACGGATATAACATATATTCAATATACACTCATTTGCAAAAAAAACGGGCACCTAAGCAATGAACCATTTCAAATGTTAATATTTCTTTGTTTGATAATTATAGGTAGTTTTATCCACACAATTTGGTAAATTAATAAGAAAATAATCGTTTTCATCAGTATTTCATAAAATTTAGATACAATTTATGGGAAATAATGCTAAACCTCGCTAGTAGTGTATATTCGCTAGTAGTGCATATGCTCATGAAGTAAAAATAAAAAAGTTTTTTTGTTTGTTTTTCTTTAATAAAGTAAAAGCAGATAAATGTTTAGTATCGAGTGTGACCCCCTCTAGCTAAAATCACAGCTTGAATTCGTCTGGGCATGCTAGCGAGTATATCCCGGATACTTGCTTGCGGAATACGTTCCCACTCCGCAGTAATCACATTCTTCAGCTCTCTGATGGTCTGCGGAGCCGGGTGTACTGATCTCACACGCCGTTTCAGAACGTCCCAGACATGCTCTATGGGATTGAGGTCGGGACTTCGAGCTGGCCAATCCAAACGACGAATGCCGACCTCTTGCACATACGCATTAACATCGCGGGATCGGTGGGCGCGAGCATTGTCGTCCATAAAAATCGAGTCTTCACCTAGAGCGGTCAATGCGGGTTGTGCATGAGAAATTAGAACTTCCGTTATGTATCGATGCCCAGTCAGTGAGCCGTTTTCAATGAAGACTAACTCCGTACGATCCATTGAATTTATTCCTGCCCAAAACATAACAGAGCCCCCACCATAAGGTGTGATTTCTTCGAAACATGCCTCTGCAAAGCGTTCTCCTTGTCTTCTTAGCACTCGCCGACGTCGATCTTCACCGAACAGAGATATCCTGGCTTCATCAGAGAACAAAACCCTATTCCAATCGTCTTGAGTCCATGATTCACAATTTCTAGCGAACCTAAGCCTGTGAACTCTGTGCTCACAGAGTAATTTGGGGCCGCGGGCCGGGCGGTGACTGCGTATATTGGCAGCGAGAAGCCTCCTCCTGACCGTCCATAGACTAATATGCACATTTCTTACTTCTTGGAGGTTGTTCTTAAGATCCACATACGAAGATTTGCGATTTCTCAATGCGCGACTCACAAGAAAACGATCATCCCGTGGTTGGGTACATGGTTTTCTTCCAGAACCAGGCCTTCTCTCGACGGAACCAGTCTCCTGATATCGCTGCCAGGTCCTTTGGACTGTCGAGCGACTAACATTTAGCCTCCTAGCCACGAAACATTGGCTGCAACCCTCTTCAAGCAGCGCGATAATTTTGGTAGCTTTTACCACTTTATCTACCATTTTTGATACAGCCAAACAGCATTAAATAAAGCTTTGACAGTCAAGGATATGAAATTAATCGATAAAAATTGAATAAAAGTTATGAAAGTCGATGTTAACTTCTGGAACTTCGCGCCAAAAATGTAGGATAAAAAGGGGTTTTCTGTAAAAATGAACATCAAATGAAAAATTGAATTTAGAACGTACTTTTTTAAATACCACAGCATTTTTAAAACCGGCCAGTAACGTGTACAAACGATTGAAACCTTTTTGGTATTGTATCTTTTTAAATATGAATGAAAATCAAAACCACCCGTTTTTTTTGCAAATGAGTTTATTATATCCGTTTTATATCACTTAGTCGTCTTATATGATCACCCACGGATAGGGGTGATGAAGTGTATTCTTACTCAATTACCACACGGATATAATTTTTATATAATTAAAAAAGTAAGAGCTAGTTGTTGTGGTTTGAACATAAGGACCCTTCGTCACTGTATTCTGCCGAGTTACCATTTAGTAGCTGTAAAATTTCAAGACTACTCTCATTTATTTGGAGAATTCTTTGAGACTGCTAACTGTGTCGCAATGTAATTCTTTGGTATTTACCTAACAATGTTATTTGATAATTTCATTCCTTTAATCTTTTAATGGATATAGTTTTTAGTAAATTAGTACAATACTAAAGAAAATTCATATTGTATCGCGTCGGATTTAATAAAATATTCAATTAAGAGAAACAAATAACAGTCTGATTCAGAACAATTATTTGTCAGTCTCACAAAGAAATTTTGGAGATCGAACTCTTGCCAAAATTGGAATGCATATACACCTACATTTACAGAAGTTGCAACTATACTTACAGTATTCTTTAGAATATAATTTATATAATGATATTTTAGTACATACAATATAAGTACATACATACGACGACGTAAGAGAGCGAGTAGGTATGAAAGAGAGTATTGGTGTAAAGATGCGAAAGGGAATGCTCCGATGGCTCGGACATGTGGAAAGAATGCCGAACGAACGTCTGGTTAAGAAGATATACAATGCGATAGTGGAAGGATGTAGGTATCGAGGGAGACCGAGACTAACCTACCTAGACCAGGTCGGTCATGTACTGAAGGAAGGTGGAGTCAAGAGTCTCCGAAACCGGCCAGCGTGTATGAAGAGAATTATGAATATTGAGGAAGCGAGTGAAGTATGCAGAGATAGAGTTCTCTGGCACTCTGTTCTCTTTGCCTACCCTGCAAGGGATATGGCGTGATGATATGTATGTATGTATATTTTAATATTTTCATATAACACCAGATTTTTACCATGAGTGAAAGACTAAGATACGAAGTAGCATAATATACAGTAGTAGAAAAAGAAGCAATTCATCTGGTCACTGTCCTATAGCAGATTAATTTCCTACGTATTTTAAATAACACTTGCATTAAACAATGTGAATTATTTGGACCTTAAAGAAAAACAAAGAATAAAGACAATTTGGTGATTCATAAAAGAAACTCATTTACCCAAACCATTAACATCATTATCCTGCTCTTATCTCATTTACTTGGGGTTGATACAATATGTAATCCTCTTTCATCGTACATATTGCAAAAGTTATTGACAATAGTTTTACGGCTGGCCTGCGATCAAACCTCCTTGGAAATTTAATTATCAGACGGCATTACGTGGAGTTGGAGCAGGTCAATATAAATCTCTCTTAGCCATCTTACGATATCCTTTTGGATATCGTAAGATGGCTAAGAGAGATTTATAAAAGTAAGGGTTGGCAGTATTCGTACCTGCTATCACATAGCATTATCTAAATCCTTCTATACAATATTATACTAGAAATACAAATGTTTATAATGTTCTAATACTTTTTATATCGTATATCTCAAAAGATTTATCGAAATTAATTGGGTAATTTTACATTCTAGATATATTTTTATTCCTTAGAATTAAATCGGTATTAATGTTATGCGGTACGGTAAGTCGTTATTTTGACTTCAATTAACTGTATACTTATATGCGATATTTAGTCTTTGTGTTTTTATATAATCACCTTTATCAAAATCAACGCTTGCTTAAAATAGATGTCCTTATAAGAAGGATCATCCCACAATCACCACGCTTGATTGACAAGTTGACAGTTGCAATTTTCCTTATAAATTTCCCTGGTGATCTCCGATTTTTACAATTCCCACGTAAAATTAAAATGTGGCATCACTTTATATTCTGCTCAAATACCATACGAGTTTTTTTTTTATATATATAATACGTTAATTTTTTCCTTTACTTTTCAAAAATCTCAGCAGTGCTTTGCTGAAATGAAATTCGATTTCCTTACCCTTATAAATGTACACAGATATAAGATTACACCGGATCACGATTTGCATATCTTAACAAAATTGATCGTGTACTGAAGATTGTAAGATTCCATTATGTTACAACAAAAAGCGATTCACCGATCTTATCAGCAATGGCACGTCGCTACTTTAGGAGAATTATAAGTATATAGAGTTGGTTTCCTGAAGCTCTAAAGGTTTACTTAAATATATATATTGTAAATAATTTAATCACATCTTAAACAAAAAATATCAGTAAAGAAAAAAGTCATGTATAGTAACATCCTCCCTTGCATAACATATGGCTCACAAACCTGGACATCACCAGACAGGTGAAAGAAAAAATAAGAAAATGTCAGGCAGCCATGGAAAGATCTATCCTAGGAATTCGAAAAATAAATAAAATCCGTCATACTAAAATAAGAGAACGAACAAAACATATAGACTTCTTACTCCACTCTATGAAACTGAAGTGGAAATGGGCGGGACATCTAGCGAGAATAGAAGATACTAGGTGGACGAGACATGTCATAGAATGGAAAGGACCCGAGGGAAAAAGACAACGGGGAAGACCAATAAGAAGATGGCTTGATGAAATCAAAGATATAACGGGAGATAAATAGCAGACAAAGGCGAGTAACAGAGATCTTTGGAATGATACGGAGGAGGCCTTTACCCTATAGAGAGGTTCTCATTAAAAGTGACATAATATATTATATCTAAAATTTAATTCGATTCAAATTAATTTTATATTTTTAAATGTATAATTTGTCAACCAAAATAGAATATAAAAATTGTATAAATACTTTATAATATAATTTATCACACTGTAATATTTGCATGTTAAATGAGAAATAATAAAAGGCTTATTTATTTATTTATTATTATAAACAAAAACTATATTTAATACTGTCAACGAGAATAACGTTGTACCTGAATAATTATGTTGTTTATAATTATTTTTAAAGTTATTTATTTTATTTTATTATCATCATCATCTCGTCATCGCAGCTCACATATGTCCCACAATTGGGCTCGAACCTCCTCCATAATGGGAGGGTAATTGACCTACTATACCATGCTGTTCAGATGTGTTGGTATAGGGTTTTGTTTCGAGGTTTCCTTCTCTTGCATAGATGTTATATGCATTTTACATCCCTTAGTCGTCTCTTACGACCACCCACGGGTAAGATAGTGGGTGGTGAATTGTATTCTTACTCCGTCACCACACAAATAGGGAAGGGACGGAAAGACTGCCGCGTTAATATGGCCCAACTTTGTGCTTCTTAATCACAAGAGCAAGGTGATGCAACCCGTGGAACAACTCGGTTGACAATGCGAAATCGTCGAGCAAATCTCAGTGCTCAACAATTAGCTAATTTTCAACGCGCCGGAAGATAGGAGGTGGTGAATTATTGTATTCTTACTCCGTCACCACACGAAATATATCTTCTATCTTATTATACCTATGTTTAATTAAGTAATTTTATCAATTTAATAAACGCTGAATGCACATTACACATCTCTATCTAAGGATTAACGAAAAAGGTAACAGAAATAAAAGCGACACACATTACGAAAAGAACTTGTTCCAACGAAACATATAGCAAAAAGGCCAGTTAAAATTTGTGAAAGAGAAATATAAAACTAAGAGAGCCTCTTTCTAAAAAGAGTAGATTCTGCAAAAATATCAATGGCTGAAATGCATTAATGTATGAGATTTTTCTTGTATCAATTCTTTAATGTTTTTTAGTCATTGATATTTTGGTATGTGGTAGCGACTGCGAATACTACCAACCCTTACTTCGCTCGTGGATGTCGTAAAAGACGACTAAGAACTTTATATCGACCTCGACCAATTCCATATGATGCCGTTTGATCAACAGTTACATTCCCAAAGAGGGTTGACGTCAGATAGGCGGCTGGTCATAAAACTATTAATAGCTTTTGTTATATGTATGTTTATATACTGCATCAAAGTAATTGGGATAAGAGCAACAGAATGATGATATGAGATTTTCATAATTATTATAAATTTGGATGATAATACAATGTTTAAACAGTTAAACGAGAAATCATCATCATCATTTCAGCTCATATATGTCCCAATGCTGGGCTCGAGCCTCCTCCATAATGGAAGGCAAATTGACCTACTATATCACGTCGGTCAAGCGTGTTGGTATAGGATTTTGTTTCGAGTTTGCCTTCTCTTGCATAGATGTTAAATGCTTTTATATCCCCTATTTGTCTTTTACGATCACCCACGGGTAAGATAGGGGGTGGTGAATTGTATTCTTAGTCCGTCACCACACAGAAATATATCTGTTTAATTATTTTTAGCAATATTTTTATATTTATATTTTACTTGACTTGTTTCAAGGTCAATACTTTACATCTAATTATAATAGGGGCTTAAATATGAAATTGCCGTATTAACGTACGTCGCCACTTTGAATTAAAATGAAACATCTGCATGTTGTGTCAGATATAAAAGTGAAACTGTTTTCAAACGAAAACTATAACATTCTAAATTTAAAAAATGAATGACATTTGATCGTTCGACGTTCAATTGTTCTTACATTCAGCTTTTGAAGTGAACATGGATACGAAGGTAAATAATTTGATTAAAGAAATCTGTTTTATGAACAAAAAAAAAAGTTTTCATTTATCAGTACCAAACGGTAATTTCATACTTTAACCCCTAATATTACATGCCCTATATTTATTCTACGAACTTAGTCCTTAACCACAACTCAAAATTATAATGTCACTTCGACAACAAGTCTGTAATCTTCCTTTAAAAAGTTAGTAACCTCCTCTCCTAGTTGGCGATTTACATAAAAATGGGAGCTTTATAACATCGCTTCATTCAAGAAAAAAAAACTTGGAGCTAAGTCATTGATCAAATATTTAAAAAACACGTAACCGAAGTATGGTAATGATCAAAGTTGATGCTGCAATCCGGATAGAGACGAAATATATTTTGCCTTCGAATTCGTTTTAATTGAACCCAAGTTTTTGATTGGGTGCTTAGATACTTTCTTGTCAATTTATGGTAAATATTTTAATTTAAGAGTTATTAAGTTGTTTTTAGCTCAAATTCTGTTTCTCTAGATTTTTTTCAAAATGTGTAATAATCGTATCCTGCCGTCCGGTGAAGGATTCATTACCTCCGTTCTTGCCCTTGGTGTTATAAAAGACGACCTAAGAGTATGATATACGGATAACATCTATGCAAGAGAAGGTAAACTCCAAACAAAACCCTATTTCAATACGTATAACCAGCGTAATAATTTTCTTTATATTCTGGTAGTTTTCTAAATCCATAAATGGCTCGTCTCCTTCGGGATAATATACTCTCACAGAAAACGTTTTAGTAATAACTGCTTACCACCAAGCTTTGTTTGATGAGCCAAAGATCTGAGAGGGTTTCAAATTTACGATAGCTTCAGTAAGACACTATACCAATGGCACTGCATAGGTCCATGATTATTTGTTGAAATATGAAAGTAACACCAATCTTGATTGTCATGTTATTTAGTAATGGCCGTTAGGACTTTTTAATACCATAGTTTAACCCTGTTATGAAGAAGATCTTCTCATAATTTTAACGTTCCCTGTAGATAAGCTAAGACGAGAGAGGAAGAGGATATGCTAAGACTGCATTCTAATGAACTTTACTTTTCTTCCCTCCATCGTAGATTTAAATACTCTCTCTTTGATATATCATTTACTATTGTAGTCTAGCAAGACGTCCTGATATACTATTTATAGTGACATATAGTGACATTGCCACCTTGCCAGTCATGTAATGACTCAAAGTGATAATAATATTTTAGAATTACAGGTGCCGGAATATTTAAGGATCGTGGGTTTTTTTTTCATTGGTCCTCAAGTGGATAAGTGCTACGAAGTTGGTTGTAAGTTTTTGTACTTAGATGTTGATTTCTTTCCTTGCAAGTTATTTTACTCATATAGACTTGAACGGGCGTATACCATAAAAATTATTAAGTATTATTACAACATAAAAAATGATTTAGAAATGTTTAGTAAGCAAACATACAAACTCGGCTTTACAAATTCTTTAATAAGTAAGAAAAACTTGGATGTCGTTTTTGAGCATATTTCTTAAGGCGTACTTGTTTGCATTGACATTTTTACAAGCGCGCATGTTATAAATAATGTAGAAAGTTTCATGACAATTATATGAGTAGTTTAAGAACATACAGAGGAAATATTTAATTATTATATGTATGAAAAATCTAAAATAATTCAAACTAAAATGTAGAGAAGTGCCAAAGATTCAACATGCTCACTCTAAATAAGAAAAGAAAGCTTAGTATAGTTATATTTTGGTTTCTCTAAGAAGTTGCAAAAAGATCTATCTATCGTTGTGAAAGGAAGTACAAATATTATAAAAGGAGTCATTCAAATAAACATGTAATGATTGAGTTGGTATACAATAAGTCATCTTCGTACGATTATCGTAAAATATGACTAAAAATGGAACCAGAAAATATTACTGCAAAAGAAGAATTCAAAATATAACCTCATTCAAAGCCCTTAATATAGTCATCTTACTAAATATCTTGTTATTTAGGAATTAAATATAAATAACTATGGTATAAAAAATAATAGAAAGTTTTCAAGATTTTCAAGATAATTCCATCATAGATATTATAATTGGGATAAGTCTTTGTAAAAGAAATAAAGAAGTTAAACCAATACAAAGACGTCTTCATTGATTATTTTATATTACATAATCTATTATAATAGGTATTTATTTTATATTTTATAATCTATTCGTATTAAATTAAATTAATATTTAAACGAGATTAAGAAAGGAAACTGAATATTAAAACTATTAAATTTATTAATTAACCAAATATATATATATGGCTTTCATGTACACTACAGCCAAAGAATAACATTAATTTCAAAAACAATAGAAAGCATAATTCTGATAATAGTATTTCTACATGGTCCAATCATCAGCATATAATTTGGTTAAATGAACTGATATAGAATTTTGTTTCGTGGCTTAGTATTAATAAATTTATTATTTTATTAAGCTGTTACAATATCCTGGATACTAGATAGTAAAATTATTACATTATTTTATTAATCACTAACTAAATTAGACAATTAAATGTTGAACCTAAAATATATCAATAACAATATCTCAAAACGTTTTATAGTCCTAACAAAAAATAAGAATTAATTTGTCAGCACATACATTTCTATGAATACTTTAATACGTCCCGGTGAAAAAAAAGTCCCTCATGATATACAGTTGGACCACTTTACGTTTTTCATCCAGGCCATCATGAAAATTTAAATATAATCTCAAGGCCTTATAAAATAATCCAACGTAAAAGCTACGAAGTAAAAAACGTAACACTGAACCTCAAATGTTGCAGCGAACACTGAAAATTTCACTTAAATGTTTAATACTCTAAACAGAACGCTCTCTACCTTTATACGCACGTAATACATGTTAAAACACGCCTAAAAAGGTTTATTTACTCGATTATGAAGCCTTTTGTTGTTAAACGAGGCATTAGATAATACACATTATAAAAATAAACTGTTTTTAAAACAGTTATAGTATATTTAGAGAATAATTTTGTATCATAAAATATTTAGTAAATATAATTTTATATATTATTGACTTTAATGATAAGTGTAGCCTTATTTGCCGCATAATCTAATTGGCGCCCAACGTGGGACTTGAGAAAATTTGCGCCTAACGTTAGTTATACAGTATAATTTATTCCCGTCTTAAATCAAATTCGAATATATAAGCAAAGTTTTAATTGTAAATCGTAGTAATATTAGTACACCTACTTACTTTTGATTACATTCCGCTTTCTCATTTTATATAATCACAATTTCATAAAACATTACCATTTTAAGATCTAATCTTCACTTACCTGGGAGTCGAGATGCTAACACACTTAACTACGGACTTTTGCTCACAAAACGTATAATCCACGTTCGTTGTGCACATCAAACACAATTTTATGATAATTCACTGACACATACACTGTCACTTGTGTTATTTTTTTTTCGTTTCACAATCACTCGATGCGATACGCAGACGCTTGCCGGATCGCGCGACGTCCGTTCAACACCGAGTCACGAGAACTACTGGAGACTGCTTGCCGACGCGCAAGCTTGAGCGGCCCGCGTCAAAGAGTATTTCGACCGTTCGGATTGGTAGAAACGTTAGATGATAGCGTAAAATTTTGCAAATGATTACACTGATTATTTAAGAATAAAAATCATTTGTGATCAATAAGATACTCGTAGGTATGTAATAGAGATAGGAATTACTATTTATATTGACAATTGATCAGCGATGACTTATAATTCGACTAGGCGCTATACATGATTTTCTTCTATTTCATATACACTCCCTCCAATTTCATCTGATATTGTATTGTTTAAATATCACGGCCCAAGTAAGATAGATGTTAAAAGGCTCTAGATTCCAAAACCAATCAGAGAAATAACAATTAATTTCTTATTTATAAAAGTTTATTAATTTGATACGAATAAAATTTTGACTCTTGAAAGGAATTCATTGTCTTTTTCTAACTAGTTACTTTATCATTGTTGAAATACATTAGATATTTGGTCTATGACGAGTGTGACAAGTTTTTGCAATGACTTACAGCAGATGGTCTCTATGTTTCGATCTCGTATTGAAGCTCATAGCTGCAAAGAACGAAGTTATATAGAGGCAGAAATTAATAAGCTTGAATTTCTCCACAAAATAAAGCCGGAACACTATAATTCGTATAATGTAAGTACTAATATAGTTTTAAGGATTAATATGCTAACATCGCAATAGTCAGTCCATATTGCTTGAAATATGGACATCTTTTGGAGAAAAAAGATTGCCACCATGATTTTCGATGCCTGAATTTCGGACTACTCACTAGGTAGATAAATGACATCGTAAAAATAGTAAGGAATCATGGCAAATAAGCATGCAACAAAGGATAAGTTTAAGTATTATTGACGTGGAGAGTCTGATATGCAATACTAGACATCAGATGTCTATTTTAAGGTAAAGTATTTTTATTAAAGCAATATTTAGTAAATATTTATTTTAGAAACAATTATCAAGTTCACTTCTCCGGCAAATGGGTAGCCAATACTTTTGACTACTGAAATATGAGTTCTCTTAATAGTAAACTATAAAATTAATAATATTTTTAGAACTTACCTACCTACTACCAGCTATTCAAAATAAATTTATGTTCTACAAGGGTGATTACGATAAAATTAATAAGGAGATATCGGAAATCGATTGGGATTGTAAACTCATGAATAAGTCAATAGAAATTGCCCTGCAATGCTTTTATTCAATTTTAAATAATATTATCGTTAAGTATGTACCTAATAAAATATGTAGAAATTATTGTTATCCTATATGGTTCACTTTGGGTTTAAAGAAAGCCATAAAAGAAAAATATAAGCATTTTAAAAAATATAAAAATTATGGTAACACTTCTGATAAAGCTACTTATCAGTTAATGCGAGTTAGAGTGAAAAAACTAGAGGCAGAATGTTATCAAAATTATATCACTTCCGTCGAAAATTCTATTAAAATAAATCCTAAAAATTTTTGTCGATACATTAAATCAAGGTCCAGTACTTCTGATGTTCCCAATACCGTCAGATATGGTGAATTAGTAGCTACCGGTGGTAAAGATATTTGCAACATATTTTCCCAATATTTTTATTCTACATTTCTAGATTCTTCACACAATTCAAATTTACCTAACCCCGATTCTGACTGCGACTCGTTTGCTCATATTTCAAATATAACAATAAGCATTAACGAATTGATAAAATTATTAAAGAAGCTTAATCTTAATAAATCTGTTGGACCGGATCAAATACCTGCTATCTTATTGGTCAATTGTGCAGAAACTATTGCACTACCTATTTCTATACTTTTTAATTTATCGTTGCAGGAGGGTGTTATGCCTTCTATATGGAAGTCTGCATTTATAACCCCTGTACATAAGAAGGGTTCTAAAATTGATGTAACGAATTATCGTCCCATATCAAAAATGTGCCTTATAGCGAAATTATTTGAAAAAATTATTCATAACCAATTATATTCTTCTATAAAGAGTTCACTCAGTGATTTTCAGCATGGGTTTATAAAAGGGAGATCTACAACATCTAACTTAATCCTTTTAGATGATTATATAACAGATAATCTATCGCGGGGTAAACAAGTCGATGTGGTGTACACAGACTACACGAAATGTTTTGATAGAATTGATCACAATATCTTAATTCACAAACTAAGGTCCATAGGTATACACGGAGACTTATTGAGATGGTTCATATCTTATATATCAAATAGATCTCAAGCAGTTGCTATCAAAAATTACATATCTAGTTGGATAATTGTCCCCAGTGGCGTGCCCCAAGGGTCACTTTTGGGGCCAATATTGTTTATAATCTTTATAAATGATATCAGCCGATGTTTCCATACCTCCAGAGTACTGTGTTTCGCTGATGATATGAAAATTTTTAGCTCCATATCATCTTATAGTGATGTCCAAGCTCTGCAATCTGACTTGTCGCGCCTTGAAGACTATTGTCACAGAAACAACCTGGAACTTAACCCACTAAAATGCTCTGTTGTCACTTACGCTAGAAAGAAATATGTTATTGTCTCGAATTATACTCTAAGTGGGTATACGATCAGTAGATATAATGTGATTCGTGATCTTGGTGTCATTTATGATTCAAAACTAACTTTCGATGATCAAATAGATAGTATTGTCAAAAAAGCTTTGAAATCCTTAGGGTTTGTGATGAGAGTTTCGACTTCTTTCAAGGAGATTAAAACTCTTAAAATACTTTATTGTACATTCGTTAGAAGCGTATTGGAATATGGGTCAGAAATATGGAATCCTAGGTATAGTAAGTACATTACCAGAATGGAAAATATTCAAAAGAGATTTATCAAATATTTATGCTATCGTACTAATATTAAATTTAAATCAGAGGATTATTTAACCTCCTTCACCCACTGTCTAATCGACGAGAAATTTCAGATATTACATACATTTTAAAAATTATCCGTAATAATATAGATAGCCCCGAGCTTCTTTCAAATATTAATATTAATGTTCCAAGCAAATCTACACGGCATCATACTCCACTGAGTTTAAATATGGTGTCCACCAATTACAGACAAAATAGTTTCTTGTGGCGAGCAGGAAAGACTCTTAATATAAAATGCAAGTTACACGATGTTGATATATTTAACACAAGCTTAACAACAGTGAGACGATCACTAAGCCAGGATTTATTTTTTTCAATTATAACAGTTTGTAATCCTTAAATTATATTAAATAATGTCTACTGTCTCAGTAGCCTAATGTGAAGCATATTAGCGGAGACCTATGATTAGCTGTATGATGTGTATTAAGTAGTTTAATATTATTATTGTGCTGTTGGTCTTCCAAATAAAAATAAATAAATAAAATAAATAAAAAAATTAAAGAAAATGTTAGTAAAATAGAAGTAATATTTTATTAGAATTAATATTTATATTTAGCTAATATTTATTTTAAAGCAAGAAAGATATTTGCAGAAGAATTATTTGCAAATGACATAAAACTTTGAATCGTGTATTATATTAAACTACTGTATAGCATCTCGAGATATTTTGAATAATTTAGTTTGTCAAGGAGAGACTTTTAGTTATATTTTATTGAACTGGAAAAGTTCTTATTTTATTCAAGTAACTGAAGATATCCGTGTGATGACGGACTAAGAATATATTTTTCTACCTCTATCATGCTCATGGGTGTCCTAAAATATGACTAAGGGATATGATTTATAAGTAACATCAGCTCAAGAGAAGGAAACATTGAACTTATACTCTTCAGTTACAAGATTCTTTTTTTATACGATTTACATATTAAATGATGGTGAGATGTACCTGTATTTATTGTTCATTCATTATATTTTTTCTTCTTCTAAAGACCCGATTACAAGCGAAAAATGACTGTCACAAGTGACGTGTGTCATCTACCCGACATGTTTTCACATTGTACAGGAAACTCTTCTCTCTAGTCTCCTTAAAAGATGAAAATATAATACGATACGAGAGTTGAATGTCCTACAATAGTTCACGGTGGTGTAAGTGGCAGCATGATTGGAACGGACTTCCTATAGGTGTGGGTTCGAATTCCACTTATGAAAATAATTTCTCGCTCGTAATCGGGTTTTTATAAATAATCAGGGATATTAAATGCTAAATTTCATTAATTTGAATTTTCTTTTCTTTTCAGTTCATAAACGTTTCCCTGTTGCGCTCAAGCCCCTCTATAATGGGAGGGAAATTGGTCTACTACCATGATAGTCAGACTTTTTTCTTCATAAGATTTTATATAGAATATAATAAAGGGCTTGGCCCTGACTAAGTTCAGAGGCTGCAGACTTAGTGTGGCGGCAATGCTTCACATTAGCTATGTCTGAATCCAGTTCTTATGAATCTTATTTTTTTTGCAGATGTAAGAGAGATCACAGTCACAGTCCAGTTTATAGACTTCTCTATTCTGTATAGTAATCTGTTACTTGACAGATGATAAGAACTGCTTAATCCTCTTCATTGGCTAAAAAGGAAATTATAAATAAGCAGCTTGATAAGCTTCACCTTCCTAGCCTGATATTAATCATCACAAATTCCTCTTATTCTCTGGATTTAGGAACAGTGTCTAAATGTGAAGGAGGGATATTGAGAATCGCCGTTCAAGTATCTATCTGTATGGGTTACTTTACGATACATTGTGTGACTCAAGGTTTCGTTAGGTTTTCGAAAAATCTATTTTATCTTTATATCTCCTATCTATCTTAGTCCTCCTGTGACCATGATTAATAGACAATATTAATATTAATAGCAGTAGGACCACACTGTTGACAGTTCTCTATCTACAGCCGCGGGCTGGTCCATCCAAAGTAAGGCAAGGCAAGGCAATATGCTATTGCGCTTCGTTCGGTGAGCGAGAGAGCCGCAGCCCAACTGGGTGGGTTTGAGGTTTATATTGGTAGGCAGTGGCCGTAAAGGTCCATGGGCGGCAGTAACACTTACCATCAGGTATACTGCTTGCTAGTTTGCCACCAAAAGCAATAAAAAAAGAAAACATGAATGCTGTAAATGGTCCGAAACTTCGGGATATTAAAAATCAAATAGGTACAAATGGGTTAAAATACGTAAAAATAGTTTTATCTCTGAGCAATATTTTTTTGATGTGAAAAATCTATAGGCGAGGGATAAACTGATTGTTGGCGTGGTAAGACGGGCCGTGGCGAGCGACACATCGCCACGCTATATGATGCAATATATGTACCTACTATACGTATTAGTGTAGTAGACGTAGCGACGCGATGTCATGCGAAGCTCTGTGCGCTAGAGATGAGTAGTTCCGGAGCGTAATAGTTCCGAGAACTATGTCTTTTGCCGGAACGATCTAGTATCAATCCAACCACACGGCTGAGATAATTCCATAGGTCCGAGTCGTTCCGACGACCGAATCGTTCCGACGACCGAGTAATAAAGTGTGCGTCATGCATGCGCCTAAATATTCTTCTATATATCGTTGTCGTCGTCTATATATCTTGGTTATCAGTCCTAACCCTGTCATGTCAAGTATGAGGGTAAATCAACTGATATTCCGACAATTACTGACAAATAAACGCTTCCTAAAAATAACTTGTATTTCGTAGTTTATAGCTCCTTCAAAATACTAAATTTGAAGGAGTTATAAATTAAGAAATATGGATCTTGAATGGCCGGAGCCGATTACAATTATGTACGCACATGTTACGTTGGATTGGATTGCATAATCATGTCATTAGAACCGATAAGATAGGACTCATGTACTATCGGTTAGCGGAACTAGATAGGTTCGCGAACATGTTTCCTGGATATAGTTCCGACAGAAAAAGGAATTGTTCCATGTCCGATCCGCTCCAGGACATGATTTGCACATGGCTACTGTGCGCATTCGCCGCACTGAGCTCGCGTAATAATATGAATTAACACCGAAGAAACCATATGGCACCTACTATACGAGTGCCCTCGCTTTCTTGTCGAACGAAGTGCACTCGAAATAACAACAGGAGTACAGGTCAAAGATACACAACTGAACATCTTAATGGGAGACGAAGACATAAGACCAACATTCCTCACCTACGTTGAAAATACCATACGTAGAGCAGCACGAAGGAATAGTACGTTCAATGAAGACCAAAGACCAAGGTCAAACACCATCACCCAAACATCAGCTCCAACACAACCCGATCAAACAACAATAACAGCGCGAAGGCAAATACAAATACTCACTGAACACCAATTGCTAGCAAATGGCGAAACAGGAACACCAGGATTAAGAACTCGCCCGGTGGCCCTGTTCATGTCCACCACTCACGAAAGACTGGGCCTCGCCTTCTGTTACGTGGACAGAAAAAATAGGGTGTCCATATCACCAGGACTAGCTGTTCTATTAAAAGGAAGCACTAGCCGAACGAAATTGAAACATTCAGTATACAATACCTACAGTACTATATAAGTAGGAAACATGGAGTGTCGGCTAATACGAGCACGCAATAAAATGCTGTTCGTATTCAACAGGAAAGCCGACGAGACCCAGTTTGCGCAAGCTAGTGTCCTCCTTCAAAACATAGCAAAGAACAGTGAAGAAAACACCGACTCCATCCCCAAAACCATCAGTGTGGATGCAATGACAGTTGGCTTCGATAAAGGAGAAGCTGCGGATTATATGGGGTGTATCATGGCCTCTAAACACCACAAGGTTATAACCTACGAGAATAGAGGCCAAGATCTGAGCTTCTTACTCGCTCCCCCCTCTAAAATCACACTACGCCCTGCGGCCAACGTCCAAAACGAGGCCTCTATATCGAGCCAATTAAACCCTAATCAGCCCGAACTAGCTACGCCTCAGCGCCAAGATGAGCAGAACGACAACGGGGAAAACACCAAAACAGAAATAAAAACACCATTCAGCACAGTAAAAGCACTATTAAACCCGCTTCTTTCCGCCATCACCAAAAACACGGCGAAGAAAAAAGCAGTAAGCGACTGGCATCTGCACTCGAGGCTTTTACTAGAAAAGAACGCCCAATCGATAAAGAAAAAGAACCACAACTAAGCACAAACGCCGACAAAGGAATAGTGAAACCACCAAACTACCGACCGGTGAACACAACGTTGGACCTATATATGAATGCCTTCCTCGAATACAAGGCCATTTTAGAAGGCACAATAGTTATCAAAGCCCTGACCACCAGCAAGATACTCGAAGCCTACCACTATCAAAGCGAAGGGTTGCTGAAAGTCAGACTCGAGGAAGAAGAGGCCAACGTTTACAACAACCAAACAGGCGAGGTCATGGTGGGTAAACCCATCTCAACCCACATGGCCGCGTTTAGTGCCACCGGAGGCTTCATAGACATCGATGAAGAAGCCACAAAGGAAAACGGTAGAATAACATTCCACACCCCGGAACACGACCCCATTGTAGTCACTGCGAAATTCACTGAAATCTGGCTCACAGAGAAAATTCTAAAACGAGCCAGAGATCTGGAAGCGAGTACATGGGACTTACCAGACAAGATCACCCTGGTAAACGGAGTGCCCGGATGCGGCAAATCAACCTGGATTGTGGAAAACTTCAACCCCGCACACGACGTCGTTTTAACATCACTGCTCAAAGCAAAAGACGATCTAAAGAATAGGATTACCCAACGCATGGGGGAAAAGGTGGCCAAGAACGTCTACACAGTAGCATCAGCTCTGACAAACGGAATCAGAACGAACAAAAACCAAGCGCTTCACCGGCTAATCATAGACGAAGCGCTCATAAATCACTTCGGCTCCGTAGTCTTATTAATGCGAACTGTCAAGGCCAAAGAACTCCTCCTCATTGGAGATACAAACCAAATCCCATTCATAGATCGGGACAACCTATTCGAAATGAGACATGACAAGCCTCTGACCACACCATCTGCAACACAAGAACTGCTGTGTACGCATCGGTGCCCCATGGACGTAGCATATGCCCTCCAGAACAACTACAATGGCATATACTCGTCAAATAAGATCATAAAATCCCTGAACATATACAAATACACCGACGCCGTCATACCACCCGACCTTCCCGAGACTCTATACCTGTCACACACCCAGGCAGAGAAAGAAAGCTTCAAGGAAAAGGGATACGGCACCGGTGAGGGCTCCGAACTGCGAACCATCCACGAGGCACAGGGACTCGGCGCACCTAACGTCATCATAATTCAGACTAGAGACTCGGTGCAAAAGTTACATAACAGCATACAACACGCCGTGGTCGCCATCTCCAGGCATACCAGATCCTGCACTTACTACACAGACACCCGTGAAGATGCCATCTGGCAACTCATGAGGAAGTCCATAGATCAGGATTCTGGTACTATACTGGAATACGTCAAGAAGATGGCGGTAAAACATAGAGACGAAAGGGTAATGAAAGAGCTTGGTCTACTACCCCATTAAACTAAAGTCAACACAAGCGTGGAGTCAATTACCATTAACCTAGGCATAGACTTCCAAATTAAACAAATCATTAAATAAAACGTCACAGACATTATTATCATCATCACAACATCACTGAGGACAGAAACATCTACAAATAGAAGGGTTTCACCAACAACAAGACCACCAGCGCCAAGAAGAAACCCTAAAAGACATGTTGCCCGATTACGAAATGAAAAATGATGTCGCAAGCGGGATTCGAACCCGCGCCTATGTCGAATCCCGCTTGCGACATCATTTTTCATTTCGTAATCGGATTTTATAAATAATTAAGCATATTAAATGCTAAATTTCAGTAATTTAGACATGTTGTCGCTCAACATCTATGACACATTAATTGCGCTCTTCAAGCTTTATCCAATTGTAATAAAGCCACTTCAAGAACATTAATTTTATAAACAAACCACCATAACAATTAAATTAAATATAAAAAGAGCACGGACAAAAAGTCTGTGGAATAACATACTCATAATTTAAAAAAAAAAAAAAAATAATAATAATAATATAAATTAATTAAAATATTTAATTATTTTTTTAATTTAAACACTTTATTTTCTCTATATAATGATCATTATTTTAATTTATTTAAAATATTTTTATAATGATAAAGTTGTATATATAAATATTTCTAATTTACAATATTATTGATAATTATTTATTTATATTATATTATTAAATTACATTTAAATTTATTTATTTATTTTATACACATGTTATTTTTTATATACCTACTAATTTAATCTATTATACATTATGTTATACTTGTACATTGCCGGGATTACTTAATAATACGTATATCTTACACTTTTATATGTTTAACGTATAATACGTATAATATAATTATACGTTTTATTGTAATACTATTATATGTTACTCGTAATTATCCTGCTCATGATTAATACAAACAGAAATAAATAATATTATAATTAATATTGAAATAAATTATTATTTTTGTATTAAAATAATTTTATTATTTATTGTCTCAATATTAATAATTTAGATTTATTTTATCTTAATGAAATCATTTATATAAATTTTAATTAATTGTCTAATAATAAATAATAAGTAACATACTTCAGTTATCATCGACTAATTGTCACAGTCATACCATCAGAGGCAACATCGAATATAACTATTACTGAAAAGTCACTAATGAAAATAATTGAGCTGTCGCGATCTTATTGAAATTTTTGATTTTTTATGTATAGAAAAAAAATAAATGTTTATTCAATAAACTATCATCATTTTCTGGAGAAAATTCGTAATATTGTATTTTTTCATCATGATATATCTAGTTCCTGTCCGTCTGTGCTGTATACCTATTACTTATGCTATAACACTGTATACCTATTCATCATTCTCCTACTGTTATCCCAATTACTTGGGGTCGATACAATATGTACACTTCTTTCATAGTACATATTGTTGAAGTTATTGGCAATAGTTATATGAACGGCTGTTACGTCAACCCTCCTTGGGAATGTAATTGTTGACCAAACGGCATCCGATAGAGTTGACTCAAGTCATTATAAAGCTCTTAGTCGTCTTTTACGACACCCACGAGCAAAGCAAGGGTTGGTAGTATTCGTAGCCGCTACCTCACAGCTAAACACTGTATCCCTTTCGCACCTGGATGATACAATAGTGAGTTAATTTTTTAAAAAAATGTACTACGCACCCAAATCTGTTTCATCGAACGCGTCCGGTGCCACACGTTAGAGAGTTTATCCAGCAACCAATTAAAAAAGTTCAAATGTGCATAATGTCAGTGCATTCGGTGTGGTTTGCAAAAATGGCCGAGACCGATCGAGCAGCAACGAACCGTGGTAAGTAAATTTGATTTTATTAAGGATATTTCTGGCGAATTCCTCATGTTAATAGTTTATATTACTTGTAATAGTATATAGAATGAATACTCAATTAAATAGCGTGATTCTTTTGCCGCTAAAAATGAATTACTATAACGAAAAAAAGATGCTCACGATTGTGACTTCTAGGGCTTTATTCTACCAACGCACGTACATGAGTTCACATTTTTTATAGTCTATTTTACTATTTATTTTCGTGTAAAATATGCTATTTTGATGGTTTTTCACATGTTTATTTTATTATTTCAATTATTCATTATATGACACTAAGATACCGTTATTTATTTATTTATTTTTATTATTTTAGGAATACTACTACCTGACGACATTATTCTTGAAAGTTTGGCTGATGAAAATGCTCAGATTTGGAGTTAGACGCGGATGAACACGACTTTCACTATTTCCACTCCTTCCACCGCTGTAACAATACCTGTTCTTCCTAACCAACTATCCCACAAGAAGAAAAATAAAATTAAAAATCGGTCTCTAACAGTCAAATTAAAATCTCGAAGGGGACTTTGGAAGAAAGCTGATTATATTGACAAGCCTCATGCTTACCAGGGACACACAGAGCCGCGAGAATACGTTCAGCCCTGAAGAATTTTAAGGATTATTCTAATGATTTTTTTAAAATGATGTTGGTTTGTACCAATCTTTATCATTTAAGAAAGACGGGAAAAGTATTAAATACAAATAAGTACGAAATAAAATGGCTGTACGGCATTCATCTTCTTATGGGAATACTTTCGTATCCCTGAATCTCGATGTACTGGCGCCGGAACATAAGTATTGCGATGATTACATCTGCCATGACTAGAGACAGGTTCACATTGTTAAGAAACAATCTTCATGTTGTTGACACCGATTCTGCGCCCGCTATACATGCAGGAAACCCCATCTGGAAGGTACAACCTCTTCTTGATGTTGTCAAAAAGAGATGTGAAAAGATATTGAGTACCTGGCCGATACCCAGTTGCTGAGCAGATGGTCTTTTTACAGGAAAATGTCATCTAAGGCAACTTGTCAAAAATAAAGCACAGCCAGTGGGCTTAAAAAACTTTGTAATCACTACCAACGAACGGCTCATATATTACGGAAATAACCCTACTCTTTTACACCCATTGGGACTAGGAGCTGTAGTTGTATTGCAGCTTATCCGTATTCCCCGAGGAGCACGGTTCATCTCCAACACCTGCTACTCAAATGCCCAAATTAGGCAGATATAGGCCAGCAAACAATCCATCAGAGGGCAAGAGGTTCGATGGATATGACCATTTTCCTATGTTCGATAACTTGAAGGCTCCACGAGTTTGTACGCTAGAAAGTTACTCGTCACGTACCAAGATTAAATGTCGAAAATTTGACCTATATCTATGCATAAGTCGAGGCAACGACTGTTTCAACCTCTACCACAACAAATAGTTCCTAAATCTGCGAGACTGATTAGATAATATGATTAAGCTAAATATTAATATAAGAGATTAAGGACTGAGTTAATTAAAGAAGAGAGAATTTTAATTTTTTATATTGTCAGAAAAGATTTGTAATTATATACCGCCAGAGAGGCTTTTTTGTTTGTATGTTTTGTATTAGTATTTTCTTGCTCAATCAGTGATTTAAAATAAAATGTTGAATATTTTTGATACATAACAACGTTTTTAAACTTGAAATCTTTTTCACAAGTAATTTACAGCGAATAAATATAAATACTGGAACTCACGAAAGTGAGGGGGTTTTTTCGCAAAGTCGCGTAACGTAATCTTTTTTTTAATATTTTTCCATATACCAATAAACCAATTTACTAATATTTTTTAATGATTAGATCGAATACTACGTGCTTAAAATCTCAGGTGCGAAAGGGGTATACCTATTACTTGTACAAAATAATTCCGATGTTTCACATCTGCCAGCAGTCACGTGACTGCTCGTTTTTGTAATATTAGACCTTAACATGTGTATAATATATATAAAATTTGAATAAAATTACTTTTACAGAATTTTTAGCGTCTTATCATCATAATCTCAGCTCATATATGTCCCACTGCTGGGCTAAAGCCTCCACCATAATGAGAGCGAAATTGATCTATTATACCAAGCTGGTCAGGCGTGTTGGTATAGAGGTTTTTCTTTCGAGTTTTTCTTTGCTTGCATAGATGTTATATGCGTTTTATATCCCTTAGTCGTCTCTTACGATCACCCATGGGCAAGATAGGGGGTGGTGAACTGTATTCTTACTCCGTCACCACACGGAGAATCATAGCGTCTATCTTTCTTTTTTACTTTCCTATCATAGCTATAGAAAGTCTTCTAAAAATAGTTGTAATACATGTTTAGTACTTGCGTAAACATTAAAAGTGTCGTACACATGAAATAATTAAAGCTTTTAAATAAGTCTGTTACAAGTAACCCTCAGTCACTGGCTGTGTAGATTGACAAATGAAATATTTACGAGTATACCTACGACTTGTTTCGCGCTAATGATGCTGTGTGCATTATGACAAAGCACCTAGCTCACATTACAAACAGGGCTACCACAATCCAAAGAAAAATTAAACAAATCTCAAATATTTTTCAAAGAAAATACGTGGTATACATTTACAAAAAAAAGGTTCATTGGACGCGTGAAAAGGTAGCTTGTAATTAGCGTCACGGATCTTCACAAACGTTCCATATTTCAGACGCGGTGCCGAAAAGTAGGGCAGTGGCAACCCTATACACATACAGATGTAGAACTACATACAAACACACATAGATAAACATTGCCCCGGCGAAGTTAGCACTGCAAACGTGTAAACGGAAGAGATAGGCTTTCTTTTGACTCCTTTTAACTGTCCGAGGGAGCTGTAAATAGGATGCAAACAGAGATACGGCTACCTGTAGGCATGAATGAAATATTAGTGCGACTGAAGCGCCGTATACAAAGTTGAGGATAAAAGCAACATCACTTTTGTGCCAAAGAATAAGTTTAACATATTTATTATTATATTCTCTTTGTAATACTCCAAATGTACCTGAGCTGATCCGATCTGGTGCTAACACATATGAAATTTATTTCAGTTTTTTTTTTTAAAACTTGTCGTAACATAATAATTTATGCTAGGCGCGTAAAAGGAAATTGATCGACTAAACCAAGCTGATCAAGGGTCACTATAAGGTATTATTTTGAGTTTGCCTTCCCTTGCATAGATGTTATTTGCAAATTATGTCCCTTTTACCAGCCACGTCTGTCCGGAGTTCCACACTCTCGCAAAAGATCGACGTCTGTGCAAAGTGTTACGCTTCGATCATTGAGTGAGAACGCCGGAAGCTCAATTTGGGTGGGCTTTGGTTGGTAGGCCTCTGCCTAGAACCTGGTATTGCAAAGGTCTATGGGCGGCAGTAACTCTTACCATCAGGTGTGCAAGCAAGAAAAAAAATACTAAAAATTTAATGGGTAATTGTATTATTATTTTGTTTGTGGAATTTTTAGTAAAAACAACAAATTATGTTGCTTCCGTATGTCTTTTTTTGCCTCTTCAGTAATATCAAGCACAAGTAGTTATTAAAAAAAAAAAAAAATACAACCTAACCTACCTAGACCAGATCGGTCATGTGGCCTTCAGTAGAAGGAAGGTGGAGTCAAGAGTCTCCGAAACCGGCGAGCGTGTATGAAGAGAATTATGAATGTTGAGGAAGCGAGTGAAGTATGCAGAGATAGAGTTCTCTGGCACTGTTCTCTCTGCCTACCCTGCAAGGGATATGGCGTGATGATATGTATGTATGTAGTTATTAAAATATAGTACGCATTTTAATAAAACACAGCTCACCAGCAACTAGAGTGCCAACAAAACGGACAGGCCACACGAAATGTTCCATGATAAATGCGTCAGGCATATGAGTTTTATAGCCTAATAAATCTTTAAATGATTTTTATATACATACTAGTGAGTGACCCGGCGTTGGGCGGACACTAGTACATATAATATGTAATATATAGTCAAATGTAAGTTATTTAAGCGCAGGTTTTATAACAATAATATGTATTTTTATCATACTAATCATTTTTATCTTAATTTATCAATATCTACAACCACGGGCCGGCCCGCCCATACCATACTGCCGTAGAAAATCGATGTCTAAGTAATGCCAATGTGTTGCTGTGCTTCTTGCGGTGAGTGAGAGAGCTGGGAGCCCTACTTTCTGGAATTTCTGGTCTTGGTTAGTAGACAGCGACCTAACTGTACCCTTGGTATTGCAAAAGTCTATGAGCGGCAGTAACACTTATTATCAGGGATACTACTTGTTCATTTACCACCATAAGTAATAAAAAAGTAATAATAATTAAAAAAATAGAAATCAACAGCAATAAAGCTAAAAAAGGATATTACGTATGATTTTTTTAAAACAACTAAATATTGTAAGTGCGATTGCCAACCAGTCTGCTAAGCCTGGCAGGGCATTTTCCCTCCTAGAAAAATCTCTGGTAAGCACTGTATGGATACTTTAAAAAAAAAAGGATTTGTACTCTTTTCTCTTACTCTTTTTATCCACTGTTAGGCTTCTCATAGAGGTTAATTCCATAATCACCATAGTTAGCAGACTGTTTGATAAACGCAATTTTCGTTATACATCCACTATTCAATACATGCTTTCCTAAGAGGGATTATATTAAAATCGTCACAAGTGCGAAAGAGATTGACGATTATAGTTGGTGTTACATCTTTCCCAGAAAAGGCATATTGCACATTCTCCTCATGATTGCTTAGTATTTTTTTTCAACTTCCATAGAAAAATAAGGTGTAATGACATATAGTATTCTTACCAATCTCTACACGGGGGATAGAAAAGATTATCGGTTAAAAATCCTGTATTGAACTTTTTTTGTAGCCTATACGAGCATGGAATTCTAAAACATTATGTCATGTATGAAACTGTTTTCTTTTCTTATGATACCTTATTGTTAGTCACAGGCTATGATCTGAATACACCCAGCCCATCTCATAGAAGGGCGACGGCTTCATAATTAACCGTATTATCTCTCCATCAACATTAGGTTAACCACTGCTACACATTCCGATGGCCAGCTCGGTTCTATGATACTTCCATACAAACCGATTTTATAGATATGCGTTCATAATTATGAAGATTTAATATTTTTAATACAAAATCTTATCGGTATTATATTATATGATATAAATAAAATACATCGTAATACTTAAGTTGATAATGCCAGCTAGAATTAACTGCCCAATTAGTGGTTAGTATCATTATATTTTGCTATTTCATACGAGTAGTCTAATAATAGTCTCTCCTAGAAATTTTATTTAGTTTATTCTCGAAGAGTAAGAAAATATCTTTAACTTCTAACTGGGCATAGCTGCAAACTTTGAGCTTCCTGTTAAAAAAAATCTCTAGAAAATCCACAAAATAGACACAATTTAAAAAAAACCTGATAGTATATTAGATATTTTTTTGATATACTTTTTTTCATCATATAATTTAAATTTAGAATCTCATAATCGTTTTAATTTACCTTTTCCGCTAGTTCAAGTAAATAGTTAGTAAATAGATTACATTGAAATATTTTATATAGATAAGAACTAAAGTAGGTATTCGTTGCTTATCTATTAGTCAGCCTATCAACCTTCACTGGCAAAAAAAAAGCGAAAAAAGAGGTATAATATCATAACCCATACGCTCGCATTCTTATCACTATACAATATTTTTTATAATGGCAAATCACGCTGTTGACAGTTTTCTATTGACAAAGAACTGGCTCATCTGTGAGAGAAATTAATTACAGCACTTCGTTCAATAAACCGAAGCCAGAGAAACAAACCTCTTCTTCTTTCATGTTTCCATTCTGTACTGCAGTACAGAACAGGTGCACCTGCTGTAGGCAATGGCTTGGCTCTACTCCTGAGTATTGACGAAGCCCATAAGCGGCGGTTACAACTTAACACGAAATGGCTATCTTCGCCTGCCAGCCAATTCATATTTTACATAATTGATTAAGTATAAACCTCGCGACGCACTTATATTGTCAATTGTAATATTTTATCTTAAATTATTCCAATAAACTAACCGGTTGAAGAAACTTACCATAGCTAACTGCAGTATGCTTTTCAAAGTATTAGATATATCAATAATTTGATATATTTATAATTCTCGAATAAAATGCAAAAGATTATGACTGGACCAAATCTAGCAGCATCCAATCACGAGTTAACTACTGGAGCAACAAAAACAAAAAGCAACAAAGAGACGTGAGGAAAAGAAAATTTATAATATATTAAAATTAACACAAATATAACAAGGCATATATATAACAGATTACAAATGAAATAACTCTTCGTTCTCGTTCGTGGTATTCGCGTGTGCCGCCCTGGGGTTATGTCAAAATGTGATAAGGTTAGCTGTCACTACCGCCCCGACCATAATCGCAGCCGGACGTCCGGATTAAAACGCCATTTCCCGTTAACTTTGACTTGTTGGTATTAGAAGGATTGAATTATTAAAGTTGTTTGCATATATAAACTGTGCTCTTAACTTATTTTTTATATGCTATTTATTAAATTCATTTTCCAGTAAAGGAATCTTTCAATTTGTAATGCTACAAATCGGAGAGAATCGGAATTGTGCCACACTTATAAAGGGCTATTGACAAAATAATAATACAAAAGTTTGCCTTACTATTCTGACCTGAATCATCAGGTTCAAATTAGCTCTCTTTACAGGTACAAATGACATACTGATGAAATATGAATATTTTTATATAATTAGGATATGGAACTAGTTATTTTAATAAGAAAAATAAATAAAAATCTTCAATAGTGGGAGGGTTACACTGTTTTCTGTCTACAGCTGTGGACCAGTCCATCCGGGTTAGCACCACACTATTGCAGTAAATCTATGTCTGAGCAGTGGCAATGTGCTGCTGTGATGCTTCATTCAGTGAGTGAGAGAGCCAGAAGCCCAACTTTCAGGGTGTTTTTAGGATTTTCATTGGTAGACAGCGTCCTAGCTCTACCCTGACATTGAAAAGATCCATGGGCGGCAGTAAAACTTACGATAAGGTGTGCTGCTTGTTCATTTACCACCAAGAGCTATAAAAAAATATTTGATGAAATAATGAAGAAAAAAAGGAAAAGTAAAAAAGTGAAATTAATAAAAAATCAAACTGGGACTGTCTAATTTTAGAGACTGCTCGATTTCTCGACTGAGTTATATCAATTCATTGGCTAAAAAGACGACGAAAATAATATTTTCTAAACAGATGAAACCTAGGTGGATTGATTTATCGCTTCCGAAAGTTCATGCAAATCCCTTCCAAAACTTCCTTTAAATGTCAGGTCACATACGTTTGAACGGAAACGTGGTCCCTAAATTTTGCTAAGATATAGATAAGAACCATCTCGATGATGCTAACTTTCAAATAGAAGAAACCGCATCATAATTGGTTCACTTGTTTAGGAACTACGATGCCACTAGAGGATTCGATCCCGGGATCCCGGTCATATTTTAGTCCCGAAATTTTCGGGATCAAATTTAATGAATCCCGGGATTTTCGGGATTGATGATTTTTTTAAATTAGTTAATAAAAATGTGCGTGAGACGAAACGCACTTACGTTGATATAACATTTTAACAGCCACCTTGTTTACACGGCTGATTTTACTTAGAATACACATATTATTAATTGATTAAAACTAAGTAATTTCATTTGTTTTTGTTAATATCCATCCATAATCAAGTCGTTATGCGTAAAAGTGTGTAAAAATTTCCGCTTCACTTCGTGTAAGTATTGATATTTTTCTGTTAATTAGTGATAATCATCATTTAATAGTGGTAGGACCACGCTGTTGACAGTTCTCTGTCTGTAGCCGCGGGCCGGTCCGTCCGGGGTAGTACCACACTCTCGCAGAAGATCGACGTAGAGTAATAGCAATGTGCTATTGCACTTCGTTCGGTGAGCAAGAAGGAAGGCCAATTGGGTGGGTTTGGAGTTTATATTGGTAGGCAGCGCCCTAGTTATACACTTGGTATTGCAAAGGTCTATGGGCAGCAGTGACACTTACGATCAGGTGTGCTGCTTGCTCGTTTGCCACCATTAGCAATAAAAAAAAAATATTAAAATGCAAAAATGCATTAATGATTTAATTTTCGTGGTTTAAATAAGTAATCTATAAAGTTTCTGGCCAATTTAATTTAAAATGTAAGTATCCATAAACATAAGCGGAAAGAAGTTGATTTTTTGAAGTTTATTGTTGGTTTCATAAATTATTTACAGAAGTGCCTAGTTTGTTTATTTTATAAGAAGAAAATTTATAAAAAAAATGTATAATTTTGTTTAACCGCCTTATTGGAGATTTAAAACTTAAACATTCTACATACATACATACATACATACATACGTACCATTACGCTATGTCCCTTGCAGAGTAGGCAGAGAATAGAGTGCCAGAGAACTCTATCCTTGCATACTTCACTCGCTTCCTCAACATTCATAATTCTCTTCATACACGCTCGCCGGTTTCGGAGACTCTTGACTCCACCTTCCTTCAGTACATGACCGATCTGGTCTAGGTAGGTTAGTATCGGTCTCCCCCGGTACCTACATTCTTTCACTTTCGCATTGTATATCTTCTGAACCAGACGTTCGTTCGGCATTCTTTCTACATGTCCGAACCATCGGAGCATTCCCTTTCGCATCTTTACACCAATACTCACTTTCATACCTACTCGCTCTCTTACGTCGTCGTTACGAATGCGGTCGGTCAGCCTAACTAAACAGATTTTCCGTAGAGATCACATTTCGACCGAATTAATTTTACTTTCATACTCTTTTCTGCATACCCAACTCTCGCTTCCATACAGTAATGTTGGGACAAGCACTGCGTTATGTATTGCTACACGTGCCTTCTGGCTGAGTTGGTGGCTACCGAGAAGTTGCCCCAACACTTCGTTCACTCTATTTTCCGCATTCACTCTTCGCTCTATATCAGTGGTGTACCTTCCATCTCGGCTAAATCCACATCCAAGATATACAAATTCATCCACTTGCTCTAGTACATTATTAGCTATTGTTACTCTTACATCCATTTTCCGTATGGTGACGGAGTAAGTATACTATTCACCACCCCATATCTTGCCCGTGGGTGATCGTACGAGACGACTAAGGGATATAAAACGCGCATAACATCTATGCGAGAGAAGGAAAACTCGAAACAAAACCCTATACCAACACGTCTGACCAGCACGGTATAGTAGGTTAATTTCCCTTCTATTACGGAGGAGGCCCGAGCCTAACAGTGGGACATTTATGGGCTGTGATGATGATGATGTTGATGACTCTTACATCTGTTCTGGTTTCATCTTCTAAACTAAATATTCTATGTCCTCAAAAATTGATATTGATATGTATACTGACTTTTTGTTACCATTTTCCATTACCAATACAATCCCGGGACTATCCCGGGATCCCGGGATTAACTGTAGATAATCCCGAAATCCCGGGATTAGAAAAATCGACCGGGATCGAATCCTCTAGATGCCACAGACAGACACACAGTTACACAGACACGTCAAACTTTAATAGTGGCAGGACCACGCTGTTGACAGTTCTCTGTCTACAGCCGCGGGCCGGTCCGTCCGGGGTAGTATCACACTCTCGCAAAAGATCGACGTCTGAGTAATGTCAAAATTTTTGGATTACATAAATTTGTTTGCTCTTTTTTTTGGGCAAGCTATTTTCTCGACATTATGTTCGGGATGACAAAAGGGTGTGTGTGCCCCATTAACTGTCGTATTCTCTCTCCATCGCCATTGGGCCGACTATTGGTACCTCTTCCTTGACATCCATTGCCGGCCCGGTGGGTCACTCTTTCGGGTGTCATCTCTATCGACTTCCCGGCAACAAACGAAAATATTGCTGGAGCATCGCCTACACGCGGTCAGCCTCTCTGCGGGTGGCGAACTAACTCCCAGTCCATCCATCTACATTTTTTTTATTACTTATGGTGGCAAATGAGCAAGAAGCACACTTGATGATAAGTGTCACTGCCGCCCATGGACCTCTGCAATACCAAAGGTATAGCTTAGGCCGCTGCCTAACAATAAAATCCCCAAACCCACCTAGTAGGCCTTCCGGTTCTCTCGCTCACCGAACGAAGCGTAATAGCACGTTGCCATTATTCAGACGTCGATCTTCTGCGAGAGTGTGGTACTACCCCGGACGGACCGGCCCGCGGCTGTAGACGGAAAACTGTCAACAGCGTGGTCCTACCATTATTAAAAAGTATTACTGCATAAAGTATTGCCTTGCGTGAAAACCGAGCTTGCAATATTTGGTACGGTAATTTGGTATTTTAACCACTCCGCTATCAATGTAGTCGAGTTCTATAAAATAAATATTCCTATTTGAAATAAAGGTGGTAGCTGAATAGTTTTGTTAGTTCTATAAAATTGTAAATTGCCACAATAATAATTATCATAAAAATTAAATGCGTTAAATGTAATAACAACTGCATTAAATGTAATAACAAATCATAAACAATATAAATTTTATATATAGAATCATTCTCTTTTTGTACTGGCAATGAATTTGTATTAATTTTGTATTAAAAAATGTTGGTCAAAATTTAACATCTTATAGGGTAGATATAAATAAATTTCTGTAATAACAATGACATATTGGACGTAAGACACCTCAGTCTTCCCGTGACCATGATCACTGTAAAGTGTTCGAAACGTCGGGAAATTATAAATCAAATACAAACGCGATAGAATCCGTAAAAGTAGTTTTATTTCAAATGTGTAATACTCGCGTAAACATTAGAAGTCATTATATTCCTATATTCGATTTAACTTCAGTATGTATTTATTTAATATATTTGCAAAATTTCGTATAAGCCGATTGTGAGCGAGCTTTTTAATACTACAATAATATTTTGATGGTGCCGGATGTCGAATGCGAGACCAACGGATCATCGACCAATGAGCTTGTTTTATTCATATTTTATTTTTACTGCTGGTGCCTGAGTTTTTGCAGGATGAAATATTGTATTGAGCGGGTGAAAAATTATATTGGATAGCATGAGTACTATTTATTTGTATATGTATATTTATGTTATTGGATATGGATTGGACTATATTTATGACTGCAAGTTAAAGTACACAAGTTTGATTCCGAGATCGTCCTTATTATCAGCCTGCTTTTACCCCAATTGACGTATGGTTGTCGTAATATGTACTCTTCTTTCATCATACATATAGCAAAAGTTTTGAAATATTTTCATGACCGATCGTATGACGTCAGTCATCCTTGGGCATGCAACTGTTGACCAGATGACTTCATATGGAGTTGGCTCTGGTCTATTTTAAGCTCTTAGATGTATTTTACGACACCCACGAGCAAAAACCCTTACAGGGTTGGTAGTATTCGTACCCGTCACTGCAAAGTATACACACAGCGGTTTATGTCCAAAATGGTTAGTGTAGAAGGAGTTTTGTGAGACTTTTGAGTGTAATCTATCAATCGGCCAAGGGCCACTGTTGGTTGTGATTTTCCCCTGTGGGGATTTTTTTTTTTTTTGGCGGCGGGCTACGGAACGGTCACGCCCCGCTAATCCGTCCGGGGCGACGGGAGAAGCGGCGCACGACCCCGTAGACCCGCCCTACAATATACCTCTCTACGCATTGCGGGTGGGCCACTGGTACGCGTTCTTTTCTTCAGTGGCCCATCCGGTCTACCCTCACGGGTATCCTCTCGGGTCGACGCCCTGCCATCTCGACTAATATTATGTCTCGATGTCAGGGCGTCGTCTTCACGCGGTGGCCTCTCTCCAAGGGTGACCAGACTAATCCCCGGTCCGGTCGCCCGAAAAGGAAGCTAAGGATCCGAACCGTGCTCCGGTTTGTTGGGATTAGATGGGGATATGTTATTATGGATATTATCATAACGGCTACGCTTAACAAGTAAATTAGCGATTGCAATTGGTGATATTAATAGCTTGGCGTGACGCTCATCTAATATATTGGCCACTGAAACAAATTTCCAATAGATTTGAGTTCACGTGTAGCAACTCTATTTCCATTGCCAATAACTATTTTCATATATATAATGGAACAATTACTACTTGGGTTCATAATACAGTAAGTAATGTATCATCCCAAGCAATTAGGAAAAGAGCAGAATGATGATGATGCCCTACACATACCCCGTCCCGATCCATCCGGTACGACGGCAGGGCGGCGGCGTGCGGCCCCACTACTAATCGTATTACTTCCTAATCGTCATTGGATTGACCATAAGTACCGATTCATTGACTTCCGAACCCAGTTACTCTAAGGCAATTATACTTGCAAGTCGAAAACAAGACAGCTACCTCGATATTGTATACTGAATAATATATAGAAATCTAATAAAACTATTTCTGATACAGCTCCTACTACGAGCTAAAGAAAAAAATAATATATTGTGTTTAACTACAGTCATATAGTTAATTCCTTTTTTTTTATTGCTTTTGGTGGCAAACAAGCAAGCAGCAAACCTGATGGTAAGTGTTACTGCCGCCCATGGACCTTTTCAATTCCAGACGTATAGCTAGGCCGCTGCCTATCAGAAAGTTGGGCTTCCGGCTCTCTCGCTCACCGAACGAAGCACAGCAGCATATTGCCACTTCTCAGGCGTCGATCTTCTGCGAGAGTATGGCACTACCTCGGAAGGACCAGCCCGCGGCTTTAGACAGAGAACTGTCAAGAGTGTGATCCTACCACTAATAAATTATTTTATATTATATTATATCACTATTAATATAATTAGATTATTTTATACCCATTTTAACAATAACAGAGCCAACGTTAACTGTACAAACTAAACAAAAGCTTATACAATATACTTTTCGCTATCCACTATGGTCAAAGAACATGAATATAATTCAACAATAAATAAGTGTACAACTAGATTACCTGCAGAAATTGTAAAAAAAATACTAAGGATTAAGTAAATGTAGTTGATGTAATGAATTAAACATATAAATAACTTATAAATAAAACTTTACGCCAGTTTATCTGGCAAGTGCTGTGTAGTTACATTTTTCTTTTTGCCCTGGCTCGTACTCTGTAGTAGGATGGAAATAAACTGAAAAGAAAATTACAATATTATTTAATAATGTGAATCACAATTTTATTATCATATATGGTTACCTAACCATCATACATCTACATCTACATCTATTAGAAATCCATTTCAACCACGCCACCAATGAGGCCAGTGTGGGTAGGTACCCACACTGGCCTCATTGGTGGCGTGGCCTATATGATAATAAAATTGTGATTCACATTATTAAATAATATTGTAATTTTCTTTTCAGTTTATTTCCATCCTACTACAGAGTACGAGCCAGGGCAAAAAGAAAAATGTAACTACACAGCACTTGCCAGATAAACTGGCGTAAAGTTTTATTTATAAGTTATTTATATGTTTAATTCATTACATCAACTACATTTACTTAATCCTTAGTATTTTTTTTACAATTTCCGCAGGTAATCTAGTTGTACACTTATTTATTGTTGAATTATATTCATGTTCTTTGACCATAGTGGATAGCGAAAAGTATATTGTATAAGCTTTTGTTTAGTTTGTACAGTTAACGTTGGCTCTGTTATTGTTAAAATGGGTATAAAATAATCTAATTATATTAATAGTGATATAATATAATATAAAATAATTTATTAGTGGTAGGATCACACTGTTGACAGTTCTCTGTCTAAAGCCGCGGGCTGGTCCTTCCGAGGTAGTGCCATACTCTCGCAGAAGATCGACGCCTGAGAAGTGGCAATATGCTGCTGTGCTTCGTTCGGTGAGCGAGAGAGCCGGAAGCCCAACTTTCTGATAGGCAGCGGCCTAGCTATACGTCTGGAATTGAAAAGGTCCATGGGCGGCAGTAACACTTACCATCAGGTTTGCTGCTTGCTTGTTTGCCACCAAAAGCAATAAAAAAAAAGGAATTAACTATATGACTGTAGTTAAACACAATATATTAATTTTTTCTTTAGCTCGTAGTAGGAGCTGTATCAGAAATAGTTTTATTAGATTTCTATATATTATTCAGTATACAATATCGAGGTAGCTGTCTTGTTCTCGACTTGCAAGTATAATTGCCTTAGAGTAACTGGGTTCGGAAGTCAATGAATCGGTACTTATGGTCAATCCAATGACGATTAGGAAGTAATACGATTAGTAATGGGACCGCACGCCGCCGCCCTGCCGTCGTACCGGATGGATCGGGACGGGGTATGTGTAGGCCATCATCATCATTCTGCTCTTTTCCTAATTGCTTGGGATGATACATTACTTACTGTATTATGAACCCAAGTAGTAATTGTTCCATTATATATATGAAAATAGTTATTGGCAATGGAAATAGAGTTGCTACACGTGAACTCAAATCTATTGGAAATTTGTTTCAGTGGTCAATATATTAGATGAGCGTCACGCCAAGCTATTAATATCACCAATTGCGATCGCTAATTTATTTGTTAAGCGTAGCCGTTATGATAATATCCATAATGACATATCCCCATCTAATCCCAACAAACCGGAGCACGGTTCGGATCCTTAGTTTCCTTTTCGGGCGACCGGACCGGGGATTAGTCTGGTCACCCTTGGAGAGAGGCCACCGCGTGAAGACGACGCCCTGACATCGAGACATAATATTAGTCGAGATGGCAGGGCGTCGACCCGAGAGGATACCCGTGAGGGTAGACCGGATGGGCCACTGAAGAAAAGAACGCGTACCAGTGGCCCACCCGCAATGCGTAGAGAGGTATATTGTAGGGCGGGTCTACGGGGTCGTGCGCCGCTTCTCCCGTCGCCCCGGACGGATTAGCGGGGCGTGACCGTTCCGTAGCCCGCCGCCAAAAAAAAAAAAAAAATCCCCACAGGGGAAAATCACAACCAACAGTGGCCCTTGGCCGATTGATAGATTACACTCAAAAGTCTCACAAAACTCCTTCTACACTAACCATTTTGGACATAAACCGCTGTGTGTACACTTTGCAGTGACGGGTACGAATACTACCAACCCTGTAAGGGTTTTTGCTCATACTACCAACCCTGTAAGGGTTTTTGCTCGTGGGTGTCGTAAAATACATCTAAGAGCTTAAAATAGACCAGAGCTAACTCCATATGAAGTCATCTGGTCAACAGTTGCATGCCCAAGGATGACTGACGTCAGACGATCGGTCATGAAAATATTTCAAAACTTTTGCTATATGTATGATGAAAGAAGAGTACATATTACGACAACCATACGTCAATTGGGGTAAAAGAAGGCTGATAATAAGGACGATCTCGGAATCAAACTTGTATACTTTAACTTGCAGTCATAAATATAGTCCAATCCATATCCAATAACATAAATATACATATACAAATAAATAGTACTCATGCTATCCAATATAATTTTCACCCGCTCAATACAATATTTCATCCTGCAAAATAACTCAGGCACCAGCAGTAAAAATAAAATATGAATAAAACAAGCTCATTGGTCGATGATCCGTTGGTCTCGCATTCGACATCCGGCACCAGCAAAATATTATTGTAGTATTAAAAAGCTCGCTCACAATCGGCTTATACGAAATTTTGCAAATATATTAAATAAATACATACTGAAGTTAAATCGAATATAGGAATATAATGACTTCTAATGTTTACGCGAGTATTACACATTTGAAATAAAACTACTGTTACGGATTCTATCGCGTTTGTATTTGATTTATAATTTCCCGACGTTTCGAACACTTTACAGTGATCATGGTCACGGGAAGACTGAGGTGTCTTACGTCCAATATGTCATTGTTATTACAGAAATTTATTTATATCTACCCTATAAGATATTAAATTTTAACCCACATTTTTATACAAAATTAATACAATTCATTGCCAGTACAAAAAGAGAATGATTCTATATATAAATTATTATTTCAAATCGAATATAGGAATAGTTAATGATTTTCGATGAATAATCCTGGTATTACACATTTGAAATAAAACTATTTTTGCAGATTATACGGTATTTGATACAAATATTTGATTTGATACGGCATTTGATTTTTATATTCGTTTCGAACACTTTACAGAGTCTACAAAAATAATTTTATTTCACATTTGAAATAAAACTATTTTTACGGATTCTATCGCGTTTATATTTGATCTTTAATTTCCCGACGTTTCGAACGCTTTACAGTGATCATGGTCACGGGAGGACTGAGGTGTCTTACGTCCAATATGTCATTGTTATTACAGAAATTTATATCTAGGGTAGATAAGATGTTAAATTTTGACCAACATTTTTTAATACAAAATTAATACAAATTCATTGCCAGTACAAAAAGAGAATGATTCAATATATAAAATTTATATTGTTTATGATTTGTTATTACATTTAATGCAGTTGTTATTACATTTAACGCATTTAATTTTCATGATAATTATTATTGTGGCAATTTACAATTTTATAGAACTAACAAAACTATTCAGCTACCACCTTTATTTCAAATAGGAATATTTATTTTATAGAACTCGACTACATTGATAGCGGAGTGGTTAAAATACCAAATTACCGTACCAAATATTGCAAGCTCGGTTTTCACGCAAGGCAATACTTTATGCAGTAATACTTTTTAATAATGGTAGGACCACGCTGTTGACAGTTTTCCGTCTACAGCCGCGGGCCGGTCCGTCCGGGGTAGTATCACACTCTCGCAGAAGATCGACGTCTGAATAATGGCAACGTGCTATTACGCTTCGTTCGGTGAGCGAGAGAACCGGAAGGCCTACTAGGTGGGTTTGGGGATTTTATTGTTAGGCAGCGGCCTAAGCTATACCTTTGGTATTGCAGAGGTCCATGGGCGGCAGTGACACTTATCATCAAGTGTGCTTCTTGCTCATTTGCCACCATAAGTAATAAAAAAAATGTAGATGGATGGACTGGGAGTTAGTTCGCCACCCGCAGAGAGGCTGACCGCGTGTAGGCGATGCTCCAGCAATATTTTCGTTTGTTGCCGGGAAGTCGATAGAGATGACACCCGAAAGAGTGACCCACCGGGCCGGCAATGGATGTCAAGGAAGAGGTACCAATAGTCGGCCCAATGGCGATGGAGAGAGAATACGACAGTTAATGGGGCACACACACCCTTTTGTCATCCCGAACATAATGTCGAGAAAATAGCTTGCCCAAAAAAAAGAGCAAACAAATTTATGTAACCCAAAAATTTTGACATTACTCAGACGTCGATCTTTTGCGAGAGTGTGATACTACCCCGGACGGACCGGCCCGCGGCTGTAGACAGAGAACTGTCAACAGCGTGGTCCTGCCACTATTAAAGTTTGACGTGTCTGTGTAACTGTGTGTCTGTCTGTGGCATCTAGAGGATTCGATCCCGGTCGATTTTTCTAATCCCGGGATTTCGGGATTATCTACAGTTAATCCCGGGATCCCGGGATAGTCCCGGGATTGTATTGGTAATGGAAAATGGTAACAAAAAGTCAGTATACATATCAATATCAATTTTTGAGGACATAGAATATTTAGTTTAGAAGATGAAACCAGAACAGATGTAAGAGTCATCAACATCATCATCATCACAGCCCATAAATGTCCCACTGTTGGGCTCGGGCCTCCTCCGTAATAGAAGGGAAATTAACCTACTATACCGTGCTGGTCAGACGTGTTGGTATAGGGTTTTGTTTCGAGTTTTCCTTCTCTCACATAGATGTTATGCGCGTTTTATATCCCTTAGTCGTCTCGTACGATCACCCACGGGCAAGATATGGGGTGGTGAATAGTATACTTACTCCGTCACCGTCGTATTTTCATATATATAATGGAACAATTACTACTTGGGTTCATAATACAGTAAGTAATGTATCATCCCAAGCAATTAGGAAAAGAGCAGAATGATGATGATGGCCTACACATACCCCGTCCCGATCCATCCGGTACGACGGCAGGGCGGCGGCGTGCGGCCCCACTACTAATCGTATTACTTCCTAATCGTCATTGGATTGACCATAAGTACCGATTCATTGACTTCCGAACCCAGTTACTCTAAGGCAATTATACTTGCAAGTCGAGAACAAGACAGCTACCTCGATATTGTATACTGAATAATATATAGAAATCTAATAAAACTATTTCTGATACAGCTCCTACTACGAGCTAAAGAAAAAATTAATATATTGTGTTTAACTACAGTCATATAGTTAATTCCTTTTTTTTTATTGCTTTTGGTGGCAAACAAGCAAGCAGCAAACCTGATGGTAAGTGTTACTGCCGCCCATGGACCTTTTCAATTCCAGACGTATAGCTAGGCCGCTGCCTATCAGAAAGTTGGGCTTCCGGCTCTCTCGCTCACCGAACGAAGCACAGCAGCATATTGCCACTTCTCAGGCGTCGATCTTCTGCGAGAGTATGGCACTACCTCGGAAGGACCAGCCCGCGGCTTTAGACAGAGAACTGTCAACAGTGTGATCCTACCACTAATAAATTATTTTATATTATATTATATCACTATTAATATAATTAGATTATTTTATACCCATTTTAACAATAACAGAGCCAACGTTAACTGTACAAACTAAACAAAAGCTTATACAATATACTTTTCGCTATCCACTATGGTCAAAGAACATGAATATAATTCAACAATAAATAAGTGTACAACTAGATTACCTGCGGAAATTGTAAAAAAAATACTAAGGATTAAGTAAATGTAGTTGATGTAATGAATTAAACATATAAATAACTTATAAATAAAACTTTACGCCAGTTTATCTGGCAAGTGCTGTGTAGTTACATTTTTCTTTTTGCCCTGGCTCGTACTCTGTAGTAGGATGGAAATAAACTGAAAAGAAAATTACAATATTATTTAATAATGTGAATCACAATTTTATTATCATATATGGTTACCTAACCGTCATACATCTACATCTACATCTATTAGAAATCCATTTCAACCACGCCACCAATGAGGCCAGTGTGGGTACCTACCCACACTGGCCTCATTGGTGGCGTGGTTGAAATGGATTTCTAATAGATGTAGGTTCAAATCCTGCATGAGGTTATCATCATCATCATCATCATGTCACGCCCCCACACGTCCAAATGTTCGGCTCGAGCCTCCTCCATCATTTGAGGAAAAATGAGCAACTATACCGCGCTAATTATATGGAGGATTTTATTTAGAGTAGGATTTCGAGTATTCTTTTTCTTGCATGGGTTTTATATGCGTATATCTCTTAATTGTATTTTACGATATTTACGGGAATTGTATTCTTACCACTACAAGGAAAATATACTTACCAATGCTGGTCTAATTGATCATTGGTTGGACTGATTTTACAAAAAATGTGGATCCCAGGTGTGATTATTATTCGCTCATAAATAAATGTTCACTTAAAGTATTATCACAAACGATAGAGACACGTAGTAGTAGCCAATACCTGTGCTTGCGTGTGACAAGCCAAATTGATTAAGTTTGTTCCTTATACCGTGTAGTTCTATTATTGGAACACGAACACATATAAAGTGTTTATGTGTGCGTGTAACTGTATAGCACTTTGAATTTAATTTCATTTATTTTTCAAATAGAAAACGAACATAAAAATAGTTTTTTGTGTGTGTGTGTGCGTGTACTTATATGCATGTGCGCGTGCTCTACATGTGTGCATGTGTCTGTGCATACAAGTATGTATACGTGGATATTTTATATTTAAAAAATAAATTTAAAATATTTATTAGTAAATATATTACATAATCGGATATAACTTTAAGATTTTTTTTGTACAATACTTAAACGTTAATACTAAGTCTGGATATTATTATTTGTATCAATTAAATGTATGTTTGTTGAGACCTCGCGACACAATGATTTATGCCTTGATATATTTTCTATAGCGTAAATAAACAAGGAAAAGAGAAAAGAAAGAAGGAAGAAAAAAATATATTAAAGAAAATAATTGTAATAAAATATGATTTTTTTTTTCCTACCCTCAGTGGTGAAGTAATTCAACATTATCCTGCTATTATGGGGTACGATCCCAGAAACCTCCACGCGGTGTACCCTGGGTGCGGGCGTCGAACTGTCGCCCGTAGCGAATATCTGCGAGATTTCGCTCCTTACTCTACTACAATAGTAGTAGAGGTTATAGGACGCGAAATACTGGGACGGGCTCAGTCACTCATTCATTTGAGGGCTGGGCAGGCATATGCCACCGCCCACATATCGTAAACCTGATTCTTTGCTTGTCTTAGTTTCAGGAGCGAGGGTCTTGGCTTAACCGCCCGGACCGCAAGGAAGACAACCTCTATAAAGAATTACCCAGAATCTTAAGTTCTGGCGTGCGGCGAGAAGATGCATGGCAGATGGGGTATTCTGTTCTTAGCACGCTCCAGCCAGGGTACCGGCTGCCCCCCTGGTTGGTAAATGTAGGCTTGCCCGGGTACAGGGATCTCTGCCCGGGTCGACGGAATGTATCTCCCATACTCGTGGGATTCATTATGGATACTGTACATTTAAAACTAAATAACGACGGGGATCATAATGATTCCCACCTTAAGGCCTTGTCAAGCCAAAGCAAAACTGACACAAACGACGCCTCGTCCCCGCGACTTGAGGCGTCCGCCGAGGGCCCGGCACCAGCAAAAGAGTCCCCAAAGAGGAGGAAGAAGAGCAGGCGGATGCTAACTCCGCTTGGCGAGCGCGCTAAACGGCGCGCCAACCGCCTTAAGAAGGAGAGGGAGGCGCTGGAGGCCACGACACGCCGTGAGACCAGCGTTCCCAGCGACGAGGGCGGCACAATTGCCGCAGAGCCGTCGCATACGGACGGTGGTAGCGCCGCAGGACTGCCGCGGAGGGAGAGCGGCGGCGGGTGTGTGTCCCGGGACGAGGGCGACGATGTCGCAGAGCCGTCCAAGGAGGGGACGAGGAGTGGCAGCTCAACGGAGCTGTCGAGTGACGAGGGCGGATCTACCGCAGAGCCGTCGCGGAGTGAGGGTGGCAGTAAAGCCGCAGGGCCGTCGTCGGAGAGCGCCAGAAGCTCCGACACCGACACGGCCTTGGAAAAGTCTTCGGACGAGGGCGGGAAGGCCGCAGAGCCGTCCGACGAGGAGGTCGGCCGAAGCCGGGACGAGGGCGGCAATGCCGCAGGGCCGTTCAGCATGGAGGAGGGCAGCTCAGCTGCCGAGGCCACCGAGGAGTCTGAGCCGCACCCTGCGGCGAAGGCTCTGACGGCGGCCATAAATGTCAGAGAGAGGGAAGAGGCTCTCCCCTCGAGTGTCCGAAAGCGCCCCCTGCATAAGGGCAGTAGCTCCGACTCGGAGAGGAGTGTCGTCATGCCTCCTCCCAAGGTCCCCACCGCGCGTCGTGGGCGTAGAGGTCGTGGGTCGGAAGTGGCGGCGAGGCCGGTTCCGGGTCAAGCCGATCAAGGAGGTGAGGTGGCGGCCCTGCAGGCCGCGAATGCCCGCCTCAGTAGGGAGGTCTCCGGCCTGCGGGAGCGCAACCGAAAACTTGAGTCGGAGCTGTCGGCGGTGCGGAAGGAGAACCGCGGGTTGGCCAAGGACATGGCTGACCTGCGGTCTCAATTCGCACTTTTAGTGCCAGCCGCGCCGCCGACACCGGTTTCGCCGTCGAAACGGGTTGCGGCGGAGAGGGCGGGCCCGTCCTCTGCGCTCGTGGTGCCACCTACGTCCGTGGCGCCGCCTGCGCCCGTGGTGCCTGCTGCGCCGGTTGCGCCCGCGGCGTTGGCCGTGAGCGCCGCCAGGAAGCGCGGAAGGCCCAAGAAGGGGGAGGAGCCGCTGCCTGCGGTGCACGGTGTGCCGGAGGAGGCGATGCGCGTCATCTTCGCCAAAATTGAGTTGATGATGGACGCGCGCATCCAGGCCGTGGCGGATCGTCTTCCGCCCGAGGCACCCCTCCGACCACCGCTCGCCGCTGACAAGGCGAAGCGGCCGCAAGCGCCAGCTCCCGCCTCGCTCCCATGTCAGGGTGGCCGCATGGTGACCTACGCCGCGGCCGTAGGCGGGCCTAAGGGAGCCAAGAGGAAGGCCGGCACGGTGCCGGCTCCCGCCAAGGCCGGGCAGTGGCTGGCGCCAGCGGCTACACTGCAGGCTCCGGCTAGCGCACCCGCGACTGTGCCTGCTGCGCCCAGCGCTGCTGCCAGGCTCGAACTGGGCTGGCAGGTGGCTGAACGCAGCAGGAAGGCACGCGGCCAGAAGCGGAGAGCGGCGGCCAAGAGTGCCGCTGTGGCCGCCGCTCTCCAGGCGGGAGGCGGCAAAGGGGGAAAGAGGTCGCGCAGGGGGCTCAAGTCGCCGATGACAGCTGCGGTCATTATTACCGTGTTGCCTGAGGCGGCTGAGAGGGGCCTCAACTATGAGGCCGTCCTAAGACGCGCCCGGCAGGAGCTGGACGTCTCCGACATCGGAGGCGTTGAGGCGAGGACCCGCAAGGCTCGGACAGGGGCTCGTATTCTCGAGTTCCCTGGGGCCGAGGGCGTCAAGGTGGCCGATAGTGTGGCCTTGAAGCTGAGGGGGCTGTTCGGGCCGGAGGATGGAGCCCGAATCGCCAGGCCCGTCAAGTGCGCAGAGATGCGCCTCACGGGTTTGGACGATTCCGTGACGGTGGAGGACGTTCAGGAGGCCATTATGGCGTGTACTGGATGTGCCTCGGACACTGTCCGGATTGGCACCATCCGCCCTGGTCCGGGTGGTGTCGGTGCTGTCTGGGTGCAATGTCCGGTGGAGTCGGTGAAGAAATTGGCCGACTCAGGCAGGCTCCTCGTGGGCTGGAGTTTGGCGCGGGTAACCGTGCTGGAAACCCGGCCCGCGAGGTGTTATAAGTGCATGGCGGTCGGGCATACCCGACCGACGTGTCGCAACTGCTTCGACTGCAGCGGGTTATGCTTCCGCTGCGGTCAGGCTGGACACCAGGCGGCATCGTAGTCTGCGGTGCCCCACTGCCCCGCGTGTGCGGCAGGCAATAGGCCTGCCAAGCACCGCATGGGCTCTGGGGACTGCAGACCCCCGGCATCGGCCCCAAAGGGGCGGGGCGGCCCATCGACCGGGCCTGCGCCCGCTCCGAGCGCGACTCGATCGCCCGTTAGCACGGAGGAGGAGACGATGGATACGGTCTGTTAATAGACCACGAATCCATCTGTCTCCTCCAAGCCAATCTCAACCACTGCGCCGGTGCGCAGGATGTTTTCCTGCAAGCCATGGCGGAGTGGTTGATAGGAGTAGCCGTAGCCGCGGAGCCGTACGTGGTGCCTGACCGAACTAACTGGCTGGGTAGCACCGACGGCACTGTGGCAATCGTCGCCTCCACGTTGTGGCCTTCGCCGTCTCTGACCCTTAGGGACAGGGGCGTCGGATACGTCGCGGCGGAATGGGGAGAGATTACGCTTTTCGGAGTCTATCTCTCCCCTAACAGGAGCGTGACTGATTTCGCGGCCTCCCTCACCATCTTGGAGGCCTCGTTACGGCGACTGGCACCGCGCCAAGTCTTCGTTCTGGGGGACTTCAACGCCAAGTCCATGGCGTGGGGGTCCCCCGCGACGGACGACCGAGGACGGGCGGTCGAATTGTGGGCGGCGGCACTGGGCCTCTCTCTGTTGAACAGGGGCTCGGTGCAAACGTGCGTGCGTCAGCGGGGCGGGTCGATAGTGGACTTGTCGTTCGCTAGCCCCATTGTCGCCGCACGCGTGAGGAGCTGGCGCGTCGCTGAGGCGGTTGAGACCCTATCGGACCACCGATATATCCAGATTGAGGTCTCCCAGACCCTCCCGACGCCCAGCAGGGGTCACGGGGCGGACGGACGTTCCGCGTTCCCGCGATGGGCTGTGGGTCGTTTGGACCGGGACCTGCTGGCGGAGGCTGCCATCGTTCACTCGTGGCTGTCCTCTGCCCACCAGTTGGACGGGGTGGACGCCGAGGCTGGCCGCATCCGCAATGCTTTGACGCAGATTTGCGATGCGGCCATGCCCCGTGTGCGGTGTCTGCCCCCGAAGAGGGCTGTCCAATGGTGGTCCCGGGAGCTAGCGGATCTTCGGGTCGCGTGTATACGCGCCCGAAGGGCCTACACCCGCAGCCGGCGGCACCATCGCGACGAGGAGCGGGAGAGCCGGCTTTACGAGGGCTACCGCAATGCGCGGTCGGCCTTCAGGCTGGCCGTCCGTACCGCCAAGGACGTCAGTCGGCAGGAGATGTTGGATGGTCTCGATCGTGACCCCTTTTTTTTTTTTTTTTTTTTTTTTTTTTTTTTTTTTTTTTTTTTGCGGTGGGTTATGGACGTCGCACCCCGCCAAATCGGTCCGGGGTGACGGAAGAGGCGGCGCACAACCCCATTGACCCACCCTGCAAGCACCTCTTCTTCGCCGTGCGAGCGAGCCACCGGTACCCGATCTTTGTCTTCGGTGGCCCGCTCGGCGGTATGCCCTCTTGGGCTCCTCTCTTGTCGACGCCCCGACAGCTTTCGCCGTCGAGGCGTCGTCCTCACGCGGTGGCCTCACGTCGGGTGACCGGACAATTCCCCGGTCCGATCACCCGAAGCCTCGGTTAGGGCGGCATCAGGCGCAGGTACTCGCGCCTGCGCCGCCCCGGTCGCGGGCGGCGGCCCGGGTCACGGGCATCCTCCCGGGCCCGTTCCGCCGCCTCCTTCTGCGAGATGACAGCCTCGCAGAAGGCGGCGACCGCGTCCCAATTCCTGACGCTGTCGACCATCGCTCGCGCAACAGTAGGCAGCGTCAGGTCGGCACCGATGACAGCGACGAGGTCACGGCGCTGCCCGTCCCAGCCCGAACATACCTCGAGCGTATGTTGCGCCGTGTCCTCGTCGCTACTGCAATGGTGGCAGGACGGAGTCCACTCCCTCCGCACGACCGTGTGCAGGTACTTGCCGAAGCAACCATGCCCTGACAAGACCTGCACCAACCGGAAAGAGAGGACTCCGTGCCGCCGCTCCATCCACTCCATCAGTACGGGCCGGAGGGCCTCAACGGTAAAAACACCGTGTCTAGGCCTCTCCAGCCGCGTAGCCCAACGGGCGATGACTTCTCGGCGGGCGTCCTCGCGCCAGGTGGCTATCTCGTTGAACGATGGGGAGCCACCCTCTTCGCGCATTGAGGTAACCCGCCGGTAGAGGTCGGAGAGCATCTCCGCCTCTAGGTCCCACGGGGGTGTCCCGGCCAATAGGCATGCCGCCTCGGTAGACACCGTGCGGTACCCGCGAATGGCTCTGACCGCCATGGCTCGCTGTGGCCTCCACAGCACCGCCCTGAGCTGGGCGTTCAGAGCCCTCGCCCACACGGGTGCGCCGTACATGGCCATTGAGCGGATCACCCCCGCATACAGCCGTCGGCCCTCGAAACTGGGTCCGCCCACGTTCGGCATGAGCCGAGAAAGGGCGGACGCCGCGCCGACCAGCCGGGGAGCAATTTGACGGAAATGCTCCCGGAACCACCATCGCCCGTCGAGCACCAGGCCCAAGTACCTCATATGGGCCTGGATACTGATTTGGATGGAGTTGACGACTAACGAGGCGCCGATGGGCAGCCTCACACGGGGCCCATGGAATAGTAGGGCCTCCGTCTTGTTTAGGGCCACCCTGAGCCCCAGCGCCTCGATTCGCCTGACCATCTCCTCGGTGCCGAGAGTGGCCAGGCTCGCCGCCTCTTCGAGTGTCCTGCCTCGGGCTGTGACGAGCGTGTCGTCAGCATAGCAAATAACGCTCAGCCCGGGGGGGAGACTCCCTCTCAACGCCCAGTCGTACCCGATGTCCCACAGAGTCGGCCCCAGAACCGACCCCTGCGGAACGCCGCACGACATGGGCGTCCGCACAATGTCCCCTGCGGGGCTCGCGTAGAGAACACTGCGCCCCTCCAGATAGTCTGCCACCAGCCGCCTGAGGTACAGGGGCACTCCATGGAATCGGAGCGCCTCCCTGATGCAGCTGAATGGCAGACTATTGAAGGCGTTGGCGATGTCCAACGACACCGCCAACAGCACTCCTTTGCCGGCGACAGCCTCCGCGGCCGTCTGCCTCAGGCGTAGCAGGGCCCCGATGGTCGAACGCCCCTTCCGAAACCCAAATTGAGCGTCCGACAGATCGGGCCCCACCTCCTCCAGGTGCTGGACGATGCGGGCAGCGAGGACACGCTCCAGCAGCTTACCCACATCATCCAGAAGCACAATGGGCCTGTAGGCCGACGGCGAATCTGGGGGCCGTCCCGGCTTTGGCAGGAGAACCAACCTCCCTACCTTCCAGCACTCAGGGAACTGTCCAGACGTCAGACAGGCGTTGAACAGTCGCCTGAGGCGAGGTTCGAGATGCTCGAGGAGCAACGTCAACACCCGGACTGGGACTCCGTCCGGGCCGGGGGCCGTGGTGGCGGATCGAATCTTCGCCACGGCTGCCCCCACTTCCGACTCCGTCACGGGCGGAACACTCTCGACGGCCTCCCGGTCGTGATCTGGCGCTCGATCGTGACCCCTGGGGTCGCCCCTATCGCGCAGCGCTGAGTAAGCTCCGCGCGCAGGGCCCTCCCCTCACCGAGACTCTCCAGCCCGGCCTCCTCACCAGGGTCGTCAAGGATCTGTTCCCGCGACGGGCGGAACACACGCCCCCGGTCATGGCTCCGCCAGACACCGACCGGGAGGCCGACGATGACTGTGTTCCGCCCATCACGGAACCCGAGATGGGGGCGGCGGTGGCGCGCATGCGCGGAAAATCCACCGCCCCCGGGCCCGACGGTGTTCCCAACCGCGTGCTGGCCCTGGTCCTCGACCACCTGGGTCTCCGCCTCAGGGGGCTGTTCGACGCGTGCTTAGCGTCCGGGCGGTTCCCTGGGTGTTGGAAGGAGGGGAGGCTGGTACTCCTGCCGAAGCCGGGACGGTCTCCAGAGTCGGCCTCGGCCTACAGGCCCATCGCGCTGCTCGACGATGCGGGCAAGCTATTGGAGAGGGTGCTGGCTGCCCGCATCGAGCGGCACCTCGTCGGCACGGGGCCCGATCTGTCGGATGCCGAGTTTGGGTTTAGGAGGGGTCGTTCGACGATCGCGGCTCTGTTGCGCCTGAGGGCCGTGGCGACTGAGGCCGTCACCGGCGGGGGAGTGCTGTTGGTGGTGTCCCTGGACATCGCCAACGCATTCAATAGTCTGCCATTTAGCTGCGTCAGGGAGGCGCTCCGATATCACGGAGTGCCAGTTTACCTGAGGCGGCTAGTGGCAGACTATTTGGAGGGGCGCAGCGTCCTCTACACCAACCGAGTAGGGGACGTTGTGCGAACGCCCATGACGTGCGGTGTTCCGCAGGGATCGGTCCTGGGACCCACCCTGTGGAACATCAGCTACGACTGGGCGTTGAGGGGGAGCCTCCCGCCCGGGCTGGGCGTGATATGTTACGCCGACGACACGCTCGTCACAGCCCGTGGTGGGACGCTGGAGGAGGCGGCAAGCCTGGCGACTCTCGGCACCGAGGAGATCGTCAGGCGGATCGGGGCGCTGGGGTTGAGGGTGGCCCTGGACAAGACGGAGGCCCTCTTGTTCCATGGGCCCCGCATGGGCCCTCCCATCGGCGTCTCGATCACCGTCAATTCGGTTGATATCAGCATCCGGGCCCATATGAGGTATTTGGGCCTGGTGCTCGACGGGGGATGGTGGTTCCGGGAGCATTTCCGCAGACTCACTCCACGGCTCGTCGGCGCGGCGTCCGCCCTATCATGGCTTATGCCGAATGTGGGCGGACCGAGCGCTACCTGCCGACAGCTGTACGCAGGGGTCATCCGGTCGATGGCCCTGCACGGCGCACCGGTGTGGGCGGGATCCCTGACCGTCCGACTCAGGGCTCTTCTGTGGCAACCACAGAGGGCCATGGCGGTCAGGGCCATACGCGGGTACCGCACGGTGTCGACGGAGGCAGCGTGTCTGTTGGCCGGGACCCCTCCATGGGACCTGGAAGCGGAAATGCTCGCCGGTTTGTATCGGCGGATGTTGGGGGTGCGAGCGGAGGGCGGTGTGGTCTCGTTGAGGAAGCACACCGCCTGGTGTGTCGACGCCCGCCGCGACGTCATTGCCCGTTGGGCAGTCCGGCTGGAGAGGCCTCGGTTCGGTGTGCGGACCGTGGAGGCCTTCCGGCCGGTGCTGATGCAGTGGCTAAAACGGCGGCACGGAGTGCTCTCCTTCCGACTGGTGCAGGTTTTAACGGGGCATGGATGCTTCGCTAAATACTTGCACACGGTCGTAAGGAGGGAGAGTACACCGTCCTGCCACCACTGCGATTGCGACGAGGACACGGCGCAGCATACGCTTGAGGTCAGAGCATACCATCGCCAGGGCGATGCTCGACAGCGTCAGGAACTGGGACGCGGTCGCATCCTTCTGCGAGGCAGTAGTCTCGCGGAAGGAGGCGGCGGAGCGCGTGCGCGAGGAGCGTCTCCTCGACGACACGCGCCGCCGCCGGCGACTGGGGCGACGCAGGCGCGATTACCTGCGCCTGATGCCGCCCTAGCCGAGGCCGCGGGTGACTGGATCGGGGAATTAGTGCGTCACCCGCCAAGAGGCCGACCGCGTGAGGAAAGACCGACATCCTACCCGCGGGGGGGACGTCGGTCGAGGAGAGGGTACTCCTCAGGGGTATTCCGTCGGGCCAACCACTGATGTCAAGTCACTCTGCTCCGGTGGTTAGCCCAACGACGAAGGCGACGTCACGGGTGGGTTACGGGTGTGCGTGCTTACGCCCCTCTGTCACCCCGGACGGAGTGGTGCGAGGAGTGTGCCGACCGTAAGCCGCCCCCAAAAAAAAAAAAAAAATCCTGCTATTATCCCAACTATATCCATTGACGCAATATTTACTTCTCTTCCATCATTGAAAAATTTATTGACAATAGTTTAAAAAAAAAAAAAAAAATATAATTATTGACGAGACGCCATCAGATGGAGTTCGTCCAGTTCGATTTAAAGCTCTTAATCATCTTTGATGACATCCACGAGCAATATAATGGTTGATAGCATTCGTTGTCACTACCACTTCTATAATACCATAGTTTGACAGTTTATCTATCTATCCATCAGCCTCGCGATATCTAGAGTAATACACCCCATTTTTCTACTTTTTTGCGGTGGACTATGAAGGTGGTCACACACCACCAAATCGGTCCGGGGCGACGGAAGAGGCGGCGCGTAACCCCATAGACCCACCCTGCAAGCACCTCTCTTTGCCGTACGAGCGGGCTACCGATACCCGATCTTTGTCTTCGGGGCTGCCCCGGCGGTTTTACCCTCACGGGTTCCTCTCGAGTCAATGCCCCGATAGCTTTCGCCGTCGGAGCATCATCCTCACGCGGTGGCCTCACTTCGGGTGATCGTAGTAGTCCCCGGTCCGATCACCCGATGCCTAACACACTCGAATGGCGATAACGTCATAATCTTATCATTGACGGAAGGAATGTCGTAGTTAGTATAGCCCAAGAGAATATTGGTGTTTTTATTGATCATTTTTACGATAAAGTTAAAGGTGATGAAATATTGTATTTTTATAAATCACCACACGATATGGACATATTTTTATTGCTTATGGTGGCAAACAAGCAATCAGCACTCCTGATGGTAAGTGTCACTGCCACCCATAGACCTTTCTAATACCAAGGTTATAGTTTAGCAGTTGGGCTTCCGGCTCTCTCGCTTACCGAACGAAGCGCAATAGCACATTACCATTACTCAGACGTCGATCTTCTGCTCAGTGTGGTACTACCCCGGACGGACCGGCCCGCGGCTGCAGACAGAAACTGTCAACAGCGTGGTCCTACATTGAATTTGTGATTTATAAGCACCCTAGGATTAATTGAAAACATACAAATGACGATCAATCAGTAAACCACTACCCCAAATTAAGTGTAAATAAGTAGCGATGGATTTGTGTACAGTATTTGTAGGGCTTCCTAAATCTTTTGTGTATATTTACTATTGGTATCTTTTTTGAAAGGAACACTGTATTGAAGAATAGATGTATTGTTACAGGGGACTTTAAATACAATTAAAGAATCGTATTATTTTATACCGGCGAGCGTGTATGAAGAGAATTATGAATGTTGAGGAAGCGAGTGAAGTATGCAGAGATAGAGTTCTTTGGCACTCTGTTCTCTCTGCCTGCCCTGCAAGGGATATGGCGTGATGATATGTATTTTTTTTTTATTGCTAATGGTGGAAAACGTACAAGCAGCACACCTAATGGTAAGTGTCACTGCCGCCCATGGACCTTTGCAATACCAAGGGTATAGCTAGGCGGCTGCCTACCAATATTGACTGCACAGATGGCGTAGTGGTTAAGATACCGACCTTCCGTGCCAGTGCCGTGGGTTCGATGCCCACGCAGGACATTACTTTGTGTGATCCACAAAGTGTTGTTCTGAGTCTGGGTGTAATTTGTCTGCGTTAATTGCATGTTTGTAAAGTCCCCCGCAATACAAGATTTATTTCCTTAGTGCAGGGTGGTGTGTGAAAAAAAAAATATATAAACTCCACACCCACCCAATTGGGCTACCGGCTCTCTCGCTCACCGAACGAATTGCAATAGCTACATTGCTATTACTCATACGTCGATCTTCTGCGAGAGTGTGGTACTGCCACGGACGGACCGGCCCGCTGTTGCAGACAGGGAACTGTCAATAGCGTGGTCCTAGCACTATTTATGTATGTATTATTTAATAGAAAGACGAAACCTTAGAACTATTATGTGTTGATGACACGAGGCGCTGCCTTACATAAGTTTCGAACCCACAACACTCGACATATTGTAGGTACTCATCATTTTCCTACTCTTATCCCAATTACTTTAGGTCAATACAATATGTACCTACTCTTCTTTCATAGTACATATTGTAAAAATTATTGGCAATAGTGTAATGACCGACCGCCTGCAAGACGTCAATCCTCCTTGGCAATGTAATTGTTAACCAAACGGCATCAGTTGGCCCAGGTCGTTATAAGGCTCTTAGTCGTCTTTTATGACATCCATGAGCAAAGTAAGGGTTGGTAGTTAGTAGCCGCTACCACACAGCGTACTCTACATATTATACTGTAAGTACAGGTTATTATCATACTTATGTTTCAGTTAACTAAATAATAAATTATTTTATTTGGTTAAAAGTAAATCAATAACTAAATTATCCGTGTGATGACGGAGTAAGAATACTATTCACCACCCCCTATCTTACTCGTGGGTGATCGTAAGAGACGACTAAGGGATATAAAATGCATATAACATCTATGGAAGAGAAGGAAAACTCAAAACAAAACCTTATACCAACACGTCTATGAGGGCCACCGAAGTCAAAGGTCGGGTACCGGTGGCCCGCTCGCACGGCGAAGACAGGTGTTTGCAGGGTAGGTCCATGGGGTTGCGTGCCGCCTCTTCTGTCACCCCGGGCGTTTTGTCGGGGCGCGACCAGTTCCATGGTCCTCCTTACGGGGAAAAAAAAATACCAACACGTCTCTCCAGCGTGGTATAGTAGGTTAATTTCCTTCCCATGACGGAGGAGACATGAACCCAACAGTGGGACATATATAGGCTGTGATGATGATGATGATGAGAACGGCACTACGTATAGCCAAATGATACTGTAAAGTATCGTAAGTATCATACCATGGTGATAAGTAATAGTAATTGCCATTATAAAAATACAAAAGTTTTATGTTTTTAACAAATAGATAGTAGATATAGATAGAAAAAAAACATAAAACAAAACAACTAATCGCAAAAATAAAAATATAAAACAAAACAACTAATCGCAAAAATAAAAATATAAAACAAAACAACTAATCGCAAAAAAAACATAAAAGAACATAACTCAACCCAACAAAAAAAACCATAAAACAAAACAACTAATCGCAACAAAAAAACCTAAAACAAAACAACTAATCGCAAGGGGTAGGAGGAGGGGTGTGTCTACCCGATAACCTGCCCAAAAAATTGTTTTTGACTTAAATTACATTTTATTTTGATGTTTGACAACTCAATCCATTCTTATTCAAAAAAGGTTGAACTCACAGAAAAGCTTGGTGCAATGCAAATACTCTTTAAAATGTCTCGAAAGTCACCGTACTATATTAATACAGTCGAGGCATCTAATATTGATCGTTTGTTCTCATGCAGAGTCTGCATTTATTACTAAGATCCCCTAATCAAAATGTGTATTTCGATTATGGTGTAAAATATAATAACCCCCGTATAAATTACTGAAATTTAGCATTTAATATGGTTAATTATTTATAAAACCCGATTACGAAGCGCAAAATGATGTCACAAGCGGGATTCGAACCCGCGCCTATTGGGATTCCGGCCCAATCGTGCTGCCATTTAATCGGGTAATCGGGTTTTATAAATAATTAAGCATATTAAATGCTAAATTTCAGTAATTTGAATAACAAGGTTGTGTCATCGTTTAATACAATTCCAACTGCAAAGTTTGAAGTATTAAGCCTACAACAATGTGTAAACATTGTCGGGTAAATGGCGCATGTCACCTTAAAGACGTAAATATGATACGAAGTGAAATTTGCATGTCCTACAATAGTTCACGGTGATGTAGTGGCAGCACGATTGGGCCGGAATCCCAATAGGCGAGGGTTCGAATCCCGCTTGTGACATCATTTTTCGCTTCGTAATCGGGTTTTATAAATAACCCCGTATAATTTTCACCAGATTAAAAGCCGAGCTTCGTGATCATAATATATAGCAAAATTTTATTTTATTTTCATGTTTATAAAGATTAACTTTTAATCCCTATCCTATAATCCCTATCCTAAATAAAGATTATATTTTTTTGATTTTATATACAAACATTTAAACATAATAATTTATATGTTATAACAATATTAATAACATAAAAATTCAACTAAAAATCCTATTATCCTACGTATCCTATGCGGACAAAGTTGGAGCCAAAAGCTAGTCCCAATTACTCCAATTACAACGTAATACTCCTCTTCCATTGTACGTATAGCAAAAGTTATTGATAGGAATTTTACGACAGATCATGTTGTAGATGTCAACCCTCCTTGGAAATATAAACATTGACTAAGAGAACCAGGTAGAGTTAGATCAGATTGATGTAAAGCTCTTAGTCGTCTTCTATGATACCCACAAGCATAGTATGAGTCAGTAGTATTCATAGCTCCTACCATACACCACATTTCTATGCATAGTATAATCTTTTCAATATTTTTTATTGCTGGTGGCAAACGAGCAAGCAGCACACCTGATGGTGAGTGTTACTGCCGCTCATGGACCTTAGCTATACTAGAGATACAGCTAGGCCGTTGTCGACAATTTGAAAACCCTAAACCCACTCAGAAAGTTGGGCTTCCGGCTCTCCTGCTTACCGAACGAAGCATAGCAGCCTTTTTACTGCTCAAGCGTCGATTTTTTCCAAGAGTGTGGCACGGCCCTGGACGGACCAGCCCGCGGCTGCAGACAGTAAACTTTCAACAGTATGTTCCTACCACTATTAAAATGTAATAATAATAAATATAACATTTTGAGATAAATATCCAATTTAATCAAAATACACAAGGTCCCCAAGTGTCTTACTAGCTCTCTTCAACGTTGACTTCGTTACCTATAATATTATACAGGGTAGATTTAAAATCTAATATTAAAGCAAATTGACAATATGTAAGTATTCCCTCTGGAGTTATATATATACATATATATGTACATAAATCTTTTGAGTTGAAGGCCCAAGAAAGTTAGTATAAAATTATAATAAATTCACGTTATTACCTCGAGAGCTAATTAGCTTTAAGTTAATTCTTTGCTGATATTAATTAACTGCCCCTGCGTCGTCAATTCACTGAGTTCTCTTTGACATTTTACATTTATTACTTTATATTAAAGACATTAAGTTGGAGGGAACCTTTTTTTTATTTTCAATAATGATAAAGAACTTTTAGGAAGTTATATTGCCTTTTAAAAAGATTTATGTGTACCTTACATTCCACCTGCGTAAGCAAAAGGCCGCTAATATGGCCCTTAGATTTATATGCTTTTTCGTTTACGCGATAATATACTTAAAATTTTATAATATTTTTATTCGTATAATCTTTAATACAATTTAAAATAAAAGCTTGATAATAATAAGATAATTTGTGTACAGATAAAATATTTTTTGATTTGACCTATGACCTAAGCTCATATGAGTCCTATTTTGTATTCGAGTCTGCTCTGAAATTGGAAAGACATTGACCTAATATACCAAGATAGTTGGATTTTTATTTTCAGTGGCGGACTATGTTGTGGTCACACCCCGTTAATTCCGTTCGGAGCGACAGAAAAAATGGCGTTCGACCCCATAGACCCACCCTTCGACCCTCTATCACTTACCTTCGACCCTCTATCACTTATCGACCCACCTATCGACGCCGTGCGCGTAGGCTACCGGAACACGGTCTTTATCGTCAGTGGCCCACCATCACGTGTATCCTTACGAGTCGTTTTCCCGGCAACTTTCGCCGTTGGAGTATCCTCCTCATACGTTCAGTTGTTTGTTATAGGGTTTTATGTAAAATTTTGCTACTCTCCTTCATTTTTCATTATCATCATCATTTTACTGCTCTTATCCCAATTACTTGGTGTCGATCGTGTCGAAGAGTAGTATATCTCTTCCATGGTACAAATATTATTAATAATAGTTTTATGAGCAGCCGTCTGTCTGTCATCAACTCTACTTGGCATTGTAATTACACCGGCACACAAAAAAACAAAGTGGTCTGTACATTGGGTGCCACCTATCGGGAGACATGTTTTTTGACCTGCGGAATACAAATTACAAGTCAGTCTTAGCCGAGCACCCTAAACCGTGAAAAATAGCGAAAGTTGGAAGTTTTGATAAAAAAAAATTAGGGATCTAAGGCAAGCTCAATTTTCATGCATTTTGATTTCGTGAATACTAATTTACGAGTGCTGAGGTCATAAGCTGTTTCAAATCCGAGAACATTGTAAAAATCGCTTAAAAATGGCAAAAATTGCAAAAAATTGCAAATTGATAAAAAAAACTAGTAGTCTTGGATCGAGAAGAATTTTCTTGTAATTCAATTTTCGTAATCTGAATCTGCAATTGTCTTAGATCTCCAAATTTTTTTCTTTACCAAAACATCAAATTTTCGCTATTTTTCACGGTTTTTTGCAATTTACTCGAAACTAGAGGGTGGACGGCTAAAACTGACTTGAAATTCGTATTACGCAGGTCGAAAAACATGTCCGTAGATAGAGGCACCCAATGTACAGACCACTTTATTTTTTTTTGTGTGCCGGTGTTATTGATTAAGCGTTATCAGATGAAGTTGGTCCAGATCAATGTAAAGCTCTATGTCGTATTTTATTACATCCACGAGGGTTGGTAGTATTCATAGCCGCCACTGCATAGTGTTTTCTTACTTCGATTTTAGTAAAAAAGTAAAAACAAAATGATATTAGGCTCAACTTGTGGCCAGGAATGCAGGTACAGCCAGCCGTTGATTTTACATACCTATTACATCCCTTAGATGACTTTTACGATATCCACAGATAAAAAGGTGGTAAATTGTATTCTTACTCCGTCAACACTCGGGTCAAAAAGACATATCTGCTGTTAAGCGGACTTTAGATATAGATTCCATAAATTTAGAAACCTGACGGAGATAACTACCTCTATTGAGGTCCCAGAAACAATGTGCTGAAATCTCAGCTGCATGAAGTTAGCAATATATAGGTGGAGGATTAATCAACAGTCCAGCCACTCATAGCCTCGATGAAGGACCTCAGACAACCTAGTATGTATTCAATAATATAGATTTTTGATCTTATCATTGTGTTTTTTAGAGTATTGAGTCGCAATAATGGGCAAGCCCTGCTACTGTAACTTACCTTCATTGAAGCTGTGTGATAGCGGCTACGAATACTACCAACCTCTCCTTTTGCTCGTGGATGTCGTAAAAGACGACTAAGAGCCTTATAACGACCTGGGCCAACTCCATCTGATGCCGTTTGGTCAACAATCACATTTCTAAAGAGGGTTGACGTCAGGCAGGCGGCTGGTCCTAAAACTATTGCCAATAACTTTTACAATATGTACTATGAAAGAAGAATACATATTGTATCAACCCCAAGTAATTGTGATAAGAGTAGAAGAATGATGACTGTAACTTAATTGATAAAATTGTGCATTTTTTAATTTATTTTTAAACAACGCCCTACACTAATTAAATAATCCTTGTATGCAACATATTTTGTACTGGACACTTTATAAACATGTAATTAACGGTCAAAAATTACAATCAGATTTAGCACAATAAGTTTAGTATTTATAGTGGTAGGACCACGCTATTGACAGTTTTCTGTCTACAGCCACGGTCCGTCAGGGTTAGTACCACACTTTTGCAGAAGATCGACGTCTTAGTAATGGCAATGCGCTGTTGCGCTTCGTTCGGTGAGCGAGAGAGCTGGAGGCCCAACTGGGTAGGTTTGGTGTTTTATTGGTAGGCAGCGGCCTAAGCTCTTGGTATTGCAAAGGTCCATGGGCGGCAGTGACACTTACCATCAGTATAGAGTGCTGCTTGCTCGTTTGCCACCATAAAAGATAAAAAAAAAGTTGTAGATTGCTGAGTAGTAGTATCTACACCAACTAATATCAGAAATTTTTATATTATCTAATATACTAGCGGACCTGGCACACTTCGTTCCGCCTAACAGTTAATGAATAAGATGAGCAGATTTCGATTAATTCAAAATTATTAAGTTATTTTTTTATTATGATAATAAATATGTATAATATATAAATTCAAAATATCAAGTATTTTAACAACGTGCCAGCAAGACGAAAAAGTACCGTGTGCTATACGATATTTTTCTTCATGCGCGCTGAAAATGATCTAATTGTTGATCTCTGAGATTTGCTTGACAATTTCGCATTGTTAACCGAGCCGTAAAGTGTTGTAACTAACACAACTTTATTTTATATATATGGATATAGATTACATGAGCTGTCAGTTACATTTTGTTATATCGTGAATAAATGAACGTTTAAAATGATGTTTTGACTGATGTTTTTTATTGTTTTTTTTTTTGTTGATTAATATCATATTTTAATATTCTATATCCTATTCCCAACGTCAATAAACTCAAAAACATAAGAATCATAAAAAATTGGTCCAGCCGTTCTCGCGTTATAAGTGCTGTAACTAACACAACTTTCTTTTATATATATAGATATTCACAGGAATATGTCACGTTACCACAGGTCATTATGGAAGAAGAGAATATTAAGTCGACTCCCAATAATTGAGATAAGAGCACGATGATATAGATCGCTAACATCGATGCTTATTACAGTTTCATACTTTAACTTATCATATTTTAATAATTAATATCAACATTGTTTATTATTAAAGTACTAGCTTATTAAAAACTTATTTCTAATATACTGCATAAATTATGTAACGATTTATCTACATGTCAGGTTCAATTTCCACGTAAGACAATGTTTTGCTTGATTCATAAATTTTTATTTTGAGTTAAAATATAATTTGTGTCTTAATTATATGATTGTAAAGTTCCCTGCAGCATAATAATTATTTCCTCAATGCGGGGTGCTGTCTTTAAAAAAATACTAATCTGATTAATATACCTTAAACAAAATTATAGTTTCTTAATAAGAAATCATCAAATCTAAATACAAGAGTAACATATTCACACATATGTAAATAAATAAACGAATACGTTAAAATATATTTTTCATTTGTGTATATATATACTCAATTTTTCACCGTCAGGCTTAGGGGATTTAATCTCTTAAAACCCGGTAACATCAAATAACGCTTATTTTTATTGTGAAAAGTTACATTTTAATATATACGACAAAATAATATTTTAAAAGCGAAAGAATGTAAAGTAGGGCAATGTGCCACGCTTATATTTTGTTTTGTATATTTGTTTTAGATATGGTACCAGTTTGTATTATATCTGTGTTCGACCATCTTTCCGTGTGGTGACAGAGTGAGAATTCATTTCACCACTCCATCTCTTGACCTTAGGTATCGTAAAAGATGATTCATCTCAGCTCATATATGTCCCAATGTTGGGCTCGAACCTCCTCCATAATTGGAGTGAAATTGACCTACTATACCACGCTGGTCAGTCGAGTTGGTATAGGGTTTTGTTTCAAGTTTTCCTTCTCTTGCATAGATGTTATATACATATCATCACGCCATATCCCTTGCAGGGTAGGCAGAGAGAACAGAGTGCTGGAGAACTCTATCTTTGCATACTTCACTCGCTTCCTCAACATTCATAATTCTCTTCATACACGCTCGCCGGTTTCGGAGACTCTTGACTCCACCTTCCTTCAGTACATGACCGATCTGGTCTAGGTAGGTGAGTCTCGGTCTCCTCCGGTACCTACATCCTTCCACTTTCGCATTGTATATCTTCTTAACCAGACGTTCGTTCGGCATTCTTTCCACATGTCCGAACCATCGGAGCATTCCCTTTCGCATCTTTACACCAATACTCTCTTTCATAGATGTTATATGGGTCAATTTAAAATCGGTAGCAGAAAATATCGTCCCTAAGCAAAAATTATTTGTTCATCAATGTTTTTACAATCTTAAAATTGTGCTTTAGCGTTTTTAGTTAAAGTACAAAACAATTAATATATTTTCAAAAGAAAAACGGAATTATTATTCATTTATCACCATTTTTATCAGGTAACAGAGTTGTCATTCATGGTAACAGAGGTGTTTTATATACATGATAATTCTGTCCCTCATCTCAGGGCACTATGTAAAAATCACAATATCTTTTTATTAAAATGTTATTATTGTTTTATATAATATTTATAATAATTAAGTGGATTTATCATTTAAAAAAAACTATCCCTGCTTATTAAATAAATTTATTGAATCATCCATGATTATTTAAAATTTAGTCCTGCGGTCTTTGTAATAACCGTCGCACCTTTCTGTTACCATGTAAATTAGACAAATACTAAGAGATGGCGCTACCGTTCCGTTCACAACAGTTGGTTCATAATGTGTTCTGTTCCTTCGACTCTTTTCAAAGCGGGTAGGGTGCGGGGTACGCGAATCAGTCGCCCGTTAGTTGCTGTGTGAGGTGCGTGTCTTTATTGTGTTTGTGCTATGTTACCGGCGTTTTGATGTAAGTATTCAAATATTTCTATACAATTTAATAAATGAAATATAGCATTAAGGGAATAATTGTCTAATGTGTTTTTATTTTGTCAAAATATACTTTTCTTTTAAGAATAAATTACTCTAAGTGTTGAATTTACTACTCTGTTACTGCACAACTATGTTACCCACGTAGTAGTAACAGAGTTGTATACTGGTAACAGAGTTGTCTTTATTGACCTGTTAGTAGCTATAAGTCGTCATTGGTGTATATATAATAAAGCATTTAATATTATTTCATAATCATCTAATAAATGAAGTATTTTGTTGTAGATAATAACTACAGAACATCGCTATGGCTCTTACTGCTGCTGAAAAGCAGCGACGTTACAGAGAAAAGCGCAAACTAAATCTGGAAAAGGTAGCAGAAGCTAAGAGGAAGGATTTAGAGAGATACCATAGAAATAAACGCTTGGTAACAGACATGACTCCGCGTGAGCATCGCTTATCCATAAAAATTTAATTTGATCTCATTAATTTAATAGCTTTTTTTTAGTTTTATTATTTAACTAGATAATTATTAACCAGTTCCTATATATGTTATAGTTTTAAGAATGTTCTTATTAAATATAAGTTTTGTGATAGTAGTTCATTAAAATTAATATAAAAGGTACAACTATGTTACTCCACGTACCACTCTGTTACTTTTATGTCCCTAAATATATAAGAGTAAATTTTGAAATTTTATGGAAAACTGATACTTGATTCCATATTTTCTATATGTGATATATACTAATCAGATTAATACATAGTATTATTAGTGTATTCTTATAATTTTAGTCAATTGAAGTAATTTATAAAGAAAAATAGTTTTATTTAAACATAGAAAGTAACAGAGTATATTTAATTTATATTGTTATTAGTACTTAAGAATAAATACCGTGATTTTATATGTTAAACATGATAGTAAATATATAATTAATGTTGATTTCATAGAATAGTTACCAAAAAAAAATTTGTTTTTTTAACTATGAATAAATATATGATGGTAACAGAGTTGTTTAATTTAAACCGTACTTTAGTGTCAATCACGTAAAAATCTGAAAATATACGCAAAAGATCGCGGCCAACCACGAAATTGCATTTTACAATGTTATGTGCTTGTCGTGTTATCACCTCTTCACTTGAGTGAAACACATTTTTTTTTTGAAATTCAAAATTTATTGTCACTTTTTCTGCCACCGATTTTAAATTGACCTATATGCATTTTATATCCCTTAGTCGTCTCGTACGATCACCCACGTGTAAGATATGGGGTGGTGAATTGTATTCTTACTCCGTCACCACATGGAAACGACGCCTAAATTACATAAAATGTAGTTAACATCTATGCAGAAGAAGTATATTAGGGGAAGTTTGAAATCGGCACCAGTGAATGAAATCTTTTCATTAGGAGCGCCAGATTGTTTTGGTATAGATATGTGATGAGGATGGATGAAAAACATGTGATAAGGAGGATTGTTAATATGCATGTGGATTGACATAAAAATTGTGGCAGACCCAAACAGAGATGGACGGATTTTGTGTACGAGGAGATATGTATGAAATTTGAAAGTGCAGATATGACCGCTGATAAAAGTTTGTGGAGGGCAAGAACATGTGCCGATCCCACTTAGCATAGGGTGAGGATAGACAAAGGATGATAATCTATGCAAAAAAAAAGAAAACTCGACATATCACTCTATACCAAGACTGACTATATATATAATATACAATGCTGACAAGAAGAATATGATATACAATGCTGGATGGACCACCGATGACAAACAGTGGGCCACTCCGTATATAACTACAACGGTACGTCTATGGTAGGTAAAAAGGTCAATAAAATTGAATGGGACGTGACCATAGTATTGTCTATTCTCTTCCAAACGTGGTATAGTAGATCAATTTCCCTCCTAAAGCAACTCCTAAAGCAGCTGAAAGGTGGGACGTGTGTGGGCTATATGTTAAAATATCTTTAAATGAATAAGTATAATATTTAATACAATTTTAACTGCAAAGTTTGAGTATTAAATCTGTACAATGTGTAAACAATGTCGGGTAGATGGCAGATGAAATATAATAAGATGCGAGAATGGAATGTCCTACAATAGTTCAAGGTGGTGTTAGTGGCAGCACAATTGGAACGGATATCCAATAGGTGTGGGTTCGAATCCCACTTTGACAATAGCTTTTCGCTCGTAATCGGGCTTTTATATATAATCGGGTTTTTATGAATAAGTATATAATATTTTACATTACAAAGCCTTTTTAGACTAAATTAGTATTAAAAGTAATACATTATTTTGATAAAACAAAATACCGTTTATTAACAAACTAAAATTTCACTTTGATATTTAAAATTGAACAAAACTTAATAAAATATATTACTATGTTTACTTAAATGTTGAAAGCTAATGGAGTTCGCTATAAAAATCATATATTACTCATATAAGATGACACATAGACATTCTTTTGTCTAAATACGGTTGCATATAAAAAAAAGAAGTGAACATTTTATTTACATTGAATAGTAGATCTTAAATTAAGTATGAATGTTGAATGGCTTGAGGGGTAAAGGAAGAACAAAGAAAAGATGAACGGACTGCGTGAGGCATGGAATGGATATACAGGGAGTTACTACAGAAATGATGTCTGATAGGTTTTTATTGAAGAAGATTACATATAGCCGCAACCTTGGGGTTACTTAGTTGGGCAATCACTTGGGTAATACTAATAACAAGATGATGATGAGTGGACTTGATGACGTGGACAATGTTTTCATTATCAACATGTACATGACTACAGATGGTGGCATGCGATGGATGGGCATGCCACGAAATTAGAAGAACTATTTTCACAAACATCTAGGAATCGAAGAAAACAAAACAAAGATTTTCTTCAACAGCTTGACAGCATCGAGAATATTCCTATGAATGTCAACTATTAGCAACTTGACAAATATAGAGAATGTGAACTTGGTCTTCTAATAACCTATGGTGTGATGATCATAATTTTATATGATATCAACCATAGACCGTTGTAGTAGAACATGACTTCAGTTGTAGTAGCACTACACTGTTGACAGTCGTCTAAAGTCGCGAGTCGGTCCGTTCGGGGTAGTACCACACTCTCGCAAAAAATCACCGTCTAAGCAGTGGTTATGTACTGTTACGCTTCTCTTTTTTTATTGCTTATGTTGGCAAACGTGCAGACAGCCCACTTGATGGTAAGTGTTACTGGCGCCCATAGACCCTTGCAATACCAAGGGTATAGCTAGGCCGCTATCTACCAATACAAACCCCCAGACCCACCCTAGTTGGTTTTGCGGCTCTCTCGCTCACCGGACGAAGTGTAATAGCACATTGCCATTAGTCAGACGTCGATCTTCTGCGAGAGTATGGTACTACCCTGGATGGACCGGTCCGCGGCTGTAGACAAAGAACTATCCACAACGTGGTTCTTCTACTATTTTGGTGAGCGAGAGTACTGGAAGCCCAACTTTTTAGGTGGGTTTAGATTGGTAGGCAACGCGTACCGTTGGTATTGCTAAGGTTTATGAGCGGCAGTAACACTTACCATCAATTGTGCTGTTTGCTCGTTTGCCACCATAACCAATAAAAAAGACTAGAAATAAATACAAGGGATTTTTGTTTTTATTATTGCTCATAGAAACTAATTTTATTAGCGTTAATATATTCGTATATATGAATAAATCTAAAACTATTGCAATGCAGCTTTCATATAATAACAAGAATACGTGCATCCCAAATTCTCTAATCCCCGCATGCATAGCGCAAGTATATTAACTCTAAGTATACACAATGTATCCGTAGATCGTGTTAATATTCCCGGGAGGATTCGGTCCGTGAAAAATGCTACGGTCAGATTCCGCGCATCCGCCCGCCCTGCCGATACAGTGCCCCAAGTCCGTAGTCCCTACGTAACTAAATATATTAGGACAGTCCTGAATTACATTTTTGGATATGAATCTTTAATATTATACAATTATTATCGTTCTTTATTTAATCTTAATATATATAAATTACGCGTCACGTTGTTTGTCCGCGATGGACTCCTAAAGTACTTAACCGATTTTAATTAAATTTTCACAACATGTGTAGTTTGATCCAACCTAAAATATAGGATAGCTTCCATCTCAATTTATAGTCGCAATATTATTTTATTGTGAATTATTTGTCTATTATTTGACAGTCACAATTATCTGTTATCTCCAAACGATTCTAGCAGATGGCGGTATTTGTTGACTGGATTGAGTAAGTATTTAATAGATGGCGCTATGTTAAAGGTACAAACATTTCATATAAGCTACAATTTATTAGCATAACGACCACGTTACTGCGGCTACCCCAGCCACAGCAGCACGTGGCCGGGTCTGCTAGTTTACTATAAAAATATATGAACCAAAGTACTTCTATAATAACACTTAGAATCATAATTAAAATAATAAGTTTTAAATGACTATAGAATAAGGGTAACTGCTAATATCACAACGTTAAATCTACTTGAGCGCCAAACTGGAATGATTCGCATTGTCATAACAGCTCACTTTACATGCCCTGTCCAATCTGCGCATGGGGGAATACTATGACCACGCTCCTTTGTTTTGTTATAGCATGTAACTCTATAAATATATATAATTTACTATGTATGTATACTATGTATAATTAATAATATGCTATGTATAATTATTTCATAGTGGCAGGACCACGCTGTGGACAGTTTTCTATCTACAGCCGCGGACCTAAGCGGCAGTATTTACATGTAAATAATGCAGAAAAGGTAGCGCTTGAATCACCATTTACAGTGATTTTAGCGGTAAAACTTGATTTCTGATAACAAATTAAAAAATAATAGACATAATCACAACAAAAATATTCAGAGTACTACCGACTACATTGAAATCAGTTTTCAACGCTTTCATTCGAATCGTGCTACTTAACAAAAGTTTTTCTCAATAAATTTTGGAAGTAAAAATGATAAAAATCACGAACAATATGTTGTTTTATGTCTTTAAGGCGTTTTTTTTATAAAAAAACTATAAAAGATTGTGAAAGTCATCATATATTATTTTAGGTTGAACTTAACTGCGAATAACTTTTAACCGAGTTGACTTAGCGAAAAATTATATCAGACCTTTTTTGTAGGCCGTTCAATTTCCTACAAAATTATGTATTTACTTTTACCACAGAATAACTCGTTGAGATACATCAAAATTGGAAAAAAAAAAAAAATGCCCGTGTAATTTAAATGGGAAATCGAAAATCACGATGCGACACCTCTGAAAATTAATATTAAGAGCTCAAACTTTATCAGAATTTTTTTTTTCGTCATCTTGGACGATAATTTCGTGGTAGCTAAAAAAAAATTAAAAGTTTTTTTGGCCCACCCTAATATATATATATATATATATATATTGTAATTCAATCTAAACAAACTTTGAAAAAAAATGTCTTGAATTTTCATATATTTATATAAATATATTTAAACCTTTTCCCTGACGTTATATAATTCGTCATGTGAACTAAATGAATTATATATTTCACTAAAAAAAACGAAAGATGTATCATAATTATTGTAATTCAAATAATAAATACAATTAGGTTATTTTGTGCAGTGTTACTTTTATAAGTCGTCTTATTTAATAATAATAATGTCTTATTTAATAAAAAAAATATAATAATAATGTGAGCAAAACCAAAATAATGGTCTTTGAAAGAGATGAAGCCAGAACAGATGTAAGAGTAACAATAGGTAATGATGTACTAGAGCAAGTGGATGAATTTGTATATCTTGGATTTGCATTTAGCCGAGATGGAAGGTACACCACTGATATAGAGCGAAGAGTGAATGCGGGAAATAGAGTGAACGAACGGAGCGTTGGGGCAACTTCTCGGCAGCCACCACCTCAGCCAGAAGGCACGTGTAGCAATACATAACGCAGTGCTTGTCCCAACATTACTGTATGGAAGCGAGAGTTGGGTATGCAGAAAAGAGTATGAAAGTAAAATTAATGCGGTCGAAATGCGATCTCTGCGGAAAATCTGTGGAGTTACGCTGACCGACCGCATTCGTAACGATGACGTAAGAGAGCGAGTAGGTATGAAAGAGAGTATTGGTGGTTGAGTATTGGTAAAGTTGCGAAAGGGAATGCTCCGATGGTTCGGACATGTGGAAAGAATGCCGAACGAACGTCTGGTTAAGAAGATATACAATGCCAAAGTGGAAGGATGTAGGTACCGAGGGAGACCTAGACTAACCTACCTAGACCAGATCGGTCATGTACTGAAGGAAGGTGGAGTCAAGAGTCTCCGAAACCGGCGAGCATGTATGAAGAGAATTATGAATGTTGAGGAAGCGAGTGAAGTATGCAAAGATAGAGTTCTCTGGCACTCTATTCTCTCTGCCTACCCTGCAAAGGATATGGCGTGATGATATGTATGTATGTATGTATGTCTTATTTAATAGAACTTGTCTTGGCACCAGCACTAGATCCATAAAAATAATCGTGTATGTCTTAAACGGTTATTTTATGGTGTTTTTAAACATTAATTATTAATTATAAAAAGAAATTATTTGGTGTATCCAATAATTTAAGTTATTCACACTTAGGATGAAGGCTAAGATATTAAATATCCAATGTGTCATCATTATTATGGCTGGCTGTGTGGTAGCGGCTTCGAATACTACCAACCCTTACTTTGCTCGTGGATGTCGTAAAAGACGACAGAGCCTTATAAAGACCTGGGCCAACTCCTTCTGATGCCGTTTGGTCAACAATTACATTCCCAAGGAGATTGACAAGGAGGTCGACGTCTGGCAGGCGGTCGGTCATAAAACTATTGCCAATAACTTTTACAATATGTACTATGAAAGAAGAGTACATATTGTATCGACCCCAAGTAATTGAGATAAGAGTAGGAGCATGATGATGTGTCGTCATTATTATACAGGCCCTATATATTCACAACCGCACCAGTTATTAATTATAAATCCGTTTAAAAAAAATCATATGCCAAAACAATGTGTTTTATTTCAGACATTACTATAGCCTTTCAGATATTGTCCTAAAAAAAATAACTAGCATGGCACCTCTACGCAGAACTCGGCGGTATTACCGCGTTGGGTAATAATGACTTTACGTATGCACTTATATTGTTTTCGCAGTCAAATATTAATAGCGTCCACTCTTTGGATTATTACGCAACATGACTTATTTGAAACAATTTTGGTTTTGTTATTATAAATATGAAACAACAAAAGATATTAAAGTATTTATTTACTAAATATTAATAATGGTAGAACGTAGTGACTATATCTTTTTTGTAGTAAGCTATGATCTGAGCAGGTTCCGCCCAATCCTTCCGGTCGATGGAAGAGTGTCGCGTGATCTTCTATAGCCTACTGCAATGCTCTCTTCACCGTCGATCGAAGACTCTCACTTCTAGTCCTCAATGAAAGGAAAATCTGAATAAAAGCAACAAAAGCTACTTATTCAATTAATTCATTTAGATTTTTTTATCATCTCTCACGCGTTTTATCAATAAAAGTTTATAAAAATGGCCGATAACACAATGTACTCCTAATTCAAACATTCAGTACAGTCTGTTGATCTACTTAAAAAATAAAAATTTCGCCATTCAGTGTAATAAAAGATTCCATAATAATGGAGGTATAAAAACAGGGTCAGTGGTTGCAGTAGGTACTATTGGTGGGATATAATAGATGACACGTACTGTTCGGTCACGACTCTCAACCGACGGATCGCCACAGCTATTCATCACGCGAACGGAAATGTGCGCCCGCGCTACTTTAGAGATGCGATAAGTACTGTTATCGATATAAATAATAATTATATTAATAATGTTTACGAATACACAGGTCATAGGTCCTTGTGTAAACTACGGGATTTTATATTGACAAGCAAACTCATTGAATTAATTGCCATTTTTAGAGAGCAGGCCCAGTGTAACCAGCTTCGGTCCAAGACCCTCTATAGCGCACCCATATGGGCGGAGTCATTTTAGGGCCCCTTCTGGCGACCATAAAAGGGCATGGTGATCAGTGTCATACGCGGTTAGCGCATGGTAGCGACAAAGGCAGCGTGCTTCTTTACTGGAACTCCCTCGAGGGACTTAGAAACGGAGATGATCGCTGGACTTTACCGGTGAGCGTCATTAATACTAACAGGAAGACGGCAATGTCTCGCGCTGTAAGTTGGCTGCCTGTTGCAGATAGGTTGCATGGAGGGGCGCAGACATAAGTACCTGCGCTTGATGACGCCCTATGCGAGGTCACGGGTGAATCGGAGTTTACTTCGCTACCCGCAAAGAGGCCACGCAGCACAGTTAAAATAAAACTACTTTTACGGATTCTATTACGTTTTTATATCATTTTTTAAATTTCCGACGTTTTGAACACCTTACAGCGTACATGGACAGTCCTCCCGTGACCATGAACGCTATAAAGTGTTCTAAACGTCGGGAAATTAAAAATCAAAAACAAACGCGATAGAATCCGTAAACAGAGTTTTATTTCAAATATGTAATACTCGTGTAAACATCAGAAATCATTACAGCACAGTTATTTGTTGCCAGGGCGTCGAGGCAGGTGATACCCGAAAGACTAATCCACCAGGCCATGAACATCAGGGAAGTAGTACCAGTTGTCGGCCCAATAACGATGAGAAGTAAACAAGGTTAGTTATGGGCAAGTTAATTGATTTCTCCTTATTATTGTGCCATGATAAAATGTAGTAGTTGTTGTGATGTGATGTAATGTGGTGAGTTTCTATAAATTAAAAAAAATCGTTGTGGTAACGGAGTAAGAATACAATTCACCACCCCCTTTCTTATCCGTGGGTGATCGTAAGAGGTGACCAAGGGATATAAAAGGCATATAACATCTATCCAAGAGAAGGAAAACTCGAAACTAAACTCTGTGCCAACGTCTGTCCAGTGTGGTACAGTAGGTCAATTTCCCTCCCACTATGGAAAAGGCTCAAGCCCAACAGTGGGATATATATGAGTTGAGATTATAATAAACAAAAATAAATATCGAAAAATACTTTAAAATTAATATCGATATCAATAATATGGTACGTCACTATTGGCAATAGTGCGTAGTCACGGTTACTCCAATGCACCGGATATTATGTATAAAAAATCGTATTAGCGATCGAAACGCAACCTTTTACCGCAAATGGACGTATCTGTTAATCCAGTTGCTGTGTCATAGTTTGTACTTTTATATACTCTATTTTTTTTATTGCTTAAGGTGGCAAACAACCAAGCAGCACATCTAATAGTAAGTTATTGCCGCACCTTTGTAATATCTGGCGCATAGCTGGGCCAATGCCTACCAAAACTCATCCAAGTTCAGCTACTGATTGTCCCGCTCACTGAACAAAGCGCAAAAGCACATTGCTCAGAAGTTGATTTTCTGCGAGAGTTTGGTACTACTGCGAACGGACCAGACCGCGGCTGTAGACAAAAAACTGTTAAGTGTGATGCTACCACTACATATATATTTTTTTTTAATTTATCAAAGACACTACCTCGTACACTAAGGAAATAATCCTTGTAATGCGAAGGACTTTACAAACATGCAATTAACGCAGACAAATTACATCCAAACTCACAACAACACTTTGTGTATCGCACAATGTATTGTCCTTCGTGGGAATCGAACCTAAGCCACTGGTACGGAAGGTCGGTATCTTAACCACTGCGCCATCATTCAATATACTTATAGCTTCAACATTATAGGAGTACAAATTACTGAAATTTTTAGCATTTAATATGCTTAATTATTTATAAATACCCGATACGAAACGAAAAATGATGTCACAAACGGGGTTCGAACCCGCACCTATTGGAAATCCGGCCCAACCGTGCGGGTTCGAACCCCGTTTGTGACATCATTTTTCGTTTCGTATCGGGTATTTATAAATAATTAAGCATATTAAATGCTAAAAATTTCAGTAATTTGAATAACAAGGTTGTGTCATCGTTTAATACAATTCTAACTGTAAAGTTTGAAGTATTAAGTCTATACAATGTGTAAACATTGTCCGATAGATGGCATACGTCACCTTGAACACGTAAGATATAATATGATTCGAAATTTGCATGTCCTAAAATAGTTCACAATGGTGTAAGTGGCAGCACGGTTGGGCCGGATTCCCAATAGGTGCGGGTTCGAACCCCGTTTGTGACATTATAGGAGTAGGTAAAATTGAAAAATATTTTTTTAAATCAGAAACAAGGTACATATAAATAGTCTCTTTTTCATCACAGAATTATATCTCGCCAATATCACTGTGTACAAAATTGAACTTATATTCTCCACAAAGTTTTTAAATAGCTTTATGCTCATATTGCTCTAGTTATTAAAATAATAATAATAATATTTTCCGTGTGGTGACGGAGTAAGAATACAATTCACCCCTTACTCATGGGTGATCGTAAGAGACGACTAGGGAATATAAAATGCATATAACATCTATGCAAGAGATTTAAAACTAGAGACAAAACCCTATACCAACACGTCTGACTAGCATGGTATAGTAGATCAATTTGCTCTCCCTTTGTGGAGGAGGCCGAGCCCAGCAGTGGGACATATATGAGCCGAGATGATGAATATTTATTGTAATATAGATTAATTTTTAAACTCGCACAACAATTTTTGAGAAACTTCTTAAGTAATAGTAACGTATAGTATATCTGTATATTAACTCAAACTTTGATAGATATTTTAATAGGGCCACACTGTTGATAGTTTTTTTTTGTCTACAGCCGTGGGCCGGTCCATCTCAGGTAGTACTGCATTCTCGCAAAAAATTTACGTCTGAGCAGTTGCAATGTGCTGTTGCGTTTCGTTCGGTGAGCGAGAAAACCGGCAGGACCACTTTCTGGCTGGGTTTGGGGTTTTCATTGGTAGAAAGTGGTCTAGCTGTACCACTGGCATTGCAAAGGTGTATAGGCGACAGTAACACTTACCATCAGGTGCGTTGCTTATCTTTTTGCCATAATCAAGAATAAAAAAAAAACATTTTGGTATTTTTACGACCACTCTAGCCCTATTTATCAATCGATGTGGGTAAGCTGCTGGAGCGTGTGCTCGCTGCCCGCATCGTCCGACATCTGGAGGAGGTGGGGCCCGATCTGTCGGACGCTCAGTATGGGTTTCGGAGGGGGCGTTCGACCATCGGGGCCCTACTACGCCTGAGGCAAGCGGCCGCGGAGGCCGTCGTCGGGAAGGGAGTGCTGTTGGCGGTGTCGTTGGACATCGCCAACGCATTCAATAGTCTGCCATTCGGCTGCATCAGGGAGGCGCTCCGGTTCCATGGAGTGCCCCTGTACCTCAGGCGGCTGGTGGCAGACTATTTGGAGGGCCGCAGTATCCTCTGCGCGGGTCCCGCAGGGGACATTGTGCGGACGCCCATGTCGTGCGGCGTTCCACAGGGGTCGGTTCTGGGGCCGACCCTGTGGGACATCGGGTACGACTGGGCGTTGAGAGGGAGTCTCCCCCCCGGGCTGAGATTGGTGTGCTACGCTGACGACACGCTCGTCACAGCCCAGGGCAGGACACTCAAAGAGGCGGCGAGCCTGGCCACTCTCGGCACCGAGGAGATGGTCAGGCGGATCGAGGCGCTGGGGCTCAGGGTGGCCCTAAACAAGACGGAGGCCCTACTTTTCCACGGGCCCCGTGTGAGGCTACCCATCGGCGCCTCGATAGTGGTAAACTCCATCCACATCAGCATCCAGGCCCATATGAGGTACTTGGGTCTGGTGCTCGACGGGCGATGGTGGTTCCGGGAGCATTTCCGACAGATTGCTCCCCGGCTTGTCGGCGCGGCGTCCGCCCTTTCTCGACTCATGCCGAACGTGGGCGGACCCAGTTTCGAGGGCCGACGGCTGTATGCGGGGGTCATCCGCTCGATGGCCATGTACGGCGCACCCGTGTGGGCGAGGGCTCTGAACGCCCAGCTCAGGGCGGTTCTGTGGAGGCCACAGAGAGCCATGGCGGTCAGAGCCATTCGCGGGTACCGCACGGTGTCGACAGAGGCGGCGTGCCTGTTGGCCGGGACACCCCCGTGGGACCTAGAGGCGGAGATGCTCTCCGACCTCTACCGGCGGGTTATCACAGCGCGCGAGGAAGGTGGCTCCCCATCGTTGAGCGAGATAGCCACCTGGCGCGTGGATGCCCGCCGAGACGTCATCGCCCGTTGGGCTACGCGGCTGGAGAGGCCTAGGCACGGTGTGGAGACCGTTGAGGCCCTCCGGCCCGTATTGATAGAGTGGATGGAGCGGCGGCACGGAGTCCTCACCTTTCGGCTGGTGCAGGTATTGACGGGGCACGGGTGTTTCGGGTAGTACCTGCACAGGGTCGTGTATAGGGAGTGGACTCCGGCCTGCCACCACTGCAGGAGTGACGAGGACACGGCGCAACACACGCTGGAGGTGTGTCCGGGCTTTGACCGGCATCGCCGTGACCTCGTTGCTGTCATCGGTGCCGACCTGACGCTGCCGGCCGTCGCGAGGGCGATGGTCGACAGCATCAGGAACTGGGACGCGGTCGCCGCCTTCTGCGAGGCTGTCATCTCGCAGAAGGAAGCGGCGGAACGGGCAAGGGAGGATTCCCGCGCCCCGGGTCGCCGCCAGCGGCCGGGGCGGCGCAGGCGCGAATACCTGCGCCTGATGCCGCCCTAACCGAGGCTTCGGGTGATCGGACCGGGGAATTGTCCGGTCACCCGACGTGAGGCCACCGCGTGAGGGCGACGGCCCGACGGCGAACTCTGTTGGGGCGTCGACGAGAGGAACCCGCGAGGGTGAACCGCTGGGCGGGTCACCGAAGTTAAAAATCGGGTCCCGGTGACCCGCTCGCACGGCGAAGAGAGAGGAGTTTTTACGGTGGGTTTATGGGGTCACGCGCCGCCTTCTCCGTCACCCCGGACCGATTTGGCGGGGCGAGACTAACCCATAGTCCACCAAAAAAAAAAAAAAAAAAGCCCTATTTATCAATCATCAAAATCGTCTCGATAATCATTGTATGGTGATGATGGTGTAATAATATAAATCCCTAATCTATCTTACCCTTAGAAGATGTAAAAGGTGAATAAGAGATATCATCATAATCATCTCAGCTCATATATGTCCCACCGTTTGGCTCGAACCTCTTCCATAAAGGGAGGAAAATTGATATACCACGCTGATCAGACATGTTGGTATAGGGTTTTGTTTTGAGTTTTCCTTTTTTTCGCATAGGCGTTATATGTATTTTATATGCTTAAGTCGTCTCTAACGATCACATTGGGGTAAGATAGGAGGTGGTGAATAGTATTCTTACTCCGTCACCACACGGAAAGACTAAGATATAATATACAAATAATATTTATGCAAAAGATTGAAAACTTTAAATAAAATCCTATACCAACATGTCTAATCAGCTTGGTATATTAGGAGAATTTCAGATTTATTATTGAGAAGGTTCGACCTCAGCAGTGACATCTATGAGCTAAAAGAATAGCGATAAAGGCTATAAAAATTGTACTATGGTTTTATTTCACCTTTACCTATATTTTTTAAAATATCAACGTGAATTTATAAAGAAATATAATAAGAAACAATAGAACAACTTTAAATTATAGCATATAGAGAAAATAATATACTGTGAGCTAGAAGAGAAACTAGAAAAATCGCGTTTATATTGTAAACTAGGAGAGGCTGGTCATATATTCAGGACGTATACAAATTTGGTACATTAGTTAGGCTCCCTTTTCTAGTCTAGGCACAATACTAGATATATAGCAAGCACTCTATTACCTTAATGTTTATCACTTTGTTTCGACAACTATACTTGAGAGAATACCTTATATCGTCATCATATTTTCAAATGATTTACATCTCACTGATGGCCTTCGAGTCTCTTCCACAATAGGAGGGAAATTGACCTACTATACTACGCTATAAAAACTGGTTAATATATTTTTTTTAGGGTTAGGACATTGTTGACAATTTTCTGTCTACAGCCGCGGGCCTGTCCACATTCTCATAGAACATCGACATCCGAGCAGTGGCAATATGCTGATGTGCTTCGTTCGGTGAGCGAGAGAGCCGGAAGCCTAACTTTCAGGGTGGGTTTGGGATTTATTTTGGCAGGTAGTAGCCTACTCTGGTATTGCAAAGGTCCATGGGTGGCAGTATCACTTTCCATCAGGTGTGCAGCATGCTCGTTTGCCACCAAGCGTAATAAAAAAAGACACCAATCTGCACTAAAGAAATAATCTTTGTATTGCATTGATTTTAAGAACATATAAACTAACGAATACAAATTTACTCACAACTCAGGACGACAATTTGTGTGTTACTCATAGTATTATTTTGCACGGGAATCGAACCCGTAACACTAGGCACGGTGGGTCGGTATCTTAACTGCTAATGCAGTCAAATTATTATCATCATCCTATTTACGCCGAGTTTTTATTCACAGAAGTTATTTGTATATAATACTACTAATCTGCTTCACCCATGGGTAAGATAGAGGTTGAATTTTATTCTTACTCCGTCCCAAGACTAATAATACATTCTTTATAATAATATAATACTGAAAATATTCTAATAAGCAACAAAATTTTACAACACAATTGATACCTAAAATATTAAAGTAAAAATATGTTTTTATAAAACTCTTTTATCGTGTGTTCTAAAAAATATGAAGCGCTCTTTTATGTTCAGTAAATATTAATAACACACTCAAGTATTTTATTATTTAATAAGGGCATTATTTAAAAATGTAGTGTGTAGTGTGTGTGTAGTATTTGAGAGTTGCGAAATATATATATTATCTGTGACGGAGTAAGAATACAATTCACCACCCCTTATCTTACTCGTAGGTAATCGTAAGAGACGACTAAGGGATATAAAACGCATATAACATCTATGCAAGGAAAACTCGAAACAAAACCTTATACCAACACGTCTCACCAGCGTGGTATAATAGGTCAATTTTAATAGTGGTAGGACCACGTTGTTGACAGTTTTCTGTTTACAGCCGCGGGCCGGTCCGTCCGGGGTAGTACCACACTCTCGCAAAAGAACGACGTCTGAGCAATGGCAATGTGTTGTTGCGCTTCGTTCGGTGAGCGAGAGAGCCGGAAGCCCAACTGGGTGGGTTTGGCGTTTATATTGGTAGGCAGCTACCTAGCTATGCTCTTGGTATTGCAAAGGTCCGTGGGCAGCAGCGATACTTACCATCAGGTGTGCTTATTGCTCGTTTGCCACCAAAAGCAATAAAAAAGAATCCCTCCCATTATGGAGGAGGCTTGAACCCAACAGTAGAACGTATATTAGCTGAGATGATGATTAAGAAGGTGATAAAATATATGTGTATGTATTTTGAGTTAGGAGTTATGCTGTGTGGTAGCGGCTACAAATACTAACCCTTTTTTTGCTCGTGGATGACGTAAAAAACGACTAAAAGCTTTCTATAAACCTAGACCAATTCTACCTGATGCCGTTTGGTTCACAATTACTTTCCTAAGGAGGGTTAACATCAGGCAGGCGGCCGGTTATGGAACCATTGCCAATAAATCTTGTAATATATACGAGTACATATTTCGTCGACCCCAAGAAGTTGAGATAAGAGTGGGAGAATGGATTAAGTTAAAAGTTGTTAAGATTTATTGTGCAACCATCGTGGGTTCGTTTCTCTGGTAGAAAAATACTTTATGCGATCTATAAATGTTGCCGGATCCGGGTGTAATTTAAGAAGATTAAATTTTTGGTTTTCAAAGTGTCCCGCAATGCGTTATTGCCTTAGTGCCGTTTTGTTGTCTTTGATGATGGTACAGGAGAGGGACCTCTGAGTGACATTTTAATGGGGGACCTAAGTTAAGCGTAAAAATATTTTTTGTGGATTCAATAAAAAAAAAATAATAACCCAAAACAGCTGTTCTGGGTTAATGATTTTTTTATTACAAATAACTATTTACGGCCCTCATAAAATATTGTTTTGAGTCTATGTATTATTTGCGTTTATTAGTTGTATATTTGTGACGTCCCAAAAACATGGATATATTCCTTAGGCTTCTAAAATAATTTATCAAAAAAAGATACTTAAAAACAGAAAAGCAAAATTTTATATGGTCTTCGTATTATTTTAACAAGCATCGTTCACCATAGCCACACGTATTCGGAGCTTAAAAAAAAATAACTTCCAATTTATGTTCTGCCATCGCCTCAAGCGACGTTCGATACAGAGGGCACTGAAAAATGTAGGTTAAATGTGGTTGTCTGATATTGTAGTCGGTTTTTTATTTATTTTGGTAATAACCATAGCTATATACCACATAATTTATAATTAAACTGCCTCTTAAAAGATAATAATTAGAAAAGAAAAGCAAAATGTGTGCGTCACGGAATGCCCGATAGTATTGATAACTTAAACTAATGTAAATTGAAATATTTAATATTGAAATTGATTAACTTGAAAAAAACTTAAGTTAATACTTAAATTTTATGTATGTGTAATGTATGTATTAATACGATAATGTAAGGTAAGGTTATTTATTAATAAAATCTTATAACATCATATCTTAATACGGCTAGTGCTGTGGGTTAGAGTGAGTAAGGAGGAGCCTGCCTACCGCTGCCGTATGCGTGAGAGAAAAGTAAGCCAGATAGACTGGATCCGCTACGCGTTACGTAACGAAGCATTTTACTCTCCTATAAGAAGTTATAACTTCAAAAACTTGTTTTAGAACAAAAATTAATTATCACACGTGAGAATCGTTTAATACTCTATCTTTTCAGTTAGAATTGTAGCCCTTCTATCCAAATTACTGAGATATATCGACCGATTTAATAAATAAATTAGCATATTAAATGTTAAATTTAGTATGCTAAGTTATTTATTAAATCGATACAATGTGTAATCATTATTCTGTAGATGGCAAATATTTCCCATAAAGTCAAAGTAACACGAGCTACAATTTGATTGTTACACGACAGCTCACACTTGTTTAAGTGGTAGAACAATTGTGTGGATTCGATTCGCAAGTTTAACCATCATTTTTTACTTGTAAACCACCTTTTATATGTAATGAAAGACTGCCTGAGAGTCAAACCTCGGTGTCATTTATGGAGACCATTGTGGATCCTGGCTTACAGGAGTTACAATGGTGAAAATGTGTGGTGGGAATGGTCCCAAAAAAAAAAAAGACGTTAGATGCTAAATGTCAATGAATTAGTTAATAAAAAGTTTTATTCCTTGTGATTTTTTTACCAAATTATGATGAGTATAAAGAAGTAAAGGCTACGCGGTCTACCACATATGTGTCTTCTTGAAACACCTTGTCATTTTATCATCATCATCATCACAGCTCATATATGCTCACATATTGACTATACTACGCTGGTCAGACGTGTTGGTATAGGATTTTGTTTCGAGTTTTCCTTATCTTGCACAGATGTTATATGCATTTTATATCCCTTAGTCGTCTCTTACAATCACCTACAGGTAAGATAAGGGGTGGTGATTTATATTCTTACTCCGTCACCACATGGCTCAGTCATTGCCGGACTAGTCATTTAGATTAATGCTGTACGAAAGGACCAAAGACTAATATAGCCTACATTCACTCAGATCATACACGTCCCACTGTCGGGCTCGAGCCTCCTCCATAATAGGAGGGCAATTGACCTACTATACCACGCTGGTCAGACGTGTTGTTATACGGTTTTGTTTAGAGTTTTCCTTCTCTCGCATAGATGTTTTATGCGTTTTATATCCCTTAGTCGTCTCGTACGATCACCCACGGGTGAGATAGGGGGTGGTGAATTGTATTCTTACTCCGTCACCACACGCTAAAAGCACAAATACAATAGAATCCGTAAAAATAGTTTTATTTCAATTACGTAATACACGCATTATCAGAAATGTTACATTATTTTTATACTCGTACCATACGGTATGGTTCAAGATGTTTCTTACCATCGAAACATGAAAATTAATTAGCGTTGCTCTAGCGATGCGTACAAAAATGATTCACTGCGTAAGATCAGAATACGACTCGATGCGAACTTCAAATCACGTTAACGCTAGAGCAAACGTTTATAGCCGCCCTACACTAACATTTATTTAGGTTAGAGGCATCAGGTATAATAATAAAAATGATCCAAATTGCAAAGGTCATATGTAGGGCCGACTCGCGCCCCTTGGCCTATTATCGTCGTATTTTGGCAAATTACATCGTATTTGCTATTCAAAATGTGACCTATTTTCGATGGTATGTCTGGGTACAAATGGCAGTGGGTGAACGTCTGTCGATCATTTGACAGACTCAGTTTAAGGTCTTTGTAGTGCGAAATGTGGATTTCTGACGGATTTTTTCGTTTCATGTTTGAATGTAAATGATTTATTGATATGAAGAAAGGTTATTATAAGATCAAAGATTTTAATATTTTTCGTTGTATTTATTAAAACATAAAAGTGTGTTTTATGATTCTTAATAGGTAAGTTCAAACTGTTGACATTTTTCTTTATACAGCCGCGAGACTTTCCGTCCGGGGTGATCTTATAATCTCGCACAAACTTGACGTATAAGTAGTTACAATCTGCTCTTCGTTCAGTGACACCACACAGAGTCGACAGCCCACTTTCTGAATGAGTTAGTATTTTCATTGGTAAGCAGCGGCCTAGCTGTATCCTATTAATATTATAAACGTGCAAGTTTGTAATAATGTGTGGATGTATGGATGTGAACATGTTTTTTGCTCTTTCACGCAAAACCTACCGAATGGATTTAGATGAAACTTAATAGTAATATAGCTTCCACATCAGAATAACACATAGGTTATAATTTATAAAGATATTTTGTAAAGTGGCTAAAATATAACGATAAAAATCGCTTAAGACAGAAAAAATCGCCCATCTGCGAGCTATTCCTGCATACGCTGCAAAGATCTTGAAAGTTAGATGAATATCATGTATTGTGCAAATGTACCTCTTAAATAGTTCTACAAAAAAGTCCGCGACAGCATATACCTAATTTTAATATGTAAGCATTTATCGTTAAAATAGTAAATTCAAAATAATTTGGCATTTATTGCCGATACACATTTTATAGTAACGAATTGATTCATACGCACAAAAATGTTTTTACTGGTTTAGATATTTAAAGTACATATTTTTTTCTCTTTACCGTGTGGCGTTTGGTACAATATTTCAAAAGTTAGACCAATAAGAATGCGCTGTGCTGTGGTCAGGCAGCAACCGGGCGCACTACAGAAGTATGGTCAGAAATCTATGATCGCCGATTGTGCGATCCGAACACAAGTAAAGGCGTGAGAGCAGTTATTGTTGATGATTGTTCTATTTTTGATAGCACTATCGATTTGTTAATAACATACTATACCTGTATATAATAGATAGGTATTGAAAGTTTGTGATGTGAAACATCTTTTTGCGCGCCTTGGCAGTAAAATTGTGTCGACTACTGCAAATGATAGATTGGGTATACCTATCCAAGGCAAATGTGGTCATGCCGTGATACTACGCCGCCGTGATTCTATTCATTTGTGTGTGCGCACGTATGACAGCGGTAGCTGTCTAACATAAGTGTGACATTAAATAATTAAATATTAATCTTAAATTAAATTGTTTATTAATATTCACTCTATTTTATATGTAAAATGTCAATTACAATAATAAACAGAAATAACAAGTTACTTTAGACACGAGCTTTATTTTCTTTTTAGTTTAGTTTTTCTTTTTAGTATTTACAATAATAGCTATTTTTATTAAGCAATTGTTATCATTCTTGCCATCTGAATTACATTGGCGAGCGCTACCTAAACTGTAGAATTTAGACAAAGATAACGTATAGTTTATCTTAAATAGTTCTGAACAAAAAATAGCGACAGTTTACTGTTTATGTGGAAGCTAATATATCCTAAATTATAAGCTCATACATGTCCCTTTGTTGGGCTCGAGCCTCCTTCACACTAGAAGAGAAATAGATCTACTACACCACGCTGGTTAGATGTGTTGGTATAAGGAAAACCTTACCACACCATATACGTATATATATATACCAACCATATACCAACTAAAAAGTTGAGTTGTCCTTCTCTTGCATAGATGTTATATCCATTTTTTTATCCCTTAGTCATCTTTTATGATCTCCCACAGGTGCAGGGGGTGGGGAATTGTATTCTTACTTCGTTACCACGCGGAATTAGAGTATTAAGTTAATTCTTATCTAAATAGTGATATTTATCGCTTTCAATATTTAATGTAGATTTCAATATTTGGGAAAATATCACGATAAGATGGGAGGGCCGTATTGCGGGCCTAAGCAATGATGTTTCAACATCGAATGCGCGACTGAGGCCTGGGGAAGGTGTGTCCTTTCTTTATCAAAAATCACGCGGGTGGAAGCTAGTCTCTAATATTTCACGGATCTATGTGCCATCAGATACGTAACTTGCTCGTTTGCAATAAAATATGTATTATAATATTGTTTCTTGTTATTTTTTGGTTTTGTATTCATAAACTTTTTTATACATTTATTAAAAGATTTTCCGTGTGGTGACGGAGTAAGAATACTATTCATCACCCCATATCTTAGCCGTGGGTGATTTTACGAGACGACTAAGGGATATAAAACGCATATAACATCTATGCGAGAGAAGAAAAACTCGAAACAAAACCCTATACCAACACGTCTGACCAACGCGGTACAGTAGGTTAATTTCTCTGTTCCCTCCCATTACGGAGGAGACCCGAGCCCAACATTTATGGGCTCTGATGATGATGATTCAAAGATAATCTTTTCAGAGATGTCACAGTATATTTAATACTGTATTACATACATACATATCATCACGCCATATCCCTTGCAGGGTAGGCAGAGAGAACAGAGTGTCAGAGAACTCTATCTCTGCATACTTCACTCGCTTCCTCAACATTCATAATTCTCTTCATACACGCTCGCCGGTTTCGGAGACTCTTGACTCCACCTTCCTTCAGTACATGACCGATCTGGTCTAGGTAGGTTAGTCTCGGTCTCCCTCGGTACCTACATCCTTCCATTTTCGCATTGTATATCTTCTTAACTAGGCGTACGTTCGGCATTCTTTCCACATGTCCGAACCATCGGAGCATTCCCTTTCGCATCTTTACACCAATACTCTCTTTCATACCTACTCACTCTCTTACGTCGTCGTTACGAATACGGTCGGTCAGCCTAACTCCACAGATTTTCCGCAGAGATCGCATTTCTATTTTAAATTCACATTAATACTGTATTCAAACTTTAAATTAAGTTTTTGATTTATTTAATAAATCCAGGCTTATATAAACGGTGTTCTCTTTTTCGCCTATACGTCGTATAGATGGCACAGTACTTCGGTTCTGAATGCACCAATACAAACCCCAAACCCACCCCAGTTGGGCTTCCGGCTCTCTCGCTCACCAAACAAAGTGTAGTAGCACATTGCCATTACTCAGACGTCGATCTTCTGTGAGAATGTGGACCCCGGACGGACTGGCCCGCGGCTGTAGATAGAGACTATCCACAGCGTGGTCCTACCACTATTAAAGCGATAGCGATAAATGTAATTTTATCGTCTTGTTCTAAATCTTTAGCCACTAGACGTCCTACTACAGGCACGATTTTCAATAGCAGGGAATACGATCAACTTTACTAAGCTAACCAGATCTCCTATACAGTATCCATGGGATACTATCCGTTTAAACCCCTTTTACAATACTCTCTGGCAAGTCGGAAGCAGTGAATTGTGTTCTCCTTCATTAAATATTTTTTTATCTAGTGATACTTAAAATTGACTGCACAGATGGTTAAGATACGGATCTCCCCGGCCAGTACCGTGGGTTTGATTCTTACGCAGGGCAATACTTTGTGCAATCCATAAACTATTGCTCTGAGTCTATGTGTAATGTATGTGCGTGAATAATATACTTTCAACGTCCTCGCAACCACTTGTGACAATCATGTTTTGCTCATAATCGGATTTTTATAAATAATCAAGCATATTTAATGCTGAATTTCAGTAATTTTAATAACAGGGTTGTGTCATCGTTTTATACAATTCTAACTGCAAAGTTTGAGTATTAAGTCTGTACAATGTGTAAACAATGTCAAGTAGGTGGCACACGTCTCCTTAAAGACGAAAATATTATACGATGCGACAATTCAATGTTCTACAATAGTTCACGGTGGTGTAAGTGGCAGCACGATTGGAACGGATTTCCAATAGGTGTGGGTTCGAAACCCACTTGTGTCAATCATTTTTCGCTCGTAATCGGGTTTTTATAAATAATCAAGCATATTTAATGTTAAATTTCAGTTATTTGAAAAATCTGTTGCTTGATATTTTGTTAATTATTATATTTAATTAAACAATAAACAAACGGTTTTGCCATTTTAAGCATACCTAACTATTTACTTAATCAAGCGATCACCTTATAATTTCAACTGTCAAAAGGTTATTAATATTAAATGTTCTAACCGTATTTAAACAGATCGATAGATAAACTCGGTATTACGAATTTGGATTGCTTTGCTATGAGTTTATTTATGAGGTCAAATGCTGACTAAATTAACTAATCTGTTATAATCTCATACACATCTTACTCCTAAGGTCGGGCTTTTTACATTGTGGAAAAGAGTGCCCTTCTGATAGATTTTTATAAGCTGGTGAGATGTGTGTTAATAAGGTTTTAATTTAAGTTTATTAGTACAGCATTCTACATGGCACTGAAATGTGGTCTCTTAATGTAAGCCTCATAAAAGGATTCAGAGTCGCTCAGGACGCGATACGGAAAGAGCTCTGCTCGGTAATTCTCCACGTGATAATATCCAAAATACGAAAATCTGTAATAACTAACATAGTCCATAGAATTACCATGTTCAAGTGGTAATAGATAGTCTACATCTCACGTCGAACCAACGACCGTTTCGGAAAAAAGGTTCACGAGGGCCGATCACGAAATTTTTTTTAAAGTCCACCAGGACCCCATCAATGGTCCTTCGAGCCGGAGTCGTTTAGTTAATTTAGTTGTCTTTTCCGATACGTAAAAGAAAGGAAAGAGTCGTGATCGTTGTAATCTTAATTCGTCACCAGCATAGAGATAGAGATAGAAGCATAGTCAAAAAATGTTGTATTTTTATTTCTGTGGCCCATATCATAGTTAATACTCCTACAATTACAACATTATGCAGATGCAAGTTGTAAATTCACCGGGAACACATAAGTTTTTATCCAACTTTTTGATCCACCTTTACCGCGAAATGCTCTGAAAACTTTTGTTTCTACCTTTTTTTGTGCGCGTACATTTACTTCGGCAAATATATTTGCTTAAGTACATTTATGTTCATACTTTGTGTAACTTGTAAATGGTTTCGTACGTGGACTTTGCAAAACTCATTGATAATTATAACTTCATGTTTCTTGATTAACATTGGTGCTGTATGGTAGTGGCTACAAATTCTACCAACCCTTACATTGCTCGTAGATGTTGTAAAAGACTAATCAACCTTTTTTTTTCTTTTTTTCTCCGCTAGGTAGATCATGGATGTGGTCGCGCTCCGACAAATCGGTCCGGGGCCGACAAGAAGGGGCGGCACGCAACCCCATGGACCCACCCTGCAAACACCTCTCTTCGCCGTGCGAGCGGGAACCCGATCTTTGTCTTCAGTCCGGCGAGCGTGTATGAAGAGAATTATGAATGTTGAGGAAGCGAGTGAAGTATGCAAGGATAGAGTTCTCTGGCACTCTGTTCTCTCTGCCTACCCTGCAAGGGATATGGCCTGATGATATGTATGTATGTAATTTAGTTTACAATAAAAATTGTCAAATTTATTGGTATTATATTGTCTGTTTATCCTCTGTTTGTTTTGGATAAAATGGGTACATATTTAAATAAAATTAATTATTTCGTTGAATATTAATATAGTATATCCAAACACGTAAACATACAATAGTGGAAGCTAAAAACTGAATGAAAGAAAAACAATAATGAAGAAATTTTGTGTAATTCAGAAACACAATGTACTAAGTGCAAATATGAGTATAAGCCTCTCAGTCAATATATCCAGACAATTTCAGGCGAAACTTTTCCCTTCGCCAATAAATCAACAATTCGATTACCATAACGTTTTACTACATACAGAAATCATCTCCATGAACGATTCTATTCGGATATAATCCTATGTACACAGCGGTGAACATTCCAACTAATATTATTGAAGTAAAGAGCCGTTTGTTACGCTTCGGGGTGACAATAAAAGCTCTATCCAAAGATCATTGCAAAACCAATCGTAAGATAACGTAACCGGGGGCGAAGGGTTAATAACTCACATTTCTATTACCGTAAATCTCTTATACGATAGTTGTACGCACTGCTTTTGTAACGCTTACGCACTCGGATAAATAAACGCTCATTGTTTTTTAATTGTAGTATAATCAATATTTAAATATGTACGTATAGAAATGTAATATACATTACTGTAAAAAGTAGTTACATCTTTTTAAATAAAGAAAATAATAATTATAAAATTATCATCCTTGCCTGTATTTACGCTTGTTTTTTTCTTTGTTGTTTATAGTGGCAATAGAGCAAGCAGTACACCTGATGGTAAGTGTTAATGCCGCCCATAGACCTTTGCGGTACCAGGAGTACAGCTAGTTTGCTGCCTATCAATTAAACACCTCAAACTTACCCAAAAAGTTGGACTGCCGGCTCTCTCGCTCATTGAACCAAGCACAGCAGCACATTGCTATTGCATCACACATCTGACATGATTTTCTGCGAGTGCTAATAGCTGTATAATTTTATTTTAGTACTGCTCTCTATATGCCCTTGAATATAAGATTCTTTAATTGCAACTCATTTCTATTTATTCAAATTATAAAACGTAAAATACAATTTCATAGATGGAGGGTATTGAGAGAGAAAACAACTGCATGAGTACATTCGCGCGTATGAGAGTAACTACTCGTCAAAATTACTTAGTTAAACAATTTGCAAATGTATATATTTGAAGCCGAACCGTCTTAAGGATGCCTCGTTTAGAGCCTAAATACGTGTCGAATCATTATTCGAATTTGTGCGAATAATTGTAAGTTGAAGTTCTGGAGGTTGCTTATCACAGGAGTAAGATTTTCTTATATCCTATTCCACCTTAATCCAATTCCGCATTCCTTCTTTTCTTGAGGTGTATGGTATATTGATTAATTGTGGGAAAATGGTAGGTCTTCCTTCCTTTCCTCCATTTTAAAATAATAATGGATTTCCGCCATGTATCGCCTAATTCAATCAATTATAAATCTATTAATGTAAATTTTATTACAGTGTGGTAGCGGCTGCGAATACTACCAACCCTTACTTTACTTGAAGATGTCGTAAATGACGACTAAGAGCTTTATATCGACAATTACATTCCCAAAGAGGGTTGACGTCAAGCAGACGTCCTGTTATAAAAAAAATAAAAGAGGTGTCAAGGGACACCCGGATGGAACGAAGTTCCTTTCGATTAATTAGTAAGGAATTGTAATAAAATTTTATTTCTTTTAAGTTATAATAATTATTTATTATGTACAAAAAACCTGTATACACTCAACAAAAATAAACGTCGCGACACCACACTGTTCAATGCGAAATAGAAAGACGAAACGAAAATAACTGGCTAGCTTTCTATGAGAGAGAGAGACAGAGAAACACGCACACGCCGCACGGCTTACAACTATAGCAAAAAGTGTCGTTACAACTTTTGGTCTTAATTTTTTCCGTCTAGTCCCCTTTTGCAACGCGCGATAAGGAACTTCGTTCCAATTATCTAACAATAATTTTGCAACATGTATGATGGAAGAGAAATACATATTGTGTTTATTCGAAGCATTTAGAATAAGAGTAGGAGAATTATTAATTATTATAAAACTTTAAATTAATAGCAGTTTTTGAATATATTTCTACATAATCAAAATTGGAAACGACTCCAACGATATCAATGAAATTTACTACACAGAAGATTGCTGGGGCACTAAATTAATTTAGTTAGGTTTTATTTATAGAAAATCTTGTTTTGTCAATATTTTCTACCAATATAAAAAAATATTATTATAAAATGAAGTTCATCATTCTCCTACTCTTATCCCAATTATTTGGGATCGATACAATATGTACTTTTATTTATTGGTACGAGGTGGAGTTGGTGCAGGGTGGTTATAAGGCTCTTAGTCGTCTTTTACGACATCCACGAGCAACGTTAAGGTCGGTAGTATTCGTAGCTGCTACCACACAGTAATTATAAAATGAAGGTAAAATTTGTAAAAATCAAAATAATCAATGCTAAGGAAATCGAGCTAATTCAAGCTAAATTAAAAGAGAAATCGCATAATCCGGCGATTTCTAGTTCAATGTTTGGCATTCATCTTTCTAATTTTATCCATTTTTTAATTTTAATTGTTTTTTATTACTTTTTTTAATAACCAGTTCACATCCCTTTTATATCGGTAGGGTATTAAAAATATTCATATTTCATCAGTAATAACACCATTAAATATTTAATCAATGCACAAAAGCTGATATATAATAAATGAAATAAATAGCCTTCATTTAATTGATAACCAATTTGATTGCGGCAACTACTTAGCACCTGACAAAAGTCAAAACCCACGTTAACGCCGGTTAATTGATTTCCACGATACAAATGTATAGCCTTACAGTTGGACCTTTACATTTAGTTACTCATTGAAAAGGGTAGGGAGAAGGGCTCACTTTAAGTATCGGGTAGTTAAATGTATGCGATCACTTGGTGGGGTACCTTCATTGTACAGTTTCACTGTTATACGAATGTTTAAAGCAAGAAAAATGTGTTAGAATTAAAATCACAATTTGTAATAAAACTATTTTTACGAATTCTATAGCGTTTTTAGTTATGTGATTTTTAATTCCTCAACGTTTCGAACACTTTATAGCGTCCGTGGTTTAGGCTGACCGACCACATTCGCAACGACGATGTAAGAGAGCGAGTAGGTATGAAAGAGAGTATTGGTGTAAAGATGCGAAAGGAAATGCTCCGATAGGTCGTACATGTGAAAAGAATGCCGAACGAACGTCTGATAAAGAAGGTATACAATGCGAAAGTGGAAGTATGTAGGTACCGGGGGAGACCGAGACTCACCTACCTAGACCAGATTGGTCACGTACTGAAGGAAGGTGGTGTCAAAAGTCTCCGAAACCGGCGAGCGTTTATGAAGAGAATTATGAATGTTGAGGAAGTGAGTGAAGTATGCAAGTATAGAGTTCTCTGGCACTCTGTTCTCTCTGCCTACCCTGCAAGGGATATGGTGTGATGATATGTATGTATGTATGTATGGTCACGGGAAGAAAATCGACCAAAAAATTGTTTTTATTTCAAATATGTAATATTCGCGTAAACATCAGATATCATTGTGCTAAGATCAAGATACTTTTTTGTAATTTTTTTTTATATGTTTGATATATGAGCAAATATTCTACCTGATGGTAAGTGATATTTACCGCCCAAGGATCTCTGTGGATACAAAGAAGTGAGTCAAATCGTTACTAAATGCCTAGTATAATATTTTTATTACTCAGATGTTAATTTTCAATCACAGTTCAGCCAATTCATTAAGAGTTTCAGTCAGAATGTTATCAAATTAAAGATGAGGACTCGGTATCAATAGATAACCCTGATGACATTTAGGGCATCACGCCATTCCTTTCTTCGTCCTGAACAAGTGGAGCAAATGACCGACAATTCATCATGTCCCACTGTTGGGCTCGAGGCCTCTCTATAATGGGAGGGTAATTAACCTACTATGCCACGCTGGTCAGACGTGTGGTATAGGGTTTTGTTTCGAGTTTCCTTTCACTCACATAGATATTATATGCGTTTTATATCCCTTAGTCGTCTCGTACGGTCACCCATGAGTAAAATAGGGGTTGATGAATTGTATTCTTACTCCGTCACCGCACGGAAAGACCGACAATCACTTACCTATATAAAAACGACACATCTCAAACAATTATCATCACCATTATCATCATCTTATATATGTCCTACTGCTGGGCCTGAGTCTCTTCCGCAATGAGATGGAAATAGATGAACTATTTCACGCTCATTTCTCACCATCTCTTTTATATTTTTTTTTTCAGATGATGGCAAATCAGCAAGCAGCACACCTGATGGTAAGTAACTCTGCCGTTCATGGACCTTTGCAATACCAAATCAGAGTAAGGACACAGCCTACTATGAAAAAAGTACTCATCTTAAAACTCGTTTAAAGACCAAGTCGAACAGTTCCTTCGCGGTGAAAGAGCCGCTAGAGTACAGAAAGATCCAAAGTCTCACCGCCGCTCCAAAGACCAGTCTGTCCATAAAATGTCTCTTGCATAGATGTTATTTGGGTATTAATACCCTTTAGTCAACTTTTCCGATACCCACAGACTAGATAGAGGATTGTGAATTGTTCGATCATTATTACAGCTATATTTGAGGAAGCGCTGGGGAAGTAATACAGTAAGTTATGGAGCCACAAGCCACTTTTCAGTCGCTTTAAGACGGGATGTATCCAGAACATAGCCAGCCATAAAAAAAATCTTGATTTAACCTCAGCGTTTTGAACTCTAGTGCGTACAAATAAAAATATCCAAAGCGCTTAGATTTAAGAACGCGTATGCGTCTCGAGGGAGTCACCAACAAGTCAACGCAGCCGCTTTATAGACCTTCTATACTAGGCTCCGATAAGCACAGAAAGATATTTCATGGATATAGCGTACATTGGTTAGTTATAGACGATAACTGGGCTCAGATAATACCGAGATAAAACATGAAAACCGCAAATTCAAACGAAAATATTAGAATTATAAAGCTTTCTTTTTTGTATTTTTTTTCTTTGATGATTTTTATGGTATAGTCACCTCAGGTTTAATCCATCTGGGGCGACGGAACAGATGGTGTGCGACCCTGTAACCTGCCATACACAAACCTCTCGACGAACCCGTTCATTGTCATCGGTTGATGTTATGAAACTAGCAAGATAAATTAATATTAGCTGGCGCGTTAAGATTTTGCATTTGATATTTCATCTTCTCTGGGTAAAATTTTACTCCGTATCTTGCTATGGGCGGGTCGCTACGAATACGTATTACCTTAAATTACTTTTGGATGTTGTTAAAAAATACTATGAATTTTAAATCGCCCTGACTTTCATTTGATGTCGTTTGGTCAACAATTACATCCCTAATGAGGGATGATGACAGGTAGGCAGCCGGTCATAAAACTATTGCCAAAACTTTTACAATATGTAGTAGAATGGAAGAAGAGCACATATTACGTCGACCATCTGCAATTGAAATGAAAGTAATATTTTTTAAACAGCACCCTGCACTTATGATATAATCGTTGCATTGCGGGGGACTTTACAGAGATATAATTAACGGACACAAATTATATACAGACTCAGAATAACTATTTGAAAATCACACAAACTATTATTCTGCGTAGGAATCGAACCAATGAAACTGGCATAGTGGGTTGGTATCTTAATTACTACGCCATCTTTGCAGTCCATCTGATGATGGTGATGACGATGGACTTCACACACATCTAATATGAATGTCGAAATATCCTACGCAGGTAGTTTGATATAGGGTCTCATTTCAAGTTTTCCTTCTCTTACATTGATGATATATTACATAATATCTATCACTTCAATATTTTATGAGAAAGTTGGATTGCCGGTTCTCTCTCACAGAACGAAGCGAAAAAGCACATTACCTCTGTTCAGACGTCGATTTTCTGCAAGAGTGTGGTTCGGACTGGTCTGCGACTCAAGACAGAAAACCATCAAGAGTGTGGTTCTACCATTTTTGAGGAAAAAATATCTACTATCAACCAAAGCCAAAATTAACAATAAAACTAAATTTAAAAGTTAAAAGTTATTTCGATATTATTGGAGTATATCAGAACTTTCCAGACAATTATTTTAATAATAAATGAGATTTAACAGTAAAACGAATAAAGTAAGTAAATTTATTCTCATAAAACTAAGTCCGTAATTGTCCTAGATTAAAATATGAAAAGCTTAATATTATGAGTCTGCGAATAAGGATCTGAAGATCATGAATTTATAACATGTTCGGGGCGAGCTGTATGGACGGCGATTTAAATAGTAACCTCGAATTTTCTAACTCAATGAATAAATGAAATTGAAATATCCATTATAAAAATATTTGAGAACTATTTCGTGACTGTAAATTTTTCATTTATACTTCTGAAAGTGATGGAATAAAAATATCATTCACTATCCTTGTTCTTGTTTGAGAGTGTTGTAAAAGGTGACTATAATGTAATACCTATGTAAGATAATGACTGTAGAGATAGCGTAATGGTTAAGATAGCGACTTACTGTGCCATAGCCGTGGGTTCGTTTGCTAGGACAATACTTTTTATGCTCCACAAACTGTTGTTCTGAGTCTGGGTGTAATTCTGTTAATTATATGTTTGTTAAGTCCCTCGTAGTACAAGGATTACATCCTTATTGCTGGGTATTGTCTTTTATAAAAATACATATATGACGCTACCTTTTCTTTATCATGAAAGACATCAAAACCAGCTCTCCTGAAAATAATATAACACCAATTGCGGTCATTAAAACTAAGCATGACGATTCAAGAAATATCCTCGAATACCTCACTAAGGGCAAAAACGATGCTATAATTTGCTTTGACTTGATAGAACCGAACTGAGTCTAGGATAAAAACAAGTATAAATTTGAAGTAAGAACATTTTTTTTATTCTGCGATAATATTTCATTAGGTACGAGACAGCTGCTTAAACTACACTTAGCAGATATCCCAAAAATATTTCCTTGCAAAGATAAAGGCAATGTTCTCAATAGCATCACATCAAAGTACTATGCTGGCTGAGATTTAAGTCAGTGTCCGCCCCGGGGGACACGTCGACTTTCGGCGCGAGATAGTTTACGACTCAACATCTACACTAACTCTTAGATAACGATGATATTGTGAAAAAAAAAACATTATCGAATATAGACAGATATGACTGAGATAAAATATGTCTTAAGAATTTATGATCCTATACAGATAAAAGAAAATGATGTGTAATGACAAAAAATGTTAGTAAATCCATATGACAATGTGTCGAAAGATGTTTACTGGTGATATAGGGCTCCCTAGTAGATAGTATCATGAATGCCACGTTTGACAGAGGCAGGGAAGAGGTTCGGTGTGTTATATATATACATATACATACTACTTGCATTCTAGAGAAATACTTTTCATATTTAGAGTTAACAACGTGAAGGCTGTCATAAAATAATATGTCGAATAAAATATATAGTGAGACTTGCAAGTAATTTTATTTATATGTAATACGGCAGTTAGTATTCTCCTGGATATATGGCATATATATGGATAATATGGTAGTTAGTATTCTCCTGGAAACCATCCCAGAAGACAATTTAAAATGGGGAAAAAAAATCTTGTAATTAACACTCAGTAATTAAAGGCGAAAAAATATTAAAAAAAGAAAATTAAAAAATAAATTATAGTAAATAAAAATATCACAGCATAAATAATCATGTTGTGTGATAGCGGCTATGAATACTACCAACATTTACATTGCTCGTGGATGTCTTAAAAGACAACTGGCAAATTTACATCGACCTGGGCCAACTCCATTTTATAACGTCTGGTCAACAATTACATTCACTTTTCATTCTTTTGCACACCTCATAAGCGAAACGTTGGGGGTCTTGCTCTACTCTCGATATATGAAAATCAATGACTTTTCACTAAAATGTTATATTAACCTAAAAATGTTATTTAATATTTTTCTCACATTGCACTTATAGGATAATATTATCATACATATGTCAATAAAAAAACATTTGTTTAAACATATTCGATATTTTTAAAATTATTTTTTTAAAGTAAAAAAATAGTTGATTAAAAAAATATTCGAGGACGTCCAGATTAAATATTCTGGATCTGGCACGATCACGACCGTCAAAATTAATGTACCAAAGTTTTTCTTTTATGAAAAGCTTCATATGCATACATGAAGAATTGTTACGCCATGTGCATACAGATATATAATAGCATACCACAGTATATTAAATCGTTACCGCTTCAACAATTTAAAATACAGTTAAAAGCCTGGTTACTGGACAAAAATTTTTATAGTGTAAAAGAAATGTGTTAATTAAATGTATGTTTGTCTAGTAGTGAATTAACTGTTTTAAGACTTGATATTCTGCCATGACACTGTGTATACCTATAGATAATAATTTTAAGTTTCACATGCCTTTACTGGTTAAATAGACGAACTAACTACTAGATATAATGAACAACTCATGTACTCTATTTTATGTGAACAATAAATCATTTCATTTCATTTCATAATCGCAAAGCACTGTTTCCTTTCGAAAATGGCTTTGTAATTCTTTGTAGTTTAATTGCAATTAATAAAAAACTAAACTCCTTTGGCATAAGGTATTTATGCAAATTGGGTTCATTTTTTTTTTATTCGTCCATTCAGACAGGCAAAGGAAAGAAATCCCATACAGCCTATATAGCTATGTTTAGCACTACGTCGAGAATGGCACGAATATTCAATTTTGTTTTTCTACCGTACACCGTTGACGCCGCGGATTGTTGCCACGGCGTCGCCCACACGCGAGCAGCTTCTTTACGGGTGATGAACTATTCCCCAGTCTAGTCACCCGCGGCCTCAGGCATGGCATTAGACGCAGGCTTTCGCACCTGCGCCGTCCCAGGTGCTGGTGGCGGTACGTGTCACCGAAGAGAGTTTCCTTTAGACGACCAACCGATGACGGCAACCGCGTCCCAGTTCCTGACATTGTCGAGCATCATCTTAACAATGGCCGGCAGTGTCTGACGTCCAACAAGTCATCGTTATGACAGTATCAGTTATTAAATTTTGACAAACATTTTTTTAATAATTGTGACTGTAGTAAAACCCGTTGTCTTACTGACCACAAATTGTTGTCGTGCATCTAGGTATAATCTGGGTAAAGTTGCCCGCAATACAAGGCTTATTTGATTAGTGCAGAATGTTGTTTCAAAACAAATTGTTTTAATGATCTCCAATGTTGACGCGATTATTACACATTTGAAATAAAACTATTTTTTACGGATTTTATTGAGTTTGTTTTTTTTTTGTTAATTGCCTGATATTTTAAACATTTTATAACATTCATAGACACGGGAGAGCGTGACCACCGTACAAATAGTTTTAATTATTTTATTTTAATAAAAATACAGACAGACTCAAAATATATTTGCGAATAATATACAATGTTCCATACAAAATAAAATATAAATCCAAAATTTGATATTACTTGTGGCCAAATTGGTTAAGATAAATTGGAATGAATCGAAATGCCGCACCAAATATCTTAGGTTTGATTCCTACGTAGAAAAATATTTTTTCTTGTTCTGAGTCTGAGTGTAAATTGTCTCTATTATTTGTTTTGAAATTGAAACTTTTATTACATCGCCTCAAATTTTTTCGTCCATCTATTCCATGTCGTGTGACGGTCGGCCACGGAGCAGAGGTAAAATGAAACGCGCTTTACAGAGCAACCGAGGTTGATATGGCGGCGCCTATGGTTCGCATCAGCTGACCGTGTACTGTATAGACTATTACTCATTTCTGCCAGTGCTCCACGCTATTTGTTTGTTTTTAATATATGTATATCATCTAAATAATTAAGTCTATGAAGAGAATTATGAATGTTGAGGAAGCGAGTGAAGTATGCAAGGATAGAGTTCTCTGGCACTCTGTTCTCTCTGCCTATCCTGCGAGGGACATGGCGTGATGGTATGTATGTATGTATCTAAATAATTGTATATATTACATATGTCGTACTCTAGAACACAGAGTTAAATTAAAAAATATTAGATGGAAACTTAGTTATCATTTCCCATAATCATTATCATTTTCCAAGTATAAAATTAAGATTGATGATGCAATTTTAATATCCTAAATCGAATATTTTTCCAAAAAATTTTAGTTCAATGCAAAAAAAAAAGTTTGAATTATTTCCTTATTGCAGGATTTTGTCTTTTAGAAAAAAAAACAACTCAGTGAAACGATAACACTAGAACATTTATTTTCTATTAAAGAATCATTTATGTCGACCTAGGCTAACTCCACCTGATTCCGTTGGATTAACAATTATATTCCCAAGGAAGGTTGACGTCAGGCAGGCGGCCAATCATGAAATGATTGCCAACGTTTGCAATATTCAGGATGGAAGAGGAATGTGTATTGCATCGACCAAAAGAAATTGGGATAAGAGCAAGAGAATGATGATGAACGAATCATTTAATATAAACAATAAATTAATATCCCACAAAACCCATCTGTGAAAATATACTCGCCAATTTTCCTATTTATTATTGAAAAGGAAACATAATAAAAACATATCGTGTACCCATTATTCTCGATACCAAGTTAATAACAAGATACAAACGTAAAGCAACGAACCGTATTAACATAAGAGGGACAACAGAAAAAAATCGTATTAATATTTGCAGGAAAGGGTTGGATTCCTCAGGGATCAAAGGCAAGAAAACGCAAGGAATAGTAGGGGGATGAAACGAAATGAAGCGGGGGTAGCTGTATGTAAATTTCGTCAAAATAACATCTGGTTGGGCGACAGCCGCGTAAAAATACCACGGTAGCTGATTGTCTACACTAATATACATATTTCATTACTAGGCCTTTGGCGTTCCTTTGTCGTAATAGTCTCAACTTGTTTATAGAACTTTAAGGAAAACCGAAACCTTTATTCTAACTAATAGAAAACAAGATACATAACATTTATTTCTTGGTACTGCTTGTTATTAAAAGAATATCTGGATGACCGAGCTTAGGTATTTTCTTCTTAGTATGTTTTGGAATATGTATTTAAATATAATATATAAGAAGCGCGTGAAGTATGCAAGGATAGAGTTCTCTGGCACTCTGTTCTCTCTGCCTACCCTGCAAGGGATATGGCGTGATAATATGTATGTATGTATTTAAATATAATAAAAATAATAATAATAAAAAAAATGTTTCACAAGATTTACAGGAAAGCCAATAAACCGCAGGGCAGCTTGTGGCGAGCTGAATGTGAGTGGCGACACTGCGGTCCTTTTGCTGGCTATTGGCTGGCTAGAATGGAAACCGAAGAGTGCCCGAAGGACTCTCAGCTCTGGCTTGCCTTAAACAGCTGGTCAGAGAGGGGTCGCCAGAGCTATATGCTCGGGGGTGGAAGTGTCATTTTCAAGGGCATAATTACGGGGAAACCAAGGGTCTGTTTATCGCAGACTCAATGGTGAAACCGGCGCCGCACCGCTCGACACCCCTAGCCACTTACACCAATGTTGCCCTCTGTTGCCCGTATGACTAGTGTGTCTGTGGCGACTATTTAGGGGGCCCATTCAGTGAGTTGGCGAGTCACCGTCTGCCACCGTTCATCTCTTAACATGGGTTTGAAGGCAGACGACAGTTTATAATTTCATAGATATAAGATGAACCAGTCCACTAAGCACCCACTCTCATATTCATATATTAGATACCATCATCACACAATAGTTTTACACTTAGTGCTGGCATTCCACGTATGTTATGTGCAGACGTGGAATGTCATCGGTAGGTGTCCCATCCCAATATTTAGATTAAATTTCTCTAAAGGCCTCTGCGTGTTGGATCCATATCCCCATGTAAGCCCACCAAAGGACCGGGTATCTTCCCTACGGAAGATCCCGTGCATAAATGGAGATACAATAATAATAAAAAAATATTCAAAAAATAACGAAAAATTGAATCTAGGCAATACACAAATCGGCGCTGTCTAGATTAAACTACTCTATTTTCTAACTAAGCTATGTCTATTCTTAAAGACAACGTCAAAATTTGCCTTCATATTTTAATAGTTTTCGGCCAAAGAAATGCTCTTTTTTTTCTTGCCTGTAAATATTGATAAAACAATATTTTCTATAAATGAAACCTAGGTAGATCAATTAATTGCCCTCGGATCCTCTAACGTGCTATTTTTTAACGGTAATACCGTTAAACTACTACTGTTATATAAAACTAACGATAAATAAAACTACTGTTTTACGAGTCTAAAAAAAATATACATACAGCATTTTCACACTCGTAAAGTCACGCCACGCTGCTGACAGGTTTTAGCTGCAGCCATAACTGAGTCAGCTCTTCTGAGATAGCACCATACTTTCGCAGAATATTGACGTCTCAATTTTAGCAATTGTCTACTACGCTTATTCAGTGAGCTTATTTCATCCTTATTATTAGCTATTTTGCTATACTTCTAGTATTGCGGTTATATACAAGCGACAGTTACAATTTACTAACAGGAAGCGTACTTGCACTACACAATAAAAAATCTTTCAACCCTAATGCTGTATCCATTCTAAAAATAATTTCATTTACATAAAATATGAAGTGTATCTACACCATTTGGTGGTATCTTTGAATACTACAAACCCTTGACCAAACTCGTGGATACCGTAAATGACAACTAAGAGTCCATCGTCTTGGAACAATTCCTTCTGATGCAGTTTAGTCAACATTTCATTCCCAAGGATAATTGACGTCAAACAGGCGCCGATCATAAAACTACAGACAAAACTTTTGCAATATGTACGGCAGTTAACCTTCCGTCGAATGCAAATACTTGGAATAAGAGCAGAATGATGAAGATGAAGTAAATGTGGAAAATTAGACATCATCATTCTCCTGCTCTTATCCCAATTATCTGTGGTCGACGATACATATTGATGTATTTCTACATATTGTAAAAGTTATTGGCAATAGTTTTATGACCGGCCGCCTACCTGATGTCAACCCTTCTTGGGAAAGTTGACCAAACATAATGAACTGGAGTTAGTCCAGGTCAATATAAAGCTCTTCGCTTTTCAAAACACACACGAGCAAAGTATAGCTTCTACACGGCATCTCACCTCAGCTCATATATGTCCCACTGTTGGGCTCGAGCTTCCTCCATAATGGGATGGAAATTGACCTACTATACCACGCTGGTCAGGAGGGTTGATATAGGGTTTTGTTTCGAGTTATCCTTCTCTAACTTATATGTTTTATGTATTTTATATTCTTTAGTCGTCTCTTACGATGACCCACGGTTAAGATTAGGGGGTGGCGAAATGTATTCTTACTCCGTCACCACACGGAGAGCACATAGCATATTTTTTTTTTAAATTAAAATTAGACATATTAAATATTAGTCTCTTTATAATAACCTGATACGTTTAGACAAAACTTATTTATCGTCAAATGAAGCCCCGCCGGCACACATACGTATATCAGCGCTAAACTCCAGCCGCGAAGTGGTTTTGTCTTATTAAAAAGTTATCATATGAAGGCAGATGCGCTTAATTATTTAACATCGCCTCTGAAATGTCGTTCCACTAATGAATCTCGTTCGTTGGTAACTTGTTAACGCTGTTTGTTATTCTGCAAGGTTTCCTTGTCTTCGCTAACTTCACCAATGTATGTACTTTCAACATATATAATACATACTGTACATAAAATATAAATTTCCCTTTGGTAAAGGCGTAAAAAAGCAATTCACATATAACATCTATATAAGAGAAGGAAAACTCCAAATGAAAGCCTATATCAATCCATAAAAACTTATTTTACTAGCAAAAAATTAAGGTCACAAGTGGGATTTGAATCCATACCTATTACCAATCCGTTCCAATCTCGTACCAATTAGACAAATGTGAGCTATCCTATAAAGGTTTAATGCCTATACGTTTAAGGCCAGTTAGTTCGAAGCCGTACCACAATCTTGTATAATATAGACATGAATACTAGCGTTTTTCTACTGCGCATGCACTTCATTCTGTAAGCGATAGAGTAAAGCCGACTTTTGACTATTAGATTTAATATATATCACATTCATACTGTAACATGTATATTTTGGATAGTTTAGCTTCGGTCACCGTTCAAACTGAGGGCGAGGCAGGGGGATGCGCGTTATCCGGGGACGTGAGGTAAAATATACTTTTTTCAAAATATCGCTTGTTTGGTTGAAAAAATATTTATAGTTTGGGATGTAATATATATTATAGCACAGTGTAAACGGTCTCGTACAAAATGTATGACGAGCGATAAAATATTATATCTCAAGATGTAATATATATCATATTATATCCCATAGTCAAAAGCCGGCTTAAGAGGTTTGCTGTTGTTTTCCTTTCTTTCAAATATATACTTTCACCTAATACAGTAATCAGTGACTTACTCATACACCACTGCAAGTAATAAAAAAACATTCCTTCATCCGCGTTTAATAGTTGTTTAACTAAGTGGTAAACTTTTATAGCTAGCAGCGTTTCAAACGTTAATGGGACACATACACATTGTGTTGCATTCCGTAGCCTCAAGTCTTAACATTTCAACAGAAACTCATACCTCATATAAGTTGATCTCGCGTTTAGTTTTGTGAATGCTTTCAACTACACTTTGTAAAGTACGAATATAAATCATAGCTATTAGTTGGTATGGTAATGAGTGGGGCGGAGTTACCTTGAGCCAAGTTTGGGAGACTTACATTAATGAAAACTGTTTCAGGTGTGCTCTTTATTAGTAATCTATTAGGATACTAGAATTTTAATAGTGGTAGGACCACGCACGATATCTGTGTGGTGACGGAGTAAGTTTATAATTCACCACCCCCTATCTTACCCGTGGGTGATCGTACGAGACGACTAAGGGATATAAAACGCATATAACATCTATGCAAGAGAAGGAAAACTCTAAACAAAACCCTATACCAATACGTTTGACCGGCGCGGTATAGTAGGTTAATTTCTCTCCCATTATGGAGGAGAGCCCAATAGTGGGACATATATGGGCTGTGATGATGATGATAATGATGATGAGGACCACGCTGTTGACTATTTCCGTCCGGGGTAGTACCACACTCTCGCAGAAGATCAACATCTGAGTAATGGCAATGTGGTATTGCACTTTGTTCGGTGAGCGAGAGAGTCGGAAGCCCAACTGGGTGGGTTTGGTGATTATAATGGTAGGCAGCGGCCTGTGTATAAGCTTGGTTATAGCAAAGGTCTATGGGCGCAGTGACACTTACCTTCAGGTGTGCTGTCTGCTCGTTTGCCACCATAGCAATAATAAAAAAAAGAAGATAAACGATTAATATACTTATAACTGTACTGTAGAAGTAAAGGTGAATGTAAAATAAAACTCTACACTAAACCATTTAACTAGCGTGGAATAGTGGGTAATTTCAGTCAACTCAGCTCATATATGTCCCACTTTTGGGCTCGAGCCTTCTCCGTAATGGGAAGAAAATTGATCTCCTATAACACGATGGTTAGACGTGTTGGTATAGGATTTGGTTTCGAGTTTTCTTTATCTTGCGTAGATATTATATGCATTTTATATCCCTTAGTCGACTCTTACAATCACCTGCGAGTAACATAGGCGGTGAATTGTATTCTTACTCCGTCATCACAGGGAAAAATTTTAAAATATAAAATTCTTAAAACAACTAATCTTCAAAATTCCATATTGATATACAGATTTACGAGGTAAATATATTTCGTAAAATACTGATATCGTATTTGATGCAATAGACATTACTTCAATTCTTAGAATAATATTAGCATATCAACATTGAGTCAGCTCAATCAATGAATTTAATGAACTATAAACCCTTCACAGGAGGTATAAGAACCTCGCGTGATGTCACAGACCGCGTTACTCGATTCGAAGCGTACACCACCTCCGAAAATTAACATCTAATACACCTACTCTATCCGCAACTAGCTTAGCCTGACGCTGCTTCTGTATTATTAAGGTAAGCGCTCACTTGCGGATTTGACTTTATACGATCCATAAAGCGGACCTAATTGCTGGATGTCCAGTTAAACATCTAGACACTTTTACTATACATTGTTTGTTACAGTAAAATGCATAAAAACCCGATTACGAGCGAAAAATGATTCTCATAAGTGGGATTCGAACCTACACCTATTGGAATTCCGTTCTAATCGTGCTGCCACTTACACCACCGTGAACTATTGTAGGACATTAAGTCTGTACAATGTGTAAACAATATCGGGTAGATGTCACTAGTTTGCTTAAAGACGAAAATATAATACGATGCTAGTGTGTGTAGTGTAACGACTCCCACTTGTGACAATAATTTTTCGCTCGTAATCGGGTTTTTATAAATAATCAAGCATATTAAATGCTAAATTTCATTAATTTGAGTACAATGCATTTTAAAATACAATAGCCTTTTTTTTTGAGAATGAGTATTTTATGACCGAAAAAAATCAAAAATGAATGGACTGGATTACATTTTCAGCTATAGAGATAATGGCCTTGAACAATACTAAAATGATGACAAAATAACGTAACAGCCGAAATCATGATCTCTTACGCTAAGTTTTGTGAGTTTATTTCACACCCAATGCAATTATTTGTGATGTCCATAAAACGATTACTTTGTTTATAAGTTTGTCTATTATATTTGCATATTTATGAAGTCCCTCACTATATAATTAATTAATATAATTATAATTATTTATTAAGTCAAATCATTATACATTTTACAATATGTAACTTTAAATAATTTCAATGTGTGTGCACTATCAGGGCCGGATCTACCATATGGCTTCTAAGGCCAGCCTAGAGCCCCGTGGATTTACGCCCCTTAGGGCTCCCATCTAAGTCAAGTCAACGTCAAAAATAGACGATAGTGATTTAAAGATTTTGCCAAAGGAAAGTACAGAAAGGTGGTTTATAATTTGTCAATTTATTTAAGGCTGTTAAATGCAAATACTAAGGGGTGCCTACTATATTATAATATAAATCAAATATTTTATTGTTTCATTTTTTTCTTATACTTTGAGTAATTAAGCGGGGTGGGTTGTCCGTGTGGTAACGGAGTAAGAATACTATTCACCAGTCCATATCTTACCCGTGGGTGATCGTACGAGACGACTAAGGGATATAAAACGTATATCACATCTATGAGAGAGAAGGAAAACTTGAAACGAAACCCTATACCAACACGTCTAACCAGCGCGGTATAGTAGGTTAATTTCCCTCCCATTACGGAGGAGGCCCGAGCCCAATAGTGGGACGTTTGTGGGCTGTGATGATGATGATGCATTAAGTGGGCCCCTAAGTAGTATTAGCCTAAGGCCACCTAAACTCACAATCCGGCCCTGAGCAGTATTATAAGTTAGTCTCGTAAACTAGGTCAATCCTATATCATATGAGACGGGGTTAAAAAACTAATATTTAAAAAGGATATAGTAAATAGTTTAGTGAAGAAAAGGAGATTAAAATAAAAAAGAAATATTACTTCATTAGTGTAGCATATTGTCTATTAAAGTAACGAATCCATTTTAAATTATTGTTAACATTATTTTTGATAAATCACTGCATTTGATGTTACATTGCTTTAATAAATAAATTGGCAATAAACGCAGAAACTGCGCGAACTTTGGTCTAGTTACACTGCGCGAACTTGGTCACATTGTGCCGCTAACTTCACGTTGACGAACGCGCAAACTGTCTGTTAGCATTAGAGAATATTCTATATGTAATAGATTCTTATAATAAATCCTTAACCAACATATTTGTAAAGAACTAATACTAATTACTAACAATTTTTTGATACCATTATTATACATATCTAGAATAATTCGATATTGTTTACCTCAGTATGTAATTATTAAAACATCTTGACACGAATTTAAAATAATTTGGAAAATCCAAAAGTGCACGCCTCATAATTTTTATATTATTTATCTTTTACTATTAGTCAATGCCAGAAATAAAAATAAAATTAAAGAAAAAGCCTTTTTTAAAAACATACTTTTATTATTTGCTAATAAAATAAAAAGTTAAAAATAAATTAACTCTAATAAGACATATAACACTTTATAAATGAACCTTTAACGATAATTAAGCTTCTTCGTCTATTACAAAATAATTCAATATCGTACATAATTATATGTTTTTAACACTAAAACTTTACACCATAATTATTAAATCTGCCCGTTTCTATCACAGACCCAATTTTATAAATAAAAGCGTGTTACATTTTGATAGTATGATTAAGAACATTTAGCATCTTCTTTTTCTTATGGCCAGCTTCCAGGTCCAACATCAGACCCTGGTTACCATATAGTATCAAAGTACTCGTCAAGATGAATCAAACGAGTCCAAGCTCGATGGAGTTGCGTCGTTTAATTACGGAGTTCCTATGGCTAGCTTCCAGGTCCATGATCAGACCCTGGTTTTCATATAGTATCAAAGTACTCACCAAGACGAATCAAATAAGCCCAATTTCGATGGGGTTGCGTCGTTTAATTACGAAGTTCCTATGGCCAGCTTTCAGGTCCATCGTCAGACCCTGGTTAAAATATAGTATCAAAGTACTCATCAAGACGAATCAAACGAGTCCAAACTCGATGGAGTTGCGTCGTTTAATTACGGAGTTTCTTTGGCCCGCTTCCAGGTCCATCGTCAGACCCTGGTTACTAAATAGTATTAAAGTAATCGTCAAGACAAATCAAATGAGGCCAAACTCGAAAGGGTTGCGTCGTTTAATTACGGAGTTCCTATGGCCAGCTTCCAGGTCCATCATCAGATCAGCTCTATGTCACAATAATATTGCATTGTCATCCGATTTATATATGCATGCAAAATTTTAGCTCAATCAAAAACCGGGAAGTGTATCAAATTTAACTTGCAAGATTTGATTACAGACAACGGGACAGGTGAAACTAAATATAAGCTTGTAATGAAAGAAGAAATACTTCTCTTAAAATTTCGTGCCATTCTCGACGTAGAGCTAAACATAGCTGTATAGGCTGAATGGGATTTATTTCCTTTGCCTGTCCGAATGGTCGAACAAAAAATGTAAACGAACCCAATTTTCATAAGGTATACATACACTAATGACTAAGCAGTTTAGTTTTTTATTAATTGCAATTAAATGACAAAGAATTACCAAGCCATTTTCGAAAGGAAACAGCGTGTTGCGATTATGAAGCTTTTAAATAAATAAATATTATGATACATTAAGTTTTACGGTCGTGATCCTGCCAGATACAAAAAAAATTATCCGACGTCCTCGAATATTATTTTTAATCAACTATTTTCTTACTTTAAACAGAATAATTGCTTTTTAAAAATATCAAATACGTTTAAACGAATGTTTTTTCTTGATATATGTATTATAATATTATCCTATAAGTGCAATGTGAGAAAAATACAATCATTTTTATGTTTGAAAAGTGCTTGATTTTCATATGTCGAGAGTAGAGCAAGACCTCAACGCTTCGCTTATGAGGCGTGCAATAAACACATATTGGCACTGATTTGTAGCTGACCTACTATTCCATTAAAACAAGTAGGTAGAGACAACGTAAGGAACTTACTGTTTTCTTGTTTGTTATCGGTGAAAATTCTAAGGAACTATTAAATAGGGTAATGAGCATTTCCCACCTTCCCTACTTCTAATAAATATTTTCTTTTTACGTTACGTAAAATACAACGTAACGATACAATTTTTTTTTTTTTTTTTTTTTTTTAAAAGACACCACCCTGCTCTAAGGAAATAAACCTTGTATTGCGGGGGACTTTACAAACATGCAATTAACGCAGACAAATTACACCCAGACTCAGAACAACACTTTGTGGATCACACAAAGTAATGTCCTGCGTGGGAATCGAACCCACGGCACTGGCACGGAAGGTCGGTATCTTAACCACTACGCCATCTGTGCAGTCAACAACATTATTATTGACAGGTCTAGAATTCAAATTTGCTGCAAATCTAAATTGAATAGTTTAACATGCAATTAACTGTGACAGTTAAGTAATCAATTTTCTATTCACATTCTTAGTATTTAGCAGAGACTACTATAATATCTATCGGAAATATTCACATATCGTGCGTGAGATTATTATTCTACTTATTTCAGCTAGAATTTTATTAAACGATAACATAACCAGATATTGTACTTCTTAGCTTTTTATTGATGAAGAATATGCTAGGCTTTTTATAAAACATATTCGTGAAGGGAAAGAGATTACCATAGTCAAGACATTATTTACAATTAGGTGTAAATTGGCAAATATAAATAAAAAAATTATCATTTTTTATTAGTTAAACTATGACAATATTAAATAACCCCCGGTTTAATCCTTGGTTTTCTCTATTTCGATATTTTCCTTTTTTTAATATTTATAATTTACCATATTTTTTTATCAATTTGTTTTTATGTTTAAATATCATTCATCATTCTCTTACTCTTATACCAATTGCTTGGGGTCGATATAATATGTACTCTTCTTCCATAGTAAATATTGTAGAAGTTATTGGCAATAGTTTTATAACCGGCCGCCTGATTGTTGACCAAACGGTATCAGATGGAGTTGGCTCAGGTCGTTATAAGGCTCTTAGTCGTCTTTTACAACATCCACGAGCAAAGTAAGGTTGGTAGTATTCGTAGCTACTACCACACACTATATTTAAATATATTAAAAAAGTAGAATTTACTAAAAAATATACTAAACTAAACTCGGTCATCCAGATATTAATTTAATAAAGGACCAATATATATAATTGTCATTTCTTATTCCAAATACTTAGAATCGAAGCTAGCAATATATATTTAAATCGTATATATTGCAGTTTTGGCAACGGTTTTATGATTGGCCGACTGAATAATCAAACTTTTCCTTCGGAATGTAATTGTTGACATAAAGACAGACACTGGCAACCCAGGATAGACCTGGTCTGGTAGAACTCTTAGCCGTCTTTTACAACGCCCATAAGAAGAGTTGGTAGACTGTTAGTATTAATAGCCAGCATATAGTAAACTTAAGAATTAAATTAAAATAATCGTATCGTGTACACTATCCTTTGAAATGAAGTTGCAAGCGCCCGGAGTTAGTTCGTTGCGTCGTCGACACGCCAATTAACTTAATGTATGCAACATTATAAAGTGTAAAACGTGGGATTGGCGTAATAATCACAACGGTTACTGTGACGTTATTTCGTGTATTTTGATGGGAATATAGAGACCGCAGTGTTAATTTGCTTTAATGTTGATATTAGCGTTCTACCACAACAGCTTAATGGATTTTAAAAACCCCCTTTGGTACCAAAAATGTTCGTATGAGTGAAAACTTATTTTAATATTTGTTAAAATAACTGGTTTTGACCCACGAATTTGTCTGAGTAGAATTCATGTCTGACTTTATTAAATGTATTTTCAATTATTTGTGTGTGTGTTTTAATGTGTATGTATTTTCAATTATTTGTGTGTGTGTGTGTGTGTTTTAGTGTGTATGTATTTTCAATTATTTCATTGTGTGTGTGTGTGTGTGTGTGTGTATGTGTGTGTTTTAGTGTGTATGTATTTTCAATTATTTTAGTGTGTATGTGTTTTAGTGTGTATGTATTTTCAATTATTTGTGTGTGTGTGTGTGTTTTGGTGTGAAAAATATATACGGACTGGACACGGAGGTCAAGGAAGCGGTACCAGTGACCAGCTCAACGGCGACTGCGAAGGAATATGGTGGGTTATAGAGTCATATAAAAAAGGGTGAAAATATCAGAGCATAATTCACCCTCCACTTTAAACCCTTAGAGTGCAATGTATCCCCTGAGGGTATAGTTTTTGAAGTCTGTATCACAATATAGGACGCTATCAAGTATACAGATAGAAGAAATTTTAATACAATAAAATATCTAATAAAATTATTACCACAAAACGGAACCTTTTTTTTAAAGTTTTATTTATATTTAATTACAATATGTATTTACTATTTTGTTCGATAACTGTCTGCCATCTTGTAGGTAGTGAGATGAAGCCGTTGCTGTAAAAATATTTGGACTTATGATAAAAAACACAACAAGTATTCTTGGCAATCTCTTGAGTTAACCATATACTGTCTTAAGAATTCTGAAGAGACCAAAACAGGTGGAAGTTAAAAGATGCAAGGTCGGGGCTATATGGTGGATGGGACATTAACACCTCCCAGTCAAACTCTTTTAGTTTTTGCTGAGTGACTAAAAATGTTTATTGTTTAACGTTATCGTAATGTTAGACCAGATCCTTTCTGTTGATTCATATAATGTTGTTAATTCCAGACACTTTTTCTTCGTTTCTTGCTTTAATCTCATCATTTGTAGGCAGTAGAGATCCGAATCTACGGTTCTTCCCAGCGGCAAGAGTTTATAATGAACAATAAACAACCCATTCAATCTCACCATGCATACAGCATCACTTTATTGCAAGTTAGTTCGGCTTTTGTCTTCTCTCTCTCTTTTCTGAGATCTCTTCTCTTTTTTTATTGTTTATGGTGAAAAACAAGCAAGCAGTATACCTGATGATAAGTGTCACTGCTGCCCACGGACCTTTGCAATAACTAAGGCTATAGCTAGGCCGCTGCCTACCATTACAATCCCCAAACCCATCCAGTTGGTCTTCCGGCTCTCTCGCTCACCGAACGAAGCGCAATAGCACATTGTCATTACTCCGACGTCGAGCTTCTGCGAGAGTGTGGTACCTCCCCGAATGGCCCGCGGCTGTAGACAGAGAATTATCAACAGCATGGTCCTAGCACTAACAAAATCTCTTCAAAAACGATTCGTTTTCATTATGTCCCAATAAAGAATTGCAAACTTGCTGGAATGCCGCCACCAGTACTGATTCGTAGACTTTGATGGTTGAATCCAAACTTATTACCCTGAATCAACTGTTCTGAAATTAACATCACAAACCACTTCGAAATCATAAATATAATTATTACACTCTTTTCTTTCAAGTAAAGATAGAACCTATATAAAGAGCCAGAATTTTAAGCTTGAAGAACTTTTAAAAATTTTAAGTCTTTTGAATTTTTTATCACATCAAATAAAAACGTGATCACTTATCTTTAAACTTTCAAACTAGAACAATAGCAGTTAAGAGCAATGAAGCATACAGAATTTGAAAAGCTTTAAGTCTTTAAACTAGCATCCATCTATCTTGCTTCCACAATACATTTTGTGAATACGAGGATCATGGTGCACTCATCTATCATGCTGGCAATGTATTGACACATCTATAAATCTAACTATTTGAGCCGCGCGATGTACGACGCAACGGACGAAACTATCCGAGATTGAATAACGAATTATTTGATGGACTTTGTTTTATGATACTTTGACTACACGTTTTTGACCGCAACTTTGAGTTTTCTTTTAATTTTTTTCAATTATTGTAGTAGTAGCCCCACACTGTCTTTTCTCTACAGCTGCGTAGCATCCCAGTCTCGCAGAAAATCGATGTTTGAGCAGTGGCAGTTGCTGTTGCGCTTCGTTCGGTGAACGAGGGAGCTGGCAACTTAAATTTCTGAATAGGTCTGGGTTGGTAAGCAACAGCCTAGCTGTTCCATTAGTATTGCATAGGTCCATGAGCGGCCGTAACACTCATCATCAAGTGTGCTGCTTGCTCGTTTGCCACCGTAAACAATAAAAAAAAAGTTAAACGTGTGTGTGTGTGTGTGTGTGTGAATACGTGTAAGAACGTATGGTCTTTACGTCTGAGTGTGGTACTACCTCGGACGGATCTCTCATATTAGCATTGAATATATATATATATATATATATATATATATATATATATATATATAAATTGAGCCTACTGATTAAATTTATACTACATTCAATTCCTTCACAATTCCTTCACTAATTAATCGAAAGGAACTTCGTTCCATCCAGGTGTCCTTAGACACCTCTCAAGATTTATTTTTTATAATATTTAACTAAACAAATATTTTTGAACTTAATGCGTGTAAAAATCAAACAAACACTAAACATATTTTCTATATTATAATAAAAAAGAGAGACAAAATCTGTTTGATCTTTGAATTCCAGAAAATATTACGGCGATCTTCAAAGGTTAGTCTTATTGCAAGGCTCAAAGTCGCTTAGCGTGCTATAGGGAGAGCTATTCTCCGTATTTCTTTATGTGATAATATGAGAAATACGGAAATCTTTAGTAGAACGGGTGTAACCGATGTAGCAGGAAGCACGTAAACGTTGAAATGTCAAAGGGTATGACCTACTCATCGAATCGACAATCATTAAGGAATAAAGGTTTTCAAGTGGCAAGTACAAATCAGATGACTCAGTATATGACGACCTACTAGATGGAATGATGATATCTAAAAAATTCGTTGAAAATCCTTAGACACTGGTGGCGCCAGAACTTAAGAGGCATTCTGTTGTGGAGCCCTAGGGCTAAGAGTGGCTAACGGATACATAATTTATGTATCCGTTAGCAGTGGTTATAACAAACAATTGATTTTATAAACAAACAATGGATACAAATTACGAAGTGAAGTTATGTGGTAGCGGCTACGAATACTACCAACCCTTACTTTGCTCGTGGATGTTGTAAAAGACGGCAAAGAGCCTTATAATGACCTGGGCCAACTCCATCTAATGCCGTTTGGTCAACAATTACATTGCCAAGGAGGGTTGACGTCTGGCAGGCGGCCGGTCATAAAACTATTGCCAATAATTTTTACAATATTTATTATGAAAGAAGAGTACATATTGTATCAAACCCAAGTAATTGGGATAAAAGTAGGAGAATGATGACAATGGATACAAATTACACTCAAATCTAGAGTAAAAATATGTGGATCTAACAAAACTTTGTACTGTATGGGAATCGAAAACGCGATACTTAGCACCGAAGGTTAATATTGAAAACTATGCTGTTTGTTCAATGTTTTAAATATAACATTGGCAGCGAACGCATTCGCGGGCAGAATTGCTAGTAAATATATATTAAGTACCGCTTGATGACGGTCTGATGGGTTTTCCGTGTGGTGATTAAAACTATAATTCACCAGTTCTTTTCATGTCCATTGGTGATGTAAAAACAAACTAAATTCTTTCTTTCTTTTTAAAAAGACAGCAGCCTGCACTGTGGTATATAATACTATATTGTAGACTTTTCAAACAATTAACAAACAAATTACAACCAGATTTAGTACAAAAAATTGTGGATCACGCAAAGTATTGCCCTGCGTAGGTATCGAACCTATTACATCTGGCACTGTTGGTCAGTGTGTTCAGTCAAAACTAAAGGATGTGAGTGGCACATAATATCTATGCAAGCGATGGAAATCTCGAAATAAAACCCTATATCCCACCCGCCTGACCAGCGTGGCATAGTAGATCAATTTCCCTCCTATTGTGGAGGAGAGTTGAGCTAAGCAGTAAGACGTATATGAACTGGAATCATTATAATGATAGACTAAGAAAACAATATTGCCTCACCTTTTACTTCCCCGCAAATGTCATAAAGTCCTGTGAGACTTAAAGATATTTTTCTTTTTGTTTAAATTTAAAGGGACTTAACCCCATTACAAACTCCAACCATTGTAACTGCTGTAAACCAGGATCTCCGTAATGGTTTTCATTAACAAAACCGAGGTTTGACTCTCAGGCAATCCCAAAAAAGGCATTTAATCATCTTGGGACCCACAACAAAATGAATTAGAAAAGAAACACAGGATCAATTGTCAAAATTATACTACCCTCCCACGCAAGGTAGGCACATGAAGAAAAATTGGCTAATAAATAAGAGAATATACAGCTAGGTGAAGTCTAGCAGTACAGCACGACGAATATGACAAAGCTTGTGAGGCATATATGTGAGCCTTAATATTGACTGCAATAATCTGTTATATGGTAGCAGCTACCAATACTACCAACTTTTACTATGCTTGTCGATGTCGTAAAAGATGTCTAAGTGATTTATATGGATCTGGACCATCTGCACCTGATCCCGTTTGGTCAACAATTACATTCCCAAGGAATGTTTACATCGGGCAGGGAGCCGGTCATAAATTTTTTGCCAATAATTTTTTGCTGTATGTACGAGTACATATTGCAACGACTCCAAGTAATTGGAATAAGAGCAGAAGAACGATAATGAATAATAAATAGGAATGTCACATTTTTTTTTATATAATGTGACTATGGAAAAATAATTAAAATTCTTATAGCAATCTGTCTTGACAAGGTATATATAGTAACAGGAGTATTCCCCTCCAATTTACGTAGGACGCTCGTTCCCACTTTTGGACACTCTATATTTACAGAGGTATGTAAGAAATATTTTATTTGTTGTACATTTTATAACATTTGTGTATTGAATAACGATATTCATTTCTCGGAAGCGCCCCTTTGCTCACAATAAGATTTGATCAGATCTCGTGGCCTCGCTTCGAGTATAAAAGAGCGATGGTTTGTTAGAAAAATCCACACATGTTATAAAATACTAACTATGTCTGCGATTTTGCTTACATTCAATTTATTATTGGAAAGTATTTAAAAATGCAAACTGTTTTTTTAATATATGGATGTTTTTTTTAAAGACAAATTCTCTGTAAGAAATGAATACTTGCTAACTTACGGACTTTACAAACATACAATTAAAAGACTCAAATGGAATCATCATCATCATCATCATTACAGCTCATACTAGTTCCACTGTTGGGCTCGGGCCTCCTCCATAGCTGGAGGGAAAATAACCTACTATACCGCGCTATTCAAACGTGTTGGTATAGGGTTTTTTTTCGAGTGTTCCTTCTCTCGCATAGATGTTATATACGTTTTGTATCCCTTAGTCGCCTCGTACGATCACCCACGGGTAAGATAGGGGGTGGTGAATTGTATTCTAACTCCCTCACCACACGGATAATAATAAATATAAACTAGACACTAAATAATTTGTAAATTGCACATAGAACAAAACTGAATATGGCGCAATAATGGCGCAGTAGTTAACATACCTACAGCGCTAAATGCAGTAGCTTCAATTTTTATGCAGAATAATGCTTTGTGGGATATATATATATTTATATATATATATATATATATATATATATATATATATATATATATATATATATATATATATAGACAATGAAATTAGAACTCCCGTGGAATTACGCCGCAGTTATAAATATTTTTTCCTATACATATACTTAGTTATTTGATCGGTTTAGAATTCCTAGTTAAAATTTTGTGAAAATCATAAAGGTTATTAGGATTTAGCAACAGATGTCACTGTTTACATTTCTTGCATACTATTTTTTTATTAATATAACAGACAAAGAGGAACGTATACAAATGATTTTCTAATGACATGTTGAAATGTAAATTTTAAACCGCATTTTTTTAATAAAAATGTTCATTCTGATATATTTATTTGTATGTAGTCACTAAAGTTTAAAATAATATACAAAATAATGTATTAAATGTTTATCCAGTATTACAAAAGTTCTTATACATAGTAAAGCACCTTTTAATATAAAATATATAAAGCTAAGTAATACAAAATGAAATATGTAGATCAAACAGTTATTGAGATTATCGAGTTTCAAACAAACAAACTCTTCAGTTCATATAAATATTTAAACATTGTGAGTTATTCAGTGAGATGTTCTCTCTGTCTCTGCACCGAGGGATTTTCTTCGCGGCGTAGGATCACAATGGAATATCCGGCTAAGGAATATAATGACCCCGATCCGCTCGACTCGAATATGTGTGGATAGGGGATTGGTTAGACGTATGGCTTATATGTAGATTTTTTTTTACTAGCTCTTTAGTTTAGTGGTTTAGGTAACTGTGACATCAAGAAATTTGAATCTTGGATAACTACGTATTCGTGGTCCACCGAAATCAGGCTTGCGGTAGCTTGTTCAATAAGGCGACAGATGAATACAGTGTTGTCACCCTGAATAGTTGAGTCTAAAGTTTGGACTAAATTCCCTCCCAATTTGAAACTCTTTTTAAGAGACGATTTGCACTTAGAACTAAATCCTTTTATCAAATGGGATTTTACAAATAAATTGACATGTGGAAAGAATGCCGAACGAACGTCTGGTTAAGAAGATATACAATGCGAAAGTGGAAGGATGTAGGTACCGAGGGAGACCTACCTAGACCAAATCGGTCATGTACTGAAGGAAGGTGGAGTCAAGAGTCTCCGAAACCGGCGAGCGTGTATGAAGAGAATTATGAATGTTGAGGAAGCGAGTGAAGTATGCAGAGATAGAGTTCTCTGGCACTCTGTTCTCTCTGCCTACCCTGCAAGGGATATGGCGTGATGATATGTATGTATGTATGTATTTTACAAATATTCTAAATTATAAAAAAATATTCTATTCAAAAAAAAATTCTACTCAAATATTCTATTCTCTTTATTTAATTAAAGGACAAATAGCAGAATGTATGTGGTTTTATAACAACCATGTGATCGTATAAATAATTTGCCTATCTGTTGTGAAGGCAATGCGTTCGGCTCAAGAGATGAATATTTAAACCAATATGTCATTTGTAAATTAGTATCGGAATGGAATTTAGAGCTTTGTACAATAGACGTCAGTAATCTTTCTTCCAATTACAAAAATTTCGGTACCTCATAATATTTATGTAAATAATACTATTAATTTTTTTTTAAGATGCTTCGAAAAATAACTTTGAATAGTATATCAAACAACATTTTCACAATTTTCTACATATGCCGCTGACATCAATCAAGATTGTGAGGTGAGGCCTTCCATCGCACTTTCAGGCAGGGAGAAGTTAAAGAATTTCTAAATAAATTCTGCCAGTCTGCTATAAACTAGAGAATTGGAACTATGTCTGACTCATGACAGCATCCAGTTAATAAAAAGTAAAGCAATTGCAATGAACAATAGTGATTTGTTTTGTTTTTATCGAATAAACATAATTTTGATCATTTATATACAGACTCAAGAATATAAGAAATTTTGTAATAAATAATATTTGTAGACCATTCATGTGAGTATCACACACACATCAACAACATCTTTACTTTGACTATTTTGAAAATTGAGAAATGTACCATTAAATTGTATTTTTATTCATCTAAGCCTTAGCTCTTCGCGTATACAAAAGCTAATAAGGAAGTGCGTATTATAGTCAGACCTTATCGTCCATATTTTCAAAAAATAAATATGCATTTCAGTAATAATTATCAGCAATCATTGAGTGATCTGGCAGGAACTAGGGATTCTCTATTGTTAAGTGTTAAGTGCAAAAGGAGCCCGATTGTCAGGACAGCTTTTTTTTTTTTTTTTGGTGGACTATGGATGCGTCTCGCCCCGCCAAATCGGTCCGGGGTGACGGAGAAGGCGGCGCGTGACCCCATAGACCCACCGTAAAACTCCTCTCTCTTCGCCGTGCGAGCGGGCCGCCGGGACCCATTTTTAACTTCGGTGGCCCGCCCGGCGGTTCACCCTCGCGGGGTCCTCTCGTCGACGCCCCGACAGATTTCGCCGTCGGGGCGTCGCCCTCACGCGGTGGCCTCACGTCGGGCCACCGGACAATTCCCCGGTCTGATCACCCGAAGCCTCGGTTAGGGCGGCATCAGGCGCAGGTATTCACGCCTGCGCCGCACCGGCCGCTGGCGGCGGCCCAGGGCGCGGGAATCCTCCCTGGCCCGTTCTGCCGCTTCCTTCTGCGAGATAACAGCCTCGCAGAAGGTGGCGACCGCGTCCCAGTTCCTGATGCTGTCGACCATCGCCCTCACGACGGCCGGCAGCGTCAGGTCGGCACCGATGACAGCGACGAGGTCACGGCGCTGCCGCTCCCATCCCGGACACACCTCCAGCGTGTGTTGCGCCGTGTCCTCGTCACTCCTGCAGTGGTGGCAGGCCGGAGTCCACTCCCTATACACGACCCTGTGCAGGTACAACCCGAAACACCCGTGCCCCGTCAATACCTGCACCAGCCGAAAAGTGAGGACTCCGTGCCGCCGCTCCATCCACTCTATCAATACGGGCCGGAGGGCCTCAACGGTCTCCACACCGTGCCTAGGCCTCTCCAGCCGCGTAGCCCAACGGGCGATGACGTCTCAGCGGGCATCCACGCGCCAGGTGGCTATCTCACTCATTGTCAGGACAGCTTCAAACTGTTGTAAATTCAGTAACTAAATTCATTAAAGTGTGAAGCTCTGAAAGAGATAATATGGTGAAATGAGATCTCTTTTTAATTCCAATCGCCTTACTTTTGAATATAATTTATTTTGATGACTAAGATGAAGTATGTCTTATTAACATTAGGATGCCATCTTAGGAATATTTTCAACCAAATCAATTATTTATCAAATAAATATTAGTAAATCAGTAACATTATAGGATCCAGATTGACATCCTGCATCAAGAATCGGAAACAATTCCTATTGTCATATAAATTGATGAGATAAAAAAATCGTCAATCTTTTTTGATGGGAATATTGTAGATATTTAATGTTTAGTGATGGTTCGTTGTCGCCTATCCATCAGCCTGTTGATGTCTCTTATTCAACATAAGCCTCACCACGGTAAATTCAATAAGAAAGTTCTTGTGCCTATTGTATCCAACAGTTATTTGCGACGTAGAACTTTTACTATATCATCAGTCCGCTGATAGAGGACAGTCCTACACTGCCTTATCCGATTCATGGGCAGATGTTGAGTTAGTTAATATGAAGTTCCTTACTACGTCAACCTGGATATTAAAAAAAAAATAGTGGCAATAGATATGTGAATATATTATATAAGTATATAATGTATCCGTGATATTTACGTACATATATTACTCGTATATAACGCAGTCAACCTTGACCCTTGTCAGAGCGTGGAGTACCTAAGGCGGTGTCTTGTGTAGACATTTTATATACCGTTATGGCTTAAGTTTACTTCAGTATATTATACACACTAGTTACACAGTTCAATATAATATCAGTTAAATATATTGTATACTAGCTTTTGCCCGCGACTTCGTCCACGCAGAAGTCATCTCTGACAGAGTTAAATAGAAAAAGCAATGCGAGGTGTTGAAGGTTTGTCGCTAGGACGATAATCAACAGCGTCAGAAACTGTTAGTTGAGTTAGTTGTCTAACGGAATTAGGCAATAGGGTGGGTCCGAGAGAAAATAGTTGACACGCTCTACCGTCGGTGCTTTGGGCGGCCCAAGCGTGAGTACCTGTATTGAGGTTCACTGCATGAGGGCTTCGACTCGAGATGATACCCGGTTGCGGTGGCCCGCCCGCACAATGTAGATGTACGTGTACGGCGCGCGTGTGTCTATATACCATAGCCGGTCACTAAAGAAAAGGTGGTTCAAAGTTCTATTCATTCTACAAATTATATTGCCATTAATATACTATTTACGGTATGACCATGGGATAAAAATATAATTATCGCCACCCTTTATTTGACTGTTTTGTTCACCAGCAGAGTTGCGACCTCGTTAGATATAATTTATTATTTGAGTCATAGAGTGAACATTTTTGAAGCTAAACTTAACCTGTATCTTAAACCATTAGGCAAGAACCTATTGCCGTCTACTATGTGTATCGTGTGAGCTCTCACGCCGGCACTGGTCGCCACGACGGCACTGGTGCGTTAGTAGCGGAATTCATAAAATCTTTTCATATTGAATCTCTATGTCATATATAGAAACGTGATTTCAAAATTTAATGTTTCTAGCTTTAATGTAATTTCGGCATGGCGGTAATGAGTCGTTCAACCCGCTTCACAGGCCTAATTGTAAATTAGGTCTGTGAAGCAACCAGAGGGTGAAAACTGACAAATGCCGGATATTACCCTAGAATATTTGATTCGACTCGTAATATGAAAAGAATCAATAAAGATTTATTTTTCTCCCCATACAAACTTTGCCACTCTGTTCCACCCCCTTAGGGGTATAATTTCGTAAATCCTTTCTTAGTAAATCTCTACGTCATAGAAAGAAACCACTTGAAATGTCGACACATTTCAAGTTGCCAGCTTCAATAATATCGGCTTGGCGCTAATGACTTAATGAGTCGTCCAACCCGCTTCGCAGGCCTAATTTACACCCCCAGAGGGTGAATCAACAAATACTGAAACACGTGTTTATTTATTTTTACTGAAGATAATTTGTACGTAATTTGAAAAGAATCGATAAAGATTTTTTTCTCCGACCATTTTTTAAATTGACATAACTTTCAAATTACTGAAATTTTTAGCATTTAATATGCTTAATTATTTATAAATACCCGTTTACGAAACGAAAAATGATGTCACAAGCGGGGTTCGAACCCGCACCTATTGGGAATCCGGCCCAACCGTGCTGCCACTTACATAACTTTTTTATTTATAAACCAATTGACATAAAATAAAGCCTAAATGTTAAGTGAAGCTTACTACAATATATTAGTGAAAACCAAAAAAAAATCGGGTACCAGTGGCCCGCTCGCACGGCGAAGAGAAGAGTTGCACAGTGGGTCTATGGGGTCACGCGCCGCCTCTTCCGTCACCCCGGACCGATTTGGTGGGGCGAGAGGTATGCATAGTCAACCGTATAAAAAAAAGGGAGGGGGGCGACTAACACTGCGATGTCTAATCATCATTCATCATCATTTCAGCTCATATGTCCCACTGCTGGGCTCCTCCACAGGAGGGAAATTGACCTACTACACCACGCTGGACGACGCCCTACTCGATGGAATGATATTATCAAGGTCATAGGATGCCTTGATGTCCCTTGGATGCAGGTGACACAGGACCGTTGCAAATGTCATCCTCGTGGGGAGGCCTATGTCCAACAGTGGACGTTTAAGGGCTGATAGATGGATGGATGGACACCACGCTGGTCAGATGTGTTAGTATACATAGGGTTTTATTTCGCGCTTTGCTTCTCTTGCATAGATGTTTATGAATATATCATCCCTTAGAGCGGGAGATCGTAAAAGTCAACACTTTTACGATCTCCCGCGGGTAAGATAGGGTGTGGTGAAATGTATTCTTACTCCGTCACCACACGGAAAATTATGTCTAATACGCAGTCGTAACTCGAGAACCTTTCTTCCCCAACGGTTGTCGGTTCGTCGAGCGATGTGGCCTGCCCATTGCCACTTCAACGTGCTAATTCTTTGTACTGTGTCGGTTACACCCTTTCCTCTGCGGATTTCGAATTACGGATTCTATTTCGCAGTAGCTGATAATTACATTATTATAATTAATAGTTAAATTATACAAGATATTTAACTGTTCATTATATTATTGTAATTAATATATAAATATCTTACGTATAATATAGTACATTAAACTGTTAATTGTGTTAATATAATTAACAGTTAAATATCTTATATATTTAATCCCATCAAAAACATAAATGTGTAATGAAATGAACACAATTCACACCTCTTATCTTACCCGTGGGTGATCGTAAGATACGACTAAGGGATATAAAATGCATATAACGTCTATGCAAGAGAAGGAAAACTCAAAACTAAACCCAACACGTCTGACCAGCGTGATATAGTAGGTTAATTTCTCTCCCATTACTTCAAGCCCAACAGTCGAGCATATATAGGTTGTGGTGATGATAATGATGATGATATTGATATTTAATGCGAAGAACTTAAAAAAATTCAATTAATTATAAACAATTAAAATAGATAAAATTTGAACAAAAACCACGTGACTGTGAACACGCCATGATACATCACCATACCTGTGACGTCATAATGTTAAAGCAATTCAAACATTGTACTTATTATCTCCGTATGCTACAATAAGGGAAAACTAACATTATGACATCACACGCGCTCGGGTTCGTTGGGGTGTTCTTTGGCACTGGATTAAATTTTTTTTATATAAATTTGTAATAATTGCAAAAAAAAATTAAACGAAATATTTTGTTATAAACTTATATATGATCTTTCCATTTATCACAAAAAATAAATCCAAAAACCCTATTGTTTAAATAAAGCAAACAAATTATGATATATTGAACGTATCTACGTATAATTAAAAAAAACAGCCGTGTAGCGATGGGATGAAAATATATTTGTCACCAAATCTTACTTGCCCGTAGAAGTCATAAATATCGCCCAAAGGTTTCACTACAAGAGTGAGCTCGCTCTTGGAATATATATCATATAATTTAATTTATATCATATAATTTCTCACTGCGATCGCCAATTCACCTATCGAGCCTGATAATTATGTTATTATCCTCCGTTTGTGAAGAATGTTAACTCTGTCTCGCTTTATCATCATTATTCTCCTGCTTTTATCCCAATTAATCAGGGTCGACGCAATGTTTACTCGTACATATTACAAAATTTGTTTGCAATAGTCTTAGGACCACCCGCCTACCTTTTTTTTTTTTTTTTTTTTTTTTTTTTTACGCTGTGGAAACGCATTTACGCGCTAACCCCTTCCCGCCGATGTCGTGACGGGAGGGAGTGTGGGACTCGCCAGCCGGCTAGTCAAACCGGAATACCCACTAAAACCACAGCGGCCCCCTTCCGCGCTTTTACGGGACGCCGGAGAGATCGTCTGCTGACATTCGATCCCCGACGCCCCAACGCTTGGCCTTCTGGCCACGCCCAGTCGGTCCTCAAGGCGGTGGGAGGAGATGCGCATAACGGCGCCTCCCCCTACCCAGCCGCCGGCGGCGGAGCGATTCAGCGGGCGCAAGCCTCTCGCGTTCCCGCTCCGCAGCCTCCTTTCTCTCCATGACGGCCTCACAGAAGGAGGCCATCGACTCCCAGCACACCACCCGCCTACCTGACGTCAACCTTCCTTGGAATTGTAATTGTTGACCAGATGGTATCAGGTGAAGCAAAGCGCAAGCGCAAGCAAAGCGCTGTGTCGTCTTTTACGATATCCACGAGCAAAGTAAAGGTTGGCAGTATTCGTAGCCGCTACCACACAGCACGAACACTAGCTCTGTCCAGCAATGGATAGCAAAAGACTAAACGATTATGATAAAAAGACTTTAATTATGCATCATCGACTATTTATTAACAAGATAATAATTATAATGATTTTTTTGCATTTACATATGCAAAAAAATTAAATCTCTACATGCCAACCCAACTTGTACTAGCAGGGCCACACCGTTGACAGTTCTCCAACCGCGGGTCGGTCCGTCCGGGCTAGTACCACATCCTCGCAGAAAATCAACGTCTGAGCTGTGGTAATGTATTGTCACGCTTCGTTTAGTAATTGAGGGAGTCGGTAGCCCAACTTTCTGGATAGGTTTGGGGTTTTCATTGATAGGCAGTAGCCTAATTGCACCCTTGATTTTGCAAAGATCCGTAAGCGGTAGTAACTCTTAGCATCATTTGTGATGCTTGTTGGTTTGTCACCATAAACAATAAAAAATAAAGAAATATATCTCATTATTTGTAATGAAAAGTTAATTCATTTATGAATTTACAGAATCTCGTACCATAGACAATTAGAATAGAATCTGTAAAGGAAAGTTAATAATCTCACCTCCTTAAAACCGTAGAAGTTTGAGAAGATAGCAAGGCATTGTGAATATTAGGTTACTAGTGGCTCTACGGATGTAATCGAGAGATCCTGCTGACTCGTATCAAACTAAGTAGGAAGTTCAAGTCGACACCTTACTTACATTTTCGTTTTTAATGTTGGCAACCTTTTAATTAGATTTTCTTTTGTGTCATATAATTTTATTCCTTATAATTGGCACGATTGGTATAGCAGTCAATGAGATTACCGCTTACATTTCTATGTGTTACGTGACAAATTTTCTTTTCCATTTACCTTATATTCCTTGAGAGTTTTCAGTAGTCGGATCGCTGAGATAGCCGAATTTCTAATTACATTCAGAAAAAATATTTTTTTGAAGTGATACGTTTTTATCGACGTATGGGAGAAATTTTATATTACGCGCCATCTTTATTTCTAAGTTACATTTTTTCTTTGCGCGCCATATTTATTTTGAAGTGAAACTTCTTTGCGCGCATGAGAAGCACTAAGTAAGAACGCGAGAGAGAGAGAGAAAGAGAATACACGGCTGATGTATGTAAACGAGATTAAAAAATTAGTTTGTCAAAGTTTCACTTCTAATATGTGTACTTCATTCGCACGAACAATTGTTTTCTATACAAGCATTGTTATTAGATTTTCCCAATTTAAAAGACAACGTGTGAACTATGAAAATGTTTTTATCAATAACGATATTTTCAATCCGATTAGAAGAAAAATTCGCTATAAATGCATCTTCATTCAGCTCATATCATAACAATACTACAAGTATTTGTGATCCAAAAATTATTATTCTGAGTCTGGGTGTAATTAATGTCAGTTAATAATTTTTTTTTAAATCCCCGCAGCATAAGGATTATTTCCTTAATGCTTAAAAAACCATGGAAAATTTTCAGTACTCAGAAATTGAACTACATACATCACGATCAATAAATCGTAAACGAGAACAATAGGAACTATATGAAACAATGAAATGTAAAAACAAAAATGATATTTTATACATTATGTAAGAGTTCTCGAACATTCCGTTCTCTTCACGATGCTTTTAGAAAGGTTAAGAATCCACTTAACCTTTGAATAACAACAGCCAAATCGTTTCCTCATCCAAAATGGTTTTTCGTTACATTTTTAAGGTCACTTGTGAATGAACTTTACAGATCTCATAAAAATACCACGTATTATTCAGAAATATATAAATCCTTATAAAGGCAGACATCAAAATGTATTCAATCTATTATTATTTCCTTCTATGATAACTAATGCACTGTAATAACGATCGTATAAATGGTGTTTTGATCTAAGAAGTAATCCTACATGGCTCATATCATGGATTCGATTCCACAACAGAATAGTTCTTTGCATGATTCACAATTAGGTATTTTGAATCTTAGAGTATTTAAACGTATACAAAAATCGCCCTAGAATACAAAGTTATCTTATATATTTAATTCTCTGTACCCATTTACGGCGTACGCGTAAGACAATATTTTTGATTAACTTCACAACACAAATTTACAAAATAATTCAAATATGGTGAATAAATATTCACCTGATTTGAATAATTAAATACTCTTCTAAAAATGTTTTTAAAAATCTCCCATTTCAGTTATCTAAATAAAACTAAAATGTAGTAGAAGTATTAGATAATTAATCAGAATGAAAGCAAACAAAATGTAATGACAGAAATAGGAAATGACAATATAAATTAAATAAGGCTTGTTATAAAATTATTTCAAAGTATAATTTTATTTTTAACTTTTTAGTATCAAATCACATTGAAGGGAAGGGAGAGACCCGCTCAACATAGCTACCGCAAGCAGAGACCTTTTCAGTGAGCATGACCACACCATAATCTATAAATTTGAAACAGATAGCTTGGATAAATAAATACATAACTCGTTAGGCAAAACACGCTACACTGTACAATTAAGACAATACAAATAATACAAGAGTATCAGACGACAGTGAGGATCAGCGTCAGAACGCTGTAAGAGATAAACATTAAAGTGGTGGAAAAAACAGTGTTCGGCCCGACGGAATACCCCTGAGGAGTAACCTCTCCTCGACCGAGAGGCGCAGGTAATCGCGCCTGCGCCACCCCAGTCGCCGGCGGCGGCTCGCGTCGTCGAGGAGACGCTCCTCGCGCACACGCTCCGCCGCCTCCTTCCGCGAGACTACTGCCTCGCAGAAGGTTGCGACCACGTCCCAGTTCCTGACGCTGTCGAGCATCGCCCTGGCGATGGTCGGCAGCGTCAGGCCGGCACCGATGATTGCGACGAGTTCACGACGCTGCTCTGCCCAAGCGGCATAAACTTCGAGCGTATTCTGCGCCGTGTCTTCGTCGCAATAGCAGTGGTGGCAGGACGGTGTACTCTCCCTCCTGACGACCGTGTGCAGGTATTTGGCGAAGCATCCATGCCCCATCAAAACCTGCACCAGTCGGAAGGAGAGCACCCAGTGCCGTCGTTCCAACCACTGCATCAGCACCGGCCGGAAGGCCTCCACGGTCCGCACACCGAACCGAGGCCTCTCCAGCCGGACTGCCCAACGGGCAATGACGTCTAGGCAGGCATCGACACGACAGGCGGTGAGTTCCCTCAATGAGACCACACCCCTCCGCGCGCACCCCCGACACCCGCCGATACAAATCGGCGAGCATTTCCGCCTCCAGGTACCACGGGGGACTCGGCCAACAGGCACGCTGCCTCCGTCGCCACCGTGCGGTACCCGCATACAGCCCTGACCGCCATGGCCTTCTGTGGTCGCCACAAAAGAGCCCTGTGTCGGACGGTCAGGGACCCCGCCCACACCGGAGCGCCGTACAGGGCCATCAACCGGACGACCTCCGTATACAGCTGTCGGCACGTAGCGCTCGGTCCGCCCACATTCGGCATAAGCCATGAAAAGGCGGACGTGGTGCCAACGAGCCGCGGAGCAAGTCTGCGGCAATGCTCCCGAAACCACTAACGCCCGTCGAGCACCAGGCCCAAATACCTCATATGGGCCCGGATTCTGATGTCAACCGAATTGACGGTGATCGAAACATCGATGGGAGGGCCCATGCGGGACCCGTGGAAAAAGAGGGCCTCCGTCTTGCCCAGGGCCACCCTCAACTGCAGCGCCTCGATCCGCCTGACGCGCGCAGAGCTTACTAGCCTTCATAAAGCCGGCCCTCCCGCTCCTCATTGCGATGGTGCCGCCGGCTGCGGGTGTCGGCCCTCCGGGCGCGTATACATGCGACCCGAAGATCCGCCAGCTCCCAGGACCACCAGTGGACAGCGTTTTCGGGGGCAGACACCGTACACGGGGCATGGCCGCATCGCAGATCTGCGTCAATGCATTGCAGATGCGGCCAGCCTCAGCGTCCACCCCGTTTAACTGGTGGGCAGAGGACAGCCACGAGTGAACGATGGCTGCCTCCGCCAGCAGGTCCCGGTCTAAACGACCCACAGCCCACCACGGGAACGCGGGACGTCCGTCGGCCTCATGACCCCTGCCGGGCGTCAGGAGGGTCCGGGAGATCTCCATCCGGATATACCGGTGATCCGATAGGGAATCAAACACCTTGGATAAATCGCTAAATATACCTAAAGCATCATGCGATTTCTCCAAGGATGTAAAGATATTTTTAATAATTCTACACCCGCATCAGTAGTACAGCAATTCTTAGTGAAGCCAAATTGCTGTTTATGAAATATATCATGTCTCTTAAAATGATTTAACATTTGACTAAGCATAAGTCTTTCAAAAACTTTACTAAGTGTGGGTAGTATGGAAATTGGTCGAAAATTATTAAGATCAGACATACTATCCGCTTTGAACAAAGGAATCACTCTACTAATTTTCATGAGATCAGGAAATACACCTCGAGCAACACAACCATTAAACATAGATGCTAGATGGGGGGCAATAATATCAATTATAGAATTTACTGTCTTTACAGAAAAACCCCATAAATCAGCTGTCTTCTTAACATTAAGATTTAAGAGGTCATGATATCATTCCTTTGACATCTGAGAACTCAAAGGATGTGTCGCATTTTACAATACACTGTTTCAAGAGTGACTCGGCTAAAATAGGAGAACACATCAATGATTTAGTTGTCAGTAAATATTTTTCAAATTCGGTTGCCACTTCTTCGTCCGCACATATATTTTTATCATCTATAATTAAATTGAAGTCCTTCTTCCGTACAGTATTTCTACCAGTTTCACTATTTATCACGTTCCAAGTCATTTTAATTACATCACTATAGTCTATAAAATATAGCTTGATCTCTGTGACAGTTACTAGTGCCGCACGTTTACGATGCAGTCCTATTTTTAACGATATAATTCTTTATTTTTTTAAGTTATTTGCTACTGCAATTGAAAAACAACGTATGAAAATCTTATTGAATTTCAATATTCAAATTTCAATGGATGGGTGAATTGATTATAAATTTAAAACAATCTATGAAAATCTTATTGAATTTCAATTAAAGGATTTTATTTTATTTAAACTAAAGCTTTTAATTAATTCTTTTTATTATTCGAAAGGAATATACCCAAGTTCATCGTCACTATTATCATCATCGCTGGAGCATTCTTGTAGGTTGATGATGAGTTCTTGGGCACAGATTATTTCATGAATAATCATGTTTAATTCCGTGTGGGGACTGAGTAACAATACTATTCACCACCCCATATCTTGCCCGTGGGTGATCTTACGAGACGACTAAAGGATATAAAACGCATATAACATCTATGCGAGAGAAGGAAAACTCGAAACAAAACCCTGACAAGCGTGGTATAGTAAGTTAATTTCCGTCCTATTACGGAGGAGGCCCGAGCCCAACAATGGGACATATATGGGCTGTAATGGCGAATCATGTTTATTTTATAAAAGAAATTATCTTTTTAATATAAATAAATGGTCTTAATAATGTTATAACTGATGTCTGAATACTAAATTAACACAGTTTAATTATTTTATAGCGTAACCATGTGATTTACATAGATAATGTATTGGTTTTACTTGTTTTATAAATAATAATTAATAAGAATGTTATCGATTTACGTTTATCGATTGCCCCATCTCTATCTTATTCTCAGTCCAGTATGACTTTGTACTTGCGTAAGCATCATATTTTTATAAAATGGTTACTAAGTATTTTAAAACATATGAGGTAGGTTTTGGTGTAAATATTCATATTTTTAAATTCATAATTCAGTTGAGATATAAGTGGCATGTAAAGAATGAAAATATAGGCGATACAAACTAAAATTGTAAAGATAATGCGTATTCAAAATTACTTCATCGGTTTTGTAGCTAACTGTCACAGAGATCAAGCTATATTTTAAGGCCTATAGATTGCTTGATTTTATTTCTCAGATAAATTGCTTTAGCAGAGGAACAGGCACGTTTGAATATTTTAGAATATTTTTTTACATATTCTAACAACACTGGACTATGGTTATAAGACTTTTGGTCATAAAGATCATATAACCTTTGTCTCCTCTTGTAGATACCACAAGTTGCCCATTCACTAAAGCCAGCAGGTACTCCAATTGTTACAGTTTTAGGTTTAAATATTTTACTAAATTCATCATCAATTATGTGAAATAGGGATGTATATAATTCATTGGGGTTATCATGAAAAGGCAATAGTGGTACTTTCATACTCAAATTGTGTTTAAAGTGCTCTAAGCGGCTGACATTAACAGATAAACAGTGAATCAGTGAAAAAAAAATATAGAGTATGGTCGTAAGTTCAGGTACTACAATAAAAACAGTACAGAGTTAAGAAATCAAGCATTCGAAGCCAGATAGCTCCCGTTCGATCTTTGGTTCATCGGCACTTTTTTTATTATTTTCTCTATAATACATTTTTTTTTAATCAAATATTTTTTAATATCGATATCATCATCATCATCTCTGCTTATAATCCCACTGTTAGGCTCGAGCCTCCATAATGGCAGGGAAATTGACCTACTATACCATGCTGGTCAGGCGTGTTGGTATAAGATTTGTTTCAAGTTTTCCTTCTCTTGCTATATATATCGAATCGAATAACTCAATTCTAATAAAAAATTCGAATTAAATAAAAAAAAAACTCAATTTACAAATAAAAATACCAAGCTAACACAGTTCAATCACAGTATTTATTTTACACTAAAACCAAAAACAATTTGTTTGAATTGCAAATACATCCTTGAAATAGAAATAGAAGAACACTTGACAGAACTCATAGCACTAGTATTGTTCAGTCAAGATTTGTCTTTGATCATACAAAATATAATAAGTGTAATAAGCGAAAGGCAACGAGCTCATTGTTACAATTATATAATAACTGCAGCTGTTTCAATAGATACAACAGCCTGTTGTTCGTGTGTTACTTTCTATTCACAATATTATATTTATTTATGACTATTGTTTATATGGCAGTCGTGGCCGAGCGGTTAAGGCGTCTGACTAGAAATCAGATTCCCTCTGGGAGCGTAGGTTCGAATCCTACCGACTGCGAAGTATACTTTTTAAGATATATTTTAATTTTTATTTTATTTTATATTTATAAACAAAATATCTGTCAATTTTACAATATATCAATATGATAACAAAATAAAAATGCAATTGTATCCCCTTTCTTTTCCCTTAACATTCAATTGTAGAATGTAAACAGTATAAATATCCTTCCCTTAGCCTATCTACATACACTGGTGGACATAGCTTATGGAGAAGAAATATTGTTACAGCCACGCTTAGTAGGCGGGTTATAAGTTTCATTGGAGAACACCCATGTTCCCGGTGATTTCTCAGCTGATTTTTACGGCAAGAAACTTTTTTTAAATGTCACCTATCTAAGGAAATAATCTTTGTATTGCGGGGAACTTTAAAAGCACAATGCAAACAAATTACGCCCAGACAACAGTTTCTGGATCGTATAAAATATTTGCCTGCGTGGGAATGGAATCCACAATAAATAGCACGGTAAGTCGGTATCTTAAACACCATGCCATTTGTGCAGTCAAGTAAAGAATAGGTCACCATTACGCCCCATATTATCTTCTTAATCTCCCTTAATTAATTAATTATCTACCTAGATATTAAAACTAAATTAAATTCATAAACTTACCATTGCTTGATACTCAACATACATACATACCATCACGCCATATCCCTGACAGGGTAGACAGAGAGAACAGAGTGCCAGACAACTCTATCCTTGCATACTTCACTCGCTTCCTCAACATTCATAATTCTCTTCATACACGCTCGCCGGTTTCGGAGACTCTTGACTCCACCTTCCTTCAGTACATGACCGATCTGGTCTAGGTAGGTTAGTCTCGGTCTTGATACTCAAAATAACTTATATCTAATTATTACACTTATTAATATCGCTTGCGTGCAAATGTTAATTGCAACATATTGCATTGATATTGATTTGAATACTGGTAGTAAAAATTAATACAGTTGTTAGAGGAGGTGACGGAATAAGAATACAATTCAACAGATAACCCCTATCTTACTCGTGAGTATATTAAAATATGACTAAGGGATATATGCATATACCATCTATACACTGTTGAACGCTGTGCGGTAGCGGTTAAGAATACTACCAACCCTTACTTTGCTCGTGTATGTCGTAAAAGACGACTAAGAGCCTTATAACAACCTTCTTTTTTTTTTCTTTTTTTTTATTGGTGGGCTATGGATGCGTCTCGCCCCGCCGAATCGGTCCGGGGTGACGGAAAGGCGGCGCGTGACCCCATAGACCCACCGTAAAACCTTCTCTCTTCGCCGTGCGAGCGGACCACCGGTACTCGATTTTAACTTCGATGAGCCTTATAACAACCTGGGCCAATTCCATCTGATGCCGTTTGATCAACAATTACCTACATACTCAAGGAGGGTTGACGTCAGGCAGGCGGCCGATCATAAAACTATTGCCAATAACTTCTACAATATGTACTATGAAAGAAGAGTACATATTGTATCGACCCCAAGTAATTGTGATAAGAGTAGGAGAGTGATGACACTGTTGGACCTAAATTTCTCTAAGGAGACGTAATTCCATAATCATGCTTGACATACGAGTTGGGTTGGCGATTAACGTTAATTTTATAAGTTTTCCAGGAGAATTCTGGTGCTTATTTTTTCAGTGATATCACAACATAATTTTACAACTTCCACACCAATATAATGGAGTAGCGATACGTGTATATTAACTCGTTTCTACAGGTATAGATAAAGTTATCTCTATATAAAAAAATAATGATGAATCTTCAACAAAAAAAACAATCCTTGTATTGCTTGGATTTAATTAAACGTAAATAATTACATACATACATACATATCATCACGCCATATCCCTTGCAGGGTAGGCAGAGAGAAAAATAAATAATTACACGATACAATTAAATTGACTTCAAAGGATTGGGACAAGAACAGGAGAATGATGATGATATTTATTAGTTAAAACCTTATTTATGAGTGAAAAATAATTATCACATTTGGTTCTCGAACCCACACCAAAATAGTAGTAAATTCATTCCAATCATTCCAGATTTCCAATAGCCGTAATTTCGAGTCCCATGTGTGATATTCATTTTTCGCTCGTAAACAAGGTTTTACAAATAACCTAGCAAGATCTAATTTGGAATACTAGTAGTTATTATTTTGTTATAATATTTTGGGCAGAAAGACTTCAAGTGAACCCCTCTTTCTCCACTTGGTGGTGGAGGTCAAAATGATATATTTTAATATAAAGTGTTTACCATTAATAACAAAACTCTCAGTTTTTTTTTAATTTTCATTTTAACGTTTTTTTATAATAAAGATTTTAGAGATTTTTAATTTAAAAATGATTATAGTTAAACCGTTAGAGATATTTGAATGAAATTCTCAGAGTTTATTGTTTAATATCCATATTTTAATAAACAAATCGAAATTATTATGTTTCATTTTATTTAATTAACTTTTACAAATGAAAATTTCAATGACTTCTCCTACCTCTCAATTTTTGTTTTTTTTTTCAGTTATTTGCTTTAAACATATAAGTTCAATATTCCATAAGAAAATTCCATTGCACGCTTTTAGTTTAAACAATAAATATATTTTAAATCCGAGCGATAAGCGCTCGCAGTACAACGTTGACTGTGCCTTCCTACCGACAAGTTTTACTAAAAAAAATATTAGTTTTTGAATACCAGTCCGGGTGTTGACGTTGCTCCTCGAGCATCTTGAACCTCGCCTCAGGCGACTGTACAACGCCTGTCTGACGTCTGGACAGTTCCCTGAGTGCTGGAAGGAAGGGAGGTTGGTTCTCCTGCCAAAGCCGGGACGGCCCCCGGATTCGCCGTCGGCCTACAAGCCCATTGTCCTTCTCGACGATGTGGGTAAGCTGTTGGAGCGTGTCCTCGCTGCCCGCATCTTCCGACATCTAGAAGAGGTGGGGCCCGATCTGTTGGACGCTCAATTCGGCTTTTGAAGGGGGCGTTCAACCATCGGGGCCCTGCTACGCCTGAGGCAGACAGCCGCGGAGGCTGTCGCCGGCAGAGCAGTGCTGTTGGCGGTGTCATTAGACATCGCCAACGCATTCAATAGTCTGCCATTCAGCTGCGTCAGGGAGGCGCTCCGATTCTATGGAGTGCCCTTGTACCTGAGACGGCTGGTGGCAGACTATTTGGAGGGGCGCAGTGTCATCTGCGCGAGTCCCGCAGGGGACATTTTGCGGACGCCCATGTCGTGCGGTGTTCCGCAGGGGTCGGTATTGGGGCCGACTCTGTGGGACATCGGTTACGACTGGGCGTTGCGAGGGAGTTTCCCCCGCTCCCTCGGGCTGAGCGTGATATGCTATGCTGACGACACGCTCGTCACAGCCCGGGGCAGGACACTCGAAGAGGCGGCGAGCCTGGCCACTCTCGGCACCGAGGAGATGGTCAAGCTAGCTCAGGGTGGCCCTAAACAAGACGGAGGCCCTTATTTTCCATGGGCCCCGCGTAAGGCTGCCTATCGGCGCCTCGTTAGTCGTCAACTCCATCCACATCAGTATCAAGGCCATATGAAGTATTTGGGTCTGGTGCTCGACGGGCATTGGTGGTTCCGGGAGCATTTCCGCAGGATTGCTCCCCGGAAAATCGGCACGGCGTCCGCCCTATCACGGTTCAAGCCGAACGTGGGCGGACCCAGTTTCGAGGGCCGACGGCTGTATGCGGGGGTAATCCGCTCAATGTCCATGTACGGCGCACCCGTGTGGGCGAGGGCTCTGAACGCCCAACTCAGAGCTGTTCTGTGGAGGCCACAGATAGCCATGGCAGTCAGAGCCATTCGCGGGTACTGCACGGTGTCGACAGAGGCGGCATGCCTGTTGGCCGGGACACACCCGTGGGACCTAGAGGCGGAGATGCTCTCCGACCTCTACTGGCGGGTTACCTCAATGCGCGACGAGGGTGGCTCCCCATCGTCTGACGAGATAGCCACCTAGCGCGAGGACGCCCGCCAAGACGTCATCGCCCGTTGGGCTACGCGGCTGGAGAGGCCTAGACACGGTGTTGTTACCGACGAGGCCCTCCGGCCCGTACTGATGGAGTGGATGGAGCGGCGGCACGGAGTGCTCTCCTTCTGGTTGGTGCAGGTCTTATCGGGGCATGGTTGCTTTGGCAAGTACCTGCACACGGTCGTGTGGAGGGAGACGGGCAGCGCCGTGACTTCGTTGCTGTCATCGGTGCGACCTGACGCTGCCGGCTGTCGTGAAAGCGATGGTCGACAGCGTCAGGAACTGGGACGCGGTCGCCGCCTTCTGCGAGGCTGTCATCTCACAGAAGGAGGCGGCGGAACGAATCCGGGAGGATTCCCGTGATCCGGACCGCCGCCAGCAGCCGGGGCGGCGCAGGCGCGAGTATCTGCGCCTGATGCCGCCCTAACCGAGGCTTCGGGTGATCGGACCGGAGAATTGCCCGGTCACCCGACGTGATACCACCACGTTAGAGCGACGACACGGGAGGAATCCGTAAGGGTAAACCGCCGGCGGGCCACCGAAGACAAAAATCGGGTACCGGTGGCCCGCTCGCACGGCGAAGAGAGGTCTTTGCAGGGTGGGTCCATAGGGTTGCGGGCCGCCTCTTTTGTCGCCCCGAGCGTGAGAGAGCTGACGTGAGAAAAATAGGGTTTCCTGTGTTTGGAATATTTGTTCAATCCATGCATTGATGGTGACGTTATCAATCAGCTAGGCTTGTTAAATATAATTCGATAGCTCGCTGTGGCTCGTCCGCTTACTAATCACCGCTTCATTTACAATTCATTTGTTTTGTACTAGTGATGTATCGGTTCGTATTGTTCTGTCATATCGGTATTATACAATTATTACAGTTTAAATTTTGTTAGGCGAAAATTAATTATATAAGCTGATTTATACACATCTCGAACTATATATCTATCTATCTAATATCTTGAAATAGTTTTTGTATATTTATATATTTTTAGAAGCTTAACTGTATCAGAGATTGCTATTAAATTTAGTACATATTAGAGTTTTCTTTAAATCGATCAAGATATTTCTTTTTTAGTTTTTTTTTTAATATAGTTATAGATGCCCTCATATTTTTGTAAGTAATATAGTATTTAAGCTCATTGTAATGTGTTCTTTCCATGAGTGGAGAACTAAATCATTTTTTTTTTCTTTCTACTCGTAGATATTTTGCATCTGTAGAAAATTTTGTTAGTCTTTACAGCGATTTAAAAATACTATCATGGTGAGAGTGGTAAAACCCCGAACCACCGAACTCCATGGTGGAAATCTTTTCAATATCATTTTGGCCTCTGATATCTTCAAATTCAAATTTATTTATTATGTATAAACCTTGTAAGGGCACTTACATATTTAAATATTTTAAATTAATACTATAAACTACCACCGGATCAGAGTGTGACCGCAACTGAGAAAATCTGCAAATATGCAATAAACTCAGCGGGTTTATCCATGATTAGTAATAATTAGCTCCAGTGTGATTCCCTTCGATATAATGTAAAATTTAAATGCAATGTAAAATATTGAACAGGTAACACAGTCCACCAAACGTCAAAAATGTAAAACGATAATTGAATGCAGTTTTTAGACTTACTAAGAAGGCTATTGCCTGAGCCATGGCGGAAAATGTTATTGAATTGGCGAGCAATTGGACAGCTATCTCATCGGAAGTCGTGTGCATTCTAGTCGCTCGCCTAGTCTGCCCAAGGCCACTTCTGTCACTCTAATTTCCCACCACTACAGAAACACAATAGCAGTCTATCTGACATAGCGAAGGCGAAGGCCGATCTTCTGAGTAAATTCTTTGCTTGTAACTAGAATTTTGCTCGATAGTCACCATAAACCATCTCGTGGTGTGTCTTGTATTGTATTATTACTATGAAACGTTAAATTCAAGTCAGTTAACATTTCAACAAGATGATTTATTACAATTTCACTGAATGTTTGAGTTGCCGTTAGTTTATCTTTCGTGTTAGTTCAAAAGTAATATTCTAGAAATACTCAAAATGTTTCTTTTGAAGTTTATTGAGCGTTTACAAGTGTCTTAATAAATCATAAGTACTTATCATTTAACAAGATGTTTTTATGTTTAAACGATTTATATTAGTTGTACTTTTAATTGTTTTGTCTCCAAAGGTTGAACGATATGAATGTGAGAGTCCAGATGGGTGACTCAGTGGTCTCTGCTCTGCTTTATGCAGATGATGCAGTCCTGCTGGCACAGTCAGCGACTGACCTGCAGACCCTAGTCGACACAATGACAGATGATTGTAAGAAAAGGGGTCTACGCGTGAATATGAGCAAAACCAAAATAATGGTCTTTGAAAGAGATGAAGCCAGAACAGATGTAAGAGTAACAATAGGTAATGATGTACTAGAGCAAGTGGATGAATTTGTATATCTTGGATGTGGATTTAGCCGAGATGGAAGGTACACCACTGATATAGAGCGAAGAGTGAATGCGGGAAATAGAGTGAACGGAGCGTTGGGGCAACTTCTCGGCAGCCACCACCTCAGCCAGAAGGCACGTGTAGCAATACATAACGCAGTGCTTGTCCCAACATTACTGTATGGAAGCGAGAGTTGGGTATGCAGAAAAGAGTATGAAAATAAAATTAATGCGGTCGAAATGCGATCTCTTCAGAAAATCTGTGGAGTTAGGCTGACCGACCGCATTCGTAACGACGACGTAAGAGAGCGAGTAGGTATGAAAGAGAGTATTGGTGTAAAGATGCGAAAGGGAATGCTCCGATGGTTCGGACATGTGGAAAGAATGCCGAACGAACGCCTGGTTAAGAAGATATACAATGCGAAAGTGGAAGGATGTAGATACCGAGGGAGACCGAGACTAACCTACCTAGACCAGATCGGTCAGGTACTGAAGGAAGGTGGAGTCAAGAGTCTCCGAAACCGGCGAGCGTGTATGAAGAGAATTATGAATGTTGAGGAAGCGAGTGAAGTATGCAGAGATAGAGTTCTCTGGCACTCTGTTCTCTCTGCCTACCCTGCAAGGGATATGGTGTGATGATATGTATGTATGTATGTTTAATTGTTTTAAACCAAACGCTTTAAAATTTTAAAATATATATTTATTGATTATAAAAGAATGTTGTTCTAGTGTGTAGTAGTGGCTACGTATTATACCCCTTCTTTTGCCAGTGGATGTCGTAAAAGACGACTAAGAACTCTATATCAACCTGGACCAACTCCATCTGATACCGAGTGAAAGAGGGTTGACGTCAGGCAGGTGGCTGGTCAAAAACTATTGCCAATAACTTTTACAATATATACAAGTACATATCCTACCACAGGTAATTGTGATAAGAGCTGGAGAATGGTGATCCTTATAAAAGAAGCGACAAACTGCCTAAGAACTATTTTGGATATGGGTACATCATCAATGAGCATCAATAATCAGCATCAATAATTACTGGCAATGTAAAAAAATACAAGTCAATTTTGGTTTAAAACCATGTTGTTTAGTTTTAGTTGTGTAGTTTAGTTGTTGTTACCGTGTTGTTTAGTTTTAGTTGTGTAGTTTAGTTGTTCTTACCGTGTTGTTTAGTTTTAGTTATTGGTTGTGTAGTTTTTTATAAAATTATATATTTTACTCCTGATGACAGTAAATCACTTACAGATTGACTAACATTGATATTTATTTACATAATGATGGGTTAAAAGCTTATGATACTAACTATCTCCAATAAATAGCCTGTAAAGCGTGAATATTATCTGATTATTTCTCCTTGTAAGAAGATCTATTTTGGAATAATAGATCATAAATAGGCTGATGAATGGATGGATGGGTGGATGAATATTTAACCAACGATCGTTATAAGTACGACATATATGCGCGACAGCCTTATAACTGTTTGTTTAGTCTGACAAAAAAAGGCTGCTATCCTAATTATTTAGGGTCGACACAATGTACTGTTTTTTTATACAGCCCTATCAGATATTATCTTTGTTCTTACTCCCAGTATATCTATGTCATACTAGACGTATATATAGTCCATCTATATTTTTTTTGGTCTTCCCTTAGTCAAAAAATCTTCAAAATTCACGGGTCCACAACACTTTCTCAGAAAATGGACAACTGAGCAGTGACAATGTGCATTTCGTTCAATCTATGAGTGTACCACTTACCATCAGATATACTGCTTGCTCGTTTACTATCATAAACAATAAAAAAATAAAACATTAATTTTATATACTTACTTTCTATCATTAAAATTCATAATTAGTCTTCAAAACGGCCGTAATAAACATTAAATTTGAAGTTACATTATTTCAATACATACATACATACATATCATCACGCCATATCCCTTGCAGGGTAGGCAGAGAGAACAGAGTGCCAGAGAACTCTATCTTTGCATACTTCACTCGCTTCCTCAACATTCGTAATTCTCTTCATACATGCTCGCCGGTTTCGGAGACTCTTGACTCCACCTTCAATACATACATTCATACATATCATCACGCCATATCCCTTGTAGGGTAGGCAAAGAGAACAGAGTGCCAGAGAACTCTATCCTTGCATACTTCACTCGCTTCCTCAACATTCATAATTCTCTTCATACACGCTCGCCGGTTTCGGAGACTCTTGACACCAGTTTCATTCAGTACGTGACTAATCTGGTCTAGGTAGGTGAGTCACGGTCTCCCACGGTACCTACATCCTACATCATATTATTGCAAACATTTTCATAATCACAAAAATAAGAAAAATATTTAAGAACTTAATTTATTCACCACTTATATCTAAGGCAACTTTGTTGTCGGTAACTGCTCTTAGACAAAATACAGACGCTATTCTCATATATCTTACAATTTGTTGAAATAACAAACTACTTCCCAGTAAGTTATTTATTCTTCAGAAGTAACTACATTGAATACACAGTGGGTTATATTTTATCAAAAGTTTTACAAATTATGTTTGTTGAGACATGATGAAAATGGATGACTTACTGTCATCATGTACCTAAGCGCGAACACGTCTCACTATTGGCCTCGAACCTAAACCATAATAGGAGAAAAATCCCACTGGCCAAAGAGATTGGTATAGAGATTTAGTTCAATTTAACTTTAAAATATTTTTTACGAATTCTATTGCGTTTATACACCTTATAGCGTTGGTAGTTACGGTCATTCATCCCGTGATCATTAATGCTGTAGTGTTTAAAAGTCAGACAATTAAAAGTCAAATACAAACGTGATAGAATCCATAAAAATAGTTTTATTTTGAATGAGTAATACTTGCATAAACATCGATATTACCTTCTCTTAAAATAATATTACCCTCGTAAATATAGAATATTTACTAAAAATGTCGTTATTTACTTAAAAGTCACTATTTAAGCAAATTACTTATTAAATTACATCATCATTATCTCAGCTCATATATGTCCCATTATTGGGCTCGAGCCTCCTCCATAATGGGAGGAAAATTAACCTACTATACCGAGCTGGTTAGACGTGTTGGTATAGGGTTTTGTTTCGAGTTTTCCTTCTCTCGCATAGATGTTATATGTATTTTATATCTCTTAATCATCTCTTACGATCATCCACGGGGTAAGATGAATTGTATTCTTACTCCGTCACCACGCGAAATTATTATTAAATCACAATTTGCTTGAAAACTAGTATTTGCTTAAAAATAATATCATTTGTTAGAAAAGTTACTGTATTCTAGCAAAGCCAATATATGCTTATAGACTCACTATTTGCTTACAAAGTGGTATGCGGTAAACTCACTATTTGTTTCATAATTTACTATATGCTTGAAAAAAAAATTGCTATTTATTTTTAATCGATATGTCGTGACATCACTAAAGATACATGCGTTTCCGACGCAGCGCTAGCAATTAAACGTGCGATTGTTTGATGCGATTTTAGAATTCATCCACTTATTTCAAATACATCTATATACTAATAAAGTTGAAGTTTTTTTATATTTTTTGCACGCCCTAATTTTAGGCAAGTCCTTTTTCTTTTTCTGTATTAGCAATTAGCTACTTATGCGAGCCATTGTGGCCAATATCGAATTGTAATTTTCTTCATGTCTTTAGTCTCTTCATGTTAGTCATTGTCCTTCAGTAAGTCAAATCGTCACCATCAATACTGCTATGGCCACACTGTTAATGGTATCTTCTGGGAATTTTGGTAGCAAACAAAAAGTTTTATGTCACTTTTATATCATATCTTTACATGCCAGCAGTTCCCTTTGCATCACATTACTTAAAATGCCATCAAAATTATCTAATATAATACGTTAAAACACTAAAATATTGAATATACTAAAAGACCACCACGTGATGTTTTCAGATTACCGCCAAAATTCCAGGTAACTTTAACACATGTTGCAAAAAAAAACATAAGCCTATTTATCAAGAAACATTTTATGTTATAATACATAAAGATGTGAAAATAAGAGAATTGCTATATAAATAAATATTATTATAATTAATAAACATGGATATCATACATCAAGCGGTCTGCGCAATTGCTGATATAACAAATATGATATTTGTATGTGAATGTTATTGTTTTGATAGTATGTATAATTATTGTTGTTTCGATAAAATAATAATATTAAATTTATAGCTACACTAGCCGAATGAATGAGCAGATTTCAATTAATTCAATATTATTAGGTTTATTTTTATTATGATATTATAAAATAATTAAATTTAAAAAAATAAATATTTGATGACGTGCCAGCAAGACGAAGAAGCACCTTGTGGGGTACTATCCCAGAAACCTCCACGCGGTGTACCCTGGGTGCGGGCGGCGGTCCCCAGTTCTTCTGTTGTACTGTCGTCCGTAGCGAATATCTGCGCGATTTCGCTCCTTACTCTACTACAGTCGTAGTAGAGGGTATAGGACGCGAAATATTGGGACGGGCTCAGTCACTCATTCATTTGAGGGCTGGGCAGGCACATGCCACCGCCCACACATCGTAAACCTGGTATCTTGCTTCAAGACACGTTGTCTCGAGGCGTAGTATCAGGAGCGAGGGTCTTGGCTTAACCGCCCGGACCGCGAGGAAGACAACCTCTATAAAGAGTTCGAAGTAACATTCGAACTCGGAAATCACCCAGAATCTTAAGTTCTGGCGTGCGGCGAGAAGATGCATGGCAGATGGGTTGTTCTGTCGTTAGCACGCTCCAGCCAGGGTACCGGCTGACCCCCTGGTTGGTAAATGTAGGCTTGCCCGAGTAAAGGGATCTCTGCCCGGGTCGACGTTGTGTATCTCCCCTACTCGTGGGAATCTCATGGATACCAATTTAAAAATACCTTTAAACACCGACGGGAATCTGTGCGATTCTCACACCACGGCCTTGTCAAGCCAAAGAAAAACTGACAACGACGCCTCGTCCTCAGGACTTGAGGCGTCCGCCGAGGGCCCGGCACAAATCGTGGAGGCCCAGAAGAAGAAGAGGAGGTCGCCTCGAAAGTCTCGGGGCAACGGCCTGAGCCACAAAAGGCGGCTGGAGGAGCGGCGAGCGCGCAGGGAGGCTGCCGCCGCTGAAGAGAAGAAGGACGGTAGACTCGCAGCAGAGCCGTCGACGGACGAGGGCGACAGCGATGTCGCAGAGCCGTCCGAAGATGAGGGCGGCGGGTCTACCGTCAGAATGGACGAGGGCGGTGATATTCCCGCAGGGCCGTCCAAAAACGACAGCGGGTCGGCTGGCGAAGGCCCCACTAGGTCGTCGGCGCGTCTAGCAGCAAAGACGCCGCCGGCGACCGCGACTAAGAAGGAGGAGGCCCTCCCCTCGCAGGTGCGAAAGCGCCCCCTGAGTAAGGGAGGCAGCTCGAGCGCCGAAACCGAGGGGAGCGTGGCCAACATGCCTCCACCCAAGATCCAGGCCTCCCGAAGAGGGCGAGGGACCTCGGCCATGGAAAGGGCGGCGGCGGTCGCTGTCCGCGCCGGCGAGGCCACGGATCTGCAGGCCGAAAATGTCCGCCTTAGAGGCGAGATGTCAGGCCTGCGGACCCGAAATCGGAACCTGGGCGACATGCTGGCGGAAATGCGTCGGGCAAACCGCCAGCTGTTGATAGACGTGGCCGACCTCAAGGCGCAGGTGGCGCTGTTTGTGTCACCCGCGACAGCCGCGCCATCGGCCAGGGCCGGCTACTCGGCGGCCGCTGCGGCGCCAAAGCCGCCTCGCGCTGCGGCGCCGACGACGTTGGGTGATGGCGTCTCCGTCACACCCGTCCCCGCGGCGAGGAAGACGCCTGCCGCCGCGAGGCGCGCGTCGCCGGCTGACGCTGGCGCGGTCGCCGCGGCGAAACTCCCTGTCCCGGTGGTGAGGTTGACGCCTCTCCCCGCGGACCGCTTGCCGCCAGCTAGCGCCCCTGCGGCGCCAAAGCCGCCAGGCGCCGCGGAGCGGGCCCCTGGAGAGGCTCAGCCGACCCCGACGCTGGAGGTGGGAGGCTTGTCGGACGAGGCCCTCGCCAAAATCATCAACGCAGTTGGCAAACTCGTTGATGCGCGTGTGGCCGTTCTGGAGGCAAGACTGCCTCCAGAACCACGTGTCCGGCCGCCTCTAGCCGCGGATAAGCGGCCGCATGTAGCACCAGCCCCCACCCCGCTGCCTTGTCAGGGTGGCCGCGTGGGGAGTTACGCCGCGGCCGCGGCCGGGCCTAAGCCCAAAGGCCCCGGCCCAGCTCCGAAGGGACCCGCCCTGAGGAGGAAGACGGCTCCGGCTCCTGCCGGACCGCTGAAGTCGCCCGCAACAACACCGCCGGCGACGACCAGCGAGGCTGCGACGAGGCCTTCCGCGTCTGGCACGACTGCCGTACCCGAACAGGGTTGGCAGGTAGCCGAACGCGACAGAAGGAGTCGCGGCCAAAGGAGGAGAGCGGAGGCCAAGCGCGCCGCTGAGGTCCCCGCTCCACAGGCAGGAGCCGGACAGAAGAAGAGGCCGCGCAAGGGGCTCAAGTCGCCGAAGACGGCCGCAGTGGTGATCACTGTGCTGCCCGAGGCGGCCGAGAAGGGCCTCAGCTACGAGGCCGTCTTGAGGAAGGCCCGGCGGGAGCTAGACGTCTCCGATATTGGAGGCGTCGAAGCCAGGACCCGCAAGGCCCGGACGGGGGCTCGAATTCTCGAGTTCCCAGGGGCCGAGGGCGCCAAGACGGCTGACAGCGTGGCCGAGAAGCTGAGAGGTTTGTTCGCCGAGGAGGGTGGCATCAAGATCGCCAGGCCCGTCAAGTGCGCCGAAATGCGCATTTCGGGTTTGGACGATTCGGTGACGGTGGAAGACATCCGGGAGGCTATTGCCTCGAAAACCGGGTGTCCCATAGACTCCGTCCGGGTCGGTGCCATTCGTCCCGGTCCGGGTGGCGTAGGTGCTGCCTGGGCGCAGTGCCCGGTGGAGTCGGTCAGGCAACTGGCCGGCTCAGGCAGGCTCCTCGTGGGCTGGAGCTCGGCGCGGGTAACCGTGCTTGAGCACCGGCCTGCGAGGTGCTACAAGTGCATGGCGGTCGGACACACTCGACCGACGTGCACTAATTGCTTCGACTGCGGCGGATTGTGTTTCCGCTGCGGTCAGACCGGGCACGTGGCGGCATCTTGCGCTGCCCCGCCCCACTGCCCCGCGTGTGCGGCGGGCAATAAGCCCGCCAAGCACCGCATGGGCTCTGGGGCGTGCAAACCTCCAGCTTCGGCCCCAAAGGCGCGGGGCGGCCCTACGACCACGGCCGCTCCCGCTCCTAGCGCGGTCCGATCGCCCGCTGGCGAGGAGGTCATGGATACAACCCGATAATGGGTACACCATCCATGCACCTCCTCCTGCAGGCCAACACCAACCACTCCGCCGGAGCGCAGGATCTCCTCCTGCAATCCATGGCGGAGTGGTCGATTGGTGCAGCCGTAGTCGCGGAACCGTACGCCGTGCCTGATCGCCCCAATTGGGTGGTCAGTCGAAACGGTACTGCGGCAATCGTCGTCTCAACGCAGCGGCACTTCCCGTCCTTGTCCCTTTTGGATAGGGGCGAGGAATTTGTCGCGGCGGAGTGGGGAGGGGTCACGCTCTACAGCGTATACCTCTCCCCCACTAGGAGGATGGACGATTTCGGGGCCTCACTCACCACCTTGGAGGCCTCGATACGGCGACTGGCACCGGGCCTCGTCCTGGTTCTGGGGGACTTTAACGCCAAATCCACGGCGTGGGGGTCCCCTGCGACGGACGACCGCGGGCGGGCGGTCAACGAGTGGGCGGCTTCACTGGGCCTCTGTGTTCTGAACAGAGGCTCGGTGAACACGTGTGTGCGGCGGCAGGGCGGGTCGATAGTGGACTTGTCGTTCGCTAGCCCCGCTGTCGCGCCACGGGTGAGGAACTGGAGTGTCCTGGAGGAGGCGGAGACCCTGTCAGACCACCGGTACATCCGGATGGAGGTCTCCCCCCGGGAACCCGGTAGGGGTCACAGGGCGGACGGAGCTCCCGCGTTTCCGCGGTGGGCTGTGGGTCGTCTTGACAGGGATCTACTGGCGGAGGCGGCCATTGTCAGCACGTGGCTGTCCTCACCACCCCCAGCGGACGGAGTGGACGCTGAGGCTGTCCGCATTCGCAGTGCGTTAACGCAGATCTGCGATGCGGCCATGCCCAGAGTGCGGCGGCGTCCGCCTCCGAGGCAGGGGGTCTACTGGTGGTCCCCAAGACTGGCGGACCTTCGTGCGGCGTGTATCAGTGCCCGAAGGTCCTACACCCGCAGCCGGCGGCGTCACCGCGACGTCGAGCGGGAGGGCCAGCTGTACGAGGCGTACCGCAGTGCGCGGACTGCCTTTCGGCTGGCCATCCGTGCCGCCAAGGGCGCGAGTTGGCAGGAGATGCTGGACGGTCTCGACCGTGACCCCTGGGGTCGCCCATATCGCGCGGCGCTGAACAAGCTTCGCGCGCGGGCCCCCCCCCTCACCGAGACCCTCCAGCCCGACTTCCTTTGTAGGGTGGTCGAGGAGCTGTTTCCACGGCAGTCGGAACACACGCCCCCGGTCATGGCTCCGCCAGATCAGGACCGGGAGGCCGACGACGACGAGAGTGTTCCGCCCGTGACGGAGTCGGAAGTGGGGGCGGCCGTGGCGAAGATTCGTTCCGCCACCACGGCCCCCGGCCCGGACGGAATTCCAGTCCGGGTGTTGACGTCGCTCCTCGAGCACTTCGAGCCTCGCCTCAGGCAGCTGTTCAACGCCTGTCTGACGTCTGGACGGTTCCCTGAGTGCTGGAAGGAAGGGAGGTTGGTTCTCCTGCCAAAGCCGGGACGGTCCCCGGATTTGCCGTCGGCCTACAGGCCCATCGTGCTCCTCGACGATGTGGGTAAGCTGCTGGAGCGTGTGCTCGCTGCCCGCATCGTCCGACACCTGGAGGAGGTGGGGCCCGATCTGTCGGACGCTCAGTATGGGTTTCGGAGGGGGCGTTCGACCATCGGGGCCCTATTACGCCTGAGGCAGGCGGCCGCGGAGGCCGTCGCCGGGAAGGGAGTGCTGTTGGCGGTGTCGTTGGACATCGCCAACGCATTCAATAGTCTGCCATTCGGCTGCATCAGGGAGGCGCTCCGGTTCCATGGAGTGCCCCTGTACCTCAGGCGGCTGGTGGCAGACTATTTGGAGGGCCGCAGTATCCTCTGCGCGGGTCCCGCAGGGGACATTGTGCGGACGCCCATGTCGTGCGGCGTTCCACAGGGGTCGGTTCTGGGGCCGACTCTGTGGGACATCGGGTACGACTGGGCGTTGAGAGGGAGTCTCCCCCCCGGGCTGAGCTTGGTGTGCTACGCTGACGACACGCTCGTCACAGCCCGGGGCAGGACACTCGAAGAGGCGGCGAGCCTGGCCACTCTCGGCACCGAGGAGATGGTCAGGCGGATCGAGGCGCTGGGGCTCAGGGTGGCCCTAAACAAGACGGAGGCCCTACTTTTCCATGGGCCCCGTGTGAGGCTGCCCATCGGCGCCTCGATAGTGGTAAACTCCATCCACATCAGCATCCAGGCCCATATGAGGTACTTGGGTCTGGTGCTCGACGGGCGATGGTGGTTCCGGGAGCATTTCCGACAGATTGCTCCCCGGCTTGTCGGCGCGGCGTCCGCCCTTTCTCGTCTCATGCCGAATGTGGGCGGACCCAGTTTTGAGGCCCGACGGCTGTATGCGGGGGTCATCCGCTCGATGGCCATGTACGGCGCACCCGTGTGGGCGAGGGCTCTGAACGCCCAGCTCAGGGCGGTTCTGTGGAGGCCACAGAGAGCCATGGCGGTCAGAGCCATTCGCGGGTACCGCACGGTGTCGACAGAGGCGGCGTGCCTGTTGGCCGGGACACCCCCGTGGGACCTAGAGGCGGAGATGCTCTCCGACCTCTACCGGCGGGTTATCACAGCGCGCGAGGAAGGTGGCTCCCCATCGTTGAGCGAGATAGCCACCTGGCGCGTGGATGCCCGCCGAGACGTCATCGCCCGTTGGGCTACGCGGCTGGAGAGGCCTAGGCACGGTGTGGAGACCGTTGAGGCCCTCCGGCCCGTACTGATAGAGTGGATGGAGCGGCGGCACGGAGTCCTCACCTTTCGGCTGGTGCAGGTATTGACGGGGCACGGGTGTTTCGGGTTGTACCTGCACAGGGTCGTGTATAGGGAGTGGACTCCGGCCTGCCACCACTGCAGGAGTGACGAGGACACGGCGCAACACACGCTGGAGGTGTGTCCGGGATGGGAGCGGCAGCGCCGTGACCTCGTCGCTGTCATCGGTGCCAACCTGACGCTGCCGGCCGTCGCGAGAGCGATGGTCGACAGCATCAGGAACTGGGACGCGGTCGCCGCCTTCTGCGAAGCTGTCATCTCGCAGAAGGAAGCGGCGGAACGGGCAAGGGAGGATTCCCGCGCCCCGGGCCGCCGCCAGCGGCCGGGGCGGCGCAGGCGCGAATACCTGCGCCTGATGCCGCCCTAACCGAGGCTTCGGGTGATCGGACCGGGGAATTGTCCGGTCACCCGACGTGAGGCCACCGCGTGAGGGCGACGCCCCGACGGCGAAATCTGTCGGGGCGTCGACGAGAGGAACCCGCGAGGGTGAACCGCCGGGCGGGCCACCGAAGTTAAAAATCGGGTCCCGGTGACCCGCTCGCACGGCGAAGAGAGAGGAGTTTTTACGGTGGGTCTATGGGGTCACGCGCCGCCTTTTCCGTCACCCCGGACCGATTTGGCGGGGCGAGACTAATCCATAGTCCACCAAAAAAAAAAAAAAAAAAAAAAAAAGAAGCACCTTGTGATATACGACATTTTTCTTCATGCGCGTTGAAAATTATCTAATTATTGATCTCTGAGATTTGCTCGACGATTTCGAATTGTCAACCGAGTCTGTCCGAGTTTCACGGGCTGCCTCGTTGTGTTCTTGTGATTGAGAAGCACGAAGTCGGGCCAAATTAACGCGGCGCTCACCACGTATCGTTCTTCGTCAGTGGTTTCATTCGGGATGTTTAGATCCTAATTGCGTAATGGCTTTGTACGGAAAGATTAGATCTTTTTGTTTCGACACAATGAGATTTATTATAATAATATTCGTAAAAACTTGAAGCACTCGCAACTCGCACTCACACACACGAACACAGCAATGCATCATAGGAAATGTTTCGCAACTATTTATCGCAGTATTTATAGCCTATATATTATATATTATTTGATAACATAAGAATCTAAACCGTAATTACCGATATTAACAGTATAAAACAAACAAGCAAACCAGGTAGTAGCTACCAACACTTACTTTACTCGCAGGTGTCATAAAAAACGACTAAGAGTTTAACATAGACCAGGATTAACTCCATATAAGCTACTTGGTCAATATTTACATTTACAAGAAATGTTGATGTCAGGCAGGTGGCCGGTCATAAAACTATTGCCAATAACTTTTGCATATATGTACCTACTATGAAAGAGGAGTACATATTGTGTCAACTACAATTAATTGTGATAAAAGCTGAATGATAACATGTACGATATAATGTACTCCATTTTACCAGAAAGTCACACATATCTTTTACACGTACGCTATGGACGCCATAATAAACCTGTAGAATTTACACAAACCAATCCTTTGTTACTCTCGAAAAAAGTAAATTCAGACGGTTTAAAACTCACACGGCGGTTTAAATAACACTCGACTCGTACCACCATTTTTTTTCGTTTTCGAAAGGGTAATGATATTTTTTTTTTACACATTCCTTTATACTATTTTTTATTGTTAGAAAATGCTTGGTTTATTTTACAAAAAAAAAACGTTTGCCTTTTATCGAGAATTTATGCTTAACTGATGCTATATTTATATGAGGATATGAACAATTGGTTGCAATTTGTGTCTGTATTATGTTAGGGCTTTGTCAAAATAAAAAATAAAACTATTTTTTTTTCTATTATTAATTGTGGTAAACGAGTAAGCGGCACATCTAACAGTAAGTCTTGCTAACTGCCACCTTTACAATACCAGAGATAAAACTAGGCCGCTGTCTATCAATAAAAAAAAACCTGCCAACAAATTTAGGCTGTCGAATCTCTCGCTCACCGAATAGAGCACAACAGCATATTGCCCCCTCCGGATTGGCTGCGGGCGTCTAGTACCAGTGCCCAGAGGGATGACGGTGGGTTATGGGGCCACGCGTTGCCTTTCCGTCCCCAGATGGAACGGACGGCATGTGTTTGGCCCATAGCCTGCCAAAAAAAAATTGTCACTGCGCAAACGTCGATTTTCTGCTAGGGTGTGATACTAGCCTGAATAGACCGGCCCGTGGCTACAGAAAGAGGACTGTCAACAGTGTAGCCCTACCACTATAATAATTTCCAGATTAATAATATACACCAAATTCAGATTAGCCATATCAATAATATTTTATATATTATACTAGCGGATCCGCCACACTTCGTTCCATCTAACTGTTAATGAATGAGATAAGCAGATTTCAATTAATTCAAAATTATTGAAAGTTATTTTTTTTAATTATAATAATACATACATACATACATACCATCACGCCATGTCCCTTGCAGGGTAGGTACCCTGGCAGGGTAGTGAAACTTTGGCAAACTATTTTTAAATCTATTTTACATACATCAACCAATAGCGTGTACTCTCTCTCTCTCTCTCTCTATCTCTCTAGTGCGGGGGAGATAGTGGGGATGCTACGAAGAGTCGCACAAAGAGGAGACCGAAGAACGTCTAATGTGTTCTATCTCATTCTCCCGCCGGCTGAATCCTATACATTTATGTATTTGTGTCTCTATGGACTTATTTTTTCGTTTCATCGGGTTTGAAATCACAACGATTCTAAAGAAGTTTCACTTCAAAAATTCAAATAGCTGAACCTAACGATCCAACACAATAGTCGAAATAAAAATAACGTTATTTTAAACCATTTATAATAATTCTCCGTGAACTAAAAGTTATCAGCAATACTTTTAATTATAATACCACCTGACAAATGCGGTTTTATAACCATATGTGTTGTTTAATCGATGTGGCGAACGTTATTGATTGATATGTTTAATACAAATTGAATAATAATTAAAATATAAGTTTTATGATGAAGAATATAATATTTCACTTTTGCACGCCTCATAAGTGAAGCGTTGAGGTCTTGCTCTATTCTCGACATATGAAAATCAAGCACTTTTCAAACATACAAATGATACAATCATTTTCTCACATTGCACTTATAGGATAATATGTATATGTATACATATGTCAAGAAAAAACATTCGTTTAAACGTATTTGATATTTTCAAAAAGCAATTATTTTGTTTAAAGTAAGAAAATAGTTGATTAAAAAAAATATTCGATGACGTCGGATAAAATATTTTTTGTATCTGGCAGGATCACGACCGTAAAAATGAATGTATCGAAGTTTTTCTTTTATTAAAAGCTTCATAATCGCAACGCGCTGTTTCCTTTCGAAAATGGCTTGGTAATTCTTTGTCGTTTAATTGCAATTAATAAAAAACTAAACTGCTTAGTCTTTAGTGTATGTATACTTTGTGAAAATTGGGTTCGTTTACATTTTTTTGTTCGTCCATTCAGACAGGCAAAGGAAATAAATCCCATTCAACCTATACAGCTATGTTTAGCTCTACGTCGACAATGGCACGAAATTTCAAAAGTACTTCTTTTCTTTCATTACAAGCTTATATTTAGTTTCACCTGTCCCGTTGTCTGTAATCAAATCTTGCAAGTTAAATTTGATCCACTTCCCGGTTTCCAATTGAGCTGAAATTTAGCATGCATATATAAATCGGATGACAATGCAATATTATTGTGACATAGAGCTGATCTGATGATAGAACTGGAAGCTGGCCATATGAACTCTGTAATTAAACGACGCAACCCTTTCGAGTTTGGGCTCATTTGATTTGTCTTAACGATTACTTTAATACTATATGGTAACCAAGGTCTGACGATGGACCTGGAAGCGAGCCAAAGAAACTTCGTAATTAAACGACGCAACCTCATAGAGTTTGGGCTCGTTTGATTCGTCTTGACGAGTACTTTGATAATATATGCTAACCAGGGTCTGACGATGGACCCGGAAGCTGGCCATAGGAACTCCGTAATTAAACGACGCAACCCCATCGAAATTGGGCTTATTTGATTCGTCTTGGCGAATAATTTGATACTATATGGAAACCAGGGTCTGACCATGGACCTGGAAGCTAGCCATAGGAACTCCATAAGTAAACGACGCAACCTCATCAAGTTTAGACTCGTTTGATTTGTCTTGTCGAGTACTTTGAGACTATATGGTAACTAGGGTCTGACGACGGACTTAGAAGCTGGCCATAGGAACTCCGTAATTAAACGACGCAACCCCATCGAAATTGGGCTTATTTAATTCGTCTTGGCGAGTACTTTAATACTATATGGAAACCAGGGTCTGATCATGGACCTGGAAGCTAGCCATAGGAACTCCGTAATTAAACGACGCAACCTCATTAAGTTTAGACTCGTTTGATTTGTCTTGTCGAGTACTTTGATACTATATGGTAACTAGGGTCTGACGATGAACTTAGAAGCTGGCCATAGGAACTCCGTAATTAAACGACGCAACCCCATCGAAATTGGGCTTATTTCATTTATCTTGGCGAGTACTTTAATACTATATGGAAACCAGGGTCTGATCATGGACCTGGAAGCTAGCCATAGGAACTCCGTAATTAAACTACGCAATTTTATCGAGTTTAGGCTCGTTAGATGTGTCTTGTCGAGTACTTTGATACTATATGTTAACTAGGTTCTGACGATCGCCCTGGAAGCGGGCCATAGGAATTCCGTAATTAAACGACGCAACTCCATCGAGTTTGGACTTGTTTGATTCGTCTTGACGAGTACTTTGATACTATATGGTAACCAGGGTCTGATGTTGGACCTGGAAGCTGGCCATAGGAAAAAGAAGGTGCTAAAGGTGTTAAATGTTCTAAATCGTAACATCCAAATGTAACGCTTTTATTTATAAAATTGGGACTGTGATAGAAACGGGAAGATTCAATAATTATGGTGTAAAGTTTTAGTGTTAAAAATATATAATTATGTACGGTATTGAATTATTTTGTAGTAGACGAAGAAGCTTAATTATCGTTAAAGGTTACAATGAACTTATAAAGAATTATATGTCTTATTAGAGTTAATTTATTTTTAACTTTTTATTTTATTTTATTAGCAAATAATAAAAGCTTGTTTTAAAAAAAAAGGATTTTTCTTTAATTTGATTTTTATATCTGGCATTGACTAATAGTAAATGATAAATAATATAAAAAATATGAGGCGTGCACTTTTGGATTTTCCAAATTATTTATTTTGTCCGTGGGTATCGTAAGAGAGGACTAATGGATATTATATCCATATATATAATATATATATATATATATATATATATATATATATATATATATATATATATATATATATATATATATATATATGCTGTGTGGCAGCGGCTACGAATACTCCCAACCCTTACTTTGCTGGTGGATATCGTAAAAGACGACTAAGAGCTTTATAACAACCTGGGCCAATTACAGCTGATGCCGTTTGGTTAACAATTACATTCCCAAGGAGGGTTGACGTCTGGCAGGCGGCCGGTCATAAAAATATTGCCAATAAGATTTACGAAAGAAGAGCACATATTGGATCGACCCCAAGTAATTGGGACAGGAGTAGGAGAATGATGAATGATATATAAAATATTATAATAAGTTGTTACAATAAGCTAAAATCTTGTAATAAACAAAGCCACCTAAACAGATTATTTCACATTTACTGTTCAAAGGCTCTCCTCGTTACGAGCTATTTAAAACACTCGTAGAGAGACGAGTTTTAGTATAAATTGCAATAATCCGCTAAATTAGTTTTATTGCAATCATTAGTGTTTGCTTCAAAACATTTTGATTCGACCTTTTTGTTAGTTTTTAAACTCTGACTCTTTCGTCATTTCTTTGTAGATTTATATCTGAACGGGTAAGTAGAGTTGTATACTACCTAATTTTTAGTCTTTTTCTTTTGACGGGCTGCGGTCTGGTAAGAGTGCACGATATATATCGATATTTCATAAAATATCGACATATCGAATACGATATATCGCTTCCACCCGATATTATCGAATAATCTAGTATCAATATATACTATCGATACATTTCATTCGAATAACTAAATATCGTAAAATTTAAAAACATACTTTTGAGTAAAATAACTAGAGTAAAAATAAAACGTAAAACACCGAATCATTAAATAACTAGCCTTAGCAATAAATAACATTACCGTTACTACACTACATAGTGCACAAATAACCCTCACCCACAATGTATATTCGTCTCAACAGCCAAAGAGCAAACTTTATCAAATATTTAATATTATAGATTAGCTAAATTCAAAAAATACATTTTTTTTCGAGATATCGAAGATGTCGATACAATTCTACGATTTTTTTATTTATTTTTTTGTTTGTTTTTAGCTGTTAGCCGGAGATGGCTTTGACAGCTTTACGCAAACCATGGGTGAGCGCTGAGGGCTCTCAACCCGATTGAGGTAAGCTAAGCGACATCGCCCAAGGGCTCCCCCTGTGGGGAACGGACCTCGGCTTGGGGCGTCGCTGGTGGCAAAGTGGGCGTGCCCACGTTTGGATTTATGATTTTTGCGCGTCGCGATTTCGCACTTCGACGGCGAGGACGAAACCGCGGTTATTTATGTGTAATGGCCTCGCGGGCCGTGTAAGCTCTTAATTGAGCGAGTGTGATATCGTCGTCGTCATCGTCGATGACGTGCCGCGGACGTCAGATTTTTGAATTACAAGAGGGCGTGTAGGAAGCCGCCCCAACCACTAGTGGGTTGAGGTGTTTCATGGCAGAGTCAAAGTAGCTCTGGGAGCACAGTTTCCTAAATTGCCTGATGGTCGGTAGTTCGAGGTCGTACATGAAGATCGACGTTTCGTATGAACCACGGTGCTCCCGTAGCTCGGCGCATGAACCCATTTTGAAGTGTTTGTAGTCTGTGGATCCTGTGTGCCTTAACATGCGCGAATACTACGCTAGCATAGGTCATGATTGGCCATATGCAAGCGGTGTATAATCGGACCTTGCTGCTCAAGGTTAATTTAGACCTAGCATTTATTAAACTATGGAGGCGTCCCATCACGAAAGCCGCACGTGCGTGGACTTTCGTTATGTGAGGGGTGAAGCTGAGTCGGTCGTCAAGGGTTACACCTAGATATTTGGCTTGCCTGCTCCAAGTAACAGGCTTGTTAAACATTTTAAGGGGCGGAATGCTATCGATAGAGTAGGTACGGGCATTTCGACGTATGAACCCCCCTGACTCTTATCGGGGTTGATTTCTATTCTCCACTTCCTAAACCAATTGGCTAGGGCGTTAACCGCTGTTTGGAGAGTCTTTGCTACTGTTGTCGGGATCTTACGTGCACAGAAAAGTGCGGTGTTGTCAGCGTAAAGCGCTTTATGAACTCTATTAAATTTGGGCAAATTGCTAGCGTATAGCGTAAATAAAAAGGGGAGAGGACCGAGCCCTGTGGGACACCGGCCTTGATAGGGTGGGAGGTAGACAACGACCCTTCCACCCTGTAGCGAAAGCTGCGCTGACTTAAGTAGTCATAAATGATTAAAATTAGATAGTCGGGGATCTTAAGACGATAAAGTTTGTAAATGAGGCCCTCGTGCCACACTTTATCGAATGCTTTCGCTACATCTAGGAAAATAACAGCCGTGGATCTGTTCATAATGGACTGACCACTTAGGTATTTTACTACTCTGTGAACTTGCTGCACACAACTGTGCCCAGCACGAAAGCCAAATTGCGCGTCTGGGATGAGGTTGTTAGACTCGGCGAATGTTCTTAGTCTACTGAGGACTATACGTTCGTAAATTTTGCCTAACCCTCTCAGTAGACTTATCGGGCGGTAACTATTTGACATTTCTACGATATTTCGCAAAGTATCGATAGAACACTACGATATATTATATCGAAAAAAATATCGATGTTTTTTTTGCATGAACATCTCTACAGTCCGGGCTTATGCGTGTGATGATAGACTAAGAAACCACTTCACCAAACCTATCTTGCCAGTGATATAAAATACATTTAACATCTATGCAAGAGATATCTCATATTTTCATATAAAGTTCGAATGAAAAATATATTTGAAATTAAATCGCATAACTCTAGTTTTATTAAAATACTTTGCCGAAAGTATTTTAATATGCCAAAATTATGGAAATATATTATTATGTTCTAATTATATTTGGATTGTAACTATATACATAAAATGATCGGATAATAATGCTAATAACTACATAGATTTCCGTAATGTAATTTTATATTTCCTTTGTAAAAACAAATAAAGATCTTTTCTTTCTTTCTTTCTTAGATAGTGCAATAGTCTCCATAAAACTGGCTGAGCCCAGCTCTGACGCTGCAAAACAACTTTTTAAGTATATGAGTCAACTATAGATAACAGACCCAATTTTCTCTTTTATAGTAGCTTCGACTTATAATTATTGTATTTTTATATTACCTTTGTATATACAATGGGACTGACATATTTTTTAATAAAAGTCCCGAAAAAAATTAGATTACAAAAAAAAAATGTTTTTGCTGGATAATATACTTATCATAAAAATAACTTGCTTCATCGCAAGGATAATGAGACAGTATTCAATATTAAAATAAAATAAAACACCAAACAAAACAAAAAAAAAATATTTAAAAAGTTAATATTGATAATAAAATAACCAATTTTAATATCGAAATGAACCAAAAATCAACTACGCTCAAAAACATTCAGCTTTTAAAACAATTATGTCGACCGCGGCCGTCGCTCGTCATATTTAATTTGTAAAGTTTACATAATATTTTCATAGTTGGTACATGAAATTTGTCAATCTGAGGCCCCCTCCGGTCTTTTGACCCCTGCCCTTTGACCTTTAGTCATTAATAAACGATTTCAGTATTACGAAAGGGCATCATATTAGATGCTTAAAATAAACTATACCTATCTGGGCTATAATTTAAAAACATTGAGTTATATAAAAAATATTAGTCTACCATTTGTCAAATATTCTTAATTAATTATTATAAATATTTTCTGGTGGTGATATAATACAATTCATAGCCACATATTTTCATCCGTTTTCATCCATGGGACCAAATGACGACCTAGAAATAGGGTTTTTGAAGATCACCCAAGAGTAAGATAGGGGTGGTGAATTGTATGCTTACTCCGTCACCACACGGATAAAAAATAATAATTAATTTTAAATTACAAAAAATAATAATAATTCAAAATGTTCATATTAAAGTAATATCAGGAAATATCATATTGTTTGGTAACGTACCAAAATGACACTGTAACTGCTTTTTTCTCGGAGTCGTAAAAGCTGGCTAAGAGAAGAAGAATGGGTAGAAACACTATCCTGAGTTACATATAAGTGTAATTAGTATAAAATTATTCCCTATTCCTTCCATAGGAAGCCTAAATTCAACAGCGCATATCGATAAACTTATAGACAGTAAAATCCCGCCAAAATCCACAGGTGAAAATATTAATATGAATTAATCATTAATATAACGACATACAGACATTGTATTAATATGATGGCGTAGTGGTTAAGATACCACACTATCGTACCAAGTGTCGCAGGTACGATTTCCTCGCAGAACGATACTTTGTACGATCCGCAGGTTGTTATTTTGAGTCTGGGTGTAATTTGTATTAGTTAATTTTGTTTGTAAAGTCCTCCTTACAAAGATTTTCATCGGTATTTCTTCGATAAATCCATCAGCCCATAAACGTCCACTGTTGGACATAGGCCTCCCCACGAGAATGCCATTCGCAACGGTTCTTCGATGAAAATGACTACATATTTCGTATATTTTCAAGTAATTGAAAAAAGAGCAGGAGAATGAGTGAAGAAGATCCTATTCTAGCAATGAGAATTATATGAGCTGAGCCGAATCTAAAAACTATGCAGTGATTGATAGAGATAGTTTTACAAGTAGGATCCCTAATTATTCTAAACAGTTAGAACTCTGAAGTTAAAATAAATGTTTTAGTAACTTTTATTGATTCAATTGACTTGACTGCACAGATGGCGTAGTGGTTAAGATACCGACCTTCCGTGCCAGTGCCGTGGGTTCGATTCCCACGCAGGACAATACTTTGTGCGATCCACAAAGTATTGTTCTGAGTCTGGGTGTAATTTGTCTGCGTTAATTACATGTTTGTAAAGTCCCCCGCGATACAAGGATTATTTTCCTTAGTGCAGGGAGGTGTCTTTAAAAAAAAAAAAAAAAAAATATAGAGTTTTTGGCGGGAATCTAAAACGTTATGTGGTGCTCTTGTATTATATTCGATATCTTAGTGTTTTAACGTGTTATGTTAGATAATTTTGATGGCATTTTATGTAATGTGATGTGACGGAATTGCTGAGATGTAGTGAATATCATATAAAAGTGCTTTACAACGTTTTCGTTTTTCATCAAAATTCTCACAAGATACCATTAACAGTGTGGCCATAGCACTGTTGATGGCGACAATTTGAAAAAAGGGGGTATTCCGTCGGGCCGGCCACTGACGACCAGTTCACCCTGCTTCGGTGGCCGATCTAACGACGAAGGCGAGGTTCACGGGTGGTGCGAGGACTGCGCCGACCGTAACCCACACCAAAAAAAAAAGGCATTGCTTTTATTGGTAATATCAAGGTTGGACTGTCGTATGTACTCAGATCATGGGTTTGATATCTGGACTTGTGACTATTAGATAAGATTTTTTTTATGATTCGTAATGGAATTAATTGTGTTTATATTAATGTAGATTTACACTAGATTTTTTTTATAAAGGCGGGTTTTATGCTTCTGTTACTCCTTTGCGTATTAATTATATATAATTCTTCGTGTATTAACTGAATAAGAATACAATTCACTATCAATTCTCTTGAATACGGATGTCGGAAAAGATGATTAAGTGATATGTATTAGCTGTGTGGTAGCGCTACGAATACTACCAACCCTTACTTTGTGGAGTGGATGTCTTAAAAGATGACTAAGAGCTTTATAACAGATCTAGGCCATCTCCATCTGCTGATGTTTGGTGAACAATTACATTCCCAAGGAGGGTTGACGTATAGTAGTCGTAAAACCATTGCCAATATTTTTTACAATATGTACTATGAAAGAAGAGTAAGTATTGTATGAACCCCCAGTAATTGGGATAAGAGTAGGAGAATGATGATATTGCATTGTTGTAAAACAAGGAATACTAGAAATATAACCGTATCCTAACACGTCTTACCAGCATGGTATAGTAGATCTTTCCCACCAGGTTCTTTCCTACCAGGACGTACGAGTCCAATAAGGAGACGTATATTGGTTGTATTGTTGTCAAAACATTATGAAAGCGGAAAGATCGTATAGCTGACTCTTATTCTGATGATGTCAAGGGAGTCACTGCTCCCACTCTACCCGACACATTATTTACTTCCACTACTTTTCCTTACACAAAAATATTTTGTTAAACGGCATTTGATGACTTGGTATTAAAAGTTAAAAGGTTTTTAATTTAATATTTTCTAACAAAATTTAACATTTGTTTCCGCCCGGGATCGAACCGGGGGCCTTGTGCGTGTGAAGCACACGTGATAACCGCTACACTACGGAAACTTGAACACTCAAAACGAAATTAAGAAGCCCGTTTATTACGGCTACCATTTAATTCACACGTTGTTACAGTAAAAGTGAAAGTACATGTTGAAGGTTGAAAGACATTAATATGAGACCAGCTCATTCATATTCACCAAACTAGTTATTATTTTAATTTAAGAAATAGGTTTCTATATAAGAAGCTTCCGTGTGGTGACGAAGTAAGAATACAGTTCACAACCCCCTATCTTACCCGTGCTGATCGTAAAAGACGATTAAAGGATATAATATGCATATATCATCTGTGCAAGAGAAGGAAAACTTGATATAAAACCCTATACCAACACGTCTGACCAGCGCGCTATAGTAGGTCAATCTCCCTCCCATTATGGAGGAGGCCCAAGCTCAAAGTGGGACATATGTGGGCTGAGATGATGATGATGTTGATAAGAAGCTACTTTATTTGCCGTGACGTATCAAGAACACAATTTACAACCCCCTATTATGTCCGTAGGTATCGTAAAAGATGTCTCTTATAATAACCTTATATTTACCACGTCCAACCAAACAAACCCTTATATCAACTTTCGTCTTCTCCCGTATCGTCTGCTCCCAAACTTGTCTCTAGGTATCATAAAATAAAACTAAGTCATATAATATGCATACAACAGAGTAGAGCAAGAGAAGGCAAAGTCAGCAGATATGCAAGAAAAAATATAAAGCTTTATACCAACCCGTTGGCTAAGCGTAGTACAATAGATAATTTTTTCTCCAATCGTGAATGAAACTCAAGGCCAGCAATCCCACTGTTACTATAAGTTGAGATGAGGAATATATCCAGGATATATCGATTGATATTACAAACATACGATCAATAAATTCATACTGAGAATAATGATTTATATGTAAGAATATATTGTCTACGCGTCTACGCGTGAATGTGAGCAAAACCAAAATATTGGTCTTTGAAAGAGATGAAGCCAGAACAGATGTAAGAGTAACAATAGGTAATGATGTACTAGAGCAAGTGGATGAATTTGTATATCTTGGATGTGGATTTAGCCGAGATGGAAGGTACACCACTGATATAGAGCGAAGAGTGAATGCGGGAAATAGAGTGAACGGAGCGTTGGGGCAACTTCTCGGCAGCCACCACCTCAGCCAGAAGGCACGTGTAGCAATACATAACGCAGTGCTTGTCCCAACATTACTGTATGGAAGCGAGAGTTGGGTATGTAGAAAAGAGTACGAAAGTAAAATTAATGCGGTCGAAATGCGATCTCTTCGGAAAATCTGTGGAGTTAGGCTAACCGACCGCATTCGTAACGACGACGTAAGAGAGCGAGTAGGTATGAAAGAGAGTATTGGTGTAAAGATGCGAAAGGGAATGCTGCGATGGTTCGGACATGTGGAAAGAATGCCGAACGAATGTCTGGTTAAGAAGATATACAATTCGAAAGTGGAAGGATGTAGGTACCGAGGGAGACCGAGACTAACCTACCAAGACCAGATCGGTCAGGTACTGAAGGAAGGTGGAGTCAAGAGTCTCCGAAACCGGCGAGCGTGTATGAAGAGAATTATGAATGTTGAAGAAGCGAGTGAAGTATGCAGAAATAGAGCTCTCTGGCACTCTGTTCTCTCTGCCTACCCTGCAAGGGATATGGCGTGATGATATGTATGTATTTATGTGTAATATATTGTCCTGTATCGGAATCATACCGACATACTCGGAGCATGGGATCACTTATGCCAGTACAATATTCATGCAGCCCTATTAAGCTCAAGATATACGAGATATATCTAATATTAAGCTCAGTATATAATATTAAGTGTTTATATTTCAAGTCTACGTATTTGCTAATTGTGTTAAATTCATGTTTAGTTTTGTGGTTTCATGCCATATTGATGAGGTATCATCAAAGTTAGCTTGTCTCTGTCCACTGTAGGATGGTAGTCTTTTCTACATATGAGGGTATGATTATCACCACGCTTGAGACAGGTCGGCGTAATAAGGGGTTACGCCTTACACAAAATAGATCTGCTATCCAGTCTCGTGGTGAAGTTTTTAGCCGATTTTAACGAGTGCAGGTGGCAATAACTGCATTTTTATCCTGTTACCACACGGGGAAGAAGAAATAAGAAAACATAAGTACACACATATTTTGCTATAAAATCTTTAGTCCAATCCTAACTGGTCACAGATTCAAATACCGAGGTGATAATTAGCGAAGAAATTGATCAAAAATCAAGGTAATATGCAGAAAATCTTTTGTTTTAAGTCCATAATTCGAAACGAAGACTTTATGTCGGTATGTTGTTCATAATAAGCGACTAATCGTGTCGTCCTAGTGATTTATGCATATGAAATGCTTTGTCCTGAATGACTGACTGACTGATGAATCAACGCACAAAATTTAAACTTAATATCTTGTATATTTTTATTTTTCCGTGTGGATACGGAGTAAGAATACAAATCACCACCCCCTATCTTACCCGTGAGTGATCGTACGAGACGACTAAGGGATATAAAAAGGGATATAACTTCTATGCAAGAGAAGGAAAACTCGAAACAAAACCCTATACCAACACGTCTGACCAGCGTGTTAGAGTAGGTCAATTACCCTCCCATTATGGAGAAGGCCCGAGTCCAACAGTGGGACATGTATGGGCTGAGATGATGATAATGATCTTGTATATTATAACAAAATTAATAACGTAAAAAAAGCAATTAAAAATCCTATTAGAACGATTTTCTACTTCTGCGCAAACGAAGTCGTGAGTAAAAGCTAGTGTTATTATATAATTTGAACATTAAGCTACCAACATTATTAAAAATAAATTATAAATTAAGTATTATCTAAACCAACTGAAAACTCAAATGAACACGTACAAATTTCTTAATTAAAATCTGTTCAAATCTTTAGAAAGAATTAATTCACGTATATGCCAACAAAAGAATTATTTACGAAGATATAACAGACTGAAACTCACCGTAGACAAATTACACAATAAATCCACAGGCATTCTACATTCATTTCATCTAAGGATACCAACAAACGAAAGCTCAAAGTAAACCGACTCGTTCTGATATTAATACAAATGCTCGAGATTACCAAAAACAGCTTGCAGCAAGCCTTTCTCAGCCTACGAAACAGTCCGCCATTATTTGAGAAGCAACTTAATGAGTCCTTTTGATGTCTTCTCCCTTTTGTTTGAGTTTTCCCAAGTAGACGTCAGAATTAACTGCGTGCCGTCGCCCGGTAATTACCAATAAGAACCTACCCCCCACTTCCATCCGAGCCCCTGCCAATTACTACTGGTTTGGAAATACAGTTAAATGTACTTTATTGAAAGTACAATTTCAGTTTCGAATGATGGAGTTATAACTTTGAAGGAATTATAACTTTTTAAATTTTGAAGCATGTCTTGTTGTCTTCGTTGACACTGAATTTAAGATACGTTCTATTTATATAGCTGTGGTAGCAAGATATAAATACAATGTGTCATCACCCCTTAATTTCTCATGGACATCTTATAAAACAGCTAAGTAAGAATCATGGTAATGAATAGCTGCGATTTTCTGGGAGATTTGTAAAACCAAGAGCAATAGTCTTTCCGATTCTAAAGCGTTGCATATTTGACTTTTATGTAGAACCCTAAATCATACATACTGGTAGCTGATGAATGAATGGATAGATGAAGTTTTATAGTTATAAAATGATTTGCATTTTATAACTATAAAACTTCACATTTTTATTGACTCCAATAAAAATGCGAAGAATGTTACCAAAGTTGACTATCACCGCTTTTTGTGTGGTGACGGAGAAAGAATACAATTCACCCGATTTTTTTTTTTGTAATATTCTATTTTTTTGAGAGATTGAACTGGTTTTTAAATAATAACTTAAACAAAAAATATTTAATGAGATAATAAGAAGAATAACAAAAATAAAAAACAAATAAGAAAAAAAGAAAGATACCAAGTTTGAAACCAGGGCTATTTTGATTAAGAGACTGCTCGTTTTCTAAACTGAGCTATATTTACTCTCGATGTTTACTTTCATATCTTAATTACATTTTTTTAATTACCTGAAAACACTTTTAGCACTGCTTAGTTTTGAGTAATAATTTCGTTAAAAAATTAAAATAAAAAAAAATATTTCTTTTTTATCTATTGACACTTTCACTTCTGCATTCATTACTGGATCGGGTTCAATTAAAATTTACTTTGCACATCTATCAAATTTCTTTTTCCCTTATTAAACTTCAGTTGTATTACTTTTAAGATCTTTACAATAACCTTTATAAATATCTTATATCTACTCGTTGACTATGAGTTTGAAAAGTATTTGAAAAGTCAGGATATTTAAAAGTAATGTAAGAAATAAAATCCATAAAGCTAAGATTTCATATGTAATACTTGTGTAAATATAATAAATAAATTATAAAAACATTTGTTATTTTTTATTAATTACAAAAATACACTTGAAAAGTTCGATATACACCTAAATCAAGATAAAATGACAATACGTGGAATCCGCTACCAAATTGGGTCACACTAACTTCCCATTAGCGCACAAACTAAATAAAACCAATCTAAAACTAGAAGCCAACAGAATCCATCAGCTTTACCACATCTCGGAACAATTAAAATCGGATCCCGCCGAATGGGTAAGTCAAGCGTAAGGCACTAAGCTTAAGATAATTGGCCGAGATTGTCTCCGCCCTAAGCTATTGCCAAACTTTAAAGAATTGAGTACAGTTATCTCAGTTCAGAATTGGTACGGGTTAATGTGGGTAGGCGTCAGTTAAACTTGGTGATCCTTTCTGCCGTTTGTTAGTGACGCTGCTAATGCCAGCAATGTTTTTACTGCTGAATCAACTGAATTGGATTCATATTAAAACGAATTAGGTGCTCTGATAAATGGATTAAGTATTTTGGAGTTGGATGATACAATTTGAAAATATATTATGGCAATTATCAGGCGAATGATATTTAAATTAAAAAGTTATAGCCTTAGTCGCTGCAATCTAAATGCCTTGTGAATTTTAATATCCAATTGCACTAATTTTAAAATCTTTCATCGTCATCCTTCTCCAAAATGTACCTACTATATCATGCTTTTTTCTTTATCGTACATAAATTTAATATGCATATTATATTCCTTAGTTGTTTTTTTTTATAACAGCCACAGTTATGACAAGGGTTAATAAACCCTAGATGGTAAACTAAAGGTTGATAAAAGTGAATAATAATCTTACTCCTTCATCACACAGAAAAAGCCATATTTAAAAAAAATGCTTTAAAAATATAAATAAATATATATTAAACAAAAAGTATAGTACTACAATTACAGTACCATAAGGTCACTCGTAGTTAAAGAAATTTCATTTCCAGAAGACCTTGAAAGAGTAGGCACGCGTCCGGAGCACGTCTTTTTAACAATAAATTTAACCTGCAGACAACTGATAAGAAGTATATTGATGCTCCACAGTGTTGACTGATTCCTTCACGATGTAGCCATTTTTTATGTAAATATCAAATTATAATGTTTGCTATTGAGGAAATGGAACAATATTTTCAGTTCTCGTTTGTTGCGGTGGATTCAGCGTTAAACATCTATAAATATTTTGACAACATCCGCATATGTTTCAGCTTCTTGGTCATATTTATTGGCAGTTTTGTTATTTTTTATGATGTTGAAATATATTTTTATATGTTATAGAAAAATATTATTTTGAAATAGAGGAAAATAATTCTAGGTAAGCATAATGATCTGTGATATATACACGAGTATTTGATAAAAACTATTTCCACGGATTACGACATTTGAAAAAAAAACTATTCCTACGGATTACATTTGAATAAAACCTATTTCTACCAATTCTAACGCATTTATGTTTGATTTTCTATTTCACATGTTTTGAACATTTTACAGCGTTCATAGTCACGAGGAGAATGAGGCCCATAAAAATAGTTTTAATTAAAAAATGCAAGGTAAAATTTATAGCCATTTTACATCAAATTATTAATAAATAATTATACGTAGAGAAATAATAATAAATAATCTTTTAGGATTTCCTTTTGGGTGTTTTCTATTACGTTCAATTTGCAATTGGACGTGAAGGTGCACAAGAGCCGTTGATTTTTAGACTAAACTAAGCTGATAAACAACTCTATCTTTGCATACTTCACTCGCTTCCTCAACATTCATAATTCTCTTCAAACACGCTCGCCGGTTTCGGAGACTCTTGACTCCACCTTCCTTCAGTGAAAAAAAAATGGTATTCCTAATTGTATAATTATTCATATATTGGTTTGTTTCAAATTAATAATGTTAGGCCTGCACTGCTAATAGTTTTCTATCTATAGCCACGGGTCAGTCCATCCGGGGTAGTATCACACTCTAGAAGAAAATCGATGTCTAAGCAGTAACAGTGTGCTGTTACGCTTCGCTCAGTGAGCAAAGGAGCCAGAAATCCAACTTATTGGGTGGGTTATGGTTGGTAGGCCTTACTCGTTTACCACCATAAGCAATATAAAAAAGTAATAAAACAGTATTGCTTATAATAGAAACAATTTGTTCTCTATTTTATTTTTAAACAGCTACTGAGAAAAAGGAAAGTTATTACATTTTTAACCGACGAAAAAAAACGGAGGAGTTTCTCAAGTCGTACGCGTATATTTTTTTGTTATGTATAACCACGCACAACTTTTCATAGAGTAGTCTGATTTTAATAATTCTCTTTTTATTGGAAAGTATATACCCCGAGGTAGGTCCGGTATTAGTCGGAGGTAATTTAGTGATCATTGATTGTTTGGCACCGACTCAAAATTTCTAAGGTTAAATTAGTTTTACAACTTAGTTATTAAGGTCAATGAAGACAAAGCTTTTTATTTTTTACTTTTCAGTTTTTTCAGCGGTTTAATGTTTTTGTTAAAAAGTTTTTATTAAACAATAGCTATTGAAGGAAATGAATGTCATTACACTTTAATAGTCATGATTATATAATGAAAAATTCAAGGTCCAAATAGTTTCATTATATTCTATTTCTTAGCCTATATACGTTCTAAAACTGTCGCCAGACCTCCCTCACAAAGGGAGAAATATTAAACTACTGTATAACGCTGATCAGACGGCTTGACATAGAGTTTTATGGTGAATTACCTTCATTTGTCTTCATTTTATCTGCATATAGCATTCATTATGTAGTATGGACGTTATTTTAACTGAAAAGTTGAAGACAATTTTTTGCCTATTTTTTTATTCCTATACATACATCAGCACTACGTTACAGCCCCTTTAGAGTTCAATTTTGTAAAATCCACCAGATTCGTTACAATAGAAACTATTGTATTGCTGAGATCTCTTATATCTATACTAATATTATAAAGCTGAAGAGTTTGTTTGTTTGTTTGTTTAAACGCGCTAATCTCAGGAACTACCGCTCCGATTTGAAAATTTTTTTCTGTGTTAGATAGCTCATTTATCGAGGAAGGCTATAGGCTATATATCATCACGCTAAAACTAATAGGAGCAGAGCAACAATGAAGAATGTTTCAAAATTGGGTTTTTGTTTCCTTTTGAGAGCTTCCGCTGCGTAAACGGTTAAAGTGGCGCGAAAATTATGTACTACATAATTGTTCCCCTTTCAAAGTTCTAAATAAAAGTCCGCGAGAGCATATGTCTATCTTTTAAGATTGGTTCACTATAACCCTTTTTATGCTAATCAAATTTGTTTTAAAATAATGTGATATTTTCGAAGGTATTTTTATAAACATAATATTAATCCTTATCCAAATAAATGAGTTATTCATCACAAGTATCTAATTTAAAACAAAATTGCCCTTTACATTATTTGATTTCAGTACATATCTTAGGAAATATCGCAGTTTATAACATCGCAGCAAAATAATGATCAAGTACTGGGCGCGCATTTACAATAAAAATACTGGGTCTTATAATCTTAAATTAAAAAAAAAACTCAAACTAATGTTATTTCAAAGTACTTCTGCACACACTATATTTTTAGTTTTGTTTTCGTCTCATGACCTTCCGACGACTTTACACATCCTAAATAATAATAATAAGTATAGGAAGTATTAGCGCCTGCCCTCATGTAGGTATGGCCGTGAAAGTTAGATTTGGCGGGGAAGACATGAAAGTAGAATAAATGCTTTAGAGCTGGCAGCTCTTCGTAACGTGTGTGATATAAGTATGAAAGATAAAATTAGGTAGGTGTAATGTTATATAAGAGCGCTGGTATGCTGAGGTGGGTTGGACACAAAGTGGAAGAAAGAATAAGTGGGCAGAGGTTGACGAAGCAAACATATAAAGCAATCGTGAATGAGACGAATACAAGGGGAAGACCACGTCATACTTTTTTGGACCAAATTGGAGATTTGTTCATGAGAGGTCATCATCTTCATCATCATTCTCCTACTCTTATCCCAATTATTTGGGATCGATACAATAAGTACTTTTCATTCATAGTACATATTATAAAAGTTGTTGGCAATAGTTTTATGACCAGCCACCTGCCAGACGTCAACCCTCCTTGGGAATGTAATTGTTGACCAAACGGCATCAGATGGAGTTGGCCCAGGTCGTTATAAGGCCCTTAGTCGTCTTTTATGACATCCACGAGCAAAGTGAGGATTGGTAGTATTCGTAGCCGCTACCACACAGCGAGGTCATACACATTAAAAGTATGCGTAATCGGAAATAGGCTTAAGTGTATGTATGTATGTATCTATAAAAAGTATCGATAAGACCCAATACTTTTACTTAACGTTTAATGTTCTACTCTTACTAATAAAAGCGTTATGTAGCTACCTAAATCATATTTAACGTATGTATTATATTATTTTAAAATATTTCCACCTTTTACGTAAACGAGTTCGCGAGTTGAAGTTAACGTTAGCCCAAAGTAACCATTCCACGCGGACGAAGTCGCGGGCGGAAGCTAGTATATATACAGAGTGGAGACGTCAATACGACAATAAATGAAAACACCGTCAATACTAGTGTATAGGAGTATTTTGAAACTATTAAAAAAGTCCTCGCATGCATATTTAAATAACAATTTTTTCAAACAAACTTTATATGATAAATATTGAAACAAAATAGAACACCGTTTGTAAATATTAGTTCACTAACCTGTGGTCGGCAAGCGGCGAGTGACCTTGTGGTATCATATGTTACAACTTCGAAACGTAGGTAAATACATACATACACTTAATGTTTGGGCGCTATTCATTCTCACATTAAAATAATCACGATAACTTTAATAATTCACTTGGTCGTTAAACTTTTAAATTTTCGATATGTGCGCCATGGACCCGAACGCACAAATTATATCGTCTTAAAATATTATTTCGAACTCTTGTTAACAGGTCGCCATTGACGGCGATGTATTTTAACTTGTCGAAAGATCGTACAATTCCTTTTTTTAAGTTCTACACATTATCAACCTCTGTCAAATTTGCGAGAAAAATAATTTGAAATTTGTTCATCTAGGGTGACTCTTACACGCGAAGGAGCACTATCCATATGAGGCAGTAAGGATTGATTATCCCGTAACCTCTGGACAGCTTGCACAATAATCCGGCCATTGGTAGTACAAACACGTGTGTTTCCATATCTCTTTCGGTACGTACGTATGGTTAAAGCTGCATTTCCGTGATATTCTCCATAAATTAAAATCATATCTGTATACCCGAAGCTGTGTAATTATAACGAGGCATTGTAAATGAGAAAGAAATACTATTCTAACACAAAGTAAGCGTCTAATTACGCACATTCACGTCACAGGATCACGATGGCACACTGACCTACAGACCTATTATAATAGTTTTGAACATGAGACCGAGGTCTTCTTTCATTAGGTAGTTTTAAATTTCTCATCTAAGTCTGATGACACGGTTTATATGTATGGATCTTAAGATTTAGGAATAAGGTATAATATGCATTGATTTGTATTACGTTTGGGGAAGACTTGAACTGGTAAACATGGCGATATGTAGGTACTAGTTTCATATTAGTTTATACCGATGCGGCGCGGGAGCTCATTGATAGGCGAATAATTTTAATTTTTATACAGAGTGTGGAAATTGTTAATAATACAAAGTAATGTGCTGCGGCTAAACTATACGACATATTGTATTCAAAGTTTGTATACAGGCTGGGCAAGTCATCAGATACACTAGATTAAAATTATTGTCGTATGGTCGTCTCCACCTTGTATATATATATATATATATATATATATATATATATATATAAAATCCAAACAAACTCAAAAGTAAAAAAGTAGCATTATTAAAATCGTACAAGTTAACATCAACCATTATTCACCGAAATCCCTACATTCAAAGATTAAAAGAAAGTAAAACAAAAAGCGGCCGGGCGGTTGGGCGGGACTCGAACTTGGTAATCCCCATCACATGTATCAACACAGTTTGGAACTTTTAAACTTCTTTGGATTCAGCTCTTGGCGGAAAAATGTTCAGATTTATATGAAATTGGAGGAATGAGAAGGGTGGCTGTCTGGCAAAAATATATGAGCTGCACCTATACACCTATACAATGTACCTACATCTATTTAGTTCGTATCTCTCGTGTAGTAACGGAAAAAGCATATAATTTTTCCCTCCTTTTTTGTCCGAGGGTGTCGTAAAAACTGACTAAGGCATACTCGAAATCAAGTCCTATCCACGCTATAACCCATCTGTCCAGCGTAGTTATAATTGGTTAATAATATTCGTAGGTCTTTTATTTATTTATGAAATAACCATACTTTTACGCAATCGTACCTATTTAATTTTTACTCTCACTACATTTCAAACACCTTTTAGCGTCCATAGTCACATGAGGATTTAAATAAAACTATTTTTTAGGGGTGTGCGAATATCGTTCGAATCGAATCGAATCGAATATTAATATTCGATTCGAAATTCGAATCGAATAATTCGAATTTTCGAATTATTCGAAATTCGACGAATAATTCGAAAAAAATCGAATAATTCGAAAAATTTCGAATAATTCGAAAAATTTCTAAAAATTTCGAATAATTTGAACAATTTGCGAATTATCGAAATATCATTGAATTTTCTATTGTGCCCACAATTTGAATGTCATATTTGAATATCGAACATAACAAACTCCGAATTTAAAATACAATAAAAATTTGCGAATAATATTATAATTCGGAAAAATTCGAAATTATTCGAATAATTCGAAATTATTCGAATTATTCGATTTTTAGAATTATTCGGGAACTTTCGAATAATTCGAAATTTCGAATTATTCGATTCGAGTTTCGAATCGAATATTAATATTCGATTCGGAACGAATAATTCGTAAGTTCGAATTATTCGCACACCCCTACTATTTTTACGGATTCTATTGCGTTTGTATTTCATTTTTAATTTCGAATCCAACACTAAAGTGTTCACGAACACTGTAAACAGCGTTCGTGGTCACGGGAGAACTTATATATTTTATGTTTAACAATTCATTTTTATTACAAAGATTTATATCTACACGCTGCAATATTAGTTATTAAATTTTGACCTAAATTTTTTGACATATATTCATTGCCAGTACAAGAAGAAAATGATTCTATAAGGCATACAAATAATTGACTAAGTATTTATTTTTTATCTAATAAAAAGTGTTATCGCCCATCGAAATGTGGTGATTTTAAGATTCTAGTATTTCTAGTTTAACTCTAAAGCTTTTGAACGTCACGGTTGAACACTTTAATGGTGTTGAAAGGGTATAAATAGGGAAGGACTCGAACGTGCAGACGGCGTTTACAGCTAATATTTCACCTGTCGTTATAGTGTTGCGTTATTAACGTATTGCAAGGATCCTACTTCCTATTTAATATTTTAAATGTGAAAGTTTGTAAAGATATTTGAATCTTTATTACTAAATTACACGTAAACCGTTGAAAAGATTTAGGTAAAAATTGGCACATCGATAGATCAAATCCTTGATTATTACTTTTTATTCCGTTGATGTGTTCTTGAGTGGAGACCACGAACCGGACGATGTAGGACGACCCACCACTAGGTGGACTGACGACATTAAAAAAGTCGCAGGAATGCAGAATGCAAGGTTGGATGCAAGGTTGGATGCAGGTGGCAAAGGAGGCCTATGTCCAACAGTGGACGTTTACGGGCTGATGGATGGATGGTTGTCTTCCCTTGGGATAATAGTTCAACTTAGAGAAAGTTATTCTTTAAGCGAGCGAAGCCACAGGTAGAAACTAGTTACAAGTAGTGGATAGGTTATAATGTGAATAATTGTAGTTATTGTGATTAATTTGATAATATTTTTAACTGACTTCAAAAAAGGAGGAGGTTCTCAATTAACCTGTATTTTTTTTATGTTTGTTACCTCATGTCTTTCGACTGGGCAAAGCGATTTTAATTATTTTTTTTTAGCTGATGCTTCCCGTGTGGTTCCATTTCAATTCGGTCCAATTCTGACAATGGCATCCATGAGAAAACCATATAAGTCTAGAATTAGCATTAAGTATGAATGCGACAAATGAACAAGTAGCTGAAGCCCCACTACTAATAGAACAACCTATGTGTGTCTGTAACAGTAAAAAGTTAAAATTAAAAAAAAACTACGTTTAAAAAACCGACTTCAAAAACTGAAAAGTACAAAATAACTTAAAATACTATCATTTGTATGTGCTATCTATTGATAGGTTTAAAGTCGGTGCCGGTATCGGTATCTTTAGTGTGGGAATTTCATTACAGTAAGTACCTAAGCTGTTTATAATATTGTTTTGCGCTTGGCACCGATTTCAAACCTATCAATAGATAGCACATACAAATGATAGTATATTAAGTTACTTTGTACTTTTCAGTTTATGAAGTCGGTTTTTTTCATCATTAGAGAAGAAAATAATTTTGAAAATGGCGTATCAAACGTTACAACTGATGCAGTATTTTGGTAGATATCGTAATAACTGTTCCGTGTGGTGACGGAATAAAAATACAATTCACCTCTCCTTTTTTGTCCGTGGGTGTATTAAATGATGACTGAGGGATAAAATATGCAGATAGTATCTATACAACAGAAGAAAAACTCAAAATAAAATTATGTACGAACATGTCTGACCAATTTGATATAGTACAACTTGAGTAGAATCCTCCAACGAGACGTGTCTGGGCTGTGACGAGCTGATGATGGTCATAATGACAAAATCATCTTTTAAGAAATAATATGCTAGATCTAAAAGGTAGTAAGTTATTTAAAATAAAATAGAATGCCTATATAATAAAAAAAAAAACTAAATAAATGATAAAATTTATGATATTAATTAAAATAATTTCTTCTCACAACCCGATCTCAGCAAAATATTGGTTATAAGTATAATACTGGTTTTGCATTTTCTTTTCTTCACTTCCTAATATTAATAATCGCGAAAATGTCAAAAAAAAAGAAACTTATAAGTTAGAATAAAATTTGTTAAATTATTGTAAAATACATTTTGTAATTTATATTTTCCCATAAAACTTAAGACTTACTTTAGACACATTGGATTAATTTTCTTTGTTCTATATAGGTACGTACATAAGAACTTTTGCTGTAATAAATCAAAGCCCGTATTTGTTGCTGCGAATTACTTAAATTTATACAGACTTATTCACAATTGGGTCTAAAATATTTTAAGCATGTACTTTCAATTTTTCTTTTTAACATACATAAGCTGTATAGTGTTTTCTTTTTTTTACACCGCCATGCACTAAAGAAATAATGCTTGTATTGCGGGGAACTTGCAATTAACAAGCAGACAAATTACACCCAGACATAAAACAAGTGTTTGTGGATCGCACAACGTATTGTCCTACGTTATAATCGAACCCCTGGCACTGGCACGAAAGTCGCTATCTTAACCGCTACTCAATATGTACAGTCTAGCAAATCTATCAGACGTAGATAATGCGCCTGACCACGTTAAGAATTATTTTTAAGTATTGTTCGTATTATTTAAAAGTGGTAGGAGTACACTGTTGACAGTTCTCTGTCTACAGCCGCAGGCCGGTTCGTTCGAGGTAATACCACACTCTCACAGAAGATCGACGTTTAAACAGTGAGCGGGAGAGTCGGCAGCTCAACTTTTAGGTGAGTTTGGAGTTTTTTATTGGTAGGCAGCGGCCTATCTGTATTCTTGGTTTTGCAAAGGTCCATGGGCAGCATTAATACTGACGCTTGCTCGTTTGCCACTAAGAGCATTAAAAAACAATATTAAATGCGACTTAATCTGACTGCACACATGTCTTCGTGGTTAAGATACCGATATATCTTATTAAGTACCGTGATTTCGATTCCCCCACAGGAAAATAAATAAATTTGTGTTATTTAATTATATGTTTATAAAATCTTCCAGAATATAAAAATTACTTACCTTATTGAAGTGTCTTTTTTAAAATAAAGTATGTTAATTCCCTCTCTATATAAATATTTGTGTATATTCACAAATGACTTCTCAAAGTGTAGGTATAATTTGAGTCCGTTAATTTTGTGGTGATAAAGACCCACACAGTAATGGATCTTATTGCCTTAACATGGAAATTCGTTTTTTTGAATTAAAACTTCTTTACACGCGATTAAAGGTTAAACTAAACGCTAAACGCTGAAACGGAAACGCGTTACGGCGGAAGTGACGTTCAGTAATAAAATAACTAGCAGTTAAGTTCATAATGTCGCGAGACGCTCGTTCTGATTTACCAACTATTTTTCGTTTTATCACTTTATATTGATATATATATATATATATATATATATATATATATATATATTTATTGTCTCTGCCTACCCTGCAAGGGATATGGCGTGATGATATGTATGTATGTATGTATGTGTGTATATATATATATATATACTAGCAGACCGGCCACGCGTTGCTGTGGCTAAGGTAGCATCAGGAACACGTGGTGGTTATGCTAATAAATTGTAGCTTATATAAACGATTGTACGTTTAACATAGCCCATCTATTAAATACTTACTCAATCCAGTCAACAGATACCGCCATCTGTTAGAATCGCTTGGAGATAACAAATAATTGTGACTGTCAAATAACAGACAAATAATTTGCAATAAAATAATATTGTGACTATAAATTGAGATGGAAGCTATCCTATCTTTTAAGTTAGATCAAACTACACATATTACGCAAATTTGATTAACGGATTTAACGGTAAACTGCTACAGGCTGTGCAGTCCAGTTACATGGGCTGTAGAGCCTGTGTGCGGCTGGATGATGGAATGTCGTCTTGGTTTGACGTCAATATCGGCGTTAAGCAAGGGTGCGTTCTGTCAGCCTGGCTGTTTATCATATATCTGGATAAATGTCTCCAAAGGTTGAACGATATGAATGTGGTAGTCCAGATGGGCGACTCAGTGGTCACTGCTCTACTCTAAGCAGATGATGCAGTCCTGCTGGCACTGTCAGCGACTGACCTGCAGGCCCTAGTCGACACAATGACAGAAGATTGTAAGAAAAGGGGTCTACGTGTGAATGTGAGCAAAACCAAAATAATGGTCTTTGAAAGAGATGAAGCCAGAACAGATGTAAGAGTAACAATAGGTAATGATGTACTGGAGCAAGTGGATGAATTTGTATATCTTGGATGTAGATTGCGCCGAGATGGAAGGTACACCACTGATATAGAGCAAGAGCAAGCAAGAGTGAACGGAGCGTTGGGGCAACTTCACGGTAGCTACCACCTCAGCCGCCAGAAGGCACGTGTAGCAATACATAACGCAGTGCTTGTCCCAACATTACTATATGGAAGCGAGAGTAGGGTATGCAGAAAAGAGTATGAAAGTAAAATTAATGCGGTCGAAATGCGATCTCTACGGCAAATCTGTGGAGTTAGGGTGACCGATCGCATTCGTAACGACGACGTAAGAGAGCGAGTAAGTATGAAAGAGAGTATTGGTGTAAAGATGCGAAAGGGAATGCTCCGATGGTTCGGACATGTGGAAGGAATGCCAAACGAACGTCTGGTTAAGAAGATATACAATGCGAAAATGAAAGGATGTAGGTACCGGGGGAGACCGAGACCTACCTAGACCAGATCGATCATGTACTGAAGGAAGGTGGAGTCAAGAGTCTCCGAAACCGGCGAGCGTGTATGAAGAGAATTATGAATGTTGAGGAAGCGAGTATGCAAGGATAGAGTTCTCTGGCACTCTGTTCTCTCTGCCTACCCTGCAAGGGACATGGCGTGATGGTATGTATGTATATATATATATAGGTAGGAACATCTTGCGACAGTATTCTATTAATTGCTAGTAAGTCTAAAGTAGACGTATACCTTGTTAATAATTGTATATTACATTCACACTTTTTTTTTTCATATCTTTTTGATTTTTATTTTTTAATTTTTTGTGATTTTTAATAATGATATCCCATAATATGTATAATCACCATGATCTCAACGCATATATATCTCAATATTGAGCTCAAAGCTCCTTCGCAATAGGAGGGAAATTGACCTACCACCCAAACGGGTTGGTATAAGGTTTTATTTCGAGTTTTTCTTCCTTTATATTTAGAGCCGCGAAAAAAATAATAATGTGTTGAACATTTTTTTTGTCCTGTCTTTTAGCTGTTAGGCGCAGTGGATTTCACAGCTTAGCCTGAACTATCTTACAGAAGTAAAATACTTTCATTGTTCAAATTTTCGTAGACTAATTTCTATAGAATATCCTTGGGTATACCAGATCAATAAATTATTAGATTAAGTACTTGCCAGATTATTATATTCTATTTCCTTCCATTGCTGTTATCTTCTTACGTCATTTGGGGCAAAGAATAAGTTGATATAGGACTTATATGCCTTATAAGGCGTGTATATACACAGAAAACAAATCACGCCATCATAATTTAAGTAATTAAATTTTTATGTGCGATTAATTCGTTTTGTGCCCGTTCAGCCATTGTTTCGGCTAATGACTAGATTAATTGGCATTTTGAACGATTTGCCCGGTGGGGAGCGAATACGCTCAAATTCTTTGGAGCAAAGAAAAGATCCCCCAATTAATAATCACTTTGATGCAATCTCGGAGACTAACCACAGTTTTCTCTTTATTAATGATCAATAATACTTTATATATTTACAATAACTTTTATTAATTTTACTAAATGAGAGTCTTAAGGGGAGAATATAAAAATATCGCTTCAAGAATCGTGCTCAATACTATTTTTTTTTGTTCTCGTTTCATTTCATTGATAAGTAGGCCGTACTTTAGAAATGGAAAATTAATTTTATGCATAGTATTTATGGCCAGATGGATTGGCATAGATTTTTAATGTCATATCTTCTTACGTTGATATTATTACTGACATGACTTTATCAATTATTACGATATATATGGCAAAAGATGAGTGCCAATTATATTCTGACTTCGTCACTACACGGTCAATACCTAATGTTACAAAAAGACAATATTTCTAAGTTTAGCACCTTCTAAACCTTATATAATGTCTCTAGAACAAATGATACTAAGTTTTAAATAAATATTTCAGTGACTGGAAACTATATTATTTATGAGTACCTATAGAACAAATTATCATTGACACAATGACTACTTTTTGTTATAGAAAAATACGTTATTCAAACGAAAATGTGTCACGTCAACTCTTAATTGCCTATGGAAATTATAAAAAACTGTAGTTGGAGTATTCAGCGAACCTCTCCTGAAAAACGTACGTCAACGCGATCCAAATGTGTGATGATTATGGCAATAAACCCATAAAATAATAACCGCGCTATGTGCTCTAAAACTGTATGTACAATTTTTGGTGGCGAAAAGCCGAATCATGATCAACTTTTTGCTATTCGTTAAAAAGTCAGAAATAAGTAATATTTTCTATGAATACAGTAGAATTCAAAGTTGTTTGACTACGCAGATGGCTGTGATCCAAGTACTGAACCCTCATGCTGAGTGTTATATGTTCGATCCCTATACAGGGCCATTTTTAATGCTGTCCATAAGCGTTATTCTGCGTCTAAGTTTAGTTTATATACGTTAATAATTTATTTGTGAAGCCCCATGACAGAAGGATTTATTATTCTTAATGCGGTGTATTTTCTGTAAAATAAAGTTTTTTTTATTTCTTTGCATGGTTATAAAGTCCTTTAAGCCCAGGCATAATTTTAAATATTACTTCATTTAAGTCATTGTACGGCAGTAAGCCAAACTGTCATATCCAACATTGATAATGTATCTTCTGGGAATTTGAGAAACAAAAACATGTAAGCCAATGTTATGTAATTTTCACTACTGTTTAGCACTTATTCCGCATAAAATTAAAGAAAATTATGACATGACTTTTTTAATATAACACGTTCAAATACTAAAATGTAATCAATACAGTAGAATCCGGTTATAATGACATTGAAAGGAACTGACAAATCCGTCATACTAAGCGTACGTTATACAAAGCAGAAAGTCTCAAAAAATGCAAAACTTTCTAGTTTTGTTAGGTACATACATAATATCGATTTAATTAACAGTAAAACTACAAAATTAACCGCTGAAATAACACTTAATCAACATGTTCTTGTCGTAATTCTTTCAAAGAGCCTCGCTCGCTTACAAATCGAATTAAATAATTCTTTAATATTCTACTTGTTTTTAAAAATTATTAATATTTTCGAATGACCGACTCCAAATTTGTAATAGATAAGTATGAATCACGATTTTCTACTCTGAATATAATTGCATGGGTACCTTCAAATTATAAAAATGACATCACAATGTTAAGAATTTACCAAAAAGTTTAACATTGTGAAGTTAGTTTTTTTGCATATCACTAACAATTTTCATTTATCGACTTGTAATTGTCATAAAGAAATAAAACAAAAACGAGCCACGTGCAATTCACACATCAGGAGGAGAGATAGCAACGAACACAGGCGAATACATAAGGAATACATCATGTCGGTCAATATAACCGGCCTCGATTTTTCAAAAACAGGTCACAATAAGCGAAATGTCAATATGAGCGAGGTCTTATATACGTTTTTCTTATAAGGATTTAACATGAAAACCAAACTAGGCTTTTTTTTTTTTTTTTTTTTTTTTTGGTGGACTATGGATTAGTCTCGCCCCGCCAAATCGGTCCGGGGTGACGGAAAAGGCGGCGCGTGACCCCATAGACCCACCGTACAAACTCCTCTCTCTTCGCCGTGCGAGCGGGTCACCGGGACCCGATTTTTAACTTCGGTGGCCCGCCCGGCGGTTCACCCTCGCGGGTTCCTCTCGTCGACGCCCCGACAGATTTCGCCGTCGGGGCGTCGCCCTCACGCGGTGGCCTCACGTCGGGTGACCGGACAATTCCCCGGTCCGATCACCCGAAGCCTCGGTTAGGGCGGCATCAGGCGCAGGTATTCGCGCCTGCGCCGCCCCGGCCGCTGGCGGCGGCCCGGGGCGCGGGAATCCTCCCTTGCCCGTTCCGCCGCTTCCTTCTGCGAGATGACAGCCTCGCAGAAGGCGGCGACCGCGTCCCAGTTCCTGATGCTGTCGACCATCGCTCTCGCGACGGCCGGCAGCGTCAGGTCGGCACCGATGACAGCGACGAGGTCACGGCGCTGCCGCTCCCATCCCGGACACACCTCCAGCGTGTGTTGCGCCGTGTCCTCGTCACTCCTGCAGTGGTGGCAGGCCGGAGTCCACTCCCTATACACGACCCTGTGCAGGTACAACCCGAAACACCCGTGCCCCGTCAATACCTGCACCAGCCGAAAGGTGAGGACTCCGTGCCGCCGCTCCATCCACTCTATCAGTACGGGCCGGAGGGCCTCAACGGTCTCCACACCGTGCCTAGGCCTCTCCAGCCGCGTAGCCCAACGGGCGATGACGTCTCGGCGGGCATCCACGCGCCAGGTGGCTATCTCGCTCAACGATGGGGAGCCACCTTCCTCGCGCGCTGTGATAACCCGCCGGTAGAGGTCGGAGAGCATCTCCGCCTCTAGGTCCCACGGGGGTGTCCCGGCCAACAGGCACGCCGCCTCTGTCGACACCGTGCGGTACCCGCGAATGGCTCTGACCGCCATGGCTCTTTGTGGCCTCCACAGAACCGCCCTGAGCTGGGCATTCAGAGCCCTCGCCCACACGGGTGCGCCGTACATGGCCATCGAGCGGATGACCCCCCGCATACAGCCGTCGGGCCTCAAAACTGGGTCCGCCCACATTCGGCATGAGACGAGAAAGGGCGGACGCCGCGCCGACAAGCCGGGGAGCAATCTGTCGGCAATGCTCCCGGAACCACCATCGCCCGTCGAGCACCAGACCCAAGTACCTCATATGGGCCTGGATGCTGATGTGGATGGAGTTTACCACTATCGAGGCGCCGATGGGCAGCCTCACACGGGGCCCATGGAAAAGTAGGGCCTCCGTCTTGTTTAGGGCCACCCTGAGCCCCAGCGCCTCGATCCGCCTGACCATCTCCTCGGTGCCGAGAGTGGCCAGGCTCGCCGCCTCTTCGAGTGTCCTGCCCCGGGCTGTGACGAGCGTGTCGTCAGCGTAGCACACCAAGCTCAGGCCGGGGGGGAGACTCCCTCTCAACGCCCAGTCGTACCCGATGTCCCACAGAGTCGGCCCCAGAACCGACCCCTGTGGAACGCCGCACGACATGGGCGTCCGCACAATGTCCCCTGCGGGACCCGCGCAGAGGATACTGCGGCCCTCCAAATAGTCTGCCACCAGCCGCCTGAGGTACAGGGGCACTCCATGGAACCGGAGCGCCTCCCTGATGCAGCCGAATGGCAGACTATTGAATGCGTTGGCGATGTCCAACGACACCGCCAACAGCACTCCCTTCCCGGCGACGGCCTCCGCGGCCGCCTGCCTCAGGCGTAATAGGGCCCCGATGGTCGAACGCCCCCTCCGAAACCCATACTGAGCGTCCGACAGATCGGGCCCCACCTCCTCCAGGTGTCGGACGATGCGGGCAGCGAGCACACGCTCCAGCAGCTTACCCACATCGTCGAGGAGCACGATGGGCCTGTAGGCCGACGGCAAATCCGGGGACCGTCCCGGCTTTGGCAGGAGAACCAACCTCCCTTCCTTCCAGCACTCAGGGAACCGTCCAGACGTCAGACAGGCGTTGAACAGCTGCCTGAGGCGAGGCTCGAAGTGCTCGAGGAGCGACGTCAGCACCCGGACTGGAATTCCGTCCGGGCCGGGGGCCGTGGTGGCGGAACGAATCTTCGCCACGGCCGCCCCCACTTCCGACTCCGTCACGGGCGGAACACTCTCGTCGTCGTCGGCCTCCCGGTCCTGATCTGGCGGAGCCATGACCGGGGGCGTGTGTTCCGACTGCCGTGGAAACAGCTCCTCGACCACCCTACGAAGGAAGTCGGGCTGGAGGGTCTCGGTGAGGGGGGGGGCCCGCGCGCGAAGCTTGTTCAGCGCCGCGCGATATGGGCGACCCCAGGGGTCACGGTCGAGACCGTCCAGCATCTCCTGCCAACTCGCGCCCTTGGCGGCACGGATGGCCAGCCGAAAGGCAGTCCGCGCACTGCGGTACGCCTCGTACAGCTGGCCCTCCCGCTCGACGTCGCGGTGACGCCGCCGGCTGCGGGTGTAGGACCTTCGGGCACTGATACACGCCGCACGAAGGTCCGCCAGTCTTGGGGACCACCAGTAGACCCCCTGCCTCGGAGGTGGACGCCGCCGCACTCTGGGCATGGCCGCATCGCAGATCTGCGTTAACGCACTGCGAATGCGGATAGCCTCAGCGTCCACTCCGTCCGCTGGGGGTGGTGAGGACAGCCACGTGCTGACAATGGCCGCCTCCGCCAGTAGATCCCTGTCAAGACGACCCACAGCCCACCGCGGAAACGCGGGAGCTCCGTCCGCCCTGTGACCCCTACCGGGTTCCCGGGGGGAGACCTCCATCCGGATGTACCGGTGGTCCGACAGGGTCTCCGCCTCCTCCAGGACACTCCAGTTCCTCACCCGTGGCGCGACAGCGGGGCTAGCGAACGACAAGTCCACTATCGACCCGCCCTGCCGCCGCACACACGTGTTCACCGAGCCTCTGTTCAGAACACAGAGGCCCAGTGAAGCCGCCCACTCGTTGATCGCCCGCCCGCGGTCGTCCGTCGCAGGGGACCCCCACACCGTGGATTTGGCGTTAAAGTCCCCCAGAACCAGGACGAGGCCCGGTGCCAGTCGCCGTATCGAGGCCTCCATGGTGGTGAGTGAGGCCCCGAAATCGTCCATCCTCCTAGTGGGGGAGAGGTATACGCTGTAGAGCGTGACCCCTCCCCACTCCGCCGCGACAAATTCCTCGCCCCTATCCAAAAGGGACAAGGACGGGAAGTGCCGCTGCGTTGAGACGACGATTGCCGCAGTACCGTTTCGACTGACCACCCAATTGGGGCGATCAGGCACGGCGTACGGTTCCGCGACTACGGCTGCACCAATCGACCACTCCGCCATGGATTGCAGGAGGAGATCCTGCGCTCCGGCGGAGTGGTTGGTGTTGGCCTGCAGGAGGAGGTGCATGGATGGTGTACCCATTATCGGGTTGTATCCATGACCTCCTCGCCAGCGGGCGATCGGACCGCGCTAGGAGCGGGAGCGGCCGTGGTCGTAGGGCCGCCCCGCGCCTTTGGGGCCGAAGCTGGAGGTTTGCACGCCCCAGAGCCCATGCGGTGCTTGGCGGGCTTATTGCCCGCCGCACACGCGGGGCAGTGGGGCGGGGCGGCGCAAGATGCCGCCACGTGCCCGGTCTGACCGCAGCGGAAACACAATCCGCCGCAGTCGAAGCAATTAGTGCACGTCGGTCGAGTGTGTCCGACCGCCATGCACTTGTAGCACCTCGCAGGCCGGTGCTCAAGCACGGTTACCCGCGCCGAGCTCCAGCCCACGAGGAGCCTGCCTGAGCCGGCCAGTTGCCTGACCGACTCCACCGGGCACTGCGCCCAGGCAGCACCTACGCCACCCGGACCGGGACGAATGGCACCGACCCGGACGGAGTCTATGGGACACCCGGTTTTCGAGGCAATAGCCTCCCGGATGTCTTCCACCGTCACCGAATCGTCCAAACCCGAAATGCGCATTTCGGCGCACTTGACGGGCCTGGCGATCTTGATGCCACCCTCCTCGGCGAACAAACCTCTCAGCTTCTCGGCCACGCTGTCGGCCGTCTTGGCGCCCTCGGCCCCTGGGAACTCGAGAATTCGAGCCCCCGTCCGGGCCTTGCGGGTCCTGGCTTCGACGCCTCCAATATCGGAGACGTCTAGCTCCCGCCGGGCCTTCCTCAAGACGGCCTCGTAGCTGAGGCCCTTCTCGGCCGCCTCGGGCAGCACAGTGATCACCACTGCGGCCGTCTTCGGCGACTTGAGCCCCTTGCGCGGTCTCTTCTTCTGTCCGGCTCCTGCCTGTGGAGCGGGGACCTCAGCGGCGCGCTTGGCCTCCGCTCTCCTCCTTTGGCCGCGACTCCTTCTGTCGCGTTCGGCTACCTGCCAACCCTGTTCGGGTACGGCAGTCGTGCCAGACGTGGAAGGCCTCGTCGCAGCCTCGCTGGTCGTCGCCGGCGGTGTTGTTGCGGGCGACTTCAGCGGTCCGGCAGGAGCCGGAGCCGTCTTCCTCCTCAGGGCGGGTCCCTTCGGAGCTGGGCCGGGGCCTTTGGGCTTAGGCCCGGCCGCGGCCGCGGCGTAACTCCCCACGCGGCCACCCTGACAAGGCAGCGGGGCGGGGGCTGGTGCCACATGCGGCCGCTTATCCGCGGCTAGAGGCGGCCGGACACGTGGTTCTGGAGGCAGTCTTGCCTCCAGAACGGCCACACGCGCATCAACGAGTTTGCCAACTGCGTTGATGATTTTGGCGAGGGCCTCGTCCGACAAGCCTCCCACCTCCAGCGTCGGGGTCGGCTGAGCCTCTCCAGGGGCCCGCTCCGCGGCGCCTGGCGGCTTTGGCGTCGCAGGGGCGCTAGCTGGCGGCAAGCGGTCCGCGGGGAGAGGCGTCAACCTCACCACCGGGACAGGGAGTTTCGCCGCGGCGACCGCGCCAGCGTCAGCCGGCGACGCGCGCTTCGCGGCGGCAGGCGTCTTCCTCGCCGCGGGGACGGGTGTGACGGAGACGCCATCACCCAACGTCGTCGGCGCCGCAGCGCGAGGCGGCTTTGGCGCCGCAGCGGCCGCCGAGTAGCCGGCCCTGGCCGATGGCGCGGCTGTCGCGGGTGACACGAACAGCGCCACCTGCGCCTTGAGGTCGGCCACGTCTATCAACAGCTGGCGGTTTGCCCGACGCATTTCCGCCAGCATGTCGCCCAGGTTCCGATTTCGGGTCCGCAGGCCTGACATCTCGCCTCTAAGGCGGACATTTTCGGCCTGCAGATCCGTGGCCTCGCCGGCGCGGACAGCGACCGCCGCTGCCCTTTCCATGGCCGAGGTCCCTCGCCCTCTTCGGGAGGCCTGGATCTTGGGTGGAGGCATGTTGGCCACGCTCCCCTCGGTTTCGGCGCTCGAGCTGCCTCCCTTACTCAGGGGGCGCTTTCGCACCTGCGAGGGGAGGGCCTCCTCCTTCTTAGTCGCGGTCGCCGGCGGCGTCTTTGCTGCTAGACGCGCCGACGACCTAGTGGGGCCTTCACCAGCCGACCCGCTGTCGTTTTTGGACGGCCCTGCGGGAATATCACCGCCCTCGTCCATTCTGACGGTAGACCCGCCGCCCTCGTCTTCGGACGGCTCTGCGACATCGCTGTCGCCCTCGTCCGTCGACGGCTCTGCTGCGAGTCTACCATCCTTCTTCTCTTCAGCGGCGGCAGCCTCCCTGCGCGCTCGCCGCTCCTCCAGCCGCCTTTTGTGGCTCAGGCCGTTGCCCCGAGACTTTCGAGGCGACCTCCTCTTCTTCTTCTGGGCCTCCACGATTTGTGCCGGGCCCTCGGCGGACGCCTCAAGTCCTGAGGACGAGGCGTCGTTGTCAGTTTTTCTTTGGCTTGACAAGGCCGTGGTGTGAGAATCGCACAGATTCCCGTCGGTGTTAAAAGGTATTTTTAAATTGGTATCCATGAGATTCCCACGAGTAGGGGAGATACACAACGTCGACCCGGGCAGAGATCCCTTTACCCGGGCAAGCCTACATTTACCAACCAGGGGGTCAGCCGGTACCCTGGCTGGAGCGTGCTAACGACAGAACAACCCATCTGCCATGCATCTTCTCGCCGCACGCCAGAACTTAAGATTCTTAAGATTCTACGCCAGAACTTAAGATTCTGATTCTCTACTGATTCTGATTCTGTGATTTCCGAGTTCGAATGTTACTTCGAACTCTTTATAGAGGTTGTCTTCCTCGCGGTCCGGGCGGTTAAGCCAAGACCCTCGCTCCTGATACTACGCCTCAAGACAACGTGTCTTGAAGCAAGATACCAGGTTTACGATGTGTGGGCGGTGGCATGTGCCTGCCCAGCCCTCAAATGAATGAGTGACTGAGCCCGTCCCAATATTTCGCGTCCTATACCCTCTACTACGACTGTAGTAGAGTAAGGAGCGAAATCGCGCAGATATTCGCTACGGACGACAGTACAACAGAAGAACTGGGGACCGCCGCCCGCACCCAGGGTACACCGCGTGGAGGTTTCTGGGATAGTACCCCAACCAAACTAGGCTGAGAATATCGTAATATTAAGCGATTGGTCATTATAAGCGGCGTTATAATAAACGGATTCTACTGTATTTTAATACTTCAATGTATAACACATTTTAAACTAGCACAATTAAACTAGCCATAGCAGCAGCTTCGCTTGCATGAGTTACACTTAGCCATTTAATGTTTTTATTTAGTTTAGACGTAGGTCGTAGTTAAGTTGCACGAATTGAACATTGAAATTGAACATCGGAAATACATCAGTCACTATTTTTGTTATCTCAGCAACTTCTGAGACAGCAGCGTTTCTACAGAATTTTTGATGCAACCAAAATTTGTTGTTACCAAAATTTGGCCCTTTTTCTAACATTTATAGATGCTGCATGGTTTATATTTAACATAGATCGCCTATAATCTTCTTAGATAAACATGTAAGTTCATCAATCATACACAATAAGATTTTTTGGCATTCAAGTGGTAGTTCTTGAGATTTACGCATACAAATACATCAAATATTCAGTTTTATAATTGTAATACCGTTACCGCAAAGAAATCAAAACATCTAAAATGAAAAAATCTAAACTCATTTTTGTAGCATAGTGTAGTTATCGATAAGATTGTGACGGTTATGGACGTCAGCTGTCAGCGGCGGGCCTCGGCGGTGTGGAGCCCATCTGTCCACTAAACACTCCCATTTGTCCTCTCGCGACTTCCCTATTACATCACGTTTTATATGATATTAAGTATATAGCGATAGTTTATGAGATTTATTGCCCAGTAAATGGTGTATTGTTTATTGAAAGGTACATTCGAACGTGAAAGACTTTTCAATCGGTTTCTTTTTTTTCTGGTTTTCTTTAGAATTTAATAAATATTTGCTACTATTTAAAATTGCCATGTGGTAGCGGCTACGAATACTGCCAATCCTTATTTTGTGGCTTTTGTGAAAGATAATTAAGGGCTTTACATCGACCTGGGCCAAATCTATTTGATGCCGTCTGGTCAACAATTGCATTCTCAAGGAGGATTAACCTCAGACAGACGGCTGGCTATAAAACTATTACCATTTTTTGCAGCAAGTACGATGGAGGAGTACATATTGCGTCGATCATAAGTAATTGGGATAAGAGCAGGATAACAATGATAGTGATGATGACAATTTAATTTACCTCAGCTCATATACGTCCCACTATTGGGCCCGAGCCTCCTCCATAATGGGAGGGCAATTGACGTACTATACCACGCTGATCAGACGTGTTGGTATAGGGTTTTGTTTCGAGTTTTCCTTCTCTCGCTGATAGATGTTATATAGATAGATGTTATATGCATTTTTTATCTCTTAGTCGTCTTGTACAATCACCCACGGGTGAGATAGGGGGGTGGTGAATTGTATTCTCACTCTGTCACCACATGGACAGAATTTAATTAAAAAAAAATAATTTTTACCTAGGTTGATGTACATGCCACTTGACAATAGTAGGTTAATTCTTCACAATTGAAGGTTAATTGACCTACTATACCACGCTGATCAGACGTGTTTGTAAACTGTTTCATTTAGAGTTTTCCTATACTTGTATATATGGGGTACGATGTCAGAAACCTCCGCGTGGTGTACCCTGGGTGCGGGCAGCAGTCCCCCAGATCATTCTGATGGATTGTCTCCCATAGCTAATATCTGGCGCTAGTGCCCCTTGTTTGGGAAACCCTGTTTCGCTCCTAGCCCTCTACTCGTAGAGGGTGACCGGACGCGAATCTTCGACGGACTCAGTCACTCATTCATTTGAGGGCTGGGCAGGCATAAGCCACCGTTGACATATCGTAAACCTGATCTTTGCTTGTGTTAGTTTCAGGAGCGAGGGTCTTGGTTTAACCGCCCGGACCGCGAGGAAGATAACCTCTATAAAGAATTACCCAGAATCCTAAGTTCTGGCGTGCGGCGAGAGGATGCATGGCTGATGGGGTATTCAGTTCTTAGCACGCTCCAGCCAGGGTACCGGCTGCCCCCCTGGTTGGTAAATGTAGGCTTGCCCGAGTACAGGGATCTCTGCTCGGGTCGACTGTCAATTCAACCATTCTTGTGGGAACCAAAATGGATCTACTTTCACTTACATTAAAAGACGGGGATCCTACGGATTCCCACCCTACGACCTTGCCAAGCCAACATAAAACTGGCACAAACGACGCCTCGTCCTTGGGACTTGAGGCGTCCGCCGAGGGCCCGGCACCAACTAAAGAGGCGCCAAAAAGAAAAAAACGTAGGCGGATCATCAGTCCAGCCGGCGAGCGCAGTAAACGGCGCGCCAACCGGCTCAAGAAGGAAAGGGAGGCGCTGGAGGCCGCGGAATGCCGCGAGACCAGCATTCCCAGCGACGAGGGCGGCACAGTAGCCGCAGAGCCGTCGCAAGTGGATGATGGTAGCACCGCAGGGCCGTCGCGGAGGGCGGGCGGTGGCGGTTGTGTTATGGCGATGCGCGTCATCTTCGCCAGGCTGGAGTTGATGATGGATGCGCGCATCCAGGCCGTGGCGGATCGTCTTCCACCCGAGCCACCCCTCAAGCTGCCGCCCGCCATGGACAGCACGAAGCGGCTGCAAGCGTCAGCTCCCACCCCGCTGCCCTGTCAGGCTGGCCGTGTGGTGAGCTATGCTGCGGCCGTAGGTGGGCCCAAGGGGGCCAAGAAGAAGGCCGGCACGGTGCCGGCTTCCTGAGGTCATCCTCCCATCTCATAGACTGTTTACCTCTGTTTCTCTTACAGTCAAATGGGTACCACTCTGTTACAAGTCTTGTCCATTTTTCTTTCTTCTCTCTTGCCATATGTCCTGTCCACCTCCACTTGAGTTGTTTGAGTTGTATGTTGTGTATGCATTCTTAAATTTTGTTTTACTTCTTATTAGATTTCCAATTAGTGTTGACCAAATGCAAGACCAAGACTCGCTACAAGAGTCTTCCCTTTAGACAGCATTTTACGATTCTTTTGGCAAAAAAAGAATTGTCAACATTCTGTATTATTAATACCAGTACACGGGGGAATAATTTGATGTTGTTTTAAACAGTCTCATAATAGATAGGTGTGATTATAGTCCCAATCCCGTTAAGTGGTATGTACTTAATTATTGATAGTAGTACAGTTAGTGCCACTAGATGAATGGAATTTCTTTAATTCAGTTGGATTTTTCATTGCTATCAAAACCAGTGACTTTCTGTTATTCTAATAGCGAGAGTTGCAAGATTTGCGAGGCTCGTAAGATTTGCGAGGCTCGTATGAGTCTTGCATTTGGCTAACACTATTTCCAATAGATATAGTTTGAAATCTTAACTTTAGTAAGATTATTAGAAATAGAAATTTTTCTTTTTTTCAGTTTATAAACGAAATTCACTTTGATATAAATGATTGAATTAGGCTATACATGCCGGCAATCCATTAATATCTTAAAATGGAGGAAAGGAAGAAAGGCCCACCATTTTCCCACGGTTAATCACTATAACGTACACCTCAAGAAAGGAAGGAAGGAATACGGGTGGGATCAAGGTGGAATAGGATATAAGTAAATCTTACTCCTATGATGAGCACCCTCCAGAACTTCAACTTGCACTTTTTCGCAGAACTTCGAATAAAGATTCAACACGTGTTTCGCCTCTAAACGAGGCATTCTCAGGACGGTTCGGCTTTAAATGCGAACTGCAAGGGCGCTAACTTCTAGACCTTGATCCCATCCCGTATTCTTTCCTTCCTTTCTTGAGGTGTGCGGTATACTGATTAACAGTAAGAAAGTGGTGGATGTACCTTCTTTTCCTCCATTTTAAGATATGAATTTCACTTTGAAATTCTCTCTCAGCTATCGAACTGTAAAAGTATATTATTATTACATGACTTTAGGATTAGTTACTTTATTTAAGTTTCAGGATATAACGAAATGAAAAACCAACAATCTTCAAATAATTATAAAACTAATAACAGTATTAAAACATGGCGTGATTAAATCATAACAGTGAACCAACTAGAAGTTACCTAATTTAACGAAACATATTAAATAAGCAAGTGGATGAATTTGTATATCTTGGATGTGGATTCAGCCGAGATGGAAGGTACACCACTGATATAGAGCGAAAAGTGAATGCGGGAAATAGAGTGAACGGAGCGTTGGGGCAACTTCTCGGCAGCCACCACCTCAGCCAGAAGGCACGTGTAGCAATACATAACGCAGTGCTTGTCCCAACATTACTATATGGAAGCGAGAGTTGGGTATGCAGAAAAGAGTATGAAAGTAAAATTAATGCGGTCGAAATGCGATCTCTTCGGAAAATCTGTGGAGTTAGGCTACGTCCTAATTGACAAGTCGTTCTACGACAAAATCGGTTGTTCGCATTGCCGTGCGACGAGTTGGTCGTACGACAATAATGATGTGTCCAAATTGCATTGTCGTCAGTCGTCGAAAAGTCGTTGTCAAAAATATATATATGTCATAGTATTCATTTTACTTATCAACCAAAAACACGTGTTGCTCGGACGACCGACACGACAAAATAGAACAGGTTTGAATTTAAAACACTACGACCAACAAATGCGATGTCGCACGTCAGTGCGAGTTGTCAGTTAGGACAGCTCCATTCAAAAGCATGTGTTTTAATTTTGTCGCATTAGTTGATCGGTTGGACAACAAAAGTCGTGTCGTATTGCGACAGCCAATTAGGACATAGCGTTGGGCTGACCGACCGCATTCGTAACGACGACGTAAAAGAGCGAGTAGGTATGAAAGAGAGTATTGGTGTAAAGATGCGAAAGGGAATGCTCCGATGGTTCGGACATGTGGAAAGAATGCCGAACGAACGTCTGGTTAAGAAGATATACAATGCGAAAGTGGAAGGATGTAGGTACCGAGGGAGACCGAGACTAACCTACCTAGACCAGATCGGTTAGGTACTGAAGGAAGGTGGAGTCAAGAGTCTCCGAAACCGGCGAGCGTTTATGAAGAGAATTATGAATGTTGAGGAAGCGAGTGAAGTATGCAGAGATAGAGTTCTCTGGCACTCTGTTCACTCTGCCTACCCTGCAAGGGATATGGCGTGATGATATGTATGTATGTATGTATGTGTATGTATTAAATAAGTTATTTTCTTTATTACTTAGATAATTATAACAAATGTAAATTAACTTAACTTTTTCCGTGTGGTGACGGAGTAAGAATACAATTCACCACCTCTTACCCGTAGGTGATCATAAGAGACGACTAATGGATATAAAACGCATATAGCTTCTAGGCAAGGGAAGGAAAACTTAAAACTAAAACCAACATGACCAGCGCGGTATAGTAAGCCAATTTCCCTACCGTTATGGAGGAGGCTCGAGGCCAATAGTGGGACATATGAGCTGAGATGATTATGATGATGAAATAAACTTATACTAAGAAACTTATGATGGTAATATAGTATACTGATAACAACGTTCAACGTAAAAGTTCAACTGACGCTCAATACCCAACCATAAATATGAAGTATTTTAAAGTTCGACCTCATTTTTTATTTATCTTGACGTAGATGGAATACATGATGCTAATACCGTAGTACTTAAATAGCGTGCTGGTTAAGATACTGGTTTACCATGCCAAGCGTCGCAAGTACGATTACCACGCAAAGAAATATTTTTCTGCGATCCACAACTCTTAATGTAATTTGTATCCGTTAATTGAACGTTTGTAAAGTGGCACATCACTATCCGTGTGGTGACGTAGTAAGAATACAATTCACCATCCCATATATTACCTGTGGGTGATCGTAATAGACGTCTAAGGGATATAAAACGCATATAACTTCTATGTAACAGATGGAAAACTCGAAACAAAACCCTATACCAACACGTCTGACTAGCGTGGTATAGTAGGTTAATTTCCCTCCCATTACGGAGGAGGCCCGAGCCCAACAGTGGGACATATATGGGCTGCGATGATGATGAAAGTGCCACAATACAATTTTAACTTAGCACAGGTACTTTCTTAAAAAAAAATCGCCCTCACTATAAAGTGGTTAGCGTAAATATCCTTTATATTCATCCTGCTCTTATTTAAGTTACTTATGACATAATACTTTTTCCTTACCTCGCATACGTTTTAGCAATAGTTTCTTGACCGACCACGATGTCTAACATAAACTTTCCTTAAGAATGTAATTTTTGACCAGAAGACATCAAACAGCATTGGACTAGATTGATGTAGCTCTTAAAAAAAGGACTCTCTAAAAGACGACTACGTCGTTTACGACATCCACAAGCATTGTAAGTGTTGATAGTATTTATAACCGATACCACACAGCAATGGTCAATTAGATTAATATAGGATTATATTTAAAATTTTCTAGTGGTATTTTAGTGGGATATGTGTATTTTAATAGTGGTAGGAACATGCTGTTGCCAGTTCTCTTTCTACAGCTACGGGCGGGTCCGTCCGGGGTAGTACCACACTCTCGCAGAAGATCGACGTCTGAGTAGTGGTAATGTGCTATTGCGCTTCGTTCACTGAGCGAGAGAGCCGGCAGCCCAACTGGGAGGGTTTGGATATTTTATTGATACGCAGCGGCCTAAGCTATTGCAAAGGGTCCATGGGCGGCAGTGACACCATCAGGTGTGCTGCTTGCTCGTTTGCCACCATAAGCAATAAAAAAAAATATGCATAATATATTAAGTAGTTCCGTATCCGTGGTGCTGTACTGCTATGCTTATCGTACCTGTATACGTCTTTATTGGCTGACTAGTTCATTTTGTATCTTATCTCCCGCTTTGTCTAGAAAGAAAGTGGAGTCATTAATTCCTACTCCTCTTCTTTAACCTTTTCTAATTAAATTTGTTGATGGTTTTAAGATAATTAAAATCATCTCCTGGGACTGCCTGAGGGTAAAACCTCGCTGTCATTTATGGAAATCATTGTGGATCCTAGGTTATAGAAATTACAATGATGAGAATGTGTGGTAGGATTAGTCTCATAGAAAAAAATATGTATATTATATCCCTCAGTCATTAGTGGTAGGAGAACGCTGTTGAAAGTTTTCTGTCTACATCCGCGGGCCGGTCCGTCCGGGGAAGCACCACACTCTCGCAGAAAATCGACGTCTGAGTAGTTGCAAAAGCGAGAGAGTTGGAAGCCCAACTAGATAATTTTGGGGTTTGTATTGGTAGGCAGCGGCCCAGCTATACCCTTGGTATTGCAAAGATACATGGGCGGCAGTAACACTTATCACCAGGTGCGCTGCTTCCTCGTTTGCCACCATAAGCAATAAAAAAGTCATATTTTACGACCACGAAAATAGAAGAGGAATACGTATTTTTACTCCATCATCATACGTAGAACAAGGGGTACTATCCCAGAAACCTCCACGCGGTGTACCCTGGGTGCGGGCGGCGGTCCCCAGTTCTTCTGTTGTACTGTCGTCCGTAGCGAATATCTGCGCGATTTCGCTCCTTACTCTACTACAGTCGTAGTAGAGGGTATAGGACGCGAAATATTGGGACGGGCTCAGTCACTCATTCATTTGAGGGCTGGGCAGGCACATGCCACCGCCCACACATCGTAAACCTGGTATCTTGCTTCAAGACACGTTGTCTTGAGGCGTAGTATCAGGAGCGAGGGTCTTGGCTTAACCGCCCGGACCGCGAGGAAGACAACCTCTATAAAGAGTTCGAAGTAACATTCGGACTCAGAAATCACCCAGAATCTTAAGTTCTGGCGTGCGGCGAGAAGATGCATGGCAGATGGGTTGTTCTGTCGTTAGCACGCTCCAGCCAGGGCACCGGCTGACCCCCTGGTTGGTAAATGTAGGCTTGCCCGGGTATAGGGATCTCTGCCCGGGTCGACGAAATGTATCTCCCATTCTCGTGGGAATCTAATGGATACTGCAAATTTAAAAAAAACCGACGGGAATCCTAGCGATTCTCACTCCAAGGCCCAGTCATGCCAACGCAAAACTGACCAAGACGACGCCTCGTCCTCAGGACTTGAGGCGTCCGCCGAGGGCCCGGCACAAATCGTGGAGGCCCAGAAGAAGAAGAGGAGGTCGCCTCGAAAGTCTCGGGGCAACGGCCTGAGCCATAAAAGGCGGCTGGAGGAGCGGCGAGCGCGCAGGGAGGCTGCCGCCGCTGAAGAGAGGAAGGACGGTAGACTCGCAGCAGAGCCGTCGACGGACGAGGGCGACAGCGATGTCGCAGAGCCGTCCGAAGACGAGGGCGGCGGATCTACCGTCAGAATGGACGAGGGCGGTGATATTCCCGCAGGGCCGTCCAAAAAGGACAGTGGGTCGGCTGGTGAAGGCCCCACTAGGTCGTCGGCGCGTCTAGCAGCAAAGACGCCGCCGGCGACCGCGACTAAGAAGGAGGAGGCCCTCCCCTCGCAGGTGCGAAAGCGCCCCCTGAGCAAGGGAGGCAGCTCGAGCGCCGAAACCGAGGGGAGCGTGGCCAACATGCCTCCACCCAAGATCCAGGCCTCCCGAAGAGGGCGAGGGACCTCGGTCATGGAAAGGGCGGCGGCGGTCGCTGTCCGCGCCGGCGAGGCCACGGATCTGCAGGCCGAAAATGTCCGCCTTAGAGGCGAGATGTCAGGCCTGCGGACCCGAAACCGGAACCTGGGCGACATGCTGGCGGAAATGCGTCGCGCAAACCGCCAGCTGTTGATAGACGTGGCCGACCTCAAGGCGCAGGTGGCGCTGTTCGTGTCACCCGCGCCAGCCGCGCTATCGGCCAGGGCCGGATACTCGGCGGCCGCTGCGGCGCCAAAGCCGCCTCGCGCTGCGGCGCCGACGACGTTGGGTGATGGCGTCAGCGTCACACCCGTCCCCGCGGCGAGGAAGACGCCTGCCGCCGCGAAGCGCGCGCCGCCGGCTGACGCTGGCGCGGTCACCGCGGTGAAACTCCCTGTTCCCGTGGTGAGGCTGACGCCTCTCCCCGCGGACCGCTTGCCACCGGCTAGCGCCCCTGCGGCGCCAAACCCGCTAGGCGCCGTAGAACGGGCCCCTAAGGAGGCTCAGCCGACCCCGTTTGAGGTGGGAGGCATATCCGACGAGGCCCTCGCCAAAATCATCGGCGCAGTGGGCAAGCTCGTCGATGCGCGCTTCGCCGTTCTGGAGGCGAGGTTGCCTCCAGAACCACGTGTCCGACCACCTCTCGCCGCGGACAAGCGGCCGCATGTGGCACCAGCCCCCGCCCCGCTGCCTTGTCAGGGTGGCCGCGTGGGGAGCTACGCCGCGGCCGCGGCCGGGCCTAAGCCCAAAGGCCCCGGCCCAGCTCCGAAGGGACCCGCCCTGAGGAGGAAGATGGCTCCGGCCCCTGCCGGACCGCTGAAGTCGCCCGCAACAACACCGCCGGCGACGACCAGCGAGGCCGCGACGAGACCTTCCGCGTCTGGCACGACTGCCGTACCCGAACAGGGTTGGCAGGTAGCCGAACGCGACAGAAGGAGTCGCGGCCAAAGGAGGAGAGCGGAGGCCAAGCGCGCCGCTGAGGTCCCCGCTCCTCAGGCAGGAGCCGGACAGAAGAAGAGACCGCGCAAGGGGCTCAAGTCGCCGAAGACGGCCGCAGTGGTGATCACTGTGCTGCCCGAGGCGGCCGAGAAGGGCCTCAGCTACGAGGCCGTCTTGAGAAAGGCCCGGCGGGAGCTAGACGTCTCCGATATTGGAGGCGTCGAAGCCAGGACCCGCAAGGCCCGGACGGGGGCTCGAATTCTCGAGTTCCCAGGGGCCGAGGGCGCCAAGACGGCCGACAGCGTGGCCGAGAAGCTGAGAGGTTTGTTCGCCGAGGAGGGTGGCATCAAGATCGCCAGGCCCGTCAAGTGCGCCGAAATGCGCATTTCGGGTTTGGACGATTCAGTGACGGTGGAAGACATCCGGGAGGCTATTGCCTCGAAAACCGGGTGTCCCATAGACACCGTCCGGGTCGGTGCCATTCGTCCCGGTCCGGGTGGCGTAGGTGCTGCCTGGGCGCAGTACCCGGTGGAGTCGGTCAGGCAACTGGCCGGCTCAGGCAGGCTCCTCGTGGGCTGGAGCTCGGCGCGGGTAACCGTGCTTGAGCACCGGCCTGCGAGGTGCTACAAGTGCATGGCGGTCGGACACACTCGACCGACGTGCACTAATTGCTTCGACTGCGGCGGATTGTGTTTCCGCTGCGGTCAGACCGGGCACGTGGCGGCATCTTGCGCCGCCCCGCCCCACTGCCCCGCGTGTGCGGCGGGCAATAAGCCCGCCAAGCACCGCATGGGCTCTGGGGCGTGCAAACCTCCAGCTTCGGCCCCAAAGGCGCGGGGCGGCCCTACGACCACGGCCGCTCCCGCTCCTAGCGCGGTCCGATCGCCCGCTGGCGAGGAGGTCATGGACACAACCCGATAATGGGTACACCAGCCATGCACCTCCTCCTGCAGGCCAACACCAACCACTCCGCCGGAGCGCAGGATCTCCTCCTGCAATCCATGGCGGAGTGGTCGATTGGTGCAGCCGTAGTCGCGGAACCGTACGCCGTGCCTGATCGCCCCAATTGGGTGGTCAGTCGAAACGGTACCGCGGCAATCGTCGTCTCAACGCAGCGGCACTTCCCGTCCTTGTCCCTTTTGGATAGGGGCGAGGAATTTGTCGCGGCGGAGTGGGGAGGGGTCACGCTCTACAGCGTATACCTCTCCCCCACTAGGAGGATGGACGATTTCGGGGCCTCACTCACCACCTTGGAGGCCTCGATACGGCGACTGGCACCGGGCCTCGTCCTGGTTCTGGGGGACTTTAACGCCAAATCCACGGCGTGGGGGTCCCCTACGACGGACGACCGCGGGCGGGCGGTCAACGAGTGGGCGGCTTCACTGGGCCTCTGTGTTCTGAACAGAGGCTCGGTGAACACGTGTGTGCGGCGGCAGGGCGGGTCGATAGTGGACTTGTCGTTCGCTAGCCCCGCTGTCGCGCCACGGGTGAGGAACTGGAGTGTCCTGGAGGAGGCGGAGACCCTGTCGGACCACCGGTACATCCGGATGGAGGTCTCCCCCCGGGAACCCGGTAGGGGTCACAGGGCGGACGGAGCTCCCGCGTTTCCGCGGTGGGCTGTGGGTCGTCTTGACAGGGATCTACTGGCGGAGGCGGCCATTGTCAGCACGTGGCTGTCCTCACCACCCCCAGCGGACGGAGTGGACGCTGAGGCTGTCCGCATTCGCAGTGCGTTAACGCAGATCTGCGATGCGGCCATGCCCAGAGTGCGGCGGCGTCCGCCTCCGAGGCAGGGGGTCTACTGGTGGTCCCCAAGACTGGCGGACCTTCGTGCGGCGTGTATCAGTGCCCGAAGGTCCTACACCCGCAGCCGGCGGCGTCACCGCGACGTCGAGCGGGAGGGCCAGCTGTACGAGGCGTACCGCAGTGCGCGGACTGCCTTTCGGCTGGCCATCCGTGCCGCCAAGGGCGCGAGTTGGCAGGAGATGCTGGACGGTCTCGACCGTGACCCCTGGGGTCGCCCATATCGCGCGGCGCTGAACAAGCTTCGCGCGCGGCCCCCCCCCCTCACCGAGACCCTCCAGCCCGACTTCCTTCGTAGGGTGGTCGAGGAGCTGTTTCCACGGCAGTCGGAACACACGCCCCCGGTCATGGCTCCGCCAGATCAGGACCGGGAGGACGACGACGACGAGAGTGTTCCGCCCGTGACGGAGTCGGAAGTGGGGGCGGCCGTGGCGAAGATTCGTTCCGCCACCACGGCCCCCGGCCCGGACGGAATTCCAGTCCGGGTGCTGACGTCGCTCCTCGAGCACTTCGAGCCTCGCCTCAGGCAGCTGTTCAACGCCTGTCTGACGTCTGGACGGTTCCCTGAGTGCTGGAAGGAAGGGAGGTTGGTTCTCCTGCCAAAGCCGGGACGGTCCCCGGATTTGCCGTCAGCCTACAGGCCCATCGTGCTCCTCGACGATGTGGGTAAGCTGCTGGAGCGTGTGCTCGCTGCCCGCATCGTCCGACACCTGGAGGAGGTGGGGCCCGATCTGTCGGACGCTCAGTATGGGTTTCGGAGGGGGCGTTCGACCATCGGGGCCCTATTACGCCTGAGGCAGGCGGCCGCGGAGGCCGTCGCCGGGAAGGGAGTGCTGTTGGCGGTGTCGTTGGACATCGCCAACGCATTCAATAGTCTGCCATTCGGCTGCATCAGGGAGGCGCTCCGGTTCCATGGAGTGCCCCTGTACCTCAGGCGGCTGGTGGCAGACTATTTGGAGGGCCGCAGTATCCTCTGCGCGGGTCCCGCAGGGGACATTGTGCGGACGCCCATGTCGTGCGGCGTTCCACAGGGGTCGGTTCTGGGGCCGACTCTGTGGGACATCGGGTACGACTGGGCGTTGAGAGGGAGTCTCCCCCCTGGGCTGAGCTTGGTGTGCTATGCTGACGACACGCTCGTCACAGCCCGGGGCAGGACACTCGAAGAGGCGGCGAGCCTGGCCACTCTCGGCACCGAGGAGATGGTCAGGCGGATCGAGGCGCTGGGGCTCAGGGTGGCCCTAAACAAGACGGAGGCCCTACTTTTCCATGGGCCCCGTGTGAGGCTGCCCATCGGCGCCTCGATAGTGGTAAACTCCATCCACATCAGCATCCAGGCCCATATGAGGTACTTGGGTCTGGTGCTCGACGGGCGATGGTGGTTCCGGGAGCATTTCCGACAGATTGCTCCCCGGCTTGTCGGCGCGGCGTCCGCCCTTTCTCGACTCATGCCGAATGTGGGCGGACCCAGTTTTGAGGCCCGACGGCTGTATGCGGGGGTCATCCGCTCGATGGCCATGTACGGCGCACCCGTGTGGGCGAGGGCTCTGAACGCCCAGCTCAGGGCGGTTCTGTGGAGGCCACAGAGAGCCATGGCGGTCAGAGCCATTCGCGGGTACCGCACGGTGTCGACAGAGGCGGCGTGCCTGTTGGCCGGGACACCCCCGTGGGACCTAGAGGCGGAGATGCTCTCCGACCTCTACCGGCGGGTTATCACAGCGCGCGAGGAAGGTGGCTCCCCATCGTTGAGCGAGATAGCCACCTGGCGCGTGGATGCCCGCCGAGACGTCATCGCCCGTTGGGCTACGCGGCTGGAGAGGCCTAGGCACGGTGTGGAGACCGTTGAGGCCCTCCGGCCCGTATTGATAGAGTGGATGGAGCGGCGGCACGGAGTCCTCACCTTTCGGCTGGTGCAGGTATTGACGGGGCACGGGTGTTTCGGGTTGTACCTGCACAGGGTCGTGTATAGGGAGTGGACTCCGGCCTGCCACCACTGCAGGAGTGGCGAGGACACGGCGCAACACACGCTGGAGGTGTGTCCGGGATGGGAGCGGCAGCGCCGTGACCTCGTCGCTGTCATCGGTGCCGACCTGACGCTGCCGGCCGTCGCGAGAGCGATGGTCGACAGCATCAGGAACTGGGACGCGGTCGCCACCTTCTGCGAGGCTGTCATCTCGCAGAAGGAAGCGGCGGAACGGGCAAGGGAGGATTCCCGCGCCCCGGGCCGCCGCCAGCGGCCGGGGCGGCGCAGGCGCGAATACCTGCGCCTGATGCCGCCCTAACCGAGGCTTCGGGTGATCGGACCGGGGAATTGTCCGGTCACCCGACGTGAGGCCACCGCGTGAGGGCGACGCCCCGACGGCGAAATCTGTTGGGGCGTCGACGAGAGGAACCCGCGAGGGTGAACCGCCGGGCGGGCCACCGAAGTTAAAAATCGGGTCCCGGTGACCCGCTCGCACGGCGAAGAGAGAGGAGTTTTACGGTGGGTCTATGGGGTCACGCGCCGCCTTTTCCGTCACCCCGGACCGATTTGGCGGGGCGAGACTAATCCATAGTCCACCAAAAAAAAAAAAAAAAAAAAAAAATACGTAGAACAATAAGTATTAAGAATAAAAATTTGCACTCTCATTCACAATTATCACTTAGACGAAAGTGTCATAACATAAAGTGGTACCTTATTTCTCACAAGAGCCATTACCCATTGTGTGCTATAAGGCATCGTTGTCAGTACGTGCCGATCACGGGCTAGTACAACCACTAAATGCGTCCGGCCGATTAACTAAATCGTCCGATGACGTCACCCGAGACGCTCAACTTAGAAGCCTTCCCGTGTCACTCCCCTGCCACTTCAATCCCCTTTTAGGATCATCGCACATAAAAACAACTATAACTGGATATAAAGGTCCTCATTCACAAAGCCCGAAATAGGCACTAATTAAGCATTACTTATATTGTTTCGTCATAACTTAATTGCCAGTGAAAGTCATAAAAACCATCTAAAATAGCACTTTTTTGCGGTTGACTATGGACTTATTCTCGCCCAGCCAAATCGGTCTGGGGGGACTGAAGAGGCGGCGCGTGACCCCATAGATCCACCATGCAAAACTCCTCTCTTCGCCTTGCGAGGGGGTCACCGGTACCCAATCTTTGTCTTCGATGGCCCGCCCGGCATCTAAAATAGAACCCTGGGAGTGGGCAGCTGGATTCTCCTAAAATACCAAGATTGGTGGTTATAGCATTATTCCTTCTACATAGAAGGAATAATGTATATAACTGTTCTTCGTACGGTAGCCTCCCCATGAGAACTAGCCACTCAGAACGGTGCCAATTTACTGAAATTTAGCTTTTTTTTTTTGGTAACGCAGTGGTTAAAAATGCATTTGTCGCATACCCGCCCCGGGCAGGGTATGTGGGACTCACAGGCCCTGGAGGGGACACTGAATACCCACTAAAACATACCAACTGCGAGCTGTTAGCCGAAGGGGCTTTTACAGCTGAACCGGACTGCGGGCGAGCCCGAAGGCTCTCAACCTGATAGACGTGAGTTAAGCGACATCGCCCGAGGGCTCCCCCTGTGGGGAACGGACCTCGGCTCTGGGCGTCGCTGGGGGCAAGGTGAACGTGGACGTGTCCATCTTTGGGTCGGTGACCTTTGCTCGCCGTGTTTTCGTACCTCGACGTCGAGGACGAAATCGCGGATATTTGTGCGCGATGGCCTCGCGTGCGGCGTAGGCTTTAGTCTGGGCGAGCGTAATAACGTCGTCATCGTCGTTGAGGACGTGACGTGGACGTCGGATTTTGGAGATACGCGATAGGGTGTAGGAAGCCGCCCCAACCACTAGTTGGTTGGGGTGTGTCATGGCAGAGTCAAAGTAGCTCTGGGAGCACCGCTTCATAAACTGCACGATGGTCGGCAGTTCGAGGTCGATGTGAAGATCGGCGTTACGAATGAACCACGGTGCTCCCGTAGCTCGGCGCATGAACCTATTCTGTAAGGTCTGTAACCTATGGATCCTGTGTGCCTTGGTGTGCGCGAACACTACGTTTGCATAGGTCATGATCGGCCGTATGCAAGCGGTGTATAATCGGACCTTTGAAATTTAGCATTTAACATGCTTTATATATATAAAAACTTGATTACGAGCGAAAAATGATTGTCAGACATGGGATATGAACCTGCATCTATTTGAAATCCGTTCCAATCGTGCTACCGCTTACACTAGCGTGAGCTATCGTATGACATTAAATTTCCGCCAGATATTATATTTTCGCCTTTAAGCCTTGAGACGTATGCCATCTACCCGACAATGTTTACACATTATACAGATGTAATGGGTCATGTGCCACCTGCATCCAATGGCTTCCTGCGACTATCATAATCTAGTCAGCCCACCTAATAGAGGGATCGTCCTACGCTGCGTCGTTTGATTCGTGGTTGCTGATTGAGAACATTTCTTCCTCAAAGATTGCCGCTCAACGAGCGATGTGACCTGTCCATCATTTAATTTTCTTATCCCAGATGTTTCATCAAAATCGGTGCATTCAATTAGGGGGCTTTCGGTTACATGAAGAATTCTTAATACTCGTTACATTAAGAATTTAATTTTCATTCAATTCGAATTGAAAGTGTCACCATTGATTGCCCTTCGCCATTTACTCGTATAACTTTAGTCTTATTTTATGATACCAACCAGAGAGAAAGGAAAGTATTCTGTGTAACTCACGTTCATCTTAATAAATTGATAGTGGTTCGTTCGCATTGTTTATTTCTTATAACCTGGTCACGGGAATTGAAGACAGAGCTTAATTTTCTAGCTCATTTTCCTAAACGTGTAGACTTTTCTTTCTGTTATATAGTTTGTCTATCGGCTAAAAGATGCCGCTGTATTCAATATTTGAATATAATTTTGTTATGTAAATGTTAATTGTGCGTTTACCTTAACTTTCACCCCTCAAAGCGTACACGTAACTTTGCAAACTGTAATTGCTCGTTAGAACTGTATCATAGGCTTATATTAATAATTTAACTTTAAAAATATTTGTAACAATAATAACGTATATATTTATGCCAAAAGATTAATATGACCATTTTTAAAACTGTCGACCCGCGTTTACTTCACTTCTGTTAATGAGTTGAGAGTATGCAAAAAAATGCTCAAAATGATTTTATTATATATTTTTTTTAAATATTTTATAAATGCTATGTGGTAGCGGCAACGAATACTACCAACCCTTACTTTACTCGTGGCTGCCGTAAAAGATGACTGAGAGCTTTTGATCCGCCGTTTGATCAAGAATTACATTCCCAAGGATATTGGACGTCAGGCAAGTGGCCGATCATAAAACTATTGGCAATAACTTTTGCAATACATGCGAGTCATATTGTATCAACCTCAAGTATTATGATAAGGATAAGGATATGAGAAGGATGTATTTAGAGAAGGATGGAATGCATATATAATGATTTCTGATGCTTACAAGAATATTGTAATATTCATTTCATTTGAAATAAAACATTTTTTTCGATGAAACATTCTTTTCGAATTCTATCAGGTTTGTATTTGATTGCCGATTTTCATTAGTCCTCACGTGATCATGAACGCTGTAAAGTGTTCTAAACATCGGCAAATGTGAAAATCAAATACAAATGCGATAGAATCGGTATAAATAGTTTTATTTCAAATAACAAAAATTATACCTATAAACTATCTATCTGGAATTAATACATACATATGTACATATCATCACGCCATATCCATTGCAGGGTAGGCAGAGAGTGTTCTCTCTCGGCACTCTGTTGAGTGCCAGAGAGCTCTATCTCTGCATACTTCACTCGCTTCCTCAACATTCATAATTCTCTTCATACACGCTCGCCGGTTTCGGAGACTCTTGACTCCACCTTCCTTCAGTACCTGACCGATCTGGTCTAGGTAGGTTAGTCTCGGTCTCCCTCGGTACCTACATCCTTCCACTTTCGCATTGTATATCTTCTTAACCAGACGTTCGTTCGGCATTCTTTCCACATGTCCGAACCATCGGAGCATTCCCTTTCGCATCTTTACACCAATACTCTCTTTCATACCTACTCGCTCTCTTACGTCGTCGTTACGAATGCGGTCGGTCAGCCTAACTCCACAGATTTTCCGAAGAGATCGTATTTCGACCGCATTAATTTTACTTTCATACTCTTTTCTGCATACCCAACTCTCGCTTCCATACAGTAATGTTGGGACAAGCACTGCGTTATGTATTGCTACACGTACCTTCTGGCTGAGGTGGTGGCTGCCGAGAAGTTGCCCCAACGCTCCGTTTAGAGAGAGAGAGAGTTTAGAGACATTTATCCAGATATATGATAAACAGCCTGGCTGATAGAACGCAGCCCTGCTTAACGCCGATATTGACGTCAAACCAAGGCGACATTCCATTATCCAGCCGCACACAGGCTCTACAGCCCATGTAACTGGATTGCACAGCCTGCAGCAGTTTACCGTTAATACCATACTCCGGTAAAATGTCCCGAAGTTCCTTTCGTACATCCGTGTCAAATGCTCTCTCCAGATCCACAAAACTGCAGAAAACCCTCTGACCTAGGGCTAGAAATTATCTGAATAATTATGAAAATCGTCTCATAATTTTGATTTTTGTTCGCTAATTATCTAATACTTTTAAATTAGCCATTCTTATACATTTCTATATATTCAGAATCTCGGTAATGGCTCGCACGATTTGTATGAAGTTTAGTATTCAGAATATTTCAGGGGCGATAAATAAGATCCTCTATCGAAACCTGCTGTTTTGAAGGAATGATGAAAATTTTAGAATAGCTATTGCCATCAAAAATAAAATAGCTTATTTCGACAATAGAGCAGTCACTTAAGTCTAACAGTCCCAGTTTGATCTTTTTGTCTATCATTTGAAGTTTCTTTTTTGTGAGGAATAAAACCCTGTGTTTAATAATTTGCGTTATTCTTCTTATTATTTTTCCTTTTCTTCCTGTTCCCTTTTTTCCTATACATTTTTCTTTCGAAAGCAAAAAGAAATGCCGATTAAAGTTCGGTCATACATTTACTGTTTATAAAGTTCGCCTATAGTCTATCTAATCTAAGAAGTGCACTTTGACAGCTGTCTGAGTAAGTTGTGTAGGTATGTGAACCAAATAATCGCTATCGAAAATATCCGATTTTACTGAGAAATCGATATTGATTCTTTATAATTAATTATCGGTTTATTTTTTTATTTTTCAAAAAGGTGATGGATAAATTAAGTGCTAAATTAGTACTAAACAAATTTAATTATTTCAGCATAGAATCTATTCATCATATTTATTAGGATTAGGTTATTTAAAAACAAAAACTGGATTTGAAAATAGCTATTTATTAAGAATTACTACTATTACTTGAATTATCAGCGTCGCGAACGTTAATAATTATTTCCTCATCAATCAAAATGTACATCTCTGTCAAAATCTCTATTCGATTAATTGTATTATTCTAATATTTTTACCGATTATTTGGATATTCGTGAATTAGAAGTTGTCAAGCACTGCTGTATAGAACGTGATGACGTGACATTGTTAGGTCGTCAATAACAATTACTATTTACCATGTTATTTTTATTTTAAATTAGTTTTACGAGTTTCAACATTAGATTATTGTACAAGAAAGTCACCCGCAATGTTAATTATGTAAATAACTTAATAGTTGTTTAAAATTTCAAAATTAGTGTTTACAATCATGTGTATACGTTTGACCGAGGTTATTGTGTATTAAAAAATGCAAAACGTCAAAATGCACTTCTTAGATTAGATGAACTATAGTAATTATTTCTTAGTGCATAGAGTAGTTTAAACAATTAAAAAAAAGTCGACTGCAAAATGACAAATTGTAAGTACCTTAGGCGCTAAAAAGACCAAAACAACATTGAGAAGAGAAAAAAGAATTAAAATAAACTATTAACAAATTAAAATCTAATTTGGTTTAATATTACCTGAAAGCATATTTTAAATACCCGCTTTAAGTTTAATTGCAAGCGAAAATCATTAATTTTCTTTCATTTAATATAATTTGAAATTGGGTTTTGTCTGTATGTGCTTTTCTTTAGTTGTCGAATAAAAATATTTCCATTTGTTTTTAGTCAAAAATACCATATATAAATTATATGAACTGTTAATTTCCACCTGAGTAAATAACATTATGCATTATAGTAATTTCTGTAACATGCGTATGGCAGTCGTGGCCGAGCGGTTAAGGCGTCTGACTAGAAATCAGATTCCCTCTGGGAGCGTAGGTTCGAATCCTACCGACTGCGAATTTTAAACTTTTTTAATGATTTGATATTATTATTTTTTTCATTTTAGAAAAGGAAATATGTTTTTTAATAAATTCTATCACAAAATTGATTAAATACCTATTACTATACAATGCCAGTTTTAAGAGGAACACCTCGACAAAAGAACTGTCAATTTTTTCCTGGTGAGCTTAACAACTCACGTGTCTATAAAGCGTGGCTAATTCTTATATATATATATATATATATAATCACCAGTGGTTATCTAACTTATCCGAGTTTAATGTTAGATCCGGTTGAAACATCAAACTTCTCTAAATCAATGTACAAACAAAAACTTACGAACATTCAAAAGCCAATCAACTAACATCGGGGCAAAACTAATTACAGTTGGACATGTCGCCCGCCGTCCGTCGTCCACCAGCCGTCAGGTGCCGAAGCAAACAAACCAACAATCAGCGGAAACAAACATGGCCGCCGCTGATTGCGCCTCATCAACTGATCAACATTAATATTTCTGCTACACTTTGTTCTGTGGCTGGTTTAATCACTTGTTTGCTTGATTGTCCATTAGTACAGTCATGCACACATCTGTTTAGTTAGTTCATCTGTTAATGATCTTTCTTATTGTTCATACAGAAATAATGTAAAAAAATGGCTACTTTCTCTTTCATACGAGTCAACTGAAAAGATCATCAATGCTGGAAAGCAATGATACAGACGGCCACACACACACACACACAGAGGCAGACACACACGAACACGACCATGCTCACACACATACACACACACATTCATAGCTATACATCACCAACCACACAACCTCACAAACATGGGCAGCTGTCAAATGTTTTTAATCTTAAGTTTTATATAACCTAGTATTTGTAAATTAGTAGCTAGTACATTGTAAACTCGCAGCTCTGGCTCCTGAGATACAGGCTTTAGCCTAGTTCGGGAACTAATGTTAAGATATCCTTGTATAATAGCAATTTTGATTAAATAAATTATTATTATTATTAGTTATTTTTTTAATATATTAAAAACAAGTTTAAGTATTTTGCTTAATATGGTCTTGTCCTATCTTATCTTGGTATGGAATGTGATGAGATGAAATTAAAGGTAACAAGCATGATTCTATAGTAGATCAATATGAATATGAATGAAGGAAAGAATCGGGGGAAAAAAAAAAATATGGATTATGGGAACGCGAATACTGACTTTAAAAGGAGTGAGTGCTGACATCTAACAGGCACTTTCAGAAGTTAAAGATATGTCATGTCGACCCAACTTAGCGTGAAATAAAGACGTACTAACGATAATTACTATTTCAGACGCGGTAAATGTGAGATGTATTTTCTCTATGATAACAGAGTTAGAATATAATTCACCACACTTTTTTGCCTTTGGGTGACGCAGAAGACGACCAAGGGTTGTATACGGATAACATTGGTGTAAGAGAAGGATAACCCGACAAAAAGGATCAATATAAGAAAAACTTGTTTAATATTCCTATTACACTTTATTCTGCTGTACTGTAGATCATTTGTGTGCGCGTCTGTACATTGTCAACTAGTACAACGATGTACAATCACAACTAATATACTAAATTTTATACTTAATTGTGACTAATTCAAACTCACTTAAAGATTAACTCTCTCATAATACATTTTTTTTACAAATATTTTTTTTATCATTTCCTTTAATAATCGTATAATAATAATAATAATTACCTCCGGGCCAGTCGTTACTTCACCATGAGGCTAACGCAAAACTCGGAGGAACATTATTTGGCTCCCTAAGTTCTTTTGATATAAAAAAAAAATGTATCACAAGATTTACAGGAAAGCCAATAAACCGCAGGGCAGCTTGTGGCGAGCTGAATGTGAGTGGCGACACTGCGGTCCTGAATACTCCAGATAGTCGATCAGGGACTCGTCTCCAGCTGGCCTTCATTGGCTGGCTAGAGTGGAAACCGAAGAGTGCCCGAAGGACTCTCAGCTCTGGCTTGCCTTAAACAGCTGGTCAGAGAGGGGTCGCCAGAGCTATATGCTCGGGGGTGGAAGTGTCATTTTCAAGGGCATAATTACGGGGAAACCAAGGATCTGTTTATCGCAGACTCAATGGTGAAACCGGCGCCGCACCGCTCGACACCCCTAGCCACTTACACCAATGCTGCCCTCTGTTGCCCGTATGACTAGTGTGTCTGTGGCGACTATTTAGGGGGCCCATTCAGTGAGTTGGCGAGTCACCGTCTGCCACCGTTCAGCTCTTAACATGGGTTTGAAGGCAGACGACAGTTATAAATTCATAGTTTTAAGATGAACCAGTCCACTAAACACCCATTCCCATAATTAGATATTAGCTACCATAATCACACAATAGTTTTACACTTACTGCTGGCATTCCACGTATGTTAAGTGCAGACGTGGAATGTCATCGGTAGGTGTCCCATCCCAATATTTAGATTAAATTTCTCCAAAGGCCTCTGCGTGTTGGATCCATATCCCCATGTAAGCCTCCCAAAGGACCGGGCATCTTCCCTATGGAAGATCCCGTGAATTAAAAGGAGATACAATAATAATAATACAAACGGATAACATGAGACTAGAGACGAAAACCTCAAAATAGAATATTATACTTTCCCGTTTAAAAACAACATTATGCATTAAAAAAAAAGATGAAAAATAACCTATATGTTACGGGGGACTTCGCGAATATATAATAATCGTTATCATCTCAGCTCATATATGTCCCACTGTTGGGCTCAAGCCTCCCCCGTAATGGGAGGGAAATTGATCTACTATACCACACTGGTTAGACGTGTTTGTATAGGGTTTTGTTTCGAGTTTTCCTTCTCTCGCATAGATGTTATATGCATTTTATATTCCTTAGTCACCTCTTACGATCACCCACGGGTAAGATAGGAGGTGGTGAACTGTATTCCTACTCCGTCGCTACATGGAAAGTATATAATAACGGACATAAATTGTTGAACGAAAAAATATCTTACATGGAAATTAAACCCACGACAATTTTTATAGGGCCATACCCTTGAGAGTTTTCTGTCTACAGCCACGGGCCGGTCTCTTAGCGGTAGTACCACACTCTCGCAAAAAATCGATCTCTGAGCAATATGCTGTTGCAATGGGTTCAGTGAACGAGAGAACTGGCGGCCCAACAATCTGGGTAGGTTTGAGGTTTTCATGGATAGGCAGCAGCCTACAACTCTACCCTTGGTAGGTTTTGCAATAGCAAAGGCCCATTGGACGGTGATAACGCCTACAATCAAGCTTGCTTGCTCGTTTACCACCATCTGAAGATGAAGAAAAAATCGATATGAGACCTCGATACTTAGACTCATGTGCAGTCTTTACAAGTAAGTGTTGATCTTTCTTCAGTAGTCGCCTAGATATATCACTGATCCAAGGAGAATCTAATGTGTTAATCCATCGTTCAAATATTGAAACGATTTGAACGGTGCAGCATCGAATATTCGCACCTGATGTTGCCCTAGTCGAGGCTATGGGTAATCTTACCAGGAATAAATATATCACCCCTCGAGAGATCGACCATTCGATGGCGATGCGGTGTTCTGAAAAAAATACAATATTTGTTACCAAATATCGTCAGAGGATAGTCCCAAAAAACCTTGTGGGCAATTATTTATTAAAGATAGCTTAATAACGATGAAGAAGTACAACGTCGAATTAAAAAATGGGGTCACATATGGATATTCTTTAGTCTTGGACAAGTCGGAAGTTGCATTCAACTTTCAGACCATAGTATTCCTGTTTTAATCCCAATTACACATTATTTCCACATACATATTGAAAAAGTTTTATGATCGGCCGCCTGCCTGTTATTCTACCCTTCTTAGGAATGTAATTGTTGACCAAACGGCATAAGGTCGAGTTGATCTAGATCGATATGATACATCGAGACCATAGTCTGCCATAAATCAAGGGTTAAATAAAGATCTATTTAAACCCTATGAACAATAATTCTGGTTTATATTTTGGTTTATTTAATTATTATCAGATACTCGTATTCAGTGTGTACTATAACGACAGAAAATACATTTCAATTCCAAAATTTTGAATAAAAAAGTTAACGTGAACAAATTGAATGTGATCTAAAACTATGTTCGCATTATGGCCTTTTTAATGAAATCAGTTTGAGCCACATTGGTTGGATGCTTTCAAAATCTATAACGGACCTAATGTAAAAGCAACTTTTCTGTTTTATATATGAATTTCCACTCATTATTACATACACATACATAGATATCATCACGCCATATCCCTTGCACGGTAGGCAGAGAGAACAGAGTGCCAGAGAACTCTATCTTTGCATACTTCACTCGCTTCCTCAACATTCATAATTCTCTTCATACACGCTCGCCGGTTTCGGAGACTCTTGACTCCACCTTCCTTCGGTACATGACCGATCTGGTCTAGGTAGGTTAGTCTCGGTCTCCCCCGGTACCTACATCCTTCCACTTTCGCATTGTATATCTTCTTAACCAGACGTTCGTTCGGCATTCTTTCCACATGTCCGAACCATCGGAGCATTCCCTTTCGCATCTTTACATCAATACTCTCTTTCATACCTACTCGGTTACTTACGTCGTCGTTACGAATGCGGTCGGTCAGCCTTACTCCACAGATTTTCACGGTAGGTACCACAAGGTACACCACCTTCCATCTCAGCTAAATCCACGCGTAGACCCCACAGACCCACTCATTATTAATCAAGATAATTCCATTCATGCGATTATAGTGCATTGTGGCAATGTATAATTGCAGAGTAATACCCATTACCCGAACGTAATTACGTATTAGTACTAATTGTAATGCTAATAATTATCAATTAGAGAGTACTATTTATTTAATCATAGAGTGTATATGCCATTGTATTAATTACGAACTGCTTCAATATTTCGTCGCTAAATTTTGTATATATGCCCTTTAATTTTGAATACATACATACCTTTGATTAAAAAATATAAATCTACTCAAATATTATTCAAAGCATATTATTGAAACAAATATTTTTTTTCTTTTTCCGTATGGTGACGGAGTAAGAATACAATTCACCACCCCCTATCTTACTTGTGAGTTATCGTAAGAGACGACTAAGACGCATATAACGTCTAGGCAAGAGAAGGATATCTCTAAACTAAACCCTATAGCAATACGTCTGACCAGCGTGGTATAGTAGGTCAATTTCGCTACCTAAATGAGCTGAGATGATGTTGTTGAATTAATTCTTGTTTGCGGGGGACTTTACAAATATATAATTAACAAGCACAAATTGCACCCAGATTCAGGATGACAATTTAGTCACTTTGGTTAGCTACTATTCTTTATCCGTTTATTGATTCTGAGACAATCCAGGTAAGGACCTAAGGCTCACTGTGGATGTTAATTATCCTTGAGAATGACATTATGAGTATCACAATACTAAAAAAAATGTCCAATTTCCTTTATAGTAACCAATTAAAAATTTTAATGTATCAAATTAGTTGATGCATAGCGAAAATCAACAATTATTTTGAAATGGAGAATACGAAGGAAGAAGATCACCTACCAAGGAATACGGGACTGGGTTAATGTAGGAGATAGGACACAAAAAACATTAGGGCAGGCGACCAATTTAGGCCAAAAACTATTAACAGCTCTACAGTTGAGATTTTTTATTTGTGCACGCATCCAGACTATAGTCTGGACATGCTTCATACCATCTAGGAAAATAAAATAGCATAATTTGCTATTATATACAGATGGCGATACCATTTAGACGGACTTTATCTTCGCTACCAATTTAGATCGTACCATTTCAGAATAATTCTAAAATTACGAACGAACTATCAGGTTCTACGTTAAAAACTATCCAAGTAACTTTGTACAGCGAATACCGTAGGAAAGTTCTGATTTATAACCAACCTTGGCGATTATAAAAATGTATGAATCACCTTCATACCTTTTTAAATTCACAACTTTTTCGCTTTGAATAATATGGGTTTCTATCTTATGTATATTATATTTAACTTGTAGCTGAAACTTTTATTTATATTGTTGTTAAAATTTTCATTGAAAATTGCAATGAAAATATTTAGCGTGTTGTTTTATTTTACGTAAAATATTTTTTTATTGCTAATGATGGCAAATGAGCAAATAATATACCTGATGTTACTGCCGCCCATTTTTTTTTCTGGTAACGACGAAGGAATGTAATTTACCACCCATTTTTACCCATGCAAGTCGTAAAAACAAATAAAGGATACAATATGCATACAAAATCAATGCTAGTAAAAAAACAACTAAAAACTAAACTAAAACCCTATACCAACCCGTGTGATTATACGTGCTATAGTAGGCTAAGTTTCTTCTTCTTGTAGTGAAAATTTGAGACCGTAGGACGTATAAGAGTACCGAGACTTCAGGTGATCGGACTGGGGAATAGTCCGGTCACGTGACGTGAGGCCACCGCGTGAGGACGATGCCCCGACGGCGAAAGCTGTCGGGGCGTCGACACGAGAGGAACCCGCGAGGATAAATCGCCAAGCGGGCGACCGAAGACAAAGATCGGGTACTGGTGGCTCGCTCGCACGGCGAAGAGAGGTGTTTGCAGGGTGGGTCTATGGGGTTGCGCGCCACCTCTTCCGTCGCCCCGGACCGATTTGGCGGGGCGAGAGGACGACCATATCCCACTACAAAAAAAAAAAGGACCTATAAGAGTTGAGATGATAAGAATGATGCAAGTTCACCATAACACAAACAGTTATACTATTACATAAAAAAAATAGCTAACGAATTTCTGATTATTTCTTTTAGTAATAGGTGTTATTATATAGCTGTGTGGTAGCGGCTACGAATACTACCAACCCTTACTTTGCTTATGGATGTCGCAAAAGACGACTAAGAGCCTTATGAAGACCTAGGCCAACTCCACCTGATGCCGTTTGGTCAACAATTACATTCCCAAGGAGGGTTGACGTCTGGCAGGCGGCCGGTCATAAAACTATTGCCGACAACTTTTACAATATGTACTATGAAAGAAGAGTACATATTGTATCGACTCCAAGTAATTGGGATAAGAGTAGGAGAATGATGACCTTATTGAAAAGTGGAACGCCATTTTCGGCTAATTGTCAAATAGCAGCTCCTATAATAATAACCACTTCAAAGTATATATTCTCTCATCATCATCTCAGCTCACATATGTCCCACTGTTGGGCTCGAGCTTTCTTCATAAAGCGAGGGAAATTGACCTACTATACACTACTATACACTACTCGTCTGGAAAGAATTAATAGGTCATTCATGGGGCAATGTATACGCTTTTATAATAAATTACCAAGAGATATCCGAGACATGCCTGTGAATAAATTTAAAAGGGCAGTCAAAAACAGACTCTGTAAAAGAGGTTATTATAAAATCGAGGATTATCTAAGCGATACTACAGACTGGCTATGAGCAGCTCCTCATTCAGCAATTACTATATATTTGTAAACTGTTCGTTTTTATTTTTTAATATTTTTACATACTTGTAAAGCGTAGCGTGTTTTGCCCAACGAATTTTGACTTTGGTTAGCGTTTGTAGCTCATGGTATTGGTCATGCTCACTGAAAGGTCTTCTTGCGGTAGCTGCGTGGGGCGGGTCTCTCCCTTCCCTCCAAGGTGGTTGAGGGGAGTGATGGCTGCCCTAGTAGTTAACTCGTGATCGGGTGCCGCCTGTGGGATCTGGTCCAGCCGTGGTTATTTTTACATTCTATTTGAACTATTGGGTTCGCAGGGCATCACACTGGAGCTATTTCTTATTACATATGTTGTACCATTTTTTGTATAAAAAAGATTTAAAAGAAAAAACAACAGACTAACCCGCTGAGTTTCTTGCCGGATCTTCTCAGTAGTGGTCTACTTCCGATCCGGTGGTAGTTAATTGAATTAATATAATATGTTAAAACTGACAATATGTAAGTGCCCTCGCAGGGCCTATGCATAATAAATGAATTTGAATTTGAATTTGAATTTGAATACCACTCTGGTCAGGCGTGTTGGCACGGGCCACCGAAGACAAAGATCGGGTACCGGTGGCCCGCTCGCACGGCAAAGAAGAGGTGCTTGCAGGGTGGGTCAATGGGGTTGCGCGCCGCCTCTTCCGTCGCCCCGGACCGATTTGGCGGGGTGCGACGTCCATATCCCACCGCAAAAAAATAAATAAATAAAGGCGTGTTGGCATAGATGTTATATGCGTTTTATATCCCTTAGTCTTCTCTTACGATCACCCACGGGATAGGGGGCGGTGAATTGTATTCTTATTCCGTCACCACACAGATAAATATATTTTCTAACGTAATTCAAGCAATACGTCCACATACCTAAAACCGAAACATCAGCCATGAATTCGTTCCATCTGTGCACGTTAGTGAAGGTCACACATGTGAATGAAGGTCGCCCTACTTTTCAACACGTTTGCGCATAAACGAGAATTTGACAGTGAAAGTATAGAGCTCTGTATATTAATAACATAAGTGAAGATTAAATTCAACTATAACAAATGAGCAGTCGTGGCCGAGCGGTTAAGGCGTCTGACTAGAAATCAGATTCCCTCTGGGAGCGTAGGTTCGAATCCTACCGACTGCGTAGTAGTAAAGCTTTTGGCAATTATTTTTATTTCTCGCTTACAAAAGTTTAATACAATATTTAAGCCGAAACTATAATCAAAATTATCATGAAAATGTATTAAGAGACTAGTTTACTCAATAAATTGCTTTACAAATTTATTTAAAATGAAAATAGAATTCCTTGAACTCGATATCAGAAGATATTTTTTTACCGCGTTCAATTATTGAAATAAACATTCTTGAAAATTTAAAACACTACCCAAACTATCTAGCAAAAGTTACCACTTTTCGTAGACTAACTAGTATCTCTCAAGGTAGCCAGCCCCACCGCTAGGGTCTGCATGCGCTAGGAATGATCGAAATTCGAATGTTATTTTATTCGTCCATTTTATATTAGAATAGTCCTCTGCAACACAAAATGTGAGGTGTTTTTTAAAAATATATACCAATCCGAAAATTTACATTTTTGTATGAAACATTTAATTGAAGCAAATCTTTTACCTTCCGGAACATTCCTGTAGAAGAAACAATATCAATCATCCCTACTAATATATAAATGTGAATGTAAGTTTGTTTGTTACGCTTTCACGCTAAAACTATTCAACCGATCATCATGAAACATATTCTTGGAGGTATTAAAAGTAGCATAGGATACTTTTTATTAAAAAAAATCGAAATTTTTATATGAAAAATAAAAAAATTGTTTGTCAAAAATTCTCAAAATCTAGCTTCTTCAACGCCATCTAGCAGTCCAGTAATGAAGTTCCAACCCTGAGTATTGTAATACCGTTGCACTGTATTACCGACGGTCAAAAATAAAAATAGGGGATCAAAAACTTTAGGAAAGTAACCTTTTACGCGGGCGAAGCCGCGGCCAGAAGCTAGTTATTTATAAAGCTGAACAGTTTTTTTTAAAGCCAACAATCCTGTAATCTTTGTATTACGGGGGACTTTACAAATGTGTAATTAACAAACACAAATTGCACCCAGAGTCAGAACAACAATTTGGAGATCGCACAAAGTATTATCCTGCGTCGGAACCAAACTCATAACACATGCTGTAACTATATATAGATAAACAATAATAGCTGTCATGCGTTCTGCGTGGTGGCCGTTATCATGACAACTGATGAGAAAACACAAAATGTGGTTGACCACAATTTTTAATATGATAATTATTTCTAATATCGTGGAATTAAATCCTGGTTATCCTTACGTCGTGTTTTTTAAATAAAATAATAGAATTGTAAATATAAGGAAATTATGCAAGCGAAACAACTAGCTCAACTACTCGTAGTATACAATATATAGACAAATTAGGGATGCGGGATTTAATGTGATCGTTATATCACTAGCTACCCTTACATATAAAATGCACACATGGGGACATCCCTATCTAATTTCGCCCTTGTTTTCAATAATAGACTTTTATTTTTACTACATTTATATTAAACAGTATTTTTAGGTGAAATGCGTAAAAACTGGTTACGGAGCACCAGAAGAGTGGGTACGAGCACTCTTTGGGAAAGTCATAATAACAATTGCAATTTTCCTAATATCCATGGCAAATAATTTTAACATATTTCTTTATAAAGAAACAAAATCTTCTGATGGTAGCTCTACGTTGATGACAATTTATTTATAAAATCCGATTACGAAATGAAAAATGATGTCGCAAGCGGGATTCGAACCCGCGCCTATTGGGATTCCGGCCCAATCGTGTTGCCACTACACTACCGCGACTAATTGTAGGACATGCAAATTTCATTTCGTATTGTATTTACGTCTTAAGGTGACGGTGTGCTATCTACCCGACAATGTTTACACATTGTTATAGGTTTAATACTTCAAACTTTACAGTTAGAATTGTATTAAACGATGACACAACCTTGTTATTTAAATTACTGAAATTTAGCATTTAATATGCTTAATTATTTATAAAATCCGATTACGAAATGAAAAATGATGTCGCAAGCGGGATTCGAACCCGCGCCTATTGGGATTCCGGCCCAATCGTGTTGCCACTACACTACCGCGACTAATTGTAGGACATGCAAATTTCATTTCGTATTGTATTTACGTCTTAAGGTGACGGTGTGCTATCTACCCGACAATGTTTACACATTGTTATAGGTTTAATACTTCAAACTTTACAGTTAGAATTGTATTAAACGATGACACAACCTTGTTATTTAAATTACTGAAATTTAGCATTTAATATGCTTAATTATTTATAAAATCCGATTACGAAATGAAAAATGATGTCGCAAGCGGGATTCGAACCCGCGCCTATTGGGATTCCGGCCCAATCGTGTTGCCACTACACTACCGCGACTAATTGTAGGACATGCAAATTTCATTTCGTATTGTATTTACGTCTTAAGGTGACGGTGTGCTATCTACCCGACAATGTTTACACATTGTTATAGGTTTAATACTTCAAACTTTACAGTTAGAATTGTATTAAACGATGACACAACCTTGTTATTTAAATTACTGAAATTTAGCATTTGATATGCTTAATTATTTATAAAATCCGATTACGAAATGAAAAATGATGTCGCAAGCGGGATTCGAACCCGCGCCTATTGGGATTCCGGCCCAATCGTGTTGCCACTACACTACCGCGACTAATTGTAGGACATGCAAATTTCATTTCGTATTGTATTTACGTCTTAAGGTGACGGTGTGCTATCTACCCGACAATGTTTACACATTGTTATAGGTTTAATACTTCAAACTTTACAGTTAGAATTGTATTAAACGATGACACAACCTTGTTATTTAAATTACTGAAATTTAGCATTTAATATGCTTAATTATTTATAAAATCCGATTACGAAATGAAAAATGATGTCGCAAGCGGGATTCGAACCCGCGCCTATTGGGATTCCGGCCCAATCGTGCTGCCACTACACTACCGCGACTAATTGTAGGACATGCAAATTTCATTTCGTATTGTATTTACGTCTTAAGGTGACGGTGTGCTATCTACCCGACAATGTTTACACATTGTTATAGGTTTAATACTTCAAACTTTACAGTTAGAATTGTATTAAACGATGAAGTATTAAACCTATAACAATGTGTAAACATTGTCGGGTAGATAGCACACCGTCACCTTAAGACGTAAATACAATACGAAATGAAATTTGCATGTCCTACAATTAGTCGCGGTAGTGTAGTGGCAACACGATTGGGCCGGAATCCCAATAGGCGCGGGTTCGAATCCCGCTTGCGACATCATTTTTCATTTCGTAATCGGATTTTATAAATAATTAAGCATATTAAATGCTAAATTTCAGTAATTTAGACAATTTATTTGTTGCAGCCATAAATGGGTTCTCTCGTTCGGGGAAGTACCCTCGCAAAAAAACCTACACTGAATGGCAGCAATTTACTACTGTACTTTTGATGATTGAGAGAGTTGATCGCCAAAACCTCATTTAACAAAAGGCAGAAACTGAACTGTGCCTCTTGTATTATAGCGGTCCATGAGTGGTAGCTACCACTTACCATCAAGTAAACTTTGCTCAATCGCCAGCAAAGACAAAAATAAAAATTTTTTAGTTGTGAATTCATCATCATCATCTCAGCTCATATATGTCCCACTGTTGGCTCGTGCCTCACCCATAATAGGAGGGTAATTGACCTACTATAGCACGCTGGTCAGACGTATTAGTATAGGGATTCAAGTTTTTCTTCTCTCTGATTTTCACTATCATTCTTTTATACTACTACTATTTTTATCTAAGTCGTCTTTAACAATATCTGAGCAAAGGGAAGAGGTTTGTTTCTAACTCTATTACTATAGTGAAATGTTCAAATACATCCTACTCATGTGAGAACAAAGCTATAATATTCTATTATACTTTTACAATGTCATCATAAAGATAACACGAAATTTAAAGTATGTTTTCCACTACGAAGAAGGAAATACGAATAATAGCTAGACGGAAAATATTCTTTCCATGTGGTGACGGAGTAAAAATATAATTCACCACTCCTTTTCTTACCCGTGGTTGTCTTAAAAACGACGAAAGGTTAATATGTAAGTAGGAGAGAGGAAAAACTCGAAATAAAATTCTATACCAACCCGATCAACGTGGAGGCTATTTCAATCCCATTGGGAAGAAGGCTTTCAATAGTTTTTGTCATGAAGTATAAGTACTTTTAAAAAATAAAATTCTATGCTGCAAATAAAATGTATTCCATGCGCCATTTCTCGCAGTGAGAGAGGGAAGTGATTTTTCTCTATGCAATTTATAATCGGCGAGGCAATGATCCAAGTTGACCTTAGTAATTCTCTGCGGACTTAATCTTGTATAATCCTATCTACTCTCTGTTAAAAACTTCGAATATTCTGCAGTGCAGTGGAGGCCCAACTTAACGAAAAACAGCTATAAAACATTCTCCAATTTCTCCACGCAAAACCAATGTTATAGAGTACCAAAAGAAATATACAGAGAAATGAATCTGTCGAACCTTTCACGTTGAAATAATTTCACAGTGAACTTCCATATTCAAGAAGAAAAAAATACAAAAAAAGGAATGAAAAATTTTCCACACAACATACAACCGAAACGAACACAGCCGTATTACGATTTTACATGGGGAAAACCTACGTAATATTTCTTATTTGTGTTTATTTTGTTATTAAAAGTTGCTAAACATTTACCCTCGTTATGTGTAACGAGGCCGATGTTAGTATAACAAAAAAAATGTATTTTTCTCTTTTTTATTTATAATATTCTCCTGTGCGCCTTTTAGTTGTAACCTCTTAATAGCAGCTAATCATGAGATCTTTAGTTCTGTTCTCAGTTTGAGTAAATTATTACATCCAATAAAACAACTTATTCAAAATAGATAGTTTTAAATACAAATACTTTTTTTTTGTTCATTTATTATGCATAGACCCTGCGAGGGCACTTACATATTGTCAGTTTTAACATATTAAATTAATACAATAAACTAATACCAACCCTTACATTACTCGAGGGCGCCTTTCAATACCCCGGACCGATTTGGCGGGGCGAGACGCATCCATAGTACACCGCAAAAAAAGAAGCCTGTCATTCAAGACTATTGAAACCTTTACATCGACCTGGATCAACTCCATCTGACTATATCCATAACTTTCTCTATAACGATAGAAGAAGAGCACATAATGCGGCGACCCCAAGTAATTGGGATAAGAGTAGGGAAAAGAAAAATGATTTCTTTTTGCAGGCCGGGTTCACGCCGTCCATTCCTTTCGGGGTGACGGAGAAACAGCGCGTGGCCCTATAACCCACCGTACTCCCTCCCTATCGCCACTGATACCGCTTCCTTGACCTTTATTGCCAGCCCGACAGGTTACCCTTACGGAAATAATCCCCGTTGCCGTCGGCTTGCTCACCGGGTGTCGCCCTCACGCGGTCATCCTCTCTGTGGGTGACGGACTATTCTTCAGTCCAGTCTCCCGCGGCCTCGGCTAGGGTGGCATCAGGCGCAGGTACTCGCGCCTACGCCGCCCCAAGCGCTAGTGGCGGAGCGTATCCCCGAAGAGGTTCCTCTTGGAACCGCCCCGCCGCCTCCTTCCACGAGAGGACGGTCTCGTAGAAGGCGGCGACCGCGTCCCAGAGGATAATGATGACGATTGGATGTTTATATCGCTGTAATTCACTGAATACGAGTGCGCCTACCGTTAAAATTTTACTATTACTTGGTATTTTATACCATAGAAATGACTCAAAAACAGAACTCATGTTACCGATATTGCTACGTATCGGTGAATTTAACACCTTTTACCACCTTTCAGGAACAATTATAATGGTGAAATGTGGTATTCCATTTGATAAAGAACTATAGCAGAGTGAGAGAATAATAATACTGAACAGTTTTATTTTTTTAAACATTTTTTTTTGCAAGTTATGGTCTGGATACATGCCATCCTTTCTTTCCAGGGCAACTTACCAGTGGTTTTGGTTTCATAACCCACCGTGGTCCTTCTCCATCGTCATCGGTGCGACTACTTGTATCGATTCCATCTGTGGCCAAGAACTAACAACACCTTGCACTTAAGAATAGAACACTACAAATATACAATTTGATTGCACAGAATTCAAATTCAAATTCAAATTTTAATTATAATTACTTAACTCCAACAACCGAATTATTTCACAAAACAGAAATACTAAACATAAAAAACCTATACATATACTACACTTGCATCTTAGTTAAAAAAAATATCACTGGTTCTATTCAAACAAATATAAAACTAACTAAGAAGACAGCTAGTTATAACTTTAGAAATAAAAATAAGTTGCAATTAATTCACCCGCGAACTAACTATAGTGTGAGGACGATATTGTTCGAGGGAACACAGCTTTACAACCAACTGCCTAACAATATAAAAGAGTGTGATGGTATATATATCTACAAAAAAAGTTTAAAGGAATATTTAAGAAATATGTAATTTATAGATGATCCAGAGGCGGAAGAATAATAATAATATTGTACCTAAGTTTATTTTGTATCTCATTATAAGTGAACTATCATTAAGTTTGTATGAGAAATAAAGATCTTTAAACACAATTAATTTATTATGCATAAACCCTGCGAGGGCACTTACATATTGTCATTTTTTTACATTTAAAGTTAATCTAATAAACTACCACCGGATTGGAATGAGACCGCTACTGAGAAGATCCGGCAAGAAACTCAGTGGGTTTGTCTATTTATATTTTATCTATGTTATTATAGTTTTTTTCATTTTTTATATAAAAAAAATAGTACATTTAAATTACTGAAATTTAGCATTTAATATGCTTAATTATTTATAAAATCCGATTACGAAATGAAAAATGATGTCGCAAGCGGGATTCGAACCCGCGCCTATTGGGATTCCGGCCCAATCGTGCTGCCACTACACTACCGCGACTAATTGTAGGACATGCAAATTTCATTACGTATTGTATTTACGTCTTAAGGTGACGGTGTGCTATCTACACGCGGGTTCGAATCCCGCTTGCGACATCATTTTTCATTTCGTAATCGGATTTTATAAATAATTAAGCATATTAAATGCTAAATTTCAGTAATTTAAATAACAAGGTTGTGTCATCGTTTAATACAATTCTAACTGTAAAGTTTGAAGTATTAAGCCTATAACAATGTGTAAACATTGTCGGGTAGATAGCACACCGTCACCTTAAGACGTAAATACAATACGTAATGAAATTTGCATGTCCTACAATTAGTCGCGGTAGTGTAGTGGCAGCACGATTGGGTCGGAATCCCAATAGGCGCGGGTTCGAATCCCGCTTGCGACATCATTTTTCATTTCGTAATCGGATTTTAAAAATAGTACATGTTTATTATTTAATTAGCTTCAGTGCGATGCCCTTCGAACGCAACAGATTGCGTAGCAGTTAAGATGTCGAACTTACTTCGGTAAGAACTAAGTATCGGTGGTTCGATTGAACAATATATTGTACCTATGATCCACAAATTTTTGTTTTCAGTCTAGGTTTACTTTGTGTGCGTTAATTATATTTTTTTAAAGTCTTGTACAACACAAAAAAATATCACCTTAGTGCAGGATGTTGTCATCAAAAAGAAAAAAAAAAATGGATACAAATTAACTCAGACTTAGATGTATGATTTGATGACCGCACAATATACTACCCTGTTTGGATATCGAACCTAATTATCACAGCTCATTAGATTAGATTATTACGATATCTGTGAAGAAAACTTCTACACTGTAAATATAACTAAATCATATTTATTGCCACAAACTTTGTTACAAATCTATACAACATTATTAAGTTTGCAATAACAGAGTTGTGAGAGAGAGAGATTGTTCGAATAGTTTCTTTATTATACTATCTAGTAACCGGATTAGTCAATTAACCGGTCAAGCCGGGTGTCCGGGGCCGGATCCGGCAATAATATAGAGCTCTACATCCGGGCTATGTCACATATTTGAAACATATTTTTGCGATATGTTTTTAATGTTTAAATTTTTCTTGTGGCTTAACATAATCTTCATCTCATTATCTCCTACCTCCTCATACCTCCCTAGTGGCAATTTGACCTATATATCATGCTGGTTAAATGGATTGATATAGGGTTAGGTTAGATTATAGTAGTGGTAGAGTCACAGTGTTGACAGTTATCTTTCTACTGCGCAGGCCAGTCCATCTGGAGTTACTACCTCACACAGTTTCGTAGAAAATCGACATTCGAGTAATGCCAATGTTCTGTTGCGCTTCATTCGGTGAGCAAGAGAGCCAGAAGCCCAACTTTCTGGATGAGTTATGGTTGGTAGGCAGTGGCCTAGCTGTACAGTATTGTTAAATCTCATGAGTGGCCAGTAACCATTAAAATTAATGCTCATTTGCCAGCATAAGCAATAAAAAAGAAGTTATCTTTACAAAGATGATTAAAAGATATTATATATATAAAAAACAACTTTCAAGATAAAATATGGTGAATTGTGTTCTTTCTCTATCATCATATCGAAAACTAAGTAAGTCGTAAACTAAGTAAAGGGAAATAAAGAAGTAAGTGATAAATGAACCTACGAATACCATCCTGCATCAGGTGTTTGCTAGCTTTTTTTCTATGCGAGAAAAAAAAAACTTTAAACAAAACCCTATACGAACACGCCTGATCGATGCCTGAGATGAATGAATAAAAATAATGTTAACGGAGTAAAAATACAATTTATCAGCCCTTATCTTGCCCTAGGATATCGCAAAATATTAAAGGATATAATATGCTTATAATATTTAGTCAAGAGTAGAAAATTCCAAAATAAAATCGTATACCAAACCGTCGAACCATTTTTTCTTTCTTTCTTTTTTTTTTGCAAACCGTCGAACCAGCGTGGTATAGTAGGTCAATTGCCTTCCCATCGTGGCTTGAACCAAGCAAGTATAAGCTGAGATGAGAATATATTGGCCCGTCTAACTTTCATATGTAAGAGGATATCCATATTTATAAATGTGATAATTTGTGAAGATGTTTGGATGTATATTAATAAATTACGCGTAAACGATTGAACAGAATTAAATGAAAATTGGTACACAGATAGACCATTCCCTGGATTAACACTTAGCACGTATTTTATCCCGTTGAGATATACCCTTGAGATAATTTATAGTTCGTGATGAAATGTGAAAAGTGAGCAGTAGCTAGTAAGAAATGGTCACTGAAGAAAATAACTCGTCCCAGTGAGCCACCTGTACGGCGTTGAGAGGTATGTTGTAGGGCGGGTCTACGGGGTCTTGCGCCGCTTTTCTTGTCGCTTCGGACTGATTACTGGGGTTTGGCGTACCGTAGCCCGGCGCCGAATAAGAAAAAGAAATGAAATTACGCAATATCTTTTGTTTTTAAATTGATTACGAACGAAAAATCTTTTTTTTAATATCAATTAACTTTTACCACCCTGAACTAAAGATAAAAAATATAATACTTCTTGTATTGCGGAGGACTTTACAAACATATAATTAACTCAGATTCACCCATACTCAAAACAACAGTTTGTGGATCGCACAACGTATTGTCCTACATCGGAACCGAACCAACGTCACTGACACGGAAGGTCAGTATCTTAACCACTATACCATCTGTGCAGTCAATTGACTGTCTTGTGGACATTTGGAGATTATTATATTATCAGGCCTTGCTACTTTTGTAAACATTCAATTGAATCTAACGATTTAAAATGTATCAAAATGACGTTCAAAGACTGCATTACAAAGTCACTTCGTTATTGATAACTAAATAAGTTTTAAAATTTAAGTTTTATAATATAATAATCTATGAAAATCATATCAATATGCCACGCACTTAAGTAATCGCGTAGGGAGAGGTCGACGCTGGGGAAACAGCGCTTGACGATTTCCGGCCCATTGGTCGTTCGTACGCGCTCAATGCCTACCGGAAGCAGGTAAAGCGTTGGGTACGTCGACTTCCGGGCCCAACGACAACTCCAAACATGACTCCTGCCAGTGACGTCACTAAAGGACTTATTTCGCCTTACTTTTGAGTGAAAATATTATTTTATTATTTACAGCTCTTTTATGTCTCATTTCTAAAATGAGGCAAAAATTATCTTATACTAACAACAAGCTGGCTAAGCGATTGATCGAATTAGATTTTATTTAAAATTTTCTTATATATTCTCCTGCAGCTAGATCACAAAACATTAGGTGTTGGGCGCGAATGATATTGATATCTTCTGGACGTCATTTGTGAAACTTATAGGACAAGAAAGCTTGGTCTTATTTTAATTTTTTTTTACTATGTACAATTTATATAGAGAATGATATTTTTTAAATATCAACAACTGCAATTTTAATAACATATCTAAAATAATACACTTAAGTTGCAATAGGCACGGCACAACCCTCATCGAACTGACAATCATGAATTTGATTCAACTAATTTAATTTTACAATTTCAATAATTGACCTAGTATACCAATCTGGTCTGGATGGGTTAGTTTTATTAATTTTTTTCCCACTCTGGCATAGATTTTATCTGCATATTATATCCTATAACAGTCTTTTACTACACCCACGGTTAAAAAAATAGAGGGTGAATTGTATTCTCAAGTTACTACAAGGAAAATATATCCATTTAAAAAGATGTTGATTTTTACTAAGAACAGAATACATTTCACTATTTCAATCTCTCGTTAAATACTCGCGTGAAAGCCTTTGTTCATGTTAGCCCATAAAGTGGACCTCAATAATATGAATACGACAGGGCAACGTTGAGAACTTCATATGTACTATAATAAAATGAAGAACTCGACGTTCAGTTGGTGAATGTGATATATTCACAGACATTTTATTATATCTATATACCTACTTGACTTGTAATATATACAAATCTTATGATATTTTACATATCAATATAGAACTTTTTTTATTAGAGAACTATATACGATTTGGGTATTTAGTAGTCTATGTTATTGGGCAATGGTTACGCTATTAAAGAGTTTGAGTTTCGGTTATAAATTCTCTTCTGGTTACGATGTAAGAATGGAGTCTGTCACCATCCTTTAATTTCTCGCAGAATTCAAAAAAACAGACTAATAGCCAACTTCTTTTTTTTTTATAAAACAATTATTTATTCAAAGTAAAAGTCCTTGTCTCGCTGAGGATTTTACAGACATACAAGAAAGGGACACAAATAATGAAGAAATATTTGTGGTTCGGACAGAGATGTATCCTACGGCCGAACCGATACTTACACTGTAGTAGGTAACCTATTTACGCGACTGCGCCATTGGTGCAATAGCGATTGAGAGGTAATGCGGCTGATTATGGGGCTGGCCTTTTATTGCCCCAAACAGACGTGATCCATCTCATAGACTGCCAAATTAAAAACATAAAAAAGTATTTCAATCATTTATTTTGGTAGATTGCTATTTCAATCCACGTAATATCTGAGCGATCTTTTTAAAGTACTAAATATTTTTTTTAATATTTCAACATACGAGATATTATAGTGAAACATTGCAAAAAAATTGCAATATTTAGACGTATTTGAAATATTATAAAATTTAAAAATGTATTTCGCAGCCGGTAGGATTCGAACCTACGCTCCCAGAGGGAATCTGATTTCGAGTCAGACGCCTTAACCACTCGGCCACGACTGCTTAGTGCTTAAGGCTTTAATAGTTAAATAACTACCTATATATATTATTACCTATATATATAGTATATTATTACTTACTATAATACCTATATATTTTTGACTAACAGCTGGCTATATTTATTTGTTTTATTTTTTTAATGATAATTTCTTTCGATGCGCTATATATTTAGGCCGGGTGGGCCACCGAAGACAAGGACCGGGTACCGGTGGCCCACTCGTATGGCGAAAGAGAGGTACATGTAGGACGGGTCTACGGCCTCGGATGGATTTAGCGGGATGTGACCACTGCATAACCCTCCGCAAATTATAAAAACGCGCTATGCACCTTCTTTAGCTGAGACAGCGGGATCGGGGATTAGTCCGTTCGCCCGAAGAGAAGTCACCACGTGAGGAATACGCCCGAACGGCAAAAGTTGCCTGGGCATCATTCTGTTCATCACTAAATCAAGTCGTTACTATTAATTGGGCGCTAATAACTAAATTACGATTCCTTTAACATGCAAATAAACGTAAACCACGTTTATATTGTCACAACTATTTAACATATTTTGCATATAAAATATCAGCAAATTTATTCAATATAACATTTTAAAACACTAAAGAATATAAATTAAAACGACCCGTTAATTTACAACTACTATCTTTACTGTTTCAACATGACTACGCCACTGAAAACTTACTACCTGCATAAATGGGCTAGCTCTTGCAGGTAGTACCACACTCTCCCAGATATACGACGTTTTAGTAGAAATTTGCTACTTCGCTTCATGAGCTGGATAATCAAAAACTAAAACTCCACTATAAAGTAGGCAGCGACTGACTATGCTCGTAGTATTACAGAAGTCCATGTGCAATTTTAACCACTTACCATTACGTGAGCTCATCTACCATCAAAGCCAATATTAAAAAAAAACACAAAGCAGTCATTAGGACTGCCGATAGAAGTGAAAACTTAAACCTAAGAAAACATAAACAAATACAAAAAAACGGGTTCCCCAGGGAGTATGGATATGGGTGTGACTATATCATAGCCAGTTGTCAAAAAAAATATTTTGGAATGGTTAGGGAATAATTTCGCACGAATTGCTTTATTTTGGAAAGGTTAGGGAATAATTTCGCACGAATTGCTTTATTTATCAGTATAAAAGTACTATTCTCTCTGCCAACCCTACAAGGGATATGGCGTGGTGATATTTATGTACGTAAAAGTACTATCATTTTGTAGTTAAATACAATACTCTCCTACGGTCTACTCTCCCTCCGTCTTACGAATTTTCGATCAGGTCGCGTGTCCTGGCGTGAGTTTAAAATTTTTTGTCCATCCCAAAAAAGCACAACGCCGCTAGAGAAGTTTTCCCTTAAAAAAATATGTTTAAAACTGAATTAGGAGTAGTATACGTTATAACCAAACAAGTAGTCGAGAGAGCCGGAACCCCAACTGGGTGGGTTTGGGGATTTTATTGGTAGGCAGCGGCCTAAGCTATATCCTTGGTATTACAAAGGTCCATGGGCGCCAGTGACACTTACCATTAGGTGTGCTGCTTGCTCGTTTGCCACCACAAGCAATAAAAAAAAGTACCTAACACGACCACGTCACGATATCTGCGTCGTATTTATATGTAAATAGTATTTATTAGTTATGAGTTATGAATGTATTAAGACGTTACGTGTTAGTGGTATTTAATTTTATTCGATGCGAAAAAAACTAGTGAACATGAGTTTCTAGTATTCTTATGTGTATGTCTACAATATTTTTTTTTAAATTGCAACATACGATTGTAAATAAACCACGAATTTCACAGAGGAGTAATGATGCCCACAATCTTATGGGTATTTTTTCTAACTCGCATTTTTCTTCTTCTTCTTATTTTTATGTATTGGCAATCAGCTACTTAAATGAGTCATTGTTGCCAGTGTCGAGTTATAATTATCTTCAAGTTTTTAGTGTCTTCAGATTAGTCATTGTCCGTCAGTAAGTCAAATTGTCATCAACAGTGCTATGGCCACACTGTTAATGGTATCTTGTGAGAATTTTGATGAAAAACTAAAACGTTGTAAAGCACTTTTATATGATATTCACTACATCTCAGCAGTTCCGTCACATCATATTAGGTACATAAAATGCCATCAAAATTATCTAATATTACACGTTAAAACACTAAGATATCGAATATAGTACAAGAGCACCACATGACGTTTTAGATTCCCGCCAAAAACTCCCTCGCATTTTTCTGTTACGCGCCATATACACTACCGTCCAAAAGTTTGGAAGCAGCAAGGTAAAATCGAATAAAACCAAACTAAGTCATTTAAATTTAAATGTATTGATAAAAAAATAAAGAACAAACAGAAACTAACTTAAACAAAATAAAAAAATAATATACAATGGTAAATTAGATTAAATTTTAGCTTCATCAAAGTGTCCACCTTTCTCCTTTATAATCTTCTCACATATTCTGGGCATTCTATTAATCAATTTTTTAAAATAATCTTTATCTAATTTGTTCCATTCGTTCTCTAATAGCTGCCACAAATGTTCTGAGCTCGTAGGACAACGACTTTTCACCCTCCTGTCAAGTTCATCCCAAACAAGTTCAATGGGAGAAAGATCAGGGGATTGAGATGGCCATTGCATGATGTTTAAAATGTTTTCAGCTTTTTTCTTGTTTAAAAAGTTCTGGCACAATTTAGACGAATGCTTAGGATCATTATCCTGTTGAAAAATGAATCCAGAACCAATGAGACTTAGTCCACTGGGTATGGCAGAATCTTGGAGAATTTTTAAATAGCCTTCCTTGTTTAATTTTCCGGTTATCCTCACAAGATGCCGGGTTTACTGTTGCCAAAACACCCCCAAACCATGACATTACCACCACCATGTTTGATGGTAGGCACTGTACATGCCTCTGAAGCCCTCTCTTCTTTTGACCGGCGTACAAAGACACGTCTATTGGATCCGAAAATCTGAAATTTTGATTCGTCCCTCCAAAGGACATTTTCCCATTGTTCTATAGTCCAGTTTTTATGCGCTTTTGCCCATTCTAGTCTATTTTTCTTATGTCGATTTGTTAGTTTGGGTTTTTTAGCAGCAACACATCCTCTTAATCCCGCAGACAGTAAGCGTCTTTTAACAGTAGTTGTTGAAATGGGTGTTTCTCGCGTATCATTCAGAGCTGCAGTGATCTGTGGTGCAGTTAAGCGTCGATTCCGTTTAGAAAGAACTCTAATGAAGTTGTCCTCTTGATTTGTTGTGGATTTGGGCCTACCAGATCTCTTTCTATCTTCATTTTTCCCCGTTTCTTGTTTTCTAGCAAGGGTATAGTGGACACCTTTACAAGAAATTCCGAGCCTTTCTGCGATTTGACGTTCACTGTATCCTTCCTCGCGTAGAGTGCAAATAGCGCTTCGCTGTTCAAGCGTGATTTGCTTGCGTTTTGCCATTTTCAGAAGAAAAAATACGGTCAAAGTAGTAGCCGATATCTTTCGAATACAGACAATGTTAATATCACAACTTTCACGTGCCAATGCTCAAGTGCGACTGAATAAGGTCTAAAAAAGTTAAAACCAGCAAACATTATCAATAAAACTACACCATTGCATAGGATAAAGTAGCCGACGGATTAAGTCATAAAACACGTGTTTCGTCAATATTAAGGAATTCCATAAAACTTGATGAATGTAGGATAATAATCCTTTTGTGTTTGTGTAGACAGTCGTAAAAGGTTGTAAAACTTAAGATTATTGCTAATTTTTACCGCTATTAGTCGGCATTTATTTGTTTTGTTTGAAAACAGGTGTGCTTCCAAACTTTTGGACGGTAGTGTATGTAGTATTATGAAGTGAAAATTCATTGCGCGCATGAGGGTAAAATTTTTACAGATGAAACACGACACGAAAAACGCAGTACGAGACAGAGAGAGAGAGAGAATACACGCTATTGGTTGATGTATGTAAACGAGATTTAAAAATTAGTTGGCCAAAGTTTCACTTCGTTTCGTCGTTCACTTTTCAAAGTTCAATGTGTGTACTTTGTATTTTAATGTTTTGTCTTTTGATGTAGACCTCTAGACTAGTGACAAGCGTAAGGCTTTCTAACCAAAACATATATGTGACGGGGCCCAAAGAGATCACCAGTTTTATAGGGGCCAGTTTATGGTATGGCTGCATCTCACCCGATTCGTCCGTCCATAATCTATCATACAGGTACTTATCTGACGCCATGAGAGCAGACTCCTGGTATCCGGTTCTTGTCATCAGTCAACGGCCTGTGGCAAATCTCTTCTATTACTTCTTTAGCTGCTTTTTTTTTCGATTTCCACGTGCTATTGTTAGCTTCCATTCCATGGTACCCGAAAGAGTAACGCTGGGCTGGTCACAGATGTCAAGGATTCAGTACCATTAGCCGGCCCAATGGTGAAGAGGGGCATACGTTGGGTTATAGAGCCAAGCGCCGCCGTTTTGTCATCCCGGATGAAATGGACAGGGTGTGTCCAGACCATAGACATACTAGGATATAGATAAACGACAGTTCCCACTTTATTTAATTCACAATATTTACATAAAACTGTATTATAAATTTCGGTTTATAACCACACTCATTAGAGGCCGGCTCAATATATATATATCTATATATTGAATAACCGCAATTATTTCAAAAGGATAAATATATAAAACTATGGTATTTAATACTTGTAGAAATATAATCGAGAATATTTGCCTGTTGAATAAACTTTTTGTACGCTTTTATGAAGAGTAGGAATTCGTCTAAAAAGGCACGCCTAGTTGTACATAAGGGAGTATTAGTGCCCACTCTCATGTATGGCAGTGAAAGTTGGATTTGGCAGGGAAGACATGAAAGTAGAATAAATGCTGTACAGATGAGAATTCTTCGTAGTATGTGTGGTGTAAGTCTAAAAGATAGAATTAGGAATAGTGTTATAAGACAGCGCTGTGGTGTGAATGAAGAAGTAGCGACAAAGATAAAAAAGGAAATGCTGAGGTGGTTTGGCCACGTGGAAAGAATGAGAGAAGAAAGGTTGACTAAACAAGTATACAAAGCGAGTGTGAGTGGGACGATTACAAGGGGAAGACCACGTCGTACCTTTCTGGATCAAATTGAAGATGTATTATCGAAATGTCAGGTTAAGAGTACGCGTAATCGTAGAGCATGCATGATGACTGTGATGAGTGTGAATGAAGCGATGGAGGTATGTCAGGATCGTAGTTTGTGGCAATCCGTAGTCTCTGCCTACCCCTCTGGGAAACAGGCGTGAGGCTATGTATGTATGTATGTATGAATAAACTTTCTTTCTTTCTTTGGAAATACTACGTCTTACTGTATGAGAGGTGGTAATCTATCATTCACTTCACCGTGTGGTGAGACAATATCAATACAATTTTTGGAACCTATATACGTTTTACTTTAGAAGAGGTAGTCATATATGCATCTATCTTTCACTTCTCCGTGTGATAAGGGAATAGGACGACAGTTCGCCACCTATCTCGTCCATGAGTGTTGAAAAAGCAACTAAGGGATATAAAATACATTTAATATCTTATATGTAGAATAACTCGAAACAAAACTCCATAATAAACCATCTGATTAGTGTGGTATAGTCAGTAAATTACCTTCATGGTGTGGCGGAGACTCGAGCTTAATAATGGGCCTAATATGTGAGCTGAAATGACGAGATCATGACTGTCCATCTTTAAACATATTTTTCTTAGACTAAGTACAATCATTTATGAATCGCACAATAGATTGTGCTGGAATTTGAACCCACAACACTCAGTTCGAAAGGTTGGTACTTAAACCAACTGTACAGTCACATTAACGTCCTCAAATGGGGATAATTCTATGATAGCGACGTAACTGGCGTCCTGGTGAGTATTACGCATTTTCTTTGTGACCTCAGCCAGTTTTTACAACTAGGCATGCAAGAGATAAAATTTGTGTTTTTTTACAACATCCTACACTAACGAAATAATACTTCTATTGCGGTGGGACTTTTTCAAATATAATTAACGGACACAAATTACAACCAGACTCAGAATAACAATCTGTGGATCGCACAAAATATCGTTCTGCGTGAGAATCAAACACATGATACTGACGTTTAACCAGACTGACGCTTAACCAGTAATCCAGCAGTCAACTCTTCACTATATAGGAATAGATTTATAGTATTTTTAGTCTATCATTACAAATATAAACAAAATTAAGTCTAAGAACGTAGCTAGACAAATAGTTGGACATTATATACTTACTCATTTTAATCTTATGCAGATGTCTGGCATCTATTGACATTAATCGACACGCTGACAATAATTTCACGAGATAATACATATATTTATCTATTTAATTATGAGATGAAACCAGAGATGAAACCAGGACAGATGTAAGAGTAACAATAGGTAATGATGTACTATAGCAAGTGGATGAATTTGTATATCTTAGATGTGGATTTAGCCGAGATGGAAGGTACACCACTGATATAGAGCGAAGAGTGAATGCAGGAAATAGAGTGAACAGAGCGTTGGGGCAACTTCTCGGCAGCCACCACCTCAGCCAGAAGGCACGTGTAGCAATACATAACGCAATGCTTGTCCCAAGATTACTGTATGGAAGCGAGAGTTGGGTATGCAGAAAAGAGTATGAAAGTAAAATTAATGCGGTCGAAATGCGATCTCTGCGGAAAATCTGTGGAGTTAGACTGACCGACCGCATTCGTAACGACGACGTAAGAGAGCGAGTAGATATGAAAGAGAGTATTGGTGTAAAGATGCGAAAGGGAATGCTCCGATGGTTCGGACATGTGGAAAGAATGCCGAACGAACGTCTGGTTAAGAAGATATACAATGCGAAAGTGGAAGAATGTAGGTACCGAGGGAGACCGAGACTAACCTACCTAGACCAGATCGGTGATGTACTGAAGGAAGGTGGAGTCAAGAGTCTCCGAAACCGGCGAGCGCGTATGAAGAGAATTATGAATGTTGAGGAAGCGAGTGAAGTATGCAGAGATAGAGTTCTCTGGCACTCTGCTCTCTCTGCCTACCCTGCAAGGGCTATTGCATGATGATATGTATGTATGCATGTATGTAATTATGTCATTTCTCAAGGTAGTTATTATTTTATAATAAATGTAAAATATATCACCCATTTCCGTGTGATGACGGGGTAAGAATATAATTTAGCACCCGCTATCTTAACCGTGAGTGGTCGTAATAGATGACTAAGGGATAAAATAATTATGCATGTTATACGCCTGTGAATGAGAAGGAAAACTTGAAATAAAAACCTATACCAACACGTCTGACCAGCATAGCGTGGTAAGTCAATTTCCCTCCTATTGTGAAGGAGGTACGAGCCCAGCAATGGGACGTATATGAGCTAATATGAATGAATGAATACCACACAAGACTGCGTCAATTTTTTTGAATATCGCCAGGACATTTTGAAGATTGTATTTTTTTTTATTAAATATTTTAAAATTAATGTTATCTTATGATATACATTAATGTTATCAAAAATAAAATATTACTAACTTTTACTTTAGTTAAGAATTGATTCAGTTGCATATATTTATCTAATATCTTTACATTTACAGAATCTCAGCAACAGGATTTACATGAAATTTAGTATACAGCATAGTATATGTATTTAGGTGAACAGACGACCTGGTGAAGGTTACTGGGCATCATTGGATGCAGCAGGCAAGCAGCTCAGGACCACAGTCTGTGGCGTAACATGAGGGAGGCCTACGTCCAGCAGTGGACGGCAATAGGCGGAAATGATGATGACGATGATTAGTATACAGCAGGGTTCGGGGATTATTAATCGATCTAGCTTTCATTTTTGAAAACCTATTACAATATGAAGACAAATCTGGCCGCTGTCATTGAGAATAGACATAGCTCAATTGGGAATTCAAGCTGTATAATCCACACAGCTGTGATCCGATAGTCCAATGCATATGAATATTGTGGAAATTTACAGCTGTGCAGCTGTTGATCTCTACAGCTGTAAATTTTTAACAGTAGAAGGCTCTCTCCTATTAAATGACTTGTAAAGATTACACGGTGATGTATGTAAACGTTATGATTCGTTTTCCATCTATTCAGGTGGACCTTTCAGCTGATTTTTACGACTCCCATAAACAAATAAATCCATAGGCAAATAAAGACAAGGTCAAATTAATGACATCAGGATAAGTGCGCAGCCCCGTCAGCCTGTCAGGCTTGCAGACGAGAAGAGCATGTATGATGAGCATCAGATAAACTCAACCTAGATTGTCAAATATGGGTCAAACCCACGTTAATACTAAAGATGACACTAGGACTTTTGGCGGGAATCTAAAACGTCATGTTGTGCTCTTGTATTATATTCGATATCTTAGTGTTTTAACGTGTTATATTAGATAATTTTTATGGTGTTTTATGTAATATGATGTGACAGAACAGCTGGGATGTAGTGAATATCATATAAAAGTGCTTTACAACGTTTTCGTTTTCCATCAAAATTCCTACAACATACCATTAACAGTGTCACCATAGCAGTGTTGATGGCGACAATTCGACTGACTGACAGACAATGACTAACTTCAAGAGATTAAGAACGTGAAGATAATTATAACACGACACTGGCAAAAATGGCTCGTATAAGTAGCTGATTGCCAATACATAAAAAGAAGAAGAAGAAAGATGACACTATGTCTGAACCCTGACGAGTCCTTGTAATTACTTACACGGTGAGTTTTGATTAACCCTTATAAATAAATAAGTTTGAAACTAGAAACAATTATAACATATATCTGATTGCTTTTACAATAGTTAATTACTTAATGGGAGTGAATCATGTATATATATATATATATGGTATTACCACAGCAATGCGTATAATTGCGTAACTGTGGTTATAATTAAAATAACACCCCCAACATTTGTTTAATATACGTGTTATTATTGCTATGGTAATGATTTTATGAGAATATAGATTTATTATAAATAAATGCTGGTTGCTATAATATGGCGGCTACGAATATAAACCCTCAAATTATTCGTATTGTAAAAGACGATTAAGGGCTCTATAAGGTCTCATCACACCTCCCCATATCCTTACGCTATCATCAACCAAAAAGCATCCACCATTGTTACATAAAAATTCCACTATGAAAATAAAACCTTTCTATGGTGTAATGATATCCTAATGTACATCGCTCAATTAATCTACAGTTTGACAAGCCATATAGTTGCGTTCAGTAACAAATATCCGACCTCAGACACATGTCGAGTTAAACGTCATGTCGTGACGTCAGCCGGAATGTGACAGCTGTCATTAGTGTCAAGGAATGCGAGTGTCATGTGAGCTAATACAAAAACAAATGGATATTCCTTTTATTTTTAAGGAGAACATCCAGAATCAAGTACCAAGTTTATTTCTGACAATATTTATTATTATAGAATGTTTTTAAATGTTATTTATAGTAATAATAATCAAAAAGAGAGGGCGAGGTAGAAAAATTTAATGAGGGAATGAGTCAATGACTAAGTGAGTGAATAAGTGAATGAGATTGTGTGAGAGAGAAAGAAGTGAAATTTTTAAGAGCGTGTGAAGGAATAATGCATCTCACTTAGATCTTAAAAAACATGCAATAAACAAATAAAAATACCCAATTTGAACTATTATTTGTGGAGTAAATTATTTTTCTGTGTGGTTTGATTGCCACGATACTCAATATAAAAAATCGTTACTTATACCATTTACAGTAAGCAGTTACCACCATAACTCACATAGACCACACCATAGCCCGCCGCCTTACAAAAAAAAAACCATTATAGTTTACCCTAAAGGAACTAAATTAATAGTCGCAACTTTGCAAACGAAGATTTTTTACCTGCTCTTAATGCTCTTCTTCCTCAGTCCGTACCTTCATATTGTCAATATATTATGCCCGTTAAGTCCACAAAAGAACTTGTGAAAATAATTAACTTAAAAACTTGAATGTACAGATAGCGATTTATCACTCCCGAAACCACTTGCATACTAAATTTCAAATGGCTGATAGATTGAGATTCTGAAAATATAGAGATATAATTAATTGACTGCACAGATGGCGTAATAGTTAAGATACTAAGCTTTTGTTCCAGCACCGTGGGATCGAATCCGACGCCGAACTATACTTTGTGTGATCCACAAACTGTTGTTAAGTCTGGTTATAATTTGTCTGAGTCAATTATTTTGTTTATTAAGTCCTCCACAATATAAAGATTATTTCCTTAGTGCAGGGTGGTGTTTTTAAAAAAAAATCTAAATGTACATTTAATAGTGGTAGGACCACGGTGTTGACAGTTCTCTGTGTACAGCCGCATGACGATACGTCTGGGGTAGTACCACACTCTCGCAAAAGATCGACGTCTGAGTAATGGCAATGTGCTATTGCGCTCTGTTCGGTGAGCGGGAGAGCCGGAAGCCCAACTGGGTGGGTTTGGGGTTTGTATTGGTAGGCAGCGACAATAAAGGTCCATGGGTGGCAGTAAAGTGTTACTGGCAGTGTGTAGCAGTGTTGCTTTTAGTGGAAAACGAGCAAGTAGTACTCCTGATGGTAAGTTTACGATCAGGAGTACTACTTGCTTGTTTGTTTCTAAAAGCAATAAAAAAAAAACAAATATAAATACTAACCCCCTAAATATAAATACTGAGTGAAGTATGCAAGGATAGAGTTCTCTGGCGCTCTGTTCTCTCTGCCTACCCTGCAAGGGATATGGCGTGATGATATGTATGTATATATGTATAAATAGTAAACAAGAAACGATCATTTAAAGATATATCATTATACTTAGTTATACACGAATGCTATTTATTTTGCATGCAATTGAATACAGTATTCGGATGGAGTTAAAGTCAAAACATATAACAAAATTAACCAAGCTTGTGGTATTTAAGGCCGGTACATACTTTCTCCTTCGCAATCTAAATTCTTCTCTATCTAAAACATTCTTAACTCACAATTCCCGGCATTCTTCATAACGAGCATGACTCCACTTATTATACAAAGTATCCCAGTAAAGGACCCGCTGTAAATATTCTTAAGGCGAAATTGTCCAAAAAAAGTGTGATATACGAACTTGAATATTAAAAAAGGTTTGTTAAAGGGTTAATATGGCTGAGAAGGATGAATGATCGCTTATGAATGGAAAGTCTAGATATTATCAGAGGTCAGCTGCGTTGGTCTTTTAAAAACCATAGTAAATTATTTGAATTTTCTTTATGTATTCATAAAAGTGTTGAGTTTGAATAGTTAGAATATAAATTTTCTAAGGCAAACTTCAATATATTTTCTATGGAAAACGTCAGAAGTCATTAAACTTTAACTGTCTACGTTTAAGGGAATATTCATCATTTCATCATCATCTCAGCCCATATATGTCCCATTGTTGGGTTCGAGCCTCCTCCACAATGGAAGGGTAATTGACCTACTGGTCACGCTAGGTACTATGCTGGTCAGACGTGTTGGTATTTGTTTCGAGTTTCCCTTTTCTTGCATAGATGTTATATGCATTTTATATCCTCTTACGATCACCCACGGGAAAGATAGGTGATGAATTGTATTCTTACTCCGTCACAAAAATATTACCTATATGGAATAAATATCTTTTTTTCAACATGACCAGCAAATAGTTTTAAACCTTGTATTGCGGGGGCTTTACAAATATACAATTAACCCATCCTCAGAATAATAGTTTGTGGATCGCACAAGGTATTGTCCTGCATAGGACATTGAACCCATGATATTGACACATAAGATCGGTACCTCAACCACCGCGCCATCTGTGCAGTCGAGTTTTTTCTTTTTCGATATTTAATTTGTTAGTATTTCTATTAATTTAATTGTATTGAATTACTAATTACTTTGACTAATATTGTTGACTTTTCACTTGACAAATTAAATAATGCAGGATCATGAATGTTGAGAAATTATAAAAATATCAGAATATTAAAAAGAAAATTTTTAAAAGCGATAAAATCGCTAAAAAAATTTCTATTTAAAAATATTCATGTTATTTTTTAAAGCGAGAGAGCCGGAATCCCAACTGGGTGGAATTGGGGTTTTATTGGTAGACAGCGGTCTAAGCTATACCCTTGGTATTACAAAGGTCCATGGGCGGCAGTGACACTTACCATCAGGTGTGCTGCTTGCTCGTTTACCACCATAAGCAATAAAAAAAAATAAAGATTTGTTAGTTGCGATATAAAAGTAATTATACAGATTTCATTACCCATATGTTAGTTTTTACTATGCTGTTTCATAAGCACAGAAAGAAATCAGCGATAGCCGTATTAGACAACTAGTTGAGTTCCTTCTCCAAGCTAATGCCATTCAGAACGGTCTTGTGCCACCTGCATCAACGGCTTCCTCCGACTTTTATTATATCGTTAGTTCACCTAGTGGAGGGTCGTCCTACGCTGCGTCGTCCGATTCGTGGTCGCCACTCAAGAACCTTTTCTGTTTTTCATTATAAGCATTCTAATTACTTAAGATTCATCACCACTCAATATTCATGTCAGATATTTCTCAATTAAGTTACTCGCTAAGCTGTCGCTCTAGAAATAGGACTTGTATATTGACTTGTTGAATAGGATATGTATTTTTTTTTTTGAAATTAAATATCAACAGCTAGTCTATAATAATTAATGAATTATGTAATGAATAAAAGTAAAAGTAAAAAAATTGATCGTTACATAGGTAAAAGTTTTCAATTTCAACACGCCATCTATCGAATTTTCCTGTGCACTTTATATTAAATATAATGATATAATATGTGTATTAATTATAATACAAAATTAAAAAATATTAAGAAACAAATCACTGTTTATTACAACTGATTCATTAATGTACTCGTATGTAAATTTTATAGAATATTTAATATTAGAAATGTTTTTGAGCGCCATCTATCGAATTTTCCTGAGCATTTTATATTAAAATATCCGGTTGACCGAGCCATGCTCGGTATTCTTTTTTTAGTGTGTTTTGAAGATATATTTAAATATAATAAAAATAATTAAATAAATAATAATAAAAAAAAATAAAAATCAAAAAGTAATAAAATATAGAAACAGGATCCGACCCGGCCTCGATTAGACTGCTCGATTATCCAATTGAGCTGTCTTAATAACGTCAAAATTTGCCTTCATATTTTAATAGCTGTCAGCCAACGTAAAATTATATTTTTTCATTGCCTGAAAATATTGACAAAACAATATTTTCTACAAATGAAACCTAGCTAGATCGACTAATCGCCTCCGAAACCTCCTGCATGCTATATTTCATGAAAATTATTGGTGCCATTTTCGAGATTCAGAAAAAAAAAATATATATATATATATACTAGCAGACCTGGCCACGCGTTGCTGTAGCCAAGGTAGTCTCGTAGCTTATATGAAACGTTTGTACGTTTAACGTAGCGCCATCTGTTATAATCGTTTGGAGGTAACAGACAATTGTGACTGTCAATTAATAGACAAAAATTTGCAATAAAATAATATTGCGACTATAAATTGAGATGGAAGCTATCCTATCTTTTAAGTGGGATCAAACTACACATGCTGTGCAAATTTAATTAAAATCGGTTAAGTATTTTAGGAGTCCATCGCGGACAAACAACGGGACGCGTAATTCATATATATATATATATATATATATATATATATATATATATATATATATATATATATACAAGCATTTCAAGATATTAGATAGATTAGATACAATGATATAAGTATATTACAAAATTAAACATTTAAATCAACTCCACAATTGCACATCAGTTCCGCGTCGCGTGCTGAGACTTTATCCAACCAATCTACACTTAATACACGAACGGCTTCCGCGCCAACGGCTCACTTACCAACTAGTAAATTAGTCTTTATCTGATCAACTACTAATAGAAATTATGTCAAACAATAGAACTAACACCTAAATTATATAATTTTCGTGTTATATATTAATACTTAGTTCCGTGTGGTGACAGAATAGGAATACAATTCACCACCCTCTATCTTGCCTGTGGGTGATCGTAAAAGACGATTAAGGGATAAAATATGCATGTAATATCTATGGAAGAAACGGAAAACTCGAAATAAAAACCTATCCCAACGCGTCTGACCAGCGTGGTGTAGTAGGATAATTTCTGTTCTAGTGTGGAGGAGGTTCGAGCCCAGCAGTGGGATATATATTAGCTGAGATGATTATGATGATTAGTTAAATGATGAATAGTTAAAGCTTCGTGTGGTGATGAAGTAAGAATAAAATTTCGCACCGCCTTTCTTGAAGTAGAAACTGAACACCTTACGTCAAATCATCTAACCAGCGTGGTATAACACCCGTGTCCAAATATAAGAGTCTTGAAAAACGTCTACTATAAAAACGCAAATGTGAACAAAAATTGATTACTACACGTAGTCACTATATTTCGTAAACAAATTCAAATAAGGGACAGTTTCACATCTAAACGGGAATCAGCATAAATCCGTACATTATAGAGTCGCAAGCCCCCGAGACGTCGCGGATGGTTCGAACGAGTCCGATTCGAACGACGTCGGACCAACCCGCTTAGCATTTGTATAGTGAGCAGTTTGCGACCAAATCTGCAACAAACGATTGGTACAGACAATACGCTACAAGAACGTGTTATATTTATTAGGGTTGTCTATTTCTTAAAATGAGAATAACTCAAAAATTATGTGTATGTGACTTCTTCTAAATGATTGCACATATGTCGATATTTTTTTTGTATAGGTTAAGTATGGTTAGATTAACAATTCGACACATTAGATGGTGCTGTGATCGATACCAAGAAATTTAGTTTTTATCCTAGATTTGTACAGAACTGATTCTGTTGAGTTAATATAATACCTAAATTAGTATTAGATTTAGCATTTGACATGCTAGACTATTTAAAATAACCTATTTGCGAAAGAAAAATGATTACCATACGTGAGACTTGAACTCGTTTGGTTGACTACGTTTAATAACCAAATTGTGACACTATCATAGTTATAGGAAATATTGGTGAAGTATGAGGAATTAAGAAAGCTTAATTAATACTTAACAGGAAGTTGATGGCATTATAGCTACTGAAACTATACTAGATCTAATCCCTCCCCATTACTATATTCATCTCTCAACTGTTCCCCAACGTACCTTTTAGCATATTGACGTTCACTGTTAAACATAGGACTCCCTAAGGAACAATAATGTCACAACTGCAATGCTTGGCAGGCAAATTGGCGTGCTCAGTATTAAAAGTTTTCTACCAGAGTTTTGTGAATCATTCTTCTCGTAATCTAGTCCCTTCAGCAAGACTTTATGACTTATGAAAATTAGCTTAGTACACTGCGCTAGCCAGATAAGTTTTCTATCTCTAGCTCTAATGATATCTGCTTGTGAGCTAAATATAATTTTATTCGATTTTTACAGTACTCAAGTGAAAGATAAGTATAATGTCATTATATTATCTATCTAATATATGTTTTCTCTGTGCTATATAAAAAAAAAACACCGCTTAAACAGTTCAGCGCCACGCACTCGGTTCCGAGTAGGCAGAACCACTTATAGCCGTGCTACCTACTCGAATCCGAGCAAAAAGTCAATCTCAACTCAATTTACATGTTAAATAAATTTTGATGCTATTAGAATAAAATATTATTTCTCTAGCTTGTTTTTCTGTCTGTCTACGAGATCTTTTCTATTGTATTATTACACTCTATGATTTGACCCTCATTTTAAAACTTATCTTGCCCGCTAACGACGAATGATGATCGAAGATTAAGACGACTCATGGTTTAAAAAAATATATCGCTTCTCCTAAATTTGAGATTTCAATTTAGTGCGCACTACGAAATTCCGCATAGATTGACTAGTATTACTTATCTCTATCATTATTATCAATTATTTATAATAAGAACATATACATGAGATTATCACAATAAGAAGAAAATAACGTATGACGTCAACATCCGAATTTTGTGATAAGCTTAATATTTACGACGGACAACCCTAACACGGGCCCTAGCGGTGAAAAATATTCCATTTGTAGCAACTGTTTTTATGAATGCGTTTGATGTTGTGTTTATTTGCATTTCAGAAGGTGGATAAGAAATGGATGAACGCGAGAGTGCGATGAGGGCAACGGTCTGAGTCCACACTTGTTATTTATATTTTGTACCTTACAATTTTGTTGAGTTTATATGTTTCTATCTAAAAGCATTTGTGACTTGATTTTGGTTGTATTTTGAAAACTTCTTTATTTAAAAACCGAGTTATTTCGTATCGTAGCATATTATATATGGTATAAGCTTCTGCCTGCGGCTTCGCCCGCGTAAAAGGTTACTTTCCTAAAGTTTTTCATCCCCTACTTTTATTTTACCTCTTAAGGGTATTTTTTTTGCAAAATATTAATGTCATATTTATTTATATTTAATCAGTAGCCTAAAAATAAGTTTCAAGATTCTTGCTTTAAAAATGACGATACTTCCTTACAACTTTTCATACCTCTTTACAATCCTTTTTTGCATTAAAAAGTAGCCTATGTCCTTTATCAGGCTCTAGACTACCTATGTACCAAATTTTATTTAGATCGGTTCAGTAGTTTTGGCGTGAAAGAACGACAGACAGACAGAGTTACTTTTGCATTTATTATATTAGTAAGGAAGTAAGGCTTTTTAAAATAAAATTTGAAATGTATACTAACCTTATTGTATTTCATTTGCAACTAGTAAATATGTTAAGATCTTAAGTACAATATTATAACGTTTGTTTATTGCCATTGATGGCATACATCTCATGGAAAATAATAACAATTGCTCATTGATTTTAGCAACACTAAGAATACAGCCAACTTCTAACGTAGATCTAGGTTTAAAGAGTAAGGAATGACGCCAAGAAAGAATGAAGCGAGGGTACACGAAGCGTGGCTACAAATTACTACCACTTAGATGACGATTTTCCTTGATTCGGATGAATCGAATTCATCATCATCATATCAACTCATATATGTCCCACTTTTGGGCTCGAGCCTCCTCAATAATGGTAGAGTAATTAAACTACTATAACCACGCTGGTCAGACGTGTTGGTATAGGATTTTGTTTCGAGGTTCCCTTCTCTCGCATAGATGTTATACGCGTTTTATATCCGTTAGTCGTCTCGTACGATCACCCACGAGTAAGATAGGGGGTGGTGAATTGTATTCTTACTCCGTCACCAGACGGAAAAATGGTAACTCGAATTAATAGAGTATTAATAGATGCAGATAGAAAGTAGCAGTTTAATCTATCATTATTAATATAGCTTTTAATTTATCGCATAGCATAATTAGTTAAACACACAACGAAACGTCGTGTGTATATGAAAATTAAACTAGAAGAATGACCTATGTTCTGAAAGTTTCTGATCAGCTGAACGAGCCGTGATCTCGGGCAGGTTGACTGAAATTTGTGGTGTTCTTTTAACTCACTATATCATCATCATTCTCCTACTCTTATCCCAATTACTTGGGGTCAATACAATATGTACTCTTCTTTCATAATACATATTGTAAAAGTTATTAGCAATAGTTTTATGACCGGCCGCCTGCCAGACGTCAACCCTCCTTGGGAATGTAATTGTTGACCAAGTGGGATCGGATGAAGTTGGCTCAGGTCGTTATAAGGCTTTTAGTCGTCTTTTACGACATCCACAAGCAAAGAAAGGGTTGGTAGTATTCTTAGCCGCTACCATACATCTGTGGTATTCTTTCAACTAACTTCATATATTTATAACTAGTTTCTGCCCGCGGCTTCGCCCGCGTAAAAGGTTACTTTCCTACAGTTGAACTATTATCGCAAGGGAACACATTACTGGGATAAAAGTATCCTATATGTTAATCTAGGAAATGCCTGCAAAGGAAACATAAACATAAGTGATTTACTGGGATAAGAAAAAAATGGAAAATATAGAAAATAACGAAACAAAATTTATAGCTAACGTATTTATATAAAATTAAAATATAAGATGAGATTTAATAAAAAATTAACATTTTAACATTAACAAAAAGCTGATCTAGACTACAAGCCCATGGAAAAAAGTAAACTGTGAAATGAACCAACGTGAATAACGCGTAGAAGGCTGTTACTATATCATAAAACAACTCTGAGCGCTATGCCGTCATTTCTGAGCGGTACAGGTGAGTACGTGTGAGTAAATGGAATTTCTCAGGTACAAATGAGGAATTACGACTAATTATTAATGTACAGCTTTTTTATAGCTTATAGAAGATTAAAAATAAATTTAGAATAACCTAGTGCCGTACTAAACTGGTGGTGCCGGCAGTTTTAATTCACCGGTAATTGTAGAAGCAACATAGGTCATTTATTACTGTACGGCATTTATGTAATTCTTTTTGTATACATATACAGATACTTTACCCATGAACGCCGTACATATACCGCCGTACTATACAGTTGTAATTCCTCACTTGTACCTGAGAAATTCCATTTACTCACACGTACTCACATGTACCGCTCAGAAGTTACGGCATAGTGCTCAGAGTTATTCTATGATATGTAACAGCCTTCTAAGCGTTATACACGTTGGTTCATTTTACAGGTTAATTTTTTCCATGGGCTTGTAGTCTATTAGGACGTACAATTGCTAGACCTTTTTTTTTCAATTATTTGTGGTGACGTTGTGAGAATTTGTTTAATTGTTTAACCACCCCCTATTTTACTGGCGGGTGTCGTAAAAGACTACTAAGGACTTTGATATGGTGACCTAAAAGTTAACTTACTAGCCAACGGGTTTAACGTAGTACTTTTCCATCTTTACCATCTAATATCTATGATTTTATCTACTTAGATAAAAAAGTCAAATTGACATTCGTAAAAAAATAATTCAATTAAGTAATTAGATTAAAAAAAATATTAACAATTTTTTTTTTGGGGTTTTTTTTAGATATATCGTCTTATGGTATTCACTTTTTACACACTAACTTACTTGAGTAGTTTACTTAAAAATGATGCAATTTTCAATATCATCATCATGATCTCAGATCACATACGCCCAACTGCTGAGATCAAGCCTCCTCCATAATGGGAAGTTAATTGATTTATGCTACTTCTACTCGTTAGACATGTAGGTATAGAGTTTTGTTTCGAGTTTTCCTTCTCTTGCATAAATGTTATATGCATTTTATATTCGTCTCTTACGATTCCCCACGGGTAAGACAGGGGTGAATTGTATTCTTACTTCATTACCACACAGAGATTTATTAATATACATTACTTTAATGTCAGTAAAAATAATATTATTTCAAAAACAACTATCTTAAAAACAAAAAATGCTAAAAAGCTATGGTAAGATCGCACTATATTCAATCGAATGTAGTGCAGCATAGGTGCATAAGTTGCTTTGCGGCCGACGCTAGTGCTTGCATAATGAATACTGTAACGAGAGCCATTGTGATATACAGACATTCTGTAAACACATTCCATCACACTCCATATTAAGTCACTAACATACCCATCAAAATTCACCTGCGCCGACTAACGATATATAGAGGATTTGTACCTGGAGGTGGATACCAGATGCTTTCTTTTCAAGAAAGAGAAAGAGCTGTATGGTAGCGACTACGAATACTATCAACCATTTACTTTGCTCGTGGATGTCGTAAAAGATGACTAAGAGCCTTATAACGACCTGGGCTAACTCCATCTGATGCCGTTTGGTCAACAATTACATTCCCAAGGAAGGTTGACGTCTGGCAGGCGGCCGGTGATAAAACTATTGCCAATTATTTTCCAATATTTACTATGAAAGAAGAGTACTTATTGTATCGACCCCAAGTAATTGGGATAAGAGTAGGAGAATGATGATGTTTTCTTTTAAAGAAAGTGGATTTGTACTGGATGAATGAAATGTATAATATATCTAGATATAGAAGTATGAAACAGGTATAGAAGTATGTATGGAATATTTTGATAAAATAAAATGTCTATTTTTTTTCAATTATTTCCAATAGTTTTTAAACGATTGAAGATAACCTTGGAGACTTTTGGCGGGAATCTAAAACGTCATGTGGTGCTCTTGTATTATATTCGATATTTTAGTGTTTTAACGTGTTATATTAGATATTTTTTATGGTATTTTATGTAATGTGATGTGACTGAACTGCTGAGATGTAGTGAATATCATATAAAAGTGCTTTACAACATTTTCGTTTTCCATCAAAATTCCCACAAGATACCATTAACAGTGTGGCCATAGCACTGTTGACGGCGACAATTTGACTTACTGACGGACAATGACTAATCTGAAGACACTAAAAACTTGAAGATAATTATAACTCGACACTGGCAACAATGGCTCATTTAAGTAGCTGATTGCCAATACATAAAAAGAAAAAGAAGAAGATAACCTTTTCTTTGGTACAATTAATTCACAAATTCTTTTTTTTATTTGCTTTTGATGTCAAACGAGCAAGCAGCACACCTGGTGGTAAATGTTACTGCCGCTCCTAGACCTTTAGGGACGCTGCCTACCAATACAAACACTAAACCCACCCAGTTGGGTGACCGGCTCTCTCGCTCACCGAACGAAGCGCAATACCATATTGCTATTACTCAGACGTCGATTTTCTGCGAGAGGGTGATAATACCCCGGACAGACCGGCTCGCGGCTATAGGCAGAGAACTGTCAACAGCGTGGTTCTACCACTATCTAAAGTTCGAGTTTGAATGCAATTCGTGGCCTCTGAACTTTTTAATAGAAAGAATACCCAATTTACTTGTAAAGAAATTTAACACAATAAAAAGAATACCCAATTTACTTGTAAAGAAATTTCCTAACAAAATATTTCAACGAATCTGAAAATATTGAAGGAATTAATTTTCAGATAGCACGAAACGTGGTGGTACATTTTGAATCACTTTCATAGAACTGATGATTAAATAAATATACCTAAAGGTTTCTCTGCTACGATACCTTTCATCTAGCTGTGACTTTTTTTTGGATATTGAACGATTTTTTTTTGGGTTTTATTTACCAATGTGACTAAATTCATGCAGACTCATAAAAATAACTAGTTTTATATATCACTAGTAATGTTCTATTTATATATAAGAGATTTCCACCTATGTATTGACTCATCACGATATCTCTGCAACCATAAGGCCTACAAACTTTAAATTTGGTAGGATATTCCTTTTACCAAGTAGAAGTCAGCTAAGAACAGATTTCACGAAATTCGGGGTTGAAAGGGTTGGTTAGTTGGGTTGGTCAGATGAAGTAGGATTTTAAAGAATTCTATGTAGCGAAAGTAAACTACACAACTGAACTGACGTAACTGAAGCGAAGCGAGGGTGGATCGCTAGTGTCTTCATAGATGATGTAGTGATGATACTGAGCTATGAAATATCGTGGATTTGATTCTCACAATATTTTTGGCGATCCACAAAATTTTGTTCCAAGCTGTGATGTAATTTGTGTCTGATGTCCAGGTCCAGGAGAACGCCGTATTAGACAGAAATTATACTGTCCCGAGGATATAAATCTACTTCATCTACTACCCAAGTGGGTTCTACATTTTCACGATTATTGGTCAAAAAAAACCATTTACAGAAATGAATATATATGTTCTCTCATGGGAAGAGACAGATTTATCTTACTTCTAAAGTTTTGGCATTTTAGCGATGAAAAAAATGATACTGGAGATAGACTCTACAAAATTCGACAAATACTTAATAAGTTAAATAATCGTTTTAGAGATATTTTAACTCCCGGCAAATTTGTCGTGATAGACGAATCAATGATTCCCTGGCGCGGGAGACTTGTTTTTCGTCAATACATCAAAAATAAATCTCATAAATATGGAGTTAAAGTATATAAAATATGTACTCCTGAGGGATATACTTTTAAAACTATAGTGTATACAGGTAAAGAAGGAAATAACAGAGATGTGAACCATGGGAAAAATATAGTTATGAAGCTCATAGAGGGTCTAGAAAATGAAGGACGAGTTTTAGTAGCCGACAACTTTTATTCTTCTCTTGATTTAGTAGAGGAACTCTTAGAAAAGAAAACATTTTACTGTGGCACGCTGAGATCAAATCGAAGAAGGCTGCCCAAGCAATTTATGACTAAAAGATTGAAAAAAGGCGAAGTTGAAGGTAAAATGCTGCCTAGTGGTGTGAAAGTTATTAAATGGCACGATAAGCGCCAAGTTTCAATGATAACTTCCTGTAAAGCACATAAAGCGTCTCTAATAGACACAGGTAAGATACATAAGAGAACTAATGAAAAGATCAAAAAGCCACTGTGCATATTAACTTACAATGATAATAAAAAAGGGATAGACTACTCAGATCAAATGGCCGCATACTATACTACTTTACGACGAGGTCTAAAGTGGTACCGGAAAGTGATGATGGAATTTTTATTTGGTACTGTACTCATAAACGCATGGATAATATACAATTCAAACATAGATATGAAAATGTCAAAAAAAGAATTCACAGAATCAATAATCGAAACATTCGGAGGTCGAAAAATTGCCGAAACAGGTATGATTAACTTACTATTGCTCAAATTTCTATTTTTAATACAACTCATGTGACAACAAGCGCGTATAAAACCTACAGGTTTGTTGTGACATGACATCTAATGGAAAGCAGATACACTAGACCACCCCTCTAGCCTAAAAGCGCTCAAAATACCAGACACATACTTGTGTACCTACTGTGTTTTCTCACCCTTTTTGCAGAGTATCATGTTGTAGTCCGCCATTTTTAGAGGAAATACATCTTAATTTGTTCTAAACATAACAGTTTAGGTTCAAGAGTGTGTGGATAAATCCGATGGCGAGCGTGATGGTGTCAGAAGATTGCTGTGGTCAACATACCAAATAGTTCTTCGAAACCAAACGGTTCTTACTTATAAAGGTAGCTAAAATCTCTTCAGAAACTTAGGTAATGGTTCCAGACAACGCATAAGCTTAGCATCATCAACTAACTGCAGCACGCTTCGCATGAGACTGAGATATTATGCACTTTAATCAGTTAGTTTATTGTACAAAAATCTTATTGGATATAATTCAAATAACATAAATTAAAGATGCTTTATTTCCAACTAACTTCTGCCTGCCTTTTTTTCGACTTTACGTATTTTTTTATTTTTTGTGCTTGAAACGCGTTAATGTACTTCTTCTGTTGATTGCCTGAAAATTTTTGGGTGTTTTTGAGATTGTCTTAGCTTAGTAGCATTTCTGGTGGGCTTTACTACTTATCTGTAATGCTAGAGTATTATAATTATGTAAGCATTATTCTACACAGGGAGGGGTCTCACATCTCTCTGGTAAGTTATTGGTAGCCTAAATTTTGGATATTATAACAAAAACGTTGCTATAGTAAACTTACAAGAGACCTGTGAAATCCAGTTTTAGTGTGTGAACTATACAGTATGTCCCATGGCAATGTATTTATATAGGATAGAATTGAATTAACGTCCTTTTTTGAAATATAGTACAGAAGCAATAACTAGTAGTACAGAAGCAATAACTGAACACATTCTGAATAGGTATTTAAATTAGAAATAAAATATATAAAAAAATGAGTTTGTTGCTGATAGTCTGTTATTCTACGCTATACAAAAGTTGAAAAAAAAACTCGATTTTGACTTTTATATATCCAGAAAGTGTTCAATTAATGCTTCTGTACTCGTTTCAAAAATGGTCATTACTTAAAAACCACCATATATATTTTTAAAGCAACAACTGCCTAAGAATAAAAATGTACATAACACATACATACACATACATACATATCATCACGCCATATCCCTTGCAGGGTAGGCAGAGAGAACAGAGTGCCAGAGAACTCTATCTCTGCATACTTCACTCGCTTCCTCAACATTCATAATTCTCTTCATACACGCTCGCCGGTTTCGAAGACTCTTGACTCCACCTTCCTTCAGTACATGACCGATCTGGTCTAGGTAGGTTAGTCTCGGTCTCCCTCGGTACCTACATCCTTCCACTTTCGCATTGTATATCTTCTTAACCAGACGTTCTTTCGGCATTCTTTCCACATGTCCGAACCATCGGAGCATTCCCTTTCGCATCTTTACACCAATACTCTCTTTTATACCTACTCGCTCTCTTACGTCGTCGTTACGAATGCGGTCGGTCAGCCTAACTCCACAGATTTTCCGCAGAGATCGCATTTCGACCGCATTAATTTTACTTTCATACTCTTTTCTGCATAGCCAACTCTCGCTTCCATACAGTAATGTTGGGACAAGCACTGTGTTATGTATTGCTACACGTGCCTTCTGGCTGAGGTGGTGGCTGCCGAGAAGTTGCCCCAACGCTCCGTTCACTCTATTTCCCGCATTTACTCTTCGCTCTATATCAGTGGTGTACCTTCCATCTCGGCTAAATCCACATCCAAGATATACAAATTCATCCACTTGCTCTAGTATATCATTACCTATTGTTACTCTTACATCTGATCTGGCTTCGCCTCTTTCAAAGACCATTATTTTGGTTTTGCTCACATTCACGCGTAGACCCCTTTTCTTACAATCTTCTGTCATTGTGTCGACTAGGGTCTGCAGGTCAGTCGCTGACTGTGCCAGCAGGACTGCATCATCTGCATATAGCAGAGCAGTGACCACTGAGTCGCCCATCTGGACTCCCACATTCATATCGTTCAACCTTTGGAGACATTTATCCAGATATATGATCAACAGCCTGGCTGAATGCACCCCTGCTTAACGCCGATATTGACGTCAAACCTAGGCGACATTCCATCATCCACACATAGGCTCTACAGCCCATGTAACTGGACTGCACAGCCTGCAGCAGTTTACCGTTAATACCATACTCCGGTAAAATGTCCCAAAGTTCCTTTCGTACAACTGTGTCAAATGCTCTCTCCAGATCCACAAAACTGCAGAAAACCCTCTGACCTAGAGCCAGATGCTTCTCCACAATGTTGCGCAGAGAGAACACTTGATCCATGCATCCCCTTCCACTCCTGATACCTCCTTGTGTCTCACACAGTAAACCATCGGACACCATCCTCATTCTCCTTTCAATAATTTTACCATACACTTTTGCTGACAAACTGGTTAAGCTAATGGCTCTGTAATTTGCGCAGTCATAACTTGAACCCTTGTTTTTAAACAAAGGCACGATGACTGCGCTATTCCAGTCCCTGGGAATTCCCGAGCTCCAACATAAAATGAGGAGCAACAGGAACGCCTCCCAGACACAGGCGCCACCAAGCTTGATCATCTCGGCAGACACCATATCAATGCCCGCTGCCTTACCATTTTTCAAACTTCTTATCGCCCATTCAACTTCATCCATACTGATGCCATCGGAGGACGCCGTTGTCGAATGTTGATCTACTAGACCACATGCGACACCGGCGCCAACCGTAGCATCCGCATACATATCGCCAAAATATTCACTCCATCGACTTAACACGTCTTGTGTTTGTGTAAGAATGTCTCCACCTTTAGACCTTATTTTATTCATTCTGAGGGCTGCCCAACCACCCCGAGACTTTTTCACCTCCCTCCAAAAGAGTTTGGTGTTACCCTCGAAGTTTTTAGTCAGCCTATCTTCTGCACTCATACTTGCCCTATCACGTTTCTCTTTCACTAAGGCCTTGGTGTCATTCTTACATTGCCGATATATTTCTTTCTTCTGTTCAGTCATACTGTCATTCAGATTCAAAGAAGAAACATAGTCCAGCCACGCTTTCTTCTTTTACTCTACGGAAGCTGCCACTTCCGCATCTCACCATGCATCACCATTTATTTTGCTATGCTTCATTGAACTTCCACATACTTCTTTCGCTGTATCTACAATACTCTCTTTCAATACTCTCCAGCATTCTTCAATGTCCGATTGCGGCTGGCTTGCCATCGTCAACCGTTCTCGGACACCCTCTGCATACTTTTCTCTTACACACTCTTCTTGCAACCTTTCAACCTTTATTCTTTCAAGCCCTCCGAAGTGGACACGTTCTCGCCAGTGCCTCCACTTTCTGAACAGACCACTAAATCTCGCAATAACGAGATAGTGGTCCGTATCGACTGTGGGGCCCCTGTATGCTCTTGCGTCCAATATTTTGCTTCGGAGGCGACTGTCTACCAAAATTAAGTCTATTATACTTTTCTGTTCATTCCTTCTCCATGTATACATATGGATGTCCTTATGTTGGAAAAATGTGTTTGACACAATGAGGTTTCTCTCCATGCATACATCCGCTATGAGTCTACCTGCGTCGTTCACTCTCCTATCACCAAATGGACCAAGTACGTCCTCATAGTCGGGACGCTTGGTCCCCACCCATCCTTTCAAATCTCCGCATACAATCACGCATTCACTGGTTTCTGCCATATCCAGAACTTCCCTAACATTATCCCAAAACTTCTCTAGGTCTGATGCCACCGAGGATCCTACGGGAGCATATGCTACAACCATGAATACCTTGGTGACACCAAGTTTTATACGGACCCAAAGAAGTCTGGGATCATACATTCCGTAATCCTTCACACCTGAGGCCAAGCGAGAGGACAACAGTACTCCTACCCCCATGCTGGCTCGATCGCTCTGTGGTACACCAGACCACAGAGCCATCCCGCCACCAGGAAGATCGCAGGCGTCGCTGCCCCTTCGCTTGGTCTCTGTTACACAGAGCACGTCTAGCTGTTTGTCCGCCATGACGGATATCAGCTCGTGCAACTTCCCTTCCACACAACCTCTTACATTCCACGTGCCCACCCGGCACTCTGCTCTCCTCGTCTCGCCTGACTGGGCAAGGCGTAATGGGTGGCGGCCCCCATCGCCGCAACTGACCAAGTTCGTACCGACGGGGGCGGGTCGGTACGCGTCGCCTCCGGGGGACGCCCTAACCCGCAATGCGGTACGCATTTCGAGCCGGATTAGCAGTCTAATTAGACTGGCAGGGTACGCGAACGAGCACGCTCCGGACTATGCCCCCCGACTGTACATAAGACACTCTTAGAAAAACTAATAACATTAGATTCCATCGCATTTACTTCACTGACGTGGTTGCATGCTGTTTATTTATATAATGCATTTTATTACAGAATTCCCCGAAGGAAGATGTTCAGATCATATTTTTCAACGTGGTGACAAAAAAAGACGTTGTGTGGGTTGTTATGAAAAATTACGACGCACATTGAACAGCATTGATGCTTCTAAAAAAGCTAAAAGAATTGTTACCATTTGCACACAATGCAAACAATCAATGTGCTTACAATGTTTTAATGAAAAACACTTTGCATAGTTTATAAACATAAACGTCTTTAATAAAACTTTTTCAATCGATAACTGAGATATTATTTTATTCCCATCACTACTTACTACACATATTGAACTATCTTTGGTTGCGGTACGAGATACAATCGATATCAAATTTATTTTGGTAATTGTAGTTTATTCTAATGTCCATAACTGCGTGCGAACCTAGCAAAATATAAAGCATTAGGCTATCTTTCACACACAAAAAATTCAAAATTATGTCATTGGTGTTTTGGAAGATATAAATTATTTTCAAAACTGTATCTTTAGGAGACTGATTAGGTCTCAAACGCACCAAAGGATAGGTTAGTTTAGAGATCTTTTAGGTCTCCAAAGCACCAGCTGAAAGTTCTTTAAAAATGATGGCGCAGTGAACGTGTTAAATACTGACTCCTTTGTATACGGTTTCCATATCAATATAGATAATATCAAGATGACCGAGCCTTGCTGGGTATTTTTTTTTTTTTTGTAAACTACTCCTTTTTTAAAATTATGTTTAGATATTAAATTGTTGTCAGGCTGGCCACGGACGTCAAGGATTCAGTACCAGTGGCAGGCTCAATGGCGATAGTGAGAGGGTATAATGGGCTGTCCGTTGCCGCAAATGGAATGGACGGCGTGTGTCTAGGCCTGCAAAAAAAAATGGAAAAGATATTAAACGCTTGTGATGGAACTTCGGCGTATATTTAGATACTTATGAAATATGAATATTTTTATATCCTATGGATATCATCATTCTCCTACTCTTATTCCAATTACTTGGGGTCGATACAATATTTACTCTTATTTCATAGTACATATCGTAAAAGTTATTGGCAATAGTTTTATGACCGGCCGCCTGCCAGATGTCAACCCTCCTTGGGAATGTAATTGTTGGCCAAACGGCATCAGATAGAGTTGGCATTGGTCCTTATAAGGCTCTTAGTCTATATAAAGTTCATCTATATTATATATTGAATGCAATACAGATATCTCAAAATTATATACATCGTTACACACTCACATACATACACACACTTCCGTACACTCATTTAATAGTGGTAGGACCACGCTGTTGACAGTTCTCTGTCTACAGCCGCGGGCCGATCCGTCCGGGGTAGTACCACACTCTCGCAGAAGATCGGCGTCTGAGTAATGGCAATAGGCTATTTCGCTTCGTTCGGTGAGCGAGAGAGCCGGCAGCCCAACTGTGTGGGTTTGGGGTTTATATTGGTAGGCAGCGGCCTAGCTATACCCTTGATATTGCAAAGGTCCATGGGCGGCAGTGACACTTACCATCAGGTGTGCTGTCTGCTCGTTTGCCACCATAAGCAATAAAAATAACACACACGTACACGCACACAAGCATAAACTTCCTTACTAATCTAGGTATCCTAAATAAGTTTTTATAATTTTATTTCAAATCTACAGAGTTTTGGTAGAATACTAGCTCTATATTATATGAACAAAATAGCACGAGCTGACCAAATAGCCTTTTTCCTTTCTCGTTAATATTTTGTTTTTTTATGTCAATAGTTATATTCTTTAGTTCTGTTTATTTTTTATTAGGTTGTAGATATATAAAAAGAGGAAAAACAGAAAATTTATAAAAAGGGGAAAATCAGGAATGAACTAGGATTGTCTGGATTAAGGGCTGTTCGATTCTCCAATTAAACTATTATTATTCTTTATGACAATGCCCAAATTTATTTTCATATTCTTATTATATTTTCTTAATTGTCTGAAAACACCTATAAAACGAACTTTCCTATAGATAAAACCTAGCTAAATAGATTTATCGACCCAGAAACCTCATGTAAACTAAATTTCATAAAAATCGTTGAAGCCGTTTCAAAGATTCTAAATATATAAAAAAAGATACACAAATATTGTTTCTTTATAAATAATATCTGGATGATCGATTTTAGCTCTTGGTATTTTCTTATAAGTCTTTTTTGGAAAAAAATATTTAAATTTTAATAATATGATTGATAAAATACAAAAAAAAATAGTTATAAAAATTAAACAAGGTAAAAATAATAAAAAATTAAAGAGCAAAAAAGGAACCGGAGCTGTTTGAATTAGACTACTCGATTTCCCAATTGAGCTATATCTATTATCAATGACAGCGGCCAAATTTACTTTCATATTCTAATAGTTTTCAGCCAACGTAAAAAAATATTTTGCACGCACAACATAAAAACGAAAAGAAAATACTGACCAAACGATATTTTCTCCTAACCTCCTGCATACTAAACTTCATGGAAGTCGCTGATACCGTTGTTGAAATTCTGAAAATATAGAAATATATAAATATACAATTGAGTGGTATGCTGTGTGGTAGCGGCTACGAAAACTACCAACCCTTACCTTGCTCGTGGATGTCGTAAAAGATGACTAAGAGCCTTATAACGACCTGAGCCCACACACATCTGATGCTACTGGGTCAACAATTACATTCCCAAGGAGGGTTGACGTCAGGCAGGCAGCCGGTAATAAAACTATTGCCAATAACTTTTACAATATGTACTATGAAAGAAGAGTACATATTTTATCGACCCCAAGTAATTGAGATAAGAGTAGGAGCATGATGATGATAAATATACGACGATTGTTCGTTAAAAGATATTAGATGGATAGATTATTAAAATAGAAAGATGTTATTCAAGCAAACAACAAGCCCATTCGAGAAATAAAACTCATCATGTTTCATTATCAAGTTTCAAAACTCTCGCACCAATTTCGTTGCTGTGACATAAATATGTTTTCATTCAATCAGCTATACAATGTACGTTACCATGTATTAGAATGCAACGTCCACAAAACAACTCTACAAAGACAATATACAGAGGTGCTACGGACGCCATTTGCTTTTTGTATTCAAAGGTAAAAATAAAATGTTTATTTTATAACTTTCTTTCAGATTAAACCCAGTTTATAGTAAATACTTACGGTTTAAATGTTGTGTACCTGTTTTAAAATAAACTGTTTTATTTCTTTGTGTGGTTTAGTTAAATAAAACAATTTTGTTAAAAACTTATTTTTCTAATGATGATGATAACTAAAAGGCGATAGAAAAATAATGACTGCACAGATGGATGGCGTAGTGGCTAAGTTACCGAACTTCCGTGTCAGTGCCGCAGGTTTGATTCCCACGCAGGGCAATACTTTGTGCGATCAACAAAGTGTTGTACTGAGTCTGGGTGTAATTTATCTGCGGTAATTGCATGTTTGTAAAGTCTCCCGCAATACAAGGATTAATTCCTTACTGCAGAGTAATGTATAAAATTACCACACCTTTCTTTTGCGATGGACTATGGACGTGGTCGCGCCCCGCCAAATCGGTCCGGGGCGACGGAAGAGGCGGCGCACAACCCCATAGACCCAACCTGTAAACACCTCTTTTCGCCGTGCGAGCGGGCCACCGGTACCCTATCTTTGTCATCAGTGAAAATTACCACACCTGGGAGGCAATTCTCGTTCTTGAGATAATCTCCAACTACAGTACGGAACGTGGTGCCCTACACTCTTCGAACGCTGGCTTTAGAATTATTGAACTTGAATATCAATCAGTCGAAACCATGAGAAAGTAATGTCGAAATCAAATCAATAAAGTCACATTGTAAAAGTATAAATTTGTTTAGGGTAAAAAAATATCACTTTACGTCCATCTCCATTCATGTTATCTATCCCCAACTCATCGTTGTTCATACCAATTATTCCATCCATCGCCGTTAGTCCATACTCATCCATTCCCATCTGTTATCATTTATATAATCTACCCACATGCATCATGGTGGTAAGTGTTACTGCCGTTGATGGATCTTTGCAATACCACGAGTATAGTTAGGCCGCAACAATGTGGCCCCACCATTATAACGTCAATTGTATGCAGTATAGATAGATATAGTACATTACTGCAGCGGCCAGCAAAAGAGGTATTGAGGTTTTGGGCTTTTCTCAAATAATGTGCGGAAATTAAAACTGAGTAGCATTAAGTATACATGACGAACAACAAACGTCATTTTTCACGTGCTAAATGGTTAATTTTTTTTTTGATTATTAAACAGCTTTATTTTTTAAGCCAGTTCGAAATTTAAATAAAACTCTGATAAGTTGCCTATTTGGTTACTATATAGAATTTGAAGTAACAAATCGTTCCATTTTTAAAATACACGATAGATATGAATTTACATATATATTTATTTGGCCGCTAAAACACGACAGATATGAATTTTCATACATTTTTGTCGGCCGCTGCTCGCTTGTATTTGGTCAGTACAGCCATTTTGATTTATCTCGAAGAAGGTTGTCAAAATAATGCTCAATTTTCCAAGCATGTTTGAGAAAAAACTATTAAATAGAAATATGAGCTCGGAACGAGAATTTTAACTAGAAAAAATCTAGAAAAAAAAATCAAGAATTGTGCCTTCGTATATGAAAGACTCATCGATATCGGTCCAATCTTGTTTATGCGAAGTTCAAATTCGAATTTATATCTCGTCTCTTCTGTATCACATGGAGTTGAACCCGATTGATTGAAAACTCATTGTCATCTTTTACGACACTCACAAGCAACACACACACAAATACACATGTGCGTGTACACATTCACAAACACGCATACACATGCAAAAATAGACACACACACATACACAATTACATACGCAAGTGCAAACAAACACGCGCACACTCACTTTTATTATTTTTTTTTCTTTATATTATTATTTTATTTTTTTTACATATTATAATATTTTTCTACCATCACTGTCATAATAAAATATTAGTTAATGTTAAACATGTAATCACATAGGGGAGGACACTGATTCCTGCAATACAGTATGCAATTAGCTTAGGAACCAAAAAACTCGAAATATTTTGTATAAAACCTTACGTCGAAAAAAGAATCATTGAAGTGAAAACTGCTTTAGGCGCACCGCACACAGATTTTTTCGTGGGTAGTAAGTTAGGTTGATCCGTCATGCTCTGAGGTGAAACGCTCGATCGGGTGAACTCGAGACCGCCGAGTGTACCCGAGCGAGAAAGATACAGTCTCGCAGTTGTATCGCTACAGCGCGCAGCGATACAACTGCGAAGCGAGACAATTAAGACGTAAGAATTGATCATACGAAATACATTTCGTATGATCAATTCTTACGTCTTAATTGTCTTTATTAAATTAATAGTTATAATTGATACGTAATGATAATTATTATTGTTTCAACAACTATCTGTTTTACATTGTGAGGTTAGTGTGTGTATTTAGCGGTTTGGTAATATTGAAAAATAAACATTTTGGAAAAATAATATATATTGAAAAAAAAATTATAAACAATAATCGTTACATAAATCAAAATTATTGTTATTGATATTATATAAAGGGATTCGATCGTATAGGTAAGTCACCTGATGTTTATATTATATGCGTATATATAAATGTATGTGTAATATAATTAAAAGTTAACCTAACTTTTATTTTCTGTGAACTTTTACTTGTCCATATTTTCTTATTTTAGTTATCACAAACCGATTGTATCATTTGTAGAATACGATAACGAAAATAAATAATTTGATTTACATAGAATTTATTAAATATTAACTTTAATTTCTGACTTGTTTTTCATTCAATCTACGAACACGATCCCTAATAATACTACATAATACATAATATTATTTACTATATATGTATATATATATATATATAAATTGATTGGGATTGGCCAATGAAGTTTTCACTTCTGCCGTGCGGTCTTAAGCGCACACTCTTTTTTTTACCCAACTGCGCGACGCAAAGGAGTGGTATTGTGTTTAACAGTCTATGTATGTACATACATACATATGTATGTATATTTGTGTTCCTTTGAAGCACTATATAGACCAAAAGCCTGGACCGATTTTTATGATTCACACATCAATCGATTCCTCTTAGTCCGGCGAGTGTCACTAAAGACATGACGTTAGTGAAAATTCAATATGGCGACTACTGGACGCCATATTGTGAAAATGAAAAAAAATAAAGTCAATAAACTATGTCGAGTGGGGTATCTTTGAATAGGTATTTAAAAATCATTTTTATTTTTCTATTAACATTTTTCGATTCGACTGGCCGTTTAGGATCTATATCGATTTAAAGTTTCGTAACAACCTTTCTCAGATATAGGTTTTTTAGACAGTAGAAATTTACGATGAAAAGACGAAAAATTCATACAACTCTACGTGTGAATGTGGATGGACATATACTAAAGTACCTAGTAGATATATTTTCCAATATACCATAGGTACCTTTTATTTTTTCGTTTGCAGGGTGGACCATGGATGTGATCGTGCCCCGACAAATCGGTCCGGGGCGACAGAAGAGGCGGCGCGCAACCCCATGGACCCACCCTGCAGACACCTCTCTTCGCCGTGCGGTCACCGGTACCCGATCTTTGTCTTCGGTGACCGTTAGGTAGTCCTACCTAAAGTATCTAATGTCTGATGCTGTCGCCCATCTCCAACTTCTAACGATTTAATACTCAACTTCAGTCGAAAAACTATATATAGTTAGGTACTTACCTACTTATTCATAAATAAAATAACTATAGCCACCTAGGTATTCATAACTAAAAAGTATAAAAAAACCCGACTGCGTAAAAAGTAAACCAAACTACGTACATAATAAAAAAAACCTGAAAAGGAAAAAACAAGCACTTAGATGTCCGGTGGTCTAGAATTCTATAATATACATACATACATACATATCATCACGCCATATCCCTTGCAGGGTAGGCAGAGAGAACAGAGTGCCAGAGAACTCTATCTCTGCATACTTCACTCGCTTCCTCAACATTCATAATTCTCTTCATACACGCTCGCCGGTTTCGGAGACTCTTGACTCCACCTTCCTTCAGTACCTGACCGATCTGGTCTAGGTAGGTTAGTCTCGGTCTCCCTCGGTACCTACATCCTTCCACTTTCGCATTGTATATCTTCTTAACCAGACGTTCGTTCGGCATTCTTTCCACATGTCCGAACCATCGGAGCATTCCCATGTCGCATCTTTACACCAATACTCTCTTTCATACCTACTCGCTCTCTTACGTCGTCATTACGAATGCGGTCGGTCAGCCTAATTCCACAGATTTTTCGAAGAGATCGCATTTCGACCGCATTAATTTTACTTTCATACTCTTTTCTGCATACCCAACTCTCGCTTCCATACAGTAATGTTGGGACAAGCACTGCGTTATGTATTGCTACACGTGCCTTCTGGCTGAGGTGGTGGCTGCCGAGAAGTTGCCCCAACGCTCCGTTCACTCTATTTCCCGCATTCACTCTTCCTTCTATATCAGTGGTGTACCTTCCATCTCGGCTAAATCCACATCCAAGATATACAAATTCATCCACTTGCTCTAGTACATCATTACCTATTGTTACTCTGACATCTGTTCTGGCTTCATCTCTTTCAAAGACCATTATTTTGGTTTTGCTCACATTCACGCGTAGACCCCTTTTCTTACAATCTTCTGTCATTGTGTCGACTAGGGTCTGCAGGTCAGTCGCTGACTGTGCCAGCAGGACTGCATCATCTGCATAAAGCAGAGCAGAGACCACTGAGTCACCCATCTGGACTCCCAGATTCATATCGTTCAACCTTTGGAGACATTTATCCAGATATATGATAAACAGCCTGGCTGATAGAACGCAGCCCTGCTTAACGCCGATATTGACGTCAAACCAAGGCGACATTCCATCATCCAGCCGCACACAGGCTCTACAGCCCATGTAACTGGACTGCACAGCCTGCAGCAGTTTACCGTTAATACCATACTCTGGTAAAATGTCCCAAAGTTCCTTTCGTACAACCGTGTCAAATGCTCTCTCCAGATCCACAAAACTGCAGAAAACCCTCTGACCTAGGGCCAGATGCTTCTCCACAATGTTGCGCAGAGAGAACACTTGATCCGTGCATCCCCTTCCACTCCTGAAACCTCCTTGTGTCTCACACAGTAAACCATCGGACACCACCATTACACACCATCTATAATATATTATTGAATAAATACTATTACAGATAAAAAAATATATTTTAATAATGGAACATAACTACTGAACAGTCGGGATACATTGAAAAATTAAATTTGCTGTGGAATAATGTCCTTTCAGTTTTTTTTTTTATTATGTACGTAGTTTGGTTTACTTTTTACGCAGTCGTTTTTTTTTTATTATTATTAAAGAAAAGTTTGATAATATTCGTAATCGCTATCACATAACACCTCTTAAGAGATTGCTAAACTACACTGTGCTACACAATTAACAAGCTGAACATAAAATTTGGATACCATAAAAAAGTAGCAGTCCATAGTCGAACTATATCGCGTGAACAATGTTTATCAGTGGCTATCATCATGACGTATATGCAATCTCTATTGGTATCGCGTTCGCTCCCTTATTATCACCGCGGTTTGTACGAACATCTGATACCATCTTGTCGAAAGAGCCATTGCCAAGTTTTGTAAAATAATTTGTATTATGATACCCGAATGTTTTCTGGTTTAGATTTTATCTTTTACCGTTGCGAAGTGGGGCAAAGTTTCGGTCGTTGTTTGTCACGGTAAAAGTCTTTTAACTTATGACAGATAGATTTCAGTTAATTCGCGTTTGTTGTTTAAATTTTCATGAATTTTCGGTAATTTTTTTATACTTGTTTACTATATAAATAAATAGATATTTATAGATATAAGAGAAAATATTATTATTTATAACTTCTAAGACATTAGAACTTAAGTTTTTGTGTCGAGGGTATTATTACATTTTTAATTTATTTTTTTATTTTATACCTTTTTTTTTTAAATCACCTCCCTACACTAAGGAAATAATCCTTGTATTGCGGGGGACTTTACAAACATGCGATTAATGCAGACAAATTTCACCCAGACTCAGAACAACACTTTGTGGATCACAAAAAGGATTATCCTGCGTGGGAATCGAACCCATGGCACTGGCACGGAAGGTCGGTATCTTAACCACTACGCCATCTGTGCAGTCGAAACTTTGAAAAAGGTACATACTTATTATAATGTGTATATAGACATTCGGCTTTCCATCACAACATATATTTGCAGACATTGGGTATTTGCCCCACTTTTATCCCCAGAAGTTTTTCACAGCTCAACCGATTTTAATTGAACGTATTAATTTGTAATGGTCACTTGATGCGCTTTCGTTTGAGACCCCACTCGAGTATATTTGCAGACATTCGGTTAGTCTGCCCTATTTTCACCCCCCCACAATTTTTAAACGGCTCAACCGACTATCATCAAACATGTCTAACAATACTCGCACATAAGTCACCTTTATACAAAAAAAAAATTTAAATCGCTTCATCCGTTCGGGAACTATGATGCCACAGATAGACAGATAAACATACACACCCACAGACACGTCAAACTTATAACACCCCTCTTTTTGTGTCGGGATTTAAAAATAGTTTTACTTAAAAAATAAAACGTTATTATTTTACTTTAAAATAATATAGCTTTATTTTTAAATTAAAATCATCACCACACCAGGTAATGTCCAGGTAATGTCAATATCCCACTACCGGTTTGGACCCTTTCCATAGTGAGAGGGAATTTGATCTACCACACTGATCAGACTTGTTGGTATAGAGTTTTTATCGAGGTTTCCTTCTCTTATAGTAGTGGTATTTGCGTTTGTTTCAAGGGCCCTTTGCAACCATTCAAGGAGGAGAATCATTAGATAAATCATGAATTTTAATTAGGAGAAAGGGCTCATCTTAAATCATCATTCATCAACAAATCAATGATCGTATATTTGGGATGAGCATTGCATTCTTACTGAAGGAATAACAATAGATTGATCATTCCCTCTTTTATACGGATATAAATTAGAAAAGAAAATTAATCAATGTAATTTAAATAACTGAGATTTAGCATTTAACATGCGAGGTTATTATAATGACTTCTAATGTTTACGCGAGTATTACACATTTGAAATAAATCTACTTTTACGGATTCTATCGCGTTTGTATTTGACTTTTAATTGCCCGACGTTTCGAACACTTTACAGTGATCATGGTCACGGGAGGACGTGACCATGATCACTGTAAATTGTTCGAAACGTCGGGCAATTAAAAATCAAATACAAACGCGATAGAATCCGTAAAAGTAAAACTTATTTCACATGCGAGGTTATTTATAAAAACTTGTTTTATTAGCGAAAAAACATTGCTACACGTGAGATTTGAACCCACGTCTACTGCAAAGTCGTTCCAGTCGTCTTACAAATTTAGACGAGCGTGGTTTCACGTCTAACAAACAAATTGTTCGTTTGTATCGAGATGTTCCACACGCAATCTATTGGAGACACGTTTTATTTTTAATAAATTTTCTTAATATAATCCCATACAAAAAAAAATACATATATCAGGTTAATTAACAAGTAAACAAATTAGAGATACAAATAATACCCAGACATTATTACTTTAAAACTAAAACTACAGGTAACAATATAATAAAAAGAGAATTAAAATTAAAAATCAAAAGGAATTAGCTCGACTTTACTGTCTACAACTACAGCACGAAAATTCGGCCATCTATGTTTTTATGTAATGTATGTGTATGTATTTCGTATGCTGATGGTGTATGTATTTGTGTGTGTTATTGTTTTTTTTTTATCTTCTATATTAATCATTAATACATACATACATATCATCACGCCATATCCCTTGCAGGGTAGGCAGAGAGAACAGAGTGCCAGAGAACTCTATCTCTGCATACTTCACTCGCTTCCTCAACATTCATAATTATATTCATACACGCTCGCCGGTTTCGGAGACTCTTGACTCCACCTTCCTTCAGTACATGACCGATCTGGTCTAGGTAAGTTAGTCTCGGTCTCCCTCGGTACTTACATCCTTCCACTTTCGCATTGTATATCTTCTTAATCAGACGTTCGTTCGGCATTCTTTCCACATGTCCGAACCATCGGAGTATTCCCTTTCGCATCTTTTTATATATTTATATCTCTTCATATTTTTTTTTAATCATTAATGGATTGCATAAAGAGTTATCTAGCGTGTAGATTGCAGCCACAACGGTTGCAAGTTACCTAAAACATCACACCAAATATGCAGTGTTCACTTAAACAACAAAGTAATATAAGCACAATATACCCGTACTGTATTGACCTCATAACTTAAAGTGTACACCACACACTGCCTCGAAATATTCAGCTTCGGAGCTTTAAGACCCCAGCCAGTTTATTCCAAGCTAGCTTCGAGTTTAGTATGCTAATAAGGGCAGATTCACTCGCAAACATGACAGAATATACACAGCATAAATGTACTTATTTATTTTCAAACTCTGTTTGAAAATGTATTGATAAATAAAAATGGCGAATGTTTAAATTTACTGTGTGGTGATGGATTTCCTTGTGGTGATGGAATAAAAGTACAAAATAACTTAAAATACTATCAGCTGTATGTGCTATCTATTAATAGGTTTGAAATCGATGCCAAGCCTTAAACAAAATTATAAACAGCTTACTTACTGTAATGAAATGCCAACACTAAAGATACCGACACTGGCACTGACTTCAAACCTATCAATAGATAGCACATACAAATGATAGTATTTTAAGTTATTTTGTACTTTTCAGTTTTTGAAGTCTGTTTTTCTTAACATAGTTTTTTTATTTTTATTTTTATTATTACAGACACACATACGTTGTTCTATAAACTAGTAGGACTTTTCTAGATTACATCAGGTAACTGTAACATTTTTTTGATTTTTATTGTTATATATTAAATACTTAGTATTTTTTTAAGTAGCAATGGGTAGGCCTACGAAAGGGATACACTATTGCAATAAGTTTAATTAAATTAATGAAGTTTACATGTAAAGTACATACATACATAAATATCATCACGCCATATCCCTTGCAGGGTAGGCAGAGAGAACAGAGTGCCAGAGAACTCTATCTCTGCATACTTCACTCGCTTCCTCAACATTCATAATTCTCTTCATACACGCTCGCCGGTTTCGGAGACTCTTGACTCCACCTTCCTTCAGTACATGACCGATCTGGTCTAGGTAGGTTAGTCTCGGTCTCCCTCGGTACCTACATCCTTCCACTTTCGCATTGTATATCTTCTTAACCAGACGTTCGTTCGGCATTCTTTCCACATGTCCGAATCATCTGAGCATGCCCTTTCGCATCTTTACACCAATACTCTCTTTCATACCTACTCGCTCTCTTACGTCGTCGTTACGAATGCGGTCGGTCAGCCTAACTCCACAGATTTTCCGCAGAGATCGCATTTCGACCGCATTAATTTTACTTTCATACTCTTTTCTGCATACCCAACTCTCGCTTCCATACAGTAATGTTGGGACAAGCACTGCGTTATGTATTGCTACACGTGCCTTCTGGCTGAGGTGGTGGCTGCCGAGAAGTTGCCCCAACGCTCCGTTCACTCTATTTCCCGCATTCAATCTTCGCTCTATATCAGTGGTGTACCTTCCATCTCGGCTAAATCCACATCCAAGATATACAAATTCATCCTCTTGCTATCATTACCTATTGTTACTCTTACATCTGTTCTGGCTTCGTCTCTTTCAAAGACCATTATTTTGGTTTTGCTCACATGCACGCGTAGACCCCTTTTCTTACAATCTTCTGTCATTGTGTCGACTAGGGTCTGCAGGTCAGTCGCTGACTGTGCCAGCAGGACTGCATCATCTGTATAAAGCAGAGCAGTGACCACTGAGTCGCCCATCTGGACTCCCACATTCATATCGTTCAACCTTTGAAGAGATTTATCCAGATATATGATAAACAGCCTGGCTGACAGAACGCACCCCTACTTAACGCCGATATTGACGTCAAACCAAGGCGACATTCTATCATCCAGCCGCACACAGGCTCCACAGCCCATGTAACTGGACTGCACAGCCTGTAGCAGTTTAGTAAAGTACATGATATGGCATTATCATTAGTAGCGGGGCTTGAGTTACGCGTTCATTTATCGCACACACACTTAATGCTAATTTTAGGCTTCTCTATATGTAATGCTAATTTTAGATTTTCTCATTTTGACGTTGACGTCTGGCAGACGGCCGGTCATAAAACTATTGCCAATAACTTTTACAATATATACTATGAAAGAAGTGTACATATTTTGTATCGGCCCCAAGCAATTGGGATAAGAGTAGGAGAATGATGATGATCTAGGTAAGAGAAATAAAATTTGGTCATCAGATGTGCTACTGGCTCGTTTGTCACCATAAGTAATAAAAAAAAGGAAGCAAAATGAAATTCTAGTTTCCTATCTAATCTTTCATCATATCAATGTCCATAGCTGGATGTAAGCGTCTTCATGACAAGAGAAATAATGTTAAAATCCCCATACTTATTAGACAGGTATTATACAGTAATGATCGCAATTCTTAAAAGTGTTATCTAACAGATTGACACTGTTAACTTCTTAGATGTTAATGTTTTCATCATCATCTCACCTGACATACGTTACACTGCTGGTCTCGAGCCTTCTCTACAGTAAGAGGGAAATCGACCTACTATACCTCGCCTGTCGTACAACTTGTCTGACCAGCGAAATATAGCGGTATAGATTTTATTTAAATATTTTTTATTTTTTTTATTGCTGTATATATATAGATGTAAGATCTACGTTATATACATATTAGGTATTTTTTTGTAAAATCCGTCCGGGGTAACAGAGGAAACGGTACGCGATCCCATAGACCCGCCCTACATGTACCTCTCTACGCCGAGCAAGCGGACCACAGGAACCCGGTCTTTGTCTTCGGTGATACATATTAGGTATAATACTAAATCGTCTTCTAACAACGTCTATGGGTAAGATAGCGGATGGTGAATTATATTCTTAATAAGTCACCATCCAGAAAAAAATATCCATCTTATTATTTGTACAAAGTAATAGTACATCACTGCAGCGGCCAGCAAAAGAGGAATTGATTGACGAACGTGTAAATGTGGGCCGAGACGTAGCCGAGGCACATATACGTAAGTCCATTAATTCCTAGTTGTAGCCAAGGCTTGTATGGTGCTTTTCTCAAATAATGCGCGGAAATTAAAACTAAGTAGTACTAAGTAGAACTGTATACATGACGAACAACGAACAACATTTTTCGCATGCTTAAGGGTTCATTTGTTTTTTTTTTCATTATCAAACAGTTTTCTTTTTCAAGCCAGTTCGAAATTTAAATAAAATTCTGATAAGTTGCCTATATGGTTGCAATATTTTCAATCGTTCCATTTTTAAAATACACGATAAATATTAATTTACATATATATTTATTTGGCCGCTAAAACACGACAGATATGGATTTTCATACATTTTTTGCCGGCCGCTGCTCACATGTATTTGGTCAGTACAGCAATATCGATTTCTCTCAAAGAAAGTTGTCAAAAAGATGCTCAAATTTCCAAGCATGTTTGAGAAAATAATATGACTAGCGGGTAACAATATATATATATATATATATATATATATATATATATATATATATATATATATATATATATATATATATATTTATAAAAACTCAATAAAATAACCTTTCATTAGCAATTGTGTAAACAAAGGTAAAAAAGTTATCTGTATAATTACAGCCTCAGGTTACGACTTACCCGCCGACCTATTATTACTGCTACTATTTTAACAAAACAATCATTAGCATTTTGTATTACTTGATTATTTTATACAAACAATGGCTACTTTTTTTTTCATAAAACTAAACATTGTTTAAACCATTTATGAAGATAATTTATGTAATGAGTACACATATGGCGCATTGGTTCAGATACCGACGATACGTGCCAGTGCCATGGGTTCGATTCCTACGCAAAACATTATTTTGTACGATCCATGAACTATTTTAATAAATATAATTGATTTATTTAGTTTATCATCATTAACTAAGATTAGTGTCGTATGACTCTGACAGTTCATACTATTTTTTTTTACTTTTCACCCTGCACTAAGGAAATAATCCTTGTATTACGGTGCACTTTAGAAACATATAATAAACGGACACCAATTACACCCCGACTCGAACCCACGGCAACTGGCGCGGTAAGTTGGTATCTTAACCAACATAGTATCCAAATAGATATTATAACACAAATGCAGCCATAAACGACAATAATTATGATAAAAATTTAAATAAAGAATTCCTATAAAATCAAAGTATATTGATAAACATGCCATATGACAGAAAGTTAATACCACTTCACAAAAAGTAACCCTTGACAGCCAATATATCCCAACATAGTTATAAAGGGTTGAATATCTACAAAACGGCTCGGGCTCCGACAAGAATTCATTTTGTTTATGAATATTATAAATTCCTGTCGCGTTTCCCGCGAAAATAATGTCGACTCACAGGAAGGTGATCGTGTCAACTTAAAATGCTCCGTTCCATTTTTAAATTTACATTTTTTTTGTTCTTTTATTCAAGATGGCTGCAGTTATTTGTGGTTTGATTCAGTATTTATGACACATCGTTATTCGTGTTAATAAACTTTTTATTGGAGTTTTTTTGTCGAAAATATAGGAGATGTTTCATATTTGAATAATTTTTGTGAGTTTCTAATAATTTAGTGCTAAAACACAACGACAGCAAAAGTTTATAGTTGGTTATATTTTTGATTTTAATAGTAGTTAGTGTGCCCACACTAACGACAGTTTTCTGTCTACAGCCGTGTGCCAGTCCATTCGGGGTGACAATGTACAGTTGCACTTCGTTCAGTGACTGAGAGAGCCGGCAGCCCAGCTCTCTGGATACGTTTGGGGTTTTCATTGGTTGGCAGCCTAGCTATATATATATTGGTTTCAAAATTGCAGTTTGCTTAAGAATCTCTATTTTTTAAAGAGATAATAAATTATATGAATACCTGATTAATTAGATTGCTATTAGTGAAAAAAAAATGTTAAAATTTGTCCAGTAGAATCTGTCCCAAAGTTTAATTTCTTTTTTTCTGTTAAAACGAAACTCTATTCTAGTATTTTTTTTTGCTTCAATTTGTATACACATTACATACAATAATTAATATGTGTTTCCTCTCCACGGCTGGTTTTAGTGTATTCTTAATCTGATCAGGGAAATAACAAATAAACTTTACTTTTACAGCTCATTTACAAAATAACCGCTTTTCATTTCAACCGAAGTTTTATTTATCCAGTCTAAAAATACATTTCTAAAAGACAACTTTATTATTTCTATAGAAATTTTATAAAATCTTTAAAGAACGATACTTACAAATACAAACGTATCAATTACAAAAGGGCACAGCAGTATTACACAACTAAGTTGAAATGTACAATACGTACAAACAGCGAACAGCGGGATGCTAACGCAAAAAGGCGGTTTGATTTCAAACTGATAACGATAGGCGGGGTCGCGACCTTTATTCCGTAGCTATGAAACTTTTTCTATGTATAGTATGTACTATACATTACGCGTATTACTTGATCATTAATTACGGTTTACTACCCATCGGGTGGTAATAGTATGGTAGACTAACCCATATAACCTGAAGATGATATCATCTTTGACTATAAGTGTTCAGCGTATATTTCTCTCAAGCACGGGCAGGCTCTAGAATGAAAGCAACTGCAGTGTTTCTCGTGTACTATTGCATGACCTTCTTTAAGCGAGGTTTAAGTAGAGTGCGTAGTGGTGGATCACGCTGTTGACAGTTCTCAGTCTACGGCCGGTCCGTCGGGGGTAGTGCCACACTCTCGCAGAAGATAGACGTCTGAGTAATGACAAAGTGCAATTGCGCTTCGTTCGGTGAGCAAGAAAGCCGGAAGCCCAACTGGGTAGTTTGGGGTTTGTATTGGTAGGAAGTGGCCTATATACCCTTAGTATTGCAAAGGTCCATGGGTGGCAGTAACACTTACCATCAGGTATATTGCTTGCTCGTTTGGCACCATAAGCAATAAAAAATACGTTTTTACAGTAGGCAGGGGTACAACTAAGATTCATAAGCCATGTCATATCAATCAATAAAAACCTAGACCCATATTTTTTTTAAATAAAGGCAGCGATGTACATACAACAATGATAAAACATCAAATTCTAAAGCGGTTATTGGTAAAGGTACGAACGGAAAGGCGAAGGCAAACAGCTCTGTTGTTGATTAATCACTGTGAAATACTATCGAAGTAGATAACAATGTTAAAAAGATTTTTGTGTAGAAATTTTTAATTTATATAAAGCATATATTTTTGATGATATGGCGTAGTGGTAATTGGCGTAGGTATTTCATTATGTGAGAATTTTTACTAAGATATTGTAAAGGACTCCGTACAAAACAGTTTTAACCGTCTTATAATTTAGCTCAAAATCTTATTGACAAGTAAGTTTCAAAGTATTTGGATTAAAGCACTTTGACATTTGACATGTTAGGCTATTTAAAAATAGCCGCGAAAAATAATTAACATACGTGAAATTTCTATTGGAGTGAAAATGCCTTAAGCTGATATCAGACGGTTCACTCGAGTGATTGTTCACTCGAGTGAATGTTCATTTTTCTTTCATTCTATGTTCACACGGCTAAGAGGGAATGATTTAAAAAAGAACATTCACTATTCATTTCTTTCAATATGTCATCGAATCAAGTCGTGCGTCTTGGAATTACTTTAATTTGTGATCATTTAATCAAAGAGTTGATAAAAAAGAAACAAAGGAAACGTCGACGGTGGTGGGTGTGACCATGGATTGAAAGAAGAAATTTATTAGGAGCTTCAAATACATTGTTGAGAGAACTAGCAGTTGAAGATCCAAATTCATATTGCAATCATCTTCGAATGGATGAAAATAAATTTGAAGAACTTTTACTTCTTGTTGTTCCATTAATACATACGTACATACATATCATCACGCCATATCCCTTGCAGGGTAGGCAGAGAGAACAGAGTGCCAGAGAACTCTATCTCTGCATACTTCACTCGCTTCCTCAACATTCATAATTCTCTTCATACACGCTCGCCGGTTTCGGAGACTCTTGACTCCACCTTCCTTCAGTACATGACCGATCTGGTCTAGGTAGGTTAGTCTCGGTCTCCCTCGGTAACTAATTAATAACGAAAGAAAATACTTTAATGAGAGATAGCATACCTAACCGTACAAAGCTTCAAATAGTACTGAGATATCTGGCTACAGGTGATAGTTTTGGAAGTTTAGAGTTTTTATACAGAGTTCCTCGAAATACAATTTCCTACTTTTTTCAAGAAGTATGTGAAGCTATTTGGCAGGTCCTCGGAAAGTTTATTAAGGTCAGTTACATATTTTCAATTGAATAAAAAATTAAGTTATCTCCTCCAAAACATTTTAATTTAAATACAAAGGCAATCAATATTCATATAATATTTTGCAGAGCTTGTGAGAGTATATTTTCTTTCTTTTGGGTGGATGTTTGGACAATTGTGATTTGATTGGTTTCTTGTGGTGAACTCATGGGTACAGACACAGGTTCCGAATAAACAGGTTGTTGGGTGACAATGTAGTTATTATATTCTGGTGTTGTATTTTGATATAGAGGCGACTGATTGACATTAAATGGGGATGGAGTGCTGGAGTCTGAGTAATTTAGTTCAGGGAATGAATATGACATCTGTGTCAATCGTTCCTGAGTCATCACAGATTGAAGTTTTTCCTGACATATCAATGCCCTATTCAGAGGCATTTTCTTGAGTTGTACTGCCAAACTTTTGCAAAATAAATCAAACTCATCTTCAGTTTGGACTTTGGCGTGCTCGCTTATAGTTTTTAATTCTTTAATCGCTCTGTCAATTAGCATATCAGTCTTCCTTTTGGGGTTATTTGGCTTTCGTGAATAAGATGGTGTCATCAATCCACTATTTTCATTCCTACTGATCTCGGAATTTGGCATCATTTGTTCCTCACTATCAGCTTGAGTCTGTTCGCGTTCAACAGAATCTTCATTTTGAGTCAGTGGTGTATCCTGTAATTAAAATATTGACATTGTTAGATATTATTACAGATTCCGAGAAGTCAACATGAATGGACTAGCATAATGGAAGACTACTATGAGTTATGGAACTTTCCAAATTGTTGTGGTGCAATGGATGGAATGTTGGTGAATATGATGCCCAGGAAATTCAGGCTCTGACTATTTCGACTACAAAAAGAATTTTAGTATTTATTTATTTGCAGTAGTGGATGCAAAATATAATTTTATTTATATAGATGTTGGAACAAACGGAAGGGCAAACGATGCATCAGTATTTAATAAATCAACACTCAATGAAACATTGTCATCGAATCTTTTAAATTTTTCTAAAGAAGGCGTAATCGTGGCAGATGATGCATTTCCTTTGCGTAAGGATGTTTTGAAACCATATAATACTAGAGGAGAGTTCGACGATAAAAAAAATATTTAACTATAGGCTGTCAAGAGCTCGACGCGTGGTCGAAAACACTTTCGGAATATTAGTATCAAAATTCCGCATCTATAAAAAGGCGATTCCATTGTCAGTGGAAAAAGTTGGACAACTGATTAAAACGACGTGTGCACTACATAATTGGCTTAAAAAAACTACAGTAGATTACGTGCAACAACGAACACTGGAAACTGAGGATTGGGTTACAGGGTCCATTATACCTGGAGAATGGCGAGAAGTACAGTTTTTAGGATTAAGCGATTTACCACCAACCAATGCAAGAAATCACAGCGAAAATGCCCGTCGCGTGCGTGACTTATATGCAGAAAAGTTCGTCACTTCATGCACTGTACCATGGCAATGGAACATGATAAGAAGAGTATGATTAAATAATACTAAATAAACCTATATTAGTATATGTACAAGTACATTGTTTTTATTTAAGTATAAGTATGTAGAAGTCGTTTATCGGACATACAGAGTTACTTTCGCATTTATAATATTATGGTACTAGCTGTTTCCCGCGACATCGTCAAATAAACAAATGTAAAATAAAAGTAATAAAAGGAGTAACTTACTCCTTATAACACCAACTTTTACCGTCAAAATCGGTCAATCCGTTTCTGAGATTAGCCAGAACAACCAGAAAGACAGGTAAAAAATTTAAAAATTAATTGTTTAATGTAGACACCGTACCGTATATTCTTTCACATGCATTTAGTGAAAAGCTATTAATTTGAAATTACAAACGGACACTTCAATTTTATTTATTTATATAGATAGATTGATCAAAAATATACTGAAAAAGTTTCTACTTACGAGACTTGATGTACTCTGCCGTGGGACGCATACACTGCTTAAAAAATCTGCATGTTTAAACCAGTACAGGGTTGGTACATAGACATCGTCAGAAGAGCAACCGCTTTTAGTAGACTGCTTTATTTTGGTTAATTCTGTTGTATAGCGAGTCCTTATCGTCTTAATTTTATGTTTAACATCATCTTCAGTAACTTCTAAGTTTAAATCACTAATTAGAGATTTTATAGAATTTGCCCGCAATGTTCGGTCTTTGTATTCATCAATTTTGTGGTTCCTTTTTTTAGTTCTGTTCGTCCGTTCGTACAGGCAAAAGGAACAAAGCCCATACAGCCAAGTCTTATTTAATTTTCTTTATATATTACTTATCACTGTCTTCTTCATATTGCATAGCCTCAATACTAAGAGATACTGCCGGACAGTGACTACACTGTCCGTCAGTAAGTCAAGCCATTACCATTAATTTGACGCTGATAACCAAATTAATACTTTCTTTGTGAATGTTGTGAAAACATGAAAATACACGTAAACCACTATTATTCCATATTCACTGTAATGAATTAAGGTTTAAGTGTTGAAGTATACTTCAGCACTTTAACTGTACGAGATTCCATAAAATACTAGCAAAATTATCCAATACAACACTACAAAACACTAAAGAAATGAATATAATACAAAAGCGTGACATGACATTTCCATATTCCCGCCAAAATTCCACGTGACGTCCTTCGGCTACAGAACTTGAAACAAAATGACCGGACCCGAATGAAAGTTCTCTCAGTGTTCAGACTGTTTATTTCTCGTTCACTCGGAGTGCGAGTGAAAGATGCCGAATGCCAATATCCAACACTGTTGGATCGTTTCACTAATGAATTCATTCGGCACTAAAGTTTCATTTTGTGTTCAGATGCGTCACTTCGAGTGAAAGATGCAAAATGAAAGACAAAAATGAACAAAAAATGAACCGTATGATATCAGCTTTACCAATTGGGTCAGTGAGGGTGTCGGACTTACGTGTGGTAACCAAATTGTGACTCATATTATCCACTTTAGAGAAAACGTTTCGCATGCCATCTATTAGAGAATATTTACACATTGTTCTGATTTAATACTCCATACAAGAGAATAATGCAAATCACGATTTGTTCACCACAGATTCTTTATTAAAAGATTACCCTTACTGGCCGAATTAGTAAGATGGTTGGAAATTGGATTTACATTTATTTGGATTCAAATTTCTTTTATTGTATTCACTATATTTCAATGATTAATATCATATTTAATATAAAACCAATGTCCAGAATTATTTGGATAAGAGTTTTATAATAAGTCCCTCCATCGATAAGCCTATCGCATCCTATTGTTGGATATAGGTGACCCCAAGAATGAGTGATCATCATTATTGAAACGGTTGATAATTATTTAGCCATGGCGGCCGTTGCGTCCGTTTATTGTGTCTTTAAAATGTCTTTTTACTTTCTTAAAAAAATGGTATATATTATGCAATCTAAGAGGAATGATCGTATTTTATTATATATTTTGAGGTCTACTTAATTGATCTCACTGTTTCAAAGTTAATAATATGTATTAGAAACTCAACTTTACGAAAACCCACTCAGATTAACTGTGGCTAGTTTCTATACCTCAAAAATGAAAGTTCGACGTGGGCGGGAATAGCGGGACCGGATATTAACGCAACTGGCCTCCTCCGGAAGTGTGCGGGAGTTTTTATTGGTTAAGTACCGCAGTCTCCTACTGCATTAATAACGTCTGTGAATTCATTGTGAAAGAGGGTAGAAGTTATTATTGTTTTAATCTTAACGCAAAAAGAGGTGTGTTATAAATTTGACGCACAAAAAAGTCTTACGTGCCGCCTGAGCCGAGCGTCCAAGTGAGTGCGCGGAAGAAGCGACAGAGAGGTACAATCAGCCTAAGTGTTCTTGCATTTTAAGAATTTGACGTGAATTGTTTTGTCAATTGTTTATAAAAGGAAGTGAAAAGTCAATATGGTTTATATTTATATATGTTTATATTTATTCAATTCATAAAAGTATGCAATTTTTCATGAATGTTTTCTTATGACATTATCATAAATTATCGTCCGTAATCCGATTTTTTCGATTTTTTTTCCCGTGTGGTGACGGAGTAAGAATACAATTCATCACCCCTACCCCCAATTTACTTAACTTTTAAATATATCTGTGAATTAGCATTTGAAACATCCCTGTGAGCTGGTTCAACTAAGTTACTCCGATGATGGAATTCGAATGATACGAGACAAAATCCTGCATAATTTGTTACACAATCAAGTTGGAACTCTTAGGATTCGTCTGGACCTTTTCATTGGAGGTTTTTTGAGTTAATGTTGACTTAATTAAAGTTTTAAATGTTATATTATAAAAATGTTATAATATAAATTTATATTTAATTTAATTACGCCCCGTTTGAAACAATGTAGATAAAAAGAGAAAATAAGACGAATGATGATACCATACTGAAGATGATGTAACAGCAATAGATCACAATGGAGAGTTATAAAAGGCCTTTGCCAAGAGAAATTTAAGCTTTTTTTATTGCTTATGGTTGCAATAGAGCAAGCAACATTGACACCTGATGGTAAGTATAACTGCCGCTCATGGATTTTTACAATACTAAAGGTAAGCCGTTGCCTACAAACCCAAACCCACCCACAACGTTGGGCTTCCGGCTCTCTCACTCGCTGAACGAAGCAAAACAGCACATTGCCACTACTTAGACAAGAAAACTGATTGACTGACTCAGAAATGTTTAGCCGAAACTATAAAAACTAAAAGCATGAAATTTTATCATGAGGCTAAAAGTTTTTGTGACGATGACATTTTCATTTATTCACCTACTCTTATCCCAATGACTTCGGATCGACGCAATGCAATCCTCACTCATCGTCGTACTCATTTCAACGTAGAAATTCAGTAATATTTGACGAAATTAAACTTCAAATAAAGCGAAAATTATTTCTCCATTATGAGAGGAGGCTCGAGTCCAACAGTTCGTATGTGAGTTGAGAAGAAGAATTTAGCATGTTTATGATTAACTCATGATACTCGTATCATGAGGCAATTATAACCATTTATTTTTTACTGCGAGGAAAGAAAACTTTTTAAAGACAACCACACCCTTTTTTTGCGGTGGGCTATGGAGTGGCCACGCCCCGCCAAATCGGTCCAGGGCAACGGAAGAGGCGGCGCGCAAACCCATAGACCCACCCTGCAAAACACCTCTCTCCGCCGTGCGAGCGGGCCACCAGTACCCAATCTTTGTTTTCGGTGGCTCGCCCGGCGGTCCACCCTTACGAATTCCTCTCCAGTTTACTTTTTTTGTATTGCGGGGTACTTTACAAACATATAATGGACGTGGAAATGGACCTTAATATTTCGATCACACCTTAGCATGGTAGATAGGTATCGTAACCGTTACATAGTGTGTGTAAGTTGGCATAAGGTTTCAATTCCAGTTTTCCTTCTCTTTTGTGAATATTGTTTGCATATTATATTAGTTGTCGTCCTAACTTAGTCATCTTTTACGACACCCACAAGCGAAAACGGCGGTGATGAAAGGTATTCTTACGTTATTACCACACGGATATAAAAATACTATCCAAGACACAAATTAAACATATTTGTGTATCTCAGCACAGCACAGATAATTATTTTATATGATATTTTATTACTATATGACTCAATTCAATATGCGCTCATCTCAGCACAGTAGTTAAAATCACATGTGTTTTTAATTTCTTTAATAAACATCAAGTATATTGAAGTAGTAACGCGAATAGCGAACAACTAGCTCAGAACAACAAAACAAGAACAGCCATCAGCTGCGTATGCAATCAGAACACTCTGTAGCACAATCAGGACCACTTAGAACTTGCATCTACCCACAAATCGCGTCAAATTGTATCAATTGACCGGCCCACCCGCTTTCTCAATTAAAGTTGCGCGAGAACTCCGCAAAGGAGTGGTGAGGGGAGGTATTACCGCAAACTTAGTCCACGCTCGGCGGGGGCTATCCGAAACTTGTCCAGCTTCCAACTTACTAGAGTTCGATCGACTCTCACAAAAGCTTTACTAGTAATTTGTATAACTCCTCGGCTAAGATTTACGACTTACAGCATTTGAAGAAGAACAGATATAATTTAGTGATACCATTTATCACAAATAAATTATTATGCTTATGTAATGGTTTAGCGATGGACGAATGTGACTGTAGACCGTCTGGTCACTAGTTCAATTAAAAAAAAACTATTATTCTGGGGCTTTTTCCAGTAAATTCTGCTTAGCAAACCGGAATTTCTAGCTGTAATTTATAGCTGAAAATAAATTCAACAAATCGTGGAATAACCTTTGATTTTACGACTAATATGATGGACTGAGGACATCTCGAAAGTGGCAGGAAGCCGGTGTACCACTATTGCGTGTATCTGCACGCAAAAGTGGTACACCGGTCTGAGTAACATTCTCATGGGAAGATCTATGTATGTCCAAACGTGAACGGCCACGAGTTGATAGATAAATAATAGCCGGATTTCACTTAGTGTTGATTCGCCCTCTATAAGATTCTTTACATTCTTTTCAACTTATTTTCACTAACGACATATTTATCTCTTAGTCATCCTTTACTTATAACGATCTGGATCAACTGCATCTGATGCCGTTTGATCAACAATTACATTCCCAAGGAGGGTTAACGTCTGGCAAGCGGCCGGTCATAACACTATTGCCAATAACTTTTTACAAATACACAAATAAGAGTACATATTGTATCGACCTCAAGGAATTGGGATAGAAGTAGGAGAATGATGAGTCATCTTTTACAACATCCATGAGCAAAGTAAGAGTTGATAGTATTTGTAGGTGCTACCACACAATATATTTAGAATACTAAACTACTGCTATAATATTTCTAAAATTAAAAAAATTGAAATGATGAGTATCCTTAGATATCACTTAATATAAATAAAAGACACCGGCGAACGATTCGCACAAGTTGAATTCAAAACATTCCATCAATTAGAGTATCCGAGACAAAATAGATATTCTGCTGAGATTTACCCACTGATTTATACTCCAATCTGTGTTATCGATAACACTTTTTGTGTACTTTATTAGTTTCTACATTTTGTGATTTGACCTTGCTTGGATAATTTGTTGAGACAACAATTATATGTACCAAATTTCTTAGTTTCGATGCCCAATTAAGACAATATTTTGTATAATACATACATTTGTGTTCAGAATCTCGATGAGCCATGTCATATCAATCAATAAAAACCTAGACCCATATTTTTTTTAAATAAAGGCAGCGATGTACATACAACAATGATAAAACATCAAATTCTAAAGCGGTTATTGGTAAAGGTACGAACGGAAAGGCGAAGGCAAACAGCTCTGTTGTTGATTAATCACTGTGAAATACTATCGAAGTAGATAACAATGTTAAAAAGATTTTTGTGTAGAAATTTTTAATTTATATAAACCATATATTTTTGATGATATGGCGTAGTGGTAATTGGCGTAGGTATTTCATTATGTGAGAATTTTTACTAAGATATTGTAAAGGACTCCGTACAAAACAGTTTTAACCGTCTTATAATTTAGCTCAAAATCTTATTGACAAGTAAGTTTCAAAGTATTTGGATTAAACCACTTTGACATTTGACATGTTAGGCTATTTAAAAATAGCCGCGAAAAATAATTAACATACGTGAAATTTCTATTGGAGTGAAAATGCCTTAAGCTGATATCAGACGGTTCACTCGAGTGATTGTTCACTCGAGTGAATGTTCATTTTTCTTTCATTCTATGTTCACACGGCTAAGAGGGAATGATTTAAAAAAGAACATTCACTATTCATTTCTTTCAATATGTCATCGAATCAAGTCGTGCGTCTTGGAATTACTTTAATTTGTGATCATTTAATCAGAGAGTTGATAAAAAAGAAACAAAGGAAACGTCGACGGTGGTGGGTGTGACCATGGATTGAAAGAAGAAATTTATTAGGAGCTTCAAATACATTGTTGAGAGAACTAGCAGTTGAAGATCCAAATTCATATTGCAATCATCTTCGAATGGATGAAAATAAATTTGAAGAACTTTTACTTCTTGTTGCTCCATTAATACATACATACATACATATCATCACGCCATATCCCTTGCAGGGTAGGCAGAGAGAACAGAGTGCCAGAGAACTCTATCTCTGCATACTTCACTCGCTTCCTCAACATTCATAATTCTCTTCATAGACGCTCGCCGGTTTCGGAGACTCTTGACTCCACCTTCCTTCAGTACATGACCGATCTGGTCTAGATAGGTTAGTCTCGGTCTCCCTCGGTAACTAATTAATAATGAAAGAAAATACTTTAATGAGAGATAGCATACCTAACCGTACAAAGCTTCAAATAGTACTGAGATATCTGGCTACAGGTGATAGTTTTGGAAGTTTAGAGTTTTTATACAGAGTTCCTCGAAATACAATTTCCTACTTTTTTCAAGAAGTATGTGAAGCTATTTGGCAGGTCCTCGGAAAGTTTATTAAGGTCAGTTACATATTTTCAAATGAATAAAAAATTAAGTTATCTCCTCCAAAACATTTTAATTTAAATACAAAGGCAATCAATATTCATATAATATTTTGCAGAGCTTGTGAGAGTATATTTTCTTTCTTTTGGGTGGATGTTTGGACAATTGTGATTTGATTGGTTTCTTGTGGTGAACTCATGGGTACAGACACAGGTTCCGAATAAACAGGTTGTTGGGTGACAATGTAGTTATTATATTCTGGTGTTGTATTTTGATATAGAGGCGACTGATTGACATTAAATGGGGATGGAGTGCTGGAGTCTGAGTAATTTAGTTCAGGGTATGAATATGACATCTGTGTCAATCGTTCCTGAGTCATCACAGATTGAAGTTTTTCCTGACATATCAATGCCCTGTTCAGAGGCATTTTCTTGAGTTGTACTGCCAAACTTTTGCAAAATAAATCAAACTCATCTTCAGTTTGGACTTTGGCTTGCTCGCTTATAGTTTTTAATTCTTTAATCGCTCTGTCAATTGGCATATCGGTCTTCCTTTTGGGGTTATTTGGCTTTCGTGAATAAGATGGTGTCATCAATCCACTATTTTCATTCCTACTGATCTCGGAATTTGGCATCATTTGTTCCTCACTATCAGCTTGAGTCTGTTCGCGTTCAACAGAATCTTCATTTTGAGTCAGTGGTGTATCCTGTAGTTAAAATATTGACATTGTTATATATTATTACAGATTCCGAGAAGTCAACATGAATGGACTAGCATAATGGAAGACTACTATGAGTTATGGAACTTTCCAAATTGTTGTGGTGCAATGGATGGAAAGTTGGTGAATATAAGATGCCCAGGAAATTCAGGCTCTGACTATTTCGACTACAAAAAGAATTTTAGTATTTATTTATTTGCAGTAGTGGATGCAAAATATAATTTTATTTATATAGATGTTGGAACAAACGGAAGGGCAAACGATGCATCAGTATTTAATAAATCAACACTCAATGAAGCATTGTCATCGAATTCTTATTAGTACATATTGTATCGACCTCAAGGAATTGGGATAGAAGTAGGAGAATGATGAGTCATCTTTTACAACATCCATGAGCAAAGTAAGAGTTGATAGTATTTGTAGGTGCTACCACACAATATATTTAGAATACTAAACTACTGCTATAATATTTCTAAAATTAAAAAAATTGAAATGATGAGTATCCTTAGATATCACTTAATATAAATAAAAGACACCGGCGAACGATTCGCACAAGTTGAATTCAAAACATTCCATCAATTAGAGTATCCGAGACAAAATAGATATTCTGCTGAGATTTACCCACTGATTTATACTCCAATCTGTGTTATCGATAACACTTTTTGTGTACTTTATTAGTTTCTACATTTTGTGATTTGACCTTGCTTGGATAATTTGTTGAGACAACAATTATATGTACCAAATTTCTTAGTTTCGATGCCCAATTAAGACAATATTTTGTATAATACATACATTTGTGTTCAGAATCTCGATGAAATTTGTGTTAAAATGTATTTTATTAATTATTGCTTATGGTGGCAAACAAACAAACATTACACTTGGTGGTAAGAATTACTGCCACTCATGGACCTTTTGTAAGGCCGGCCGCGGATATTATGGAAACGCTACTAGCGGCCAGCCCAATAGCAATAGGCAAAAACCCTAAACCAGCGTGTCTGAGCAATGTAGTATGATGATGTTCGATCTCCCTTCAAACAAAGATGAAGCCAGTAGTATGACTTATGGGAACTAAGATGATCATGATGCCACTAAGCCATATCTTGAAAGAATACTCGAAAAAAAAAACTATGTCGTCTGCTCAACTTAATGGATTTAGTAGATTTTCATCCAACAGTGGATTGAGAAGATGACGAGGCATGCCAATTTCCCGTAGGTCACAAAAATGAATTCTTACATATCTACTTAATCCTTATTTATATACTGGAGTCGCTGGTGCAGCGGAGAAAATTTGAATCACACTTTTTTTTACGGTGGACTATGGATGCGGGATTCGTCTCGCTCCGCCAAATCGGTCCGGGATGACGGAAAAAGCGGCACGTGACCCCATAGACCCACCGTGCAACTCCTCTCTTCGCCGTACGAGCGGGCCACCGGTACCCGATCTTTATCTTCGGTGGCCAAATTTGGGTCACCCTACCAGTATACTTTACCAACTCTTTCACGGAAAATGCTGGTAGGGTACCATTGCCGTTTTACCAACGTACCATTTGACACCGTAGCAGGATTCATCCATTTTACCTGGAAACGCAGTACTTTGTCAGGGATCATTACTCCCACATATGTGCAAGGTCTGAAATTAACTACCTGCTGCTGTGTTTCCCGAGTTCTAGAACATGTCTTTCTCTAAACGAGGTTAAAGAATATCACTTTCTTCACGGTAGGCAGTGGACTGGCTATGCTCCTGATATTGCAGAAGACTGGGCGGCAGTATCACTAACCATCAGATGTGCTGCTTGCCCGTTTGCAACCATAGGCAATAAAAAAATACTTTAACTTTTTATATTACCACATCGAAACCACAACGAAATTATATGCTATAAAATATATTCGTAAACTTTTGAAATCATAATAATTTCAATGAATCTATAATGAGTTCTTTCATAACTAACTAATAACTTATGCCATAAATATGTAAAGTCACTTTTAAGATTTGTAAGAAAAATACCGTCGTTTGATATTTAATGTTGGGATATCACTTATTCAAAGTGATGCACAACTTTTCTCTTTTAAAAGTGTAAAGGGAAACTTTTTGAAAGTCGCAGAGCGCGAATGTGCCAAGTTGCTTGCTACATGAATATTCTGAAACTAATACGTACAAGACGGACAGACAGACTCTGCATCTGAAATGCTTTTGATGTTCCCTCACGACATTTACATTTTGAAGTGCACATTTATTCACTAAAAATTATGGGGAACTTTATCAGTTTCTTTATTTGTTGAGAAACAAGATCTAATCTATTTTTGCTTTGATTCTCCGTGTACAGAGTAATAAACAATTCATTTACTCTTATTACCCATGGGTATTATCGAAGAAGATGGCAAAGAAGACTATGCAAAAGAAGGAAAAGCTGAAATAAAGTCATTGAAAGTTTGACCCACATTTACTAATAATACAAATAGTATAATTATCAATACAAAAAGAAAATGATTATATATGTATTTTTTTTATATTGTATATGATCAGTTATTTTAAACATTTAATTTATGATAATTATTATATTGTGGCAATTTACTCGTTTAAAAATCTTACAAAAACTATTCAGCTATTAACGGATCGGAACGCGGCCAATCTGAGAAAGATCCGGCAAGAAAACTCAGAAGCCATAATATAAATTTCTGTAATAACGATGACTTTTGGACGTAAGACACCTTAGTCCTCGCGTGACCATGATCACTGTAAAGTCTTTGAAACCTCGAGCAATTAAAAATCAAATACAAACGCGATAGAATCCGTAAAAGTAGTTTAATTTCAAATGTGTAAAACTCGCGTAAGCATCAGAAGCCATTATGAAATAAAGTCAATAACAATTCGTCTGATTATTGTGTATGCTAGGTCAATTTCCCTCCTATATATGGGCAGCTTAAGCTCAGCAGTGGAACGTATGTGAACTGAGAAGAGAAGAGATCCCACTGATCTGGTCTCATGTAATTTATTTATATAATTTAATTCGAATATATAAGCTTATATTAATTTGTAAGGTTGGATGTAAGGAATAATCTTTGAAAGTACTGGTTTGATTTTGAAAATTATTTCACTATTAGAAAGCTACATTAACCCTAATTACTATATGTTATTTTTCATTTTGATAAAGCCATTTTTTTTTAATATAAAATAATAACAACATCAATTAAAGTCAGAAAAAACTACGTGTTTAATTAATATATCAGCTTACGCTGCCTATAGTAGACGGTTTGCGATAAAGTGAGTTTGTTTGTTTGATATATTTTCACGCCTAAACTAAACCGATATTGATGAATTTTGCTACAATGATGGGACTCTGACTATAGTAATATACTACATTGTTGAAAGGGATGAATAATATATGACATAGGGAATTTATTTTTATTCTATATTACTCGAGCTAGGCCACAGGGAGAAGCTGATTTCAATTAAAACAGGCGGTTATGGGCTAGTGAACATAAACGCTGTAAAATGTTCAAAATCTTAGGCAATTAAAAATCGAATACAAATGCGATGAATTCGTAAAAAAAATGTTTTATTTCTAATGTGTAAGACTCGCCTAAACATCAGAAATCATTATATTAAATATAATTTTTATTAATGAAGTCTAATGTTTACGCGAGTATTACACATTTGAAATAAAACTACTTTTACGGATTCTATCGCGTTTGTATTTAATTTATAATTTCCCGACGTTTCGAACACTTTACAGTGATCATCCTCAGTCCTCCAGTGACCATGATCACTGTAAAGTGTTCGAAACGTCGGGAAATTATAAATCAAATACAAACGCGATAGAATCCGTAAAAGTAGTTTTATTTCAAATAATTTTTATTTACATACGTATGTATGTAAATGAAAGCTTGCGTTTTGTAAAATTGCCTCACAGGAAAGTGGCAATTTTGCTCATGTTTACGCATTTTTCTCTAATAAGATATTTTCGAACCCAGCTAAATTTCAGTGCCCATATAGAAGCCAATTAGTTCCTTATTCTAGATTTAAAATAAATCAGAAATATTTAAATACTAAGGAGCTATGGACTGAATGCATCAAAATTCCTTCACTATAAGAATTAGCCTTGCAGCACATTTTAATTTTAGACCTGTCAATAATAATGTATTTAAATTACTGAAATTTTAGCATTTAATATGCTTAATTATTTATAAAATCCGATTACGAAATGAAAAATTATGTCACAAGCGGGATTTGAACCCGCGCCTATTGGGATTCCGGCCCAATCGTCACGGTGGTGTAGTGCAGCACGGTTGGGCCGGAATCCCAATAGGCGCGGGTTCGAATCCCGCTTGTGACATCATTTTTCATTTCGTAATCGGATTTTATAATAATGTATTGTTACGTTGAATTTTACGTAAAGTAAGAAATAAAAACGTTACATAAAAAAAAGAAATATTTGCAGTAGGTATTGAAGTTGGTACATACATACATACATATCATCACGCCATATCTCTTGCAGGGTAGGCAGAGAGAACAGAGTGCCAGAGAACTCTATACTTGCATACTTCACTCGCTTCCTCAACATTCATAATTCTCTTCATACACGCTCACCGAGTTCTGAGACTCTCGACTCATGACTTAATTTTTATTTAAGCTTAATTTTTAACCGACTTCATAACATGAAAAATAATTGTTGAAAATATTTATTTTTATTGGAATTCCTTTGAAATTCGAGGCATCGAAATTCTATTGTATTAATGTTTGTATAACATTATATTGCATTGAATATTTCTACCATTTAGTCTTTTCATTTTGTTGTTATACAAAAAGCATTTTACAAAACGTAATTGCTGATAATATTGTGTGTACTTAGGATGTCTATTTGTATAATCTACCTTTATAACATTAGAAGTTTTTTTTTACGAAAGCGAGAGGTAATTCTCTTACTAATTAGTGCAAGTCTTGTTAATGAAGTTTTCACTAATTACTTTTCTCATTAATGTAGAATTGTTTGTCTTTTGTATTTAATTTTCTTAGCGAATCTTATTGTAGTACAATCATATGTACGACTTTTTAACTTTAGACTAAACTTAATATTGAAACAGTATTATAACAGCTTCCCGTTAGAGGAAGTTTGAAAGTCACGCTCGTGACGGAAAAGTTAATGAGTGAATGCTTGACATGGTTTGGACATGTGATGATACGGGATGAAACTGAAAGAATTCAAAGAATTGATACCAACGGCCAGTGTAATGTGATGAGGAAGGGAACACGGTGTTTTATGTTACACGCCAGTAGCCATACGTCGACCTTCCATTGCTCCTCACTAAATGAGTGTGTTTTACCCAGACCATAGTCTATTTTCAAAAATAAACTGGACTGTTTTGAATGGCATTCTCGTGGGGAGACCTATATCCAATAGAGGACGTTTACGGGCTGGTATATGAATGGTTGGAACCTTTTACATATTCGATCATTGATCGAATGCATACGATTTGACAAGACAGTAATGACGTACGTGACGATGTAAATGAACCACGAACGATTATAGAAGAACTTAATTTAAATCTTGTTGAATCACTAAGATTAAGGTGAACAAAAAATCGCCGTCATTATTTGAAATATCGCCAAAAATCTCTTTTTCATGTATCAGTGATGACGGCGTTTGAGAAATTCGTCCTCAATCGTATCCGAAACAAAATTTTGCAACTGATATATTTTGATAGTATTTAGACGATGCACAGACAGCATATGGTTAAGATATCAAACTTCCGTGCTAATGCTGTGGGTGCGATCCACAAAGTGTTGTTCTGACTCGGAGTACCTATAATTTGTCTGCGTTAATAATATGTGTGTAAAGTCCCCCGCAATACAAGTATTATTTCCTTAGTGCAAGGTAATGTTTTAAAAAATAATAATCAAAAAATTTAAATATATATTTTTATGCCTAAACGTTCAGTTTCGAATTTAATAATAGAGCTTCAGACATTTCTTTCAGTTCAAAGTAAACAAAACGTAATTATCAAACATTCTTCGCACCTGCGTCATAAAACAAATGTTAACATTTTTCAAAAACAAAACTCGAAAGTACGTAAAAAGGAGCACCTTTGAGCGTAAACTTTTTATTTCTACTATTAAAACATCAAGTGAATATATAACTGAGAGAAACTTTAGCAAGATAACTGTGTAACTCAAAACTATATGAAATATTCTACTAACTAATGTTATAAATGCAAATATGAGTTTGTGATCACCATATTCCGCGTGGTGACGGAGTAAAACCACAATTCACCACACCCTTTTCTTTCCCACGAATGATGAATATATGCATATATTCATATGCTCACCACCACGTACATTTGTTTTTATAGAAACACTACTCTACACTAAAGAAATAATCCTTGTCTTGAGGGAGACTATAAACATGCAATTTTTGACTTGAATTTAAATTTGACTGCACGGATGGCGTAGTGGTTAAGATACCGACCTTTCGTGCCAGTGCCGAGGGTTCGACTCCCACGCAAGATATTACTTTGTGCGATCCACAAAGTGTTGTTCTGAGTCTGGGTGTAATTTTTCCGCGTTAATTTCATGTTTGTAAAGTCCCCCGCAATACAAGGTTTATTTCCTTAGTGAAGGGTGGTGTCTAATAAAAAAAAAAATTAACGAACACAAATTATAACCAGACGTAGAACAATAGCTTGTGGATCGCACAAAGTATTGTCCTGCGTGGGAATCGAATCCTCGGCGTGGAAGATCGATATTTTAACACACATATGTATTTTGATATTCTGTGTAAGAACCAGTATAGTTTTCAACCAGGTGAAAAAATTACATCACTTTTATTAAAATTCACAGACGAAATTAATACACATCTAAATAATAAAAAACAAGTACTGGTTCTTTTTATAGACTTTACTCGCGCATTTGATACATTAAATCATTCAAAACTATTAGAGAAACTAGCAGATACAGGAGTCCGCGGTCCCATACTTACATGGTGCGAAAACTATCTCAATAATAGGACATTAACCGTTAAGCTCAATAATGTTGTCAATGACAAAATGCCTGTCACTAAAGGAACAGCTCAAGGTTCTATGCTTGGTCCTCTGCACTTTATAGCATATGTCAACGATATGAACAACGTACTAAACTACTGCACTTTATACCAGTACGCAGATGACATGTGCTTGATAATTGCAAATCGTGATGCCAACGTTGCCATAGCTAATCTACAATCAGACTTTAATAACATATGCAAGTGGTGTCATGATAATGATTTGGTTATAAATGCTGCTAAGACCAAAATTGTGCATATTAGATCACCGTTTGCTAAAGAACATCAAAACACACATCCTAAAATAATAGCACATGAATACTCCTGTCTTCATAAACCTAATAATGCATCATGTTCTTGCTCTATTGTGGATATTACCAATAATCACAAATATCTGGGTTTAATTATTGATAGCAAATTTAACTGGTTACCTCACATAAATCACTTATGTGATAAACTCAAAGCACTGTTGGCCAACTTGTACGTAATTGAGAGGCGAGTGCCTTACAAAATTAAACTTATGTAACTACCATGCACTGACAGAATCAACTATCACTTATGGGATTACAAGCTATGGTAGAACGTTCAACACTTACCTTGATGGAATTTATAACCTGCAACTACGGATTTTGAAGCTAATTGTCCATCAAAAATACAAATTCAATTCAAGGATAACGCTTCTCAGCTTTTTTGTTATTGTAAGTTTATGCCCGTCTATAGAAAAGTTACGTATAGTTTACTAATAGAACAATATTTTAATACACAAATACAAAATTACATATCGCATAAAATACAGACACGGCAACAAACAAATAAGGATCTTGTAATTATAAAAGCCACGAATTATTATGGTAAAATAACTATGGCCTATTTAATTCCTAGAACATTTAATCAACTAGACCTATCCTTAAAAAATAACATCACAAAAGAAAATATAAAAACGAAGTTAAAAACATACTTTTTAAACAGCCTGTAGCTCACACATAACACGATATGTATTCATAATTTTGTACAATTACCTACATTGTCATAATAATGAAATCTAAGCAATGAAGGTAGGTAGATTATATATCGATTTACCTAGTTATGTAATTATTGATTATGTTGTTGTTTCGGCTACGCAGAATGTTATTACGATCTGGACAAACCTTAGTGGTTTTTAGATTGTAAGCAAACAATTGATTATTTTTTGTAAAAAATTATACCAGTAATAATTGAAAAAAAATATATATACTCAGAGTAGCGTGTAATAAGTCAATTTATATCCAGATGACGTCAGATGATGTTGATCCAGTTCAGCTTAGAATCCTAGACGTCTTTTATATACCAACAAATAATATAAAGGTTGATAGTATTTGTAGCTGCCACCACATAGCAATCTTTAGATAAATCAGCAAAGGTACCAGCGATTTCCATCAAAACTTGAATCTAAGATTTTCTGGGGGTAATAAAACGATCTAACTAGAATTAATTTATATAAAATATAGTTTTTTCAGTAATTTTAAATAAGGAAAAAAAATATTCTTCGTTGTATGAAAACTATTAGAACATAAAGGCAAATTTGATCGCTATCATTGATAATAGGCAGCGCTTAATTAGGCAATCAAGCAGTCTAATCCATATAGCTCCAGTTCAATCCTTGGTTTCACTTTTTTATTATTTTCCCTATTTAATATTTATAGATTTTATTTTCATTATTTTATCATTTATTTCACTTAATATCCAAATATATTTTCCATATAAAGCACTAAAAATAAAATACCAACTTAAACTCGATCGTCCAGATAGAATACACGTTTAACAAATAAATAAATATATATTGTAAATTCTCTTTCATGATTTATACAGCGATAACTTATGAGTTAAAAAAAAAAACATTGTCTAGCATTATAAACACATATGACGATGCATTCACTATAATATGTAACTACTGCAGCGGTGAAACAATTCAGGAATGCACGTCAAGTGCTCCTCGGGGTACTTTTATTGCATTTTTGAGCGCCTCTCCCTTCCATACAACATCTCAGTAGTATAACCACAATACTGAAACATTGTTAGATAATTACGATAAAATACAGAAAGTACGCTACATGTTTAAAAGAATGAATATCTACCTAAGAATCGATTTTAATATCACAGAAAATATTATTAGTATAGAATTGGATGATAATTTATATTACGAAATAGTCACTTATGGAATTGAAATTTATAAAAATGAAATGTTATCGCCCATCGAAAAGTGGCGATTCCAAGGGTGTGCTCTGGCAACATTAGCGTTACGGTTAAGTGGTTTCGTCGTTCGGCGAAAACGGGTATAAATAGCGGTTACAGACGCGTAGATTGGATTCTGTTGTGATATCTAATCTGTGGTAGAAAGTCTGTCAATAAGTTATATGTAGTTATGAAGGTTTAGGTGTATATCTATGTCGTTTGTTTGGTGGATTTATTATATTATAGAAATGAAACGCAATATACTCGGCACGTAATTTTGATGTTTTACACTATTGGTGTGTATGGTGAAGAAGTGATAACACAGTTTACCATCCCCTATCTTACATGTGAATGTTGTAAGAGACGCCTAAGGGATATAATATGTATAAAGCATCTATGCAAGAGAAAGATGACTAAAAATATTAATATAATTACTTATACCAACCCGTCTAACCAACGTAGTGTAGTAGATCGATTACCCTCCTATTGTGGAGAAGGCTCGAGCCAGCACGGGACGTAAATAAGCTGAGCTGATTATATTCTTTCTCCATATAAAAAGAAATTACGATTAAAACCCCAATAATATAATATGGGAATATCTTCAATTATCATAAATCTAGGTCACTGTAATCAACTAAAACTTGCAAGAGGCCAGTCGCCTAGAGAGTAATTGTATCCTGTTGATGTACAGCATCCAAGGTCCCGTGATCATCATTAAACAACTATTTTTAATCAGTCTGCGAACAAAAATTTTGAGCACTCTCAAAATCTTTAAATATTAGTGGCTACATTTTAGAACTAAAGCGTTAAAAAATAATGGGATTTATAAACGGATTTCACACTATTAGTTCTTGTAACGAATATACAAAATAGTTATTTCGTGTTAAGTTCGATTACGTACTCAATCACTCACGTAGGACAATACTTTGTCCCTAGCCGAGGCATCGGGTGATCGGAACGGGGATTAATCCGGTCACCCGAAGTGAGGCCACCGCGTGAGGACAGCTTTCGCCGTCGAGGCGTCGACTCGAGAGAAACCCGTAGGGCTAAACCGCCGGGCGGGCCACCGAAGACGAAGATAGGATACCGGTGGCCTGCTGTGCCTGTGGGTCTATGGGGTTGCGCGCCGCCTCTGCCGTCGCCCCGGACCAATTTGGCGGGGCGTGGCCACTCCATAGCCCACTGCAAAAAAAAAGAAAAGGACAATACTTTGTGTGGTCCACAAATTGTGTGAATTATTCTTGTGAGGGAGGTATAAATGATTGTTGAGATTTTGATCGTAATAATGATTATTATTAGAGTATAATTACAATTATATTCAATGTTTAATATTAATAATATGTTATCGCAACATAGTTGAAATAGAGAATGAGAATACTTTTTCTCTTCTATTCAAATATTCACGCTCAATTACATTGGATGTAGATGGCACCATTGGTAATTAAGGCGAAGTCTTCTGATTAAGGGGAAGTCTCAACAAATTATTATTCGGAGTCTAGGTGTGGTTTGTATCCGTTAATTGTATACTTGTAAAGTCCCTCATAATACAAAGATTATTTTGTTAGTGCAGGGTAGTGCAGGTATTGTGTTTAAAAGAAATATGTCGAGTTAAAACGAATACATTAGTCATTTAGAGAACAAAACCGAACTGGTTAGAAGAAGGTGTACTTTGAAAAGTGCTTCTTCATCTCAAAACAGCCTAAAAGCTGAAATCGTTGTTGACGATAAGAGACAGACAGAACGAATGCATAACAAACATCTTAATTTTAACTAGAATAAATCTGCACAGATTGCGAAGTGATCTATGTTCAGCCTATCGTTTCTAGTCATAAACTCGATTCTTACGCAGAACAATTCTTTGTGCAATTCATAAGTAATTGTTCTGGGCTAGCGTCTATTTTATGTTCGCTAATTATATGTTTATTGTCAGTTTATGTGTGGTGATGGCGTAAGAATACCATTTCCCACCCCACTTTATTTCCCGTGGGTAATTGTAAATGACTAAAGGACGTAATCAGATAACATCACTGCAAATTAACACTAAAAATAAAACCCTTATACCAACCCCTCTGACAAGAGTATTATAGGAGGGGCATTTCCTTTGAATTATATATATTATAGAGAAGGCTCAAAACTCATAATTCTCTTACTCTTATCCCAATTGCTTGGGGTCGATACAATATGTACTCTTCTTTCATAGTATATATTGTAAAAGTTATTGGCATTAGTTTTATGACGGGTCCGCTAGTATATTAAGTAATTGTACTTTAGGTACAAATGGAAAAAGTTCTGTATTAGTAATAGTTTTATGACCGGCTGCCTGCCAGACATCAACCCTCCTTGGGAATGTAATTGTTGACCAAAAGGCATCAGATAGAGTTGGCCCAGGTCGTTATAAGGCTCTTAGTCGTCTTTTACGACATCCACGAGCAAAGTAAGGGTTGGTAGTATTTGTAGTCGTTGCGACGTCCGCAGAGGGCCATGACGGTGAGGGCTATCAGGGGCTACCGTACGGTTTTGTGGACCGCGGCAACATTGCTGGCGGGCGACCCGCCTTGGCCATTTGTAGCTAAGGCCCTGGCGGAGGTCTACCGGCTGCGTGTTGCGGCGCGGGCTGAAGGCGAGCAAGTCTCCGTAAGAGGACTGGGCAGAGCCTTGGAAGTGGCCCGAAGGGATGTCCTCCGGCGTTGGAGAGAGGAACTGGAGTCTCCCGTAGCAGGGCGGGGGACTGTGGAGGCGGTTGCGCCGCATCTCCACCGCTGGATTAATAGAAGACACGGCAGCCTAAGTTTTAGGATGGTGCAGGTGCTTACCGGACACGAGGTCTTCGGTACCTAAATACCTGCACAGAATTAGAAGAGAAGGGACCCCAGGATATCACGAGTGTGGCGCGCCAGTTGATGACGCGCGCCACACTTTGGAGGTATGCTCCGCCTGGGGGCCCCAGCGCCACGTCCTGTCAGCGGTCATTGGGAGCGACCTGTCGTTGTCGCCCATCATCTCGAAGATGCTTGACCGCGACAGGTGCTGGTCGTCAATGGCCTTCTTTTGTGAGGCCATCATGAGAAGAAAAGATGCCGCGGAGCGAGAACGCGAGGCGCTTGCGTCCGCTGACTCGCTCCGCCGCCGGCGACCGGAGAGAAGGAGGCGCCGTTATGCGCAACTCCTCCCACCGCCTTGAGGGACGGTAGGACGTGGCCAGAAGGCCAAGCGTTGGGGTGATGGGGATCGAATATCAGTAGACGATCTCTCCGGCGCCCCGAAGCGCAGAAGGGGACACTGTGGTTTTAGTGGGTATTTCGGTTGGATTTTTAGCTAGCCGGTGAGTCCCAGACTCCCCCTGTCTATCACCGACGGGGGATAGCGCGTAAATGCGTTTCCACAGGGACAACAAAAAAAAAGTATTCGTAGTCACTACCACTAATAGTGACTTATATGAGCTGATATGAAGACAAGGAAACCTAGAAATAAACTCCTTTACTAACCCATAAGGCTTGGTATTGGTTTTGGTATCCCTTATGATCATATGACCAAGATGAAATACTAGGCCAATTTGCTTCTCAAGTCCAGCAATGAGATTTATATATGGGTATTCATCATCTCAACTCATATATGTCCCACTGTTGGGCTCGAGCCTCCTCCGTAATGGAAGATAATTTGACCAACTATACCACGCTGGTCAGACGTGTTGCCATAGGATTTTGTTTCGAGTGTTCCTTCTCTTGCATAAATGTTATATGCGTTTTATATCCCTTAGTAGTCTCTCACGATCACCCACGAGTAAGATAGGGGGTGGTGAAATACTCACTTACTCCATCACCACATGGATAATATGTGGGTATTATATAATTGTAAAGTCTATGATACAAGGACTTCATCCTTAATGCGGTGTATTGCTTATAAATATAAAATTATTTTACCTCACCATGCTGGTGAATTGGTCTACTGGTCAAAGAAATAGCTTGAGCTTGTCTTTTCAATTTATTATGGTTAATTGCTCTGTACTGCTCTCTCTTGCTCTTACAATGTGATACAGACAATACGCCTGCACTGTTTTAGATATACGAGAGAGAAAGGGATATATACTCGCACATCTCTCCCTTGTCTCTACAGTATTTAAGAAATGGAATTCTCTCTCTTTCTGTCTTTAGTAACTTATATCTCCTTAACTGCCGTTCACCTCGTCTGATCACACTTTTCGTAACGTTCTCGTCACGCATTCACTAGCTTACTCCCCAAGTCAAGCAAGTGAGTATAGAAGTTCTACTTCAAAAATCTTCAACGTATATACTAAGCCATTGAATTCTGAAATACACAACTCATAACGTATTTTTACAGAATTTTTCATGTTATACAAAAATATCATTGAAATTTCAATTCCGACCTCTCAAACTCGGCACACAAATCAAATTATACATACTTACAGTCAGAAACGATTCTCGATAAAATATATTTAGAATACGACGACAATATTTTATTATCTGACACCCGATGTTACCATTAAAAATTGCCAGAGGTAAAAATATTCATAAGAAATCGAAAGAACCGACGGACGGAAACCGGTTATCGAAAGTAAAAAAAAAAGTTCATATAAAAAAATATATAAAACCGTTGAGTCTCAACGTGAAATGATGAATTGTTAAAATTCCACAAGCGTATAACAATATTCTATGAGTCAATTGGCAATACGTACCTAAGGGAAATTATCGAAATGCTGATAACTTAGGCTGGGCTTACAACATTAATATTAAAAATGTCTTCGGTATAACATAGACCTTTGAGAATTCTTCCTACTTAATGGCGACTATTCAATATTTTAAAATCGCTCTCATGATTAAACAATACGCATCTTATAAATGTGAATACGATGTGGTGAAAAATTTTTAACGTTTGTTAATGCAGAATGGTTTATCTATCAGTGCGAAATCTCTTTGAAGACGTAAAGTCAAAACAATTTTGTAATTGTTTTCATAATTTACTTATCTTGCTTAAGTTTTTGTACTTTGACTGAATAGTAGCGACGTAATGATATTTAATGTTTACGCGAGTATAAATACATTTGAAATAAAACTACTTTTATGAATTTTATCGCGTTTGTGTTTGATTTTTAATCACCCAACGTTTCGAACACTTTACAGTGGGGGCATTTCACATGAAGCGGACGGAAAAAATATAAGGTTGTGAATATTGTTCATAATTGAGTCAATTGTACTTCCATATGACCTGAATAAATGTGTGTCTTTACTTCTCTTTTTTTTTTGCTTACCTACAAATTTATGCGTGTACAAAGAATTATCAAAATTTGAGTAACTGATTTTTTGATAGCTATTATTGAAGCTGACCAGATAGATTGAACTATAAGTAAATAATGTTTGTTTGAGGATTTTACTTGTTTTTATTGGCAATTGATTGAAATTTGAAAAGCTGTTTTTTTTTCATATATTATACGGGCAGTTTAAATTAAATATAGTTTTTACTTTCAAGTTCGCATTTTTTTATATTTTTATTTTTATCTGAAAACATACCTTCTAGTAGGTATATAAATATTATGTAAAAAAGTCAAAATGGTATCTCGAGTCGTTTAGAATTTAGATGTAGTAAAATACGAGTACTCGTATATTATTAGTCGTCTAACATTGCGCAGTACTGGCCAGTTCCTGAGTGTGACTTGTGTGATTTATATCTTAATCAACTGATAAAATAAAGTTAATCAAAAACAATGAAACTGAGGATACTATGTATGTATCCATATCCGTTACATATCCGTTGAGAACATCATTATATCGGTTTTGGATACGGTTACGGTATACAAAATTATTTCAGATTATCCGATAGTTTCGGTTACGAATATTGAATTTTTAGTGCATTGTTGTGGTGTTTATAGTATTATTCCGCTTTAGAGGAAGATTTACGTTCAGACTGTCAGTTTGATTCATTAATAGAAAATCGCAACCTGTCTCATATATGTATACATCGTACTTATTCGAATTTATTAGAAACTTTTATATATCAATTTCGGTTACGATTACTCCACAGCTCCATAGCACTCTTAATTTATACATTATAAATATAAATATAATATAAATCTATATATATATATAAGAGATTTCCACCTATGTATTGACTCATCACGATATCTCTGGAAACATAAGGCCTACAAACCTCAAATTTGGTAGGAATATTTCTTTTGCCGAGTAGAGGTCAGCTAAGAACGGATTTTACGAAATTATATCCCTAAGGGGGTGAAAAAGCAGGGCATAGTTTGTATGGGACAACGTGATTCCTTGGTCCAATCTATTTCAAATTTTGCATAAACATTCTTTAACAGAATTGATGAAAGATGTGATTCATATTTTATTGAGACTTATCTCCTAACTGGGTTAAAAAGGGGTGGAAAGTTATTTTAGGGGTGATTTGCTTTAAAGTTGATATCAATACTTCTTAGTGATTTTGATTTAAAAGACATTTTATTTTGACACATGTTTGAAAACTCAATTCGATTATATTCAAAAAACCGGCTAAGAGTGACTCAGAGTCGCGCACGAAGGGTTCCGTACCATTATCTATAAATGGAAAAATAATCATGTTTGTTGTATGGGGGCTTAAATTCTCTATTTGTTTTATTTTAATTTAATTATTTATTTCTAAAGGGAATATATTACTAAATATTCTGTGAATATTTCAAACGACTACCTATTTTTGTTATCAATATCGAGCAAAAACCTTACCTTTGTTGTGTGGGAGCCCCTTATATATTTATTTTATTGTTTTTTAGTCGTTGTAGCGGCAAAAGAAATTCATCATCTGTGAAAATTTCAACTGTCCAACTATCACGGTTCATGAGAGCAACCTGGTGACAGACAGGCTAAGCAACGGATGGACAGCAGAGTCTTAGTAATAGAGTCCTGTTTTATCTTTTGGGTATGGAACTCTAAAAAGGTTGATGTCACCTAAACGTTCTTCTTCTTCTCTTTGTGTATTGGCAATCACCTACTTATACGAGCTATTGGTGCCAGTGTTAAGTTATAATTATTTTGAAGTTTTTAGTCTTTCAGGTTAGTCATTGTCTAAGTCAAAATGTCACCATCAACAGTGCTATCGCTACACTGTTAATGGTATCTTTGAAAACGTTGTAAAGCACTTTTATATGATATTCACTACATCCCAGTAGTTCCGCCGCATCATCATCACAGCTCATATATCATCCATGCACTCTTAAAGTACTTAACCGATTTTAATCAAATTTGCATAATATGTGTAGTTTGATCCAACTTAAAAGATAGGATAGCTTCCATCTCAATTTATAGTCACAATATTATTTTATTGCAAATTATTTGTATATTATTTGACAGTCACAATTATCTGTTATCTCCAAACGATTCTAACAGATGGTGATATCGGTGGACTGGATTGAGTAAGTATTTAATAGATGGCGCTATGTTAAACGTAGAAACGTCTCATATAAGCTACAATTTATTAGCACAATCACCACGTGTTACTGAGACTACCTTAGCCACAGCAATGCGTGGCCGCGTCTGCTAGTACCTATATAAAAGAAACCAAACTGTGATGTTTATAATGACAGCAGAAGCTAAAGCAATAAAATTTTAGAATTTCTTTCAATCTGTAAATTTCTGTATGTTTTACGAAATAGGGCATAGAATTGTATGCAGTTTTCGCTGATGTTTTTCTAAGTCTAATTTAAATATCTCAAAATATTAAATAAGTATATAATAGCATTTTTCATTTTTCATTTCATTCGCACCGACGACGTAAGAGAGCGAGTAGGTATGAAAGAGAGTATTGATGTAAAGATGCGAAAGGGAATGCTCCGATGGTTCGGACATGTGGAAAAATGCCGAACGAACGTCTGGTTAAAAAGATATACAATGCGAAAGTGGAAGGATGTAGGTACCGGGGTAGACCGAGACTCACCTACCTAGACCAGATTGCTCACGTACTGAAAGAAGGTGGAGTCAAGAGTCAACCGGCGAGCGTGTATGAAGAGAATTAAGAATGTTGAAGAAGCGAGTGAAGTATGCAAGGATAGTGTTCTCTGGCACTCTGTTCTCTCTGCCTACACTGCAAGGGATATGGCGTGATGATATGTATGTATGTATGTAATAGCAAGCAAAACAGCGGTCACAAGTAAATTCACAATAAATTATTGACATAATATAAATGGCTTCGCACTAAAATAAATTTCCAGTGATCTTATCAAAGCTGCTACTTTATTATTACTTAGCTAATTAAGTTATGAATAAAATAGCAAGAATTTTAATTAACATCTTTTAAAATATGAACTGTATCAGTTATAATATTCATTAAGACCTTTTTTTATTTACTTTCATAATATAATTTATAAAATTAGATTTTTTTTTAATAGTTAACCAATTGAGTAAGTATTATGGCATTGAGAATATGGAAATAATAACTGCTTGATTTTAATACGTAACTGTAATACCATGGTAAATCAAATTTCTATGGTCCGTCTCGTCTTCCTTTCACTTTCACATCAACCCTGCGCTAGGAAAATAATCCTTGTATTCCACGTCCACTTGTATCCATTGTACACGTCCACTCCTGGACATAGGCCTCCCCGCGAGAATGCAATTTGCAACGGTCCTGTACCACCTGCATCCAACGGTTTTCTGCGACCTTAATAATGTCATCAGACCACCGAGTGGGGAGTCGTCCTACGCTGCGTCGTCCGATTCATGGTCGCCACTCGAGAACCTTTCTTCCCCAACGTTTGTCGGTTCGTCGAGCGCTGTGGCCTGCCCATTGCCACTTCAACGTGCTAACTCTTCGGGCTATTGTCGGTTACACCCGTTCTTCTACGCATTTCCGTATTCCGGATTTTATCACGTAGAGAAATACTGAGCATAGCCCTCTCTATATCACGCTGAGCGACTTTGAGACTCTTTACGAGGCCGACATTTAGAGACCACGTTTCAATGCCGGAAGTCATCGCTGGTAACACACACACAATCCTTGTATTGCGAGGGATAAAATATATACGAAGAATAAAAACTACAAATTTGTGGATCGCACAAAGTCCTGCGCGGGAATCAAATGCATGAAATTAGTCACAATAGACCGTGTGTGAAGCACTGTGATATTAGTTCCACCCTCTACATTTATTAGTCTATAGCGTGCACTGTTCGATATAAGCCTCCTCAAAATAAGATAATGTCCAAATCGCCATGCTTGATAGGCTGGTTGGTGATCGCAATTTGTTATAAATTTCACAAGAGATTGGTGCCGGCTATTCTGTTGTTGATTCTTCAGCTAGTTTTTCCTCTACCCCTGGATTTCTTTTCTTCTTTTGCCTCTGTATTTTTATGAGTAATTCTTTTAAATCTGATGGTCTAAAACAGAATGAATAATATTCTTTTTTAATATTTACAAGCTTTCTGACAAATCCCTAAGGCCTAAAAAGCAAAATTTGGCTGATTTCAAAGAATAAATTTATAACTTCATTAATTCTTTAATCTTATGAATAAGACTGATTTCACAAACTACATTTATAATATTCTTATTTTTCGTAAATATCAAGTGAATACTCAAGTAAAGACTGCAAGTAAACTTTGAGAGTATTGAAAACAAATATTAGACAGTTTTTTGAACCAAATTCACAATACCACTGCAAACAAAAGGTCAGTCCCGGTACTTTACAAATGGCAGATCAAGGAGCTTCTGGATGGATACATAACTCAGAGAGTCCCTTCCATCGCCCTGGACGAATTGCGCGGGGTATGACCAAATCACAGCCTGTAACAATAAAAAGCAGGTAAAAATTATTTAATTATTTACATCACAAAAATAGGATCAAGAGCTTTTTACTTATTTGAGTAGCAGGCTTGTTGCCTATTCTTCTCACTGAAATAACATTTTTTTTATTATAATGTAGTTTTTAGTATAATTCTTTTTTAACTAGCAACCCACCTAGTTAGTCTTTCCGACCCTCTTGAAATGATTGCCCGAAAATACATTTCATTTTTTTTTATAATATACAAATATATTTTTTATTATAATGTACTTTTTAGTATAGATTTTATTTAACCCATCGAGTTTGTCTTGGCAACCCTCTTGAAATCGCGATGCACAACTTGAAAAACTAGTCTAGAGTATAAAAATATTGGCCATATATACTCGTAAAATTCGGCCATAACTATACATTTTTTTTACTTCTAAAATTCTGATATAGTTATAATAATACCTAAAATATTATCCAACAAATAGAATATACCAAATCCCTTATCAACTGATTCCACGATCATTATAAATGAAACAAGAATATTTCAATATTTCATCTAATTGGGTCCAATCAACCTCCACAAACGTCAGATAATTGAACCATTATTCTCATAAATCTTTTCTTATTGTAACAAATATAGACCAAACTGTAATGAACCTCGAGGTTTTAGTAAAAAGACTTAGTTTTGAGTATTATGAATTTGATTCCTATTTACCTTGAAATATTGGGAATAGGCATGTTTATTATATTAAGGAATAAAAGAAAGTATTAAAAGGATTATAAAGGAAAACCCTATTTTATTATAAATATTAAAATTAATAAGATATTCCATAAATTAAGAGTATAAAATACGATATTTGGTCATTATCGGAACAATATTGAGGTGTGACGTCACACATAATAAAACTACGGTACTGGCTGAAACTTTTGTGATTATTCTTCAACACTTTCTTGTATGATTATCATTCTTCTAATCTTAATCCAAATACTTGGAGTCGATACAATATGTACTCTTCTTTCGTAGTACATATTGCAAAAGTTATTGGCAATAGTTTTATAACCGACCGCCTGCCAGACGCCAACCCTCCTTAGGAATGCAATTGTTGACCAAACAGCATCAGATGGAGTTGGCCCAGGTCGTCATAAGGCTTTTAGTCATCTTTTACGATATCTACAAGCAAAATAAGGGTTGGTAGTATTCGTAGCCGCTACCACATAGCCAGTAAATCAATAATTTCTTATATATTATATGCATAATTAATATATTTATTAATATATTTAAGTTTATAATACAAAATATTGATACATAATTCAAGAATCAACCATGGTAGGAACAAACTTTATTAACGCGTACATTTGTAATTTAACAAGAATCGATTTTGTAATTTGGAGATAAAGTTAGTTAACAATGTTGAAATAATATTATTTTTACAAATGGTAGACGTACACTTACATTATGGAAGAGAAATAAAAAAAACAAATTCATATCATACCTGTATTTGCAAAACCAAATATTGATTTTAATTATTTTCAAATATTATTATGCTTATGGCCACCAGGACTACATGTGTTGACAGGTTAAAAATAAAATGTGTCACCAACTTAAACATGTCAGTCGTAAAAGCTGACTGTTGGATTACTAGGCATATAAGTACTAGCACGATCCTGATATACTTATAAAACTACGATTAATATTTTAATTACTATGCGTTATAATTGTGATATTATGAGGAAGATCCCAATAAAGAATAAAATGATACCAATGATTACTATATATAATATTATGGCAGAAGAAATGGTTGAATCCTGCATCAGCTAAACTGATATTAACAGTAAAACAATCTATCATAATAATGTGCCTATAAAGGCAAATGAAATATTAAATATTGTTCTAATCTATAAAAACTTCATTATGAGTGAAAAATTATTGTCACGTATGGGACTCGCATATATATTGGAAAACCGTTCCAATCGTTACACCAGTGTGAGCGTATGACATTCAATCTTCGGCTCGTATTATATTTTTGTCTTTGGGGCTGTCCATTAATCACGTGAGATTTGAAAGTGGGGGGAGGGGTTTGACAAAAATCACGAAACATCACGAGGAGGAGGGGGGGTGTAGTAAGATATCACGTGTATTTTTTTTCGTCAAATGCTGCGATTTCTAAACTGAAAAGCGGCGTGTAGTGTGACTGACTTACCGTTGCCAGGCAACAAACGAAGTCGTTTAAAGTAGGTGATCTGTATAAAGACCGTTTTGCGAAGTATAAAAAAGCAAAAAACCGAGAATATAATGAGCTGTGGGCTACTTCTTTGTAGATACTGAAACTCACGTGATGTTGGTTGATCATAGTCTTAAACCTCACCGCGTATCACCAAGATGGAGGGGGGAGTTCCAAAAAATGCTAAAAAATATCACGTGATTAATGGACGTCCCCTTTAAAGGAGACTTGTGCCATCTACCCGCCAATGTTTCCACATTATACAGATTAATATTCTAACTTTACAGTTAGAATTGTATTAAACGATGATTCAAATGACATAAAAACGGACAGGGAGTGACCATAAAAGCCCCACGCTATTTTTATCTCATTTCTAAAGCCCCATGTCGTTTCAACGACAAGCGGTTATGACAATTGTATTCTTACTCCATCGCCATACAAAATATACTTTTATACAGAAGCGTAAGAATCATAAGTATTAAAGTAAATCTACCTTTAAGTTTACTTATCTTTCTGAATTAATTGTCTTATTTTAACGTAGACTTACTGAGCAGTAATGCAGTAAGTTATACTTGGTGAATAATGGATTCAATTCCAACACAACGTCGGCTACTCAACGGTTGCACATTAAAAACAAAAAAACGAAATTTTATATATTACATATGTATATAGATATCATCACGCCATATCCCTTGCAGGGTAGGCAGAGAGAACAGAGTGCCAGAGACCTCTATCCTTGCATACTTTACTCGCTTCCTCAACATTCATAATTCTTTTCATACACGCTCGCCGGTTTCAGAGACACTTGACTCCACCTTTCTTCAGTACGTGACCAATCTCGTCTAGGTAGGTTAGTCTCGGTCTCCCCCGGTACCTACATACCTCCACATTCGCATTGTATATCTTCTTAACCAGACGTTCGTTCGGTTTAAATTTTATATATTGCTTTGTAATATATTGTATTTTTCGTAATCTGATAATGTAAGATAACAATTCAACGACATTCTTACTCGTGGATGGTATACAATACGAATAAGCTATATAATACGCATACAACATCTATACAAGAGAAGGAAAACTTATAACGAAACCCTATACCAACCCGTCTCCCCAGCGGGGTATTATCTCATCATTATAACACATGTCCTACTGTTGAGCTCCAGCGTCCTCCATAATGAGAGGAAAAGTGACCTACTATACCACGCTGGACAAACATGTTGGTAGTGGGTTTTGTTTCGAGTTTTCCTTTTCTTGGATAGATGTTCTTCTTTCGTTCACCTACGGATGGGTACGATGGAAAACAGCGCGGTATAGTCGGTCAATTTCTTTTCTTATAATGGGCTCGAGCCCAGTGAGATGTATCTTTTTTTTTTTTTTTTTTTTTCACGCTGTGGAAAATACATTTATGCATTCCCTCTGCACGTTATAGCAAGGGGGGTATGTAGGGCTCGCCGACGCAAGATGGCATCGGAATACCCACTAAAAACCAACAGCGCCCCACTACCTCGTCTATTTTGGGGTGCCAAAGGGTCGCCTTTTGGGCATGCGACTTTGACGTCCCCGACGTTCGGCGCAGCGGCCACGTCCCAGATTTCGGCTATCAAGGGAGGTAGAGACGCGCGTAGTCTCTGCGCCGTCTACCTAATTGTCTTCTGCGGATGGGGTCGGCGTGGGCGTCAGCTTCTCGTGCCCGTTCAGCGGCCTCCTTTTGCGCTATCACGGCTTCGCAGAAGGAGGCCATGGCCGACCAGCATCCATCGCTGCCGAGCATTTTAGGGATTATGGCCAGCAGTGACAGATCTCCTCCAATGATCGCTACTAGGGCGTGCCGCTGCGTGCTCCATGTGGAGCATTCAGCCAGAGTGTGGCACGCATTGTCGATGAGTGCACCACACTGGTGACATTCGGGAGTCCCTTCTCGCCTTGCAATCTGGTAAAGGTATTTGCCGAAGCACCCATGCCCGGTAAGTACCTGTGTCAGCCTAAATGCTATCATTTGCTGGATAAACAGAAAACACGGCAACCTATGTTGCCGTGTTTTCTGTTTATCCAGCGGTAGAGATGTGGACTTACCGCGGCTACAGTTACTCGTCCTGCTACAGGGGATTCTAAATCCTCTCTCCACCGCCGGATAAGAGATATATGGGCTACTTTTTTTATCCTGCGCCACTCCCTTTCGGATATCCACTCACCCCGAGCCCGTGCCGCGACGTAGGCCTGGTATATTTCCGCCTGGAGTCCTGCTTGCAACTCCCATGGTGGATCGCCTGCCAGTAGTGTGGCTGCCGTCCATGACACCGTACGGTAGCCTCTGATAGCTCTCACCGCTATAATTCTTTGTGGTCTTCGAAGGAGAGCCTTGTTACGGTCGGTGAGGGAGTCCGCCTAAATAGGGGCACCGTACAGTGCCATAGACCGCAGAATACCGGCATATAGGCGCCGGCAGGTTGAACTATGGCCTCCGGTATTGGGCAGAAGCCTGCCTAGTGCCGCGGCTGTGTTCACGAGATTTGAGGTGAGCTGGGTTAGATGCGGTACAAAGCACCATCTTCCATCCAGGAGCAGTCCCAGATATTTCATGTGAGCCCGTACTGGCACGGCAACCCCTAGCACACTGACGCAAGCACCCCGAGGGGGGCCTCGGCGGGGGCCATGAAATAAGAGAGCCTCTGTCTTGTGCAAGGAAACCCTCAGCCCCAGCATACCGATCCGTTCTATGACGAGAGCCGTTCCAACCTCAGCCAATCTGATCACTTCCCGGAAGCCCGCCCTTCTCGCTGTGACAAGAGTGTCATCTGCATAGCAAATCACTCCCATCCCAGGGAGAAGGGCGCCCCTAAGCAACCAGTCGAATCCGATGTTCCACAGAATCGGGCTAAGGACCGATCCCTGTGGAACACCACACTCCATCCAGTGCCTGAACAGATGCCCGTTAGCCCCTTCCCAAACCACGTACCTGTCTTGTAGATAGGCCTCCAGTAACTTCCGAAGATAGTGAGGCACATTGTGGTATCGGAGTGCCTCCCTTAGCGTCTCGAACGGCAGGCTGTTAAAGGCATTTGCGATGTCAAGCGACACAGCTAAGACAACCTCACCAGCGGAGACTGCGTCCATGGTTAGGGTCTTCAAAGCAGCCAGCGCATCGATAGTCGATCGGCCCACCCTGAAACCATATTGCGCATCCGATAGTCCTGGGCCTACCACCTCGAGTGAGATGTATCTAGGTATAAATCATAAGCTTCGGGGCGTCGACTCGAGAGGAACCCGCGAGGGTAAACCGCCGGGCGGGCCACCGAAGACAAAGATCGGGTATCGGTGGCCCGCTTGCACGGCGAAGAGAGGTGTTTGTATGGTGGGTCTATGGGGTTGCGGCGCCGCCTCTTCCGTCGCCCCGGACTAATTTGGCGGAGCGCGACCATCTCCATAGTCCACCGCAATAATAAAAAAGGTGTAAATTATAAGCTAAAACAATGAAAATTGATATTAGCAAAATATAATTAATAAAACCCAGGTTAATAAATAGTTCCCTAAAGCTCTAAAGGCAGTTCATTATAACGCCCACCTAATTATCAAGAAGATAGTCGATATATATTTATAGTTTAATGTAGGATCTTATTTGTGATAATACATACATACATACATACATATCATCACGCCATATCCCTTGAGACTGAAGAATCGATGTAAAAGAATGCACCCGTATATAATAACGATATATTATTTGTGATAATATATCGTTATTATATACGGGTGCATTCTTTTACATCAATTCTTCAGTTTCCTAGTTCTTCTCCATTCCTAAGACTGCTCACCTTTCTTACGAGTCCGGCCGAAAGGGCGAATCACAAATTTTTGAAATTTTTGTCATCATTCTCCTACTCTTATCCCAATTACGTGGGGTCGATACAATATGAGAACATATTGTAAAAGTCAATAACTTTTCAATAGCTTTAGCTAGTCAAACCTCCTTGGGAACGTAAATGTTTACCAAACGCCATCAGATGATGTTGGCCCAAATCGTTATAAAGCTCTTAGTCGATTTTTACGACATCCACGAGCAAAATAGGCAACAACTATAAATACATATATTTTTTTATAATAATATAAATTTTTGACAGGTAATAAACAAAAAAATACCTACAGCATTATTTTTGATCATTTTGAGATTACGCGAGTAGTGAGAGCGAAAACTCGAGAAGGTGCGAATAGAGTTGATCTGATAATCGCGGGCATTTAAGATTGGAAGGTATTTTGCTATTTGCGCGGGTAATTTGAATATCTACTTATGTGGACAAAAAGTTGACCAGTCTTCCTTTTGCCGATTTTTACGAATTTCACTAGAAAATAAGGATAGCGAAAGATACTCGTTCGTAGCATGTCTACACAGATGACGTAATAGTTAAGATACCGACTTACAGCGCCAGTTTCGTGGGTTCAATTCCCACACAAGACAATATTTTTTTAAGATCCACAAATTATTGTTCCGACTCAGGGTGTAATTTGTGTCCGTAAATTGTATATGTATTTGTAAAGTCCCTCGAAATACAAGAATTATTTCCTTATTGCCGAGTGTTGTAATAAAAGAAAAACATCGAGAACAATTTTTAAATACTAAAATTTTGCATTTAACATGTTTGATTATTTATAAAAACTTAATTACGAGCAAAAAATGATTGTCTCACATGGAATTCGAAACCACACCTATTACCACTTACACCAGCGCATCGTGAGTTGTATGACATTCAAGTCAATTTCTCTCAAGGTTCTCTGTAGCACCAGGGGCACAAAGAGTTCGTTGTATACCGTAAATATTTATGCTTCCGAGTCAGCCACTTACTGTACGCAACGCAGTACCAAATTTGCTAATACTTAAATGTCAATTTCTGCAAGAGTATAGTACTACCTCTTTAAATTTACGAATATTACATACATACATACATACATATCATCACGCCATATCCCTTGCAGGGTAGGCAGAGAGAACAGAGTACCAGAGAACTCTATCTCTGCATACTTCACTCGCTTCCTCAACATTCATAATTCTCTTCACACACGCTCGCCGGTTTCGGAGACTCTTGACTCCACCTTCCTTCAGTACATGACCGATCTGGTCTAGGTAGGTTAGTCTCGGTCTCCCTCGGTACCTACATCCTTCCACTTTCGCATTGTATATCTTCTTAACCAGACGTTCGTTCGGCATTCTTTCCACATGTCCGAACCATCGGAGCATTCCCTTTCGCATCTTTACACCAATACTCTCTACGAATATTAGTATTTTGTTAAAATAGTGCATGAAAGTAATGTGTGTCTTAAACGTGGATTCAACTAGTTCTATATCGTAACGTCGACCACGAATAGGACGACGCAGCATAAGACGATCCCACAAGGTGGACTGACGACATTATCAAGGTCGCAGGCAACTGTTGGATGCAGGTGGCGCGGGACCGTTTTGAATTGCATTCCTGTGGCTTATGTCCAACAATGGACGTCAAGGGCTGATGGATGGATGGCTGGATGATATTATAACTTCGTACTAATATTTCATTATCATCGTCATCATCACAGCCCACATACGTGCCAACGTTGGGCACGGGCCTCCTCCGTAATGGGAGGGCAATTAACCTACTATACCGCGCTAGTCAGACGTGTTGGTATAGGGTTTTGTTTCGAGTTTTCCTTCTCTTGCACAGATGATATGCATTTTATATCCTTTAGTCGTCTCTTACGACCCCGTGGGTGATTGTAAGAGTATATAATAGTAAGATAAGGGGTGGTGAATTGTATTCTTACTCTGTTACCACACGGAAAATTAATATTTCACGGTCTTATAAATATCAGTATGTAAATTATTTGATAGAAATGATTTTTATTTTGAATGCACCTGTTATTTTTCATTAAATATTTGTAATACCGTCGTGACCTCGATCTGAACATGCGGTGAGTCGAGATGCATATTGTACATCTCGTAGTTACTAGTTTGTAACGTCTTCTACTCCAGATACTACGGCGATTGGTTCCTTCAATCTCAACAATACCGTTTATATTAAAAATATCGTATAAAAAAACATTTTTACTAGTGAAATACTTCGTATATTTCTTTTTAAATTTAGTTTTTATATAAGTAGCGAAGTGTAATGTAGCTTTGAGGCAATAGTAACTGCTCGTTATGAGTGCCATGTCTGCCTACTCAGCATTGCTTTAGTTCTATTAAAACTCTGAAAAGTTTCTTAGTTTATTTTAATACGATATTTTTTTTTTTTTTTTTGGGGGTGGGTTACGGTCGGCACACTCCTCGCACCACTCCGTCCGGGGTGACAGAGGGGCGTAAGCATGCACTCCCGTAACCCACCCGTGACGTCGCCTTCGTCGTTGGGCCAACCACCGGAGCAGAGTGACTTGACGTCAGTGGCTGGCCCGACGGAATACCCCTGAGGAGTACCTTCTCCTCGACCGACGTCCCCCCCTCGGGTAGGATGTCGGTCTTTCCTCACGCGGTCGGCCTCTCGGCGGGTGACGGACTAAATCCCCGATCCAGTCACCCGCGGCCTCGGCTAGGGCGGCATCAGGCGCAGGTAATCGCGCCTGCGCCGCCCCAGTCGCCGGCGGCGGCTCGCGTCGTCGAGGAGACGCTCCTCGCGCACGCGCTCCGCCGCCTCCTTCCGCGAGACTACTGCCTCGCAGAAGGATGCGACCGCGTCCCAGTTCCTGACACTGTCGAGCATCGCCCTGGCGATGGTCGGCAGCGTCAGGTCAGCACCGATGATTGTGACGAGTTCACGACGCTGCTCTGCCCAAGCGACACAAACCTCGAGCGTATGCTACGCCGTGTCCTCGTCGCAATCGCAGTGGTGGCAGGACGGTGTACTCTCCCTCCTTACGACCGTGTGCAGGTATTTGGCGAAGCATCCATGCCCCGTCAAAACCTGCACCAGTCGGAAGGAGAGCACCCCGTGCCGCCGATTTAGCCACTGCATCAGCACCGGCCGGAAGGCCTCCACGGTCCGCACACCGAACCGAGGCCTCTCCAGCCGGACTGCCCAACGGGCAATGATGTCGCGGCGGGCGTCGACGCGCCAGGCGGTGTGCTCCCTCAACGAGACCACACCGCCCTCCGCTCGCACCCCCAACATCCGCCGATACAGACCGGCGAGCATTTCCGCTTCCAGGTCCCATGGAGGGGTCCCGGCCAATAGACACGCTGCCTCCGTCGACACCGTGCGGTACCCGCGTATAGCCCTGACCGCCATGGCCCTCTGTGGTCGCCACAGAAGAGCCCTGAGTCGGACGGTCAGGGATCCCGCCCACACCGGTGCGCCGTACAGGGCCATCGACCGGATGACCCCTGCGTACAGCTGTCGGCAGGTAGCGCTCGGTCCGCCCACATTCGGCATAAGCCATGATAGGGCGGACGCCGCGCCGACGAGCCGTGGAGCGAGTCTGCGGAAATGCTCCCGGAACCACCATCGCCCGTCGAGCACCAGGCCCAAATACCTCATATGGGCCCGGATGCTGATATCAACCGAATTGACGGTGATCGAGACGCCGATGGGAGGGCTCATGCGGGGCCCATGGAACAAGAGAGCCTCCGTCTTGTCCAGGGCCACCCTCAACCCCAGCGCCCCGATCCGCCTGACGATCTCCTCGGTGCCGAGAGTCGCCAGGCTTGCCGCCTCCTCCAGCGTCCCACCACGGGCTGTGACGAGCGTGTCGTCAGCGTAACATATCACGCCCAGCCCGGGCGGGAGGCTCCCCCTCAACGCCCAGTCGTAGCCGATGTTCCACAGGGTGGGTCCGAGGACCGACCCCTGCGGAACACCGCACGTCATGGGCGTTCGCACAACGTCCCCTACTCGGTTGGTGTAGAGGACGCTGCGCCCCTCCAAATAGTCCGCCACTAGCCGCCTCAGGTAAACTGGCACTCCGTGATATCGGAGCGCCTCCCTGACGCAGCTAAATGGCAGACTATTGAATGCGTTGGCGATGTCCAGGGACACCACCAACAGCACTCCCCCGCCGGTGACGGCCTCAGTCGCCACGGCCCTCAGGCGCAACAGAGCCGCGATCGTCGAACGACCCCTCCTAAACCCAAACTGAGCAACAACCGACAGATCGGGCCCCGTGTCGACGAGGTGCCGCTCGATGCGGGCAGCCAGCACCCTCTCCAATAGCTTGCCCGCATCGTCGAGCAGCACGATGGGCCTGTAGGCCGAGGCCGACTCTGGAGACCGTCCCGGCTTCGGCAGGAGCACCAGCCTCCCCTCCTTCCAACACCCAGGGAACCGACCCGACGCTAAGCACGCGTCAAACAGCCCCCTGAGGCGGAGACCCAGGTGGTCGAGGACCAGGGCCAGCACGCGGTTGGGAACACCGTCGGGCCCGGGGGCGGTGGATTTTCCGCGCATGCGCGCCACCGCCGCCCCCATCTCGGGTTCCGTGATGGGCGGAACACTGTCATCGTCGGCCTCCCGGTCGGTGTCTGGCGGAGCCATGACCGGGGGCGTGTGTTCCGCCCGTCGCGGGAACAGATCCTCGACGATCCTGGTGAGGAGGCCGGGCTGGAGAGTCTCGGTGAGGGGAGGGCCCCGCGCGCGGAGCTTACTCAGCGCTGCGCGATAGGGGCGACCCCAGGGGTCACGATCGAGACCATCCAACATCTCCTGCCGACTGACGTCCTTGGCGGTACGGACGGCCAGCCTGAAGGCCGACCGCGCATTGCGGTAGCCCTCGTAAAGCCGGCTCTCCCGCTCGTCGTCGCGATGGTGCCGCCGGCTGCGGGTGTAGGCCCTTCGGGCGCGTATACACGCGACCCGAAGATCCGCCAGCTCCCGGGACCACCAGTGGACAGCCCTCTTCGGGGGCAGACACCGCACACGGGGCATGGCCGCATCGCAAATCTGCGTCAAAGCATTGCGGATGCGGCCAGCCTCGGCGTCCACCCCGTCCAACTGGTGGGCAGAGGACAGCCACGAGTGAACGATGGCTGCCTCCGCCAGCAGGTCCCGGTCCAAACGACCCACAGCCCATCGCGGGAACGCGGAACGTCCGTCCGCCCCGTGACCCCTGCTGGGCGTCGGGAGGGTCTGGGAGATCTCAATCCGGATATATCGGTGGTCCGATAGGGTCTCAACCTCCTCAGCGACGCGCCAGCTCCTCACGCGTGCGGCGACAATGGGGCTAGCGAACGACAAGTCCACTATCGACCCGCCCCGCTGACGCACGCACGTTTGCACCGAGCCCATGTTCAACAAAGAGAGGCCCAATGCCGCCGCCCACAATTCGACCGCCCGTCCTCGGTCGTCCGTCGCGGGGGACCCCCACGCCATGGACTTGGCGTTGAAGTCCCCCAGAACGAAGACTTGGCGCGGTGCCAGTCGCCGTAACGAGGCCTCCAAGATGGTGAGGGAGGCCCCGAAATCAGTCACGCTCCTGTTAGGGGAGAGATAGACTCCGAAAAGCGTAATCTCTCCCCATTCCGCCGCGACGTATCCGACGCCCCTGTCCCTAAGGGTCAGAGACGGCGAAGGCCACAACGTGGAGGCGACGATTGCCACAGTGCCGTCGGTGCTACCCAGCCAGTTAGGTCGGTCGGACACCACGTACGGCTCCGCGGCTACGGCTACTCCTATCAACCACTCCGCCATGGCTTGCAGGAAAACATCCTGCGCACCGGCGCAGTGGTTGAGATTGGCTTGGAGGAGACGGATGGATTCGTGGTCCATTAACAGACCGTATCCATCGTCTCCTCCTCCATGCTAACGGGATTTTAATACGATGACCTTTTTTTTTTTTTTTTTTTTTTTTTGGTAGGCTATGGCCTGGTCACACGTCGCCCGTACCGTCCGGGGCAACGGAAGGGGAGCGCGTGGCCCCATAACCCACCTCATTCCCTCCCCATCGCCATTGGGCCGGCCACTGGTACCGCTTCCTTGCCTTCCGTGGTCAGCCCGGCGGGTTACCCTTTCGGGTACCATCCCCCGTCGACGCCCCAGCTAACTGCCGGAGCGTCGCCCTCACGCGGTCGGCCTCTCTGCGGGTGAAGGACTATTCCCCGGTCCAGTCACCCGCGGCCTCGGCTAGGGCGGCATTAGGCGCAGATACTCGCACCTACGCCGCCCCAGGCGCCGGCGGTGGAGCGTCTCACCGAAGAGGATTTCCTCTCGGAGTCGCCCCGCCGCCTCCTTCCGCGAGACAACTGTCTCGCAGAAAGCGGCGACCGCGTCCCAGTTCCTGACGCTGTCGAGCATCGCCTTAGCGATGGTCGGCAGCGCCAGGTCGGCACCGATGATCGCGACGAGTTCACGGCGCTGCTCTGCCCAGGCCACACAGACCTCGAGCGTGTGCTGCGCCGTGTCCTCGTCGCAATCGCAGTGGTGGCAGGACGGTGTCCTCTCCCTCCTCACGACCGTGTGCAGGTACTTGCCGAAGCAACCATGCCCCGGCAAGACCTGCACCAGTCGGAAGGAAAGGACCCCGTGCTGTCGACCCAACCACTCCATCAGCACTGGCCGGAAGGCCTCGATGGTCCGAACACCGAACCGAGGCCTTTCCAGCCGGATTGCCCAACGAGCAATAACGTCACGGCGGGCGTCGCCCCGCCAGGCAGCCATCTCACTAAGCGAGACGGTGCCGCCCCCTGCCCGCGTCACTGACACCCGCCGGTACAGTCCGGCGAGCATCTCCGCCTCCAAGTCCCACGGGGGTATTCCGGCCAACAGGCATGCTGCCTCCGTTGCCACCGTGCGGTACCCGCGTATGGCCCTGACCGCCATGGCCCGCTGTGGCCGCCACAGCAGAGCCCTAAGTCGGACGGTCAAAGACCCCGCCCACACGGGTGCACCGTACAGGGCCATCGACCGGACCACCCCCGCGTACAGCAGTCGGCACGTAGCGCTGGGTCCGCCCACATTCGGCATAAGCCAAGATAGGGCGGACGCCGCGCCGACAAGCCGTGGAGCAAGCCGACGGAAATGCTCCCGGAACCACCATCGCCCGTCGAGCACCAGGCCCAGGTACCTCATATGGGCCCGGATGCTAATGGGAACCGAATTGACGGTGATCGAGGCGTCGGTGGGTGGACTGGTGCGGGGCCCATGAAATAATAAGGCCTCCGTCTTATCCAGGGCCACCCTTAACCCCAGCGCCTCGATCCGCCTGACAATCTCCTCGGTGCCAAGAGTTGCCAGGCGTGCCGCCTCCTCCAGCGTCCCACCCCGGGCTGTGACGAGTGTATCGTCGGCGTAACAGATTACGCCCAGCCCGGGCGGGAGGCTCCCTCTCAACGCCCAGTCGTAGCCGATGCTCCACAAAGTCGGCCCCAAGACCGACCCCTGCGGAACACCGCACGACATGGGCGTTCGCACAACATCCCCTACTCGGTTCTTATAGAGGACGCTGCGCCCCTCCAAATAGTCTGCCACCAGCCGCCTCAGGTATACAGTCACCCCGTGATACCGGAGTGCCTCCCTGATGCAGCTGAATGGCAGACTATTGAATGCGTTGGCGATGTCTAGAGACACCGCCAACAGCACCCCACCGCCAGTGACAGCCTCCGCGACTACGGCCCTCAGGCGCAGTAAGGCCGCGATCGTCGAACGCCCCTTTCGGAAACCGAATTGGGCGTCCGACAGATCGGGGCCAACCTCGCTAAGGTGCTGGTCGATACGGGCAGCCAGGATCCTCTCCAACAGCTTACCCGTATCGTCCAGCAGCACGATCGGCCTATAGGCCGAGGCCGAGTCCGGAGACCGTCCCGGCTTCGGCAGGAGTACCAGCCTCCCCTCTTTCCAACACCCAGGGAACTGCCCAGACGATAAACACGCGTTGTACAGCTCCCCGAGGCGTGGACCCAGATGCTCGACGACCAGGGCCAGCACCCAGTCGGGTACCCCGTCTGGCCCAGGCCCGTCTGGCCCGGTGGTCTTGGCACGCATTCGCACCACCGCCGCCCCCATTTCCGTCTCCGTGACGGGCGGAACACTTTCGTAGTCGGCCTCCCGGTCACTATCCTGCAGTGCCATGACCGGGGGCGTGTGTTCCGTCCGCCGTGGGAATAGATCCTCGACAACTCTGGTGAGGAGGCTGGGCTGGAGAGTCTCAGTGAGGGGGGGGGCCCGCGCGCGGAGCTTACTCAGCGCCGCACGATAGGGGCGACCCCAGGGGTCACGCTCGAGACTGTCCAGCATCTCCTGCCGACTAACGTCCTTGGCCTGACGGATGGCCAGCCTGAAGGCAGACCGCGCACTGCGGTAAGCCTCGTATAGCTGGCCCTCCCGCTCAGCGTCGCGGTGACGCCGCCGACTGCGGGTATACGATCTCCGAGCACGTATGCACGCAGCTCGTAGCTCTGCCAACTCCCGTGACCACCAGGGAACCGCCCTCTTCGAAGGAAGACACCGTACACGGGGCATGGCCGCATCGCAAATCTGCGTTAACGCACAGCGAATGCGGCCAGCCTCGGCGTCCACCCCGTCCACCGAGGGCGGTGACGGCAGCCACGAATGCACAATGGCTGCCTCCACCAGTAGGTCCCGATCAAGTCGACCCACAGCCCACCGCGGAAAAGCGGGAGCTCCGTCTGACGTGTGACCCCTGCTGGGCTGGCGGAGGTTCCGGGAGACCTCTATCCGAATATATCTATGGTCGGATAGGGTCTCAACCTCCTCCTGAACGTACCAGCTCCTCACACGTGGTGCGACATTGGGGCTAGCGAACGACAAGTCCACTATCGACCCACCCCGCTGCCGCACGCACGTATGCACTGAGCCCCTGTTCAGCAAACAGAGGCCCAGTGACGCCGCCCACTCTTCAACCGCCCGCCCGCGATCGTTCGTCCTGGGAGACCCCCACGCCATAGACTTGGCGTTGAAGTCCCCCATTACGAAAACTTGGCGCGGTGCCAGTCGCCGTATCGAGGCCTCCAAGTTGGTGAGGGAGGCCCCGAAATCTGCCACACTCCTGTTAGGGGAGAAGTACACGCCGTAGAGCGTTACCTCTCCCCAGTCCGCCGCAACGTATCCATCACCCCTGTCCTTAAGAGACAGAGGCGGGGAAGGCCACGACGTGGAGGCGACGATTGCCACAGAGCCGTCACTGCTACCCAACCAATTAGATCGTTCGGGCACGCAATACGGCTCCGCGGCTACGGCTACACCTATCAACCACTCCGCCATAGCTTGCAGGAAAAGGTCCTGCGCACCGACGGAGTGGTTGAGGTTGGCTTGCAAGAGGTGGATGGACTCGGTAACCATTAGTGGGCCGTGTCCATCACCTCCTCCGCGCCGGCGGGCGATTGGGTCGCGCTAGGAGCGGAAGCGGCCGGGGTCGCCGGGCCGCTCCGCCCCTTTGGAGCCGAAGCCGGGGGTCTGCACTCTCCACCCCCCATTCGATGTTTGGCGGGCTTATTACCCGCCGCACACGCGGGACAGTGGGGTGCGGCAGCACACGATGCCGCCATGTGCCCGGTTTGACCGCAACGGAAGCATAGTCCACTGCAGTCAAAGCAGTTGGTGCACGTTGGCCGGGTATGCCCGACCGCCATGCACCTAAAACACCTCGCAGGCCGGGACTCCAGCAGGGTTACCCGCGCCGAGCTCCAGCCTACGAGGATCCTGCCTGAGTCAGCCAATTTCTTGACCGACTCTACCGGACACTGCACCCAGGCAGCACCGACGCCGCCCGGTCCAGGGCGAATGGCGCCAATCCGGACAGTGTCCGAGGCGCATCCGGTTTTTGAGACAATAGCCTCCCTGATGTCCTCCACCGTCACGGAATCGTCCAGACCCGCAATGCGCATCTCTGCGCACTTGACGGGTCTGGCGATTCGAACGCCACCCTCCTGGCCAAACAGCCCCCGCAGCTTCGTGGCCACGCTATCGGCCGCCTTGGCGCCCTCGGCCCCAGGGAACTCGAGGATTCGAGCCCCTGTCCGGGCCTTGCGGGTCCTAGCTTCGACGCCCCCGATGTCGGAGACGTCTAGCTCCCGCCGGGCGCGACGTAAGACGGCCTCATAGTTGAGGCCCTTCTCAGCCGCCTCAGGCAGCACAGTGATAACCACTGCTGCTGACTTTGGCGACCGGAGCTTCCTGCGCGACCTCTTTCCCCTCTTTTCGGCTCCTGTTTGGGGAGCGGCGGCCTCAGCGGCGCTTTTGACCGCCGCCCTCCGTCTTTGGCCGGGACTTTTCCTGCTTCGCTCAGCCACCTGCCAGCCCTGTTCGAGCATGGCAGCTGCACTGAGCGCAGCAGGCGCAGTCGTGGGCGCGCTAGCCGGTACCAGCGACACAGGTGCGGGCACCGGTTGCGGCGTGGCCTTAACAGGAGCCGGCACCAATCTCTGCTTCTTAGCCGAAGCGAGCCCCTTGGACCCAGCCTTGGGCCCAGTCACAGCTGCGGCGAAGCTCACGCGGCCACCCTGGCAGGGTAGCGGGGTGGGTCTCGACGCTATAGTCGGCCGCGTGGTCTTGCCTCCGTCCGCAGCGAGTGGCAGCCGGAGACGTGGCTCCGGAGGCAATCTTGCCTCGAGAACCTCCATGCGCGCATTGACCATGACGCCAACAGACTCCATGATGGCGCGCATGGTTGCCTCCGGCACGCCGTCCACTACAGGCAGCGCGGGCAGCGGTACTGCCGATACTGGCTGAGCTTTCGGGGCGCGCTTCGCAGCTCGAGCCGGCGCAATTGAGGCGGCGACAGAGTCGGACGTTGTCGGCGTGGTCGGCGTCAAAAGCGCGAATTGGCTCCGCAAGTCGGCCATATCTTTGGCCAGCTTGCGGTTTTCCTTTCGCACAGCCGCTAACTCCGCCTCCAGTCGGTGGTTTTGGTCCCGCAGACCTGATACCTCGCCGCTAAGACGGGCATTTTCGGCCTGCAGGGCCTCCATCTGAGTGGCTGGGGGGTCGCCGCTCACAGCGCCCACAGCTACCGCCGCGTCGGTGGGAGGGATGTTGGATAACACCCTCACCATCCTCGCGGCGACTGCTTTATTTTCGGCACGCATGCGAGCCTCGGCCCCCCTCACTTGGCCGACCGGGGACGAAGCCGCCGATCTTGCCGCCGCCGCGGCCCCTCGCCCCCTGCGAGAGGTCGCCACCTTGGGAGGAGGCATAATAATTGCACTCCCCTCGTAGTCAGACCCTGAGCTGCCACCCTTATTTAGGGGGCGCTTCCGCACCTTCGAGGGGAGGGCCTCCTCCCTGAGCGTCAAAGCCGCCGCCATGATTGATGCCGCAGAACGCGACGACGACGCAGCGGCAGTCTCGGCAGCCGACATGCTGCCCTCCTCCATCTCCGACGGACCTGCGGCATCGCCGCCCTCGTCCTCTGTCTCCACGACAGATCTGCCGCCCTCGTCTTTGGACGGCTCTGCGACAGAACTGTCGCCCTCGTCCTTCGACGGCTCTGCAGCAGAACTGTCGTCTCCTTCATGGGTTGGAGCGGCGGCAGCCTCCCTGAGAGCCCGCCGCTCCTCTCGCTCCTTTTGGCGCCCCTTCGCGACGGAAGCCTTCCCACGAGTCGCCTTGGGTGGTCTTCCACGCCTCTTCGGCTTCGATTGGGCCTCCATGGGTGCCGGGCCCTCGGCGGGTTTGAGCGCCTCTAGTTTAGAGGACGAGGCGTCTTCTGTGCCAGTTTTACGGTAGCATGGCGAGGCTGTAATGTGGGAACCGCTAGGATCCCCGTCTGTAAGTGGTAAAATATGATCCATCTTGTTCCCACGAGTAAGGGAGAAGTACACCGTCGACCCGGGCAGAGATCCCTGTACCCGGGCAAGCCTACATTTACCAACCAGGGGGTCGGCCGGTACCCTGGCTGGAGCATGCTAACAACAGAACAACCCATCTGCCATGCATCTTCTCGCCGCACGCCAGAACTTAAGATTCTGGGTGATTTTCGAATTCGAATGTTAATTCGAATTCTTTATAGAGGTTGTCTTCCTCGCGGTCCGGGCGGTTAAGCCAAGACCCTCGCTCCTGAAACTACGCCTCACGACAATATGTCTTGAAGCGAGATATCAGGTTTACGATATGTCGGCGGTGGCATAAGCCTGCCCAGCCCTCAAATTAATGAATGACCGGGCCCGTCCGAAATTTCGCCTCCTGTACCCTCTACAACTAGAGGGTCAGGAGCGAATTGGGACTCAACCCATTGCTGGGGAACCCCCCCTCGCGCCAGAGATTTGCTACGAGCGACAATTCGACAGAAGGATCTGGGGGACTGCCGCTCGCACCCAGGGTACACCACGTGGAGGTTTCTGGCATCGTACCCCAATACGATGACCTGGTGGATTGCTAATATAATTTGGCAAATCTTTTTGCCTGTTTATGACGCATATTTTATTCGTAGACTACCTTAGGTAATAATTCAGTAGTTTTATATGTCTTCCATACGATGACGAAGTAAAAATACAATTCACCACATCCTGTCTTGCCCGTGGTTCTCGTAAAAGACGATTTAGTAATATAATAGGCATATTACTTCTATATAGTGTAATATATGTGGTGTAATATATATTCCTTTTTCGTCGTATAAATTGAACAAAACATTGGTAATAGTTTTATGATCGGCCGTTTGCTTGACGTCAATGGTCCTTATGAATTTATTTACACTTGAGTGGCGATTTTCATACAAAATATAACCTCCAGTTTTGTTCCTGTTGGGGTAGATTTAAAATACTGAGACATGCCTTTCTTTAGTCTTATTCAACAATATTTTACAAACAAAAATAAATTTCTTACAAATGTCCAACTCCACATCCTTGTTGATATTGCAAATATACTGAAGCACGTGTTTTGTCTTTAATTATTAAGTTTATTAAGTCTTTTATTTGTTTTATTGTGTTTGTATTATTAAGTCTTTTATTTGTTGTATTGGGCTCTTTGGTAAGAGCCCAATACAAATTTTCATGAACATAACTTCAAAACTGACAAAATTTAATAAACATCTTGCAACCCCTATTTTGCACCATTAGGTAAGAAAAACGCTAACACACGCAATTCTTTATTTATTGTTAAATATGCAAATACATACAAAACTAACAAAGTTAGGTAACTGCTGCAGAAAACTAACAACGCTAGCAAAGGTAGCTGAATAGTTGTGTCAGTTTTTCTAAAATTGTAAATTGTCACAATAATAATTATCATAAATTAAATGCTTTAACAATAACAAATCATAAACAATATAAAATTTTATATATAGAATCATTTTCTTTTTGCACTGGCAATGAATTTGTTGACACCTGTTGAAACGTCGAGAAATTAAAAATCAAATACAAACGCGATAGAATCCGTAAAAGTAGATTTATTTCAAAAGTGAAAACTTCTTTAGCAGCGATGTGCACTTTTTTGGGATGAGTAAAAATATTAAACTCGCGTCAGGACTCGTGACTTGATCAAAAATTTGCACGACGTAAGACAAAAATATCCTTTGCTCTTTCTACCGCGCGACGAAAATGTATGCCTGCTGCTGCTGTTTCGTTTAAGCGGCGCAGGCCGTTTGCGCGAGTGTGCGTATGTGTCTCTTAATTGAATTTTCATTAATAAATTTGGTTTAACGATGTGTCAAATGATCGCAATCTTAGCACATCGAAATACAAAACCACTATTCATGCGGTCTTTATTACATTTAAATAGATTCGAATCAAAATTGTTCGTTTCTTACTTCAGCTATCATAAACCTATTGTATCAGTTTTGGAGATTGGCGATGATGATGCTTGTAATGATGATGGTGAAAGAGTCGTTGAAATTATGGAAGAAGGTTGATTTCTCTGAGAGATAATCTTTTTAATATAAAATAATTGTAATAGTTCTGAAGTGTTAATTTTTTTATGTAATTTAAATTGTCATGTTGTAAGATGGCACATTAAATGAATATTGTATTTAACAACATAAATGATAGTACCTACTTTTATACTGATAAATAAAGCAATTCTTGCGAAATTATTCCGTAACTATACCAAAATATTCAAAAATGCACAATCTACCGACACTCCTGTAGGGCATTTTTTTTTTGTAAATATGGTCTTATGGTTGGTTGGTGGTGTTTGTATTAGTATAGGTTCAGCGGTATATACCAAACAAAAACAAAGCCACTGTCCACAGTTTGTATATTAAATAAATAATTTATCAGAAGGCACAATAGAGTAAATAGTTTACGAAGGCACAGTAGATGAAACTTAGTGAGAAAGAAAGTACGTACAGTTTAGGTAGTGGAAGAACTTTGTACACATAGGATAGCACAGTAACAAACAATAACATTACGCGTCGTGGCGGATGAATAGATAGGCGACATGCGCTTCGCGTCACTGAGGTATATCGACTCACTTCAGTCGATCGATCGTTGCGCCGGCGCGGCGGTATGCAACAAACTGTTGCACCGCTAGTGATGAGAATGTTATGCAGCCGTACGCGACATCGACAGTTGTGTTATTGTTTTAAGTATATAAATGTAGTCTGTAGATAGTACTAATAATTCGTGAATGTATAATATATATGTTTATGGAAATATATATTATATATGTATATGTGTATTATGTATGTTTATGTGTATTCTATATATATATAGGTGTATTATATAGGTTTATGTGTATTATATATATAGGTGGCCTACACCACCCCCCTCCAGAGACCGTCAAGGGCGATAAAAATTAGGGAGTCTAACTTGCCGACCGGAACGGGTTACATAATTTTGCGGGACCTCTGGTGTGGACTCATCATTCATAACATCCAGTACGAATGCTGGTTTTAGTCGGTCGATTGAAACCGTCATCTCTTTATTTTTAAAAATGATTTTAAATACTTTGTCGTCTCTACTCACTACCTTATGCGGACCTGAATACGCTGGTTGAAGGGAACCTCGCGTTGCGTCTTCACGAAGGAAAACGTGGCCGCAGGTTTCTAGTTCTTTGTAAACGAATACCTTCGGCTTACAATGATGGGAAGTAGGTATCGGTCGTAACTTCTCAGCGAAATCTTTGAGCCTGGTGGCAAATTCTGTATTATCAGTTGTGCCGCCTATGGTGGGCTCGAAAAATTCGCCAGGAAGTCTTAACGACTCTCCGTAGACCAACTCGGCAGACGAAGATTGCAATTCCTCCTTAAAGGAAGTTCTTATGCCTAAAAGGACCCATGGCAACGATTCTGTCCATTTCTCGTTAGCGTGACATATTATCGCCGCTTTAAGCTGACGATGGAAACGTTCAACAAGGCCGTTGCAGGCCGGATGATAGGACGTAGTCCGCTTGTGTTCGAACCCAGCTAGTTCTGATAGACGTTGGAACAAAGCTGATTCGAATTGGCGGCCACGATCGGTTGTTATGACTGTTGGGCAGCCAAATCGTGCTATCCATGTTGATAGTAAGGCCTTTGCGACTGTTTCTGCTGTAATATTCTCGATAGGAGTTGCCTCTGGCCACCGTGTGAACCGATCAACAGCGGTTAAACAATAGCGATATCCTTCTGAGATAGGGAGTGGGCCGATCAAATCGATATGAATTTGTTGGAAGCGAGCACGTGGCAAGTTGAAAGTGCCTAGTGGTGCGGTCACGTGACGATTAACTTTTGCCCGTTGACACGACATACAAGCACGGGACCAGTCTCTGCAGTCTTTTCTCATGCCTGGCCAAACAAAACGCTCGGCAATTAATTTGACCGACGCGTTAGCACCAGGATGGCTGAGAGAGTGCAGACTTTCAAAAACTTGCCTGCGAAAGTTTTTTGTAACAAAAGGTCTGGAAACTGAGGTACTTATGTCACAATATAGGGGTACTTTATTGCCAGGAACATGCAACTTCTGGAGTTGTAGTGCAGATCCTTCACTCAGAAGCTTTTCGAGTTCAGCGTCAGTGGCTTGACTATGGGCTAATGCCTCGAGGCTAACTGGCACGCTCAGTTCTTCGATGCGCGACAAGGTATCCGCTACAACGTTGTCTTTGCCAGATATATGTCGAATGTCCGTTGTGAACTGAGCAATGAAGTCCAGATACCTATATTGTCTTGGCGAGCAGTTATTCTTCCTTTCATGGAAGGCAAAACTAATCGGTTTATGATCAGTGTACACAATAAAATGCCTAGCTTCAAGCATGTGCCGAAAATGTTCGATGGCCTCGTATATGGCCAATAGTTCCCTGTCATAGGGTGAGTATTTCATTTGCGCAGGACTCAGCTTACGCGAAAAAAATCCTAATGGTTGCCACGAGCTGTTTTTAAATTGTTGTAAAACAGCGCCGATAGCTTTATCAGACGCATCAGTTACTACAGCGAGCTTTGCTGTGCAATCGGGATGAGCCAATAAGGTAGCGTTGGATAAGCTCTCCTTACAAGCCTCAAAAGCCGATAAAGCCTCCCCAGTAAGTGTAATAGGTTGCGAACCTTTTGTTGAACCCGTTAGGAAAGCATGTAGGGGCGCTTGAATTTGAGCTGCCTGAGGAAGAAATCTTCTATAAAAATTAAGCATGCCCAAGAAGCCTCTGAGTTGGCGTACGTTGGTGGGGGTAGGGAAATCTCGTACCGCTTGCACCTTCGCATCTAGTGGTTTTGCACCCTTTTCGGATATGGAATAACCTAGAAAAGTTACCTCTTCGACACCGAAAATACATTTAGACGTATTAAGCAACATACCATATTGTTTTAGGCGTTGGAAAACTTGACGTAGATGTTGTTCATGTTCTGATTCGCTTCTTGAAAATATTAAATAGTCATCTAAATATGTATATACGAAATCTAATCCCCTCATCATTTCGTCCACAAATCGTTGAAATGTTTGTCCCGCATTTCTAAGACCAAAGGTCATGTACGGGAATTCAAACATTCCAAACGGTGTGGTGATGCTGGTTTTCGGGATATCCTCAGGATTAATTGGAATCTGATTATAGGCTTTTTCAAGATCTAGTGTGCTAAATATCTTACAACCTGAAATACTATAAGTGAAATCTTGAATATGTCTGATCGGATACTTATCGGGGATAGTGCGAGCATTTAACTTACGGTAATCACCACAAGGACGCCAGCCGTTGTTTTTCTTCGGTGCCAAATGTAGGGGCGACGACCAAGGGCTCTCTGACGGTCTAGCTGTACCGTTGGTCAGCATAGACTGAAATTCTTTCTTGGCGATTTGAAGTTTATCCGGCGCTAAACGACGAGGAGGAGATGAAACTGGAGGTCCTGGGGTAGTGCGTATGTAGTGAACTGTGTTGTGTGGTGTGGTGTGATGTCTGCCGGCGGGACGTGTTATTTCAGGAAATTCGGCGAGAATTTTGTGATACCTTGTCTCCCCGGTAACAACTTTTACTGAAGATACATGCTTACAATTAGCCAGTGCAGCAGAAGCTGTAACAGAGGTAAGGTTATCTATTAAGCGCTTATGTCGGCAGTCTACTACTAGATTATAATAGTTTAAAAAATCGACACCTATTATCGGTTTAGTCACATCCGCCACCACGAAACGCCATGTGAACGTTCTGCGTAAGCCAAAATCTAAATCTAAATTTAAAAAACCATAAGTAGCTATATTAGAGCCATTTGCAGCACACAAGCTGTATTCGGTGGGAGTACGACGGTCGTGCAGTGCTGATCGTGGATAAACACATAGATCGCTGCCCGTGTCGATTAGAAATCGTATTTTTGAGGATCGATCGGTAACGAACAAGCGACCTGTAGCTGTAGAGGGGCAATCGGTTGTCGCCATTACCGACCGCCTTTTAAGTTTTCCGACTTGAAGTCGCAGGGACGCACGCATTTCTGGGCTTTATCTCCGAACTTGCTATGGTACCAGCACAGTGGAAATTTTCTATAGCTGGATTGGGATCTCTGCCTGGACGAATTGCGGTCTCGTTGAGTAGAACAAGTATGAGATCTGCTGCTTCTCGTTGATGTCATCTGTTGAACCTGCTTCCGGAGTTCGGCTATCTCCCTAGTGAGATCACTGAGGAGTGAGCTAGGGATTGCGTCGCTAACTGAAGCGACCCTCGGTGTAGAAGATGCAAGGTCGTTCACTCTATCTGCTAAGTCTGCTAGGTTCTCGAGTGAAGCTGCCGTTGGTTGGCCTGCCAGTACCGTCTGGATGCCGTGTGGAAGGCGGCTGATCCAGATAGTCTTCAAAAAATCGTCTGGTACGTCTGCACCCGCTAAACCTTTAAGATGACGAAGAAATTGAGAAGGTTTGCGATCTCCGAGTTCTTCGTGCATCAATAGTTGCTTAATCTTCTTTTCATTAGACGCAGTGAGTCTCCTGATAAGCTCAGTCTTTAATTTGTCATATTTATTTACAGCTGGTGGATTCACTATGATATCTTTGACTTCTTTAGAATACTGGTTGTCGAGATGACCAATAACATAATTGAATTTTGTGGCATCATTTGTTATTCCAGAAATAGCAAACTGTCCTTCTATTTGTGCAAACCAAATTTCCGGCTCTTCTGGCCAAAATGGTGGTACTCGAACTCCGACTTTAAAAATATCGGATCGATTTATCGACACTGTCCCATCACTAGTGCCGGGTAATGATGACGCGTTTGCATCTTGTGTATTTGTGGGTATATTAATCGTACTCTTTTCCATGCTCGAAATGGGGTCACCAGTATGGTTGGTTGGTGGTGTTTGTATTAGTATAGGTTCAGCGGTATATACCAAATAAAAACAAAGCCACTGTCCACAGTTTGTATATTAAATAAATAATTTATCAGAAGGCACAATAGAGTAAATAGTTTACGAAGGCACAGTAGATGAAACTTAGTGAGAAAGAAAGTACGTACAGTTTAGGTAGTGGAAGAACTTTGTACACATAGGATAGCACAGTAACAAACAATAACATTACGCGTCGTGGCGGATGAATAGATAGGCGACATGCGCTTCGCGTCACTGAGGTATATCGACTCACTTCAGTCGATCGATCGTTGCGCCGGCGCGGCGGTATGCAACAAACTGTTGCACCGCTAGTGATGAGAATGTTATGCAGCCGTACGCGACATCGACAGTTGTGTTATTGTTTTAAGTATATAAATGTAGTCTGTAGATAGTACTAATAATTCGTGAATGTATAATATATATGTTTATGGAAATATATATTATATATGTATATGTGTATTATGTATGTTTATGTGTATTCTATATATATAGGTGTATTATATAGGTTTATGTGTATTATATATATAGGTGGCCTACAGTCTATCCACTCTCTCAGGGGAGAATTTTCAAATATGGTGAGACAAGTATTTTTTTATTTTTTTTTTATTTTTTTTTTTATAAAACCCGAATACGAAATGAAAAATGATGTCACAAGCGGGATTCGAACCCGCACCTATTGGGATTCCGGCCCAATCGTGCTGCCACCGCCATCACCGTGACTAATTGTAGGACATGCAAACGTAAATTTTTAGTTAACATTATATAGCTAATAACAAATTTTCAAGGTTCTAACTTCAAAACTAACGAAGTTTCATACAAACTTGCAACCCCTTATTTTTTACCCTTAGGGGAGAAATTTCCAAAAATACTGAAACACGTGTTTATTTATTTAACATTAAAGCTAAAAACAAATTTTCAGGGATCTAACTTCAAAACTGATGAAATTTCATACAAACTTGCATCTCCTATTTTTCACCCTTAGGGGAGAAATTGATAAAAAGGCTGCAATAGGTGTTTGTTTATTTAATATTAAATAGACACATACAAATTTTAACGGTTCTAACTTCAAAAATAAAAAAGTTTCATAAAAAACCTTGCAACCCCTATCCACTCCCTCAGGGGTGAATTTCCAAAAATGCTGAGACGTAAATTTTTGATTAACATTATATAGCTAATAACAAATATTTTTAGGGATCTAACTTCAAAACTGACGAAGTTTCGTACAAACTTGCAGCCCCTTATTTTTCACACTTAGGGTAATATTTTCAGGGGTACGATGCCAGAAACCTCCGCGGGGTGTACCCTGGGTGCGGGCGACAGTCCCCCAGATCCCTCTGTTGAATTGTCGCCCGTAGCGAACGATAAGTAATATACGATACGATATGATGGTCAACAGCGTCAGGAATTGGGACGCGGTCGCCGCCTTCTGCGAGGCTGTCATCTCGCAGAAGGAGGCGGCGGAACGGGCCCGGGAGGATTCCCATGACCCGGGCCGCCGCCCGTGGCCGGGGCGGCGCAGGCGCGAGTACCTGCGCCTGATGCCGCCCTAACCGAGGCTTCGGGTGATCGGACCGGGGAATTGTCCGGTCACCCGACGTGAGGCCACCGCGTGAGGGCGACGCCTCGACGGCGAAAGCTGTCGGGGCGTCGACGAGAGGGGAACCCGAGAGGGTATATCGCCGGGCGGGCCACCGAAGACAAAGAACGGGTACCGGTGGTCCGCTCACACGGCGAAGAGAGGTGTTTGCAGGGTGGGTCCATGGGGTTGCGCGCCGCCTCTTCCGTCGCCCCGGGCTGATGTGCCGGAGCGCGACCACATCCATGGTCCCACCTTGCGAAAAAAAAAAAAAAAAAAAAAAAAAAAGGGTAATATTTTCAAAGAAGCTGAAACACGTATTCATTTAATATTAAATAGCTAAAAACAAATTTCCAGGGATCTAACTTCAAAACTGACGAAGTTTCATACAAACTTGTACCCTTAGGGGAGAAATTTCTAAAAAAACTGAAATACGTGTTTATTTATTTAATATTAAATATCTATAAACTAATTTTCAGGGATCTAGCTTCAAAATTGACGAAGTTTTATACAAACTTGCATCTCCTATTTTTTACTCTTAGGAGCTAAATTTCCAAAAATGCTGAAACAGGTCTTTATTAATTTAATATTAAATAAACAAATACAATTTTTAACGGTTCTAACTTCAAAAATGACAAAGTTTCATAAAAAATTCTTGCAACCCCTATTCCACTTCTTTAGGGGAGAATTTCCCATAAATGCTGAGACAAGTAAATTTTTATTTAACATTTAATAGCTAATAAAAAAAATTCAGGGATCTAACTTCAAAACTGACGAAGTAGTATACAAACTTTTAACCCCTAACTTTACTTTACTTTTACCCTTAGAGGAGAAATTTTCAAAAATCCCTTAGGGGGCGCCTACAATATAAAAGGCAGCAACTGTCAAAATTTAATGTTATTACCCCCCCGGTTTAGGCTGTGCGATGATGAATCAGTCAATCAGGACAAGCTCTTTTATATATATATATATATATATATATATATATATATATATATATATATATATATATATATATATATATATATACATATATATATATATACAAGGTGGAGACGACCATACGACAATAATTTTAATTTAGTGTATCTGATGACTTGCCCAGCCGGTATACAAACTTTGAATATAATATGTCGTATAGTTTAGCTACAGCACATTACTTTGTATTATTAACATTTACCCCACTCTGTATAAAAAATTAAAATTATATGCCTATCACTACGAGATCAATGACCTCTCGGGCTGCATTGGTATCAATTAATATGAAGGTAGTACCTACATATCGCCATGTTACCACTTCAAGTCTTCGCCAAACGCAATACAAATCAATGCATATTATACCTTATTCCTGAGTCTCAAGATCCATATAAACCGTGTCATCAGACTTAAATAAGAAATTTGAAACTACCTAATGCGGCATAATGAAAGAAGATCCCGGTTTCATCAAGGTCAACTAAATGTGCGAAAGGGACAATTTTTTTTTGTTTCGCTTTATTGTTCAAAAGTATTATACCTAATAGGTCTGTAGGTCAGTGTGGCATTGTGATCCTGTGACGTGAACGTCGCGTCGCATGCGGTATTGATGATTTGCAAATTGTGACTTCTGCCTACCTAGTCAACTACTTTTGTTTATGACGTTTAAAAGTGTGTTGTGCGACATAGGAAGTTTTTTTTCTAGTGAACATGTACTATCTGAGTAGGTAACTGTAATTTTTTAAGTGAATTGTGCTAAATTAGACGCTTACTTTGTGTTAGAATAGTAATTTTTCTCATTTACAATGCCTCGTTATAATTACACAGCTTCGGAGTATACAGATATGATTTTAATTTATGGAGAATGTCACGGAAATGCAGCTTTAACCATACGTACGTACCGAGAGAGGTATGGAAACACACGTGTTTGTCCTACCAATGGCCGGACTATTGTACAAGCTGTCCAGAGGTTACGGGATAATCAATCCTTACTCACTCATATGGATAGTGCTCCTTCGCGTGTAAGAGCCACCCTAGATGAACAAATTTTAAATTATTTTGCTCGCCACCCAACATCTAGTCTGCGTAGAGCGGCTCGTCATTTTCGTGTAAACCATAAAACTATTTACAAAGTTTTAAAACGCGATAAACAGAGGCCTTTTAAATACAAGAAAGTACATGCGTTGTTACCAAGAGACATGCCGGCCAGAGAAGCCTTCTGCCATTGGATGTTACGAAAAAATTTCGAAAACCCCGATTTCTTATACAATGTAATGTGGAGTGATGAAAGTACATTTACAAGGAACGGATTATGGAACCGCCAAAATCTCCGGTACTGGAATCACCAAAATCCACATCTAACACGAGAGAGTTCGCACCAATACAGGTTTGCCGTCAATGTGTGGGCTGGTATACACAGGGATACTATAATTGGACCAATTTTTATTGATGGAAATTTAAATGCGGCAAAGTTTCTAGAATTAATTAACGGGCCTGTTACTGAGTATATGGACGACCTTTTTCTAGACGTGCGTAGACAGATGTGGTACCAACTAGACGGTGCGCCTGCACATTCCGTGGTTGCTGCCAGAGAGTGTTTGTCTGGAATTTTCGGACATCAGTGGATTGGTCGGTATGTGCCAACACGGTGGCCAGCGCGGTCACCAGATCTCACACCATTGGACTTTTTCTTGTGGGGTTATGTGAAAGATGATGTTTATTTAACAGACGTTGATAATGTGGAGGACTTAAAAAATAGAATTGTACAATCTTTCGACAAGTTAAAATACATCGCCGTCAATGGCGACCTGTTAACAAGAGTTCGGAATAATATTTTAAGACGATATAATTTGTGCGATCGGGTCCATGGCGCACATATCGAAAATTTAAAAGTTTAAGGACCAAGTGAATTATTAAAGTTATCGTGATTATAAATTTAATAAAATAATCAAATGAGAATGAATACCGCCCAAAACCTTAGGTGTAGGTATTTTATTTAACTACGTTCCGAAGTCGTAAAATATGACAAGACGTCGCTCGCCGCTTGCACGTTGTCTACAGGTTAGTGAACTAATATTTACAAACGTGTTCTATTTTGTTTCAATATTTATGATAAAAAGTTTGTTTGAAAAAAATGTTTTTTAAATTTCCATGTGAGCACTTTTTTGATAGTTTCAAAATACTCCTATACACTAGTATTGACGGTGTTTTCATTTATTGTCGTATTGACATCTCCACTCTGTATATAATAATCATGTTAATGCGGCAGATTTTTGAAGTTATACTTCTCGCATGTTATGAAAAAATAATAAAATGGAAATTTTAAGATGCGCATGCATCACTGTAATACAAAAGTAACAGGTTGGAATTAATTGGCCGCAAATAAAATGCGCGCGCATCACTGTAATACAAAAGTAACATGTTGAAATTGGCCGCAAATAAGATGCGCGCGCATCATTGTAACACAAAAGTAAAAAAACAGGTGGAAGTTGGCTGCAAAACCGTTCATTAAGTCTCGAAAAAATGCTACTAACAAAATAGAAATAAAACCTCTTTCTAGTTTCTACATTTACAACACGTGTTTTAGTTACATACAAGTGCGAATTATATATGTGCTAATAAATTATATTCAGTACTGATTTAAATTGAATATTTTGATTAATATTGTTTACTATTCGTAAATATTAGTGAACAAAATTATCCTATCCTTTTCCAGTCCTTTTATTATTTTATTTTAACTAATTATTAGCATGCAATTAAAACTATTTTTAATGATGCCAAAGTAGTATAACTTCTCACACGCGTACATAAGTACACGCAACTATTTCTTTTTAATTTTAGAAATTTAAAAATGAATTAATAAATTAGGCAATTTACTATGTAATATTCAGTAATCTATTCGCGCATTAAAAATTATGTCAATAGGTAAATACAGAATTTGAGTTTTCAATTCCTTTTGTAAAAAAGACTTCCAATAAACGAGTACCGTCACCGTCTCCCTCGTCAACTGATTCCTAAGATCGTTAAAGATCAAACAATAGGTCTCAGTATGCCTTCTAATTGGATTCAATCGACTTCCGCTGACATAAAATACTTTAGCAATTATCTTCTAAAATTGTTTCCATCTATAAAGTTCATTCATGTATAAAATCATTTCATCTATAAGAATAAGAAATTAAATTGATTCTACAGGATAAACACATAAAATGGTAATTTTTTTCTTATGAAGTCACTTTAATAACATTCAAAGTAGTTAATAAATTACTATTGTACGATGAAATCTTTAAAAAAATATTTTGGCTAACTTGATAATTTTGTACTAATTTAAAAAAAGAAAGTTAAAAAAAAAATAACACTCCATCTTTTTTCATTTCTATTGCCTATGGCAAACGAGCAAGTAGCATATTAGTAACACCAAGGACACAGCCAGGCCTTTACCTACCGTGAAGAAAGTGCTCTTCTTAAACTTCAATTAAAGAAGGACATGTCATAGCGCTTGCGAAAAACAGCAGCTAGTTTATTCCAGATCTTCCAAGTAGGCAGGAGAAATGTTTGCTGAAAACCTACAATTGAGGACCGTATCCTTTCTAGATGAAATGGATTAACCCTGCTATGATGTTGAGTAGCACGGTGATAAAACGATGACGATGCTACCAAGTCAATCTACACAGGCATACTTTTCAAAATGAAGTTTATGAATCTAAAGTAATTTGTGAATATGTAAGATCAAAATTAGTGCCTATTTCAGTTAAAAAATAAAGCATTTATATTATTTTATTTTGATATTCTAACAAAGTCATATGATTAAGGTTTATGTTTAATTATTCTAAAGCCAAATAGAACTGCTATGATAATGAGATTATTTACAGAGATAAATAGAGAAAAATGAAGACTATTCCCCATTCTTATACGATCTATAATTATAGTAGTGGTAAGACCGAGCTGTTGATAGTTTTCTGTCTACAGCCGCGGGCCGGTCCGTCTGGGGTAATACCACACTCTCGCAGAAGATCGACGTCTGAGTAATGACAATATGCTATTGCGCTTCGTTCGGTGAGCGAGAGAGCCGGAAGCCCAACTGGGGTGGGTTTGGGGTTTGTATTGGTGGGCAGCGGCCTAGCTATACTCTTGGTATTGCAAAGGTCCATGGGTGGCAGTAACACTTACCATCAGGTGTGCTGCTTGCTCGTTTGCCTTCATATACAATAAAAAAGAATCTAATAAATATAGGTCCAGACGTTTTGCGTGGTTTGAGTAGATGGATTTTTTCTGCACTAAGGAAAAAATGCTTGTTTTGCGAGGAACTTTACAAACATACAATTAACGGACGCAATTTATTCCCAAACTTAGAACAACACTTTGTGGATCGCACAAAATATTGTCCTGCGTAGGTATCGAATCCACCGTGGATTCGATACCTACGCAGGACTACTACTGGTGCAAAAGACCGATATTACAAACACTATGCCATCTACATACATACATAGCCCTACGTCTATTTCGCAGAGGGGAAGGCAGAGACTACGGATTGCCACAAACCACGATCCTGGCATACTTCCATCGCTTCATTCACACTCATAACAGTCTTCATGCATGCTCTACGATTACGCATACTCTTAATGAGACATCTTGTCAACACATCTCCAACTTGGTGCAGAAAAGTATGACGTGGTCTTTCCCTTGTATTCGTCCCATTCACGCTTGCTTCATATATTTGCTTCGTCAACCTCTCGTCACTCATTCTTTCTAAATGTCCAAACCACCTCAGCATACTCTTTTTGATCTTTGTCACTACTTGTTCATTCACACCACAGCGCTCTCTTATAACATTATTCCTAATTTTATCTCTCATACTTACATCACACATACTACGAAGAGCTCCCACCTCTACAGCATTTATTCTACTTTCATGTCTTCCCTGCCAAAGCCAACTTTCACTACCATACATGAGAGTAGGTACTAATACTCCCTTATGTACAGCTAAACGTGCGTTTTTGGACACGTTTCTGCTTTTCATAAAGGTGTTTAGTGCACCATTTACTCTATTACCAGCATTTACTCTTCTTTCAACATTATCATCATTTTTACCATCTCTAGTAAACAAAACACCCAAATATAAAAATTCTTTCACCTGTTCCAGTTCCTCACCATTTATAAAAATGTTACATTCCGTCATACATTTATCCTTTTCAAAAACCATAATTTTCGTCATACTTTCATTTACTTTCATACCTTTTCTTTCAAAAGCTTCATGCATAGTAGTTACCATCGCCTGCAAATCTTCAGCCGATGATGCAAGTAATACCTGATCATCAGCATAAAGAAGACATTTGATAAGTAACTCATTCATTCGTAAACCACAATCATTATTATTCAGATCTTTCAAACAGCTATCCATTAAAAGGTTAAACTGCCACGGGGACGCTACACATCCCTGTCTAACACCTTTATCGATATTAAACCATTCCGTGTAGGCTCCGTTTATTCTTACGCACGCCCTGAAATCCTTATAGATGGATTTCAGCGCGTGAATAAGATGGCTGTCCATAACATACATAGACAGTACCGACCACAGTTCATTCCTCCTCACTTTGTCATAAGCTTTCTCCAAATAAATGAATGCACAAAAGATTTTCTGACCTTTAGCCAAAAATGTCTGCGTCATGCATCGTAAGGAGAAGACTTGATCCGTACAACCCATACCTTTTCGAAAACCTGCTTGTGCATCCCATATTTACTTGTCAATTACTTTCATTACTCTTTCACTCAATACTTTCGCATACAGTTTGCCGACTATGCTAAGGAGGCTTATACCTCTGTAATTCCTACAATCTTGCTGCGTACCTTTCCCTTTGTACAAAGGTACAATTACAGTTTTACACCAGTCGTCAGGTACTTGGCTATTAGTACAGCAGAGATCAAAGAGCTGGTATAGCATGTTAGCTATGATATCCTATCCAGCTGCCAGCATCTCAACTGTAATCCTGTCGTATCCTGCAGATTTACCCGCTTTCATACCTTTCAGTGCGTTCATAATTTCCACCATAGTTATACATTCTCCATCCTCAAGATCTCTTTCACTCTGAAATGATAGATCTTGTGGCTCTTCTCTTTCAAATAAGCTTTCAAAATACGCCTTCCATCTCTCTAGTACACATTCTTCTCTATTCACTATCCTTCCATACTTATCCCTGATCGAGGCAAGCTCTGTACTTTGAACTTTACCTCGAGCTGATTTTATGGATTTCCAGAAAATCTTTAAGTGAGATTGGTAATCCTGTGATAATCTTCTATCATACTCGTCGTTTTGATCCTCTTTCTTTTTTCGGACAATTTCTTTCACTTCTCTTTTTCTTCTCTTGTACTCTTATTTGGCTATGTCTATATCATGAATCGTTGCTTTCTCTATTCTTTCACTGGCTCTGATAGCAAGCCAATCTATTCTGGCTTTCTTCTTCTCACAAACTGCACTCTGTACATCTTTATCCCACCATATATTCTTCATCTTATTTACTTTCCTTCTTCTGGTCACGCCACATGTTTCTGTAGCAACATTTACCACATTTTCTTTAAAAGTCTTTCATAATTCTTCCATATCACTAATATTAACCGTATCATACAACTTTTCTGTCAGTTTACTTTTATACTTCTCTCTAACAATCTCATCTTGCAAATTCTCTACTTTTATCCTTTCTAGTACACTTGTCGGGTTATGTATCCAGTTTCGCCACGTTTTTATAAGACCACTTATTCTAGTCATTACTAGAAAGTGGTCTGTATGGATACCAACACCGCGATACACCCTGGTGTCTGGAACTTGGTTTCTGAGTCTTTCGTCTACTATTATAAAATCAATCACTCTTTCTTACATTCTTTACTTCGCGTGTATACATATGGATCTTTTTGTGTTCAAACATAGTGTTTGTAACATAAAGGTTCCATTCCAAGCACACCTCTAGCAGACTTTGACCATTTTCATTCACACTTTCATCACCAAACCTTCCTAAAACGTTTGCCAATCCTTTTCGGCCTAATCCCACCCACCCATTAAAATCACCTAACAAAATCAACCTTTCATTTAACTGGCATAATCTTAAAACATCTCTTAGTTGCTCCCAAAACTTTTCTCTTCCATCCTGCTCACGTTTATTTTTAGTCAAACACGTGTTTACAGTAGCATATACTCCTACAACAAAAATACGGGTCAGATCCACTTTCATTCTTAACCATACTAATCTAGCATTTACACAATCACACTCTTTCACACATTGAGCCATTCGAGAAGAAAGAAGGAGACTAACTCCCTGGCAGGCTCTAGTAGTCATTGGTACCCCGGACCAGTATGCCGTATAAGGTCCATGACTAGTTATCTCACATCCCTTTCGCTTCGTTGCCATCTGCGATGCCATCTGTGCATTCAAAATTCATATCTCATTTGGTTACTTATTTAACAGTGTTTACACTACTTTATTCCATGATTCGCCGAAATCCTGTGAGGGACTACCAGGAATATAGACAACAACACTTTTCTGGAAAATTTACAGCACTAATTCTGGTTATATCAGAGCTACTAAGCGTAGCAATTACGGCACTACCCGGCATTAAGCAAGTTTGTCTGTAATAGTGGACTTAAAAACGGAAATAATAATAAGAAGACACAATTTCAAATATATTTCAACCTTTTTATTTATCATTATTTAACGACTAGTCTATTTTAGCCCAATCGATATGGAATAAATGATATCCGGCATCACATTGGAGTGCCAATAACGGATAATAAAGTCATAGAATGCGATCAGGTGAACATTAGGAGTAATGCGAGCTCGCGCGCTATGAGCCTGCGAATAAAAGCTTTTACAAATATGCACAGCTATAAGAAATAAAAGAAGTATTGTTCAATTAGATATTTGACTTGCGAAATATTAATGACATTTTTTATTATGCACTTAAATTTGAAACCGAATGGGTAATATTATTTAAAAGATATACACAATTAAAGATCTTACGTGATTTTGAAGCCATTAGCCTGTCCTTGTCTAATTTTTAAAATTAATGTGCTTGTAAATGCGACAAACCTAAAATATTTTTTATGTTTTTTTTTCACAAATCGATATAATTTTAATCTATTTTATTTTTACTTGGGTTACATTGAAAGTTTTTTAGAAAAGACTATAATAAAAAATATAAAAATAGCAACTGGAGAAATAAAAAAAAATCAAAGTAGGCAATCTATTTTCAAATATGTAATAAATTATAATGTAATTTTTTTTTATAAATTGGCGGCACTTGTCGTGCTTCGGACTTGATTTGACTAGAGAAAATTTTCGCTTAATATAAATAATATATATATTTATATTAAGTGAAAATCTTTATAATAATTACTGTCTTTCTCAACAGCCGTGTTTTCTATTAGTATATTATAATCAAGTTTCATCCCATACCACTGTTAACGGTTTAAGGAGAATTTAAACGTGGTTGAAGCAACCTAACTGATGATTCGCAAGAACTCCTTCTACAGCGACTACTAATGATAACATGTGCGGCCAATGATTATGTGAAAGTAATGGCATGATATATTTTTTTTTTGGAGTTTACTCATTAAGAATCGATTTTCATATAAGGCGCCCGGTATGAGAAAAATTTGAGGAGTAAAATCTAGTGATCGAATGACCTCGTTACATTTTTGGTGCGCAACCTATTCTGCGCACTTTTCACTTTCTGACGTGAGATAATACTTCACGGAACAGTTTTAAGAAATGTAAATAAAAATATATATATTCTTTTTAGTCAAATGGGTTTTTTTCGCCTGTTTTGATAATCGTACTTAACCTTTAACTATGGACGTGCGGTCTCACAGGCCGCTTGCAGTTTGTGATTCTCATGGCTCCCTCCATCCGCGTTCCCTACGTGTATGCCGGCTTTAGTAGCTTCGGTTTTAGTAGTGAAACGATCGTTGAGAGTGAAGATTACGTCGTCGGCTGAATGTTGCGTGAGTAATTTCGCTTTATATTTTGAGTGCGGTCTGTGAGACCGCGCGTCGACGTTTGTGTTGTAAATTGACACTGATGGTGATTGTGTTTGTTTTAGATTTTGTAATTTAAAATGTCAAAAAAACGATAAAACGACTGCAGGCAAACGAGCATCGAGTGTGTCGACCCATACACCCAGTAAAATATTGCGGTTAGATGATCCTTCCTTTGAAAACGAGTGTCAACGATTGCTTTTAGAATCGGACCAGTGCGACAGCGATGGAGATGTTATTGATTGTTTATTTAGTGAGGCTGACATTGAACAAAATCACTCGAGTGAACAAGATATCATTGAAGAAAATGGTAGTACTACCAGAGCTGACGTAGACGTAAGGAGATCGTATAGTGAAAGTTCAGATGACGAAAATATACCTATAGCACAGTTACGGCCCTTAAAGTATTACTATGGTAAAAATGGATACAAATGGGCTATAGAACCACCTTCTAGAAGAGTTCGCACTCCACAGCATAATATAGTGTTGAACAGATCTATTCCGCACCTGACTGAAGAAGAAAAAGTAAACTTTTTGATGATGAAATGCGAAATGCAAACTGGTCCTAATATGCCATCCCAGGAGCCACAAAGTTAAGAAAATATAATTCCTAAACATAAGACGTGTAAACTATGCCCACCAAAGATAAAACGAAAGACGAACCATACTTATGCAGGCTATAAACAGCCAATATGCCTACAATGCTCTAAGCCGCTATGCTAAGGCTGCCAATAAATATGACCAAGTTCGGCCCTTGTCGAAATTTTTGTGTCTTGTTTTGAAAAGATTATATTAAGTTTTTTGCGTTCTTTGTTCTTTATATTTTATTGTAAAAGAAATTAAACTAAGTGTGAAAGTCATTTTCTTGTGATAATATATCTGTAAAGTGGTCTCAAACTAATAAATCTGAAAAATGCCTTTGATTGTTATACATTTTGTTTAAAATAAATACATTTTACATTGAAATTACATCTTTTATTTACATTTAGTAACTCTTCTATGGAATAAAAACAAAAAAATATACAATTAAATATTGTCTCATCAAAATAGAAACCAGCCCGTAAAAATAGCGGTATGTGAGGCCGCACGTCCATAGTAGTGTAACAAAAACGTAACGTCCACAGTTAAAGGTTAAGGAGTAAACTCCAGTCGTGCGTCGGAGCTGACACACACACACACTTTTTTTTTATTATTTTTTAAGTTCTTTCTGTCTGTACTCATTTACTTTGTGAGTTAAAGCTTTTTTAAAGCTGGCTTAAAAGGTAAATAGAAAACTCGACAGCAGCACTCTTCTGTTAAACTTATAAAACTACACACTACGCTGAAATAAAAAATATAAAAGCAATAATTCAAAAAGTAATGATATTAAATTAATTTTACCCATGTGGTGAGGGACTAAGAATAAAATGATCACCACCCCTTTCTTACCTGTGGATGATTGTAAAGGACAATTAAGGGACGCAGGTAAATTATATTATTGCAACAAAATAAAACTCTAAACTAGTGCGTCAGCCCAGCATGGAATAATAGGTAATTTCTCTGTCACTGTAGAGTAGGCTCGGATTATATACTCTTTTTCCACGAAACCCTGTAAGAAACCATCTCTAGGTAACACATTCCTTTCTTTTCACGTCATACTTCGTATTTAAAACTTTCTTTATAATATTACTTTTTCTATCATCACATGCCAAACGTTCACTCATTATCTTCACCGTCACTGGGGCAACTTTCTCTAAAACAATGATTCCTTATTTTATCTATGCTCCTTATTTCTTTCTCGCTTTATATATATTTATGATAAATATTCCCTCCTTTTCCCTAAAGAACTAAGAGGTGTTGTAGCAGAGACAATATTTCGTTGCGTAAATTTTGTATGTAATCTCAAATAGATTATTGAAAACGGCCGTAAACCTACAAACTCATAGGCCATTATTTACAGTGACGTTGATGAAATTTCAATCCCGGTACAAATCCTCTTATTTCAGAACCAATTTTCAAGGGAAATACACCAGATAAATATATAAGAAATGAACAATATCTATTTTTCAAGGCATTGATATCGATCAGATGGCAGAATCAGGGATTAGTCCGCTACTCAGAGCAGCCCGACTGGGTGAGGACCGCTGAAGTTAAATCGTAGAGTGAGCTCCGATAGCCTACTTATTGGGAGAGAAGGATAATAAAGCGGGTTAAGGAGTCATAAGCCACCTTTTCGTCGCCTCGATGGCTGAATGTGACCAAAGCTCATAAAAAAGAGCAAACGATAGAAGAAATCAATCACAACAGTGAATAGAACAGCAGATAGGGAAAACGAATAACCTCAAGTTATGTAATAGGCATAGCGTCTGATCGCGTTGGAAACTCCTTAGTAAAACATAATAACAGATTATATATTAGTTAAAAACCACTTAACTTTTAACTTTATTACTTAACTTTATTTTATATTGGACGACGCAACATAGGCCGACTAGATGGACTAATAACATCTTAAAAATACCAAAGAACCATTGCACGCAAGTGGAATCGGGTCGTTCTGAATGAAATTATCAATCTCGTGGAGAGGCTTATATTTAACAGAGGATGTTTACGGGCTGATGGTTGGTTGAAATACATAGTTCTTTTTTTTTTTTTGGTAGCCCCCCCGGCTACGGTCGGCGCACTCCTCGCACCACTCCATCCGGGGTGACAGAGGGGCGTAAGCGCGCACACCCGTAACCCACCCATGACGTCGCCTTCGTCGTTGGGCCAACCACCGGAGCAGAGTGACTTGACGTCAGTGGTCGGCCCGACGGAATACCCCTGAGGAGTACCCTCTCCTCGACCGACATCCCCCCCTCGGGTAGGATGTCGGTCTTTCCTCACGCGGCCGGCCTCTCGGCGGGTGACGAACTAATTCCCCGATCCAGTCACCCGCGGCCTTGGCTAGGGCGGCATCAGGCGCAGGTAATCGCGCCTGCGCCGCCCCAGTCGCCGGCGGCGGCTCGCGCCGTCGAGGAGACGCTCCTCGCGTACGCGCTCCGCCACCTCCTTCCGCGAGACTACTGCCTCGCAGAAGGTTGCGACCGCGTCCCAGTTCCTGACGCTGTCGAGCATCGCCCTGGCGATGGTCGGCAGCGTCAGGTCGGCACCGATGATTGCGACGAGTTCACGACGCTGCTCTGCCCAAGCGGCACAAACCTCGAGCGTATGCTGCGCCGTATCTTCGTCGCAATCGCAGTGGTGGCAGGACGGTGTACTCTCCCTCCTGACAACCTTGTGCAGGTATTTGGCGAAGCATCCATGCCCCGTCAAAACCTGCACCAGTCGGAAGGAGAGCACCCCGTGCCGCCGTTCCAACCACTGCATCAGCACCGGCCGGAAGGCCTCTACGGTCCGCACACCGAACCGAGGCCTCTCCAGCCGGACTGCCCAACGGGCAATGACATCTAGGCGGGCGTCAACGCGCCAGGCGGTGAGTTCCCTTAAAGAGACCACACCGCCCTCCGCGCGCACCCTCGACACTCGCCGATACAAATCGGCGAGCATTTCCGCCTCCAGGTCCAACGGGGGACTCCCGGCCAACAGGCACGCTGCCTCCGTCGCCACCGTGCGGTACCCGCGTACAGCCCTGACCACCATGGCCCTCTGTGGTCGCCACAGAAGAGCCCTGAGTCGGACGGTCAGGGACCCCGCCCACACCGGTGCGCCGTACAGGGCCATCGACCGGACGACCCCCGTATACAGCTGTCGGCACGTAGCGCTCGGTCCGCCCACATTCGGCATTAGCCATGAAAGGGCGGACGCCGAAATACATAGTCCTTCAGATTGCATTAATCAATCAGCACATCGATGTCTCCAATTGAGTGTAAATCATTCCATAATAGGGAGATAACCCCATAATTGCTACGATTTGCAGGCTTGGCGATTACAATATGATATACAATAGGATACAGTTGTTATAAGTCTTCTAGGAGAACTTCTGTCCATCCATTTGTGCTCCCTTAGTTTAGGGCTCCCGAGAGGGAGCCCCCATTAAAAAGGGAACGACTTTATGTATTCTTAAGCCGTCTCCACACGGAGATCACGTGAGAACTGTCTTTAATCTTTTCATTCCATGTTAAATAAACCAAAACTGTTTTCGGTCTTTTAATACTTTATAAATATAACGCAACGAAGAGGAGGCAATTATTACGCGAACACTAAATTGCACTTCGCTACCTATTTAAAACTAACTTTAAAAGCAAATATATCGAGTATTTCAGTAGCACAATACCTAAAATATGTTTTTTTTTATCGTCGGTATTGTTGAGATCGAAGGAACCAATCGCGACGGAATCTGGAGCAGCAGATGGCACAAACGAGTAAATACAAGACATACAATATGCATCTCGACTTACAGCATGTTCAGATTGAGGCCACGGCGGTAATAGAAATTTTTAATGAAAAGTAACGGTATAATAAACATAGACTTGCTTCAAAAAATTAGCTTGCAACTGAAAATTAGTGTGAGAAATTGGTTAAATAACCACCTCTCGTAATGCAGATCCATTGGACATTTCACATTAATAATTAATGTAATATGGCTACGTATCATTAATAATTAAACCAGTATGGTATGTCACGTGTAGTAACCAAATTATCATTCATATTTTCATCTTTGTCATCATTTTGCCACGCCATCTATTAGATAATGTTTACACATTATTCTAATTTAATATTTTTTGGTTAGCATTGTACTTTGCGTTAACATAACTTAGTAATCGATTATAAACGGACTTAGTGAAATCAATAAAGGGTAGGACCACGCTGTTGACAGTTTTCTGTCTACAGCCACGGGCCAATCCGTCTGGGGTAGTACCACACTCTCGCAGAAGATCGACTTCTGAGTAATGGTAGGGTGCTATTACGCTTCGTTCGGTGAGCGAGAGAACCGGAAGCCCAAATGGGTGGGGTTGGAGTTAGTATTGGTAGGCAGCGCCCTAGCTATGCCCTTGGAATTGCAGTAGGCGGCAGCAACACTTGCCATCAGCTCTCATTCATCATCATCAACCCTCCTTGGGAACGTAATTGTTGGCCAAACGGCATCAGATGGAGTTGTCCCGTGTCGTTATAAGGCTCTCAGTCGGCTTTCACGACATCCACGAGCAAAGTGAGGGTTGGTAGTATTCGTAGCCGCAACCAGACAGCCTTACGATAAAAATGTTGGGTTAATATTTATCATCAGTAATCATCATAATCATTCAGCCTTTTGTCATCCATTGCTGGATGAAGGCCTCCTTCATATTCAGCCATAGAGTACGGTCGTATGCCACCCGCATACAACGACTCCCAGCAACCTTCACTAAGTCATCGGTTCACCTGGTGGGAGGGCGACCAAAACTACGGTGTTATTTCGTGGCAGCGGCGAGAACCTTTCTTCCCCGACGATTATTCGTTCGTCGAGTGATATGGCCACTTCAGCGTGGTAATTCTTCGTACTATGTCAGCTACACGCATTCTTCTGTGGATTTTCGTTTTACGGATTCTATCTCGAAGAAAATCCCGAGCATATTCCACTCCACAGTGCGCTGGGCGACTTTGAGCTTGATTATGAGGCTTACATTTAGCGACCACGTTTCAAAAATTGTTGATGATCATCTCAGCTCATATATGTCCCACTGTTGGGCTCGAGCCTCCTCCATAATATGAGCGAAATTGACCTACTATACCACGCTGGTCAGACGTATTACTATAGGGTTTTGTTTCGAGTTTTCCTTCTCTTGCATAGATGTTATAAGCGTTTTATACCCTTTAGTCGTCTCTCACGATCACCCACGGGTAAGATAGGAGATGGTGAATTGTATTCTTACTCGGTCACCACGCAGACATTATAGATATTTAAGAAAATATATAAGCAATTCTTGTTATCGTCATTGAGAAAACATTGCAACAATTTTTTGGTATTTGTCTATTAATATATTTGCATAACATTCATAAACTACGTAGCAAATTTTAAAAAAAATGGTATGATTAAAAATATAATCAGCATTTAGAATATTTTTGATGGTGATATTTTGCAGGCCACCGAAGAGAAAGAAGGGTACCGGTGGCCCGCTCGCACGGTGAAGAGAGGTGTTTACAGGGTGGGTACATGGGGATGCGCGCCGCCTCTTTTGTCGCCCCGGATCGATTTGTCGGGTTGTCGGGGCGCGACCACATCCATGGTCCACCCTGCGGGAAAAAAAAAAGGTGAAATATTGCAGCAAAAAAAGCATTAATAATTTAAATAGAAAATAAGCAGCTTAGTGAGACGCGGCCACAACTTTTATGTATATTAGATATTCATACTGTCGTATGCCAAAAGGCATTCGTGAAACCTAACATAAGCCAGTCAATTCGCGCAGAGCTTTCATATCGGCTTTTCACTATAACACAAATATACAAATGGTACCAGTATATCATCATTCATTCACTATTTCAGATCATATACCTATGTCTTCGAAGTAGACTCAAGACTCTCATAAAATGGTAGGGAATTTATCTTGTAAAACATTTTGGTCAGGTGGAAAGATATAGAGATTTATTTCGAGATTTTCACCTCTTGCAGGGATGTTATCTGCTTGCATCTATTAATTTTTAACGGTATTTTACGATTTGGTACTGGTATGGCCACATTGTCGACAGTTCTCTGTCTGCAGCCGTAGGCCTGTCCATCCGGAGTAAGAAACTCTCGCAGAAAATCGACATCTGAAGTGTGTTATATACTTTAATTGGTAAACGAGAGAGCTGGAAACCCAACCTTCTGGGTGGATTATTTATAAGCAACGGCCCAGCTGATTGGTATTGCAAAGATCCATGAGCATTCGCAGTAACAGTTATCATCAAGTATGCTGCTTGCTCGTTGGCCACCATAGGCAACAGTTAAAAAAGATTATCTACGTTAAAGGAAGGGGTGGTGACATATTGTATTCTTACTCCATCAACACACTGAGAGTATATATAAGTTAGTTGGTTAAAATATAAATTTACTTTAGTAAGAATATCAAATTTCCTTATTCACGTTACGGCCTCCATTTCAATTAAGATCAATTATTATTTTCAGCAGCTAAACCAGTTAAACCAAAGATAACTCAAAATTTTCCAACATTGTTATTATAAAAAAGGTACCAATAATTATGCAATATATAAAAGGAACTAATTAATAAAAGGATAAAAACGGATGAACTAAATGAATTGCCGACCAAATTACTTAATATTACGAAAGAGAATATGTCAGAAATAATTTAACTTAATGATTAAAGGTTCTTTCTAGGCCATTTGGTAAAAAAACGCTTAAATCCAAGAATCAATTGATTTTCTTCTGTGATTCGTTAAGCCTTCAGAAATATTAACATAAACCTTATTGGATGTTATAATAAGATCGAAAATGGTATTTAAAGGGATGCTTAATTTTAATAATATTAATAAAACGAGTATTCTTCATTTGGAGCGCAAAGACAAAAGGCAGGCTTCATTGATTATTAACAGTGTTGAGAATTTGCTTCGTCTGTTAGTATCTTTTATGGTTCAATTGTTCAATCAAAGCTTTGTACTTATTTACACACTACTTTGTTTAACAAAGTCAGTCATCTGACGACGGCTCTAATTGTAATGACTGCATAAATCGAGATAACTATTCAATTAACTACTACCTATATCGAATGTCTTGGATTAGAATCAGAAATTATTATTCTGAGTCTGGATGTTATTTATTTCCTTTATTTTGTGCGCATCGCAGGATAATACTTTGTGCGATCCACCAACTGTTGTTCTGAATCTGGGTGTAATTTGTTTGCTTTAACTATATGTTAATTAAGGTCCTCGCAATGCAAGGATTATTTTCTTAAGGCAAGGTGATCTCTTTAAAAAATATGTAAATATCTTTTTCTATGTGATAACAGAGTAGAAATGCAGGCTGTGTGGTAGTGGCTATGAATACTACCAACCCTTACTTTGCTCATGAATGTCGTAAAAGACGACTAAGAGCCTTATAATGACCTGGGCAAACTCCATCTAATGGCGTTTGATCAACAATTACATTCCCAAGGAGGGTTGACGTCTGACAGGCTGTCGGTCATAACTATTGGCAATAACTTTTACAATATGTACTATGAAAGAAGAGTATATATTGTATCGACCTCAAGTAATTGGGATAAGAGTAGGAGAATGATGATGATGATGATGATGATGAACAGAGTAGAAATGCAATCCATGACACTATTATTTACCATATATAGATAATATATATTTATATATATACAAGAACAAGAAAACTCGACATAAAACCTGTCTGACTATCCGGGTATAGGCCAAATTTCCCTCCAATTGTGGAGAAGGTTTGAGCCCAGTGAGACATATATATGATGATATTGATAGTGAAAATTCCCTGTGGTACTTAGTACGGGATATTTTTATTTTAAAAGGAAAATATTAGCGCACAGCTTGCAATATCAATCCCGGATTGAAAATACAAATATCTCGACGTCCATTGTTGAATATAAGCTTACCATATATAATCAACTTCATAACTACATAACTTGGCAGGTGGATATTGAAACAAATGGATAATTTTAAATTAGATTTGTTAGTTTTTTTAACTAGTATATTGTCATAATATGGGTTAAAGTATGAAATTCCCGTTTCGTACTGATAAATTGAAACCATTTTTTTTTAAATTACTGAAATTTAGCGTTTAATATGCTTAATTATTTATATAAACCTGATTACGAGCGAAAAATGATGTCACAAGTGGGATTCGAACCCACACCTATTGCAAATTCGTCCCAATCATGCTGCCACTTACACCACCGTGAACTATTGTAGGACATTCAAACCTCGCTTCGTATTATATTTACGTCTTTAAAGAGCTCTCGCTCTATATCTATATGCTAAATTTCAGTAATTTAAATAACAGGGTTGTATCATCGTTTAATACAATTCTAACTGCAAAGTTTAAAGTATTGAGCCTATACAATGTGTAAACATTGTAAGGTAGATGGCGCACGTCTCCTATATATTGTTATTATATTAGAATTATTTTCTTCTTGTAATGGCAATGAACTTGTATCAAAAATATGAGTCAAAATTTAATTACTCGTACTGTAACGCGTAAATATAAATCACTGTGATAACGAGGACTTGTTAAACATGAAACACTTTAGTCCTCCCGTGACAATGAACTCTGTAAATCACAAATGTGTTAAAAAATAGTTATATATAATTTTTACTCATGTAAACATCAAATATCATTCTGTTTTAATTTTCCCAGGAGAATTTCGCGATTCCCAAAAGAAATCAAGGATGTATGAAGAACAAATCATATTTGTAATCAGTAAGCGCACAAAACTTATAATGCAATGTTTATTTATCCATCTACCGCCATATCAACATGCATTGTTGGATTTAAGCCTACCTAATAATGGTAGGCCCATACTGTTGACTGTTTTCTGCCTACAGCCGCGGGCCGGTCCGTTCAGGATAGTACGACACTCTCGCAGAATATCAACATCTGAGCAGGAGCAATGTGTTACTGTGCTTCGTTCGGTAAACGAGAGTATCGGAAGCCCAATTACCTGGGTGGGTTTGGGATTTTCATTGGTAGGCATTACGATCTATCTGTGCCAGTAGTATTTCAAAGGTCCATGGACGGCAAATACACTTACCATTAGGTATGTTGTTTGCAAGACCACCGAAGACAAAGATCGGTACCGGTGGTCCGCTCGCACGGCGACGAGAGAGGAGTTTTACGGTGGGTCTATGGGGTCCCGCGCCGCCTTTCCGTCGCCCCGGACCGATTTGGCGGGGCGAGACGCATCCATAGTCAACCAATAAAAAAAAAAAAAAAAAGGTATGTTGTTTGCTCGTTTGCCACTAAAAGCAATAAAAAAAAAACATAAAAGGTGACTATGTGATAACTGTCACACTTGTCACTTGATACTCAATCCTCCTAGGATTAGGGATTGTAGTAAATGTTAAGAGATTCCCAGTAGAAAGCTACTCCTCATTTCTCTAGTTACTAATTTTCTTCCCTGTTATTAATACTCTCACATTAAATAAGATGTGATGGCGACTACGATTACTACCCACACTTATATCGCTTATGGATATCGTAAAAGATGATTAAGAGTGTAAAATTGACCTGGGCCAATTCCATGTCATGTCGTCTGATCATCAATTGCATTTCAAGGAAGGTTTCTGTCGTTAGTCAAACAGACGTCAGGTCGTAAAACTATTACGTTTGGAAAATAAGAACTTATTGCATCGACTCCCAAGTAACTGATATTAGAAGGATTAATATTAGGTCAGTCATAATAAGACCTATGAAAGCAAGAAGAGCGTTTGTCTCGCACTTACTTCTCTGCAGTTACGATACCTGAAAGTAATCAAGATACTGCTATCCTTCTACCCGACACAACATCAACCCTCACTATTTTTCGTCACATAAAAAGATCAGAATTTCCAATTCCTGTCATAAAAAGTTACATCAAAATATAAAAATAATAGTACCTATTATAACCATGTTGAAATATCTGCATAGCGATATAGACCCCTATATTATGCACTAGTGTTGTACCACGAGTATATTACGTAGTGCTGTACCCATATCGTAGAGTTTATGGGCCATTCGCTCTAGCATAGTGCCAACACAAGTTATAAGGAAATGTTTGCATAATATAGTATACATAAAAACTGAATAGCAAATAGCTTGATGTGTATATTAGTTTTAGTACGGTTAGAGTTATGAAGTATTAGATTTTAAAAATATTTTTATATAAAAAACGGGGCGATAGTCTCTTAATCGCCACAACAGCCGCCTGCCAGGCGAGTTGTTCATCAAAGTGAGATTTTATACGTTGCTAAGGAGAGAGTTAATACCCATAAAGGTCATAGGGAGCCGTTAGTATTCCACTGCTTCATAACTGTTCTGAGTACTAGGCCTACGTCTACGACGGGCTAATGGATGAGAGGAAGTTTATTCTCTAAAAAAGCACTTCAGCGTCTGTACTCACACAATCGTATATGTATTTATATATAATTTTTCTATATTTATGTATGCGATTGATTTCCTAAGCGATGAAACCGATTTAGATGATTTTTTTACGTATCCGTAAAAAAATTCGTAACGACGACGTAAGAGAGCGAGTAGGTATGAAAGAGAGTATTGGTGTAAAGATGCGAAAGGGAATGCTCCGATGGTTCGGACATGTGGAAAGAATGCTGAACGAACGTCTGGTTAAGAAGATATATAATGCGGAAGCATGTAGGTACCGGGGGAGACCGAGACTAACCTACCTAGACCAGATCGGTCATGTACTGAAGGAAGGTGGAGTCAGGAGTCTCCGAAACCGGCGAGTGTTTTTTTTTTTTTTATTTATTTTTTTATTGCTTATGGTGGCAAACGAGCAGACAGCACACCTGACGGTAAGTGTCACTGCCGCCCATGGACCTTTGCCAATGGTATAGCTAGGCCGCTGCCAACCAATACAAACCCCGAACCCACCCCAGTTGGACTGCCGGCTCTCTCGCTCACCAAACGAAGCGCAATAGCACATTGACATTACTCAGACGTCGATCTTCTGCGAGAGTGTGGTACTACCCCGAACGGAACGGCCCGCGGCTGTAGACAGAAAACTGTCCACAGCCACAAGAGTGTGTATGAAGAGAATTATGAATGTTGAGGAAGCGAGTGAAGTATGCAAAGATAGAGTTCTCTGGCACTCTGTTCTCTCTGCCTACCCTGCAAGGGATATGGCGTGATGATATGTATGTATGTGTATAACCACAAAAAGATTTCCATTTTTATATTCAGCCCATGGTCCCACTATTTGTGATTAAGCATGAATCTTCTACCACAAGAGCAGTAAAAATGTTCCATTAGCTCCTAATAGGCCAGATAAATTGAAAGTTTTGTATCAAGTTTTCTTTCTCGTTAATACGTACTTAATAAGAATGTAATAAATATGTAACCAAAATATTAATATTAAAATAAAGCTCTTACATGTCGTCAGCGCATTGCATTGTCACACTGTTCCAACATAAATAGCGATGTGAAATGTGGTTCGTAGCGCTGCGTATCGTACGTCCGTAGCACGCGTCACCCACCGCTACGAGGCTACGATGCTACGCCGTAGCGCAACTTCATTTATCATTTGCAGGTAAATTACTAAAATACAAAATAAATACATACCTTATTCATATATAAATACATATATACAAATTCAAATATTAGTCTATGACCTGGGTTCCTTACCTGGGTGTAATTACCCCCGCGGGGGTAATACTTATATTTCGCGGGGTAAGAATGAGCTGGTTAGCTGATTTAGAATAAAAATATCTCAATATTTCATGTGCAATTGTTTTTATGTTTTATAAAGTCTACGTATTTGTATTAACACGTATTATTTGAGGTCATCGTTGAGAGGAGGGGTAAAATCAGTGATCCTAGTTAGGTCATAAAGGTAACGGGCCTAAAAAGATTAGGAGTCACTGGTCTATTAACATCTGTTATTGAACAGAAAGCTTCTCAAGAACAAATTAAGCCATAATCACCAAACTGATTAGGAGCCACTGGTTTTTGAACAGAAAGCAAGACAAGAACAAATAAAACCATAATCACGACGCTTGTTTAGCTGTCACAATTACTATTATACATTTCTTATAAAATAATTTATTAGCTAATCAGCTAGTCGTAAATAACTCTCATTTTTATGAAAAAATCGAACATATTATTTAAAAACATTTCCAAACATGCTTGGAAATTGGAGCATTATTTTGACAACCTTCTTCGAGATAAATCGAAATTGCTGTACTGACCAAATACATGCGAGCAGCGGCCGGCAAATAATGTATGAAAATCCATATCTATTTTGTTTTAGCGGCCAAATAAATATACATGTAAATTCATATCTATCGTGTATTTTAAAAACGGAACGATTTGTTACTCTAAAACATGGCAACCAAATAGGCAACTTATCAGAGTATTATTTAAATTTCGAACTGACTTGAAAAAGAAACCTGTTTGATAATGAAAAAAAAAACTAATGAACCCTTTAAGCACGTGAAAAATGTTGTTCGTTGTTCGTCATGTATACAGTTCTACTTAGTACTACTTAGTTTTAATTTCCGCCCGTTATTTGAGAAAAGTACTATTACGATACGTTTTATTTAGCGAGAAGTGTCATATTTGATATTAATCTTAACATAGAGAATATGTATAGAAATAAAAATTGCATTGTAAAAACAATATAACATTTATTGATTTCTTATGTTTACGCGAGTATTACATATTTGAAATAAAACTAGTTTTACGGATTCTATCGCGTTTGTATTTGATTTTTAATTTCTCGATGTTTCGAACACTTTATAGTGATCATGGTCCCGGGAAGACAGTCCTCCATAAAAGTAGTTTTATTTCAAATAACATTTAATTTCATATTGAGTTATAATCAATTTCAACAATTAGAGGGAGAAAGCAATACAAAGTATATGACGTCAACGTCGCAATTTCTATACTTAGCAGCGTCTGCCATAAACATATATCATTTTGTTAGAAAAGGATAAAATACGTCTATTCTAATAGTTTCAGAAGATTATTTATTTTTTATTATTTGTTTTTTTAAATAATTTCATCATTCTCTTATTCTTATCCACATTATTTCTGATCGACGCTATATGTACTCGTGTACGAGTTAATACTATTGCTTACTACGAGTTAATACATAAAACTATTGCCAATAACTCTTACAGTATATATACTGCAAGAATTATTGCCAATTACTCTTGTAGTATTGTATACTGCAAAAGTTATTGCCAATTACTCTTGCAGTATGTTTAATCGTATACTGCAAGAGTTATTAGCAATAGTTTTATGACCGGCCGCCTGCATGACGTCAATCCTCCTTGGGAATGCAATTGTTGACCAAACGGCATCAGATGGAACTCCATCTGAACCAACTGGTTCAGGTCGATATAAAGCTCTTAGTCGTCTTTTACGACATCCACAAACAAAGGTTGGTAGTATTCTTAGCGACTATCAAATAGAAGCGTTATACAATATTTTTAAATAGTATTGCAATTTTTTTATTTCATTATTTAAATAAGATTTTATTTTATTTTATTTTTTTAACGTTAATAAAGTATTTATAGAAAAATAGAATAAGGAATAAAAAACAAAATGCGGAATCAGGCATCGGAAAATTCCTGCGCATGACTGTTCGCCGAAAATGTCCACTTTGAATGGCAATGCTAACCTTTTATGGAAAATATAGGCCAGCTCTCAGATCACGTGAAGCAGTGATTAATCTTTTTGCATTCAGACCTCAAGGCCCAAGCGTTTCAACTCCAAACGGCTAAAAAATATAATTTCCAACAAGATTACTGTACTTTCGCTGCTTGAGGTTCTCTGCAGACCCGGCAGCAGCGCCAGCGCAAACTGACATGCTCGGAAGATGTGATGGCGCAAGGGTGTCAACGCAGTTAGCATCTCACATCAAAGGCCTACCCATCCTCCAGGGCAGTAAAGATATGCGGTCTGGTCTCTTACCATCATCGCGCACCAAATTTACCTGCTTTACTATGCTAATCAGAGTGATTGATATAGGGTTTTAAATCCAGAATTACTTCTCTTGTATAACAATGTGCGGTAGCGGCTACGAATACTACCAACTCTTACTTTACTTGTGAATGTCGTAAAAGATGACTAAGAGCCTTATAACGACCTGGGCCAACTCCATCTGATGCCATTTAATCAACAATCACATTCCCAAGGAGGGTTGACGTCTGGCAGGCGGCCGGTCATAAAACTATTGCCAATAACTTTTATAATATATACTATTAATTGGGACCAAGTAATTGGGATAAGAGTAGGAGAATGATGATGTATAATAATTTATGCATATTACCATATATGCCTTATTAATTTTTTACCACACCTACAGACAAGATATAAGGTAGTGAATTATAATCCTACTCTTTCGCCATAACTTAAAATATTAATAATAATATAATATTTTGATTTTTTTTTATTGCTTATGGTAGCAAACGAGCAAGCAGCACACCTGGTGCTAAGTGTCACTGCCGCCCATGAACCTTTGCAATACCAAGGGTATAGCTTGGGCCGCTGCCTACCAATAAAATCCTCAAACCCACCCAGTTGGGCTTCCGGCTCTCTCGCTCACCGAACGAAGCACAATAACACATTGCCATTACTCAGACGTCCATCTTCTGCTAGAGTGTGGTACTACCCCGGACACACAGGCGTGGTCCTACCACTATTAAATTGATTGATGTATGAAATATTCAATTTTTTTATTGCTTATAGTGTCAAAGGATAACTATGTTGTTGTTAATGATGATATTAAGTGTTACTGCCGCTAATAGGTTCCTGTCTTCCCAGGGATACCACTGCCTCCGGTGGCCCGCTCGCACGGCGAAGAAGAGGTGCTTGCAGGGTGGTCAATGGGGTTGCGCGCCGCCTCTTCCGTCACCCCGGACCGACTTGGCGGGGTGCGACGTCCATGGCCCACAGCAAAAAAAAAAAAAAAAAAAAAAAAAAAAAGGGATACCACTGCCTACCAAATCTCATGCAAAAGTTTAAGTTTCTAGTTAGATTTTTCTCCTTCACTCACTAAACGAAGGGCAACAGCAAAAACCAGTTACAGAAATAACTGCATACTCTGTATACATACGAACGTTATTACAACAGCTATTTATATAGTTATTAGTTAGATATTTAAACATCACTTTATGAACAATCTGACAGTTGAGATGAAAATTACAGCCAACATTACAAAGTTGTGTGAACAGCCTACAACGCCCATCGGTTCACAATTAAGGGGCATTTGTTTTAGTTAATACTAGATTACATTACAATATAGTTCGCTAGATACTTTCGGTTAAAACGCCACCAGTGTTACACTGATCTTGATTAAACGCCTGTTTGTAATGGCGCACAAGTTCTTGAGGGTGAACAAATCTTATTTATTTCAATTCAATTTGATTTATGATTAAGACTGATTTATTACTATGTTTTTCTCGTCTTTTATTGAATTTTTGTTTAGGATTTTTTTACACGTGAAACGCCTACGGGTTTATTTATAGTTCCACGTGTTTTTAACCGACTTCTAAAAGGTTCTCAATTCGATTGGTATTTTTTTTTTAATTATGTGCACCGATTACATTGAGATTTATAATCCGATTTACGCGATTTTTCTTTAGTTTAATGTGGAATAGCTGCCATTTGCTCCTATAAAAATTTAACGTAGTTTGGTCTAGTAGTTAGTTTTATTTTATTAACCATTCTTTACTTATGGTGTCTAAAGCGCCTATGTGAAACTACATAACAAGATGTTGCGACAAGTGGGATTCGCCCCGCTACAAATTATAATGCCATATCATGTACTTTTTATATAACCTTCATTAAATTCATTAAACTTAATGCAATAGAGTATAGTTTACGTAGGCCCACCTATAGCTACTTAAAAAAATAATACTAAGTATTTAATATACATATGACAATAAATAGTAAATAAATATAACAGTTACTTGATGTAATCTAGAAAAGTCCTACTGTAGTTTATTCTAGAAAAGTTCTATTACAGACACTTAAAAGTAAAAATTTTAAAAACAACTACGTTTAAAAGAACCGACTTCAGAAACTAAAAAAAAAAAAATTGTTTAAAGTAACTTAATATATATATTTAAAGGTTTGAAGTAGGTTTTTCGTTCTGTCAGCTAGGCTGTTTATCATATATCTGGATAAATGTCTCCAAAGGTTGAACGATATGAATGTGGCAGTCCAGATGGGCGACTCAGTGGTCACTGCTCTGCTATATGCAGATAATGCCGTCCTGCTGGCAAAGTCAGCGACTGACCTGCAGACCCTAGTCGACACAATGACAGAAGATTGTAAGAAAAGGGGTCTACGCGTGAATGTGAACAAAACCAAAATAATGGTCTTTGAAAGAGATGAAGCCAGAACAGATGTAAGAGTAACAATAGGTAATGATGTACTGGAGCAAGTGGATGAATTTGTATATCTTGAATGTGGATTTAGCCGAGATGGAAAGTACACCACTGATATAGAGCGAAGAGTGAATGCGGGAAATAGAGAGAACGGAGCGTTGGGACAACTTCTCGGTAGCCACCACCTCAGCCAGAAGGCACGTGTAGCAATACATAATCCAGTGCTTGTCCCAATATTACTGTAAGGAAGCGAAAGTTGGGTATGCAGAAAAGAGTATGAAAGTAAAATTAATGCGGTCGAAATGCGATCTCTACGGAAAATCTGTGGAGTTAGGCTGATCGATCGCATTCGTAACGACGACGTAAGAAAGCGAGTAGGTATGAAAGAGAGTATCGGTGTAAAGATGCGAAAGGGAATGCTCCGATGGTTCGGACACGTGGAAAGAATGCCGAACGAACGCCTGGTTAAGAAGATATACAATGCGAAAGTGGAAGGATGTAGGTACCGGGGGAGCCGGAGACTAACCTACCTAGACCAGATCGGTCATGTACTGAAGGAAGGCGGAGTCAAGAGTCTCCGAAACCGGCGAGCGTGTATGAAGAGAATTATGAATGTTGAGGAAGCGAGTGAAGTATGCAAGGATAGAGTTCTCTGGCACTCTGTTCTCTCTGCCTACCCTGCAAGGTACATGGCGTGATGGTATGTATGTATGTATGTAAGTAGGCTTTTTTAAACGTAGTTTTTTTTATGCTAAATAATTTTATTTATTTTTTAATTTATTTAAAGAAGTCACTCTATATAAAGAAATGAAATGTTGCTAGGTGCTTTACAAACATAAAATTAAAATCATAAATCATACCCAGATCATCATTCTCCTGCTCTTTGTTCAAATTATGTATCGTTGATACATATGCACTCCACTTCCATCGCAGATATAGCAAAAGTCATTGGCAATAGCTTAATGACAGACCCTCTGCCTGACGTCAACCCATCTTCTGAATGTAATTGTTGACCAAACGGCATCAAGTGGAGTTATCGCAGTTGTGTATTAAGTTCTTAGTCGTCGTTTACGATAAGCACAAATAAAATAACGGTTGGTATTATTTGTAGCCGCTACATTACAGGCTTACAGCAAACAAATCTTAGCCTGATATACAACATTTGTGGACAACGCAAAGTATTATCCTACGTGGTAATCGAAGTGGCGACGCTCGGCATTATAGTATAGTAACATAGTCTACTATACCATTTTTGCTCTCGGAGTAGGGTAGACACACATACATATCATCACGCCATATCCCTTGCAGGGTAGGCAGAGAGGACAGAGTGCCAGAGAACTCTATTCTTGCATACTTCACTCGCTTCTTCAACATTCATAATTCTCTTCATACACGCTCGCCGATTTGGGAGACTCTTGACTCCACCTTCTTTCAGTATGTGACCAATCTGGTCTAGGTATGTGAGTCTCGATCTCCCCCGGTACCTACATCCTTCCACTTTCGCATTGTATATCTTCTTAACCAGACGTTCGTTCGGCATTCTTTCCACATGTCCGAACCATCGGAGCATTCCCTTTCGCATCTTTACACCAATACTCTCTTTCATACCTACTCGCTCTCTTACGTCGTCGGCCCTAACACTATTAAATTTTAATTTCTCTTAAATAAATATTATAAGCTTAATTATATTATTATTTACATGATATGGAGACTGATAACCATCAATATTGATGTATTAAATTATAGACCATTAACAAGCTAAAGATCTCAAGTTACTCGCTTTCAACTAATTAAAAGGGCACACATTTAACCTTTAAAATAATATATAACCTATATAACCTTTATAATATGAAATGTTTATATAATTATAACGTATTAATTTACATAAATAATTAAGACTTCGTATCGACTTGTATCACCCACCGCTGGACTTAAACCTCGTACAAAATACATACATACATACATATCATCACGCCATATCCCTTGCAGGGTAGGCAGAGAGAACAGAGTGCCAGAGGACTCTATCTCTGCATACTTCACTCGCTTCCTCAACATTCATAATTTTCTTCATACACGCTCGCCGGTTTCGGAGACTCTTGACTCCACCTTCCTTCAGTACATGTACTGACCGATCTGGTCTAGGTAGGTTAGTCTCGGTCTCCCTCGGTACCTACATCCTTCCACTTTCGCATTGTATATCTTCTTAACCAGGCGTTCGTTCGGCATTCTTTCCACATGTCCGAACCATCGGAGCATTCCCTTTCGCATCTTTACACCAATACTCTCTTTTATACCTACTCGCTCTCTTACGTCGTCGTTACGAATGCGGTCGGTCAGCCTAACTCCACAGATTTTCCGCAGAGATCGCATTTCGACCGCATTAATTTTACTATCATACTCTTTTCTGCATACTCAACTCTCGCTTCCATACAGTAATGTTGGGACAAGCACTGCATTATACATTGCTACACGTGCCTTCTGGCTGAGGTGGTGGCTGCCGAGAAGTTGCCCCAACGCTCCGTTCACTCTAATCGATGAGAAATGGTCTTACCATGCAAATCAAGCGGGTCGATATGATTTTTGTTTAGAATTTTCTTGGTATTACTATAAATTTTATCTGCTTGCTTCTCTTAGTGATTTTTTACAATCAATCATAGGAAAGGAATGATACTTTGTGGGACCCCCTATTATTTCAAATATGAAACAGTGATGGCTGCTCTAGTAAATAAGTCCTTATCAAGTTCCTCTAGTCTATGACGCCGCGCGTCGTTTCTTCAGGTCCCGGACGGATCGAACGGGGTGTGCAATAAAATCATCAAACAATAATCAAAAAAATCTTTATCACAACATCCCATAAATTGAGCATTTTTGTGGTACACTTTACTGAAAAATGATCACGCCTATAGATTTGTGCTTTAACATAATACTTTCACTTCGTACCTAGATGTGTTATCTATTAAAAAAAAAGTATAACTTTATAACCATTTGAAAAAATAACACTAACAATTTTGTTTTCATTATATAAATAAAACATCCTAAAGTGACATCCCTAAACATCAAATCCATATTATTGATAGTTTGTACACAAAATGTGTATAGAAATACAACGAGACATTAACCTACTATCTGTTATCTTTACTAAGCCACTAACAATTCGGATACGCAGCGGATATTAGTTCTGTATCACAGATAATCAGGGTTATGACATATCAAATGCCAACTGCTTTTATGTCTGAATATTGTTGCGTATATTCGAGGCGGATATTTACGGATTGAATATTAAAATATTTGAAATATATTTCTAACGATATTAGTATAGCCATCTTACCATATCAATAATCTTAATATAGACAGTTTTATAAATTAGTTATTTCAGCAGCTTCGCTTTGTATTTATCATTTTCGTCGTCATCATCATTCTCATGCTCTTATCTGAATTACTTCTGGTCGACGCGACGTATTCTCTTTTTATATTGAGCATATTTATATAGTTCATGATCAGCCGCACGATAGTAAACTTCTTTGGGCATTCGCACAGAAGATTTGTAATTTTGATTTTGAAATTCTAGATTTTTTTGTCAGGCTATGGTTTGGACATACGCCATCCGTTTCGATGAAAAGACAGCGCGTGGCCCCATTTTTTTTATGCATCGGGTCTGGTACACCTAGCTAAATCCGTCCGGGAAGACAGATGAAGCAGCGTGCGACTTTATAGACCCGCTTCGCAATATTTCTCTCCTCGCCGTGTGAGTGAGCCACCGGAACCCGGTCTATCTCGTCGGTGGCTCACCCGGTGGTCTACCCTCGCGGGTGTCCTCTCTGGAGTCGAAACCCGAACAGCTCGGTAAAAGTCTCGCCATCCGGGCGTCGTCCTCACGCGGTGGATTGTATTAATAGTGTTACGACCACACTATTAACAGTTTTGTCTAAAACCGTAGACAAATTTGTCCGGGGTAATACCACACTCCCGGTTAAAATCGACGTCTGAGTAGTAGCAATTTTCCGTTACTCTTCGTTCGCTGAGCGAGAGAGACGGCAGCCCATATTTTTTTTTTATTGGTAGGCAGCGGCCTAACTTTATTTATGGTATTCCAAAAGTATATCACAGTAGTAACACTTACCGTTAGGTATTCTGCTTGCTCTTTTGCCACCATAAGCTATAAAAAAGAATCGTTTTGGTATTTATATAACCGTCATACAATTTATTTCTTTGCGGATATAAATATTCGGATACAGGTCCTCACTAATAGTTCCCATCACTATTATTTAACACAAAACAAAGCGTACAGTACTCTCGATATTGGTAAATTAATATTTTCATAGGGATCGTTTTGTTTAACGTATATTTTCTATGCGACCCGCAATTGGAATATTATATTGTTCCTGTATTTAATTGTTATGAATGCCTTGACTCTACAAGATCTAACATAAAAACTAATGCGACTATACAGTGGTTTAGATATTTACCTTTATTATTACCGTACCAGTGGTCGTGAGTTCGATACCCGCGCAGGAAAATACTTTGTGCGATCAATTTTTTGTTCCGAGTCTGGGTATAATTTGTAATCGTTAATAATGTTTGTAAAGTCCTCCAAGATACAAAGATTTTTTACTGAATGCCGGAAAAATAGTTTTGTGTAAACATCAGAAGTCATTATTCTATACCAACTGTCTGACCAGTGTGGCATGGTCAGTCAATTTCCCTCCTAGTGTGGAGGAGGCTGAAGCCCAGTAGTGGGATTTATATAAGTTAAGATGATAATGAAATTGCGCTATAGTTTTATAGACAACAACTGGACCAATGAAAAGAACAAATTTGGGAATTTATTAAATTTACCAAAGTAATTTTACATATTACCTTCAGGCAAAGTAAATCAAAGTAACATGCCCAAAGTTAAACTATTATCCCAAGGGAACACATAACCTAGATTATATAAAGTATTCCATGTTTTAATCCAGGCAAGGATCTATCTATGTGCCAGTTTTCATCCAAATCTCTTTTGCGGTTTACGCGTAATTGAATGGAAAATAAGCAATAATTTTCACAAACTTTGACATTTATAATATTAGTAGAAATTAAGATGAACTGAATTGAATTTTTTTGCTCAAAGACTAAAAGCTGACTTTTCCTCAATTTTCGAATCATTCAATAGGTATATTAAAAATATTATTCAGTAGACCCCTAGTCTCAGACAATATTTTTGATAAAACTCATAACAAAAATATTCAAATCACCTTAATTGAAAAATATATGTATATTGGCAAAACGAGAATGCAATGGGCTGACTGCACAGATGATGTAGTGGTTAAGATACCGCCCTTCCATGCCAGTGTCGTGAGTTCGAATCCCACGAAAGACAATAATTTGTGCTGTGTTGTTCTGGGTCTGGGTGTAATTTGTCTGAATTAATTGCATGTTTGTAAAGTCCACCGTAATAGATACAAGGATTATTTCCTTCGTGCAGTCGTGTCTAAAATTTTTTTGTTTTCCGTTACTATAAATTCTAGTTTAATTTTTGTTAAACCTATACACGGTATTTTAATTCTTAAAATGAATATTTAAATTGAATTTCCTATAATATTCGAATTCTATGTGTCGTTATCATTTTTCTTTTGCAAATCAGTTTTCATTGTCTATTTTTTGTCCCAACATGTGTAACTTTATTTATAGCTTGCAATATTAAAACAATTGTATTTCAATCGTAAATTTTTACCGCAGTATTTGTCCACGATATTATCGAATACAATTTTAGTATCTGAACAAACTAGTGTCTTAAAACATAGAATATGAAAAACAAATAAATCTTTGGACACATCAAGCAAATTATTTGCGTAACAACTATATGCCTATTACGAATAGGTTATCGTCGTGGCAGATGCTATAATGTTATTAGGCCGAAGTATTGCAAAAGCATCCGTGTGGTAACGGAATAAGAATACAATTCGCCATCCTATCTTACCCGTGAATAAGAGACGACTAAGGGATATAAAACGCATATAACATATATGCAAGAGAAGGAAAACTCGAAATAAAACTATATACCAACACGTCCGACCAGCGTGGTATAGTAGGTTAATTTCCGTCCCACTATGGAGGAGGCCCGAGCCAAACAGTGGGACATCATATATGGGCTGTGATGATGATGATGATGAATGCAAAAGCGACATACATAAGACGGTGACAAGTTTTTTTTTCTTGGTGTGTATGGCTTGGTTACTAAGACCTTTAAGCCAAAACTTGGTTTATAAATTATTAACTTCATTTATTCAACGTCCATCAGTAAGTCAAATCGTCAACTTCAACAGTGCCATGGCCACACCGTGAAAAGTATCTTTTGGAAATTTTGGTGGAAAAACGAAAACGTATGTAAGGCACTGTTATATCATATTCACTACACTACACAATAACACGTTTATTTTTCCATTTGCCATCAATCTATCATCAGCAAACTAAGTCACTGTAAGATCAAGAGCAGACAAAACAGACAACATGTTCCAACATGGCATAGATGAAAGAATATTATCTTGGTATAACTACGCAAAATCAAAATATAATATACAAAATGTTATCCAAATGTGAACGAACCCTAATTTCCGAATTGCGTCCTCACCGGGTGTCAATAGTCAACGAGGGAGCAATATCGCCGCGACATTCGCAGGCTAATATCGACGAGGCGTAGGGTTGTCACGACTAATATGACATACTAACTTATGTACTTACCTACTGTATATGAAATGGCAAATTAAGTGTAATGACTCATGTATTTCTCGTCAGTTATTTCATGAACTTCCTCGGTAGAAATAAATAAACACAATATTTATTTATTCGTAAAAAGTAAGGGAAACTATTTTTAAGGATTTTAAACGTGTTTGTATTTGTATTTTATTTTTTCGACGTTCCAATTTGTCAGTGTTTATGATCATGGAAAAACTAAGGTGTTTCACATTCAAGTCATCTTTCATCATCATCATCGCAGCCCATAAATGTCCCACTGTTCGGGCTCAGGCCTCCTCCGTAATGTTAGGAAAATTAACCTACTGTACCGCGCTGGTCACACGTGTTGGTATAGTTTCCAGTTTTCCATCTCTTTGCATTGATGTTATATGCGTTTTATATCTCTTAGTCGTCTCGTACGATACCGATTACCCACGGGTAAGATATGGGGTGGTGAATTATATTCTTACTCCGTCACCACACGGAAAATACTAATGAATAAATAGTTTGTGGGAATGAGTTTCACTAATATCTAATTATCTCAACCTACGTGCGTTCTACATGTGAAAAGAATTAACATAATACACTAAGTTTAAGCTAAAGAGAAGGAAAACTCGAAATAAAACCCTATACCAACACGTCCGACCAGCGTGCTATATTAGGTCAATTTCCCTCCCACTATGGAGGAGGCTTGAGCCCAAAAGTAGGACATATATAAGCGGGGATGAACACTAAGTTTGTCAAACCGATTGGCATAGAATTTAATATCGAACTATCCCACAAAGTTTTGACAATAATTTTGTGACCAATCGCCCTCTTAACGTCAACTTTTCTTGGGAATATAATTGTTGACCAGACGGCGTCAGATGAAGTTAGCCCAGGTCGATATACAGCTTATAGTCATGGTAGAATGGTAGAAAAAAAGTAGAAATAGCTGTGTGGTAGCCGCTTCGAATACTACCAACCCTTACTTTGCTCGTGGATGTCGTAAAAGACGACTAAGTGCCTTATAACGATCTAGTACAGCTCCATTTGATGCCGTTTGGTCAACAATTACATTCCCAAGGAGGGTTGACGTCTGGCAGGCAGCCGGTCATAAAACTATTGACAATAACTTCTACAATATGTACTATGAAAGAAGAGTACATATTGTACCGACCCCAAGTAATTGGGATAAGAGTAGAAGTAGTCATGGTAGAAAGGAGTGACCATACAGGGCCATAAAACAGACACAATTTACACCCAATAAATGTGGAACGTACAAAAAATATAAGTGAATTAAATCCATGACGTTAAACAAGAGAATTATTACAAGATTACTGCGCTATGTATTTTATTAAAAATAGTAATACTTCTATTCAATAAATAAACCATTAACATACTTTACGAAATGCTGACAAACCCACGCCATTCGCGATGTTCAGATTAGTAGGGGCTTTAACGAACATCAAAGCGGATGAAATGGCGAGAAATCCCGTTGGAAATAAATTTACTTTTCTATTACCGCAGATCTGTGTAATCTTTGCAAATTATACCTAACAAATTTACACTTGTAAGAAAAAAAAAGAGGAAATTTCGTTTTAATTTAAGATAAAAAAAATCTATAGGCATATTTAGTTTAATTACTTCCGTGTACCTTGGGCTTTCATTACTGGAATTTTAATATTAATAACTTTAATATTATTAATTCTAAATTTATCCTTATGGTAACCGTGAAGTGAGAATAAAATGTATCACCACTTCTTCATTTTTAACCAACTTCAAAAAGGAGGACGACTTCAAATCGTGTCAGTGGATTTTAAGCACACATCATAATTATAATTTTTATAAAAAATAGTAGGTATTCGAATTAGACAAGAAATGTGATATTGTAAGTTCGTAAATAAATATTATAATTTGTAAATACATATATACATAATATATTGATTGATAAGAACATTATTATGGTATAGTTCCATGTAGAATGTCTTTTATTTTTTGTTTTTTTAGTGGTTACGTACTTACTTAAGTAGGGTTTTTTGGTGGATATTGTTTTGAAGTCGGTTTATATTTTTTTTAAAGTTTAATCTACTCTAATACCTAATGTAGGTATATAATAATGATTTCTGATATTAAAGCGAGTATTACATATATAAAAAATAAAACTATTTTTACGAATTCTATCGCGTTTGTATTTAATTTTTAATTTCCCGATGTTTCGAACACTCTATAGCGTTCATGGTCACGGGGGGATTGTTTTATTTCAGTTTTAATTAAGCCCAATGTATATTTTTACCACATATATTATTTCATAACTGTTAAAGTTTTTGTTATTATTCTCATTTTATTGCCGATGTTAAAAGTATAAAAAAATAATAGAAAATTGTAATTGACTGTAATATTAGTTTTATCTAAGAATCACTCATGTAAGAGTTGTAGATTTTGTTATTAAACTTCCTGGCCCTCCGGTTTCGAGAGAAAAGGGAAGCTTAACTATATTCTGTACCGACCTGTCTGAATATGTCTATACATCTAGCCTGTGTATACCTCGCGTGGCGATAAGAATACAATTGTCGCCAGCAATTACTTGTCAAAATCGTGTAAATTCAACTAAGAAGGAGATAAGGTAGCAGTGCTATCCTCTACCTAAAACGATTACGCCAATAACTCATTTCAGCGCATACATCTCCCACTATTGGGCTCCAGCCTCCTCTAAACGGAAAGGAAATTAACACACTATACTACGCTTGTCAAACATATAGGTATAGGGTTTTGTTTCGAGTTTCCTTCTCTTGCATAGATATTATATGCGTTTTACATCCGTTATCTCGACCACCCACGGGTAAGATAGGGTGTGGTGAATTGTATTCTTACTCAGTTTTCATTTTCTATTTTTCTTTCCAACATGTGTATCTTTACACATGTTGGATGTATAAAGATACACATGTTGGCAACATGTGTATCTTTATTTCGTAATACTTTATACGGCAAACTATATTCTAAGTAGTCGTTATACTACTTAGAATATAGCCGAGAAGCTATTTATCTTTTCAGCTCTTAAACAACCCAGTGTTTCACACGAAGTTCCTTTACAAGTGACTTGACCAATCAAACCACGCTGGTCAGGCGGGTTGGCATAGGCTTTTATTTAGTATATTTTGCACTAATTATCGTGAAAGTATAAAAACAAAGAATACTTGTAAATTAATATTATCAATTTTCAGACGTTTGCAATCTCCATATAGAATTTCTTAAAGGGTTGTTGTCTTTCTCATTTATTAAATATCATCAATTATACCGCTTATATTCATATTTAATATGCTATTTGGAAAGTTATTTTCATCTCTAATGACGGCAATAAATTAACATTTAAAATTTTAAAGCTAATATAATATCTTGTGATGTTTACGCGAGTATACACATATAAAATAAATCTATTTTTATCGGAGGACTTATCGGTATTCATGGTTCTCTCGCGGAAAGCGGCGGCAAGAGTTTGGGTATGGTATGTACTCGGATCTTTCACGAGGAGTGTTACACTTGGTACCACCATCACAGTTTTACCACCATACTACTCCGTAGCGTGGCAGAATTCATACATAACACCTGAAAACATTATGATCTTCGACTTTTTTACATTTTTAAAGATCATTTCTGTCACGTGTGTGCGGGATCTAGAAGGAACTACCCGATGCTGTGTTGCCCGTGCACTATGATATGACTTTCTTTAGACGAGGTTTAAGAAAAGCACTTTTTTCATGATAGGCAGCAATGTAGCTGTCTTGCAAATGCCAATGGGTGATCATATCACTTTCAATCAAGTGTATGTTTGTTCGTTTGCCACCATCAGTAAAAAATACAAATCAGTCATGAGGACTGCCGACAGAAGTGAAATCTTAATACTATGAAAATAATGAATATTATAAATTAAAATAGAAAAAGTACGTATTTCAGCTAATTTCACGACGCTCACACTGTTTACTTCGCCGCATAGCAAGAATACCACGCGCACGTACTTGGGATCTACCGACTCACTCTCTTCCTCTCTCCTACTTTCTACCTTTGTGAATCTTTCCTTCTCTCTGCCTCTTGCGTTGAAATATTGGACGCTACTCGTTGCTAACGCTCGCGCTGGCCTATAACAGGTATACTACGCGCATGCGTTCGAGTGCCATTGCGTTAAACATTTAACGCAACCTTGTTGGAAGTCGTATTAGAAGTTTCACTTCAATAATAAAAAAATTACTTCAGGAAAGTGAAAACCAAATACAAACACGATTAAATCCATAAAATTGTTTCATTTCTTTAATGTTGCCAATATAAAATCAATTGATTGATTCTTCTAAGCGATAAAAATTTCAAGAAGCATGTTTATAAAAGTACGTATAGTTATTTCAGTGATAAAGCCTCAACTAACTTAGAGTATTTTAGTATTAATTATATTTCGATAGCCCTATAAGAACAAAGAATAATGCGACAACGCAATGTTCGGTCACGAGCCGCGAACATTTCGCTTATTACATTCGCGACATATCGTTCGCACCTGAACGAATCTAATGTTATTATTATAGCAACATACTCTTTGCAGCACCTTCTTGAGTTCTTCTAGAGTTTTCATATCTTTATATTAGTACCAGTGACCCGCCCACGCCTTACTTCAATATTCAGTCGCTTTTTCTTCGCATTGTAAATCTCTGATAACTATTTCCTGAAATGTTTATCGCTTTTAATACATATATATAATTTCGTAGTATATTATTTTGATATATTACGTAAGATTTTTTGAGTTTGTAATGTAAATGCATAAAAATGTATTTTTTTACGGCATTAAATTACAAATCGTTTAAATTCTCGATTTAAATTCTCAATCGTGAAAATCGAGTAGGAGAATGATGACTATAGTAGAAAATCTTTTCTACAGTAGTCATCATTCTCCTACTCTTATCCCAATTACTTGGGGTTGATACAATATGTACCTACAAAGAGTACCTACTCTTCTTTCATACACATTGTAGAAGTTATTGGCACTAGTTTAATGACTGGCCGCCTACCTGACGTCAATCCTCCTTGGGAATGTAATTGTTGACCAAACGGCATCAGATAGAGTTGGCCCAGGTCGTTTATAAGACTTTTATTCGTCTTTTACGACATCCGCGAGCAAAGCAAGGGTTGGTAGTATTCGAAGCCGCTCCCACACAGCTTTTCTACTATAGTATAGTAGTAGTGTACATATAAACCTACCTTTTGAATTACTGTATTGACTAAAACCGCATTAAAAACCGTTGCGTAATTTGAAAGATCTAAGCGTATTTGTAAAAAATAATCAAGTTATTTTTTTGCCTGACTCAGAGTTGGTACTTACTTTTGACAAGCTATGGCTCGTGCATGTTATAGTTCAGCAAGCAGCAATCGCTAAGATTCTGTTTGGCAAATACTGAACAAAATTTTTTTAGGACAGTTGTGATGCATAAAATTTTATATATTATATGAATATATGAAATGATTAATTTATGATAAACACAAATAATAATAACAAAAAATATATCGAGTTAGCCACAATCCGTTCTAAACTCGACATAATTCTGGTCGCAGACGACCAGCGCTGGTCTTCCATTACTACCGGGAGGAGAAAACACGCACGTGCTGTCATATTTAACATAATATTAACTACATTATTTAGCATAAGACGACATTTTATACAATAAAGATGTACAGTTTTGTTTAACTTCACCACCGAAAATAGTATAAAACACTCCAAAATAATAACTAAAATACATACACGCTACAAGCCGAATACTGAAAATTTATCGCGGTATTAACCTAATTTAAATAATACAATATAAGTACTGATAATAATAGGAATGATATTTACATACCTAAAGCCGGTAAATTTATAAAAAGTATCTGACAATTAAAGGTTTTTTTTGTAGGCAGTATAGACACACCCTGGTCATTCCATCAGGGTGACGGGAGAGCAGCGTGTAGTCGCATAGCCTAACTTGTTCCAATCGTTATTAGATCGACCGCTGGTATAGGTTCCTTAACATGGCTTATCCAGTGGGTTATCCTTCCAGGTATTATCTCCATCGACGCCCAGGCAATATCAAAAAATATTGCTGGGGCGTCGCTCTCGCGCAGTCGATCTCTCCGCGAGCGGTGGACTAATCTTCGGTTCATCCACAAGCGACTTCAGCTAGAGTGGCATCGGGCGCAGGTACTAGCGCCTGTGCCAACCGATGCGCCGGCGGCGGTGTGTGTCAGCGTGGAGAATCTCCTCTCTGACACGCTACTTCGCCTTCTTCCGCCCAATTACTGACGCTGTCGAGCACTGTTTTTTCGATGGTTGGCAGCGTCAAGTTGGCACTGATGATTGCTACGAGTTCCCGACACTGCTCTGCCCAGATCACGCAGACCTCGATCGTATGCTGCGCCGTGTCCTCATTGTAATCGCAGTGGTGGTAGGACGATAATATTTCCCCCTTTCAGATCTTGTACAGATCCTTGCCGAAGCAATCAATGACCGTCAACACCTGCACTAGTCGGAAGGAGAGAACCCTGTATCGTTGAATTTACCACTCCATCAGCACCGACTGGAAGGCCTCCATAGTGTGAATATCGAACAGAGGCCTCTCCAGCTTGACTGTTCAATGGACAATAAAGTAACCCACTCGCGAGACGAGACTTTGCCCTACCATCATCACTGACATACATACATACACATACATATCATCACGCCATATTCCTTGCAGGGTAGGCAGAGAGAACAGAGTGCCAGAGAACTCTATCTTTGCATACTTCACTCGCTTCCTCAACATTCATAATTCTCTTCATACACGCTCGCCGGTTTCGGAGACTCTTGACTCCACCTTCCTTCAGTACATGACCGATCTGATCTAGGTAGGTTAGTCTCGGTCTCCCTCGGTACCTACATCTTTCCACTTTCGCATTGTGTATCTTCTTAACCAGACGTTCGTTCGGCATTCTTTCCACATGTCCGAACCATCGGAGCAATACCTTTCGCATCTTTACACCAATACTCTCTTTCATACCTACTCGCTCTCTTACGTCGTCGTTACGAATGCGGTCGGTCAGCCTAAGTATCACTGACAACCACTGATAAAGTCCGACGAGCATTGCCGCCTCTGAATCCCACGGGGCAGTTCCGTCCAACTGGACCGAACTGCTCCTACGTACAGCCGTCGGCACGGCACTACCTCTAACCATATTCGGCGTAAGCTAAGCCGACAGGCCGTGAACCAAGTTGTCAATTGAAGCCCAGCATTAATAAATCATTGTTTTCTCATAATCAGACAAATACTAATACTACTTAAAGATACAAAACTGCAGTTAGATTTATTATACTACGTAGCTCCCATTACTGTGACATCATTAAATTACATGATCAAAATTCGCATATTAATGAAAAGAAGATGCTGCGATACACAGCGGTGGTGACGAGACCCGATAAACTTCGAAACGAGCACATCAAACACTATTTTAAAACTGCTGCCGTGGTGAAAAAACATGGTCGCAAATCGTATGTACCGTATCAGATAACTGATGAGGAGGAACGAAAAATACACTTATAAAAAAGTTCCCGACAATCTAGAAAAGAAAAAACAATGGGGGGCCACGTGATATATAACCGTTTGCAATAATAGAACGAACTCAGTTGAGTCCTCAGATAACCCAGAATAAGACGCCCCAGCGCCTAAAAACAAGTTAAGGCTGTCTTTAAATAATGGGACAAAGCAAGGAAGATTTTTCTTATAAATTTAGTCATTACGTTATAAGTACAAAGTTTAAAGCAATAACATCTGAAGCAATTCAAACCTCTTTAACTGTAGCAGCTTTCCTCAAATATTCGGCATCTGCATATAGTCACATAACCCGGGTATACCTAGTCATACCCGATTATAATGCTAAGTAATTTATCCGGGATTCGACTAAACCATGCTCCATCCGAGCGGGATATAAAATAAGGATGCCATTAATATGCGTCGCGAGGAAAGCAAATAGCAACAAGCGAGGAACGCATAGATTATGAGTGTAGATGTGAATATATGTTTAAAGCCAGATACAAGTAAATATATAAATATGTGTATACTTATTGCTGTATGGTAATAATCTCTATCCTAATAATGATGTCATTAAATTCACACAAGCGAAGTTCTCTTGTCCAATAGTTTGTACCAACGACTGGACTATACAAGGACCGACTCTAAATATAGCGTCCCTTTTTCTTGAAAGATCATGTCAAGCTCCGTATGTCAATTTCTGCCTCAATGCAAAGACTCATGACTAACATTGAATAGATACAGTAATTAAAAACTTCACAAATGATTTCTAACTAAAACCGCCACTGAAACGATACGAAAATATCACTTTTTTGATAGATGGTCGAGACCAGACATATCCAAATATATCTTGTTTATTCCGTCCGGGGCGACATAAGGTTGACGTGCAGCATCATTACTCACCAGTCTGTCCACCCCGTCATAATTAGGGCTATCATTGATAGCGATTTCATGATATCCATAGCTAACCCGGCAGATGCTCATTCCCTTGAAGATTTCTCGGTCAATTTTACATTCGACTGTCACAAAAAAAAAATGTAATATAATATATTTTTCTTAACAAACCCCCCAAGGGAAACTAGAAACATGAATGTAGGTATAATTCAAAAGAATGTTGTTAGTTCTGCACTTTTTAGTGTTTGTGTTGAAAACGTAATTGTTTTATTGCAAGCAGTTAAAGGGCACAGGATGACTCGTTATTATAATACAACGATTCATAAACAAGCATCGTATGACTGTAGAGCGATAACAGTGGATTACCTTCAAAGTCGCAACTTAAAATCCAACTAATGTTATAAATGTGAAAGTTTGTAAAGATGTTTGTGTATTTGAATATTCGCATGGTTATTACAGAACCACGCAAACTGTTGAACAAATTTGGATGAAATTTATATATATATATATATATATATATATATATATATATATATATATATATATATATATATATATATATATATATACATATATATATATATATATATATATATATATATATATATATATATATATATATATATATATATATATATATATATATATTTGTTTTGTATATAATTTCCTGACCATTTTCATGATTAATATATATATAGGATATTTATTATCCCGGTAATATCTTCCATTGAGATAATTTAGTAATAAAATTTGATACAATAAAAATCGCTTTTCACACGGCCAAAGTCGCGGGCAGAAGTTAGTAAGTATATCATAGTATATTCATAAAGTTTTTAGAAATCTTAACATTTGACTGACTGTTGATTTTACCTTCATTGTATTATTTAAATTTTCTGTGCGGTAGCGTCAAAAACTAGCAATCCTTTGCTTGTGGGTGCCATAGACGACTAAGCTGCACGTTAACCGGTACTAGTTAATTCTAAGGATGTCTGGTCAACGATTACATTCCCATAGAAAGTTGACATCTTTGTATTTAGACGTCAATGTGTTTATTGACGAAACTTACCTAATATGTACGATAGAAGAAGATACACATTGCATCGCCCCGAAGTAATTGATATAAGAGCAAAATGATTATCATAGAATGTGTACAATATATATATATAACCCCTACTAAAAGGCTGTTATTTCTCACATTATTTAGTATAATAGTACATACATACATACATATCATCACGCCATATCCCTTGCAGGGTAGGCAGAGAGAACAGAGTGCCAGAGAACTCTGTCTCAAATCAAATCAAATCAAATCATTTATTTTGCATAAGCCCCATAGGGGCACTTACATATTGTCAATTTTACATTGTTTTTTTATAATTAAATTTAATTAATCTACCACCGGATCGGAAAGCAGCCACATACTGAGAAGATCCGGCAAGAAACTCAGTGGGCTCGTCATTTTTTTTTATTATATTTTTTCACAAAACAGTTTGGTTACATGTTTAATTTATGTTAGCTCCAGTGATATGCCCTTCGAGAAAAGATTCATTTTTAAAATTTTGTATATAATACAAAATTAAACTAAGAATATTTATAAAGCAAAAAAGAAAGAAAAATGGCTGGACCAGATCCCACAAGCGGCACCCGATCACGAGTTAACTATTAGAGCAGCCATCACGCCCCTCAACCACATTGGAGGGAAGGGAGAGACCCGCTCCACGTAGCTACCGCAAGCAGAGACCTTTTCAGTGAGCATGACCACACCATAATCTATAAATTTGAAACACATAGCTTGGATAATTAAATACATAACTCGTTAGGCAAAACACGCTACACTGTACAATTAAGATAATACAAATAATACAAGAGTAAGTGATAAACATTAAAAGGGCAATTGCTGAGAGAGGAGCTGCTCATAACCATTCCGTATTATCATTTAGATAATCCGAAATGCTGTAATATCCTTTTCTGCACAGTCTTTTTTTGAAAGCCTTTTTGAACTTATTCATTGGCATTTCTCGGATATCTTTAGGCAGTTTATTGTAAAAGCGTATACATTGCCCCATGAAAGACCTACTAATTTTTTGTAGGCGAGTATGATAGATAACTAGATTATCCTTATTTCTAGTGTTCACACGGTGAATATCACTATATTTATCAAATTCATTAATATTTTTTTTTACATATAGTATGTTTTCGAATATGAATTGTGATACAACGGTTAGAATGTTTATTTCCCTAAATTTTTCTCTCAGTGAAGCACTTGGCCCTAGATTATAAATCGCGCGGACAGCCCGTTTTTGAAGAACAAAGATGTTTTTCAAATCTGCAGAGCAACCCCAAAGCAGAATGCCATAAGACATAAGACTATGGAAGTAGGCGAAATAAACAATTCTAGCCGTTTCAATATCGGTTAACATTCGAATTTTTTTTACCGCATAAGCCGCTGAGCTTAGCCTACTTGATAATTTTTCAATCTGAGGACCCCAATGGAGTTTAGTATCGATGGTAATACCCAAAAACGCCGTGGACTCCACAAGCTCTAGGGCCACACCATTCATTTGAACATTGGTTTCCACTAGTCTCACATTAGGTGTGGTGAATTTAATACATTTGGTTTTCTTTTCATTAAGAACCAAGTTGTTTGTACTGAACCAATGAACAACATTTGACAGAGCGTTGTTCACATCGTCATAATTAATCATTTGTCTTTTAATTTTAAACAATAAGGAGGTATCATCTGCGAACAACACTATGTTTTGGTTATCCCCTACATAATAAGGTAAGTCATTAATATATACAAGGAACAGAAATGGCCCCAGAATGGATCCTTGTGGAACGCCCATTTTTATAACAGAACCAGATGATCGTACACCATTAACATCGACCCTCTGAATTCTGTTATACAAATATGATGTTAAAAGTTCGAGAGCCTTATTCCTGATCCCATAGTGGTATAATTTCTTGACGAGAATTTCATGGTGTACACAATCAAACGCCTTGGACAAATCGCAAAATATACCTAAAGCATCATGCGATTTCTCCCAGGCTGTAAAGATATTTTTTAATAATTCTACACCCGCATCAGTAGTAGAGCAATTCTTAGTGAAGCCAAATTGCTGTTTGTGAAATATATCATGTCTCTTAAAATGATGTAACATTTGACTCAGCATAAGTCTTTCAAAAACTTTACTAAGTGTGGGTAGTATGGAAATTGGTCGAAAATTATTAAGATCAGACATACTACCCGCTTTGAACAAGGGAATCACTCTACTAATTTTCATGAGATCAGGAAATACGCCTCGAGCAACACAACCATTAAACACAGATGCCAGATGGGGGGCAATAATATCAATTATAGAATTTACTGTCTTTACAGAAAAGCCCCATAAATCAGCTGTCTTCTTAACATTAAGATTTTTAAAAGAGTTTATGATATCATTACTACTGACATCTGAGAACTCAAAGGATGTGTCGCATTTTACAATACACTGTTTCAAGAGTGACTCGGCTAAAATAGGAGAACACATCAATGATTTAGTTGTCAGTAAAGGAATATTACTGAAATATTTTTCAAATTCGGTTGCCACTTCTTCGTCCGCACATATATTTTTATCATCAATAATTAAATTGAAGTCCTTCTTCCGTACAGTATTTCTACCAGTTTCACTATTAATCACGTTCCAAGTCATTTTAATTACATCACTAGATCGTTTGATTTTATTTCTCAGATAAATTGCTTTAGCAGAGGAACAGGCACGTTTGAATATTTTAGAATATTTTTTTACATATTCTAGGAACACTGGACTATGGTTATAAGACTTTTCGTCATAAAGATCATATAACCTTCGTCTACTCTTGTAGATACCACAAGTTGCCCATTCACTAAAGCCAGCAGGTACTCCAATTGTTACAGTTTTAGGTTTAAATATTTTACTAAATTCATCATCAATTATGTGAAATAGGGATGTATACAAATCATTGGGGTTATCATGAAAAGGCAATAGTGGTACTTTCATACTCAAATTGTGTCTAAAGTGCTCTAAGCGGCTGACATTAATAGGAACAAAGGTAATGCATTCTCGTGGAATCCTATTAGTTCTAGGAAGTACAACAAGTTGTCCGCAGTGATCTGATTCTAATGTGTTTATAATGGATTTACTAATCAGTTTAGCATTTATAAAAATATTATCTATACAAGTTGCACTCCCAGCAGTTATCCTAGTAGGTTCCAGGAAAGCATTATATAAGTTATAAGAATTCATTAAATTTTTAAATTTTTGTGTTATATTATTATTGTTTAATAAATTAATGTTAAAATCCCCGCAAACAGCAACTGTTTTATTTGAGGCCGAGGTTTTGAGTAAGATATCTTCCATTAATTTCTCAAAATCATCATATGGGGAGCAAGGGGGTCTGTATACGCATACAACTATGAACTGCTCAGACTCAACACAAGCAATTTCAATAACACGTTCAACAGACAATCTTACAATATCTTTTCTTTCCTTAGATTTAATTAATTTATTTAAAATTATTAAAGAGCCACCTCGTATCATATTGGTTCTGTTGAACGAGCTAACAACCTGGTGATTGGGAAAATTGAACATTAATTGGTTGCCTTTAAGCCAGTGTTCAGTAATGCAGAGAAAATCTATATGGCAACCATTCAAAAATAATTCAATCTCCAAATCTTTACCTAACATACCTTGAATATTTTGATGTACCAGACTAATTGACTTATATGTATTGTTATGGCTATTTTTAAAGCAAGAGGAATTCTCTATTGTCTTATTGAGTAATTTAAATGAATGTCATTATTTCCACAATTGGAAATGTTACAATTTAAATTAGTGATGTCAATATTATTTTGCTCAATAAAAGCAACATTTTTAGCCAAATTCTTGGCTGATGTAAAAAAAAAATAAGATAGCGAATCAGCTATCAAATTCTTAAAATATTTTGAAAGATAACAACTATCTTTTGTCATAAAAAAATTCTTATTAACATAACTGTTAATGTCAATAACATGCATTTTATTTCCTAAAATATAATTTGTTTTTGTTTTACTATTATGTAATGTCAAATTTAAATTATAGATGGATTCATTTTCCATCTGTGTCAAACATGTCCTGTAAGGAAATGTGAACATAACAATTTTGTCTACATTTAATAAATTACTAAGTTTACAGTTATATTGTAATAATTGTTTCTTGCTCACATTTACTTTATTTCCTACAAGTATTAATAATGTACTACCAGGACTAAACTTATAATTAAATATTTTTTGCATTATATCATGGTAAGACAACCCCGGCGAACAGTTATTAACAATTGAATGTCCTTTATGTGATAAAAGAACACCCATATTTTTACCAATTTCATCACTAAACATGACAGTTGTGCTTTTAACACCTATATTTTGCAATTTATTTAAAGGTATGTGTGTAGTGGCTGTCCGCAGGGAACCGTTAGTGAAAGATGAAGTATCAGAGCTTACAATAGTTTGCTCAGTTAATTGCTCAGACATATGTATATGAGAGGAATGTTCTAAAGATTTACAATTACTTACATTACTGGCTGATTCCTTACCCTTAGAACTAGAATATTTAATTGTCATAGCTTCCAATTTTTCTTGAAGACAGTTAATTTGTAATTGGAAGTTATGAACGTCACTTTTGTGTTGTGTAGTTTTATTTTCTAACTTACTTACATAAAAATCAAGTTTCTCAATCAGATGTAATCGTTCTCTATTCCATTTAACATTTTTAATGAAAAACTTGTGCTTTTTAACCAGGTTTTGTGTTTTCCTTATATATTTATTTATTCTGACAATTTTCCTAAACTTTTTTAATGTATAGTTCCTACCGCACTCAGATACCCCCTCATTGCAAGATGGTAAAAAATCTTCAACTGTGTCAGTTGGTATGAAGGAAATCTCAGGTGCAGGAGAAACCAAGTTTGGAGCACTGGTAATCAGCTCATCAAATAGGCTTTGGTTTAGTGAGGCTGTCATATTATACTTGGCATTTTCAAACTCTTTTATTTGATTATTCGCCTCTTGTAGTTGGTGTTCAAGTGTAGTTATGCGATTAAGACTGTTTATATATTCTAGACTACACTCTTGAAAACCATCCACAATAATTTGGAGGCTATCCCGGGCTTGTACAGCCTCACTAAGTTCAGTATGCAGCTGTGTCATTTCTAGTTTTAAGTTTTTATTAGAATCGAGCAAGTCTAACAGTTCCCTCTCGCTGTCATCTCGTTCCTTGCCTAATTCACTGCATAATTCCTTTGCTGCCTTCAATTCACTCAAAGCCAAATGGAGCTTAGTCTCCTCCTGGCGAGCGAAGGCCTTGCGGGTCAACATTATGTAATGTAATATTAGTTAATATCTTAGAAGCAAATGAGAAATGCAGCAAACACAGAAAGTTAAGGTAGGTAGTAAACGGTTAACTATTAAATTTTGAAAATTATGTCAATATATGTATATACTACTACAGTACTACTATAATATAGCTACTATGATCACTATTTTAGTAATAAAATAAGTTACCTTATTATGAGACAACAACGAAAACAGCAGATTATATTACAAATCTAAAACACTGGTAAAAACAACACTGTCACCGACACTTACGAAATATTTATAAAGTATAGTTTTGGCAACTAACTGGTGTTGGAAAAGCAATTAAACATTAAGTTGCTCTTTAAAGAATGCGAAATTGGTAAAAGAGTAATAAGAATAAGCTAAATTAAATATAAAATTAAAATAAAGTAAGAGAGCAAAACAGACACAGCTGATCGCTCGGTGTTGCCAATGCAAAAAAAAGTCTCTGCATACTTCACTCGATTCCTCAACATTAATAATTCTCTTAATACACGCTCGCCGGTTTCGGAGACTATTGACTCCACCTTCCTTCAGTACATGACCGATCTGGTCTAGGTAGGTTAGTCTCGGTCTCCCTCGGTACCTACATCCTTCCACTTTCGCATTGTGTATCTTCTTAACCAGACGTTCGTTCGGCATTCTTTCCACATGTCCGAACCATCGGAGCATTCCCTTTCACATCTTTACACCAATACTCTCTTTCATACCTACTCGCTCTCTTACGTCGTCGTTACGAATGCGGTCGGTCAGCCTAACTCCACAGATTTTCCGCAGAGATCGCATTTCGACCGCATTAATTTTACTTTCATACTCTTTTCTGCATACCCAACTCTCGCTTCCATACAGTAATGTTGGGACAAACACTGCGTTATGTATTGCTACACGTGCCTTCTGGCTGAGGTGGTGGCTGCCGAGAAGTTGCCCCAACGCTCCGTTCACTCTATTTCCCGCATTCACTCTTCGCTCTATATCAGTGGTGTACCTTCCATCTCGGCTAAATCCACATCCAAGATATACAAATTCATCCACTTGCTCTAGTACATCATTACCTATTGTTACTCTTACATCTGTTCTGGCTTCATCTCTTTCAAAGACCATTATTTTGGTTTTGCTCACATTCACGCGTAGACCCCTTTTCTTACAATCTTCTGTCATTGTGTCGTAGAATAATAGTGATTTCAATAAATTTTTATACATATAAAAACCGTATAAAAATTTGAAACAAAACTATTGTTACGGATTCTATCGTGTTCGTATTTCATTTTTAACTTCTCGACGTTGTGAACACTACAACTTTCATGGTCACGGGAGGACAGTCCCCCTGTGTCGAACACTTTACAGTTGCTAACATTTTCGTTCATGGTCATGCCATAAATGCTGTAATCTAAATTAAAAATCAAATACAAACGCGATAGAATCCGTAAAATTAGTTTTATTTCAAATGTGTAATACTCGCGTAAACATTAGATCATTCCTGTAAAAAATCATTATTACTGTAAAAAAAAAAATCCACTCACAAATTTGCATATCACTGCGTATTAATAAAAATAAATAGTAACAGGCTTATGAAAACTAATGATAACGGCTCATTCTTCAGTTGTGAGCCCAGTTTTAAATCCATTAGCGAAAGTAAAATATCACTGGCCGCAACAGACCTATAGAAGTCAGAGTCGGACTTGATTTATTAAATTTTAAGTTGGCTGATATTAAGCAAAAAGAAATATAGAAAAATAATATTATTAAGAGCATTTTATTTCCATGTGGCGGCGGAGTGAGAATACAATTCATCATCTGCTACTGCAATTCATCATCTTTCTCGTAGATGTTATAAAAGACGACTAAGGTTTTATAATATACTTTATAAAATGGAGGAGAGGAAGGAAGACCCACCACTTTCCCACGGTTAATCAATACACCGTACACCTCTGGAAAGGAAGGAATACGGGATGGGATCAAGGTGGAATAGGATATAAGGCAATCTTAAATGGCGCATTTGAAGCCGAACCGTCCTGAGGATGCCTCGTTTAAAGGCGAAACACGTGTCGAATCTTTATTCTAAGTTCTGCGGCAAATTGCAAGTTGAAGTTCTGGTAGTGGTGCTCATCATGAGAGTAAGATTTCCTTATATCCTATTCCACCTTGATCCCATCCCGTATTCCTTCCTTTTCTGAGATGTACGGTATATTGATCAACCGTGGGAAAGTGGTGGGTCTTTCTTCCCTTTTTCCATTTTATAATAATAATGGATTTCCGCCATGTATCGCCTAATTTAATCAATTTTATAATATACATATAACGTCATTGCACGAAAAAAAAAATTCAAAATGTAATACCTTTTTCATTTCTCATAGTAGCAAACGAGCAGGCAGTATACCTAGTGGCTTATCACCCAACCAAAAAGTTTGGCTCCCGGTTCTCTTGCACACCAAACGAAGAGCAACATTTCCATTGCTCGGGTGTTGATTTTCTGCGAGAGATGTGATTCTACTCCAGAGACCCGTGGCTGTAGATAAAAAGCTGTCAACATTGTAGCCCTACCACTACTACTACTCTTTACCAACCTGCCTGACCCACTTTCAAATTTTTTTACTTTTGTTATTTCTTTCATCTTTTAATACCTACTTTTATATACTATTAATGTTTAATCTCTCATTACTATTATTGTTACTTATACAATAAATAATATAACTGCTAATAAATTTTCGTTTTTACATAGGAGTAAGAAGACTTCCAGACTCTTCTTCTCTTCCATCTTCTTATCTCTGCGACTTCTTTTTCATCTTAATCCTATTCTGTATTCCTTTCTTGAAGTGAACGGTAGTAAGTGAGTCTCTCTTCCTTCCTCCATCTTTAAAATAATAGTAAATTAATTGAGAATAATTTAAATTATTGCGTGCAGTCGTTTACGATATATTATTATTATATTTGAGCTGCTGGAATCAAATGCATAATACATTCATCAATTTATAGAAATATACTACTGGACATAAACCCTATAAGGAATAAAATTTCAAAGTCATCATAAGCTATGTGGTGATTTCAGTTAGTACTATAAGTTCCCATGAAAATACAGCTGCGCATCCTATGTATACATATAACAAAACACAAAGATGAGAATGTTATCCCAGATTTCATGCCAATATCCAATTTTACCACCATTTTCTGTTCCAATTTGTTACTGGCAGAATTCATCTCAAGATAATCCACTTTACCGTAAAAAATGCTTAATACTACAAATTGACATCTATAACCACCTATCGCGTACTTTTTCAATGATACATGATAAGTATAATTATAGGACATCTGTCGCCGATACAATTATAACAACATTCATACACGCACTTACTCTTCAAATTCATTACATTCATTTACACATTCACTTCAATCATACAGACTACGAGTCCGCCGTCTTATACAACACATCACACGAGAACACCGATACATACGTACCAAAATTTGTCGGGCTAACAATTTGTAGAATCTTATACAATATACAATTATTATAAGATTCATCTATTTATTTCCTTTTGTTCCCATCGTGAACTATATCTCTTTTTTCACGTAATCAAAGAAAAAGTAAACTCTTGTATTGCAAGGCTCTTTAAAACCATACTATTATCGCATACAAATAACTTTTCATCATGCGTTCAGATTGAACATAAGACACTCGATATAAGACAACACTATTTAAACCACAATAACATCTACGTCGTCCTCTACATACCTCTTAAAAGATAAAATAAAATGAATTACTTTAAAATTGATAAAAAAAAATAATCATCATCATTCTCCTACTCTTATCCCAATTACTTGGGGTCGATACAATATGTACTCTTCTTTCATAGTACATGTAAAAGTTATCAGCAATAGTTTTATGACCGGCTGGCTGCCAGACGTCAACCCTCCTCGGGAATGTAATTGTTGACCAAATGGCATCAAATGGAGATGGCCCAGGCCGTTGTAAAGCTCTTAGTCATCTTTTACGACATCTACGAGTAAAATATTCGTATCCGCTACCACATAGCTTAATAAGATATAATAATCACACAGATATTAAGAAATAATAATCTCTCTACATAATTCGCATTATATAAATCACTTCACAGAAAATCAATATCTCCTGTTTCACCCGCGATTTAATTTAGTATTGCACCCTTTGTTGAGTGTGAGTTCCTCCCTGAATACGGCTCCGGCTCCGGCCACACGGCAGCCCGGCTGCGGCCCGACCTCCAATATAATCTGAGCGCGGCTCGCGTTCAACGTCTCACTCCTGACGAAACCGTAAACTTTACAGATAAGGATTACTATAATACGATGGATGAATTACAAACTCCGCGAAGACGACATCGGTTCCTTTAAATCAGATTAAGTTCTGTAATAAAATTTGTACTCATCTAAGTCTATTCATTTTTATAGCTTTAAGATTTTAAGCCTCTACCTAGAAATAAACCGATGTGTCGCTTGGGACTTCATCATTACTATCTCAACTCGTATATGTCCCACTATTGAGTTCACGCTTTGTTCTGAACAGGAGTGAAATTGACAACACTGGTCAAACGGCCAGCCCGTTTGACCAGTGTTGTCAATTTCACTCCTGTTCAGAACAGTGTGTAGGCTTTTATTTCGAAATTTCCTTGTTTTAAATAGATGTCATCTGCATTTTACCCTTAGTACAAGCAGGAAAGGCGTGAATTCTTACTCTGTCACAACTTTTTTTTTTATTTTTGTGCATGTTGGACCATGGATTTGGTCGCGCCCCGACAAATGGCTCCGGAGCGACAGAAGAGACGGCGCGCAACCCCATGGATCTACCCTGCAAACACCTATCTTCACCGTGCGAGCGGGCCACCGGTACCAGATCTTTGTCTTTGGTGGCCCGCCCGGTGGTATACCCTTGCAGGTTCCTCTCGTGTCGACGCCCCGACAGCTTTCGGCGTCGTCCTCACGCGGTGGCCTCACGTCGGGTGACTGTACAATTCCCCGGTCCGATCACCCGAAGCCTCGGTTAGGGCAGCATCAGGTGCAGATATTCGGGCCTTCGCCACCCCGGCCGCTGGCGGCGGCCCGAGTCAACGGAATCCTCTCGGACTCGTTCCGCCTCCTTCTGCGAGATGACAGCCTCACAGAAGGCGGCGACCACGTCCCAGTTCCTGACGCTGTCGACCATCGCTTTCGCGACAGCCGGCAGCGTCAGGTCGGCACCGATGACAGCGATGAGGTCACAGCGTTGCCGAGCCCAGGTCACGCAGGCCTCCAGCATGTGTTACGCCGTGTCCTCGTCACTGTCGCACTAGTGGCAGTTCGGAGTCGACTCCCTCTTTACGATCATGTGCAGGTATTTGCCTAAGCAGCCGTGCCTTGACAACACCTGCACCAGCCGGAAAGAGAGGACCTCGTGCCGCCGCTCCATCCTCTCCGTCAGTATGGGCCGAAGGACCTCAACGGTAAGAACACCGTGGCTAGGCCTCTCCAGCCGCGTAACCCAACGGGCGATGACGTCTCGAAAGGTGCTCTGTCACCACATGAAATAGGTAATGTGTAGCGTTAAAAGACACAAATAATACACAATCTCAGAACACTCATTAATGGAACGCATAAAGTGTTGACAAAAAAACAACAATAGCCACCGCAGATAAAGACCGGGTTCCGGTGGCCCGCTCGCATATATATGTAGGGCGAGTCGTGCGCCATTCTTTCGGCCGCCCCGAGCGGAATTAACGGGGCGTGACCACAGCATAGCCCGCCGTCAAAATTAAAGAAAAAGGTCCACTTAGGAATCTAACTCGCTACATTCACTACTCTCGTAGTTTCAAACTTCAATAAATCCAACATTTGTACACAGTCGGCGGTGAGTTAAGCCTATTACATTATCAGTGGTAGAGGTTTCCATCAAGAAGAAAAAGCTTCTACGCTGACCTAAACTGTCTCATCTGATGTCAATATAGTCGCTAATGGATAGACAGGAGACAGACAATAAAAACCGCAGTCTAAGTACATAATAAAGTGCACGTAGATGAGGCTTAAAAGAAGTACTTGAAACGTTAGGCCCACAGAGTCACTTTTGTTAAGACCATGTTCAACAATAGACGTCTACTTTTTATGAATGAAATATACATCTAGAATGTTCAATTGGAATAATAGCCAACCGGCCAGTTATATAATAGTAACTGAAAAATCTCAATTCTATTAATATTATAAATCTAAAAATTCTATGAAGATATTAGGATCTTTATTACTCAATTACGCGTAAACCACTCAACAGATTTGGTTGGAAACTTAACACATATATAGACAATTTCTTTGATTAACACATAATATTTATCATGGTAATGTCTATCTACTATCCTCGAGATAATATTTAAACTTACGTTTTAGACTGACGAAGCTAGTTAGAAATATATAATATAAAAGCTAAAATTATGATTTAATTAATTAATAAATTCTCTCAAGTGCTCGAAAAATGAATGAATAAAATCTCCCTTTTGTCTAACCTAATTAAATTTAAAAGTATCTCAACTACTAAATTGATAAATTGTTAATTTTATAATTTCTTATTCACTTTGTCTGGGATATGAAAAAGGTTACAGATTACCTTTCATGCAGAAAAAATAAGAAAGTTCTCGAATGATAGAATTTTTTTTTGACCAAATCGCCTACATACGTCGGGGCCCAGCTTTCTGCGCTAAATATTAAATTCTTTAAACAAATACATTATTTAATACTTATTCAAAGCACCCGGCTCGGCCTTCTTATTGTTTAAAAATGGTCTGACAGACTTTCGTTCGTTATAAAACACGCTAACGTACATTTTCAATGGCGACAAGAGAATAAACTCCGCAGAAACAGCTAGAAGTAAACTAAAAATCAACAAGTGCCTTATGTAAGAAGATACCGCAAAACTAGCACATGTGAGTCCTTTCCTTTTTCTATAGCTATATAATGTATATTTAAAATGAGAAAAAAATATCATCGTCTCGAACAAAATTATAGAACAATCAATCTTTACAGCGTCGGTTAAAAAGGTTCAACAATGATCTCCGAACGGTCGGTCTACATTTACTTCGGAACGCACTCGCAACTCGAGTCGTAAATATATGTGTCGTCAAAAAAATTTTTATTGAATTTCGATAGAGTTTATTATACCGCGTTGTAATAAGAACTTACTTATGTCTAAGTTATTTCATCTTTTATGCGTATTTTCTTAAATCTAAAATAAATAGATTATGAAATAAAATCCTTTTTTTGGATAATTGAAAAACAAAAGGATTTGAAACATCTGGACCAAAAGGCAAAATTCAAACTTATTTATTTCATATATATTTCACATATATATATATATATATATAATATAAATATTGGCTGATTAGACAATTTTGTTTCATATCTTCCACTTTGTAGAGGAACGAACTGGATTTTTTTTTTGCCGATCACATTAAAATTAAAAACATTTCTGGTAACATCACATCAGTATCTTTCATGGTACTCTCCATAGTACTCTACGAACCTTAACTTATAAAAGTTACTTCGAGTAATACTCGCGTAAACTAATCATAAAGTTTAGACAATCGAAACTTACGTTAAAATTGCAATATATGCAGTCAAAACATAGAACTTCGTCAACCATTCTTCCACCATAGTTCAGTTATGGGACGACTGAAAGTAGAATGTTAGCATTAATTTTGTAATGCTCTTCTACTATCCACAAAATACAAGACGCCACTGTACAGTTATCTATATAGGCTAGGAGATTGTTTGATAAAAGACAAGCATACGTAGCCCTGAATCGAGTAAAGACTTTGGAAGGATTATGAATTAAGAAGTTAGATTGCAACAAATTTGTCGGGAAAATCTTTGTAATAATAAGCTCTAATTGAACTAAATAAAATGATTAACAATTAGCAATGAAATCAAAATTAAAATGTTGAAAACGTAAGTTAAAAATAGTGTGGCATAGCGTAACCTAAGTTAATATGTAAATAGAAACCAAAATAATTTGGATAATCCAAAAGTGCACGCCTCATAATTTTTATATTATTTATCATTTACTATTAGTCAATGCCATAAATAAAAACGAAAGAAAAATAAATACTTTTGAAATTTGGTAGTACTCGACGTAGTGCTAAACATAGCTGTTCGTTTACAATAGGCTGTGTGGGATTTATTTTGCTTTGCCTGTCCGAATGGACGAACAAAAAAATGTAAACGAACCCAATTTTCATAAAGTACACAAATAACTAAGCAATTTAGTTTTTATGAATTGCAATTAAACGACAAAGAATTATCAAGCCATTTTCGAACTACCAGATCCAAAATATTTTATCCGCCGTCCTCGAACATTTTTTTTAATCAACTATTTTCTTACTTTAAACAAAATAATTGATTTAAAAAAAAAGGTTTAAACGAATGTTTTTCCTTGATATATGTATGATAATATTATCCTATAAGTGCAATGTGAGAAAAATACAATTATTTTTAGGTTTGAGAAGTGCTTGATTTTCATATATCGAGAGTAGAGCAAGACGTCAACGCTTCGCTTATGAGGAGTGCAATAATATGTGCGATTGACTTAGTTCTCGATCAATTTGGGGGGTTGGTAATATTCGTAACCGTAATATTTTTTTTTTATTTGATCAATATCCTAAATTGACAAAGAGTGGTGTGATGACAGATACTTAGGACACATCGAATTTTTTGTCAGCGTTTATTACATTATCATTATTAATTTTATTTTCAATGAAACCTAAGTTATTTTTTTTAGTATTTTTTTACTAATAAATTTTATTTTCAATTCTTATTATTCTTTATTGTAAGTGATAACACATTGAAAACACTGGCTCTCTTAACAGCCCCTTAACCAAGACTACTTACTAAACAATCTAAACATATTATACTCTATTATATATAAAAAGCCAGGTGCGGCTCAGGTCGTTAGCTACGGTTCTTAGTTCTCGAGCAATTTGGGGGTTAGTAATATTCGTAACCGCCACCATTCAACAAATATCTAGGTAATATAAAAAACTACGTGTTTTTGTTTGCTTAAATATTATTATGAATTTATAATATAAACGGGCATTATTTTTGCGTGTGAGTCCTAAAAACCAGTCAGATAGCCAGGAGAACATCCATTTGAACACTTCTAAAAAACTGGCGATTATAATATTTTCCTTCTGTAAGAAGACCATTAGGTAGACGAGAACATAAACCTATTCACTAGACTGTCATCACCATTTATGCAAAAAAATATTAGACGAATACACATTCAAAAACACTTAACCATCCCTTGGCCACCAATTGTTTTGTTTTTTCTTTTCAAGAGCTCTCACCTAAGAGGATTACTGACAGCGCAGGGTGAGGGGGAGGATGAAGAAATTCACAGCGGCCTTAATTTATCTTAGTAATGGCTTTAAGCCCTGCACCGCCCTTTTTGGATCCCGCATCGAGGCACTGCCTTGAATTTAAAACAAGCAGCAATTTCTTTGGTGGATCCTTAATTTTCTTGGAACATTCGTGATTTAGTGCTAGGTGATTATACATTTAAATTTTACGCAATTTTTAGTACTACGACTTTTAGATTTTATTTAATGAGCATTTTATTTGAACCAATTACATTTTTATGTAGCACACATAAATTGATTGGATTGTGGAGATCCATTATTATTTTGAAATAAAGGAATATATAGAATAAATATTGAATAAAAAAATGTGCAGTAATAGAATACAAATAATTTGGAAAATCTAAAAGTGCACGCCTCATAATTTTTATATTATTTATCATTTACTATTAGTCAATGCCATAAGTGAAAATGAAAGAAAAAAATACTTTTCAAATTTGGTGCCATTCTCGACTTAGTGCTAAAGATAGCTGTTCGCTTACAATAGGCTGTTTAGGATTAGTTTCCTTTGCCTGTCCGAATGGACGAACAAAACAATGTAAACGAACCCAATTTTCATAAGGTATACATATACTAATGACTAAGGAGTTTAGTTTTTTATTAAGTGCAATTAAACGACAAAGAATTACCGAGCCATTTTCGAAAGGAACACAGTGCGTTGCGATTTTGAAATTATTAAAAAAGAAATATTTTTATAAATACATTATTTTTTACGATCGTGATCTTGCTAGATCCAGAATATTTTATCCGACGTCCTCAAATATTTTTTTCTATTTTCTTACTTTAAACAAAATAATTGCTTTTTAACAATATCTAATACGTTTAATATATATATGCTTTTTCTTGACGTATGTATGATAATATTATCCTATAAGTGCAATGTGAGAAAAATACAATCATTTTTAGGTTTGAAAAGTGCTTGAGTTTCATATGTCGAGAGTAGAGCAAGACCTTAACGATTCGCTTATGAGGCGTGCAATATAGTTTAGCATTTTTTGGTGCCTAACTTAATTATATAGATAAAGCGACGATGTACTATTAATAAATTTATTGTACATAAAATAATGAAATACAACGACGCCCTATTGTTAGCACGTACAGGTATGCTCGCCGCGGTGATAAGCTTAAAAGTGTTGTAAACCGATATCGCTAGTGTCGAGATTCGTGCCGCGCTGCGTCGCGCTGCCCTCCCTCGTCACTCTAATGCATACGCGGAACTTGTAGTCACGCACACAAGCATCACCTCTCGCAGTTGTCGTAAAAGACGAGTAAAGAACATGATATGCTCATAACATCGACGTAAAAGCAAAAAAACTCAACATTAAATGCGATACCAAAATGTCTGACCAGCGTCTAAATTGGGTCAATTGCCCTTCCATAGTGCAGGAGGTGCAATCTCAACAAGCTAAAAAAGATAAAACCAAAGATTGCACTGGAGCTCTTTGAATTAGACTACCCGAATTCCCAACTGAGGAATGTCAATTCTCAATAAAAACGGCAAAATTTGACTTTATATTCTAATAGTTAGTTCTGTTATTGGCTGAGTGGTAGCGGCTGTGAATACTACCAACACTTACTTTGCTCGTGGATTTTGTAAAAGACGACTAAGAGCCTTATAACGCACTGGGCCAATTCCATCTGATGCCGTTTGGTCTACAATTACATTCCCAAGGAGGGTTGACGTCTGGTAGGCGGCCGGTAATAAAACTATTACCAATAGCTTTTACAATATGTACTATGAAAGAAGAGTACATATTGTATCGACCCCAAGTAATTGGGATAAGAGTAGGAGAATGATGATGATGATGATAAGTTACTCCTGTTTAAATACTGACAACATGATTTTTATTTATTAATGACAATTCCAAAACTTCCGACATACCATATTTCATGAAAATCGCTGATACCGTTACTGAAATTCTGAAAATATAGAAATATATAAAAATTCCTCGTTTAAAAATTTAAAATTCTAAGTGGAAATTGAATTCGCGAAATTTTAATAGGAGATCGCTACATAGATCCGTATACCATATGTGCTGTTAAGTAGTACTACGGTAATTACTTTCACGTTCACAGACCACTCATAAAACTCCACGATATAGAAATACCAGCTGTCTTATCAAAACATTAAATATAATTTAATAACGCCATAAAGCTTTTAAAAATATGCGCTCGTTATTGTTAATGGCTGAAGTAAAGATGACATATAATGCTTTAACGACTGCCTTGCTGGTCAAGTGTCATAAACAATATTTCGTGGCCTGTGACGTCACGAGTTTAAATCATCGGTAATTTTTTCATGTCCTCCCATTGTGATGGGATTATACGGTTGTCATCTATCTTTTACTTGGAGAAGAGGGTTGATAGATCTCTGAGAAAAGCCAGGCCACTGCTTTTTTTTTTTTCTTTTTTTTTTTATTTTGGTAGACTATGGCCCGGTCACACGTCGCCCGCACCGTCCGGGGTGACGGAAGGGCAGCGCGTGGCCCCATAACCCACCGTATTCCCTCCCCATGGCCATTGGGCCGGCCACTGGTACCGCTTCCTAGCCAGGCCACTACTGAGAAAAGCTTATACTTTTATGCACTTACCAACCGGCTTACCAGGCGTGATGATTATGGCAAAATTCCCACAAAAGAGAGAGTATTTGATTGCACAGATGGTGTAGTGGTTAAGATACCGCATTTTCGTGCCAGAGCTCTGGATTCGATGCCCACGCAATACTTTGTGTGATCCACAATTTGTTGTTCAGTTTAGGTGTAATTTGTGTGCGTATATTGTATGTTTTTTTATTTCTTATGGTGGCAAACAAGTAAGTAGCACACCTGATGGTAAGTGTCACTGCCGCCCATGGACATTTACAATACCATGGGTATAACTAGGTCGCTTCTTACCAATAGAAACCCCAAACCCACCTAGTTGGGCTTCCGGCTCTCTCGCTCACCGAACGAAGCGCAATAGCACATTATTCAGACGTCGATCTTCTGCAAAAGTGTGGTACTACCCCGAAGTCCCCCGCAATACATAGATTATTTCCTTAGTGCAGTGTGGTGTCTTATGATGCCGCCCTAACCGAGGCTTCGGGTGATTGGACCGAGAAATTGTCCGGTCACCCGACGTGAGGCAACCGCGTGAGGACGACGCCTCGACCGCGAAAGCTGTCGGGGCGTCGACAGGAGAGGAGCCCGAGAGGGCATACCACCGAGCGGGCCACCGAAGACAAAGATCGGGTACCGGTGTGGTGCGACGTCCATAGATACCCACCGCAAAAAAAAAAAAAAAAAAGGTTGGTGTCTTTAAAATAAAAGAGTAAGACAGGTATATACAAACTCGATTACGAAACGAAAAATGATGTTACAAGTAGGATTCAAAACCACACCTATTGGAAATCCGTCGTATTGGAAATACGTCTTTAAGGACACGTGTGCCATCTACCCGACAATGTTTACACGTTTAATACAATTCTAACTGCAAAGTTTGAAGTATTAAGCCCATACAATGTGTTAACATTGTCGGGTAGATGGCACACGTCTCTTTAAAGACGTAAATATAATACGAAGCGAGATTTGTATATCCTACAATAGTTCACGGTGGTGAAAGTGACAGCACGATTGGGACGGATTGCCAATAGGTGTGGTTTCGAATCCCACCTGTAACATCATTTTTCGCTTCGTAATCGGGTTTTTATAAATAATTAAGCATATTAAATGCTAAATTTCAGTAACAAGTATATACAATCATCTTAGTTTATTTAAAAATGTATAGGGACGCCACAGTCTACCTGATCTACAGTAGTTAAACACGTTATAATTTCGAAATATTCTGTAACCACCCTTAGCCGAAATTGTATTTGAAATAGTTCCAAACGGTGACCCATTTTACAACTTCATATCGCAAGTAAATAATTCTAAAAATGGTAGATGGTCATCTTTATCATCGTCCTAATCTTATCCCAATTAATTAGAATCAATGTAATAGATACCCCTCCTTCATCGTATATATGATAAAAGTTATTGGCAATAGTCTTAATGCCTTTTTTTGTTTTTTGCGGTGGGCTATGGATGTGTGTCGCCCCGCCAAATCAGTCCGGGGTGACGGAAGAGGCGGCGCGTGACTTCATAGACACACCATGCAAACTCCTCTCTTCGCCGTGCGAGCGGTCCACCGGTACCCGATCTTTGTCTTCGGTAGCCGATAGTCTTAATACCTGCTGCCTGTTTATCGTTAATCCTCCTTAAGAGTGTATTCCTGCCTGAGTTCAACCCTCCTTAGGAATGCAGTTATCGACCAGTTGGAGGAGTTGACCCCGATCTATATGAAGCTCTTAGTCGTATTTTACAACACCCAAAACAATGTAAGAGTTAATGGTACTCGTAGCAGCTACCATTTCATCCCAGCTCATATATGTATGTCCCACTATTGAGCTCGAGCCTCCTTCATAGTAGGAGGGAAATTGACCTACTATATACCACGCTGGTCAGACGTGTTGGTATAGGGTTTTGTTTCGAATTTTCCTTCTCTTGCATAGATGTTATATGCGTTTTATATCCCTTAGTCGTGTCTTACGATTATCCACGGGTAAGATAGGGGGTAGCTACCATATATCACAATATTAAATGTATATCAGCTAAATAAGAGTAATTTTCGTTTTTATTTATTAAATAATTTTCTCAAACCACACAAAATGTTAAAAGAGGTCGTGGCGAATAAATCCAAGAATTAAGAAATACAAGGGTTAGTAATTAGGCGAGTGGCTGTGGCGCAAGTTTTACCTAAATCATATCGATACGAGACAGCGCACCAGTGAGCTTCCGCAGCACTTTTAACGTTATCCAGTTCATAAAAGATAAGCGTTTTATTATTTAATAACTTTGGAAGCTATATTTCAAACGCCATATAATTCAAATTACTGAAATTTTTAGTATTTAATATGCTTAATTATTTATAAATACCGGATTACGAAACGAACGCCATATAATTCATTGATAATAAATTTACGAAGAAGTCCATATAACATAATTACAGGTCATCATCAGGTTGCAAAATAAATCAGTTTTTCTTTCATTCTTCTTATCTTGCTCTTATCCCAATAACTTGGGGTCAACCCAATATGTCCTCTTCTCTCATATAGTCATATCAGACGTCATGTCTATGGGCACTCCCTTTCTATCCATGTCATGCTTCACACAGTCCATTTTTTTTATTGGTCTTCCTTTACAACCTTCAACATTCATACTTGAAACTTGCCTCATAATATTACTTTCATTTTGTCTGATCAAAAAGTCTCAGAAAAACAAGTCAACATTAAGAATGTTTGATTACCATACTAGCAATTTATTTCAGTACTGATAGTGCCTCACTGTTTTCGACGTCTCAGCAGTGACAATGCCTAAATTTCCTATTGAGATATGTTTGGTAGATAGCGTCTTTTCTTTTTTTTTTGTTGCAGTGAACTATGAACGTGGTCTCGCCCCGCCATATCGGTCCGAGGTAACGGAAAAGGCGGCGCGTGACCCCATAGACCTACCATGCAACTCTTCTCTCTTCGCCGTGCGAGCCGGTGGCCCCACCGGTACCCGATATTTGTCTTCGGTGGAGGTAGGTAGCGTCTAGCTGTTGGTATTGCTAAGATTCATGAACGGCGGTAAAACTTAATATTAAGTGTGCTGCTTGCTCGTTTGTAAGCAATTATAAAACATATTACGTGGCGTGAACTGCCGTGTAGCAACGAAGTAAGAATATTATTTACCATAGCGTTTCTTACACGTAGGTATTGTAAAAGACGACTAAGAGATTTTATTATCCAATTAATTTGTCTGCACAGATGGCGTAGTGGTCAGAATACCGACCGATTTTCGTGCCAGTTCCGTGGGTTCGATTCCTACGCAGGACAATATTTTGTGCGATTCATAAAGTGCTTTTCTGAGTCTGGGTGTAATTTTTCTGCGTTAGTTGTATGTTCACAAAGTCTCCCGCAATACAAGGATTATTTCCTTAGTTCTTTTTTTTTTCTTTATTTTCCAAACTCTAATTGTTTGGGCATACGGTTCCCCTGACACGATCAGGGACCTTAAATTAACAGTGTTAGAAAAAAATATTATTATGTACAAACTTAAAATTAGATAAAAATAGTAAATAATAATACTAACTTAATGTTACTACAAGAAGAAAAAAAATTAGGCGAAGACAAGTTATACAAATTATACTACAAGAGAGTAAATAACAATAGAGATAACAAGTTAAGAAGAGAAAAGTAACAAATTAAGGAAATAGTAATTAGAAAATAGAATTGAGGAAAGCTAAAGTTAAGGAAAAATAAAATAAATTTCCTTAGTTCAGGGTGGTGTCTTTAAAATATATACATATATATATGTATGTATATATATATATATATATATATATATATATACAGGGTGTCCCAAAATTCAACGATAAGCCGGCACCAGCAGGTGCACCTATATATGACTACTCGAGAACAAAAAAGAAAAAATTTCTACCTTGATTTTTTTTTTCATTACGACAAAAAAAAACCGATTTCTTTAAAAATCGTCATCTTTTATTATATTATTAAGTGCCATTGCTACAATTTTACAAGTAATTCTGTGATTTTTTTTGTATTGGCAAGGTAAGTAGCACTACTATCGATCACAATCATTAAAAATTCCAGAATATCTATAGTTTTTACACAAAAATCAACCAAAACTATGTTTTTTTCATAAATTATGTAAGATTTTGACTTTCAGCTCACTTTCACTCATCACAGTGAAAAAAAAAAGTATGGACACTACTGTGGCAAATTATATTAAAAATTGGCGCAACTAACTACAATTCTAAAATGGTATAACATTCTAGGCAAACTAGCCACAAAAATATACTTAGGTGTACTATTTCAAAATAACAACCATATTTCGAAAATTGTTAGTGTTGATAGTAATCACTTCTACTATGTAGCCAAAATGTTTTTGTTGCAAGTTCTCAGAATTTGAATGAGACATGTGCGTGGTCCATAAGATAACATAAGTTAGACAGAGATAGATATAGAGAGATTAGAATTTACTATATTATTAAAATTACAATAAATGTTCGAATTGTTTGCCATTGGCAGTAATGCAGGCACGACATCGCCTTAAAAATGAACGTTTTATTTTTCTTGCATATCTGATTCTGTTCATGTGATCCACAGCCTGAATTATTTTTTGGCGAAGCTCGTCCAAGGTTGCAATGGGTTTTGAGTAGACTCTGTCCTTTAGACCACCCCAATAGAAAAAGTCCAGGGGATTTAGATCGGGTGAACGGGGTGGCCAAAAGATAGGACCAAGTCGCCCGATCCAACGCCCTGGGTACTCTTGGTCTAAGTACTCTCGCACAGGGCGGGCATAGTGAGCTGGGCAACCATCGTTTTGAAACCACATGTTTTGCAAATCACTTAAGGGCACGTCTTCTAATAATCCTGGTAACTCATTTTGTAAGAAGTTCAAATAGCTATTGCCATCTATGTTTCCTTGTAACTCAAAGGGCCCTATCACTTTTCCATTTATTATGCCCGTCCATAGGTTAACCTTAAATTGATATTGGGATTTGTCTTCTCTCACCAAGTGCGGATTTTCATTGTTCCAGCTATGAAGATTGTGAAGATTTAAATAGCCATCTTTCTTGCAGGTTGTTTCATCCGACCATAAAACTTTGTCTAAGAATTGGGGATCTTCCCTGTGTTTTTGCAGCATTACACGGCAAAATGCGACCCGCAGTGGATAGTCCCGCGGTAATAACGCCTGCACGCGCCTGTAATGATATGGATGAAGCTGGTGACGTTTTAAAATTCTATGTGCAGTACTTTTTGGAATTCCCGTTGCTGCTTGTATTGCACGTACAGAGGTAGTTGTATCGCTTTCTATTTCATTGAGAACTTCTTCATCGTGTTCCGATCTAGGTCTTCCAGCGTTTCTCCTGTCAGATGGTATACGACCCTCCGAAAATGCTTGATGCACGTTAATAAATACGCGATAATCCGGATACCTTTGAAGAGTAGGGTACCTTGCTCGATATAATCTGCTAGCAGCGTTGACATTGCATCGGCATTCTCCATAAATTAGGTGCATATTAGCGTATTCTAACGCTGTATATGGTAGCGGCATAATTAATGCTAAACACTTGAAAATAAGGCAAAACTTCTTTAAAAAACACAAAATCACAGTCTAAAATAATGCCAAGTCAGGTCAATTTCCAGGTCACTTAATTCAATCCAAAGTCGTTAGTACCAGAGCCACTTTAATTAAAACAGAACGGTGTGCAGTAAACAAAGAAGTAGAGCGTACTGACTTGCTGTGCTGCTGAAGACATTAATTACTTCTCTACCTGCATTAATGTTACTAAACAATTAGCATCTATCTATCTCCCTCTAACGTATAATCTCTCTATCTCTGTCTAACTTATGTTATCTTATGGACCACGCACATGTCTCATTCAAATTCTGAGAACTTGCAACAAAAACAATTTGGCTACATAGTAGAAGTGATTACTATCAACACTAACAATTTTCGAAATATGGTTGTTATTTTGAAATAGTACACCTAAGTATATTTTTGTGGCTAGTTTGCCTAGAATGTTATACCATTTTAGAATTGTAGTTAGTTGCGCCAATTTTTAATACAATTTGCCACAGTAGTGTCCATACTTTTTTTTTTCACTGTGATGAGTGAAAGTGAGCTGAAAGTCAAAATCTTACATAATTTATGAAAAAAACATAGTTTTGGTTGATTTTTGTGTAAAAACTATAGATATTCTGGAATTTTTAATGATTGTGATCGATAGTAGTGCTACTTACCTTGCCAATACAAAAAAAATCACAGAATTACTTGTAAAATTGTAGCAATGGCACTTAATAATATAATAAAAGATGACGATTTTTAAAGAAATCGGTTTTTTTGTCGTAATGAAAAAAAAAATCAAGGTAGAATTTTTTTCTTTTTTGTTCTCGAGTAGTCATATATAGGTGCACCTGCTGGTGCCGGCTTATCGTTGAATTTTGGGACACCCTGTATATATATATATATATATATGTATATGTATATATATATATATATATATATATATATATATATATATAGATATATATATATATACCTATGAAAGATAGGTAAACTTAATATAACACCCTTTACCACCCCCTAAATCAAGCATGATAAGTCAATTTCTCACCTATTATGGAAGAATCTCGAACCTAACTAAGGAAATTAAGATGAAATTCTGAAAAAACTGATGTAAATATATATTTCATACATGAAATTAATTTTTTTCACATTTTATTGTATATAATTTTGTTTTCATCACCCTATTCGTAGCTTACCATCATCCGTATTCATGGGAGAATAAAACCGTTTTATGTGACTTTAATAACGATGTAGTAAAATTTAATTTCTCTCTGTAAGCATCACTGATGCTGTAAGGCATCTATATCACCAAGATAATCGAAAGTAAAAATAAAATAAAGGCAATAAAATCCTTATGAAATAATTTTATTTCTCCTTATTAAGTCATCAGGAATCATTATAGATAAGGTCCAAGTGAAATTATTAATTATACTTCAATAATATACCTACTTCACTTAATTCTTATAAACGGATATAAATATGTGAGTTTAAAAGTAAAAAATCAGATGTTCACCTGTCCAGGCAATGTCTCTTGATACATTAGCTCTATCTAATTAAAAAGACAGATTTTTCATGTAAATTTTGTTAATACATATTTCAATAAAAGTTTTTGTTATTATATTATTAATCTACATGTCATCGTTCATATGAGTAACAACTGGTTTAGTTAGTTGTTATTCGCTTTCTTTTATATTTAACACCACCCGTCACTAGATGTCTCTTCATTTTGCACCAAAAATAAAATCTTTATCCTAGGATTAGGCCCCGGACGGGCGGCGGGCGGGGCAGCTATAATTTATCTCAGTAATGGTTTTAAACCTGACATCTGCCCTTTTAAGAGCTTCGTAAACAACCAGTACATTTTATATCTTGAGTAAAAATGCATTTCTCTTAGCTCACTGTTTGTTCCGTCGCATTTAGAAAATTGGAACCTCGAGGTTTAGGAATGTTTTCAGAAATACGTTTCTATAGTAATATTTTAAATGCTCTTGCTCTTGGATAATCATGATAAAAATAAAATTCCATCTTCTATATACAACAATAGCACTTTATTTCGTTCTAAATTTTCATGATCATCAGTATTCAGAAGAGACGGCAAAATTCATGAAGATTTATACGCATTTGTTATTTTATCGCAAAATTTTATCAGCTACGGTGATTTAAAATAATCTATATACCTTTACGCAACAGAAATTAAGTATAAACGTAATTTAATCTTTATAATTCAATAGCGATTTGAAGATCCTACACAATTTTCTATCTATCAACGTCCAAAGAGATTCAATGTCAAAATAATTTAGGATAGCGTCGCTATAGTAACGAAACAAGATCAAATTTAACCGATAACAGTCTCAAAGTAAGCTTTAACAAAAATATATTCAACAAATTAAAATTAATTGCCGTAAATCAGATACGATTTCGCGTAAATCTATTTCTCACATTATACTAAATTAAACTCTCAAAGATTAGTACAATAAGCTGGTCTGATCAAAAGAGCCAAAGTTTTGGGCGCAAGTGAGCTTAGTGTTAAATTTACTTAGCACTTAGCAACCCCGAACTGCTTCACTAGACCTGTGAACTTTAACAATTATTATCAGTTACGCTGTAATTATCGTCACGCGATTTATTTACGTGTTTGAGACATTTTAATTTATTTATCTACCAATAGCTGAGTTCGTGGCATCGCTTGTATCCTAAACGTATTACCTTATCCATCCATTATTATTATTAACTTCTCCACCTGTCGTAGGAAGATTTTTTAATTTTATTTAGATTAATCATCATTCTCCTACTCTTATCCCAATTACTTAGGGTTGATACAATATGTACTCTTCTTTTATAGTACATATTGTAGAAGTTATTGGCAATAGTTTTATGACCGGATGCGTGCCAGACATCAACCCTCCTTGGGAATGTAATTGTTGATCAAACGGCATCAGATGGAGTTGGCCCAAGTCGTTATAAGGCTGTTCGTCGTTCTTTACGACATCCACGAGCAAAGTTAGGGTTTGTAGTATGCTTAGCCGCTACCACACAGCTTTTATAATTATATTTAAATTAATAAACTAATCTAAATGTTGAGTTCTTTGTGGTGAGCGAGTAAGAATGCAATTCACGACCCCCTTTCTTACGCGTAGGTATTGTAAATGTTGACTAAGGAAATATGCATATAACATCTATGTAAGAGAAAAAAAAATCAAAATAAAACTCTTTAATATGCCTCACTAGCGTGGTATATCATTAAGGTAGATCAATTTTCATCCTATTTTGGAACAGGTTCGAGTCCAGCAGTGGTACATATATAAGCTGAGATAATGATGACAAATATTAGGTTTAGATTATATTTATCTATTTGTTTTGAGACACACTTTATTTTTTTTGGGGTGCTTCTAGCTGTATTTCTATCGATGTCCATAGTTGAACATTTAACAAAGAAGGAATAAGCCCATAATCGCTACGTTGGACAGGCAAATTTACGACCGAAGAGGTATAGTGTTATGAGTCGCCCAGAATGGTGTTAAATCTATCTTCTTTTACTACCTTACCCAGTTTATAAGAATTCTATATGAAAATGAAGAATGAAAACACATTGTATACTTATTCTGTCATCACACGGGAATATTACATTTTTTATATTATATCATTATCATTATTTGCCTGCCCTCATCCCACGCTAAGTGGGGTCGGCACAACACGTTCTTGCCTTCCACAAACTTCTATCAGCCGTCATATCTGCATTCACAACTTTCATACACATATCCTCTTTTATACAATCCATCCATCTCTTTTTGAGTCTCCCACGATTCTTACGCCCATCCACAAGCATATTGATAACCCTCCTTGTCACATGCCTTTCATCCCTCCTCATCACAATTCCATACCAAGACAATCTCGCGCTCCTAATCTTCTCTATCACTGGTGCTACTCTCAAACTTCCCCTTTTATTTTTTTATATTATATAATTTATAAAAATATAATTAATGACATAAAAGCCGATTTGCTATAGTAATCCTCACTGATTATTACGTAAAATTATCACTAAAGACAGTGGCAGAGAGACGATTGCATGTAGCGGAGATGCGTATGTTGAGATGGATGTACGGTGTGACGAGAATGGATAAGATAAGGAATTAGCGTATAAGAGAATGTTTGAAAGTAGCGCCAGTGACGGGTAAGTTAAGGAGTAAACGTTTGACCTGGTATGGACATGTGATGAGACTGGATGAAAGTAATGTTACGAGGAAGGTTTTAAGTATGAATGTTGAAGGCTCTAAGGGTAAAGGGAGACCAAAGAAAAGATGGATGGACTGCGTGAAGCATGATATGGATATACAGGGAGTGACTACAGAAACGACGCGATGTCTGATAAGGCTGTATGAAAAAAAGAGGACATAATGCGTCGGCCACAAGTAGTTGGGACAAGAGTAAGAGAATGATGATTACAGTAGCAGGAAGTGATGACTGGTAAAATATTTTATCTGTATTAAGAGAACAATATCTTATCAATAAAGATGAAACTGAGGTAACATAATTATTTATAAAAACTCGATTACGAGCGAAAAATTATTGTTACAAGTGGGATTCGAACCCACACCTATTGGAAATCCGTCCCAATCGTGCTGCCACTTACACCACCGTGAACTATTGTAGGACATTCAATTCTCGCATCGTATTATATTTACGTCTTTTAAAGAGACGTGTGCCATCTACCCGACAATGTTTTTTTCGCTCGTAATCGAGTTTTTATAAATAATCAAGCATACTAAATGCTAAATTTCAGTAATCAGAAGAATTGTTAGCAGCACTTCCCTGGAAAAACTTATAGGAACAAATACAATTACTAACCCGCCTGTCCAGCGTCCGTGGATATTTTCCTTAGTACCCTCGTACTATCATCGATAAAATTGAAATGAAAAAGTGAGAAAATTTATGTTTTACAATTTGACAGAAATAAACATCATCCTACTCTCTATAATATTCTCGGATTCTCTATAATAAGAGGGAAATTGACTTATTAAACCACACTAGTCAAACGTGTTGGTAGCCATTCTCTTGCATACATATTATATGCATATTAAAAGTCTTAGTCTTTAGTTGTCTTTTACGATACTCATAACTAAGAAAACATACATACATACATACCATCACGCCATGTCCCTTACAGGGTAGGTAGAGAGATCAGAGTGCCAGAGAACTCTATCCTTGCATACTAACTAAGAAAAGATGTGATAACTAGTAATTTTGCCCCATCACAACAGTAAATAAAATTATTGAAATATATTTCTTTTAACTTACAAGGAAACATTTTAGCTGTGCAACTAATAAATTCAAAATAACACTTTCTATATTAATAAGTATCTTTTATAATGTTGATGTCCGCTAAGGGAGGAAATTATATAATTTCACCCATTAGAGATATAAGCCGAAAGCTTGTATGATAATTTATTACAAACCTTGTTAAAGTTACCTCGTAACTAATTAAGATACATGTATGTTAGGGATTACTGTAAATTGCATATTTATCTCTAAAGAGATGCAATTTCCGTTACGGCTAAGCTATGCAAGTGTATATATGTATATTTATACATAAAGAGAAGATCAGACAAAATATTATTAATATAATAAAGTAGATATACAAATTATGTAAATATTTCGCCACACCACACAGAATTACCATCGAAACATTCCTAATCCCCGTTAAAGTTAAGTACTGCATTAAAACTGACGACTATAATCGACGGTTCTAGTCAGCTAAAAATTGATTTAAAGCGGCATATACATACGTATTTTTCATGATAATTTCGTTTCGGCATCTATGAATAGTTGTGATTTGATATCAAGAAATTCACTTTACAAATTTTTCTGCAGAACCACGCAAATTAATTCATCTCTAAATAAGGCATTTAGGATTTTTCGCTACGACTGCCCACTGTTCGCGTTTGCGAATCTAGATACTTCCTCCATTATTATTCGGCTACTTTACAAATATGTGAAGTAGAAAGAATCTAGTTAGCTGCTCATCCTCATTTGAGAAAACCTGTAAGGGTTTAAAAAACAACATATCACTCTCAGTAACCAGCTTAGTTTTTTTTGTGTCTATTTAGCTGTTAGCCGCAGATGACTTTGACAGCTTTACGTGGATTATGGGTGAGCGCTGAGGGCTCTCAACCCGATTGAGGTAAGCTAAGCGACATCGCCCAAGGGCTACCCTGTGGGGTAAGTAACCAGCTTAGATTACCTGGAGAATAGGCAAATCATCATTATAACGCCAACTGCGACCGCTAACATACGTAATAATGATATTGTTTCCCTTAGGAAGGCAAATTGGTACCAGTGACCGGTCCAAGGACAATGGGGAGAGAACACAGTGGATTATAGACCACACGCCGTTCTCCGTCGCTCCAGGCGGAATGAGCAGGGTGTGCCCAGACCGTAGCTTGCCAAAAAAGGAGGCAAATTTTCATATTAAGTTTATATTACTGATTGATTTTAGTATTAATATAGAGATGAAATTAAAATATTTACAATTTTTTTTTTAATGTTAAATATAGTCTCAATTATCCAGAGATAGTTTTGTATTACACATAATATACGCGCCAGAGTTAATGGAAAAAAACCGGATCAACATTCTTTGCCGGATTTGAGACAGTGCAAAGACCTCTTAAAGCTTAATAAATAGCTAAATAATCTGCAAGGACCGCGGGACTGTGATAAGGGGCTTATTGCACAGATAATCGTTCCAGTACCAACTCTATCTTTCAAATATAAACTTTTACCTTACTACCTTAGTACTGTGGATTATACTCGTAATAAGATAATAAATATTTATATTTTGAAGGACTGGTGTGAGTTGATGTAGTAAAAGGCGGTGCTTAATTTAGATAATGTCTCGTCTAAGGCTTCTGATAAAGCTGATGTTAAAATATTACTTCACTAGCTGCTAAGTTTAAGCTTAAAATAATAGTGACGCTTCGAGGCTGCTTTAAGACTTACTTAACGTGTCGAACACAAATTATTTAAGCATTAGAGTTTAGCATCAGCAACCTTTCAATGGAGATTTTGTCAAGGAAATATTTGTTGACCTATAGTTCAAATATTCACATTGTAAATTATCATTATTTTATTTTGCTTATTCTAAAATTAAGTAGTATTTTATGTGTTAAAATGGCTTAAGAATACGTCTATATATCTGTTTCAGTCGTAAAAACTGACCGAGGTATTATTAATAGGTATTATTAGCAGGTAAGCAGCAGTTTCCCTGTGGTGACGGCGTAAGAATACTATTCACCACCCCATATCTTACCCGTGGGTGATCGTACGAGACGATTAGGGATATAAAAACGCATATAACATTTATGAGAGAGAAGGAAATCTCGAAACAAAAACCTATACCAACACGTCTGACTAGTGCGGTATAGTAGGTTAATTTCCCTCCCATTACGGAGGAGGCCCGAACCCAACAGTGGGACATTTATAGGCTGCGATGATGATGATGATGAAGCAGCATTATTTTAAAAAAGTAGTAATCTTCTTAGTAGCTTATAACTCCAACTGCGATCGTCAACCTGTTTGCCAAGCGTTGCGATTGAGGTATTATTATGAGAATATTTATGTCTAGTTCTACAAACTAATATCAAAAATATTAAGCTCAACTACTCGACATCGAATATCCGATGAATTGAAGCATCATTAAAGTCGCTGGATATAATCAAAAATATATAAATAATAATAATAAATCTTTATTGCACAAACCACAATAAGCCAGCTACACATGCAATATAATTCTGGTTACAAATGAAGCTTAGTGAATAATTAAAAAAATAATGATCCTTGAATAGGTTTAAGTCTCTGAGTTTTAGGAAACAGTATACCGCCATAACAAAATATAAACATTTGTTTACTTAGATATTGATGTTTTTTTAATGTACATTATTATAGCAAAAAAGAATATAAATATAAAATTATATAATATAAAAAAATAAATTTTATTTTAAAAAGAATGAATTGGTCAATATAGTTACAGTCATCGGGTGATCAAGCAAAAATGATCAGGCTGAAGAGAAGGAAGTTGACCTATAGACGAAGCAATATCCAACCTTATGACAAATACCAACTTCTAATAGGCTTCAGCAATATCATAGCAGCAGTCAGTGGAAGATTGGAGGAAATGGTATGAGAATAGTAGGAAAAAAGATGCTTTGGTGCACTGAATCTCTCGCTCACCGAATAAAGCTCAATAGTAAATAGTTATTACGTGATTTTATCAGTGTTGCGACGGAAAAAGAATCCAGTGCACCATCCCTTTTCTTGCACGTAGGTATCGTAGAGGATTAAGAGATAGACTAGATAGATAACATCGATGCAAAAGAAAAAAACTCGACCTACAACATGTCTGACCAGCACCGTATCGTAGTAGGTCAATTTCCCTACTATTGTGGAGGAGGAACGAGCTCAACAGTTTTCGTATTTTTTTTTTTCGTTTCTTTTATAAGACATCACCCTTTTATTTTTTATTTTTTTCCTCGCAAGGTGGGACCATGGATGTGGTCGCGCCCCGACATAAGACATCACCCTGCACTAAGGAATTAATACTTGTATTGCGAAGGACTTTACAAACATGCAATTAACGCAGATAAATTACACCCAGACTAAGAACAACACTTTATGGATCGCATAAAGTATTGTCCTGCGCGGGCATCGAACCCATGAGCCAGTCAATTTAAGCTCAAAAATGCGCATTGCCTTACTACTCCCCGTTGCAAGTAGTGCTTATAAATCTTAACGCCCGCGTCCTCCTACAAACGCCTAAAGTGGTGAGAGTGATATAGTAAAAACAGCTTAAAACAGCTATCATAATGCAAAAGCTCGTTGCACACAGGAAGCGAGGTGAACAATTTAACTGCACGCTTTTTTCTCTTAAAATATAACGCGTAGGTGGCTTGGTAGCAAAAAGTAGGTAGCAAAAAATATAAAAATCGTTCGGACGGTCCGCGCGTTATAAATGGCCGGTAATTAGGGCGCACAGCGGCGCCGCGCCCGGGGCACACCGGGCCACGCATACTCGCTAATGACATCGTATGAACTGAACCCACCGATCTCCCAAGAGCTTTTTGATATTACTAAACAAGTCAACAATATTTACTTTGGAAATTTCTGGTTGCCTTCCTATCGGGAAATTACAAAGTAAACATTATACATTAATTACTTTCTGTTTACTTAGGCATTTGGTATGCTAGAAAATGGCTGCGGAAAAGAAACTACAATAAGCAAAACTTACATAATATCAATTGCAATTGATATGAACCTTGTTCTCATTTACTGCTTTTAGTAACTTTTTTTTCGTTCAGAAGTGAGTTTTATAAAAAATTGAGATTATTAAATTTGTTACTACAAAGGATTTCAGGTTTATTTTGATAATGACTGATTTACTTTTAGTTATAAGTATAGTCTAGTACGTGAATAAAGTGTATTTATTATAGTCCCTTCGTTAATGAAATAATTACCCGTATGGTGATGAGAGTTTCCTTGTAGTGACGGAGTAAGAATACAATTCACCAATATTTTACCCGTGGGTGATCTAAAAAGATGACCGAGTGATAAAATATTTATATTAAATGTATAGAAGAGAAGAAAACCTTGAAATAAAACCCTATATCAACATGTCTGATCAGAGTGGTGTGATAGGGGAATTTCCTCCTAGTGTAGAGAAGATTCGAGCCCAGCAGTGGGTTATATATGAATTGAGATGATGATGATGGTATCACCCATTACTGCCTTGTGAAAGTCGTACAAATTAGCTGAGAAATCAACAGAAAAATGGGCAGCGGCATTTATTGAGGGTACCTATAATAACAACTATTATTGCCAATCCGTCTGCTAAGCGTTAGATTATAGTATCATCACGATTTTAGGGAGGCGTATATCCCAAAGTGGACGTTAGCAAACTGAAGGATAGATGGACGGTTGGTAATCCAGTCCCTTCCGCGTGGTGACGGAATAAGAATACTATTCACCACCCCATATCTGACCCGTGGGTGATCGTACGAGACGACTAAGGGATATAAAACGCAAATAACATCTATGCGAGAGAAGGAAAACTCAAAACAAAACCCTATACCAACACGTCTAACCAGCGCGGTATAGTAGGTAAAATTTCCCTCCCATTACGGAGGAGGCCCGAGCCCAACAGTGAGACATTTGTGGGCTGTAATGATGGTAATCCAGTAACCGATTGTTGCAGAATTGTTGAATTTCCAGAAGAGAGTATTCCTTCTGATTATCGATGTCTAACATTAGACTTACCTAGGTGTTTTCAAAAAGCTTTCTCAGTAGAGTACTGCTGCTGATTTCCCTGTGCCCCTGAGATGATTTTTCCGGCCGTTAGCATTAAAATAAGCGTTCAATCCACGTTTTATCCTTCGATATTTATTACAAGAATATTTTAAGGGTTACATTGTAACTTTCGAAATTCTGTCGGGAGTCATCATTTTTAATAGAATTTAAAAAAAATACGGATATTTTTTTATAAAATTATGAATTAAAAAAATTATATTTATCTAATAAATTGTAACCGCCATCTAAGGATGGAGTAGCATTATGTATATGTATATCCAAACCACAACAATATTCACCATGTCATGGAAGATGTGGTGCATTGAACTAGCTGAAATGACTACAGTCTAAAATCAACGTATATTGGATAGTGGTAAAAATATCACTTCATCATCTCATCATCTCAGCCCATATATGTCCCACTGCTGGGCTCGGGCCTCCTCCATAATGGAAGGGTAATTGACCTACTATACCACGCTGGTCAGACGTGTTGGTATAGGGTTTTGTTTCGAGTTTTCCTTCTCTCGCACAGATGTTATATACGTTTTATATCCCTTAGTCGTCTCGTACGATCACCCACGGGTAAGATAGGGTGAATTGTATTCTTACTCCGTCACCACACGGAAAAATCACTTTATTTATAATATATAAATTCAACAAGAATGCACAATAGACAATTTTATTATAGTACCAATTTGGCTTAAGAGAAGAGAATTTCTTAATAGAGCACAAATTCAAAATGTGAAAAAATAACATCACTACAAGAGAATATAAATTCCAAAACAAATCATTTGACAACCCATCTGACCAGCTCAGTAAAGAAGCCAAATTTCCTTCTATCATATTCTTTATGCTTGCAGCCCGTAGTGGGAGGAATATGACATGAGAAAAATAAATCTGCGATAGAAGGATTCATTTCTAAGTTCTGATCAGGCATTTTAATCTATCTCTTTCTCTCACCCGATAGTTGCAGATAATATTATATTGACATTTCATAATACGCAAGTTGGATTCAAGTTCAAAGACTAAGTTTTAGTCTGTAGGTACTTGGCGGAAATCGATTTCAGTCGCATCCTATTTGAATGTGGAACGAATTGAAACTTCAAAGTTCTACTTCGGGAACTATTGAAATTTTACAGTCTATATGGAGTCTATAATCATATAGGGAAGTGTTTCTTCAAAAATATTCCTATTTGCTGAGAGACTAAGTGTCTTTAACTTTTTAATAAAAGTTTTTCATATATATTAATTTATCTTCTAGTTCTGAATATTTTATTTATAAAAGCTATTTTTTTTGCCAGAGACCATAGGACCGACGCCCTCCCCATCGCCATTGGGCCGTCCACTAGTACCGAATCCTTGACGTCCGTGGTCAACCTGGATAACTTTAAAATTTATAATTATTTAACGATCGAGAAAGGACATTGCAATTGATTTAATCTCCATGGCCTCAAAGAGAGTAAAAACGTATGCCCAATTAACCCCTCTTGTTCTCTCTCTTCTTGAACGTAAATGTTCCAACGTTAGAGGCAAGTCTACTTCATAAATAGGGGAAATTTAAGCTACATGTATCACACTAGCTATACGTGTGAGCAACTTATATAATTTTACCTTTGATTCTATTTAAAAAAAAATAAAGCGGTTTTTAAACAGCTTTACATACATACCATCACGCCATGTCCTTTGCAGGGTAGGCAGAGAGAACAGAGTGCCAGAGAACTCTATCCTTGCATACTTCACTCGCTTCCTCAACATTCATAATTCTCTTCATACACGCTCGCCGGTTTCGGAGACTCTTGACTCCACCTTCCTTCAGTACATGACCGATCTGGTCTAGGTAGGTTAGTCTCGGTCTCCCCCGGTACCTACATCCTTCCACTTTCGCATTGTATATCTTCTTAACCAGACGTTTGTTCGGCATTCTTTCCACATGTCCGAACCATCGGAGCATTCCCTTTCGCATCTTTACACCAATACTCTCTTTCATACCTACTCGCTTTCTTACGTCGTCGTTACGAATGCGATCGATCAGCCTAACTCCACAAACTTTCCGTAGAGATCGCATTTCGACCGCATTAATTTTGCTTTCATGCTCTTTTCTGCATACCCAACTCTCGCTTCCATATAGTAATGTTGGGACAAGCACTGCGTTATGTATTGCTACACGTGCCTTCTGGCTGAGGTGGTGGCTACCGGGAAGTTGCCCCAATAGAGTGAACGGAGTGACTCTATTTCCCGCATTCACTCTTCGCTCTATATCAGTGGTGTACCTTCCATCTCGGCTAAATCCACATCCAAGATATACAATCTCTCAAACTCTTACATCTGTTCTGGCTTCATCTCTTTCAAAGACCATTATTTTGGTTTTGCTCACATTCACGCGTAGACCCCTTTTCTTACAATCTTGTGTCATTGTGTCGACTAGGGTCTGCAGGTCAGTCGCCGACTGTGCCAGCAGGACTGCATCATCTGCATAGAGCAGAGCAGTGACCACTGAGTCGCCCATCTGGACTCCCACATTCATATCGTTCAACCTTTGGAGACATTTATCCAGATATATGATAATCAGCCTGGCTGACAGAACGCACCCCTGCTTAACGCTGATATTGACGTCAAACCAAGGCAACATTCCATCATCCAGCCGCACACAGGCTCTACAGCCTATGTAACTGGACTGCGCAGCCTGTAGCAGTTTACCGTTAACACCATACTCCGGTAAAATGTCCCAAAGTTTATTTCGTACAATCGTGTCAAATGCTCTCTCCAGATCCACAAAACTGCAGAAAACCCTCTGACCTAGAGCCAGATGCTTCTCCGAAATGTTGCGCAGAGAGAACATTTGCTCACATCTATGCATCATCTTCCACTCCTGAAACCTCCTTGTGTCTCACACAATAAACCATCGGACACCATCCTCATTCTCCTTTCAATAATTTTACCATACACTTTTGCTACCAAACTGGTCAAGCTTATGGCTCTGTAGTTAGTAGCTGCTCTAGGGTTCACGTTATGACTGCGCAAAGCAGTCATAACGTGAACCCTTGTTTTTAAACAAAGGCACGATGACTGCGCTATTCCAGTCCCTGGGAACCATTCCCGAGCTCCAACATAAATTGAAGAGCGACAGGAACGCCTCCCAGACACAGGAGCCACCAAGCTTGATCATCTCGGCAGACACCATATCAATGCCCGCTGCCTTACCGCTTTTCAAATTTCTTATCGCCCATTCAACTTCATCCATACTGATGCCATCGGAGGACGCCGGTGCTGAATGTTGATCTACTAAACCACATGCGACACCGGCGTCAACCCGAGTATCCGTATACATATCGCCAAAATATTCACTGCATCGGCTTAACACGTCTTGTGTTTGTGTAAGAATGTCTCCACCTTGAGACCTTATTTTATTCAATCTGAAGGCTGACCAACCACACCCAGACTTCTTCACCTCCCTCCAAAAGAGTTTGGTGTTACCCTCAAAGTTTTTAGTCAGCCTATCTTCTGCACTCATATTTGCTCTATCATGTTTCTCTTTCACTAAGGCCTTGGTGTCATTCTTACATTGCCGATATATATTGCTTTCTTCTGTTCAGTCATACTGTCATTCAGATTTAAAGAAGAGACATAGTCTAGCCACGCTTTCTTCTTTTGCTTTACGGAAGCTGCCACTTCCGCATTCCACCATGCATCGCCATTTGTTTTTCTATGCTGCTTTGAACTTCCACATACTTCTTTCGCTGTATCTACCATACTCTCTTTCAATATTCTCCAGCATTGATGAGCTCCAGAACGGCTGACTTGCCATCGTCAGCCGTTCTCGGACACCCTCTGCATACTTTTCTCTTACACACTCTTCTTGCAACCTTTCAACCTTTATTTTTTCAAGCCCTCCGAAGTGGATGCTCTCTCGCCAGTGCCTCCACTTTCTGAACAGACCACTAAATCTCGCAATAACGAGATAGTGGTCCGTATCGAATGTGGGGCCCCTGTAGGCTCTTGCGTCCAATATTTTGCTTCGGAGGCGACTGTCTACCAAAATTAAATCTATTATACTTTTCTATTCATTCCTTCTCCATGTATACATAGGGATGTCCTTATGTTGGAAAAATGTGAAAAAAAACGCCTTACTAATTAAAAAAAGAATAGGAAAAAATACTGCGACCGCCAACCAATTAAATATTGTATGAAAGTTACAAAAAACAAGAAAGATTCTTAACATACCTATTAATTATTGTTACACAGAAATAAATAATTTATCTCTAAATATTTTTTCGTTCCAATATATATTCATCCACTTAGGGGACTGATGACATCTGAAAAGTTATAGGAAACCGTTCGATGCAAATGCTATAGGCCTACTCTAAGCAGTATTGTGAGGAGAGCTGTATCTATTAACTTTCGTCTATGGACTTTAGAATTTATGTGTTTTAAATTAATATAACTTATATCAAGAAATGACTGATTATCCAAATGGAACTAATGCATTCATTCATTCACTTTGTTGATTTTATTATTTGACAAAGATGTCTCTAAGGAGATAAAGATATGATCATCACGCTTAGCGAGCAAATTGACAGTCACAGTATTATAATTGTCCCCAGTGGTGACAAATCTTCTGGTGCTCCCTTAACTGATTTTCACTACTCCTGAGAGAAATAAGATATTGACAAAACGCCAAACATTAAATATTCTATTATATAAACAATGAATTCCGTTTAAAAAAAAAATATCATTAACATAGTTAAAATTATTTACAAAGTAGTACGAAGTTAAACAAAGTAACACTTTATAAATATTCAAGCAAACTTTCAATAAAATATTCATTCGTCGAGTTCATTGGCTCGGTGTATCCTAGGCTTTATTTTACACTTTTTCCTAGCCTCCTTGTTATATGGTTATAACGTACCGACTAGGCAACGACTTTTTGCAGGCATTATCCCTTTAGCACCGTGTATTATGAACGTTATGGATAAAAAAATACTGCTATTCCTGCTACTCTTTATATTGATATTGCTTTTCGTAAATACTGACTGTAATACATACTCTTATGGTTTTTGTGGTGACGAAGTAAATATACAATTCACCATCTACTTTCTTCATCATTCAGCCTTTCGCTAACCAATGCTGGAGATAGGCCTCATTTATAATTCACCACAAAGTGCGGTCCTATGGCACCCGCATCCAATAACTACCAGCAACTTTCACCAAGTCATCGAGCCACCTGAGAGGGGTCCTCCGATAGACGATCGCCACTCGAGAACCTTTCTCTACCAACGGTCATCGGTTCATCGAACAATGTGGCCTGCCCATATCCACTTCAGCGTGCTAATTCTTCTGCGAATTTCGGACTCTTAATCATTTGTGTCGTAAAAGACAAAAAGATGATGATGTGCGTCATCATCATCTTTTTGTTGTGTTAGAAAAGAAAAATTACAAGTAAAACTATATTTTCTTATTTGTACACTTTCTCTTTCTATACTTTCTCTTTTTCCTACACTTTTTTTTTACTTTTTTCTTTATTTCTATACTAAAATAGTGGTATGATTAATAGTGGTAAGACCACGTTGTTGACAGTTTTCTGTTTACAGCTGCGGGCTGGTCCGTTCAGGGTAGTACCACACTCTCGTAGAAGATTGACGTCTGAGTAATGGCAATGTGCTGTTGCGCTTCGTTCAGTGAGCGAGAGAGCCGGTATGCCAGCTGGCTGGGTTTAGGGTTTATATTTGGAGGCTACTACTAGCTATACCCCTGGTATAGCAAAGGTTCATGGACGGCAGTAACACTTAGCATCAGGAGTGCTGCTTGCTCGTTTGCCACTAAAAGCAATAAAAAAACTAAAAGGGCTACTCAGCGTGTTGTCGGTAAATTTTCCTTTTATTATATTTTAGAGGGGCATCAACACAGGCAGTGGGTCGTATATAAGCTTAGATTATGAAGAATATCAATAAGACCACAATTCTCGACCTTTATGATATGTACTTTACAGGATCCTAAAATACAACTATATTTATTGGATAAATCCATAAAATTTAATGGAATTACCTTCTCAAAAACCTAACTAAATCCTCTTAAACATTAAAAAATAATATAAAATGATCACAATGTAAAATGGAGACTCTCATATCAGAATTAATTTCATGTGAACAGGCTCGCAATGAAAGCCAAAACCAAAATGTGAGAGCTGACAATTTAAAGCGAAATATTCGTAGTACATTGTTGTATTATTCATAATCCCACTGCAGTCGTAATAAGTAAAAACCAACAAAGGCGAAGGAATATGAGAACTAATATAAGTGTTAATGCAACACAAAAAATGAATACGAATCGTACTCTCACATTTATATAGTAAACTATGCTCTTTGGACGTAGAACTTCTTAAGGGCTTGCCACTAATGACAAGAACCGGATACCGGTGGCTGACCTACTTGGCGTTGAGAAGTATGTGTACGGCAGACTATGGTGTCGCGTCCCTTCTGTCATCCCGAACGGATCGGGAGGGGTCGCTCAATCCCATAGACTGCCCCAAAAAAAAGGCGCTCAAGCCTAACTGAATGCTTTAGAAAAGAAAGTGTTGTTCAGTAAAAACAAAATATCAATAGCCTAGTGTATACTGTTGCGAACCACTTGTGCTCATTTACAAAGAGATGATTTCTTTATCAGTTTGGATGGATGGGCATACGTCAACCATCAGTATTTTATCTCTTTTTTGAAAGTGATAGTGTGAGAGAATATCGTGGTGGTCGTTAATTATTTGCTTACTGATAGATAATATAATTTGAAAGGTGCTAAATGAATATGAAGAATGATAAAACGAAATATTATGTTGGTAAATCGACACGTGCGTCTCACGATAGTATACATTTGACCGCTTGTAAGTTAGATACATACATGGATCATATCTTATTAATAAGTGGGTATATAATACTGTTTTAATATAACGAATACCTATATTTTTTATTTATTTCTTAATCAGCATCTATCAGATATATATTATCTATCAGCATATATGTCATCATATATCTATATATAATATATATCGAAGTAGGCATCATAGGGGTAGGACCACACTGTTAGCTGTCTACAGCCGCGGGCGTTCGGCCCGTCCGAGATAGTACCATACTCTTGCAGAATGTCGACGTTTGGGCAGTGACAATATGCTGCTACACTTCGTTCAGTGAGTGAGACAACCGGCAGTCCAACTTGGATAGGTTTTATTTGAAAGACAGCGGCCTAAATATACTCCTAGTATAGCAAAGGTCCATGTGCAGCAGTAACACTTACCATGAGGTCTGCTGCTTACTCGTTTGCCACCATATCATTTGTTTTTTTTTTTACTATTCTGATATTTCGAATGCCTTTCGATATTTATGGATAAGAAACATCTTTGCTCAATAAAATCCTCTGAAATAATTTATTTCTTATATTTTAATTTTAATTATATATGTATTATTTTTGTCCGTCTATTTGAAAATATATTATCAAATGTCGAAATGACGAGTCCAATTACCGTTTTTACGACACCTACACGACAGGACTAAAAATAAAAGATTAACTGCAATTTAATCACGAACTCGTTGCACGAGTACTAAAATAGTAGCAAGGTACATTTTCGTGTAGAAAGATTAAAATAATATGAAACCAGGGAATGTAATGATTTCTTTGTTAATGAAATAATAAGTATTATGTTTTTCTATCACGATATTTCGAACATAGTATTATGATGACGAACGAACTAAGGTGTTTCACGTCCAGCAAGTCATCTATCTATCAGTTTCGAAATATAACCATTCGAAAAGCTCTAATAACGTTTTTTTATTGCTGTACATGACAATGGAATTTGAATGATATAAATAGTGGACTGGTCTTCAGAGGATGCCCGTGATACTCGTTTCTTAAATGATTTCAGAGCTACAAGATATGATTCTATACGGAAATATTATTTCACTAATAACCTCGTGGTAAAATATAAGATATGGACATGTGATGAGACGGAATGAAAGTAATGTTGTGAGGCAAGTTTTAAGTATGAATGTTCAAGGGATGGACTGCGTGAAGCATGACATGGATAGAAAGGGAGTGACCACAGAGATGATGTCTAACAGGGCTGTATGAAAGAAGAGGATATATTACGTCGACCGCAAGTATATATATATATATATATATATGTATATAGAATAGAAGATATAAATATATTTCATTCTTGAGTCATTCAAAACTCGGTAAAGAGAAAGAAGAATAAAATTAAAATAATCAAGAGATATTTTACATTAAAATATAATAACTTCTGATATTTACACGAGGATTAAACATATATATTTGCCCCTGCCAGTCTAGTTAGACTGCTAATCCGGCTCGAATGCGTGCCGCAGTGCGGGTTAGGGCGTCCCCCGGAGGCGACGCCTACTGACCCGCCCCCGTCGGTACGAACATCGGCAGTTGCGGCGATGGGGGCCGCCACCCATCACGCCTTGCCCAGTCAGGCGAGTCGAGGAGAGCAGAGTGCCGGTTGGGCACGTGGAATGTAAGAAGTTGTGTGGAAGGTAAGTTGCACGAGCTGATATCCGTCATGGCGGACAAACAGCTAGACGTGCTCTGTGTAACAGAGACCAAGTGAAGGGGCAGCGACGCCTGCGATGTTCCTAATGGCGGGATGGCTATGTGGTCTGGTGTACCACAGAGCGATCGAGCCAGCATGGGGGTAGGAGTGCTGTTGTCCTCTCGCTTGGCCTCAGGTGTGAAGGATTACGGAATGTATGATCCCAGACTTCTTTGGGGCCGTATAAAACTAGGTGTCACCAAGGTATTCATGGTTGTAGCATATGCTCCCGTAGGATCCTCGGTGGCATCAGACCTAGAGAAGTTTTGGGATAATGCTAGAGAAGTTCTGGATATGGCAGAAACCAGTGAACGCGTGATTGTATGCGGAGATTTGAACGGATGGGTGGGGACCAAGCGTCCCGACTATGAGGACGTACTTGGTCCATTTGCTAATAAGAGAGTGAACGACGCAGGTAGGCTCATAGCGGATGTATGCATGGAGAGAAACCTTATTGTGTCAAACACATTTTTCCAACATAAGGACATCCATATGTATACATGGAGAAGGAATGAACAGAAAAGCATAATAGATTTAATTTTGGTAGACAGTCGCCTCCGAAGCAAAATATTGGACGCATGAGCCTACAGGCGCCCCACATTCGATACGGACCACTATCTCGTTATTGCGAGATTTAGTGGTCTGTTCAGAAAGTGGAGGCACTGGCGAGAGCGTGTCCACTTCGGAGGGCTTGAAAGAATAAAGGTTGAAAGGTTGCAAGAAGAGTGTGTAAGAGAAAAGTATGCAGAGGGTGTCCGAGAACGGCTGATGATGGCAAGCCAGCCGCAATTGGACATTGAAGAATGCTGCAGAATATTGAAAGAGAGTATGGTAGATACAGCGAAAAAAGTATGTGGAAGTTCAAAGAAGCATAGAAAAACGAATGGTGATGCATGGTGTGATGCGGCAGTGGCAGCTTCCGTAGAGCAAAAGAAGAAAGCATAGCTGGACTATGTCTCTTCTTTGAATCTGAATGACAATATGAATGAGCAGAAGAAAGAAATATATCGGCAATGTAATAATGACACCAAGGCCTTAGTGAAAGAGAAACGTGATAGAGCAAATATGAGTGCAGAAGATAGGCTGACTAAAAACTTCGAGGGTAACACTAAACTCTTTTGGAGGGAGGGAAGAAGTCTCGGTGAGGTTGGTCAGTCTTCAGATTGAATAAAATAAGGTCTAAAGGTGGAGACATTCTCACACAAACACAAGACGAGTTAAGCCGATGGAGTGAATATTTTGGCGATATGTATGCGGATACTACGGTTGGCACCGGTGTTGCATGTGGTTTAGTAGATCAACATTCAGCACCGGCGTCCTCCGATGGCATCAGTATGGATGAAGTTGAATGGGCGATAAGAAGTTTGAAAAATGGTAAGGCAGCGGGCATTGATGTGGTGTCTGCCGAGATGATCAAGCTTGGTGGCTCCTGTGTCTGGGAGGCGTTCCTGTTACTCCTCAATTTATGTTGGAGCTCGGGAATAGGTCCCAGGGACTGGAATAGCGCAGTCATCGTGCCTTTGTTTAAAAACAAGGGTTCACGTTATGACTGCGCAAATTACAGAGCCATAGACTTGACCAGTTTGGCAGCAAAAGTGTACGGTAACATTATTGAAAGGAGAATGAGGATGGTGTCCGATGGTTTACTGTGTGAGACACAAGGAGGTTTCAGGAGTGGAAGGGGATGCATGGATCAAGTGTTCTCTCTGCGCAATATTGTGGAGAAGCATGTGTCTCTAGGTCAGAGGGTTTTCTGCAGTTTTGTGGATCTGGAGAGAGCATTTGACACGTTTGTACGAAAGGAACTTTGGAACATTTTACCGGAGTATGGTATTAACGGTAAACTGCTACAGGCTGTGCAGTCCAGTTACATGGGCTGTAGAGCTGGTGTGCGGCTGGATGATGGAATTTCGCCTTGGTTTGACGTCAATATCGACGTTAAGCAGGGGTGCGTTCTGTCAGCCAGGCTGATTATCATATATCTGGATAAATGTCTCGAAAGGTTGAACGATATGAATGTGGGAGTCCAGATGGGCGACTCAGTGGTGACTGCTTTGCTCTATGCAGATGATGCAGTCCTGATGGCACAGTCAGCGACTGACCTCTAGACCCTAGTCGACACAATGACAGAAGATTGTAAGAAAAGGGGTCTACGCGTGAATGTGAACAAAACCAAAATAATGGTCTTTGAAAGAGATGAAGCCAGAACAGATGTAAGAGTAACAATAGGTAATGATGTACTAGAGCAAGTGGATGAATTTGTATATCTTGGATGTGGATTTAGCCGAGATGGAAGGTACACCACTGATATAGAGCAAAGAGTGAATGCGGGAAATAGAGTGAACGGAGCGTTGGGACAACTTCTCGGTAGCCACCACCTCAGCCAGAAGGCACGTGTAGCAATACATAACGCAGTGCTTGTCCCAACATTACTGTATGGAAGCGAGAGTTGGGTATGCAGAAAAGAGTATGAAAGTAAAATTAATGCGGTCGAAATGCGATCTCTACGGAAAATCAGTGGAGTTAGGCTGACCGACATACCGACCGACGACCGCATTCGTAACGAAGACGTAAGAGAGCGAGTAGGTATGAAAGAGAGTATTGGTGTAAAGATGCGAAAGGGAATGCTCCGGTGGTTCGGATATGTGGAAAGAATGGCGAACGAACGTCTGGTTAAGAAGATATACAATGCGAAAGTGGAAGGATGTAGGTACCGGGGGAGACTGAGACTCACCTACCTAGACCAGATCGGTCATGTACTGAAGGAAGGTGGAGGCAAGAGTCTCCGAAACCGGCGAGCGTGTATGAAGAGAATTATGAATGTTGAGGAAGCGAGTGAAGTATGCAAGGGTAGAGTTCTCTGGCACTCTGTTCTCTCTGCCTACCCTGCAAGGGATATGGCGTGATGATATGTATGTATGTATTAAACATATCATATAAAACTATTTTTGAATACTTTTCAGAAGTCACGAGAAGATAGCTCTACCATGACTGTGAACGCTGGAAAATATTCGAAACATCTGGTAAGTAATAAACAAATAAAAACGCGATAAAATCTGTAAAAAAAATATAGTTTTATTTCATCAAAACAGATGTCAGTAAAATAATAACACTAAATATAATAACTCAATCTTCCGAATGGCCTCTGTAGTGATATCTTCAAAGCTTTCAACATGCACTTTCATCAGGAACATTACCTAGCTACATTCGGGCTACAACTAACATATACCACGATATCTACACTCCCCTTCTACAATATTGAATACCGCATATTTGATTCCATAATACAACATTTACGACTTAGCTTTAGCGTAAAACGATACAGTTTTGAATTTACGAAATATTTTGTTATAGAAAGTATATTACTATGTTGGTGGTTTATTCTACTTATCTTTTTTTTTAATGGGACTAATCCCACCACACATTCCCACCATTGTAACTCCTGTAAGGCAGGATCCACAATGGTCACTATAAATGACACCAAGGTTTGACCCTCAGGCAGTCCCGGGATATGATTTTAATTGTCTTGGGACCCGCAACAAATTTAATTAGAAAAGGTTAAAGAAGAGGAGTCGGAATGAGTGATTCCACTTCCCTCCTAGGCAAAGCGGGATGCAGGAAAACAAAATGACTAGTCAGCTAATAATTAAAGAGGTGTTCGGCTACGATAAGCGCAGCCGTACGGCACCACGGATACGGAAGAGCTTAACTACTACTTCTACCTATCTTGCTGAATGTCATGGTATTTGATCTTATGCAATATAATCATCATCATCATCACAGCCCCTAAACGTCCCACTGTTAACCTCGGGCCTCCTCCGTAATGGGAAAGAAATTAACCTACTATACCACGCTAGTCAGACGTGTTGGTATAGGGTTTTTTTTCGAGTTCTCCTTTTCTCGCATAGATATTATATGCGTTTTATATCCCTTAGTCGTCTCGTACGATCACCCACGGGTAAGATATGGGGTGGTGAATGGTATTCTTACTCCGTCACCACACGGATAGTGGTGACAGATGCAATATACTAGTTAGTGCAATCCAGATATTATAGTAACAAGTTTGGGTGTAATTTACATCCTTTAATTGTATAACGGAATAAAAATACAGTACATCGCCTCCTCTCTTGCCCGTGGTTGTAAAAGACATCTGAAGGATATAATATGCAGATACCATTGATGTAAGGAAAGGCGAAAAAGAAATCCAAAATGTAACCCTATACCAGGGGTCAGCAAACCTGCGGCTCGAAGGCAACATGTGACTCTTTGGATGAGAAGTTGTGGATTTTTAGTTCTATACGCAAAAAACATTATATAAAGAAATGTTTAAATAAAAATAGTTCTAAATTGATTAATGAGGATTAGGTACAAATTATTGTTGGCAAAAAACCTGACTCTTTAAAAACTTTAAACCTTTATAAATCCCAATTTTTGGCTCTTCCGACTCAAAAGGTTGCCGACCCCTGTCCTATACTAACCCATCTGGTTAACGTAACCAGCACAGTGTAGCATGTTAATGTCTCTTTCTCGTGGAGGAGGTTCTAGTCAGCAATGGGACTTTTAAAATTGAGATGATAATTATGATAATTTATTTCTGAAAATGGGACATCTTTAAATACAGCTTCTTTTTTATATCCAATAGATAGTAAATGGTCTGTCTTAAGAATGAAAAATTAATAAAAAATTCCTACTACGTATAGTCACCACTCAAAATGGATTCCCAATAAATATGGGCGCCATTCCTATGACTTTATTGCTATGTTCTCTTTTTTATTTCACAGGAATGTCAGTATATAAAAAGCTGTGTGATATATATATATACGAATACTACCAACCCTTATACTACTCGTGGCTATACTTAAAGACAGCTAAGAGCTAGTATATAGACGTGGTTCAATTCCATTTCATGCGGTCTAATGAATAACCACATCCCCAAGAAGGATTGACGTCAGATCAAAGGTCGAACAATTATTGCCAATCTTTTGAAATATGTACGACTAAAAAAGAGTATACATCGATGATGCAATGTATACTCTTTTTGGGTTGATACCCAACTAAATTACAAATAATATTTATAAAAAAAAACATTATTTTATTCTATTACCAACTCGTTTAATGTATAAACGATATTTTATTATACCCTTTTACAAATCGCCTTACCGAAATCCATCGGCTATACATCAACCTTCATTCCAGAACCTCATAATTAACAAAAAAGCATCGTCCTTTATTCGAACATCGACAATGGCAGATAGGTTAAGGCCGCGATTGGACACTGCAACATTTTTGTCGGATCAGCGCACCGACCGTCTGGCCAAATGTAGTGGAAAGATAAACCGAACGACACACGACTGACTCCAGTCACCTTAACCTAAGTCTGTTCCCGTTATATCTTTCTTTTTTTTGTATGTTATCCTCAAACAACTACTATATCTGAGTTTTGGCGAGCACGTGACAGTATCATGGGGTGTATATAAGATATATGGGGCGTAATTACTATAATACATATTTTATTCAATATTGTAGTATTTTAATGTATTACATTAAATAATTGTGATTGCATTTTATATAATGTTATGCAGAAAAATTGCTGAAGTGTACTTAATATGATATAACAATGCTTTATGTGTTTTTTATAAAAAAAAATCAAATCAAATTATTTGTTTTGCGAAATACTAGATAAGATATTAGTTTTGATAAGTTTCGACTATCAAAATGCATACAAAAAGAGGTAAACAATGTAAATTAAAATCTATAAAAATTTAAATTAACAAATAGGAAAAATTTTACCACACAAAGAATTGAAAATTCTGACAGCTACGAATACTACCAACCCTCACATTGCTCGTAGGATCGTGAATTACGACAAAAAGCCTTACAACTACCTGGGCCTTTCATCCATCTGATCAGAGTACATTTTGCGTCGGGGCTAAGTAATTGGGGTAAGAACAGGAAAGAATTGAATTTATCTGTTACATATATAATCACACTAGCAATAACTTAATATCTAAAGTCAAGTTGGCGTAAATATATTGGTAACAATGCCATAAAATTCCATGAAAAATCTCTTAAGTTTTTATAGTAAAGAGTATGTATAATACCTGGACTTTTGGCGGGAATTTGTAAATGTCATGTTGTGGTCTTGTATTATATTTAATATATTATTAGTGATTTAACGTGTTATATTAAATAATTTTGATGGCATTTTATATAATGTGATGCAAATGAACCGCTAGGATCTAGTAAATAAGATATAAAAGTGCTTTACAACGTTTTAATTTTCCATCAAAATACCCAGAAGATCCCCTTAGCCGTGTAACCATAGCACTATTTATGACAACGATTTGACTTACTGACGAACAATGACTAACATGAAGAGACTTAAAAGAAGAAAATTTTAACTCAACCCTGGCAACCATCACTCGTATAAGTAGCTGATTACCAAAACAAAAAAAGATGAAGAATGTATACTAATCTCTATGCCCTACAGAAATTATGTGGGGTGATATTTCGTTATATATATACTCAGCCTTATATAGTAGCAATCGATGAGGTATGGTGTAAAAAGGGTTTTATAGCTATCAATAAATATTGGATATAAGCCGTCGAGTTAATTAAATTTTATATTGAGTACGGCTGACGTAAAATATTGTGAGAAGGTGGACTGAATGTTTATAGATGTTGCCGATTTTAATTGTCAGAATTTTACTAATATTAATTTAACTTTCCGTGAGGTGATGGAGTTAATATACCATTCACCACCCACTATCTTACCCGTAGATGATAGTAAGAGATGATTAAAGTATATAAAACTCATATAACATCTATTTAAGAGAAAAAGAACTGAAAACAAAAACCCTTTACCAACACGTCTAACCAGTGTGGTATAGTAGGTCAATTTTCCCTCTTATAATAAGAGGGAAAATTCGAGGAGAGATTCGAAAGAGGAGGCTCGAGCCCAACAGTACATACACATATCTATTTGTATCCATTTAGTATTAATATTCATATCCTAACATTATATATCAATCTATATTTATAAAAGAGGATGTTTGTATATATGACATCGCTAAGTTAAGAAACTATTTGATCGATCACTATGAAAATTGGTTTGTGAATGTATTTCTTCACTGGTTTATATGCCTGTAGATTTAACTAGCCACCATATGGCGCTGTGATATATCTACTTCTACAAAATAAACCAATGGGATGGGTTTGCTAGTAGAATATATTAATAAAATAATTGTCGTTGTTATCCATTCAACACAATAAATGACAATTTTATTCAAAATTAAAATAATTTCTAATAAATAAAATGCTAAAATATTTGTTTAGAAATTAAAAATAATGTTTGCGTATTTTTAATGCCAAAAAGAATTATTTAGTCCCATGGCTACTAGTTGAAGTCGGTTTTTTGAAGTGAAACTTCTTTGCGCGCATGAAGGAAAACTTTTTGTAGATAAAACGCGACACGTAAATGTGGGACGTTTTTGTGCAAGAAGAGGGAGAGAGCGATTGAGACCGATTGAGAGAGTGAGAAAGGGCGAGCGTAACATGAAGCACATAGCCATTGAGCGAGAGTAGGGAGCAAGCGAGTGAGTGAGATCGGGCAAAAGAGTGAGATAGAGCGAACGTCGCATCCTGCACTGTGCCATGGAGCGAAAGGTGGGAGAGAGCTAGCGAGAAAGATTGAGAGAGAGAGAGAGAGAGAGAGTAAGATAGGGCTAACGTTGCATAACGCACATAGGCATGGAGAAGAGGGAGAGAGTGAGTAAGAGAGAGCGAGAGAGAAAGGGAGATCGAGAAAAAATATACGCTATTGTTTGATGTACGTAAACGAGATTTAAAAAATATTTTGCCAAAGAAGTTTCACTTCTGACATGTGTACTCTTGTACGCACGCACTTTTAATGTTTTGTTAAAATTTTGATTATAAATAAACAGTGTAAAAACATCATCATCGTCACAGCTCATATATGTCCCACTGCTGGGCTCAAGCCACCTCCACATTGAAGGGTGATCGACCTACAACACTAAACTGATTGATATAGAACTTTATTTATAGAATTCCTTCTCTTGCATAGATGTTCTATGCATATTTAATCGTCTTTTACAACAACCATGGATAAGATAGGCGGCGGTGAATTGTATTTTTACTCCGTCACGACATGGAAAATCCTTTTATCACAGGGAATTTGCAAATAGACTATAAACATACATAAATTATATTCAAAGCCAGAAAATCCATTTGTGGATAGTATAAAAAAAGCTATCCTAGCTTATCTACAATCTACATCGTACTCAGATCACTGTGCATTTAAAATTAAGGTTCATAGACAATTATTATTTCATTTTTTTCTTATATTTTTTATTTATTACTGATTGATGGTGGCAAACGAGCAAGCAGCACACCTGACAGATATATATAGATATATAGATATATATATATATATATATATATATATATATATATATATATATATATCTATATATATCTGTCTTAAATATTAATAATTTCTAAAATATAATAATAATAATAATTTCATTCTGATTTGTGAATCTGTTATTATGATAATCGTCACTATTTGGGATGTTTTATGCGTTTTATTAACATGTTATTAAATTTTATCCGATTTGTTAATATTTATGGTTATTTCACCGCTCCCTTTTATCACATGTTAAAATTATAATTTTCTCAATAAATAAGTACTTTACATTATGACATTTTTTGCAATGCACTTGGAATTGTCTAACATTGGTGCATTCAATGAAAGAAACAAACACTTCGGCAATAATACTAATATAGGTTCCTATAACTTATAAAGTTATGTTCTAATAATATCTCGTCTAGACGACGAAGGAAACTTTGTAAAACAACCTACGTGCCTAAGTAACTTGGTAGACCATACATTCTCAACTTAGGCGATAATGTCCCCTTGCGAGTCTTAGAGACTTTCAGGTCCAAATACTTAGAAAAAAATACAAAACATTGAGATTTTATAACATTCTACAACACTTTATTCTTTAGGTATTTTTTTAAATAAATAAAAAACACATAACTCTAAGTGGGCAATGTGTAATATAAGTTTGAGGAACTGTGTTTTGGACGATCCGCAATATGTGAAAACCTTCAAACTTTTTACTTAATCCTATTCATAATGTCTGGAAGATTATAATACAAACGAGAAAACTTGTGGATTGCGCTTGCTATTTCTAAGTATTCTACATGATGACAGATTAAAAGTAAAACGTATGACCACTTACCTATGTTACGACGGCTGCGAATACGACCAACCCTTACATTGTTCGTGGTTGTCGTAAAATACTTCTAAGAGGTATATATTAAACACGATCAACCCCATCTGATGCCGTCTGGTCAACAATTACGTTCTCAAGGAGCACCCTTCAGACAGGTTTCCTCTACAATTGAGACTACGATCGGAGCTCGGCTGCCGATTAACGCCTCGCTTCGCCCGTAGGTTAATTCATCACTTGCTAAAACACTGACCGCATGACGGCACATTGATTTAATTGCCGGGGTTTTGCTAGGAATTATCATCTATAATGTCATCTATGATGTCGTTAAAGACGGCTAAGAGCCTTATATGTACGAGTATATTAACAAACTGGGTCAACTCCATCTGGTGCCGGTTGGTCAACAATTACATTCTCAAGGAGGATTGACGTCGGGTAGACCGGTCATAAAACTACTGCCAATAACTTTTACAATATGTACTATGAAAGAAGAGTACATATTGTAGCATCCCCAAGTAGTTGAGATAAGAGTAGGAGAATGATGATATATTATAAACAGGAATAAGAGCAGGAGACTTGTGAGAGCCATACGCCGACTTTCCGTCACTCGGAATGGTTTGGTTCTGATGTGACCAGCTCATCATCGTTTCAGTTTATATATATCCCAATGTTGTACTCGAGCTTCGATCACTGTAGAAGAAAATTTGACCCAACATACCACTTTATTCAAACGCTTTGTCATAAAGTTTTATTACGACATCTCCTTCTGCTGAAGTCTTATTATCCGGAAGCCCAACTGGGTGGATTCGGGGTTTGTATTGGTAGGCAACGGCCCTAAAGGTCCATGGGCGGCAGTAACTCTTACCACCAAGAGTGGTGCTTGCTCGTTTGCCACCAAAAGCAATAAAAAAATAAAAAGTGTGTGTGTCAGCTCCGACACATGACTAGAGTTTACTCCTTAAGTACGATTATCAAAACAGGCGCAAAAAAAGCTCATTTGACTAAAAATAATATGTATCTTTTTATTTACATACATACATACATAGCTTCACGCCTGTTTCCCAGAGGGGTAGGCAGAGACTACGGATTGTCACAAACCACGAAATTAATATGACCTCTCGTCAATACATCGCTAATTTGATCCAGAAAATTATGACGAGGTCTTCCCCTTGTATTCGTCCCACTCACGCTTGCTTTATATATTTTCTTCCTTTTTTTCCCTATTTTCTTTTTCTTCTTTTTATTTACATTTATTAAAACTGTTCAGTGAAGTATTATCTCACGCCAGAAAGTGAAAGGTGCGCAGAATAGGTTGCGCATCAAAAACGTAACGAGGTCATTCGATCACTAGATTTTACTCCTCAAATTTTTCTCATACCGGGCGCCTTATTTGAAAATCGATTCTTAAGGAGTAAACTCCAAAAATATCTGCGTATCATATCACTTAGTGGATTGCATTTATTCTCTATCACCACAGGGAAGTCAAAACCCAAAATCAATGTCAAAAAAAGAGAGTCATAAATTGAACAGTAAAGTTTAATATGCTAATTTTATTACACAAAATGCACATATATACAGAATAAACCCATATATACTTGAGTCCCTATTCACCATGGTCTCCATTCGTACAAAACTTTCGTAATTAAAAACATTGAACACGGTTGTATGTCTGTTTAGTCGATATTGTTTAAACTAACAGCGTTAATGAAAACGTGACGTCATCGTACAGAATTAATTATAAAGGTAGACCCCCATTATAAATGTTTACATGTTATGTAATTGTAACTAGTTTAATATTATATAAAAGTACGAACTTGTACCAACAACGTATATTAAGCGTGCCGATATAGTACATTACTGCAGCAGCCAGGAAAAGAGGTATTGATGGACGAACGTGTAAATGTGGACCGAGGCGTAGCCGAGGCACATATACGTAAGTCAATCAATTCCTAGTTATGGCCAAGGCTTGTATAGTGCTTTTCTCAAATAATGCGAGGCAATTAAAACTAAGTAGTATTAAGTAGAACTGTATACATGATGAACAACGAACATTTTTCACGTGCTACAGGGTTCACTTGTTTTTTTTTTTCATTATTAAACACCTTCTTTTTCAAGCCAGTTCGAAATTTAAATAAAACTCTGATAGGTTGCCTATTTGGTTGCCATAATTTGGAGTAATAAATCGTTCCATTTTTAAAATACACGATATATATATTTACATATATATTTATTTGGCCGCTAAAACACGACAGATATGGATTTTCATATATTTTTGGCCGGCCACTGCTCGCTTGTATTTGGTCAGTACAGCAATTCCGATTTATCTCGAAGAAGGTTGTCAAAATAATGCTCAAATTTCCAAGCATGTTTGAGAAAATAATATTTTCTTTAAATAAATCACATACTAAAGAATAAGTACTTGTATGAAGTAGTAGAATCCGTGTGGTGATGGAGTAAGAATACTATTTACCACCCCCTGTCTTACCCGTGGGTGATCGTAAGAGACGACTATGGGATATAAAACGCATGTGACAGCTATGAAAGAGAAGGAAAACTCGAAACAAAACCCCATACCAACACTCCGGCGTGGTATAGTAGCTTAATTTCCCTCCCATTGTAGAGAAGGCTTGTGCCCAACAGTGGGACATATGTATATGAGCTGAAATTATGATGAATGATGAAGTATTTTATAAAGTGATATTGACAGAAAAAATTACACCCAACTCAGAACATGGTGGATCACCCAAAAATTGTCTTACGTGGAGATCGAATATTGTCATCCTAATTGCTTTTTTCTGCGCTAAGGAAATAATCCTTGTGTTGCGGGGGACTTTACAAACATGCAATTAACTCAGACAAATTACACCCAGACTCAGAACAACACTTTATGGATCGCGCAAAGTATTTTCCCTCGTGGGAATCGAACCCATGGCACTGGCGCTGAAGGTCGGTATTTTAACCAATACGTCATCTGTGCAGTCATATTATTTCTATCTAATGTCTTTAAAGTAGCAAATCTTATATATTTCTATATATATTTAGAATCCTGGAAACGTCCCTAACGATTAGCATGAGTATGCAGAAGGCTTTGAGAAATATATACGTATAGAAAATATAACTCTGTCAATATTTTCAACTAATAAAAAAATATAAATATAAATAGCTGAGTTGGGCGATCGAACGGTCGCTATATAGCTATTATGGTCGCTAAAGAAGAACATAAATAGGCTGTATATAATCTATAGCAACACTAAAAGTAATGTCAACATATTCCGAAGCCCTTACAATTATTACAGGAAGGTAAGTTTCAAATTAATTACCGCAATGAAACTAAAGTTCGGTTGTAACTCGTACGGGCTATCAACCCTCCTTCGCTATTGAACACGTATATGTAAATATATACTCGGGGCCCACTCGACCGGCCACACGATACTCAATAGAAAAAGATAAATTATCATAGAAAGCTATGTAATAATTTAAAATCATTTAATATATTCCATCTGAATATCATTATGTAAATAAACCGGAACGGATTCTGTTTTAATTTTATACAATTATCTATTCAGTTAATACTGAGCTAACGTTTGTTTTATAGAATCATATATTTATATACATTTCGATTATATTTCCACGTGATAGCGTATCATGAATACTACATATATAACACTATAATTCATCACTCACATTCGTCGTATCGCTCATATAAACGATAATATTGATACAAATGAAGAAAAACTCAAAATAAAACACCATTAACCAGAAGATTACTTCTTTATTGTATTAACAATAAGTAAATTTATTTCCACATTAGAGGAGGCTCTAACTCAGTAGTGAGATTTAAAATAAGCGTAGAAGAAAGCGTTTCGTGTGGTGACGGAGTAAGAATAATACCACCACCCCATGTCTTACACGTGGGAGATCGAACAAGACGTTTAAGGGATATAAAACACATATAACATCTATGCGGGTGAAGGAAAACTCGAAACAAAACCCTATACCAACACGTCTGACCCGCTGGTCACCCTACCTATATTAACCTACTATACCCCGCTGGGTATAGTAGGTTAATTTTCCTGCCATTACGGAGGAGGCCCGAGCCCCACAGTGGAACATTTATGGGCTGTGATGATGATGATGATAGAAGAAAGCAAAATGGTTAACATTTTGATATTTATATTTTCGCTAACACTTCTGTCGCACTTATCATTAAGAAGTAAACTTATCGCCTTCAACAGGAAAACTTATCACCACACCTAAGCTACTTCCATGTTGCTAGTTTCCTTACAAACTAATACTTTACTCAAAATATAAAACAAAACCTTCGGATCAGCAGTCGCGTGCTCGTACCATTATACAGTGAACAACAGCATATGTTAGGAATGTTTCTAGCATTTATTAGAAGTATAATGCATGATTGCCATACTTCATTTACTATTAAAAGTTTCGCAGGAAAGCGCTGCTCCTATTTTCTTGGCGATTCCTCAGCCTGTACATACGATTCTCGAGAGAAAGTATTTTTAGGAAGTATGAATATATATTTATAAAATCCGATTACGAAATGAAAAATGATGTCGCAAGCGGGATTCGAACCCGCGCCTATTGGGATTCCGGCCCAATCGTGCTGCCACTACACTACCGCGACTAATTGTAGGACATGCAAATTTCATTTCGTATTGTATTTACGTCTTAAGGTGACGGTATGCTATCTACCCGACAATGTTTACACATTGTTATGGGCTTAATACTTCAAACTTTACAGTTAGAAATGTATTAAACGATGACACAACCTTGTTATTTAAATTACTGAAATTTATTTATTTATTTATTAAACTTCATGCAACAAGTACAATGGCGGACTTAATGCCGGAGGCATTCTCTACCAGTCAACCAAAGGTGAAGCAGAAATGGTAGAAGGTAGGGCATGATCCAAGGTATAAACTTAATGCTAGACAATAAACGAAAGAGCGTTTGTACACTATATACTACAAACTTATAATAATACACATTACAAACAAAGATAGATACATACAAGAATATATACTACATATCAAAAATACATATATACGCATGTATATAATATATACAATATATATACTACATATACATAATTACGTTAAATTATATAGGTCATGATGATTCAGCTAATTCATTCAAGAGATGTAGACGAACTCTCTTCTTGAACGTGAGTCGACTGTTAGACATCCTGATATCGAGAGGTAGCGAGTTCCAGAGGAGAACTGCTTGGACAAGAAAGGAAGAATGAATACAATTTGAATTATGAGAAGGACAATGTAGGCGCAAATTGGTGGAAGAACGTAGGTTTCTGTCTTGATTGGTGGAGAGGTATTGAAAGCAACAAGATAAATAATTAGGAGAATTAGGAGACTTAAGGATAGAATATAGAAAATTGAGAACACGTAAACTCCGACGTTGGCGAATAGTTAGAAAATTTAGTTGAGATCGAAAGACAGAAACATGGTCATACTTGCGAAGATTATATATGAATCGAATGCAGTTATTAAGAAGACGGTCTAGTTTATTAAGAAGATCTGCATTCAGGTCAGAATAACACACATCACCATAGTCGATTAGAGGAAAGATTAGGGTTTGGACAAGCGTCGCTTTAGTTCCAACCGGTAAAAAGTGTCTCAACCGATTGAGAGCACGCAAGCTGCTGGTGACTCGCTGACTAATTTTGGTTATTTGAGTTCTCCAATTAAGAGTAGAATCTATATACAAGCCAAGGTCTTTGACACAGGAGGATAGAGGTACAACAGAACCGTTGTAAGATAGTAAAGGGAGCGATTGGACGTCTACTCGGTTTATCATACGCTGGCTACCCACAATTATCGCTTGACACTTGGCTGGGTTTATAGACAAACCGAACTGATCACACCAACTTTATACATTTTCCAAATCCCTATTCATCTTGGCAATTGCTGACGATATGTTTTCTACGTTAGCTTGACAGTATAGCTGCAAGTCGTCGTCATAAAGATGATACGAACACTGAAGTTTATATGTAATGAAATTGATAAATATAGAGAATAACAAAGGAGAGAGAATACCGCCTTGGGGGACGCCAGCGTCGAGGTAGCACCAATTCGAGGAACTGTCTCCAATACGAACACACTGCTGACGTCCCTGAAGATAAGAAGAGAACCAATCCAGTGCGTTAGACGAGATCAAGTTATGGGATAGGATAGCGAGAAGGATATCGTGACTGACGGTATTGAAGGCGTTTGAAAAATCTATTAAAGTTAAAACAGTAGCATTGGCATTCTCAATACCAGCCCTAATATCGCCAGTGACTTTGAGAAGAGCGGATGTGGTACTGTGGCCAGGTCGAAAGCCAGACTGAAACTGGATCAACAAATTATTTTTGAAAACGAAATGAGATAACTGTTTATGCACACAAGCTTTCAACACCTTGGAAAGAAAAGGAAGGATAGAAATAGGGCGAAAATGGTTAGGAAGTGAAGGAGTAGAAATTTTAGGCAATGGAATCACATAAGCCTTACGCCAAAGTGACGGAAAATGTCCAGATTCTAAAGAAAAGTTAACAATGTGTGAAATAATGGGAAGAAGGTGGTCCAATATTGTAATGATCATACGACGACTGATATAATCACAGCCCACAGCATTAGACTTAATGGATAGAATTATTCTTTTTATCTCGTCCAACGCAACTGGAGAAAAATGAAAAGGATAGATATTAGTCTGAGGTAAATTATTTAGATAGTTAACAGTGTGAGATTTAGTATTGTGGTCCATTGGAACAGTACTAGTAAAGTGGTGATTAATATCATCCAAACCAACTGTAACTTGGAAATCTGACTGACCACGCTTACCAATACCAAGAGTTCCTAGAAACTTCCAGATATTGGCAGCGGAAGATGTACTAATGTTATCTAGAATATGGCGGCGTTTGGCGTTACGAATCATCTGATTACACCGATTCCTTGCAGCTTTATACCCAGACCAGAGTTCATGGCACTGATTACTTCTGTATTTACGATATGCTCGGTCTCTGCGCTTCATTGCCGTTCGTATATATTCTGACATCCAGGGGGCTGGTGGTCGTTTTAATTTAATCCTTCTAACAGGTGCGTGGATGTCGTAAAGGTGGTGGACTACTTCACCAAAGTAACGAACTTTTTCATCAATCGATGGAGACTCCTCTATATGGTCCCAGTTAATGTTTGATGCATCTCTTTGTAAATCGGTTTGGTTAATTCTACTAAAACAACGCATGTACAAATATTTAGGTTTAGGCTTTGGTGGTTTCAGGAGGTAAGAAAGGAAAATGAGATCGTGATGAGAGAAGGCGGGGGCAGGAAATTGGCCATGAGAGGATACAAGAGAAGGACTGGAGGTGAGGATTAAGTCAAGCCATGTGTCATTGCCATCCCTATTGTGGTGAGTGGCGCGTAGGGGTACAATATGTAGATTGGCAGACTCAATGACTTCAAGTAATTTTTGGGTACGTGGTGATTGGGATGAGAGAAGATCGGTATTAAAATCGCCCATGATGATATGGTGCGAATAATCTGACCCTAAAGATGCCAGAATCGAATCGAGACTGGCGAAGTAGTTGACATTGGGAGGACAGTATACAACACCAAGAATGGCTTTAGCCCCTTTTATTGATATCTCTAAAAAGAGAAACTCAGCAGAGGAAGAAGATGAAAAAAGAATTTTGTAAGAGAAATTGTGGCGGAGATATATAGCAACACCACCTCCTCTTCGCTCGGTCCGATCGTTACGTATAAGAACGAAGTTGCCAAGAGGATAGGCTGTAGAGAGAAGTTGAGGTTTGAGCCAACTCTCGGATATCAGGACGGCGTGAACATCACTATCGGTGAATGTCTCTAAAAAATCACTGTAATGACTTGGAATACTCTGTGCATTAATATGGCACACATTTAATAAATTTTGTGAGTTAATGTTAAGTGTTTGTCGCACACAGTCTCCAAGAGTAAGAGTCGTTGAGCTGAAGCTATCATCATCATTCAAAGAAGAATTTGCAGAGTAATAAGAGACATTATCTGAATCCATAGAATAAAATACAGAGTAATAAAATATATACGGATATAAATAATATGATTATATAAAAATTATATTATAAGACGTTACTAAATTACTACTTGTACAAAATCTGCATCACCCACCAGTTAAAAGGTGTACAATTTTTAGATGGCAATAATAACACATATAAAGTTTATTAGGCATATTATGCGTCGAACGAAACGCAACAGCAAGAAAAGTCAATTATGTCAAACATCTAATTTGACGTAACAAGTAGGTAAACAATAACAAATTAACATTGTGTTGCGTTATATAGTTAATAATATGACAACTATAACAATTATACACTACAATAATATATGGGACGAATACAATTTGAAAAAACAAATAATATTGTTATAAATTGACAAATTCTTGCGCGGTTTTATATTGTTTAGTTCTTGCGTGGTTTTATGTTACCGGTGATGTTTGTTGAATCTCCCGAAGGCTCGGCAACTGCCTTGGGATACTTGATAATAAGATGGTTAATATCATCCATGGTGGAGAACTTATGCCGACTACCATCAGAAGCCCTCACCACAATGACACCGTCCTGTGTCCAACAGGAACGCATGCCAAAGTGCTGCCGAGCCTTAATAAAGATAGTCTGCCGGGGCTTTGTGAGAAACTCCTTGATGGATGCAGCCGAGCCTTTCAATTTAGACTTAGATCTTCATATCAGCGATCTAGTATCCAGGTTGGAAAATCTTACCAAAATAGGGCGACTGTGGTCCTTGCTGGGTGTGCCTAACCTGTGACATACTCTGATTTTGGGTGCTGAGATTCCCGTCAGTGACATCTTTGAGTGTATTATATTAAGAATGACAGCAGTGCAGTCCTCCTTTTCAGCCTCGGCAATGCCCATAAAAATAAGTGCTTTCTTTCTGTGTCTAGTCTCAATTATGTCCACAGTGCGAGAGCACTCACTTATTTGCTGACGTATAAGTCTCAGCATAGAAAACATTAGCTCTCTGAATGTGCGAAATTCTTCAGCAACTTTTGCCACGGTGTCCTTGGCAGGCACTCCAATGTGTAGCTGCGTCTCTAGTTCAGCCATTCTCTTGGTGAAACTCTCCTCCAAGTTAATCTGTGCTGCCTGAATCGCATCCAATTGTGACATCTTACAGCCGGAGACAAATATAGAAATGAGTGAATAGTGTCAGCTGGCAGGTGATGTGGGTATTAGTTTTAGTTCACATATATATCATCACAAACGTGAGTACTATTTATTAATATAATATTAAACTGATTAAAGGTCAAAATTATGCAAAATACTTATATTACTATATTATATATCATTTAAATTATATGATCAAATTTTAACACTTCTTGTCTTTTCAAACCTACCCACCGAAAAATTTAGCATTTAATATGCTTAATTATTTATAAAATCCGATTACGAAATGAAAAATGATGTCGCAAGCGGGATTCGAACCCGCGCCTATTGGGATTCCGGCCCAATCGTGCTGCCACTACACTACCGCGACTAATTGTAGGACATGCAAATTTCATTTCGTATTGTATTTACGTCTTAAGGTGACGGTATGCTATCTACCCGACAATGTTTACACATTGTTATGGGCTTAATACTTCAAACTTTACAGTTAGAAATGTATTAAACGATGACACAACCTTGTTATTTAAATTACTGAAATTTAGCATTTAATATGCTTAATTATTTATAAAATCCGATTACGAAATGAAAAATGATGTCGCAAGCGGGATTCGAACCCGCGCCTATTGGGATTCCGGCCCAATCGTGCTGCCACTACACTACCGCGACTAATTGTAGGACATGCAAATTTCATTTCGTATTGTATTTACGTCTTAAGGTGACGGTATGCTATCTACCCGACAATGTTTACACATTGTTATGGGCTTAATACTTCAAACTTTACAGTTAGAAATGTATTAAACGTGATTGGCAATAGTATTATGATCAGCCGCATGCCATACGTCAACCCTCCCTGGGAATGTAATTGTTGACTAAACGGCATCAGATGGATTTGGCCCAGGTCCGTTATAAGGCTCTTAGTCGTCTTTAACGACATTCACGAGCAAAGTAAGTGTTGGTAGTATTCGTAGCCGCTACCACACAGCAGAAATAAAAATCTTTAAATATAAAGAATTTATTAGACTATGTATTGTCTATGATGTGATTTAGGTAAACATGTCTTGTCTACTCGTAACTATAAATTATAATACGGCTCCATAAATGTACAGTATAATATCGAGTTAACAAATATATTTGAAGGTGAAGTAAATCTAGAAACCATTACTCACCATAAGCCTTACCTTGCGTTGACTATAACTCGAGTATAAACAAAAGATAAATTGTCTGTTCTCACAAACCCCATTGGCCTTTGGCGGGTTAAGTAATAAATATGCAAAGTTTAGGAGCATTTCTAGACAAATCCACAGCTATAAGGGATGGGTGTTCAGTCACAAATTTTGTGAACAGGTGTGTTTAATACGGATTTTAGGCAAAATATCGGTTTTATACACCTTTCGTATGGTAAGTTATGATCGAAGAAAACTCCGTGCCGGTTTATGTCATTTTGATTTAGTCTACTCTCTATTAAAGATGATTAGTTTCTTAAAACGTGAACATATCAATATAATGATCAGCAAACCTTTCATTTTTCATAAGAAATCATAAAAGTACTAATGATCATTATCACCAACGATTCGGTAACACCTAAAATTTAGGGGCCACCTAAAATTTAGGAGTCATTGGTGATAACGGCCTAAGTTAATATAAATAACAATTTTATGAATATATTATATTGACTTATGTGTTACCTAAACTTTAACGGATAGGTCAAACTGGACAGAAGTGACGCAAGCAGATCATTTTACTGCAATAGAAGTAAATACCCTAAACAAAACTCTATATCAACCTATTTTACTAGCGTAGTATAGATCTCATCATCATAATCTCAGCCCATATATGTCCCACTGTTGGGCTCGGGTCTCCTCCACAGTGGGAGGATAATTGACCTACTATACCACGCTGGTCAGACGTGTTGGTATAGGGTTTTGATTCGAGTTTTCCTTCTCTTGCATAGATGTTATATGTGTTTTTTATATCACTTAGTCGTCTCGTACGATCACCCACTGATAAGATAGGGGGTGGTGAATCGTATTCTTACTCCGTCACCACAGAAAGGATTTAAAAATTAATTGAAGGCCCAGCGATGGGACATACGTCCATATGCACTGAGATAACGTTAAAAATAATTTTAATAATTTCTTAGAATTTATTCGTTGAATAAAATATGACGGTCACTCGAAACAATACATGGCAACCGTGAATTGTCAACCATATGTTTTTTATTATATTATAAAAAATGAATACGGAATAAATTCATTAAACTATCAATATTCACTATTGGATATAGGTCACCGTAAGTGGGTAAAGTACAACCACTTTGGGTAGCGTACGGGTATGAATCACCCTCGAAATGCAACCTTACTCTACGCAAAAAGGGTTATATCTTCTAAACATTTAAAAAAAATCATTTAAACAGAAAATAAAAACAAATTCAAACTTTCTTAATATATTTAGTGCTCTGTATGGTTGGTGTAACGGTTGGTAGTATTCGTAGCCGCTTGCGGCTACGAATACTACCAACCGTTACATTGCTCGTGGATGTCGTAAAAGACGGCTAAGAGATTTACATTGACGTAGACCAACGCCATCTGATGCCGTCTGGTCAATAATTACTAAAAAACAGGTTAAAGTCAGGCCAGTCATAAAACTATTGTTAAAAATATTTGCTATATGTACAATGAAAGATGAGTACATATTGCATCGACAACAAGTAATTAGAATAAGAGCAAGACAATGTTTAATATACTTAGTAATAAAAAAATTATTCATATAATTTCAATAAATTCTTAATAATGAATAAAATTCATCACCACCTCATATCTTACCCGTGGGTGATCGTACGAGACGACTAAGGGATATAAAACGCATATAATATATATGAGAGAAGGAAAACTCGAAACAAAACCCTATACCAATACGCCTGACCAGCGCGGTACAGTAGGTTAATTTCCCTCCCATGACGGAGGAGGCCCGAACCCAACAGTGGGACATTTATGGGCTGTGATGATGATGATGAATAAAATTTTCCGTGTGGTAACGCAGTAAGAATACAATTCACCACCCCCTATTTTACCCGTGGGTGATCGTAAGAGACGAATAAGGGATATGAAACGCATATAACATTTATGTGAGAGAAGGAAAACTTGAAACAAAACCCTATACCAACAATATATATACCAACACGTCTGACCAGCGTGGTATAGTAGGTGAATTACCCTCTCAATATGGAGGAAGCTTGAGCCCAACAGTGGGACATATATGAGCTGAGATGATAATGAATAAAACTATTTTTACGGATTCTATCGCGTTTGTATTTGATTTTTAATTGAGGACTGCCCTGGGATAGTCCTTCCGTGACCATGATCACTGTAAAGTCTAAACGTCGGGAAATTAAAAATCAAATACAAACGCGATAGAATCCATAAAAGTAGTTTGTTTCAAATGTGTAACACTCGCGTATACATCAGAAACCATAATATATTAAGTAAAAAAAAAGTATTCATATAATTTCAATACGTTCTTAATAATGAATAAAAAATTACTTTGAATATTTTCATAAACAATAAAAATTTATAATGTTCTTATAATATTCACTATAACTATTGATTTTTGTTCGTAATAAGTTGTAAGACTTTCAAGACGTTGTGTTCTTAGGGTTCCGTACCCAAAGAGTAAAACGGAACTCTATTACTAAGACTCCGTTATCCGTCCGTCTGTCTGTCGCCACGATGTATCTCATGAATCGTGATAGTTAGACAGTTGAAATTTCCACGGATGATGTATTTCTGTTGCCCCTGTAACAACAAATATTAAAAAACAGAATAAAATAATTATTTAAGTGGGCTCCCATACAATAAACGTGATTTCTTGCTCACTGTTTGCTGCAAAGTTGATAACGGCAATAGGTAGACGCTTGAAATCATCATCATCATCATCATCTTGCTCTCGCTTGAAATATTCACAGAATATTTAGTTATAATGTTCACTTTAAAAAAAATACTTAAATTAAATTAAAGCAAATGTATAATGCCCCCCTAATATATTTGTTTATAGAATAAACTTGATTCTTTTGCCATTTTTATATATTAGTACGGAACTTTTCGTGCGCGAGTCCGACTCACACTTGACCGGTTTTTTTTTTCAATATATAGAGACTGACTTTCAACTTTGGTGCTATTAGTAAATCATTATATTCATAATAATATTATAAAGGAGACTTAAATGACACTTAACAATTTTCTTTTCGGGATATGATGACAGGTTATAAAGTTCAACAACGTCTCCTCATCCCTTACTTTCATAAAAGAGCCTTCATAAAAGAGGAGAGTGGGCAGCAGCGCTCAAAATGATGCTTCGAACAGAATATGATCAGTCCATAGTCTATCAAAAAAAATCGAAGATCATCATCACAATCGCAATGCTTAGCAGGCATTTTGGTGATCGCAATTGATATCACAAGTTTCCTATAAGAGTATCGCTGCCCATTCTGATCCACCATCCGGCGTTTACGACCGCCATAGTCAAGTAAGGGGTGGCCGTCTTCATCATCACTGCCTCAGCTTACATAAGTTCTTCTGCTGGGCTTAGGCTACTTCCACAATGGAAAGGAAATATAGACCTAATCTGGTCCGACATGATGGCATGGGGTTCTATATCTAGTTGTCTTTTCCATCGATATTATCTGCGTATCATATCACCCACAAGGAAGAAAGAAGGTTGTGAATTGTATTCTAATATAACAAAATGGTGTAATCACATAACTTTAATTCGCCACTATACAATGAAAGCTCCAATAAAGCTCACACAAAAAGCAAATTCATTAAATAGAAGAAATTGTATCTAGAGTTGTACATCTAAAGTCGAATGACGGCAGTCAAACGGCAACCGCACAACGGAAGTGATTATCCACCGGAAGTGGGGTGCAATGAGCTTCCGTTGCACAACGTTTGATACCTGCGCCGTTGCCGCCCTTCGGCGAGGAAACGCTCAGTTAATATTTGAACATCGCTATTGGATTTAATGGTTCCTTTATCATTGTTACTTTAAACTTCCACTACTTCAATAAGATTTAGTTTATACAATTTTATTATTATAGGGTATATACTAAAAGACGTAAAAAAATATTTTTTATAGTAATATATTTTTTTAATATTATTATATTTTATCATTTTATAATAACTGCGTGTTTTGTTTTTTTTTTGGTAAAATTATAATGGTATCTAAAACCTACTAAATTATTTTTTAATATATTAATTATCTATAATAATATAATAATATATAATAATATAATGCTCGAAATGCGTACCGCAATACGGGTTAGGGCGTCCCCCGGAGGCGACGCGTACCGACCCGCCCCCGTCGGTACGAACATCGGCAGTTGCGGCGATGGGGGCCGCCACCCATCACGCCTTGCCCAGTTAGGCGAGTCGAGGAGAACGGAGTGCCGGGTGGGCACGTGGAATGTAAGAGGTTGTGTGGAAGGTAAGTTGCACGAGCTGATATCCGTCATGGCGGACAAACAGCTAGACGTGCTCTGTGTAACAGAGACCAAGCGAAGGGGCAGCGACGCCTGCGATCTTCCTGGTGGCGGGATGGCTCTGTGGTCTGGTGTACCACAAAGCGATCGAGCCAGCATGGGGGTAGGAGTGCTGTTGTCCTCTCGCTTGGCCTCAGGTGTGAAGGATTACGGAATGTATGATCCCAGACTTCTCTGGGTCCGTATAAAACTAGGTGTCACCAAGGTATTCATGGTTGTAGCATATGCTCCCGTAGGATCCTCGGTGGCATCAGACCTAGAGAAGTTTTGGGATAATGTTAGGGAAGTTCTGGATATGGCAGAAACCAGTGAACGCGTGATTGTATGCGGAGATTTGAACGGATGGGTGGGGACCAAGCGTCCCGACTATGAGGACGTACTTGGTCCATTTGGTGATAAGAGAGTGAACGACGCAGGTAGGCTCATAGCGGATGTATGCATGGAGAGAAACCTTATTGTGTCAAACACATTTTTCCAACATAAGGACATCCATATGTATACATGGAGAAGGAATGAACAGAAAAGCATAATAGATTTAATTTTGGTAGACAGTCGCCTCCGAAGCAAAATATTGGACGCAAGAGCCTACAGGGGCCCCACAGTCGATACGGACCACTATCTCGTTATTGCGAGATTTAGTGGTCTGTTCAGAAAGTGGAGGCACTGGCGAGAGCGTGTCCACTTCGGAGGGCTTGAAAGAATAAAGGTTGAAAGGTTGCAAGAAGAGTGTGTAAGAGAAAAGTATGCAGAGGGTGTCCGAGAACGGCTGACGATGGCAAGCCAGCCGCAATCGGACATTGAAGAATGCTGGAGAGTATTGAAAGAGAGTATGGTAGATACAGCGAAAGAAGTATGTGGAAGTTCAAAGAAGCATAGAAAAACAAATGGTGATGCATGGTGGGATGCGGAAGTGGCAGCTTCCGTAGAGCAAAAGAAGAAAGCGTGGCTGGACTATGTCTCTTCTTTGAATCTGAATGACAGTATGACTGAACAGAAGAAAGAAATATATCGGCAATGTAAGAATGACACCAAGGCCTTAGTGAAAGAGAAACGTGATAGAGCAAGTATGAGTGCAGAAGATAGGCTGACTAAAAACTTCGAGGGTAACACCAAACTCTTTTGGAGGGAGGTGAAGAAGTCTCGGGGTGGTTGGTCAGCCTTCAGAATGAATAAAATAAGGTCTAAAGGTGGAGACATTCTTACACAAACACAAGACGTGTTAAGCCGATGGAGTGAATATTTTGGCGATATGTATGCGGATGCTACGGTTGGCGCCGGTGTTGGATGTGGTTTAGTAGATCAACATTCGACAACGGCGTCCTCCGATGGCATCAGTATGGATGAAGTTGAATGGGCGATAAGAAGTTTGAAAAATGGTAAGGCAGCGGGCATTGATATGGTGTCTGCCGAGGTGATCAAGCTCGGTGGCTCTTGTGTCTGGGAGGCGTTCCTGTTGCTCCTCAATTTATGTTGGAGCTCGGGAATGGTTCCCAGGGACTGGAATAGCGCAGTCATCGTGCCTTTGTTTAAAAACAAGGGTTCACGTTATGACTGCGCAAATTACAGAGCCATAAGCTTGACCAGTTTGGCAGCAAAAGTGTATGGAAAAATTATTGAAAGGAGAATGAGGATGGTGTCCGATGGTTTACTGTGTGAGACACAAGGAGGTTTCAGGAGTGGAAGGGGATGCATGGATCAAGTGTTCTCTCTGCACAACATTGTGGAGAAACATCTGGCTCTAGGTCAGAGGGTTTTCTGCAGTTTTGTGGATCTGGAGAGAGCATTTGACACGGTTGTACGAAAGGAACTTTGGGACAATTTACCGGAGTATGGTATTAACGGTAAACTGCTACAGGCTGTGCAGTCCAGTTACATGGGCTGTAGAGCCTGTGTGCGGCTGGATGATGGAATGTCGCCTTGGTTTGACGTCAATATCGGCGTTAAGCACGGGTGCGTTCTGTCAGCCAGGCTGTTTATCATATATCTGGATAAATGTCTCCAAAGGTTGAACGATATGAATGTGGGAGTCCAGATGGGCGACTCAGTGGTCAATGCTCTGCTTTATGCAGATGATGCAGTCCTGCTGGCACAGTCAGCGACTGACCTGCAGACCCTAGTCGACACAATGACAGAAAGCCACCACCTCAGCCAGAAGGCACGTGTAGCAATACATAACGCAGTGCTTGTCCCAACATTACTGTATGGAAGCGAGAGTTGGGTATGCAGAAAAGAGTATGATAGTAAAATTAATGCGGTCGAAATGCGATCTCTGCGAAAAATCTGTGGAGTTAGGCTGACCGACCGCATTCGTAACGACGACGTAAGAGAGCGAGTAGGTATGAAAGAGAGTATTGGTGTAAAGATGCGAAAGGGAATGCTCCGATGGTTCGGACATGTGGAAAGAATGCCGAATGAACGCCTGGTTAAGAAGATATACAATGCGAAAGTGGAAGGATGTAGGTACCGAGGGAGACCGAGACTAACCTACCTAGACCAGATCGGTCATGTACTGAAGGAAGGTGGAGTCAAGAGTCTCCGAAACCGGCGAGCGTGTATGAAGAGAATTATGAATGTTGAGGAAGCGAGTGAAGTATGCAGAGATAGAGTTCTCTGGCACTCTGTTCTCTCTGCCTACCCTGCAAGGGATATGGCGTGATGATATGTATGTATGTATGTATAATAATATAAAGTCGAATGACGGCAGTTCATTCCCAAGGAGAGTTGACGTCAGGCAGGCGGCCGGTCATAAAACCATAGCCAAAACCAATTCCAATATGTCTGAGTGATAAATTAGATGACGCTAGGGCTAGGGCGGACCCTGCAAGCGACGCGCAGGGACAGCACCCGGTTCCTTGGACGTCTGATAGAGTTGTATGGAAGGAGAAGACATATTGCGTCGACCCCAAATAAATTGGGATAAGAGCAAGTTGATGATGATGAAATATCTATATTAATCTTTACAACCGCCTATTAGAAATCAGAAAATCTTCTTAGTTGCTAATAAAATAAAATTAAATTGTACCTCTTATTAAATGAAATATAATCTCCACATCTCAGCTCATATATGTTCACTTTTGGGCTCAAACCTCCTCCATAATAGGAGGGAAAGTGAGCTACTATACTACGTTAGCCAGACGTGTTGGTATAGGGTTTTGTTTCGAGTTTTCCTTCTCTCACATAGATGTTATATGCGTTTTATATCCCTTAGTCATCTCTTACGATCGGACGCGCAGGGACAGCACCCGGTTCCTTGGACGTCTGATAGAGTTGTATGGAAGGAGAAGACATATTGCGTCGACCCCAAATAAATTGGGATAAGAGCAAGTTGATGATGATGAAATATCTATATTAATCTTTACAACCGCCTATTAGAAATCAGAAAATCTTCTTAGTTGCTAATAAAATAAAATTAAATTGTACCTCTTATTAAATGAAATATAATCTCCACATCTCAGCTCATATATGTTCACTTTTGGGCTCAAACCTCCTCCATAACAGGAGGGAAAGTGAGCTACTATACTACGTTAGCCAGACGTGTTGGTATAGGGTTTTGTTTCGAGTTTTCCTTCTCTCACATAGATGTTATATGCGTTTTATATCCCTTAGTCATCTCTTACGATCGGACGTCAATCAGAAGATCGACGTCTGTGTAATGGTAATGTACAATAGTACATCGCACATTACAATAGCGCACAGGTGCAATAGCGCTTCGTTCGCTGAGCGAGAGAGCCAGAAGATCAACCGGAGTGGGTTCGGCGTTTGTATTATTAGGCAGCGGCCTAGCTATTCCCTTGGCAAAGGTCATGGACGGCAGTGACACCTTACCATCAGGTGTGCTATCTGCTCGTTTGCCACCAAAGGCAAGTGTAGTGTAATCAAAATAGTGGTAAGGTAACACTAGTAACAGTTTTAAATCAACAGCCGCGGACCGGTTCGTCCGGGATAGTACCACACTCTCTACTAAAAAATATTATGACTTAAACATACATACATACATATCATCAAGCCATATCCCTTGCAGGGTAAGGAGAACAGAATGCCAGAGAACTATCCTTGCATACTTCACTCGCTTCTTCAACATTCATAATTCTCTTCATACACGCTCGCCGGTTTCAGAGACTCTTGACTCTATCTTCTTTCAGTACGTGACCAATCTGGTCTAGGTAGGTGAGACTCGGTCTCCCCCGGTACCTACATCCTTCCACTTTCGCATTGTATATCTTCTTAACCAGACGTTCGTTCGGCATTCTTTACACATGTCCGAACAATCGAAGCATTCCCTTCGCATCTTTACACCAATACTCTCTTTCATACCGACTCGCTCTCTTGCGTCGTCGTTGCGAAAGCGGAATAAATTACTTAAACATATATATTTAAAAACTTTCCTTGACGTACAATTTAGTAGAAAAAAATAAGGTTCATATCCTTTTTATTCACAAAATTAATGTGCTGTATAGTACTTATTTCTGTTAGTACTTGTTTCAAATATCACAGCAAAATTTAAACCCCTATTTTATACTCTTATAGGATAATATATATAATATTAATTTATTTATTAATAATGTACAACAATATTTAATAATGGTACCACGGATCATGCCGTTGACAGTGTTCTGCCTACAGCTGCTGGCCGGTCCGTCCGGAGTAGTACCACACTCTCGCAGAACATCGACGTCTGAGTAATGGCAAGGTGCTATTGCTCTTCGTTCGGTGAGCGAGACAGCCGGAACCCAACTGAGTGGGTTTGGGGATTTTATTGGTAGACAGCGGCCTAACCCTTAGTATTGCAAAGGTCCATGGGTGGCAGTAACACTTACAACCAGGTGTGCTGCTTGCTCGTTTGCACCATAAGCAATAAAAAAACAATAATCTATAATAAACATGAAATTAATTTCTAAATACTTAAAACAAAAATCGCATATTTGAAATGCAATATCTATCCATTGTATTCCACTACGAAGTATATACTAAAAACTAAATATATTTCGAAGAACAATCCAATTTCAACGAACACTGCACAAACTCTACCTATTTGAAGATGGATTCCGAAAGAGCCAACGGAACGGAAACTCTGTAATGGTCATATAATTAAATAGCTGTTCACTATTTTGGTACTTCACCGTATGAAACGACAGCGCTGTGTATACTGGCAACATTTTGTTGCTAACTATATTGAATGAACGTTAGGTGGGAAACTCTTGATTTTTTAATGTACTCTTTAATAGGGGTGTCCCGGATATGAAGTTTATAATCTAATCTATGGATATGAATATTGGAATAAGATTATACCAATTACCTTGACTGCCAGAGAGATATAGTTTTAACTCACCTTGTATAAACGTTCTCTGCCCCTCAACTATTTTTAATGTAACTTTTTTGTGCAAGCCAATCTTTTTTAGATACTTACTGTCCATTGAAAAGGTTAAGGTTAAAGGTTCATCACATTCTATACTGCGCCTCTAGTTTAAAGAACTGGTAGTGAATTTTATTCTTACTACGTCACCATAGAGAAAAATCAATAGTGGTAGGACCACGGTGTTGACAGTTCGGTCTACAGTCGCGGGCCAGTCCGTCCGGGGTAGTACCACACTCTCGCAGAAGATCGACGTCTGAGTAGTGGCAATGTGCTATTGCGCTACAAGACGGAGGCCCTCTTGTTCCATGGGCCCCGCATGGGCCCTCCCATCGGCGTTTCGATCACCGTCAATTCAGTTGACATCAGCATCCGGGCCCATATGAGGTATTTGGGCCTGGTGCTCGACGGGCATTGGTGGTTTCGGGAGCATTTCCGCAGGCTCGCTCCGCGGCTCGTCGGCGCGGCGTCCGCCCTTTCATGGCTTATGCCGAATGTGGGCGGACCGAGCGCTACGTGCCGACAGCTGCACGCGGGGGTCGTCCGGTCGATGGCCCTGTACGGCGCACCGGCGTGGGCGGGATCCCTGACCATCCGGCTCAGGGCTCTTCTGTGGCGACCACAGAGGGCCATGGCGGTCAAGGCTGTACGCGGGTACCACATGGTGGCGACGGAGGCAGCATGCCTGTGGGCCGGGACTCCCCCGTGGGACCTGGAGTCGGAAATGCTCGCCGATTTGTATCGGCGGGTGTCGGGGGTGCGAGCGGAGAACGGTGTGTTCTCATTGAAGGAACTCACCGCCGGGCGCGTCGACGCCCGCCTAGACGTCATTTCCTGTTGGGCAGTCCAGCTGGAGAGGCCTCGGTTTGGTGTGCGGACCGTGGAGGCCTTCCGGCCGGTGCTGATGCAGTGATTGGAACGGCGACACGGGGTGCTCTCCTTCCGACTGGTGCAGGTTTTAACGGGGCATGGATGCTTCGCCAAATACCTGCACACGGTCGTCAGGAGGGAGAGTACACCGTCCTGCCACCACTGCAATTGCGACGAAGACAGGGCGCAGCATACGCTCGAGGTTTATGCCGCTTGGACAGAGCAGCGTCGTGAACTTGTCGCAATCATCGGTGCCGACCTGACGCTGCCGACCATTGCCAGGGCGATGCTTGACAGCGTCAGGAACTGGGACGCGGTCGCAACCTTATGCGAGGCAGTAGTCTCGCGGAAGGAGGCGGAGGAGGGCGTGCGCGAAAAGCATCTCCTCGACGACGTGAGCTGCCGCCGGCGACTGGTGTGGCGCAGGCGCGATTACCTGCGTGTGATGCCGCCCTAGCTGAGGCCGCGGGTGACTGGATCGAGGAATTAGTCCGTAACCCACCAAGAGGCCGACCGCGTGAGAAAAGACCGACATTCTACCCGAGAAGGGGACGTCGGTCGTGGAGAGGGTACTCCTCAGGGGTATCCTCTCCACGACCGTCGGGCCGACCACTGACGTCAAGTCACTCTGCTCCGATGGTCGGCCCAACGACGAAGGCGACATCACGGGTGGGTTACGGGTGTACGTGCTTACGCTCCTCTGTCACCCCGGATGGATTGGTGCGAGAAGTGCGCGGACAGTAACCCACCCACAAAAAAAAATCCTGCTATTCGCTTCGTTCGGTGAGTGAGAGAGCCGTAAGCCCAATTGGGTGGGTTCGGGGTTTGTAATGCAAGGCAGTGGCCTAGCTATACCCTTGGTATAGCAAAGGTCCATGGGCAGTAATGACACCATCAGATGTGCTGCTTGTTCGTTTGCCACCAAGCAATTAAAAAAAAGAAAATCAATTCTATGTACCCTTTCATTATTCTTGAGACCTTGTTACTTAGATTTATTAATTAGTACAGGGTATGGCTGTAAAAGAAATTGGTAAATTCAAATTCAAAATCATAGGTCCCGCAGCTACCCTTGCATGTTGCTTATATATTGTAAGTTTTAAAGATTGTACCTTAAAAAAATCCGGTAAACTACCACCTGGAACGAGACCACCGTTAAAACCATCCAACAAGAAATATACATATTTACAAATATACTAAAATCATTTGTAGATGTTTTAAATGCAGTGGTTCGTTTGCAATACTTCTTATATCTAGAATATTTCTTGAAGCAAGAGGACATTAATTTGTAGAAGATTGAAAATGCAACCCTATCACATTTCAAATGAAAACAATGAGTTTGTTTCAAGAGTAACAAACGCGTAGCGTAGTTATTGTAAATGAAAATTTTTAAATATTTTTCTTTTTAAAATAGCTGGGATCTACTTTCTTGCTCTAATAAATACTCCCCTTATTTAGTAGTACCAGCTGTGTGGTAGCGGCTACGAATACTACCAACCCTTACTTTGCTCGCGGATCTCGTAAAAGTCGACTAAGAGCCATGTAACGACCTGGGTCAACTCCAATTGATGCCATTTGGTCAATAATTACATTCCCAAGGAGGGTTGACGTCTGGCAGGCGGCCGGTCATAAAATTATTGCCAATAACTTTTACAATATGTGCTATGAAAGAAGAGTACATACTGTATCGACCCCAAGCAATTGGGATAAGAGTAGGAGAATGATGATGATGATGATGATTTAGTAGTAGTACCCATAGATTATCTTCAATATCTACTTTCTCTTTGCTCTGGTAAATACTCCCCTTATTCAGTACAGACGTCGAACTCTTACAATTTTGTTAATTATGTACAAACGCTTTTAATATTCAGGTGTTTTTTTAATACCATTCTTCGGTCGTTGTTGACGTATGATGTCTATTCTTGAACATAGGCTTCCACACGAATAGGGCATTGTTCCGTAATCGACAAAGGCTGGCTCATTGGCAGTAATATTTGATGTTATGGATTTACCAGAAATTGTTGCTGGCCATTTCTCTGGTGTTGTCCTAGCCAGTTCTTAGGACGACATATAAAGTATAGTTCTTTCAGATGTGAGATGTCTGTTCAGATCCACCATGCATGATAATGATCACGCTTAGTAGGAGGTTGAGCGATCACTTTTAATATGAGTTTGCTAGGACAATGCTACACTGATGACAAAAAAACGGTTAACCCGATCAACGGGGAGTTATGCAGCAAGTTTGGAGCCAAATGCTGTCTTATCGTTGCCCCAGATACGTAGTAAGTCTATCTCAAAGCCGCTCCCAAAAAATAAAAGATATCGCTGTTCAAAAGTGCTCCCATTTTTACATCCCCCACGGGATAATAGCGAGTGGTGAGTATGGTGAAGTATTGCATTCTATACCAATTACTACACCGGAATAAAATGGTTGGGAGACATTTTTAATAAAGAGGTATTAATTAAAAATAGCGCTTTCGTGTGCGGCAGCTTGCGGTGAAATTAATTACAGGCCAGAGCACGCTGCGGTCCGAACAATCACGAGCTATTTATTGCACACACACACACACTTACAGATTTAGTGCATTTTTAATAGTATTTATCTAATTTTTAAATTTAAACGATGCATTATTTAGCTACATTCTATCTAAATTACAGATATTTTTTGTTGAATTAGCTTTTGACATACTAATTTATTTATTTAAAAACACTACTTACATTATAGTAACCAAATTAATACTCGCTTTGGCTTTACTTGATACATTTTACATTCCACGCCATCTATCGACAAAAATTTACACCTTACGCAATTTTTTATATATTTTTTTTAATATGGACATTACGATCACCAACTAGAATAGAAGGCGTTGTGAACATTGTATTCATGCTCCAACACTATAGAGTTTAGTTTTCACAATTACAAAATATGTAGGTGAATCCCCATCAAAAACGCTCATAGAATTTACTTTCTTACTTTTTTTAAATTTATATAACTTGAACTTTCGATCTTCTTCATTCCTTCCACTCTCTTCACATGATACGATTTACCTAATACTGAATGAGATAAGGTTTTCCGTGTGCTGACGCACTAAGAATAAAATTCACCACCCCTTTACTTACCCATGGATGATCGTAAGAGACGACTAAGGGATATAAAACGCATATCACTAGATGTGAGAGAGGGAAAATTTTAAACAAAAGCCTATACCAACACGTGACCAGCGTGGTATAGTAGGTCAATTTCCCTACCATTATGGAGGAAGTTCGAGCCCAACAGTGGCCCAAGTTCGAGCCCAACCCATATATGAGTTGAAATGATGAGATGATGAACGAGGTAATCGATTCTCGACCGAAGTTCTTGTAGCTTTAAAGGTTTTTCAACTCTCTAACTCGCTTTAACCGTATCGTCACTTTGAACAATCAATTATAAAACTCTTAACGCATTCAGGATTAAATTATAATATTTATGAAGGGTCCGTACGGACGTGAAATAATTAAAGTGGCCACAAAGCCAGGATTACCATGATTCAGTGACTGCAATGAGATTTTCATATCGCTAGCTTCACGTCAATTATTTCCTAAGATATTCTGTAGTTCGGTAATTTAATCTCGATAATGTGTAGCTTAGTGAAAATTTATTTAATACCGTTTTGAATTACATGTCCTTCTTCAAACGAGGTTTAAGAAGAGCTCTTTCTTTACGGTAGGCAGCAGCCTTGCTGTGCCCCTGGTGTTGCTAAGTCTTTGTGCAACAGTATCATTTACCATCAGATGTGCTGTTTGCTTGTTTGTCACCGTAGGCAATAAAAAAAAAGAATATCTTCTTTTAAAAAGGGTCTCAACTATCAGTGACGGACTATGCGTTTTTGATGACAGGAGCTGTGCGTACTGAATCCCCAGTCTATGTTGACTATGAAATCAAAAATGTGAAGACGAATTTTGAATTTTTCAAGCCGTTCTTTAAACTATTTCTAGAACCAAATGATTTAAGAAACTTTCAACGGTAAACTAAATGGTTTAAGTAAAGGGTTGGATCAACACAATCAACAATTTATTCAAATCTCTGTAACACAAAAATTGGGTGTTATAAGGCTTTGCGGCGGTGATGTTACATAATAATGCAATGGTGTGAAAATTATTTTTTCTTTTTGTTGCTTATGGTGGCAAACGAGCAAACAGCACACCTGATGGTAAGTGTCACTGCCGCCCATGGAGCTTTGCAATACCAAAGATATAGCTAGGCCGCTACCTACCAATACCATCCCCAAACCCACCCCAGATGGACTGCCGGCTCTCTCGCTCACCGAACGAAGCGCTATAGCATATTGTCATTAATTACTTATACGTCGATCTTCTGCGAGAGTGTGGTACTACCCCGGACAGACTGGCCCGCGGCTGTAGGCAGAGAAGTATCCACAGCGTGGTCCTACCACTATTAATAATTAATACTAGGTGATGAAGAGATCATCTTTATGGTATCAATCATATCACCACTTTTTCTATACATTGTGATTTGAATGAACTGTTGAATAAATTTGGATGAAAATTGACACATATATAGACCACTTTCTGGATTAATATATACTTACGATACTTTTTATCATAATAATTTGTTTTCTTGGTATAATATTTCAAACTTATTTTTTATGTGGGCAAGCAGAATATAGTTTATTAATAATATTAATAGGATGAAGCATTCGTGTAATTCAATTAAAATATCTTCGCATATTCTAAATAACCATTTTTATATCTTTAAATACAAAAGAAATTAAACAGAAAGCAATTATGATCCAAATTATTATAGTATGAGAACGTATTGCATTCGTTAATAGGTTTTTGTCGACTTATTACACATAGCAGTATTCTCTTCGGTCGCCATTTTATCGATAAAACGTGTGAATAAAATGCTGTGAATCCAATTGTTATATAATTAATGGTAGCGGAACAATAGCACGGATGTGAAGTATGGGTTAGCACCACTCGAGAACACAAAATTGTAGATTTTATTCATATTTTAATACCCTCCAATATAAATGACGGTGGAAGGAATGAATACGAGTATGTCTGCGAAGCTACTATTTAGTAGTGATTCATCCCGCAAAATATAACTGTAAAAATCGGCGCTTAGTTCATTATTATGATAATTATGATATGGTTATCGATTTCACCAATAAAGGACTTGAGATCTTGCGAAAATGAATGCCATATGTTGAACAATGCTCAAACTTTTATACTAGAAGAATAAGTAACATTCTTAAAAATTACAATTTTTCGTCTTTTTGTTCTACTACAAAAAGGTTTTGCTATTTGTAAATATTTCTTTTTAAAATGCCAATAGTCCAATTATTTACATCAAGTAATCATGTTTCTTTTTCTTTTATTTTTGCTTATGGTGGCAAACGAACAAGCAGCACAGCGCACACCCGATGGTAAATGTTACTGCCGTCCATGAACCTTTGCAACACCAAGGGTATAGCTAGGCCGCTGCCTACCAATACAAACCCCAAACCCACCCAGTTCGGCTTCCGGCTCTCCCGCTCACCGAACGAAGCGCAATACCACATTGCCATTACTCAGACGTCGATCTTCTGCGAGAGTGTGGTACTACCCCGGACGGACCGACCCGCGGCTGTACACAGAAAACTGTCAACGGCGTGGTCCTACTACTCAAAAAAAGTATAAGGTATAGCAGTCATAGGAATTGACTGCACAGATGCGAAGAAGTTAAGATACCCACTATGCCAGTGCCATGGGTTCGATTCTCATGCAGGACAATACTTTGTGTGATCCACAAAGTGTGGTTCTGAGTCTGGTTGTAATTTGTGTCCGTTAATTATATATTTGTAGAGTCCCCCACAATATAAGGATTATTTACTTAATGCCGGATGTTGTCTTTTGAAGAAAAAATGGAATATGGTAGATTATGGGTTTGCACGTCGCCCTTCGGTAACACCGGATTGAAAGGGCAGGGTGTGTCCAGACTAGAAATGTCATGGATATAAAGTTCCGAATCTGGTTAAGGATATTAGAATAAAGTTAAAAAATATCAACAGTATTGTACTATCATTAAGTAAAGTTTAGACATGTGTAAGTAATGAGAGTGATGTATCACACGTAATATTACTCGACCGTGTACTGACCCATTACACATTACGCGACTAAACATCACATCACATTAAACATGACGCGAACACCCGTGTACTGTTCTGCATTTCTGCAATGTTCGGTGTCTGGCAATTCATGTTATGTGTGATGTTTGAAGTGATGGTAAAATGTAATATTACTCGGCACGAAATGTAATGTCATATCACATCACTTCGCGAAGTACTGTTTCGCGCATGTCTAGTAAAGTTACTCTTGCCTTACACAGCAATAAATACTCGTAAATACCACTCAAACTTTTGAGTTTATTACAAATTTTAGTTTAGTCAATAATTTAAAACCAACTTGACTACGATTGTGAATATATATTTATAGTATTATTTATGTTACCAATAATCTAGACTTTATTACTACTAGACGAAGTATTACTTGTAATATCAAGTTTGCTAAAAGCAGACATGTCAAATGCAAATGTCACATAAAGTTGTCGGCCAATCGCCCCAACATTTTAACTGTCTGCCACGGTCGTAAATTCGTTTTACATAAAAACCATTTTATTACCACTCGTTCGCGTAAAATTTTGATAAAACATAAAATATAAACATAAAAATTTTGATTCACTGTCCAGATAGACTATGCAATTACAAATTTTATATTTCTAAATAAAATACAAGTAGCATTATGTACTCGATACTTAGGTCTTACTTATATTACCTTAGGTCTAACCTGCCCTAGCCGAGGCATTGGGTGATCGGACTGGGGAATAATCCAGTCACCCGAAGTGAGGCCACCGCGTGAGGCGTGAGGACGGCGAAAGCTGTCGGGGCGTCGACTCGAGAGGAAACCGCGAGGATAAACCATCGGGCGGACCACCGATGACAAAGATCGAGTACCGGTGGCCCGCTCGCACGGCGAAGAGAGGAGTCCTTGTAGGGTGGGTCTATGGGGTTGCGCGCCGCCACATCCATAGTCCACCGAAAGGAAAGAAAAAAAAAGGACTAACCTGCCACATATCTACCGACAAAGATAAACTTATATGCACATATTTAAATAAATATGATTACGTAGTAAGTAAACAATATAATTCAACTACCTCTTCTTTTGGAAATCCAAAAATCAGTGGAGAGAGGTCGCCAGAAAAACAGGTTTCAAAACTCCCTTACAATACATATTTCTTTAACTGCGACCATCATCAACCCATCTATTTAGGGTGGTAATTATCGCATAACCTTCAACGACTTCGATAGGCTGACATATGGATATTTCTCTTATATTTTTTCTTCCTAAAAGTGTTCTAACGCCCACATAATAAGAAGCTTATTGTTGACTACGAAAAATAACAAAGATTCTAGTGCCTTATTTTTATTGACCCTGACCCTGATACCTGTCTGCCAGTCAAAAGATTCTTCTGCTATTTAGCAAAATAAATTCTAACTATATCTCTAATCCATTTATGTCCCATACGGCAACGTGATAAAAATAAATTCGTCACCCCCTTACTTGCCAGTTACAGTTTTAGAAATCCTCTGAGGGATCAGTAGAAGAACGGGCAAGAGTGTCGTCCTGGCAAATATATAACACCTTATTGAGGATCGACAAGGGTCGCGATTGCCACAATAAACCCACGAAAGAATGACTGTGGCATATGGCATTCTATCCGGGAAACCTACGTCAGCCGGCAGTGGATATTAAAAAGCTGAATGATGATGATGATATTTCCACTACTCATTCAGTATCTATCACGTATCTTTGTTAACACTTTTTTGTGTATCACGACACAAAAAATAAAAAATAATAAATACACATAATCCTTGTATTGCAGAAGATTTTATAAAATATACAATTAACGGACAAAAATTACATCCAAACTCAGAGCAATCATTTATATATTGCATAAAGTATTGTCCTAATCGAACCTACAAATTTACCAACTCACCGTACCAATCAATAAGCCAGTATCTTAATCACTGCAATACCACATTGCCATTACTCAGACGTCGATCTTCTGCGAGAGTGTGGTACTACCCCGGACGGACCGACCCGCGGCTGTACACAGAAAACTGTCAACGGCGTGGTCCTACTACTCAAAAAAAGTATAAGGTATAGCAGTCATAGGAATTGACTGCACAGATGCGAAGAAGTTAAGATACCCACTATGCCAGTGCCATGGGTTCGATTCTCATGCAGGACAATACTTTGTGTGATCCACAAAGTGTGGTTCTGAGTCTGGTTGTAATTTGTGTCCGTTAATTATATATTTGTAGAGTCCCCCACAATATAAGGATTATTTACTTAATGCCGGATGTTGTCTTTTGAAGAAAAAATGGAATACGGTAGATTATGGGTTTGCACGTCGCCCTTCGGTAACACCGGATTGAAAGGGCGGGGTGTGTCCAGACTAGAAATGTCATGGATATAAAGTTCCGAATCTGGTTAAGGATATTAGAATAAAGTTAAAAAATATCAACAGTATTGTACTATCATTAAGTAAAGTTTAGACATGTGTAAGTAATGAGAGTGATGTATCACACGTAATATTACTCGACCGTGTACTGACCCATTACACATTACGCGACTAAACATTACATCACATTAAACATGACGCGAACACCCGTGTACTGTTCTGCATTTCTGCAATGTTCGGTGTCTGGCAATTCATGTTATGTGTGATGTTTGAAGTGATGGTAAAATGTAATATTACTCGGCACGAAATGTAATGTCATATCACATCACTTCGCGAAGTACTGTTTCGCGCATGTCTAGTAAAGTTACTCTTGCCTTACACAGCAATAAATACTCGTAAATACCACTCAAACTTTTGAGTTTATTACAAATTTTAGTTTAGTCAATAATTTAAAACCAACTTGACTACGATTGTGAATATATATTTATAGTATTATTTATGTTACCAATAATCTAGACTTTATTACTACTAGACGAAGTATTACTTGTAATATCAAGTTTGCTAAAAGCAGACATGTCTAATGCAAATGTCACATAAAGTTGTCGGCCAATCGCCCCAACATTTTAACTGTCTGCCACGGTCGTAAATTCGTTTTACATAAAAACCATTTTATTACCACTCGTTCGCGTAAAATTTTGATAAAACATAAAATATAAACATAAAAATTTTGATTCACTGTCCAGATAGACTATGCAATTAAAAAATTTTATATTTCTAAATAAAATACAAGTAGCATTATGTGCTCGATAAGTTACCTTAGGTCTAACCTGCCCTAGCCGAGGCCTCGGGTGATCGGACTGGGGAATAATCCAGTCACCCGAAGTGAGGCCACCGCGTGAAGCGTGAGGACGGCGAAAGCTGCCGGGGCGTCGACTCGAGAGGAAACCGCGAGGGTAAACCATCGGGCGGACCACCGATGACAAAGATCGAGTACCGGTGGCCCGCTCGCACGGCGAAGAGAGGAGTCCTTGCAGGGTGGGTCTATGGGGTTGCGTGCCGCCACATCCATAGTCCACCGAAAGGAAAGAAAAAAAAAGGACTAACCTGCCACATATCTACCGACAAAGATAAACTTATATCCACATATTTAAATAAATATAATTACGTAGTAAGTAAACAATATAATTCAACTACCTCTTCTTTTGGAAATCCAAAAATCAGTGGAGAGAGGTCGCCAGAAAAAGAGGTTTCAAAACTCCCTTACAATACATATTTCTTTAACTGCGACCATCATCAACCCATCTATTTAGGGTGGTAATTATCGCATAACCTTCAACGACTTCGATAGGCTGATATATGGATATTTCTCTTATATTTTTTCTTCCTAAAAGTGTTCTAACGCCCACATAATAAGAAGCTTATTGTTGACTACGAAAAATAACAAAGATTCTAGTGCCCTATTTTTATTGACCCTGACCCTGATACCTGTCTGCCAGTCAAAAGATTCTTCTGCTATTTAGCAAAATAAATTCTAACTATATCTCTAATCCATTTATGTCCCATACGGCAACGTGATAAAAATAAATTCGTCACCCCCTTACTTGCCAGTTACAGTTTTAGAAATCCTCTGAGGGATCAGTAGAAGAACGGGCAAGAGCGTCGTCCTGGCAAATATATAACACTTTATTGAGGATCGACGAGGGTCGCGATTGGCACAATAAACCCACGAAAGAATGACTGTGGCATATGGCATTCTATCCGGGAAACCTACGTCAGCCGGCAGTGGATATTAAAAAGCTGAATGATGATGATGATATTTCTACTACTCATTCAGTATCTATCACGTATCTTTGTTAACACTTTTTTGTGTATCACGACACAAAAAATAAATAATAAAAAATAATAAATACACATAATCCTTGTATTGCAGAAGATTTTATAAAATATACAATTAACGGACAAAAATTACATCCAAACTCAGAGCAATCATTTATATATTGCATAAAGTATTGTCCTAATCGAACCTATAAATTTACCGACTCACCGTACCAATCAATAAGCCAGTATCTTAATCACTGCGCTATATATACATATAGAATATCTTAAAGAAAAAAACTAAATAACGCTTGATTAAGAATTCTAAGAATAGATATACGGCACACTTCGTAAACTTAAAACCAGTAGAGCAACAAATCAACTGATAATTTCAATATACTGAAAAGAAATACGAATATTGCTTAAATTATTAAACAAGACACATCAAAGTAAAACGTTGAAAGCAACTCCGAGACAGCTAATCTAAAATCTTCGAGATTACATTCACAAATCAGAACGTTAAAACGTAGCTATCAAACTGTTATAACTGTACTCGCATTGAATATCGCTCGAAGGGTAGCTTCAGTAAAACTTATCAGTGAGTTTTATTAGTCTATGCTTCGGTTATGACTCAGCCAACTCAACTATGTCGGCTAATTAGAGATAACGGGTGCGGTGAGATAAAGAGTTAGCGAGATCAAACCTACCATGGAAATATACTCTACTTGCCTCTTGTAAGAATCTCATTCAAAGGCAATCTTATCGACAATGTTTTTTTTTATTACCACTAGCACTTTTTTTTTTATATAAAACCCGATTACGAAGTGAAAAATGATGTCACAAGCAGGATTCGAACCCGCGCCTATTGGGATTCCGGCCCAATCGTGCTGCCACTACACCACCGTGACTAATTGTAGGACATGCAAATTTCACTTCGTATCATATTTACGTCTTAAGGTGACGGTTTGCTATCTACCCGACAATGTTTACACATTGTTATAGGCTTAATACTTAAAACTTTACAGTTAGAATTGTATTAAACGATGACACAACCTTGTTATTTAAATTACTGAAATTTAGCATTTAATATGCTTAATTATTTATAAAACCCGATTACATCATTTTTCACTTCGTAATCGGGTTTCGGTGTTCGTAAATATGATACGAAGTGAAATTTGCATGTCCTACAATTAGTCACGGTGGTGTAGTGGCAGCACGATTGGGCCGGCATCCCAATAGGCGCGGGTTCGAATCCTGCTTGTGACATCATTTTTCACTTCGTAATCGGGTTTTATAAATAATTAAGCATATTAAATGCTAAATTTCAGTAATTTAAACCACTAGCACTAATAAAATAATCTTTTAATAGCGGGTGACTTTACAACATACAATTAATCGACACAAATTACATCCAAATTCAGAAAAATAAGTTTGTGTCTCGCACAAAGTATATTCTTGAATTGGAATCGAATCCACCATACTGAGAATGTGATTCGGTATCTTAATCATTACGCTTTACGTGCAGTCAAACTCAATTTCTTTATAAGAACTATTTCTATTTCCAAATATCGAAAAAAAAAAGCAGTCGATGATGTAATAAAAATAGAATTGAACATAACTTCCTATCTTTAATTTTTTTTTGTTTTTTTTTTTGGACGGACGTCAAGGACATAGTTCTAGTGCCTGGCCCAATGGCGATGGGGAGGGAATACGGTGGGTTATGGGGCCACGGAACGGACGGCGTGTGTCCAGACCCAATGCCTACAAAAAACAATACTTCCTATCTTGCTTAACCTAAATTACTTCTCTTTTTATTACTTATTGTGGCAAACGTTGCTCATTTTGCGCCAGCATATCTGATGGTAAGTGATACCGCCGCTTATGGACCATTGCAATAACAGGGACATAGTTAGGTCACTGCCTATCATGAAGAAAATGCTCTTACTAAACCTAGTTTAAAAAAGCGCATGTCATGCTCAGGAAACATCAACAGGTAGTTCATTCCAGATTCAGCACGTAAGTGGAAAAAATAATCACTGCATATGTACAGTTGAAGATCATAACGTTTCGAGGTGAAATGATTGAACTCTGTAGTATTGAGCGGTACAGCAGTAAAAAGGTGATGGTGGTATCAATTCGAGTTCATATAGATGTTAGTGGACAACACAAACTAAGCAGGAAAAATAAAATAAAACTCTTTATGACCTACTATTTCTCACTCGTCGTAAAGGTTCGCTCTCAAGAGTAGAACGTGAATACTGAGGTTCAAGGCGAAAGAAAGAAAAATTCAAAATATTTCAATTATCAAATAGTGGTAGGACCACGCTGTTGATACTTCTCTGTCTACAGCCGCGGGCCGGTCCGTTCGGGGTAGTACCACACTCTCGCAGAAAATCGACGTCTGAGTAATGGCAATGTGCTATTGTGCTTCGTTCGGTGAGCGAGAGAGCCGTAAGCCCAACTGGGTGGGTTTGGGGATTGTAATGGTAGGCAGTGGCCTAGACTTGGTCATAGCAAAGGTCCATGGGCGGCAGTGACACTTACCATCAGGTGTGCTGCTTGCTCGTTTGCCACCATAAACAATAAAAAAAAAAGAAATATTGTTTCAAATGTGTAATACCCATTTAATATAGGACTTACCACACCCTGAATTCAGCTTTCCAAATTAAGGCACAAACGAAGCATTCTATATTATCATCATTATTATCCTACTGTTATCCCAATATCTTGGGGTTGACGTAATATCTTCTGTTCTCTTCTACTAATATCTTCGTTCATACTGCAAAAGTTTTGAAATATAGTTTCATGACTCGCCTGCCTGACTTCAACCCTCCCTGATAGTATAATTGATGAAGTCAACCTAAGTCAATGTTAAGTCACCTACTACGACACCCACGAGCGATGTAAGGGCTGGTAGTATTCATAACCCACATAACACAAATAAAAAATTGTTATCTATACTAATATTATAAAGCTGAAGAATTTGTTTGTTTGAACGCACTAATCTCAAGAACTACTGGTCCGATTTGAAAAATTCTTTCAGTGTTTGATAGCTCATTTATCAAGAAAAGCTATAGGCTATATACCATCACGTTAAGACCAAAAGAAGTGGAGCTCCTATGAATTTTCAAAATTGTTTTATTTTTCCTTTTGAGAGCATCCGCCGTATGGTACGCGTTGCTACGTAAACCTAAAATTTTAATGTGCTGCTGTTATTAATAACAGCATGATGTAGGTATCTAAGATGAAGGAAAACTCGAAACAAAACCCTATACCAACACGTCTGACCAGCGTGGTATAGTAGGTCAATTTCCCTCCCATTACGGAGGAGGTTCGAGCACAATAGTGGGACATATATGAACTGAGATGATGAGGTACCTGAACAGTTCCTTAACGTACATATTATTTAAAAATATTTCCACTTTCTACTTAAACGAAGCCGAGAGTTAAAGTTAGCCCAAATAACTCCACGCGAATGAAATCGCGGGCAGAAGCTATTCATATATAAGACAGTGATTTTCTTTCATTTCCATTAATTTTCACCTTTCACCTTATGGATAAGGTCTCTAATAACCTATACAACTATAATACTGAATGGATGTTATAATCAACAGCTGCAAAAAAGCTTTTACAATTAACATGAAACATAAGCTAAGCAATATATCTGATATTGAAACAACATCCCTATAGGTGAAGAAAAATAGGAAATTATTTTTATCAATTTGATCAATGGTATTTTTTATAATGGTATTTTGGCGGTTTACCGTGTGGTGATATAGTAAAAATAAATTTTTTCACCCTTTATCTTCCACGTGGGTGTCGTAGAAGATGACTAAAAGAAAATATTCTATTCAGATAACTTTTGAAAAATAGAAGAAAACCTCGAAATAAAACCCTACGTCTGGTTCGTGACTAATCGTAGTTAATATCTAGACTGAAAATAAAATATAATGTTTAAATAAAAATCGAAGTCAAGACTTCTATACTATCTTTCCTTTACGAATAGATTATAGTTTTTTCTACGTTTTTATTTTTATTGATATATACAAGGCACTAATGAAATAATATTTCGTGGTACGTTACAAACATACTATCAGACATAGAACAATAACGTATGGATTACACAAAGTATTTACCTATATGGTAATCGAACCCGCGACACTTAGCACAGTATGTCAATATCTAAACCACTATGCCATCTATGCAATATTTCTTTATCTCCATCTGTGAAATTGGTAAAATATAAAATGCCCCGGGCTGTCACTAAATCTTAGCACACCCTTACGAATATAAGAGTATTTATTATGTACATGGGGGAAAAGCAATAAAGATTATATTGTATTGCTCCGAAGATATAAGAATAAAGATAAGGCAACATTTTGATAAGCACATATTACTTTTAACATCCGTAACTTTTAACTCTCAAAGTTAAATATCTATATCTATATTGTACTATAACAGTAAAGTTATGTTTTAAACTTTTATTTCTAATGAAGTTAACGCTCGACTTTTATTCGCTAGTGTTAATAATTCAAATATAAATTGAAAATTTTGAAATGGTCGATACTATTTGAACACCTTAAGAATGGGCGAAACACGTGATCAAGTTCGAATAGGATATACAGCTGCTTACTTTGATATCAAAAAACTATATTAGCACTAAAAAGTTTAAAAGAATACTAAATTTATAGCAAATTCCCGCAGTTTCAGCCACGTAGTTAACATTCTCGCGGGAATATGGGGATAAAATATAATATACTATATTACTCGCTGATAATGTAGATTTCCATTGGTAAAAAAAAACAATCGGTTTAGTAATTTAGGTGTATTCACACCTAAACTCAATCATAAACAAACTCACTTACTTTAGTAGTAATTCACCTTAGTAGTAACTTACTTTAGTAGTGGTAAGGCCACATTTACGGCACGGAAACGTGGTCCCTAAATGTAGGCCTCATAACCAGGCTTAAAATCGCTCAGCGTGCTATGGAGCGGGCTTTGCTCGGGATTTCTCTGCGAGATAGAATACGGAATACGGAAATCCGCAGAAGAACGGGTGTAACCGACATAGCACGAAGAATTAGCACGCTGATGTGGTAATGGGCAAGCCACATCCTCGAAGAACCGACAACTGCTGGGGAAGAAAGGTTCTAGAGTGGTGACCACGTACCGGACGACGCAGCGTAGGACGCCAACTAGGTGGACAAACGACTTGGTGAAGGTTGCTGGGCATCGTTGAATGCAAGCTGCACAGGACATGAGATGACACGTAACATGAGGGAGGCCTATGTCCAGCAGTGGACGGTGATAGACTGAAATGAAGGGTCACACTGTTGACAGTTTTCAGTCTAAAGTCGCGGGCTGGTCCGTCCGGGGTAGTACCACACTCTCGCAGAAAAACTACGTCTGAGCAATGGCAATGTGCTGTTGCTCTTCGTTCGGCGAGCTTGAGAGCCAGAAGCTCAACTTTCTAGGTGGGTTGGGTTAGTAGGCCTAGCTGTAGCCTTACTATTGCAAAGATGGTGATGTGTCCATGAGCGACAGTAAGTGTTACTGTATTGTGTGCTGCTTGCTCGTTTGTCTCCATAAGCAGTAAAAAAATCATATAGCCATTTATAATACGTGTTAGGAATACTAATCCATCCACTTGACAATAAAAAAATGGTATTGCTCTGATATTACAAATTAAGTAATTGCAGTTACTATTTTGTAACTTACATAACAATCTACATCTCTGTCCGACACAATTTTACGGTCTCACACAAATGTGCCGCGGCCTAATCTTCCTGATGCACATTAGAATGCTCGGCGCAAGCAAATTCAATTTCCAAAAACCAGTAAAGGTTCACATACAGTTCCATTTGTATGCAAATAACTATGATTATATCACAAACTTTGCAAAAAATTGAATGCTGTTTTAATATATCAATTATACTGATGAAATTCAATGTTAATTTGAAGGTACATATATTAATATATCCCCAAAGAGGGTAGATGTCAAGCAGGCCGGGTCATAAAACTATTATCAATAACTTTTGCAATATGTACAAGTACATATTGCGTTGACTACATGTAATTGAGATAAGAGCAGGAGAATGATGATGTCATTAATAACATTTTTATCTAAAAACGGCGCTATCAAGCATCAAAAAATTCTCCCACATGACTGTCCGTCTCTTTTAGGAATACTATTATATCTTAATATTTTTTTTTGTTATAATTGATTGAATATATATATTGGAACAATTAGAGATTTTAAAATGTAGCAAACATACATTGCCGAATAAACAAACAAACTTTAATACATCTCCACTCTTAAAGTTGTTTGCGTGTCAATAAAATGACTCAGCGCGGGTAGTTTGATAGTGGATGGGGTATAAAAGGCGTGCGTACAGTCAATCGGAGCGCTCGGGTTGAGAGCCCTCGGGCTCGCCCGCAGTCCGGTTCAGCTGTAAAAGCCCCAACGGCTAACAGCTCGCAGTTGGTTTTTTAGTGGGTATTCAGTGACCCCTTCAGGGCCTGCGAGTCCCACATACCCCGTACGGGTGGGTATGCGAAAAATGCATTTTTAGCCACTGCGTTACCAAACACAAAAAAAAAAAAAAAAACAATCGGAGCGCAGGAACGCCTCGGTGGTCCTACTGTGCACTAACGTTCGTTTGTGTTACGCAGATACGTTCGGTCCTGCTCGGCCTGCCTGAAAATGGAGGAGACGCCGGAGGTAGACGCCGCACCCTGGGCATGGCCGCATCGCAGACCTGCGTTAACGCACTGTGGATGCGGACAGCCTCAACGTCCACTCCGTCCGCTGGGGGTGGTGAGGACAGCTACGTGTTCACGATGGCCACCTCCGCCAGTAGGTCCCTATCCAGACGCCCCACAGCCCACGGCGGAAATGCGGGAGCTCGGTCCGCCCTGTGACCCCTGCTGGGGTCCCGGAGAGGGGAGACCTCCATCTGGATGTAACGGTGATCCGACAGGGTCTCCGCCTCCTCCAGGACACGACAGTTCCTCACTCGTGGTGCGACAGCGGGGCTAGCGAACGACAAGTCCACTATCGACCCACCCTGCTGTCGCACACACGTGTTCACTGAGCCTCTGTTTAGGACACAGAGGCCCAGTGACGCCGCCCACTCCACGATCGCCCGCCCGCGATCGTCCGTCATCGGGGACCCCCACGATGCAGATTTGGCGTTGAAGTCCCCCAGGACCAGGACGAGGCCCGGTGCCAGTCGCCGTATCGAAGCCTCCAAGGTGGTGAGGGAGGCCCCAAAATCGTCCATTCTCCTATTAGGGGAGAGGTATACACTGTAGAGCGTGACCCCTCCCCAATCCGCCGCGACAAATTCCTCGCCCCTATCCAAGAGGGATAAGGACGGGAAATGCCGCTGCGTGGAGGTGACGATTGCCGCGGTTCCGTTACGGCTGACCACCCAATTGGGGCGATCAGGCACACAGTACGGTTCCGCGACTACGGCTGCACCGATCGACCACTCCGCCATGGATTGCAGAAGGAGATCCTGCGCACCAGCGGAGTGGTTGGTGTTGGCCTGCAGGAGGTGAGTGGACTGTGCAGCCATTAACGGGCCGTGTCCATCATCACCTCCTGGCTTGCGGCGGACGATCGGGCCGCGCTAGGAACGGGAGCGGCCGGAGTCGAAGGGCCGCTCCGCCCCTTTGGAGCCGAAGCCGGAGGTCTGCACGCCCCAGAGCCCATGCGGTGCTTGGCAGGCTTATTACCCGCCGCACACGCGGGGCAGTAGGGCGGGGCGGCGCAAGATGCCGCCATATGCCCAGTCTGACCGCAGCGGAAACAGAGTCCACCGCAGTCAAAGCAATTAGTGCACGTTGGCCGGGTGTGCCCGACCTCCATGCACTTGAAACACCTCGCAGGCTGGTGCTCCAGCACGGTGACTCGTGCTGAGCTCCAGCCCACGAGGAGCCTGCCTGAGCCGGCCAGTTGTCTGACCGACTCCACTGGGCACTGCACCCAGGCGGCACCTTCGCCGCCCGGACCGGGCCGGATGGCGCTAACCCGGACGGTGTCCAGGGGACACCCGGTTTTCGAGGCAATGGCCTCCCGGATGTCTTCCACCGTCACGGAGTCGTCCAGACCCGATGCGCATTTCGGCGCACTTTACAGGTCTGGCGATTTTGACGCCACCCTCCTCGGCGAATAGACCTCGCAGCTTCGACGCCATGCTATCGGCCTTTCTGGTGCCTTCGGTCCCAGGAAACTCCAAAATTCGAGCCCCTGTCCGGGCCTTGCGGGTCCGGGCTTCGACGCCTCCTATGTCGGAGACGTCGAGCTCCTGTCGGGCTTTCCTCAGAACGGCCTCATAGCTGAGGCCCCTTTCTGCCGCCTCAGGCAGCACAGTGGTCACCACTGCGGCTGTCTTCGGCGGCCGGAGCCCCTTGCGCGGCCTCTTCCTCTTCGTGTCGCTTCCTCCGGCTCCTGCCTGGGGAGCGGCGACCTCAGCGGCGCGCTTGGCCGCCGCTCTCCTCCTATTGCCGCGACTCTTTCTGCCGCGCTCGGCCACCTGCCAACCCTGATCGGGCGTATCGGGTATACCGGGCGCTGAGGGCGCAGTCGCGGTCGCGCTAGTCGTCGCTGGCGGTGTTGGTGCTGGCGACGATTGCGGTCCGGCAGAAGGCGAACCATCCTGAGGATGCCTCGTTTAGAGGCGAAACACGTGTCGAGTCTTTATTCGAAGTTCTGCGGCAAATTGCAAGTAGAAGTTCTGGAGGCGGTGCTCATCACAGGAGTAAGATTTCCTTATATCCTATTCCACCTTGATCCCATCCCGTATTCCTTTCTTTCTTGAGGTGTACGGTATATTGATTAACCGTGAGAATGTGGTGGGCCTTCCTTCCTCTCTTCTATTATATATTAATATATTTGTATTTATTAGACTTTAGTTGCGTCAAATTTTAATTATTTGTCGGTAGTTTATAAAATTAATATTTTTTATGTTATTAAATTTTGTTGAAAAATGTTCAATTATTTCTGTATCTTCTGAATCGCGGCAACTTTGATCAAGGACCTCCGTCGGGTCAGAGTTCTGTAGTGTTCTGCCAGCTCTATCATCATATATGTAGTTACACTACAGTATGTACTTACCTAATAGGTAGGGTTCTGAAAGTTTTACATTTTTGTATCATTAAAACAAAAGAAGGATATTATTATTAAATTATTATTCCATTAAAATAAATTTTAAATTAGATATTTAACTAAAATATTATATACACATTTCTTAATAATACTTAAGGAAGTACTTAAGTGATTTATTAAAATAAAAGTACAAAGAGACGGTTTCCACACAGGATAATAGTTTGTGCTAGTCGCAGATTGTTATTATCAGTCTAAGAGTAATTTGTATCTATTAAAATATAAGTTCCCTCACAATACGGAGATTGTTGCCTTAATGCAGGATGTCTTTATGCTCCGGCAACACCATCGTCTGTTGCATTGACAGCGATGGCACCTGAAAGCGTAACTGGCCGGAAAGGCCATGGATGTCAAGTAATCGGCAATAGAGATGGAACACTATGGACGTGGAGCTGTGCGCCGACCTTCCGTCGATCCAGAGGCGAGCTGTCTCCATAGCCATAAAAAGGGGTCTTTAAAAGAAAAATGAATTAATAGTGTCAGATGGTAATATTACGCTACTTTTTTTTTGCTTATGGTGACAAACAATCATACAGCACACCTGATGGTAAGTATCACTGCCGCCCATTGACCGTTGCAATACCAAGGGTATAGCTAGGCCGCTGCCTACCAATACAAACTCCAAACCTACCCAGTTGGACTTCCGGCTCTCTCGCTCACCGAACGAAGCGCAATAGCACATTGCTATTACTCAGACGTCGATCTTCTGCGAGAGTGTGGTACTACCCCGAGCGAGCCGGCCCGCGGCTGTAGACAGAAAATTGTCAACAGCCTTACCACTACTGATAAATACTAACTTCTTTTCTCCTGTAGACAGAAAACTGCTAAAAGCGTGATCCTACCACTAAAAGCCACTGAGTGTTTATAGTTATAATATTTATTTTTCAATGGCTCGGCCCATATTTGGGTAATAAAAAAATAAAGATAAATCAGCATTACCCTGCTCTTATCTCAATTACTTGGGGTCGACGCAATATGTTCTTTTCTTCCACACAATCCTATTCGAAGTCATATCTGCGGTCACGCCCTTCCTATTCATATCATGCTTCACGCAATCCATCCATCTTTTCTTCGGTCTTCCTTTACCCCTAAAGCCTTCAACATTCATACTTAAAACTTTTCTCACAACATTCACTTTTCAACGTTTCCGTCTCTGGCGCCACTTTTAAACTTTCTGTTATACACTCATTTCTTACCTTATCCATTCTCGTCAGGCCTCACATCCAGAGTTTCTGCCATACCTACTACTGCAACCAATCTTAAGGCTCACATATAGACTAGCCGAGGCCGCGGGTGACTGGATCGGGGATTTAGTCCGTCACCCGCCGAGAGGCCGACCGCGTGAGGAAAGACCGACATCCTACCCGAGGGGGGGACGTCGGTCGAGGAGAAGGTACTCCTCAGGGGTATTCCGTCGGGCCAACCACTGACGTCAAGTCACTCTGCTCCGGTGGTTGGCCCAACGACGAAGGCGACGTCACGGGTGGGTTACGGGTGTGCATGCTTACGCCCCTCTGTCACCCCGGACGGAGTGGTGCGAGGAGTGTGCCGACCGTAACCCACCCCCAAAAAAAAAAGGCTCACATATAGGCCCCGTTAAGTTATCCCGTATCCGTGGTGCCGTACTGCTGCGCTTATCGTAGCTGTACAACCCTTTACTTATTGGCTGACTAGTCAATATTGCTTTCTGTCTCCCGCTTTGCCTGGGAGGGAAGTGGAATCACTCTTTTCCAACTCCTCCTCTTTAACTTTTCTAATTAAATTTGTTGCGGGTTCCAAGACAATTAAAATCATTTCCCGGGACTGCCTGAGGGTCAAACCTCGGTGTCATTTATAGTGACCATTGTGGATCCTGGCTTACAGGAGTTACAATGGTGGGAATGTGTGGTGGGATTAGTCCCAAAAAAAAAAAGGGCCACACATCCATCTCAACATTCGCATCTCTGCTACATGCAGGCGTCTCTCATCCATCGCTTTTGTAGCCCAACATGCTGACCCATATAATACGACAGGTCTTATTAAAAATAAAGATAAATATAGACTATTAAATCGAAAAATAAAACATCCAATTCCATTACGAAGATGTAGAGAAATGTTTCAAAACGCCTCGCCATTATTTAAAGCATTCGTGGCGTCGCTAATTGCTGTTTTTTGGACGAAAATAATACATTCTGGTGGAATAGCGTACTTTTTGCTGAAATTTCCAACCTTTGTGTCCAGTATTTATGATGTTCATACACGGTCCCGGCTCGTAATAAGTAAAAACTAACAATAGAGGCTTATGAATACTATCTGAGAGACAATGAATGTCCAGTCTTAGTTGAAAGGCTAGTTTGTTCAAAACGTAATTGATATACGAGTATGTATAGCTTTTTTCTTTTGGTTTTTCAATATTAGATGGAGTTTTATTAACTATAGTGACGTATATCAGGTAAGTGTTAACTGCCGCTCATGGGTCTCAGAAATACCATGAGCTTAGCGAAGGTAGCATACAGATTGTAGGAAAAGGTATGAGGACAGGAAGGAGCAAGGGGATATGTGGTTCCGACTTTTGCTCACTTAACAAAGCACAGTAGTATATTGCTAGTACTATATTCATTTTCGTTTATCAAGTTTATTATTAGTGGTGCTTCACGCACCAAGGGTTCTATATAATCACCGTTCTCATAACAACTATTGGAATGACAAAAATGGTTATTAAAGTATTATAGATTTTATTAATATTGATCATCATCATCATCACAGCCCATAAATGTCCCACTGTTGGGCTCGGGCCTCCTCCGTAATGAGAGGGAAATTAACCTACTATATCGCGCTGGTCAGACGTGTTGGTATAGGGTTTTGTTTCGAGTTTTCCTTCTCTCGCATAGATGTTATATGCGTTTTATATCCCTTAATCGTCTCGTACGATCACCCACAGGTAAGATAAGGGGTAGTGAATTTTATTCTTACTCTGTCATCACACGGAATGTATATATATTGATATTAGTATTAATTTCATAGTATAGCGTCAGTATTCATTCAAAATAATAACTCTTAAATAATTATGGAATCTATCCAATAATTATGGAATAGCACGAAGCTGTTGGTATGTCTGTTTGTAATAATAATATTTTTATTTCTTTCCAAAACATGTGGCAACAACAATTTCAGCTTATCAAAGCTTATTTACGAGTGAAAAATGATTGCTTCATGCAGGACTCGAACCCATGACGCCAATCATCCTGCTAACTGGACGAGAGTGGGCTAACGTATGACAACCAAACTCTCACTCGTATCTATGCGCCTTTACGGAAGAAATACACCATCTCGCGACAAAAGGTACACATTATTTTTTGCTCTTAAACAACTAGGTATTTATAAAAATCTTAACATGTTAAATGCCAAATCTCAGTACCTTATTTAGAATTTCAGCTTTGTTGAAAATTTTAAATAAATTCGAAGAGTGTCTTAATAGTGATAGGTCCACGCTGTTAACAGTTTTCTGTCTACAGCCGCGGGCCGGTCGGTCCGGGGTAGTACCACACTGAGCAGAAGATCGACGTAGGTATGAGTAATGGCAATGTGCTATTGCGCTTCGTTCGGTGAGCGAGAGAGCCGGAAGCCCAACTGAGTGGTTTTGGGTTATATAATGGCAGGCAGCGGCCTAGCTATACTCTTGGTATTGCAAAGGTCTATGAGTGGCAGTGACACTTACCATCAAATGTACTGGTTGCTCGTTTGCCACCATAAGCAATAAAAAAAAAGATTTTAGTATTAAAATGATTAAATTAAATATGGATTGAAATTGACTTATAGGAAATAACTTTCTCGCGTAATTAAAAGGAAGGACCCTATCCTTCTTTTATATATGAATTTTCTTCTTTAATAATGATGTTATCTCTTAGTTCTAATCCTCCATGATACAAATACTAAAGTAGCATGGACTAATTGTATTCATTTTCCATTACCTATGCTAAAATTAAAATGAAAAAAAATATCCATCCCTCAGCCGTTTTACTTTCCCTGATGAAAATAGGTCTCCCATCACAGACTACACTCGTAAATGATAGTATTAGTTTCTCAGGGTTTTTATTGCTTATAGTGGCAAACTAGAGAGCAGTACCTACACCTGATAGTATTGCTGCTGCTCTTGTACCTTTGTAATGGCAGTCTACGAAGAGCAGGCGCACATTGCCACTGCTTAGATGTCAATTTTCTTCGAGAGTGTGGTACTATTCTGGACGGGCCAGCCCGCGGTTTTAAACGGAAAACTGTCAACAGAATAGCACTACCACTACTGATAAACACTAACTTCCTTTCTCCTGGTGAACCTTTAGGCGATTTTTATAGCTCCAACGGAAAATTGTAGAGATAGAATAGTGATTAAGAACAAGTGTCAGCATCGTGGATTCCTAAATAAGATAATACTTTTGTACGATTCATAAATTATTGTTCTACGAGTAAGTCTGGATGTAATTTGTGTCAGTTAAATTATTTTGACTACACAGATGGCGAAGTTGTTAAGATAGCGACCTATCGTGCTTATAGTTTATCTAATCTAAGAAGTGCATTTGGACGTTTCGCATTTTTTAATACACAATAACTTTGGTCAAACGTATACACATGATTGCAAACAATAAATCTGAAATTTTAAAGAAATATTAAGTTATTTACATAATTAACGTTGCGAGTGAGTTACTTGTACAATAATGTAATGTTGAAACTTGTAAAACTAATTTAAAATTAAAATAACATTGTAAATAATAATTATTATGGACGATCTTACAATTTCACGTCATAACGTTCTAAACAGTAGTGCTTGACAACTTCCAATTCGCGAATATCTAAATAATCGGTAAAAATATTAGATTAATATATTTAATCGAATATAGATTTTGACAGAGATGTACGTTTCGACAATTTTATTGATATGGATATAATTATTAATGTTCGCGACGGTGATAATTCAAGTAATACTATAGATTCTGAACAAATAGCTATTTTCAAATCCAGTTTTTGTTTTTACTTAACCTAATCCTACTAAATATGATGAATAGATTTTATGATGAAATAATTAAATTTGTTTAGTGTTAATTTAGCACTTAATATTTCATCTCCTTTTTGAAAAATAAAAAAATAAACCGATTATTAATTACAAAGAATTAATATCGATTTCTCATCAAAATCGGATATTTTCGATAGCGATTATTTGGTTCACATACCTAGACACCTTACTCTGACAGCTGTCCAAATGCACTTCTTAGATTAGATAAACTATAGTATCTTTAATCCTGCATGGGAAAAAAATCATAAAAATCGCCCATGTAGGAAAATAATTGTATTATTCACAAATTATTGATCTGAGTCTGAGTGTAATTTGTGTACGTTAAATTATACTTTTGTGAGGTCCCCTTTTTTTTTTTTTTTTTTTATTGGTGGGCTATGGGTGCGTCTCGCCCCGCCAAATCGGTCCGGGGTGACGGAGAAGGCGACGCGTGACCCCATAGACCCACCGTAAAATCCTCTCTCTTCGCCGTGCGAGCGGACCACCGGTACCCGATCTTTGTCTTCGGTGGTCCGCTTTTGTGAGGTCCCCTGCAATAGAAGAATTATTTTCTTAGTGCCGGTATTGCTTTTTAAAAAAAAAATGTTTGTAAAGTGGAGTACTTTAGAGTGATAGAGCAATAAAAGGATTATTTACTTAGTACAGGTGTTGTTTTTTAAAAAAAGGATCATCGTCATCATCATCACAGCCCATATATGTCCCACTGTTGGGCTCGGGCCTCCTCCGTAATGGGAGGGAAATTAACCTACTATATACCACGCTGGTCAGACGACTTGGTATAGGGTTTTGTTTCGAGTTTTCCTTCTCTTACATAGATGTTATGTGTTTTATATCCCTTAGTCGTCTCGTACGATCACCCACAGCTAAGATAGGGGTGGTGAATTGTATTCTTACTCCGTCATCACACGGATAAAAAAGGATCACCGCAAGCTACAAAAATATTTAAAAATATACCAAGTCAGATTCTATTGAAGCACCATTGCATTCATTCATATCTTTGCCGGTGGAAAATCACCTTAATCCAGTCTTATACGGAGATAAAACCCGCGAGTTGAACCCTGACAGTATGTACTTACGAACAGTGTAACCTTAAGCTCAAATTTACTGCTCAGCTTAAACTTATTACTTGCCACAATGTGTTAGTTTTTGGCCACAATGTACCACAATACAAGTACCTAATGTATGCGTCATAAAATTCACCGACTTCTTAATGTTATAAAAGTGTCATAAAAATTGTCATGCTGTCACTGAAGAAATTTAGTTCAATTGTTACTTAATTGTTTTGCCATTTGGATAAGATAAAATATATTTGAAATTAAACTATTTTTACGCATTCTATCGCGTTTGTATTTGATTTTTAATTGCCCGACGTTTTGAACGGACCGTGGTAAAAATCAAATACAAACGCGATAGAATATGTAAAAATTGTTTAATTTCAAACGCGTAGACATCTGAAATTATTAAGATATAAAAAATACTTTTATTTGTAAAAATATTTGTAGATATATACGTATATACATATGAAGATCTTCAACTATACTTAATGAATACAGCTTGTTCTATCTTTATAAGCATACATATTGTCATAGTATTTAATATTTATAATTGTTATTACATTATCATTATTTCATAAATAACTAAACATTTTTTTTTATTTGCTTATGGTAGCAAACGAGCAACCAGCACACCTGATGGTAAGTGTCACTGCTGCCCATGGACGTTTGCTATACCAAGGGTATAGTTAGGCCGCTGCCTACCATTACAATCCCCAAACCCACCCAGTTGGGCTTCCGGCTCCCTCGCTCACCGAACGAAGCGCAATAGCATATTATTATTACTCAGACGTCGATCTTCTGCGAGAGTGTGGTACCACCCCGGATGGACCGGCCCGCGGCTGTAGGCAGAGAACTGTCCACAGCGTGGTCCACAAATATACATATTTTAATAAGATATTTAAAAGAATTTCTATTTCACATATCGATGGAAATAATAATAATAGAAAAGTGAAACTGTACTTGTTGAAATAATAATATAAATAAAATACTTTTGCCATGTCATTTAAAAATTCTTGGACAGTAATCATTTATATTGATGAAAAGCTTAACTTTTTGCTTAAAATATTTTATATTTTATTTTTATGTGCTTGTACTTATCTATAATCCGCATATAAAAAATCAATGTAGCAGAAGTAACAAAAAAATTATTTCATATAATTTGGCAGATAGAAAGAAATTGAAAACAGTTTTAATAATAAATTAAAAACAACGTTCTATTTTACATAAAGAATATTTACAAAAGAGGCTATTAATATACACTTTATCATAACTATACGCCCACAAGGATACCGCGGTGACCCTTCATTTAAGTCTTGAATGGGAGAAATATATCGTTGCGGTTTTTTTTAACTATCTTTTATAGTTCAAAGCTTCGACTTGTCTAACGCCTCGCCAACGCTGTTGTTGTACCCGGGCGTTGATGGAGATGATACCCAAAAGGGTAACCCACCGAGAGAACCACGCATTTCAAGGAAGTGATAGTAATGGTCGGTCTAATGGCGATAGAAAGGGAAATACAGTGGGTTATGAGACTGCAGGTCGCTGCAAATTAAGTCAAATTGTCGAGGAGGCCTGAATTCAGCAGTGGGATGTTCGTGAGCTGAAATGATGATGATAAAATCCAACAGACGCTGTAGATGTATATAACATCTAAAAACATAGTCTGAAAATATAAAATGCAATCAACAGTAGCGCCACCTACCGGTTAAACTGACAAACCATTTATTTAGAACATTTAAACCATATACAAAAAAAATTATCAAAATCAATCCAGCCGGCAGACACATACACACTTCATCATCATCACAACCCATATATGTCCCACTGTTGGGCTCGGACCTCCTCTGTAATGGAAGGGAAGTTAACCTACTATATCGCGCTGGTCAGACGTGTTGCTATAGGGTTTTATTTCGGGTATTCCTTCTCTTGTATAGATGTTATATCCACTTTATATCCCTTAGTCGTCTCTTACAATCACCCACGGGTAAGATAGGGGATGGTGAATTGTATTCTTACTCCGTCACCACACGGATAAAAAATACACATATAAAAATACACACACGGAAATACACATTAATATAAATACAATTACAAAACAATTATACATAAAAACAATATCAGATCTATAAATCAATAATCTACTATAAAATAAATTTAACAGGTAAAATAAACGACAATCCAATATTTGAAGCTTAAATAACCAAAATAGTTTTTTTATCGGTACATTTTTCCATTCGCACGAAACAGTATGGCAGAACGCGAGGTCACAAAGGCGACTTCTCTTGATACCGAATGATTTAGGTGGCGACTTTCTTTCTTTTTACTTTTTTTTTATCTTTCCGGGACATTTGGCTGCGTCCCCGCGGCCTTCGAATGTAGGCGTATGCCGTTATGCGATATTACAACGGTTTATAGACCACTGAAAGTTTTGCTTAGAAGCCGTAAATAGTCGTGATATAGTTATTATTTTCGATAACTGAAATACTGGTTCTAATTTTTATTCTATTTAGTACAGTAAAGATTTTTTATGTTATAAGGACTTTGCTGCCACGGAGTTGAGCAGATGTTCAATAAATTTCATCATTTAATAGGTATTGCGATGATGGAGTAAGAATACACTTCACCACCTCCCTGTCTTACCCGTGGTTGATCGTAAGAGACGGCTAACGCATATAACATCTATGCAAGAAATGAAAGATTCCAAATAAAAACCTATTTTCCTCCTAGTTTAATAGTGGTAGGACCACGCTATGGACAGTTCTCTGTATGCAGCTGCGGGCCGGTCCATCCGGGGTAGTACCACACTCTCGCAGAAGATCGACGTCTGAGTAATGGTAATGTGCTATTGCGATTCGTTCAGTGAGCGAGAGAGCTGGAAGCCAACTGGGTTTGGGGTTTGTATTGGTAGGTAGTGGCCTAGCTATACCCGTATATCCTTGATAATGCAAAGGTCCATGGGCGGCAGTGACACTTACCATCAGATGTGCTGTCTGCTCGTTTGCCACCATAAGCAATAAAAAAAATATTGTGGGGGAGGCTCGAACCAAGCAGTGGGACACATGTGTACTAAGATGATGAATAGATACTATTTGTCAACCTATATTGTATGCTTTTATATACGCTTATATATACTAACACTAGCTTCTGCCCGCGTAAAAGGTTACTTTCCTAAAGTTTTTCATTCCCTATTTTTATTTTACCCCTTAAGGGATATTCTTTTTTTTTTTATTTTGTCGTGCCGGCCACTGACGACAAGTTCACGCTGCTCCGGTGGCTGGTCCAACGACGAAGGCGAGGTTCACGGGTGGGTTATGGGTGAGCGTGCTTACGCCCCTCTGTCGCCGCGGACAGAGTGGTGCGAGGAGCACTAAGACTGTAGCCCAACCCTAAAAAGAAGGGGAATTTGTTTACAAATTATAAAAAGTAGCCTATGTCTTTTGTCAGGTTCTAGACTATGTGTGTACTAAATTTTATTAAGATCGGTTCGGTAGTTTTGGCGTGAAAGAGCGACAAACAGACAGAAGAAATTAACCGACAGTCTCTTACCAAACATCGATGTGCAATATTTATTGCCGCGTATTGTATCATAGTGGTTGGATTACGCTGCGGAACAGTATTCTAATAGCAGCCATAAATGATCGTCTCTTCCGGGATGGTTTCACACTCAAGCAAAGAAGCAACATGTAAGTAGTTGGAATTTGATAATACGATTCTTTCGACTAATGAGAAAACAGAAGATCCAAACCGCACCTTGTAGTAGACAGTAACGTAAGTACTGGCAGTGTATACGGCCAGATACCAATAGCCATTAATTGAGCTGTTTGTTCGTCTGCCACTAAAACAATAACATATTAATTACTAGCTGCTGCCCGCGGCTTCTCCCGCGTAAAAGGTTACTTTCCTAAAGTTTTTCATCCTGTATTTTTATTTTACCCCTTAAGGGTTTTTTTTTTAAAATGTTAATGTCATATTTATTTATATCTAATCAATAGCCTAAAAATAAGTTTCATGCTTTTGACTTTGAAAATGACGATACTCTCTTACAACTTTTCATCCCCCTTTACAACCATTTTTTGCATTAAAAAGTAGCCTATGTCCTTTCTCAGGCTCTAGACTATCTGCGTACCAAATTTCATTTAGATTGGTTGAGTAGTTATAGCGTGAAAGAGCGACAGACAGACAGAGACAGAGTTACTTTTGCATTTATAATATTAGTAAGGATTATTAAAATAGAAATATTATATCTTATATTATATCTTTAATGTAGAAAACTTTATCTTCATTTCGCTTGCTTTCCTTTAGATGCAAATAAACAAAGATTGCATAAAGCTGAAAAGACATTAAGAAGATATAATTAAAATGAACGCCATCGCCTTTGCAAATATTCAAAACGTTATTTCAAAACAGGCGAGCAAGTATATTGCATTAAAATCAAGAGCAGGTTAACTAAATGCATTGCCGCGTCGGATACTAAAGTGCTGTTAAGTACCGCTCTTATAACTTTTTTTTTTTAAATTATAGTTTTTTGGTGCAATGGCATAAAGATGTAACAGCTTTTTTTTATTGTATTTCTAAACGATTTGTTCATTTAGTCTGTATCGAAATTATGTCGCTCTTCTGCGAAATATAATTGAAATTCGGAATAAGAATTTTTAAGCCTTTGCTTATCTGTGGGAGAGAAGTAAGCGTATTAAAATGAAAAAAAAAATACAGCACCATTAAAATGTATAAGAACTGTTTTGAATAAGTTGTATGTTTATCTAACAGTACCACAATAAAATTATATTTAATATTTACGCGAGTATTAAACTTTAAAAATAAAACTATTTTTGCGCAGCTTATCGCTTTTGGATTTGATTTATAATTTCCCGACATTTCAAACACTTTACAGCGTTGTAGATCACGGGAGAACCTCCCGTAACCATGAACGTAAAATAAAAATAGTTTAATTATAGTAGTTTTATTTCAAATACAACAATATTTTTTATTTAAATCATTTATAATTTCATATGAAGTAACACATTAGAATGATAAACAGCGCATTCGTTCATAAACCAAACACAAGTGCAATAATTTGTAGCTAGTTCAAAAACACGTCACGTCGGTACAAAACTCTAAGACAACGATCATATTTCTAACTGAAAACTCCAATAACTGGTACTGCAGATGTCGTAAACATAATATATTACTACTTATTGATATTATTCTGTATATTGCTATAGATATTGTGTATTAAAACCAGCATTCGAGTTATTGATATTACAGTATGCTTATTTTAAAATAATAATAGCCACATTTCTAGAAACTTACTAGATTTTTATTATTTTTCCTTTGTTGACGGACTAAAAACACAATTCACCAACCCTTATTATACAAGTGAGTGTTTTAAGATGCAACTAAGAGATACAATACAAAGATTACAGCTATGCAACTGAAAGCAAATACGACACTAAACCCTATATAAACCAGTCTGACCAGCGCGATATAGTAATCTTCCCTTACATTATGGAGGAGATTCCAACCAAACAGTGGAATACATATGAGCTGAGATGGTAATGATGATAATAAATTAAGTAATCTTACTTTATTGTTGTTCAAAACAAAAAAAAATATTAGATAATAATATGCTAGTATATAGAAATTCATCCGTGTGGTGACGGAGTAAGAATACAATTCACCACCGCCTTATCTTACCCGTGGGTAATTGTAAGAGACGACTAAGGAATATGAAACGCATATAACATATATGCAAGAGAACGAAACTTGAAACAAAACTCTATAAAAACACATCTGACCAGCGTGATATATTAAATCAACTTCCCTTAATTTTTTGAGAAGGCTCGACCCCAACAGTATGATATATATGAGCTGAGATGATGAATAAAATGAATTGGAAGGAATATTTTAAAGATCAGACCCTCAGAGAATATATTCCTTAATATCCAAATCCAGAAGTGATGTTATTTAACGGCAATTTCCATACATGATTTCTATACGGACAAAATTCAGTGAAAATCTAATACACGTAAATATTTCTGTGCATTTAACTAAATAAAACGTACTATATATTGGTCTTAGGAAAAGTATAATCGCCGATACTGGCCGTAATATCAATGTTCTTATAAAAATAATACCCTCTAGAGGGCAGCACCGTCGTAAGTTAGGATAACTTTTTATTTGCACACGATCGCCATAGGGAGTTAACTTTGTGTGATTGTGTTTGTACTAAATATTGCATTAGTGCATGATATTGTTTAAGTTCTGCTCTGTTTGTATTGGCGTTAGTTTGTTCGAAGTTAAGGTAAACTAATTATTATATTGTTATACTAGTTAACACAATAAACACTGTTCTACATAAATAGAAAAAAAAATAGTTTAGAAAATTCAAAAGTGCACGCCTCATATTTTTTATTATTTACTATTAGTCAATGTCATATATGAAAGAAAACAAAATACTTTAGAAATTTCGCGGCATTCTCGACGTAGCGCAAAACATATCTTGCAATTATTGTAAACAAACTCAATTTTCATAAGGTACATTAAAGACTAAGCAGTTTAGTTTTTTATTAAATGCAATTAAACGACAAAGATTTAACAAGCCATTTTCGAAAGAAAACAGCGCGTTGCGATTATGAAGCTTTAAAAAAAATACTCCAATACATTAATTTTTAAGGTCGTGCGAGTGCCAGATCCATACGAACAGACATCCGGACATCCTTGGATATTATTTTTCATCAACTTTTTTCTTACTTTAAACAAAATAATTGCTTTTTAAAAATATCAAATACGTTTAAACATTTTTAGTCTTGAAAAGTCCTTGATTTTCAATATCGGGATAAGAGCCACACCTCACCACCTCGCTTATGAGGCTTGCAATAATTAAAAGAATAGAATCTATTTGGTGTTTTACGATGTATCTATTTGACAACAGCACATTGACACAATGATAGCATCTGTTCGAATGGGCAAAGGGAATAAATCACATTCAGCCTAATCATATATTTGTTATTTTACTTATACTTGTCTTCGATTTTTATATTTATTGCTATTTTATTTTTATACTTTTAGAATGTGTTGATATTATTTTTTTAAATTTTGTTTATATTTTTGTTTTAATGTACCTACTATTTTGAGAAGTCTATTTTAACGTAACAGGTACAATATCTTTGTAATCTGTCATTATTGTTTTACGTAGTCATTGTTAATGAATGTGTTAACGAGTATGTAAACAAAACTTTTTATTTTATATTTTTTCTGTTTATCATTTACTATATATTCAAAGCGCACCTTGCTTTTTGGGTCTGCTGTCAATCAATCGCCACATCCTACAGGACGCTACGGAAGAACAGCGTTGTGATTTCTCATATGAGCTACCACAACATTATGCTGAGTAGCGATCCGTTTCACTTGCTCGCGGTTGGGACATTAGCTCTTATGTGTTGTGTTTTACATATCTCTTGTGTTATCTACTATTAATACTAACTATGTTATATACTTATGTGTCCCTCTGCGAGGGAGAAATAAATCATTTTCCTTTCTTTCTTTCTTTCTTCTTTCTATTTTACGGATTCTATCGCGTTTTTGTTTGATTCTCACATCCTTCACACCGCAGTCTTCTCAGGACCATGAACATTGAAAAGTGCTCAAAACGTCGCGTAATTAAAAATCAAATACAGATGTTTACAAAGGTATTCCACATTTGAAATAAAACTGAAATCTTTTTTAAAATTAAAAATCAAATACAAACGCAATAGAATCCGTAAAAATAGTTTTATTTCAAATGTGTAATACTCGCGTAAACATAGTGATTTCTGATGTTTACGAGAGTATATTTGAAATAAAACCATTGCTTATTTTTTTGGAAATTAAATATTAAATAGGAACGCGATGGAATCCATTAAAATAGTTTTATTTCAAATGTGTAATACTCGTGTAAACATAGTGATTTCTGATGTTTACGAGAGTATATTTGAAATAAAACCATTGTTTATTTTTTTGGAAATTAAATATTAAATAGGAACGCGATGGAATCCATTTAAAATAGTTTTATTTCAAATGTGTAATACTCGTGTAAACATAGTGATTTCTGATGTTTACGAGAGTATATTTGAAATAAAACCATTGTTTATTTTTTTGGAAATTAAATATTAAATAGGAACGCGATGGAATCCATTTAAAATAGTTTTATTTCAAATGTGTAATACTCGTGTAAACATAGTGATTTCTGATGTTTACGAGAGTATATTTGAAATAAAACCATTGTTTATTTTTTTGGAAATTAAATATTAAATAGGAACGCGATGGAATCCATTAAAATAGTTTTATTTCAAACTCGCGTAAACATTAGACATCACTATAGTAGTTTCAATCAATCGCAGCGCCACCTACTCGGTCATAATGCATTGTTCTATTAATATGTATTACTATAATCTCGGCTCATATGCATCCCACTGTTATATTCAAGCCTTCTTCACAAAAGAGAAATTGACTACTCTACCACGTTGGTCAGAAGTGTAGGTATAGGGTTTTATTTCATGTTTTCCTTCTCTTGAATATATATTATATACGTAATATACGTATTATATCCCTTAGTCATCTTTTACGACAGCCATGGGCTAGATAGGGGTGGTAAATTGCATTCTTACTCTGTCATTATACGGCCTTATGTATGCCATAAATTAGTGACCGAAAATCATCTTCGTATCATTTTTCTAGTATACTGTGTAGTAGCGGCTACGAATACTACCAACCTTTACTTTGCTCGTGTATATCGTAGAAGACGACTAAGAGCTGTATATCGATCTATGTCAACTCCATCTGATATGGTCTGGTCAACAATTACTTGCTCAAGGAGGGTTGATAACAGGCAGGCGACCGATCATAAAACTATTGCCAGTAACTTTTGGAATATGTACGTGACAAGACGTGTGAAAAGTGCATTAACTAACCATACCCATGACTCATCCCAGCCCATATATGTTCCACTGTTGGGCTCGTCCATAACTGGAGGGACATAGACCTACTATACCACGCTGGTCAGACTTGTCATTATAAGGTTTTCTTTCGAGTTTTCCCTCTCTTGACTACACTCTAATGTGGGTAGATTTTTATTAATAAATTCTTGCATCTCTGGAACACTATATTTGCCACGATGTAAGGTACCCTCTATAGCGTTTTCTGTCCCTAACAAGGTGTATGCGAAATTTCAGACCTAAACAAACTCACAGTCACATTGCCAATATTAGTTATGATTTCATGATCATCTCATCAGATATATATGCCACTGTTGAGCCTTAAGCCACAATGAGAGGGGAATTGACCTAAATACCACGGTAATGAAGCGTGTTGGCATAGTGTTTTATTTCGAGTTTCCTTCTCTTACATAAATATTATCTACATTTTATATCCCGAAAGGGAATGCTCCGATGGTTCGGACATGTGGAAAGAATGCCGAACGAACGTCTGGTTAAGAAGATATACAATGCGAAAGTGGAAGGATGTAGGTACCGAGGGAGACCGAGACTAACCTACCTAGACCAGATCGGTCATGTACTGAAGGAAGGTGGAGTCAAGAGTCTCCGAAACCGGCGAGCGTGTATGAAGAGAATTATGAATGTTGAGGAAGCGAGTGAAGTATGCAGAGATAGAGTTCTCTGGCACTCTGTTCTCTCTGCCTACCCTGCAAGGGATATGGCGTGATGATATGTATGTATGTATTTTATATCCCAAAGTATGGGATGGAGAACTGTATTCTGCCTCCATTACTATATTATCATCATTATCTTAGCTCATATGTGTCCAACTGTAGGGCTTGAGACTCCTCCATAAACGAAGAGAAATTGTCCTACTATACCACGCTGGTCAGACTTGTTGGTATAGGGTTTTGTTTTGAGTTTTCCTTCTCTCACATAGATGTTATATCCATTTTATATCCATTAGTCGTCTCGTACGATCACCCACGGGTAAGATAGGGGGTGGTGAATTGTATTCTTACTTTTCTCTCTATTGTGATTTTTTTATTTCAAACTTTTTTACAAACCATTACCATATGGAAAAGTTAATTAGGACTTAACAATATAATTGATATTAAATTCTTAATGTCTTCATATCATGAATATGGTTGACACAGTAATACTGCTATAAGATTAAGACCTGCATAGTTTAGGGGAGAGAGCTGGAAGCCCAACTGGGTTTGGGGTTTGTATTGGTAGGTAGCGGAATAGATACTATTTGTCAACCTATATTGTATGCTTTTATATACGCTTATATATACTAACACTAGCTTCTGCCCGCGTAAAAGGTTACTTTCCTAAAGTTTTTCATTCCCTATTTTTATTTTACCCTTTAAGGGATATTCTATTTTTTTTTTTCGTCGTGCCGGCCACTGACGACAAGTTCACGCTGCTCCGGTGGCCGGTCCAACGACGAAGGCGAGGTTCACGGGTGGGTTATGGGTGAGCGTGCTTACGCCCCTCTGTCGCCGCGGACAGAGTGGTGCGAGGAGCACTAAGACTGTAGCCCAACCCTAAAAAAAAAGGGGAATTTGTTTACAAATTATAAAAAGTAGCCTATGTCTTTTGTCAGGTTCTAGACTGTGTGTACTAAATTTTATTAAGATCGGTTAGGTAGTTTTGGCGTGAAAGAGCGACAAACAGACAGAAGAAATTAACCGACAGTCTCTTACCAAACACCGATGTGCAATATTTATTGCCGCGTATTGTATCATAGTGGTTGGATTACGCTGCGGAACAGTATTCTAATAGCAGCCATAAATGATCGTCTCTTCCGGGATGGTTTCACACTCAAGCAAAGAAGCAACATGTAAGTAATTGGAATTTGATAATACGATTCTTTCGACTAATGAGAAAATAGAAGATCCAAACCGCACCTTGTAGTAGACAGTAACGTAAGTACTGGCAGTGTATACGGCCAGATACCAATAGCCATTAATTGAGCTGTTTGTTCGTCTGCCACTAAAACAATAACATATTAATTACTAGCCTCTGCCCGCGGCTTCTTCCGCGTAAAAGTTTACTTTCCTAAAGTTTTTCATCCTGTATTTTTATTTCACCCCTTAAGGGTTTTTTTTTAAAAAATGTTAATGTCATATTTATTTATATCTAATCAATAGCCTAAAAATAAGTTTCATGCTTTTGACTTTGAAAATGACGATACTCTCTTACAACTTTTCATCCCCCTTTACAACCATTTTTTGCATTAAAAAGTAGCCTATGTCCTTTCTCAGGCTCTAGACTATCTGCGTACCAAATTTCATTTAGATTGGTTGAGTAGTTATGGCGTGAAAGAGCGACAGACAGACAGACAGAGACAGAGTTACTTTTGCATTTATAATATTAGTAAGGATAATTAAAATAGAAATATTATATCTTATATTATATCTTTAATATATAAAACTTTATCTTCATTTCGCTTGCTTTCCTTTAGATGCAAATAAACAAAGATTGCATAAAGCTGAAAAGACATTAAGAAGATATAATTAAAATGAACGCCATCGCCTTTGCAAATATTCAAAACGTTATTTCAAAACAGGCGAGCAAGTATATTGCATTAAAATCAAGAGCAGGTTAACTAAATGCATTGCCGCGTCGGATACTAAAGTGCTGTTAAGTACCGCTCTTATATTTCTTTTTTTTTTTAATATAGTTTTTTGGTGCTATGGCTTTTTTTATTGTATCTCTAAACGATTTGTTCATTTAGTCTGTATCGAAATTATGTCGTTCTTCTGCGAAATATAATTGAAATTCGGAATAAGAATTTTTGAGCCTTTGCTTATCTGTGGGAGAGAAGTAAGCGTATTAAAATGAAAAAAAAATACAGCACCATTAAAATGTATAAGAACTGTTTTGAATAAGTTGTATGTTTATCTAACAGTACCACAATAAAATTATATTTAATATTTACGCGAGTATTAAACATTTAAAATAAAACTATTTTTGCGCAGCTTATCGCTTTTGGATTTGATTTATAATTTCCCGACGTTTCAAACACTTTACAGCGTTGTAGATCACGGGCGAACCTCCCGTAACCATGAACGTAAAATAAAAATAGTTTAATTATAGTAGTTTTATTTCAAATACAACAATATTTTTTATTTAAATCATTTATAATTTCATATGAAGTAACACATTAGAATGATAAACAGCGCATTCGTTCATAAACCAAACACAAGTGCAATAATTTGTAGCTAGTTCAAAAACACGTCACGTCGGTACAAAACTCTAAGACAACGATCATATTTCTAACTGAAAACTCCAATAACTGGTACTGCAGATGTCGTAAACATAATATATTACTACTTATTGATATTATTCTGTATATTGCTATAGATATTGTGTATTAAAACCAGCATTCGAGTTATTGATATTACAGTATGCTTATTTTAAAATAATAATAGCCACATTTCTAGAAACTTACAAGATTTTTGTTATTTTTCCTTTGTTGACGGACTAAAAACACAATTCACCAACCCTTATTATACAAGTGAGTGTTTTAAGATGCAACTAAGAGATACAATACAAAGATTACAGCTATGCAACTGAAAGCAAATACGACACTAAACCCTATATAAACCAGTCTGACCAGCGCGATATAGTAATCTTCCCTTACATTATGGAGGAGATTCCAACCAAATAGTGGAATACATATGGGCTGAGATGGTAATGACAATAATAAATTAAGTAATCTTACTTTATTGTTGTTCAAAACAAAAAAAAATATTAGATAATAATATGCTAGTATATAGAAATTCATCCGTGTGGTGACGGAGTAAGAATACAATTCACCACCGCCTTATCTTACCCGTGGGTAATTGTAAGAGACGACTAAGGAATATGAAACGCATATAACATATATGCAAGAGAGCGAAACTTGAAACAAAACTCTATAAAAACACGTCTGACCAGCGTGATATATTAAATCAATTTCCCTTAATTTTTTGAGAAGGCTCGACCCCAACAGTATGATATATATGAGCTGAGATGATGAATAAAATGAATTGGAAGGAATATTTTAAAGATCAGACCCTCAGAGAATATATTCCTTAATATCCAAATCCAGAAGTAATGTTATTTAACGGCAATTTCCATACATGATTTCTATATGGACAAAATTCAGTTAAAATCTAATACACGTAAATATTTCTGTGCATTTAACTAAATAAAACGTACTATATATTGGTCTTAGGAAAAGTATAATCGCCGATACTGGCCGTAATATCAATGTTCTTATAAAAATAATACCCTCTAGAGGGCAGCACCGTCGTAAGTTAGGATAACTTTTTATTTGCACACGATCGCCATAGGGAGTTAACTTTGTGTGATTGTGTTTGTACTAAATATTGCATTAGTGCATGATATTGTTTAAGTTCTGCTCTGTTTGTATTGGCGTTAGTTTGTTCGAAGTTAAGGTAAACTAATTATTATATTGTTATACTAGTTAACACAATAAACACTGTTCTACATAAATAGAAAAAAAAATAGTTTAGAAAATTCAAAAGTGCACGCCTCATATTTTTTATTATTTACTATTAGTCAATGTCATATATGAAAGAAAACAAAATACTTTAGAAATTTCGCGGCATTCTCGACGTAGCGCAAAACATATCTTGCAATTATTGTAAACAAACTCAATTTTCATAAGTTACATTAAAGACTAAGCAGTTTAGTTTTTTATTAAATGCAATTAAACGACAAAGATTTAACAAGCCATTTTCGAAAGAAAACAGCGCGTTGCGATTATGAAGCTTTAAAAAAAATACTCCAATACATTAATTTTTAAGGTCGTGCGAGTGCCAGATCCATACGAACAGACATCCGGACATCCTTGGATATTATTTTTCATCAACTTTTTTCTTACTTTAAACAAAATAATTGCTTTTTAAAAATATCAAATACGTTTAAACATTTTTAGTCTTGAAAAGTCCTTGATTTTCAATATCGGGATAAGAGCCACACCTCACCACCTCGCTTATGAGGCTTGCAATAATTAAAAGAATAGAATCTATTTGGTGTTTTACGATGTATCTATTTGACAACAGCACATTGACACAATGATAGCATCTGTTCGAATGGGCAAAGGGAATAAATCACATTCAGCCTAATCATATATTTGTTATTTTACTTATACTTGTCTTCGATTTTTATATTTATTGCTATTTTATTTTTATACTTTTAGAATGTGTTGATATTATTTTTTTAAATTTTGTTTATATTTTTGTTTTAATGTACCTACTATTTTGAGAAGTCTATTTTAACGTAACAGGTACAATATCTTTGTAATCTGTCATTATTGTTTTACGTAGTCATTGTTAATGAATGTGTTAACGAGTATGTAAACAAAACTTTTTATTTTATATTTTTTCTGTTTATCATTTACTATATATTCAAAGCGCACCTGCTTTTTGGGTCTGCTGTCAATCAATCGCCACATCCTACAGGACGCTACGGAAGAACAGCGTTGTGATTTCTCATATGAGCTACCACAACATTATGCTGAGTAGCGATCCGTTTCACTTGCTCGCGGTTGGGACATTAGCTCTTATGTGTTGTGTTTTACATATCTCTTGTGTTATCTACTATTAATACTAACTATGTTATATACTTATGTGTCCCTCTGCGAGGGAGAAATAAATCATTTTCCTTTCTTTCTTTCTTTCTTCTTTCTATTTTACGGATTCTATCGCGTTTTTGTTTGATTCTCACATCCTTCACACCGCAGTCTTCTCAGGACCATGAACATTGAAAAGTGCTCAAAACGTCGCGTAATTAAAAATCAAATACAGATGTTTACAAAGGTATTCCACATTTGAAATAAAACTGAAATCTTTTTTAAAATTAAAAATCAAATACAAACGCAATAGAATCCGTAAAAATAGTTTTATTTCAAATGTGTAATACTCGCGTAAACATAGTGATTTCTGATGTTTACGAGAGTATATTTGAAATAAAACCATTGCTTATTTTTTTGGAAATTAAATATTAAATAGGAACGCGATGGAATCCATTAAAATAGTTTTATTTCAAATGTGTAATACTCGTGTAAACATAGTGATTTCTGATGTTTACGAGAGTATATTTGAAATAAAACCATTGTTTATTTTTTTGGAAATTAAATATTAAATAGGAACGCGATGGAATCCATTTAAAATAGTTTTATTTCAAATGTGTAATACTCGTGTAAACATAGTGATTTCTGATGTTTACGAGAGTATATTTGAAATAAAACCATTGTTTATTTTTTTGGAAATTAAATATTAAATAGGAACGCGATGGAATCCATTTAAAATAGTTTTATTTCAAATGTGTAATACTCGTGTAAACATAGTGATTTCTGATGTTTACGAGAGTATATTTGAAATAAAACCATTGTTTATTTTTTTGGAAATTAAATATTAAATAGGAACGCGATGGAATCCATTAAAATAGTTTTATTTCAAACTCGCGTAAACATTAGACATCACTATAGTAGTTTCAATCAATCGCAGCGCCACCTACTCGGTCATAATGCATTGTTCTATTAATATGTATTACTATAATCTCGGCTCATATGCATCCCACTGTTATATTCAAGCCTTCTTCACAAAAGAGAAATTGACTACTCTACCACGTTGGTCAGAAGTGTAGGTATAGGGTTTTATTTCATGTTTTCCTTCTCTTGAATATATATTATATACGTAATATACGTATTATATCCCTTAGTCATCTTTTACGACAGCCATGGGCTAGATAGGGGTGGTAAATTGCATTCTTACTCTGTCATTATACGGCCTTATGTATGCCATAAATTAGTGACCGAAAATCATCTTCGTATCATTTTTCTAGTATACTGTGTAGTAGCGGCTACGAATACTACCAACCTTTACTTTGCTCGTGTATATCGTAGAAGACGACTAAGAGCTGTATATCGATCTATGTCAACTCCATCTGATATGGTCTGGTCAACAATTACTTGCTCAAGGAGGGTTGATAACAGGCAGGCGACCGATCATAAAACTATTGCCAGTAACTTTTGGAATATGTACGTGACAAGACGTGTGAAAAGTGCATTAACTAACCATACCCATGACTCATCCCAGCCCATATATGTTCCACTGTTGGGCTCGTCCATAACTGGAGGGACATAGACCTACTATACCACGCTGGTCAGACTTGTCATTATAAGGTTTTCTTTCGAGTTTTCCCTCTCTTGACTACACTCTAATGTGGGTAGATTTTTATTAATAAATTCTTGCATCTCTGGAACACTATATTTGCCACGATGTAAGGTACCCTCTATAGCGTTTTCTGTCCCTAACAAGGTGTATGCGAAATTTCAGACCTAAACAAACTCACAGTCACATTGCCAATATTAGTTATGATTTCATGATCATCTCATCAGATATATATGCCACTGTTGAGCCTTAAGCCACAATGAGAGGGGAATTGACCTAAATACCACGGTAATGAAGCGTGTTGGCATAGTGTTTTATTTCGAGTTTCCTTCTCTTACATAAATATTATCTACATTTTATATCCCGAAAGGGAATGCTCCGATGGTTCGGACATGTGGAAAGAATGCCGAACGAACGTCTGGTTAAGAAGATATACAATGCGAAAGTGGAAGGATGTAGGTACCGAGGGAGACCGAGACTAACCTACCTAGACCAGATCGGTCATGTACTGAAGGAAGGTGGAGTCAAGAGTCTCCGAAACCGGCGAGCGTGTATGAAGAGAATTATGAATGTTGAGGAAGCGAGTGAAGTATGCAGAGATAGAGTTCTCTGGCACTCTGTTCTCTCTGCCTACCCTGCAAGGGATATGGCGTGATGATATGTATGTATGTATTTTATATCCCAAAGTATGGGATGGAGAACTGTATTCTGCCTCCATTACTATATTATCATCATTATCTTAGCTCATATGTGTCCAACTGTAGGGCTTGAGACTCCTCCATAAACGAAGAGAAATTGTCCTACTATACCACGCTGGTCAGACTTGTTGGTATAGGGTTTTGTTTTGAGTTTTCCTTCTCTCACATAGATGTTATATCCATTTTATATCCATTAGTCGTCTCGTACGATCACCCACGGGTAAGATAGGGGGTGGTGAATTGTATTCTTACTTTTCTCTCTATTGTGATTTTTTTATTTCAAACTTTTTTACAAACCATTACCATATGGAAAAGTTAATTAGGACTTAACAATATAATTGATATTAAATTCTTAATGTCTTCATATCATGAATATGGTTGACACAGTAATACTGCTATAAGATTAAGACCTGCATAGTTTAGGGGCCAAGCTCTTTGTCCGTCCTCCAGCCCACCGGTCGTGTCCCGTTCCCGCCACATGTTCCCGTGAATTATTCATATTCCAGACCTGTGCCAAGTCCCCTACACTTAGTGTCGGAGTAACAACTTGTTGGAGTTATAAATTTACTTAACTGTAGAGTTACATAACAATAGTTTAGTAGTAAAACCAGCCCACCATATTATATGAAATAAAAATCATAAATAATTTATTTTAGACTAGCTTCTGCCCGCGACTTCGTCCGCGTGGAATGGTTACTTTGGGCTAACGTTAACTTCAACTCGCGAATTCGTTAACGTAAAAGGTGGAAATATTTTTAAATAATACATACGTTAAAGCTGTTTTAGGTACCTACATGACCCTTTTATTAGTAAGAGTAGAACATTTAACCTTAAGTAAAATAATAATAATAATAATAATCTTTATTGAAAACTAAATACATATGACAGTTGACATAGATGTCTTTGCCTCTTGAATTAGGTAATACCTGTGTTTCAAGAGACAGTTCCTTCCCGAAATACATAAATCTTGAACATCAAATTATTTTACAGTAACATACATTATAAATAATGAATATATATATCTTACGTAATAAAGACTAATGGTAAAGAAATCTATAATAAATGAATGAGTGAGAATTAACGTGTTAGTGAGCGCGCTCACACGTTGTGTGTGTGTGTGTGCGTGTGTATGTGTGTGTTGTGCGTTTGTTTGTGTGTGTGTGTGTGTGCGTGTGTGTATGTGTATATGTGTGTGTATGTGTATATGTGTGTGTGGTGTGCGTGTGTTTGTGATGTAGTATGCGTGCATGTATGTTTCTTTTTTTTTGTGTGTATTTTTAGTTACGCGAAATAAGTATTTAAAAGTGATTCAAGTTTGACGTAATCCATATAATGCAATGTAGTACCATATAAAGTAATGCAAGTAAAAGTATTGGGTCTTATCTATACTTTCTATAGATATATACAATGTATGTATATTATACATACATACATACACTTACGCCTATTTACGATTACACATACTTTTAATGTGTATGAAATCGCTGTGTGGTAGCGGCTATGAATACTACCAATCCTCACTTTGCTTGTGGATGTCGTAAAAGACGACTAAGAGCTATATAACGACTTGGGCCAACTCCATCTGATGCCGTTTGGTCAACAATTACATTCCCAATTAGGGTTGACGTCTGGCAGGCGGCCGGTCATAAAACTATTGCCAATAACTTTTATAATATGTACTATGAATGAAGAGTACTTACTGTTTCGACCCCAAGTAATTGGGATAAGAGTAGGAGAATGATGATGATGATGACCTCTCGTGAACAAATCGCCAATTTGGTCCAGAAAAGGTCTTCCCCTTGTATTCGTCCCATTCACGATTGCTTTATATATTTGCTTCGTTAACCTCTGCCCACTCATTATTTCTTCCACTTTGTGTCCAACCCACCTCAGCATACCAGCGCTCTTTTATAACATTACACCTAATTTTATCTTTCATACTTACATCACACACAGCTTACGAAGAGCTGTCAGCTCTACAGCATTTATTCTATTTTCATGTCTTCCCCGCCAAATCTAACTTTCACTGCCATACATGAGGGCAGGCACTAATACTTCCTATACTTATTATTATTATTTAGGATGTGTAAAGCCGACAGAAGGTCATGAGAAGAAAACAAAACTAAAAATGTAGTGTGTGCAGAAGTACTTTGAAATAACATTAGTTTGAGTTTTTTTTTAATATAAGATTATAAGATCCAGTATTTTTATCGTAAATGCGCGCCCAGTACTTGATCATTATTTTGCTGCGATGTTATTTTTAAACTGCGATATTTCCTAAGATATTCATTGAAATCAAATAATGTAAAGAGCAATTTTGTTTTAAATTAAATACTTGTGATGAATAACTCATTTATTTGGATAAGGATTAATATTATGTTTATAAAAACACCTTCGAAAATATCACATTATTTTAAAACAAATTTGATTAGCATAAAAAAGGTTATAGTGAGCCAATCTTAAAAGATAGACATATGCTGTCGCGGACTTTTATTTAGAACTTTGAAAGGGAAACAATTATGTAGTACATAATTTTTGCGCAACTTTAACCGTTTACGCAGCGGAAGCTCTCAAAAGGAAACATAAACCCGATTTTTACACATTCATCATTGTTGCTCTGCTCCTATTGGTCGCAGCGTAATGTTATATAGCCTAAAGCCTTCCGCTATAAATGGACCATCCAACAAAAAAAGAATTTTTCAAATCGGACCAGTAGTTCCTGAGATTAGCGCGTTTAAACAAACAAACAAACAAACAAACAAACAAACAAACTCTTCCGCTTTATAATATTAGTATAGATTATAAACCATGTTTCATATTATAATAAAATAAATAATAAATAAAAAAATTATAATAAATACATAAATCATAACAACATTAAAAATTTAAACCACAAAATAAAAAAAAACACTATAATAAAATTTTGGTACAAATAGAAATCTAAATTACTGAAATTTAACACGTCACATGCTAAGCTTATTTATAAAAACTTACCCGACTAGAAATTGTTTCGTCTTCCTTAGCAGGACCGGACCGGGCATGCCCGATCTGGACCAGATAAGGTATGTAACGCAGAAGATAAATCTGGACCCGATCAGGAAAACCTTATCGGGTCCAGATCAGGCATTCCTGATCGGGTCCAGATCAGGCGTTCCTGATCGGGTCCGGATGAAATTTTACTGATCGGGATCAAATCAATCATCTGCGTTATATATCTTGCTTGTTCCAAAACGAGTATTCCCAGTCCGGTCCTTTTAAAAAATATGAATATCTTAAAGAACATCTTTAATAGATAAAAATATAAATTAATATATGACGTAGGCAGCGAATGCAGTGCTATATTCTTATCATAGAGAGTCCCAGTGAGCCGTTCCGATTATGGCGCAACCACCAGATGCTAATGAGTTAATGACTGCAACTGTCGCCTAAATTTCTCATTCATGACCTGATCGATCTGTTTTAATCTGATTCGATAACAATTAATTTAATATTAGGCCATGTCATTATGCTTCGGAGAATCTTAACACCGCAATTCAAGTAATGACGTCATTTTACTAACGCCATCTATTTATTATGACCCAAAACATTAAATGTTAGAATGGTTGTTACAATATAATATTTCTATCTATCTATGTTTTCAAATGTTAGGTACATTTATATATATATATATATATATTATTTATTTTTGTTTTTTACTTTAAAGATAAATTATTTTTATATTATTAATTAAACATTATTATTATTATTAAATACATATAATTAATTAAAGATTTCAGATTAATCTCCTCTGATGCAAATACAATTTCGCCGTGGCATAAATATGACAATCATGTCACTTTTTTGAATTTTGATTGATATTTTTTTTGTGTTACGAAAACTGTTTCTGGTTCTGATATACTACAAGCCTTACTATATACTTGATGATATTTCACATCAGGCTATCCTTATTTGGTCCTGATCCGGTATGCCTTACCATACTTGATGTTATTTCACATCAGGCTATCCTGATCAGGACCAGACCTGGTCCTGATAGGGTTTGCCGGATCCGGCATGCCTCATTCTGTCCTGATCGGGTCCTGATCCGGTATGCCTTACCATACTTGATGATATTACACATCAGGCTATCCTTATTTGGCCCTGTCCTGGTCCTGATCCGGTATGCCTTACCATACTTAATGATATTTCACATCAGGCTATTCTTATTTGGTCCTGATCTGGTCCTGATCCGGTATGCCTTACCATACTTAATGATATTTCACATCAGGCCATCCTTATTTGGTCCTGATCTGGTCCTGATCCGGTATGCCTTACTATACTTAATGATAATTCACATCAAGCTATCCTTATTTGGTCCTGATCTGGTCCTGATCCGGTATGCCTTACCATACTTGATGTTATTTCACATCAGGCTATCCTGATCAGGACCAGACCTGGTCCTGATCGGGTTTGCCGGATCCGGCATGCCTCATTCTGTCCTGATCGGGTCCTGATCCGGTATGCCTTCCCATACTTGATGATATTACACATCAGGCTATCCTTATTTGGTCCTGACCTGGTCCTGATCCGGTATGACTTACCATATTTGATGATATTTCACATCAGGCTATCCTTATTTGGTCCTGACCTGGTGCTGATCCGGTATGCCTTACCATACTTAATGATATTTCACATCAGGCTATCCCTATTTGGTCCTGATCTGGTCCTGATCCGGTATGCCTTACTATACTTAATGATATTTCACATCAGGCTATCCTTATTTGGTCCTGATCTGGTCCTGATCCGGTATGCCTTACCATACTTAATGATATTTCACATCAGGCTATCCCTATTTGGTCCTGATCTGGTCCTGATCCGGTATGCCTTACCATACTTGATGTTATTTCACATCAGGCTATCCTGATCAGGACCAGACCTGGTCCTGATCGGGTTTGCCGGATCCGGCATGCCTCATTCTATCCTGATCGGGTCCAGATACATGATCTGGTTGAACCATACTTTTTTTCTAGTCGAGTATTTGCATACGAAAAATAATTACTTTACGCGGCACTAGAACCTACATTTATTGTAATGGATTTTCAATAGATGTGGTTTCGTAAATAAGTTTTATGAATAAAAATATGTTAAAAAAAATATATATAAATATATATATATATATATATATATATATATATATATATATATATATATATATATATATATATATATATATATATATATTTAAATATATAAATATATATATATATATATATATATTTAATTTAATTGCAGATTAAAATTGGTTAAGATTAATTCTTAATATATAAATTAATTTTCCTTGTGGTGACGAAGTAAGAATACAATTTACCACCCCCCTATCATACCCGTGGGTAATCGTAAGAGACGACTGAGGGATATAAAACGCATATAACATCTATGCTTGAGAAGGAAAACTCGAAACAAAACCCTATACCAACACGTCTGACCAGCGTAGTATAGTAGGTCAATTGTCCTCCCATTACGGAGGAGGCTGAAGCCTAACAGTAGTACATGTATGAGCTGAGATGATGATGATGAGATGATATAAATTAAAAATAATATGGTAATTATAGGGTAAACGAATACCGTGGACTTTGAGAACTCTTATTAGAATGTAGACACTGAGCACGGACCCCGCATACCATAAAGTATCAACAAAATTACTCATCATCATCATTCTCCTGCTCTTGTCCCAATTACTTGGGGTTGACGCAATATGTACCCCTTTTCCTACATATTGCAAAGGTTATTGGCAATAGTTTTATGACCGGCCGCCTGCCTGACAGCAACCTTCCTTGGGAATGCAATTGCTGACCTAATGGCATCAGATAGTGTTGGCCCAGGTCATTATAAGGCTCTTAGTCGTCTTTTACGACATCAACAAGCATAGCAAGGTTTTGTAGTATTCGTAGCCGCTACCACACAGCAATATCAACAAAATTACTAACATTACTATATCATTTGGTTCGATTTTGATTCTGAAAGCTCAGAATCATTTCAAACTGAAACTTATATTTCCAGTAAATAACATCAATATGTATATGCTGTGTGGTAGCGGCTTCGAATACTACCAACCCTTACTTTGCTCGTGGATGTCGTAAAAGACGACTAAGAGGCTAATAACGACCTTTTTTTTTTTTTTTTTTTTTTATTGGTGGGCTATGGGTGCGTCTCGCCCCGCTGAATCGGTCCGGGGTGACGGAAAGGCGGCGCGTGACCCCATAGACCCACCGTAAAACCTTCTCTCTTCGCCGTGCGAGCGGACCACCGGTACTCGATTTTAACTTCGGTGGCCCGCCCGGCGGTTTACCCTCGCGGGTTCCTCTCGTCGACGCCCCGACAGATTTCGCCGTCGGGGCGTCGCCCTCACGCGGTGGCCTCACGTCGGGTGACCGGACAATTCCCCGGTCCGATCACCCGAGGCCTCGGTTAGGGCGGCATCAGGCGCAGGTATTCGCGCCTGCGCCGCCCCGGCCGCTGACGGCGGCCCGGGTCGCGGGATTCCTCCCGGACTCGTTCCGCCGCCTCCTTCTGCGAGATGACAGCCTCGCAGAAGGCGGCGACCGCGTCCCAGTTCCTGACGCTGTCGACCATCGCTCTCGCGACAGCCGGCAGCGTCAGGTCGGCACCGATAACAGCGACGAGGTCACGGCGCTGCCGGTCAAAGCCCGGACACGCCTCCAGCGTGTGTTGCGCCGTGTCCTCGTCACTGCTGCAATGGTGGCAGAACGAAGTCCACTCCCTACACGCGACCGTGTGCAGGTAAAAGCCGAAGCATCCGTGCCCCGACAACACCTGCACCAGTCGAAAGGAGAGGACTCCGTGCCGCCGCTCCATCCACTCCATCAATACGGGCCGGAGAGCCTCGACGGTGACGACACCGTGTCTAGGCCTCTCCAGCCGCGTAGCCCAACGGGCGATGACGTCTCGGCGGGCGTCCTCGCGCCAGGTGGCTATCTCGCTCAGCGATGGGGAGCCACCTTCGTCGCGTAGTGAGGTCACCCGCCGGTAGAGGTCGGAGAGCATCTCCGCCTCTAGGTCCCACGGGGGTGTCCCGGCCAGTAGGCATGCCGCCTCGGTCGATACCGTGCGGTACCCGCGAATGGCTCTGACCGCCATGACTCTCTGGGGTCTCCACAGAACAGCCCTGAGCTGGGCGTTCAGAGCCCTCGCCCACACGGGTGCGCCGTACATGGCCATAGAACGGATCACCCCCGCATACAGCCGTCGGCCCTCGAAGCTGGGTCCGCCCACGTTCGGCATGAGCCGCGAAAGGGCGGACGCTGCGCCGACCAGCCGGGGAGCAATTCGGCGAAAATGCTCCCGGAACCACCATCGCCCGTCGAGCACCAGACCCAAGTACTTCATATGGGCCTGGATGCTGATGTGGACGGAGTTGACGACTAGCGAGACGCCGATTGGCGGCCTTACGCGTGGCCCATGGAACAATAGGGCCTCCGTCTTATTTAGGGCCACCCTGAGCCCCAGCGCCTCGATTCGCCCGACCATCTCCTCGGTGCCGAGAGTGGCCAGGCTCGCCGCCTCTTCGAGTGTCCTGCCCCGGGCTGTGACGAGCGTATCGTCAGCGTAGCATATCACGCTCAGCCCGGGGGGGAGACTCCCTCTCAACGCCCAGTCGTACCCGATGTCCCACAGAGTCGGCCCCAGAACCGACCCCTGTGGAACGCCGCACGACATGGACGTCCGCACAATGTCCCCTGCGGGATTCGCGCAGAGGACACTGCGCCCCTCCAAATAGTCCGCCACCAGCCGCCTCAGGTACAAGGGCACCCCATGAAATCGGAGCGCCTCCCTGATGCAGCTGAATGGCAGACTATTGAATGCGTTGGCGATGTCCAGCGACACCGCCAACAGCACTCCCCCGCCGGTGACAGCCTCCGCGGCCGTCTGCCTCAGTCGTAGCAGGGCCCCGATGGTCGAACGCCCCCTTCTAAAACCGAATTGAGCGTCCGACAGATCGGGTCCCACCTCCTCCAGGTGCTGGACGATGCGGGCAGCGAGGATGCGCTCCAGCAGCTTACCCACATCGTCGAGGAGCACGATGGGCCTGTAGGCCGACGGCGAATCCGGGGGCCGTCCCGGCTTTGGCAGGAGAACCAACCTCCCCTCCTTCCAGCACTCAGGGAACCGTCCAGACGCCAAACAGGCGTTGTACAGCTGCCTGAGGCGAGGCTCGAGGTGCTCGAGGAGCGACGTCAGCACCCGGACTGGTATTCCGTCCGGGCCGGGGGCCGTGGTCGCGGAACGAATCCGCGCCACAGCTGCTCCCACTTCCGTCTCCGTCACGGGCGGAACACTCTCGTCGTCAGCCTCCCGGTCTTGTTCTGGCGAGGCCATGACCGGGGGCGTGTGTTCCGACTGCCGTGGAAACAGCTCCTCGACCACCCTACAGAGGAAGTCGGGCTGGAGGGTCTCGGTGAGGGGGGGGCCCTGCGCGCGAAGCTTGTTCAGCGACGCGCGATACGGGCGACCCCAGAGGTCACGGTCGAGACCGTCCAGCATCTCCTGCCAACTCGCACCCTTGGCGGCTCGGATGGCCAGCCGAAAGGCCGTCCGCGCATCGCGGTACGCCTCGTACAGCTGGCCCTCCCGCTCAGCGTCGCGGTGACGCCGCCGGCTGCGGGTGTAGGACCTTCGGGCTCTGATACATGCCGCACGAAGGTCCGCCAATCTTGGGGACCACCAGTAGACCCCCTGCCTCGGAGGTAGACGCCGTCGCACTCTGGGCATGGCCGCATCGCAGATCTGCGTTAACGCACTGCGGATGCGGACAGCCTCGGCGTCCACCCCGTCCGCTGGGGGCGGTGAGGACAGCCACGTGTGAACGATGGCCGCCTCCGCCAGTAAGGCTAATAACGACCTAGGACATTTGGCCCAGGTTGTATGTATGTAACGTAATTGTTGACCAAACGGCATCAGATGGATTTCCAGCTGATGCTGTTTGGTCAACAATTACATTCCCAAGAAGGGTTGACGTCTGGCAGGCGGCCGTCCATAAAACTATTGCCAATAACTTTTACAATATGTACTATGAAAGAAGAGTACATATTGTATCGACTTCAAGTAATTGGGATAACAGTAAGAGAATGAATAAGTGATTATTTAGCTAACTAATGGATAATGATTAATTTGAAATAATAAAAGATGTGAAGAATCGGATCATTTTCAAAGAAAATTGTAACATCCCAATTACTTGGAGGTGACACAATCCTTACTAATATTATAAATGCGAAAGTAACTCTGTCTGTCTGTCTGTCGCTCTTTCACGTCAAAACTACTGAACCGATCTAAATGAAACTTGGTATACAGATAGTCTAGAGCCTGATGAGAGCATAGGCTACTTTTAAATGCAAAAAGGGTTGTAAAGGGGGATGAAAAGTTGTAAGGAAGTATCGTCATTTTTAGAAACCGAAGCTTGAAACTTATTTTTAGGCTATTGATTAGATATAAATATGACATTATTTTTTTTTTTTAAATATCCTTAAGAGATTAAATAAAGTACTAGTATATAATATATACCTCTTCGTACACATTGCAAAAGTTATTGGTAATAGTTTTATGACCGGTCTACCTCACCTCAATCCTCCATGGGAATGTGATTGTTGACCAAATGGCATCCGGTGGAGTTAACCCAGGTAGATATAAAGCTCTTAGTCGTATTTAACGACATCCACGACCAAAGTAAAGATTGTAGTAAAAATATGCAAGAAAATTTTAGAAGTATAAAACATTAAACAATAGGACAGTTGTAACAAAAGCTGATACAATATCATTGTACATTTATCATCATTATTAAGTTATATATTCGTTATATAATCCTTTAAATCACTATAAAATATAATGCTAACACATTAAACATTTCGGACCAAACCATTTATGTTAATGGCGCCTAAAAACTAACTGGAAGATGAACAGTTTAACGCGGCAGAGTTAATCCAGTGCGGTCCACCACCAATGAATTATTTATACACTAAAACCAACAAAACTATACATTTATAACAAGCGAAATTTAACTCTATTGCAATGTTGTAAGAGTATATATTAAATGTTATTAACAATCGTCATCTATCAAGGGTAAACCGAAAAATATTATAATGCGGGTAGAAAGCGAACTGTATCTTTATGACGTCACAAATATAGTAAAGCGGATTTTTGTCGCACGACTCTTTTGATTTGGTTTATTTCGGGAAATATTTACTTTACTTTAGTCTAGGATTTGTGGAAACTACTAATCTATTTTCTATTCTAATAATCTTCATTCGTAAGCTTCTAAACGTAGGATGCCATTGTAGAAAATTTCTTTGTTGAATGCATCATAAATCAAAATATAAAATAATTTCTAACCAATAGTTTAATTATTAATGTATGTTTTTAACTGCTAAAGTGCTTTTGGAATGTTTATCCTTTATTTCATTTCTTAAGATTTAACACTTTCAATTGTATTTTCTGCTTTATATAATAAAAATAATTAAAGATCTGTGTGGTAGCGGCTACGAACACTACCAACCCTTACTTTGCTCGTGGATGTAGTAAAAGACAACTAAGAGCTTTATATAGACCTAGGCCAACGCCATCTGATGCCGTTTGGTCAATAATTACATTCCCGTCCCGGGTTGACGTCAGGCAGGCGGCCGGTCATAAAACTATAGCCAATAACTGCTTGCAATATGTACGATAGAAGCAGAGTACATGTTGTGTCGCCCCCAAGTAATTGGGATGGGAGCAGGTAAACTATGACGATAATAACAAATTAATAATGGCACAATGACTGTTTTCTGTCTATAGCCGCGGGCCAGTCCGTCCGTAGCAATGTAACACGAGAGACACATGAGATTTATTAAAATTTTATACAGACCATATGCGTAAAGGTCTTTTCCCCGACCTATTACACTGATTATTATAGTCAATCAAATACTTAACGTACGCGCTTTATATAACGTTTATAAAAATAAGTTTTAAAGTTTTAAAAAGTATCTTTATAATAAATCCTGAACTAGAAATTTATTTGGAACTAAATAACCAAATTATATAAACACACAAAAGCAATACACCGAATGTTCTAGATTTGTTTATTACGACCAAAAGTTAATTTTCGAATGGACTCAAATTCAATATGGCGGACTAACTGAATGGCGGTTGCAAAGTTAAATGCGCATTCTGTTTATTTTCCTCGTGTCGTGTTTACACAAATGATTGTAGAGTAAATAAAAAATTGTGGCATTTGAATTTATAACCTTTTATGTCCAAAAACAAATAATAATATTGGTTTTCATCTCACTAAATTGAGGTGCTCGCTATTTTTCTTTTTAGATTTTTTTTTTCGGCAAATGACGATACAGCCACCGACGATACCCCTCGTCTTGTCTTGGTTATAACGTAACTGTACATACGGTTTTTCTTCTTATTTTTGTTGATGAGCTATGATTTTACCAAACTTGAATTGGCTGCTTCAATAAATATAAATTTGTAATACCACTTATTTCCGTGTGGTGATGGAGTAAGAATACAATTCACCACCCCCTATCTTACCCGTGGGTGATCGTACGAGACGACTAAAGGATATAAAATAATAATAATAAGGCATATAACATCTTTTTATTTTTTTTATATGGGACTAATCCCACCGCACATTCCCACCACTGTAACTCCTGTAAGCCAGGATCCACAATGGTCACTATAAATAACACCATTTAAGGAATAAATCCTTGTATTTCGGGTAATCTGCCAAACCAAGGATACAAAAAGTTGAGATAATAATAAGAATTTAAATAATATCAAAGATTTTTCTGCTCTATTTTTATTTTTCTTTTTCCTCAATTTTTATTTTTTTTAAGGATAACACGAACTAAGGAATAAATCTTTAGATCCAGACAATATTATAATCATACACTTAACGGATACAAATTACAACCAGAGTCAGAATAATAGTTTATAGATCGGACAAAGAATAGTCCCGCGTAAGTTCTGTATCTACGACACTCAACAGAAATAATCCGTACTTAAACCAAGCCACCATCCATAGAGTCGCATATTATCATTAATATTCCTAGATTACCACAAACAACTAACGCAAACAAACCATTAATCAAAGCTTTCATTATAAATAAGCACCGTATTCTAGTTGCCGCCATTTTTTACGATGATTTGCGCCGTGCTAGCGGTGGACGAGCTACGAGCGTACAACGCCATCTATCGACCTACAGTGTGACTACTGCAGGAAACTCTAATGCTCTTTTTGTGAACGATTGTCTATGGTTTTTCATTATCAGCAATGCGGTTGTATTGCGAAGTAATAAACTTTATATTCCTAACGGTTAGTTATTTTAAATATTCATTTTATTGCAAAATTAAAACTTTGTAACAAAATGGTGTGGCAAATACAAAATCAGCGCATTTCACTACCTAATTTTCTTTTCAGCCCATATACTGACCATGTACTCTCGACCCGGCAACCTACACCATATTGGGGGAGAAATTAACATAACACATAGATCAGACAGATTGATCTGGGATTTTAAATTTCCCTCTTTTTTTTGTAACGATGTTTTTTTATCTGTTTATCTTTTTGTTTTCGTTTTTGTGGTGACAGGTTAAAAATTCCATTGTCACCAATCTTTCTATTTTCGTGGATGACCGTAAAAGACGATTAATAGACTCAAGCAGATAAAATCACGGTAAGAGAAGGCCACCCCGAAAAAAATTTGACCAGCGTGGGCAATTGTCCTTCCATTTTGGAGCACGCTTGACCTTAGCACGTATGGTGGTGATGAGATAATCCATTTTCATCTACCATAATTACATTTTATTAACCACCTAATGCAAATTAAACATCAGTGACATACTTTAAAATATGAAACTGAAATGAAACTTTAAGATACTACATAAAATTTAGGTGGCGTTATTAGGCAGAAGGGGATTATTCGTCTTTTTCACTACCTACCCATACGAAAGTTAATGTAAAGCGTGGTGAGTTGTATTCTTAGACTACACGGAAAATATATAAAAATCCTAGTTATGCTGTCCGTATGATGACGGAGTAAGAATACAATTCATCACACCCCTGTCTTGTCCGTGATTGGAATGAGACGACTAAGGAATATGATATGCAGATGATATTTATGCAAGAAAAATAATTCTTCAAATAATATTCTGTAGTAACCCATCTGATGAGCGTGGTATAGTCAAATTACCTCCTATTATAGAGGCTCGAGGCCAACAGTGGGACGTAAACGAACCCCGATGACGTAGGAGGTTATTAATTCGCCGTATTTTTTTAAGCGTGTCACCACGTAATTTTCTTCTACCTATTTAAACAGATTTTAATTTTTTTTTTATTTTGAAAGTAAATGCTGCCCTTGTGGTCTTATTTCAATTTGATCAAGATTTAAATTATCTCAATATGTACATATTTGTTTGCCTTAACTACATTAACTAGATTAGTCGGTTTTCCTTTTGTTAAGATCTGTTTGAATTGTATTTTTATCACAGATAAAACTTACATATCGCTTGCCCAGAAGAATAGTGTCACAACTCTAAAAATGACAATTTTCATTATATTTCAATTTTTGATGGTGGAGGGGTGTTAACATTATAAGTTCACCCTATCAACTCTTCATCGTCATTCTTAAGGATATTATGCTGACGTTCGTGCATTTGGAATTACTGCTGAACCAAGCTGAAAAAACGGCAATACTTATTTTGACCCTCCTGAAAAATGTTGCTATTTTGAATTGTGTCACTATTCTTCTGAGCAAGCGATATATCCCTTTCTTTAGCTCTTTTTTTTTTAGGGGTGGGTTATGGTCGGCGCTCTTCTCGCACCACTCCGTCCGGGGCGGCAGAAGGGCGTACGCACGCATACCCGTAACCCACCCATGAACCACGCCTACGTCGTTGGACCGGCCACTGGAGTAGCGTGAACTTGTCGTCAGTGGCCGGCCCGACGGAATACTCCCTGAGGGGTACCCTCTCCTTGAGCGACGTGTACTCTCGCTCCTGACGAGGACTGACATGTACAGGTATTTGGCGAAGCATCCACGCCCCGTCAAAATCCAAGGTCCCTCAGTGAGACCACACCGCCCTCCGCTCGCACCCCCGACACCCACTGATACAAATCGGCGAGCATTTCCACCTCCAGGTCCCACGGGAGAGTCCCGGGCAACAGGCACGCTGCCTCCGTCGCCACCGTGCGGTACCCGCGTACGGCTCTGACCACCGTGGCCTTCTGTGGTCGCCACAGAAGAGCCCTGGGTGTGGTCAGGTGGTCGAGGACCAGGGCCAGCACGCGTTTGGGAATACCGTCGGGCCCGGGGGCGCCGGATTTTCCGCGCATGCGCGCCTCTGCCACCCCCATCTCGGTTTCCGTGATGGGCGAAACACTGTCATCGTCGGCCTCCCGGTCAGTGTCTGGCGAAGCCATGACCGGGGGCGTGTGCTCCGCCCCTCGTGGGAACAGGTCCTCGACGACCCTGGTGAGGAGGCGGGACTGGAGGGTCTCGGTGAGAGGGGGGGGCACGCGGAGCTTACTCAGCGCCGCGCGATAGGGGCGACCTCAGGGGTCACGATCGAGACCGTCCAACCTGCCGACTGACGTCCTTGGCGGTACGGACGGCCAGCCTGAAGGCCGACCGCGCATTGCGGTAGCCCTCATAAAGCCGGCCCTCCCGCTCCTCATCGCAATGGTGCCGCCGGCTGCGGGTGTAGGCCCTCCGGGCGCGTATACATGCGGTCCGAAGATCCGCCAGCTCCCGGGACCACCGGTGGACAGCCCTCTTCGGGGGCAGACACCGTACACGGGGCATGGCCGCATCGCAGATCTGCGTCAACGCATTGTGGTTGCGGCCAGCCTCGGCGTCCACCCCGTCCAACTGGTGGGCAGAAGACAGCCACGAGTGAACGATGGCTGCCTCCGCCAGCAGGTCCCGGTCTAAACGACCCACAGCCCATCGCCGGAACGCGGGACGTCCGTCTGCCTCATGACCCCTGCCGGGCCGCGACGCACCAGTTCCACACGTGTGCGGCAACAATGGGGCTAGCGAACGACTCTTTCTTTAGCTCTGACACAATGTCGAATTTTTTACACGATGACAGTATGAATAGTTATACCGTAAAAGCACAATAAACTAACTAAAATTTATATTTATAATAACCATACTCGCGTGAACCCAAAGCCGATCGTTATTATTAAAATTCCATGCCATATGGAGGTTTTATCACATGCCACGTATCACTGGAGGCAGAATTCCCATAAAAATCCCATGAAACAAGCGTGTTATGTTTTCATATCGTACCCATAGCCGCGAGTGGCGAACAGTGACAATACGATCTTGCTTATTTAGGACAATGAGCCGTGTGTACCTCTCAAACTGATCCGGGTAAGTGGCTTTAAGCTGTGGTCCCAATACTCAATGACAAAATCTCCAAGTAAATACTAGCGCGTCCGTATTTAATACTCGAATAAGTGCATAGATGGCGCAGGTTTTTTAAAATACATCATGGACTTGTGGCGGGTTCAATCCCAAGCAAAATAATACTTTGTGGGATCCACAAATTGTTGTTTTTAGTCTGTCTGTAGTTCCTTAGTATAAGGTAAGGTTGTCTGTCAAAATGAAATATTGAAAAGATGTGTTGCTAGTGCTTAGAATCAAGCTTGTGTTGCTAGAGCTTCATTCTAAGCACTAGCAACACCAAATACATTTCATCTGTGTTTTCATGCGTCACATTAAATGCAACTTCACTTACTAATGGCTAATAAATTAAATGATCTTATATTTAATAAATTAAGATTTGATATAAAGGTCTTTGGAACCACAATATAATCCTTAATAAAGCAGTTTATTTGTATAAAAATAATATTCGTTACATTGGAATCACACCTTAATAAAACATGAACAATTTTATAGGTCGCAAGGCGCTATGTTATCCGTAGAAGTTTCAGGTATATCCGAACTCTATATACGATATTTTTGTCCTTACGGAATATAAAAAAAAAATATCAAGGTTATGTTTTCGCAGATAAACAAAATAGGATAGGATTTCATTCAATTTCGGGAATGGGTTTGTTTTCTTACTTAGTTTGAAGAAAATTTGCGGGTTTTTTTTTGGCGGGACAAGACTAGACAACCGCAATTGTAGCCAACGGTATATCTCATCTTTGTTAATATATGACGTGCCACGGCCGATTTCAAGCCTAGGAGGAGCCTTGAACTCGGCACATGAATATATAGAAATATACAAATGTACAACAATTACTCATTTAGATATATTTTCTTTAAATGCCTAAGATTGTAAATTGTTGCTGCCTCAGCAACAACAATTCATTTATTTTCATCATCTCAGCTCATATATGTCCCACTGCTGGACTCGAGCCTACATGGAGGAGGCTCAAGCAAGAAAAAATTAACCTACTATACCACGCTGGGGAAATTGATTGATATAAAGCTCTATTTCAAGTTTTCCTTCTCTCCCATAAATAACACGTTATCGGTTCTATTATACACTTATCGTATGAAAAATTTCAAATTAAAACGACGTTTAATGTGAAATCAAGTATATACAGATCCAGTTAATATCAGTTTGTTTAATGATTATTGGTGGCAAACGAGCAAGGAGCTCACCTGATGGCAAGTGTTGATACCGCCCATAGACCTTTCCAATACCAGTGTATCTCCAAAACCATCCAGAAATTTAGGCTGCCGGCTCTCTCGCTCACCGAAGGAAACGCAACAGCACATTGATGATTAATGAGCTGTGATGATTAATAATGATGATGAGAAAGTCTGGACATGTGATATTGTATTCTTGACCACAAGGAATGTTTCTTTCTTCTTTATTTTCAAATTGATAATCAGCTACTTATACAAGCCATTGTTGTCTAAGTCAAGTCACTATTTACTTCACGTCTTTAGTCTTGATGTTAATCATTGTCTATCAGTACTAAGGCAAATCGCCGCTATCAATAGTGCTATAGGCACACTGTTAATAGGATCTAATGAAAAATTTGTTGCAAAACAAAACCTTTTAAAGCATTTTTATATCGTATATCCTATACACTTAAGATGTTCAATATTATACAAGACCACCACATGACACTTTCGTATTACCGCCAAAATTCTCCATGTTCTTTTTTTCGAGTTTATGGTTTGGTTACTAAGACCTTTAAGCCAAATCTTTGTTTATAAATTAACTTAATTTTATAACACATTAAAACAATAAGATATTGAATATAATACAAGATTACCACATGATACTTTCATATTCCCGCCAAAATTTTTCACGGACTTTTTAAATTAAGTTACCACAGATAAAAAATAATTATTTGAACTTATCAATAGCAGCACAGAACATTAATTTAACCTTATGTATAACTTCGATCAAAACGAACATCAAAACTCTCAAGTTTGATCCCCATCTCCAAAATATTCGACCACCCCCCATAACTTTTATTGGAAGTATTCAAACACAAAATTATCGGAAAACTCAACAATTCTACATTAATTATACTGGTGGTGGTTGTGAAGGGGGGGGTTCGTAAATTCAACGCTGGGACGTTGCTTGTTTAGGACAGGCCAAATATAGTCGACCGCGTCCGACCAACTTAACTGCTTTCTTAGTCAAAACAAACGATGCCTAAGGATCTGATTAATTTTAAGTATACTAGGAAACTGCACCATGGGTACACTGATGTAAGAATTCTGCTGCTTTTAATTAGATATTGGGTTCAGAAACTGGTATTTTTAGGTATTTTATATCCTTAGGAAAGAATATGTCTTCTGAGGGTCTGAATTTTAGAATATTCCTTTTTATTGAGTCTATATCGCTTAAGAAAGACACTATTAGTGTACATTTGTGCTAATCCTACTAATTATCATCATCACAGCCCATAAATGTCCCACTGTTGGGCACGGGCCTCCTCTGTAATGGGAGGGAAATTAACCTACTATACCGCGCTGGTCAGACGTATTGGTATAGGGTTTTGTTTCGAGTTTTCCTTCTCTCGCATAGATGTTATAAGCGTTTTATATCCCTTAGTCGTCTCGTACGATCACCCACAGGTAAGATATGGGGTGGTGATTTGTATTCTTACTCAGTCACCACACGGAAACACATAATCCTACTTATACTATAACTAAAATAAAAGATGAAGAGGTTTGCATGTTTATTAAGAATCACGCGCAAACCCAAAACAAAACAGATTTTAATGAAAATTAACATGCCAATAGATTATTTCCTCGAATAACACAAACTATACTTTTTATCCCGGTATATGCCGGTAATATGTTCCTGTGGGATAATTTAGTGATAAAATTTCATATTAAATCACATTTTATACGCGCGAAGCCAATATCTATCTATATGACAATTTTTATCCAAATCTTTTTAACAATTTAGGAGTGATTGAGTAACAATAATAAAAAAATACAAACATCTTTACAAACTTTCACATTTATAATATTAGTAGGATTTTATAGATAAGAAAATCTCAATAATAAACATGGATAGAACAATGCATTTATTGGCTTAAGAATTATATCTATTCCTCTTTTCTTCTAAAAGACTATGAGTAGGTCACAACCCCTCCTAATCTTCCGGTGACAAAAGATCATTGTGGAGAACTATCAACCTTTATGTTTGTAATAAACAAACATAAAAGTTCGCCACTGATTGATTGATTAGCTGATAGAAACGAAAGAAATCTTTATTTAAACAAAGTGAAAAATGGACGTTTTAAAATAGTTCAAACATTCAAGTGCTGTTTGAGTAATTGATTGACAAACGTTCAACAGGTCAACAGGTTTGAACTAAACTAATATTAACTATCTACAGATGTTTTTAATTCATATTCTATTTCTTTTATTTTAAAATAAATCATAGAAAAGCAGATTCTTCACTTTCTCCATGGGTAATCATTCACCTTAAGATTGAAAAACACGCGGGATAAGATCAACAAGGGGTATAAAGCAAATTATAATAAATTTAATTAAAATTGAATGACCTAAGAAGACCTCGTTCAGAGAAGAAACGCTCGTCAAATCCAGCAATCTTTTAAAACAATATTTAAAATACGACAAAATTGCAAGTTGGAGTTATATTTTTTTTTGTTTTGGCAATCTATAAGTCTGGATGCAACCTGCCCAATTCGTTCAGGTCGACGAAAACACGGTGGGCGGCTCCATAATCTACCATAACTCCTCCCCATCATATTAGGCTGAACACTGGTATCAATTGTTTAACGTCAGTGACCGGCCCAGAGTTTTACCATTTCGGGTATCGTTTCCGTTGACGCTCTAGCAATAGTGATTGTGTGTGACCTCTTCTCCCTCCTTACGACCATATACGTACTTACCGAAGCTGACCATCCCCTGACAAGAACTGCACCAGCCTGAATAAAAGAACCCCGTGCTGATGGAAAGGCATTCCATCAATAGCCAATGAGTCCCCGGTGGATGTCGCTCCGCCAGCCAGTCAATTGGCGGACTATTGGTGGCTGGCTCATATGATAAGCTACACTTTCCTCCTATGCAAAAAAGTAGCATATATGTATACATATATGTGCACATACATAATCTATTGTTATTCCATCACCTACAGATAATAAATATACATACCCATGAAGTGAATAAACTTCCAAAGTTAAGAACGGAAAGCACAAAAGAAAGTCGTAACAATTTATGTGATCTTTCCTCAAACGCCGCCATTTGTCAATCTGTTCTACCAAGAATTAGAAGCTAAAACATTGATTCAGTTTGGACTTGGGGAAACTTTTACGTTGTGAAAACACACACTACACACATTAGATAAAGACGGAGAATGTAAAAAGATAAAGACCCGACGTTAGAAAGCTTTGGATTAAAAGAAATACTCGAAACTTTTGTTGAGTTTTCCGATTACTTAAATCTTTGTGATCAGAGACGGTTGGCGCTCGATCTGTGGACTTTAGAAGTAAAGACATTTCTGAAGAGGAAAATAATAAATAGTGGTGCGAAGGTATGATAAATGATGATAGTTTTGGGATATTTTATATAAATTGAGTACGAAAATTATCATAATATTAGGACATAGTCAAACGCTGCCTGTCACTAATCCAGTAGTTAACTAGAGATCGAGTGCCGCTTGCGGGATCCGGTCCAGCCATAAAGGTTTTGCATAATATTTAACAGTTATATTAGACTGTGGTTCGAAGAGCATCACACTGGATTGTTCTAAAGAAGTTTAAAAAAAATTGTTACAATCAATTGAAGCGTCACTTACCGTGCCCGAATGCATTGCTTTAGGAAGGGATTTGGATCACCAAATCTATCTTTATACTATTGTCTTTCCAAGGGAACTGGATGAGGCACATTAGTTGGATGGTTTCAAAGTCTATAAAGGACATGGAAACATTTTAGTTTTGTGATCGACGAATCGAACTATATAAATGAAGTGTGTGTGTATAAGGCGGTCTGCCGTAGGTGTTACCTAAAATTTTAATGGCATTAGTGAAAAGAATTATTAAAATACCAAATGCGATCGGCAATTCCAAAAGGAGGTAAGGGCACCGCGCCCTATTTTTGGAATCTTATGTTCGACAGGAGACATGCGAACGAGATAAGAATACAATCGTCTCTAACCCTTACTTGCAAGTGGAAGTCGTAAAACAAACACTGAGAGTCTCGCGCATCTCTCTTTTGAGGAAACGTTTAATACATCCTCTCATCCAGGGAAGTCTACGTCGAGCAGTAAACAGCGAAAAACTGAATAATATTATTCCCATCTACAGCGAATCAGGCTCAATGCAAATATTTTAAATAAAATCTATTAAGCCAAAATCGGGCAGCAAATGATATTTGCCGAGTAAAGCCGGCGCGGCCTAAGTCAACACTGTACTTCGATAGAGCAATAGCTTGAAATAGTTTCAAGTTACATTGGCGCAGTCGGTCGTAAACTGGGACGCACGCTCAACAATAAATATTCTAATACTGTGTAATAATGTTAGGTGGCCCTTTAGGGGTTCAAAACTGTGTTTAATGTGTTCGAACTTAACCCTAATACTTATTTATTTATTGATTATTTAGTATGTGCTCTGTTTTAATTTTCGAATGGTTTCGTATGTATTCGTTTGTAGCGATTTATGCTAAGGGATGAATGATGGATTGAATCCATGACGGATTCAATAACCATGTTGGGCAGAACTTTGTATGATCAACAAATGTTTGTTCTTAGCTTTAGTTTTATTTGTGTTCTTTGAGATTAAAAAAAAATAATGTTAATAAAATTAACTATAGAATCATCTTTACGGGATGAAAATTGACAAATATTATCTTTTGCATATAGTGGCGAACGTGCAAGCAGCACACCTGATCGTAAGTGTACTACTGCTCATGGACCTTTGTAAAATTAAAAGCATAGATAGACGGTTGCCTACCAACCAAAACTCGCTAAGAAAATTAAGCTGTCAGCTCTCTCGCTCACCGAACGAAACGCAATAACATATTGTCACATCTCAGACATCAATTTTTTACGAAAGTATGATATTACCCCGTTTGGACCGGCCCGCGGATGTAGACAGAAAATTGTCAACACAGTGGCCATACTATTACTACCTTTTAGCTGTGTGGTAGCGGCTACGAATACCACTAACTAACTTTGCTTGCGGATATCGTAAAAGTCGACTAAGAGCCTTATGATGACCTGGGCCAACTCCATCTGATGCCGTTTGGTCAACAATCACATTCCCAAGGAGGGTTGACTTCTGGCAGGCGGCATTCTTCTTTCATCGTATATATTGTAAAAATTATTGGCAATAGTTTTATGACCGACCGCCTGCCAGACGTCAACGCTTTTTTTTTTTTTTTGACGCTGTGGAAACGCGTTTACGCGCTAACCAACCCCCAGCTGGTGGACGGGAGGGAGTGTGGGACTCGCCGGTTAGGCTGTTCCACCGGAATACCCACTAAAACCACAGCGGCCCCTTCCGCGCTTTTACGGGACGCCAGAGAGATCGCCTACTGACATTCGATCCCCGACGCCCCAACGCTTGGTCTTTTGGCCACGTCCAGTCGACCAGACGTCAACCCTCCTTGGGCATGTAATTGCGTTAAATGTAGTTGTTTTTTTAGTTATTATCATCATCGTTTTCCTGCTCTCATCCCAATTACTTGGGGGCGACACAACATGTACTTTGCTTCTATCGTACTTATTGCAAGAAGTTATTGGCTTTATGACCGTCCGCCTGCCTGACGTCAACCCTCCTTGGGAATGTAATTATTGACCAAACGGCATCAGATGGAGTTAGCCCAGGTCGTTAAAAGCTCTTGGTCGTCTTTTACGACATCCACTCCACAAAGTAAGGGTTGGTAGTATTCTAGGCCGCTACCACACAGCACCTACTAACAAACATAGCTATTTTATTTATCTATATAAACTATTACTAAGATTTATAGCATCAATATTGTACCAGGTAAATTTATTCCGCTTTGCTCTTCAACAATTATCCTCGAGGCGCTAACTTTACCGGTCGCATAAAAACCGAATGGAAAACTATTTAAAGCACAAATTAAGTAATACTCAACTCTTATTCAAACTGCGGGAGGCTCGAGTGGAGGGGAGGCTTCTCTCATTTTTCCATCCCCCCCTTTTCATCGTCACCTCCGGCCATCTGAATATTAATGAATAGAATTAATTGATTGGACGAAGCCATCAATTATTCCCGTCGTAATTTTATTTGCACGCTGTTAAAAGTCTTCGATCTTGTACTATGCAGATTAAGGGGAAACTTTTTTAATTTCCAACATGATTCTAGAGATGAGAAGTAAATAGTTCAACGATTGAATTTCAATTTTAAGGTAGGTAGATATTGAAGTTTTAACCTATTTCAATACAATATTGTTTTAAATATTTTATTTATGACTAGCTTTTTGTTAATGGCCGGCATGGTTTATTGATACAAAGGCAGCCTATGTCCTTCCCCAGGCCTCAGTAGCAAAGGGCTCAGTAAAAAAAAAAAAAAAAAAGGCTCAGTAGCACCATTGCAGACAAAGATCGGGTACCGCTGGCCCGCTCGCACGGCGAAGAGAGGTGCTTGCAGGGTGGGTTTATGGGGTCAATGGGGTTGCGCGCCGCCTCTTCCGTCACCCCGGACTGATTTGGCGGGGTGCGACGTCCATAGCCCACCGCAAAAAAAAAAAGTGTCTATGGGGTTGCGCGCCGCCTCTCCCGTCGCCCCGGACCGATTTGGCGGGGCGCGACCACGTCTTTGGATCACCGCAAAAGAAGAAAAAAAAATTAAAGGCTAGTAGTAGTAAGTAAGTGTCATTCGACGTCGCTAAATAGTTTTAATTTTGTATTTGCGGTATTATATTTATTTTTAAATAAAAGTAGCCTAAGTTATTCCTTATAATATTAGTTACTTGCCAGTGAAAGTCCCGTCAAAATTGATTCAGCTATTGCAGAGATTAGTCGGAACAAATAGACAGATGATAGGTAAAAATTTTAAAAACAGTTTTGTTTTTATATAAATACCGTATAAACTTTCATATACATTTGCATTTTCATTTTGTAAATCTGTTAATTTGGAATTACATACAGACACTTCAATTTTATTTAAAGAAAAAAGAAAGAAAGAAGAATATATTTTTATGGAAGAGCTTTGAAATACCGATGTAGAGAAAAATCACGAAAAATAAGCTTAATCAACTACTATAATGCTTACTTATACGTGTTCGTATAAGTTTGCTCGCGAATTTTAGAAATTTCTCTCCAATTTTGGGGGATGGTAGAGCCCAATATTAGGGCATAACTAAAAAGCTGATGATATATGAAAACATATGAAAAATAAACCTAATTTTAAAAATTCCAGCATTAAACATCAGAATTCATGTATCTCAATATCTTAAGCACAAAGTTAAATATTTTCCAATGATTGTCAACATCCTGATGCCTGATTGTCCACTCGAAGTTCTAAAGCAATGTATTGTGTGCCCACTCGGCGAGTATGCTAAACACTTGGACAGGTGTCAAGTGAGAATGTCAACACGGGTTCACTTCGACAACAGACTTAATCAACACAAAACAAATGTTTGTCACACAAATTGAATTGAGGTATAGGTTTTTGACCCCCGATACAGAAAGAAAGTGTTATAAGTCTGAGGTATACAGATATCTATCTCTGGTCTCTTGCAAAGATGTTATCTGCATATAATTTTATTTTTCTTTATTGCTTATGGTGGTAAACGAGCCAACAGCACACCTGATGGTAAGTACTACCGCACATAAAGCTTTGTAATACTAAGGTTAGGCTAGGCCGCTACCTATCAGGAAAAACCCCAAATACACCAGCGTGATCTTACCACTAAAGAAATGTCTGAATTGTCTTTTAATATAATCGAGCAAAAGACCCATCACCACAAGAAAACCTACATAATTACAGACAAAATAAAATTTCAGAGTGCCACACGTTTATATTGCCATGATAATAGTATCTATCTAAACATTCCTTACTTGCTCATGAATATCTTAAAAACTCATTGAGGAATCGCTAGTTAAAAGGGCTAGCTAATTCTATAACACTAATGGTCATCGCCATTCGCCTGTGAAGTGTAGCGATTATGGCATTTTCCTCCTCTTAGAGACACCCATACAACAGTGGACGTTGACGGGCTAATGTAGGGATGATAGGGATAATACCACGCTTAAAAAAACAGTTATTAAACACTTGTGTCTGTTTGTACTAACTGTCTGACGTGAATAGTTAGATTTTGACCTGACTCTCTGGATGACCGAGCTTAGGTCGAGTTTTTCTTTTTAGTGTTTTTAGCAAATATATTTAGATATAAAAAAAATATTGCTAAAACAAGGAAAAAAATATAAAAATAATAAAATGGATAGAGATCCAACTAAAGTAATTTGGATTCGACTGCTCGATATCCCAACTAAGCTATGTATACTACATACTGAGCTATTCTCATATTCCATTAAGTTTCAGCCAAAGAAAAATATATTTTTTCGTAAATATTTTACAAAAATTTCATGGTAATCGCTAGTACCGTTGCTGAGATTCTGAAATTACAAAAATAATTATACAAGGATTGCTCGTTTAAAATTTCAGTTCAAACCGGGAAAATTTTCTATTCATATCACGTTCATTGAATACCGTTTAGTATTATAGTATAACACACTACAATCACTTAATCACGTCTTGATCATAGTCAGGCATCTCTATTCTTAAATATTCTAAATATTTGGCAACCCTATATAGGGATATCAGAGGGTGATACATAGATTCTCAACATGGGTGATAACGCCCCCTTGTGTACTTTTGAAACTTTCAGACAGACAATAGAAGAACCAGACAAAATTAGAGGGCATTAATATTCTTCAAAACATTATTCTTGAGTGAGTTACAACCCGAAAGGGTAATAAGACAAACAATCAGTAACTTTTTTAGTGGTAGGATCACGCTATTGACAGTCTCTGTCTACGGCCGCGGACAAGTCCGTCCGGGGAAGTATCACACTCTCGCAGAAGATCGATGTCTGAGTAATGGCAATATGCTATTACGCTTCGTTCGGTGAGCGAAAAAACCGGGAGCCGAACTGGGTGGGTTTGGGGTTTGTCTTGGTAGGCAGTGGCCTAGCAATATCCTTGGTATTGCAAAGGTCCAGGGGCGGCAGTAACACTTACCATCAGGTGTGCTGCTTGCTCGTTTATAACCAATTAAAAATAAACACCGTTGGCCCAATTAGCGATGGAGAATTAATACGATATGTTATAGCGCCATACGCCGCTTTTCCATCGCCCCGAATGCTTGCGTCCAATCTCTAACCTGTCCAACAATGGTAGCGCGCTAGAAAAAAAATATAAACTCGATGTGGGCGTTAGGAAAAATAAATTTGAGAAACTATGGACTAGTACTACTGCACCCCAAAAATACTAATACAGTTCATGTGCTCGAATCACGCACACCAAAATAATATAATCCCCCTGTTAGACATTTAGATAGCATAATAGCCCTACGAATCTAAGGCCCAGTTTCATATGTAGGAGTTTGGTGGTATTTTTATACATTAACAAGCTTTTGGCTATGCCTTCGTTCGGGTAAAAATTCTCGTTAAATATGATTTTCATCATCTATTTTATGGAATGGGAAATATTAAAGCTAAATTCACACCTTTTTATTTCACCCTTGAGGGTAATGCCCCTCAAAGGTATATATTACTCTAAAAGATTGATTTTCAGAATATTCCTTTTTAAGGAATCACATCACAGAAATAAGACATATCTTATTTGTGCTAATGTTTAATTTAATAAAAATTAAGTAAAAGTATTATAGCAATTTTAATCCCTTATTTTACACAACAACCTTAAAAGATGAAAATTAACTGAATTGATGAATACTGAAGCAGTGTTTATTGATTCTACTGAAGAGAGTTTGTGTTTAGTTCGAAGACAATAGATTTTTTTCTACCCTATGTGGGTAACGTTGCTACACTTTCAAACTCTTTGAGATTTTAAAAAACCAAAGTGGAAATTTCACATACCGGACTACGGAAAAGCAAAGAGGTTGAGTTATAAATTTGACAGAGATGTATGAATACATATTTACTTCTTCCGTCATAAAATTTAAATTACTGATTTTATTTTGACAAAGTTATTATTAGTCGCATCTTGATTATCGGCTGGTTCTCATCAAACTAAGACCTAAATCATTTTTAAATTAAGATTTAATGCAAGAGACGTGCATAGCCCTAATTTTTTGAAGTGAAACATCTTTGCGCGCATGAGGGTAAATTTTTTACAGATGCAACGCAATATTAGTGACAACAAAATGTGGGACGTTTTTGTCCAAGAAGAGGGAGAGAGTGATTGAGACCGATTGAGAGAGAGTGAGAAAGGGTAAACGTAGCATGAAGCATGTGCTTCAAACTCGCTCCATGGCTATGTAGCCAGTAGCCAGTTTATAGTGGTAGGACCACGCTGTGGACAGTTCTCTGTCTACAGCCGCTGGCCGGCCCGTCCGACTTCTGAGTAATGGCAACGTGCTATTGCGCTTCGTTCGGTGAGCGAGAGAGCCGGAAGCCCAACTGGGGTGGGTTTGTATTGGTAGGTAGCGGCCTGGCTATACCTTTGGTATTGCAAAGTTCCATGGCCGGCAGTGACACTTACCATCAGGTGTGCTGTCCACTCGTTTGCCACCATAAGCAATAAAAAAAAGTTTACATGCAATTGATGTCACAAATAATAATCCATTTAATTATAATATAAGTACAGCCACGTACCTGTCTAAGCACTAATTGCTTTCCATTAATAATTATCATTAAAACATATAAATTAAAACTATTAGCACGAAGCAGTAAAGGGCTGTACACTGGTCGTTATTACACAAAGGCAACATTAGGGCACCGTCTCATTGTTGGGGGTACACAGCCCTAATGCATCGTTAGGGCTGCCTACTAAGTTGAATTATTTTATAATTAATATTATATTAATTAACATAGACTAATTATTAATAATTATTTTACTACTCTGCGCAATCGCAATTACTTAAGAGCAATACAATATGTCTACACATATGATAATTAGTTTTGGCGATACTTTTATGAGCGGTCGCCTGCACTTTTTTTTTATTGCTAATGGCGGCAAACGAGCAGACAGCACACCTGATGGTAATTGTCACTACCGCCCATGGACCTTTGCAATACCAAGAGTATAGATAGGCCGCTGCCTACCTATACAAACCCCAAACCCACCCCAGTTAGGCTTCCAGCTCTCTCGCTCACCAAACGAAGCGCAATAGCACGTTGCCATTACTCAGACGTCGATCTTCTGCGAGAGTGTGGTACTACCCCGGACGGACCGGCCCGCGGCTGTAGACAGAGAACTGTCCACAGCGTGGTCCTACCACTATTAAACGGCATATTAACAATCTTTAAAATGGGATTGTAGACCAGACAGCATCAGACGATGTAGACGTAGGTTGATTTTACGACATCCATAAGCAATATTAATAGTTGGTAGTATTCGTAACCGTTACCACACAGCATATATTAAAGTTTAAAATATTATGAATCACCATGACTTGTTATTTTGCAGGATTTTTAAAAATGAACTGAAAATGGGCAGGAGCACTTTACTGGACGCCTATGTCGTGCGATGTTCCACAGGGATCGGTCCTGGGGCCGACTCTGTGGGACATCGGGTACAACTGGGCGTAAAGAGGGAGCCTGCCCCCCCGGGCTGAGCTTGATATGCTATTCTGACGATACGCTCGTCACAGCCCGGGGCAGGACACTCGAAGAGGCGGCGAGCCTGGCCACTCTTGGCACCGAGGAGATGGTCAGGCAAATCGATACGCTCGCTCGCCCCAGCTCAGGGTGGCCTTAAATAAGACGGTATCCCTATTATTCCATGGGCCACGCGTAAGGCTGCCAAACGGCGCCTCGTTAGTCGTCAACTCCATCCAAATCAGTATTCAGGCCCATATGAAGTACTTGGGTCTGGTGCTTGACGGGCGATGGTGGTTCCGGGAGCATTTCCACCGAATGGCTCCCTAGCTGGTCAGCGCGGCGTCCGCCCTATCACGGCTCATGCCGAACGTGGGCGGACCCAGCTTCGGGGGCCGACGGCTGTATGCGGGGGTGATCCGTTCGATGGCCATGTACGGTGCACCCGTGTGGGCGAGGGCTCCGAGCGCCCAGCTCAGAGCTGTTCTGTGGAGACCACAGAGAGCCATGGCGGTGAGAGTCATTCCCGGGTACCGCACGGTATCGACCGAGGCGGCATGCCTACTGGCCGGGACACTCCCATGGGACCCAGAGGCGCAGATGCTCTCTGACCTCTACCGGCAAGTTACCTCAGCGCGCGACGAAGGTGGCTCCCCATCGTCCAGCGAGATAGCCACCTGACGCGAGGACGTCCGCCGAGGCGTCATCGCCCGTTGGGTTACGCGGGTGGAGAGGCCTAGACACGATGTTGTTACCGTTGAGGCCCTCCGACCCGTACTGATGGAGTGGATGGAGTGGTGGCACGGGGTCCTCTCTTTCCGGCTGGTGCAGGTGTTGTCGGGGCACGGTTGCTTCGGCAAGTACCTGCACACGGTCATGTGGAGAGAGTGGACTCCGTCCTGCCACCATTGCGGTAGTGACGAGGACACGGCACAACATACGCTCGTGGAATGTTCGAGCTGGGACGGGCAGCGCCGCGACCTCGTCGCTGTCATCGTTGCCGACCTGACGCTGCCGGCTGTCGCGAAAGCGATGGTCAACAGCGTCAGGGACTGGGACGTGGTCGCCGCCTTCTGCAAGGCTGTCATCTCGCAGAAGCAGGCGGCGGAACGAGTCCGGGAGGATTCCCGTGACCCGGACCGCCGCCAGCAGCCGGGGCGGCGCAGGCGCGAATATCTGCGCCTGATGCCGCCCCAACCAAGGCTTCGGGTGATCGGACCGGGGAATTGTCCGGTCACCCGACGTGAGGCCACCGCGTGAGGGCGACGCCCCGACGGCGAAAGCTTTCGGGGCATCGATATGAGAGGAACCCGCAAGGGTATACCACCGGGCCGGCCACCGAAGACAAAGATCGGCTACCAGTGGCCCGCTCGCACGGTGAAGAGAGGTGTTTGCAGGGTGGGTCCATGGGTTTGCGCGCCGCCTCTTCCGTCGCCCCGGGCCGATTTGCCGGGGCGCGACCACATCCATGGTCTAAATTGCGAGGGAAAAAAAAAGGATCACTTTACTGAGATATTTCTTTATTTTGTTTTATACCCTATTTCTTAATATTATTTGATGCTTACACAAATATTACACTCTTACAATAACACCTTATTTTAAGGATGTTATGGTGTTTTTATTTGATTTTTAGTTTCCCGGCGTTTTTAACACTTTACAGCTTTCACAGACACAGACGCGATAAAATCCGTAGAAATAGTTTTATTTCACCCTGTTTCTTATTCTTATAATTCTTATTATAATAATATAAGTCAAGAACAAGTCTTTGAAATATTTTTCATTATAAATATTGATAAACTGTAAAGGTTCTTTAATATATTAACCTTCAAGAACCCCAAATTCTATATTGAATTAAAAAAAAAAATTTGAAAGATTGTTTATTTTTAAAATTAAGGAATTTAATGATTAAATTTTCCGTGTGTTGATGGGTAAGAATACAATTCACCACTACTCCCGTGGGTATCATAAAAAATGATTAAGGGATATGATATACATATGGCATTTGTGCAAGAGAAGGAAAACCCGAAATAAAACCCTATACCAACAAGCTCGACCGGTATAGTGGGTCAACTTCTCTCCCGTTGTAGACGAGGCCTAAGACCGACGGTGGGAAATATGTGGGCTGAAAAGATGATAATTGTAATAATTCTTGAAAAATTTGGTAGCCGTATTTATTGCTGGCATGGAAACGTGATCCCTACATGTAGGCCTTATAACCAGGCTTAAAGTCGCTCAGCGTGCTATGGAGCGGGCTATGCTCGGGATTTCTCTGCTAAATAGAATCCGAAGTACGAAAATCTGCAGAAGAACGGGTGTAACCGACATAGCACGAAGAATTAGCACGCTGAAGTGGCAATGGGCAGGCCACATCGCTCGAACAACCGACAACCGCTGGGGAAGAAAGGTTCTAGAGTGGCGACCACGTACCGGACGACGCAGTGTAGGACGCCCCCACTAGGTGGACAGACGACCTGGTGAAGGTTGCTGGGCGTCGTTGGATGCAAGCGGTACAGTTTGCTATGACATGACGCAGGCCTACGTCCAGCAGTGGACGGCGATAGGCTGAAATGAACGAATTTATTGATGTATGGTAGCGGCTACGAATAATAATAAGACGGTTAAGAACTTTAGAGCCAACTCCACCTGATACCGTTTGGTCAACAATTACATTTCCAAGTAGGGTTAACGTTAGGTAGGCAGTTATAAAACTGAAGCTAATAACTATCGCAATATACGTTAGGATAGGACTACTAAGTAACTGAAATAACATTATGGGAATGATGAATGATGAGATATTTAAATTTACGATTTAATTAATATATGTGTGACAGCCCTAGCGTCGCGCATAATGAGCACATTACATAAAAGAGCTCACTCCATTCACCAGATAAATTAGATTCTTACAATGCGCACTCCACAGACATCTTGCCAATAATTATATTATACAATACACATTGTGTATAATTGAAGTACTCACTTTAAATTATTTGAAGTATCTAATTAATCTATACTAATATAAAGTAGAACATTTTGTTAAAAAAGCAACTTATTTGTAAGTAAAAGATGGGAATTTGAACTTACATCTATTTGTAATCCGTTCCAGCTTTCCAGTTAGGCTAGTGTGGGTTGATACTTGCCTAATTTTAACTTATCATTACCCCGCTCTTATCCCAATTACTTGTGCTCGACGCAATATGTCCTTTTCTTGCACACAATCCTATACGTTGTCATCTCTGCATTCTCTCTCTTTCTATCCATATCATGCTTCCCACAATCCATCCATCTTTTCTCCGGTCTTCACTTAACCCTAAAGATTTCAACATCCATACTTTTTTTATTTTTGGCGCGGGCTAGGGTCTGGTCACACCCCGCCATATCCGTCCGGGGCGACAGCAGAGGCGGCGCGCGACCCCATAGACCCGCCCGGCATCGCGCCTCTCTTCGCCGTGCGAGTGTGCCTCCGGAACCCGATCTTTGTCTTCGGTGGCCTCAACATTCATACTTAAAACTTTTCTCACGACATTAACTTCACCACGTGTCATTAGATGTCCTTACCACGTCAGGTGTTTACTTTTCAATGTTTCCTTCACTGGCACCACTTTCAAACTTTCTTTTATATGCTCATTCCTTATCTTATGCATTCTCGTCACGTCACACATCCACCTTAACATTCGCATCTCTGCTACATACAGGAATAGCTATTGAACCCTTTTTATTGTTTTCCCCTTTCTTTAATTATTATATTTTTTTTTTTATTCATCATCGTCATAGCCCATATATATCCCACCGTTGGGCTCGGGCCTCCTCCGTAATGAGAAGGAAATTAATCTACTATAGCGCTGGTCAGACGTGTTGGTATAGGGTTTTGTTTCGAGTTGTCCCTCTCTTGCATAGATGTTATATGCGTTTTATATCCCTTAGTCGTCTCTTACGATCACCCACGGGTAAGATTGTGGGTGGTGAAGGAGTAAGAATACAATTCTTACTCCGTCACCACACGGATGGTTTGTTTTTTTATTATTTTATCAATTAATTTTATTATATAAACATATTTACGAAAAAAATACACTAAAAATAAAATACCTAGCTAACCTAGTAATCCACATATTTATAGTAAGCGATGACATGACTCACTTTCAAAATCTAGGATGAAATAATGCCTTTAGCAAAATGATGATATATGGCGAATGAATGTCCTTCCATGTAGTAACGAAGTAAGAATATAATTAACCACTACTTTTCTTGACCGTGAGTGCAGTATAAGACAATTAAAACGCATGGTATGCAAGAGACAGTAAACTCAAAATAAAACCCTATAACAAACCGTCTGATCAGTATATTAGGTTAATTTCCTTCCCATTACGGAGGAGATTCAGATCCAACAAATGAATATGACTTGATATAATTATAAATGTCTTCTTTGCACATATTTAAATAGTGAATTTTCACCGTGTCAATTCATCATCATTATTTTAACACACTGTTGAGCTCCAGCCTCCTCAATAAGGGGAGGGAAATTGACCTGTTTTGTTTTTTTTTATTGTTTATGGTGGCAAACGAGCAAGCAGCACACCTGATGGTAAGTGTTACTGCCGCCCATGGACCTTCGCTATACCAAGGATATAGCTAGGCCGCTATTTACCATTACAATCCTCAAATCCACCCATTTGGGCTGCCGGCTCTCTCACTCACCGAACGAAGCGCAATAGCACATTGCCATTACTCAGACGTCGTTCTTCTGCGAGAGTGTGGTACCACCCCGGACGGACCGGCCCGCGGCTGTAGATAGAGAACTGTCAACACCGTGGTCCTACCACTATTATATTTCGATTTTTTTCTTCTCTTGCATAGATGTTATATGCGTTTTATATCCTTTAATCGTCTCTTACGATCACCCACGGGTATGGTGTGTGGTCAATTATATTCTTACTGCGTCACCACACGGAAATTGTCAATGAATTCAATTAAAATGTCTGTAGATTTTTATTAAAGGCCTTTCCTATATATATGCAATGTATGATAATGTATCTGTTATTTTAAATATAAATAAATTAACTGTTTCTGTTTTCATTTTTAATCATTTCAATTTTTTAATACGGAGGTTTTTACAAACATAAAATTAACGAACACGAATCATACCCAGACTCGGGACAACAATTTGAGAATCGCACAAAGTATTATCCTACATAAGAACTGGACCCTCACTTAGCAGAGAAGGTATCCTAACGATTTTACCATCTGTATACACATAGCGGGCATCGTACCTTCAACATTTAACACCGAAGGTCGGTAACTTAATCACTACGACATCTGTGCAATACCATATAATCTGGAATAGCTGGTTATTCTAAAAAGGATTACTTTTACATTGAACTAATACCACAGACAGAATTACAAAGTTATTTTCTGGCCCTAATAAACTAAACAATTCGAGGATTAACCTAATTCTAAAACCTAAGAGCCTTTTATAAAACCTAGAATGAATTCAATAGAATTTTGTTAAAATACTCTAAAGCGTTGAACTTTATTATATCGTAATAAGAGAGCTTTGTTCTGTCAAACGGCGGCCATTTTTATAAGAATAGAATTTGTTTTTTAAACCATAATGTGACGAAGATCAATCACAATTAGATATTGACAAAAGCCTAGTGGAGTATCTTGTCGTAAATTCCTGTTCCAATTAAATAATCGGTGAAGCTTTGTGCTTGATTGATACTGCCATGGAAATAAGTTGGCCCCTTAAAAAATGATTAATGGTTTTTAAATTCTTTGACACTTGCCGGTGATGAGGGAAACTTTCTTTTTTTTTTTCAGTTCCCCCCTTGTAGACTTTACAGGATTTAGAAGATGAATCTCATGACTTGATGTGAATTCATTATTTGAATTATTTTTTTGTTTTTGTTGTTGCAGTTTGCATGGACTATCTGAACCTCTTATGATCATTAACATTGTAAAGTGTCTAAGATGTCGGTAAAATAAAAATCAAATACGAATACATTTTATTCAAATAAAAATACTTGAGCATGATGACGAGGTAAGAATAACCTTACTCATAGGTTTTAAAAAAGATAGCTAACAGATATAATATGTTGATTATATCTATATGTATAAGAGAAAAAAAAAGAAAAATCCTTATACCAGTACGTCTGACCAGCGTGGTATATTAAGTCAATTTCCCTTCTATTATAGAGGAGGCTCGACCCCAGCAGTGAAACGTATATAAACTGAGATAGAATGCTAATACGTGTAAATATCAGAGATCATTAACTGTATATAACAAATTTCTTATGAGAATACTTCTAGGGCCGGGCATGGAAGCCTAGGAGTCGGTACCAGTAGTCAGCCCAAAGGCGATGTGGAGGGAACACAGCGGGTCATAAGAACGCTGTTCTGCCGTCTCTTCGAATGGAGTAAACTTGGTGTGTTCAGACTTATTAAAAAAATACTTCTGCCTATTCTTCTGATGATTCCTTAACTTTTTTTCAGTTTAGTTAAATATATTTATCAGTTAAATATAGAGGGTAAATAATGAGTTACTTAAGAGACAGAATCTAATTCGAATCTACCTTCAACAGCTAGCAAATATTAATAATTACCTTCAATACATAATAATGGTATCGAAAATGACCCTCAAGCATATAATTCCGACGACCTATATCTAGTCACCAACAGGTGGCTTAAACATAAACCAAACTAGAATCGAAAATATTGTGGACACTCTTGGGTTACCACTCCAGCCAGCTCATTAAGATGAGTTGGATACGAGGCGTTGACCGACTCTTTGGGGAATTTGAGCCTATACTGTCGCCGCTTACATTCAATTCTTTACAAACAGCCACGCGCTTTATTAGATTCCCTATAAATCTTATGATACATTTTTTTATCGAAATGCGTACCGCAATGCGGGTTAGGGCGTCCCCCGGAGGCGACGCGTACCGACCCGCCCCCGTCGGTACGAACATCGGCAGTTGCGGCGATGGGGGCCGCCACCCATCACGCCTTGCCCAGTTAGGCGAGTCGAGGAGAACGGAGTGCCGGGTGGGCACGTGGAATGTAAGAGGTTGTGTGGAAGGTAAGTTGCACGAGCTGATATCCGTCATGGCGGACAAACAGCTAGACGTGCTCTGTGTAACAGAGACCAAGCGAAGGGGCAGCGACGCCTGCGATCTTCCTGGTGGCGGGATGGCTCTGTGGTCTGGTGTACCACAGAGCGATCGAGCCAGCATGGGGGTAGGAGTGCTGTTGTTCTCTCGCTTGGCCTCAGGTGTGAAGGATTACGGAATGTATGATCCCAGACTTCTCTGGGTCCGTATAAAACTAGGTGTCACCAAGGTATTCATGGTTGTAGCATATGCTCCCGTAGGATCCTCGGTGGCATCAGACCTAGAGAAGTTTTGGGACAATGTTAGGGAAGTTCTGGATATGGCAGAAACCAGTGAACGCGTGATTGTATGCGGAGATTTGAACGGATGGGTGGGGACCAAACGTCCCGACTATGAGGACGTACTTGGTCCATTTGGTGATAAGAGAGTGAACGACGCAGGTAGGCTCATAGCGGATGTATGCATGGAGAGAAACCTTATTGTGTCAAACACATTTTTCCAACATAAGGACATCCATATGTATACATGGAGAAGGAATGAACAGAAAAGCATAATAGATTTAATTTTGGTAGACAGTCGCCTCCGAAGCAATATATTGGACGCAAGAGCCTACAGGGGCCCCACAGTCGACACGGACCACTATCTCGTTATTGCGAGATTTAGTGGTCTGTTCAGAAAGTGGAGGCACTGGCGAGAGCGTGTCCACTTCGGAGGGCTTGAAAGAATAAAGGTTGAAAGGTTGCAAGAAGAGTGTGTAAGAGAAAAGTATGCAGAGGGTGTCCGAGAACGGCTGACGATGGCAAGCCAGCCGCAATCGGACATTGAAGAATGCTGGAGAGTATTGAAAGAGAGTATGGTAGATACAGCGAAAGAAGTATGTGGAAGTTCAAAGAAGCATAGAAAAACAAATGGTGATGCATGGTGGGATGCGGAAGTGGCAGCTTCCGTAGAGCAAAAGAAGAAAGCGTGGCTGGACTATGTCTCTTCTTTGAATCTGAATGACAGTATGACTGAACAGAAGAAAGAAATATATCGGCAATGTAAGAATGACACCAAGGCCTTAGTGAAAGAGAAACGTGATAGAGCAAGTATGAGTGCAGAAGATAGGCTGACTAAAAACTTCGAGGGTAACACCAAACTCTTTTGGAGGGAGGTGAAGAAGTCTCGGGGTGGTTGGTCAGCCTTCAGAATGAATAAAATAAGGTCTAAAGGTGGAGACATTCTTACACAAACACAAGACGTGTTAAGCCGATGGAGTGAATATTTTGGCGATATGTATGCGGATGCTACGGTTGGCGCCGGTGTTGGATGTGGTTTAGTAGATCAACATTCGACAACGGCGTCCTCCGATGGCATCAGTATGGATGAAGTTGAATGGGCGATAAGAAGTTTGAAAAATGGTAAGGCAGCGGGCATTGATATGGTGTCTGCCGAGATGATCAAGCTTGGTGGCTCTTGTGTCTGGGAGGCGTTCCTGTTGCTCCTCAATTTATGTTGGAGCTCGGGAATGGTTCCCAGGGACTGGAATAGCGCAGTCATCGTGCCTTTGTTTAAAAACAAGGGTTCACGTTATGACTGCGCAAATTACAGAGCCATAAACTTGACCAGTTTGGCAGCAAAAGTGTATGGAAAAATTATTGAAAGGAGAATGAGGATGGTGTCCGATGGTTTACTGTGTGAGACACAAGGAGGTTTCAGGAGTGGAAGGGGATGCATGGATCAAGTGTTCTCTCTGCGCAACATTGTGGAGAAGCATCTGGCTCTAGGTCAGAGGGTTGTCTGCAGTTTTGTGGATCTGGAGAGAGCATTTGACACGGTTGTACGAAAGGAACTTTGGGACATTTTACCGGAGTATGGTATTAACGGTAAACTGCTACAGGCTGTGCAGTCCAGTTACATGAGCTGTAGAGCCTGTGTGCGGCTGGATGATGGAATGTCGCCTTGGTTTGACGTCAATATTGGCGTTAAGCAGGGGTGCATTCTGTCAGCCAGGCTGTTTATCATATATCTGGATAAATGTCTCCAAAGGTTGAACGATATGAATGTGGGAGTCCAGATGGGCGACTCAGTGGTCACTGCTCTGCTTTATGCAGATGATGCAGTCCTGCTGGCTCAGTCAGCGATTGACCTGCAGACCCTAGTCGACACAATGACAGAAGATTGTAAGAAAAGGGGTCTACGCGTGAATGTGAGCAAAACCAAAATAATGGTCTTTGAAAGAGATAAAACCAGAACAGATGTAAGAGTAACAATAGGTAATGATGTACTAGAGCAAGTGGATGAATTTGTATATCTTGGATGTGGATTTAGCCGAGATGGAAGGTACACCACTGATATAGAGCGAAGAGTGAATGCGGGAAATAGAGTGAACGGAGCGTTGGGGCAACTTCTCGGCAGCCACCACCTCAGCCAGAAGGCACGTGTAGCAATACATAACGCAGTGCTTGTCCCATCATTACTGTATGGAAGCGAGAGTTGGGTATGCAGAAAAGAGTATGATAGTAAAATTAATGCGGTCGAAAGGCGATCTCTGCGGAAAATCTGTGGAGTAAGGCTGACCGACCGCATTCGTAACGACGACGTAAGAGAGCGAGTAGGTATGAAAGAGAGTATTGGTGTAAAGATGCGAAAGGGAATGCTCCGATGGTTCGGACATGTGGAAAGAATGCCGAACGAACGCCTGGTTAAGAAGATATACAATGCGAAAGTGGAAGGATGTAGGTACCGAGGGAGACCGAGACTAACCTACCTAGACCAGATCGGTCATGTACTGAAGGAAGGTGGAGTCAAGAGTCTCCGAAACCGGCGAGCGTGTATGAAGAGAATTATGAATGTTGAGGAAGCGAGTGAAGTATGCAGAGATAGAGTTCTCTGGCACTCTGTTCTCTCTGCCTACCCTGCAAGGGATATGGCGTGATGATATGTATGTATGTATGTATACATTTTTTTATACCAAAAGGGCGTTTGTGCGGACCATAGCTTACCCATAAAAAAAACCGACTCACCGTGCCAGAAGACGTGATTTCTCTGCAAGCACATAAAACTGTTGTTCCGGAAACAACAAATGCTAAAAAACCGAATAAAATAAATATTAAGGAGGTATACAACAAACAGGTTTTTTTTGCCATTTTTATAGATAACTAGCTGACCCTTTTTTTATTTTTTCTTTGCGGTAGGCTATGAACGTGGTCGCGCCCCGCCAAATCGGTCCGGGGCGACGAAAGAGGCGGCGCGCAACCCCATAGACCCACCCTGCAAGCACCTCTCTTCGCCGTGCGAGCGGGCCACCGGTACCCGATCTTTGTCTTCGGTGGTCCGCCCGGCGGTTTACCCTCGCGGGTTTCTCTCATGTCGACGCCCCGACAGCTTTCACCGTCGCCCTCGCGCGGTGGCCTCACGACGGTTGACCGGACAATTCCCCGGTCCGATCACCCGAAACCTCGGTTAGGGCGGCATCAAGCGCAGATATAACTAGCTGACCCGGCACACTTCGTTCCGCCAATAAATGAGCAGATTTTGATTAATTCAAAATTATTTCGTTATTTTTATTATTATGATAATAAACATTAAATAATTATGAAAAAACAAGTATTTTAATGTCGTGCCAGTAAGGCGAAAAAGCACCTTGGGATATATGATATTTTTCTTCTTGCGCGTTGAAAATTATGTAATTGTTGATCTCTGAGATTTGCTCGATGATTTCGCATTACCAACCGAGCCGTTTCAAGGGCTGCCTCACTTTGCTCTTGTGATTGTGGAGCACGAAGTCGGCCCATACTAACGCGGCGATCTCCACGTATCATCTTCAGTGGTTTAATTCGCGATATTTAGAATCTTAATTGCATTACGGCTTTGTAAGGAAACATTAGAATTTTTTTATGATAATCATCATCATCATCATCATGATGATGATTATCATAAAAAAAAATGTTACAACAACAGTTAATGAATGAGATGAGCAGATTGCGATTAATTCAAAATTATTAAGTTATTTTGTTTATGATAATAAATATGTATAATATATAAATTCAAAATTTCAAGTATTTTAATAACGTGCCATAAGGACGAAGAAGTACCGTGTGTTATACGACATTTTTCTTCATGCGCGTTGAAAATTATCATATTGTTGATCTCTGAGATTTGCTCGACGCTTTCGCATTGTCAACCGAGCTGTTTCACGGGCTGCCTCGAATATTTTGTTCTTCTGCCGTGGTTACATTGGTGATGTTTCGAATTCTAATTGCGTTACGGCTTTGTCGGGAAAGATTTGATCTTATTAGTCGCGACATTGTTGATGACAATATAGACACAATATGATTTATTATAACAATATTCGTAAAAATTTGAAACACTTGTACAAAACAAACTCTGGCCGGTCAAATTTAATTTCAACTTTTCGCGGTATTTTCCTACCAAACTATTAGACCACGTAATGACGTGATCATCAACAAATGAAAGTTTTGAGTTGCTGTTTTTTTAATGTTTTTTTTTTTGTTTATTAATATCATATTTTAATATATGCAAGAAGAGTATGTAAGAGAAAAGTATGCAGAGGGTGTCCAAGAACGGCTGACGATGGCAAGCCAGCCGCAATCGGACATTGAAGAATGCTGGAGAGTATTAAAAAAGAGTATGGTAGATACAGCGAAAGAAGTATGTGGAAATTCAAAGAAGCATAGAAAACAAATGATGATGCATGGTGGGATGCGGAAGTGGCAGCTTCCGTAGAGCAAAAGAAGAAAGCGTGGCTGGACTATGTCTCTTCTTTGAATCTGAATGACAGTATGACTGAACATAAGAAAGAAATATATCGGCAATGTAAGAATGACATCAAGGCCTTAGTGAAAAAGAAACGTGATAGAACAAATATGAGTGCAGAAGATAGGCTGACTAAAAACTCCTAACACGAAACTCTTTTGGAGGGAGGTGAAGAAGTCTCGGGGTGGTTGGTCAGCCTTCAGAATGAATAAAATAAGGTCTAAAGGTGGAGACATTCTTACACAAACACAAGACGTGTTAAGCCGATGGAGTGAATATTTTGGCGATATGTATGCGGATACTCGAGTTGGCGTCGGTGTCGCATGTGGTTTAGTGGATCAACATTCGGCACAGGCGTCCTCCGATGGCATCAGTATGGACGAAGTTGAATGGGCGATAAGAAGTTTGAAAAATGGTAAGGCAGCGGGCATTGATATGGTGTCTGCCGAAATGATCATACTTGGCGGCTCTTGTGTCTGGGGGGTTCCTGTTGCTCCTCGATTTATGTTGGAGCTCTGGAATGGTCCCCAGGGACTGGAATAGCGCAGTCATCGTGCCTATGTTTAAAAACAAGGGTTCACGTTATGACTGCGCAAATTACGGAGCCATAAGCTTGACCAGTTTGGCAGCAAAAGTGTACGGTAAAATTATTGAAAGGAGAATGAGGATGGTGTCCGATGGTTTACTGTGTGTGACACAAGGAGGTTTCAAAAGTGAAAGGGGATGCATGGATCAAGTGTTCTCTCTGCGCAACATTGTGGAGAAGCATCTGGCTCTAGGTCAGAGGGTTTTCTGCAGTTTTGTGGATCTGGAGAGAGCATTTGACACGGTTGTACGAAAGGAACTTTGGGACATTTTACCAGAGTATGGTATTAACGATAAACTGCTGCAGGCTATACAGTCCAGTTACATGTGCTGTAAAGCCTGTGTGCGGCTGGATGATGGAATGGCCCCTTGGTTTGACGTCAATATCGGCGTTAAGCAGGGGTGCGTTCTGTCAGCCAGACTGTTTATCATATGTCTCCAAAGGTTGAACGATATGGATGTGGGAGTCCAGATGGGCGACTCAGTGGTCACTGCTCTGCTATATGCAGATTATGCAGTCCTGCTGGCACAGTCAGCGACTGACCTGCAGACCCTAGTCAACACAATGACAGAAGATTGTAAGAAAAGGGGTCTACGCGTGAATGTGAGCAAAACCAAAATAATGGTCTTTGAAAGAGATGAAGCCAGAACAGATGTAAGAGTAACAATAGGTAATGATGTACTAGAGCAAGTGGATGAATTTATATATCTTGGATGTGGATTTAGCCGCGATGGAAGGTACACCACTGATATAGAACGAAGAGTGAATGCGGGAAATAGAGTGAACGGAGCGTTGGGGCAACTTCTCGGTAGCCACCATCACCTCGGTAGTCACCATCTCAGCCAGAAGGCACGTGTAGCAATACATAATGCAGTGCTTGTTCCAACATTACTATATGGTAGCGAGAGTTGGGTATGCAGAAAAGAGTATGAAAGTAAAATTAATGCGGTCGAAATGCGATCTCTACGGAAAATCTGTGGAGTTGGGCTGATCGATCGCATTCGTAACGACGTAAGAGAGCGAGTAGGTATGAAAGAGAGTATTAGAGTCAAGATGCGAAAGGGAATGCTCCCATGGTTCGGACATGTGGAAAGAATGCCGAACGAACATCTGGTTATGAAGATATACAATGCGAAAGTGGAAGGATGTAGGTACCGGGAGAGCCTGAGACTAACTTATCTAGACCAGATCGGTCATGTACTGAAGGAATGTGGAGTCAAGAAGGAACTGAAGGAATGTGGAGTCTCCGAAACCAGCGAGCGTGTATGAAGAGAATTATGAATGTTGAGGAAGCGAGTGAAGTATGCAAGGATAGAGTTCTCTGGCACTCTCTTCTCTCTGCCTACCCTGCAAAGGACATGGCGTGATGGTATGTATGTATGTATATTTTAATATCCTATTCCCTACGACAACAAACTCTAAAACATAAAAATCATAAAAATTGGTCCATCTGTTCTCGAGTTATAAGTGTTATAACTAACACAACTTTCTTTTATATATATAGAGTTGCTGTTTCCCACGGCTTCGCCCGCGTGGATATGTGAATATTAAAATATAGCTAGTTGTTTAGTGGTAAAAAATATTAGGTCGGTGTAATATATATTCCTTTTCCGTCATATAAATTGAACAAAATATTGGCCATAGTTTTATGATCGGCCGCTTGCTTGACGTCAATGCTCTTTATGAATTTATTTACACTTGAGTGACAATTTTCATACAAAATATAACCTCTAGTTTTGTTTCTGTAGGGGTAGATTTAAAATACTGAGACATGCTTTTCTTTATTTTTATACAACAATATTTTACAAACAAAAATAAGTTTCTTACAAATGTCAAACCCCACAACTTTGTTGATATTGCAGATATATTGAAGCACGTATTTTGTCTTTAATACCAAAGAGCCAAATACCCAATACAAATTTTCATGGATATAACTTAAAAACTGACAAAATTTTATAAAAATCTTGCAACTCCTATTTTACCTTTAGGTAAGAAATTGCCAAAAACGCTAACACACGCAACTCTTTATTTATTATTAAATTTGCAAATACACACAAAACTAACAAAGCCAGCTAGCTGCTGCAGAAAAACTAACAACGCTAGCAAAGGTAGCTGAAACGCTAGCAAAGGTAGGAGTCAAGAGTCTCCGAAACCGGCGAGCGTGTATGAGGAGAATTATGAATGTTGAAGAAGCGAGTGAAGTATTCAAGGATAGAGTTCTCTGACACTCTGTTCTCTCTGCCTAACCTGCAAGGGATATGGCGTGATGATATCTATGTATGTATGCAAATACATACAAAACTAACAAAGCTAGCAAGCTGCTTCATAAAAACTAACAACACTAGCAAAGCTGAATAGTTTTGTTAGTTTTTATAAAATTGTAAATTGCCAGAATAATAATTATCATAAATTAAATGCTTTAATAATAACAAATCATAAACTATATAAAATTGTATATATATTATATAGAATCACTTTCTTTTTGTACTGGCAATGAATTTGTATTAATAATGTGGGTCGAAATTTTATATCTTATAGGGTAGATAAAAAATTCTGTAATAATAATAACATATTGGACGTAAGACACCTTAGTCCTCCCGTGACCATAATCACTGTAAAGTGTTGAAACGTTGGGAAATTAAAAATCAAATACAAACGCGATAGAATCCGTAAAAGTAGTTTTATTTCAAAAGTGAAAACTTCTTTAGCGGCGATGTGCACTTTTTTGGGATGGGTAAAAAATATTAAACTCGCACATCGAGCAGATCGCAATCTTAGCACATCGAAGTACAGCGGTCTTTATTAGACATTTAAATAGATTCGAATCAAAATTGTTCGTTTCTTACTTCAGCTACCATAAACCTATTGTATCAGTTTTAGAGATTGGCGATGATGATGCTGGTAATGATGATGGTGAAAGAATCGTTGAAATTATGGATGAAGGTTGATTTCTCTGAGAGATAAACTTTTTAATATAAAATAATTTGTAATAGTTCTGAAGTGATAATTTTTTTATGTAATTTAAATTGTCATGATTGTGTAGGATAGCATAATAAATGAATATTGTATTTAACCACATAAATGACAGTACCTACTTTTATACTGATAAATAAAGCAATTCTTACGAAATTATTCCTTAACCATTCCAAAATATTCAAAAATGCACAATCTACCGACACTTCTGTAGGGCAAATTTTTTTTTTTTTGGTAATGTATGGTCTCGACACACGTCGTTCGTTCCATCCGGGGCAACAGAAGGGTAGCGCGTGCCCTGCCACTGAAACCACTTCTGTTTTACACCCTTAGAGGATAAATTTCCAAAACTGCTGAAACACTATTTATTTAATATTAAATAGGCAAATACAAATTTTCGGGAATCTAACGTCAAAACTCACAACGTTTCATAAAAAAGTTGCAACCCTTATTTTTACATCCTTGGGGGCCAATTTTCAAAAATGCATGCATGCAAACACGTGTTTATTTTTATTTAATATTAAATAGCTAATAACATTTATTTAAGGGAACTAACTTCAAAACTGACTAAGTTTCATACAAACTTGCAACTCATATTTTACCCTTGGGCAAGAAATTTCCAAAACTGCTGAAATAGGTGTTTATTTATTTAATATTAAAAAAGCAAATACAAATTTTAACGGTTCTATTTTAAAAACTGACAAAGTTTCGTAGAAAAACTTGCAATCCCTATTCCTCTCTCTTAGGGGAGAATTTCCAAAAAAAATGCTAAAAAAATAATTTTTATTTAACATTATATAACTAATAACACGTTTTCAGTGATCTAACTTCAAAACTAACGAAGTTTCATACAAACTTGCATCTCCTATTTTACACCCTTAGGAGAGAAATTTATAAAAATTCTGAAATAGGTGTTTGTTTATTTAATATTAAATAGGCAAATACAAATTTTAACAGTTCGAACTTCAAAAATGACAAAATTTCATAAAAAAACTTGCAACCCCTATCCACTCCCTTGGGCAAGAATTTCAAAAAATGCTGAGATAGATAAATTTTCATTTAGCGTTATATAGCCAATAACAAATTTTCAGGGATCTAACTTTAAAACTGACGAAGTTTCATACAAATTTGCATCTCCTATTTTTCACCCTTAGGGGATGACAAAGTTTCATAAAAAATCTTGCAACCCCTATCCGCTACCTTAGGGGAGAATTTTCAAAATAGTGAGACAGGTAAATTTTTATTTAACATTATATAGCTAATAACAAATTTTCAAGGTTCTAACTTCAAAAATTACGAAGTTTCATGCAAACTTGCAACCCCTTATTTTCACCCTTAGGGGAGAATTTCCAAAAAAGCTGAAACACGTGTTTATTTATTTAATATTAAATATCTAAAACTAATTTTCAGGGATCTTACTTCAAAACTGACGAAGTTTCATACCAACTTGCATCTCCAATTCACCCTTAGAGAAGAAATTTACAAAAATGCTGAAGCAGGTCTTTGTTTATTTAATATTAAATAAGCAAATACAAATTTTAAGGGTTCTAACTTCAAAAATGACAAAGTTTCATAAAAAAACTTGCAACCCTTATTCCACTCTCTTAGGGGAGAATTTCCCAAAATGCTGAGACAGGTAAATTTTTATTTAATATTATATAGCTAATAAAAACAATTCAGGGATCTAACTTCAAAACTGACGAAGTTTCATACAAACTTTCAAGAAATTTTCAAAAATGTTGGATTACGTTTTTATTTAAATAAATTAAATAAAAGAATAAAAAGTTTCACGATCATCTATCTTTAAGAGGGTTATCGGTAATCAGCGGCAGTAAACAAAAAAATGTGATTTTTTGAGGACTGGTTACTCATTAACGATAATAATTTATTATAAACTAATATTAACATTACATTAAACACATCTTTATATTGTATTTGTATAGAATTATAACTCCATATTGTAACTATTTTATTAAAAGGCAAGGGTATTTTGAACTTAAGTTCATGAGATTTTACCAAAAACGCTGAGTTTTGAAGTTCAGATATGAACAAACCATAAGTCGTAACAGGTCGAAAAAAATTGTAGATATTAGGAAAATTACTGTTATTGTTTTTGTATAAAATGAAATTCAAATTTTATTCCATTTAAAACTAAAAAAAACTACATTTCCTTAAGATATATTTGACGAAAATGGCTCCTGTAAAACATTTAATTTTGCGAATAATACCTTGGAACATTTGAACATTTAAAAAAATATACACTATCTGTAAGACTATTGTAGAAGTAGCAAAAAAAAAAAACCAAATTTAAATACGAATATTCACCCTCGTAATTAAATTTTAAAAATAATATATATCGTAACATACATACCATCGTAACAACATACATAACATAAATCGCAGTCCGGTTCAGCTGTAAAAGCCCCTTCGGCTAACAGCTCGCAGTTGGTATGTTTTAGTGGGTATTCAGTGTCCCCTTCAGGGCCTGTGAGTCCCACATACCCCGCCCGGGGCGGGTATGCGACAAATGCATTTTTAACCACTGCGTTACCAAAAAAAAAAAAAAAGCCCATAAACCAGTCGCGCGCTGGCGCTCATAGAGGTAGGGTTACGTCGCTCGCGTTCTCGCCGGCGCAGACGACGACGATACGAACTTGAGCGTATACTACGTCTGATCAGTTTTGATTCGTAAGTATCTTTTACTAATTCTGTTAATTACGTACATGCGATCTCGATCAAGAATAATATATAATTTACGTTTAAGTTTTAGGTGATGGGTCGAAAAAGCAAATTGTATTTTGGAGACAAAGTCGGTTACAAGGCGAGGAAAAAGAGAATACACGAGAAACTTAAGTTTGTATGAAAAGCCGTCTTTTCTTCAAGTAATATAGATTGGTTATGTCTAAAAACATTACTTAATTACTTATACTATTTAGATTTGTTTTTACATATGTTTACACAGGTATACAATTTCGAAGGGCACCACACTGGAGCTAATATCATATGTTGTACGAAGTATATATAATATATATATATATATATAATACCGAACGAACGTCTGGTTAAGAAGATATACAATGCGAAAGTGAAAGTATGTAGGTACCGGGGGAGACCGAGACTAACCTACCTAGACCAGATCGGTCATGTACTGAAGGAAGAGGGGGAGTCAAGAGTCTCCGAAACCGGCGAGCGTGTATGAAGAGAATTATGAAAGTTGAGGAAGCGAGTGAAGTATGCAAGGATAGTTTTCTGGCACTCTGTTCTCTCTGCCTACCCTGCAAGGGACATGGCGTGATGGTATGTATTTATGTATTAAAAAAATTACAGCCCGCTGAGTTTCTTGCCGGATCTTCTCAGCTTGTGGTCGCATTCCGATGCGGTAGTAGATTATTGGATTGTTTCTATCTATAAATTTGACAATATATAAGTGCCCTTAAGGGGCTTATGCAGAATAAATGATTTCATTTGACATAAACATTTTCTTTTTACGGATGGCATGACAGACGAGTTTTCGGGAACTTTAAATACAGCGACAGAGGTTAGTAAATGTTGACATGACAGAAGTGGGTGTCTGTCAGCCAAATCGGGCAAAAAATGTGGCAACAAATGCAACAGTCAAATACAAACGCGATAAATTCCAGAAAATAGTTTTATTTACTAAGTTATACTCTGTTACTATACTTTACTATTTCCTATACTTTACATATTAAGAATACAATGTTAACGGTTTTACTGTTATGATATTTGGTTTTTAATTAAAAATTTTAAAATTTCTATTATCATATTTTAATATCCTATATCCTATTCCCGACAAAAACAAACTCAAAAAAATAAAAATCATAAAAATTGGTTCAGCCGATCTCGAGTTATAAGTGTTGTAACTAACACAACTTTCTTTTCCATACATACATATCATCACGCCATATCCTTTACAGGGTAGGCAGAGAGAACAGATTGCCAGAGAACTCTATCCTTGCATACTTCACTCGCTTCTTCAACATTCATAATTCTCTTTATACACGCTCGCCGGTTTCGGCGACTCTTGACTCCACCTTCTTTCAGTACGTGACCAATCTGGTCTAGGTAGGTGAGTCTCGGTCTCTCACTTTCGCATTGTATATCTTCTTAACCAGACGTTCGTTCGGCATTCTTTCCACATGTCCGAACCATCGGAGCATTCCCTTTCGCATCTTTACACCAATACTCTCTTTCATACATACTCGCTCTCTTACGTCGTCATTGCGAATGCGGTCGGTCAGCCTAACTCCACAGATTTTCCGTAGAGATCGCATTTCGACCGCATTAATTTTGCTTTCATGCTCTTTTCTGCATAGCCAACTCTCACTTCCATATAGTAATTTTAGGATAAGCACTACGTTTTGTATTGCTACACGTGCCTTCTGGCTGAAGTGGTGGCTACCGATAAGTTGTCCCAACGCTCCGTTTACTCTATTTCTCGCATTCACTCTTCGCTCTATATCAGTGGTGTACCTTCCATCTCGGCTAAAACCACATCCAAGATATACAAATTCATCCACTTGCTCTAGTACATCATTACCTATTTTTACTCTTACATCAGTTCTGGCTTCATCTCTTTCAAAGACCATTATTTTAGTTTTGCTCACATTCACGCGTAGACCCCTTTTGGAACGAAGTTCCTTATCGCGCGTTGCGAAAGGGGGCTAGACGGAAAAAATTACTACCGACACAACAAAGTTGTAACGACACAACATTAAACAAAGTCGCTTTTTCTGTCCCTATATCCGTATTTATGCTTAAATCTTTAAAACTACGCAACGGATATTGATGCGGTTTTTTTTTATAGATAGAGTGATTCAAGAGGAAGGTTTATATGTATAATATATGCATAATGTAGTAGAGAAACACTGATAATTTTAGAGGTTTCTAATGTGATGTCGTAAATAAACACATTATTTTGGCTCAACCCTACGAAATAGATCAAAATAAAGTACTACAGTATTATATAGCTTAAAAAGGCCTACAAAAAAGTCCGCGATGGTATATATCTATCTCTTAAGGATAACATACTATATCCATTTTAATACTTTAAAAAATGTTCTATTATAAAACGATAATTGAAAAGCTATTTACACAAATACTGTATTAATCCTTATCATTTTAAATACATTAGTTGGCTTGAGCATTTCATGAAGATAATTTTTTTCCTTCAGACCATGCAAATTAAATCAATACCTTAAGAGATATAGCAAAATCAAAATAATGCGCAACGAAATTATTTTCGCCCGTGACCGGGCCGCGTGGCCGTTTCGCGTTCGAGCTCGGGGCTCAAAAATTTTTAGTCTCTAGTGGAATTGTATAACCTATTATTATTAATATTATAAACGTGAAAGTTTGTAATAATGTATGGATGTGAACATGTTTGTTGCTCTTTCACGTAAAAACTACTTAATAGATTTTGATGAAACTTTATTGTAATATAGCTTGATCATCAGACTAACACATAGGCTATAGTTTATAAAGATATTTTGCAAATTGGCTAAAATATAACGATAAAAATCGCTTAAGGCAGAAAAAAATTATATAATTAAAATCGAACTTCATTCCATCCGGGTGTCCCTTGACACCTCCGGTTTTTTTTTATATATATAGATATAGATTACATGAGCTGTCAGTTGCATTTTGTTATATCGTGAATAAATGAACGTTTGTTGAAAACTGATGTTTTGACTGAGGTTTTTTTATTGATTTTTGTTTTTGTTGATTATAACCATATATTAATATCCTATTCCCGACGAAGACAAACTCAAAAACATAAAAATCATAAAAGTTGGTCCAGCCGTTCTCGAGTTATAAGTGTTGTAACTAATACAACTTTATATATATAGATGACAAGGAACCCTTCGTGCGCGAGTCCGACTCGAACTTGGCCGCTTTTCTTTCATTGCCAGCATTGATAAAAGGATACCGATTATAGATGAAATCATTACCAGACCAATATATACAAGATTTGCTCGTTTAAAGATATAAGATACAAATTAATGAAAATAATTCAAAGATAAATGATATCAAAATTTAACAACACAAATCCTAAATAAACATTGTATATACTCAAATGTTATTACAATTGAACTATGTATTAGATAATATTCCTTTGCTACTATATCAATAAAGAATTATATTAACATATATAATTATAACATTTAATTAAAACAATTTCTAACTCAATTAAAACATATAATAAATTAATTTTAGTTTATATTTGAATAATATTATGAAATTTAATAATGCCTATATTAAATAGAGTAATAGAATAATAAATTTAGGATTTGATTAGCGCCATCGTTCAACTATTTTTTTTTTCTATATTCAATTTTTTATAGGCGAGCTTTGAAATTCTGATTATTAACTTTTTTATGTCACGAATCCTGCAACCCTGTGAGGGCACTTACATATTGTCAGTTTTGACATTTTAATTTAATCCAATAAACTATCACCTAATCGGAACAACACCGCTACTGAGAAGATGAGGAAAGAAACTCAGTGGGTTTGTATTTACAGCGAATTTGTTTGTTAATGGAGATAACCTTTGTGTCTCTCGCTTGCTTTCGGATATAGAATAAAAAAAATAATTAAAAAAATCAAAAAACCCGACTGGGTAAAAAGTCACCAAAACTACGTACATAATAAAAAAACTGAAAAGAAAAAAACAAGCACTTAGATGTCCGGTGGTCTAGAATTCCATAATATATTATTGAATAGATACTATTGCAGAAAATGAAATATATTTTAATAATAGAACAGGACAACTGAACAGTGGGGATCCATTGAAAAATTAGATTTGCTGTCGAATAAAGGATCCCGACTGTTCAGTTGTCATGTTCTATTATTAAAATATATTTCATTTTCTGCAATAGTATCTATTCAATAATATATTATGGAATTCTAGACCACCGGACATCTAAGTGCTTGTTTTTTTCTTTTCAGTTTTTTTATTATGTACGTAGTTTTGGTGACTTTTTACCCAGTCGGGTTTTTTGATTTTTTTAATTATTTTTTTTATTTTATACTTTTTAGTTATAAATACCTAGGTAGCTATAGTTATCTTATTTATTAATAAGTAGGTAAGTACCTAACTATATATAGTTTTTCGACTGAAGTTGAGTACTAAATCGTTAGAAATTGGAGATGGGCGACCGCGTCAGCCATTAGATACTTTCGTGTGGACTACCTATGGTATATTGGACAATATACCTACTAGATACTTGATGGACATATACTGAAATATGTCCATCCACATTCAGTTATATGGATTTTTCGTCTTTTCATCGTAAATTTCTACTGTCTAAAAAACCTATATGTGAGAAAGGTTGTTACGAAACTTTAAATCGATATAGATCCTAAACGGCCAGTCAAATCGAAAAATGTTGAGAGAAAACTAAAAATGATTTTTAAATGCCTATTTAACGATACCCCACTCGATATAGTTTGTTGACTTTATTTTTTTTTATTTTCACAATATGGCGTCCAGTAGTCGCCATATTGAATTTTCAATAACGTCATATCTTTAGTGACACTCGCCGGATTAAGAGGAATCGATTGACGTGCGAATCATAAAAATCGGCCCAGGCGTTTGGTATATATAGTGCTTCAAAGGAACATACAAACATACATACATACATACATAGACTGTTAAACACAATACCACTCCTTTGCAGTCGGGTAAAAAGAGTGATGTCTCTCTAGTCTCTTCTAATTTCTGTAATTTTATGTAAATAAATGAATGATACAATTTTATATTATATAATTCATATATAAACACAATTTAAAAATGATCGCCGAATAATTAAGTTTCACTGAAATAATACGGTTTCTTTCTTTTATCGTGTTTCTTTACGTCATACTTCATTGCGCTATCTATATCTGTACTAGTAACAACTCCAACGTTCATCGTCACGTTTGTGTCACGTCCAACAAGTCATTATTATTACTAAAGTTTTTATCTAGCAGCTAGAGTATTAGTTGATTAAATTTGACACATTTTTGATAAAATATCAAAGTATACCCTCTATACCTTTCAAAATGTGTGGAGTAAATGAAAAAAATCACCATCCCAGGCTCCAGATCTCGTATTTCAATAGAAAAGGCTCACAATCATAGATTTTTTTATGAAAAATTTAAGAAAGAATAATGTGCTGTGACTCTCGCCTCCTGGTGCCTTAGCAGATTTTAACGTTGAAATATTAAAGGTTAGGGACACATTGTATTTGTAACCATTTACCATACAATGGTATCACCTATCTATATAATACTCTTTATTATATTACATAAGTAACAAGATTTTAAACATAATCTATATATATGTGATAAATTTCAAAGGAATTTCTAAGAATCCACCAGACATCTTAACCTCAATTATTCAGGAGCTCGTCTGCCAGTCAGACTGAGTGACGTTTTTAAAACAGGCAAATCTTTGAATGTGGATTCTGAAATAGAGGCTTCAGATGTGTATTTTAATACCTAACATTTCAACCAGGAGTTACGCTAAAGTGGACTATTTTTATCATACACTCTAGACGAGAAAGATGTCTGAAGAAAGATAATTACTAATAATGCAACGGAAGTCTCTTAACGGAAATGACAACAGATGAATAAAATAAATTTTAACGGTAATAAATTCAAAAACGAATGCGGAAACAGAAGTATCAATAGAATGAAAAAGTTCTTTTATTAGTGCAATTATTTAATTTAAATTAATATTCAATATTAAGATGTGTTTGGTGGCTAAGAATATTACCAACCTTTAAGACGACTATGAGCTTAACACAGAGCTGGGTTACTTGCAACTGATATAGTCTGGTCACCAATTACAATTTCAAGGGGTATTGAGGTCAGGCTGATGGCCGATTATAAAACCTGTCAAAACTTTTGCAATATGTACAATGGAAGAGAAATATATATTACGTTACCCACAAGTAATTTGAATAAGAGCACGAGAATGATAATTGAAAATTAAGTAGTGGTAAGTCATATTTTATGTTAAGTGATTTCACACATAAGTATCTGTATTATGGACTCTTAATTTGTAATAATTAATGAATTAATTAATTTTCTTAGCTCACTCTCGCAGAAGATCGACGTCTGAGTAATGGCAATCTGCGTTTCGTTCGGTGAGTGAGAGGGTCGGAAACCCAACTAGGTGGGTTTGGGATTGTAATGGTAGGCAGCGGCCTACCTATATCCTTGATATTGCAAGGGTCCATGAACAGCATGAGACTTAACATCAGGTGTGCTGTTTGCTTGTTTGCCAAAATAAGCAATAAAAAAAAACAAAAAAAATATATATTACGAATATCGCAAGACGACGAAGGTTTTTAAATAAAACAGTATCGATTGGTCTAGGTTGCTCCAATCCGAGCACCATGCGCTCAATCTCCACGATAGTTTTTCCTACGAACTATAAGTGATTGTTCTGAGCCTGGTTGTAATTTCTGTCTCTTAATTGTATTTTTGTAAAGTACGGCAATTCGGGCAATACAAGCATTTATTGCTTTCTACAAAGTGTTGTCTTTCACCAAAGTTAATGATTTAATACTGACATTCTAATTCTTTCTGTGTGGTGGCGGTGTAAGAATACCACCCCTTATCTTACTTGTAAGTGTCTCAAAAGACGACTAAATTAATGTATGTGTATATATGCAAGAGAATGTAAACTATACGAACGTATCTGATCAGAAGTGTACTTGATCAATTGCCGTTCTACTGTGGAGAAGACTAGAACTAATGGGACATATAAGAGTTGAGATGATGATGATTATGATCAGTCCAATAGCCAATGGAGAAGTAATTCCATAAGTTATAAGACGAAAAATAGCCCTTTCTAGCGTGAGGATGTGCCTATATTGTATTCTCTCAAAAAAAACATACTTTTTTCTTTCATTCTTTAACTATCTTTATTTTAATTTGTTTAATGTTTAAAGGCGTGTATGAAGAGAATTATGAATGTTGAGGAAGCGAGTGAAGTATGCAAGGATAGAGTTCTCTGGTACTCTGTTCTGTCTACCTACCCTGCAAGGGATATGGCGTGATGATATGTATGTATGTAATGTTTAAGGGCTTCATTTAAATACAAAACAAGAATGAGTTAGATAACGTACTTTGGATTTAAAAAATTGTTATACATCACAGTACAACTAGCCAAAGCATGAAATGAAAGAAAGGGCTTTCATTTCATGCCTATATTGAGGAAGTTAAAAAAAAATACGTAATCCGCCATTTTGAAGCAACAGCCATCTTGAATTTATTATAATATTGAATATATTGTTATTATAAATTGTATTGTCATCAGAACTAAAGTTATGTATATAATAATAATATATTAAAACAATCTGTCAACAGGAATGGGATAAAATTCCAATCACTAAATTTGACCCAAATAAACAAACAGGTCAAATGAAACTGTTCAAAAAAATATTCAATTTGTTAATTGAATTATTTAGATCAAGAAATTTACTGTACAATTTTAACCAGTAAGGAAATTACTATCACCCCGCTTGTGTAAACAATAACACAGTAAGTACATTAAAAATAATCACGCCACTCGCAAAACAGAGACAACAGAACCGCTAACAGTAGCAGGCTGGCGGCATATAAATAATTTTTATGTTTCCTGTTCGAGCTGCGACAAGCGTGAGGTTTTGTCTTAGCGGTAGAATTAACAGCGTGTATGGCCGGCTTTATACAACATGCGCCGTTGCGCGCCGGTTAATTCAAATAACAAAAAAAATAGAGGCGTATTGCAGAAAATGAACAACGTTTTAATTTCAAACTCCTATAGATATTTTCAAGCTATTTAATCCATGCATGGCATGCAGGCATCAGGCGCAGGTATTCGCGCCTGCGCCGCCCCTTGTAAAACAGACCTAGGCGTTCGAGACTTTTACTTAATTACAAAAAAAAAATCATTTAGCATTTAATTCAAATAATAAATAAAAATAGAAGCTTGTTGCAGAAAATGAACAACGTTTTAATTTCAACTCCTATAGATATTTTTAAGCTATTTAATTTATCATTTAAGAGGAATGTGAAGAAAATATTAAGTCTTTAAAAAAATATTTACAAACTTTTATAATATTATAATGGGGCCGCACCTGCGTGTATCGCCCTGAATTAATATGTGGCAAAGCTTCATACGTTTTGTACACTAAAAAGTTATAGCGATAAAACTGTGGTCATATTAGCTTTAATATTATATATATATTATATATTATGCTTTAATATTACAGCTATATTATGCTAATAATTACATAATTAGTTTTTTGTATCCCTTCATAGGTTCCGCCTCATAATGGTGTTAAAATTCTAACACCATTTCATCACTCCACTCCATATTTATTGATTAACTGGAGAACCTCGAACGCGTCTAAACACATCCAAAATTTCCGCCGAAATTTTTTTTGACTTATCTTTTACTTATCCCCACCCAAGCGATAACGCACACGAAGCCCGAATATTCGCGACGATAGCCAATAATGACCAGTCACATCTGCGTATATCGTCTCATTGCACGAAGCTTCGTGACGATACACGCGGGTACCGGTGGTCCGCTCGCACGGCGAAGAGAGAGGAGTTTTACGGTGAGTCTATGGGGTCACGCGCCGCCTTCTCCGTCACCCCGGACCGATTTGGCGGGGCGAGACGCACTCATAGCCCACCAATAAAAAAAAAAAAAAAGGTACTGCTATAATATTACTTGCTACACAAGAATGCTACATCGTAAAACATTTATTATAACATCCATAAATTAAAATATTTTTTTTTTTTTATTGCCGGTGGTGGCAAACGAGCCAGCAGCACACCTGATGGTAAGTGACACTGCCGCTCATGGACTCTTGCAATACCAGGGCATAGCTAGGCCGCTGCCTACCGTGAAGAAAGTGCTCTTCTTAAACCTCGTTTAAAAAAGGACATGTCATAGCGCTCGGGAAACACAGCAGCAGGTAGTTCATTCCAGATCTTGCATGTACGTGGGAGAAATGAACGTTGAAAACGTACAGTTGACGTCTGTATCGTTTCCAGATGGAATGGATGAACCCTGCTGCGGTGTCGAGTGGTACGGTGATAAAATGGTGACGGTGGTACCAAGTCAAACAGTTCCTCAGAGCACTCCCCGTGAAAGAGCCTGTAGAGTACACAGAGAGACCCAAAGTCTCTCCGACTCTCCAATGACTCCAGTCCTTCCGTGAGATTGGGATCACCGACGATTCGAACAGCACGTCTTTGCAGGGAGTCAAATGGGTCTAGCTGATATTTGGGCGCGCCTGCCCAGAGATGTGAGCAGTACTCCACATGAGGGCGGACTTGTGCTTTATATAGCACAAGACGTTGTCTCGGTGTGAAGTATCGCCTGGCTCTGTTCAGGACGCCGAGGATCCCAATACTCTCGGAAATTTGGAGAGTTACTCCTTGGAACTGAGGCGCCATGACGAAGGGGTCCTTTTTTGCAGTGAACGCGCAAACTTGTGTCTTAGTGGGATTGAACTGGACTAAGTTCCGTTCACCCCATTTCGAGACTCACCCCAGAGAGCGCTTGACTTCAGACACAAGTTGAGTCCTTCTTTCCTGTAATATACTCCGAGGGATATTCTGATGCTCGGTATACCGCTCGTCACCCATGCTGTCATCCGCATAGCAATGCATACTCTTTATAGAGAGCATGTCATTGATATGCAGGATAAACAACGTCGGGGAGAGCACCGAGCCCTGTGATACACCAGCGTTAATGGTCATGCCATATCAAATTCTGTAGTTATTTATATCACAAACACTTTAAACACGACCAACATTCATTGTCAAATTTTATAAAGATATAATAACAAGTTAGATTAAAATAGTTGAAGTGAACCTTGGACCGGCTCGTATGACACGAAACAGCGTTAACATATCATGTTTATTAGCTTCGGAACTTCAAAAGGTTTTGTTATCAAGTACTGAGATACTACAAAGATTCTATTACAACACTAATTGCTTACTAAACTAGTTGATATACATATGGGTAGTCCACACAAAAAAAAACAGGCTTTTGTTGTTTTTGAAGTGAAACTTCTTTAGAATTGTCGTGATTTCAAACTCGATGAGACGAAAAAATAAGTCCATAGAGACACAAATACATAAATGTATAGGATTCAGTCAGCGAAAGAATGAGATAGAACACATTAGACGTTCTCGGTCTCCTCTTTGTGCGACTCTCCGTAGCATCCTCACTATCTGACCCCCCCACGAGAGAGATAGAGAGAGAGAGAGAGCACATACTATTGGTTGATGTATGTAAAATAGATTTAAAAATAGTTTGCCAAAGTTTCACTTCTGATATGTGTATTTTGTACACACGCATAATTTTTTTTTTATTGCTTATGGTGGCAAACGAGTAGACATCACAACCGATGGTAAGTGTCACTGCCGCCCATGTACCTTTGCAATACCAAGGATATAGTTAGGCCGCTACCTACCAATACAAACCCCAAACCCACCCCAGTTGGGCTGCCGACTCTCTCGCTCACCGAACGAAGCGCAATAGCACATTGTCATTACTCAGACGTTGATCTTCTGCTCAGTGTGGTACTACTCCGTACGGACCGACCTGCGGCTGTCGACAGAGAACTGTCCACAGTGTGCTCCTACCACTATTAATTATGAACTGAAATATCTCTTTGTAATGAAACTACTTCACTAGCTGCACTAATTATGATAACTTAATTATTTAGGGCGAAGGCGAAGGGCCGTCACCTCTATCTATTTTTCCCATGTGTCCGCGAGACCCTAGAGAGTGTGGCTAGAAGTTGACCATTTTGTAGCCCAATTTCTAACTGGCCATGGCAACTTTAAAAATAAATTATTTTCTTTTAAACTCGTACCTTCACCACTATGTCAATGTTCTGCAAATAACCGCGAGTATGAACAATCAGCACATCACATTTTCTGGGAGTGCGATCTCTGGCGTAACGAGCGCGACCTTATGTTAGACAGTTTGCAAGTAACATCTGGAGTAGTATACTACACGGATCTTGTAGCAACTCGAGAAAATTTCCGTACGTTTAGGCGTTTCTGCCATACCTACTACTGCAACCAATCTTAAGGCTCACATATAGGCCCCGTTAAGTTATCCCGTATCCGTGGTGCCGTACTGCTGCGCTTATCGTAGCTGTACAACCCTTTACTTATTGGCTGACTAGTCAATATTGCTTTCTATCTCCCGCTTTGCCTGGGAGGGAAGTGGAATCACTCTTTTCCAACTCCTCCTCTTTAACTTTTCTAATTAAATTTGTTGCGGGTTCCAAGACAATTAAAATCATTTCCCGGGACTGCCTGAGGATCAAACCTCGGTGTCATTTATAGTGACCATTGTGGATCCTGGCTTACAGGAGTTACAATGGTGGGAATGTGTGGTGGGATTAGTCCCAATAAAAAAAAATATATTTTATTATCATAAACAAAACTATAAATTCAAATAAATATCTCAAAAATCATTCCTTCATCACATCCCAATTGCCAGGTTACAAAATAATTATGAAAAAATACGAAAGATTTCAAACAAATTTTTACCATTGTTGTTTTTTATGATCGTACGAACTATGTATCCAAGTATCTAAAATCAATAAAACGGGAAGAGAATTTTTTTATTTGTCCATGAAAACCCTATCATTCCCTTACTATTGACCAATAGGGGCGTTGGAGCAGAACTTAAGGCAATTTCAAATGCAGCAGTATAGATTTTAAAAGTTAGCTTCATCGATATTGAAAATATGGACTAGAATATACTGCAGATGATAAGCTATATCATTATCATCATCATCACAGCCCATAAATGTCCCTCTATTGAGCACGGGCCTCCTCCGTAATGGGAGGGAAATTAACCTACTATAGCCACGCTGGTCAGACGTGTTGTTATAGGGTTTTGCACCGAGTTTTCCTTCTCTCACATTGATGTTATATGCGTTTTATATCCCTTAGTCGTCTTGTACGATCACCCACGGGTAAGATAGGGGGTGGTGAATAGTATTCTTACTCCGTCATCACACGGATAAGCTATATCATCCAAACAATTTTCAAGAGTAAATATTTAAAAAAATGTTTTTAGCGTCATTCTCATCTTATTAGAAGGTAAGTGGTTCCTTATATACTATTTATTAGCTATTTGTATTTATATTATCCGTGTGGTAACGGTATAAAAATACAATTCACCACCCCCTACCTTACCCGTGGGTGATCGTAAGAGACAACTAAGGGATATAAAACGCATATATAACATCTATGCAAGAGAAGGTGTGTGCGTGCGTGCGTGCGTGTGTGTGTGTTTTTTTTTTGTTTGTGTATGTATGTACGTGCGTGCGTGCGAGCGTGTGTGTGTGTTTGAGAGAGAGAGAGAATTATTAAATTACACCCAGCCACAGAACAACACTTAGTGGATCGTACAAAATATTGTTCCGCCTGGCAAACGAACTCACGGCACTGGTACGGAAGGTCGTTAGCTTAACCACTACGCCATTTGCGCAGTCAGAGTATATACTTTCAAATGAATTTGTTAAAAAAGACGTATAACTTAATTATTATTACAACTGCTCATATCAGTTTCATTTATTTATATCTTAAAACCCAAGGAGCAGATGATGATTAAGATCTGAAAATAATTTTCATTTAATCAATTTTAACATAATATTAGCAGTAAATGTCCTTAGGAGCTCCTATTTCGAAAGGGTATTCCTCAGGCGGTATTCCGTCGGACCGACCACTGACGTCAAGTCACTCTGCCCCGGTGGTCGGCCCAACGACGAAGGCAACGTGTCACAGGTGGGTTACGGGTGTGCGTGCTTACGCCCCTCTGTCGCCCCGGACGGAGTGGTGCGAGGAGTGCGCCGACCGTAACCCACCCCCAGAAAATAAAAGGACCTCCTATTTCATTTCATTAAAAAACTTTTTATAAATATGTTCTTTACAGTTACAAAGCTAACGAATATGAAACACTATAGTTCGTGTCATATAAGGGTAGGCAGACTTCACTCCAACTATTTTAATCTAAGTTTGTAACCTTTCGATCTTTGTAAAATTTGCTACAAGTATAACACATAGCTACTTGTTTAACATTTCTTAATAAATAAATACAATGTATGTTATCAATGAAAATTATACTCTATTCGTTGATGTACGAGGTGTATTTTCAATTGTAAAGATTTACGGTTTTAACGCTTCGAGATGTATCTCTGGGTAAAGAAACTTTGTAGTATTTTGTTATTGAATTTTGTTAGTGAGATATAAAGTTAATCCCCTTATGTATCAAGCCTTTCACAATCACGTAACCGATGGGAACATTACGATTCCAAACTGTATTGTATATCGAAACTGGAACAACAAATATAGATTTAAATCTTTTGAAAATTATTTCCAATTTCTTATGTTTACGCGAATATTTGAAATATTTTTTACAGATTCTATCGCGTTTATATTTGATTTTTGATTGTCGTCGTGATCATGAACGTGAAGAGATCGAAGCGTCGGGAAATTAAAAATCAAATACAAACGCGATAGAATCCGTAAAAATAATTTTGTTTCAAATTATTTCCGATTCTTAAGCTAGTAACGCTGTATGGTATAAATACTACCAATCCTTACTGTGCTCGTGGATGTCGTAAAATACGATTAACATCTTTACATAAAGCTGGGCTAACTGTACCTGATGCCGTTTGGTCTATAATTATATTACCAAGAAGTGTTGACGTCAGGCAAGTAACCGGTCATAAAACTATAGCCAATAATGTTTGCAATATATACAAGTACATATTCCGTCGACTACAAGTAATTGGGTTAAGAGTAGAAGAATGGTATTACGTATATTAACTGTATGTTGACAGAGTAACAATCCACTATCGTGTCCATCTTCATCATTCTTCTACTCTTATCTCGATCACTTGGGGTCGATATAATATGTACTCTTCTTTCATAGTACATATTGTAAAATTTATTGGCAATAGTTTTATAACCGGCCGCCTTCCAGACGTCAACCTTCTTTGGGAATGTAATTGTTGACCAAACAGCATCAGATGGAGTTGGCCCAGGTAGTTATAAGCCCACTATCTTGTCCATGGGTGTCATACAATATAATATGCATATAACTTCTTTACAAGAGAAGGAAAACTCTATACAAACCCTATGCCAACGGATCTCTCTAGCGTGGCATAATAGCACCATTTTCCTCCGTTTGTGGAGGATCTAGTCCAGTAGTGGGACGTATATGAGCTGAGATTATAGTGATTATATTCTTCATTCATCACCCCACATATGAGTGTTGATTGGACTTGAAATGTATTTTACCACGCCCTTATCAGGTCGTGACAATATATCTGAACATAAATTTGAGTCATTGTCATGAGATGACTGACCCTGTATAAATGATATTAAATTTGACCTGATGTCAAGTTCCTGTAAAATCTTTGATAGGAAAACGAAGAGATGTGTGGCGGAAATCTATTATTTGAATAGCTTTTAAATCGTACTAATATTATAAATATGAAAGTTTGTGAAGAAGTTTAAATGTTTGTAAACCGTTGAATAGATTTAGATGAAAATTGGTACATAGATAGATAATTTCCTGAATAAACACATAGTATACTTTTTTTTTCAGTAATGTGTTCCCTTGGGATAATAGTTTAACTTTGAAAAACTTACTTATACGAAGCTGCAGGCAAAAGCTATTTTAATAAACATACCGCACGGTATATCAAGAAAATAAGGGCTACAGTATAGAATAAAAATGGAATAGGATATTAGGAAACTTCTTAAGAAACAAGGAAAATTCAAAAGGGTTTCGTAGGAGAACCTATTTGATACACAGGCTCCAGAAGTTCAACTTGCATGTAAGCGCGAAACTTCGAATATTAATTCGATACGAATTCTTCAGGACGATTAGGCTTTCCATAGCCCTGTACGGCGCACCCGTGTGGGTGGAGTCCCTGACCGCTCATCTCAGGGCTCTCTTGTGACGACCACAGAGGGCCATCGCGGTCATATCATACGCGGATACCGCACGGTGGCGACGGAGGCAGCGTGCCTGTTGGCCGGCACTCTCCTGTGGAACTTGGAAGCGAAGATGCTCGCCGGACTGTACCAGCGGGTGCCGGCAACGCTGGCAGGGGGCGACAATATCTCGCCCGGCGAGTTGTTCGCCTGGCAGGGCAACGCCCGCCGAGATATCATCGCCCGTTGTACAGTCCGGCTGGAGAGGTTTTGGTTCGGCGTTTGGACCGTGGAGGCCTTCCAGCCGGTGCTAATGGAGTGGTTGGATCGGCAACACAGGGTCCTCTCCTTCTGACTGTGGGTGGGATTGTATTGGTAGGCAGCGGTCTAACTGTACCTTTGGTATTGCAAAGGTCGATGGGCGGCAGTGACACTTACCATCAGGTGTGCTGCTTGCTCGTTTGTCACCATAAACAATAAAAAAGAAGGTGGGTTGATAGCATAAGGTAGCGGAAATATACGGATGCGGCAGACAGAGAAACAAAAATTTATGGTGCTGATTCAAAGAGGCACATGTTCAGCAGAGAGCTGCAGAAGACTGATTGATTAAATTTTTCCCACTCGACAACTACTGCGAGGAATCTATCGTTCACGAGGAGAAATACCTATTCTCCTATCATCATCATTATTCTCTTCCTCTTATCCCAATTACTTGGGCACGACGCAATATGTACTTATACATATTACAATAGTTATTAGCAACAATTTTGCAACCGGAGGCTTTCCTGATACCAACTTTCCTTGAGAAAGTAATTATTGACCAAATGGCATCAGGTTGATATCAAATTGTTAGTCGCCTTTTATGACATCCACTTTGTAGTATTCGTAGCCGCTACCACAGAGTAAGAATACCAAATCTTTTAATTTCCTTGAATTACATAAGAAAAGATTATATCTCTTATAAATCCCAAGTTTTTGTTATGGTTTCCAAGAAAACAACCAGAGCGGTCAAAGCGATGCGCCAACTTGAATATGAAAATTCTCTGCTCACAATAGATTCCTTTCAAATGTTGAAGAAATAAGTATCAATTTAGATTCATCTGTTAAACATGTATGCAGGGTAACTGAATTTAGATGGCGTACGGAACAGTTCATACATGCTTTGAAATGGGTCAGCTTAGCGTACGCATCGCGAAATTCTTTTTGTTATCAAATATACAGGGAAACTGTTAACGTTCTCTTATGTTGTTTTAATAAAATAAAGGCTTTTGTAATTGTTTTTTTTTTTAATTTATGGGAATACTAGATAAATAAAATGATATTATGATTTGATGGCTACTCTAGTAGTTAAGTCATGATCGAGTGCGGCATGTGGTCCAGCTGAAATTTTATAAAATCCATTCTGTGCGGTTGTATTATTTCAGAGATTTCGTTATGAGTCAGTAAGTGATTGGTATGTCGCTTATCTTATCTTCTTAATATATATAAATTAGGCGTCACGTTGTTTGTCAGCGATGGACTCCTAAACTACTTAACTGATATTAATCAAATTTGCTCAGCATGTGTAGTTTGATCCAACTTAAAAGATAGGATAGCTTCCATCTCAATTTATAGTCGCAATATTATTTTATTGCAAATTATTTGTCTATTATTTGACAGTCACAATTATCTGTTATCTCCAAACGATTCTAACAGATGGCGGTATCTGTTGACTGCATTGAGTAAGTACTTAATAGATGGCTCTATGTTAAACATAAAAACGTTTCATATAAGCTACAATTTATTAGCATAACCACCACGTGTTACTGAGGCTACCTTAACCACAGCAAAGCGTGGCCAGGTCTACTAGTATACATATAGATTGCGAGGTGTTTCAAGTGCATGGCGGTCGGGCACACCCGGCCAACATGCACTAATTGCTTTGACTGCGGCGGACTCTGTTTCCGCTGCGGTCAGACTGGGCATATGGCGGCATCTTGCGCCGCCCCGCCCCACTGCCCCGCGTGTGCGGCGGGCAATAAGCCTGCCAAGCACCGCATGGGCTCTGGGGCGTGCAGACCTCCGGCTTCGGCTCCAAAGGGGCGGAGCGGCCCTTCGACTCCGGCCGCTCCCGCTCCTAGCGCGGCCCGATCGCCCGCCGCAAGCCAGGAGGTGATAATAGACACAGCCCATTAATGACTGCCCAGTCCACTCACCTCCTGCAGGCCAACACCAACCACTCCGCCAGTGCGCAGGATCTCCTTCTGCAATCCATGGCGGAGTGGTCGATCGGTGCAGCCGTAGTCGCGGAACCGTACGTCGTGCCTGATCGCCCCAATTGGGTGGTCAGCCGGAACGGAACCGCGGCAATCGTCACCTCCACGCAGCGGCACTTCCCGTCCTTATCCCTCCTGGATAGGGGCGAGGAATTTGTCGCGGCGGATTGGGGAGGGGTCACACTGTACAGCGTTTACCTCTCCCCTAACAGGAGAATGGACGATTTCGGGGCCTCCCTCACCACCTTGGAGGCTTCGATACGGCGACTGGCACCGGGCCTCGTCCTGGTCGACTTCAACGCCAAATCCACGGCGTGGGGGTCCCCGATGACGGACGATCGCGGGCGGGCGATCGTGGAGTGGGCGGCGTCACTGGGCCTCTGTGTCCTAAACAGAGGCTCAGTGAACACGTGTGTGCGACAGCAGGGTGGGTCGATAGTGGACTTGTCGTTCGCTAGCCCCGCTGTCGCACCACGAGTGAGGAACTGGCGTGTCCTGGAGGAGGCGGAGACGCTGTCGGATCACCGTTACATCCGGATGGAGGTCTCCCCTCTCCGGGACCCCAGCAGGGGTCACAGGGCGGACCGAGCTCCCGCATTTCCGCGGTGGGCTGTGGGGCGGCTGGATAGGGACCTACTGGCGGAGGCGGCCATCGTGAACACGTGGCTGTCCTCACCACCCCTAGCGGACGGAGTGGACGTTGAGGCTGTCCGCATCCGCAGTGCGTTAACGCAGGTCTGCGATGCGGCCATGGCCAGGGTGCGGCGTCTACCTCCGAGGCAGGGGGTCTACTGGTGGTCCCCAAGACTGGCGGACCTTCGTGCGGCGTGCATTAGTGCCCGAAGGTCCTACACCCGCAGTCGGCGGCGTCGCCGCGATGTTGAGCGGGAGGGCCAGCTGTACGAGGCGTACCGCAGTGCGCGTACCGCCTTTCGGCTGGCCATCCGATCCGCCAAGGACGCGAGTTGGCAGGAGATGCTGGACGGTCTTGACCGTGACCCCTGGGGTCGCCCGTATCGCGCGTCGCTGAATAAGCTTCGCGCGCAGGGCCCCCCCTCACCGAGACCCTCCAGCCCGACCTCCTTCGTAGAGTGGTCGAGGAGCTGTTCCCGCGGCAGTCGGAGCACACGCCCCCGGTCATGGCTTCGCCAGATCACGACCGGGAGGCCGTCGAGAGTGTTCCGCCCGTGACGGAGTCGGAAGTGGGGGCAGCCGTGGCGAAGATTCGTTCCGCCACCACGGCCCCCGGCCCGGACGGAATCCCAGTCCGGGTGTTGACGTTGCTCCTCGAGCATCTCGAACCTCGCCTCAGGCGACTGTTCAACGCCTGTCTGACGTCTGGACAGTTCCCTGAGTGCTGGAAGGAAGGGAGGTTGGTTCTCCTGCCAAAGCCGGGACGGCCCCCGGATTCGCCGTCGGCCTACAGGCCCATTGTGCTTCTGGACGATGTGGGTAAGCTGCTGGAGCGTGTCCTCGCTGCCCGCATCATCCAGCACCTGGAAGAGGTGGGGCCCGATCTGTCGGACGCTCAATTTGGGTTTCGAAGGGGGCGTTCGACCATCGGGGCCCTGCTACGCCTGAGGCAGACGGCCGCGGAGGCTGTCGCCGGCAAAGGAGTGCTGTTGGCGGTGTCGTTGGACATCGCCAACGCCTTCAATAGTCTGCCATTCAGCTGCATCAGGGAGGCGCTCCGGTTCCACGGAGTGCCCCTATACCTCAGGCGGCAGGTGGCAGACTATTTGGAGGGGCGCAGTGTTCTCTACGCGAGCCCCGCAGGGGACATTCTGCGGACGCCCATGTCGTGCGGTGGAACACCGCACGACATGGGCGTCGGGCTCGGCAGGCTGGGCATGGGCATGGGCTCGGCAGGGGTCGGTTCTGGGGCCGACTCTGTGGGACATCGGTTACGACTGGGCGTTGAGAGGGAGTCTCCCCCCCAGGCTGAGCGTTATTTGCTATGCTGACGACACGCTCGTCACAGCCCGGGGCAGGACATTCGAAGAGGCGGCGAGCCTGGCCACTCTCGGCACCGAGGAGATGGTCAGGCGAATCGAGGCGCTGGGGCTCAGGGTGGCCCTAAACAAGACGCAGGCCCTTTTATTCCATGGGCCCCGTGTGAGGCTGCCCATCGGCGCCTCGTTAGTCGTCAACTCCATCCACATCAGTATCCAGGCCCATATGAGGTACTTGGGTCTGGTACTCGACGGGCGATGGTGGTTCCGGGAGCATTTTCGTCAAATTGCTCCCCGGCTGGTCGGCGCGGCGTCCGCCCTTTCTCGGCTCATGCCGAACGTGGGCGGACCCAGTTTTCAGGGCCGACGGCTGTATGCGGGGGTGATCCGCTCAATGGCCATGTACGGCGCACCCGTGTGGGCGAGGGCTCTGAACGCCCAACTCAGGGCGGTTCTGTGGAGGCCACAGAGAGTCATGGCGGTCAGAGCCATTCGCGGGTACCGCACGGTGTCCACAGAGGCGGCGTGCCTATTGGCCGGGACACCCCCGTGGGACCTAGAGGCGGAGATGCTCTCCGACCTCTACCGGCGGGTTACCTCAATGCGCGAAGAGGGTGGCTCCCCATCGTTCAACGAGATAGCCACCTGGCGCGAGGACGCCCGCCGAGAAGTCATCGCCCGTTGGGCTACGCGGCTGGAGAGGCCTAGATACGGTGTTATTACCGTTGAGGCCCTCCGGCCCGTACTGATGGAGTGGATGGAGCGGCAGCACGGAGTCCTCTCTTTCCGGTTGGTGCAGGTCTTGTCGGGGCATGGTTGCTTCGGCAAGTACCTGCACACGGTCGTGCGGAGGGAGTGGACTCCGTCCTGCCACCATTGCAGTAGCGACGAGGACACGGCGCAACATACGCTCGAGGTATGTTCGGGCTGGGACGGGCAGCGCCGTGACCTCGTCGCTGTCATCGGTGCCGACCTGACGCTGCCCGCTGTTGCGCGAGCGATGGTCGACAGCGTCAGGAATTGGGACGCGATCGCCGCCTTCTGCGAGGCTGTCATCTCGCAGAAGGAGGCGGCGGAACGGGCCCGGGAGGATTCCCGTGACCCGGGTCGCCGCCCGCGGCCGGGACGGCGCAGGCGCGAGTACCTGCGCCTGATGCCGCCCTAACCGAGGCTTCGGGTGATCGGACCGGGGAATTGTCCGGTTACCCGACGTGAGGCCACCGCGTGAGGACGACGCCTCGACGGCGAAAGCTGTAGGGGCGTCGACAGGAGAGGAGCCCAAGAGGGCATACCGCCGAGCGGGCCACCGAAGACAAAGATCGGGTACCGGTGGCCCGCTCGTACTTGCAGGGTGGGTCAATGGGGTTGCGCGCCGCCTCTTCCGTCACCCCGGACCGATTTGGCGGGGTGCGACGTCCATAACCCACCGCAAAAAAAAAAAAAAAAAGTATACATATAGATTTTAATTTTACGACGTTTCGAACACTTTAAAGCCTTCTTTGTCACAGGGGGACCTAACCTAGCCTAATCTATGTTACTCCCTGATAATGTGTGGTTTCTATTAATTAAAGTATTTTTATAATAGGTTTAGTAGTTTAGGCGTGAAATCATAAAAAACAATCTCACATCCATATTTAACTAATACTAGTTAGAATATATGCTTATGAAAATTCTTGAAATTTAGCATTTAATATGCTTGATTATATATAAAAACCCGATTACGAGCGAAATATGATTATCACAAGTGGGATTCGAACCCACACCTATTGGAAATCTGTCCCATCAATCATTTTTCGCTCGTAATCAGGTTTTTATTAATATAATGACTTCTAATGTTTACGCGAGTATTACTTTTATTTTATTTTTTTTATTAATAATCAAGAATATTAAATGCTAAATTTCAGTAATTTGAGTAACAGGGTTGTGTCATCGTTTATACAATTCTAACTGCAAAGTTTGAGCATTGAGCCTGTACAATGTGTAAACAATGTCGGGTAGATGGCACACGTCTCCTTAAAGACGAAAATATAATACGATACGAGAATTGAATGTCCTACAATAGTTTACGATGGTGTAAGTGGCAGCACGATTGGGACGGATTTCTAATAGGTGTGGGTTCGAATCCCACTTATGACAATCATTTTTCGCTCTTAATCGGATTTTTATATATGCTTAAGAATTTGAGAATATTAATTTTACTTATTTCGTAACTTTTGTTAAAATTTACCGATTAGTAAAATCAGTCGATTTTGAACTAGACTGAAAGAGGGTCGCTGTATTTTCATAATTGGTTTCAGTAGCCCGCTCAATAGCGGAATCAACATAGATTATGGACTCCGACGTCACCTTTCCGCTTTCCCAAAACAACTGCGCGATATGAAAGCCATAGACGTCCAATGAAAAATGTTTAAATAAAGGGACAATAATAAAAAAAGGAAATCAATATTAAAAATTAACCTTCGGCGTAATTCCTTACTTCTTTATTTCCCATGAGAATTACAAAAACTGGCTAAAAGTTCACCGGAATGAGCGGCAGGACAATTTTTAGACATTGCCTCATATACAATCACCAAGTCACCTGCCAAACGCTTGTCCCATCTTCACTTCCCGATTCTATTGAACAATGTATTTCAATAGGCTATGTTTAATACTATTGCTATGGAGTATGTAGTATTAGTTAAGATACCCAACCTACAGTAACAAGTGTCACAGGTTTCGAACCTGTGGCACTTGTTACTTGCTTACTTGTGCTCCATATAGAAAAATACTATGCGCTATCAACAATTTGATATTTTGGGTATAATTTGCGAGTTAATTATGTGTTCCTATTATATTTCCCCTCCAAGCAAGAATTATTTAAGTGCTGATGATTTGTCTAAAAAAATGTGTGGAGAAAATAAATATTTTAGCCCCATACGTTGCCGCCACTTCTTACTTCGCTGATGGTTCAGGAGATAGACAGGGAAAGTTGACGCGTAGTAGCCCTTTCCTGAGCAATGTACACTTTATTGCGATCGCCATCGCGTAGTGATTGTGGTGAGAGTGCCAAGAATGAATGAATGCATTTTTGGAGTTTACTCCTTAAGAATCGATTTTCATATAAGGCGCCCGGTATGAGAAAAACAACAACAACCTATTCTGCGCACCTTTCACTTTCTGACGTGAGATAATACTTCACTGAACAGTTTTAGAAAATATAAATAAAAATATATATATTATTTTTAGTCAAATGAGCTTTTTTGCGCCTGTTTTGATAATTGTACTTAAGGAGTAAACTCCAGTCGTGCGTCAGAGCTGACACACACACTTTTTTGTTTTTTTTTTCTTTTTGTGTCTTTTAGCTGTTAGCCGCAGATGGCTGTCACAACTTAACCCAGACTATGGGTGAGTGCTGAGGGCTCGCAACCCAGAGTACGAATGAATACGTCATATGACATTCTAGGACGAGTACTATATCCAGCAGTGGACAGTAAAACGCTAAAACTGATAAATATTAAACTTGATCTTCGTTAAATTTAAACGAGTTATTATTCCATATTTTACTAGCTGTATTTTAATATAAAACCAGCTAATGGCAGCGGACGGCATATAAATATTTTTTATGTTTCCTGTTCGAGCTGCGACAAGTATAAGGTTTTGTCTTAGCAGTAGAATTAACAGCGTGTATGGCCGGCTTTGTACAACATGCGCCGTTGCGCGCCGGTTAATACACATAATAAAAAAAATAAAGTAATACACATAATAAAAAAAAAGTAAAGACGATAACGTAAAGAAGATATAAATGAATATTTCGTATTACAGAGAAACACTTTAATTATTACACAAACACTTAAATAGCATAGATTTATATAAAACTAGCAGACTCGGCCACGCGTTGCTGTGGCTAAGTTAGCCTCAGTAACACGTGCTGGTTATGCTAATAAATTGTAGCTTATATGAAATGTTTGTACGTTAAACATAGCGCCATCTATTAAATACTTACTCAATCCAGTCAAAAGATACCGCGATCTGTTAGAATCGTTTGGAGATATCATATAATTGTGACTGCCAAATAATAGACAAATAATTTGTAATAAAATAATATTGCAATTATAAATTGAGATGGAAGCTATCCTATCTTTTAAGTTGGATCAAACCACACATGCTGTGCAAATTTGATTAAAATCGGTTAAGTACTTTAGGAGTCCATCGCGGACAAACAACGTGACGCGTAATTTATATATATTAAGATAAGATTATATAATTGTTCAAAGTGTGCGGTGAATACGCGTAAGCTGGTGAGTTAGTAATCTAGCTGTTTTAAGTATGAAGGCATTATTAAATATAATCTTGATTAGCAGCATAGCAAAGAGGAGGAATTAAAAGAATCCATCATCCTGTTGACGGTCACTGTTTCACAAAATACTACACGAGAAGGCTACTCAGAAAGGTCCTGTGCCATCTGGTAACAAAGGTTCCTTACGACTTTTACGATGGTTAGTCCATCTAGACTTTCCGGGCTGGCCACGGAAGTCAAGGAAGCAGCACCAGTGGCCGGCCCAATGGCGATGGTGAGGGAATAGGGTTATTAAGGGGCCACGCGCCGCTACTCCGTCGTCCCGGATAGAACGGACGGCGTTTGTCTAGATAATAGTCGCAAAAAAAGGAACTAGACCTTGTATTATGGGACTTACCGAAGACAATTTACTGATATTAGTTACAACCAGTCTCCGAATAAGACTTTGTGGTACAAACTATTGCCCTGCATGGAATCGAGCCGCCATTACTTAGCACAATAAATCATTATCTTAACCACTATACCATCTCATATCAGCTCAATGGGAATAAAAATGACCCACTATAACATGCTGAACGTATTGGTACAGGGTTTATTTTGAGTTTTCCTTCTCTTACATCGATGTTATATGCATACATCTCTTAGTCGTATTTTACGACAGCCACGGGCAAGACAGGGATCCTAAGGCCTTATTGATGAATGTATGTTTATGAAACTTCTGCTTATCCATTCAAAATATATGTAAGGAGACGCACTTTCAATAAAATAGTGTTAGGTACTGATAACTATTAGGACCCACAGAATCAACGCCTCTGAATTTATCAACATTAGGTTTATAATGAATTATAGTTGTTCATTCGAAATCTCTGGAAATATCTACCAAGTAGCACTTTCTGACTCGGGCTGAGTAAACGTTGAGAGTGCAGCTAAGATTAGCTTCGTAGACGGAATGCTCCAATATTGACAGCGCTTCAATTCGTTTCCATATTGATTCAGCTGAAGCCTGCTTTAGAGAGCGGACCTCTACTAAGGCTTTTAAGACTTGAACATTTTGTATTTTTAAAGTAAATCCAGGTGTAGGTATACAAAATCACTCAAGGTCAAATGAAGAATATAACAATATTGTATTCTATTTAGAAGTGAAACGTGTTGGTACACCCACTAATTTCTATATGCCAATCATCCATATATTTTTTTTTATATATAACAACAGTTTGATTACGTTTTCACTAGTGTAATGTATGCTTTCCCTACTCTTGAACCTCCCATAAGCGGACGTTAATAGAATAGAAGGGTAAATGGATGCCAATTAGAAAATTTATTACAATTATTCATTTTGGACTACGCAGTAAACAAAAATTAAAATAAACATTGACTATAAATAGGATCTCACAACAAAAAAAAACACAACAAGATATTGAAATCAAATTTCGAACGAATATGAAAATGTCATATTTTTATTCGACATCGCCTAGAAGGCGGGAGAACTGGATATTTGGGCGAGCACACGTTTATGCCAACGAATGACATTCAATAACGCTTCCATCCACCGCGCTGGCGAATAATTCATGAATGTATTTGTATTATGCATACGGTGGCCCATACAGCGATGCTTCGCTCCCGAATCCTTCACTTTATAGCCAGAGTTCGTAGTGCACTGTCAAGAACATCGTACTTTATGACATCATCATACAAACTCATACAAACACATTAACTTTTTTTTTCAAACTACGTATCTTGAGGAGAAGCTTTTTTAGCATCTTAGCACTATACAGTGTGAAATAATCGGCAACATCGCTGCATAATCTTTTTATATTATTTCTGAAAGGAGTTTTTGTTGTTTATTTGAAAATTATTAATTTTAATGGGACGACTAAGGGATATGAAACGCATATAACATCTATGTGAGAGAAGGAAAGTTCGAAACAAAACCCTATACCAGGGCTCGGCCACCCTTTGAGTCGAAAGAGCCAGAAATTAGAATTTATAAAAGTTTAAAGTTTTTAAAGAGGCACTTTTTTTTTGGCAACAATAATTTGTGCCTAATGCTCGTTAATCAATTCAGAACCATTTTTAAATGTTTTCTGTATAAAATATTTTTTTGCGTATAAAACTAAAGAGCCGCAACTTCACATCCAAAGAGCCGCGTGTGGCTCACAAGCCGCAGGTTGCCGACCCCTGCCCTATACCAACACATCTGACCAGCGTGGTATAGTAGATCAATTACCCTTCCATTGTGGAGGAAGGCCGAGCCCAACAGTGGGACATATATGGGCTGAGATGATGATTAATTATAATAAAATTTATTCCGTAACAGTGCATCAACATTATAGTTCGACTAATCGACCCGTACAGTATGATATCGCGATGTGCACCAAATCATTTAGCACGGCATTCCGTTCTATAAAATTGTTGGAGAACTCACATTTTGAATAAGAATCGTAAAATTCTATATCCAACGAAAAATTAAAGCATCCATTTTTAAATGTCCTTAAATCTTAAAGAAGAGAAGTGGTATATTTTTATTTAATAATAAAAGTGATACATTTTTAGACTTAGGTCTTGATTTTTCGTCATTAGATGCAACGATAAACTTTAAAATAAGGGGTAATCATAGAAATTGATAAAGGAAGATCTTGCGGACCGACAGAAAACAAGGATTTTTTTTTGGACAGAAAACAAGTTGGCATACAAATAATGTTTAAATTTAAGTCATATATGTGATGTAGTGTAACCAGACCAGCCAGTAAAAAAATATTACTTCTCATTATACTACGCTCAGTAAGACTTTCATAATACTACATTTATTTTTCTAACTATTTAATAGTGCATTTTCTTTTTACTATTTAAGAATGTATATGATTGCATGTTTTTTAAAAACAACGCCCTGCGCTAAGGAAGCAATCCTTCTATTGCGGTGGACTTTACAAACATAGAATTATAAGATACAAATTACACTCTGATTCAGAAAAATTATGCGTGCGTACAAAGTAACTTTAAGTAACTTTGGCAAACTAATTTTTAAATTTCGTTTATATACAGCAACCCCTCTCTCTTCTCTCTCTCTCTCTCTCTCTCTGCGCGCAAAAAAGTTTCCCTGCAATAAAAAAAGATGGCGCTAACGGAAAAATGTGACGGTATTTTTTTTCCAATGCCGTTAAAGAAGTTTCACTTCAAAAATATTGTAGGTCTCACACCACCGAAGACACTGACCGAGTTCCGGTGGCTCACGCGCTCGGCGTACATGCAGGGCGAGGTACATGTGGGGCAGGTCTATGGGGTCGCGCGCCGCTTCCTCTGTCGCCCCGGACAGATTTCACAACGTCTCACAAAATCCTAATTGGCGTTGAAATCGAACCCACGGCACTGGCACAGTAGGTCCGTATATTAACCACTACACCATTTTTAATAAAAAGACCCTGCACTGAGGAAATAATCCTTGTATTGGGAAGGAATTTACAAATATGCAATTAACATAAATTACACTCAGACTTAGAACAACAGTTTGTGGCCATTGCACAAAGTATTATCCTACATAGGAATCGAACTCACGGCACTGGCACGTAGGGTCAGTATCTTAACTACTACGCCATCTGTGCAGTCATCTAATTAATAATTCACACAGTAATGCAAAAAAAATATATATCTATGGCACGCTTTCACTAACCTTACAAAAACTGCAATCTTACAGACTTTAACATTTAAACTATAACTGACTTCATAAACATCACACGTATGAACTTCAAGTTAGCATTATAAATATATATAAGCCGAATCCCCCAGTGCCGTCTCCCACCTCGGCTGATTAAGATATGCAAATGATGTCGGCGCGGCACAAGCGGGCAGACAAAACAAGCCCATTCCGCACACGTCTTGTATCTGTACAATTGGATCGTGTATGCGCGGCTTAATACCCCTCAATGCACAGGTTAATACAACGGATCACAGATAAGGCTGTTTAATTAACTCCATTGTTGTTCTATAGAGAAAGAAGACTATGGAACGGGCTTAGAATTGATTATGGCTGTATTATCTGCCCATCATCATCATCATCTTGCTCTTATCCCAATTACTTGGGGTCGACGCAATATGTCATCTTCCTCCATACAGTCCTATCAGACGTCATCTCTGCAGTCACTCCCTGTCTATCCATGTCATACCTCACGCAGTCCATCCATCTTTTCTTTGGTCTTCCTTTACCCCTAAAGCCTTCAACATTCATATTTAAAACTTTCCTCACAACATTTCTTTCATCCCGTCTCATCACATGTCCATACCATGTTAACCTTTCACTCCTTAACTTTTCCGTCACTGGCGCAACTTTCAAACTTCCTCTTATATATATATATATATATATATATATATATATATATATATATATATATATATATATATATATATATATATATATATATATATATATATATATGCTGTATTATCTGCCCAATTGAATAAAAAATCAGTTTTGACGGGCATGTAAAAGCGTTCTGTAATAGTCTTGTGTTATATTTAATATTTTTGTGTTTAACGTATTATATGACATAATTTTGATGCGTAGGAAGTGCTTGGGTGCGTTAGTATGATATAACACTGCTTTACGTATGTTTGCCACCAAATTGTCCAGAAGATACCTTTAACAGTGTAGCAATGGCAGTGTTGAAGACGACGATTAGACTGACTGGTATAAATTACCTGCTTGAAATGAAGTGCATGGCCACACTGATATGGTAATAATTTTTCGCTCCCAAATAAGTTATTATACATAACAGAGTTTATTGTCACAGGAGGACTATAGTAAGAAAGGACTAGATTAGAATCCGTAATACATGAAGCGGTGCTCCCAGAGGTTCATTGACTCTGCCATGACACACCCCAATCAATTAGTGGTTGGGGGCGGCTAACTACGTCCCATCAAAAATATCCGCGATCCGACGTCCTCGACATGTACTGACCGACTTTGACGATTCAATAACGATCGCTCAAGAAAGAGCATACACGGCCCGCGCGGCCATAACACATAAATATCCGCGATTCCGCCTCCGCCGTCGGGGAAGGAAGACGCGACGCGAAATAGTCAATAATTCAAACGTGGACACGCTCACTTTGCTACCAGCGACGCCCCGAGCCGAGGTCGGTTCTCCACAGGGAGAGCCCTCGGGCGTTGTCGCTTAAAATTTTTAGCGAGTTGAGAGCCCTCAGCGCTCACCCATAGTCCGGGTTAAGCTGTGACAACCATCTGCAGCTAACAGCTACAAGACAGACACAAAAAAAAAAAATTTAGAATCCGTTAAAATAGTTTTATTTCAAATAATGTAAATAAAAATGTAATAAAATAATAATAATGTAAATAAAATAATAATAAATGTAAATAACATAAATAAAATTGTTCAAATTCATCTAGTGGTAATTAAATTAAGTTTAAAGAAGAAACTATCCAATTTTAAACTACTAATACACATCTAATCTTTATTAATAACATAAGCAATAAAATCCTTATAAACTATTTATTTGCCTTCAATTATGTCATACTCGTAGATTCTATAATCACTATGGTTATAGTCTAGAATCTCATTCTTGGCTCATATAAACCACACTATTGTGACTCTTCACTCAATAGAAAGGAAATTGGCATAATACGTCCTAGTCAAATGGCCATAGAGTTTACGTCAACTATTTTTTCTGGCATCGATGTTTTCTGAATATACCTTTTTATTTATTTATTCATTCACTCAACAGCAGTCATTTACTTCACTCAGCAGCAACAGAAATGTTGTTTATGTATATATTATTTTGTCTAAAACTTTCACCAAATCTTACTAATTTACATTATATTGAATACTTAAACCCGATAAAGGCTCTTTGTTTTAACGATTGAGCGAAGCCAAAGTCTAGTTATTACTAAATGAACTTAGCAGGTTAACGTTAATGATTGTATTCTATAGAGTTATCTAGAAGGATCTCCGATACAATGGTTGTTTAGAAACGGGTAAACATTGCCGTATCGCAGCGTTTGTTAAAAGATAATGCGCGCTTAGACTCCCAATAACATTAGCATATCTTAATGCGAGCCCCGCGAGGCAAGTCTGGCCGAACAACTAACTGTTCCATTAACAAAGGTACAGATACAAACAATAACTCTATAAACATGAATAGTTAATAAACACAACAAAAAGTATGAAACTACATAATTATAAATTAATTTTTCTATTTCTCAATTGTTAAGGTCTGGCCTTCTCCACGCTGATTATATTTATTGGCATACGAGTTTTCTTTTTCTTCATCGATTGCAATTCTTGTCCGATGACAGATGAAGTCAGCCCAGTTCTATGTGAAGCTTTTCATCATTATTAAATAAGCTCTTATACTTCCCACTGTTGAGTGCCAGTCTCCTTCATAACAGGAGAGAAAATGACCTACTGTCCACTCTGGTCAGACAGATTGGTACCTATAAAGTTTTATATCGAGTTTTCCTTCTCTTACATAAAGTTTATATGCATATTATATCCCTTAGTCGTCTTTTACGATAACCATGGGTAAGAAATGTTGAATTGTATTGCAAGCCTCATAAGCGAAGCGTTGAGGTCTTGCTCTACTCTCGATATATGAAATTCAAGCACTTTTCAAACCTAAAAATGATTGTATTTTTCTCACATTGCACTTATAGGATAATATTATTATACACATGTCAAGAAAAAACATTCGTCTAAACGTATTTGATATTTTTAAAAAGCAATAATTTTGTTTAAAGTAAGAAAAAAGTTGTTTAAAAAAAATATTCGAGGACGTCCGGATATCCGTAAGTATCTGGCATTATCACGACCGTAAAAATGAATGTATCGAAGTTTTTCTTTTATTAAAAGCTCCATAATCGCAACGGACTGTTTTCTTTCGAAAATGGCTTGGTAATTCTTTGTCGTTTACTTGCAATTAATAAAAAACTAAACTGCTTAGTCATTAGTGTATGTATACTTTATGAAAATTAGGTTGGTTTATATTTTTTGTTCGTCCATTCGGACTGGCAAAGGAAATAAATCCCATTCAGTCTATACAGCTATGTTTAGCTCTACGTCGAGAATGGCACGAAATTTCAAAAGTAGTTTCTTTTCTTTCATTACGAGTATGTACAAGCTTTTATTTAGTTTCACCTGTCCCGTTGTCTGTAATCAAATCTTGCAAGTTAAATTTGATCCCTTTCCTGGTTTCCGATTGAGCTGAAAGGAAGCTGGCCATAGGAACTCCGTAATTAAACGACGCAACCCCATCGAAATTGGACTTATTTGATTCGTCTTGATGAGTACTTTGAAACTATATGGAAAATAGGGTCTGATCATGGATCTGGAAACTGTCCATAGGAACTCCGTAATTAAGCGACGTAACCCCATCGAATTTGGGTTCGTTTGATTCGTCTTGACGAGTACTTTGATACTATATGGAAACTAGGGTCTGATCATGGACCTAGAAGCTGTCCATAAGAACTCCGTAACTAAGCGACGCAACCCCATCGAGTTTGGGCTCGTTTGATTCGTCTTGACGAGTACTTTGAGACTATATGGTAACCAGGATCTGACGATGGACCTGGAATCTGGCCATAAGAATTCCGTAATTAAACGACGCAACCCCATCTAAATTGGGCTTATTTGATTCGTCTTGACGAGTACTTTGAAACTGTATAGAAACCAGGGTCTGATCATGGACCTGGAAGCTGTCCATAAGAACTCCGTAATTAAACAACGAAACCCCATCGAGTTTGGGCTCGCTTGATTCGTCTTGAGGAGTACTTTGATACTATATGGTAAATAGGTTCTGATGATGGACCTGGAAGCTGGCTATAGGAACTCCGTAATTAAAAGACGCAACCCTACTGAATTTGGGCTCGTTTGATTCGTCTTGACGAGTATCTTGGTTGGCGTGAATATGCAACTCCAAAAAATCGGGGAAAAAGTCCGTTCCGCTTCTTATGAATGTGGATTATGTCTGAATGATTAGATGGATGACCCAATGCCAAAGTAAACACGTGCCGAGGGCTGAATGGTATGACGGTGTATAAACATTTCATATCGCTTACGTTGCGCCTCAGAGTACCAGGGCGAACCCTGTTATACTGAAGCCCTTCTCCCTCCACAACAGACCTCTGGGGTGATGAACCGTTATTGTCCTATATTTGTGGGAATAACCCGAATAATAAAAATACTAAATAAATAGTTAAAAAAAAAATTAAAGAAAAAAAATTTTTTTAAAAACAAGCTTTTATTGCTAATAAAATAAACTAAAAAGTTAAAAATAAATTAACTCTAATCAGACATATAACACTTGTAACGTTATACGTTATAAGTTCATTGTAACCTTTAACGATAATTAAACTTCTTCGTCTACAACAAAATAATGCCATATCGTACATAATTATATATTTTTAACACCATAATTATTAAATTAAATCACCCGTTTTTATCACAGTCCCAATTTTATAAATAGCAGTGTTGCATGTGTGTGTGAGTTTTTTTTTAAATTTGCCCTTATGGACAGGCCACCGACGGCCAGGCTATAGTCAGTCGACCATACTGCCTTATCTTACGAATTAATTTTCTTCATATATTCTTTATCACTTCTTCATATTATGTAGCCTTAATAGTACTTTGTCCGTCAGTAAGTCAAGTCGTTACCATTAATTGGCCGCTGATAACCAAATCAATAATTTTATTGGGAATTTCGGCAAAACATGACTACTTTTTTTTTTGACAGACAGACCGACATAGTTTGCACATACGCCGTCCATTCCGTCCGGGGTGACGGAAGGGCGGCGTGTGGCCCCATAACCCACCATATTCCCCCCCTATCGCCATTGGGTCGGCCACTGGTATCGCATCCTTGACCTCCGTGACCAATTTATTTTATTACTTGCGAGTTTTCGATAATTCAGCTCTGTTTTGAGCGCCATTATCACGGCAGAAATGTTCTTTATCATAAAATGCATGATATAAAATACATCATCATCATCATTCTCCTACTCTTATCCCAATTAGGTACTTGGGGTAGATGCAATATACTATTCTTTCATAGTACATATTGTAAAAGTTATTGGCAATAGTTTTATGACCGGCCGCCTGCCAGACGTCAACCATCCTTGGGAATGTAATTGTTGACCAAACGGCATCAGATGGAGTTGGCCCAGGTCTTTATAAGGACATCTTTTTCAACATCCACGAGCAAAGTAAAGGTTGGTAGTATTCGTAGCCGCTACCACACAGAAATGATAATATAAAAATGCATAATTAAAATGAACATGTTTTATATACGTTAACCATAATTTTGCGAGCATTTATTGTATGTTTTTGAACGCTCCCAAAATACAATAATTTATTCCTCAGTGGCCATGTTGTCTTAAAAATAAAAATGAAACAAACAGGAAGAAATCGTTTCATATTATCAAATTACCGTATTTTCATATTAATGCCTTACGTTTGGGTATTTTACAGTTCCTTTTTATTATCAAAATTTTGTGTTTTTAATCTTAAAGAACCTTATTATTTCATTATGCAAATACTAACATGACTTTACACTTGAAGCAACTATATTTTTTTTAAATCGCGAATGACTGTAAAATGAAATATATTTAAAATCTACACTGTTTTTATATTCTTTAAAAATATGTCTCTTTAGACAGCGAAACTATTACCTAACCCTACCATTAGAAATTTTAGTCTATAGTAAGAAATATAATCCTGTGTACTTTTTTTTTGACAGGCTATGATCTGGACATATGCCGTCCGTTTCGCCCGGAGCGACAGTAGAGCGGCGCGCGGCCCCATAATCTACCGTAAAAGTCGACTATGAACTTTGCCGTGTGATGACGGAGTAACAATAGAATTCACCACCACCTATGTTTTACGTGGGTGTCGTAAAAGACGACTAAGGGATATAATATGAATATAACATTTTTGGAACGAAGTTCCTTATCGCGCGTTGTGAAAGGGGGCTAGACGGAAAAAATTCTTACGAAAAGTTGTCACGACACTTTTTGCTATAGTAAGCTATTGTAAGCTGTGCGGCGTCGCTCGTCGGCTCTCTTATAGAAAGCAAGCCAGATATTTTCATTTCTATTTCGCATTGAACAGTGTGGTGTCGCGACGATTTTTTTTATAGATAGAGTGATTCAAGAGGAAGGTTTATATGTATAATATATGCATAATGTACTAGAGAAACACTGATAATTTTAGAGGTTTCTAATGTGATGTCGTAAATAAACACATTATTTTGCGCTTACATTGCAAACGCTGGCTGAACCCTACGAAATAGATCAAAATAAAGTACTACAGTATTATACAGCTTAAAAAGGCCTACAAAAAAGTCCGCGATGGTATATATCTATCTCTTAAGGATAACATACTATATCCATTTTAATACTTTAAAAAATGTTTTATTATAAAACGGTAATTGAAAAGCTATTTACACAAATACTCAAAGAGTAAAGTTATTAAATTGAAAAAGAGTGGCAACTCGATGATAAAATATGCATGTATGGAAAGTGCTGCCACCCAGAGTTTAAGCGGTGAACTAAAGTTGAAGTAATATATATACTTATCTATATGTGTATGTGTAATTACATAGAATTTTCTTTTACTATGAAAGCTACCCTGAAATATAAAAAAAAACATATCAGCTGATAATTAAACAATAATAATATCAGCCTAACATTGAAACTTGAGATAATTTTCAGAAAAATATCAATAACCGAAAAAAGATCGATGACAATAAGTACCTACGCTAGGAACAAAAAACAACAATTCTCAGTTGTCAAACGTTTGACAGGCAGGACAAAATGGCAGCAGTTAAGTTTGTACAAACAATCTGTAGGCGGCGCGACGGTCAGTAAAAATAAGTAATGTTTTAAGTGTGCCCCCCCAGCAAATACTGTATTAATCCTTATCATTTTAAATACATTAGTTGGCTTGAGCATTTCATGAAGATATTTTTTTTCCTTCAGACCATACAAATTAAATCAAGACCTTAAGAGATATAGCAAAATCAAAATAATGCGCAACGAAATTATTTTCGCCCGTGACCGGGCCGCGTGGCCGACTCGCGTTCGAGCTCGGGGCCGAAAAGTTTTGGTAGTCTAGTGGAATTGTATATCCTATTATTAATATTATAAACGTGAAATTTTGTAATAATGTATGGATGTGAACATGTTTGTTGCTCTTTCACGTAAAAACTACTGAATGGATTTTGATGAAATTTATAGTAATATAGCTTGCACATCAGAATAACACATAGGCTATAATTTATAAAGATATTTTGCAAATTGGCTAAAATATAACGATAAAAATCGCTTAAGGCAGAAAAAAATTATATAATTAAAATAGAACTTCGTTCCATCCGGGTGTCCCTTGACACCTCCGGTTTTTTTTTTACGACGATTAAACGAGCATGCATACAGTAAGTGTTACTGCCACCCATGGACTCTTGCAATACCAAGGCAAGGCCGCCGCCTACCAATACCAACTCCAAACCCACCCAGTTGAGCTGCCGGCTCTCTCGCTCACCGAACGAAGCGCATTAGCACATTGCCATTACTCAGACGTCGATTTTCTGCGAGAGTGTGGTACTACTGCGGACGGACTGGCCCGCGGCTGTAGACAGAGAACTATCAACAGCGCGGTCCTACCACAATTTCATATAACATCTAAACAAGAGAAGGAGAACTCGAAATGAAGCCCTATGCCAACGCGTCTGACCAGCGTGGTACAGTAGGTAATTTTCCCTCCAACTGTGAAGGAAACTCGAAATCAACATTGGGAAGTAGGTATATGAGCTGATTTAAAGATGATAAAATGATGAAGAGCTTTACATAGACCTAAGCCAAGTCGAGCTGATGGCGTTTGGTCAAGAATTACAATCTTATAGAGGTTTGACGTCAGGCAGGAGACCATTCATAAGATTATTGGCTTTACTTTTGCAATATATAAGGTGGAAGATGAGTACATATTGATTATGATGAGAACACTGTGGAGAAATAATAAATATAAATAGTTAAGCAAATAGAAAGATATACAATGCGAAAGTGGAAGGATGTAGGTACCGAGTGAGACCGAGACTAACCTATCTAGACCAGATCGGTCATGTACTGAAGGAAGGTGGAGTCAAGAGTCTCTGAAATCGGCGAGCGTGTATGAAGAAAATTACGAATGTTGAGGAAGCGAGTGAAGTATACAAGGATAGAGTTTTGGCACTCTGTTCTCTCTGCCTACCCTGCAAGGGATATGGCGTGATGATATGTATGTATGTATGTAAGAAAATAGATTTTTTCTAATGTGGCCTCTAACAATATCGTTCTGGTAAGTCACCACATAGTGTAATACCTAAAAAACCCATAAATTGGGAATGCGGGTATTCATATGCATCACAATGAGTAGGCATGCATGCTTATGCATGAATGGGTCCCAGCAAACAGCCGCGCTCGCGTTTCTATGAAATTCGAAAAGTACTATGGAAGAAAGCGCACGTCGTACATTCTAAGGGTTTTGTCTCGATACAATGGCGGCAGAGAATATGGCGGGCCATTCGTACCGGCTCACTATCAAGTCACTAGAAATTACACTGTTGTTACTAAAAAAAAAAAAAAAATATGATAAACAGTCTCAAAATTTCGACCTCAAACAAAACTTGCAAGTACAAATTACTGAGATTTAGTATTTAACGTGATAGGTTATTTATAGAAACATGTTTATAATAAAAAAAAAACTATTATCATACGTGGGACTCGAACCCACACCTATTGGAAATAAGTTCCAAAATCCGTTCCAATCGTCCTATCAATTGGACAAGTGTGAATTATCATATGAAAATCAAATTGTAGCTCGTATTATTTTGTTTTCTTTATGGGAGATGTGTGCCATCTACCGGACAACGGTTACATATTGTACCGATTTAATACCTGTTTCAACTTTCAGTTAGAATTATAATAAACTAGCTTCTGCCCGCGGCTTCGCCCGCGTAAAAGGTTACTTTCCTAAAGTTTTTGATCCCCTATTTTTATTTTTGACCGTCGGTAATACAGTGCAACGGTATTACAATACTCAGGGTTGGAACTTCATTACTGGACTGCTAGATGGCGTTGAAGAAGCTAGATTTTGAGTTTTTTTGACAAACAATTTTTTTATTTTTCATATAAAAATTTTGATTTTTTTTTATAAAAAGTATCCTATGTTACTTTTAATACCTCCAAGAATATGTGTACAATGTTTCATGATGATCCGTTGAGTAGTTTTAGCGTGAAAGCGTAACAAATAAACTTACATTCACATTTATATATTAAGTAGGGAAGTATGATTGTTTATGAAGTCCTCTGCGATACAAGGATTAATTCCTTAGCGCTGGGTGTTGTTATAAAAATACGAATACGTGGGACTTTTGGCGGGCATATACCTATAAGTCTCATGTGGTGATACATACATACATACATATCATCACGCCATATCCCTTGCAGGGTAGGCAGAGAGAACAGAGTGCCAGAGAACTCTATCTCTGCATACTTCACTCGCTTCCTCAACATTCATAATTCTCTTCATACACGCTCGCCGGTTTCGGAGACTCTTGACTCCACCTTCCTTCAGTACGTGACCAATCTGGTCTAGGTAGGTTAGTCTCGGTCTCCCCCGGTACCTACATCCTCCCACTTTCGCATTGTATATCTTCTTAACCAGACGTTCATTCAGTATTCTTTCCACATGTCCGAACCATAGGATCATTCCCTTTCGCATCTTCACACCAATACTCTCTTTCATACCTACTGGGGATGTTAAAAAATAATCGTTTTTATTTAAATCGATTATGTTTTTCTAATAATCGATTTATTATAATCGATTTTTATAGTAATATTAATAGATTTTTAATAAATCGATTATATAAATTACGCGTTAAAATCGATTTTTATAAACAGTGCCATCTATGCGACGAATGAATAAAACTCGAAGTTAATTCATTATTATTTACAAGTTAAGAGTGAGATAATATAGTTGATGATAAAATAAAAATCTTCTAACAAAAAAAAACAGCTAAAAGCAGCTGGCGAAAATATTTTATAACGAAGATAGTACCACAGCAATGTGCATGTACTGTCCGAAAGAATTAAAATTTGTAGTAATACTACAAATTTAAAATAGCACATAGAACGAAAACATCCCATTGTCTTACAGGTAACATGAATTACTATATTTTATAATGATTATTGTGTTCCTTATGACAGCAAAATACTGGTCTTTGTAAAATTCGTTCAAAAAACTAAAAACGTCTGTCAATAAGTTTTTACAAACTAATATTTTATTTTATAACTAGTCAAATATAAAATCATCATCATCCTTTGACTGCACAAATGGCGTAGTGGTTAAGATACCGACCTTCCGTGACAGTGCCATGGGTTCGATTCCCGCGTAGGACAATACATTGTGCGACCCACAAAGCGTTATTCTGTGTCTGGGTGTAATTTGTCTGCGTTAATTGCATATTTGTTAAGTCCCCCCCAATACAAAAAATATTACTTCTAAAGAATTAATATTTAAGACCTTTAAAAAAAAATATCAGCCTATTGCCGTTCACAGCTGAATGTAGGTGTAATTGTAAAATAGTACTCGACATTTATGGCAATTTACTTTTGTTCTGATTTATATTTAAGTTTTTGAGACAATATGGTTATCTTGTTAGGATGCTCATCATTTCAGAATGTCACGAGTGTGGTGCACCAGTAGACGATGCGCGTCACAGTCTGGAGGTATGTCCCGCCTGGGGACCCCAGCGCCACATCCTATCGGCGGTCGTTGGGAGAGACCTGTCGTTGTCGACTATCATCTTGAAGATGCTTGACAGCGACAGGTGCTGGTCGTCGATGGCCTCCTTTTGTGAGGCCATCATGAAAATGAAGGAGGTCGCGGAGCGGGAACACGAGGCGCTTACGTCCGCTGACTCACTCTGCCACCAGCGACCGGGGAGGAGGAGGTGCCGGTATGCGCACCTCCTGCCACCGCCTTGAGAGACGATAGAACGTGGTCAGAAAGCCAAGCGTGGGGGTGCCAGAGAACGAATGTTAGTCGAATTCTCTGGTGTCCCATAAAAGCGCGCAAGAGGCCGCTTTAGTTTTAGTGGGTATTCCGGTCGGGCTTCAGTTGGCCGGTAAGTTCCACACTCCCCCGCGTCCGTCACCGACGGGGGATAGCGCATAAATGCGTTTCCACAGCGATAACAAAGCGCATAAATGCGTTTCCACAGCGATAACAAAAAAAAAGGATGCTCATCATTTAGTTTTCTTTTTTATAATAAAATGGTACTGAAAATTTGTATCAATCATCATCATCTCATTTGGTTTCCTTATGCCTTACTTTTGAATTTTAAAGGAACCTTCGGTTTGATTTTTAGTAATGAATTAGTTATTTTTTTATTTATTTGATTTTTATTCTGATAAATTGTTAATATGAATCTCTTAGGTTTATTGCTGAAATACAGCATATAGATTTTAAATAATAGAAAAAAACGATTTTTCCTTAAAAATCGATTATTTATTTGTATTAAAATCGATTTTTGGCAAATCGATTAATATTGAATAAAGAAAAAGCGATTTTTATTTAATCGATTTTTCCATTAACCTACTCGCTCTCTTACATCGTCGTTACGAATGCGATCGATCAGCCTAACTCCACAGATTTTCCGTAGAGATCGCATTTCGACCGCATTAATTTTACTTTCATGCTCTTTTCTGCATACCCAACTCTCGCTTCCATACAGTAATGTTGGGACAAGCACTGTGATGATTCATGTGAAAACTCATGTGGTGATCTTGTATTATATTCAATACCTTTAATATTTTAACGTGTAACATTAAATAATTTTAATGGCATTTTATGTAATATAATCCGGCGAAACTACTGGGATGTAGTAAATATGATATGAAAATGCTTTACAACATTTTCGTTTTCCACCAAAGTTCCCAGAAGATACCATTAACAGTGTGACTATAACACGACGTTTATGACGACTATATGACTTGCTGACGGATATTGATATGAAGACACTAAACGGGCCGTCCATTAATCACGTGAGGTTTGAAAGGGGGGACGGAGGGGTTTGACAAAAATCACGAACTCCTAAACCTTCATAGTCTTAAAGCTCACCACGTATCACCAAAGTGGAGGGGGGTTAAAAATGCTAAAAAAAGATCACGTGATTATTGGACGTCCCCAAAGACGTGAAGAAAATTGTAACTCGACACTGGCAACAACTCTTATATGTAGCTGATTACCAATACAAGAAAAAGAAGAATAAGAAGGATACTATAAATTATTCATATTATAGGTTTCATATAAACCCAAAATATGGTGTTTCAGGTGGTGCTTTCCATAAAAGTTGTAAAACCTTGTATGGTGTTTCAGGTGGTGCTTTCCATAAAAGTTTGACTATAAACCCAGCCAAGTGTCAAGCGATAATTGTGGGTAGCCAGCGTATGATAAACCGAGTAGACGTCCAATCTCTCCCTTTACTATCTTACAACGGTTCTGTTGTACCTCTATCCTCCTGTGTCAAAGACCTTGGCTTGTATATAGATTCGACTCTTAATTGGAGAACTCAAGTAACCAAAATTAGTCAGCGAGTCACCAGCAGCTTGCGTGCTCTCAATCGGTTGAGACATTTTTTACCGGTTGGAACTAAAACGACGCTTGTCCAAACCCTAATCTTCCCTCTAATCGACTATGGTGATGTGTGTTATTCTGACCTGAATGCAGATCTTCTTAATAAACTAGACCGTCTTCTTAATAACTGCATTCGATTCATATATAATCTTCGCAAGTATGACCATGTTTCTGTCTTTCGATCTCAACTAAATTTTCTTACTATTCGCCAACGTCGGAGTTTACGTGTTCTCAATTTTCTATATTCTATCCTCAAGTCACCTAATTCTCCTAATTATTTATCTTGTTGCTTTCAATACCTCTCCACCAATCACGACAGAAACCTACGTTCTTCCACCAATTTGCGCCTACATTGTCCTTCTCATAATTCAAATTGTATTCATTCTTCCTTTCTTGTTCAAGCAGTTCTCCTCTGGAACTCGCTACCTCTCGATATCAGGATGTCTAACAGTCGACTCACGTTCAAGAAGAGAGTTCGTCTACATCTCTTGAATGAATTGGCTGAATCATCATGACCTATATAATTTAAAGTAATTATGTATATGTAGTATATATATTGTATATATTATATACATGCGTATATGTGTATTTTTGATATGTAGTATATATTCTTGTATGTATCTATCTTTGTTTGTAAAGTGTATTATTATAAGTTTGTAGTATATAGTGTACAAACGCTCTTTCGTTTATTGTCTAGCATTAATTTAATAACTTGGAACATGCCCTACCTTCTACCATTTCTGCTTCACCTTTGGTTGACTGGTAGAGAATGCCTCCGGCATTAAGTCCGCCATTGTACTTGTTGCATGAAGTTTAATAAATAAATAAAAAAAAATAAAAGAAGCGACGTGTAAAGACATATTATAGGTATTGGACTAAGATAAAGACAAAAATATGCTCCCAGTCATCCATTTATTATTCTAAATGGTTGACAAAATTCGTAATGGCAGTATTATTGTTAGTAATGCAACAATAATACTGCTTTTACGAATTTAGTAATTATTTTATTACTATTAATTAAATTTCGACCCACATTTTTATAGAATAACGAAGTAGGTATACTACTCTCTGGGCCTTTTTTTTTTTTTTTTGGTTCTGTTCGTCCATTCGGACAGGCAAAGGGATCAAAGACCATACAGCCAAGTCTTATTTAATTATTTTTCATATATTGTTCATCATTTCTTCATATTATCAATATTATGTAGCCTTAATAGTCATTGTCTGTCAGTAAGTCAAGTCGTTACCATTGATCGGGCGCTGATAACCTAATCAATAATTTTCTTTGGGGAATTTTGGGCAAATATGAAAATACACGTAAACCACTATTATACCATATTCACTACACTTCAGCACTTTAACTGTACCATATTGCATAAAATACCAGCAAAATTATTCAATATAACACCACAAAACACTAAAGAAATGAATATAATACAAGAGCGTGACATGACTTTTCCACATTCGCGCCAAAAAACCACTCTCTGGGCCTTGCATCCAGTGTTTCCACTATTAGACTTTAGTTTTACCCTATATTTTTCTATTAATTGCCCTAAATACCTTAATTACTATCTGAAAATCCTTAATTTAGGACGCAAAATTTAAATGAGTTCAAAATAAAACAAAACTTGATGGTTTGAATATTTATTTTAATTTTCGTCAATTAATAAGAGGTAGTAAACAATTAATCATAAGAAGAATTCATTTTAATCTGTGGAAGAAATAGATGGTGAACAATGTGATGCTGAAGCTGAAGCACTCGGCTTAAGATTTTGAACTTCATTCAATATTTGTCTTTTGGGTTCTAAAATAGAGCCTGTCATACCTACTCATAGTTTGGTATGCAACAAACCGTTGAGGGTTTCACTGTGAAGCCTATTTCCTTAATAAGTTTTACATTTTTTATTATACTTAATAATCCTTCCACCTCAGTATTCGATGATGGCAGTGCTAATAGAAGTGAAATCACAACTTCGCGGTTTTGGTATCTGTAAGTTCCTTGTGATCTTTTAAACTCAACACTTTATTCCAGTATACTTCCGCTGGTAATTTTGTGACCTCTTCTTCACTTTTTACCTTGAAATAATTCGCTTCAATAAGGGCTTGTTGACGCCATTCACTATCTGCTTTTTGTATATTACATTTATTATTTAAAAAACTGAAATGGCTGACACATCCTTTAAAGAACGATTTTGCAACCGTCGAGCAATTTGTGGATCTACATATTTTATCAAATAGAAAACATTTTTAAAGTCACATCTTAATTCATCATCATCATCATTTCAGGCTATCATCATCCACTGCTGAACGTAGGCCTCTTTCATGTTACGCCACAGAGTGCGGTCCTGTGCCACCTGCATCCAACAACGCCCAGCGATTTTCACCAGGTCATTTTACCCCAAATTACCCTAAATCCCAAAAAATATTAAATAGCCCTAAACCATATTTTAAATTAGTAGTTTCGCCCTGAAAAAGGGCGAAATCCCTAAAAGTGGAAACACTGCTTGCATTTAAATAGAAATTGTTTACAATTAAGAGAGATTAGGTATTAAAATTTAAAATACGATTCTACTGACAATTAATATAAGTAAATACAAACATGGTAAATAGCACCATCTACCAGTGTAGCATGTTACTCAATTACATACTTTGATCTGTAGTAGTTTTTCATTTCTACTAATAGGTGGCGTCGTAATAAACTAAATTTAAATGTTGACTACTTTTTAAAACATGGAGAATAAACTAAAAACGCTATTATGGTATTTACAAACTTGTATGATTTGTGAAAACAACATTGATTTTCATATTGAGATAGTTACAGTAATTTCATTTTTTACGTTAAATATTAAGGTGAAAACAACAAAATGTAAAAAATAATGAAACTGCACCGACCGCGAAAGCGTTTAAATAATGGGTTGACTTTCAGTCTTCTGCTCTTCACCCCATACAGGTAAAAATTAACCTTCGGCAAAAGCCTCATCCATCCATTCCATCCATTCATACTCATGTATAAAAGCTGATGCCCGTAGATGTCTACTGGTGGACACAAACAAAATTTCACACAAGAATATCACTCGGACCGTTCTTATGCCACTTGCGTCCAACGGTTACCTATAACTTAAGATATCGTCAGTTCCCTAACTGCAGTTTCGTAGTCACCCCTCGAGAACATTTCTTCCTTCTTATCGATTCAACAAGCATGTTAACTGCCCATTGTCACTTCAACGTGATAATTCTTCGGGTTATGTCGTTTATTCTCTTTCATCTACAGAATCCCGTATTGTGGCCCTCCCCATTATGGAAAAAGAAGGGAAATTGACCTACTATACCACGCTCCGACTAGTTCATATAATAGGTAATTAAGGTAATTTTATATTAAATTTTAGTCTTTTTGTCCCAATGTTATATGCATATTATATCCCTTATTCGTCTTGTACGACGCCAACGGGTAAGAGAAAGCGAAGTGAATTGTATTCTTATTCCATCACCACACGGCTTCAAGCACACAATCCATTAAGTCTTTCTAACCGTAAGATAGGATGGGAATATAGAATATGGAATAGGTGATGCATGGAAATTGTAAGTTTAGTTCACAAATAGATAACGAGAAGTATATTAAAGTATTTAGAAAAAAAAATGAAACATCATTTTTATTATTTATTTATATTTATTACATAGTAAATCACATAAGTGTAAGCTAAATAATGACAGTAAATAGATTTATGCACTTCAACGTGGAAAAACTATTAAATATAATACATCAACTAAGTGTTACCAAAAATAACTAACTAAACGAAATTAAAAATTAATCATCGTTCACTAATTGTCCATTCATCATTGACCAATTACTAAACGTAATTAAAAATAAATCATCATTGATTCAAATCGTATGCAAGCCGCCCAGCAAGTATTTTTATATGTGGTAATGATCTGATCACAGCTCACACAATCGGTCCGGAACTAGGGAAGGACCGCATGCGGACCCATAAATCTATTGTATGACCTTTATCAGCAGTAAAGTTAGTCGTCAGTACCTATTCCTCAAGTTTCGTGTATGCCAATTCTCCTTGCCTAAAAGTTAGGCTTTTAATACTAAATCTTTCAACCAAAATATAATGTTTCATGATATTCGACGAATATAAGAAACTTTCACCTCCACGGATTTTTTTTTAATAAAACCATAAATTAATACTGCGTGTTCTATTCGTTATTTTATTCAACCTAAGTAACACTTAAGGTTCGTTGCGAAGAGAAACTACAGCCTGCCAAAAAAAAAACAAAACATGGGTCGTTGGGCACCTTTGCAAGATTACCGCCCGCCCTCTTTGGTTATTATTCGTAAACTAGTTCTGACAAACCATTCGTAAACACATTTTTTAAATATATTTAATTACCTACTTATTAAACTTTAAATGTTCGAAGCCATATTGGTCCTATTTTAGAATTTAATGCATATGTATATTATAACCATGGAAGTAATAAGTACTACGTTGTACGAATTTATTACTTCCATGATTATAACATAGATTGCCATCTAACGTAAGCGAACAAGAGACTATATGTCTATGGTCGCTTATTATTGGTTTTATAAAAGTAACATCGTGAATATTTAAAACTAAAGGACTTCACACATTTAAATTACTTAATTGTTTTTTATCATGTAGAGTAATTTAAAAAAAGCCTCATTGGATTTATACAATTAGTATATATTATAAGTTTTTTTAACAACTACTCCATAAGTGCATAAAACACGTTAAGTGAACAACATTTATAATTCTTAAAACTAAACTATCCTAAAATAATAATAATCGAAATGCATTTATAATTATCACCTCACTGGAATAATAAAATGGTAACTAGCAAATTAAAATTATTCAAGAATCGACTAAGTGTCATAAAATCGACTAATTCTTTTTTTATATATATAATATAACATCGAGTATCATAAAGTGCTTAAGCTATGAGATTGGACTATTACTTGAATAGACATTAAGTTGTTAACTATTTCCACTTAGCTGTGGATGTAGGACTTTAATTATAACTGTATAGGATGCATTACTTCTACCGTTTGGGTTTTTGCTATATCAAAAATCATATTTGGCACTCTCATAGATTTTAGAGAATAGGAGCCAATTCGTATTACCACCGCCGCCGTTGTCACCAACGACCCCTATATTGTAAGTAACATCCAAGGCAATATACACGGTGATATTTATATCGTCTTACAAAAGAATTGCCATAAAAGTATCAGACAAAAGAAACATAGCTAACATATTTAATTGTTCAATAGTGGTAGTGATAAAAAAATAACAAAATAAAATAAATTAAAGTTAATATTTTGTAACAACCTGGTTATAATGTTTACATTTTAAACAAAAGAAATCATACGGCATTCCGCATGATAATGATTGGCTAACGTAATTACGTTAGCCAATCACAGTTACGAAGTCCACGTGGACTGCTATTCCAAAGCGTACCTACGCCTAGGTAGTACCGTAGTACCTACACAGTAAGTAGGTTATGTCGAGTAGGTTATGTCGAGTAGGTAGCCTACCGCTAGCTACATGCTGTTATCTTACTATTTTAATTAATAATTATTTATAATAATTTTTAGTAAAAAATATTCCAGTAAATATTTTTTTATCCTTTTAATTATACGAATGAATAGTAGATACTAGATACGTTAACTGAACTGCTTTTGTAAGACGACATAAATGTCACCGTGTACATATATGCCATCTAAAATCAATATTATATGTCGCCTCAGCTGTTACCTAAGACTTAAATATAATTAACTTTAATTAACATAAGAAAAATATCAACATCCATGCGCCATAAATATTGCCTTAGGTGTCACTTAAAATTTGAAGGTAGTCGGTGAAAATGAACATTAATATAACCATATTATTAATAAACATGATAAGTTTTGGAATGTTCACTTTCTGAAAAAATATTCCTTATACACCGTGGAATCTAATTGGCTGTTTTCCCGAAACGTATATACTCAGTTAATGATATAGAACCATAATATAGCATTTATTCAATAAAATAAAAACATAAATTTAGTCATTTGCAATCCCGGACGTTTCCTTAAAATACCATTTTTGCATAACTGTAACATGTTTTGTCTAATAATTTTGTTATACCTACGGTCGCTTGAGAGCATCGACCGTAGGTATCAATATCAACCTACGGTCAATGCTCTTACCTTGGTTACCTAGTTTCTTTAATTACTTTAAAACGATGACTCCATTTTCTCAAGAATTTCTTTTTCTAATCGATCAGAATGTCGGCGACACCTACCTCTCCGACTCTACCTCTAGCCTGAGCATGTGTAAGCACTCAAAATTGCCTGTGGGTTAGTAGGCGTTGTGTGGCTGATAAAATTATCGCTGTTGTAGGCACAGTCGGATTTATACTGCCACATCTTCGTAACGAATCCAGGTGTTCTGGCTGAGCGTACAGGCATATAGCCTTCGCCAAGTTGCCTCTCGCAATCGCATAAAAACGAACCATGTCTAACCACTCTACGTCAGAGTACTGGTAATGACTTGTCATTTTGTCGCACTTACTAGCACTCGCGTTCGTGATTTGTCATAAACATATGATATACGTCTAAGCCGTTTGGCAAAAAATTGCAAACTGACCTATTAAAACATAGACCAAGGTCGCGCGGCTCGGGCGCATCAAAAGCAAGGGGTGCGTGCAGGACGCGAGCGGGCTACGGGCTACAATGCCTAAATATTTTTTTACCTATTATTGCGATTTAATTCGAATGCTATGTCGTAGGCATGTTGGGAACATACCGTTGCATATCAGACAATCTTAAGAACGTCTATTTATCAGATTTTTTTTTTCAATGTATTATGTTTTTAGTTATGTGGGGATATTAAGAATGATTAACTGAGTACATACGTTTCAGGAAAACAGCCAATTAGATTCCACGGTGTATAAATAATAATACTTATCAATAAGAAATAAACAATTATCAAACTTTTTTTTATATTTTAAAATTAGCCAATAGACAACACAACCTAATTTTTAATTGTGCTTTCAATATTTTTTATTTTTATATTAGTAGCAGTTTTAATTCTGACATTTTTTGTATTAAGCGTATTTTTAATTTATTTTTTTATGATAATTAAGTTTTGACTTTTGATGTTTACGAGAGTGTAATATGTTTAATATTGAATAAAACAATTTAGTAAATTTGACTTTAACGACATTTCTAATACTTCAGTATTCATAGCCCTATTCATAGATATTATTTTGGTTGAACGTGTCACCCAGTCCTCCTGTGGCCATGAACACCATGAAAATAAAAATCAAATACAAACGCGATAAAATGCGTAAAAATAGTTATTATTTCACGATTTATATTTTCTTCAATATAATATATTAATTCTCGCAAAACATCTGCAGTTATTTTTAACTATATCTATTTCGAATATAGAAATGTCATAAAAAAGAAGTCTATATTAAAAAAATGTTTTTAAAAATTATAATTAACTGTCAATTCAGACATTAATTGATTTATTAAACATTAAAAGCAGTCATAAAGCTATTTAAGAAGTCAATATTACTTGATCTTAGTTTAATTATAACAACTTTGGAATCTAACGTACAGTTTCTACATCCATATAATCTTACCTTCTATATCTCATACTCTTACAATGGCTCCTAAGCGAGAAGTTTGTTCTTCTGCTCGTACTCCAATAGCTCTGCAAGGTTACTTATCTCTATCTCTTGTATGCGCTTGCCCGCGAACTGAATGTAGTCGTGGGGAGGCTCATCAACTGATCGCTTACGGACTGAAATTAATTAGATTTTTATTAATTTATGATTCTCATCCTCAAAATCAACACCAACATCACCATCATCATCATTAACATCTTCATCGTCAACATCATCATCATTTTTGCTAACGCCATCAACTTCGTGATTATCGTCATCATCAATATTATCTTAGTCATCCACATCATCACTAATATCGTCACCATCTTCATCATTTTAACTTGCACACATCCCTTTGGTGGGTTAACATAGCATTTTATTTCAAGGTTGCCTTCTCTTGCATATTATCCAATGACTCCCAGCAACCTTCAACAGGTCGTCGGTCCACCTGATGAAGGGGCGACCAACACTGCGACGTCCGATATATTCTTTAGTTGTCTTTTACGGCACCCACGGGCAAAAAGGGAAAAAAATTGTGCCAATTTACATTTAAAAAATAAATAAAATACTAAATATCAGTAATTAAGATGACGTACTCGACAAACGTTGTATGGTTCCATTATTTTAAATTCGAAAATGTATACAAGATATCAAATCAAACTGACAATATAAACGATTCTTGAATCTGCCTAAACACCGATTAGAAATTTCATTTCAATCAGGAGCCGTTTAAATGGTTCAGTCATGTACAACATTATGTTATTGTATGTTTTCTATAAAAAGGAGACAAGACAAATTAATCCTTGTATTGCGGGGGACTTCACAAACATGCAATTAACGAACACAAAATACAAACTCGGAACAATTTGTAAATCACACAAAGTATTCTACTGCTGTGAATCGAAACCGCAAAAATCGATATCTTAAAAAAAAGTCAGTATCTTAGTAACAACTACTCAATTTAATTACAGAATCTGTTTGTTTATTACGCATTCACGCCTAAACTACTAAATCGATTTAAAAAATATTTTCAACAATGTATACCTAGATTATCAGCGATTAGAACAAACTATATTTCAACCCCGTATTCCCACGGGAACAAGAACTACGAAGATAAAACCGGCATATAATAGTTTAAAGATAAAAATACTAACTGTTATGTGATTCATCTCTTTCTAATGTGTATATCGGTTTCCCAATGCACTGTTCTCGCAATGCTGCCGATCTAGTTGTTGCGAGCGCATCACGCAACACCGCACGTAGGGCGCTCCTTACGCGTGACACGTCAAACTCATCACCACGCTGCAGACCCAACACGAACACTTCGGGGGGCAACACCAACGAACCATCCAACTCCATGGAATAACAACGCTCGGCGTCGACTATACCTGTAACAAAACATAGAATTAAACAAACTCATCATCATCTAAGGTCATTAACATCTAATTGGGATAAGAACAAATTAATGATGAAACTGGGCTCAAGTCTTCTCCGCGATCGGAGGGAAATAAATTACTATACTACGCTGGTCAAACGTGTTTATGAAGAGATTTCCTTCTCTTGCATAGATGTTATATGCATATTAATCTTTTAAGACAACACCTTCCACAAAGTCAATAATCCTTGAATTGGGGGACTTTACAAACATATATTTGATGCAGACAAATTACACTCAGATTCGGAACAGTTTATGGATTGCATAAAGTATTATCCTGCTTGGGACCCCACACATCAAGTCATTATCTTAACTACATCATCTGTGCAGTCAATTTACGCCTTTGTCGACCTAATTTTTATATAACGCATTCTATCGGTCAATCAAAAGCAATAGCACAATAAAAGTAAAAATATATATCTCAACAAGTTCAAAGAAATGTTAAATTTATCATAAGATAACCATGGTTATCGTAGCCCATCGACAAAAAAAAACCATTGTCGTTTAATGTACTCAAAATACTACTAAGTACTAATCAATAGCTGAAAAACCATTAAGATATACCATAACCTGATGGTTGGAGCCAGAGGAACATAAAAATATAAACAATCGACTATCTATTTAAACGAGAATCCTACAAATAAACCAAATAGACAAACATCGATAAAGTTCTAAAATAGTCGCAAAAAAAAAGGTACAGTGTCAAAAGACAGATAAATTTGAACTTTATATACCTAATTTGGTGTTGTTTGTTTATATTATCGAATAGTAAACAAACTAAATTGAATTATAAATAACGGATTGCCCACAAGAGTTCTTCTTAAATCTTATTTAAAGAGCATATCGTAGCACTCTAAAACACCGCAGCAGGCAATTAATTCAGTTTCACTAAAAACAAACAAGTGTATCATGCCGAAACTTAAATAGATAATGTACAGAGTGTTGGCAGAATATCAGCGCTACTTTATAGGAACAGATTAGTACAAGCTGAACTAATAGCCTTTTTTGTTACTCGTTAATTTAGTTAATATTATTTTCTCAAACATGCTTGGAAATTTAAGCATTATTTTGACAACCTTCTTTGAGATAAATCGATATTGCTGTACTGGCCAAATACGTGCGAGCAGCGGCCGGCCAAAAATGTATGAAAATCCGTATCTGTCGTGTTTTAGCGGCCAAATAAATATATAATATGTAAATTCATATCTGTCGTGTATTTTAAAAATAGAACGATTTGTTACTTCAAAATATGGTAACTAAATAGGCAACTTATCAGAGTTTTATTTAAATTTTGAACTGGCTTGAAAAAGAAACCTGTTTGATAAAAAAAAAACAAATGAACCCTTTACTTACGTGAAACATGTTGTTCGTTGTTCGTCATGTATACAGTTCTACTTAGTACTACGTAGTTTTAATTTCCGCGCATTATTTGAGAAAAGCACTATACAAGCCTTGGCCACAACTAGGAATTGATGAACTTACGTATATGTGCCTCGGCTACGCCTCGGCCCACATATACCCGTTCGTCCATCAATGCCTCTTTTGCTAGCCGCTGTAGTAATGTACTATAAAACCATATTAAAGCCTGGTGGTAAAAAAATAAAAAAATGGGTCACGCAGTGTACCTATACTGGGAATCTACTTCACATTCTCTAACCTATACTCAGAACAATCATTTCTGCGTACATCGTAAAACAGCTGACCTATGTGAGAATTAAACCTACGACAATCTAGCAAGATCGCTACTTAAATCACTATCTATGCGCGTGCCAGTCATAGACTATCTATGATGATTCTTTGAAAGAGCTCACCAGTAGTATTGGTATCGAAGTCGTGCAAAAAGCTAACGGGGTGTCCATTGTTCATTACAGAGATCTTCTCAACAGAGTCGTCAATATCGATGTCCAGCTCTTCACTCAGCATGTCCAATAACGGTTTGGGGTCCGCGTCCAGTAGATTCACTACCTGCAATCATCATAATCTGCTCTTATCTCAATTACTTAGGATCAACGCAATATGTACAGCTGATGGTACGTGTCACCAGTGTGACCCTTGCAATACCAAGTGTATAGCTAGGACGTTGTCTACCAATACAAGCCCCAAACCCACCCAATTGGGCTTCCGGTTCTCTCGCTCACCGAACGAAGCGCAATAGCAAAGTGCCATTACTCAGACGTCGGTCTTCTGCGAGAGTGTGGTACTACCGCGGACGGACTAGCCCGCGGGTGTAGATAGAGAACTGTCCACAGCGTGAAACTAAAAATATCTCTACGTCGTCTAAACTAAAAATATTCATGTTATTTACGACTATTCACAACATTATTTTTATCCCATCTTATCACATGTCTATTGATATAGTCTGTCTGACTTTCTTGGTTTCTTGACGTCAGGTTTACTTTTTTGCGCGGTCATTGGCGCGACTTTCATATTCTCTTTTACAGTCATTCCTTATTTTATTTATTCTCGTCACACCACACTTCATCTCAACATTCTCATCTCTGTGCCACAATTAGGCAAAACACATACATATAATTTTTATATCGATTAAACTGTTTAGAACGAAAATATACTTTGAAATTACCCCTATACGCCCGTGGGAGTAGTAATAACTGACTTTAGGAATCACCAGAATGGGTAGCAGGAAATGCCTGGGGAAACATATTATATTTAAGATCGCCGAGCATGGTAATTAAAGTATTATTTCTCTCTAGGAAGGTCTATGCCCATCCGAGGAAGACAATAGGGTATCAATGAATAGATAAATTTATTATTTCAAATACTAGTCGGTTATATTATTGCTTTTTTTTGTCATCTTGGCCCTAAATGATATTTTTACCTCGTAATTTTAACATGATTAAATCTAACAATGAAAATCATGTCATAAAGTAGATGTGATGATAATGAACCTAAGACAGACACAACATAATTTTCGCTTCCTTCTAACCATCACCCTGCTCTTATTCAATGACTTTTTTTTCCACACACTGTAGCCGCCTAGGCTACACAGTTAGTTCGACCATAACACAAATACTTGCGTTTCCATCCTCGCCATTTAAGTGCGAAACGACGTCACGAAAAAGTCATTAATCCAAACGTGGTAACACACACTTTACCTCCAGCAACTTATTAAGCCGTTATACGTACCCTACAGACTTACAGAGGGTGACCTTCGGCGATGTCGCTTATTTTACTTTTGCTCAGTTGAAAACCCTCAGCGCTTAACCATAGTTCAGGCCAAGTTATCAAAGCCATCTGTGGCTAACAATTTACATGGTATATAAAGATCGTTAAGGCAGTCTTGGCTCTAAAGTAATTAATAATGCACTTGCATTCCACTACTGGCTTATACTAGACACATTGAATATTTATCTCACTATATCTTTAAACGAGCAATTCTTGTATATATATATATATATATGTGTGTAATCTGAATCTCGGAAACGGCTCCAACGATTGTCTTGAAATTTAGCATACAAGGGGTTCCGGGTGCGATTAATCGATCTAGCTAAGTTTCATTTATAGAAAATATTGTTTTGTCAGCATTTTTCGGCCACAAAAATATAATTTTCCGTTGTATTAGAACTATTAGAATATGGAAGTTTTCAAATTTTGACGCTGTCATTAAGAACAGACATTTAGCTCAGTTGGTTCGATCGTGTAGTCTAATCCAAACAAACCGGAGCTCGGTTCGGATCCTTACTTTCTCTTATTTACTTTTTGGCCTTTTTTTATTATTTTAATAATTATTATCATTTGCCCGCATTTTTGTCTGCGTAGATGTCGAAAATGGTTCTAATAGGATTTTTGTTTGCTTTTTACGTTATTAATTTTATTGTTATTTATAAATAATTATGCATAAATGTTTGTATACATACTTATATAGTAGGTATAACAATCTTATCCATGTGGTGACGGAGTAAGAATACAATTCACCACCCCCTATCTTACCCGTGGGTGATCGTAAGAGATGACTAAGGGATATAAAATGCATATAACATCTATGCAAGAGAAGGAAAACTCGAAACAAAAGCCTATAACAACACGGCTGACCAGCGCGGTATAGTAAGTTAACTTCCCTCCTATTATAAAGGAGGCCCGAGCCCAACAGTGGGACGTATATGGACTGTGATGATGATGATGATAACAATCTTTGTTATAGTGTAGGGTAGGTTCGATAAACATAAAAATCAAATGAAATTTTGTTATATATTATGAAAACCAGACTTTTTCTTAGCATGCCATGTTTTAAACACACCACACTCATTTCGACCGAGGCGACGGAAAGGTAGTGTGCGGCCCCATAGCCCATCATCTTTTCCATCGAAATTAGGCCGACCACTGGTACCGCTTCTTTGACATCCACCCGCGATACTACACCTATTACAGTATTTCTTTGTAAACAATATCTTTTGATTTTCTTTCGGATGCTAAAATAACCAGGTTACTCTGTGAGCTTACTCTGAAGCATGTCACATACAACTGCCCATGGGAGAAGCAGCTTTCTCTCAAGTCTACTCTCACTACCTTAAGAATTTGACCTCGAGCTTTGTTTGTGGTTATTGCGAAGCAAACTTTAATGGCAAACTGCACTCTCTGAAATTCGAAGGAGTATTTATAAAACCCGATTCGAAGGAGTAATTTGATGGTATTTGGAGAATCTTAGGAATAAAGACAGACTTTGCTCGAGAACAATCGGTCAGTATAGTTGACCCGATTACAATGCAATGTAATGTTTTTCTTGAAAACTGGTGACATTGTATAATTTTGGCGCCCCAGCTTTCAATTTTAAGATGTGAGTTGGAAGACAGGGCCTTCAGAGTATTCAGGAACTCGACCGGTTGTCTGACTAGGAGTTTATCACTTATTCGAAGGATTTATTTTAATATTCGAACCCTTCGAATGATTTAAAATATTTGCAAGTAAATAGTATAAAGAAATCGAAACGACCGTAGTATCGCACATAGGTACAAGTATGTCATGACGTCTTGCGACCAATCTGATCAGCATTAACATCCTGTCTCCCTATCGTATCTTACTGATTGTTCCTAATATAACTCAGCCTTTCCGTCTCGATTATTACAAATATGTTGATTAAACGCTAGCTCAACAGCGAACCAAAAAAAAACAAATGACTGTCTCTCTTTCCTAATCATTATGCGGTAAAAGTACCCGCGCCAGAGTAAAATTAAAACGGGTAATACATCTTATGAGCGATGGATTTCAGTTATACGATGCAATGTGTTATCATGGCTCTCAATTACAGTATTCGACTTAGAAAATTACTGTCCAACAATTTAAAATTTCAAACTCTACGTACCTATGACGCCGTGTCCTAAAATTATATGATGTCTTTATAGCTTAGAAACTTTCAAATGCCGTGTTAATACAGTATTGTGACTTTCGAGACATTCCAATTTTAAAGAGTATTTCCATTGTACCAATCCATCCATTCCATTGTTGCTTTTATGTGAGTTCAACCTTTTTGGGGTTCCGTACCCAAAGCGTAAAACGGCACCCTATAACTAAGACTTCACTGTTCGTTCGTCCGTTCATCTGTCTATCACCAGGCTGTATCTCATGAACCATGATAATTAGACAGTAGTCAGACAAAAATTTTCACAGATGATATATTTTTGTTGCCGCTATAGCGACAAATACTAAAAAACAATTTAAAATAAATATTTAAGGGGTGCTCCCATATACACCGAAGTTAAAATCGAGTACCGGTGGTCCGCTCGCACGGCGAAGAGAGAAGGTTTTACGGTGGGTCTATGGGGTCACGCGCCGCCTTTCCGTCACCCCGGACCGATTCAGCGGGGCGAGACGCACCCATAGCCCACCAATAAAAAAAAATAAAAAAAAAATAAAAAAAAAAAAAAAGGGGTGCTCCCATATAACAAACGTGATTTTGGCTCCTTTTTGTTAGATACATTTTTTTAATTTCTATTTTTTGTACTATTTGTCTTTTTAATTTATTTTTCATTATTTTTATTATATTTAAATATATCTTTCAAAACACACTAATAAGATAATACCGAGCAAGGCTCGGTCCTCCAGATATTTTTGTATAAATGAATCAATATTGTTCTTTAAGTACACCTCAAAGCAATTAAGGATTCTACTGGCAATTGGCTGGACTCGGGATTTGTCACCGATAGATTTTTTAGCCGGCTATGGTTTTGATTTATCCTATCTGTTCCGTCCGAAGCGAGGGAAAGGTAACATGTGGCCCTATACACCACCGTGTTCCCTCCTCATCGTCATTGGTCCAGCCAGTGGAACCGAATCCTAGAGATTCGTGGCCAACCCGAAAGGGTGAAGCCGTAGCAACATTAGCAAATGTTGCTGGAGGTGCCACTGAAGACAAGCAGTCGGTATCGGTAGCCCACCCAACCTTCACAAATAATGCGATGATAGATATGTACGTACGGTTACGGCAAAGTATTCCCATTGTGTGACTGAACCATAAACTTTCCCCAAAACAAAGTACACTTATTGTTGTCAAAATGATTTATTATAATTGCTGCTACAACATGGGTATTTATAACGTTATACACATTTTTATCGGTCATGTCCGACCCATTACCTATTTAGGTAATACCTACAAATTAATGACAGGAAAATGGTTAGAAGTTTGTATACAGCAACAATTACATAATATTGATGATAAAACTAAATACCTGAACTTCAGGCTCAATGTGGCCTGCGCTTTCAGTGGATCTCCAACGAAGCGGGGCCTTCCTCTGTTCTAACATCTGGATATCCTGTAATAAATCAGAAATAACATTAAATTTGTAATTTATTTACTAAAAACAATAGGCGTTATGACTATGCAAGCACACATGTGAATCAAAATAAAGATGATTAAATAGAAACAGAGAGAACTAGAGGACGCCGGAGGAAGCCTACACAAAAGAGGCGATTCCTCTAATTAAAAATACTACACAATTTAAAAACTATTAACGCATAACATGATTGATAATCTTCCTGCTCTTATCTCAATTACTTGTGGTTGATGCAATAAATACTCCTGTTTCATAGTCCAGGTCCTTTAGGACCACGCTGTTAAAAGTTTTCTGTCTACACCCGCGGGCCGGTCCGTCCGGGGTAGTACCACACTCGCAAAATATCGACGACTGAGTAATGGCAATGTGCGCTTCATTCGATGCGCGAGAGAGCCGCAAGCCCAACTGGGTGAGTTTGGGGTTTGTATTGATAGACAGCGGCCTAGCTATACTCTTATTATTGCAAAGGTCCATGGGCGGCAGTAACATTTACCATTAGGTGTGCTGCTTGCTCGTTTGCCACCACAAACATTTAAAAGAAAATAGCACATATTGTAAATTTTATTGACAACATGTCAACTTTCCTTGGAAATCTAATTATTGACCAGATAGCATCAGATGGTGTTAGTTTAAATCGATATAAAGCTCTTAATAGTTTTTCATCATAGCCATGAGCAAGTTCAGGTTTGGTAGTGTTCATAAGAACTCCCAAACAGCATAAAGTATAGCATAGTCTTCCGCAACACAAGGGTTAATTCCTTAATGAAGAGCGTGGTCTTATCTGAGTAAAAAAATCTCACTATGGGACAAAGGCTATCCCAAAAGCATATCGCTATGCTTGACAGGTGTATCCTAAAACAAGCCATATAACCGCTGCACGTAAAAGACGAGTTAGCAGTTAAGAGTTGTTATTGTAATTATTCCCATGAAAATTAGTACCAGATTTCCTGGAGTTCCCGAAGCCACTTTTTACGATGCCCAAGAAAAAGTCAGAAGTACTGCATATACACTGTACTGCTTAACACGTTACTATAATGGGTTATAATGTTTACACAATTATTACACATTTGAAATAAAACTACTTTTACGGATTCTATCGCATTTGTATTTGAAAAAAAAATCCGTAAAAGTAGTTTTATTTCAAACGTTACTATAATATATTAATATGAGTATGCATTCATATGCTGCATAATATATAACGACTAACACAAGAACAGGCAATTAATTGATTTTCCTGTTCGCCAATCTAATTATAGAGGGGAACTACTATCGGGGTTAGCGAGTCAAATGAATAGGTCAAACGAATCATACCACTTTGTAACCCTACTCGATTTTGCCTACGGTTTTATAGTTTTCTTGCTTTCAACGGTAACGACATCTTCACGGGGATCAAAGGTAGCCTTTTTTTTTTTTTCTGGGGGCGGGTTACGGTCGGCACACTCCTCGCACCACTCCGTCCGGGGTGACAGAGGGGCGTAAGCACGCACACCCGTAACCCACCCGTGACGTCGCCTTCGTCGTTGGGCCAACCACCGGAGCAGAGTGACTTGACGTCAGTGGTTGGCCCGACGGAATACCCCTGAGGAGTACCCTCTCCTCGACCGACGTCCCCCCTCGGGTAGGATGTCGGTCTTTCCTCACGCGGTCGGCCTCTCGGCGGGTGACGGACTAATTCCCCGATCCAGTCACCCACGGCCTCGGCTAGGGCGGCATCAGGCGCAGGTAATCGCGCCTGCGCCGCCCCAGTCGCCGGCGGCGGCTCGCGTCGTCGAGGAGACGCTCCTCGCGCACGCGCTCCGCCGCCTCCTTCCGCGAGACTACTGCCTCGCAGAAGGATGCGACTGCGTCCCAGTGCCTGACGCTGTCGAGCATCGCCCTGGCGATGGTCGGCAACGTCAGGTCAGCACCGATGATTGTGACGAGTTCACGACGCTGCTCTGCCCAAGCGGCACAAACCTCGAGCGTATGCTGCGCCGTGTCCTCGTCGCAATCGCAGTGGTGGCAGGACGGTGTACTCTCCCTCCTTACGACCGTGTGCAGGTATTTGGCGAAGCATCCATGCCCCGTTAAAACCTGCACCAGTCGGAAGGAGAGCACTCCGTGCCACCGTTTTAGCCACTGCATCAGCACCGGCCGGAAGGCCTCCACGGTCCGCACACCGAACCGAGGCCTCTCCAGCCGGACTGCCCAACGGGCAATGACGTCGCGGCGGGCGTCGACGCGCCAGGCGGTGTGCTCCCTCAACAAGACCACACCGCCCTCCACTCGCCCGGTCCCGGCCAACAGACATGCTGTCTCCGTCGACACCGTGCGGTACCCGCGTATGGCCCTGACCGCCATGGCCCTCTGTGGTCGCCACAGAAGAGCCCTGAGTCGGACGGTCAGGGATCCCGCCCACACCGGTGCGCCGTACAGGGCCATCGACCGGATGACCCCTGCGTACAGCTGTCGGCAGGTAGCGCTCGGTCCGCCCACATTCGGCATAAGCCATGATAGGGCGGACGCCGCGCCGACGAGCCGTGGAGCGAGTCTGCGGAAATGCTCCCGGAACCACCATCGCCCGTCGAGCACCAGGCCCAAATACCTCATATGGGCCCGGATGCTGATATCAACCGAATATCAAAGGTAGCCTGCAGGATACAAGAATATAGCTTCATGTGTGTGAAAACATGTTTAAAATCGGTTTAGTGGTTCCACAGACTTATTCCCTGTAATCCATCCATCCATCCATCCAATGAACGCCACCCAGAACGCTCCTGTGCCACCTGCATCCAACGGTTTGCTGGCACTTTCGTAAACGATCTTGTATATTTATTTCTTTGTAATATTAGCGCTGTTGCCCACACCTTTGTTTGCGTAGAAATCATATGATGTGCAATATTTATGATGTAGGGTCAAAAATATCGCGTGAGGGCATCGACGAGGACAGTACTCGATAGGGTAACCTAGCAGTTAAGCCACCGAGGTCAAGTAATCGGCACCAGTGTTCAGTCCGATGACGAGGGCATATAGCGGGTTATGTAGTCGCACGCCGTCCTTTCGTCGCCCCGAACGGAATGGACAGAGTGTGAGACCAGACCATCTTAACAAGCTTACCATAAAAAAAAATTAAAAAGGATATATAATATCAAAACAATATTTTATTCACCCCTATATTACAAAAAGAGAGATATATTTCCTCTGAGGCAACCCTACAAGCATTTGCAGCACATAATTTAGATTTTAATTTCTTTCACTGTAAAATGCAAAATTTGCAATTGGGTGTAATTTGTCTACGTTAATTGTATGTTTGTAAAGTCCACCGCAATACTAGAATTATTTCGTTAGTGCAGGGTGGTGTCTTTAAAAAAATATATGCAAGGTGGAGATGACAATACGACAATAAATGAAAACACCGGTAATACTGGTGTATATGAGTATTTTGAAACTATCTAAAAAGTCCTCGCATGCAAATTTAAAAAAAATATATTTTCTAACAAACTTTTTATTATAAATATTGAAACAAAATAGAACACCGTTTGTAAATATTAGTTCACTGACCTGTAATCCGAATAGGTACCCTTTCAATATGCTGCATGTATTAGGTATTTTTAATTGTCTTATCTAGTCTGATGATGCAGTTTATATGGATCTTAAGGCTCAGGAATAAGGCATAATGTGCATTAATTTGTATTACGTTTGGCGAAGACTTTAAGTGGTAAACTGGAGATATGTAGGTACCTACCTTCATATTAGTTTATACCGATGCGGTGCGGGAGGTCTTTGATCTCTTAGTGATAGCCTAATAATTTTAATTTTTAATACAGAGTGTAGAAAAGTGTGTGTTAATAATACAAAGTAATGTACTGTGTCTAAACTATACGATATATTGTATTCAAAGTTTGTATACCGGCTGGGCAAGTCATCAGACACACTAAATTAAAATTATTGTCGTATGGTCGTCTCCACTCTGTATAAAACGTATATATTAAGATAATATAAAATATTAATTAACAAACAATATAGTAAAAGTCCATAGACGTTAGACATGAACATTCCAGCCACTATGTCCGTCTTAGGCGTGACTCATCTCTGTTTGTTCGGAACACAACAGACGTTAGGCGCGTGTAATTTGCTATGTATTCAGCGAGAAGGCCAAGGGCGTGCCTGTTACGTAATATATACGTACATTATCGTTAGAAAACATTGCGCATTTTATTTGGGAAGAGCTTTTATTACAATTACAATCTATGTTGTAATTGTGACGTTCTTATCTTTATAAATGGACTGTCTCTTTTGGGGAATCGTCAACCATATAATAGTGAATATAATAGAGGTAATTTACAACTCTTTTCTAATGAATTGATAGAGGATTTCGGAGTATCCCTAATTTTAACGTGTAAATTCTATATAGATATATAAATAAATAGATAAAAAAATAATTGGAAAAATTTTAAAAATATTAACACATTTTTATTTCTTCATTATTATTTAGAAGTAGATGATAAGCTGAGATGATGATAATAATTATCATTTCAGCTCTTAAAGTCCCACTGTTGGGCTCGAGCCTAATCCGTAATGAGAGGAAATACTCTGAATACTTGATATTTGTTCTTATCCTAAAAACAGAGTTTTCCAAAAAAGCAAGCGAAATGTGTGTATAAGCCCTAAGTACTCTTACTCTGTCACCACATGAAGCCAATACAAAGCTTGTAAAAAATACTTACCCGAGACAGTGGGATAGAACAGAATCCCTGGTAGCGGTTGTGACGCTGTGCATCATTTGTGACCTGTTCGTATATCTGCATCGCCGTGATCGCTCCCATGAGCAGAAGCAGCGCGGTGATCACTCCAGTGCAGAGGATCACACCCTTATAGTGCTTGTTGGACCGACTCGAAGGAGCGGGGCGGATATCGATTATCTCCTACAAAGAAAGAATATTTTTTTTTAGGTAATTATATGGCATGGTTTCTAAGACTTTATAAATTATCACTTCGTTTAAAGTCATTGTCGGTCAGTGAATGAAGTCGTTGCCTTTATTATTATGGCCATACTGTTAATTGTATCGTCTGGGAATATTGGTGGTAAACGAAAACATATGTAAAGCACTGTTATATTCACTACAGCCCAGCACTTTTGGCAATGTGCTATTGTAGTTTTGATTGGATTTTGTTTGGTAGACAGCGGCCTTGCTGCACCCTGTATGGCAAAGGTCTATGAGCGGCACTAACAGTTCCAATCAGGTGTGCTGCATAATCATTTACCACTCATCATTTCATTTTCCTACTCTTATCCCAATTACTTGGGTCGATACAATATATACCTGTCTTACATAGTATATATTTTAAAAGTTATTGGCAATAGTTTTATGACCGGCCGCCTGCCAGACATCAACCCTCCTTGCGAATGTAATTGTTGACCAAACGGCATCAGATGGAGTTGGTCCAGGTCGATATATGTATATAGCTCTTAGTCGTCTTTTACGACATCCACGAATAAAGTAAGGGTTGGTAGTGTTCTTAGCCGCTACCACACAGTGAAATCATTTCATTTACCACTATAAGTAACCACAAAAAGAAAACGCAATCCATACCACGTGCAATTCATACAAAATCCTGCGTGCGTCTCGGGATGCCTGACAGAAGTGATAAACTAATCTAAGTTGAACTATTTAATATTGAAATTAGCTATTTAGGTAACTATTTAAATTTTATGTATATTAATATAACAATGTAAGAAAAGGTTATTTGTTAATAAAATCTTATAACATCACATCTTAATACAACTAGTGCTATGAGTTAGAGTAAGAGAGGAGAAAGAATCCTGCCTACCGTTGCCGTATGCGTGAGGAAAAGGAAACGCAGACTGGTGCTGTTACGCGTTACGTAACGAAGCGGTTTACCCTCCCATACAAAGTTATCACTTCGAAAACAGACACACACACGAAAACATTCCATAAAAAACTATTTAATAACAACACGAAATTAACACACATATATACCTATATATTATTATCAAACTGTTTGTGGTTTAATAAAACGTTGATAAAATTAATTGAACATAATTATAATTTAAAATACGTACACACCTATTAATCCAGATCAAATATACTAGGCCGGTTTAAGTGACATACCTACTTATTTTTAAAGTTTTCTAAACACTAGGGTGTGGCGACAATAGAAGTCATTGTCACTTGGGAAATTGACCTACTACACCACGCTGATCAAGACGTGTTGGTATAGGGTTTTATATCGAATTCTTCTCTTGCGTAGATGTTATATGCATATTTTGCGTAGATGTTATACCCACAGTCGTCTTTTACTATCACCCACAGGTAAGATACCAGGTGGTGAATTGTTTTCTCACTCCGTGACCACACAGAAATGAATGTAAAATATAAAAAATATAAAATAGAAGTAAAACCGTTGTATTTTTTCTTTTGGCGGCGGGCTATGGTGTGGGCACACCCCGTTAATTCTGTCCGGGGCGACAGAAAGAACGGTGTGCGACCCCATAGATCCGCTCTACATGTACCTCCCGGCGTCGTGCGAGTGTGGCCACCGGAAACCGGACTTTGTCTTCGGTGGCCCATCCCGCGGTCTGCCCTCACGGGTATCCTCTCAAATATCTTTGTATTACCGGGAATCGATTTAATTATTCATCAATCACTTTTGTATAGAATAGATTAGTGTTTATCATTCATTTATTTATTGTATATAAAATTATGAAGGCGAGTAAAGTATAGGTCTCAACCTTCTTAATTTCGAGAGAAAAAGAGTCGAAGTGTTTACTCTATTGCGTACTTTAGCTTTTTCGTCACAAATTATAACGGAATAAAAATAATAATTCATTTCGAGATTAGAAATTAAAAACATGGAACGCATGCTGCTAATAAATTGATAATGCGCCGCATGTATTTCATTTCCAATCTGTTGAGAAATTATTTTATACTTTTGAATTCATTATAAAAACATGGTACATTATTTTTTTTTTATTTTATTATTATTTTGTTTTTTTTAAGATTATGTTAATAAAATGTTGGAACTAATTTTAAATATTTTTATTTTCGCAAAATGCTTTTTTGTAAAGATTTATTTAAAAAGTTTCAATTTTGGTAAAAGCTGTCCTTGATATCCACGGATTCCATTTAATTTAGGCATATTTTAGATTTTGAGATACTTGACAACCAAGCCGTAACTTGCTACTTTTATTTCAGAAAAGGACTCAGGGTTAAGCGACAGAAAAATTAAAACCATAATATTGTGAACAATCTTCGAAAAGGATAAACTGATTTTATCGGCAGTTTCAGTCATCATGGTATTGTACCGAAAATCCATAAAATGTGGTTTTCTTCTACTAACTCCAGTTTCCTTTCATGAATTTTATTTCAGTAGTATTCTTATGAAATTTTAATTTTCTTAATATATAAATGTATTTACGACCAACAGGAAAATAATAACTTATCACATTTTTTTTTCATCAGATGCGGCAAAGGCAAAAGCAACTACTAGTTATAAATGGGTGTACATATATTTAGAGGTGTTACCTATATTTACTGAGCTACAATGGTCTATCATCGTAACGTAGCGTAATGGAAAGACAAGTAGATTAAAGAATGTTCATAAATTTATCTCAGTACAACGCTTTATATTTAGCTTAGCTAATAGTATAAGGGACAAACACAAGAAAATCAATATCTGCATCCAAGTCATAGGTACCTAGCCAATTAAGTACATAATGTATAATAAGTGCGAGACTAAGTGCGTTACTACCAAAATACAACATTTCACGTCATAATGTTATTATCTAATAACGTTAGGCATAAAAGTCCAGTTAAAAAAGCAAATATCGTAAATATGTCTTCAAAGAATTGCATCTACGATCAATACCAGAGTATATTAGTCGAAAGGTTACAAGACTTATTAAAATACATAAAAATATTAATATTTCGATACGTACTTCTGCGCAACGATTTTCTTCGATTAATGGAATTTTCTTGAGACTAGGCTTCGTTAAAACCGTCATGACTGTAGTTTACTCGTTTTTGTGTTGTTTATTTTTCACTTTACTGCTCTACGTACGCGACTATTTTGAACCCAGCAAATACGGAAGTGCGTAACAGTATGAAAGAAAATTCATCAATAATATAAGTAACTATTACCAAGTTAGAAATTACAATTTCAATTTAGCTTGTGGCAACATTCCACTCGATTTCAGTTTCATCAAAAATAACTTAGTCGAGTATGTGTGCATAAAATAGTTGTCATTTTTCGCTGACTTTTAATAATTTACTCTGTGAATTTTGTAATGTCCACATTACGTGGATATTCACAATTTCACAATAATAGCTAGCTTGCAACACCGTAATAGTCTCGTCTCTATAGTCGGTCAGTTGGTGCAACCGAAAAAAAAAGAAATTCGAGGAGGAAACGGGCGATTAGTTTTCGTGTTATAAAATCAGTAGATAATTCCGTTTATAAGGTTAATGAATCAGCAACGCATATAGTGCTATTGAATCATGTTCGATTAGTTTACGTCGGCATTGTTTTATGTTGATCCTTTGTTTCATTGTGTAATTACCACGTTTGTAAGAAATACTGCAAGCACCAAAATAAAATGGCGACCGATCCTATGAAGAACCGCATGCATGTTTTCAAGAACACTGGCAAAGATGTCGACGTAAGTATTGAGAAGTAGCATATTGTCTTCATACGGCGTTACTAAATGCCAAGTTATTTGCTAACGGGGCAATGACGTTGTGTGTGTGATTTTTCTAGGAAATGCGCAGACGGAGGAATGAAGTTACAGTTGAATTAAGAAAAAATAAAAGAGAAGAAACCCTACAGAAACGTCGAAATGTGCCTTTCAGTTATTCGACAGACGAAGAAGAGAATGAAAGGATCCTGGCGTCGGTGGATCTGAAGGAACTGGTGATGAACGCAGCATATATGGATAACCCAGAAGTGCAACTTGCAGCCGTGCAGCAGTGTAGGAAATTACTTTCTTCGGATAAAAACCCGCCGATTGACAACTTGATAGCCACTGGTATTCTCCCCATCCTCGTACAATGCCTCTCAAGAGCTGACAATCCGTCACTTCAGTTCGAAACTGCTTGGGCCTTAACAAATATCGCATCGGGCACCTCAGCACAGACAAACAAAGTGGTTCACGCTGGTGCTGTTCCCGTCTTCTTGCAGCTATTAATGTCTCCTCACGAGAATGTATGTGAGCAAGCTGTCTGGGCTTTGGGTAACATTATTGGAGATGGGCCAGTACTCCGTGACTTTGTCATCGAACTTGGAGTTGTGAAGCCGTTGCTCAGCTTCATCGTGAAGCCTGATATTCAAATCACATTCTTGCGGAATGTCACCTGGGTTATTGTGAACTTGTGCAGGAGCAAGGACCCTCCACCGCCTGTCAAAACTATCCAAGAAATCCTACCAGCACTCGACATACTCATCACACACACTGATTCCAATGTAAGTACTAATATTTTTATCATCACTTTTAATGTTTTATCATTAGACACACTGTTAAAAATTTCTGCAATTTTTCTACAAAAAAAACGGAAGTTTTTACGCACAACAAGAAAGTAATACTATAATTCCGTTTATAAATTTACTATACAATACATGTAGGGTTATAACAAAAAGATTCTAAAATTACAACTCATAGTAAGTTTCTTTCATTCCTTCACATGTCTTGTAATTTTACACGAATTGTATTATGTTTTGTATTAGTATACGTTGATTTGGAATTTCTGTTATTTGTTTTGTAAAACAATTGTAATTTTCCAACAAAAAATTAACAGTGCATCTCTAAAATAACAGCTTTATGCCATGTTCTATCATTCATATATTTATACGTTGTATATTATGGTACAGAAAAAGCATCTAAACCTTTTTAAAATATTTGAAGTGAAATTAAGAAATCATAAACTAAATAAAAAAATAATGTATACCTATTGAAAATAGTCAAACATATCGACTGTCCCTACGTATAATATCGAAATTGAAAAACGGCACTTTACAGGAAAGCACTTTGAAGTTAATTTTGTGTATTAATAATATTGTATGATATGTTAAGTATTGATATTATACTCATTGAAAACGTGGTTTAATATGTATTTTATAGCTTATTCTCTTTTTTGTGTGAAAACATACATAAAAAGGAATATCTTAGTGCAATAAAAAAAAATTGCAAATTTTCAGTTTCGATACTGTACGTAGGGACAGTCGATATGTCAATTGATTTTAAATCTTTATATAATGAATCATATTGTCTTTGTTTTCACAATACATTCCCTGTCTACTGAACCATTTCTCCAGTACTAAACAACATATCTTTTATCCGAATTTGTCTTTTAAAGTTTAGAAATAAGTTGTTGATATCTACATACTAGCTGATAATGAATGAAATATGTGTGTATATTATATCACTCCATCCATTTAGAAACATTTTCCTTTTTTGCAATTAAAAACTACTAATAATATTTACTGTACATGTAAATTTATTTTCAACAGCCCATATATATCTCATTGCAGGGCTCTGACTTCCTCTACAATAGAAGAGAAATTGCCCTATTAAACCATGCTGAATAATTGGGTTGATATAAGGTTTTATTTCTAGTTTGCCTTCCGTTGCATAGATGTATGCATATTATTATCTCTAGTCTTCTTTTATGATACCTAGAGACAGGATAGGAGTTGAATTGTAATCTTACTCCATTAATACATATAAAACATGTATTTTATTAGTTATTGAATATAATGTAGATATTAATATGACTTTGTACAGTGATTAATGTGATAATATATTAAATTATATCCATAAAACAATATCTTTAAAGTAGCTATATCAAGATGCACATATATATATATATATATATGTATGCACATCTATACAAGATAATATTTATTTAGCAAAGTATTGACAATTTTGTATAGTTTATCTGCATTTTACTACCAAATACATTATCTACATGGAAAGGTTTTACTGATAATATCCACAATCATTAGTCTATATACTCCAATATTTTGTTTACATGAATAACATGAAGTTTCTTAGTCATTGTCACTACTGCAACATAGTTTCTGTTCATTTCTAGATCATTCTGTTTAGCACTAAATAGGTTTATAGCTATATATTGGTATGTGAAAAAACTTGTGGCTGAAACAAAATTAAACCATTGCTACGTGCCAAGTTTTTTTTTTAAATATAATTTGTCTATGTATTCGTTGTTAAACTACTATTCAATACTGGATGACTTGATGATTGAATTGTGAGCGATTACTCTGTGGTAAGTAAGAATACCATATGATATTTTTGTTTCAGATCTTAGTTGATACAGTGTGGGCAATAAGTTATTTAACAGACGGTGGCAATGAACAGATCCAAATGGTTATAGAATCTGGCATTGTACCAAAGTTGATTCCTTTACTTTCACACAAGGAAGTGAAACTTCAGACTGCTGCTTTGCGAGCTGTAGGTAACATAGTGACGGGGACAGATGAACAAACACAAGTAGTACTCAACTGTGATGCTCTCTCTCACTTCCCTGCGCTGCTGTCACATCAGGTAAGTCGTTAAATATGAAATCCTAAAAATTTATTACAGCACCACCCAGATCCATTTGTAAACACTAAAAATTTCATAAATTCCATCCAAGTATTTAGGATTTAAGTCACAAATACGTACAGAAGAACCATATACATAAAATATATAAATAATTGTATTGACTTGTACAAAGCATAGAATAGAACCTTTAGCACTTAGCATGGTAGCATAGTATCTAAACCACTACGCCATCCATGCCATCAAAGTGATTCTTAATACTATGTCTTCATTTCCTTCTAATATGTAGAATAGTTAATAGCTGTAGGCAATTGTCAATTTATAATACATTAACTAATATATTATAACATTTTTAAACTTTCCATTGAAAATTATATTCAAGGTCATACACATTATATGTTGCAAACGGCTTGGCACATTTCATTTTTTAATTAAACTTTTCAAGGACATGATTAATAATATCAAGCCTAAATTCAAAGTGATATTGCAATGATGTTAGTCTATAGAGGTAATACATTCTTACACTATATTATACTCTTCTTTTCATATGTAGGAAGTAAGAATATTAATGATGTAATATAAAGTTTGAAGGTTGTTGAACTGTGAATGATTTACAAAGGATAAACATCATAATAAAATGCTTTTGCTTGGGAGTTTGACTGCGTAGAAATCATGTGGAATGCCCTTGTTAAATATTTTCATTATTTGTGTTGTAAGAGAAAAGTATCAATGCAAAACCATTTTACACCCTTAGGAAAGAAGTGGATATCTTCTGAGGAGCTGATTTTTACAGTTTTCCATTTTAGTTTTATTTGAGTCTTTATATCACAAAAGTAAGACTATCTAATACTTACTTGTGCTAATTTTGAATTCATTAAGAAATGAATTAAAGGCTATCATTGTTATCTTCTTCTTTCCCAACCTTAACCCACCTTGGGAATGTAACTGTTGACCAGTCGGCATCAGATAGAGTTAGCTCAGTCGATATAAATTAACTAAAAGTATTATTGCAAAATTTTATTCCCCATTTTACACTTTTTGAGGATGAAAATTGACAAATGCTGAAAAAGAATTTATTTATTTATGCTGAAAAGTATTTGTACTTAATTTAAAAGAATAATTAAAGCTTTTTTCTTCCCAATAAAATTAACTTCTGTATTTCAATCGCCTTGCAAATTAATTACCTAAAAATCTTTTTTATTGAGCAACAACACCTAAAAATAAAATAATTATTAAAAATTTCACCTTTCTAGTTTTAATAGTTTTGGCTAGGTGTTGATGAGTCAGTCGACCAGTTTGTTTGTATATATATATATATAAATAATACATTTGAATTTGTGACCTGAAAGATTCAATTATGACTAATACTGTAAAACAAGTATCCCTTGTATAAATATTTATTCAACTGTTTTGAACAGCCATATTTATTACAAATGCAATTACAGTTTTATATTATGCTACCAATAACCAGTATAATTATATTTTATGGCAACACTACACTACTTCTATTAGACACTTTAGAAACATGTAATTAATTGACACAAATTACACCCCAACCAACAATTTGTAGATCGCAATAAAATATTATCTTTCATGGGACTCGAACGCATGACACTTAACTAGGTTGGCATCCTGGCTACTTCATCTGTGTAATCATTATATTTTGGTTATTATCTGTGTTATCCATTCATACAATTTTGTTTTTAATCTGTGAAAACTAATACTTAAACAATTTTGACAATACTTTACATATGTTTTCGTTTTTACAACCTAGTTCCATTAACGGAGTGGTTAAGGCATAATTAGATGTGACTATTTGACTTAATAGCAAACACTGACTTTAAATGAAGTGATAATTTATAAATAAAGTCTTATAAAGATTTACTCGTATAGTAAATATGCCCATAAAGCCATACTCGTAAAGGCCATAAATATATACTCATAGCGATCTTAGTAACCAAGCCATAAAATTCCTTGAAAAAAGTACTTTTGATATTTTATTCATTGTGTATTGTAGATGGCAAGTTGCCCGCTGGGTCGGCCACGGGTGTCAAGGAATCGATAGCAGTGGTCAGCCTAATGGTTATAGGAAGGGAACACAGTGGGTTATAAAGCCGCACGCCGCTATTCCGTCACCCTGGACAGAATGGCGAAGTGTATCCAGAGAATGGCCTCCTAAAAAAAAAAAAGATGTCAGTTAAAAAAGTTTATATACCGCGGGTAATGTTTAGTTTTATGGTCAATGACTGACATGATAACATCTAATTGAGAGGGTGCTTGACCTTCAAGTCGTCTGCTTGAATGAATCATTACTTTTATCTCGTCTACAAACTATTTAGCCCTTCCTAGTTTCGTCGATGTTTTTTGATAGTTTGTTCTGATCGTATCCCGTATATTCCATCCAGCGCGATAGAATGCCGGCGTGCGGCTTTCTTCTCCTATCCTATTACTCAATCCCACCAATTGAGTGACCCACCGCTATCATTAGACTGCGGTAGACCGATATTGTTAAAGTACGAAATGCCCATTACACTACGAAACGACATGAATTTGCCAAAATTTTTTAATAGTGGTACGCCCTGTTGACAATTTTCTATCTACAACTGCGGACTGGTCCGTCCGGGATACTACCGTAATCTGGCAGAAAAGCTTTGTCTGAGCAGTGGCAATATGCTGTTGCGCTTCGTTCGGTGAGCGAGTGTCGGCAGCCCAACTTTCTGGGAAGGATCTGGTTGGTAGGCAGTGGCATAGCTGTACGTCTAGTATTGCAAATGTCCATGGGTGGCAGTAATACTTATCATCAGGTGCGCTGCTTGCTCGCTTGCCACCACAAACAATAAAAAAAATACCCACGGGCAATGTAAGAGTTAGCAATATGCTTAGCCAGCCAGCAAAGTAGTAAGGCGCATAGCAAATTATGAATATAAAAATAAATCTAAATTATAATCACAGTAGTCGCATCAAATCTTTACGTAGGTATAATATAGATGAAATGTATACCAATAGTTCGTTGATCCAGATCTTGGCCGCCGACATGACGTCGGTAAACATTACATTTGGTATATGCGCGTGTATTTGAAAAATAAGAGATCATTGAATTCTTTATAGTTCTATAACAAACTTATATTTATCACACCTCATTATATATATATTTTTCGTAGCAAAATTGTATTTATTTCATTTAGTTAGAAAATGTCTTTACTTTTTGATGGTTGGACAAATCAAATTTATTTAATTTACTGATGTGTTTAAAAGTGGTTGACTTGATATAAAATCAAAATGTAATTATAATCGTGTCTCAATATCATTATCGTTAACTCGGCTCATAGAAGCTCTACTGCTGGGCTAGTTACTCCTCTGTAATAAGGAAATTAACCAACTTTACCAAGCTGAAAGTACCATAGATACTATATGTATATTATATTCTTTAGTTGTAATTTACGACACTTATGGACAAGACAGGTTGTTGAATTATATTTTTACTCTGTCACCAAACAGAAATCACTGTCATTTTTATTATTTTTGGGCTAAATGATGACATTATTGGCTTTTGACGGGAATTTGAAAACGTCATGTGGTGCTCTTGTATTATATTCGATATCTTAGTGTTGTAACGTGTTATATTAGATACTTTTGATGGCATTTTATGTAATATGAAGCGGCGGAACTACTGGGATGTAGTGAATATCATATAAAAGTGCTTTACAACGTTTTCGTTTTCCATCAAAATTCCCACAAGATACCATTAACAGTGTGGCCATTGCACTGTTAATGGCGACAATTTGACTAAGACAATGACTAACCTGATAGACTAAAAACGTAAAAATATTTATAACTTGACACTGGCACTAAAATAAAATAAATACATCAGTGGTCCTATCAATATACGGAGGGGATACAAAACAATTTATAGCACCCGAAGTCGCCCTTTCACCACCACAGATGTTTGAATGGGCCATGGCTAACCCAAATAAAAGAGTTAATGACTAAAAGTTACGTTTGTAAAGTTCTCTGTAATTCAAGCTTAAATTAGTAATGTGTTCTCTTTAATAACGAAATGCGATTTTTGTTTAGCATGTCAAATTTTAAAACAAAGTAATCAATATTAATTATGTTTTATATATTGTTAACAGAAAGAAAAAATCTGCAAAGAGGCTGTATGGTTCCTCTCAAACATAACAGCCGGTAACAAGCAACAGGTTCAAGCAGTAATTGACGCCGGCCTACTACCTAAAATTGTAGAGAACTTGAATAAGGGCGAGTTCCAGACGCAGAAAGAGGCAGCATGGGCGGTGACCAACCTCAGCATTAGTGGCACCAAGGAACAAGTGGCGACGCTTATCAGTTGTGGAGTAATACCACCACTGTGCAAACTGCTGAGCTGCAAAGATACCCAAGTCATCAATGTAAGTTCTATTAACTAGATTCAGATTCATTATCATAGCATTCTAGGAATCATCTATATATTTTTTAATATATATAATGACCATTTGGAATAAGTGCAATAGACCCTTTCTTTCTTCTGTTCGGTCCTACGACCTATTGTTACGATTTTATTATGCTAATGAAACGGGTTGGCATAGGGTTTTACTTAGAGTTTATCTTCTTTTGCATAGATGTTCTCCCCTTCTATATATAGTAATCTTTTACGATGTCCACAAGTATCTTCTTTTGCATAGATGTTCTCCCCTTCTATATATAGTAATCTTTTACGATGTCCACAAGTATCTTCTTTTGCATAGATGTTCTCCCCTTCTATATATAGTGATCTTTTACGATGTCCACAAGTATGAAACTGTTGGGTAATTGTATTTTTCCTCCATCACCACACGAAAAAACAAAAAGCAAACTTGTTGCCAAGTAATCTAGAAGATATCTTTACAGCAACTGCCAAAGGGAGCTCTAGGGGAGTGAATAGTAGTAATACATACTGGCAAACTTTGTGATATTTCCATTGTTGATTACTATGGCAATTTTTATGATGATATTGCATCCCTTCTGACATCCAACGGTTCCCTTTACACCAAATGAGAGGAGGTCTTACGTTACGTTGTGGCAGCTTTTGTTCTACAACAGTTATCGATTCATCAAGTTATGTGGCTACTTCAACGAGCCAATTCTTCAGGCCGTGTCAGGTACACCTGTTTGTTGATATAACCACTTACTGACTTTTATAATTTTACATTTCAGGTTGTATTGGATGGTTTAAGCAATATGTTGAAGATGGCTGGTGAGAATGCTGATCAGGTAGCCAATATGATAGAGGAGTGTGGTGGTATTGACAAAATTGAAGCCTTACAGCATCACGAGAAGGAAGATATCTATAAAATGGCCTTTGATATCATTGAGCAATACTTTGAAGCTGCGGTATGTATTATTTTTATGATGTTTCATTTTTGTAATGTGAGCAACAACTTACTTGTGCACTTGGGATACTTTTATTATTTTTAAAAAGACAATGTTTCAAACTAAAAATGTTACTTGTGTTATGATGACTTCACAACCATACAATTAGCAGACAAAAAATACATTTAGGCTCAGAACAATTATTTGTGGACCACAGAAAGAAGTTGTGCTATGTGTGGATCGAACCCACTACACTGTGTCATACGACAACCATTTATACAGTCAAATTTGTCTCAGCTCAGCTCATGTCATGCAGTGGTTGGGATTGAGCCTCCTCCAAATAGATGGGATATAACCAGAGTTGTACAAAATGGTTTTCAAAAAGCATTTAAATACAAAATGCAAAATACTTCTCAGATTTACTATTTCAAATGCAAAATACCAAATAGTTTTGTGTTTTGTATTTCAAATACTAAATGCAAAATAGGTATTTTCAAAATACTTTTTCAAAATAAAATACCTTTTGACCAAATCTCAGATATTTTTATTTATTTTAGGTATTTATCATTATGCTAGGGCCGCACCTGCGTGTATCGTCAAGCTTCGTGCCATGAGACGATACACGCAGATGTGACCGGTCATTATTGGCTATCGTCGCGAACATTCGGGCTTCGTGTGCGTTATCGCTTGGATGGCGATAAGTCAAAGGGTTTTAGCGCGCTAATATATCGCGCTCTGTGGTCAGACTAGCGTTTTCATTTCGGGGGAAATTTTCGTTGTGTTTAGACGTGTTCGAGGATCTCCAGTTAATCAGTTAAGAAATGGTGTTAGAATTTAAACACCATTATGAAGCGGCACCCATGAAGGGATCCAAAAATATCATTATGTAATTATTAGCATAATATAGCTGTAATAGTAAAGCAATTCGTCATCCATAGTTAAACGCATGAAAATGATTTCGACCATCTTTAATTATTGTACGATACTTCGTGTGAAATACCAAAGTCACTAATGTGACCACAGTTTTATCGCGATAATTTTCTAGTGTACCAAACGTACGAAGCTTCGCCACAAATTACTTCGGGACGATACACGCAGACATTAGAAATAGAGACACAATGCCGAGCCAAACAAAAACTTCTAATAATATGGCATCTTATGCATGACATTTTGGTCATATTTATCCGTAGGCATATCAATAAATTCTGTTATGTTATTAATAATAATAATAATACTCATTTAAAATAATGTAAAAAACCAGACTAACGAAAAGAGAGCCATGGCTCCATTTTGTGAATTGTGTGGCCATTTATTTCGGTTCACTTTTCTTTTCTCTTATCTTGTTGTAGTACAGTACATAGTCGTTTCAGTATTGTAGGGATAACAACAACACTTCAATATCATAAAAGTAGGTAATCAAATCAAATAAAAAAAAAGGCGCGCATGGCTAGCAGGTAGCAGCAGGCCCCTATCGGTCAAATTCGGCAATACAAGCGTCATTCGTTCATTTCATTTTGTTTGACTGGTAATGTTGGCTAATCTTAATCACAAAGTATTTTGCATTTTGAAATGAATATTAAATATGCTAAATACATCTCGAAAGGTATTTCAAATAAAATACAAAATGCTTTTTACTAAAAGGCATTTAAATGCAAAATACAAAATAGGTATTTTGCATTTTGTATGTGCATTTTAAATAGAAGTATTTCAAATAAATCGCATCTCTGGATATAACCACGTTACACCACACTCATCAGACAGGTTGGCATATGGTTTATGTAGTTTTCCTTCTCTAGCAGATTTAATTCATATTATATCCTTAAAGACTACTCTTTCATGACACCCACGGACAAGAATGAATTGTATTCTTGCTCTATCATTACAAATATGTTTAAGTTTCGATTTTAACAGTAGAATTTATGAGATGTATGTTTGGTTTCAGGAGGAGGACGCGACGCTGGTGCCGGCCGCTGCGGAAACAGGCTTCCAGTTCGAAGCCGCGCAGGCGCCGCACGACGGGTTCCGTTTCTAGACGGGACGGCAGTCGCGTGGCATCGTGACCAGTCGCAGCGATCAGTCGCTGTGTGCGGTCGCAGCTGCGCCGAGACACACGTTGTGATAATGCTCTTGTGAAGTTTGACGTTTCACCTTGTTTACGTTTCGTTAGTCTCGTGACGGACGATGGACTATAGAGAGGATAGCTTTAATGTTAAGTGACGCGTTATGGCCCGTACGGGGCTCTTACGGCTCTCTTGTATTACACATACTGCTCGTATGTCGCGTACGAGACTTCTACAGGCCCATCTAGCATATACCACTCGTACGTTGTTCCAACAGAGCTCGTACGGTCCGGTATAGCACGTACCACTGGTACATTTTGTATAGGGCTCGTACGAGGTTAGTACAAGACTCATATGGGGCTTGTACGGGGTCGCGTCTAATCTGCTTCCGAATGAATTGATGCTTTTGATAACATAGTATTTATGTTTCCGTTTTTAACTCACAGAGGGCGGCTGTCGACGTGACGGCCGACCCGACCCAAGCATAGAATTATGTTGAACCCCCCCTCGGCCCATTTGTAATGTATATCAATTGTAACAATAAATTCTGTCCAATATTATCGTTTGTTTTCATTTAAATAATATTAAGATATGTTTTTTTTGCTTACCCTACATTAAGAAATAAATATTTGTGTCTTGAAGAGATCACAATACTTGACAAATATAGTTGCCGAACCCCGACATTTGAAGCTATCATCTAACAATATAAGGATTTTTCCACGTAGGGATCGAACCCGTGACAGTCGGCACAAAAATTTAAACCACTCCATATTTGCAATCATTATTCGTCGTCATCTCTGTTCCACTGCTGGGAGGGGCTGAGAGGAGGTTCGAGCCTCCACAATAGAAAGGAAATAGACCTGGCGCTGATCAGACGTGTTGGAATAGATTTTTATTTCGAATTTTCCTTATGCAGATATTTTTTTTTATTGTCTACGGTGTCAAACGAGCAAACAGCACACCTGATGGTAAGTAATGCTGTTGCACATGGACCCAGCAACACCAGGGGTACAGGTGGGCCCCTGCCTACCGTGAAGAGCTCTTCTTAAACCTCGTTTGAAGAAGGACATGTCATAGCACTCGGGAAACACAGCAGCAGGTAGTTCATTCCATGTACGTGGGAGAAATGATTGCTGAAAACGTACAGTCGTGGACCGTATCGTTTCCAGGTGAAATGAATGAACCCTGCTACGGTGTCGAGTGGTACGGTGGTAAAACGGTGACGGTGGTACCAAGTCGAAACAGTTCCTCAGAGCACTCCCCGTGAAAGAGCCGGTAGAGTACAGAGTGACCCAAAGTCTCTCCGCCGCTCCAGCGACTCCAGTCTGTCCGTGAGATTGGGGTCACCGACGATTCGAACCGCCCGCCTTTGTAGGGAGTCAAGTGGATCTAGCTGATATTTAGGCGCGCCTGCCCAGAGATGAGAGCAGTACTCCATGTGAGGAGGAACTTGTGCTTTATATAGCACAAGACGTTGTCTCGGCGTGAAGTACCGCCTAGCCCTGCTCAGCACGCCCAACTTTTTGCTTGCCAATTTGGCTTTGTCCTCCAAATGACTCCCAAACTGGACTTTGTTAGATAGTTCGACGCCGAGGATCCCAATACTCTCTGAGATTTGGAGAATTTCTCCTTGGAACTGAGGCGCCATGATAAAAGGGTCCTTCTTCGCAGTGAACTTGTGTCTTAGTGGGATTGAACTGGACTAAATTCCGTTCACCCCATTTTGAGGCCCGCCCTAGAGAGCGCTCGACTTGAGACACAAGTTGAGCCCGTCTTTCCTGTAACATACTTCGAGGTAGGGATGTTAAAAAATAATCGATTTTTATTTTAATCGATTATTTTTTTCAAAAAAATCGATTTTTATAGTAATATTAATCGATTTTTAAAAAATCGATTATATTAACTATGCGTTTTAATCGATTTTTATGAAAAGCGCCATCTATGGAACGGATGAATAAAACTCGAAGTAAATCCATTATTATTTACAAGTTAAGAGTGCCATAATATATGTAGTTGTTGGTAAACAATAAAAATATCTTGCAATAGTAAAACATCTAAAAGCGGTTGGCGAAAATATTTTACGATTAAGAAACATACAGGAATATGCAAGTACTGTTCCAAAGAGCTAATAACTTGCAGTAATACTACAAATTTAAAACAGCATACATACATACCATCACGCCATGTCCCTTGCAGGGTAGGCAGAGAGAACAAAGTGCCAGAGAACTCTATCCTTGCATACTTCACTCGCTTCCTCATAATTCTCTTCATACACGCTCGCCGGTTTCGGAGACTCATGACTCCAGCTTCCTTCAGTACATGACCGATCTGATCTAGGTAGGTTAGTCTCGCTCTCCCTGAGTACCTACATCCTTCCACTTTCGTATTGTATATCTTCTTAACCAGACGTTCGTTCGACATTCTTTCCAGTTGCCCGAACCATCGGAGCATTCCCTTTCGCATCTTTACATCAATGCTCTCTTTCATACCTACTCGCTCTCTTACGTCGTCGTTACGAATGCGATCGATCAGCCTAACACAGCCACAGATTTTCCGTAGAGATCGCATTGCGCATTAATTTTACTTTAATACTTTTTTCTGCATACCCAACTCTCGCTTCCATATAGTAATGTTGGAACAAGCAAGTTATGTATTGCTACACGTGTCTTCTGGCTTCGGTGGTGGCTACCGAGAAGTTGTCCCAACGCTCTATTTCCCGCATTTACTCTTCGCTCTATATCAGTGGTGTAGCTTCCATTCTGGCTAAATTCACATCTAAGATATACAAATTCATCCACTTGTTCTAGTACATCATTACCTATTATTACTCTTACATCTGTTCTGGCTTCATCTCTTTCGAAGACCATTATTTTGGTTTTACTCACATTCATGCGTAGACCCCTTTTCTTACAATCTTCTGTCATTGTGTCGACTAGGCTCTGCAGGTCAGTCACTGACTGCGCCAGCAGGACTGCATCATCTGCATAGAGCAGAGCACTGACCACTGAGTCGCCCATCTGGACTCCCACATTCATATCGTTCAACCTTTGGAGACATTTATCCAGATATATGATAAACAGCCTGGCTGATAGAACGCACCCCTGCTTAACGCCGATATTGACGTCAAACCAAGGCGACATTCCATCATCCAGCCGCACATAAGCTCTACATCCCATGTAACGGGACTGCACAGCCTGCAGCAGTTTACCGTTAATACCATATTCCAGTAAAATGTCCCAAAGTTCCTTTCGTGCAACCGTGTCAAATGTTCTCTCCAGATCCACAAAACTGCAGGAAACCCTCTGACCTAGAGCCAGATGCTTCTCCACAATGTTGCGCAGAGAGAACACTTGATCCATGCATCCCCTTCCACTCCTGAAACCTCCTTATGCCTCACACAGTAAACCATCGGACTCCATCCTCATTCTCCTTTCAATAATTTTAGCATACACTTTTGCTACCAAACTGGTCAAGCTTATGGCTCTGTAATTTGCGCAGTCATAACGTGAACCCTTGTTTTTAAACAAAGGCACGATGACTGCGCTATTCCCGTCCCTGGGAACTATTCCCGAGCTCCAACATAAATTGAGGAACATCAGGAACGCCTCCCAGACACAGGTGCCGCCAAGCTTGATCATCTCGGCAGACACCATATCAATGCCCGCTGCCTTACCATTTTTCAAACTTCTTATCGCCCATTCAACTTCATCCATACTGATGCCATCGGAGGACGCTGGTGCCGAATGTTGATCTACTAGACCACGGATAATCGAGACAACCCGAGTATCCGCATACATGTCGCCAAAATATTCCCTCAATCGGCTTAACACGTCTTGTATTTGTGTAAGAATGTCTTACCTTTAGACCTTATTTTATTCATTCTGAAGGCTGACCAACCACCCCGAGACCTCTTCACCTCTCTCCAAAAGAGTTTGGTGTTACCCTCGAAGTTTTTAGCCAGCCTATCTTCTGCACTCATATTTGTTCTATCACGTTTCTCTTTCACTAAGGCCTTGGTGTCATTTTTACACTGCCGATATATTTCTTTCTTCTGTTCAGTCATACTGTCATTCAGATTCAAAGAAGAGACATAGTCCAGCCACACTTTCTTCTTTTGCTCTACGGAAGCTGCCTCTTCCTCATCCTACCAAGGATCACCATTTGTTTTTCTATGCTTCTTTGAGCTTCCACATACTTCTTTCGCTGTATCTACCATACTCTCTTTCAATATTCTCCAGCATTCTGGCTCGACCCACGTCGCCTCAGGGGGACACCCTAACCCGTACTGCGGTACGCATATGAGCCGGATTGAAGTCTGACTAGACTGGTAGGGGACGCGACGTGCACTTTCCGGACTATGCCTCCCTAAAAAAAAATCATCATCATGTCAGGCTATTGTCGTCCACTGCTAGACGTAAGCCTAAATGTAAAATAGTATTGGACATTTATGGCATTTTTTTGTTGTGATTTATATTTTAGTTTTTGAGACAATAAGGTTGTTATTTTGTTAGGGCGCTCATTTCATTTTTATGATAATAAAAAAATGTGTCAATAATTACACTTGGTTTCCTTATTCCTTACCTTGAAGATTTAAAGGATTGATGAATTTTATATTTGAATTGGTTGATTTTTTATTCATATAATTTTATTTGATTTTAATCTGATTAATTGTGAATATGAATCTCTTAGGTTTATTATTGGAATATGAAAAGTATATACATTTTTAAATAATAGAAAAAAAACGATTTTTTCGTAAAAATCGATTATATATTTTGATAATAATCGATTTTTGGAAAATCGATTAATATTAAATAAAAAAAAAACGATTTTTATTTAATCGATTTTTTTCCAGTAACCTCGCATCCCTACTCCGAGGGACATTCTGATGCTCGGTGTATCGCTCGTCACCCGTGCTGTCATCCGCATAGCAACGAATACTCTCTATGGAGAGCATGTCATTGATATGCAGAATAAACAACGTCGGGGAGAGCACCGAGCCTTGTGGTACACCAGCATTAATGGTCATGGTCTCGGAGCAGCAGCCGTCGACGACTACTTTTATGCTCCGACCATCCAAAAAACTGGTGATCCAATTACAGTCCCTCGGGGATTCCATATGATGGTAGCTTCGATAGAAGGGCCCCGTGCCAAATCCTGTCGAACGCTTTCGCGATATTTAGGCTGAACGCTAGCGCCTCACCCTTGCCCTCCAAGGCCTTTATTTTAGTAGTGTTATATTAGTTAGGCCTATTTTAGTAGTGTTTTATATTCTTTAGTCGTTTCTTACGATATCTACAAGCAAGATATGGGGGGAGTGAAGTGTATTCGTACCTCGTCACCATAGAATATTGATGGTATTAATTCCATAAAAAATAGGTGTGCTTCGTGACTGCGACATGTATAACCAATTACCCGTGGAAGTAATATAAATCGGCTACTAAAGTTAGAATTGGTCAACGGTGGTCCGTCCAAATGGCTATATAGCGGCAGTGTAACAGGTTATGGGCTTGCATGCCGGCCCTTTGCCTTCCCAGAGATAATGTGGCTGAAACATGGCTTGCTTCTCAAAAGTTTTATGCCTTTACGTTTAGGGGGGCCATGTCCAAAGGTGTAAGCATAGAGGCTAAGAAGTAGATGGATGAATTGGTCTTTCTGAATCAGTGTAATTAATAAAACATAGTTCATGATAATTATTTTTAATATATAGACGGGAATATCTGTTCTCGCTCGTCCGACTTGCAACCATCATACTTGTACTGTTTCTGGAACAATCGTAATTATCATATATTAATAAATAAATATCCTATTGACATACTCTGCCTTTCTCTACAGACTAATTATGCCAAGAGTTTCGCATAAGTTACTTAACATAGGTATTCAATTCTATTATTTTATTTAATAAACCGGCGGCAAATGTTAATAATATTGATAATGCATAAATTACATTTTAATTGTTATTTCAACAGTTGTTATGTCCACAGCATATATACAAAACGCATGGCAACCATTGTTACTATATTTTACCAGATTTATTAATATTTATAGACACCGTTCCGCTCCTATTTGTCGTATCTTTATTTCCTAATGATCTTTCTCGATAAATATACTATCAGATTTTTCTATAATCAAACTAGTAATTTCTGATATAAGAGCGATAAAAAAACACAAAGCAGTCACGAGGACTGCTGACAAAGTGAAAACTTAAACCTATGAAAAAACAAATACATACAAACCAAATACCAGTACCAAGGAGAATGTGTGAGTGTGACCATACTATAAATACACATATGAAATATATTATATCATTACTCCCACGGTCTACTCTCCCACCGTCTTACGAATTTTCAATCAGGTCACGCGTCCTGACGCGAGTTAAACATTTTTACCTACCAAAAATGCACAACGCCGTTAAAGAAGTTTTCACTTCAATAAACAAACACCAACTTTATAATAAATTAAATGCAAGATCACGAAGTCTGATTTGTGGTAGGGATGTGAGGTTCCTGGAAAAAATCGATTTTTTTTATTTAATATGAATCGATTTGCCAAAAATCGATTATAATCAAAATAAATAATCGATTTTTAAGAGAAAAATCGATTTTTTTCTGATATTTAAAAATGTATATACTTTTCATATTCCAATAATAAACCTAAGAGATTCATATTAACAATTTATCAGATTAAAATCAAATAAAATTATATGAATAAAAAATCAACCAATTCAAATCTAAAAATTCATCAAAGCGAATATTCCTTTAAATTTTCAAGGTAAGGCGACGTACATTAATCACGTGATCTTCTTTTTTAGCATTTTTTAACCCCCCTCCCACTTGGTGATACGTGGTGAGGTTTAAGACTATGAAGGTTTAGGCCTTCGTGATTCTTGTCAAACCCCTCCCCCACCTTTCAAATCTCACGTGATTAATGGACGGCCCCTAAGGAATAAGGAAACCAAATATAATTATTGACACATTTTTTTTTATCATAAAAATGAAATGATGAGCATCCTAACAAAATAACAACCTTATTGTCTCAAAAACTAAAATATAAATGCCATAAATGTCCAGTACTATTTTACATTTAGGCCTACGTCTAGCAGTGGATGGCAATAGCCTGACTTGATGATGATTTTTTTTAGGGAGGCATAGTACGGAGCGTGTAGGGGGGTATAGTCCAGAGCGTGCACGTTGCGTCCCCTGCCAGTCTAGTCAGACTTCAATCCGGCTCATATGCGTACAGCAGTGTGGGTTAGGGTGTCCCCCGGAGGCGACGCGTACCGACCCGCCCCCGTCGGTACGTAAATCGGCAGATGCGGTGATGGGGGCCACCACCCATCACAACTTGCCCAGTCAGGTGAGTCGAGGAGTGCAGAGTGCCGGGTGGGTACGTGGAATGTAAGAGGTTGTGTGGAAGGTAAGTTGCACGAGCTGATAACCGTCATGGCGGACAAACAGCTAGACGTGCTCTGTGTAACAGAGACCAAGCGAAGGGGCAGCGACGCCTGGGATCTTCCTGGTGTCGGGATGGCCCTGTGGTCTGGTGTACCTCAGAGCGATCGAGCCAACATAGGGGTAGGACTTAGGAGTGCTGTTGTCCTCTCGCTTGGCCTCAGGTGTGAAGGATTACGGAATTTATGATCCCAGACTTCTTTGGTTCCGTATAAGACTAGGTGTCACCTTTCACGATTGTAGCATATGCTCCCGTAGGATCCTCGGTGGCATCAAACCTGGAGAAGTTTTGGGATAATGTTAGGGAAGTTCTGGATATGGCAGAAACCAGTGAACGCGTGATTGTATGCGGAGGTTTGAACGGATGGGCGGGGACCAAGCGTCCCGACTATGAGGACGTACTTGGTCCATTTGGTAATAAGAGAGTGAACTACGCAGGTAGGCTCATTGGGGATGTATGCATGGAGAGAAATCTTATTATTTCAAACACATTTTTCCAACATTCATATGTATACATGGAGAAGAACAGAAAAGTATAATAGATTTAATTTTGGTAGACAGTCGCCTCCGAGGCAAAATATTGGACGCAAGAGCCTACAGGGGCCCCACAATCGATACGGACCACTATCTCGTTATTGCGAGATTTAGTTGTCTGTTCAGAAAGTGGGGACAGTGGCGAGAGCGTGTACACTTCGGGGGGGCTTGAAAGAATAAAGATTGAAAGTTTGCAAGAGTGTGTTAGAGAAAAGTATGCAGAGGGTGTCCGAGAACGCCTGACGATGGCAAGCCAGCCGCAATCGGACATTGAAGAATGCTGGAGAGTATTGAAAGAGAGTATGGTAGATACAGCGAAAGAAGTATGTGGAAGTTCAAAGAAGCATAGAAAAACAAATGGTGATGCATGGTGGGATGCGGAAGTGGCAACTTCCGTAGAGCAAAAGAAGAAAGCGTAGCTGGACTATGTCTCTTCTTTGAATCTGAATGACAGTATGACTGAACAGAAGACAGAAATATATCGGCAATGTAAGAATGACACCAAGGCCTTAGTGAAAGAGAAACGTGATAGAACAAATATGAGTGCAGAAGATAGGCTGGCTAAAAACTTCGAGGGTAACACCAAACTCTTTTGGAGAGAGGTGAAGAGGTCTCGGGGTGGTTGGTCAGCCTTCAGAATGAATAAAATAAGGTCTAAAGGTGGAGACATTCTTACACAAATACAAGACGTGTGAAGCCGATGGAGTAAATATTTTGGCGATATGTATGCGGATACTCGGGTTGGCGCCGGTAGTGCATGTGGTCTAGTAGATCAACTGGTAAGGCAGCGGGCATTGATATGGCGTCTGCCGAGATGATCAAGCTTGGCGGCTCCTGTGTCTGCGAGGCGTTCCTGTTGTTCCTCAATTTGTGTCGGAGCTCAGGAATGGTTCCCAGGGACTGGAATAGCGCAGTTATCGTGCCTTTGTTTAAAAACAAGGGTTCACGTTATGACTGCTCAAATTACAGAGCCATAAACTTGACCAGTTGGGCAGCAAAAGTGTATGCTAAAATTATTGAAAGGAGAATGAGGATGGAGTCCGATGGTTTACTGTGTAAGGCACAAGGAGGTTTTAGAAGTGGAAGGGGATGCATGGATCAAGTGTTCTCTCTGCCCAACATTGTGGAGAAGCATCTGGCTCTAGGTCAGAGGGTTTTCTACAGTTTTGTGGATCTGGAGAGAACATTTGAAACGGTTGCACGAAAGGAACTTTGGGACATTTTACCGGAGTATGGTATTAACGGTAAACTTCTGCAGGCTGTGCAGTCCAGTTACATGGGCTGTATGCCTTGTGTGCGGCTGGATGATGGAATGTCGCCTTGATTTGACGTCAATATCAGCGTTAAGCAGGGGTGCGTTCTATCAGCCAGGCTGTTTATCATATATCTGGATAAATGTCTCCAAAGGTTAAACGATATGAATGTGAGGGTCCAGATGGGCGACTCAGTGGTCAGTGCTCTGCTCTATGCAGATGATGCAGTCCTGCTGGCGTAGTCAGCGACTGACCTGCAGAGCCTAGTCGACACAATGACAGAAGATTGTAAGAAAAGGGGACTACACATGAATATGAGTAAAACCAAAATAATAGTCTTTGAAAGAGATGAAGCCAGAACAGATGTAAGAGTAACAATAGGTATGGTATGTACTAGAACAAGTGGATGAATTTGTATATCTTGGATGTGAATTTAGCCGAGATGGAAGGTACACCAATGATATAGAGCGAAGAGTAAATGCGGGAAATAGAGTGAACGGAGCGTTGGGACAACTTCTCGGTAGCCACCACCTCAGCCAGAAAGCACGTGTAGAAATACATAACTTGCTTGTCCCAACATTACTAAATGGAAGCGAGAGTTGGGTATACAGAAAAAAGGTATGAAAGTAAAATTAATCGATCGCATTCGCAACGACGACGTAAGAGAGCGAGTAGGTATGAAAGAGAGTATTGGTGTAAAGATGCGAAAGGGAATGCTCCGATGGTTTGGGCATGTGGAAAGAATGCCGAACGAACCTCTGGCAGGCCTACGTCACTCCATGTACTTACGCGCTATAATTACCTACCGCCCGGCCAAGCGGTTGCGGGCCGTCTGCGGACCAAATTCAGTGCGGTTTTCACAAGCGAAGCGCACGTATACGATTCAACTTTATTCGTTCCATTCATTTATACGCGTACGTACGATGCCGTCTGGTGCCTTATGTTCAGTAGATGGGTGCAAATCAAGTAAAAGAAGGGATAAACACCTAACATTTTTCCATTTACCTGTCAATGAAGAAAGGTAAGTGATAAACTATTACTATTTTTGTCGTTTCTTTATTACTTTTAATAGGTAGGTATAATGAGCATTAGCTTGCCTTTCAGATACAGATTGACATATTTTTGTTACATAGAAATGTCATACTTAGCTTAAACACTATTTTAACAACATTTAAAAAGCTATTTTTACTAGAATAAAATTGTGATATTATTTGACGGACAGCAGTCGCACAAATACCTACCTACGAAACTTTCAACACAAGTCGCGCGCAGTGACCTGTCTTAACTTGTGCTGTTAGTGTAAACAAACAAACACGGGTGATTCGGCTTTATGCGATTTGATCGATCGATCTACATAAAAATAAGTAATAGTTTCCACCAGCAACTTTGCACGCGTGGTATGTTAATATAAGTATCCTCTGTCCTTTTCTGTACTATTGAAACATCTAATAATGATAATAACTTGTAATAAATTTCGTTATAATGGGTCGAGTTAACTAATAACACGCGAATAACAAACAAACTCACATTTCAATTTATAATATTAGTAAGGATAAACATAGTATTTTATTTTATCAACTTGTCAAGCATTTCTGTGTAACAAAATCAATCAACAATAATTTCATTGTTTTGTCAATGGTGTTGACAACTGTGACGTCGTAACGATCGCCGACAGCTATCTTGAAGTGAACGCGTAGTAACAGTAAATTGATAAATGTCAATAATCAATTTTTTTTTTAAAATATATAAAAATAAAACACATGTAACTTTTAAATATTCTTTTTATTTCACCTACACACTGACCTCTATAATTATGTTTTAGATGTATTGCACAGTCAGCACCTATTTATAAAAAAAATATATTATAAACGATACAATTTTAAACTACCACCTATAGTCAGAACATATTCACAGTTCTCAATAAAATAGACACATATAATTATTTATGTTAATTTTATCGAAGAGGCAGCCCTTCGATTGCTGTGGGGTCACGCGGTACGAGGCATTCACAACTGTACGCTTGAGCATTTAGGCACATTTTAGCATGCAGCGGTTGCTGACGCGATAGAGTAGGCTATTATAGCAGTAGGTATTGGTAATTTTCTACCGAGTGAAGTATCTGTTATTTATTAAGTAATCTGTGCCTCTGGTTAAGAAGATATACAATGCAAAAGTGGAAGGATGTAGGTACCGGGGGAGATCGAGACTAACCTACCTAGACCAGATCGGTCATGTACTGAAGGAAGGTGGAGTCGAGAGTCTCCGAAACCGGCGAGCGTGTATGAAGAGAATTATGAATGTTGAGGAAGCGATTGAAGTATGCAAGGATATAGTTTCTGGCACTCTGTTCCCTCTGCCTACCCTGCAAGGGACATGGCGTGATGGTATGTATGTATGCTGTCTTAAATTTGTAGTATTATTGCAAATTTTTAGCTCTTTGGAACAGTACTTGCATATTGCTGACGTTTCTTAATCGTAAAATATTTTCGCCAACCGCGTTTAGATGTTTTACTATTGGAAGATATTTTTATTGTTTACCAACAACTAATATATTATGGCACTCTTAACTTCTAAATAATAATGGATTTACGTCGAGTTTTATTCATCCGCTCCATAGATGGCGCTTTTCATAAAAATCGATTAAAACGCATAAATTATATAATCGATTTTTTAAAAATCGATTAATATTACTATAAAAGTCGATTATAAAAAATCGATTATTAGAAAAAAATAATCGATTAAAATAAAAATCGATTATTTTTTAACATCCCTAGTTTGTGGTTACGATTTCAGAACACCACGGTTAATATTGACTGCACAAATAGCGTAATGGTCTAAGGAGCGACCTTCTAAACCAAATATTATAGGTTTATATAAGACAGCTATATTTGTCATCATCATCTCAGCTCATATATGTCCAACTGCTGGGCTCGAGCGTCCTCCACAACGAGAGGGTATTTGACCTGCTATAACATGCTGGTCAGGCGTGGCGGTACAAGGTTTTGTATCGCGTTTTTCTTCTCTTGCATAGATGTTAAATGCGTTTTATATCCCTTAGTCGGCTCTTTCGATCACCCCCAGCAAGATAGGGGGTGTTGAATTGTATTCTTATTCATACACCAAACAAAAATATGCTATCTTTATATGTATATATAATATGTTGCTGTGTGGTAGCTGCTACGAATACGTTATACTACCTACCCTTAATTTGTTCGTGGGTGTCGTAAAAGACGACTAAGAGCCTTATAACGACCTGGGCCAACTCCATCTGATGCCGTTTGGTCAACAATTACAGTCCCAAGGAGGGTTGAGGTCTGGCAGGCGGCCGGTCATAAAACTAATGCCAATAACATCTATAATATGTACTATGAAAGAAGAGTACATATTGTATCGACCCCAAGTAATTGGGATAAGAGTAGGAGAATGATATACCTATATATATGGAGGAGTTACAGTGGTAAGAACGTGTGGTAGGATTAGTCTCAAAATATAAAGCTACGAGGGTAAAGGCTATCATTTGCAACACATACCTTCCTCAACTCGCAGGCGTAACATTTCACGTTATAATTGTCGTACGAATCGTCCGCGACTGACGAGCGCGACATAACTCTACTGTTCAAAGTCGCCGTATCATAGAACAAACCCACTTTTTGTTGGAAACTGCAAATTAATAACTATATTAATGATATTTCATATTTACGCGAGTATTATACATTTGAAATAAAACTATTTTCACGAATTTTATCGCGTGTTTGATTTTTTATTGTACGACGTTTCGAACTCTTTACAGACAAACTACATAATTATACCTATTCAAATTACTGAAATTTAGCATTTAATATGCTTAATTATTTATAAAAACCCGATTAAGAAGCGAAAAATGATGTCACAAACGGGATTCGAACACGCACCTATTGGGAGTCCGGCCCAATCGTGCTGCCACTTACACCACCGTGAAACATTGTAGGACAGTCAAATCTCGCTTCGTATCATATTTACGTCTTTAAGGTGACGCGCGCCATCTACCCGACAATGTTTACACATTGTGTAAGCTTAATACTTCAAACTTTGCAGTTTGAATTGTATTAAACTATGACACAACCTTGTTATTCAAATTACTGAAATTTAGCATTTAATAATGCTTTATTATTTATAAAAACCCGATTACGAAGCGAAAAATAAATATGATACGAAGCGAGATTTGACTGTCCTACAATAGTTCACGGTGGTGGCGGTAAGTGGCAGCACGATTGGGCCGGATTCCCAATAGTTGCGGGTTCGAATCCCGCTCGTGACATCATTTTTCGCTTCGTAATCGGGTTTTTATAAATAATTATACATATACCTAAACGCAATAAAAACTACAAAAATAGTTTTATTTTAAACAGATGAACTTTTATTGTCTTTTTTACAATTCTTTGATACAATTAGAGATAAGAACAGGCCTTCTTCCACACTCAGTAAGTTCGGTACATGACTTGTCTTCCTTAGAATTCTCTCAGTAGACATATTTGAACTCATTGCTTTCATACCCATATTTAATCCTCATCTATGTTCATATTGATAATCCTCCTTGTTACATGCTTTTAATCCAAGACAATTCTGCTCTACTAATTTTATTCTATAACTGGTGTCAATTTTAAACTTCCCCTAATATAGGTACTCAAAAACAACTGAGATTTCTAAACTGAAAAGCGGCGTGTAGTGTGACTTTGAATTGCCGTTGCCACTTGCCGGGAATGAAATCGGTTAAAGTAGGTGACCTGTATAAAGACCTTTTTGCGAAGTATAAAAAAGCAAAAAACCGAGAATATAATGAGCTGTGGGCTACTTCTTTGTAGGTACTTAAAATTCACGTGATGTTGGTGGGGGAGGGTCATAGTCTTAAACCTCATCATATATCACCAAGGGGGAGGGGGAGCTAAAAATACTTAAAATAAAAAAGTGTGTGTGTCAGCTCCGACGCACGACTGGAGTTTACTCCTTAACTCTTAAGTACGATTATCAAAACAGGCGCAAAAAAAGCTCATTTGACTAAAAATAATATATATATTTTTATTTACATTTATTAAAACTGTTCAGTGAAGTATTATCTCACGTCAGAAAGTGAAAGGTGCGCAGAATAGGTTGCGCACCAAAAACGTAACCAGGTCATTCAATCACTAGATTTTACTCCTCAAATTTTTCTCATACCGGGCGCCTTATATGAAAATCGATTCTTAAGGAGTAAACTCCAAAAAAAAGATCACGTGTTTAATGGACGTCCCCAAAGTGATACAATATGGAGTCCAACCTCAAAAGTTTATAACTTCTTTGTGTATCATCATCTCAGCCCACATATGTCCCGCTGTTGGGCTCGGGCTTCACCTATAATGGGAGGGAAATTGACGTACTATGCCACGCTGGTCAGACGTGTTGGTATAGGGTTTTGCTTCGAGTTTTCCTTCTCTTGCTCTATATAAATATGCATATTATATCTCTTGATAGTCTTTTACGATACCCACGGGTAAGTCTTTGTGTAGATTTTACTGGATATTTATATACTAAATCGCAGCAATGTTTAGAATTTCTTTTCTATTTTAGTGTACAGAAAAGAATTAAATGAAGATCTAAGCAAGCATTAACAGCTGGACTATTATAGAATTATAAGAAAGACGAATATATTACGTCTAAAATAGCTACTCCACTAGTGGAAGACTTACTTGGGTAGTGGTTTCGTCCAATGATTGTCAAGGCGATTAGCCTTCATGATGTCATTAAGCCGCTGCAGTAGACTGAAGTTGTCGCGCTGTACCTTGTGCTTGCGGTCCAGCTCGCGTTGTTGCTTCTTTAATTTGAGTACGACGTGAGGACGGGTGGGAGGTGCTCGGTCATCTATTACCGGCAGGGCAGATCGTACCTTGTTCCAGTATTAGCCATTATTAGTTATAGTAGTGGGAGATGCCCTATTGGTTTAGATCTAATAGCATATCTATCGTTTAATGGGCTCCTTTAGACCGGTAAGTGTTGATGTACTTTTTCTAAAGAAAGTATGACGTTTGGAAATATTACCGGTATTTTAGATCGTTCCCTGCTGAGTCTAAAAATGATCTTGTAAAACTAGGCCATGTTAGGTCTCTGCTAAATAACTGTCGTTTTAATCTAATAAAAGAAGATTTCTATTCTCGAATCTTCTAAAAATATTTCTATTCAGATAATCAACATTTTTAAATTTTATTATTATTATTTCCGTATGGTGACGTAGGAAGAATACTATTCACCACCCCCTATCTTACACGTGAGTGATCGTAAGAGACGACTAAACAATATAAAACGCACATAATATCTATGCAAGAGAAGGAAAACTCGAAACAAAATCCTACACGTCTGACCAGCGCGGTATAGTAGGTCAATTTCCCTCCCATTACGGCGGAGGCTCGAGCAGTAGGACGTATATGAGGTGTAATAATGATGATGAATCAATATTATCGTCATTCTTCTGCCATTACCATATATTGTCTGTGTTAGAATAAAAGAGTGTTTATTTTAATATAAAATCTTTTTTCCTACAAGTTTTATTTTTCTACTTTGTATATTGTATTAGATTTTGGAATGCTCTAATGTTTTCTTGTTTGGTAAACGTGTGATGTTTGTCACTGCGTGAATAAAATTATCTGACAAAGTTTCATCAAACTTTTATTTATTCACATATAAACCTGACTCTGATACTAAGAGTAAACTCTGCGAGTTGGTGGGTGTTAAAGAGTTACCCCACTAACAGTATGTGGTAGACATAGACATAGTAGGTACCTATACCTTCTTCCGTTAAAGCATGTCGCATTGATATTTTACTAATACGACTAACTGCCTGCCTGATCTTAATGACCGTGGAATATAACCGTTGACCATGCTGTACTGAATCCAATTAGCACAGAGCGAGCTCTTGATCGGTTTTTATTATGACGTCCACGAACGAGCGTAGTCATTTTAGTATGCATGTACAAAATGTATTATTTTACACTAAAGATGTTAATTGATCGAATTAGATGATAACATGGCTGAAAGTTATTTGTTTTGAAATAGAGGAAGGAAAGATAAGTCCATCATTATCATCATCATCATTCAGCCTTTGCTTTTGTCATCCACTACTGGGCGTAGGTAGGCCTGCCTTATATTTCTCATATTAGTGGTTTAAAGCCGTTATCGCCACACTTGGCGGACGGGTTCGCGGTCGCAGTGTGTTCAACGTTTCCCAGGAGAGAGCTGTTGCCCACTCTCCTGGTAGGCTCTTAGCCGATTTTTTTACAACGCCTACGGGCAAGTAAAGGGTGATGGCAATTGTATTCTTCTCCCGTGGTCACACGAGGAAGAGATGTCCACCATGCACTTTCCCAATTTTCATCAATCAAATGCACCAGACGCTCTTGACGATGCCGCGTTCGAAAGTGAAACCCGTGTCGGATATAAATATTAGAAGCTCTGCGGCAAATTGTAGATAGAAAATCTTTATGAATATTTAAATTATTTATTAATCACTTTTCCATAACATAGATTATGCTGATTACTTTTATACAATTATGAAAGCGAAAAGGGCGCACGTCTCACTCTTTTCCGTTGACTGTCGAAAAATGTGTGAATTCACGTATGAAGGCAGTCGTATATATTTTTTTCTCGTGGACTTTTGGGCACACGAAAAGGATCATGGATCAATATTTCAAAATTCTTCCTTAAAAAGTTAATTTTAAAAATATACATGTATTTTGTGACATATTACTTTCATAGTATCTACCTACCGTAACCACAAAACTCTTGGGAAGTTGCCTGTTATCACACTTCAGCATTATGTGTATCTCTATATGTGGTTTTTAATTAATATGACTTCTTACCTTAGATCGATGATCCTTGAATCTTCGATCTTCCCATGGCTGGATAAGTAACTTGTCTCTCCGAGACAACATTGTGTCTAATAAATACTTACATGCAAATAATAAATTTATTACTGATTGGTCGATACCATATTTTAAGGTAACCATGCTATTGAATGTTGGTAACATTATAACAAAGATCCGCCCATCATTGTCTTCTTCTTTTTAGGTATTGGCAATCAGCTACTACCATACAAGCCATTATCACCAGTGTCGAGGTATAATTTTCTTCACATTTTTAAGTGAACCTTATTTTTAAGTGTACGTTTTCAAGACTCCTACCAGATTAGAGGCCGTCCATTAATCACGTGAGGTTTGAAAGGGAGGGATGTAGTAAGATATCACGTGTATTTATTTTTTCGTCAAACACTGAGACTTTTTTTTTATGGCGTTTACAAGATTTCGCCAATAACTAGTTATAAATATTTTCACGTTTTTAGTCTTTCAGGTTAGTCCTTGTCTAAGTCAAATTGTCGCCATCAACAGTGTTATGGCCACACTGTTAATGGTATCTTGTTGGAATTTTGATGGAAAACGAAAACGTTGTAAAGCACTTTTATATGATATTCACTACATCCCAGTAGTTCCGCCGCTTTATATTACATAAAATGCCATTAAAATTATCTAATATAACACATTAAAACACTAAGATATCGAATGGTCTTTTGACGGGAATCTGAAAACGTCATGTGGTGCTCTTGTATTATATTCGATATCTTAGTGTTTTAACGTGTTATATTAGATAATTTTGATGGCATTTTATGTAATGTGATGTGACGGAACTGCTGAGATGTAGTGAATATCATATAAAAGTGTTTTACAACGTTTTCGTTTTCCATCAAAACTCCAACAAGATACCATTAACAGTGTGGCCATTGCACTGTTGAAGGTGACGATTTGACTTGGACAATGACTAACCTGACAAGACTATAAACATAAAATAATAATAACTTGACACTGGCACCAATAGCTCGTATAAGTAGCTGATTGCCAATACACAAAGAGAAGAAGAAGAAGATATCGAATATAATACAAGAGCACCACATGACGTTTTCAAATTCCCGTCAAAAGTCCTATCCACTGAGACTTCTAAACTGAAAAGCGGTGTGTGACATTGACAACGAACGAAGTCGTTAAAAATAGGTGATCTGTATAAAGACCTTTTTGCGAAGTATAAAAAGCAAAAACCGAGAATATATTGAGCCTTGGGCTACTTATTTGTAGGTGCTAGAGATATAGTCTTAAACCTCACCACGTACGTATCACAAATATACAATATGCTCAGTAAAAGATCACGTGAGTAATGGCCGTCCCCCATGCTTATAGGTACTAGTAATGATAACACAGTATATTCTTGAACCGGCACTACACATTAACTAGATACCATGGATCACTTAAAATAAATGTGGCCTGATTGTAGAATGTTATATCAGTTGTTACTATTTAATTTTAGTTTGAAATCTATAAACGTGAAATATGTGATGTGTTCGACTGCATATAAGACACAATAGTCCAAGAACCTTTCCTACATACCGAGTGCCGTGAGTTCGAGCCCCACGCAGTATAATACTTTTACGATTGTACCCAATCTAAGACGACTAGCGTGATCAATTTTCTTACTATTGTGGAGAAGGCTCGAGTCCAGTAGTAGGACGTATACCTATAGAATGAGATGATGATAAAAAAAACATGTTTTAAAGTGCCCTATGACACAGGGAGAGTGATGTTATCCAATCTTTAGGTGAAAGCCTTTAGCCTGTTTTTAGTACTCCTTAAAGACATGACACAATATATCCTTGACCTGTCAATAGACGTGCAATCCAATTAGTTAATAGAAGAGATATCTTATAGGTAACAAGATATTAATCCAGGTAATTGAATAAAACAACAGTATGCAAATTAATAAATAAATTATTATTAAATATTATATACTGCACTTACATTGGCTCGTTACATCGGATAATATACATTCACAAAAACAGTACAAACACAAATTCACAAATAATATACTTTGAGCAATATAAAAATAAAAAAAAACGAATCACTCTATAGTCCTAAACCTATCTATACTTATTAAAAAAAATGTTGATAGAGTTAGGTTAGTTAGTGGATTTTTGAAAAATTCGTAGTTGGTACTTTAGTACCAAATACTTATTTTTTTTAAGCTAATCGTCGCGAGTGTTACCATAAAAAGCATTAGGAATGTAAAGTCAACTTTAATTCCTTTCTAAGTTTGGCAATGTTTAACGTATGTAAAAATTAGTGCACTAATATTCTTCAATTATCAATTTGTTGATTGAGATATTTTCACAGAGAAAATTATGTTATTAATAATTCAATACGTCCATTATTTAGCCGCACGCAGTCACTACCATTTTGTGCAATCATTCAATAAATGCAAGATACCAATACTTTGACATTCAAGGAAGACTGTTTTAATGTGGATATTTTATTCTTTCAATATAACTGTCTGATCATCATCAAGATCTCAGCTCATATACGTCTCACTGAGCTTAAGCCTCCTCCACAAAAGGATATCAATGAACCTACCTATACCACAGTGATGATGACACCCACGGGCATAGGTAGAATTGAATTCTTACTCGATCACACACGGATGAGTCTAGTTTCCGTAAGAATAAAATATGATAGATGTATTCTTGGCTCCGTGTGGTGCTGGTGACGAAGTAAAAACACAATGATCACCACCCCTGCCTTATTCGTAAATATCGTAAAAATCTATTACGGGATGTAAGCAAAACATGACAGAGAAGAAAATCTCGAAATAAAACCCTAATTCAAACTATGCGTCTGACGTGGCAGGTTAATTTCCTCTTTCCTCTGAAGGAGGCCCTTGACCAATATTGGGACAGAGCTAAGATGGTTAGCAAACTTGAAACTTGATGAAATTTCATTTAGTAATTCAAAAAGATTCTAGTAAATGCAACAGCTAATTTTTGTCGCGGTGCACGTAATACGCGGCGAATGTCGATAGAGTCGCGTATGGGGTGCTATAAAGCCTAGCCGAATGATGTTGTGTTAGCTAAAATCGATATCACGTCGCAAATCATCAAATCGGTCTAATTTTAGGCTGACTTATCATATAATAAATTTTTTCGTCCGTTATTTTTGGTGGGAAACCTCCAATAAAGTGTTACCATATAAAAAAAACCCTAAATCTATTCATATGAAAAACGCAGTGAAAAATTAAATTGTATTTCGCACTATTATTTCCGTTAAATTAACAATCCGAAATCGCGCTTTACGCCTTTAGTCGAATACATAAGAATTTCTATATAAAAATCTTCTCATAATCTGACCAAAGGGACCATACATTATGCAAAATTTTTATTAATTAAATTCCTAATGAGTTTGCCTCGCATTTAATTCTAATTACATTATTATTGTGTATAAAACGTATTAAATACATCAAAAAATTCTAGTAACTTACTGTCAATGCGCTTTGAGATATGACTTATGTCGTTAAAGTCGTCGTATTTATTATTTGTTCTGGTAATTACGTCTATTACGTCTAAATTCCATCACTACATCTATGTATTTAATACCAAAGCTGTGATATGGATGCTATATTTAAATCTATACACGAATTAATACACTATATGAAATCATTCGTATTATTTTGCGAAATAAAACAAGTAAAAATAAAAAGTGTGTGTGTACTTATGTACACGCGTTAGAAGTAATACTTCTTTGGCGTAACAAGATAAATATCTTTTTAAAAATTTTATCTTTCGCCTTTAGTCTACGTTTGTAGAAAAAACGACACTAACAATAGAAAAAAGGTATTTAATACATTGAAAATTGTATTATAAGGCATTATCTAGTTAAAAAACTAAAATGTTGCCTATAGCTAACTTCAGGTTGTCGGTTTTTCGTGACGGTGTGCGCGCGCATCGTAAAAATTTACTCTCATAATTTTTCCCTAACGCGCCAAAAGAAGTATAACTTCAAAATGTTTGTATATATATTCACGATACATATATTCATTTGAAAGACTTTTCACATTATATAACTTCATATTACACACCAAATTGCCTGGACAACTTAGAAACGTCTTCAAATAAAAAATATGATTTTCTTTCTAATGTGAATCAGTCGTTTGAGAATACTGGTTGAGAAAATTAATTCTTATGTTCATTTTCACCAACGAACCTTACATTTTAGGTAACACCTAAGCCAACATAAATAAAGCTTTTCATCAGTTTAATATGTTTACATATATCGCATGCTGTGTGGTAGCGGCTAAGAATACTACCAACCCTTACTTTGCTCGTGGGTGTCGTAAAAGACGACTAAGAGCCTTTTAACGACCTAGGCCAACTCCATCTGATGCCCTTTGGTCAACAAATACATTCCCAAGGAGGGTTGAAGTCTGGCAGGCGGCCGGTCATAAAACTATTGCCAATAACTTTTACAATATGGTGCATGAAAGAAGAGTAGGTACATATTGTATCGACCCCAAGTGATTGGGATAAGAGTAGGAATGATGAATGATCGCATTATATGTTAGCTAACAATCTAAATTTTATTTCACATCGATGTTGTGTTATTCATATCGCCTAGGTGTCACCTAAACTTTATAGTTCTGAATTGAAACCGGACATTGTTCTTTTACCTTTCAGGTAATTAGTATTTTTATTAAGTTGCCGTCACAGCTTTGGTGATCATAGCATTATGCCGTCTATTAATTATTAAAAAATGCTTATATTGTATAGGACAAAAGTGATATCTCAAAATTATCACATACAATTAATTATATAGTAGTTAGTTAGGCGTATATATATATATATACATATATATAACGCCACGGGAGGACTCGCCGTCATAATGATGCTTTCTGTTAAACATGTGTAAACTTACTACATCGCATTTCGAATAATACGTAATCGATCCAAATGAAAGACTTCGAAACTAGATCAAAATATAAAAAAATTGTATAAATTATACGATTAGTTACAATATGTAAAACACCAATTATTTATAATCCAAATAATACTTTAAAAATAACTATTTAACACTAGCCTAGTCGTGCCGTTTGCCACACTGCGCATCTCATGATAATGTCATAGTTAAAAGAAACAGTACATTTTTATTTCGTGTGTCTAATTTTCGTCATTAGACGATGCGATAAACTTCAAAATGGAGGATAAATAGTGAAATTTAATAAAGGAGATATAAGATATGAATAGAAGAAAAAATTTGGCGCGGTTCTGTAGATTAGGGAACGAGCCAAGGGCGTTTTTTACAACTTTTAATTAATCGGTAAATGGCCAATCGTAGTATACTGCCAAAACCCAATTTTGTTCAGATAGGTAACTTAACATACAATTAATGATCGCGCTCAGTGTATTGGGTTCAAAACAAAAATGTCATAATTATACAATCCATAAAAATAGGGAACATAGCCGCGTGTTAATTCACACGTGATCGAAGTACTTTCATTCGGAACGACGTATATATTGCTTATGACAACTACAATTAAGCATTTGTAGACCATGTGAATTTTTTTCATCGTAAATTAATAATAACATCAAATTCCATTCGTTTATTGCTTAGATTAATAATAAGGCGCTTATGAATAGCCAGTAAGTTTTGTTCTCACCTAAGTTTAGTCTTTAAATGTTACAAAATAATACATGTTTAATGTTCAGCTTTAAAAAATTATCATAGTATTAAAGGTATTTTCTATTTATTTTTTTACAGATGCCCCTTTAAGTTCAGCGTGTTTAGCTTTTTTTTTTATTATTATAGATATTAATAGCGCAATTTGACTAGCTACAGATGTCACTTAAATTGCAACAGAGTAAAAATACTCCCAATATAGTTACTGTCCACTCTAATCAAATTGCTTATCTTTCAAATTACGAATACGAAACGGCTCTATTCGTTTATATTGTTCTTTCTAAATATGAAATAAAAAGTCGCATACATGATACATGGTCTCGCATTAAAAAATATTATTATCATTATCAGAAAAAAAATGTATTCGTAATTTGAAATATGGTAACAATTGTCGCTTTCAATTTCAAAATTAGTATAATCATATTCACGTAGTAATTATGCCAATTACATTTATAAATGCAAAAAATCATTCACACTCGCGCCAAAAACGTTATACAAGAAAAACATTTTCTATAATTTATTATACAGTGTTACATGTTAACCTAATTAAATCTTAATCGCTACATGTCGCATACAAAAATCTCTACACTTGGTGCATTCATTGACTGTGAAAATATAAAATAAACTGCATACAAAAATAAATGATCCCGTTGTAAAAGCTATTTTAATACTTGCAACGTTGGAGTGTGTTATAAAAACTTTTTCTGGATATCGAATGTAAATTGAAGTAAAGAACTTAAAAATAATATTTATGAATGTGATTCGTTTTATAATTCATATATTATTTATATACAAAAGTAATATATTTATAATATAAACAATTATAACGTTTCAAACTAAAAGCTGCCATTGTTACTTTACAACTGTATTGAGTGTAACTAGTTGGCACAAAATGTTTGAGCTGTGGACTTAATACGTGTCTGTGAGATGGCTGATTGTAAGTATATTGTGTCACCATTCCATTTCATGATACGAGTAAACCCTTTTTAAAATTATAACTACAAATTTAAAGCTTATTTTACTAACATATTAGCTTAAAATATATTTTAATCTTCTACTCGTAGTGGTACAGTTTAATTGTAGAAAAGGTGCTCACATCTTTCAGAATTTAAGCGACGTATTTATACTTATTCTAATATAAGGCGCTTATTTATAGCCAATACTAATGATGAATCCCTTTATATGTGCAGTTAAACACTATTTCTACGATTTCAATTCAAACATCGGTGAATTATGTGACTAACGCTGGACTGTGTAAGTCTCTCAAACTCCGTTCTAATCTGGCAAGTAATTCAATAGAATCGCAACTAATTAAGTAACTTAAACGATGATAAAATTTTAGTCGATTAATTTACTAAATAGTTCGCCAATCGACTGAGTTAATGACAATTCGAACGAGGCTTCATTTTTAAAATAACAGCTCAAGCATTTTGTGCTTTTCATAGTGTAATGACAATAAAATATAAAGAAAAATAGTGTGAATATATAAAAGCGAAAGCTGTATGTGATGTCGGCGTATAATATTGACTAGCGATTGTCACCTCAATGGGAATCATACCGGTTCGAGATTCTCACCTATGGCACAAGTTTAAACTACACTGTACGAAATTACAGTTCATTAGATTTTTCAGCCCGGAATAAAAAAGTATTGAAAATACTACATAAAAGATTTGAACTGAAATAACTGATCTAAACGGAATGATTACCTCCAGAATATTGCTTTTCTTCTTGTTCTAGGATATAATTTTTATATGACCCCAAAAGTGGCTGCATTTTATAACAATTTTTATTTACAATTGGTAAGATTCCGTATTAAACAATTTGATCAGGATTTTTTTTGGTTTTATCATCATTTCTGGACTTGAATTAAGAAGTTATTTTATAAAAACTTAATTAGAAAAAAAAAATAATAAAATTGCGCTTATATTGGCCATCATCTCAGAGTCGGCTAAAATAATCCTAAGATACTGTATATGTACATAAATACTGTCCTAATCCGGTGCTCACTTATTTCTTTTTTAAGGGAAAAACTATTTAATCTCTCTTAACCAATCAAATGTATTTTAATTTGAATAATTATTGTACGTTTAAACTTGTACCAACCGAACATACTGAGCTTTATCTAATTCGTTGTTAAAATACATAAACGTACGCATATGGGTCGTCGATATATTTGTCTACGCGATACTATTCAGACTTTTTACTTATTACTCTCCACAGCTATAACCTGGCATTAAATATTATAAATCGATTTTTAGTACGAAATAATCGACTAATCTGTGCTATAACGATAATCGACTAAGGTTCCTTCGAATATTATCTCTACCGAACAAAACAGCAATAGTTGGAGTATTTATTCAGATTTTTTTTTTATAATTTAATAAAGGAAATACTGTAAATAATGTTGTGACATATTTACGATAATGTAATATTTACTGCCCGGTAATACGCACACCCTGCTCCAAATGTATGTGATAAAACCCAGACAAGTTTTAAGGCATCTACATTGTAAGTAGCACAAAAACTACATATCATTATATTAGCCAGAAATATATTTACACTAAAGAATATATAATATGTAATAAATATTTTTCTGCTTTGCCAACGAAATGAGTATTCAAAGAGGACATATGAAATAGAATCTGAGACAGAACTAAGACGTAATAAGCTCAAAATTTGTTCGAATTTCGCTCGCACATACATTTGGAACGCCGTATAATTTAAGTTTTGTGAGCACCACAGATGAGATGGACAATTTGTGATTCAGCAGATAGATAAGCTATCCTGATAATACTTTATCACAGAAATACACATTTAAATGGCAATAATATTTTTGTTATACAAACAACTACCACGTGTATTGATTGCCATAGACATTACTGTATTCTAATTCGTCAATCGTCTCTGAGTATGGAAATCAATCCAAAGCTTCAGGAGGTGAACTTGAGAGTTTGAATGCACGAATACTAATGGCACAGTGGCTCAACCAGTCCAGTTCAATACACCAAATTAACGTGATTACTTTGAGCAAGATAATAGGTTTATTATTGCTCTTATTATATGTAGACAATATTTTCTAGCGACAAATATAAATACTCCATTGCCAATCTCATTCGCGCGCTCACCACGTAGATCAAATTACAAAACTACACACAAAAACCTGTCATCACAAAACCTTTGCAACACTGCCACGATATTCCACTGAACATGACTTACATTATTCTTACTTAGCCAAACATCACAAATTATATGCATCGTTTTATTAGTTACATCAAGATCACGTAACAGTCTCGTTTAAGACGTTTCTAACAACAAGCGACCGGAACGGTACTAGTTGCGGCAATGCAGAAACTATGTAGTTATCAGCTATAACGTAAACGAAAAAAAACTGGTTGCATACCACTGAAACTTGTTAATAGTTTCTTTTCAAAAACAACTCTGATGAATATGAAGAAAATAGCTGTTTATTTACCTTAAGACGTATATTGACTACAGATCTCAATCTCTTGACGCAAGAAACGTCAAAACGCTTTCACGACCCGTTATAAATATGTATAAATGTTTTAAAAAACAGTTTTACCTATATAAATCATAAAATTAGACTATACCAACTTACCTAAAAAAAAAAAATAATAATATATGATATAAAAATTGTTATTTAAATACTAACAGAGGATAAAGAAGCCAATTTTTGGTTTTAAGTTATCATTAATTGAGCGTTGCATCAACGCCGTACAGTGCGATCCAATTAAAAAAAAAAGAATGTCAATGTCATCTGTCACTTGAAATGTATTGCGTACATTTTTATTAGGACTATAGTTTCATTAATTAGAAATTAATTAATAGCATCTATCGCCATATATAAGGAAAAAATGACGAACAATGATATTAAAAATAGTTATATCTACAAAATATAAAAAAAATATAAAGATCTACGTCTTACTTCAAGCTTTGTTGTATAGACACTATAGTTAGTAACCCTGGCAAAGTAAGAGATTATCAGATAAATAAATACCACTACATGTATTTATAAATTATCTTGAAACATCTGATATGATGACCAGGACATAGCAATCAATACATAAAGAAAAATTTATGAGATTATTTAATTAAACCTATCTATCCATTTTTACAATTCCCGTGGGCTAAGTCTAGTAGTCATAGCCGCCACCCCTTGTCGTGAGAGGCATGGACAACAGTTCTCTTCATAGAAACTTATTACGCCAACCCACCGGTCAAGCGTGGCGACTATGGCATTATTCCTCTTCATAGGAAAACCTATTTCCAATAGTACACATCTGATGGGATGACGGTGTTGGTACAATACTCTTCAAGTGACAATTAGAACGTGTTAACATGCCCATTTTTATTTAGATTGCACTATATTAAGCTACAAATTACTGTATAAAGGTCTTCATACAACGAACAGATTCAATATCACGATACGAAACTGATCGATGATAATATATGGTACTATACTCATTACACTATGTTCCAAAATTTAAAAATAAAAACATCACTATCTAAATCAAGGCTCGGCAACAGGTTTATTATTAAAATCAATGGATTTAGATGACCGGTGAAATTATTATAAGTTTGGAATAACCAGTTATTTGGTCGGAAAACGAAAACTAGTTATTTATTAGTGTAATGAGAAATTAACCGGTACAATCCACTGTCAAGTGCGTAACCTCTAATAACCGGTTATATCAAACCGGTTATTTCCGTGCGTTGATCTATATACATGTAGATATTTTGTTTTTGCTAATATCGTTATCGTTTTTTTTAACTTCCATAACCCTCGGCATTACGCTAGATTCGAGTATAGAGGACTGGAATGAATACAAATTTCGTATAAAATTGACAATGCATACAAATCGGAAGCTCAAAACTATTACAATTTCATTAAATATAATACCTGAGGGTTAGAATGTATACATCTAACAATGGTTAGTTTATCTCTCAGATCGTCCAAACTTTACTAAGTCTGTAATTGATAATTTACGATAAATTCACTATTTCGCGTAACTTATTACTAACGTATTTCATTTATCGAAAATCGCAAAACCATTGAATTGGTATCTTTACTATATTCGAGAATTATAACTTCATCTTAAAATTACTAATTATAAGAGTCCTATTTTTCTATATTGTCAAGTTTCAACATGGCGGTATAGTATATAATTTACCGCCTATTGCTATCGTCCTGGTGACTAAACAAAATACATCATTGCAAATTATTATCCTTGGTCAAAGAATTCATTGTCCATATATTAATTATCTCTTCGAGAGGCCAACCATGTGCATATACTCTTGGGAATCATAAAAAAATAATTGCCGAAAACATTGATATTTTAAAATAGGTCTGCAGGCATACTGCCACATTTTAGTAAATAATAAACATTTTATATCTATATAAAACATTTACATTATTGTCTAAAACGTAATACTTTTTTAACATTATTGCCATATAAGAATAAACAATATAAGTCATAGACACTATATTGATATGAGAGAACGAGACAAATTTACAACATGACAATTCATCTATAGCTCTGTCTCGTTCCCTCAAGGCTAAATATTGCACATGATAATGTCAAAAGTGTTTAACCGTTACGATAATAAAATAAGCTTGTTTTAAACATCACATAATACAAAATTGCACTGAAGTCTAAATAAAACAAGACTATAGGATGTGACGATAGCCTGCTGCACCTTTGACGTGATAACGTCTTATAAATTCATGAACGCCTGCTACACGTATATTTTAATAATTTGACGTGAACTAATTATAAAGTGAAATGAAAAGTTAATATGGTTTTCGTTGTTTATGTTTGTTCAATTCATAAAAGTATGCATTTTTTCATAAATGTTTTCTTATGACGATATCACGTAAAATTATCGTCCGTAAACCGACTTTACAGACATCTGGTTTTTTTTTATTACTTTTGATGTCAGAGTGGATCAACCGACTAATTGTAAGTGGTAACTGCAGCTCATATACCTCTACAATACCAGAGGCACATTCAGGACATTGCCTACTGAAATTTATAGGACTTGAGCCATTCTTTAAATGCGACATACAGGCAGACATTTAATTCCGAATATAGTAATATACAAAATACAGACTTAGTAAGCTGATGCGTTTGCCGGTGGTGGGGTACAGGTTCAGCACGGCGCCGACGCTCTAGGCAGCGGTCGCACCAGGTACAACTTCTCGCCCTGCTTGTTGGTGTATATGGGCGCTCGCTGGTAGTGCGACACTAGCTGGTCGAGGGTGGGGAACTTCCGCTGCCCGATGCAGTACAGCGAGCCCTCAACGTGCACTCGGAAGTGCTTATTGCGACCGGGGGCTTTCAAAGACACAGAGTAGTCGCCCACCTGCAGATACACAGATCATATTAGATAAAATGATCAAAATAAACACTAGAAGCCAATTTGTACCCGACGGAGCGAAGCAAAAGAGACAGTTTTTATGACACCCACGGACAAGAGTCCGTGGGTGTCATAGAAAACAACTAAAGGATATAATATGCAGATTACATCAATGCAAGAGAAGGAAAACTCAAAATAAAACCTTATATCAATTTCCCTCCCATCGCAGAGGAGGCTCGAACCCAGTAGTGGGATGTATATGAACTGAGATAATGATGTATAAGGAATCAGAATAGTTAGCATATTAACAGTCCCCATACAAAATAGTCAGACTACCCAACAATATTTATTATCCGTGTGGTGACGGAGTAAGAATACAATTCACCACCCCCTATCTTACCCATGGGTGATCGTACCAGACGACTAAGGGATATAAAAACGCAAATAACATCTATGCGAGAGAAGGACAACTCAAAACAAAACCCTATACCAACACGTCTGACCAGCGTGGTAGGTCAATTACCCTCCCATTATGGAGGAGGCCCGAGCCCAACAGTGGGACATATATGGGCTGACATGACATGACATGACCCAACAATTCCAAAGCAATTGATAGGTAATTACAGTTCTCTATAATAGACACAAAAACATGACCTTTCGTCATAATGTTTTTCCATTATCCTTGATTTCCACGGACTTGTGAACAAAAATTGACGTGACCCGCTTTACTTCTTTCTAGGATAGAAATAAGAAGGAGCTCTGTTCATCCACCAGCTCTTCTCAACCCACCAGTTGAACTTTGAGACATTCCCTTATCGATTTGCCGAAATTGCCAGGGAAAAGAAAAAATAAAGAAGTAAAAGATGCACCGACTGTTACAAAAAGCTGATATCTGAAGGAAAATCTTCAACATTGGCGACAAAATGTCTATCAAACTTCATCAAGAGTGTAAAAAAAGTTATTGGCATTCTTGTTTCGTGAAAAAACATAGATAAACTTGTTCTTTTTTCTTCATATTTACAAATACAAGTGTTCTTTCTTGCAATAAGTTTTTTTTCGCCTATGATTCCTTTCCAATTGTAGACCTAACTTTCAGATAATCTGTATTGTTTTCATGGTTTTTGTATGTCCCTTCCTTCCCTCATAAGACCACAAAATTACAGTAAACATATTCACGAGTCCGCTTCAAAATCGATGTACAAAATAAACTAAGTCCTATGAACCCTTACCGGGTCATGAACGCGTATGGGTATAACTGTTATGACCCCATATGGGTTGATAGGACTATTAACGTGTTAAGCTTAAGACTAAGCATTAACTGCGAAGATTGTATAATGTGTGCGTGTGTATGTACGTACGTTCGTCTCCGAGTCTCTGATGAGGAAGTCACCGTCGTGTCCGTGCTGATTGAGCAACGCGTCGCAGTGCGTGCGCGTTATGGCGCCGTAGTACCACGCCCGTGTCGCGAGCGTCGCCGCACCGACCACACCGCCGGGGGGCGGACCGCCACGACCGCTATCACCATCACTAATAAAGCATACACTATATAAATATTCCTATAATTCAATCTTTATTATTATTAATTAACTGGAAAAAAGTTGTGTACTTATTTCAACGCGTTAATTTTGACACCAAACAGTTGCGATTTTAATAGGTTTCTTGTATCAAACTTTGTCGAGAGAGACCTAACGCTATATAATACATAACGCTGTGATTAATAAGAGCGGAGAAAAATCACATTTTACACCACACGGGCCTATCTTGCCCGTCTTTTAAAAGATAACTAAAGAATGCATAATATATACACACAACATCTATGTTAGAGAAGGCAAACTCGAAATAAAACCCTATACCAACACTCTCTAACCAGCGTGACATAATAGCTTCCCCTCTTCAATAGGAGGTACAATTAGCGGATACCTGAGCCAAACAATAGAACATACATAAGCTGACATGAGGTGATATAGTATTAAATAGTTTCTTCGGCTTCTTTTTGTCAGCTGCTGAGAGAGAATTAACCCAACATACCATACAGATGAGTTGCCATAGGATTTTACACAGTTTCAGATGGGTTGTCATAGGGTTAGATACCGGCCAATGTATTGTATATTTATTGTCTCACTGAAATCTACTTTCCCATGGAAATCGGTTGAGAAGTTATCTCCAAAACGTCGTCATGGTGATGAATGGAGAAGTGATTAGCCTTAATGGAGGAAAAATAAATCACAAACTTGTAAGGTTGCGTTAGGTAGTCGGCGAGCTCCTGCAGGTAGTTTCTGGGGACCAGCCCCACGTGACCGCGCGAGTCGCGCGCGCGGTACCACTCAGGGTCCGAGGGCGGTCGCTCGATGATCTCCAACCGATCGCCTTTCTCGAAAGACAGCTCTTGTTCGTTGTTCGATGTAAATGAGTATAACGCCACCTACAACATATATCAGCAACATCATCCCACTGTTAGGCATAAGCCTCTTCAAGGGAAACGATACCGTAATCGCCACGCATCGCAAGCAAATTGGTGATCGCATCTGATATTATAAGTTGCACGGGAGTACACCACTACTCATTATTTTGGTGATCTTGCAGGTGGTTTTTAAAACTTCCTTATTAAAGAAAAGGGGTGGTGACTTATTGCCAGTCAATCTGTCAAGGTACAGGTGCAATAATATGTGCTTTGAAACAACCAGAATGTATAAAACTCACCACAATGTCGAGAACATTCTCGGCCATGGCGTACGTGTGCACCGGATCCTCGTTGTCACCCTCTTCACTTGTATAATTCGATGGGAACCTGGAAGACGATAATGTATTCGCATTTAGCAATAGTAGTAAGATCACGCTGTTGACAATTCTGTCTGCAGCTGCGGGCCGGTCCGTCCGCGGTAGTATCACACCCTCGCAGAAGATCAATGTGAGCAATGGCATTGCGCTTCCTGCGGTGAGCGAGAGAGCCAGCAGCCCAACTGGGGTGGGTTTGGGTTCTTTATTGGTAGGCAGCAGTCTAGCCATACCCTTGGTATTGCAAAGCTCAATGGGCGCCAGTGACACTTACCATCAGGTGTGCTGCTTGCTCGTTTGCCACCATAAGCAATAAATAAAAAATAAAAATGTATTACTCTGTGTATTGATAAGAACCGCGTTAAAATCCGTTACATAGTTTAAAAGATTTAAGCTAAAACAACGGTGGCGACTTTATTCTATACGTAGTATAATTCCACTATCTTTGCGGGCAAGTTAGTGTTAGTAAGTCCCATTATCCTTCTGCGAGTACGTCATCTCGCGGAAGGAAACGGCGAAGCGAATTCCGGAGCCGCAGGCGACTGTGGCGGCGTAGGCGCGAATATTTGCGCCTCATGCCACCCTAGCCGAGGCAGCGGGTGGCCAGACCGGGGGAATAGTCTGGTCGCCCTTAGCGAGGCCACCGCGTGAGGACAACGCCCTGACATTGAGATCCAATTTATGGGTGGAGATGACGGGGCGTCGACTAGAGAGGATACCCGTGAGGGTAGACCGCCGGGTGGGCCACTGACGAAAAAGACCGCGTTCCAGTGACCCCATCGCACGGCGTCGAGACGTATATTGTAGGGCGGGTCTACGGGGTAGTGCGCCGCTTCTCTGTCGCCCCGGACGGATTAGCGGAGCGTGACGTACCTTAGCCCGCCGCCAAAAAAAAAAGTAGATGCCATTAAGAGACTTATAACATCAACTTTTAACTCTGGAGGTGCTGCCGACTAACGTATCTTTCTCGAAATTCTTGCAACACTTCCTGTATTTTTAGCTTAGAATAATTATTTTTAATTTTATTTTTCTTTAATTAAAGTGCTACTAAGCACCATCCTATAATGGTACATATATATAGTGGTACTGACCATCCTGAATGGGCCTGGTACTGTCCACGCCACCAGCCATCATTACTCTTCTCTAGGATAAGAATCCTGGTGCCTTTGGTGAGTGATAATTCGTCCGTTTGCTGCGCCTGGTAATTGTATTTCACTACGGCTGTACCCAAAGCCTCGGTAGGCTCGGCGGCGCGACGCTGACCCGCATCCGCACCACCGGGACCTCCGCTACCGGGGCCCCCACCAGTGCCACTACCGCGCACCGGTGAACTGTTCGATGGTAGCGTCTTCGAACCTGAACCCTTCTTTACTTTCTTCTTAATACTGTAATATATTAATAAATTATATTATACAACGTTACTCTCAGCAATTCATCATCATCGTTTCTCCTGGCATACGTCCACTGCTGGGTTCGAATCTCTTACCCAATAGGAGAGAAAATGACTTAAAATAAAACGCTGCTCACACGTATAAGTGTAGAGTTTTATTTCGAGTTTTCCTTCTCTTGCATAGATGTTATGTGCATATTATATCCCTTAGCCGTCTTTTATGACACCCACGGGCAAGAAAGGACGTGATGATTTGTATTTATAATAAGTCACCACATGGAACTAGTTATAAATTAATATCTTGCCGAACTAGTAATAATGAGCTCTCTGGGTGAAAAAGAAGTAACTCTTCTTCTCGACCTTCCCGCGGAAATCGCCCGCCGGGTGATCGTAAAAAACGTATAAGGTACCCAAGTAGATAATATCACTGCAAGTGAAGGTGAACTCGAAACAACCTATCTAATCTGTGATAATAAGATCCATCGAGCCAAGCAATGGGAAACACATGAGTTGAGATTTTCGTCACGACGCGAACGGTCGAGCTAATTTCCTTCGTTCAAGCTCAATTCGCACAGCCTCAGCGCTGTCCTCGGGACATCAGCTAATTTAACATACATACATACATATCATCACGCTATATCCCTTGCAGGGTAGGCAGAGTGAAGAGAGTGCCAGAGAACTCTATCCTTGCATACTTCACTCGCTTCTTCAACATTCATAATTCTCTTCATACACGCTCGCCGGTTTCGGAGACTCTTGACTCCACCTTCTTTCAGTACGTGACCAATCTGGTCTAGGTAGGTGGTTGGTCTCCCCCGGTACCAACATCCTTCCACTTTCGCATTGCATATCTTCTTAACCAGACGTTCGTTCGGTATTCTTTCCACATGTCCGAACCATCAGGGCATTCCCTTTCGCATCTTTACACCAATACTCTCTTTTATACCTACTCGCTCTCTTACGTCGTCGTTGCGAATGCGGTCAGTCAGCCTAACTCCACAGATTTTCCGTAGATATCGCATTTCGACCGCATTATTAATAAATTCTGCTAATTTAAAACTGATTTAATTATATACTAAGGATATTGCGGATGTGAAGTTTCGAATCTTAATAATACTATACCGGTTTGGGATATCATTCATCTCAGCTCATATATGTCCCACTGTTGGGTTCGAATCTCCTCCATAATGGGAGGGAAATTGACCTATTATACCACGCTGGTCAGACGTGTTGGTATAGGGTTTTATTTCGAGTTTTCTATCTGTTGCATAGATGTTATATGCGTTTTATATCCCTTAGTCGTCTCTTACGATCAACCATAGGTAAGATGGTGAACTGTATTCTTACTGTCACCACACCTGTATTGTATTGTTGATTTTATTGTTTACTTTAATTAATTCTACATTTAGTAATTAACTTTTTCAATAAATACATTCACAGATTTTAATCGCCCATCTAATTGAAATTACTGGGATTTAGCAGGTAACATGCTAGATTATTTACGTACTTGTTTACGAGCGAAAAATAATTGACACATGTTGATTAAAACCCACTACACCGGCAATCCGTCCAATCGTCCTGCCACTAAGATAAGTGTGAGCTAGGGTTCATTCCCGGGCATTCTCGAGCCGAGAATTCTCGGGAAATCGTTGGTCTTTGTTCCCGGGAAATAAAGCTCGAGAAAAGTCGAGAACTCGAGAAATCATGTACATCATATCTGTCTGACTGTATGTTCAGCTCCTCAGCATGAGATGTTCCGTTGATCTTGCAAAGTTTTCATTTGTTTTTATTCTAATTAACATGCCATAAATGGTGCTGTGATTATAATTTAATTATAATTTACATTTATTTTCTACTTGAATTTAAGATATTAACGTTTTCTTTCATGTTGATTTTTTGTTTAGTTTAATAGAAGCTACTTTTGTTTAAAAGTTCTAAAAAATCAGCCAAAAATGGTGCTGTCATTATAATTATGGGTCTGAATAATATTATTTCTGTATTTTTAAAAAATAGTTAATTAGCTTATTCATAAGATTAATGTTTTTAATATAATCAATAAACGTTTTATAATTAATTAATTGGAGTGTGGTGGTGCTGTTTTTCAAGAAAGGACACATTTCACTCCTGAGCCATGTGTACAAATTGTTTTCAAGAGTCATTACGAACCGACTCTCGCGCAAGCTAGACGACTTCTAGCCGCCTGAACAAGGTTCCGAAAAGGTTATAGTATCATAGACCACATCCATACGCTAGGTAGGACGACCCCCCACTAGGTGGACTGACGACATTATGAAGGTCGCAGGAAACTGCTGGATGCAGGTGGCACATGACCATTGTGAATGGCATTCTCGTGGGGAGGCCTATGTCCAACAGTGGACGTTTACGGGCTGATGGATGGATGGAATTAATTTGATACTTTTATTTGAGAAGAAAACCACTGAATTTGTTGACGTTATTGGAACCAAATAATATGAGAAAACGTACGTAAATGTAAATTTCTCGACAACTGAGAAGCCTCGAGAATTCTCGAGACCCGAGAAATTGAAAAGTTCGAGAAACCATGAACCTTAGTGCGAGCTATCGTATGACAATCAAATTGCGGCTCGTATTATTTCATCGCATTTATCGAAAACGTGTACCATCTACCGAACAATGATTGCACATTCTCACACACACACAGATATTATATAATGCATATTTAATAATAATGCATGTATATAAAAAAAACTGCTTTCTTTGTTTCTTTGACGTCAAACCAGGATTAAGCCAAAATTTATAACAATTGGATTAATAGACACCAATCGTACATTTAATCTTTTGTACAACCTGACGAACAACGAATTTATCTTTGTGTTTCATCTTATGAAAAGATCAAACAATAGTTAAATAAATTAAAATTGCTTAAACATTAGAAGCATTTGAAATACTGACCTGTCGAAAAGCGAGGGCTTCTCCTTTTTAACATAGTTGCTTGGCACGTAGCCGGACTGGCTGCGCGCGTTCTGAACACGCCACCAATGCTTCGAATCATCAAGCAATAAGTACCGTTCGTTCTTGCGCAAGTCTAACTCCTGTGCACCCTGCGCCGCGTAGTCATACTTGGCGACCACGTAACATACGTCATCCTGGAACAGGCAGATATTGAAACTTTTAGTAAAAAAAAACAACGAAGAACTCGGTCGTCCTGCAAACGGTCGTGTCACAATGATTTATGTATACTAAATGTTGCGGGTTCAATATATAATGTAAAAGATTACGAATGGACCAGATCCAGCAAGCTGCGTTGTCATAAAAAATGAGAGACGTGTGCGATGTAACAATGTTTAAAAATTATATATCACATAAAGACAACAAAATAATACGAGCTGCTAATTGAATGTCATACGACAGCTCACACTGGTAGGACGATTACCAATAGATGTGGGTTCGAGTCCCACGTGTGATATTCATATTTCGTTACGTAAACAAGTTTTTATAAATAACCTAGCATGTTAAGTAATACAATATGCTTTAATGCAATTTATAACTAGTGACATATTTAAGTTCGATATCGCCCTAGACCCAAGTTAATATATAACGCCCTGTCATATTATAATAATACTTTAACGAAAAATATTTTAGTACCAAATTGTTAGATATTTTAAATGTTAGTACTAACATGATTATCATTTTATCAAAACAAATTATACCTTTTAAATTTTGATATTTTAAAATGAAAAAGAAGCGAGAATATTTGGTTTTATAGTTAATAAAGAAAATTAATATCAAATTTTGGTCACCTCCAAAATTTTGGCGCTTCTAAGAATTTGCCACCGCGTCTCGCGGCCCGACCACATAGGCCCGGGTCTCGCGAGCTTAAGCCTAAACCCATTCATTTAGGCAAAAAAAAAAAATATTATATTTCTTCTACGTATACGTCGTATACCTAACTACTTATTGTATTATCATTATCTCATCCCACAGCTTCTGTATTATCATTATCTCATCCCAGAGCTGGGCTCTAGTTTCTTCCACAATAGGAGAGTAGTTGACATGCAATTTTATGACTGCCTACTCAAACGGGTTAGTATAGATGTTATATCGAGTTGTCCACAACTCACGTCGTCTATAACATATTATGTTATATGCGTATTATATCTCTTATTCGGCTTTTACGACACACGGGTTACTTTTACGGGTGTGCGTGCTTACGCCCCTCTGTCGCCCCGGACGGAGTGGTGCGAGGAGTGCGCCGACCGTAGCCCACCACAAAAAAAAAATGCCAGCTAATAATCGCTGCAAGAGAAGAAAATCTCGAAACAAAACTATTCCAATCCAAACTAGCACGGTATTGTAGGCCAATAGGTTTAGGTGTATACAAATGGCAAACAGATATTTACTTATGTGAGAAACTAACATTAAATTGTAATATAATTGATATTATTAACTTTAATTAGGTACGTTAAAGCCTTGTTCTTGAAACGTCATTCCCGCATCACGTAATAAATTTCGATAAACGCTGAAAAGAAATTTATGTATGGTTCATAAAACGTCAGGATATTGGAATATCTATAGTAACTGGCTAAGAAATACAATATCACCTCATAATCGCTTTTATTTGCGGGTGTCGTACAAGGAAGCTGAGGGAATGCAATAATGTGGAGATGATCAGATGATATTTAAGAACTGGGCCGCTTTTTAGTCTATACTTAGATAGGTATAATTCAGAAACGAAGGTATAGCCACAGATATTAAGTGTTGAAAAATTAGTAGAGACGATGGACGTGATACAGTCATTTCATACGACGGGAATCTAATTTAGATAATACGAAAAACGATGGCTTTGTTTATCCTGCCAAAGTAACATGTAAGACCAGTTAACATGAATGACTACTGCACGTAAAGATATAGATTATGCTCAAAACACCTGCAGAAACGATACAGAATCGAAAATCCTGACGAAAAATAACTTGAAATATTGAAACCAAGACAAGAGGAAGGCACAGCAAAATAATGAATGGGAGTAAGCCACGTTTCGTCAAAATATTAAGGAAAATTAAAACAATCCAGCATCATTACTGGATTGTTTTACCAGTTAAGAAGATGAACTATTGTTAGCTAGGTTTTACCGCGTTCATATAGATAATTTTAAAGGTAAAAAGTAGTTGTTTTTGTCACAGGAATATTAGGTACACAAACTAGTACGTGGATGATGTCAGTTGTGGTTTTAGGTAAAAATAGATTGCAATGAGAATTGTTTATTATAAATGACTAACAAACTGTTATGCTTTGAGTTCATACATACTATTAGAACTTTGATACCCAAGAATCATCCTACTTTCAAAACAAAGGAGGAGATCTCAAGTTTGTCTTTAAGAATAAGCAGTTAACTACTTATCAAGAATCTACTTAGTCAACTGTTGTCATCAGGGGCGATGGTATTTTAGGCAACAGATCCATATTTCGTCTAAATAACCTCGGACTCTACCGCATGTGAATCCCTCATATAGTATCAAGTTAAGAACACAAGATGTTATCAAATTCACATTGTTGTGGGATTTGTGAAAACCAACTGCGGTATCTATTTGGAAACTTAGCAGCTATGATCAGTCCGCCTGTCAAGATTCTCAATTATTGACATTATTCTGTAGGCCTATATCCGCCAGTGGAAGTCAAGATGTTGATGTTGGATGAATAGAATATTAGTCTCTCACGCATATGAGATCCAACTTATTCACATCTACTAGCAACATAACCTTGTCATCTATACCCAGACTATATAGGTAATTATAAAAAATGGAATCCCAAAACCTTAGTGACATTTTACACCTTGAGTATATGACTATATAAATTCTGTTGCATCAGCTGTCACTAAGGGTAATATCTTGTCTACAATAACAATAATCTTGTATAGCATATTGTAGCCTCATAAACCAACGTCAGAATCAATGTTCTAAAAGTTTCTTCGATGATTGTGGCAGCTCTATGATATAAAAGGCATAACAAGAATTTGAAGTTGTAGTTTTTCTTCAGTCATCATAATGTTTACAACAAAACCGAATTGTCTTCCAATATTTCTCATGGGTAATAAAATATTTGAAATAAATCCTGTTAACCATATTTTCACAAATATTAGTGACAGACAGTGATATTTTGAAAAGGCTCTAAAACTTCACAAAACAATGCTTTGTCATCACTTTGATTTAATGTACATTTTACTTTCCTGTTTTCTTTTCTACAAGTTCAACTTTTCCCATACTGACACTAGTGAGAATTCATTCCCACATACCACAAAGAAATAATCATTCACAATAAAGAATACTAAAAAACTGACAAGAAAACTACACTTATAACAAATCATAATTACTTTTATCAAAATTAAGTTCAATTTATCTTTATAAAATCTTTTATAATATATTAATTTTTTTAGAATATTTTTTTAACATCATAATTATTTTAATATTATGAAAAAGTTTTTAGACATTTAATTTTTTGTGTATATTTTATTTTTTATTACACAGTTTAATTATTTACTTAAAAAATAGTATATAAAACCAATTTTTCCTATATGGCGACATGTCAAGAAAATTATATGTGGATAACCTTTAAACTGCACTAGGACTAGTAAGAATTGGCTGATAGTGCACCACAATAATTCACAATAATTGGCAGCAACTCTATCTTAGTGAATTTAAAACACCAACTGGTAAGGGTGATAATTATGGCTTTATTTGGGGATAATATCATGATTAACACCTTGTGGGGTGGCTTAAAACCTGTAATTGATATTATATAGGCCAATAAGTGGCAATAACACCAAAGCAACAGATACAATTCTATACCTGAGTTGTGAGATCAGAATGTTAAACAAGATAAGATTATTTACACACAATTGATTATAAATATGTATATGATATTAATAATTCATAACACATAATTTAAAACCATTCTACTAAATGTTTGATAACATTTAAATTTGTAAAAATTATGTATAGGTTTGTTGCAATAAACGTTAATTAGCTCATTTATTCTAATTTAAAGTACCACTAGAAAATTGCTCCATAGGAATGTAAGCAAGGTTATTATTATGAAATCACAAATGCAAGCAAAATATTTATAACACACTCATTTTGATTACAATCTCTTTAAAAAAAAAACCAGTGAAAATGTTAGAAATATTTTGTGAATACATCTATGTGCTCTTCAAGTAGATTAATAATAGTTGAGCTCATGTATTTCCACAGCAGTTAATTTAAAACAGTTGCTAGCCAATTACCAGTGTACAGGAACTATCATTTAACATTGATATAACACTTTGGTGCAATAATAATTTAGAAATCCATTTGAAAGAATCCTTTCAAGACCTGCTTGACCAAGTATACTACAGGATATTGCAAATTGTGAATAATGACACCTATGTTTATCTGTGGGCGTATATTCATGGTATACCTGGGCGTTCTTTCCGTGCCTCGTGTTGGCCATAGCGTGAGGCGCCGGCAGCGGCTTGTTCGCCCACACCGAGTCTGCGGCGCGCGCTGACCGCGTCTCCAGCATGACACCCCCAGCAACGGATTCCTTCGGTCACCGCCGACGTCTTCACAGGTACATCGCGAACACCACCGCAGTCACTGCACTGCACCACACACTGCACCACGCACTGATTATAACAACTAATCGATTGTCGATATACTACCACCACAAAAAAATGCCTTTTGTTTATTGTGAGAACGCGAAAATCCGATCGAAAGCTAGAGATGAGTCCGTGCAAAGATCCCTTTATGATCGATCCGAAATTTCTTCTAAACATGTATTATTCGGGGAGAATAATTTCCATTGAAGTATCTCACAAAGTAGATTATATTTATTCTAAATTTTTTCACACAATTTAGCACAAATTAATAAACTATTCTCTAAAAAATCTCAATTCAATTCTTTCCGAATTGTCGGCGGTGGGGCAAACGAAGAATCAATAGACAATTCTTTTTTTTTTAGAAAACCAGTCCAATCATAGACTATATATATTTATTTAGCAATTGGCGATAAGGTGAATGACCATCTGTTAGATAGATCATGAGAAGAACATTAATAAACTGAAAAAGTAAAATTAGCGGTGACTTATTATTGTAGGTCGGCTATTAGCCGCCTCTGTAACTCTCTGAAAAGGCCTTTAAATGATTTTTTTTCTTAAAAAAATCAAGAATAAGATATTCTTAACTAGTTTTAATTCTTGGCACTTTTACTTTTTGTTCACTTCTAAATTTTCTTCGGTTTGACATTATATCTTTAAAATTATATTACATGTTATCCATGTGATAACGGAGTAAGAACACAAATCACTACACTACTCCCTTCCTTTTGTCGGTGAATGTCATAAAACACTACTATAGTACATTACTACAGCGGACAGCAAAAGAATCATTGATGGACAAACGTGTAAATGTGGGCTGAGGCGTAGCCGAGGCACACATACGTAAGTCCATCAACAAATAGTTGTGGCCAGGGCTTGTATAGACTTTCTCAAATAATGCGCGGAAATTAAAACTAAGTACTACTAAGTAGAAATGTATACATGACGAACAATGAACAACTTGACTGCACAGATGGCGTAGTGGTTAAGATATCGACCTTCCGTGCCAGTGCCGTGGGTTCGATTCCCACGCAGGACAAAACTTTGTGCAATCCACAAAGTGTTGTTCTGAGTCTGGGTGTAATTATCTACGTTAATTTAGTGCAGGGTGGTGTCTTTTTATTATTATTTATTATTAACTTTTTCACGTGCTAAAGGGCATTTGTTTTTTTTTGAAGTAAAAACTTCTTTAGGCGCGTTGAGCGTTTTTGGAGGGGAAAAACTTATAGGTTCGCGTCACCGACATGCTAGTAGTATATCTATAGCTATGTGAAAGCCTCTTTAGGCGCGTTGAGCGTTTTTGGAGGGGAAAAACTTATAGGTTCGCGTCACCGACATGCTAATGCTAATAGTGGTAGTTTTCCAATTACAGAGCATTATGCGACTCAGTGGCGCACAATGCCGAATTATGCTGATGCTTAATTGGAACGTTAATTAGTTTTTAAATGCACCAGCAGAGTGCACTAAGTTCAGCGTTGAAAAAAATAACCTAATTAATCTGTAAATAAAGTGGTATACATAATAATTGGTTGAAAACTATTTACGGTTATTTTAAGTAATTTAGATTTTGATTATTTAATAAACATTTTTTTGTTTTGAGTAATTTTTTAAAATGAGTTCTAAAAGAATTAAATACTTTTTAATTGAATCATCTTACCCAGATGATAGTGATGACTTAAAAAATTTTCACCAATAAGTAATATTACTAACGATAATATAAATAAAGCATTTCGATCAATATGTCAACTTAAACAATTATTATGTCAACTTAAAGAAAAAACACTTGTTAATTTTCAGTCACTAAGTTGGTATCGATTGCACGCATCAGACAAAAGCACTACTTTTAAGAGTGCTCAATTGTGCGAAGCGTTGCTGTAGTTGGAACATTCAACGTTAAGCATTATGCCGCATAATGCGCTCTAGTGCTGTAATTGGAAAACTACCAGTATATCTATAGCTATATAAAAACTTTTTTAGGCGCGTTGAGCGTTTTTGGAGGGGAAAAACTTATAGGTTTTTATTTTTATATAAAACTTAGAAAATTATTATTATATCAATTTTATTAGTCTTAAGTTAATAGTTTTCACTTCTATAGGCAGTCCCCATGACTGCCTGTTGTTTCTTTTTTCATTATCAAACAGGTTTTCGTGAGTTTTTGGCGGGCATCTAAAACATCATGTGGTGCTCTTGTATTATATTCGATATCTTAGTGTTTTAACGTGTTACATTAGATAATTTTGATGGCATTTTATGTAATGTGATGTGACTGAACTGCTGAGATGTAGTGAATATCATATAAAAGTGCTTTACAACGTTTTCGTTTTTCATCAAAATTCTCACAAGATACCATTAACAGTGTGGCCATAACACTGTTGATGGCGACAATTTGACTTACTGACGGATATGACTAATCTGAAGACACTAAAAACTTGAAGACATGGAAGTAATAAGTACTCTGTACAACAGGAATGAGCTCTATCTGTGCATCTTGCAGCAAAATAAAGAAAATAAAAGCTTATGCTAAGGTAGTAAGAGTCTTGTTGCGCGCAAAATAAAAATGAAGCCGAGTGAGAGGGCAACCAGTGTACCCTGTGTCTCGTTCTAACAGTGGACTTAGAATTGCCAGAGTTAAGTTGATTTCAATCCTTTCCTTGTTGGTAGAAAAATATGCGATTGATGTAATGTAATGAAGTAAAAACATTTACTTCTAAAATGTTTTTAAATATAAATAATAATTTATTACCGACATATTAAAGCAATATTATTTGTTGCTAAGTGTAAAATCTTATTAACGCAAACATTTTGCGATTGGGGTAGAGGTTTTCTTTTATATGTATGAAATACGGACACCTGACCTGACAACCCCACATGAAATCGTAAATAATAATAATAACATAATTTGTTAGTGAAGAATTACGGTGGCCATGCATGACTATTCAATCCTAGTTCAAGAACAAATAACTTAAATACCTATGTATTTTTTATTTTTTTATGAAAATAACTTTGTTTAGATTTCAAATTTCCTAAAGATCTTAATGTCCCTAACATTAAGTTCTTTAGGAAATTTGAAATCTAAACAAAGTTATTTTCATAAAAAAATAAAAAATACATAGGTATTTAAGTTATTTGTTCTTGAACTAGGATTGAATAGTCATGCATGGCCTTGTTTAGATTTCAAATTTCCTAAAGATCTTAATGTCCCTAACATTAAGTTCTTTACAAAATTTAGGAACAAAAATAAAGCTATTGTGGAAGAATGTAATAAAGTTCAGTCGACATGATCGACATCAATAGATGATTTGTTAGATCTCGTAGATAACGCTTGTGTTTCAGATTTAAACTGAACATTATTTTTTATATTGTTGGATATATAGTGAATGGGATGATTCACAAAATTTCTTGTTCAAATTGTGTGTGTGTGTTATTGGATCACAACACCATAGAACACCGTTTATTACATTATTAAATCAATCGTTAAAAAACGTAAACAAAAATAAAATTATCATGTAGGTATGTCGTCCGAGAATTTTATAGCAAACTACATACATCGTTAGAATCAGCATATCCTCCTCAATCTATATTTGAAGATCCACATGATATTCTATTGATGAAGACGTTAGCGAATTCATATCTCAATTTACGTTTAACTCAATGCAAAATTAGAATCAATGAAACATATAAGGAATAAGCTTGGTTTGCGGCAGAAACTTCACAAGACTGTCTTATTTAGGAATGTCTGATTTAGAATTGAACTTAAATGTAAACTTAACTGTTTTTTCTTAATTAAATATACCACACACCACCTTATCGTAATTTTATCTCAGTCCAGCTGCATGTCGTGTCCCACAAGGACCAGTAGATAAGTACCTAACTATATGACGCGAGTGTGAAAAGCAAGCAAAAACAGGAAATGTATAGTGCCACAAAGGGCAAGTTTATAATTAGCATCTTCGATTAAAATTCATCTGAAGCAATGATCTGCTGACGTCAGATCACAAATATTTTTTATAATTATTGTCCTTAAATCATATTTCAATATGGTCACCATCGCCAGAGAGGGATAAAAGGTACAGTTCTAAGCTCTCGCTCTGCTTCAATTTTGCGACAACAGCTTATTCCTGTTGTACAGAGTACTTATTACTTCCATGCTTGAAGATAATTATAACTCGACACTGGCAACAATGGCTCATTTAAGTAGCTGATTGCCAATACATAAAAATTAGAAGAACAGGTTTTTTTTCAAGCCAGTTCGAAATTTAAATAAAACTCTGATAAGTTGCCTATATGGTTACCATATTTTGAAGTAACTAATCGTTCCATTTTTAAAATACGCGATAGATATGAATTTACATATATATTTATATGGCCCTTAAAATACGACAGATATGGTATTTTCATATTTTTTTTGCCGACCGCTGCTTGCATGTAATTGGCCAATACGGCAATTTCGATTGCTCAAATTTCCAAGCATGTTTGAGAAATAGTACATTACTGCAGCGGCCAACAAAAGAGGCATTAATCGACGAACGTATAAATACGTAAGTCTAGCAATTCCTAGTTGTGGCCAAGGCTTGTAGAGTGCTTTTCACAAACAATGCGCGGAAATTAAAACTAAGTAGTACTTAGTAGAACTGTATACATGACGAACAACGAACAACATTTTTCTTGTGCTAAAGGGTTCATTTGTTTTTTTTTTTCTTATTAAACCGGTTTATTTTTCAAGCAAGTTTCGAAATTTAAATAAAATTTTGATATGTTGCTTATTTAGTTGCAATGTTTTGAAGTAACAAATCGTTCCATTTTTAAAATACACGGTAGATATGAATTTACATATATATTTATTTGGCCGCTAAAACACGACAGATATGGATTTTCATACATTTTTATTTGGTCAGTACAGCAATATCGATTTATCTCGAAGAAGGTTGTCAAAATAATAGTCAAATTTCCAAGCATGTTTGAGAAAAATGCATTTACTACGAAGCCTTACTATGATGGTATATGCATATATATATATATATATATATATATATATATATATATATATATATATATATAGCTATGATTAAGGATAAGTCGTACTAATTCAGTATAAATTTTATCTTCAGGCAAATTTGATTAGATTAACTTCATATTTTAAATCTAGGACCATGATGGCTAACCAGTATTCACCAAGTTGACTTGATCTACGAATATAAGTTTCAATGCTGATAAAATATCGAACAATTCGGCTGAAAGGTTCTTGTAGATATTCCATAAAACTCCTGTAAAAGTAAGTATTTATTTTAATCTGTGCTGCGCTGTCATTTTCTTGCGCTTGGTTTGTAGGGTTTTGCTACGTATGTAATTTCCGTAAAATATCTTTAATGGGTCAAAATTATTAATTTGAGTCCTCAAAGTTGAGACAATGTCAGATTCGGAAGGTAGTAATTACTCAGGGAGTGGATCTGAAGCGGGTAGTGTAGGATCCCGACGGTCGCGAAGGAGTGTAGCATCGAATCGTTCGGTGCGGTCTCGTTCGGGTTCGCGGTCACGCTCTGGCAGTCGGAGTCCATCACGAAGTCCCTCTCGGTCTCGTTCCAGATCCAAGTCACGGTCTAGATCACGATCCAGGTATGTGACATTTAGATCCTTGTTGTCTATCCACTTCCATTTGCTTAGGTTTATTGATACTACTTTACAACGTTATTGTTTTAGGAGTCGCTCGGTAGCTTCAGATGCGAGTCGTAATAAAGATGATGAGGCTAAAGAAGCATCAGGTGATGAGGAAGTTGAGGTAATCGTAAATATAATTAACATAACCCCGATACGTTATAGACTTGCCCTTACCTCCTGATAATTGATCAGTTTTATAACTGTAACAGACTTTTCATACTCAATATATGGCAGGTCCAGTATTTTATGACTATGACAAGTTATCAATGTCTCTGGAACATATACACATGAAATGTAGTACCTTGAGTATGTTAATGTCTACCGTACATTATACTCAATTTCTTACTAATAAAGGAAGGAAAGGAACAAAGCTAATAATCATTTCAATCATTTCATTTGTTTTTAAAGACATCACATCCTGTACAAAAGAAATAATCCTTGTATTGCGGGGGACTTTACAAACATGCAATTAATGCAGACAAATTACACCCAGACTCAGAACAACAGTTTGTATGTGTGTCTGTGTTTTCACACAAAGCATTGTCCTTCCTGTAAGGTAATCAAGCCCAAGTCACTGGTTTAGAAGGTCGGTATCTTAACCACTATGCCATCTGTGTGAGTATTACACATATTAAAAGTATATTTATGAATATTATCTAATAATTGTTTACTATGATCATAAAATTATTTAAGTAAGTAGTATATTACTTACTCTTAACACTTTTAACATTTAAATATTATGAAATAGAATGATTATCATAAATATTATTCATAATCCTCATCATTCTCCTACTCTTATCCCAACTACTTGGGGTTGCTACAATATGTACTCTTCTTTCTATGAAAGTACATATTTTAGTATTAAAATTATCGAGAGTTTGACACATATTAAACAGTTGTATTTCTGGCAATACTCACGCGTTAGAGACGCACGCGACGCGCACTGAGTGCACGTCGGGGGCTCGCAGACGCTGCTGCGCACTCGCCCTGATGATGAGCATCGGACATGCTTGAAACCCGGGTCGACATAATCGACTCTAACGCGTGAGTATTGCCGGAAATACAACTGTTTAATAAAGTACATATTATAAAAATTATTGGCAATAGTTTTATGAACGGTCGCCTGCCAGACATCAACCCTCCTTGGGAATGTAATTGTTGACCAAACAGCATCAGATAGAGTTGGTCTACGTCATTATAAAAATCTTAGTCGTCTTTTGCGACATCCATAAGCAAAGTGAGGAGTTGGTAGTATTTGTAGCCACTACCACACAGCTATTATATATATATATTATTCATAATTCTAATAACTACATAATCAAGTTAAATAATTATATTTTTGGAAATTAGCTGTTAAATATACATATGTATATATCTTTCTTAAGTTTTAAAATGTAAATATATTTTTATATTCCAAAAGATTTTTATTTGCAGGATGAACAGGAGCCGGAGGGTGAAGATTTAGTCGACTCTGAGGAATACGAAGAAGATGAAGATGAAGAAAGGCTGAGGAAAAAGCGAAAGAAGGATAGCCGTTATGGAGGATTCATTATTGACGAAGCTGAGGTGATTATATCACCATCTGAATATCTTTTAAACTGTGCTCATTAATCCTTTTTTTTAAAAGGCAACACTCCTTAAGGAGATTACTCTTTACTCCAGGAGACTTTACAAATATGCAAATTAACAGGCATGATTTACATCCTCATGCTCGTCATGCGGGGCAAACAAATCCACAAAACTTGGCATGTAGATCGGTATCTTAATCGCTACACCATGTGTGCAGTCGGCAGTGAATTCTATATCTTAATAATATTCTGTATCTGCATTAATATTGTCATTATTCTAAACATTGATATGAATTTACATATTATGTTCTTCAAGTACTTCGGTCATGTACTGAAGGAAGGTGGAGTCAAGAGTCTCCAAAACCGGCGAGCGTGTATGAAGAGAATTATGAATGTTGAGGAAGCGAGTGAAGTATGCAAAGATAGAGTTCTCTGGCACTCTGTTCTCTCTGCCTACCCTGCAAGGGATATGGCGTGATGATATGTATGTATGTATGTGTATGTTCTTCAAAATAGTCGCCTATGATTATTTATTCTACCTTTTCTACTTATCATCAGCTAAATCTTAGTTATATCTCCAAAAATAACAATAATTAAATTTGTATGAAGTTTATATTGTAAGGTTTTGATTTGCGTCACTATTAATTAGACTACTATTATTATCTATGACGATGTTCATATTATAACAATGCTATTGCAGGTGGATGATGAGGTTGACGAAGATGATGAATGGGAAGAGGGCGCTCAAGAGATGGGAATAGTTGGCAATGAAGTTGATGAGATTGGACCTACCGCTCGAGAGATTGAAGGGCGTAGAAGAGGTACAAACCTTTGGGACTCACAAAAAGAAGAAGAAATAGAAGAATATTTGAGGAATAAATATGCTGACGAATCAGCTGCTCTTAGACATTTTGGTGAAGGCGGTGAGGAAATGTCGGATGAAATCACTCAGCAGACTCTCTTACCGGGTATAAAAGACCCTAATCTGTGGATGGTCAAATGTCGAATAGGTGAAGAGAAGGCCACAGTGTTATTGTTAATGAGAAAGTTTATAGCTTACCAGTTTTCTGAGGAACCATTTCAAATTAAATCTGTGGTTGCACCAGAAGGTGTGAAAGGATATATTTATATTGAAGCCTACAAACAGACCCATGTTAAAAATATTATAGATAAAGTGGGTTCTTTGAGAATGGGTATTTGGAAGCAGGACATGGTACCTATCAAAGAAATGACTGATGTATTAAGGGTAGTCAAAGAACAGTCAGGTTTAAAACCAAAGCAATGGGTTAGACTAAAGAGGGGCTTGTACAAAGACGATATAGCCCAAGTTGATTATGTAGATTTAGCACAAAATCAAGTACATCTGAAGTTACTTCCTAGAATAGATTACACAAGACTTAGGGGGGCTTTAAGAACAGTTCAGAGCGAGAGTGAAGCAGCCAAAAGGAAAAAGAAGCGTCGTCCAGCTGCAAAACCATTTGACCCTGAAGCCATTAGAGCGATAGGTGGGGAGGTTACCTCTGATGGCGACTTTTTAATATTTGAAGGCAACAGATACTCCCGCAAGGGATTCCTGTACAAAAATTTTACAATGTCAGCTATCTTGGCTGAAGGTGTGAAACCTACATTGACTGAGTTAGAGAGATTTGAAGAACAGCCTGAAGGCATAGACATAGAATTGGCCGCACCCGCCAAAGATGATCCAACAAGCCTTCACTCGTTTTCGATGGGTGACAATGTGGAGGTATGCTCTGGTGATTTAGCCAACTTGCAGGCGAGGATCATTGCTATAGACGGCTCTATGATAACAGTGATGCCGAAACATGACGCTTTGAAAGATCCTTTAATATTCAAGCCGAATGAATTGCGTAAGTACTTCAAACAAGGTGACCACGTTAAAGTGTTAGCAGGTCGCTATGAAGGTGATACCGGTTTGATTGTGCGAGTGGAACCTCACAGAGTTGTATTAGTGTCAGACCTCACGATGCACGAGCTAGAAGTGTTGCCACGTGATCTACAGCTGTGCTCAGACATGGCCACTGGCGTGGATTCACTTGGACAGTTCCAATGGGGTGACATGGTGCAACTCGACCCTCAAACTGTTGGCGTTATTGTGCGTCTCGAAAAGGAAAACTTCCACGTTCTCGGCATGCAGGGTAAAGTTATTGAATGCAAGCCGCAAGCACTGCAGAAGCGTCGCGAAAGTAGATTCACTATGGCATTGGATTCGGAACAAAATACAATTCAGAAACGGGACATTGTGAAAGTTATTGACGGCCCACACGCTGGTCGTAATGGAGAAATTAAGCACCTATACAGAAATTTCGCTTTTCTGCAGTCGCGTATGTACTTGGATAATGGAGGTATATTCGTTTGCAAGACACGCCATTTGCAGCTTGCAGGTGGTAATAAGAATTCTAATGCCTCGACTGGCCTTTCGCTGGGATTCATGTCACCTCGTATACAGTCGCCAATGCATCCGTCTGGCCGCGGCGGTATGACTCCACGGGGTCGAGGCGGACGTGGAGGCCGGGGCGGAGGTGTCACGCGGGATCGTGAGCTAATTGGACAAACCATCAAGATTACTGGTGGGCCTTATAAGGGCAATGTGGGCATCGTTAAAGATGCCACAGGCAGTACTGCGCGTGTGGAATTACACTCTGCCTGCCAGACTATATCAGTAGATCGATCGCATATAGCTGGTGCTGGCAACACCGCCCGCGATGGAGCCAGCTCATTCTACTCTCGCACTCCGGGCAGAACACCTACTTTGGGAGCCCAGACACCGACATACCGCGACACCGGTATCAAGACACCAATGCACGGTTCCGCCACGCCGATTTACGACGTTGGAAACCGTACACCTCATTATGGATCAGCGACACCCTCACACGAAGGTGGTCGTACTCCCGCTCACGGCGCTTGGGACCCAGCAGCTGCGAACACTCCAGCACGTCCGGCAGACTTCGAATACGGTGCGCTGGATGACGCCGACGCTGCTTACGCATCTGGTCCGTTCACTCCCCAAACTCCTGGCACTATGTATGGATCGGATCATACATACAGTCCATATCGTCCCAGTCCAAGTCCTGCTGGTTACACAGCTGGATATCCAGCGACACCGAGCCCTGGTGGTTACTCTCCAAGGTCCCCGTATACTAGTGGTGAAGCGACAGCACCTGACTGGCATACGACGGAGGTGGAAGTTCGAGTCCGTGCTTCGCATGATGACGATTCCTTAGCCGGCCAGACTGGTGTTGTACGAGGTTTGTCGGCAGGCATGTGTGCATTATACTTACCACTTGAAGATCGTGTCGTGAATGTGTTAGCTGATGTATTAGAACCCGTAGTACCTCAGTCAGGAGACCGCGTTAAAGTCATCGCTGGTGAGGACCGCGAAGCTGTTGGACAGTTGATCTCTATAGAGAACCAGGAGGGTGTCGTCAAGTTTGGTACTGATGATATCAAGATCATGCAACTGAGACATCTGTGTAAGATGAGCACGGCATAGATTGTGGAGAATATACTCTAGAGGAATCTTCCTTTCATTTAACTGACCTTCTGTAGTAATTGATGATTTCTAGTGTGAATAATTTCTAAAATTGCCAATTCATGGCATGAACCTTATATGTTAGACCTCTGTATTTGTGTGATACTGTATTATGTTATTTAAGTTATAAACGAATTATTGAAAATGATTTATTATTTCTTGCCAAAATAAATATAATCTATACATATAATAAAAATGTAACGGATCGCTGTCTGTGCATGGAAAATATATGAGAAAAAATCTTACTGGGACCTTTATCAACACTAATAGAACCCAAAACAATGATTTTTAAAATTTTTGTCTGTCTGTGTGTTTGTGCACGCTAATCTCAGAAACGGCTTATCCGACTTAGACGCGGTTTTCGCTAATATATTGTGGTAAGCTTCACTTAACATTTAGGCTTTATTTTATGTCAATTGGTTTATAAATAAAAAAGTTATATCAATTTAAAAAATGGTCGGAGAAAAAATCTTCATTGATTCTTTTCAAATTACGTACAAATTATCTTCAGTAAAAATAAATAAAGACGTGTTTTAGCATTTGTTGATTTTCACCTTCTGGGAGGTGTAAATTAGGCCTGCAAAGCGGGTTGGACGACTCATTAAGTCATAAGCGGCAAGCCGATATTATTGAAGCTGGCAACTGGAAATGTTGACAGTGGTTTCTTTCTATGACGTAGAGATTTACTAAGAAAGGATTTTACGAAATTATACCCCTAAGGGGGAGCACAGTGGCAAAGTTTGTATGGAGAGAAAAAATCTTTATTGGTTCTTTTCAAATTACGAGTCGAATATTGTAGGGTAATATCCGGCGTTTGTCAATTTTCACCTTCTGGTTGTGTAAATTAGATCTGTGAAACGGGTTGATCCACTCATTACTGCCAAGCCGAAACTATTAAAGCTAGAAACATTAAATTTTGACGCACGTTTTATTTATGACATAGAGATTCAATATGAAAGAATTTTATGAACTCCGCCCCTAAGGGGCTGTAACAAAGCGGCAAAGTGTGTATGGGGAGAAAATTTCTTTGTCGATTCTTTTCAAATTACGTACAGATATTCTTCGGTAAAAATAAATAAAGCCGTGTTTCTCTCTCCCTCTCCATCAACCCCGCACCAGTGCCGTCGTGGCGACCAGTTCCGGCGTGAGAGGACGATACATATAGTAGACAATAGGTTCTTGCCTAATGGTTTAAGATACAGGTTAAGTTTAGCTTCAAAAATGTTCACTCTATGACTCAAATAATAAATCATATCTAACGAGGTCGCAACTGTGCTGGTGAAACAAAACAGTCAAATAAAGGGTGGCGATAATTATATTTTTATCCCATGGTCATACCGTAAATAGTATATTAATGGCAATATAATTTGTAAAATGAATAGAACTTTGAACCACCTTTTCTTTAGTGACCGGCTATGGTATATAGACACACGCGCGCCGTACATGTACATCTACGTTTTGCGGGCGGGCCACCGCAACCGGGTATCATCGCGAGTCGAAGCCCTCATGGAGTGAACCTCAATACAAGTACTCACGCTTGCGGCGCTCAAAGCACCGACGGTAGAGCGTGTCAACCTAGAGTATTTTCTCTCGGACCCACCCTATTGCCTAATTCCGTTAGACAACTAACTCAACTAACAGTTTCTGACGCTGTTGATTATCGTCCTAGCGACAAACCTTCAACACCTTGCATTGATTTTTCTATTTAACTCTATGAGAGATGACTTCTGCGTGGACGAAGTCACGGGCAAAAGCTAGTGTTTGATATATATCTGTCTCTTCCTAAAGGGTTAGAAACACACATATTGACAGTTCCATGTAGCCGCATTTAAAGACCTGCCTAATTTAGAGGCGAAACACGTGTCGAATTATTATACGAAGTTCTGCGAAAAATTGCAAGTTGAAGTTCTGGAGGCGCTCATCACAGAAGTTAGATTTCTTTATATCCTATTCCACCTTGGTCCCATCCCGTATTCTATAGTTGGAGTGTGCGGTATATTGATTAACCGTGGGAAAGTGGTGGATCTTCCTTGCCTCCATTTTAGAATAATAGTTCCATGTAAAACAGGACTGAGTAATTATCATATCAGCTCATATACATCTCATTGCTGGGACCCTCCTCCATAGAGGGATGGACGAACTATATGTTGCGCTGGTCAGAAGGTTTGGTAAAAGATTTTATTTTGAATTTTCGTACTCTTTAAAGTGATATTATCTACTACCCATGCATCCTTTAGTTGTCTTTTATAATCACCCACTTGAACAGTAAAGGCTGGTGACCATTATATTGATTGCTTTTTGAGAAGTATATTGTAATTGCTGTGTGTTATCCTCATGGTGACGGAGTAAGAATACAATTAACCACCCCCTATCTTACTCATGGGTGATCGCAATAGACGACTAAGGAATATAAAACTCATATAGCATCTATGCAACAGAAGGAAAACTCGAATTAAAACCGTATACCAACACGTGTGACCCGCGTGGTATAGTAGGTCAATATTGCCTCCCATTACGGAGGAGGCGCGAGCCCAACAGTGAGACATGTATGAGCTGAGATGATGATATGTGGTAGCGGCTAGGAATACTACCAACCCCTAATTTCGCTCTTGGACGTCGTAAAAGATGACTAAGAGCTTTATATTAGCCTCAGTCAACACCTGATGCTGTTTGGTGAACAATTACATTCCCAAGGAGTTGATGTCAGGCAGGCGACCGGTCATGACACTATTGCCAATAACTTTTGAAATATGTACGATGGAAAAGGAGTGCATATTACGGCAAGCCCGAGTAATTGGGATAAGAGCATGAGAATGACGATGATGATGTTATAATGTAGATTATAAAAATGGAAAAACCCTAAATAAAACTTCATATCAATGTCTGATCAGCATAATGTAGGTCAATTACCCTCCCACTGTGAAGAATGCTCGATGATATAAAAGTTACGTTGCCAGAGTGCTGTTGCCAATTATTCTTCTGTGCCTTTAGCAAGTTTGCTGACTCTCATGAATCAAACTCGGAATCGATAATTTGATTCCGAGTTCGTACAAAATATTATCCAAGTGGGAATTGAACCCGACGCAGACACGGCATATCGGTATCTTAACTACTATGCCATCTGTGAGACTGCACACACCATCTGTCGGACTGTGGCAGGTATCAACTTTAAATGATTAAAGTGTTTGTTAAAAATTGTTTTATATTAACAACTTAAAGTTTTGTTGAAAATAATAAATTGATAAGGCGGTTGGAATGGATTTCAAATAAATATGAATTTGAGATCCATTGTGATAATAACATTTATAAATAGCCTAGCATGTTCAATGTTAAATCTCACTAATGTAGATTTTACTTTCGATTGTAGTTTATCGCTGCTTTAGATGATTTCCTTCAAAAACAATATTATATATTAGAGACCCTATAAGTCTTGCCGTGTGGTGACGGAGTAAGAACACAATTCACTACCTCCTATCTTACCCGTGGGTGATCGTAAAAAACGACTAAGGTATATGAAACGTATATAACATCTATGCAAGTGAAGGAAAACTAAACAAAACCCTACAACAACACATTTAACCAGCGTGATATAAGTAGATCAATTTCCCTCCCATTATGGAGGAGGCTCAAACCCAACAGTGGGCAATATATGAGCTGAGATGATAAGTCTTGATATTATATAAAAAATAATAAGCAAGAGAGTGATTTTATTAACATTTATTCAATAAATAATACAAAATTGGTTTTCAATTGCAATGTTTAAGAGTTTTCAAACACATGTAGTCACATCGGACTGAGCAAACTACAAACATTTCACAATAAGTGTTTACATTTACACATCTCAATACACTTATTACATCGAAATATATTATGATCCCTCCACAGTTCTCACACAATAAATACATACATGGAATTTTACATTATTTATTAAAAAGCTTATATACTACATAAATTCGAAAGTGAACGTTTCGTACTGGAACCAAACATATGGCGATCATCATACAAAATTCTATCACAAAAACATATAATTGAAATCTTAAATTACTGGGAGATACGACACGTACCGTGGCCATGGTCATGTCAAATCACGCGACGTCTGTTGATCGAGTTTCAGACTTTCAGTCGCAACAGGCGCAAAACGATGAGTGTACGTGTCGTAATTGTATAAAGCTACATCACGTGCGTTTATCGCCCGTTTGTTTCCTGTTCCATTCATTCATTAAAACGTGTCATACAATAGTATATGAATGTTATTTATGTGTGGTAAATTTTCTCTATTATAATCATATTAAAGCGTGCCATATCTCTCCCTTTTTATTTATTCAAATCTATGGTTACAATACCATAGTTAATAGCTTAAATACGCCATAATATAATGTGTTAAATCGAAAACATCGAATCGGATTTCTTTTTGTGTTAGGAACACAAATGATTCATCATAGACTCCGTCCTCTTTCGAATATTGTAGTAGGGCCTCATGTTCCTGATTCGCTGTTATCAAATAAACTCAGTGTACCCTTGTCGTAATATCTTCGAACATTTATATAAATGTTAGCAAATGACTCGGCAGTCATAAGACTATAGTTGATCAAAGCGAATACAGGCTCAAAGTAACATCGATTACACGATAAAAAAAAATATTTATTAAGATTTAAAATGTAAATGCTCAGCGAAATGCGGCCACAAACTATAAAATGCTACATTCGAAGTAAATCTGACTAGCCCGTAGTTGTTTACAGCGACGCAAAACATTATAACACCCAGCCATGATTTATAAAAAAAAAAATACAATTAAAAACTAATCAACAAATTTTACAATCCAAATCAATTAATATTTGACACTAATTACTAGGAAAAAAAAGATAATTTAAATAACTACATACATGCCTTATGTAGAAGGATAATAATTACAATTTATCTCAATTTATATTTTATATAGAAACTACATATAATTCCATTATTATGACAGGAGTATCAACATAAGTTCATAATTACATACATATATAATTTGTCTAAACATTATGCAACACTGTGAGCTTGCCTTGGAAACTCATATTTGAGACGAGTTTAATACATAACAGATACATTTTTTTATTTTTATTGCAAATATTATTATTATTATTACAGAAAACATTAACCCCTATCCCGCTAAGTACTAATACATTTATTATTTATCTTAGACTATAGTCGAGATGTATGTTTGTACCACTGAACGTTTTTAACCACTTTTTAATAATCAAGAGTAAACTAAAAAAAATAATAGCAGATGTTTGATGGTGTTTTATGAACAACCCTAGGGTAATGAATAATTCCTTGTTCTAAATTTCTTTGTAATAAACATATAATGGATTCAAATTACACTCAGATTCGGAGCAATCATTTTGTAGAGTACAGAAGTTGTCATATGGGAATAGAGTCCAACAATGCGAGAGATTTTCAGCTGTTATGCCATTAGGACAGTCAATAATAAAGAAAATACATAAAAAAGGGTTGGAAAATTAGTAAGAAGAACTAATAAACTAAATAAAAATTTATTTCGTATACAGGTGACAAATATAATGAAAATAAAGAAAAAATCTTGGAGCATCCAGTGTCACTCATTTTTCATAGGGTTTAAAAAGTGGCGGATATGTCCAAAACTATCATACTGCTTTGATATAAATATAAGGAGAAATTGCGACGCGTCGTGTTAAATATTTATTTGTTTATAACTAATACGGCCCAGGTGTAATAATTTATTCATTAGAAAATAAAGAGTATTCCGCTGAACTTTAAAACGAAAATATTAAATCTACATTATTATCCAACTTAATTCTCTAAACGCTCCAAAAAATATATTATCATCCCAATCTATTTAGAGAATTATTTTTTTATTTTATGGGACGTCAGAAAGACTACTAAAATATATAATTTCGAATTTATTACTAAATATGGTAATTGTATTAGTTAATTGTTATTGTATAAAGGTTGAGACACATCAGTTCAGTGATACAAGCTCGTACATTCCACCCAGGAGACGCTAGGCCAATATCTACACAATATCCTCACAATGAATACAAATGACATAAAATTTCTATAACGCACAGCGTCCTCACATCAGATCGATTTAAATTTACACAAAGAATTTTCAACTGTACAATCTGAACGTCCATCCATCCATCTGCTCAAGCGAAAAATTTAGTAACTACGATATTTAGATGTAAGAGACAAAAATATGTACAGGACTTAACAAAAAAAAAAAAAAACTTAGCAACATAGACCTGGTAGAAGTAATACGCAATTGATGACGTGTGGTATTGTGACCAGGGTTGTGGGGCGCTGCTTCACGACGCGTACATCCGCTTGATGTCCTCTTTGTATCTCTCCTGAATGTCTTTCCGCTTGATCTTGAAGGCGGCGGTCACCAGTCCCATGTCGGGGGACCACACTTCCGTTACCAATTTTACAGCAGCCGGCACTTCGAATTTCTCCAAACCACCTGTAAACAAAAGTAACATTTAATTATATTATTCCATAGTCACTTCGGATGTATATGCGACTATTACGCATCTGAAATTTTTGATTTTTACTCTTCTGACGGGTTCCGTCATGAACGCTGAAAATGTAAAGTGGTAGCGAAAATCAAATATAAACGCGATAAAATACGTAAAAATAATTTTATATTGAATATATTATATTTTTTTGTAAGATGGAAAACACGAAATAAAACCCTATACCAACACGTCTAACCAGTGCGGTATAGTAGGTCAGTTTCCCTCCCATTATGGAGGAGGTCCGAGCCCAGCAATGGGACGTATGTGGGCTGTGATGAACATATATTTTGTCAAACATCTGTCTGCCAATTTTACGTATTGGAAAGGGTCATCAGATCATACATGCTGTACTGTGACTTTGGCGATTTTATTTTTTGGTATTATAAGTTCCCAAGAAAAGCACTGCTGCCAATTCTGGTGATCCTGTTTTGACGACTCCCATGGGATAAAGAGTGGGTGAAACATTATATTCTTATCTAGTTACCACAATATTTTCTTAGTGATTAAATACTAACATTTCCTAGCATGATCAGCCAATTCTTTGAGGACAGCCTTCTCAACGGCGGCGTTCTGGCATAGTTGCTCGAAGTCCATCTCGGGCAGTCCGATCCTGGCAGCCAGTTCGGCCAGATTCCTGGGGTTGGCGACGACGAGCGCCACCGTGTAAGTCTTGGAGCTATCACCGTACACACATATATTTTCAACAATGGGGCATGTCTTCAGTTCGGCTTCCACTTTACCCAGGGACACGTATTCGCCGGCTTGCAACTTCACCAAATCCTTTTTACGATCTGTTGGGTAAAATAAACAAATTAATGTAAGAGAATAGAATGTTAAATAGGAAATCTTTGGGCAATCGCAAGCAAGCAAGCAATCGCAATCGGCAAGCAATGATTATGTCCTCCTGTCCATATTATTATCATCTCAGCTCATAAAGGTGCCACTGCTGGCCTCGAAGCTCCTCCACAATAAGAGAGATATTGACCTACTACACCACACTAGTCAGATGGGTAAGAATAGGATTTTATTTCGAGTTTTCCTTCTCTTGCATATACATATATTATTTCGCTTTATCGTATTCTTCCACGGACCAAATGGTGGTGGTGGCGAATTATATTCTTACTCCGTCATCACACGGATAGTCCGTGTTTCAACATACGATTAACGGACACAAATTACATTATCGCTCAAAATATTGTCCTGCGTGGAGATTCGAATTCATAACATTTAGCACGGTAGGTATATTAACCACTACATCATCTATGCAGTTATCTTTTTACATCTCATTTTATGATCATCGACGAGAAATAAAGGGGGTGGTGACTATTGTATTCTTACTCCATTACCCACACAAAAAGGGAAACTACTCTACGTGAACTGTTCAGTTGGTCTTCAGAAATACTATAATTGGATCTTGCCACATACTAGTGGTCCCTTGGTTGAATTGTAAATAATGGCTCACTTATTGGTAAGTTTCCTGATGTAAGTAATACGAGATGACGATTGTTTGTACTCAAACCAATGGGTAGCCAAGAGTTTCAAGAGGTATAACTACCTATAATCTTGAAGCAACCATCATGATGCAGTTCAGCAATGTCTCCGGACCTAAACCAGCGCCTGCCCTCAGCGTCGATGAACTCCTCCTTGGTCTTCTCTGGGTTCTTGTAGTAGCCCTCCGCAACGCTGTCGCCACCTATCACTATCTCACCCTGAAATTATGTAATTATCATGATTATCTAGGATACTGTCCATCAAGCTATCATTATAATCATTTCAACACACGGTCTACTGCTGGACTTGAGCCTATTACCAACGGGATACAAATTGACGTTCTATACCATGCTGGGTATTCATGATACAGGGTTTTATTTCGAGTTTTCCTTCTCTTCGATCATGAGGATCGACGTTATCTGCATATCACATGACTTACAAGTCTTTTAAGATACTCATGAGGAAGATACTTACACCGTCACCACAAGGATTATTCATATAAATACCTGATTTTATATTTATTGGTTTTGTGTTATGCCTATTTCTAGTGTTTGTAAACTTTAGGAATTACTGTCAAATTATTGAGAAATAAATATGTTACTATTATTATTATATTTTCTATAATATTATAGGTAAGAATACAATGTGTCAGCAGTCTTTCCTTTGCCGAAAGCGTCGTCAGAACGGTCTGAGCGATCACTAGGAGGATGGAAGCAGCACTCTCTTGGGCAGGCCGTTATACTATCGATTGGGATTTGCCAACACGCCTGCTAAGGTAGTAATTATGGCATTATCTGTAGCCAAGGTGGTTAGATGAAAATTCAGATCGATGACTTGACTGCACAGGTGACGTAGTGGTGAAAATACCAAGCTACAAAGGCATTTGTCTCAGATTCGATTACCACGTAGGATGCGCAATTTGTGTGATTTACAAACTGTTGTTCCAAGTCTGAGTGTGTCGTAATTTGCAGCTGTTAATTGTACGATTGTAAAGTCCCGTGCATATATTATAATATAAGAATTATTTCCTCAGCGTAGGGTGCTACCTCTTTTGCCAGTCAACTACCAATGTCAAGGGATGGGTATTGGTGGTCAGATTAAGTGGTAGTAAGTTTTAAAAAGGTTTTGCCATGAAATAATGGTTCGCTTACCTGTGGGAATGGTTTGTTGTCGATGCGGTAGCCGCCCTCGTCCCAGTCCCTCAGCGCGATATCAGTACCGGTAGTAGGGGCGCCAACACGTCCGGTCGAGCGATCATGCGGGCACATGACAGTGGCACAGGACGTGGTCTCAGTGAGTCCGTAGCCAACGATCACATCACAGCAAAGACATATGCGGACCTGAGTGTGTGTGTCAGGCGATAGTGGTGCACCACCGCTTATCATCAGACGAACACGACCGCCCAACAACTGACCAGCCTTGGAAAACATCTGAAAATGAAACAGCATATCATTTATGCATATTCTATGTTTCACTGCAATTATGACGAGAGGAGAATCTCTTAGTATTTTTGTTCGTATGGAAAAAATGAAGGGAGATTCACCATTATCCCACGGTTAATCGATAAACCGCAAAATTTCAAGGGATATGATGAAAGTGGAATGGGATATAAAGAAGTCTTCGATATGCTATCAGGACGGATCGACATCAAATACTCGTATTTCTTGACGGTCCCTTGTTCACTAGTAAGATACGTAACGAATCAATATTACAAGGTTTTCGGTAAATTACAACATATCCTATTCCACTTTGAGCCTAAGCCCGTAGTTCCTTCTTTCTTGCGGTATACATTAATCGTGGGATAGTGGTAAATCTATCTCTCATTCCTCTATTAATAATGGGTTGCCGCTATGTGTCGCTTAATTTAATCAGTCATTTCCTAGTCTTAGTGCTAGCAATGGATTTCTATATGGAAAATACTATATTGATCAGACAGTTTGGAATTCATTACCTTTCTCGGTTCTTCCAGTGACGGCATCTGTCATAACGGAACGCGTATGTCATGACGGAACATAGTGCCCGTGGGGTAAAAATTAATCTTACTTAGCCGTAGGAGTCGTAAATATTGACTGAGGGATCTCCAGAAGAATTGAAATGCAAATGTCAAATCCATTTTTAATTAAGGTGAATTTCCTATTATTCCCTCTTGAAGTTTCCCATAGTATATATATAGGTCATATGGATGGATATACTTACAATTTTATTGAGTAGCGGTGTATCGTAACCGCGACGCATCCATGTCTGCTTGTATGTGTACGCCCATTTGAAGAAAGCTGCGGCAAACTCGCCCGAACGGGACACCTTGTCCGTTATACCCTTGCTGATGCGGTCCATTATCAACTGGAAATTGCGATTCAATGAATTATTTTTTTTATAATCATGTAATGTCATGTCATGTAATATATTGCTATGTGGTTGCAGCTACGAATACTACAAATCCTTACGTTGTTTATGGATAGCGAATAAAAAAACAGATGGTTGTCTGTAAAGTCGATTCACGAACGATAATTTTACACCATAACGTCATATAAAAACATTGATGAAAAATTACATACTTTTATGAATTAAACAAACAATGGAAACCACATTAACTTTTCACTTCATTGTACATACAAACTAGTTCACGTCTAATTCTTAAAATGCAAGAACGCCTAGGCCAATCGTGCCCCTCTACCGCTTGATCCGCTCTCGCTTGCACGCTCGGTTCAGGCGGACCGGGACACTTTTTCGTACGTGCAGCCGGCGTTCATCGATTTATAATCGTCGTTATCACGTCAAAACGACTAAGAGATGTAAATCTCTTAGTCGTTTTATAGACCTGGCCCAACTGCATATGTGCCCTTTGGTCAGCAATTATATTCCCGAGGAGGGTTAACGTCAGGCAAGGGGTCGGTCATAAAACTATTACCAATACTTAGTGCAATATGTACGATGAATGAAGAGTGCATATTGTATCAACCCCAAGCAATTGGGATAAGAGCAGGATGATGACTTAAAGACTATAGATTTTTTAAATTTCTTTATATTTATAAATACCCGTTCACGAAACAAAAAATGATGTCACAAGCGGGGTTCGAACCCGCACCTATTGGTAATCCGGCCCAACCGTGCTGCCACTTACACCATCGTGAACTATTTTAGGACATCCAATGCATTTAAGTCTATACAATGTGTAAACATTGTCCGATAGATGGCATACGTCACCTTGAAGACGTAAGATATAATATGAATCGAAATTTGCATTCCCAATAGGTGCGGGTTCGAACCCCGCTTGTGACATCATTTCTCGTTTCGTAAACGGGTATTTATAAATAATTAAGCATATTAAATGCTAAAAATTTCAGTAATTCTTTATATTTGTCCACTGGGTTGCAAAGTCTTATGCGCCCATGGACCTCAAGACGGCCTAAGACGAGTCTAGGATGGTTGATATGGTTTTATACGAGGTTCAGGTGTATACTGACCGGTACTGTAGTAATGCATGTCGGTCGAAGGATGGTCGCATCTCCGCTGGTGCCCTTCATGATTTTGCTGGATGAATCCAACATGGTCAGTGGTGTTGAATAACCGATTGGTACACCTGTACATAAAAATATATTTATATAACATTACAGCCTTATGTCCAAAGGAGTAAGTAAAAGTGTAACACAATGTCAAACTAAGTTTGCCAATGGTAACTTTCTGAAGAAATCTTCAAAGACTAAAAGAGACCACCAGTTTTTTGTGGGACTGAAGATTTTTGCATGCTTTTTTTATTAGACTGACTACGGTTTCATGAGCAATTATGAGCAGATTTTTACGCGTGCTATGTGAATTGCTATTGCTGCGGCCAGCTATGATCCAGTTTCATAGCTTGATAATTTCTACGTCCCTACAGGATCCGCGTCCTATGCCTAAGTATAGCCATATTCATGACTTCGTTGCGGGGTGATCCCGCCCCATCCAATGATGAAAGGTCAACGTATAATTGTTCTACACATAATTGTTCATTCATTTAATGAAAATTCATGTAATACTCGAAGTAAAATCTTATAGTAAGATCAGCTTCGCTAATATTTTGAAGAAGACTCGTCGTCTCGTTCAATGGTCGCGAAGTGGTACATAAATATGTTGAGAAAGAGATGACATTCCCGTGTGATGGCGAAACAAGAATGGAATGTGTCATCATCTCTTACTTTCCCGTGGGAGTCGCAAAAAACTGTCTGAGGAACAAGATGCGCAGAAACCCTTTCCTAGGAAACTCATAACAACAATTGCCATCATCAGCTACCAAACTTGATATATATGTCTAACAGTGGACGGCGAGAGGCTGATAAATTTACTCCACAGATAATGTAATAGTTAAAATACCGACATACTGTGCCAAATGTTCGTGGGTTCAATTCCCACGCATGAGAATACTTTGTACGATCAACAAATTGTTGTGGTTAGTTTGGATGTAATTTGTGTCCCTTAATTGCATGTTTCTTCAAAAATCTTCTGCGATACTACACTACACTATTACCTTGATGTAAAAAAAGATTGCAGTGAAAAATGCAAACGCAATCACGTTTGGAGGCTTATACAGTTTGTTCACATACCTCCAATGATGCAGAGACTCTCAGCGAGCAGTTCAAACACGTGCGCCAACGGCAGGAAGCCCATGAGCACATCGTCATGTCGGATGGGCACGGCGTCTGCGAAGGCCTTCAGCGTGCCGAGCATGTTGCGGTGGGACAACACGACACCCTTAGGTACGCCCGTGGAGCCGCTCGTGTACATGATAATGGCGGTGTCTGATGGGGACGGTGGTACACATTCTGCAAAACAAATATTATATTTAAAATCATTCGGTGACTACAAAACACATTTGGAGGCGGATCTACCCCTTTCTTTCAGTGGATATTGACATCGAGTGAGGAAATGGATCTTTGAAGGCTATCTTTGATCACTAGCCTCGATATACAGCCTCTTTCTTTTCAAAGATATCGTAAAAGACGACTAAGGGATATTATATACATACATACATATCATCACGCCATATCCCTTGCAGGGTAGGCAGAGAGAACAGAGTGCCAGAGAACTCTATCCTTGCATACTTCGCTCGCTTCCTCAACATTCATAATTGTCTTCATACACGCTCAGATATTATATATAGATAATATTATAGCAAGATAGAGAAAAACTTAATATACAAAACCCTATGACAACTGTTGACGTCAACCCTCCTTGGGAATGTAATTGTTGACCTAATGGCATCGGGTGGACTTAGCCTAGATCAATATAGATCTCTTAGTCGTCTTTTACGACATCCACGAGCAAAGTAAGGGCTGGTAGTATTCTTAGCCGCTACCATACAGCAAATAAGAATAATGTTTGTTACCAAAATAGTCACTACATATAAATTTCCATTAAACATAGACTCCCAAATTAGACGAGGAGGCCTGTGTCATAGGATTCAGAGCACAAGTTAATTAATCATGTGAATATGTAAGATATTTAATCATTACTATCTTACTAACATCAGGGTAAAGCATTTTTATAATAACATGGAATTATAAAGAGAGAGGTGACAGCTACGAATACTACATATCCTTACATTGCTCGTGGTTGTCGTAAAATACGACTAAGAGTTTTATATCTACGTTGGCCAACATCATCTGATACCGTTTGATCAAAAATTACATTCACAATACGACTTAACATAAAACTATTGTCAATAACTATTTGCAATAAGTAGTATGACTGTAAAGTACACATATTGTGTCAACTGCGAGTAATTGAGATAAAAGCAGAAGAGTGCCGACGAATCTTGTAGTGCACGGCCACACTGTTGACAGTACTCTATCTACAGCCGCAGGCCGGTCCGTCCGATATAGAACCACACTCTCACAGAAAATCGATATCTTTTTTTTTTTTTTTTTTTGGGTGGGCTACGGTCGGCGCACTCCTCGCACCACTCCATCCGGGGTGACAGAGGGGCGTAAGCACGCACAGCCGTAACCCACCCGTGACGTCACCTTCGTCGTTAGACCGACCACCGGAGCAGAGTGACTTGACGTCAGTGGTCGGCCCGACGCCTCTCGGCAGGTGACGGACTAATTCCCCGATCCAGTTGCTCATTTGCCACCATTTTTTTTTTTATGGTGGACTATGGATGCGTCTCGCCCCGCCGAATCGGTCCAGGGTGACGGAAAGGCAGCGCGTGACCTCATAGACCCACCGTAAAACTCCTCTCTCTTCGCCGTGCGAGCGGACCACCGGTACCCGATTTTTGACTTCGGTGACCTGTCCGACTGCTCATTTGCCACCATAACAATTAAAAAAAATAATGAAGGAAACATGACGACATTCAAGTTATGTAAAGCGTTAAATCTATAATGCATGTATATATATGTATATTGATACAGATGGCATTATTTATCATCATCATCTCAGCTCATATATGTCCCACTGTTGGGCTCGAGCCTTCTCCATAATGGGAGGGCAATTGACCTACTATACCACGCTAGTCAGACGTGTTGATATAGTGTTTGGTTAAGAGTTTTCCTTCTTTTGCATAGATGTTATATGCGTTTTACATCCCTCAGTCGTCTCTTACGATCACCCACGGGTAAGATAGGGGGTGGTGAATTGTATTCTTACTCCGTCACCACACGGAAAATGATGGCATTATTAGAAAGATCATAACAAAAGTAATTTACCAATTTTAGAAGCTGCACCTTTCTGCAAAACCTCCTTGTACCCGTGAATCTTGATGCCATCTTTATATCCGGCGAGATCTGCGGTCTTGAGTTGGTCCTCCATGTAGATGATTGTGTTAACCTTTGGTGTTTTGGCAAGGATCTTCTTGAACTTGGGCAGTAGATCGTATGTGGTGATGACAGTGGAGACGTCGGTCTCGTTGATGCCGTGCGCTATGGCCTCGTCACCCAAGGTCGCGTATATTGTTACCACTGCAAAATAAACACTGAGGCGTTAATAAAAATGGATTAAAATGTTAATTTCCATACGACTACATCTTTTATGGGGCCAGCTACTATTATATGTATACTAGTTTACCTAAAAGATAAGAAAATAAGTGTGTGTGTCAGCTCCGACACACGACTGGAGTTTACTCCTTACGTACGATTATCAAAACAGGCGCAAAAAAAGCTCCATTGACTAAAAATAATATATATATATTTTTATTTACATTTATTAAAACATAGAACCTCCTCCTTTTTGAAGTCGGTTAAAAACTGTTCAGTGAAGTATTATCTCACGTCAGAAAGTGAAAGGTGCGCAGAATAGGTTGCGCACCAAAAGTGTAACAAGGTCATTCGATCACTAGATTTTACTCCTCAAATTTTTCTCATACCGGGCGCCTTATATGAAAATCGATTCTTAAGGAGTAAACACCAACAATTAAATAATCATCATTCAATCTTTTACCATACTCTGAACGCCACAAAGTGTAGGTCTGTGCCGCCCGCATCTAACGTCTGCTAGCAACTTTGACCAAGTCGTAAGTCCAGCTCCACTCGCTTATCAACTCACTCGTCTATCAATTAATATCTAATTTATGTAATATCTTGTATAATAATACAATTGCTGTGAAAGTTACGTTCTGCAGATCTCATATATTTTACGTCAATTACTTAAGCTCGAACTTTCATTCAAATTCTTGAAAAAAAATGTGTGTTTAGACCAGTGTTTCCACTTTTAGGGATTTCGCCCTTTTTAGGGCGAAACTACTAATTTAAAATATGGCTTAGGGCTATTTAATATTTTTAGGGATTTAGGGTAATTTGGGGTAAAATGACCTGGTGAAAATCGCTGGGCAGCGTTATGCTGAAATAATGATGAATTCAGATTTGACTTAAAAAATGTTTTTCTATTTGATAAAATATATAGATACACAAATTGCACGACATTTAGAAAATCGTTCTTTACCACATCCTGTGTTCAGCCATTTCAGTTTTTTAAGTAATAAATGTAATATACAAAAAACGGATAATAAATGGCGTCAACAAGCCCTTATTGAAGCGAATTATTTCAAGGTAAAAAGTGAAGAAGACAACAAAACAAAATCACCAACGGAAGTATACTGGAATAAAGTGTTGAGCTTGAAAAATCATTTTGGAACTTACAAATACCAAAACCTCGAGGTTGTGATTTCACTTCTATTAGCACTGCCATCTTCGAATACTGAGGTGGAAAGATTACTCAGTGTACTAAATAAAATGTAAAACTTATAAAAGAAATAGGCTTCACAATGAAACCCTCAACTATTTGTTGCATACCAAACTAGGTATGACAGGCTCGATTTTAGAACCCAACACACAAATATTGAATGCAGCTCAAAATCTTAAGCCCAGTGCTTCAGCTTCAGCATCACATTGTTCACCAACTACTTCTTTCACAGATTAAAATGAATTCTTCTTATGATTAATTCCTTATTACCTCTGATTCCTCACAGTCCATATATGTCCCACTGTTAGGCTCGGACCTCCTCAGTAATGAGAGAGAAATATCCTACTATACCGCGCTGGTCAGACGCGTTGGTATAGGGTTTTGTTTCGAGTTTTTCTTCTCTTGCATAGATGTTATATGCCTTTTATATCCCTTAGTCGTCTCTTACGACCACCCACAGGTAAGATAGGGGGTGGTGAATTGTATTCTTACTCCGTCACCACACGGATACCTCTGATTAATAGACGAAAATTAAAATAAATATTCAAACCAATACTTGATGTATTGTTTTATTTTGAACTCATTTAAATTTTGCGCCCTAAATCAAGGATTTTCAGAGAATAATTAAGGTATTTAGGGCATTTAATAGAAAAATCTAGGGTAAAACTAAAATCTGATAGTGGAAACACTGGTTTAGACATAATTTTTAAATTATGTTCCAAGTCCCAGTTTTGCCTCGGTGTAAGGTAATATATTATATTGTATTTAAAATAATATCTGGATGACCAAGCTTAGATGGTACTTTTTTACTAAATTGTTTTATTTTTAATGGAAGATATATTTAGATATTAAAAAAGAAATGATGAAAATTTGCAAAATTACAAAAATAATAACAACTCGGAAAGCCAAGGATGAAACCGGGGGTGTCTGGATTAAGCGACTGTTCGGTTGCCCAATTATTTCTAGTTTACCTTAACATTTTTTTCATTGCTTGAGGCAGAGTATCTGAAAAATAAAAACAATTGGTATAATATACGTACCGGGTATGCTTTGCTTGAAGCATCCATGTGCGGCGATCATCCACTCGGCGCGTGTCTCAGCGAACATGACGATATTCTCACGCGGACGACACCCTAGCTCACGCAACCCGGCACCAAACTGCTTCGCCTCGCTCTCCACTTCAGTGTATGTACGCCACACGTACTCACCCATATTGAACTGTGAACAAACACATCACAATCGTCACAATCAAATTCGTAATCGGGTTTTATAAAAAAAAAAAAAAAAACGCATTACAGTCATTACACCAAATTTACAACTCAATCTTTATCTCAAAGTATTACGTCTTATTGTTAGCCCCCAGCCTATTCCACAATAGGAGGGATATTGACCTACAACACCCTGGTTAAACAGGTGTGTATAAGGATATATGTCATGTTATAATTCTTTTGTATAGATGTTATATGCATATTATGTCCCTTAGTCGTCTTTTGCAACACCCAAGGGTAAGAGAGGGCGTGTTCAATTATACTCTCATTCAGTATACAAAATAAAGTATAAAGTCGATAGACTCAAGTGTTATTGGTTGTATTCCCACGCAGAATAATTCTCTGTGCGATCTAAAAATGAACGTGCTAGGAAATAACAGCGTCATTCCTCTACGTTAATTTTTCATTTACAGAAGGCTTTTCTTTTTTAGCAGGCTATGCTATCTGGACACACCACGCGCATATCGTCCAGAACGACGGAACTGTATTCCCTCCCCATCGCCACTAGGCTGACCGCCGATTCCTTGACCTTAGTAAACATTAACGAAGATCTCAAGCATTTATTCCTTATTAAATAATAATGCATTTTTAATGTTTATTTTGTAGCTAATACCTCCCGTGTTAGCTACAAAATAAACATTAATAATGCAACATTATTTATAAAAACCCGATTACGAGCGAAAAATGATTGTTACAACTGGGATTCGAACCCACACCTATTGCAAATCCGTTCCATTCGTGCTGCCACTTTCGAATGTATACCAGGTTCGAATCCCACTTCTGACAATCATTTTTCGCTCGTAATCGGGTTTTTATAAATGATGAAGCATATTAAATGCTAAATTTCAGTAATATGCAACATTATTTCAGATAGATACATGGTATTTATGAAGGTGGACTTTCAAAGGCATATAGCCATTTTCACCAACTATAAGTCTTACATCACTACACCATCACAGCACACTATGTTCAAGCTAAAGTAATATTAGTATTTCTAACCTTTTTGAATACTCGTCCATTAGGCTGCGGTTCGTCCTCTTCGCTGAGCACAGTTCTAGTTCCGAGACATGGTCGCTCAGTCCAGCGGTTGGCGGCCGCGCGCAGCATAGACTCCATGGAAGTGACACCATCGCGCACCAGCCGCAAGTGCAGCTCCGAGGGCGAGGACACTGAACGAACTGTTATACTGTTCTTTGTGGTACTAATAACGCGGGCCTGTAACAACAATATTAATGTTCAGCACGGGCAGTCGCTAACTGGTAATCATGTCATGACGATATAGGAATGCAATATACACACAGATGTCGTAACGTTTAAGATGGCGATCTATCGCTACAAGTAAAGATTCGTTTTCTAGACAGATTATAGCTTCACGAATTGTTGTTCCGCGTCTGGATGTAATTTGTGTATATTAATTGCATTTTTGTAAAGTCATCAGCAATACAAAGACTATTTGCTACGTCTTTTAAGGATGTAGGTACCGGGGGAGACCGAGACTAACCAACCTAGACCAGATTGGTCACGTACTGAATGAAGGTGGAGTCAAGAGTCTCCGAAACCGGTGAGCGTGTATGAAGAGAATTATGAATGTTGAGGAAGCGAGTGAAGTATGCATGGATAAAGTTCTCTGGCACTCTGTTCTCTCTGCCTACCCTGCAAGGGATATGGCGTATGTATGTATTTTTACATTTGACAACATAAAAAAAGATATTAATTTTTTTATACAAACAAAACGGAAGGTCGGTATCTTAACCATTACGCCATCTGTGCAGTCTATATTTAATGTACTGCTGCTTTTCCAAGCAGAACGAAGTCTGTCGCGTACGCTAGTTACCTATATTCTAAATGTGGGTTGTGAAGTTGTTTGCAGGTTTGTTGTTCAATAACGCGTAAACTGGTGAACATATTTGTATTGTAATTGGCAAGTAAGTAGACCATTATCTGTATTAACACATAGAATTTAACCTTATATACCCGGTAATGTGAACCCTTCTAATAACAATTGTTTGAGGACTTCTGATAATAATTTGTTACTATTTACGCGAACGAAACTGCAAACAGTAGCTGGTCAATCAATAAAACTGAAAGGCTATCCTCACGAATAACCAGCGTTAATTAAATTTACTTACATAACAATTTTTGGCAATACACCAAATATTTTTTGTGAAAATGAATCGCTCCAATAAATGAAACAAGATTCATTTGACCGATATCGGTTCGCCGATTAAAAGACTTATATCTGAATGTATCATATATAATATACATAGGAGCCATCGATATATACTTGGGAAGTTGTTAAACAAGTTTGCCATCCAATTATGTACGTGCCGGACGAACAAAGATATTGTGAATCGTAGATAAAGTTGTTCAAATAATTAAAGCAGTAATATATATAAGAGAGACAAAACAACGAGTGTGATGCCTTTGACATGTAACATGCAATTGTTATTACGATATTCTTATTATATACATAAGAGAGACAAAACAACGAGTGTGATGCCTTTGACATGTAACATGCAATTGTTATTACGATATTCTTATTATATACATAAGAGAGACAAAACAACGAGTGTGATGCCTTTGACATGTAACATGCAATTGTTATTACGATATTCTTATTATATATATAAGAGAGACAAAACAACGAGTGTGATGCCTTTGACATGTAACATGCAATTGTTATTACGATATTCTTATTATATATATAAGGGAGACAAAATAACGAGTGTGATGCCTTTGACATGTAACATGCAATTGTTATTACGATATTCTTATTATATATATATGAGAGACAAAACAACGAGTGTGATGCCTTTGACATGTAACATGCAATTGTTATTACGATATTCTTATTATATATATATATATATATATATATATATATAAGAGAGACAAAACAACGAGTGTGATGCCTTTGACATGTAACATGCAATTGTTATTACGATATTCTTATTATATATATAAGGGAGACAAAATAACGAGTGTGATGCCTTTGACATGTAACATGCAATCGTTATTACGATATTCTTATTATATATATATGAGAGACAAAACAACGAGTGTGATGCCTTTGACATGTAACATGCAATTGTTATTACGATATTCTTATTATATATATATAAGGGAGACAAAATAATGAGTGTGATGCCTTTGACATGTAACATGCAATTGTTATTACGATATTCTTATTATATATAAAAGAGAGACAAAACAACGAGTGTGATGCCTTTGACATGTAACATGCAATTGTTATTACGATATTCTTATTATATATATAAGAGAGACAAAACAACGAGTGTGATGCCTTTGACATGTAACATGCAATTGTTATTACGATATTCTTATTATATATATAAGAGAGACAAAACAACGAGTGTGATGCCTTTGACAGATGACATGCAATTGTTATTACGATATTCTTATTATATACATAAGAGAGACAAAACAACGAGTGTGATGCCTTTGACATGTAACATGCAATTGTTATTACGATATTCTTATTATATATATAAGAGATTCAGTTCAAAATTCAAATTCATTTATTATGTATAAACCCTGTGAGGGCACTTACATATTGGCAGTATTAACAATTTAATTTTAATCTAATAAACTACCACCGGATCGGAACTAGACCACTACTGAGAAGATCCGGCAAGAAACTCAGCGGGTTTGTCTTTTATTATTTTTTTTTTCATTTTTTTTATATATATAAAAAGAATGGTACATGAAAGAAATAGCTCCAGTGTGATGCCCTTCGAACCTAATAGTTTAAATACAATGTAAAATAGACAATGGCTGGACCAGATCCCACAAGCGGCACCCGATCACGAGTTAACTACTAGAGCAGCCATCACTCCCCTCAACCACCTTGAAGGGAAGGGAGGGACCCGCTCGACGCAGCTACCGCAAGTAGACCTTTCAGTGAGCATGACCAATACCATGTATTACTAACGCTAACCAAAGTCAAAACTCGTTAGGCAAGACACGCTACGCTTCACAGGTATGTAAGATCATTATAAAAAAAAACATAAAACAAACAGTTTACAAAGACAAGGTAATTTCTGAATGAGGAGCTGCTCATAGCCAGTCTGTACTATCGCTTAGACAAAACAACGAGTGTGATGCCTTTGACATGTAACATGCAATTGTTATTACGATATTCTTATTATATATATAAGAGAGACAAAACAACGAGTGCGATGCCTTTGACATGTAACATGCAATTGTTATTACGATATTCTTATTATATATATAAGAAAGACAAAACAACGAGTGTGATGCCTTTGACATGTAACATGCAATTGTTATTACGATATTCTTATTATATATATAAGGGAGACAAAACAACGAGTGTGATGCCTTTGACATGTAACATGCAATTGTTATTACGATATTCTTATTATATATATAAGAGAGACAAAACAACGAGTGTGATACCTTTGACATGTAACATGCAATTGTTATTACGATATTCTTATTATATTTTTTTTATCAATTTTCCATATGGTGATAAAGTAAGAATACAATTCACCTCTTTGGCCGGCGATGCCCAGCAATGAACCTTTAGGGATGATTAACACAGTGACGTGGGCAGGGGGCGGCACCGTCTCGCTTAGTGAGATGGCCGCCTGGCGGGGCGACCCTCACCGTGACGTTATTGCCCTTTGGGCAATCCGGCTGGAAAGGCCTCGGTTCGGTGTTCGGACCATCGAGGCCTTCCGGCCGGTGCTGATGGAGTGGTTGGGTCGACAGCACGGGGTCCTTTCCTTCCGACTGGTGCAAGTCTTGACGGGGCATGGTTGCTTCGGCAAGTACCTGCACACGGTCGTGAGGAGGGAGAGGACACCGTCCTGCCACCACTGCGATTGCGACGAGGACACGGCGCAGCACACGCTCGAGGTCTGTATGGCCTGGGCAGAGGAGCGCCGTGAACTCGTCGCGATCATTGGTGCCGACCTGGCGCTGCCGACCATCGCTAAGGCGCTAATGCTCTACAGCATCAGGAACTGGGACGCGGTCGCCGCCTTCTGCGAGACAGTTGTCTCGCGGAAGACGGGGGATGGTACCCAAAAGGGTAACCCGCCGGGCTGGCCACGGAAGGCAAAGAAGCGGTACCAGTGGCCGGCCGAATGGCGATGGGATACGGTGGTTTATGGGGCCACGCGCTGCCCTTCCGTCGCCCCGTCGGTGCGGGAGACGTGTGACCGGGCCATAGACTACCAAAAAAAAAGGGATTACTAACAGAAACTAAGGAGACGAATTTTCTGGCACATCTATATGCCATGTAATTGCATTTGGTTTTTAGTTCAAACTGTTTTTCCCCAATTATTAGTTGTAGGTCTCCCAATAAATGAGGGATAGTACTGTAATCGCCACGATTACGATCCCAGGAGAAACCTGCTGGCTACTTTTCTGGTGAGACCGTGATCCGATATTTAGGATACCTGCGAGCAAATAAATATTTTACCTTAATTCTTCTAGACAGTTCTCGTTTCCTCCACGGCCTCTGAAGTATAAGGTGTACAGGGAATGTAAGGATGTCGAAGACGAGAGCGACCGCCCGTATGGTCTTCAACACCAGCGACACCCACCATGATTCTGGTCTGTAGACAAAGGCAAAAGCATTTTTTAATAATATATTACGATATCTGAAATGATAATGTGGTGTATGGTGGCAGCTACGAATATTAACAAGCCCTTAAATAGCTTGTGTGTAGTCTTGTAATATGAAAGAATGCTAATAGCCCTACTTCGACCTAGGTCAAATTCCTCTGATGGTAGTCTGGGCAACAATTACTTCTCATGAAGAATTGACGTCAGGCAATGTTATTGGATGGAAGAAGAATACATAATGCATCGACCACAAGTAATTGGGTTAAAAGCAACATGATAATGATTCAAAATGTTAGATATACCACGGTGTCGCCGCAAAATACCTTACAGCTCAATTTAAAAAGTGCCTACAGTAGTTTTCACTTCAAAAATATTTCTGCCTTAATGGTGGAATAAAAAAAATATAATTAACCACCGTTTCCAAAGAGTATCATAAAATACTACTAACATGGCATCAATCAAAAGAAATTTCGAGATAAACAACTAATATAAATACAATATATCAACCCGCCTTGGCAGTGTTCCGTACTTATTAATTTATTATAGTTAAATTAGTTGAGAAGGCTAGTGCTCAAATATGCATACCCAGGCTAATAGTGAATGTATATCAGCTGAAAACGAAGAACCAACCCTGTAGATGATACTATAAGGTTCGAAGGTAGCAACTGTTCGTTGTAAACAATGACTCAAGTCTACCTTGGACTTTATTATACAAGATACATTCTTGTAATTTTATCTTAATTTATTTTACTTAACAGTTTTTGTTATTTTTTTAGAAGATATTTTTTTTTATTCTAACGAACGGCGGTACTTTGATCGAGGCCACGTTCAATTATGACCACGTAAATATTCGTAAATATTTGAGTTGATACACATTAATTTGGGATATGCCGAGGATTAGGCCGACCTCTAAAGGCGACATTCTAGCGTTTTGTTGTCGGGAAGATTTCTAAAAGGATAACGCCGGGATATCAAAGACAAGGGATCTGGTCTCAGAATAGTAATATGGCAAGGTGAAGGGGGCCGTCTAGGCCATTACGGGAAAATTAATTTGATTTGACCAGACCATTTCTTTGATCTATTAATTGTATGTTTAAAAAAAGTTATTCATATAACGTTTATTATTTGCTGTGTGGTCACGGTTACCAAATCTGCTAATCCTTACTTTGCTCGTGGGTGTCGTAAAAGATGATTAAGTGCTTTACATTAACCAGGGCCAACTCCATCTAAAGCCGTCTGGTCAATAATTAAATTTCCAAGGAGGGTTGACCGTTGACCTTACGCAGGCGGCCGGTCACAAAACGATTGTTTATACTTTTGGAAAATATGGAAGAAGAGTAATTAAGATAAGAGCAAGATGATTTAAGAAGAATGATTAAGAGCAAGATGATTATATTATTTTCTATATTTCTTATCTCAGAACTATGCCATTCATTCAACATAATTATACATTTTAAAATCAATTATCAGTCACCTGCTCTTATTGCTTGTGGTCGGCACAATATAAACTTGACATTGTACATATTGCAAAAGTTATTGACAATAGCTTTGACCGGCCACCTATGTCTGACGTCATACCTCCTTGGAAATGTAATTGTTGTAAGACACCAGGAGCAGTTAGCTCAACTCTATACAAAGCTCTTAGTCGTATTTTACAACATCCACGAGTTAAGAGGTTGGTAATATTCGTAGCCGCTACCACACAGCAACATTTTAAGATCAATAGTGACAAATATAGAAGGACCATAAAAAGCAATGCATACAATGAACCGCTCTTTGTATTTACATCCTTTTATGAGTTTAAACATTTAGAATTTATGTTTATAGAAGACCATAAAGGATTTTACGAGTGTTTACATCATTTTAATACCCACAAATTCTATTTGTACTAAACCTACTACAATGTATGAGATTATAAAGACGGCGGACTAGCTCTGAATGGCCGACCTTACGTTTTGAAAAATGCAGGCTCTGGAATGCGATGTTTCTTGGACGCTAGGATACGGCCTTCTTTAAATATACTTTAAAAAGAGCTTTCTTTGTAGTAAGCAGCGCCTTTTTCTTTGACAGGTTATAGTATGGACGTCCGTTACGTCCGGGGATGCTGGGGCGGCGCGTGGTCTCATAACCTACTGGATTCTCTCCCCATTGGGCTGGCCATTGGTACCAAATCCTTGACATCCGTGGCCAGCCTTTTAGGTAACATGCCCGTCGACGCCTCAGCTTGCTGCTGGGAACCCTCCTTGGGAATAATAATAACAATAAAGTCGTTACTTCACCATGAGGCTAACGCAAAACTCGGAGGAACATTATTTGGCTCCCTAAGTTCTTTTGATATAAAAAAAAATGTATCACAAGATTTACAGGAAAGCCAATAAACCGCAGGGCAGCTTGTGGCGAGCTGAATGTGAGTGGCGACACTGCGGTCCTGAATACTCCAGAGAGTCGATCAGGGACTCGTCTCCAGCTGGCCTTCATTGGCTGGCTAGAGTGGAAACCGAAGAGTGCCCGAAGGACTCTCAGCTCTGGCTTGCCTTAAACAGCTGATCAGAGAGGGGTCGCCAGAGCTATATGCTCGGGGGTGCAAGTGTCATTTTCAAGGGCATAATTACGGGGAAACCATGAGTTTGTTTATCGCAGACTCAACGGTGAAACCGGCGCCGCACCGCTCGACACCCCTAGCCACTTACATCAATGTTGCCCTCTGTTGCCCGTATGACTTGTGTGTCTGTGGCGACTATTTAGGGGGCCCATTCAGTGAGTTGGCGAGTCACCGTCTGCCACCGTTCAGCTCTTAACATGGGTTTGAAGGCAGACGACAGTTATAAATTCATAGATTTAAGATGAACCAGTCCACTAAACACCCACTCCCATATTTCATATATTAGATACCATCATCATACAATAGTTTTACACTTACTGCTGGCATTCCACGTATGTTAAGTGCAGACGTGGAATGTCATCGGTAGGTGTCCCATCCCAATATTTAGATTAAATTTCTCCAAAGGCCTCTGCGTGTTGGATCCATATCCCCATGTAAGCCTACCAAAGGACCGGGCATCTTCCCTATGGAAGATCCCGTGAATTAAAAGGAGATACAATATAAATAAATAGATTACAATGATTCTAATAAGTATCGGGATAGATTAGCTAGACTATAATTATACTATAATATTGTCATGTGTAAAAACAAACCTGATAAAGCACAAAGCAATACAAGGACATTGTGACAACAAAAGAATCTAATAAATAAACAAGACAAAGAGCCGCACAACACAAAGAACTCCTGGGGGGGTTGTACGTATATACGCGAATACTTCGCGTGGGCGCGCTTTTGACCTAAAACTACAGGTGTACTTGGAACGAAATTTGTAAAAGTGAAGGCGACGGAAGACGGTGCCATCGTTACTTGTTTACTGTGTCACAATCAAACAACTTGTATTTTTTTTTTTTTTTTTTTTTAAAAACGTAGTTTGCATGTGAATGTTTCTTACAACTTATGTATGTAGCGAGATGACAAAGTTGAAAGGCGCTATTTCTGAGCCCAAAACACCAGTTTGCTAAAATTTTCACTTTAAAATATATAATATACATATATCATCATTATCACAGCCCATATATGTCCCACTGTTGAGCTCGGGCCTCCTCCGTAATGGGAAGGAAATGAACCTACTATACCGCGCTGGTCAGACGTATTGGTATAGGGTTTTATTTCGAATTTTCCTTCTCTTGCATAGATGTTATATGCGATTTATATCCCTTAGTCGTCTCTTACGATCACCCACTGGTAAGATTGAGGGTGGTAAATTGTATTCTTACTCCGTCACCACACGGATATAATATATATAATGACTATATAATATTAGCATATTTTATTATCATTATTAAGCCATTATTGCCGAAAACTATACAATACAAAGAATTTAGTATAAAATATATTACTTTAGAAACTAACACATCCAGTTTCCGATTTAGTGATCAGCGTGTCCTGTCACATAGTCGTCTTCCAGCTGCTTCGATTTTAATCTGTTTTTAGTTTTTCTAATCCAGGTAGTACCTCCAACTATTAATAGCATCATCATTCTCCTGCTCTTAATCCAATTATTTGGGTTCGACTCAATATGTACTCCTATTCCTACATATTGCATGAGTTATTGGCAATAGTTTTATGACCGGCCGCCTGCATGACGTCAACCCTCCTTGGGAATGTAATTGTTGACCAAACGGCATCAGATGGAGTTGGCCCAGGTCGATATAAGGCTCTTAGTCGTCTTTTACGACATCCACAAGCAACGTTAGGGTTGGTAGTAGATATTCGTAGCCGCTACCACTCAGCGAACTATTAATAGCATATACGTATACATTAACATTATCACGTATTAGAACTATATATTTATTAATATATATTAAATAAAGATTGTCTTGGTATGCGCCAAGGAAGGATGAAAGGCATAAAAATTATATTTTCAATAGGTAATTAAAACCTTCCTTAGTTCTGAGACATTAGTAGCTCTATATAAATGAAACTATCTAATCTAAATGAAACTATCTAAACAAAAAACAATTATACATAAAGTATGCGATAATAAAGGTCATTGTCAGTGTGCGAGGAACGAACGATGGAATGTGTTGAATGAGTGAACAAATGCAATAAGGAAGATTGCAACGGCGGCCGTGACCTTTAAAGCGACGCATGCGTTGATAAAGGGTGGCAGAGGGCGCCCGCTATAGCTTTATCTTACCATATATCAATGTCATATTATTATTAATTACATATCTAACATAACTTGATATAAATGCGGATGTGCCAATGGCAGTGCTAATTAGTATTGCATTGCCTACAATTTTTTTTCGTGTTTTTTCGTTTAGCTGTTAACTGCAGATGGCTCTAATAGCTTTGCCCGGACTATGGGTGAGAGCTGAGGGCTTATTTTGTTATTTTCCTATGTGTGGGGCACATTGATTTGATTTCTAAATATGGCCGAATGAATTGACAGATTTGAGAAATCAAGGATATTCAGATATATCTAAATAGAGTTCTTATTCACTGCCGGTTCCGGTAGAACAAACAGAAATGGAACAAAGTTTGGTAAAATGCCCTAACAGTGCAGATTTTGATCGCGAAACATAATGCAAAATATTCTCCATAAACTAAAAATAGTAAAACGTATCTTTCGCGTGACTTTTTAAATTTTTAAATAAATATTTTTTTTTAAGTAGGTAGCGTCAATATTTCGAGGAGAAAATAACGTATTATGTTACTATGGATGCTTAAGCATTTAATGCAGGAGTGTGAACCGCTGGAAGCTGTTCCTTAACAATAGATATTTTTTTTTAACTATTATAGCCGCTACCTATACTTACCAATGAGGGTTTTGTACTAAGTACTCTTAAATAACGGCCTGAAAGAAAGGAATTTCAACGCGTTAAGAGAATAAACAAAGTGATTTAGAGCTCTTCTGTAAATAATGTCACAATAACAAAATAATATAGTACAGAAAGGAGGTGAGCGCAGAGACAGCTGACAAAAAAAGTGTGGAGAAGAGAAAACATGTTAGGCTGACATCAAATATGGAATAAGGACAGAAATGTGACTTAGTTAATAACACTTACATTAAACTTCATAATAATTCACAGGCGAACTAAAATGTTATTACAAAATTATTAAATTTTGACCCCACATTTTAAATGAAAATTTACTGCTCGTAGAAAATAAAATGATTCTAAATAATTTCTTTTAGGTCAGTTACAATTAAAAATTACAATACTCGCATAAACATAATAAAATCAATTTGAATTTAAAAAGTGTTTTTGTTCTGTGTTATTAGTAATGATTCATGCCATGTTCAGAGCAGTTTGACATGTAATATAAGCAGGTAATGTCGTTAGCGCTAATTGGGTTAGAAGGTCAGACGACGAGCGCTTCATAAAAAAAATATATGACACCTACAAATATACGTGTAATTTAGCCCTTTAATAATGAAAGAAAAATGGAGGAATTTATTTGTGTCGTGAAAAAACTCATTCATGTACACAAAATTGAAACTCCAACCAAAACTTGTTCTTTTTTCGTCTTTCGAACATTTTTGTACTTTTTTTTTTGAAAGAGTTTTTTTCTTTAATGCGTCTAGTGGCGGACGAGCAAACACCCCTCACGACGAAGTGGAAGCTGCCGTTCATATATCACAGCATTACAGCAATGTAGGTAAATATCACCAGTTATTTGTGGATGAATTTGTATATCTTGGATGTGGATTTAGCCGAGATGGAAGGTACACCACTGATATAGAACGAAGAGTGAATGCGGGAAATAGAGTGAACGGAGCGTTGGGGCAACTTCTCGGCAGCCACCACCTCAGCCAGAAGGCACGTGTAGCAATACATAACGCAGTGCTTGTCCCAACATTACTGTATGGAAGCGAGAGTTGGGTATGCAGAAAAGAGTATGATAGTAAAATTAATGCGGTCGAAATGCGATCTCTGCGGAAAATCTGTGGAGTTAGGCTGACCGACCGCATTCGTAACGACGACGTAAGAGAGCGAGTAGGTATGAAAGAGAGTATTGGTGTAAAGATGCGAAAGGGAATGCTCCGATGGTTCGGACATGTGGAAAGAATGCCAAACGAACGCCTGGTTAAGAAGATATACAATGCGAAAGTGGAAGGATGTAGGTACCGAGGGAGACCGAGACTAACCTACCTAGACCAGATCGGTCATGTACTGAAGGAAGGTGGAGTCAAGAGTCTCCGAAACCGGCGAGCGTGTATGAAGAGAATTATGAATGTTGAGGAAGCGAGTGAAGTATGCAGAGATAGAGTTCTCTGGCACTCTGTTCTCTCTGCCTACCCTGCAAGGGATATGGCGTGATGATATGTATGTAGTAGGTAAAGGAAATGAAACTGAGTAGTAAGAACAAACATTCTGATATCCCAAAGGCATGTTGAATTTCTTAATACTTTTGAAACGTAAAAGAAAAGGGATTCAATTGAAAGTAATTATTTTTTTATTTGAAATAATAATAAATAAAAAATTCTATGCGTATATGATTTTTAATTTTCCCAACGTTTCGAGTACTTTACAGTGGTCACCACGGGAGGACTGACAGGCCTCAATCAAATGTGTAATACTCGTGTACATATCAAAAATCATTCTGTTGTCGTGTGTTTTATTTGTACGGATTTGATATTTACAATATTGTTACAATATAATTACGATTAAAGATTACGCGTGTGTAAATTTTTGATATAAATACATACAATCACTTCCAACGAAAAACATCATAGTAAGGTTATGATAACAGTTATCTGATTACATTATAGACTGATACTGTCATAACATCGTAATGTAATGCTTCTAATTACTACCACCTTTACGTTCACCTAGATTCATCATATATCATTTCAGCACATATACGTTCCACTGCTGATCTCAGGCCTTCTTACATAGTAAAAGGGATATTGATTTACTCATACTGATCTGTGGGGTGGTGGTTATGAATACTACCAACCCTTATGTTGCTCATGTGTCGTAACAGACGACTAATCGTCTTTTACTACATCTGATGTCGTCTGGTCAACAATTACATTCACTAGGAGGGGTGACATCAGTCAGGCGGCCGGTCATAAAAGTGTTGCTCCAATATGTAGGAGAAGGAACGAAAAATGTACTAGACATGCGCGAAACAGTACTTCGCGAAGTGATGTTGATGTTATATGGCATTACATTTCGTGCCGAGTAATATTACATTTTACCATCACTTCAAACATCACACATGACATTTCATTTAATATAAGCCTTAATATTCTGCAAATAGAGCTCAAAATAAATATTTATCGACCGCAGGCGCAGCGCGGTCCAGTCGTTCTATCCCTCTCACTCTCCCGAAAAGACACACGGCGCGTTTGAGAGATAGATAACCATTACCAAATTACCGAACATTGCAGAAATACAGAACATTACACGAGTGTTCGGCGTCATGTTTAATGTGATGTGTGATGTTTAATGTCATGTCATGTTTAGTCGCGCAATGTGTAATATGACAGTACGCGGTCGGGTAATATTACGTGTGATACATCACTCGCATTACTTACACATGTCTAGAATGTACATACACTACCGTCCAAAAGTTTGGAAGCAGCAAGGTAAAATCGAATAAAACCAAACTAAGTCATTTAAATTTAAATGTATTGATAAAAAAATAAAGAACAAACAGAAACTAACTTAAACAAAATAAAAAAATAATATACAATGGTAAATTAGATTAAATTTTAGCTTCATCAAAGTGTCCACCTTTCTCCTTTATAATCTTCTCACATATTCTGGGCATTCTATTAATCAATTTTTTAAAATAATCTTTATCTAATTTGTTCCATTCGTTCTCTAATAGCTGCCACAAATGTTCTGAGCTCGTAGGACAACGACTTTTCACCCTCCTGTCAAGTTCATCCCAAACAAGTTCAATGGGAGAAAGATCAGGGGATTGAGATGGCCATTGCATGATGTTTAAAATGTTTTCAGCTTTTTTCTTGTTTAAAAAGTTCTGGCACAATTTAGACGAATGCTTAGGATCATTATCCTGTTGAAAAATGAATCCAGAACCAATGAGACTTAGTCCACTGGGTATGGCAGAATCTTGGAGAATTTTTAAATAGCCTTCCTTGTTTAATTTTCCGGTTATCCTCACAAGATTGCCGGGTTTACTGTTGCCAAAACACCCCCAAACCATGACATTACCACCACCATGTTTGATGGTAGGCACTGTACATGCCTCTGAAGCCCTCTCTTCTTTTGACCGGCGTACAAAGACACGTCTATTGGATCCGAAAATCTGAAATTTTGATTCGTCACTCCAAAGGACATTTTCCCATTGTTCTATAGTCCAGTTTTTATGCGCTTTTGCCCATTCTAGTCTATTTTTCTTATGTCGATTTGTTAGTTTGGGTTTTTTAGCAGCAACACATCCTCTTAATCCCGCAGACAGTAAGCGTCTTTTAACAGTAGTTGTTGAAATGGGTGTTTCTCGCGTATCATTCAGAGCTGCAGTGATCTGTGGTGCAGTTAAGCGTCGATTCCGTTTAGAAAGAACTCTAATGAAGTTGTCCTCTTGATTTGTTGTGGATTTGGGCCTACCAGATCTCTTTCTATCTTCATTTTTCCCCGTTTCTTGTTTTCTAGCAAGGGTATAGTGGACACCTTTACAAGAAATTCCGAGCCTTTCTGCGATTTGACGTTCACTGTATCCTTCCTCGCGTAGAGTGCAAATAGCGCTTCGCTGTTCAAGCGTAATTTGCTTGCGTTTTGCCATTTTCAGAAGAAAAAATACGGTCAAAGTAGTAGCCGATATCTTTCGAATACAGACAATGTTAATATCACAACTTTCACGTGCCAATGCTCAAGTGCGACTGAATAAGGTCTAAAAAAGTTAAAACCAGCAAACATTATCAATAAAACTACACCATTGCATAGGATAAAGTAGCCGACGGATTAAGTCATAAAACACGTGTTTCGTCAATATTAAGGAATTCCATAAAACTTGATGAATGTAGGATAATAATCCTTTTGTGTTTGTGTAGACAGTCGTAAAAGGTTGTAAAACTTAAGATTATTGCTAATTTTTACCGCTATTAGTCGGCATTTATTTGTTTTGTTTGAAAACAGGTGTGCTTCCAAACTTTTGGACGGTAGTGTATATATTTTGCTTCGATCTCAAATAATTGGGATAATAGCAAGATAATGATAACGCTGATCGGACAAGTTAGTATATGGTTTTATTTTGATTTTTCCTTCTCATCATCTTATGTTATAAACATATCAAAACCTTCAATGTAAGTGAAGGAAACCTCGTGATAAAATCCTATATTAACACGTCTGACCAGCGTGGTATTTTAATATATTAATTTCCCTCCTATTATGGAGGAGGTTCGAGCCCAGCAGGGGGGACATATATGAGCTGAGATGAATTATGAATCTAGTATAATCTCTCTTAGTAAAACTCTAGTAAACATAAAAGCGTTTTATTTAAACCACAGTTACAAGTTACGTAAGAAGAACTCGCTTGGATCGCCTTGATAATCGCACTTTGTACCGAACGCACTATTTCCAACTAGTTTTTATTTTTAATTAGAACAAAAAATATGCGGAGACTTAGCGTAACTAGTTTTTGCAACGTGTTTTATGATCTTGTTTATTGTAGTTTTATTTGCAGCAATGTAGTAATAATGAACATGTTTAATTACATCGTGGTTCGAAGGATATCATACAGAAACTAATTCTTACTAAACATGCTGTCAGTGATGGATTTAGGTTCAAATGTCGCCGTAGGCCAAAGTTAATATAACGGCCTTTATTAATATTATCTTAACGTAAACCCTTTTAGTACTAATTTGGTTGATATTTTAAATATTAATTAAGTATTAATATATTAATACATAGCTGTGTGGTAGCGACTACGAATACTACCAACCCTTACTTTGCTCGTGGATGTCGTAAAAGACGACAAGATCTTTATATCGACCTGGGCCAACTCTATCTGATGACGTTTGGTCAACAATTACATTCCCAAGGAGGGTTGACGTCTGGCAGGTGGTCGGTCATAAAACTATTGCCAATAACTTTTACAATATGTACTATGACTACTTGGGGTAGATACAATATCGACCCCAAGTAGTTGGGGTAAGAATATGAGAATGATGATGATGATGAATCGCGCGAAAAATGGCTTGGTAATAAATGATATTTCTCTTCAGACACGGAATGGATTTATATATATAATAGATTATATTGTTATCTTCATTTTTCATGGCACTATAGATAAGATTTGGCTATTGGCTGGCCACTATAAGATTAGACAGAATAATTACCAACATTTTACCTTAAGTTGTAATTTTTTTATTGCTTATAAGTAACCTAGACCAGATTGGTCACGTACTGAAGGAAGGTGCAGTCAAGAGTCTCCGAAACCGGTGAGCGTGTATGAAGAGAATTATGAATGTTGAGGAAGCGAGTGAATTATGGTTCTCTGCACTCTGTTCTATCTGCCTACCCTGCAACGGATATGGCGTAATGATATGTATGTATAAGTAAGTAATTTACGTTCATGGACTTTAGCAAACAGGTGTATAGCCGGGACGCTGGCAAGAAGAAAAGTGACTTTACACCTGGGTCACAGCGGCACTAATTTATCTATATTATTTATTTGTGCGTTTTTAGACTTAGTTATAAAACTTTTGCTGTGATGGCACTTGGCTTTAGTATCTACATATAGATACATAAATAAAATAGTTCCAAGTCCGTTATATAATAAACCGGTTCGTTATATGATAATATTTCTAAGTTCTAAGATGTCCACGTTTATCTTAGCCGCATCGAAGGCAAGACAAGGTCAAGACCTCTTAGACCTGGTTTAGCATTGAACGCGTTAAAGAAGGGCATGTCATAACGGTCGGGATATCTACAGCTGCGGGTAGTTGTACATCTTTATATTAATGTAAAAACTAAAAAGTTTCTAGTTTCATTTATGCATCCTTCTATCAGGCATATAGACATGCATTGCATACATATATCCAAAGAAGGTTAATGCCATAATCGCTACATTTGGCGGGCGACAGGAGCGTCTATTTTTAACCCCTGACGCAAAAAGAGGGGTGTTATAAGTTTGACGTGTCTGTCTGTGGCTGTGTGGATCTGTCTGGCTGTCTGTGGCATCATAGCTCCCGAACGGATGAAGCGATTTCAATTTAGTTTTTTTTTGTATTAAAGGTGACTTATGTGCGAGTGTTCTTAGACATGTTTAATGAAAATCGGTTCAGCCGTTCAAAAGTTATGAGGGTGAAGGTGAGGAAGAATAACCGAATGTCTACAAATATACTCGACTGAGGTCTCAAATGAAAGAGCGTCACGTGCCCGTTACAAAATAATATGATGTAATCTTTCACTTAAATATAAATTTAAAGAATTTCGACAAGAACCTATGTATTTACAACTTAACAAAATCTACATTATAATAAGTATGTACCTTTAAAAAGTAAAAAATTAAATTAAAAATTTAAAAAACTTCCGACACAAAAACCTAACAACCTAAGTTCCCCAACACGAGGTATTTTGTTAGAATTATTAATACATACTTACTTAGGTACTTTAAGATCGAGTTTCTTTTTTTATTTGTTACTTTTTAAAGGGAACTTAGGTTTTTGTGTTGGACGTTTTTTTAAATTTTGAAGTGAAAACTTCTTTAGGCGCGTTGAGCGTTTTTGGAGGGGAAAAACTTATAGGTTCGCGTCACCGACATGCTAATGCTAATAGTATATCTATAGCTTTATGAAGTGGTTTTATAGTTTGGATGTTATTGTAATCGTTTAATTAAAGGATTACTGTTCAATATAAAAGTGAGTATTGAACATTTTAATGTTTTTATATACATAAATGAATAATGAAAATAAAGAATTTATTTTCAAATATTTTCAATATTCATATCAATATTTGCATTTAAAAGTATGGCATTATTTATTTTTAATTGTATTTTTAATATTTAACCTTTATGTCATGAAATGAGTATCATTGTGGTTTAAAGGTTATCTTACTAGCGTGGTTAAACCGATTCTTAAATGTTCGATAATATTTTTTATTTTTATATAAAAATTAGAAAATATTATTATTTCAATTAGTCTTAAGTTAATAGTTTTCACTTCTATCGGCAGTCCCCATGACTGCCTGTTGTTTTTTTTTTATTATTATCTTGGATATTTTTAGCGACAACGAGAGATTTTAAAGAAATTCTATACCATCACGCCTAACTAGCATAGTGTGATAAGTCAAAGTTGCTCCCATTGTAGAGGAGGCGGCCTTGGAGTACGACGTAAATCAGCTGAGATATGATGATGAATTTAAAAAAAACATGTAGTCTTTAAATAACTAACTTAAGACTCTTTTAGGAAGTAAATTATTGTGGTATTATCAGAGAGAATTCTAAGTCTACCTAATAACAGTTGTTGGAAATCAAAATGCCGGGTTAATCAAGCCTTGAGAGAATAACTTTAATGGCTATGGGCATTAAGTTAATGGTTACCAATTATTATTGAATCATAAATGATTATAATTAATTTATATAAATTCTGCTCGCCGTTTTGTCTACGATAAAATTTACTTTTCTTAAGTTGAACTATTATCCCAAAGAAACACATTAACCGGTATAAAAGTATCCCTATATTCAATGGTTTGCGCGTGATTGATTAATTAATAAACATCCAAACATCATCACTTACTAAAAACCCGATTACGAGCGAAAAATGATCATTTTTCACTCTTAATCGGGTTTTTATAAATAATCAGCATATTAAATGCTAAATTTCAGTAATTTGAATCATCACTTACTTTCACATTTATTAATATTGATCCAATTACCAACGTTCTTCTGCTCATTATTTAATCTTAAGATTGGCTATCTACCTCCAGCTTTTGAACCCACAAATCTTTTCCATAAGGAGACAACTATTATCTTCATACACGAAGACATGTCAGTTTGGCATACATTTTCATTTCAATTAAGAGAATAATCTTGCAGTAAATTTTGGCATTTCCTTCTCATACTCGTCTTTTAAGATAAACTATTGTCATAAATAACCTCCCGTGACCATAAACGCTGTAAAATGTTCGAAACGTCGGGCAATAAAAAATCAAATACAAACGCGATAGTTATCATCATCATCATCTTATCTCATACATATGTACTACTATAATACAATAAGATATTCCTACTGTCGGGCTTGAGCCTCCTCTATAATGGAAGGGAAAATGACCTACTATACCCCGCTGGTCAGACATGCTGGTATAGGGTTTCCTTTCGAGTTTTCTATCTCTTGCATAGATGTTATATGCATTTTATATCCCATAGTCGTCTCTTACGATCACCCACGGTTAAGATAGAGAGAGGGTGGTGAATTGTATTCTTACCCCGTCACCAACCGAAAAAACGCGATAGAATCCGTAAAAATAGTTTTATTTGCAGCCATAAACGAAGTTTAGGGGAAGAAATCACACTGTTATATAAAGAGGCACGCAAGTGTCTGTTCGTAGCAAATTTTATATTTGATTGAATACATACTCCCATAGGACACAAAGTGTAGAAACAGTTTTTAATCTAGTTTCACAAGAAAATCCAATTTGAACTCAATTTAGTCGTGTTTGAAAATCCGATGAGTTATTTGAATGGGAGATGAAAATGCGAAACGGACGCAGAACAAACGCTCTCGAATAAACTAATGAAATTCTAGGAAGCTGACTAGGGTCCTACTACTAGGGTCGGGACAAGTTTTGATATATTTGATGAAATATTACATGCCCTTGAAGTATATATTTGCGTATAATTTTACTGTCAATCGTGACATATTTTAATCTCTCTCCAAGATGATTGGGTTGAGTGATGGCCGCTCTAGTAGATTTATGATTGCGTGTCGCTTGTGAGATCTGGTCCAGACATAACATTTTTTTTGCATATTTCGTAATAATTATGCTTTAATACAGAGCATCACTATGAAGTTAATAGTTACTTACATGCAATGTAATATCCATGAAAAAAAAATTGAAAAAATTAAGACAATCTCACTCGCGTGAAAATGTGGGTATTATAGTACATTAACCCCTATTGTCAGGCTTATGTTCAACATTGGAGAATCATAGCGTAGTAAATGGAATACGAACAATCCTACTTCTACGTGACAACTTAATATCGTGGAAACTTACGGATAAAGATGGCACAGGAGCGTGCTATTTAGATTCCTTTGAGATAAACCTGCGCGGACAATGCGAGATTCATCATACATTTTTTTTTGACTAGAGGTGTTAGCCTCGGACTGCTGTTACACCCTTACACAGACTAGAAGTGAGCTCAAAGGGTTCTCAATTCAAAACAATTAAACAACGGGACCCAATGGCACCACCCATGGGGTACGAACCTCGGCTTAGAGCGTGGGAATTCCCACATTCCCACGAAGCATCATATATCTATCAACTCTTTTGCCATAAAGACGAGATTATTATATAAAAAAAAAACATTAAAAGTCTGCTCCAGTACTTAGACTTGACTAGTCATAATATGGTTAAGAGTTCAATACGTACTGAATGTGATAAACATGTAATTTCTCCACAATACAGCACCCACCCAACTGGTTATAAACTTTCACTGTACGCTGATCTCCTGCAACCTCGCATGATATCATTATTCTACCGACTGCGTATCACATTCAATTGGGACGTTCACTGCTTTTTTATAGCACATATATAAAATAGACTAAAAACTATAACGATTTATTAAAGCAACATAATATTCTATTTTATATTGATATAGTTACAAGCTTTTCAATTTTATTAATTAGACAAGGAGAGCAATACAAACAATATGACGTCATCATAGCAATCTCCATACTAATCTGTATTCGTGCATTAAACGAACGGGTTGTTCGAGAAAGAAATAGAAGATGTCGCTTTAATAACTTCATAAGCTTGTAATTACATAAAATTTTGATGATTCTTAATAGTCGCTGTACATTTTTTGCTTAAAGGATCTAGCAGGTTAAGCATATGAAAACTGCACTTGCGTCTGATGTTCTACCGCGCGTGTTCTTACCATGTTTTTATTGTTTTTCATCTAAAATAGCCATACACTTAATTTCACACCCCTAACCCCCATAGTAAGGGAATAATGGGGTGTTATTCAAGATATCTTCATGAAATTGAAACCAAATATGACTACCGATAAACTGATTATAATGGTAGTCAAAAAGCTAATTCTGATGATGTTGATCTGATAGCCTTCTTCCAACCTAAGACGACTAACGACTAGGGGCTCAGGCCTCGTCCATAATAGAAGGGAAGTTAACCTACTATACCATGCTGTTCAGACTGATTGGTATAGGTTTTCTTTCGAGTTTTCCTTCTCTTTTATAATAATAATATTTTATTGCCTTTTCAGAACTTAAACTAAAAACTAACAATTATAATAAACAAAATTAAATCTAGTAGGCAAAAGGAATTGGCTCAGCTTCTGCTGTCACAAGAACAGCGCTGATTTTCAGCCATCCCCGTGAATCTATTGTATTGTGTATGTTTATGTGTGTGTGTGTGTGTATGTGTGTGTGTGTGCCTGCGTGTGTGTGTGTGTGTATGTGTGTGTGTTTGAGAAGATTTTCTGTTGTAGACCGATTACTTCTTGCACTGAGATTTTTAATCCAAATTATTTTCTCAAATAAGTATTCCGGTTTTTTATTGTAAATTATTTTTTTAACTGTGCATGCACGTTGAAGATCTCTTGTAACTTTCATGTTCAATATGCCACTTTTGTTCAAAAATGGTGTAATACGTTTCTTTTTAGGTATGTTTAGAGAAAATCTTATGCAAGCATTTTGTACTCTCTGGATTGCATTTTCCGTCCGTTGGTTGATTATAGGACCATAAATGGCGCTGCAATAGTTGAAGTGAGAGAGAACTAGTGATTCCGTTAACAAGAGACGCAATTCTTTGCTTATATATGGTTGTATTTTGTAGAGAGTTTTTAGTTTAAAGAATGCTGTCCTAATTTTGTTATTGATATGTTGCGTGAATTTTAATTCGCCATCCATAATAAGACCTAAATTACGTGCATATTTGACTTCTTCAATAGCAGCTTTATTTATTTGAATTTTAATTTTACACGTCGAAATGCAAGTTATTTGGTGTTTGGTTCCTAGTATCAGCATTTGTGATTTAGAGGCGTTAAGTATCAAAGAATTCTTCTTAGACCATATGTATATATTATTTAAATCGTTGTTTATTTTTAGAAAAGTTTCTTCAACATCTGTATGTCGAAAAGAGTAGTATAGTTGTGCGTCATCAGCATATTGGTGATATTTGCAGGATTTAATACACTTAGGTAAGTCAGCAGTATAGATTGAAAACAAAATTGGAGATAATGGTGAACCTTGGGGTACCCCACATTGTACTGGCAGTAGTGAAGAAAATGAATTATAACCACCTTTATCTTCAGTAACAACCATTTGTTTTCTATTTAAAAGAAAGGTTTGAAACCAGCGGCAAGTATTTTCTGAGAATCCATAATGTTCTAGTTTAGCTGATAGTAATTCTGGAATTATGGAATCGAAAGCTCTAGAATAATCCAATAGTATTAATACAGTTGTTAAACCCATATCTGACGCTTCGGTTATATCATCTGATATATGAAGTAGGGGCAGACTCTGTACCGTGACTCTTTCTAAAGCCTGATTGATATTTTGGTATTATGTTTTTACTCTCTAAATATCTAACGATTTGCTTAAGAAAAACTTTTATAGACGTTATATACATATTATATGCTTTAGTCGTCTTTTACAACGCTTGTATTGGTTGCTTTCCATTTAGTTAACACAGAGGGACTCTGCGGTACATTGTGAAACACTGCCAAACACTGTGTAAAAGTTTAAATGAAACAGCTAGTTGTCTCAAAATAACACTAGAGTGCATCAATATCGCAAAAGTATGGGCGTTGTATACCTAAATGCAAGTTCCTTGACAAAGTCTTGGCTCAATAATTTATAAACATAACTACATTATCAGGGCTCACTTCAATAGTGCAATATTTACATTTGAACATTTTTATTAAATTTTAATTAGCAGTAAGAGACAAGCTCAATTTAATAATCTCAAATAATACTACTAGATTATGCCGTAAATAAATTGCGAGGTTAAGTAATGATACTTAATTCAAGCAAAGTAGTACCTATATATTTAAAGTACTCTATGAAAGTAGGTAAGCATCTGTCAAACACCACTTTTTCGAGTGTCGAACAGTGTACGGCTGTGTTCAACAGTGTCGTTGATGGAAAGCGCTTTATCGAACACTGCGTTACACTGCGTCACTTTTTGTATTAAATGGAAAGCACACATTATGTACATTACAGCATTGGAATCAAATAATTGGACGTTGGCATTCATGGCTGATTACAATGCGGTTGCCTTTATCACAACTGTGAACACATTTTTACTAAGCAGGTGTCTTATTATATTTATTTATATATATCGACTTCGTGTGTTTTAGGCGTTAGCAGCAGATTGATTGAGTGCTGGAGCTCTCAAATCCGCAAAAACTGTAAGCAGTATGGCCAAGGGCTCGCCCATGGGAACGGACCTCAGGTTGGGACGTCGCTGATGGCAAAGTGGGCGTACTCACGTTTGGATCATTTACCATTACACGTCGCGGTCGACGTCTACGGCGAGGGCGAAACCGCGCATATTTCAGGGTTATGGCCTCGCGGGCCGTGTATGCTCTTTCTACTTACAAATCGACCTATATACCTACCTAGGTAAATATAGGTACCTACACCTACCTACCTAGGTAAAAAAATTAAATATAGGTACCTACCTATATTTAATGTCTAACAACAACTTGCTATCTTGATAACAAACAAAATTAATTTATCATCGTGAAATCTATTTAGAATTAGATTAAAATAATTTCGTTAAATTTGATAATATAATCCGTAATCGTGTAATGACGGTGTAAGAATATACCACCCCTTCTTTTCATGTACAATCGTTGCCAAACGCAGATGGAGTTATGTTTCCTAAGAGGTATCATATCAGTAGTAGACCTTAAAAGTACATAACACTTGCCTCACTGTTTTTAAATAATACATACGTAGTAAATATAATCTTTATCAATATTGCCGGACGGGAGTTCTACCGCTACAACCCAATATAAAATTCATTTTCCTACATAATTATTAAATAAACTTTAAGGTAATTCATTTATCTATATGGTATAATGAGACATATCTTTAGTTGAAGCTGTATAAAATAAGGTAAAAATTCGTTGGAATTCTAATCAAAACATTAATTTTGTGTACCTTTTAAATGAAAATCTGCGTGTATTTTTTTTTTAAACACGTTTAAAAATAGATGAAGGTATAACATCAAAGATGTTTTTTGGCATGTTGGTCAATTTCAAATTCCCTCCTACTGTGGAGAAGTTTCAAGTTCAAACAGTGGGATGCATAAGAGCTGTAGGATACTATTTTATTTTCGCATCATGTTAATAGGTTTATAAAACGAAACTCACTTATTAATTGTCTTCATATCGGTTTCCGTACACTTCAAAGCACGCCAATAACACACATGCGAATGACTCAACGCACCGTGACCGACTAAACCACAAGGATTTAAAGATAAGTACATATGTAGGCAATGTCTAGTCATATCTAATGTGAATAGATAAGGTATTTAATAGATAACTTATTGATATTGAAATTATCAAATAGAGAAACGGATGTTGCGACACGCATGTTACAACAATAGCAAACGGAACTAAATGTTAGGCAAATTTCGACGCGCGCGCAACGGATTTGAAGGTTAATTTTATTTCCTTCACAGCCTAAAAATGTCCCACTTTTGAGTACGAGCTATATCTGCAATATTAGAGATTCTGCTATGGTATAGGGTTTTATTTTGCGCTTGCCTTCTCTTGTCTCCTTAGTCATCTTCTACGAACTCTATAATCAGTTCGTCAGGGGACGTCCATTAATCACGTGATCTTCTTTTCGCATTTTTAACCCCCCTCCACCTTGGTGTTACGTGGTAAGGTTTTACACTATGCAGGTTTAGGACATCGTGATTTTTGTAAACCCCCTCCCCTCTTTCAAACCTCACGTGATTAATGGACGGCCCCTCACCATAATAATTCTTATGGTGACGAAATACTAATTAAAACGTTTATATAAAAAAGATATTTTGGTGGATTTGGTAATCAAAATCATATTAATTACAGAACTTGATACAATGGGGTTAAGTGAAATAAATATATTTATGCTGATTTTATTGTGTTCCTATAATTGATTTCTACTTTCTCGACGTTTCGAACACTTTGTGAGGGTTCATGGTCACGGGAGGATGCCTTTTCACATGTAACAGCAGCAAGTAATTGCAATCACAGTGGTTTCATGTACTCTTTATAGTAACAGTTATTAAATTTAAATACAAATTCATTGACAGTAAAACAAGAAAATAATTGTATATAAAATTTGCATATCGCGTTTGGTTATTATTAATAACTTTATTATTAAAATTTTTGATTATTATTAAATTGTGAAAACTTATTAATTTAAACCTGAAAAATCTAATACATTAACACTATATCTGTACGCGACTACATTGATGAAAGATCCGTCAAAACAACTTGAAGGGTGTAATAATTGCGCCTGATGCCGCCCTAGCCGAGGCCGCGGGTGACTGGACCGGGGAATTAGTCCGTCACCCGCCGAGAGGCTGACCGCGCGAGGAGGGAGCGACGTCGCTTAAGGGGAGGGTACCTCTCAGGGGGTATTCCGTCGGGCCGGCCACTGACGACAAGTTCACGCTGCTCCAGTGGCCGGTCCAACGACGTAGGCGAGTTTCGTGGGTGGGTTATGAGTATGCGTGCGTACGCCCCTCTGTCGCCCCGGACGGAGTGGTGCGAGAAGAGCGCCGACCATAACCCACCCCTAAAAAAAAGGGTGTAATAATTAATATTGTTTTTTAAGAGGCGATTTACTTTCATCATCATCTCAGCTTCTACACGTCCCACTGTTAGGCTCAAGCCTCCTCGATACGGGAGGGAAATTAAGGTATACGTGATGGTAGGTTTTGTTTCGAGTTTTCCTTGACTTGCATAGATGTTATATGCGTATCCCTTAATGACCCACGTGCAGGATAGGGAGCGGCGAATTATATCCTTATTCCATCATCACATGAAAAGCGGCTGATTTACTTTACTATCTATAGTACATATATTGAACAAAATAATCTTCAATAAACGTTGCATATTAATAAAATAATATTTAAAGATTATACTAAACGTCTTTAATAACGATGACTTGTTGAACGTGAAACACCTTAATCCTCACGTGGTTATGAACATTGAAACATCGAACAAAAATTAAATACAAACACGATAAAATATGCACAAAAACTATTGTTACACGTGGGATCCAAAACCACACCTATTGGAAATCCATTTCTATCGTCCTTTTAAATAAGTGATTGTTGGCTCGCCTTTCGGTAAATAAGTTTTTATAAATAACCGAACATGTTGAATGGTAGATCTCTATAATTTGAAATCCTAACATAGCTATACATCTATACATATAAAAAAAATGTTGTCTGTTTGTAATACCAAATTGACAGATTTTCACTAAATGCGTATACGAAAGTATACACGGCACTTACATAAAAAAAACAATTCTTAAAATTTTTCTTTGTATGTCTGTCTGTTTATTCCGGCTAATCTCTAAAACGGCTGGATCGATTTTAACGAAACTTTCACTAGCAGGTTGCTGATGTTGTAAGGAGTAACTTAAGCTACCTATATTTTAAATATAAAATATAGGATTCAGCAAAAACAAAATTAAAACTATTGAAAGACTCCGAGTGACACCGAGTGCGCGATTGAAGCCTGGGGAAGGATAGAAGCTATCTTTTTATCAACAACAGGTGAACCAAAACTAGTAAATCATAATAACCAAGTACCTTAACCTTCCCTGTCCAACATAAAATTGTGAATTTCGCTGACAAAAGACTTGAGATCAAAATGCATGCCAAGTTCTTTATGAAGACGTATAACATTTTCAAGTGAATTTAGAACGCAATCTTGTTCTCTTCTCAACTATGAAAACATTTATAAATAACTTTTCAACTTTTAATGGTCTAATTATTTACATACCTAAAGCAAATAAATTACGATATAATGAACTCAACATATTATTATGACTTAGCTTTAGTGAGTTTTGAATTATACGCAGGACAGTTCTTTTTTCCGTATGTGACTTAGTTGTATATGACAATTTTACCCGGTCTGTGGGTTAGTGTTGAGGGCTGTCAAACCGATGGACAACTCTCTATCCGATTCGCAAATAATCGATCCGATTAGATATACATATTGTCTCTCGAAAGTTCCTCGCGATAAAAAGATTAGAATACCTATCTTAGTGCGGGTTGCTGCCTTAAAAAAAACACTCCAAGAAATGTATTCTGTCAGTGGCGGGACTGTAATATTAGCAATCATTCACAACGTAATAGACTGCGCTTATTTATAGCAATTGATAATATTATTGTTAATCACGGATACGAGATAACACTGATAAATAACCTGTAATCAAACCGGACTGTACTGTTGATAGGCACTCAAGATGACGTACTCAAAATCTAAGTGGAAATACATCATTATCGTTAAGTATAGGCGAATGACTTTGGTAACTACAGGACAAACTTAAAATAAATATATTATAAACTTCGATCAATAGTCGAAAAAAGAAACGCGTTTTTAACAAGATTAAAAGATTTTTATTGACCCGCTGTCATTTATTTCCAATGTGTGTCCACGAAACTCATAATTAAATCTTTATAAAATTCAAATGGGAACATTTCGTAATAAACCTCTTTCAAAAACAAAAAAGAGGCTTTGCAAATCCGAAGTTAGGATATATCATGATGAAGTTACGGCCTATTTTTAAATCAATGAAAAACAATTTGAAATAAAACTATGTTTACGGATTCTATAGCGCTTGTATTTGATTTTTAATTTCTTGACTGTTTGAACACTTTACAACGTTCATGGTGATGACAATTCTCCCACTTTCGAACGCTGTAAAGTGTTCGAAACGTCGGAAAATTAAAAATCAAATAAAAACGCGATAGAATCTGTAAACATAGTTTTATTTCAAACGTGTAATACTCGCGTAAACATGAAAAATCACAATGAAAAACGATACAAATCTTTTTTTCGAAACAAATCGCTCTTTATCAAAGTCCAACAAGTCCGTAGTAGGTACTTACTTATTCGAGTGCAATCGCATGATAATATTTAACGAGCAAACGATTTCTATTATCGTTTGTACAAATATTGTCTGCGGAGTACCTGCTCATTGTATTGTGTACGACAAATGTGTAATGACGTTGAAGTCATTACGGTTGTTGGGTGAATGAGTTTGAATGATGACAATTTGTAAACAGTAACAAGTGTAATACATAATTAAGCATAGACTAGTTGGTTAACTATGTCTGTGTAGTGGTGGATTGAGGATACAATGCTGCGTCATCATTTACTTTTATATAATACATACTTATAGAAATCAGAGAAAAGATCACCATTATTTTTTAGTAAACTAGTATAACCTTCGAGTTTATCTGATACTAATGCATGGGTCAAATAAAAAGTTATATATTTGTGTGGCAACGAGATAAGAATACATTTATTGCCACCCCGTACTTGACCAAGGAAATCATGAATATTGTGTCGCACGGCGTCCTCTTTCGACTTCCCAGGCAGAGCGGGTGGGTGTGATTATACCATAGTCTATCGCAAAGCAAAAGGAGTTCATAATGAGAGTGGACAGTAGTTGGGAAACGTTGGATATCTCATTGTGATCACCAACCCGTCTACTAAACGTGACGATTACGACACTGTCCCCTCATATGTGCATGAGTGAGGCCTCCGTTCCAGAAATGGACTGCAATAGGATGAATGATGATATCATATAAAAAGGCATTTAATTCGGTACAATGTTACAGCACGATATATTTTTTCCGTGATTATGTTTTATACCTTATAAGATAAGGCATATCTAATAAAATAATATAATAACTTGATTTTATATGACTCAGTTGTTAGCAGTAGAGAGCTATGATAACTTTAACCGGACTGTTGGGTGAGTGCCGAGGTCTTGTAACTTAAGAGAAATATATACAAAATAAATAACTACAAATTTATAAACAAATATTACATCACCGTTATTTCCAAAGATTAATTGTCAATCATTCAATATTACGCTCTGACACTCCTTCCGCTACCCGACGATTGTCTGACCTTAACATTTTTACTTTAAATTACAAAGTATTTTTTGCTTTCATGGGTCTGCCATGACACACCCCAACCAATTAGTAGTTGGGGCGGCTAACTATGTCCCATCTAAAATATCCGTGATCAGACGTCCTCGACATGTACTGACCGACTCTGACGATTCAATTACAATCGCTCAAGAAAGAGCCTACACGGCCCGCGCGGCCACAACACATAAATATCCGCGCTTCCGACCCCGCCGCCGAGGTCGTAAGTTGCGATGCGTAAAAGTCATAAACTCAAACGTGGGCACGCCCACTTTGCTATCAGCGACGCCCCGAGCCGAGGTCCGTTCACCACAGGGTGAGCCCTCGGGCGTTGTCGCTTAAAATTTTACCGGGTTGAGAGCCTTCAGCGCTCACCCATAGCCCGGGTTAAGCTGTGACAGCCATCTGCGGCTAACAGCTAAAAGACAGAAACAAAAAATAAAAATACTTTCATGAAACGTAATGTCTAAACTAATAAAGACCGAACATACAATGTAAATGAAGAAAAAACCTTCAACGAGAAAATAAAAGTGAGAGGACAGACGGTGAAATGTGGTGGTATTTGGCGCGGAGCCAGCGCTGTTAGTGATTAAGACGACTCGTATATCTAAGTGCATGTTGCAAGTTCGAGCATTGTAATATTATTATTCTGGTTGTTATATTTTCTCATGTTCTGACAGGTTATAAATAGAACTTGTCATCACCCTCCTAACTTTTTAAGTGGTAGCCGTTAAAACCAGATAATCAGGCGAAAGGATAGCAGCATTTATTGAGAAACTGTTATCACCATATGCGACGGACAATCCGCCTGGCAGGCGTGATGATTATGTCATCATACCTTTTGCTTATGTCCAACATTGGACATCAATGGCCTCAAGGTAACCTATGCTTAGCTAGAAACTACATGCAAAGTATGTACTCTTGAATTTTTTTGAAATGACAACTGATGGAATACTGAGGAAGATATAATAGACCAGTTTCTTCGAATATTAAGATTTATACATACATACATACATATCATCACGCCATATCCCTTGCAGGGTAGGCAGAGAGAACAGAGTGCCAGAGAACTCTATTCTTGCATACTTCACTCGCTTCCTCAACATTCATAATTCTCTTCATACACGCTCGCCGGTTTCGGAGACTCTTGACTCCACCTTCCTTCAGTACGTGACCAATCTGATCTAGGTAGGTGAGTCTCGGTCTCCCCCGATACCTACATCCTTCCACTTTCGCATTGTATATCTTATTAGCCAGACGTTCGTTCGGCATTCTTTCCACATGTCCGAACCATCGGAGCATTCCTTTTCGCATCTTTACACCAATACTCTCTTTCATACCTACTCACTCTCTTACCTCGTCGTTGCGAATGCGGTCGGTCAGCCTAACTCCACAGATTAACATTTATATGAGCTGTAAACGACTTCGTCCGCTCTCATGAGCAGTCAGACATTTTATAGACATCAGCATCAGTCAAATTCACTCAAAACTTTCAGTATATTAATAGTTATCTTCATTGCATTCATTAATAGGCTCACATATGTAACGGGATAACATAAGAATCGCCATGCCTGGCGTACGCATTCGCGATGACGAATATTAAGGAATGCCTCACTAATAATTGGAATGAGGCCAGCCAGATGCTGTGAAATTGCGTTCGCTTTCTTTACAGGACAAGGCAATCACTAGACAAAGGCGACCTCATTCTCTTCTTTATAGCTCCTAAATGTCCCACGCTGACCAGACAGATTGGTTTAGGTTGGCGTATGATAATTTTTAGTACGGCGGGATCGGGAATTAGATAGCTATTACTCAGGCGAAGGCTAAACGCCTCTTTATTTTTTTTTTTGCGTTGGAGTATGGATGCGTCTCGCCCCGCCAAATCAGTCCGGGGTGACGGAGGAGGCGGCGCGCGACTCCATAGACCCACCATACAAACTACTGTCTTCGCCGTGCGAGCGGGCCACCGGTACCCGATCTTTGTCTTCAGTGGCCCGCCCGGGAAGGCTAAACGCCTGAGGAAGTCGTCCATGCGGTATGCATGCATGCCCGATACGGTAAGTCGTCGAGCGGGTCACAGAAGTCAGGATTACATATTTATTATTTTGAGATTTATTGTTATTTTAATTTTAAATAACGTCATGTTTTAAGTTAGATCTAATATATCGCAAAAACTGCATTAAATTCTATGTTATTGCTTATGGTGGCAAACGAGCAAACAGCACAATGGTAGAAAGAACTACCGCTCACGAACCTCTGTAATACAGGAGTACAGCTAGGTCGCTGTCTACCAATCAAAACCTCCCAGAAATTTAGGCTCTCTCGCTCACCGAAAGAAAGCGCACAGTACATTATAATTACTCAAACGTCGATCTTCTGCGAGAGTGTGGTTCTACTAGAGGATTCGATCCCGGTTGATTTTTCTAATCCCGGGATTTCGGGATTAGCTACAGTTAATCCCGGGATCCCGGGATTGTATTGGTAATGGAAAATGGTAACAAAAAGTCAGTAAACATATCAAAATCAATTTTTGAGGACATAGAATATTTAAGTTTTAAATATCCAAAAAGGCGGTTAAACAAAATTATACTTTTTTTTTATAAACTTTCTTATAAAATAAACAAACTAGGCACGGCACTTCTGTAAATAATTTATGAAACCTATTGTTGGTAACTTCAAAAAATCAACTTCTTTCTACTTATGTTTATGGGTACTTATATTTTTAATTAAATTGACCAGAAGCTTTATAGATTACTTATTTAAACCACAAAAATTAAATCATTAAGGCATTTTTGCTATTTAATAATTTGATTATCACCAATTAACAAAAAAAATATCAATACTTACACGAAGTGAAGCCGAAATTTTTACACATTTTTACGCATAATCAAGTCGTTAACAAAAACAAATGAAATTACTTCGTATGAATCAATTAATAATATGTGTATTCTAAGTGAAATCAGCCGTGTAAACTAATTTAAAACAATGTATCAATCCCGAAATTCCCGGGATCCATTAAATTTGATCCCGAAAGTTTCGGGACTAAAATATGACCGGGATCCCGGGATCGAATCCTCTAGGTACTACCCCGGACGGACCGGCCCGCGACGGCAGACAAAAAACAGGTGGGACCCTACCACCACAAATGTTTTTGTTTGATGCGCGTATAGACATACATACAGACAGACAAAGAGACAGAAATTCTAAAAAATAACATTACTTTGATTTCTGTAACTTTAACTCCATATTAGTTTTCCTCAATAATAATGAACAAACATCGGGCTTTTACTATATTTACAGATGACATAATTTTATTATTATTACTTACGTTTCATTCTCGTCTATAAACATGTCTCTATGCTTCGACCTGTAACAAACAATAAAAGTGATATAAATAACTAGGTAGACAGAAAAACAATACAATATTATAACAGCTTAATCTTAAAATTATCCTTGCTAAATAACATTGTGTAAACATTGTCGAGTAAATGGTACATCTCCTATGAAGACGAAAATATTTATAATACGAGTCGCAAATTGAATGTCATAGGACAGCTCACACTTGTCCAAGTAGAAGGACCATTGGAACGGATTTCCAATAGGCGTGGATTCGTGTCCCATATCGTGACAATCATTTATCGCTCGTAAACAAGTTTTTAATAAATAACCTAGCATACCAACCTTCCGTGCCAGCGCCGTGGGTTCGATTCCCTTTGTGCGGTCCACAAAGTGTTGCTCTGAGTCTGGGTGTAATTTGTGTCTGCGTTAATTGTATGTTTGTAAAGTCCCCGCAGTACAAGGATTATTTCCTTCAGTTAGAGCCTAAATATATGTAAAGCTCTTAATCGTCTTTAACAACACACACGAGCAATATAAAGATTGATAATATTTAAATAAAATCATTTATTATGCATAAGCCCTATGCCTTGCGTATCAACTTTACATTTTTTCAATTAAATTCGAAATAATCTACCTCCGGATCGGAAAGCGGCCATTAACTGAGAAGATCTGGCAAAAAAAAACTCCATCGGCTCGTCATATTTTAAGTAACAATATTTTAATTAAAATTGTATATACATGTTTAATGATTAGCTCTAGTGTGATGACCTTCGAGCAAGAATAAAAATTGCTATATTCCAAAATAATTCGTATTAAACACAGCTCTTTACTAGATAAGTAATACCCTAATAATGAATAAAACATTGTATACAAAACGATGTCTAAACAAGGTCTAATATTAAATCGATACTTTGACCTAAGAGACTACAAGAATTGATATGTCAATAGTTAAAAGACATAATGACTTTTACAAGACAACTCAATTTATTAAATAGGGATTTTTTTTCTTGTAGACATTTTCTTTGTCGTTGAAGCGCGGGTGGTACAAAGATCGTTCTGAGTGATATTCTTGTTGAGATCCATATCTAACAGATGTCTACGTGCTAATGGGTTGATAAATGTATGGATGGACAAATTTTCTTTAGCGGTAGTGATATAAGAATTCAGTTCATCACTATTTTCTTTCACGTGAGTCTCGTAGAAGATATCAAGAGATGAAAGACTGGCATTGAGGTCAAATACCGCAGAATGGAATCGCATGGGGGCCATCATCACCGGTTTGGATGAGATTGACCAGAATATGACATATCAAGAAAATGGGATGTCAGCAATTGCATCATTACAAGAGTAGACAATGCGTCGCAGGATGTCTGACAAGCGTGTTCGTCCCATATTTCTGTGAAGAGATTAAATGATCAGCAAGCTAGGCTGAATTAATTCATGCTGTCATTGATACTCTTAAAATGCCAGTAGATACAGACAGACAGTTTTAGCCGACAGTCCAACTGGGTGGGTTTGGGGTTTGTATTGGTAGGCAGCGGCCTAGCTATACCCTTGGTATTGCAAAGGTCCATAGGCGGCAATAACACTTACCATCAGGTATGCTGCATGCTCGTTTGTCACCATAAGCAATAAAAAAAGATCTACAGCTCAGCGTATACTCAGTCTTGGACCTCACAAAAATATTTCGTAAGTACGCTTAATAAAATCTAGAACTATTTAATAAGCATGTATAAGTTCAAAATATGCACCATGCATTCGAAAGTGAGGAGTAACTTTTCTTTTTTTTTTTGCGGTGGACTATGGATGCGTCTCGCCCCGCCAAATCGGTCCGAGGAGGAGGCGGCGCGTGACCCCCATAGACCCACCATGCAAACTCCTGTCTTCGCCGTGCGAGCGGGCCACCGGTACCCCGATCTTTGTCTTCGGTGGCCAAAGTGAGCAATAACTGTATAGCAGTTTACTTTCCGTATTACAAAGTTCAAAATAACATGTAATTATAACAAATATATTTATAACTAGCTGATGCCCGCGACTTCGTCCGCGTGACATTCAGTTTTACTACGAACCCCTATTAGAAACTTAAAAATTCAAACTCGACCAAGTATTTCCGGCAGCCACTTGACCATTTTCATCAAGGACGACGCTTTCTCCAATTTTATTTAAAACATCGGCAAGTTCTTAAGCATGTGAATTAGTGTTGCCCAAATGCAAGACTCTTGCGAGGCTCGCAAAACTTGCAACTTTTGCTTTTAGAATAACACAAAGTTACTTATTTTGATAGAAGTAAAAAATCCCCATAGACATTAAAAATCCAACTAAATTAATGAAATTCTATTCATCTAGTGGTAGTAGCTGTACAACTATCAATAATTACATACCACTAAACGGAAGTGGGGCTATTATTCTTCCGTGTACTGTTATTACTCGTAAGAATACGAAATGTTGACAATCCTTTCTTTGCTAAGAAAATCGTAAAATCATGTCTAAGGGAGCACTGCGAAACTCTTGCAGCAAGTCTTGGTCTTGCATTTGGGCAACACTAATGTGAATGGTGACCTTGGCTTTGCTTGCATGTTGATGGTTAGAGTCAGCTTTCCTACTTGGGGCCACAGATAAGAATACTTCAGTGAAGCATTGATCTCATCAGTTCTATTTCCTCGAGTTTTAACAGGAAGGATTTGCCGAAAATCTCTAAAGAAAAGCACCATTGACTTTTCATTACGATCTCGTAGTGCTCGATTTACGACCTCTACGATTTTTTTTTATTTATCATTGTCCAATCAACGCAAACGATTAGACAGCTATCCTTAATAAAAACACTAATAGTGGTAAAGCCACAGTTGATAGTATTCTTTCTACAGCCAGGGGCCGGTCCGACCCCCAGTCGAACCTAGTACCCCACTCTTGCAGAAAAGCGTCTGAACAGTGGTAATGTGTTATTTTCGCTTCATTTGTAAGAGGCGGCGGGTCGGCGCAGGCGCGATTACCTGCGTCTACTTGCCTTAGCCGAAGCCCCGGGTGACTGGAACGGGGAATAGTCTGTCACCCGCGGAGAGGCTGACCACGTGAGGGTGAAGCCCGAAGCCCGCGTCATCGGGGATGGTACTCGATAGGCCCAATGGTGATGGGGAGGGAAAACGGTGGGTTATGGGGCCACGCGGACGGAATGCAAGGCGTGTGTCCAGACCATGGCCTGCCAAAAAAATAAGTGCACGCTGCTTGCTCGTTTGCCACCGTACAGAATAGAACAAAAATCACTTTGAATGTGTCGCAGTTTCGTGTTATTGAACATCTCGGTGTTTCATTGCTTTATAAATCTATCGGGTTTATAAACAATGTGCATAAATCTATCGGGTTTTAAACAAAGCTCTTTTACCACCAAGAAGTAATGCAGCTGCAGTTTCTGACGTAGTTACTTCCAAAGTTATTTTACGCTGTCTCCTCATTTTGGTAAGATTGCTACATACATATCATCACGCCATATCCCTTGCAGGGTAGGCAGAGAGAACAGAGTGCCAGAGAACTCTATCTCTGCATACTTCACTCGCTTCCTCAACATTCATAATTCTCTTCATACACGCTCGCCGGTTTTGGAGACTCTTGACTCCACCTTCCTTCGGTACCTGACCGATGTGGTCTAGGTAGGTTAGTTTCGGTCTCCCTCGGTACCTACATACTTCCACTTTCGCATTGTATATCTTCTTAACCAGACGTTCGTTCGGCATTCTTTCCACATGTCCTTTGCTCTGCTCAGATAAGTCTTTTCAGGGCTACCTGGGGACATGGACATCTATCATCTCAGCTTATATACGTCCCACTATTGGGCTCAAGCCTCGTCCGTAATGGGAGGGAAATTGACCTACTATATCACGCTGGTCAGACGTGTTGGTATAGGGTTTTGTTTTGAGTTTTCCTTTTCTTCCATAGATGTATGATATGTATGAGATGTCCTTTAATCGTCTCGTGGGTGATCGACCCACGGTTAAGAAAGTGGTTGGTGAATTGTATTCTAACTGCGCAACCGCACGGATAAATATATATAATAAATGGCTTTCATTACGAAAGAATTCATGTCGCGTTTTAGTAGCGTAGAATATCTTCAGATGGTTATTTTTTCTATTTTGTAATAATGTCAAAGGATTTGAAAGTGTAAAACAATAACATCATTAAAAGCAAAAGACTCAAACGAATGGGAATGGGGAGGAAATATGACTGTTACAGGCCTACTCAAGGGTATCATCTCAGCGCTGATCACCTTCAAGTACTCTGCAAGCTGCTTGAAACGTACTCTATGCTATCAACAGTGTATAAAAATGTAAAAAAGTAGGCCCTCGCACAATATGCAGCAACAGGCGGCAGTAACAGCACTATTGCTAAAGTAACTGGTGTAGTGACGGGGTATGGTTGCTTCGGTCTGTACCTGCTCACAGTCGCAAGGAGGTAGAGCACACCGTCTAACCACTACTGCGATTGCGAGGTGGACACGGCGCTGCAGAGGCTTATAGTTTGCGTGGCCTGGGCAAAGCAGCGCCGTGCACTCATCGCAATCATCGGTGCAAAACTGGCAGTGTCGACTATCGCAAGGACGATGCTCGATAGCGTCAGGAACTCGGACTCGGTCGCCGCCTTTTGCGAGACAGTCGTCCCACAGAAAAAGACGGCGGATCGTGTCACAGAGGAGACTCTTCATGCTGACACACTCTGCCGCCGGCGCATCGGACGTCACAGGCGCGGTAACTGCACCTGTTGCCATCCTAACTGAGGTCGCGGGTAGATGAACCATGGGAATTAATCTACCACCCGCAGAGACACCGACCGCGTGAGGGCGACACAACACTGTTGTTTGCCGGGGTGTAGACGGAGACGATACCTGGAAGGGTAAACCTCCGGACCAACCACGGATGTCAAGTAGGCGGTACCAGAGGCCAGCCTGATGGTTTGGGCAGAGAACACGATGAGTTACGGGGCCACACGACGCCCTTCTGTTACCCCGGAAAGAATGGCCGTGTCCAGACCATAGCCTACCAAACAAAAACAAAAAAGGGCATACTCGCCCCAAAGTAGCATCTTAACTAAGAATGTACGTTTTGTACGCTCTATGATGTAGACTTTACTTTTCGTTTTCGTGTTTTACTTAGTTGTTAGTCGCAGATGGCTATGACAACTTTCCTCGGACTGTTAGGTGAGTGCTGAGAGCTTTCCACCTAAAGTACCTTTACTAAGTTCAAGAAGTTAATGTAGTAGCTTTTGAGAAGATAACGAAAAAATGATTTAAAGTTTTAAACTAAATTATAGCGCCATCTATTGCTCATTTAACAAACTAAATAAATCATGCATTTTATTAATTTATAGCTAAATTATATATTATTAACTAATTAAAACATTCTTTTTTATCACAAATAGTTTTAATAGTTATTTTGACTACCTGACTAATGTTATGTATTATGTCAACTTCCCTTCAACTTTGAAGGAAGTTTGAGCCCAGCAGTGGGATGTATATGAGCTAAATTGATGAAACTACTATATATTAAGTAAAACAAATACTTTCCTTATACTATAGATAAATTAAATAATTATTTTGAATTGAACCTTCTAGTGACATAAAAGGTGAGCGGTGATTTTAAAAACTTAAATGGCCATAACTTTTTTTACAGACATCAGATTTCAATGAAACAAAGACTAAATGTTGCTCTGAATTGGGCTTAATCTTTTTATCAAAACTGCGAAACAATCCGTTCAGTAACTTCGGAGATTAGCGATTACAGACATACAGACATACAGACACACAGACATACAGACAGACAAGAAATTCCAAAAAATGTTTTTGTTTTCTGTTAGTGTTTTCTTACTGCCTAGAGTCATTTTTTAATAAATTTATTAAATGTACAGACACGGAATTTCTACTGATTTATTATATGTATAGATATAGATTTTACGCGGGGAAAACAATTATATGAGTCTTATGAGGAATATCATAAACTATTATGGGAATGCCGACTTATCATATTTACAGGCAATTTAAGATTTATTCACAGTATAAATAATTCATTATTACAATGTAATATAAAGGGCAAATAGTCAACAATGTAATGAGTCAACTCTGTGATAGGTAAACGATATCAAATCGGTACAAAGTCCTTGGTGCATATGTTACTTTGTACTTGCATCGGTTGGATGGACTGATGACGTAGTGGAGAGACCGCAGTAAGGAAATAATCCTAGTATTGCGGGGAATTTACAAATATATTATTAACATACACTAATTACAACCAAACTTAGAAAAACAATTTGTGGATCGCCCAAAGTAATGTAATGTAGTCTTTCCATCACATCCAAAAAAATACTGCATCTCCAGTTCAACATAGATGTTTTTTACCTTGAATGTTTAAAATTCTTTTGACCTTTTGAAAATCTACATTTCTGGTTTGAGATGTTATTCTTCAAAATATAATCTTTAGATCAAGATTATTAGTGTATACACTACCGTCCAAAAGTTTGGAAGCAGCAAGGTAAAATCGAATAAAACCAAACTAAGTCATTTAAATTTAAATGTATTGATAAAAAAATAAAGAACAAACAGAAACTAACTTAAACAAAATAAAAAAATAATATACAATGGTAAATTAGATTAAATTTTAGCTTCATCAAAGTGTCCACCTTTCTCCTTTATAATCTTCTCACATATTCTGGGCATTCTATTAATCAATTTTTTAAAATAATCTTTATCTAATTTGTTCCATTCGTTCTCTAATAGCTGCCACAAATGTTCTGAGCTCGTAGGACAACGACTTTTCACCCTCCTGTCAAGTTCATCCCAAACAAGTTCAATGGGAGAAAGATCAGGGGATTGAGATGGCCATTGCATGATGTTTAAAATGTTTTCAGCTTTTTTCTTGTTTAAAAAGTTCTGGCACAATTTAGACGAATGCTTAGGATCATTATCCTGTTGAAAAATGAATCCAGAACCAATGAGACTTAGTCCACTGGGTATGGCAGAATCTTGGAGAATTTTTAAATAGCCTTCCTTGTTTAATTTTCCGGTTATCCTCACAAGATTGCCGGATTTACTGTTGCCAAAACACCCCCAAACCATGACATTACCACCACCATGTTTGATGGTAGGCACTGTACATGCCTCTGAAGCCCTCTCTTCTTTTGACCGGCGTACAAAGACACGTCTATTGAATCCGAAAATCTGAAATTTTGATTCGTCACTCCAAAGGACATTTTCCCATTGTTCTATAGTCCAGTTTTTATGCGCTTTTGCCCATTCTAGTCTATTTTTCTTATGTCGATTTGTTAGTTTGGGTTTTTTAGCAGCAACACATCCTCTTAATCCCGCAGACAGTAAGCGTCTTTTAACAGTAGTTGTTGAAATGGGTGTTTCTCGCGTATCATTCAGAGCTGCAGTGATCTGTGGTGCAGTTAAGCGTCGATTCCGTTTAGAAAGAACTCTAATGAAGTTGTCCTCTTGATTTGTTGTGGATTTGGGCCTACCAGATCTCTTTCTATCTTCATTTTTCCCCGTTTCTTGTTTTCTAGCAAGGGTATAGTGGACACCTTTACAAGAAATTCCGAGCCTTTCTGCGATTTGACGTTCACTGTATCCTTCCTCGCGTAGAGTGCAAATAGCGCTTCGCTGTTCAAGCGTGATTTGCTTGCGTTTTGCCATTTTCAGAAGAAAAAATACGGTCAAAGTAGTAGCCGATATCTTTCGAATACAGACAATGTTAATATCACAACTTTCACGTGCCAATGCTCAAGTGCGACTGAATAAGGTCTATAAAAGTTAAAACCAGCAAACATTATCAATAAAACTACACCATTGCATAGGATAAAGTAGCCGACGGATTAAGTCATAAAACACGTGTTTCGTCAATATTAAGGAATTCCATAAAACTTGATGAATGTAGGATAATAATCCTTTTGTGTTTGTGTAGACAGTCGTAAAAGGTTGTAAAACTTAAGATTATTGCTAATTTTTACCGCTATTAGTCGGCATTTATTTGTTTTGTTTGAAAACAGGTGTGCTTCCAAACTTTTGGACGGTAGTGTATATGTATATTAGGGTGGTCGTTAAAAATTAAATTTCTTACGGCGCCCCCTAATAAGCTTCCTTTTGATGAACAAACACTGGGATTTTTTTTTATAATTTTTTTAAGTCAAGACAACATGTGCCTCAAGATGATTTAAGTTAATTTTTAGGTATAATCATGTTTTTTGAAGATTTTTAATAATAAATACAATTTCATACAAAATATAAACAACCACAGAAACAAAACTCATGAGAATACAATAGTTTATCAAAATAACAATAGATTTTCCAACCAATATGATCTGTTAATTAAAAAATCAATGATATTTGAATTAATATTTTTATTTTATTACAAAATTAATACAAATTTAATTTTAATCTTTAGTTTTCTTCATTCCAATCCTTAAGTATTGTATGAGGAATTGCTATTGTAATATATATTGATATTACCCAAGAAATAACTTGAATCGTCTTGAGGCACGTGTTGTCTTGACTTGAAAAAATTATAAAAAAAAATCCCAGTGTTTTTTCATTAAAAGAAAGCTTTTTAGGGGCGCCGCAAGAAATTTAATTTTTATCGACCACCCTGATGTATATACAAATGAAACGCAAATAAAATCTGTAAATGCATATAAATATGACTGCACAGATGGCGCAGTGGTTAAGATACCGACCTACCGCGCCAATTCGATTCCTATGCAGGACAATACTTTGTGCGATCTACAAAGTGTTATTCTGAGTCTGGGTGTATTTATTTTTTAAATTTTGTTTATTGAATGTTTGTAAATTCCCCCGCAATACAAGGATTATTTCCTTAGTGTAGGGTGGTGTTTTAAAAAAAAGAAGAAATAAAGGTCTGTCGCTTCTATGGCATAGCTTGCAGACTAGGGTGGACTGGGGAGGTTTACAGCATATATTTACGGATTTGATTGAAGTTTAAAACAAATAAGCTATAAGATTGATGAATTTTAAAATCCAATAAAACTATAATTTCGAATATCAAAATAGACCTTTATATACAAAACGTATGAAAATATAAAAAGACGAGTAAGTTCTTTTTTTTAAACTACGGTATCTAATTTTCAAGTATTCTTTATATTATAAAGCTAAAGAGTATGTTTGTATACGTATACGCTAATCTCAAAAACTACTGGATCCATTCCACAAAAAAAATCTATTAGACAATCTGTTTATTGAGAAATGAGGCTATAATAAATAAAGCAGCGAAAAACAGGTGAAGTGTCTATAAATGCTCGGACCTCGCCCAAAATATAACAACAATGTCAATCAAGCTTCCTGCCTAGCCACCGTTGTCATGGCAATTGCTAGGATGACAAAAATCAATATTGATGTATTATGTATGTATATTGTTTTCAGTTTTAGGAGGTTTCAGGAGTGGAAGGGGATGCATGGATCAAGTGTTCTCTCTGCGCAACATTGTGGAGAAGCATCTGGCTCTAGGTCAGAGGGTTTTCTGCAGTTTTGTGGATCTGGAGAGAGCATTTGACAAGGTTGTACGAAAGGAATTTTGGGACATTTTACCGGAGTATGGTATTAGCGGTAAACTGCTACAGGCTGTGCAGTCCAGTTACATGGGCTGTAGAGCCTGTGTGCGGCTGGATGATGGAATGTCGCCATGGTTTGACGTCAATATCGGCGTTAAGCAGGGGTGCGTTCTATCAGCCAGGCTGTTTATCATATATCTGGATAAATGTCTCCAAAGGTTGAACGATATGAATGTGGGAGTCCAGATGGGCGACTCAGTGGTCACTGCTCTGCTTTATGCAGATGATGCAGTCCTGCTGGCACAGTCAGCGACTGACCTGCAGACCCTAGTCGACACAATGACAGAAGATTGTAAGAAAAGGGGTCTACGCGTGAATGTGAGCAAAACCAAAATAATGGTCTTTGAAAGAGATAAAACCAGAACAGATGTAAGAGTAACAATAGGTAATGATGTACTAGAGCAAGTGGATGAATTTGTATATCTTGGATGTGGATTTAGCCGAGATGGAAGGTACACCACTGATATAGAGCGAAGAGTGAATGCGGGAAATAGAGTGAACGGAGCGTTGGGGCAACTTCTCGGCAGCCACCACCTCAGCCAGAAGGCACGTGTAGCAATACATAACGCAGTGCTTGTCCCAACATTACTGTATGGAAGCGAGAGTTGGGTATGCAGAAAAGAGTATGATAGTAAAATTAATGCGGTCGAAATGCGATCTCTGCGGAAAATCTGTGGAGTTAGGCTGACCGACCGCATTCGTAACGACGACGTAAGAGAGCGAGTAGGTATGAAAGAGAGTATTGGTGTAAAGATGCGAAAGGGAATGCTCCGATGGTTCGGACATGTGGAAAGAATGCCGAACGAACGCCTGGTTAAGAAGATATACAATGCGAAAGTGGAAGGATGTAGGTACCGAGGGAGACCGAGACTAACCTACCTAGACCAGATCGGTCATGTACTGAAGGAAGGTGGAGTCAAGAGTCTCCGAAACCGGCGAGCGTGTATGAAGAGAATTATGAATGTTAAGGAAGCGAGTAAAGTATGCAGAGATAGAGTTCTCTGGCGCTCTGTTCTCTCTGCCTACCCTGCAAGGGATATGGCGTGATGATATGTATGTATGTATGTATATTGTTAAGTTTTGATTAATTACTAATATAGTTGGACCACGTGAGTGCTAAAAAAAAGTAAGTAATCCATGCAAGCGAAACTACTGGCACAGTCTTATTTATAGTCCTCTTATTCGGCGAACCATAGCCCTATTTATTTATTAATCAAACCAGTAAAACAACAAATGACTACTAGATTCGAGGTTTTTTTCGTTTATAGCGACAAACGAGCAAGCAGCACACCTGATGGTAAGTGTCACTGCCGCCCATGGACCTTTGCTATACCAGGAGTATAGCTAGACCACTGCCTACCAATATAAACCCCAAACCCACGCTGTTGGGCTTCCGACTCTCTCGCTCACCGAACGAAGCATAACAGCACATTGCCACTGCTCAGATGTTGATTTTTCTGCTGAGGCCGCGAGTGACTGGACCGGGGAATTAGTCCGTCACCCGCCGACAGGCTGACCGCGCGAGGAGGGACCGACGTCCTCTGTCACCCCGGATGGAGTGGTGCAAGGAGTGCGCCGACCGTAGACCACCCCAAAAAAAAAAAGATGTTGATTTTCTGCAAGAGTGTGGTACTACCGCGGACTGTAGACTGCAAAATATCAACAACGTAACCCTACCGCTACTAAAGGGGACGAAGTTGGCAATCCTACACAAAGACAGACCCTTTTTTTTTTTTTTTTTTTTTTTGCAGTGGGCTATGGACGTCGCACCCCGCCAAATCAGTCCGGGGCGACGGAAGAGGCGGCGCGCAACCCCATTGACCCACCCTGCAAGCACCTCTTCTTCGCCGTGCGAGCGGGCCACCGGTACCCGATCTTTGTCTTCGGTGGCCCGCTCGGCGGTATGCCCTCTCGGGCTCCTCTCCTGTCGACGCCCCGGCAGCTTTCGCCGTCGAGGCGTCGTCCTCACGCGGTGGCCTCATGTCAGGTGACCGGACAATTCCCCGGTCCGATCACCCGAAGCCTCGGTTAGGGCGGCATCAGGCGCAGGTACCCGCGCCTGCGCCGCCCCGGCCGCGGGCGGCGGCCCGGGTCACGGGAATCCTCCCGGGCCCGTTCCGCCACCTCCTTCTGCGAGATGACAGCCTCGCAGAAGGCGGCGACCACGTCCCAATTCCTGACGCTGTCGACCATCGCTCGCGCAACAGTCGGCAGCGTCAGGTCGGCACCGATGACAGCGACGAGGTCACGGCGCTGCCCGTCCCAGCCCGAACATACCTCGAGCGTATGTTGCGCCGTGTCCTCGTCGCTACTGCAATGGTGGCAGGACGGAGTCCACTCTCTCCGCACGACCGTGTGAAGGTACTTGCCGAAGCAACCATGCCCCGACAAGACCTGCACCAACCGGAAAGAGAGGACTCCGTGCCGCCGCTCCGTCCACTCCCATCAGTACGGGCCGGAGGGCCTCAACGGTAAAAACACCGTGTCTAGGCCTCTCCAGCCGCGTAGCCCAACGGGCGATGACTTCTCGGCGGGCGTCCTCGCGCCAGGTGGCTATCTCGTTGAACGATGGGGAACCACCCTCTTCGCGCATTGAGGTAACCCGCCGGTAGAGGTCGGAGAGCATCTCCGCCTCTAGGTCCCACGGGGGTGTCCCGGCCAATAGGCATGCCGCCTCGGTAGACACCGTGCGGTACCCGCGAATGGCTCTGACCGCCATGGCTCGCTGTGGCCTCCACAGCACCGCCTTGAGCTGGGCGTTCAGAGCCCTCGCCCACACGTGTGCGCCGTACATGGCCATTGAGCGGATCACCCCCGCATACCGCCGTCGGCCCTCGAAACTGGGTCCGCCCACGTTCGGCATGAGCCGAGAAAGGGCGGACGCCGCGCCGACCAGCCGGGGAGCAATTTGACGAAAATGCTCCCGGAACCACCATCGCCCGTCGAGTACCAGACCCAAGTACCTCATATGGGCCTGGATACTGATGTGGATGGAGTTGACGACTAACGAGGCGCCGATGGGCAGCCTCACACGGGGCCCATGGAATAGTAGAGCCTCCGTTTTGTTTAGGGCCACCCTGAGCCCCAGCGCCTCAATACGCCTGACCATCTCCTCGGTGCCGAGAGTGGCCAGGCTCGCCGCCTCTTCGAGTGTCCTGCCCTGGGCTGTGACGAGCGTGTCGTCAGCATAGCATATAACGCTCAGCCCGGGGGGGAGACTCCCTCTCAACGCCCAGTCGTAACCGATGTCCCACAGAGTCGGCCCCAGAACCGACCCCTGCGGAACACCGCACGACATGGGCGTCCACACAATGTCCCCTGCGGGGCTCGCGTAGAGAACACTGCGCCCCTCCAAATAGTCTGCCACCAGCCGCCTGAGGTACAGGGGCACTCCATGAAACCGGAGCGCCTCCCTGATGCAGCTGAATGGCAGACTATTGAAGGCGTTGGCGATGTCTAACGACACCGCCAACAGCACTCCTTTGCCGGCGACAGCCTCCGCGGCCGTCTGCCTCAGGCGTAGCAGGGCCCCGATGGTCGAACGCCCCCTCCGAAACCCAAATTGAGCGTCCGACAGATCGGGCCCACCTCCTCCAGGTGCTGGACGATGCGGGCAGCGAGGACACGCTCCAGCAGCTTACCCACATCGTCCAGAAGCACAATGGGCCTGTAGGCCGACGGCGAATCCAGGGGCCGTCCCGGCTTTGGCAGGAGAACCAACCTCCCTTCCTTCCAGCACTCAGGGAACTGTCCAGACGTCAGACAGGCGTTGAACAGTCGCCTGAGGCGAGGTTCGAGATGCTCGAGGAGTTACGTCAACACCCGGACTGGGACTCCGTCCGGGCCGGGGGCCGTGGTGGCGGAACGAATCTTCGCCACGGCTGCCCCCACTTCCGACTCCGTCACGGGCGGAACACTCTCGACGGCCTCCCGGTCGTGATCTGGTGAAACCATGACCGGGGGCGTGTGCTCCGACTGCCGCGGGAACAGCTCCTCGACCACTCTACGAAGGAGGTCGGGCTGGAGGGTCTCGGTTGCCCTGCGCGCGAAGCTTATTCAGCGACGCGCGATACGGGCGACCCCAGGGGTCACGGTCGAGACCGTCCAGCATCTCCTGCCAACTCGCGTCCTTGGCGGACCGGATGGCCAGCCGAAAGGCGGTACGCGCTCTACGGTACGCCTCGTACAGCTGGCCCTCCCGCTCAACATCGCGGCGACGCCGCCGACTGCGGGTGTAGGACCTACACAAAGACAGACCCTACAAAAGGTATACTCAATGAACAACGGTGACGTCTTCGTCGACAGAATGTACGATTTAAATTAACATTGAATTAATTCCCACTTATCTTCATTAAGGATGGCGCTACAATTACTTTTAATGAAGATATAGAACGCTCAATGAAAATTGATACGTTTGTTTACGTGGCAAACAGGACTTCCTGAGTCTTATCCTGGTCATTACCGTCTTACATTGCACGCCTCATAACGAGGAGTATATGGGTACACTCTATTCATTAAAATGCTACTATGCTGACATAGTTAAGATACTATGCCAGTGTCGTAGGTTCGATTAACAAGCAGTAGAACACTCAGCGATCCACAAATTGTTCTACTGAGTTTTGGTGTAATTTGACTCAGTTAATTATATGTTTTATAGTCCCTCGCAAAACAATGGTTATTTTTTTTTGTGCAGCGTATATAGGTACTTAAATTAAAAAAGCAACTCAGTAATCCAGTTTTTACGGTAAGGGATACCAAAAGTTATGGAACTAAAATTGTACAGAATAATTTTATTACGTAAATAACTACGCGACCGATTAAAAAAAAATGTCAGCTTGTTTAAGCTTAATGAAGTAAAACAGCAATAATATTTGATAAAAAAAATATAATTGCGGTATACCAGTGACTTTTGCACTACATAGAAGCGTCTTATAAAAAAAACTATTCACCGCAAGTTATTATATATACGGAAAATAGTTTGTATGAACACGCTCATCATCAAATATCATCTCAAAAAAAAAAAATATGCCGGGTTTCCATATTCCAAGTATAAAATTTCAAGATAATCGGTTGAGTAGTTAAGGCGTAAAAGCGTAACATATAAACTCACATACGTATAAGGACTTATGATGTTTACGCGAGTATTTACACATTTAAAATAAAACCATTTTTAACCGACTTCCAAAAAGGAGGAGGTTCTCAATTCGAACGCTATTTTTTTTTTTTTTTTTTTTTTTTTTTGTATGTTTGTTACGCGATAGCAACGCCAATTATGGATGGATTTTTATAATTCTTCCTTTGATAGAAAGAGGATACTCTAAGGGTGGTCCCATATGCAGGGTATCAGGATCTGATGCTGGGATCCTGGGAAAATCGAGAGTAATTCCTTAAAATGTAGGGCAAAAATGCTGTTTCTGACGCCTCTGTACATAATTTATAGTTCATCTAATCTAAGAAGTGCATTTTGACGTTTTGCATTTTTTAATACACAATAACCTCGGTCAAACGTTGATGACACATGATTGTAAACACGAAATCTGAAATTTTAAACAACTATTAAGTTATTTACATAATTAACATTGCGGGTGACTCTCTTGTACAATAATACATACCATCACGCCATGTCCCTTGCAGGGTAGGCAGAGAGAACAGAGTGCCAGAGAACTCTATCCTTGCATACTTCACTGGCTTCCTCAACATTCATAATTCTCTTCATACACGCTCGCCGGTTTCGGAGACTCTTGACTCCACCTTCCTTCAGCAAATGACCGATCTGGTCTAGGTAGGTTAGTCTCGGTCTCCTCCGGTACCTACATCCTTTCACTTTCGCATTGTATATCTTCTTAACCAGACGTTCGTTCGGCATTCTTTCCACATGTCCGAACCATCGGAGCATTCCCTTTCGCATCTTTACACCAATACTCTCTTTTATACCTACTCGCTCTCTTACGTCGTCGTTACGAATGCGATCGGTCAGCCTAACTTCACAGATTTTCCGTAGAGATCGCATTTCGACTGCATTAATTTTATTTTCATATTCTTTTCTGCATACACAACTCTCGCTTCCATACAGTAATGTTGGGACAAGCTCTACGTTATGTATTGCTACACGTGCCTTCTGGCTGAGGTAGTGGCTACCGAGAAGTTGCCCCAACGCTTTGTTCACTCTATTTCCCGCATTCACTCATCGCTCTATATCAGTGGTGTACCTTCCATCTCGGCTAAATCCACATCCAAGATACACAAATTCATCCACTTGCTCCAGTACATCATTATCTATTGTTACTCTTACATCTGTTCTGGCTTCATCTCTTTCAAAGACCATTAATCTAATGTTGAAACTCGTAAAAATAATTTAAAATAAAAATAACATGATAAATAGTAATTGTTATTCACGACCTAACAATGTCACTTCATCACGTTCTATACAGTAGTGCTTGACAACTTCCAATTCACGAATATCCAAATATTCGGTAAAAATATTAGAATAATACAATTAATCGAATAGAGATTTTGACAGAGATGGCCATTTCGACACTTTGATTGATGAGGAAATAATTATTAATGTTCGCGACGCTGATAATTCAAGTAATAGTAGTAATTCTTAATAAATAGCCATTTTTAAAGCCAGTTTTATTTTTAATTAACCTAATCCTACTAAATATGATGAATAGATTCTATGCCGAAATAATTAAATTTTTTTAGTACTAATTTAGCACTTAATTAATTCATCACCTTTTTGAAAAGTAAAAAATAAAGCGATTATTAATTATAAAGAATCAATATCGATTTCGCAGTAAAATCGGATATTTTCGATAGCGATTATTTGGTTCACATACCTAGACAACTTACTCAGACAGCTGTCAAAGTGCACTTCTTAGATTAGACAGACTATAGTTTGATTATTTGTGTATGGAGATTATCTTTATGAGCTTTAAGCTGGTAAAACAACAACAAACCCTTAGTAAAGGGGTAAAATAAGGGTCACGGGATGAACATTTATATGGAAGTTTATCATTTTCAAAGTAGTTAAGTACGAAATTTCGCACACCTACATCCTTTTAGAAATAAAATAATGTGTGTTAGCGTTTTTTCAAAATTTCACTACTAAGGGTTAGTATAAGTAGTATAAAATAGGTAAAAACTAGTGAAAAAAAATAAAATATATTTTTTTAATTAATATTAATTATTTTTTTAAATATTGTATTTTTTTTTTCAATTTTGTTAAACTTTCGTGTATTAAGCTAATACGTTGAGATCGTTGCTCCTCGATTTAGTTTGATAAAGTTCGCGAATCAAACTGAGTCGCTGAGAATGACTTTCTGTAGTTTCATTACGCTTAGATAAGTTTGTGTATGCCCTCATCTGAGAAAGCCAATTGACCCGCTGCTCATCACTCTCATTTCTAATATTTATCCCATTTCCTAACCCCATTTTTCTTTAAACGACTGTCGCTCTCGTCACTCATATCTTCCAAACGGTGCTGTCTCATTTGAGCAGCCCGTTTACTAGGTCTACCTATTAAAAAAAATCTGAATTCACTTATTTTCCACTAAAAACCGGCAAATAAAAAAATATTTTATAAAAAAAACAAAAACCGACTTCAAAACTATACCTACGATAAACGATATACAATAAACTTACACTAAAAAGTAGAAAATAATTCTTTTAATTAGTTTAATCTCAAAAGAATAACAGAACAATTTACGAAATTATAGTATACCTACCTATTTACAGGTAGGTATGTAAAAACTTATACTATGTCAAGAAAAATGGATAATAATATTATATTTTGTATTTCAAAGCAAGGAGCATTGAAATACAATAAACGAAATTATTAATATTTATTTACAAGTACTATTTTTTTGGAGTCGGTGCCAGCTAAATCAAAATTAAATTCCCTTGCATAAATCTTTTAAGCGCATTAAATCATCAATCAAATCTGCCGCGTTCGGGTAGTTCACTCAGTGACATCGCCCCTCTTTTCTCGCACCTGCCTCGCTCCGGCTATCGCCCTATTCGAAGTGATCGTCCATCTTTGCGTAGGTCAGGTAGGTACTGCGTGAGCCGCGTGATGTTCGCAAAGTAGAAAAACTTTCCTTGGCTGGCACCGACTCCAAAAAAATAGTACTTGTAAATAAATATTAATAATTTCGTTTATTGTATTTCAATGCTCCTTGCTTTGAAATACAAAATATAATATTATTATCCATTTTTCTTGACATAGTATAAGTTTTTACATACCTACCTGTAAATAGGTAGGTATACTATAATTTCGTAAATTGTTCTGTTATTCTTTTGAGATTAAACTAATTAAAAGAATTATTTTCTACTTTTTAGTGTAAGTTTATTGTATATCGTTTATCGTAGGTATAGTTTTGAAGTCGGTTTTTGTTTTTTTTATAAAATATTTTTTTATTACGAATTCTATTGCGTTTGTATTTGATTTTTAATTTCCCATTTTGAATACTTTACATCGTTCATGGTCACGGGGGACTCACATACGGAATTATTAATTCAGAGAAAATACAAAAAAATGTTATATTGCTATTAAAAGCAGAATAACCGTTCGTAGAAAAATTCACAAATCCATTAAATATGAAGGTGACTGTGGGCGAGGGGTTTGACTGTTGCATGCCACACTAATAAGGTAATAGGACAATATAATAGAAATAGTGGGGGGTGGGCAATAGGTAAGCTACTATAATAATGTAACATATTAGACAAATAAGGCTACTTACTTCATGTTCACAGTGGTTTATGTGTACATCTGTAGTTGGTACGCACAAAATCGCACGAGATACTGCGGCCGAACTCGACATGGGTATAAAACTATTAAAGCAGGCACGTGACGTAGCTAACCGTCGCGACGGACTATTAAGTACAGTACACACTCAACATAAACACGGAAGTGTTACACTCCGCTGAAATACTACCTACGTATGATGCTTCGTCAGCTTTAGACTCTTCAGGGGCATTGCCAAATATAACAATGCCCCTGAAGATTACACACGTTTGATTTTGTTTAATTATTTTTAGAAAAATTAAGTATTTCTTTAATGAAAATTGTATATTTTTTTTTTTTTTTTAATTAACGAACTGTTTTCGCATTAAAGATTAAATTAAATTCATGTTTTCTTATTTTTTTAATGCCTATGGTTGCAAATAAGCAAGCAGCACAACTGATGGTAAGCGATACTGTTGCATATGGACCTAGCAACATCAAAGGCAGAGCCAGGCCGCTGACTACCGTGAAGAAAGAGCTCTTTTTAAACCTCGTTTGAAGAAAAAACGCTCTGGAAACACAGCAGCAGAACGAACGACGTGGGAGAAATGATCGTTGAAAACGTGCATTGACGTCCGTATCGTTTCCAGTTAAAATGGATGAACCCTGTTACGGTGTCGAGTACCACTCGGTGGTAAAACAGTAATGGTGGTGCCAAGTCTAACAGTTCCTCAGAGCACTCCTTGTGAAAGAGCCACAAAGTAACTCGGAAGTCTCTCCGCCGCTCCAACCTGTCCGTGAGATTGGGATCACCAATGATTCGAACAGCACGCTTTCGCGGGGAGTCAAGTGGGTCTAGCTGATATTCCCAGGGAGAGGGCCGAGAAGTCAGGTAGGCGGCCGATATGATACGTACGAAGGAAGAAGAGTACATATTGCGTTGATTGCAAGTAAATAAGATAACAGATGATGATATGACATTTTTACGCGAATGCATCAAAAGCTCCAAGATAATTTTCATTGATAGCTACAAAGAATTTTGTTTTTTAATTTTATACAATTAAGAAATTATAATTTGTTGGCTATGGCAGATGTGCACTCGGCCTATACTCGCGTGAGGCGCAGACAATGATGTACAAAGTCCACTCGTTCAATTGTAACATACCACCTGACAGACCAGTGACATCATGACGAGTTCATACTAAATATAAACACATACTTTGGACCACAACAAGGATCGGCAACCAGTAGAGTGCGACCAATTGTACCCATAAACAAATTTTCTTTATATTAAAAAACAATGACAGAATGCTCCTCTGTGTGATGATTGAAGAAGGTAAGAATACAATGATTATGAACCTATTCTTTCTCATCTGTATCGTAAAAATCGACTAAGGCATGGGTGGTCGGATCATGGATTTCTCATTGAAAACAAGGCACCCTGCACTAAGGAATGAATCCGTGAATCGCATCGGGCATTAAAAATATCTAATAAACGGACACAAATTACATCTAGACGTAATGATTTGTGGATCACATAAAAAACTAACCTGCGTCGAGATCGAGCTTACTACAATCGGACCCGTAGGTCCACTGCGCTATCTGTGCAGTTTAATTTATTAGTCTACCACCCGCAGTAAAATCAACAGCCTAATAGCGACAGATCTCTGGGCACCCGAACTCATGGAATGGGTACGGATGGTTGGATAATACGACAGGTAACGAGGTCATACACTGCCATACTGTCGAAAGGTTTAGCGCAATGTAAAGAAACCAAGGATGTGGAAAAATAATTACAAAAAGGACAAACTTCAGGCCGAGGACGTAGTCTATTTTTTTCACCTAGAGAAGAGACAATCGGTATAATATGGACTCGAGAGCAAATAGAAATAGTCTAATAAGAAGTTCGATAAGATATACCTATATATCTAGATACATTTATGACGCTTTGTGGCCGTCAAATTCAAGCAACGGAGCGGATTAAAGTCTATCTATAATTGACTCTGAACAGAGGTAAAATGTGGATTATGAGACCCCAAGGCTTTGTTATCATGCCAACAGAAGTGCAATCAATTCCGCAGAAACACGTTGAAATTGTTTTACTGCTAATCGTGTTAGTATATTCCAAGATCTCACAAGCGGCACCCGATCACGAGTTAATTAATATTATTTTACTGATTATTTTTTTAAACCATAAGATAGCATTGGATTTACTTTCCTCATAGGAACCCATTACAAAATATTACCAATACCCAATATTATTAGTGGTAGGACCACACTGTAGACAGTTCTCTGTTTACAGTCGCAGCCGTTCCGTCCGGGGTAGTACCACACTCTCGCAGAAGATCGACGTCCGAGCAGTGACAATATGCTGCTGTGCTTTGTTCGGTGTCCGAGAGAGCCGGAAGCCCAACTTCCTGGGTCGGTTTGGGATTATTGCAAAGCTCCATTGGCGGCAGTAACACTTACCATCAGATGTGCTGCTTGCTGGTTTGCCACCAGTGGCAATAAAAAAAGCCATAAACTTTGCTATTCTAAACTCATGCAAATAAGTTTTAGAAATGACAATAATACAGAGTCGTTGAACTTAACATATTGCCGTCACATACAGTGAATCACTTCCCAAATATAAAACGTCTCGAAATCATAATATGTAGGTGTAGTCACTTGTTTAGTTAAATATTAAGCATATACCGCATTCAAACAGAGAGAATGACGAATACATTTAACAAGAACTAATACGTTTATTGACCGGTACATCTATATCTACATCCTGGTTAGATAGTATGAACATAGGACTGCCGATCGATTAGTTTTAAAAACACCCTGAGCTAAGGACATAATCCTTATATTGCGAGGGACCAATATAATTAACGGACCCAAATAACACACAGACTCAGAACAACAGTAAGATCTCAGAAAGTATTGTTCGGCGTAGGGCGACACTTGGCTAATGTGACCAGACGCCCCGTTTGAAACGAGGCTGTCCCTTTTTATAATTACGAGTTCCGATGTCCCCGAAATGAACTCTTGGATGCAAAATTGTCCCGTTTTCGGCAATCGCGCAAAAACTTGTGAAGTCGAGCCGGCCGGCCGGACGCGAGCGGTGTACGAGAGCGTCGTCGGTCGACGCGAAGATAGGTGAGTGTCCGAGTCATCACCCGCGCTTTGTTGACTATATGTTTGACAGATTTTTCGTTTTCTCATTTCTCGCTATTTGTTTTGTTAACAGAATTTTCTATGAGGAACAAGTTGTGGACGTACGAGAAAACCCAGTTACAAATTTCAGTTCTCAAAGTCATGTTGATAATTAAGGTGCATATAAAAAAAAGTGTCAACAGTTACAAGTTTCTTTCTTACTTAAAATCTTCACTAGCTATTTTAAAGTTTTATTCCTCTGATAAATGTACAACTAAACATTTCGGGTATATTTTTAAAATATCCCGTTTTGAGTCAAAAAATAAATGGTCACGTTACACTTGGCACGGTAGATACCTTAACCACATGAGTAAATAAACGTACAGAGACCAAGCTTCTAAGGGGCGAGCAAAATTGTTGTTAAATACACAAAACGTTTGTCAGATTTTTTATGTATGGATATTTTTTTACAAATTGCTTACACTAAATAGTTTTTTATGTAATTTTTGATTTTTAATAATTTGTTATATCTCTTAATCGAATGATAAATTCTAAATCTAATATAAAGTTTTTTTTAAATAATGAATAGGAAAGCACTTGCATGGCATATCAAATTTACAATCTTGTATACGTTCTAGTATATCACTACCAATATTAACAATATTTATTTCTAGATCGAAATTTGTTCTGAAGCATTTTAACAAATGCAATAAAGTTGTCAGGAGGTATTATTAAAAAACCCAATTGTATACTGCTTTCGTTAGTCTTTGTAATGGCTGAAAAAAAGAGTCTTTCCCCTATATTTATTTTCAAATTTAAACAAACACGCACGACGCGATGCACAGCGAGCGGTGAGTGAGCCCTTTGTTTGAGCACTGGCCGAACCAGCCTAAACAGGTTTTGTTCCGTAAGTGACGAACCGCCAGTGCTCACGCACACACGCGCATCATACTTGTAGTGATGTGCCTGCCGTGGCGCGGTTGTTTGAATGTTTGTCTCTGTACGTTTATTTACTCATGTGCCTTAACTACTACACCGTCTGTGGAATCAATTTGCTAAGCTTACATTAAAAATTTTCATATATTTTTTTTTAAATAAAAGACACCGTCCTGAATTAAGGCAATAGTCGTTTTATTGCTATTAGTTTTTTTCTTTTGTAGTATTTTTTTATATGGACATACCTCCGTAAGTCTGAAATAAATGGAATTATTATTATTGCGGGCGACTTTACAAACATACAATTAACGCAGACAAATTACACCCAGACTGAGAATAACACTTTGTGGTTCGCACGTAGTATTGTCCCGCATGAGAATCAAACCGCAGCACTAGCAAGGAAGGGCGGTATCTTAACCACTACGCCATCTGTGTAGTCACTCAAAGATGAATCCTAAAATTTGATATATAAGCTTAAGAGGCTTTCAAATAAAGGTACATTCGAATCGTAAAGCTTTGTAATTAAAATATGTATTTTCATAGCAGGTTTTTGGACGATGATCGCCGAGTGTTTTGATTCGAAATGTTCACTTTCGAATTTAGTAGCAGAATACTCATTAGCCTTCTACCTCGGGCCACCGAAGACAAAGACCGGGTTCCGGTGGCCCGCTCGCACGGTGTGTCTATGCTATGGGGTCGTGCGCCGCTTCTTCTGTCGCCCGGACGATTTAGCGGGGCGTGACCACTCCATAGCCCGCCGCCAAAAAAAAAAGCCTTCTACCTCACGATTGCAGCTAGCAGACTTATGCACTTGTACCAGCGAGATACGACTCCATATACAGCTTTTCCTTTCAATATATTTGAATTTTATAACTCGCAATACCTTTTAAAAAAATTAAATCTATTACGGATGTAGGTACCAGGGGACACCGAGACTAACCTACCTAGACCAGATTGGTCACGTACTGAAGGAAGGTGGAGTCAAGAGTCACCGAAACCGGCGAGCGTGTATGAAGAGAATTATGAACGTTGAGGAAGCGAGTCAAGTATGCAAGGATAGAGTTCTCTGGCACTCTGTTCTCTTCGCCTACCCTGCAAGGGATATGGCGTGATGATATGTATGTGTAAACTTTTTTGTTTCTTATGGTGGCAAACGAGCAAGCAGCGTACCTGATGGTACATGTTACCTTTGCAATACCAGGGATACAATACAATTAGTCCACTACCTACCAATGGAAACCCCAAACCCACCTAGAAAGTTGGGTTGACTCTCTCGCTTACCGGACCCCCGGACGGACCGGCCAAAATTATAAGTCTAATTTAAAAAAAAAATGTTATACTGTCTGATCTGCAATTAAATATCGATTGACCTGGCAACACCACGATCGTACGTTGTAAATAATAAATCGAACAAACTTGTGCCTATTGTAACCATTTTATTATTGGTACTTTAATGTAAGGGATTTGGATTAAACGGTTGACCGCGTGACCTCTAGATACTTGAATACCATTGTAAGAAATGTACCTTTATCGAGATTCTCTGCAAGATCTTTTAATAAATATTGTAATGGTTTTAGCCTTTAAGTGTCTGTAAACCTATATGAAAGAGCTGTATTTCTTTTTCTTTTTTAACAATGACAACCAACATCGTACTGAAGCTAATTAAATAATAGGGATTCTGTACTATTTGTTTTTATAAAAATAATAATAATAATAATATATAGTAGATAAAATATAATTAGACAAACCCGCTGAGATTCTTGCCGGATCTTCTCAGTGGCGGTCTCATTCTGATCCGGTGGTAGTTTATTAGATTAAAAAATTAAAAAATAACAATATGTAAGTGCCCTCGCAGGGTTTATGCATAATAAATGAATTTGAAATCAGACCCTACCTTAAGGTAATAATCCTTGTATTGCGGGGGATTTTACAAACATATAATTACACCCAAACTCGGAATAACAATTTGTGGATAGCACAAAGTATTGCCCTACATGGGTATCGAAACCACAGCATTTGGTGCGGTAGATCATTATGTTAACCGCTACACCATTAGTGCAGTCAATTATTTAATTGAAGATATAGTACCATTATCAATATATACATCATCATTCTCCTACTCTTATTACTTGGGGTCGATATAATATATACTCTTATTTTATAGTACATATTGTAAAAGTTATTGGCAGTAGTTTTATGGCCGTCTGCCAGACGTCAACCCTCCTTGTGAATGTAATCGTTGACCAAATCGCATCAGATGGAGTTGGCCTAGGTCGTTATAAGGCTCTTAATCGTCTTTCCATCACGAGCAAAGTAAGGTTTGGTAGTATTCGAAGCCGCTACCACACAGCTAACCAATATGTATAATGTATATACATACGTAAGGATATTATATAAAAATCAAGAATGGAAGTAAAATTGTAACAGCAATTACTTTCTCTAAGAAAAGGCATTCAGTTCAAACAATAGCGAGGTATTGTTTAGTCTAATACGAACTAAAAATAACACAACCTTGGGAGGACGAAAACAATTTGTAAGTCATTTATTTCAGCAAAACAAGTAGGGAGCAAGTAAGCACAATTTATTTGTAATAAGATTTTCTTGTAAGTACACAATCAACTATGCCTACTTTTCACACAGGTATTGTAACAGGCGATTAAAGGGTGTAAACAGATAACATTATATTAGATATGTGTAAGTAATGCGAGTGATGTATCACACGTAATATTACCGACCACGTACTGTCATATTACACATTACGCGACTAAACATCACATCACATTAAATATCACACATCACATTGAACATGACGCGAACACCCGTGTACGGCGTGTACTGTTCTGCATTTCTGCAATGTTCGGTAAATTGGTAATGGTCATCCATCTCTCAAACGCCCCGTGTGTCTTTTCGGGAGAGTGAGAGGGATTGAACGACGGGACCGCGCTGCGCCGGCGGTGGATAAATATTTATTTTGAGCTTTATTTTCCGAGTATTAAGGCTTATATTGAATGAAATGTCACGTGTGATGTTTGAAGTGATGGTAAAATGCAATATTACTCGGCACGAAATGTAATGCCATATCACATCACTTCACGAAGTACTGTTTCGCGCATGTCTACATCATATCATCCAGATACGTGATTGGGTGTCACTTGTGGTATCAAATCCAGCCATAATCTTTTACATTGCATTCCAATTTTACATTGTATCGTGGTTCGAATCTTCGAATTAGAGCCACAAAGAGCGCACCATAGTGAAAAACTAGGGTAAACTTGAAAAAAAAAATATTTTTTTTTGTATAAGTTCTTCTTCCTTGACAGTATAAGAATACCTACCTAATTTCCTGTAACTATTCTAAAGCTAAATCTAAATTAAAGCAAGTGCTCTCTTAGACAGCATTTTACGATTGCTTTGGCAAAGAAAGGATTGTCAACATTTTGTATTCTTAATACCAGTACACGGGGAAATAATTTGATGTTATTTTAAACAGTCTCATGATAGATAGGTGTGATTATAGCCCCATTCCCGTTAAGTAGTAGGTATGTACCTAATTATTGATAGTTATACAGTTAGTGCCACTAGACGAATGGAATTTCATTAATTTAGTTGGATTATACATTTCTATCAAAACAAGTGACTGTGTTATTCTAACAGCTAGAGATGCAAGACGAAACTCGCAAGAGTCTTGCATTTGGGCAACACTAGTCGCTACGGACCGATCGGGCGGGATGTAACTACTATATAGCCTGCCACCAAAAACAAAGGGGTCGTTGGTGCATCAAACGAGCATCACAATAATACATTGTGCATAGGTCATATTAATTATAATTAATTTGACCTGCGGTAATTATCGCGTGTTGTCAAGTACATTATATGTACATATTATGTTGATAAAGACGTTATACATAAACACAAATATACAATCGTTATTTATTATTCAGTTTTCTCTATTGCAACAATGGATTCCCACAAGGTCATTGTCAAGGACAAACAATTAATTACCACAACAATTGTTATGATAACATTTGTTTAATAATTAGTCATTACAACTTCAAAATATATATTTATAATCCTTACTAATATTATAAATGCAAAAGTAACTCTGTCTGTCTGTCGCTCTTTCACGCTTAAACTACTGAACCGATCTAAATGAAATTTGGTACATAAATAGTCTAGGGCCTGATAAAGGAGATAGGCTACGCCACAGAGTCGTCTTTCTCTGTAGAAGAGGGTAACTAAAAAAATATTTTATTAAAATAACTCGCTGCTTTCATACCCACAGCCTCATTCACAGAATCCATCTATAAATCTTGGGTCTTCTACGATTCTTACGTTTACGTTCATAATGAGAACCCTCCTTGTTACTTGCCTTTCATTATCTTCATCTTTACTTATCCGTGTGGTGACGGAGTAGGAATACAATTCAGACCGCTTTCGCCGTCGGGGCGTCGCCCTCACGCGGTGGCCTCACGTCGGGTGACCGGACAATTCCCCGGTCCGATCACCCGAAGCCTCGGTTAGGGCGGCATCAGGCGCGGATACTCGCACCTGCGCCGCCTCGGCCACTGGCGGCGGCTCGGGTCGCGGGAATCCACCCGAATCCGTTCCGCGGCCTCCTTCTGCGAGATGACAGCCTCACAGAAGGCGGCAACCGCGTCCCAGTTCCTGATGTTGTCGACCATCGCTTTCGCGACAGCCGGCAGCGTCAGGTCGGCACCGATGACAGCGACGAGGTCACAGCGTTGCCGGGCCCAGGTCACGCAGACCTCCAGCGTGTGCTGCGCCGTGTCCTCGTCACTGCCGCATTGGTGGCAGGACGGAGTCGACTCTCTCCTTGCGATCTTGTGCAGGTATTTGCCGAAGCACCTGTGCCGCGACAACACCTGCACCAACCGGAAAAAGAGGACTCCGTGCCGCCGCTCCATCCACTCCGCCAATACGGACCGGAGAGCCTCTACGGTAAGAACACCATGCCTAGGCCTCTCCAGCCGCGTAGCCCAGCGAGCGATGACGCCTCGGCCGGCGACCTCACGCCAGGTGGCTATCTCGCTAAGCGATGGGGTCACCCGCCAGTAGAGGTCGGAGAGCATCTCCGCCTCTATGTTCCACGGGGGTGTCCCGGCCAACATGCATACCGCCTCGGTCGACAACGTGCGGTATCCGCGGATGGCTCTGACCGTCATGATTCTCTCAGGGCGCCACAAAAAGGCACTCAGCCGGAGGGTCAGAGACCATATAAAACGCATATAGCATCTATGCGAGAGAAGATAAACTCAAAACAAAACCCTATACCAACACGTCTGACCAGTGTGGTATAATATGTCAATTACCCTCCCATTATGGAGGAGGCCCGAGCCCAACAGTGGGACATATATGAGCTGAGATGATTAACTTGAAATAATATTAAAAATACTATAACTACGTTTATATTAAAGTATAATATAATGTATCCAAAATGGCGCTATAACACAGAAACAACCCGTTACGGCCGAATGTTTTCCTTGCCTAGAGGTATATTTGACCTTTCCAATTTGTTTGGTTAAACAAATATAAGTTTGAAACAATACACTAAATAATAACACACATAAAAATCATATATGATAATTTAACATAAGTTATTTTAAGATAACTTTCTCAATTGGTAACTCAAAATCGACCGCCAAACCAACTTTGAAGCTTTGTTAACATTCAACGCATACAATCACGAACACGTGTAAGCTCTTGGCCTACAATATGTCACTACCCCAATCTCGTAGGAGTCGTCGAAATCGGCTAGGGAATTATTAGAAATGTGTTCAGTGCTCTTACAATTTATAACAACAAATGCAATCGCCAACCGTCTGACGATTATGACTAGAGATGTGCCGACTAGATCAGTCGGTGGTAAAGAGACCGACTAGTCAGCCGACTATTCGGCCAAGCCAATGTATGTTAATAAAAAATCCTGCTCTTTTATTGTAATAAGAAATAATTTATAAAAACTTGTAACTTATAAATAATTATATTTTTTTTTAAATTCTACTCTTTTATTTTAATAAGATGAAATATTTATTTATTGTACATAATTTTATTTGAAGATATTGTTGTTTTCTTTAATAATTAAGATAATAGTTAATTTATTACAGGTATCATACCTGTAAATATCGTAGAAATAGTTTCTTATTACTTGAATGCTCGTAAGCAAGTAATTTTAAAAAGTGATTGGACGTAATTAACGTTTACTTTGATTTACATTATTAAATGAGTAGGGCTCTGATTATAAAATAAAAATATTAATAAACAATCAATGATTCTATTAAATGTAATTATACGTTTTATTATATTCTTATTTTTTTTTTAATTCAGATATATATACAAAATAAGAAGGCCGTCTTTCAGTCGGCGATTTTTGCCGAATAATCGGCGACTAGTCGCCGACAACAATAGTGGCCGGATAGTCGTCTTTGTCGACTAGTCACCAACTAATCGGCACATCTCTAATTATGATATTATTTGCCACGTGGGGTAGTCTCTTCAGTTGAAGCCAGTAGATTGATGTCAAATTATCTACATTTAATATTATGTATTGTATCTTATTGATTTTCACGCGCAAATGGATGAAGAAGCAATTATGATGGATAACTAATAACTAGATCAATATATGCAAGGTTATTGACATTATATCGAACGATGACTTTAAAATACTTAGCGTGGAACGGATTTCGCACATCTTCGATAACTCTGAGGCAGTCTAAGTTTTTACTGAAACCAGAAAATAAAAATTCACATATTCTACGTATAGGCATAGAGTATTGTTGCTCCAATACAAGACTCTTGCGATTCTCACAAGTCTTGCAACTCTCGCTGTTAGAACTTGTTTTGATAGAAATGAAAAATTCAATAAAATTAATGAAATTCCATTCATCTAGAAGCACAAACTGTACAACTATCAATAATTAGGTACATACCACTCAACGGGAATGGGGCACTCACACCTATAGATCGACACTTAAGACCGTTTACCGTGTAATAGTATTAAGAATACAAAATGTTGGCAATCCTTTTTTTGCCAAAGGAATCATAAAATGCTGTTTAAGGGAGCACTGCTAGACTCTTGCAGCGAGTATTGGTTTTGTATATGGGCAACACTAGCATAGAGTACCTAAGAGTACAATGATAACCCCAACATTTCCTTGCTAATTAGTATAGAACCATCAACGAAAGTCAAATAAATCTCGTAACGAAGCATTAACGCCTCTGACCTGTTTGCCGTAATAAATTCAATCATGATAGAACCCCATAACTAAAAGATAAACGTATACGAGTTGTAAAGAAGGAAATATACAGCAATCTATTACATATTTCACTATAATATATTAAAATCTATCCATGCGTAATGTGGCCGATGGAAATAACAACAGCACTAAGAACAAGCGAGGCGCAACATACATATTAATGTGGCGGGTTACTGACCACAAAACTTCGGATAAAATAAACATTAGCCCACTACATTACATAACTTTTATTGAAACTGAACGTTTCAGTTAAACAAATAGAATAGAGATATTATATTTTAATGTGGGGAAAGTTATTTTTAATTATCATAATATGATCTAAATTCATATACGTTTAATTGCTAATCTATACATATAAATAAAATTGACGTGTTTGTTTGTAATTCCAAATAAACAGATTTACACTAAATGCATATAAGAGTAATATACGGTATTGACATAGAGAAAAAAAAACAAGTTTTAAAATTGCCTCTACTTGTTTGTCCCGGCTAATCTCTGAAACGGTCGGAATGATTTTAATGGGACTGTCACTGGCAGGTTGTAATGTCCAACTTATGCTATTAATGGTAATTATTATAATCTTTTATTGTATTAGGCTACTATTACCTTATTTAAAAAAAAAGAGTACGCAAAAATAAAATTATTTTCTTTTTTTTGAGAGAAGCTAAGGCCGAACAGAGAGAGAGACCGAGAAGCCGGCGAAAGCTAGTGTAACATAAAATGACTTCTTATTTAAAGTGGTAGGTTCACATTGTAATCGCGGCAATAAGTGAATACCCCGGTTCTAAGAGATCTAATACTTTTACTTACTGTAAGCTAATACTTAGTAAACGTGTATACAATGTAATCTACAAGTAATTAAAAGTAATCCCTATAATACTTTACACTTACAATAACAGATTTGATAACATTGGCATATTTCAGTTGTCCGAAAACAGATTTAAAAATTAAATTGGCCGTGATCTGACCACCAATCCACAATCTAAAAATATGTTGTACTTGTAGGTAATTAATATCTTTTGATTTCGTACCATCTGGCAATTCAATTATAAATATGTTGTACTTGTAGGTAATTAATATCTTTTGATTTCGTACCATCTGGCAATTCAATTATAAATATGTTGTACTTGTAGGTAATTAATATCTTTTGATTTCGTACCATCTGGCAATTCAATTATAAATATGTTGTACTTGTAGGTAATTAATATCTTTTGATTTCGTACCATCTGGCAATTCAATTATAAATATGTTGTACTTGTAGGTAATTAATATCTTTTGATTTCGTACCATCTGGCAATTCAATTATAAATATGTTGTACTTGTAGGTAATTAATATCTTTTGATTTCGTACCATCTGGCAATTCAATTATAAATATGTTGTACTTGTAGGTAATTAATATCTTTTGATTTCGTACCATCTGGCAATTCAATTATAAATTCTCTTACTGTTATTAGTAATTACCACTTACTAATTGCTATTTGTAACAACTCAAGTTGATCTGTCGTGGCACACTGTAATTGGCTCTGCTTATTGTAAATTGAAATAATTGAGCGGTTTGCATATCCAAATTATGAAAATTTAGCATTATGCTTGATTATTTATAAAAACCCGATTACGAGCGAAAAATTATTAACAAAAGTGGGATCCGAACTCACACCTATTGGCAATCCGTTCCAATCGTGCTGCCACGTACATAGTTTGCATGTTTCTTTTTGTAAATTGTGTCTTTAAAAAAAACTATTGAGCTTTCTTAAATAAATAAAAAATATGACGTGCCTGCTAATTTTTTCGTCAGATCTCAGTTGCGGTTGAGAGCTGATCCAGTCGTGAGCTGATCCTGTCGCCGATTACTCCATTAATTTAAAGCAAATGTAAAATTTAATAAGCAATCGCCGATCTTTATTATAATAAAGAATTTGAATTTCAAATCGCACAAACAATTCTCATTACACAATATCTACTTACCATTCGAATAAATTACAATGTGAGATAACAATTGACAGCTTCCCCCCTCCAGGAAGAACTCCGGGAGATTGAGCGTGAAAATCAATTTAAATAACAATTTCCCATAGCAGACATACAGTGTCTTGCATTAAAGCACATATGAACCGTTATATTGTAATCCTATAGACGCATACACAAATGGCGTAGTGACTAAAATACGGACCTAACCATACCGGTGTCAAGGGTTCAATTCACCCGCGCTGGCCACGGATGGCAAGGAAGCAGTACCAGTGGCCGGCCCAATGGCGATGGGGCGGGAATACGGTGGGTTATAGCCGTTATAGGGCCACGCGCTACCCTTCCATCGTTCTGGGCGGAACGGGCGACGTGTGTCTGGGCCATAGCCTACCCAAAAAAAAAGAAAAAAAAAAAAGGTTCAAATCATACTTTATACGATTCACAAGGAGTTTTGGCGCGAATGTGGAAATGTCATGTCACGCTCTTGTATTATATTCATTTCTTTAGTGTTTTGTGGTGTTATATTGAATGATTTTGCTGGTATTTTATGCAATATGGTACAGTTAAAGTGCTGAAGTGTAGTGAATATGGTATAATAGTGGTTTACGTGTATTTTCATATTAGCCCAAAATTCCCAAAGAAAATCATTGATTAGGTTATCAGCGCCCGATTAATGGTAACGACTTGACTTACTGACAGACAATGACTATTAAGGCTACATAATATGAAGAAATGATGAACAATATATGAAAAATAATTAAATAAGACTTGGCTGTATGGGCTTTGATCCCTTTGCCTGTCCGAATGGACGAACAGAACAAAAAAAAATTATACGATTCACAAACTGTTGTTCCGAATTTGATTGTAATTTGTGTCAGTTAATTGTATGTTTGTAAAGTCCCCCGCAATAAAAGGACTATTATTTCCTTAGTGCAGGGTGTTGTATTTAAAAGAAAAAGTAGGCATACGAAATATGTACATGCAATCACGATTGCATGTATATCGTCGAAGGCGCTTCAAACCGTGTTAGCGATTACGCAATACTGAGTTGCTTTACAAGAAACATGTTAAATCAACAAGTATGTTTACCGGTTACGTTATTCATTGAAAAAAAAAACTTATGCACGCTATAGTAAAGTCTTCAGTTCGATTCCTTGGTCAAAGCAAAAATAAGTGTTTGAGTTAATTAATGTATTTATTTCAGCTTTAGGCTTAAAGATATGACATTGATGCATTTATTGTCATGAGGCATTCTTTGACAGTCAACCTAGAGTAGTGCAGAGAAATTAGTTTGATAAGTTGATAAGTCCATAACGTGACTAAGGCAATTTAAATTATAAAATTTTCGTGGAGTTTACAAATAAAAAAACCTCAGAATACAAAGTTGAAGTTTGAAATTGTTAGAGACTACATATAGGATTAGTAATCGTATGATGAATGATATTGGTATCGCATATTTTCTATGTTAATCTGTGAATTTGTCATGTGGTCATGAACTAAGAATTTGTCTTCTTCCTCTGAACCTCTGACTAAGCAATTCGACGTTCATATAAAATCACTGCAAGATACTCAAATTAAGGTCTTATGTCTAGCTATAAAGAACGCCCATGGCCAAAAATAAGACGTATATCGGCAGAAATATAAGTATTTTTACGGGTTTTATAAATATTTCGTTTAATTTACCTGCCTTTCGGACGATATTTCATCCTATCGTGACCGTGGATACTCGTCTAAATCCCACAAACATTTTGCGTAAAAACGACTGCTCAGATGGCATAACGGTTAAGAAGAATAATACATTTTGCGATTCATAAATTGTTTTTACAATACTGATTGTAATTTAGGTCCATTTATTATATGTTTGTAAAGTCTGCCACAATACAAAGATTATTTCCTTAACGCTTTAAAAAAGACAACACATCTTTAAAAAAAAATCAACAAATAATTACAAAGCCCATATGTCAAGTGCAATAAAAACGTATTTAAAACACATCCCGCCAAGCGATCATCACGTCTTTGTGTGACCGAGTGTCCTGTGGCGCTTAGTATCTCGGGTTATCACGAGGTTAACGCGCCTCGATACAGTCCTCAACGCACCTACAGTCTAACCGATAAACCTAGCGAGGAAAGGTCGCCATCATTCAGTCTTATACATATCACTAACTACTTGACTCTATTTTTAGAATTTACATTTCATCTGTCTTCCATTATGTATAGCTGAAGGCGAGTTGTTTATACAATGGATAAATGTTATAGTGGTGTATGGAACTCAAATGCAGCGTTGTTTGAAGTTCGATTTCATGCAGAATTTTTAGTATAATTCTCAAATTATTGTTCCGACTTCGGGTGTGATTTGAGTCTGTTAACTGTATGATTTTCCCTGTAATAATGGCGTGACAGGATTCACTATCTTTCTGTTCCTGGCGGTATCAAAAAGAAAAAAACATAAGCAGAAAACATCAATGCAAAAGAAGGCAAACTCAAAATAAAATCCCATACCAACATGTCTAACATTGTCGTGTAATAAAATTAATCATATTTTTTTTTAAATATGTATTAATAAAAAATATGAAAAAAAAATTCTCTCATTGTGGAGGAAGGAGAAAAGTTCCAAGTTAGTAAGTTCCCATGCTGAATAATTTTATTTATTCCTTAATGCAAGGTATTAAAAAAAAAAGAGGAACTGCAAGACATTTACTTGTGCATATGAAAAAAAAATCATTTTTTAAAGTATCTATGGCATTTTGTTACATTACGATGCACGATACATTTCACAATATTCACGACCATTAGAGATAACGTCAGCACAGTAGAAGCAATAACTTAACTCCAGATTGATCAAGTACTGAAGGAAGGTGGAGTCAAGCGTCTCCGAAACCGACGAGCGTGTATGAGAATTATATGATGTTGAGGAAGCGAGTGAAGTATGCAAGGTTAGAGTTCTCTGGCACTCTGTTCTCTCTGTCTACCCTGCAAGGGATATGGCGTGATAATATGTATGTATGTATGTAATAACTAAACGCGATAAAATTAGCAAAAAAAAAAATTGCAAAAGAAATTTCTTCAAGACAATGAGTCAGAGATGAAAGTTATTAAGAGGACCTTTTTATTTGCTCGATGTCGAGATTAAATCGTAGGATTCTGTATATTATTCATATGTCTTTATCAGAAAGTAAGCTTGTTATATGCCAAAGTAAACATGTACTACGCATTAACATTCGAGGTGGCTCCCGCCGCCGTCACCGTCACCGCTATCAGTCCATAACCTTGTCTAGTCTAAACACATCTGGAAACGTTTTAACATTTTGTTTCTATCTCAATAAATCAGATTTACCATATGTGACGGGGTAAAAAACCATTCACCGCCCTTTACTTTCTAGCGGGCATCGTAGAAGACGAATTTTTTTCGTAAAAGATAATATTGTATGTTATTTTGGGGGACAGGCATTGTCACACCCCGCCCGATCCCTCCGGCTTATAAACTGCCGTGAACGTACCCCTCAAGCCGTGAGGGCTGACCATCTGAACTCGATCTTTCTCACCAGTGGCACGTTCGGAATATTATTGTAAGTTAAAAACAACTAGAAAATAAAGCTGATATCCACCCGATGAGCGTAATATATTAGGGATAGCATCTGTTTTCTGAACTACGTCATGTTTAGGGGAAGGTGAGGCGGTCTTCAAAATAAACAAAAAACCGGAGGTGTCAAGGGACACCCGGATGGAACGAAGTTCTATTTTAATTATATAATTTTTTTCTGCCTTAAGCGATTTTTATAGTTATATTTTAGCCAATTTGCAAAATATCTTTATAAATTATAGCCTATGTGTTATTCTGATGTGCAAGCTATATTACTATAAATTTCATCAAAATCCATTCAGTAGTTTTTACGTGAAAGAGCAACAAACATGTTCACATCCATACATTATTACAAACTTTCACGTTTATAATATTAATAATAGGATATACAATTCCACTAGACTACCAAAACTTTTCGGCCCCGAGCTCGAATGCGAGCCGGCCACGCGGCCCGGTCACGGGCGAAAATAATTTCGTTGCGCATTATTTTGATTTTGTTATATCTCTTAAGGTATTGATTTAATTTGCATGGTCTGAAGGAAAAAAAATATCTTCATGAAATGCTCAAGCCAACTAATGTATTTAAAATGATAAGGATTAATACAGTATTTGTGTAAATAGCTTTTCAATTACCGTTTTATAATAGAACATTTTTTAAAGTATTAAAATGGATATAGTATGTTATCCTTAAGAGATAGATATATACCATCGCGGACTTTTTTGTAGGCCTTTTTAAGCTGTATAATACTGTAGTACTTTATTTTGATCTATTTCGTAGGGTACAGCCAGCGTTTGCAATGTAAGCGCAAAATAATGTGTTTATTTACGACATCACATTAGAAACCTCTAAAATTATGTGTTTCTCTAGTACATTATGCATACAGGGTGTCCCAAAATTCAACGATAAGCTGGCACCAGCAGGTGGACCTACATATGACTACTCGAGAACAGAAAAGAAAAAAATTCTACCTTGTTTTTTTTTTTCATTACGACAAAAAAACCAAAATCTTTAAAAATGGACATCCTTTATTATATTATTAAGTGCTATTGCTACAGTTTTACAAGTAATTCTGTGTTTTTTTTTGTATTGGCAAGGTAAGTAGCACTACTATCGATCACAACCATTAAAAATTCCAGAATATCTATAGTTTTTACACAAAAATCAATCAAAACTATGTTTTTTTCATAAATTATGTAAGATTTTGACTTTCAGCTCACTTTCACTCATCATAGTGAAAAAAAAAAGTATGGACACTACTGTGGCAAATAGTATTAAAAATTGGCGCATCTAACTACAATTCTAAAATGGTATAACATTCTAGACAAACTAGCCACAAAAATATACTTAGGTGTACTATTTCAAAATAACAACCATATTTCGAAAATTGTTAGTGTTGATAGTAATCACTTTTACTATGTAGCCAAAATGTTTTTGTAGCAAGTTCTCAGAATTTTAATGAGACATGTGCGTAGTCCGTAGATCCACAGTCTGAATTATTTTATGGCGAAGCTCGTCCAAGGTTGCAATCGGTTTTGTGCAGACTCTGTCCTTTAGACAACCCCAATAGAAAAAGTCCAGGGGATTTAGATCGGGTGAACGGGGTGGCCACAAGATAGGACCAAGTCGCCCGATCCAACGCCCTGGGTACTCTTGGTCTAAGTACTCTCGCACAGGACGGGCATAGTGAGCTGGGCAACCATCGTTTTGAAACCACATGGTTTGCAAATCACTTAAGGGCACATCTTCTAATAATCCTGGCAACTCATTTTGTAAGAAGTTTAAATAACTATTGCCATCTATGTTTCCTTGTAACTCAAAGGGCCCTATCACTTTGCCATTTATTATGCCAGTCCATAGGTTAACCTTAAATTGGTATTGGGATTGTCTTCTCTCACCAGGTGCAGATTTTCATTGTTCCAGCTATGAAGATTTAAATATCCATCTTTCTTGCAGGTTGTTTCATCACGACGACGTGACGTTTTAAAATTCTATGTGCAGTACTTTTTGGGATTCCCGTTGCTGCTTATACAGCACGTACAGAGGTAGTTGAATCGTTTTCTATTTCATTGAGAACTTCTTCATCGTGTTCCGATCTAGGTTTTCCAGCGTTTCGCCTGTCAGATGGTATACGACCCTCCGAAAAAGCTTGATACACGTTAATAAATACGCGATAATCCGGATACCTTTGAAGATTAGGGTACCTTGCTCGATATAATCTGCTAGCAGCGTTGGCATTGCATCGGCATTCTCCATAAATTAGGTGCATATTAGTGTATTCTAACGCTGTGTATGGTAGCGGCATGATGAATGCTAAACACTTGAAAATAAGGCAAAACTTCTTTAAAAAAAAACACAAAATCACAGTCTAAAATAATGCCAAGTCAGGTCAATTTCCAGGTCACTTAATTCAATCCAAAAGTCGTCAGTACCAGAGCCAATTTAATTAAAACAGAACGGTGTGCAGTAAACAAAGAAGTAGAGCATACTGACTTGCTGTGCTGCTGAGGACATTAATTACTTCTCCACCTGCATTAATGTTACTAAACAATTAGCATCTATCTATCTCCCTCTAACGTATAATCTCTCTATCTCTGTCTAACTTATTTTATGGACTTATGGACTACGCACATGTCTCATTAAAATTCTGAGAACTTGCTACAAAAACATTTTGGCTACATAGTAAAAGTGATTACTATCAACACTAACAATTTTCGAAATATGGTTGTTATTTTGAAATAGTACACCTAAGTATATTTTTGTGGCTAGTTTGTCTAGAATGTTATACCATTTTAGAATTGTAGTTAGATGCGCCAATTTTTAATACTATTTGCTACAGTAGTGTCCATACTTTTTTTTTTCACTATGATGAGTGAAAGTGAGCTGAAAGTCAAAATCTTACATAATTTATGAAAAAAACATAGTTTTGATTGATTTTTGTGTAAAAACTATAGATATTCTGGAATTTTTAATGGTTGTGATCGATAGTAGTGCTACTTACCTTGCCAATACAAAAAAAAATCACAGAATTACTTGTAAAACTGTAGCAATAGCACTTAATAATATAATAAAGGATGTCCATTTTTAAAGATTTTGGTTTTTTTGTCGTAATGAAAAAAAAAAACAAGGTAGAATTTTTTTCTTTTCTGTTCTCGAGTAGTCATATGTAGGTCCACCTGCTGGTGCCAGCTTATCGTTGAATTTTGGGACACCCTGTATATTATACATATAAACCTTCCTCTTGAATCACTCTATCTATAAAAAAAATCGTCGCGACACCACACTGTTCAATGCGAAATAGAAATGAAAATATCTGGCTTGCTTTCTATAAGAGAGCCGACGAGCGACGCCGCACAGCTTACAATAGCTTACTATAGCAAAAAGTGTCGTGACAACTTTTCGTAAGAATTTTTTCCGTCTAGCCCCCTTTCACAACGCGCGATAAGGAACTTCGTTCCAATAAAAAATTAGTTGTTGGCCGCATGCATTGGTGATCACTGAGATTTGGGGTAAAGTTGTAAAAGTATGGGTACGTTCCCTTAGGTCATATTCGGCTAATGATGATCACCTTTCTTTCATACGAACAACATAACACTATGTGCCACGTGATGCAGCTGGCAGGTACAACTAATACTAATATAATATTATTCACGTAACAAGAACGTGGTAACATTAAAACACCATTATCACAAGTATTTACTCCCTCCATCATTACATATGTACCTGTCTTTGTTCAACACACGTTTATTCTAAGATAGTATAATTGAACGATTAGGTTCTTTGTCTGTAACTATGCTTTTATCATAGTTATATTCTATTTTATATATTGCACTATTTTTGTTTCATATACCATACAGCCAAATGAATATGTCTGTATAGTGACGCAGTAAGAATACAATTCACTGGAGTAAGAATACATCTTTCCCGTTGGTGTTGTAAAAGGCGACTAAAGGCATATAACATCTATGCAAAAGAAAGACAACTAAATAAAACCCCGAACCAGCGTGGCACAGGTAAATTTCGCTCCTGCTTTGGACGAGGCAGTGGGACGTATGGGATAGAACACACGACTGTCGGCACGAGAGATCCTTACTTAGACCACTGCGCTATCGATGCGGTAATTCGGAAATAAAAGTACAGTGAAAGCCCCATCAAAATCGGTCAAACTGCTTTAAAGATTAGAAACTAAAATGAAAACAAAACTATTATTATTTTGATAAAACTATTATACTGCCATATTATCATCATCATCTTACGTCGACCTGGGTCAGCACCACCAGATGCCAGTCAACAATTACATTCCCAAGGAGCCAAGGCCAATAACTTTTGCAATATGTAGTAAGAGGAGTACATATTACGTCGACCACAAGTAATTGGGGTAAGAGCAGAAGAATGATGATGATGATAACTGCCATATCATCATCATCTCAGCTTATATACTTCCCACTGCTGGGCACAAACTTCCTCCGCAATAATAGTGAAAATGGACTACTATGTCACTGGTATAAGATTTATATTTCAAGGTTTCATTCAGTCTTTCGCTTTTGCAGATAGATTTTATATGCACATGCCATCCCTTAGTTGTCTTTTACGACACCCACAGACAAAATAGAAGATGGTGAATTATATTCTCTCTACACCTCATTGTCAACGCACGAAAAATATACATTCATAAAAAAGCCGTTTAATAGAGGCATTTGAATTGAATTCCTTTATACAAATACTGATAAGAAAACATTTAAAATCCTTGTTACTCTATACTTATGCTAATTCTATACCTCGATTCTAATTATCAAAATGAGAAACGGTGGCGAATGACAAAGAGTAATGAAACAATAAAACCAGTTACTTTTGTAATCTTTACAAACTTGTTGACGTATTTGAGACAATGTAAAGAGTGGATCAACGAACTGTGTTCAATATTTTTTTTTTATATTTAATGCACAGTAATTGAGACCAGTGTACCAAGACTATTGAGGTAAATCATCATTATATTTTTTTGGTATGGTTATGGTGTTCCGTCGACCAGGACGATTAGGGTTATGACAAGAGTCGTAAATAGAATATTTTGCTAGTGCAAGATTCTATTTTTGCGTCATTTTTTTGGCCATTAATACTACTGTCTGTTTTGTAATTTTCTCCCCTCCAGGATCTGCGCCTTGAAGCTCCACGAGCACTAAGCCATGTATGGTTATAGTTCTTAACCAGGCATAGCATAATTACAGCCTCCTTCACAATAGAAAATTGACCTACTATACCACGATGGTCAGACATATTGGTAAAGGATTTTATTAAGAGTTTTCCTTTAGATCGTCTTTTCGTTGCCCACGGGCAAGAGTGAGAGGGAGTTGAATTGAATTCCTACTTGATCATCATACGTAAACCAACTTTAGTCACAGATGCAAATAATTACGTTTAAATTTAGTTAACGACAATAAATACATTCGAATAACAAGGTCATGTCATTGTTTAATACATTTCTTAATCAGAGTATTAAATGGGTACAATGTGTAATTATTATCCGCTAGATGGCACACGTCTCCCATAAAGACGACAAAATAATACGAACCACAACTTGACTTTCTTACGACAGCTCACACTTGTCTAACTGATAGGACGATTGTAACAGATCTCCAATAGGCATGGGTTCGAATCCCACGTGTGAATATAATTTTTCGTTCGTAAACAAGTTTTCATATACAGGTTGCCGATTTAATTAGTAGAATCCTTGAAGGAGGTGTATCAGACCATGATACACTATCCAAATCAGTAAAAAAAATAGTATCTAATTTTTGATTAAATTGCCCTACTGATAAGCGGTCAATACACTTTGTAATATAGAAGTTCGATGTAGGCATATACTCGTGCGTGTGACATTGAACTAGTAGGCAAAGAGTCCCGCTCGCGCTACGCTTACCGCCGCGCAGCTGGGTCGAAATGTACCTACAGGTCAATGTACGCTGGCAAACCTATAGTTTTGATAAGAAACAAATCACTTTATCTCGGGATTGGGCAGAGCTAGGAGTCTGCAACTAACTTTATTGTTTTTTATGACGTCATTCCTACACCCAGTTTAAGTTATTCTAGTAATAAAATCGGCACCCTGTATATACACACAAAGTCACACAGTCCGTAACATTTCTTTGTTGAAGAACGAAGCACAAATAAGGCACGTTGTTATTTTCGTTGCGCACGATTGGTTGACATAACACTGTTATTAACATAAGCATAGCTAATATAACTTGTTTATATAGCACGTTTAATAACACCGCTAATAGCATATTGATTATTAACGTGTTATGGCATATGCTATTGTTTTAACGATTGTTATATGATGTGTTTTTTAAACATTTGACAGCATAGATGTACAATGCCTTTTTTTTTTGTTCACGCTGTGGAAACGCATTTACGCGCTGCCCCTCGCCGGTGACAGACGAGGGGGGAGGGTGGGACTCGCCGGCTAGCTAAACCCGACCGGAATACCCACTAAAACCAAAGCGGCTCCTTCCGCGCTTTTACGGGGTGCCGGAGAGATCGTCTACAGACATTCGATCCCCGGCACCGCAACGCTTGGCCGTCGGGCCACGCCCTGTCGTCATTCATGGCGGTGGGAGGAGTTGCGCATATCGGCGCCTCCTCCTCCCTGGCCGCCGCTGGCGGAAAGAGTCTGCGGACGCAATTACCTCGCGTTGTCGCTCCGCGACCTCTTTTATAGAAATGACCTCCTCACAAAAGGAGGCCATCGACGACCAGCACCCGTCACTGTCGAGCATCTTTGAGATGATGTTCGACAGCGACAGGTCCCCTCCAACAACCACCGACAAGACGTGGCGCTGGGGCCCCCAGGCGGGGCATACCTCCAACGTGTGGCGCGCATCGTCCACTGGCGCGTCACACTCATGGCACCCTGGGGCCTCTTCTCTCCCAATTCTGTGCAGGTATTTATCGAAGACCCCGTGTCCGATAAGCACTTGCACCACCCTGAAGCTTAGGCTGCCGTGCCTTCTGTTGATCCAGCGGTGGAGATGTGGCGCAACCGCCTCTACAGTACCCCGCCCTGCTACGAGGGACTCCAGTTCATCTCTCAACCGCTGGATGACTTTCCTTCGGGCCACTTCCAATGCTCTGCCCAGTCTCCTAACGGAGACTTGCTCGTCGGCGGCCCGCACCGCAACGCGGATTCGGTAGGCCTCCACCAGAGACTCAGCCACTAACGGCCAAGGTGGGTCGCCCGCCAACAGCGTCGCCGCGGTCCAGGACACCGTACGATAGCCCCTAATAGCCCTCACCGCCATGACCCTCTGCGGTCTTCGCAAAAGGGCTCTGTTGCGGGCGGTGAGGGACTCCGCCCAAATAGAGGCTCCATACAGTGCCATGGATCGCACGACTCCAGCGTATAATCGCCGGCAAGACGACCCGGGACTCCTAATATTTGGCAGGAGCCAGCCTAACGCCACGGCTGCCTTGACGAGCCTCGGGACGAGCTGGGTAAAGTGTGGCCCGAATTTCCATCCAGAATCAAGGTGTAGACCCAGATATTTCATCTGGGCCCGCACCGGCACGGCAATCCCAGACACACCGGTGTGTGTTCTTTGGGGGGGGGGGACCTCGACCCGGGCCATGAAATAGGAGGGCCTTGGTTTTCTCCACCGAGACCCTCAGGCCCAGTAGGCCGATCCGGCCCACGACAAGCGCAACTCCCTCCTCTGCCAATCGGGCAGCCCCCCTGAAATCGGGCCTCCTCGCCGTGATGAGGGTATCATCCGCATAGCAGATGACCCCCATCCCGGGGAGAAGCCGACCCCGTAGGAACCAATCGAATCCGACGTTCCACAGAATCGGACCGAGGACCGAACCCTGTAGGACGCCGCACTCCACCCGATAGCGATGTATGCGCCCGTCGCCCCCTCCCAGAGCACGTACCTTCCCTCGAGGTACGCCTCCAACAGCCTCCGGAGATACGGAGGCACTCCATGATACCGGAGCGCCTCCCTTAACGTCTCATGTGGGAGACTGTTGAAGGCGTTCTTGATATCGACCGAGACCGCCAGGAGAACTTTCTTTTGAGCCACCGCTTCGTTGACCAGGGACTTAAGGGCGGCCAAAGCATCGATTGTCGACCGGCCGCCCCTGAACCCGTATTGACTCTCTGATAGTCCCGGCCCGACTTCCTCGAGGTGCTGGACGAGATGGTCCGCGAGCACCTTCTCGAATAATTTGGCCATTTCGTCCAGCAGCACCAGTAGTCTGTATGCAGATGGGACGTCGGCTGGGCGACCTTCTTTCCGCAGTAAGCACAGCCTACCAACCTTCCATTGCTCCGGGAACTGCCCGGATCTCAAACATGCGTTGAGCAGTTCCCGTATTTCGCCCTTGAGGTATTCCACGGCGATGCCGAGCGCAAGATCCGGGACGCCGTCCAGATGTACAATGCCTATGCAGAACAATACGACACACTAATTTTTCAGACTCGGAAAGATTGGGTGTAATTTGTGTCCTTTAACTTATTTTTTATGTCTCTCGCAATATTAAGCATTCATTCTTTAGGGTACTAAGGAATTAAGAAAAATCTATAACACATTTGAAATAAAACTATCTTTACGGATTCTATCGTATTTGTATTCGTAACCCGTAAAAATAGTTTTATTTCAAATGTGTAATACTCGCATAAACATCAGAGATCATTAACCTGTAACACCTCACTACGAGCATACGACGGCGAAAGGCTGAATGACTTTTGGCGGGAATGTGAAAGTAGTATTGCATTATATTCCATGTCTTAGTATTTAGACGTGTTATATTAAATAATTTTGATCGTATGTCATGATGCGGAGGAACTGTTGCGGTTAGAGCGCTCTACAAATGTATTATGTTTGCCCGCAAAAATCCCAAGAGATAACATTTCGGTTTGCAATTAACACTGTCATAGTATTGTTGAAGGCGGCGATTTAACTCACTGACGGACAACTTCGACATCTTTAATTCGAAGAAACTAAAGATGGGAAAAGAATTTGATAACTGGCAACAATGGGCTCGTATTAGTAGCTGATAGCCAAATACAAAAATAAAGAAGGAAGGCTGAATGACATACATATCATCACGCGATATCCCTTGCAGGGTAGGCAGAGAAAACAGAGTGCCAGAGAACTCTTATCCTTGCATACTTCACTCGCTTCCTTAACATTCATAATTCTCTTCATACACGCTCGCCGGTTTCGGAGACTCTTGACTCCACCTTCCTTTAGTACGTGACCAATCTGGTCTAGGTAAGTTAGTCTCGGTCTCCCACGGTACCTACATCCTTCCACTTTCGCATTGTATAGCTTCTTAACCAGAGGTTCGGCATTCTTTCCACATGTCCGAACCTTCGAAGCCTTCCCTTTCGCATCTTTACACCAATACTCTCTTTCATACCTACTAGCTCTCTTACGTCGTCGTTGCTAATGCGGTCGGTAAAGGCTGAATGATGTACCAAAAAAAAAAACATTTTGGCGCGTAAACTCCCAAAATTGACTTTTGGTGGGAATGTGAAAACGTTATGTGGTGGTCTTGTATTATATTTAATATATTAACGTTTTAATGCGTTATAATGAATAATTTTGATGGCATTTTATGTAATGCGATGGGACGGAATTCCTGAGATGTAGTGAATATAATATAAAAATACTCCACAACGTTTTCGTTTTCCACCACAATTCTTAGGAGATACCATTAACAGTGTGGCCATAACACTTGATGACGATAATTTGACCTACTGATGGACATTGAAAAATTTGAAAAGACTAAATACGTGAAGAAAACACAACACAACACTGGCAACAATGGTTCGTATAAGTAGCTGATTGCCAATACAATAAAAAGAAGAAGAACTCTCAAAATGTCAAATGTAAAACGTATCACTACGCGTTATCGATCCATTACGTTAAATGTACATACATACATACACATACATATCATCACGCCATATCCCTTGCAGGGTAGGCAGAGAGAACAGAGTGCCAGAGAACTCTATCTCTGCATACTTCACTCGCTTCCTCAACATTCATAATTCTCTTCATACACGCTCGCCGGTTTCGGAGACTCTTGACTCCACCTTCCTTCAGTACATGACCGATCTGGTCTAGGTAGGTTAGTCTCGGTCTCCCTCGGTACCTACATCCTTCCACTTTCGCATTGTATATCTTCTTAACCAGGCGTTCGTTCGGCATTCTTTCCACATGTACGAACCATCGGAGCATTCCCTTTCGCATCTTTACACCAATACTCTCTTTCATACCTACTCGCTCTCTTACGTCGTCGTTACGAATGCGGTCGGTCAGCCTAACTCCACAGATTTTCCGCAGAGATCGCATTTCGACCGCATTAATTTTACTATCATACTCTTTTCTGCATACCCAACTCTCGCTTCCATACAGTAATGTTGGGACAAGCACTGCGTTATGTATTGCTACACGTGCCTTCTGGCTGAGGTGGTGGCTGCCGAGAAGTTGCCCCAACGCTCCGTTCACTCTATTTCCCGCATTCACTCTTCGTTCTATATCAGTGGTGTACCTTCCATCTCGGCTAAATCCACATCCAAGATATACAAATTCATCCACTTGCTCTAGTACATCATTACCTATTGTTTTACCAGAACAGATGTAAGAGTAACAATAGGTAACAATAGGTAACGTTAAATGTAGATATATTAAAATGAAACTAATATTCATCAGCTGTGTCATTGATGCGCCGGTATAATTAACTTGATCAAGTACGTTTATCGCTGGTATTTTGCGTGAGGAAAGACCGACATCCTACCCGAGGGGGGAATGTCGGTCGAGGAGAGGGTACTCCTCAGGGGTATTCCGTCGGGCCGACCACTGACGTCAAGTCACTCTGCTCCGGTGGTCGGCCCAACGACGAAGGCGACGCGTCACGGGTGGGTTACGAGTATGCGTGCTTACGCCCCTCTGTCACCCCGGATGGAGTGGTGCGAGGAGTGCGCCGACCGTAGCACACCCAAAAAAAAAAAAAATCGCGGTTATTTACACATTTCTTGTATTACATTTTGTAATATGGTTCACTCATACCAACTGGAAACCATATCGACTTTGATTGCACGTTTTGTGCACTCATTTCTCTCACGCACGTGCAAACACTAGAATGAACTGCCAGCTGCGGTGCTTTCTTTTCTATTGTTTATGGTGGCAAACGAGCAAGCAGCACACCTGATGGTAAGTGTTACTGACGTTTTTGGACCTTTACAATACCAGGGGTACATCTAGGCGGCGGCCTACCAACCATAACCCACCCAGAAAGTTTCTGTGCTTCCGACACTTGCTCGCCAAACAAAGCGCAACAGCACATTGCCACTGCTCTGACGTCGATTTTCTTTGAGTGTGGTACTATTCCTAATAGACCGGCCTGCAGCTTTTTTTTTTTTAATAAGACACCACCCTGCACTAAGGAAATAATAAACCTTGTATTGCGGGGGACTTTACAAACATGCAATTAACACAGACAAATTACACCCAGACTCAGAACAACACTTTGTGGATCACACAAAGTAAGTAATATCCTGCGTGGGAATCGAACCCACGGCACTGGCACGGAAGGTCGGTATCTTAACCATTACGCCATCTGTGCAGTCGGGCCAAGCTGTAGATAGAAAACTATCAATAGCTTGGCTCTACCATTACTAAAGCGTTATAACATGAAATTCTATGAAGAGCTCCTCTCTAACAGTAGGCAGTGACTTGGCTGTACTGATAACGTTAGGGTCCATAAACAGTAGTTACAAATTCCCATCGAGATTCCTTGCACGTCAACCAAGAAAAGTCATTAAAAATATATATTATCATTGCTTTAGTTTGGCTATTGTCAATATTGGACATGTCTATAAATTTGATCAACCCCATTACCGTTTAAAATAATGGGCTTCAGAACGATTTTTATAATGACTTTCATTATTCTGTGTAGTAGCGGCTACGAATACTACCAACTACTATATTGTTAGTGTGTCGTAAAAGGCGACTGAGACCTTTACATCGACCTGAGCCAACTTGATCTGCTGCCGTTAGGTCAACAATTACATTCCCGAAGTGTGTTCACGTCAAGTCTCATAACTATTGCCGAAACTATTTGCAATATCTACGATGAATACATATTGTATCGACCTCAAGTTATTGCGATGAGAGCAGGATAATAATGATTTAGACAAATTAAAATCAATTCAGTAGTTATTAAGTAAACAAATGGCAAATTAATAGACAATTTGCTTAATTTTAGAGTTCAACGAGTTTAACAATAATAAACAAATAAAATTTTCAAAATACCCACACGGTCATACACAAAATTAATTTATAATACGAAAGTAAAAACTTTTTTACAGTTATATTTAAAAAGTGAAAGTGTAACTGCATAATAAAAAAATATATACTCGCATGTCGTTATGTCCGCTAGAATGCAATCAGTTAGCCTCGTTGAGACATCAAACAAAATATAGTTAAAATTTCTTTATTATTTCTAACTTACAACAACAATAGTTATTGACTAATAAATTTAATGGCATAACTGTTACTTGCCAACTCCGAAATAGTTTTTTTTTTTATTAGGTCTTAAGCTAGAGGCTGAATGAAAATTCCATGAGTAAGTTTATTTATGCAATTTCAAGCACCTTTGCGTAGTAAATGTGGGACTATAAATAAAAACTAAATATATAGAAAAAATATTAATTATTATTATACCTACAAAGTCTTCTTCGTAAAAAGAAAGAGAAATTGTACCATTATAACACTCTAGCCACAGAGATTTACACGGGACTTTGTTTCTAGCAGTCTTCTCTTTCCAAAAAAACTTAAATTTTAATTTCCTTTACGTTACACAGGTAAAAAAGGAGTGATAGATATTATTGTATTTTTACCCCGATAGTACTTACACTGAGTCATAATTTTTACCTCGTCTATTATTATAAGCAAACTATTAACAAACTTAGAAGGTAAATAAAACCCAACATCACATTGCGGTAATAAGTATGACGTTTCGGTTTGAAATTTCTTTCTCTTGGCGTGAAATTGCCCGAGACTTGCGCATATACTTATGATAACTTTAACATGGTAATGTAGTGTGTTCTCAACCCAGACGATAACTATACACGTATAATTTATATATATATAAACGCGGTTATTTTTTTATTTACTCTTCCATAAATAATTTCAAATTAAAAAAAAATAAACTCACCGTTCAAAAAGATAAAAAACTTAACAATAAAATATCACTTATAGAATATCACAGCCACAGGATAGCGAAAAGAAAAATAATAATAATAGGCAAAGGACGCACAATGTACAGCCGCCGCGGTGTGCGTTCGGAAACTGAGCCGAAAAGCAGCTATGACGTGGACGCGGTGAAGGGCCTGTACCACGTATAACGAACTCGCGGCACAACAAAGTTGAGTCACCTTGTTTTAACAATAATATCTCGTTTGGATGCGGGGAATGTGAATAGAAACGGGTCGGGCGTTCGTGTATATGGATTTCGTGGTAGACGGGGTGGCGTGATCACACGATTTTCCACGTGGCCGTGATTTCTGTTTGATATATCATCTAAGATCAAATACGTTACAACGTGTGCAATTTACCTCATTATATATTTTTTTAACTTCACGCCACTATCTCGAAACTGATAGGTAGAGTTTAAAGAACAATGTTAAATATATAATTGAGTGATTAAAAATACAATGCATCACCAGCCCTTGCTTTCCCGTGGGAGTTGTAAAGATCGACATAGGGATCTCCAGAAGAATGGGAAGCTGCTCGCTCGTGGAAAGCTTTTATAATTAACTACACTAGTCAATCTGCTAAATGGGGCGGCACATTATGTGATCAATTTTATGCAATTTTTTAACCTCCCTGCGTCACCACTCGTAGGTAAAAAAGAAAAGAAAGAAAAAAGAAAAAGAAGAAAAGGAAAATGTCCAATTTCGTTTAAACATAGTATTTCTGAAGAACCCAGAAAGAGTCGCATTCCCTGATCACTCCTTGGGGAGACCTATGTCCAAGAATGGACATCGGTAAGCTGATGAATGGTTGTATCAATGTTGAGTGACTAATTTTTATAGATTTTTATAAGCGGTAACTATACTTAAGATAACGTACTCAGAAAATGAGTCACTGGTCTTGTCTCTTCTATGTATATCTTAGGGAATGACTAAGTCACGGAGAGATACCAATAACACTGGAAAACCAAACTCGAAGTTAAACCCTATTGTAACCCTTTTGACCAGCAAGGTATTATAAGCCATATTTCACAATAGTTTTGAAGAAGTATCTTAAGCTAAAGATATAGGCACATAAACCGATAGTTTTTTTCTTTAGTGATAGGCGATAAAAAATATTTCCCAACATTTTTGAGATGGCATTTTTTTTTTAATATCACTTAGTCGTTGGTTAGTAATATATTGCAAGGATTAAAATTGATGTGAAAAGCGGCTATATGTGAAAAAATGAGTTGTAAAATTCCGCTATTCGCCTATAGATTATAATAGGTCAAGTTAATAAAGCGTGCAAAAATATCACGTAAAGTCTTTTACACGTGAAAGAACTTAAAAGTTGCGTGTAGAAATTACGTTGTTAATTCAAATAAACATCTTTATTGAAGCCAAATTTCTCTTTGAGTAAATATTAACATTACAAAAGCAGTTGGCGAACGGTTTTGATACGAAGACAGCGAAGATAAAAAATATTTAAGCGAACACGCAAATGGTGTAGAGTCCACCGGGTTGAGAGCCCGCAGCGCTCACCCATAGCCCGGGTTAAGCTGCGACAGCCATCTGCGGCTAACAGCTAAAAGACAAACACAAAAAAAGGTGTAAAGTCCAGTTATGAAGATCAATTCCCGCGCAGGACAATGCGCCGCGCGATCCATAAACGATGATTCTGAATCTGGGTGTAATTAATTTCTATTCATTAATTGCATGATTATCCGTGTGGTGACGGAGTGAGAATAAAATTGACCACTCCCTATCTTACCCGTAAGTGATCATAAGAGACGACTAAGGGATATGAAACGCATATAACAACTACACAAGAGAAGGAAAACTCGAAACAAAACTCCTCCCGTTATGGAGGAGGCTCGAGCGCAACAGTGGGACGTACGTGGGCAGAGATGATGATGATGAATTGCAGGATCGCAAATAGTAAATCCCGACACAAGAATTTATTTCTTGGAGCGAATTACCATGGTTTTACCTGGATGGGCGAGGTTAGCTAGGTTAGAAGGGAACGGACGGCGATTGTCTAGATCATAGCCTTCCAAAAAAGAAAACTAATTTCATAGAAATCGCTGGTGCCTCTCTTCGAGATTTTGAATATGTAGAAATATACAAGAATTGCTAATGTTTAAAGACATTTGGTAAATAAATATAAACTAATTTTATTTCAGAAGGCGAAGGCAGAGCTGTATAAGACATTAACACAAGTAGTGGCCGCCTAATCTTCTGGCAAGCAAACGTAAATTTATGTGTAGTCGAACCTGGATAAGTGGGAATATCTTTTATAATTACAATATCTTTTATTCCTAAACAGGTTTCTTGCAAAATACCGCAAATATCTTTGCTCTACAACAAAACAACTTTTGGCCCTTAAAGAGTATACAAGTTCCTCAAACTATACCAGATGCACATTTGGTAATTTGGATGGAAGAGTGCCTTGGAATTTAGGAATGAGTCATAAACAGCATATCGCTTGCCCAGAAGAATAGTGACATAATTCGAACTACATTTTTCGGGCGGATCAAAATAAGTATTTCTTTTTTTTTCAGCTTGGTTCATCAGCGATACCAAATGCTCGAAAGTCAGTATAATATCTCTAAGAATGACGACGAAGAGTTGATAGGGATAATTTATAATATTAACACCCCTCCACCATCAAAGATTGAAATATAAGGAAAATTGTAATTTTTAGAGTTGTGTCACTATTCTTCCGGACGAGCGATATTTTAAATACAGCTCTGTCACTTATAGAGGTACACAGGCAAGTAGCAATATCAGTTTTAGAGAGCTCGTTCAAGAATAAAAAATGACCGTCACTTATATCTATAGATTTGTATTTCGCACTTATGAGGATTTAAGGAAGATAAAATGAAGCGCCCCTTTTTTGGGGGGCAGGCTATGGACTGTCCGGAGCGACAGAGAAGAGACGGCGCCGACCCCAGTCTGCCGTACACCTCTGAATAGGACGGGTCACTAGTTTCCGATTCTTATCATCCAGGGCCAGGGAAAAATTTACGGATCCAGTTCTTAATTACTCACATTATTTGTATTCAATAGATACGTTTGACATAAAACTACTTTTACGGATTCTCGGCTCACGGGAGGACTGAGGTCCTCCCGTGACCATGATCACTGTAAAGTGTTCGAAACGTCGGGCAATTAAAAATCAAATACAAACGCGATAGAATCCGTAAATGTAGTTTTATTTCAAATGTGTAATACTCGCGTAAACATTAGAAGTCTTCAATAGATACGGTTTCTAATAAGACGAAATATCATTGCATCATTTTTGTCTACCCTTAATGTTCTTGTGCAGGATTTTTTTCGGCACTGCGTTCCAATTTAGTTTTCGATTGAAAGCAGTCAACCGCATTACAATATAAAAGTAACGCGAGGCAACAGCATAAACAATTCTGTTTTTTTTTTCAACGTAACTATGTCACTTACACAAGGCTATCCTCGTTTATACGTCATTCTGTATGCCAGTTCTATAATGACAGGTGATTTTTTTCTATGATAAAAACCGTAGGGTAATTATAAAGTTGCATCGTAAAATTGTATGCCCTTAATGATGATATCGCAGCATTACTGCTTCATTATGTAGTTTATGTCGCCTTGAAGGTAAGAAGGGAGATAATACATCAAGCCGGTTGTGTGATTCGTCTAAATTCGGTTCTTCCATCCGAATATCGTAGGTTCGGGTAATTTGTGTCCATAATGATTTCTAATGTTTACGCGAGTATTACACGTTTGTATTTGATTTTAATTTCCCGACATTTCGAACACTTTACAGCGTTCATGGTCACGGGAAGACGTAAGGTGTCTCACGTCCAAAAAGGCATCGTTATTACAAGTAATAGTTATTAAATTTTGACCCAATTTTTTAAAACAAATTCATTGCCAGTACAAAAATAAAATAATTCTGTATATAAAATTTTATATTGTTTATGATCAGTTATTATTATTGTAAATATTTAATAATAACTAATAATAACTGATCATAAATAATCAAATACCAACGCGATATAATCAGTAATTTGTAGCCGTGAATATGCCTTCAACATCATTACAGTTCATATACGTTCTAGTTCTAGTAGTAACTAGGTTCGAGCCTCTACAGCGGAAGGGAATTTGACCTACTATACTGCGCTGGTCAAACACGTTGATATAGGGTTTTATTTCGAGTTTTACTTCTCTTGCTGTAATGTTATTTGCTTGCGACCTTTAGTAAACTTTTATCATGAAACACGGAAAAGAAAAGAAGGTGATGTATTGTATTCTAACTTCATCACTGCACGGGTCTTCCCTCAAATAATTTGAGTTATATTCGTCTTATAGATGATCTTATAAATGCTGCATGGTAGCTACGAATACTACCAACCCTTACTTTGCTCGTGGATGTCGTAAAAGACGACTAAGAGTTTTATATCGACCTGGGCTTGATGCCATTTGGTCAACGATTACCCTCCCAAGGAGGGTTTACATCAAGCAGGCGGCCTGTCATAAAACTACTTTCAATATTTTATGTGAAATGCACATAGGAGGAATCTGTATGGTGATGGAGTAAGAATACTATTCACCACCCCCTATCTTGCCCGTGGGTGATCGTAAGAGACGACTAAGGGATATAAAACGCATATAACATCTATGCAAGAGAAGGAAAACTCGATAAAACCCTATACCAACACACCTGACCAGCGTGGTATAGTAGGTCAATTTCACTGCCATTACGGAGGAGGCACGAGCCCAGCTGTGGGATATGTGTGGGCTGAAATGGCATTGGAGGTACCTACATATTACGTCGACCATAAGTGATTGGAATAATAGCAGGAGAATGATGATATTCGTCTTTTAAAAATACAAATCGCATAAATATTTGGGACCTATATGGACTCGAATACATTGCAGTATACTGCAATGAATTCGAGTCTATATAGGTACAAATACCAAACACTTCATTTTTACGATGCCGTTAGCAATAAGTAAAAGCTTGTGTTTAACAAACGCCCGTCCCATTGGAGCAAAGATCTCGACGGCGCGCGGCGAGCGCTCGGAGTGCACTTAACCGACCGTAAAACCCCGATTCCATTAATGAAGCACCGAACCGACACATTGGACTATGTTATCGAAGGTCGTTAATGCAAACGTATCTCAATAGCGGAGATACAGCGCTGTTTGGATAATAATACAATCCAATCTGACCATAGACGTCCACTCTTTTTTTTGCTGTGGACTATGGATGCGTCTCGCCCCGCCAAATCAGTACGGGGTGACGGACCGTTTTCCAAGTTTCCCCAAGGAGGAAAATTATAGTCGTCACGCTAGTCAGGAGGATAGGTGATCACAACTGGTGTTATAAGTTACCCTATAGAGGTGCTGCTGCCCAGTTTCCTGGTATATTTTCTCAGTTGATTAGTACAACTCTGTCTTAAGAGGGCAGTGAGGACTGCTCTAGTGGTCAAAGATTAGCTCTCGCTGCCAGCCGTCATGAAAGCGATGGTCGATAGCGAGAGAAATTAGGACGAGGGCGGCGTAGGCGCGATTACTTGGCTTCATGCCGCCCTAGCCGAGCCAGAGAGTGACCGGATCGGAGACTAGTCTGGTCGGCCTTGGTGCGAGGACACCGCGTGAGGATACCCGTGAGGGTAGACCGCCAGGTGGGACACTGAAGAAAAAGACCGCGTTGCAGTGACCCACTCGCACGGCGTCGAGACGTATAGGGCGGGCCTACGGGGTCGTGCGCCGCTTTGCTGTCGCCACGGACGGATTAGCGGGTGCAACAGTAGCCGGCCGCCAAAAAAAAAAGTGGTCAAACATTAAATTTATGGTAATTATGTATTATATTCCCAAATCTGCTAAGCTACCACCGAATCGGAACGCGGCCACTCTGAGAAAGATCTAGCAAGAAAAGTTTGAATTTTCTTGCGAGATTATTCTTCTTCTTCTTGCATAAACTGATCATTTGAAGAGAAGAATAAATTGAAATAAAATTCTTTACCGGACCCTTTGTCTAGCGTGGCATAACAGGGGATTAATTGTCTTCAAAAATTGTCCCAACGTTGGGACTATTGGACCGGAATTAAGAAGTATGAAGTCAAGCCGCTTTTTTTAACAGGCTATGGTCTGGAGACACTTCGCCAATTCTTTCCAGAGCGATGGAAGGGTTGCGTGTGGACCCATAACCTATCGTGTTTCCTTCCCATCGCCATTGGGCCGACCACTGGTACTAATTCCTTGACATCTGAGGGCAGGCGGACGGATGATAGTCAACCCTTTTTTTTTCTTGCGGTGAATTATGGCGGTGGTCGCGCCCCGCCAAAATGGTCCGGGGTGACGGCAGAGGCAGCGCGCATCCCTGTATAATACACCCACTCTGCAAGCACCTCTCTTCGCCATGCGAGCGGGCCACCGGTACCCGATCTTTGTCTTCGGTGGCATGATAGTCAACCCTAGATTGTTTCACATCAATATATAATTTTGTAGTGAACAATAGCGTTCCCTTTAACACAGCGTCTATTTTTAACTTCGCATGTAGTTTAAATCCTATTACTACCCACAACTAACAAAGATTCATAGCATGTAATGAACCCAATATAACGATCATTTACCACACCACAAATAGACGATAAGATAGCGAATAAGATAATATTCCTACAACAAACCGCAATGTCCTGCTGAGGTGTTAGTGTATTTTAAACTTTACCACCTTAGATTTAAAGGCTGATTGTTTAGAGTGTTATTGTTGCTTATTGTTCTTATATACCCTCCTACACGCGGGGGACAAAGGATGAAACGTGCTACGGAATGACCTAAGCATGCTACAAGTAAAGGGACCATGATTTTAGGTTAATTAGGACAAACCTACTAGAAATATGACGGTAAAAATGTCTGCTATATTTTCACGCGTAAGTAAAAAAAATGATTTATTAAAAAAAATATTATAAGAATAACTCGTATCCGATTGAGAAATAACTGGCTAGTCTGTTTTTCTTTCTCGACGTATGTGCATATAAATAAACTATGTATATAATTTCTATTTAAGTAAAAAATAAAACTTATTGCTTTTGGTGGCAAATGAGCATGCATAACACCTGATGGTAAGTTTTACTGCCGCCCATGGATCATTGCAATACCAGGGCTACATCTAGGCCACTGTCTACCAATGAAAATCCCAACCCACCCAAAAAGTTGGGCTTCTGGCTCTCTCGCTCACTCGAACGAAGCACAGTATCACATTGCTACTGCTCAGGCGTCGATTTTCTGCGAGAGTGTGGTACTATCCCGGACGGACCGGCCCGCGGCTGTCGACAGAAAATTGTCCTACTATTATAGTGTGGTCCTACCACTATATTAAAAATTGATTTACTAACACAAAAATTGTTACAGATGCATCAAAATTGTTTTAATTGCGACAAAATTAGACTCATTCATAAAAGATGTAGATATTAAAGGGAGGATTTGATCACATATACCTCATCTCAACAGCCTCGTCATTTCTCAATTACTTTTGTTTTACATTTCATATTTGTATATATTATACATAAACCTTATCTGACCTATTTTATATATAAACCACTATAGGTTAATTTGAACACAATTCATTTAAAATCACAATTTATAAAGAGGATAAAATATAAAAGTTGATTACTTTATATATACATTTAGAAGATCTAAGCTACGGCAATATTAAAAAATATAGTTGTTTTTTTTATTGCTGATGGTGGAAAACGAGCAAGCAGTACATCTGATGGTAACTCCAGCCCATGGACCCTGGTAATACCAGTGATATTGCTAGGCCGCTGCCTACTAATTAAACCTGAAACCCCAAACCCATCCAGAAAGTTGGGCTGCCTGTTTTCTCGCTCACCGAATGAAGCATAATAGCACATTGCCACTGCTCAAATGTCGATTTTGCGACTGCAGACAGAAAATTTTCAAAAGTATGGCTCTACCACTATTAATACTATAACATATTTTCACTAGAACGACTTATAACAGTCGTACCCATTCGCAGAAATATAAATATCAAACTAATTGTAGGCAAATTTCACAAACATTAATACGTGCGGTTTTACAACACGACCAATGATTACATAATAAGACGCGGTCAAAGTTCATTGCGAAAGGAAAACATAACCGCAGTAATACAATATTAATTCTTATTCGTAGAACGCTCACTGTCCCACCGAAATAACTGTGTTTTTATGAATAATGACAAAGCAGCTAAGCCTACGTGTTTGTAAATGCATACCGCACTCGTGAAATACCTACATATATTCAGGCCATGCGTTCGAAATTTATGGCGTCTCACTAGTATTTAAATGTATTAGAGAATGATGCTAACATCTATTCTACCATTTAGATTAAATAGACCACAATACTGTATGTAGTAAACAGTTTCAAATGAATACATGAATCAAACACGGACAAACGAACTCTTGATAGCTACATATTTAATGTTTGATTGCCAAGAGAGATAGGGAATAGTTAGGCTACTACTACTACACTAGGCGACTAATGTAGCTAAACAAACAAAACTTAAAAACAAATAATAAAAAATATATAAGAAAACTATTTCTAGATTTTGTTAACTACTCCTATTAATACTACAATTATTCATAGTTCTAGCGTGGCCGTTTAGTCGATCCCATAAATGAGTAAAATCATGAAGTTTTTAAAAAAGAAATATGAATTAAAACACATAAATTTTTAATAATAAAAGATATAAAAATTAAGACCAAAACGAAAAATATTGATAACGAAAATATTATCGGACCCAGCCTACATAAAAGTTGATATTATAATTATTAAATATACAAAACCATTAAATGTTGCGATTATCTATATGTATAAATTCATATAATATAGTAATAATTGTCAGATATAATAATAATAATAATTTAAGTAGTTGGATTGCGGGTCTGATGCAGAAAGCGGTGTTACTCGACACGGCACGCATTGTGAGAAAGTTCCTCTCTTTGGAGCCCTAACCACCGGCGGCTTGGTCCCTGTAGGTATTCGCTGCCGGTGGGTCAACACGCTTTTCATACTTTTAAATATATTATTTTTTATATTATATATTTAGAAATGTATTAAGTAGTTATAAGTTTTAATAATATTATATCACCAAATACAATAGATAACAACAAAGACAAGTATATGAAACATGTCGAAAATAATTTGAAACGCGATAAAATTGCAATAAATGGTTTCATTTAAAAAAAAATTATACAGAATTTTTCATTAACATGGTATAAGTTTGGTCACCCTACTACATTAACGGATGGTAAGCGAATCTCGCGCAGACGGGACACGACGCGATGGGATAATGATCGAGTCCGCTCTACATAGGGGCAAAGTCCATGCCCCCGGACGTGAATAAATACAGGACATTTACTACTTCAAATGAGACAAAGCAATAGGTAATTTCTGTTACTAGGACTGTTTCAATTTTTTTCTATCAAAGAGACAAATTCTACAGTAAAGAATGAATCCTGTCTCGCAGGGAACTTCACTAAAAATTAACGGGCACAAATAACTGTTTTGTCTAGAGTCCAACCTACGGTACTAGGTATTGAAAGTTCGTATAAAAATCACTACGCCATCTTTGCAGTCAATTTACTAAAATCTCTATTTTCATATAAAATGTCGTACGACAACAATATCATTGGATAGAAATTGGCAATAAGGTCCTTGGATTTACATATGTACGTTTACCAGTAACGAAGACCAAGGTCAGACGGTTCTAAGGGTACGATTGTATATAATAGAACTTGTATTTGCATAAAGGGTAATTTTAAACGTGGCCTTTTCAAGAATCCGTATGTTCAGAAATTCTTTGTTTGTTTCGAAGTTTTATAAGGACAAAAAACATTTTTTTGAAGTACCTAGTTTCAAGTGGTCGATTTTTTTTTGTCTGCAGCTATATTGGTCACCTCATCTAGGATAGTACTATATTCGCAGAACAACGATGTTTAAGTAGTAGAAATTTATATATATTGTGCTTCGTTCGTCGAGCGAGAGAGCCAGAGGGGCAAACCTCGGATTACATTAGGTAGCGGCCTGGTTGTGCCCTCTGGCATTACATCATCTGGCGCCAACAGCAATAAAAATATAAGCATTTTCCAACTAAATTTTATATTCAACCCGGAACCTTTGTTTCAATAAAAAGAACATGTGTCCGTATAAACCTTTAAAACAAACAAAGATATCCCTAAACATACGTAATCCTGAAAGGGCCGCGTTTAAGATCACACTCCATGCAAAAAAACAGTTTCTATTAAGTATAATCGTGCCCTTAGAATCGTCTGACCTCGATCATCTTTACTGGTAAATGTGCCTACATAAATCTAGGATTTTACACTTGAGCATAGTATAGTATATTCGAAGTACAGTTCGCATATTCTATGTAGATATGTGGAGTAACAAACTTAGAGAAGAATAGAAATGAGTATAGGGGAAGCTTAAAACCATTGATGAAAAGGAATGAAAAGCATGTGACATGGAGGATTATCGATAGGAATGTAGATGAACTTAAGAATCGTAGGAGACACAAAAAGAAATCAATGGATTATAGAATCCCTGCGAGGGAGAAATAAAATTATTTTTCTCTTTTATTATGTCAATGACTATATGGGTATAAAAACTGAGTCCAGATATGATGCCTGACAGGAATCTATGTGAGGACATGTTATACCGTCTTCATCTAGTGTACGATAAGGCTAATTAATGGCGATTGCTTCGAATATCTTCGTGTAAAATATTCCATTAAAATTTCGTAATAAACAAGTGTGCAGAGCAAACTTCAAGGATCAACGGTCTCGTGTTTTGTATTATCTAAATGTGTCAATCAAATTGATTTATGTACGATCCAAAGTATTAGTACTGTATAATGATCTTTCGACCCGATGTAGTCTGAATGTTGCGTGAACAGATAACAAAAAAGACTTTGAAACTAAAGGAGAAATTATATTCTCGTGTGCAACACAGACTGCACAGATGATTTAATGGTTAAAATATTAGAGCTCATGTATGTCCCACTGTTGGGCTCGAGCCTCCTACATAATGAGAGGGAGATTGACCTACTATACCACACTGGTCTGACGTATTGGTATAGGGTTTTATTTCGAGTTTTCCTTATCGTGCATAGATATTATATGCGTTTTATATCCCTTAGTCGTCTCTTACGATCACCCACGGGTAAGATAGGGGGTGGTGAATTGTATTCTTACTCCGTCACCACACGGATTGTTTGATTGGTTAAGATACGTGGATTCGATTCCCACGCATAACAATACTTTGTGCGATTCACAGAGTGTTGCTCTGAGTCTGGGTGTTATTAGTTTGTGTTAATTGTATGTTTGTAAAGTCCCCCGCAATACAAGGATTATTTCCTTAGTGCAGGGTGGTGTTAAAAAAAAGCACAGAATGTATAGTAGTCCTAACGTATTCATTGCGTCGAGTTTCATGGTTTGATTCATAAAGTATATCAGTTCACTATTATTATTCTTAATTTTAGGGCCGGCCGAAATCACTCCAGGCGATGGATGGATGGAATGGCACGCAATCCCATAACTTGTACATGTACCTCTATCGCCATTTTAGGCCACTGGTATTCGATTCTCGTCATCAGTGATTATTCAGTGGCCTGCCCGAAATTTGGGTCCGTTATTTCTAAACATTCCATGCGATACAAGAATTTCTTCAATAATGCTTCACTAATGGATTGCGCAAATAGTGGGGTAGTCTAACGACTAATATGTCATATATTCGATACCTAGGCAAGACAATTTTTATTGCAATCCACAAATAGTTCAAATTACTGAAATTTAGCTTTTAATATGCTTGATTATTTATAAAAACCCGATTACGAGCGAAAAATGATTGTCACAAGTGAGATCCGAACCTACACCTATTGGAAATCCGTTCCAATCGTGCTGCCACTTACACCACTGTGAACTATTGTATGACATTCAATTCTCGCATCGTATTATATTTTTGTCTTTAAGGAGACGTGTGCCATCTACACGACATTGTTTACTAAGCATTGAGTATTAAGCCTGTACAATGTGACCACAAATAATTGTTCTAAATATAGTTTTGTTTTGATTCCGTTAATTGTATATTTGTAAAGAGCCTGGTGTGTGTACTTACTCGTATGTACGCGCGTGACAAGTTATACTTCTTTGGCATCATTAAAAAAAATGTTTTAAAATTATATTAATCACAATAAAATAATAAATGGACCGAAAAAGGATATAATAATTTTTTCACTAATATTTACGCATAATAAATAATATTAATCAAAATATTCAATTTAAATAAAGAAGAAGAAAAAAAAAGAAAAATTATTTATTACTCCTTCACGGAAAAGACATACAATGGTTAGTATTAGTAGATAACTGTTTAACAAATATTAATAAATAAATATATAAAAAAAAGCACGAAATCATAAGAATACAGAAAAAAAAAGAAAAATCAATTATAAAGTATTTATATTATGACAATGGCGTCCCTTCCGCAAATAAGAAGAAAAGGATGGCTGTTCAGCTTAATGCTGGGGTATCTACTATAGAAGTGATACCACAACGCTGTTATTCTGCAGCGTCCTACTCTAAATCACTACTGAATATAATTTATTAGCACATATATACATATAATTCCCACTTATATTAAACTAAAACACGTGTTGTGAATGTTGAAACTAGAAAGTGGTTTTATTTCTAATTTGTTGGTAGCTTTTTTTCGAGACTTAATGAGTGGTTTTGCGGCCAACTTCAACGTGTTACTTCTGTGTTACAGTGATGCGCGCGCATCTTAAAATTTCATTCTCATCATTACTTCATAACGCGCCTACAGAAGTCATCATAATCACAGCCCATAAATGTCCCACTATTGGGCTCGGGCCTCCTCCTTAAGGGGAGGTAAATTAACCTACTATACCGCGCTGGTCAGATGTGTTGGGTATAGGGTTTTGTTTCGAGTTTTTCTTCTCTCGCATAGATGTTATATGCGTTTTATATCCCTTAGTCGTCTCGTACGATCACCCACGGGTAAGATGTGGGGTGGTGAATAGTATTCTTACTCCGTCACCACACGGAAAAGGAAAGTATAACTTCAAAAATAATAAATGAAAATACAGATAGACATATCAGTAATGAAGATGGCAGCTTGTAAGTCAAATTCATTAGTCATGAAAGTAATAAAGCATCGGAAACGTCAGGATAGTAAAAGACCGAAATAAACGCCATAAAAATCGTAAAAATACTTTCATGCCATGTCTAGTTGTGTTAGCAGCTTCGCTTCAACTTTCATATTTATTTAAACATCTCCGTGACACTAGCAATTATATGAATATTAATAATATCCGTATTTTTTATCCGCGTGTTAATAAAGTTAGAACACAATCCACCACCCCCTTTCTCATCCATTGGTGTCGAAAATGACTAGAGGATATGATAATCAGAAAACATCGACGTGAAATCCTATGCCAACTCCTCTAACCAGCGTGGTATAGTAGATCAATTAGTCAGAAATGGGACGTTTATTAGCAGAGATGATGATAAGATGAATGAAATACACCAATGTCATTTTTGTGATCTCAGCAGTTGTTATTACAACGGTGAATGAGCAAAACGCTTGACTTCCATTGTTCACATACTATGTCTGATTTGCTAACATTTATAGACATCGCTCCGCTACTATTTTACGCAGCCTTATGTTTAGTCTTATAACCTTATTTGATAGACGGGCTATCTGATACTATAAAAGCTTTTGGAATTCCAACCGGTAGTTTCAGAGATCAGTGCGTACAAATTAAATATAGAATATATATAAAAAAGCTTTATGTAAATGATGAGCCTATTATTTTGACACATGTATTACTACTATGCAGATGGCATAATGGTGTAAGTGACCTTGTATACTGAATGTTATACCTTCTTTTCCATTTTTAACCGAATTCAAAAAGGAGGAGGTTCTATGTTTTAGACCATTTTTTGCGTAATTCCTAAATATTTATTCTGAATTTAGACAAAACTTGTGAACGTTTTCTGCAGTGCGGTGACAGATTAGATATACGACGGGTCCTAACCTCTTACTTAACCATGAAAGACGTAAAAAGCGTTAAGAGAACACTAGAAGAGAGGCACAGAAGCATTCCAGTCAGACACTTTTAGTTTTACGGCGGGTGCCTGACTGATGTCAACTCTCCTTGAGAATATAATTGACCAAAAGGCATTAGATGGAGTTGACCCAAGTAAAAACTCTTAATCATCGTTCACAATATCCACGAGCAAACTAAACCTTGGTAGTATTCGTAGCCGTTATCACACAAAACACGGGTTGAGTATTTAAAAAAAAAAGAAACTAATTTGTCGAATGGCAAATGATAATGAAAAAAGAAACAAATTTATCGATTTTTTTTGGCATAAAAAACAAACACCCTGCACTAAGGAACTTACACCCAAACTTAGAACAACAGTGCGGATGGGCAGTATCGTCCTGTGTAAGCCTCGAGCCTACGACACTTGCCACAATAAGTCGCTATCTTAAACAATACGCCGTCTGTGCAGTCAAATTTGATTACACTAGACGAATTCACACCTGTAATTCATCAAACAATGAAATTGTCAGGTGCAACACGAAAAATAACTCATTGTAATCGTTCAGTTACCATTTCGACATAACAATGTTATTACCTAGAATTACATTATGTAGTCACTACTATATGGAAGCGAGAGTTGGGTATGCAGAAAAGAGCATGAAAGTAAAATTAATGCGTCGAAATGCGATCTCTACGGAAAATCTGTGGAGTTAGGCTGACCGACCGCATTTGCAACGACGACGTAAGAGAGCGAGTAGGTATGAAAGAGAGTATTGGTGTAAAGATGCGAAAGGGAATGCTCCGATGGTTCGGACATGCGGAAAGAATGCAGAACGAACGTCTGGTTAAGAAGATATACAATGCGAAAGTGGAAGGATGTAGGTACCGGGGGAGACCGAGACTAACCTACCTAGACCAGATTGGTCAGTTACTAAAGGTAGATGGAGTTAACGAGTCTCCGAAACCGGCGAGCATGTATGAAGAGAACTATGAATGTTGAGGAAGCGAGTGACGTATGCAAGGATAGAGTTCTCTGGCACTCTGTTCTCTCCGACTACCCTGCAAGGGATATGGCGTGATGATATGTATGTATGTATGTTATGTATGTTTTCTATAAGTAAAAACACTGTATATTTTTCTGAATACTGTGAATAGGTAGTCATCCTTCGATATTGAAAAAGGGGGCTATCTCTGGCCCCATAAATCAAGCCGACGAATAAATATTGAAATGGCGTATAAAAAGTTGAAAATATACATATATTTTAAGTGGACAGTTCGCCTTCAAATGCCGTGCGTGTCGCTTTGAGGATGCCTCGTTGTGGTACAAAAGTTAGTGCAGGACGTCTTTACAATCAATCGTAAGGACCGAGTACCGGTGGACGGTCATGGAGTTGCACCCTATCCCTTTCTTCATCCCTGATGTAACCATGCGCGATGTAACCATACCATAACCTGACCCCGAAAAATAAAATGTGTCGAAATCAAACCTTAACAACGGACTTTAAATTACACCAGGGTTCGAAAATATCCGATATTTATAATAAATATCAAAGTATCGGATATTTATGATATACATATGTATATCGGATATAATATATTAAGTTTGATATATATCAATTTTGTATGAAAGCCATATTATTATTTTATTGCATTATGTATGATTACTACTTGTTTATGTGTTACATGAACATGCTTAAATTATAAAAAAAAAACATTTTATTATGACCTATTTATTGAGTTATTTACTTAAAATCAGTTAAATAAATCAAAACATAAAATCTTCTTCTAGATAAGGCAAATTCTACTGAAAAAACATAACATCTTTTATATTAGGCAAAATCAACAAAAAACAATTGTTGCCATCTATCAATTAGAACTTACCACTTCCCTCGCCATCTAGATTTAGTTAGTAAAACAGTAACAAACGTAAAAAATATTTTTAATAATATATATTTTTTTAAAACCCTTTTTGTTTTGGGATATTTATAAAAAAAAAATTATATACGACGAACTCTGAATTACACCAATCAATTATAACAAATATAAATTAGAAAATCACTGTATTATTTTTAAATTTCCACCGGGTTGCAAATTCTTCTGTGCTCAATGGCACTGACATGGCCTAATAGACGCGTCTGGCGACACAACATTCCAACATCGTCGTCACAAAGGACGCACAGTTAATATCAGTCAAACGTTTTCGTAGACATCTCTAAAGAGGATAAGATAAACTACAAATAGATATAATAACAATGGTTGTTATGTCGGCGTGAATCAACAAAAACATTGTTTATTTGTGACGAGGAAGTAAGAGATATGTAAATATTGAACTCTGTACCAGATGCTGATAAACAGTGAAGGCCAGATAAAAAACTATCGTTCGTCTGAATGGGCGGTGTTGGTTTAGGGGAGATAATGTCTGCCGGACCTGTGAACCTTAACAAACGCCTTCTGATGACGGAGTAAGAATACAATTCATCACCCCCTATCTTACCGCTCTGAGTCAGTTTCTTGTGAGGAGGCCTATGTCCACAGTGGACGTCTACCGGCTGATCGATGGATAATGAATAGATTACACATAACATCTATTTGAGATAGCGGGTATATTTCATCTATTCGAGATAATGAATCTATTTGAGATATGGAAACTAATTTTACGAACCGATTGTTTTAAATATTGACTACAGTGATGAGATAGTAGTGTAACTATCAATCTTAAAAGCCGAGCGTCGCGGCTTCGATTCACACTCACGACAATTCTTTGAACGATCCAGAAAAGAATGTTACGGGTCTGGGTGAATTTGAGTCTTTTAATTATAAGTTTGTATATTAGTGGCAGTCTGAAATAGCACAAGTAATAGAAGCAGAAGTTCGTCATGGTATGGGCATGTAATGAGGAGATATTAAAGGCATGCGACAATGAAGGTCATCAATATAGTTGTAGATGGACGTAAGAATAGCGGGAGACCCAAAAATAAATGAATGGATTGTGTGAAGAAGGATTTGCGTATGATGAAGTGATATGACGGTTGACGGAAGTCTATGGTAAGGATATGTTGTTCCACTTAGAATGGGATGAAGGCAGGTTATGTGGCATAAAGATTTCCCTAGTGTTATGTTAGATGTGTGGTAGCGGCTACGAATACTACCAAACCTTACTTTGCTCATGGAGGTCGTAAAAGACGACTAAGAACCATATAATGACCAAGGCCAACTCTATCTGATGCCGTTTGGTCAAAAATTACATTCCCAAGGAGGGTTGACGTCAGGCAGACTGCCGGTCATAAAACTATTGCCAATAATTTTTACAATATGTACTATGAAAGAAGAGTACATATTGTATCGACCACAAGTAATTGAGATAAGAGTAGGAGAATGATGATGAGTGTTATCTTAAGAAAAACAAGTTTCAAAATAACGAAGATATTTTACGGCTTATATGCCCAAGCAAATCACATCCAAGATGTGACATTTATTATTACAGTTTTTTTATTAATAACTACTAATAAATATTTACTTAGACGTAGATATAGATGTGTGTCTACGAATAACCCTCACATTGCTCGTGGGCGTCGTAAAACACGAATAAGATTCACACCATCGGCTTAACACGTCTTGTGTTTGTGTAAGAATGTCTCCACCTTTAGACCTTATTTTATTCATTCTGAAGGCTGACCAACCACCCCGAGACTTCTTCACCTCCCTCCAAAAGAGTTTGGTGTTACTCTCGAAGTTTTTAGTCAGCCTATCTTCTGCACTCATACTTGCTCTATCACGTTTCTCTTTCACTAAGGCCTTGGTGTCATTCTTACATTGCCGATATATTTCTTTCTTCTGTTCAGTCATACTGTCATTCAGATTCAAAGAAGAGACATAGTCCAGCCACGCTTTCTTCTTTTGCTCTACGGAAGCTGCCACTTCCGCATCCCACCATGCATCACCATTTGTTTTTCTATGCTTCTTTGAACTTCCACATACTTCTTTCGCTGTATCTACCATACTCTCCTTCAATACTCTCCAGCATTCTTCAATGTCCGATTGCGGCTGGCTTGCCATCGTCAGCCGTTCTCGGACACCCTCTGCATACTTTTCTCTTACACACTCTTCTTGCAACCTTTCAACCTCTATTCTTTCAAGCCCTCCGAAGTGGACACGCTCTCGCCAGTGCCTCCACTTTCTGAACAGACCACTAAATCTCGCAATAACGAGATAGTGGTCCGTATCGACTGTGGGGCCCCTGTAGCCTACAGGCGTCTTGCGTCCAATATTTTGCTTCGGAGGCGACTGTCTACCAAAATTAAATCTATTATACTTTTCTGTTCATTCCTTCTCCATGTATACATGTGGATGTCCTTATGTTGGAAAAATGTGTTTGACATAATAAGGTTTCTCTCCATGCATACATCCGCTATGAGCCTACCTGCGTCGTTCACTCTCTTATCACCAAATGGACCAAGTACGTCCTCATAGTCGGGACGCTTGGTCCCCATCCATCCGTTCAAATCTCCGCATACAATCACGCGTTCACTGGTTTCTGCCATATCCAGAACTTCCCTAACATTATCCCAAAACTTCTCTAGGTCTGATGCCACCGAGGATCCTACAGGAGCATATGCTACAACCATGAATACCTTGGTGACACCTAGTTTTATACGGACCCAAAGAAGTCTGGGATCATGCATTCCGTAATCCTTCACACATGAGGCCAAGCGAGATGACAACAGCACTCCTACCCCCATGCTGGCTCGATCGCTCTGTGGTACACCAGACCACAGAGCCATCCCGCCACCAGGAAGATCGCAGGCGTCGCTGCCCCTTCGCTTGGTCTCTGTTACACAGAGCACGTCTAGCTGTTTGTCCGCCATGACGGATATCAGCTCATGCAACTTACCTTCCACACAACCTCTTACATTCCACGCGCCCACCCGGCACTCTGCTCTCCACCATTTACAATAGAAAAATTCGAAATTAAAATATGCGATGTAAATAAGCGTTTCCATTCATCATTCTCCTACTCTTATCCCAATTACTTGGGGTCGATGCAATATGTACTATTCTTAGTTCATATTGTAAAAGTTATTGGCAATAGTTTTATGACCGGCCGCCTGCCAGACGTCAACCCTCCTTGGGAATGTAGTTGTTGACCAAACGACATCAGATGGAGTTGGCTCAATCGTTATAGTAGGTATAGTTGTTATAGTTTCATTGTAATACCTTTTTTTTATTATCGATATATTTTATTGTTCGAAACTATTGATAAACCTAACGATTACCTCACGTATCGTTGGTTTAACGAAACTAGTATTACAAAATGCGTACCGCAATGCGGGTTAGGGCGTCCCCCGGAGGCGACGCGTACCGACCCGCCCCCGTCGGTACGAACATCGGCAGTTGCGGCGATGGGGGCCGCCACCCATCACGCCTTGCCCAGTTAGGCGAGTCGAGGAGAACGGAGTGCCGGGTGGGCACGTGGAATGTAAGAGGTTGTGTGGAAGGTAAGTTGCACGAGCTGATATCCGTCATGGCGGACAAACAGCTAGACGTGCTCTGTGTAACAGAGACCAAGCGAAGGGGCAGCGACGCCTGCGATCTTCCTGGTGGCGGGATGGCTCTGTGGTCTGGTGTACCACAGAGCGATCGAGCCAGCATGGGGGTAGGAGTGCTGTTGTCCTCTCGCTTGGCCTCAGGTGTGAAGGATTACGGAATGTATGATCCCAGACTTCTCTGGGTCCGTATAAAACTAGGTGTCACCAAGGTATTCATGGTTGTAGCATATGCTCCCGTAGGATCCTCGGTGGCATCAGACCTAGAGAAGTTTTGGGATAATGTTAGGGAAGTTCTGGATATGGCAGAAACCAGTGAACGCGTGATTGTATGCGGAGATTTGAACGGATGGGTGGGGACCAAGCGTCCCGACTATGAGGACGTACTTGGTCCATTTGGTGATAAGAGAGTGAACGACGCAGGTAGGCTCATAGCGGATGTATGCATGGAGAGAAACCTTATTGTGTCAAACACATTTTTCCAACATAAGGACATCCATATGTATACATGGAGAAGGAATGAACAGAAAAGCATAATAGATTTAATTTTGGTAGACAGTCGCCTCCGAAGCAAAATATTGGACGCAAGAGCCTACAGGGGCCCCACAGTCGACACGGACCACTATCTCGTTATTGCGAGATTTAGTGGTCTGTTCAGAAAGTGGAGGCACTGGCGAGAGCGTGTCCACTTCGGAGGGCTTGAAAGAATAAAGGTTGAAAGGTTGCAAGAAGAGTGTGTAAGAGAAAAGTATGCAGAGGGTGTCCGAGAACGGCTGACGATGGCAAGCCAGCCGCAATCGGACATTGAAGAATGCTGGAGAGTATTGAAAGAGAGTATGGTAGATACAGCGAAAGAAGTATGTGGAAGTTCAAAGAAGCATAGAAAAACAAATGGTGACGTATGGTGGGATGCGGAAGTGGCAGCTTCCGTAGAGCAAAAGAAGAAAGCGTGGCTGGACTATGTCTCTTCTTTGAATCTGAATGACAGTATGACTGAACAGAAGAAAGAAATATATCGGCAATGTAAGAATGACACCAAGGCCTTAGTGAAAGAGAAACGTGATAGAGCAAGTATGAGTGCAGAAGATAGGCTGACTAAAAACTTCGAGGGTAACACCAAACTCTTTTGGAGGGAGGTGAAGAAGTCTCGGGGTGGTTGGTCAGCCTTCAGAATGAATAAAATAAGGTCTAAAGGTGGAGACATTCTTACACAAACACAAGACGTGTTAAGCCGATGGAGTGAATATTTTGGCGATATGTATGCGGATGCTACGGTTGGCGCCGGTGTTGGATGTGGTTTAGTAGATCAACATTCGACAACGGCGTCCTCCGATGGCATCAGTATGGATGAAGTTGAATGGGCGATAAGAAGTTTGAAAAATGGTAAGGCAGCGGGCATTGATATGGTGTCTGCCGAGATGATCAAGCTCGGTGGCTCTTGTGTCTGGGAGGCGTTCCTGTTGCTCCTCAATTTATGTTGGAGCTCAGGAATGGTTCCCAGGGACTGGAATAGCGCAGTCATCGTGCCTTTGTTTAAAAACAAGGGTTCACGTTATGACTGCGCAAATTACAGAGCCATAAGCTTGACCAGTTTGGCAGCAAAAGTGTATGGAAAAATTATTGAAAGGAGAATGAGGATGGTGTCCGATGGTTTACTGTGTGAGACACAAGGAGGTTTCAGGAGTGGTAGGGGATGCATGGATCAAGTGTTCTCTCTGCGCAACATTGTGGAGAAGCATCTGGCTCTAGGTCAGAGGGTTTTCTGCAGTTTTGTGGATCTGGAGAGAGCATTTGACACGGTTGTACGAAAGGAACTTTGGGACATTTTACCGGAGTATGGTATTAACGGTAAACTGCTACAGGCTGTGCAGTCCAGTTACATGGGCTGTAGAGCCTGTGTGCGGCTGGATGATGGAATGTCGCCTTGGTTTGACGTCAATATCGGCGTTAAGCAGGGGTGCGTTCTGTCAGCCAGGCTGTTTATCATATATCTGGATAAATGTCTCCAAAGGTTGAACGATATGAATGTGGGAGTCCAGATGGGCGACTCAGTGGTCACTGCTCTGCTTTATGCAGATGATGCAGTCCTGCTGGCACAGTCAGCGACTGACCTGCAGACCCTAGTCGACACAATGACAGAAGAATGTAAGAAAAGGAGTCTACGCGTGAATGTGAGCAAAACCAAAATAATGGTCTTTGAAAGAGATAAAACCAGAACAGATGTAAGAGTAACAATAGGTAATGATGTACTAGAGCAAGTGGATGAATTTGTATATCTTGGATGTGCATTTAGCCGAGATGGAAGGTACACCACTGATATAGAGCGAAGACTGAATGCGGGAAATAGAGTGAACGGAGCGTTGGGGCAACTTTTCGGCAGCCACCACCTCAGCCAGAAGGCACGTGTAGCAATACATAACGCAGTGCTTGTCCCAACATTACTGTATGGAAGCGAGAGTTGGGTATGCAGAAAAGAGTATGATAGTAAAATTAATGCGGTCGAAATGCGATCTCTGCGGAAAATCTGTGGAGTTAGGCTGACCGACCGCATTCGTAACGACGACGTAAGAGAGCGAGTAGGTATGAAAGAGAGTATTGGTGTAAAGATGCGAAAGGGAATGCTCCGATGGTTCGGACATGTGGAAAGAATGCCGAACGAACGCCTGGTTAAGAAGATATACAATGCGAAAGTGGAAGGATGTAGGTACCGAGGGAGACCGAGACTTACCTACCTAGACCAGATCGGTCATGTACTGAAGGAAGGTGGAGTCAAGAGTCTCCGAAACCGGCGAGCGTGTATGAAGAGAATTATGAATGTTGAGGAAGCGAGTGAAGTATGCAGAGATAGAGTTCTCTGGCACTCTGTTCTCTCTGCCTACCCTGCAAGGGATATGGCGTGATGATATGTATGTATGTGTATTACAAAACCATTCGACAATTTCCATTACGTACAAAAATATAAGAAACATTTACATTAAAGCCTGTGTTAAGAAAAATGAACAATATATGGAGTGGAGAACTGCAGAAACATTTTTAAAGGAACGCGCCTTTATTAATCTATATAGAAAAAGAACATAAGAAACCTGATAACCTTTTTTTTTAAATATTATAAAACAATTGCGTCGTTAATCTATTGGTATACGCATACCATATGATTTAAGATCGGATAGAATACTTTTTGGGATGGTAAAAAAAAAATCAATAGTAACCCGCAACCTTGTGCCAGAGCCTTTTAAATTGCTGTAATCTATGTCAAGAACAAATATTTTGCTCATTCATTGAAGATAAAGGTGCATAGACAAGAAAAGAAAATAAATCGACTTTAAAAAAAAAATCAAATGGTTTTTAAAAAACATTTATAACACGCATATCCTTATGTGAGATAATCAACGTACATCGAGGTAGGTCACACAAGGCTGCGGACTTTGGACTTCCCGCCTCTCAATTAGTCCCCCCCCCCAAATTACAAGCCTGACATGGCCGCGCTACGCGCACGTGCGTGCAGACACCGGCACGATTATGAGCATAACAAAAAAGAAACTTGTTATTATAATTATTGAAAACTAAAAAACAAAAAAAAAAATCTGTATTTTAATTTTCTTTTAGAAAAATTATACAAACAAGAAAACGTGTTGTGAAGGACTAGCATCATCATAATCATAACTCCTATACATCCTACTGCTGGACTCAAGCCTCCTCCACAATGGGTGAAAAATTTGGCCTACTACATCACGTTAAACGGATTGACATAATCTTTTATTTCGAGTTTCCCTTCTCTTGCATAGATGTTATCTACAAATTATGATCTCTTAGCCATCTTTTACGAAACCCATGGTCAATAATGGGGGCGATGAATTCCTTCTACACTCCATCATCACATAAATAATTGTTATACCTATTGCCTATGGCGGTGAACGAGCAAGTAGTACACATGACGGTAATTGTTACTGCCTACCTACCCACGGACTCTTGCAATATCAGGGGTACAGTTGAGGCAGCCTGTTGCCTACCAATTAAAACCCACCCATAAAAATGGGCTTCTAGCTATTTCGTTCATGAATGAAGTACAATAGCACACTGCCACTGCTCAGGTGTTGATTTTCAGCAACAGTGTGGTGTTAAACTGGAACGGACCTGCCCATGGCTGTAGACAGAAAACTGTCAACAGTCGCTTTACCAGTACTGTTTAAGCAAACAACATATATTTTCCATGTATCTTTCTATCAGCCAATTTTAATACCCTAAATGCCACATTTAGAATGTGAGTTGGCAGTAACAGTTTATAATAGAGTCCCCTGCAATACAGGGATTTATGCCTTAGTGCTGTGGGTCTTAAAAAAAAAGAAAACCTATATCAATCTAGATCCTTGATGCAAATACGCAAGCAGGTCTTAACAAAACTTAATATATCTCACTATATCTTTAAACGAGCAATTCTTGTATATATACATATATGTAATCTGAATCTCGGAAACGGCTCCAACGATTTTCTTGAAATTTAGCATACAAGGGGTTCCGGGGGCCATTAATCGATCTAGCTAGGTTTCATTTATACAAAATAATGTTTTGTCAGTATTTTTCGGCAACAAAAAATATAATTTTTCGTTGTATTGAAACTATTAGAATATGAAAGTTTCAAATTTTGACGCTGTCATTAAGAATAGACATTTAGCTCAGTTGGAAAATCAAGTAGTCTAATCCAAACAAACCGGAGCTCGGTTCGGATCCTTACTTTTTCTTATTTACTTTTTGGCCTTTTTTATAATATTTTATTAATTATTATCATTTGCCCGCCTCTTTGTCTGCGTAAAAGCCAAAAATGATTCTAATAGGATTTTTGTTTATTTTTTACGTTATTAATTTTATTGTTATTTATAAATTATTATGTATAAATGTTTGTATACATAAGTATAATATATAAATATTATAACAATCTTATCCATGTGGTAAGGGAGTAAGAATACAATTCACCAACCCCTATCTCACCTGTGGGTGATCGTAAGAGACGACTAAGGTATATAAAATGCATATAACATCTATGAAAGAGAAGGAAAACTCGAAACAAAACCCTATACCAACACGTCTGACCAGCGCGGTATAGTAGGTTAACATCCCTCCCATTATGAAGTATATAGTGGACGTATATGGGCTGTGCTGGTGATGATGATGATGATAACAATCTTTATTATAGCGTAGGGAAGGTTAAATAAACATGAAAATCAAATGAAATTTTGTTATATATTATGGACACGAGGCTTAACAGGCCATGTTTTGAATACACCGCGCTCATTCCGACCGAGGCGACGGAAGGGTAGTAGCAGCCACATAACCCTTTTCCATTGAAATTAGGCCGACCACTGGTACCGCTTCTTTGACATCCATCCGCGATTATATATTTCTTTGTAAACAATATATTTTGTTTTTCTTTTTGGATGCTAGAATTACCAGGCTACTCTGTGAGCTTACTCTGAAGCATGTCACATACAACTGCCCATGAGAGAAGCAGCTTTCTCTCAAGTCTACTCCCGCTACCTTAAGAATTTGACCGTGAGCTAACGAAATAAAGATTTATGGTTATTGCTAAGCAGACTTTAATAACAAACTACACTCTCTGAATTTCGAAGGAGTAATTTGATGGTATTTAGAGAATCCTAGGAATAAATACAGCCGCTGCTCGAGAACAACCGGTCAGTATAGTTGACCCGATTACATTGCAATGCAATAATTTTTCTTGCAAACTAGGGGCGTTGTTAATTTTGGCGCGCCAGCTCTCATGTCTATCTCTGTCTCATTTTAAGATGTAAGTTGGGAGACCGGGAGCCTTCAGAGTATTCAGGAACTCGACCGGTTGACGGACTCGGGGTTTATCGCTTATTCGAAGGATTTATTTTAATATTCGACCCCTTCGAATGATTTAAAATATTAATAAATGGTATTAAGAAATCGAAACGACCGTAGTAGCGCACATAGATCATGGCGTCTTGCGATCAATATGATCAGCATTAACATCCTGTCTTCCTATCATATCTTCCTGATTATTCCTAACATAACTCAGCCTTTCCGTCTCGATTTTTACAAATATGTTAATTAAACGCTGGCTAAACAGCGATCAAAAATATAGCAAATTACTATCTCTCTTTCCTAATCATTATGCGGTAAAAATACCCTCGCCAGAGTAAAATTGAAATCTATAATATATCTTATGAGCGATGGATTTCAGTTATTCGGTGCAATGTGTTATCATAGGTCTCAATTACAATATTCGGCTTAGAAAATTGCTGTCCAACGATTTAAAGTTTCAAACTCTACGTACCTATGACGCCGTGTCCTAAATGTGTATTTATAGCTTAGAAACTTTAAAATACCGTATTAACACAGTATTGTGACTTTCGAGACATTCCAATTTCAAAAAATATTTCCATTGTACCAAGCTTTTATGTGAGTTCAACTGTTTCAGGGTTCCATACATCTATCACCAGGCTGTATCTCATGAACAATTATAGTTAGACAGCAGTTAGAGAGAAATTTTCACTGATGATGTATTTCTGTTGCCACTATAAAGAAAAATACTATAAAACAAAATAAAATAAATATTTAAAGGGTGCTCTCAAACAATAAACGTGATTTTGGCTCCTTTTAGCTTGATTTTTTGTTTCTTTTTTTACTTTTTGCCTTTTTAATTTATATTTACACTATTTTTATTATATTTAAATATATCTTCCAAAACACACTAACAAGAAAATACCGAGCAAGGCAAAATCTTTAAGTTCATAAATTATCAAGAAAACTAAATTAATTATGATTATTAAGTATAATAAAAAATGTAAAACTTATTAAAGATAGGCTTCACAATGAAACCCTCAACGGTTTGTTGCATACCATAATATACTACTCGTAGTTGACGAACGTATGACAGGCTCGATTTTAGAACCCAACAGACAAATATTGAATGAAGCTCAAAAACTTAAGCAGAGTGCTTCAGCTTCAGCATCACATTGTTCACCATCTACTTCTTCCACAGATTAAAATGACTTCTTCTTATGATTAATTGTTTACTACCTCTTATTAATAGACGAAAATTAAAATAAATATTCAAACCATCAAGTTTTGTTTTATTTTGAACTCATTTAAATTTTGCGCCCTAAATCTAGGATTTTCGGAGAATAATTAAGGTAAAAGAAAAATCTAGGGTAAAACTAAAATCTGATAGTGGAAACACTGTTTTCTACTGCTTCTTAGCTTATATGTTTCCCATTCTTGGGCTTAAGGCTTCCCAATGAGGGAGAAATTGAGTTAATAAAGTGATCTGTTTGATTAATATAGGGTTTAAATTTGAGTTTGCCTTCTTTGCCAGTGATGTTATTCACTTAGAATGTCACACATGGCAAAGAAAAGAGTGGTAAATAATATTTTTAATCCATCCGCACACCAACCAATCAGTTATGTTTACATTTGTTTGAAAAATTAATTCAAAATACAAATTGCACCTGAGAATGTTGTAAATGTCAAATCATGGCTAATGATATGTCAATATGATAATATTATCAGATTAAATGTTCTAATCTTAAATGTAGATTTATCGCAAGCACTATTAAGCAGTGATACAGTGATAAGAATTATAAATAAACAATGATTAAAAAAAATATTTACGATTTGTAAGATTCCCTTGGAAATTTATACAGGCCGCTCATTATTATAGATTATCATTTATTATAATTAAAATTACATGTAGGTTGGTTATAACTTAAAATATAATAATGTGATATGTGGGTTCGCTTAAAATGATCATAGGAAGATGAGGGTATAAAAACAGTAATAAAAGTGAAATTCTATAACAATAATCATTAGATAAAAAAGTATTAGATAAATAATGTCTTTCCCTTATATGTTAAAATAGATATTTCCTATAAAAGTTACACTCTCAAACAAATTCACTCAAAGAAATTTCTTTTTAGGTTATACATTTTATAACATGTAAAGATGTCTAGAAAAGAATAATATTAAAATTAAATAAATTAAAACTTACTCCTTCTCTAACCACTTCTTGCCAGATACACTGCTGTATATTGTAAATACACTTGTAAATTACCACTAAATTTTCAAATATATTTAAGGTAAACACTAGCGGGATTCGTAACGTCCACCAAATCCGAACAAGACAAGTGACGTATGATGTCTACTCAACATTACTCGATTTAACATCGAACAAACTGTCAATATGTATGAATCTTTTGGTACATATATAGAACCTAGGAATATTTTAAATATCGCAATATTCTCTTTATACATTGCTTGATAATATATATAATAAATAGATATTCATTGCAATTGTTTCACACTTTTTGTATTTTACTTTCTTCTAAAACAACTAATCGAGTAAAGAATCGATTATATCCTACTTTAAATACATTCAACATGTCACACTTTGTTTGGGGTGAGGGAATATATGATTCAACCAATAAGAGCGCTGAATTAGATACAAGGAAAGTGGCGTGATCGCTACGTCACACGGTATATACTATAAACCGCCATAGAGCGCTAGCTATAGTAATCTGATCAATAATGTCTTTACCTGGGAATCAATGGCACAAACTAGACATTAAATAATCACAATATGGATACAACAGATAGAGTTTGTTACATAATCTGGAACATTTTATCAATATAACTCTTGTCGCCCTGTAGTTGGCACCTTACCTTTTTACTAGTGAAACCATAAGACTTGCGCCATCTATAATTGAGCTTAAGAACTAGAAATTCGAAAACGTGAATATATTTTTTTCTTAAGATCTTTAAAAATTGTTTGTTGCGTTTGTTGCTTTATTCAAATTTGCAACAGTAGCAATTCTGTGCTACTTTCATTTACTGATCTCGAATTTTTTGCTTCTAAGTTAATTATAAATAATAATGTAGATGCCGTGTGCTAGCGAGGCTAGCGGCCACCAACTCTACTATCTGTAATCCGTTCACAGGTATCCCAAATGTCGATTAGGAGTTCTACACTGATGTGTCAATTCTATCTAATGCCTAGTGGTTAAAAATTATGCACCCATAGAGGATTAACCTTAGACAGAAGATATGTGCTAGCCTATAACTTTAACAAAAGTTATGCGGCATATTTCGCTTTTCTTTCACGTGGTTTAAATAAAGAAAACGTGTTTTTCAAATTACTGAAATTTAGCCTTTAATATTCTTAATTATTTATATTCATTTTTCGCTTCGTAATCGGGTTTTTATAAATAATTAAGCATATTAAATGCTAAATTTCAGTAATATGAATAACAAGGTTGTGTCATCGTTTAATACAATTCTAACTGCAAAGTTTTAAGTATTAAGCCCATACAATGTGTAAACATTGTTGGGTAGATGGCATACCTCTCCTTAAAGACGTAAAAATATGATACGAAGCGAGATATGAATGTCTTACAATAGTTCACGGTGGTGTAAGTGGTAGCACGATTGGGCCGGACTCCCAATAGGCGTGGGTTCGAATCCCACTTGTGACATCATTTTTCGATTCGTAATCGGGTTTTTATAAAACGTGTTTGTTGACCTTCGTTTTATATTAGAAGTATTGTCTCAGATTGTATGAAAAGGAGGCTAAGTAAGCTTCCTTTTCATACATATAGTATTTACATGCATGTACCTGCATACTAACTTACGTACCTTCCTATATAATGAATTTCTAAGTAGTAAGCTAAGTCAAAAGAAGATATTTTCATGTGAAAAAAACGTTCGAGGAAAAGGGTTAAACTAGTGAGTCGTTACGTTAAAATCCGATTAAATTTGAAAGAAAAGCTGCCGCTCCTCTTGACTTCAGATGTAAATAAAATTTTGGTCATTATATTTTGTTTATTTTAAAAGAAGTATGAAAAAAGTATGAAGTATATATATATATATATAAAAGTATGAAGTATGCAAAGATAGAGTTCTCTGGCACTCTGTACTCTCTGCCTACCCTGCAAGGGATATGGCGTGATGATATGTATGTATGTATTATTTTAAAAGAAAAGAAGAAAAATATTAATTCTCCACATTATTTCACAGCTGATTTGCTGGTTATCATATTTATTTATATTATTTTTAACTATGTGAATTAAGACTGAAGCACCGTTCTGGGTATTTTCAGAACTTTTATATCTCACTATATCTTTAAACGAGCAATTCTTGTATATATATATATATATATATATATATATATACATATATATATATATATATATATATATATATATATATATATATATATATATATATATATATATATATATATATATATATATATATATATATATATATGTAATCTGAATCTCGGAAACGGCTCCAACGATTCGATCGATCGATCTAGCTTGGTTTCATTTATAGAAAATATTGATTTGTCAGTATTTTTCGGGAATAAAAAATGTATGTGATGTGTGTGAGACACAAGGAGGCTTCAGGAGTGGAAGGGGATGCATGGATCAAGTGTTCTCTCTGCGCAACATTGTGGAGAAGCATCTGGCTCTAGGTCAGAGGGTTTTCTGCAGTTTTGTAGATCTGGAGAGAGCATTTGACACGGTTGTACGAAAGGAACTTTGGGACATTTTACTGGAGTATGGTATTAGCGGTAAACTGCTACAGGCTGTGCAGTCCAGTTACATGGGCTGTAGAGCCTGTGTGCGGCTGGTTGATGGAATGTCGCCTTGGTTTGACGTCAATATCGGCGTTAAGCAGGGGTGCGTTCTGTCAGCCAGGCTGTTTATCATATATCTGGATAAATGTCTCCAAAGGTTGAACGATATGAATGTGGGAGTCCAGATGGGCGACTCAGTGGTCACTGCTCTGCTTTATGCAGATGATGCAGTCCTGCTGGCACAGTCAGCGACTGACCTGCAGACCCTAGTCGACACAATGACAGAAGATTGTATGAAAAGGGGTCTACGCGTGAATGTGAGCAAAACCAAAATAATGGTCTTTGAAAGAGACGAAGCCAGAACAGATGTAAGAGTAACAATAGGTAATGATATACTAGAGCAAGTGGATGAATTTGTATATCTTGGATGTGGATTTAGCCGAGATGGAAGGTACACCACTGATATAGAGCGAAGAGTGAATGCGGGAAATAGAGTGAACGGAGCATTGGGGCAACTTCTCGGCAGCCACCACCTCAGCCAGAAGGCACGTGTAGCAATACATAACGCAGTGCTTGTCCCAACATTACTGTATGGAAGCGAGAGTTGGGTATGCAGAAAAGAGTATGAAAGTAAAATTAATGCGGTCGAAATGCGATCTCTGCGGAAAATCTGTGGAGTTAGGCTGACTGACCGCATTCGTAACGACGACGTAAGAGAGCGAATAGGTATGAAAGACAGTATTGGTGTAAAGATGCGAAAGGGAATGCTCCGATGGTTCGGACATGTGGAAAGAATGCCGAACGAACGTCTGGTTAAGAAGATATACAATGCGAAAGTGGAAGGATGTAGGTACCGAGGGAGAGCGAGACTAACCTATCTAGACCAGATCGGTCATGTACTGAAGGAAGGTGGAGTCAAGAGTCTCCGAAACCGGCGAGCGTGTATGAAGAGAATTATGAATGTTGAGGAAGCGAGTGAAGTATGCAGAGATAGAGTTCTCTGGCACTCTGTTCTCTCTGCCTACCCTGCAAGGGATATGGCGTGATGATATGTATGTATGTATGTAAAAAATGTAATTTTCCCTTTAAATTAAAACTATTAGAATATGACGGTTTTCAAATTTTGACGCTGTCATTAAGAATAGTTAGTTGGAAAATCGACCTCGGTTCGGATCCTTACTTTCTCTTATTTACTTTTTGGCCTTTTTTTTATTATATTATTAATTATTATCATTTGCCCGCATCTTTGTCTGCGTAAAAGTCGAAAATGGCTCTAATAAAATTGTTGTTTGTTTTTTACGTTATAAATTTTATTATTATTTATTAAATTATTAGGTATAAATGTTTGCATACTTATATAGTATAACAATCTTATCCATGTGGTGACGGTGTAAGAATACAATTCACCACCTCCTCCATCTTACCCGTGAGTGAACGTAAGAGACGACTAAGGGATATAAAATGCATAATATATGTATAACATCTATGCACGAGAAGGAAAACTCAAAACAAAACCATATACCAACACGTCTGACCAGCAGTATGGTAGTTTAACTTCGCTCTCATTACAAAGAGGGCCCGAGCCCAACAGTGGGACGTATATGGGCTGTGATGATGATGATAACAATTTTTATTATAGTGTAGGGAAGGTTCAATAAACATGAAAATCAAATGAAATTTTGTTATATATTATGGACAAGAGGATTTTTTCTTAACAGGCTATGTTTTGAATACACCGCGCTCATGCCGACCGAGGCGACGGAAGGGTAGTGTGCGGCCCTATAACCCACCGTCTTTTCCATTGAAACTAGGCCGACCACTGGTACCGCTTCAATGACATCCACCCGCGATACTTCACCTATTACAGTATTTCTTTGTAAACAATATCTTTTGTTTTTCTTTCGGATGCTAAAATTACTAGGCTACTCTGTGAGCTTACTCTGAAGCATGTCACATACAACTGCCCATGGGAGAAGCAGCTTTCTCTCAAGTCTACTCTCGTTACCTTAAGAATTTGACCTTGAGCTTTGTTTATTATTATTGCCAAGCAGACTTTAATGGCAAACTGCACTCTCTGAAATTTGAAGGAATAATTTGATGGTATTTGGAGAATCCTAGAAATAAAGACAGACTCTGCTCGAGAACAACCAGGCGGTATAGTTGACCCGATTACAATGCAATGTAATACTTTTTCCTGCAAACTGGTGGCATTGTACAATTTTGGCGCGCCAGCTCTCAATTTTAAGATGTGAGTTTGGAGACCAGGAGCCTTCAGAGTATTCAGGAACTCGACCGGTTTTCGGACTTGGAGTTTATCACTTATTCGAAGGATTTATTTTAATATTCGAATTCTTCGAATGATTTAAAATTAAAACGGGTAATACATCTTATGAGCGATGGATTTCAGTTATACGATGCAATGTGTTATCATGGCTCTCAATTACAATATTCGGCTTAGAAAATTGTTGTTCAACCATTTAAAATTTCAAAATCTACGTTCCTCCTCTTTATAGCTTAGAAACTTTCAAATTCCGTATTAATACAGTAGGTATTGTGACTTTGGAGACATTCAAATTTTAAAGAGTATTTCCATTTTTTGCGAGCTTTTATATGAGTTCAACCTTTTCAGGGTTCCGTATCCAAAGCGTAAAACGGCACTCTATAACTAAGGCTCTCCGTTCGCCCGTTCATCTGTCTATCACCAGGCTGTACTGTGATAGTTAGACAACAGTCAGACAGAAATTTTCACAGATGATGTATTTCTGTTGCCGCTATAACGACAAATACTAAAAAACAAAATAAAATAAATGATTAAGGTGTACTATATAACAAAAGTGATTTTGGCTCTTTTTTGCTCGATACATTTTTTTAGTTTCTATGTTTGTTCTACTTTTTGCCTTTTATTTTTTCATTATTTTTATTATATTTAAATATATCTTCCAAAACACACTAACAAGATAATACCGAGCAAGGCTCGGTCCTCCAGATATTATTTCTTTAATAGAGTAAAAACATAGATCATTCTTATCTCCACCGTCAATAATATTACGTAGTAATTTATAATTATGTTGTCAATTTGACACCGCCATTTATAAAGAATGGGTACAATAAATCATAAAACAAATAAACTTCCAAATAATTTACTACCGATTACTTATTTTCTCTAAATTTACAATCCTTTAAAATATAGTTTTGGTTATTTTAACGATTAATTTCGTATATATTCAGAACAATATGTTTAAACAATACAAAGATTTGTGTGATGTTGTATCTTTATTGATATATTGTCCGAGCGAACGAAGCTTTCTATTCAACAGGGATCCCACTGGAGAACTGTGGCTGCCATCAATAAAATGTGAAAAGAAATGTTGGAAGTATACTGCTCAAAAGATAAATTTTGAGGTACGTAATAAATTCCTTTTATCCCAAACTATGTAGAAACACAAATGATTTTTACTAGACTTTTTCGAACACGATTTTTTTAATATTTGTAATCAGGTTTTTATATATTTGTATACTATTTAAATTTTGTATAGTAGGTAATTATTTAACAATATTTATGGACTTTTGACGGGCATCTGAAAACGTCATGTGGTGCTCTTGTATTATATTCGATATCTTAGTGTTTTAACGTGTTATATTAGATAATTTTGATGGCATCTTATGTAATGTGATGCGACAGAAGTGCTGGGATGTAGTGAATATCATATAAAAGTGCTCTACAACGTTTCAGTTTGCCATCAAAATTCCCACAAGATACCATTAACAGTGTGGCTATAGCACTGTTGAAGGTGACGATTTGACTTGGACAATGACTAACCTGACAAGACTATAAACATAAAAATAATTATAAATTGACACTGGCACCAATAGCTCGTATAAGTAGCTGATTGCCAATACACAAAGAGAAGAAGAAGAACAATATTCATTTAATTAACTATTTTTTTTTAAAAGCAACACCTTGCTGAAAGGAAATTCTTGTATTGCGAGGGAATTAAAAAACATACATATATGCATACAATAATGTGACGGAAGTTAACTTAATTGGGGTAAAGTATTTTTTTTTTTGCATTATTTCTTTATTTTCGCTGAATTTTCCACCCGCGAGTATCATCATCATTTTGCTCTTATACCGATTGCTCGGGATTGACGCAATATTTACTTCTCTTCAATTGTAGGTACATTTTGCAAAAGTTATTGACAGTAGTTTTATGACCAGCCGCTGTCTGACAACAACTCTCCTTAGAAAAGTTTTTGTTGACTAAATTTCATCAGATGGAATTGGCCCAGATCTATATAAAGCTCTTAGTCCTCATTTACGACATCCACGAGCAAGGTAAGGGTTGATGGTATTCGTAGCCGCTACCCCGCAGCTAAAGTTCACGTAAGTATTATACACTACAACAAACTGTAGTGCCAGTGCACGCGTGGAAGCGAGACCAATATTAATTTCATTTCAGAGCCTCAATAGAGATGTGCGATTGGTTTGAATTTGATTTGAATCTGGATGTAATTTGTGTCTGTTAGTTTATTTCTAAAGTACCCCGCAATCAGCGGCGGCTTTACCTATAGTGCAGAGGGTGCGGTGCACCCGGTCGCCGTGGGTGTTAGGGGCGCCGACCGATAGCCGCTCGGGACATAGAGCCTCCACTGTAATGTTCCGCACGGACCGGAAGCACCGTACGCAGCGAGTGCCTAACCATTTATAAATGTAGTGCGTGCTATTGCACGCAAATATATCAAATATTTTTGACAAGTTTGGGTAGGTTGTTTTGTCGCCATGTTCACTGTAACTTCATAATCCTATCGTGTTTACTTGGTTTCGTGTCAAAACAACAAGACTAAGCAACGCATTCCAGCGAGGTTCGGAGTTGAGTCGAACGTCTTGTTAGTATCAACCTTCACGCATTCTGATACAAGAGGGCGCCAGGTTATTGATTGCACCCGGGCACTATATGTGCTAGAGCCGCTTCTGCCCATAATACAAGAAATATTTATTTAGTATACGTACCTAATGTGTTGTTCTTTTTTAAAAAACATACCTTTTCTTTTACGTTATTACTATATATTATTTCAGATATTTGGAACTGATACAGGACAGCATTGCAGCCCATTTCGTGTGTACAAAATCTGGTTACCAGATCATACATTGAACTGCGTTTACCATTCGGTATATAAAGTGTCCATTAAAAGTGACGCCAAGAAAAAACTGAAGTTGAAAGCGGTTAGTATGTACTATAAATACCCGACTGAAGATTCATAACTGGATAACGGGTTTACGTAGGATTATCAAATTATTTCGGATTATCCGATAGTTCCATAACCGAAACTATCCGAGTTGGGAAGGGTTACACCTTTTTCCACAATTTTTTAATTATATTTTTAACCCATTATCACATGGGTAGTGGAACGTATCTTTTTTTTTATTGCTGATGGTGGTAAACGAGCATGCAGCACACCTGATGGTTAGTGTCACACATGGACCTTTGCAATACCAATGGTACAACTAGGCCGCTGTCCACCAATAAAAGCTCCAAATCCACCCAGAAAGCTGGGCTGCCGGTTCTCTCGCTCACCGAACGAATCACAACAACATCTAGCTGTTGTTCAGACGTCGATTTTCTGCGAGAGTGTGGTACTACTCCGGACGGACCGGCGCACGACTGTGGCCAGAAGACTGTTAACAGTGTGGTCCTGCCACAAATAAAGGTAAATTGAAAAGGAGGAGTTTAAAACCTCTTAACACTTTTTTTAATTAATTCCTTTTTCTAATATGGCCCATATATGGTCCATTATCTTGATTTAATGCTGCTAGATGTTATCTTTTACGTGTGGTGACGGTGTAATAATACAATTCACTAATCCTTTCTTACTTGTGGTTGTTGTAAAAGGACACTACGGGGTATAATATGCATATAACATCGATGCAAGAGAAGGAGAACGAAAAACAATTGTGTAGTAATCTTGGTATTAATCTAGGGAATGAGGAACCGGCAATGGTTACAATGGTTTAACATGACGGAGATAGAGAGACAGCGAGCTCATGCCAACCTCCGAAGTCCAGAGCTGGCCGTGTACGCTTCACTGGTCACCGGTGATGCAAATAAAGATTCAGAAACACAGGTTAGACTTCACAGATAACGGTATATTCTAAATACTGGCTATCTGTACAGAATAATAAAAGCTTAGAACTTTAATGATTTTTTTTTTGTTCAGCTCTGTAGAAAATGGGTCGCTTGAAGAAAATATTGATTAGATTAACAATTAATATCTATTTTGTTTGAAATAAAACTATTTTTAGAGATTCTATCGCATTTGTATTTAATTTTCTTATTTTTCGAACACAGTGCTCATGGTCACGGTAGAGCTATCCTCCTCCGTTAAAAATCAATTAAATCAAATACCAACCCGGTAGAATTCGTAAAAATAGCTTTATTTCAAAAGATTTTTTTTTATTTATTTCAAATGTTTTCAAAACATTTGAAAAGTAAACTCGTATAACCTATACCCACACGTCTGACCAGCGTAGTAGGTACCTATAGTAGGTTAATTCCCTTCCCGTTATGGAGAAGGCTCGAGCCCAATAGTCGGCAATTTATGAGCTGAGAAAATTTCATACATTTTTTGTCATGTATTTATTGCACCTATATTTTTTGACAAAGACCATGCGCTAAGGAAATAATCCTTGTATTTCGGAGGAGTTTACTAACATATAATTAACTGACACTTTATACCCAGACTCGGGACAACTATATGTGGATCGCATAATGCATTATCGCGTAACGCAACGCCATCTCTGAAGTCATCATATTAGATTTTAATTTCCAATTCTGTCTTAACACAACAAATCTTTATTAAATAGATGTAGGTAGATAAAAATTGTCCCGTGTGGCGACTGGAAAATAATACAATTGTCGTCACCCCTTACTTGCCCGTGGGAGTCGTAAAAACCGGCTAAGGGTCACACCGGGGAGCGGCTATCTCCCGGGCAACTTCATAACGTCTACCGCGATCGCCAACCCGCCTGTCAAGCGTGGCGATTATGGCTTTATTCCCCCCCAAAAATATGGAAAACGCAAAAAAGTCTCGGCCCCCAGTCACGGCAGTCCCGCTGTTCCACGGGCTCATTTTGGTAGCGGGACTATTGGTAGCGGGGCAGGGGGTGCTAAGAATCCCCGGCCTCGATCCGGCTACCAAAACAATCGTCCCTTGGCCCTGGTAACACACAACATTCCGACGCGTAGGAACGACGAGAGAGTCATCGAGCTGGAAGAGGAATTGAGCAAAATCCGATGGGACATTGTAGGATTATCAGAAGTGCGAAGAGAGGGGGAGGGCACGATAATCAGGAGGGAGGAGGGAGGGAGATCACCCATCCCAAGGCGGTGTAGGGTTTATCGTTCGTAAGTCTCTCGTAGACAACGTGGAGAGGATTGAGAGTGTGTCGACAAGGATAGCGTACCTTATACTCAGAATTACCAAACGGTATTCGTTGAAGGTCATACAGGTTTAAGCACCGACCTCGACATACTCCGACGATGTAGTGGAGGCCTTATACGAGGACATCTCGAAAGCTATCCACACGTCCCACTTCACGGTAGTTATGGGCGATTTCAACCCAAAACTAGGCAAAAGGACAGACGATGAGTTGAAAGTGGGGCAATATGTATTTGGTCACAGAAACCAAGGGGGCCAAAAACTGGCCGACTTTTTGGAGAAGGAAGGCGTCTTTATGATGAACTCCTTCTTCAAGAAGCGGCCACAAAGGAAGTGGACCTGGATTAGCCTTGATGGATCCACTAAAAATGAGATATCATCATCTTGACGGACAAACTGCAAATATTCAATGATGTCTCTGTGATCAGCAGGATTAAAACTGGGAGTGATCACCGGATGGTTCGAGGCACATTGAATCTTCGTACAAAAGTCAAGGCTCAAGCGGTCTCGCTTGATGAAGTCTATACTCCAACCTACACCTGTCCAATACCAGAACCCCAATAGCTTTCAACTCGAATTACATAATCGCTTCCAATGCCTGGAAGAGTGCGAATCTTCGAACGATACGAACAACAGGTTCGTGGAAACTGTCCACGCGGTCGGGTCAAAATTCTTCAAGCCCCGTCGCGCAACTAGAACAAAAAAGCTTTCTGACCAGACTCTCAAACTCATGTAGAGGAGAAAGGAAATGACGGTACAGTCTTCAGCCGATTGGTCCGAACTCAGGCAGCTTAATAGACAAATCTCTAAATTCATTCCGATTCAATACATTCAATACACTGCGATTCAATACACTGCGTATTGAAGAGGCGATAGAGCGAAATCGAGGCTCCAAAGTGTTCGCACGAGATTTGTCTATTGGGCAGAGCCAAATGACTAAGTTGAAGACCGATAACGGTCTGTCATTTCATCCCAGAGTGAGATCTTGGGAGAGGTCGAAAGGTTCTATGGGCAGTTGTACAAATAATCCCTGAATCCTGTTGTCGGCTTGGTCCAAGACCCCAGATCCAAGCTAACTCGGCACTATACCGAAGAAATCCCGGACGTCAGCTTGTACGAGATCAGAATAGCTCTAAAACAATTAAAGAACGGAAAGGCACCGGGAGATGACGGAATTACCACAGAGCTCCTGAGGGCAGGCGGCAAGCCGGTTTTAAAAGCCCTACAGAAGCTGTTTAATTATGTCATTCTCGGGGGCGACGTTCCAGAGTCGTGGACCAGGAGTGTGGTGATGCTGTTTTTCAAGAAGGGCGATAAAACGCTCTTAAAGAATTACAGACCATCTAACTCCTGAGCCACGTGTACAAAATGTTTTCAAGAGTCATTACGAACCGACTCGCGCGCAAGCTAGACGACTTCCAGCCAACCGAACAAGCCGGTTGCCGAAAAGGTTATAGTACCATAGACCACATCCATACGCTACGCCAGATTATACAGAAGACCGAGGAGTATAATCAGCCTCTGTGTTTAGCGTTTGTGGACTATGAGAAAGCCTTTGATTCTGTCGAAACTTGGGGCAGTGTTACAGTCCCTTCAGAGGTGCCAAATTGACTATCGATATATCGAAGTGCTGACGTGTTTGTATAAAAACGCTACTATGTCAGTCCGCATCCGGGATAAGAGTACGAAATCGATCCAGGTGCATAAAGGCGTGAGACAGGGAGACGTTATCTCTCCGAAACTGTTCACCACCGCGCTGGAAGATGTCTTCAAGCTCTTAGACTGGACCGGACTCGGCATCAACATCAACGGCGAATACATCACTCACCTTCAATTCGCAGATGATATCGTAGTCATGGCAGAATCCCTGGAGGACCTTAGCACCATGCTCAATGACCTCAGCAAGGCCTCCCAACTAGTAGGCCTGCAAATGAACATGGACAAGACGAAGATCATGTCTAATGCCCATGTCGTTTCTGTACCGGTCCTGGTTGGGAATGCGATTCTCGAAGTTGTCGATCACTATATTTACCTAGGACAAACAGTCCAATTAGGTAGATCCAATTTCGAAAAGAGGTCAGCCGACGAATCCATCTCGGTTGGGCAGCGTTCGGGAAACCTAGGAGGATCTTCTCGTCTAATATTCCGCAGTGTCTGAAAACAAAGGTTTATAACCAGTGTGTATTACCAGCCATGACTTACGGAACTGAAACGTGGTCTCTGAATGTCGGCCTCATAAAAAGGCTCAAAGTCGCTCAGCGTGCTATGGAGAGGGCTATGCTAGGTATTTCTCTACGTCACCGAAGGCAAAGATCGGGTACCGGTGGCCCGCTCGCACGGCGGAGAGAGGTGTTTGCAGGGTGGGTCCATGGGGTTGCGCGCCGCCCCTTCCGTCGTCCCGGATCGATTTGTCGGGGCTCGACCACATCCATGGTCCACCCTGCGGAAAAAAAAACAAAAAAAAAGGTTTTTCTCTACGTGATAAAATCCGGAATACGGACATCCGTAGAAGAACGGGTGTAACCGACATAGCCCGAAGAATTAGCACGTTAAAGTGGCAATGGGCAGGCCACATCGCTCAACGACGAACCGACAACCGTTGGGGATGAAAGGTTCTCGAGTGGCGACCACGAATCGGACGACGCAGCCTAGGACGACCTCCCACTCGGTGGACTGATGACATTATCAAGGTCGCAGGAAACCGTTGGATACAGGTGGCACAGGACCGTTGCGAATGACATTCTCGTGGGGAAGCCTATGTCCAACAGTGGACGTTTATGGGCTGATGGATGGATGGATGGATGGATGGAAGATAAAAAATGTAGAGTAAGGTAATAAATAAAATAGATTAAAAGTTCAAAGAAATATGCATGACACATAGCGACTAGGCGAGCCCCCTTAAGGGATATACAATGTCAAATTGAGCACTTAGAAACAACGATAAGAGCTTGTATATTAATAAAGTACATTTTGCATCTTGACAAGGATGTGGAGCACGGTATGTTGATAGAGATATGTGAAGAGAACGTCCTCGTGGGTACGGACGCCGGCGCTGGTGCAGTAACGATGGCTTCATCAAATTTTCAGCTGCTGAAAGCTGCCGGTTATGCTAAATCTGGTAGTATATGATTTCTTAATAACAACGAATATAAAATCATGATACTTTGATATTTATGCGAGTATTACACATTTGAAATAACACTATTTCCATAGATTATCACCATTACCTATCACATATTATCCCACTCTTATCACAATTACTTAGAGTTGATACAATACTGTACTCTTCTTTCATAGTACATATTGTAAAAGTTATTCACAATAGTTTAATGACCGGCCGCCTGCCAGACGTCAACCCTCAAGGTTGTTTAATTGTTTACTTACTTCCTAACAACAGGTAAAGGAAATAGATACGAGTATATCTTTTGAAAATTTTAATTAGGTATCTGAACATCCAATTACCGTTTATATGCTGTGTGGTAGCGGCTACGAATATCATCAACCCTTACTTTGCTCGTGGATGTCGTGAAAGACGACTAAAAGCTTTATATCTACCTGAGCCAACTCCACCTGATGCTGCTTGGTGAACAATTACATTCACAACGTTGACATCAGGTCGGTAGGTGCCCGATCATAAAACTATTGCCAATAACATTTGAAATATGTACGAGCACATACTGCGTCGATTCCAGGTAATTGGGATAAGAGCAGGAGAATATTGATGATGATCATCATCCTCATCATCATTATCTCAGCTCATATATATCCCACTGCTGGGCTCGAGTCTCCTCCACATTAGGAGGGAAATTGACCTATTACACCACGCTGGTCAGACGTGTTGGTATAAGATTTTATTTTGAGTTTTCCTTCTCTTGCACATGTCTTATATGCATATTTTATCCCTTAATCGTCTTTTACGATCACCTACGGGTAAGATAGTGGTGAATTGTATTCTTACCTCGTCACCACACGAAAAACCTAATGATGATGATCGATTATCGTTTATAAGATAAATCCCACAGACAAACGGTTAGTCCTTCTTATTGAAAAAAAAAGAACATTTATATCTATACAGAATTGTTTTTCAAGAGGTACCCAAATTTACACAGGAGGTTCAGATTCGATGGTATAATTGATTATTGAAATAAAAACATATGTTTTTATTTGAAAAAAAAAATAGTATATATTGTCATCAACAATGCCGCGACCAATAAGATCAAATCTTTCCCGACAAAGGCATAACGCAATTAGAATTCGAAAGATCACGAATGTGTCAGAAGAACAAGTTATTGCATATTTTCGAGGCAGCCCGTGAAACGGCTCGGTTGACAATACGAAATTGTCGAGCAAATCTCAGAGATCAACAATTAGATAATTTTCAAAGCGTATGAAAAAAATATCGTACACACGGTACTTCTTCGTCTTGCGGGCATGTTATTAAAATAGTTGATATTTTGAATTTATATATTATACATATTTATTGTTATAATAAAAAAGATAACTTAATAATTTTGATTTAATCGAAATCTGCTCATCCCATTCATTAACTAATAGGCGAAACGAAGTGTGCCGGGTCCGCTAGTAATACATATTATACATAACTGGTCGATCAGAAGAAATCCAAGCTACCATGAAGAGTAGTTAGCATCTGGTAGTTGCGTGAGTTGCGTCCTAATTGGAACAGCTTACTGGGACTTTTACTCTCTCTACGGGTATAGCGCTCCATTCGCTGCCTACGTCCTAATTGAAATAGGTACGTGAATAAGTGCTCGACTTATTCTTATAATAGACCTATTCTCTGTAACGTTGTCTATTCAAAATAAAGTTACTACAAGTGTCGCTCGTCTTATCATTCGTCGCTGCCAACCTCCGTGCCGCAACATCGTTTTACATTATATTATTATAATAATAATAAAAATTCTCTAGTACAGTAGAAAACTCTCTGCAAAGGTCTGTGTTGTAATATATTACTAAACTCAACACTGTATTCTAATTAATTCATTTAAATATTTCAGAGCAAATACATTTGTACTGCGAGTTCATGGTGTTGGTATTCCCTTGCACATACATGAGTCCCCACATCTTCACCCAGTTTATGATCGACATAGGCTGGCAGGCGGACCAGTGTCCCGCTATGTTCAGGTAATTATAAAATATTCAATACTAAAATTATAAATTTAATAAATTTCAACTCATGAAATAAACCATGGTTAAATGTTTTTGAAATAAAACTACATTTACGGATTTTATCGATTGGTATTGATTTTTTTAATGGCAGACTGAGACACGTATCGGCTATATATAAAGTAACTTACATCAGGTGGAAGGACGAGACTCGTGCGATCCAAATTAATCATTAAATATTTTTTGCTTGACGGATATATTGAAATACATATTTATAATTATTCTTTTTAGAGCGGCAGACATAACTAGTCGAGGCGGGCTGACGTTTCAGGAGGTAATGCTCTGGACTGCCGCATTGGAGCCGATCACACAACACAGCGGGGTACCAGCAGAGATTAGATGCAAATATATATTCAGGTCTTAAGATTGAATTATCACTAAACCAATGTCTGGCGTTATATTTAACGAATACCTCTTTTTTAACAGCTTAATAGTGGTAGGACTACACTGTTGACAGTTTTCTGTCTACAGCCGCGGGCCGGTACGTTCAGAAGTAGTACCACACTCTCGCAGAAAACCGACGCCTGAGCAGTGGCAATATACTGCTGTGCTTCGTTTGGTGAGCGAGAGAGTCGGAAGGCCAACTTTCTGGGTGGGTTTAGGCTTTTTATTGATAGGCAGTGGTCTAACTGTACTCCTGGTATTACAAAGATCAGCAGAAACACTTACCAACAGGTGTACTGATCGCTTGTTTGCCACCAAAAGCAATAAAAAAAGCTGCCTCAACCTCTCAGTAAATAAATAATTTTCGTAATGATTTATGCTAGAAAATGTTAAATCATTATTCATTATTACCTTGCTCTTTTCTTAATTATTTATGGTCGACACAATACCTAGTCTTGCCATAAATACTGTAACAAAGATATTTTTTTTCTATTGCAAATAGCATTTATTACTTTCACAGTACGCTAGTTTAATACATAAATATGAAACAATTTGAAATATAAAAAGCTTATTCGAAGTGGTCTTCATTGGCTGCAATACAGTCCTTTAAATGTTGAGGCCAATTGTCAATATAAGCACGCGCTCTTTCCATAGGAAAATTCTTCACTGCCAAACGCATGGATTGTTTTAGGGACTCCCAAGTTATCATGGCGTTTAGTGCAAGCCGTACACTTTAAAACTGACCATAAATCATAATCCAGCGGATTAAAATCGGGACTAGATGACGGCCAGTTTTCAGCTCTGATAAGGTCCGAAACGTTCGTTTCCAACCGAGACTGCGTAGACCGAGCTTTATGACCCGGCGCCGAGTCTTGCTGGAAGGACCATTCTTGGTTATTGAACATGGTGTTACCTAATTCTGAAGAAGCCTATAACTTAATTAAGTTTACATTGTTACGTTTTAAGTAGTATGTAATTTATTGATATATGATAGGACTGGCGTGCACATTTGTATAAAAGTTCCTAATAATAAATAAAGAGAAAAAAACATGGTGTTGTTAAGGTGCTTCACTAACTTCTCAACAATGGTATCTTGATACACTTCTGCCGATATTTTGATACCTTTTTCACAAAAGTATGGCTCAGTAGTGACTGAAGGGGTGCCTTCATAGCTAATACCCCACCAAACCATCACTGAAATCGAATAATGCCCACGTTGCACTCTGTCGACTAATTGGGAAGCTTTGGGCGTAAATACAGTCATTTTGCTAGTTAAAATGTTGCTCAACTGTAAAAAATTTTTCATCAGTAAACAAAATTTGCCTGTGACCTCCCATTGCATACCGCTTTAGTAGTAGTTTCGATTTTACTACCCTATTCTTTTTTAAATTATCAGTTAAGAAATGACCAGTACGTCTCTTATAGGCTGTAAGTCCTAAGTCATCTTTTAAAATACGCGACATGGTTCTAGGTGCTATCTTCATCTCCCGAGATAAAATCTTTTGCTTTCGTACAGGATTTCTTCGAATTCTTTCCGTTGCTGCTTGGACCACCTTTTTCGTATGAACACCGTGGGCGGCCAGATCTTTTTCAGTCACAAACAGAGGAGGTCTCATTGTACCTATTAATAGCCCGGTACACAAACATTTTACTAATCCCAAGCGTATGAAGAGTTTTATAAATTGCATTTGGCTCCATACCTACTTTGTGTTTTTTTTAGTGTTGAAGGTTTGTCGCTAGGACGATAATCAACAGCGTCAGAAACTGGGCTGCGGTCGCCGCCTTCTGCGAGTCAGTTGTCTAACGGAATTAGGAAATAGGGTGGGTCCGAGAGAAAATACTCTAGGTTGACACACTCTACCGTCGGTGCTTTGGGCGGCGCAAGCGTAAGTACCTGTATTGAGGTTCACTGCATGAGGGCTTCGACTCGAGATGATACCCGGGTGCGGTGGCCCGCCCGCACAACGTAGATGTACGTGTACGCCGCGCGTGTGTCTATATACTATAGCCGGACACTAAAGAAAAAGGTGGTTCAAAAATCTATTCATTCTACAAATTATATTGCCATTAATATACTATTTACGGTATGCGTATGACCATGGGATAAAAATATAATTATCGCTACCCTTTATTTGACTGTTTTGTTTCACCAGCAGAGTTGCGACCTCGTTAGATATGATTTATTATTTGAGTTATAGAGTGAACATGTTTGAAGCTAAACTTAACCTGTATCTTAAACCATTAGGCAAGAACCTATTGCCGTCTACTATGTGTATCGTGTGAGCTCTCACGCCGGCACTGGTCGCCACAACGGCACTGGTGCGGGGTTGATGGAGAGGGAGAGAGAAACACGTGTTTATTTATTTTTACCGAAGAATATTTGTACGTAATTTGAAAAGAATCGACAAAGAAATTTTCTCCCCATACACACTTTGCCGCTTTGTTAGACCCCCTTATGGTCGGAATTCATAAAATCATTTCACATTGAATATCTATGTCATAAAAAGAAACGTGCGTCAAAATTTAATGTTTCTAGCTTTAATAATTTCGGCTTGGCGGTAATGAGTCGTTAAACCCCCTTCACAGGCCTAACTTACATAGCCAGAGGGTGAAAATTGACAAATGCCGGATATTACCATAGAATATTTGATTCGACTCGTAATTTGAAAAGAATTAATAAAGATTTTTTTCTCTCATTACAAACTTTGCCACTCTGTTCCACCACTTTAGGGGTGTAATTTCGTAAAATCCTTTCTTAGTAAATCTCTACGTCATAGAAAGAAACCACTGTCAAAATTTCAAGTTGCCAGCTTCAATAATATCGGCTTGGCGCTAATGATTTAATGAGTCTAACCCGCTTCGCAGGCCTAATGTACACCCCCAGAGGATGAAAATTAACAAATGCTGAAATACGTGTTTATTTATTTTTACTGAACAATATTTGTACGTAATTTGAAATGAATCGATAAAGATTTTTTTCTCAGAATATTTTTTAAATTGACATAACTTTTTTATTTATAAACCAATTGACATGAAATAAAGCCTAAATGTTACCACAGTATATTAGCGAAAACCGCGTCTAAATCGGGTAAGCCGTTTCTGAGATTAGCGTGCACAAACGCACAGACAAACAGATAAACAGACAAAAAATTTAACAATAATTGTTTTGGGCTCTGTTTGTGTTGATAAAAGTCCCAGTAATATTTTTTCTCATATATCTTTCATGTACAGACAGCGATCCGTTACATTTTTATTATATGTATAGATTGTAACAGTAAGTATTTATGGCCGGACTAAGTATTAAAACATTCTTCCATCGTGTGTATTGCAAAAGTTTTGGCAATAATGTTATAACCGGGCGCCTACGTCACATCGACTCTCTTTGAGAATGTAATTGTTTATCAGACGTCAACATATAAAAGTGATCTACTACTTGACTATACCACACCGGTCGAGGCCAATAGTATTATGCTGAGTTTCCCTTGTCTTACATCGATATTATTTGTTGATTATGCCCTTACCTATAGTTCATCTAATCTAAGAAGTGAATTTGGACGTTTCGCATTTTTTAATACATAATAACTTTGGTCAAACGTATACACATGATTGCAAACAATAAATCTGAAATTTTAAAGAAATATTAAGTTATTTACATAATTAACGTCGCGAGTGAGTTACTTGTACAATAATGCAATGTTGAAACTTGTAAAACTAATTTAAAATTAAAATAACATTGTAAATAATAATTATTATGGACGATCTTACAATTTCACGTCATAACGTTCTAAACAGTAGTGCTTGACAACTTCCAATTCGCGAATATCTAAATAATCGGTAAAAATTTTAGATTAATATATTTAATCGAATATAGAATTTTGATAGAGATGTACGTTTCGACAATTTTATTGATATGGATATAATTATTAATATTCGCGACGGTGATAATTCAAGTAATACTATAGATTCTGAACAAATAGCTATTTTCAAATCCACTTTTTGTTTTTACTTAACCTAATCCTACTAAATATGATGAATAGATTTTATGATGAAATAATTAAATTTGTTTAGTGTTAATTTAGCACTTAATATTTCATCTCCTTTTTGAAAAATAAAAAAATAAACCGATTATTAATTACAAAGAATTAATATCGATTTCTCATCAAAATCGGATATTTTCGATAGCGATTATTTGGTTCACATACCTAGACACCTTACTCTGACTGCTGTCCAAATGCACTTCTTAGATTAGATAGACTATAGTCGTCTTACGGCCCCACAGGTAAGAGTGGTGAACTGATTTTTTACCCCGTCGCCACACGGAAAAGTTTAACTTCTATAGCGGTGTTAAAGTCCTTCCATTTTTACTTTCAAACAGAGATATTCCCATTTATAAATATATCTTTGACAATGTAGGTATTTCGACAGTAACCATGATCAAAAGTTGGAATACGTGGAGTTTAAGGAGCTTGTGGCAGCAGCTCGGGCTGCGCGCGAACTGCCCGTCGATACTCTCAGCGTTGCCAGAGAGGCTGATGTCTGTATTAGGTAAAACTACACCTATAAAATATATATAAAACACTATAATTATTTATGATATGGTACGAAAATGATAAAATAAAATTCATATAATAAAAAGGAAAGAAGAGCTCTGAGATTCTTGGCATATATTTTCAGTGTAATCCACATTAGGAATCGACGGTAGATTATTAGTTAAATTTAAATCCTCGTGACGTTAAAATTTTAGTTAGTAATCGTAGTTTTAAAGACTAAGACTTTTTTCCAATCACATAATCTTTGTCTAATCTATTCTCTAGTCTAGTCTATTATTATCCGTGTGGTGACGGAGTAAGAATACAATTCACCATCCCATATCTTACCCGTGGGTGATCGTACGAGACGACTAAGGGATATAAAACCATCTATGCGAGAGAAGGAAAACTCGGAACAAAATCCTATGCCAACACGTCTGACCAGCGTGGTATAGTAGGTTAATTTCCCTCCCATTACGGAGGAGGCCCGAGCCCAACAGTGGGACATTTATGGGCGATAATGATGATGAATCTTTGTCTGCCAATAAGCTAATGAAGTCCGCTTTGAAATTTGTTTTAAATCATATATGATCTAATTTTGAAAAGATAGGAAACGCCAACATATGTAATTAAGAACATATCAAACACATAACATATCGCTGACCATTGAAGCTAATCACACCGAAACTACGCAAATAGTCCTCACAAAAGACAGAGTGCGGCGATTAATAATATCCCGTATATATTGCCTTTAAGCACACTCTACACGGCTAAAACAACAGGTTAAATAAAAAATAAACACAAAGAGCAAAATATATTTATATTTCAGACAATTAGGATTGCAGCCAAATTCACAATTACCGTTAGCGGAGTTTCTGCAAGGCGTCAGCGAACTACGAATACGTGGTACAAGTTTATTATTGAGAGCTCCCAAAAGTATCTCTCAATATCTCCGGGACTTACAGTGAGTTCTGTACAAATTAAATTAAAAATTAAGCCAAATAAGTACTAGACAACGTCTAAATTTTGTGACGTAGATTCAATAGAAATAAATAATTTGAAAATCAGGCCTGACAGGATAAGTTCCTATACGGATATTAAATAAGTAGTGAATAAAGATATTTTCACCCTATAACACAAATAACGAAAATCACACAGCTTCTACGCGGATAAGATTGCGAGCAAAAGCTAGTTTAAATATTTAAAAACTTGTTTACCAGCGAAAGATGATTGTTCCCTACATATGTAAAGACGACAAATCAATATGAACCAAAAATTGATTGTCATACATCGATCACTAATACACTCATTTGCAAAAAAAACGGGCGGTTTTGATTTTCATTCATATTTAAAAAGATACAATACCAAAAAGGTTTCAATCGTTTGTACACGTTACTGGCCGGTTTTAAAAATGCTGTGGTATTTAAAAAAGTACGTTCTAAATTCAATTTTTCATTTGATGTTCATTTTTACAGAAAACCCCTTTTTATCCTACATTTTTGGCGCGAAGTTCCAGAAGTTAACATCGACTTTCATAACTTTTATTCAATTTTTATCGATTAATTTCATATCCTTGACTGTCAAAGCTTTATTTAATGCTGTTTGGCTGTATCAAAAATGGTAGATAAAGTGGTAAAAGCTACCAAAATTATCGCGCTGCTTGAAGAGGGTTGCAGCCAATGTTTCGTGGCTAGGAGGCTAAATGTTAGTCGCTCGACAGTCCAAAGGACCTGGCAGCGATATCAGGAGACTGGTTCCGTCGAGAGAAGGCCTGGTTCTGGAAGAAAACCATGTACCCAACCACGGGATGATCGTTTTCTTGTGAGTCGCGCATTGAGAAATCGCAAATCTTCGTATGTGGATCTTAAGAACAACCTCCAAGAAGTAAGAAATGTGCATATTAGTCTATGGACGGTCAGGAGGAGGCTTCTCGCTGCCAATATACGCAGTCACCGCCCGGCCCGCGGCCCCAAATTACTCCGTGAGCACAGAGTTCACAGGCTTAGGTTCGCTAGAAATTGTGAATCATGGACTCAAGACGATTGGAATAGGGTTTTGTTCTCTGATGAAGCCAGGATATCTCTGTTCGGTGAAGATCGACGTCGGCGAGTGCTAAGAAGACAAGGAGAACGCTTTGCAGAGGCATGTTTCGAAGAAATCACACCTTATGGTGGGGGCTCTGTTATGTTTTCGGCAGGAATAAATTCAATGGATCGTACAGAGTTAGTCTTCATTGAAAACGGCTCACTGACTGGGCATCGATACATAACGGAAGTTCTAATTTCTCATGCACAACCCGCATTGGCCGCTCTAGGTGAAGACTCGATTTTTATGGACGACAATGCTCGCGCCCACCGATCCCGCGATGTTAATGCGTATGTGCAAGAGGTCGGCATTCGTCGTTTGGATTGGCCAGCTCGAAGTCCCGACCTCAATCCCATAGAGCATGTCTGGGACGTTCTGAAACGGCGTGTGAGATCAGTACACCCGGCTCCGCAGACCATCAGAGAGCTGAAGAATGTGATTACTGCGGAGTGGGAACGCATTCCGCAAGCAAGTATCCGGGATATACTCGCTAGCATGCCCAGACGAATTCAAGCTGTGATTTTAGCTAGAGGGGGTCACACTCGATACTAAACATTTATCTGCTTTTACTTTATTAAAGAAAAACAAACAAAAAAACTTTTTTATTTTTACTTCATGAGCATATGCACTACTAGCGAATATACACTACTAGCGAGGTTTAGCATTATTTCCCATAAATTGTATCTAAATTTTATGAAATACTGATGAAAACGATTATTTTCTTATTAATTTACCAAATTGTGTGGATAAAACTACCTATAATTATCAAACAAAGAAATATTAACATTTGAAATGGTTCATTGCTTAGGTGCCCGTTTTTTTTGCAAATGAGTGTAATACAAATACGTTAATTAGTGATCGATGTTGTCATACGACAGCTCACACTTGCCTAAGTGGTAGGACGATTGTAACGCATTTCCAAAAAGCGTGATTTCAAATCCCAAGTGTGAAAATATATTTTTTTTTTGTGTGTCTTAGTTGTTAGCCTCAGATGGCTATGACAACTTTACCCGGACTGTGGGTGAGCGCTGAGGGCTCTCAACCCGATATTTTTCGTTCGTCAACAAGTTTTTATAAATGACCTAACGTGTTGAAAGCTAAATCTCCGTAATTTAGTTTAAATATAATTAAACTTTGTAGCAAATCATAACATTTATTCTCATCTTATAAAATCAAAACCTAACAATAATTCATATTACTAGGGGGGCTCACAAATATTATAACTAAAGAGTATATATTATATAATTTTCAGTGAAAGAGAAAACGTACCAGAGGAATCTTTGCTGCCGTCCACATCTAAATTGGGTAAATATTCCTAGAAGGCTATTATAGATAACTATCCAACCCGACACACTTATTTCCACCTAACAGTCAATGAATGAGCAGATTTCGATTAATTTTTTTTTTTTTTTTTTTATTATTATAACATTACATGAGCCGTTAGTTGCGTTTTGTTATTCCGTGAACAAATGAATATTTAGACTGGTGATTTTTAATGTTTTTTTGTTAATTAATATCATATTTTAATATCCTATTTCTGACGAAGACAAACTCAGAAACATAAAAAATGGTCCAGTCTTTCTTGAGTTATAGGTAGTTTAACTAACACAACTTTCTTTTATATAGTTATATTGATTTCGTTTTGTTTTTGGCCACTGATTTTACTTCTCTGTCCCGTTAATTACAGGCAATTCTGTGCCCATCCTATCTCGTATCACAGAAGTGAATCGACTCAGTGCCAATAAGCGACTAACGCCACCTAGCGGTTACAGCGTCGCTATGTACACGGTTCGCATGCATCAACGACCACCTTATGATATGATTGAACTTACGGATTTTGATGGTAAGTAATTATAAATTCCCCTCATGGTAACGGGTTAAAACGACACTGATTTACCTGTACTGTCCATTAGTGCAATACGAGGCATTATAGAATCTCGAGGGTGGATGGATCGGGGATTAGTCCGCCAACTGCAGAGAGGCAGACCGCGAGAAAACGCCGCCCCCGCAACATTGTTGTTTATGGCCGGGGTGTCGATGGTGATCATACCCGAAAGAGTAAAGTGCCGACCATGGGTGCCAAGGAATCGGTACCAGTGGTTAACTTAATGGCGATGAAGAGGGAACACGGTGGGTTATGGGGCCGCACACCATCCTTCTGTCGCCTCGGAAGGAAGGCGTAGGGCGGGTCCGTACCATAGCAAGCCAAAAAAATGTTGTGATTTTATATCTGGTTGTAAAACTTTTGTTGTAATGATACAAGATCTAGCCTTGTAACGTTCCCTGGCCTAGGCCGCGGGTGACTGGAGCGGGGAATAGTCCATCAACCACAGAGCGGCTGACCGCATAAGGGCGTCTACGGGGATGGTACCTGATAGGGTAACTGACCGGGCTGGCCACGGACGTCAAGGATTCGGTATCAGTAGCCAGCCCAATGGCGATGGGGAGGGAATGCGGTGGCTTATGGGGCCACGCCCCGCTTTTCCGTCGCCCCAGACGGAACGGATAGCGTGTGTCCAGATTAACCTGCCATAAAAAGCCTTGCAACGTTGTGAAATTTAAAATTCAAATTTTTGCCATTCTCCACAAAAGGAGAGCAATTGACCCACTATACCACACTGGTCAGCCGGGTTGGTGAAGGGTTTTATTTCAAGATTTTCCTTTTCTTGCATAGATGTTATTTCTCTGAGACGTCTTTTACAACAACCACAGGCCAAATAGATGATGGTGAATTGTATTCTTACTTCGTCACCATAAGGAAGAAAGTAAATAGTACCACACTGAATTCAATATAGCCACTTCTTATATTAAACTAATACGTGATTATTTAGAGGACACCGTGAGCCCGTCGACAGCTCACCTAATTGGTGGCGAGGTGCAGTCTCTTACCGTGCTAGGACCTGGCTCTCTACCAGTAGAAGCGTTAGCCGCGGTTCATTATTTCGCCACACCAATAGAGAAGATACAAAGCGTATGAAAATTAACGTTTTTTTAGAATTTTTTATCATATTTAAGCTACTGATACTTGGTGTTGAGTAGCGGTTATGGAATAATATCAGTTTTTACATTGCTCGCTACTAAGAGCTTTACAACGACCTGATGCAACTGGTGCCGACTGGTTAACAGTTACAATCCCAAGGAGAGCTCACGTCGGGCAGACGATCATAAAACTTTTGTATAATGTGCTATTACAGAAGAGTATATATTGCGTCGCCCCCAAGCAATTGGGATAAGAGCAGGATGATGATGCCTTATGCTGCTGATGTAATCAGCTGATGACCGAGTATGAGTACAAGGTCGGCACTCCTTACCTGTGAATATTTTAAAAATACATTAAAGTATTTAGGCGTATAATATCATCGCAAACGAAGGCGAACTCAAAGCTTTATGCTTAATAGATCCTATTTCGAGAAAGAGGTCAGCCAACTAATCCAAATCTGAAGCGTTCAGGCAAATTACTAGGATCTTTTCATCCAATATCCTTCAATATTTGAAAGAGTGTGCTACCATTGATGACTTATAACACAGAAACGTAGGAAACGCATAAATGTCGGCCTCATAACTTGGCTCAAAGTCGTTCAGTGTGCTATGGAATGGGATATATTCGGGCTTTCTCTCCGCATTGGGATCTAAAATACAGAAATCCTTGTTAGAATAGGTGTAAATTGGTTTTATCTTCTGATACCGTTTTGTCAACATGGTTAATCGTCACGAACTAATTGCATTTGTGATTCTATAATATTTTGTGCTATTTCTTCCACCAGCATCGTCAATCAATTTCTCAACAGTCTGGTGAAGAAACGTTAGCCAAGGCGAGGTGTGCGTGGGCGAACCCTAACGAGGAGACTGCACTAGGAGTATTGCTGCTGCGGCTAGCTGATGCCGTGAGACCCATCTGTGCTGCTGAACCGAGGCTACTTCGACTCACATCACCTTGCTACGTTGTAGGTTGGTACATCATTTTTATTTTTAATAGAAACAGAAATAATACCTGCAGGGGGCACTGACATGTGGTTTACTTTTCATTTTACCTTAAATGAATCATTACACAACCATCATTGAAAAGATTTTTTCTCTTAGAAACACGGCATGTTTAATTTGTTTTTTTTTTTCTAACGACTTTTTATTGTATACGAAATATTTAGTAGGTAATTATTATCTCCAACACAATCACTAATCCGCCTGCTAAGCATGGTGATTATGGCGTTATTTCCTATTGAGCCGTCTTTTAACAGAGGAGATCCTTAGGCTGATCAGCTGATGGATCGGTAGAATTATTTGTGTATAGGTAAAGTTCCCTGCATCACAAGGATGTATTTCTTAATTCAAGGATGTAGTTCCATCTGCAGGGCATTGGTTTTAAAAACATACTAGCTGCTTTATGCACTTTTGTTTATAATTTACTCAGGTGACTTGCATGGAAACTTGGATGCACTCCTTTCAATGGAATCTGCTCTATGGGCAGGCGGATCTGTTGTATCTGCCGCGAGAATACTATTTCTGGGTGACTTCGTAGATCGAGGAGCGTATGGCTCTGAACTAATGGTTTATCTATTAGCCGCAAAGCTCCAGCGGCCGACGGCTGTTATGCTTATTCGAGGCAACCACGAGACCAGAGATATACAAAAGATGTTCACATTTTACAAGTTAGTAATAGAGAGTGTGTAATCATTATCATCATCATCAATCTGCTTTTATCCCAATTACTTGTGGTCGTTGCAATATGTACTTCTCTTCCATTGCAAAAGTTATTGGCAATAGGTTTATGACTGATCGCCTGCTTGATGTTATCTCTCCTTGGGCATGTAATTGTTCACTGAACCTTATCAGATGGAGTTGACCGAGGTCGATATTTATAACGACCTTTTTTTTTTTTTTTTTTTTTCGCTGAGGAAACGCATTTGCGCGCTATCCCCCGCCGGTGACAGACGAGGGGGAGTGTGGGACTCGCCGGCCATAGATGTTAGCGGCCGGAATACCCACTAAAACCACAGCGGCCCCTTCCGCGCTTTTACGGGGAGCCGGAGAGATCGTCTACTGACATTCGATCCCCGGCACCCCCACGCTTGGCTTTCTGGCCACGTCCTATCATCCCTCAAGGCGGTGGGAGGAGGTGCGCATAACGGCGCCTCCTCCTTTCCGGTCGCCGGCGGCGAAGCGAGTCAGCTGACGCAAGCGCCTCGCGTTCTCGCTCCGCGGCCTCCTTCCTTTTCATGATGACCTCGCAAAAGGAGGCCATCGACGACCAGCACCTGTCGCTGTCAAGCATCTTCGAGATGATGGTTGACAACGACAGGTCTCTCCCAACGACCGCCGATAGGACGTGGCGCTGGGGCCCCCAGGCAGGGCATACCTCCAGAGTGTGACGCGCATCATCTACTGGCGCACCACACTCGTGACATCCTGGGGCCCCTTCTCTTCCAATTCTGTGCAGGTACTTACCAAAGACCCCATGCCCGGTAAGCACCTGCACCATCCTAAAGCTTAGGCTGCCGTGCCTTCTACTAATCCAGCGGTGGAGATGTGGCGCAACCGCCTCCACAGTCCCCCGCCCTGCTACGGGGGACTCCAGATCTTCTCTCCACCGCTGAGTGACTCCCCTTCGGGCCACTTCCAGTACTCTGCCCAGTCTCCTTACGGAGACCTGCTCGTCGTTGGCCCGCGCCGCGACACGGAGCCGGTAGACCTCAGCCAGGGCCTCGGCCACAAGTGGCCAAGGTGGGTCGCCCGCCAGCAACGTCGCTGCGGTCCATGACACCGTACGATAGCCCCTGACAGCCCTCACCGCCATGGCCCTCTGAGGGCGTCGCAGAAGGGCCCTGTTGCGGACGGTGAGAGAGTCCGCCCAAATAGGGGCACCATACAGCGCCATGGACCGCACCACTCCGGCGTATAAACGCCGACAGGACGACCCAGGACTGCCTGTGTTTGGCAGAAGCCTACCTAACGCCGCGGCTGTCTTGATGAGCCTCGGAACGAGCTGGGCAAAGTGCGGCCCGAAACTCCACCTAGAATCAAGGTGCAGACCCAGATATTTCATCTGGGCCCGCACCGGCACAGCAACCCCAGACACGCTGATGTGTGCTCCTCGGGGGGGACCTCGACCCGGGCCATGAAATAGGAGGGCCTCGGTTTTCTCCACCGCGACCCTCAGGCCCAACATGCTGATCCGGCCCACGACGAGCGCAACCCCCTCTTCTGCCAATCGAGCAGCCCCCAGGAAGTCAGGCCTCGTCACCGTGATGAGGGTATCATCAGCATAGCAGATGACCCCCATCCCGGAAAGAAGCCGACCCCGTAGGAGCCAGTCGAATCCGACGTTCCACAGGATCGGGCCAAGGACCGATCCCTGTGGAACGCCGCACTCCACCCGATGACGATGAATGCGCCCGTCGCCCCCCTCCCAGAGCACGTGCCTTCCCTCGAGGTACGCTTCCAACAGATATTTATAACGACCTCGGTCAACTCCATCTGATACAGCTTTAGCTCTTAGTTGTCTTTTATGACACTCACGAGCAATGTCAGCGTTGGTAGTATTTGTAGCCGCCATCACACAGTTCGAAATTTGGGAGGTAATTCTCACTCATTGAAATAGAAAAATTAGAACTGGAAGTTTTTACAATCCTAAATCAAGATATACGTCTAATTTTCGTTCTTCGGGATTAACATTTCTATCTGGATATAATAAAATAAAACACCAATAACAACAAAAGGTCTTAAATAAAACTTCACTTTAAATAAAACGTGACAGTTTCTAATTAACGGACAAGCGAATGCAAATTAATGTCAGTCGAAATTACTAGATAGAAATACGATTTCGGAGTAAGAACTCTAATTAGAGAAAATTCTGAATACATCCCAAAGAGAATGAGAATTGGAATTCGTATATTATGATCTATTTCTATGATTGAGAGTCGTCCTCCCGGATCTTGGATAATCTTGATATTTGGGACTGAAACTAGTAAATTAATCATTGTAAGATTAAAAATGAAATGCTGAATTGAAATAGAATAGCTAATTTAGGTGGCATTCCCTTCTGTTTGTTGTTATAGGTACGACTCAAGTTATTGATTGTAAGTAATATGTTTTATGAATATGTTCCTAGTGAGTGTATCACAAAATATGGCGAAGTGGAAGGTATTAGAGTATGGAACGCCATAAACAGCGTGTTCGATGTATTGCCGTTAGCTGCCGTCGTCGATGAGAAGGTATTGCGCACGTGCAATTGTCTTATACCGAATAAAATTATATTATACTTAGTTGGTCTCCATTGTGATACCTAAGTTATCATATATTTTTCTTTTATTAATTGGGGATTCTTATTTCAATCAATCTATTATTTTAAATAGTAGACCGTGAATCTTTACAAAGGTTTTCTAGAATAAATATTTTAGATTTTTTTATTGGCACACACACCCAATGGTAAGTGATACTGCCGACCATGGCCTTTTTCAATATCAGGAGTAGAGCTTGACAATGATTAATTAATTAATTAGCAATGAAGACCCCCAAACGCATCCAGAAAGTTGTGCTGCCAGTTCTCTCACTCTCTCACCGAACGAAGCGCAGCAGTAGGTACAGCGCCCCTGCTCAGCCGTCGATTTTCTGCGAGAGTGTGGTACTACCACATGCGTAAATAAAGGTACAGAGACAAACCTTCAAACAACCGCGCCACGGTAGATACATCACTACAAGTATGATGCGCGTGTGCGCGTGAGCACTGGCGGCTCGTCACGTACGGAACGAAACCTGTTTAGGCTGGTTCGGCCAGTGCTCAAACAAATGGCTCACTCACCGCTCGCTGTGCATCGTGTTGTGCGTGTTTGTTTAAATTTGAAATAATTAGAAAGAGTCTAAATATGGTTTATTGTACTGTGTGCATGAACAACAATCGAAAAAATAAAAACATATCTTTTTTTGAAAATGACATTGTATGTTAATAGATCTGAACAACCTATAAATATGGGGAAAGACGCTTTTTTCAGCCATTACAAAGACTTTAACGAAAGCAGTATACAATTGTGTTTTTTAATAATACCTCCTAACAACTTCATCGTATTCGTTGACTTTCGAGAATATTTCGATCTAGAAAAAAATATTGTTAATATTGGTAGTGAATACTAAAACGTATACAAGATTGTAAATTTGATATGTCATGCAAGTGCTTTCCCATTGATTATTTAAAAAAAACTTTATATTAGATTTAGAATTTATCATTCGATTAAGAGATATAACAAATTATTAAAAATCAAAAATTACAAAAAAAAACTATTTAGAGTAGGTAAGCAATTTGTAAAAGAATATCCATACATAAAAAAGCTGACAAACGTTTTGTGTATTTATTTTCATCCTCATGTGCCAACCCTATCAGAATAGGTAACAATTTTGTTCGCTCCTTAGAAGCTTGGTCTCTTTGTGTTTATTTACTCATGTGGTACCTACTACTACGGACGGACTAGCCCGCGGCTGTAGACAGAAAACTGTCAAGTGTTGGTACACTGTACCACTATTAAATTATCAAATTAAATAAATATATAATTTATTGTGGTGACGAAGCAAGAATACAATCCACTCCTTCCTTTTTCTTTTTCCCATGTTCCCAAACTCGTATCAAGCAATAGGATGTATAAGAAGAGTAACAAATTATTATATGTAGTAATTATTGTATGTACCTAGGTGTTTTGTTGTCACGGCGGAATTCCACCACCGTGGGTATGTCCCCTCATATCCGCTATTGACAAGGTACCCGTACCACTACCAAGACCTGCTGAACAGAGCTCCGTCGCGTGGGAACTGTTGTGGAATGATCCCATCAAGTAACTCAAATTACCTATATATTTTTAATACATACGTACATATCATCACGCCATATCCCTTGCAGGGTAGGCAGAGAGAACAGAGTGCCAGAGAACTCTATCTTTGCATACTTCACTCGCTTCCTCAACATTCATAATTCTCTTCATACACGCTCGCCGGTTTCGGAGACTCTTGACTCCATCTTCCTTCAGTACCTACATGACCGATCTGGTCTAGGTAGGTTAGTCTCGGTCTCCCTCGGTACCTACATCCTTCCACTTTCGCATTGTACCTATATCTTCTTAACCAGACGTTCGTTCGGCATTCTTTCCACATGTCCGAACCATCGGAGCATTCCCTTTCGCATCTTTACACCAATATTCTCTTTCATACCTACTCGCTCTCTTACGTCGTCGTTATGAATGCGGTCGGTCAGCCTAACTCCACAGATTTTCCGCAGAGATCGCATTTCGACCGCATTAATTTTACTTTCATACTCTTTTCTGCATACCCAACTCTCGCTTCCATACAGTAATGTTGGGACAAGCACTGCGTTATGTATTGCTACACGTGCCTTCTGGCTGAGGTGGTGGCTGCCGAGAAGTTGCCCCAACGCTCCGTTCACTCTACTTCCCGCATTCACTCTTCGCTCTATATCAGTGGTGTACCTTCCATCTCGGCTAAATCCACATCCAAGATATACAAATTCATCCACTTGCTCTAGTACATCATTACCTATTCTTACTCTTATATCTGTTCTGGTTTCATCTCTTTCAAAGACCATTATTTTGGTTTTGCTCACATTCACGCGTAGACCCCTTTTCTTACAATCTTCTGTCATTGTGTCGACTAGGGTCTGCAGGTCAGTCGCTGACTGTGCCAGCAGGACTGCATCATCTGGATAAAGCAGAGCAGTGACCACTGAGTCGCCCATCTGGACTCCCACATTCATATCGTTCAACCTTTGGAGACATTTATCCAGATATATGATAAACAGCCTGGCTGACAGAACGCACCCCTGCTTAACGCCGATATTGACGTCAAACCAAGGCGACATTCCATCATCCAGCCGCACACAGGCTCTACAGCCCATGTAACTGGACTGCACAGCCTGTAGCAGTTTACCGTTAATACCATACTCCGGTAAAATGTCCCAAAGTTCCTTTCGTACAACCGTGTCAAATGCTCTCGCCAGATCCACAAAACTGCAGAAAACCCTCTGACCTAGAGCCAGATGCTTCTCCACAATGTTCCGCAGAGAGAACACTTGATCCATGCATCCCCTTCCACTCCTGAAACCTCCTTGTGTCTCACACAGTAAACCATCGGACACCATCCTCATTCTATATTTTTAATTATTTGCAATATATTTACATGTAGCTAATAAAATTACGAAGCGTCCCCTTCCTTACGCGTGGTTATAGAAAAAGACATCTGGGACACAGGCAAATAATTACTGCAAGACAATAAACTCGAAAGAAATCCCATTTTCGAACTAACTGAATGGACGGTGCGTTAAGTGCTGCCAATTTCCAGCAGTACAACGTCATATATTTACTTTCAGAGTAGAGATTAATACAATTCAAGACCGCCCGACATACAATTCAATTTCTTGCCCGTGTTATAAAAGATAACTAAAGGGTATATATGGAGATAACATCTATGCAAGAAAAGGAAAACTCGAAATAAAACCCTCTACCAACACGCCTGATCAGCGTGGTATAGTAGGTCAATTTCCCTACCAATATGGAGGAGGCTCGAGCCCAGCAGTGGGACGTATATGATTTGATATGATATTTACGTTAAAAAACCACACTAAGGGCAATAATATAATAAGTCTTTTCAGAGGGAACAAAGTACATGTGAGGGAATCGAACCTCTGCCCTCTGCACCATCGACTATTTGTTAGACCACTAGACCATGGTATTTAATTGCTTTGTATGCCAAATTTGTAGTTACAACTAAACAAACTTTGCATAGATACGAGTAGATAGTGGTTTAAATAGCTACATTCCTGTGAGTGTCGCGTTTCATTCCCACGCAGAACAGTTCATGTACGACTTTGTGAGATCACAAAGTGTCCATTAATTGAATGTTTATAAAGTACCTGTTCCCAAATATCTTTGTCTTAGGCCCCACAAAATGACGGCAACACTACAACTTGAGTTGTCGGCCAATGAAGGGTTCGCTGCGAATAGTAGGCGCGGCACGGGTCACGTATTCGACCAGTCCGCCCTCGACCGTTTCCTTCTATCTAACCAGCTGTCACATGTTGTAAGAGCACATGAAGTACAACAGAGCGGCTTTATGGTAATACACCTAAAAACTTAGGTATTTGGAAGCCAAAAATGATAACTACAGGTGGGACTTGAACCCATTTCACAATTTGATATATCCATTCCAAACGTCCCTCGTAAAGAACAGTTTATTTTTCATACGTAACAAACCACACTGTCCTAATTCGTAAGCAGGTTATCCGAGTTCTGATACAAGTGATTTGAAATCCCACACATAGTATTCATTTTTCGCTCGCAAATAAGTTATAAATATTTTGTATTTTAAATGTACCTTTAGTTGAGTCATTTAATAGTTTTACCCTGGAAATTTGCCTTCTATAAAACAAGGGGCACAGGTTAACCATAAAATGGAGTTTGGGTTCCTTTATCTCTCTCACCGAACGAAGCGCTACTGCAAATTGGTACTTAGACGTTGTATTTCTGTCCTTTTTCTGTGGTACTAACTCAGACGAGGCAGCTCGTTTATGGCCTTAGGCAGGTATCAATTAACAGCGTAGCCCTATTACTAAACGTAGAAAAGTTTGAAATAAAACTATCTTCACGAATTTTATCGCGTTTGTATTTAATTTTCTAACCTTTCGGATAGGTACTTTACAACTTTCATAGTCATGGGAGGTTCCCATAAATTCCGTAAAAATAGTTTTATTTAAAATTTATAATACTCGCGTAAACATCCGAAATAATTACGCAGAAATGTCGCATTAGAGGATAATTTACAAATTTCCAACTTGTTCCTCAGTGTCAGTTCCGTGGTCGCCTGATCTCTGTGTTCTCCTCGTATCATTACTGCGGTGGAAACAACGATTCTGGTGTCGTACTACTCGAAGGAGGGAAACTAAGATTATTAAGAGTTAATATCGACTGATTTGTATACTATTTTATCAGTACACACCCCTGATAAAGTTCATCACAGATCATAGGTATCCTCTCACACTATGACCATGCTTAGGAACGTGTCAAGCAGGAAAAGAAATACGACGCAGACTAATATGCCCACTAGAACAGAGCGTAGTGGCACCGGTAAAATACGCAACTTGTTGACAGTTAGTGCATGACACGCGATGGTATAAGTCGGTGAGTGACGGAACGATTCAGTGGGTATAGTCTCATACTTTTCAATGTTAAGAATATTTGTATGCCTGACACTTTCCTAGCAGTCACAGGTTGACACGCTGTAGTGGGTAGACTCCTTAAATCTCCAAATTGATGTGTGATGCTTACATGTTGTTTTATGATGTCAAGTCTAAATGAAACGAATATGGTGCTTTTTTGTGTGTGCCTCTGGTGTTAGCCGTCTATTACAGCGATATGGGATGTAATGGTGAGGTCTGAATGAAGTCAACCGAAGGCAACTTAAACTATCCCAAAGCCGATATAAAGTACAAAAATCTGGGTTTGGAGATAGATTTGGTTACTGGAGTTGGGTATTTCTACATTTTTATACGTAATGGAATGTGGGAGCACCATCCAAATACAAGAGTAAAAGAGAAATCAAATGTAAAAATGAATTTAAATATGTAAAAAAAAAATAATGGCGGTTACTATACGTTTGAAAATTGCTTTACTTTCGTCCGAAGCAATAATTAATGAAAGTGTATGTGTAAAAGAAATAAAGAGCAATTTATCAAATTTACTTTTTATTTAATAATAATTAAACTCTTTTTAAGTATATCATACGAAATTTGCTGTCACATACTCACTAGTTCATACACAAATGATGTTTTTTTTTTAAGGAAAAGAACAATGAAAACCATAACTAAACCTTTATATTTAGAGTGTTGCTATCTTATAATGATTTGCCCCTCATTTTGATCACTTTGCACTTATCTAGATATCAAAAAGCTTAACTTTAGTGGAATTTATTTTCAATTCAAATAAATATTTTTAACATCACTCACCCTATCAATTCAAATCTTTTAATACTAAATTTCTTAATAACTAAGATACAAACTATTTAGTATATTTACAGATTATTAATTATAAAAAAATTAAGCATAAACAATGCAGTGAAAGCTATTTCATATTTCTGAATGATTATAATCTGTTGTAATTGATGTTCTGTCATCATTATCATCATGCTCTTATCCCAATTTTCTGTAGTCGACACAATATATACTCTTTTCCCCCCATGCCATGCTTCACACAGTCCATCCATCTTTTCTTTGGTTTTCCCTTACCCCTAAATCCTACAACATTCATATTTAAACTTTTTCTCACACTACTTTCATCCCATCTCAACACAACCATATCATGTCAGACATTCACTCTCACTTTTCTATCACTGGAACAACTTTCAATCTTTCTCTCATTTTAATTACCGTTATTGATCTCTGGCGCTATTTCTTACAGATAATAATTAAAAATCCATATTTTAATACTTAAGGTCCATTTATCTTAAAATTGATGTTTTCATGAAAAAATAAAGTTTCAAACTTACATTTTAACACGCCATCTCGTGGCTATTGATCGTATCTAGGCCATTTACCTATATAATGATGTGAAGTATTCGCACGGGTATTCTAGTGACACTTAATACTTAATGCATGGGTGACTGTCAATTTCTGATTTATAAGTGCTAAAGATTTCCTATTAATCTAGCCTACATGTGAGGGGAAAAGTTATAAATTAATCATCAAATTATTTAAACAAGACCCATGGATGAGGGACGGATGATGAGGGTTGGATGTAGATAAACCTATCCAAGGGGAAGAGTCATCTTCCTCTTGGATAGGTCTATATAGCCACATCTGTGCAAGCCTTCCAGGCGACGGAAAGTCAACATGGCACCCATAACCTGCCTTATAACCACTGTCTGCCTAGGGGCCAACGGTACTGATTCCTTGAGTTCAGTACCTTGATTCATCTATGGGAATATTTCTATTTTATACAATATAAAGCACAGAAGGAAACTTAAAAATAATAAAAACTATAAATAAAGCCCTATAACAACTTGGCTAGCATGGTACAGCAGATCAATATCCTTCCCATTATGAAGGAAGCTTAAAGCCAGTAATGGGATATATATAGAGGATTCGATCCCGGGATCCCGGATCTCGGGATCCCGGTCATATTTTAGTCCCGAAATTTTCGGGATAAAATTTAATGAATCCCGGGATTTTCGGGATTGATACATTTTTTTAAATTAGTCAATAAAATGTGCGTGAGACGAAACGCACTTACCTTGATTTGACGTTTTAACAGCCACCTTGTTTACACGGCTGATTTCACTTAGAATACACATATTATTAATTGATTCATACTAAGTAATTTCATTTATTTTTGTTAGCGAATGGATTATGCGTAAAAGTGTGTAAAAATTTCCGCTTCGTGTATGTACTGTTTTTTTTTGTTAATTGGTGATAATCAAATTATTAAAAAGCAAAAATGTATTAATGATTTAATTTTTGTGGTACAAATAAGTAATCTATAGAGTTTCTGGTCAATTTAATGTAAAATATAAGTAAACATAAGTAGAAAGAAGTTGATTTTTTGAAGTTTATTGTTGGTTTCATAAATTATTTACTTAAGTGCCTAGTTTGGTTATTTTATAAGAAAGTTTATAAAAAAAGCATAATTTTGTTTAACCGCCTTTTTGGAGATTTTAAACTTAAATATTCTATGTTCTCAAAAATTGATTTTGATCTGTTTACTGGATTTTTGTTACCATTTTCCATTACCAATACAATCCCGGGATTAACTGTAGATAATCCCGAAATCCCGGGATTAGAAAAATCGACCGGGATCGAATCCTCTAGATATATATATGAGCTAAGATGATGATGATGAAAAAATATAATGTCATAGCTTCATATTACTGAGAGTGTATTAACATATAGTACTATTTAAAGTACCTACTTAAAGGTAAAATAACTTCTCCAATTCACTATGCAATTTGAAATAGACTAATATTTTGTGGATAGCGTGAAAGGTGCTTGAAATAACTACTATTATGAATGATTTGGATATAACAAAATGCACATATAGCAGATAAAATCTTATTCTTAAATATAAAAAAACATTTCAGACTTTATAAAGTGAAACATATAAATTTATTAAAACTTATGCTGTCATTGTGTCACTAATACAATTGTTGCAAATAAAAATACATTTTATTCAGGATCTTTGTACACTATTAAAAGTTGATATTCATGGAACGTAAATTCTATAAAATTTGTCATGAGAATATTTATGGTACTTTAAAATTCTAATCTGCAACCTTTTTGTGTGGCTTTGATGAGAAAAGTGTATGGCGAATACACATAAGTATTCAATATAGCATTTGTTTAAGCTCTTGGCAAGAGTATATAAGATATACTCTAATGACTTTCATAATTATATGTAAATAAATTAATAATTTGCTGTTTGGTAATGAAATAAGAACATAATTCACTACTTATATTACCCATGGGCGATTGTAAGAGATAACTAAGGGTTATCCCTTAGTTATCTCTTACAATCAACCACATATATAACATTTATGCAAGACAAGAAACACTCAAAAAAACCATATACCAACACGTCTGACCAGCATGGTATAGTCACTTTCCCTCCTAATATGGAGGAAGCTCGAGCCCAGCAACAAGGCATATATGAGCCGAGATTAATGAATGAAATGAATGATAAACACAATCTAGGCTTTATGAATAATTATAGTGTTACCCTGTAATACAAGTGTCAATTCTATCATGTGTCTTTACATACCTACACACCTTGCCTAGTTTATATTTTATTTAAAGAAATAAATGTCTAAATTCAATCGATGGATTAACAGTAGATAGGGTTTGGTCTGAAATGTTAATATTATACTCATTTCATTTCCATGCCTATATTTACATGATTGCAATATTCTACATTTAAGTCAGATCTACATTTTAAATAATAACTTGGCGTGCATATGTAGAATACTATACTAAAAGTTAATATTTAATACCTGAAATGCTACTTATTCTGAATTTATTTGCAACAATTGCTTTTGCCAATCTGTCTGGGCAGTATGGTGTAGTAATTGCCCTCATCTGGAGTAGGCTCATGCCTAACAGTGAGACATAGAAGGGCCGAGATGAAGTGCAACTTTTGTATGTACTTGAGGAGTGACTAAGCTAAGGAGTGCATTATTACATATGAAATTAAAATTTGAGTAGTTAATTTTGCTTATCAATTATTGGTTTAATTTGAATTGCAAATCTTATATTTCTGGGCTTGTTAAATACAATTATTTAATTGGATTCTGTTTTAAAATAATAATGTAGCAATATCTTTGTCCAAAATAGTAAAAAGTCAATTTTAAAAATGGTGTACCAATAATTATTAACAGACTTACATTTAATGAATAAATAATCCTAATTATGCTAGTTAGAAGTGTTCAATAGACCTAAAGGTACTATGACTATATCTGGCATTACTTTATTAAGCTTGACGGAGAATAGAGACATATATTTTAAACTTTGTATTGATAAATCTGATGTCCTATTGAATGGCAACTTCAGTTGCCGATTGATTAATAATTATGACAATAGAATACTAACAACTTCTATAGCAGTATACAATTTTCTAATAAACATTTACAATTGTGGATGATTTACAAGATATTTAAGTTATTAAAAGTTTGATAATAAAAATAATTACCCTGTAATCAATTCACAGCTGTATGTTTATTAGAAAAATGTAAATTTTACAATACACATTCACTGTTTTCATCTGTGGGTATCACCATATCACTGTATCACAAGCACAATAGTATCACACTATCACACACTGACATTAGACTCCTAGGACAGCAAATTGACTTTATAACAAAAATCCCTTTAAGCACTATGTCATAATATTTCACTGTTCCAATGTCACTTATGGTTCTAGAGTAGGAGTTTGGCTTTGAGTATCTCGTAGGCTGCCTTCCGGCGCAGATAAGGCATGTGAGCTTGCGAGAAGGTATACGGAGCATTGCGACATGAGAACTCCGCAAACGTGCATGCAAACATACCACAGTCACTACCGTTCATCTGCTGCGGGATATCCTGAAAACAATACAATAAAAATTAAAAGAAATATACAGCCCATATATTGAAAACACAGATGGTTAAGATACCGTACTATGTACCTACCACGCCGTGTCGCGGATTCGATCCCATGCGGAATAATGTTTTGTGCGATCCACTAATTGTTGTTCTGAGTCAGGGTGTAGTTTGTGTCCGTGAATTATATGTTTGTAAAATCCATCGCAATATAAGGATTATTTCCTCAGTGCAGGGTGTTGTATAAAAAAATAATTTAAAAGTTGACAAGGTCGTCATTTTTTAAATTACTTTTAAATAAAATTGAATTCAACATTAGTAAATTAGCTTGTGTGAAAAAAACAAAAAAGATATCTGATACGAGTTAACTACTAAAGCAGCCGTTAGGCAGATATTTTAGAATTGCTGCGTGAAGTATTTGTGTGGTCACAACAAATAGACTCAATACACAAGGCATTCGAACTCACTTTGAGACACTCAGCCTTCCACCCGCTGTCATCAAATGTCGAGCCCTTCTTATCCTGATGTTCATCTTGTAAATATTGCATAAGTGCCTCGAGACAGGGCTGATTACGTCCGCCCATACTGTCGAGGTAAGAGACCTTCTTGGCGCGGAAGTCGATGATGCTGAGGCACCAGTGAACTCCGAGGTGGACCGGCACCACTATCAGATCATGCGCAAATATATCTACCTGAAATCATAATCATATAAATTTTATTATAAACTAGACGTAACAATACAATGGCCATCACCCATACTTCATCATGTGATGATAAAAGACAAAGGAAGCAAGGGACATTCTTTTTTTTGTTTCTGTCTTTTAGCTGTTAGCCGCAGATGGCTGTCACAGCTTAACCCGGACTATGGGTGAGCGCCGAGGACTCTCATCTCAACTTGGAAACGGACACTTCAATATGAGAAGACAAATCAAAATAAAACGATACAAACCCATATGTCTAGCATGGTATATTACATTAATTTTGCTTTTAAATTTAGCCCAGTAGTGGGACGAGAAGAGTTGAGCCCAGTAGTGGGACGTAAGGTGACATGATGTCGACGATGATGAACATATGTCCATGGTTTCTCGTGAACTACATTATTGTGTAAATAAGTATTAAGTGGTGAAAAAGTAAGAACATAACGTTTACCGTCACTTTTCTCCCCAAGCAAGGAATGAAAATCAATTAAGGGATGCAAACATCACTGCAAGGGCAGGAACACTGGAAACTCGATTTTTTCAATTAAAAACAAAATTCGACCTTTTCAATTAAAAAAAAAATTCATCGCGAGAGCGATGAATTATATATATATATATGATGAGCCACAAATAGACTGGCATAAAATCTATTACACTTAATCAAAAGAACTCTTCTAAAGTTCTTTTGATTACTCATACATACATATACTGATAACATCAACAAGCCAGACAAGGAAAATTAGAAATAAAACTTAGCGGATTTATGTTGACCACTGTGATATTTCAGTCTCATATTTTAGTAGTCAAATTCACCGCCATTTTGAAGGATGATCGAGATCTATGAGTTGAGAGGATGATATTGATACTTAAGGGATGCCAGCGGATTGTACCCTTATATAATAATAAATTGCTGCACAGATGGCATAGTGGTTAAGATACCGACCTTCCGTGCCAGTGCCGTGGTTCGATTCCCATGCAGGACAATACTTTGTGCGATCCACAAAGTATTATTCTGAGTCTGGGTGTAATTTGTCTCCGTTAATTGCATGTTTGTAAAGTCTCCCACAATACAAGTATTATTTCCTTAGTGCAGGGTGGTGTTTATATAAATAAAAAAATATCAATAACCTTTCTAGTCCACCGCCTGAGTCCAGCTTGTCCGCTCTGCATCAACTTAGGATAGAAGAAGGTATTTGTGGCATACACTTTAGGCAGGTCCTTTCTTTCTTCACAGCGCTGCATTAGTAGGTTCATGTAAAAGTTTATTACCTCATCATTCAGCCAATTGAGCCCCGATAATGTTTGCAGATCTCGCCTAGAATAATAAAAAATAGGAGTTTTACTAGGAGAACAAAAATAGTCTAATAATGTTCATTTTACCGTAGTATGATTTCTAAGTTTTAGAGTAACACATAAACAGTATTCTACCAATTTTTTTTAGGTGAGAAAGTAGATACCATTTTAATTGAGCATAATGATTAATGAAAACTGACTACTGTTAAAACTCAGCGAATATTAAAGATAAGGAAATACAAAAAAAAATTGCTTGTCTATTTTATGATTTCATGAGGCCAGTGAATAGACATTGGGTAGATCACACACACATACACATATCATCACGCCATATCCCTTGCAGGGTAGGCAGAGAGAACAGAGTGCCAGAGAACTCTATCTCTGCATACTTCACTCGCTTCCTTAACATTCATAATTCTCTTCATACACGCTCGCCGGTTTCGGAGACTCTTGACTCCACCTTCCTTCAGTACCTGACCGATCTGGTCTAGGTAGGTTAGTCTCGGTCTCCCTCGGTACCTACATCCTTCCACTTTCGCATTATATATTTTCTTAACCAGACGTTCGTTCGGCATTCTTTCCACATGTCCGAACCATCGGAGCATTCCCTTTCGCATCTTTACACCAATACTCTCTTTCATACCTACTCGCTCTCTTACGTCGTCGTTACGAACGCGGTCGGTCAGCCTAATTCCACAGATTTTCCGAAGAGATCGCATTTCGACCGCATTAATTTTACTTTCATACTCTTTTCTGCATACCCAACTCTCGCTTCCATACAGTAATGTTGGGACAAGCACTGCGTTATGTATTGCTACACGTGCCTTCTGGCTGAGGTGGTGGCTGCCGAGAAGTTGCCCCAACGCTCCGTTCACTCTATTTCCCGCATTCACTCTTCGCTCTATATCAGTGGTGTACCGTCCATCTCGGCTAAATCCACATCCAAGATATACAAATTCATCCACTAGCTCTAGTACATCATTACCTATTGTTACTCTTACATCTGTTCTGACTTCATCTCTTTCAAAGACCATTATTTTGGTTTTGCTCACATTCACGTGTAGACCCCTTTTCTTACAATCTTCTGTCATTGTGTCGACTAGGGTCTGCAGGTCAGTCGCTGACTGTGCCAGCAGGACTGCATCATCTGCATAAAGCAGAGCAGATACCACTGAGTCACCCATCTGGACTCCCACATTCATATCGTTCAACCTTTGGAGACATTTATCCAGATATATGATAAACAGCCTGGCTGATAGAACGCAGGCCTGCTTAACGCCGATATTGACGTCAAACCAACGCGACATTCCATCATCCAGCCGCACACAGGCTCTACAGGCCATGTAACTGGATTGCTCAGCCTGCAGCAGTTTACCGTTAATACCATACTCCGGTAAAATGTCCCAAAGTTCCTTTCGTACAACCGTGTCAAATGCTCTCTCCAGATCCACAAAACTGCAGAAAACCCTCTGACCTAGGGCCAGATGCTTCTCCACAATGTTGCGCAGAGAGAACACTTGATCCATGCATCCCCTTCCACTCCTGAAACCTCCTTGTGTCTCACACAGTAAACCATCGGACACCATCCTCATTCTCCTTTCAATAATTTTACCATACACTTTTGCTGCCAAACTGGTCAAGCTTATGGCTCTGTAATTTGCGCAGCCATAACGTGAACCCTTGTTTTTAAACAAAGGCACGATGACTGCGCTATTCCAGTCCCCGGGAACCATTCCCGAGCTCCAACATAAATTGAGGAGCAACAGGAACGCCTCCCGGACACAGGAGCCACCAAACTTGATCATCTCGGCAGACACCATATCAATGCCCGCTGCCTTACCATTTTTCAAACTTCTTATCGCCCATTCAACTTCATCCATACTGATGCCATCGGAGGACGCCGTCGCCGAATGTTGATCTACTAGACCACATGCGACACCGGCGCCAACCGTAGCATCCGCATACATATCGCCAAAATATTTACTCCATCGGCTTAACACGTCTTGTGTTTGTGTAAGAATGTCTCCACCTTTAGAACTTATTTTATTCATTCTGAAGGCTGACCAACCACCCCGAGACTTCTTCACCTCCCTCCAAAAGAGTTTGGTGTTACCCTCGAAGTTTTTAGTCAGCCTATCTTCTGCACTCATACTTGCTCTATCACGTTTCTCTTTCACTAAGGCCTTGGTGTCATTCTTACATTGCCGATATATTTCTTTCTTCTGTTCAGTCATACTGTCATTCAGATTCAAAGAAGAGACATAGTCCAGCCACGCTTTCTTCTTTTGCTCTACGGAAGCTGCCACTTCCGCATCCCACCATGCATCATCATTTGTGTTTCTATGCTTCTTTGAACTTCCACATACTTCTTTCGCTGTGTCTACCATACTCTCTTTCAATACTCTCCAGCATTCTTCAATGTCCGATTGCGGTTGGCTTGCCATCGTCAACCGTTCTCGGACACCCTCTGCATACTTTTCTCTTACACACTCTTCTTGCAACCTTTCAACCTTTATTCTTTCAAGCCCTCCGAAGTGGACACGCTCTCGCCAGTGCCTCCACTTTCTGAACAGACCACTAAATCTCGCAATAACGAGATAGTAGTCCGTATCGACTGTGGGGCCCCTGTAGGCTCTTGCGTCCAATATTTTGCTTCGGAGGCGACTGTCTACCAAAAATAAATCTATTATACTTTTCTGTTCATTCCTTCTCCATGTATACATATGGATGTCCTTATGTTGGAAAAATGTGTTTGACACAATAAGGTTTCTCTCCATGCATACATCCGCTATGAGCCTACCTGCGTCGTTCACTCTCTTATCACCAAATGGACCAAGTACGTCCTCATAGTCGGGACGCTTGGTCCCCACCCATCCGTTCAAATCTCCGCATACAATCACGCGTTCACTGGTTTCTGCCATATCCAGAACTTCCCTAACATTATCCCAAAACTTCTCTAGGTCTGATGCCACCGAGGATCCTACGGGAGCATATGCTACAACCATGAATACCTTGGTGACACCAAGTTTTATACGGACCCAAAGAAGTCTGGGATCATACATTCCGTAATCCTTCACACCTGAGGCCAAGCGAGAGGACAGCAGTACTCCTACCCCCATGCTGGCTCGATCGCTCTGTGGTACACCAGACCACAGAGCCATCCCGCCACCAGAAAGATCGCAGGCGTCGCTGCCCCTTCGCTTGGTCTCTGTTACACAGAGCACGTCTAGCTGTTTGTTCGCCATGACGGATATCAGCTCGTGCAACTTACCTTCCACACAACCTCTTACATTCCACATGCCCACCCGGCACTCTGCTCTCCTCGACTCGCCTGACTGGGCAAGGCGTGATGGGTGGCGGCCCCCATCGCCGCAACTGCCGAAGTTCGTACCGACGGGGGCGGGTCGGTACGCGTCGCCTCCGGGGGACGCCCTAACCCGCATTGCGGTACGCATTTCGAGGTAGATCAATTTTTATAACTAGCTAGTAAGATAAAAATATATACCTGTGTATCCTCAAATTAAATTTTTCTACAAGCAGTTGTCCGGGAGGGCCTGGCCCAAGTGCTCTATTAACTATTTTCTCCTGTTCCGGTGTCAAGGCTGGCAACTCTACTGATGGTTGTGGTTCCTCTAAGATGCTCTCTGGTATACTAAGTTCATATTTAAGTTTATGTTCCAATTGAGCTATTTTCTGTTCATTGTTAACTTTAGTTATAATATCTGATTCTCTCCGAGCATCTATAACTTTCTCTTGAGTCTCCTGTCTCTTCTTTTTGTACTTTGTATCTAGTTTTGACAGCCAATTAGTATTGGTGATGTCTCTGTCTTTATGCAAGTCCTTCAATGAATTTATTCTCTGGATCCTAACTGATGATGTTGTGGATGATTCAGATGGAACTATATCTACCTCCGAATCTGAGGAGTTGATTGATGCAACCGTAATGGGATCATACTCTTTCGTTAAACTGTTTTCTTTATCTAACGTCAAACCTTTTTCAACTAATTTAATTTCATTCAATGCATTCTTCTGCGTACGTTGCGTTAACCTAAATGATGCCGCATCTTCCGCTACATTGAAGAGATCTAATGGTTTACTAAAATTTATTGGTTTCATTGAGTTTGTTACTTTTTTTATTAGTTCCTGATAGTTTCTTTTTTCATCTAAATTAAATATTTCAGATATTGTTGACCTTGCACCGTTAAGTCCTGAAAATCTATTTCTTGGAAATGTTAAATGATTTGCATTCGGTTTTACAGAAGTTTGCATCCATCTTGGCAGTGATGATGTAGACGTCTTGTATGATTTCGTTATTCCAGGTGGCACTTTGAACTTGCTAAGAGTTTTAGGTGACATATTTAATACATTTCTATCAAGAGATCTACGACTTAGTTTGATATAAACTGGCTCATCTTGTGCCGAGTCTGTCACATCATGACTGTTTTTAGTTATAAAATATTTGTGGGGTTTAGTTGGTGGCGGCGCTGTAACCTTTTTGACGAAGATCACGTCATCGTCCTGTTCATTTTGATCATTCTCATCATCTTCCAAGTCAATATAAACTTTTGCAGGCTTTTTTGAAGTATTCTCTTTTGTTTCAATCCATGCTATCTAAAATTCAAAGCATAAAAAAATATTTGAATGTTTATCTATTAATTTGAGGTTGGTGACATAATCATATCTCTACTGGCCTACTGAAGAAAAATTTTCAAAGTTAATCATATCAGTAATATTATTACCGATATGTTAGTGTTAGTTTTTTTTCTGTTACACTTTCACTAAGTACTCAAGCCCTCATTCTCCCTTATCTCAAAAAAACTGTATACAATCAGGATATAACACACATGTTGTCAAGGATACAGAAAAATCAATAGGGTACCTTTCTCATTAAAAAAAAAAAATTATAGCTGGTGATTAAGTAATATATGTTACCAATATAGATTTTGTTTCCACACTGAAACAATTATAAACATAATGATTTTTGTTCTTTTCTTATTTCTATTCATTAATTCATCTGCCTATCGACATCTACTACTGGATATGAGCCTCCTCACAATGAAGGCATAGTATCACATTACTGGAGTTGGACGTTCGCCAGGAAAGCCCTATTGTCAATTATTCTAGTGTTCACTTAGCCGATTTGATAACTTCCAGAGAAGAGTAAAGGATGGTACATTATATTCTTTATTTGCTACTGTACAAGTTTATTTTTTTAAGTTAGAAAAATCAAATGCAAACCTCTTGATCATCATTATCATCATCAACCACAGCATGTACAACTGGTCTGACAGGAGTGTGCATTCTTGGTTTCCTCGGTGGTGTTGACGGTCCATTTTCTGTAAACCCTAAAAACTTGATTGGCACAGATCGAAGCCTGCTTTTCGGCTCATTTGGTGTGGAAGTACTAGGATGACCAGTTTCTACCTGAATTGGCACATATCTTATGTTTTTACTACTACTAGGTTTATCATCTTCCCAGCGATCTGAAAGTAATTTAGTATTAATCCGTTTACTCAAGATTTCATTATAAAATTGTCTTTGAAAGTTCAGCATAAGTAGGTCATGCAATATTTCATCGATTACATTTTTGGGTCAAATGTTAATATTTACTTGTCACAAAGTTAAGCATTATGTTGAGAATTTCTTCAGAAACTTAATAAAGTTTCTAAATCCAGGATTTCAACCTGAAATTTCAAGTGTGCTTTCTCAGTGGATTAATAGGCCAGACTAACATTAAGCATCAAAAATTCTTAATGCAGTACTATGGGTTTAATATAGGGGTGTGCGGATATCGTTCGAATTGAATAGTACTATTCGATTCGAAATTCAGATCGAATAATTCGAATTTTCGAATAATTCGAATACCTACAAGTAATTCGCGAATTCATAAATATTTTGAAATTTTTGAACTATTCCTCAAAAATTTGGTAAAAGCTTGGTTTTTCAATTTTATAAGTGGTCAAAAAGTGTTTTGAATTCAGGGTTTTGATGGTCGCCAATTGAAACAGAAGGTTTCCAAATAATATTTATTTCATTAAACTATTTAATAAAATGATAAAGAAAAACAATTACTCTAGTTAATATGAATTCGCGAAATACTTGTAGATATTCGAAATATTCGAAAAATAACAAATAATTTGAAACGTTTTGAATTATTTGAAAAATAACGAATAATTCGAAAATTATCGAATTATTCGAAAATTTTCGAATAATTACACACACACATACATATCATCACGCCATATCCCTTGCAGGGTAGGCAGAGAGAACAGAGTGCCAGAGAACTCTATCTCTGCATACTTTACTCGCTTCCTCAACATTCATAATTCTCTTCATACACGCTCGCCGGTTTCGGAGACTCTTGACTCCACCTTCCTTCAGTACATGACCAATCTGGTCTAGGTAGGTTAGTCTCGGTCTCCCTCGGTACCTACATCCTTCCACTTTCGCATTATATATTTTCTTAACCAGACGTTCGTTCGGCATTCTTTCCACATGTCCGAACCATCGGAGCATTCCCTTTCGCATCTTTACACCAATACTCTCTTTCATACCTACTCGCTCTCTTACGTCGTCGTTACGAACGCGGTCGGTCAGCCTAATTCCACAGATTTTCCGAAGAGATCGCATTTCGACCGCATTAATTTTACTTTCATACTCTTTTCTGCATACCCAACTCTCGCTTCCATACAGTAATGTTGGGACAAGCACTGCGTTATGTATTGCTACACGTGCCTTCTGGCCGAGGTGGCTGCCGAGAAGTTGCCCCAACGCTCCGTTCACTCTATTTCCCGCATTCACTCTTCGCTCTGTATCAGTGGTGTACCTTCCATCTCGGCTAAATCCACATCCAAGATATACAAATTCATCCACTTGCTCTAGTACATCATTATCTATGGAGAGATGAAACCAGAACAGATGTAAGAGTAACAACTCTGACATCTGTTCTGGTTTCATCTCTTTCAAAAACCATTATTTTGGTTTTGCTCACATTCACGCGTAGACCCCTTTTCTTACAATCTTCTGTCATTGTTTCGACTAGGGTCTGCAGGTCAGTTGCTGACTGTGCCAGCAGGACTGCATCATCTGCATAAAGCAGAGCAGTGACCACTGAGTCGCCCATCTGGACTCCCACATTCATATCGTTCAACCTTTGGAGACATTTATCCAGATATATGATAAACAGGCTGGCTGACAGAACGCACCCCTGCTTAACGCCGATATTGACGTCAAACCAAGGCGACATTCCATCATCCAGCCGCACACAGGCTCTACAGACCATGGAACTGGACTGCACAGCCTGTAGCAGTTTACCGTTAATACCATACTCCGGTAAAATGTCCCAAACTTCCTTTCGTACAACCATGTCAAATGCTCTCTCCAGATCCACAAAACTGCAGAAAACCCTCTGACCTAGAGCCAGATGCTTCTCCACAATGCTGCGCAGAGAGAGCACTTGATCCATGCATCCCCTTCCACTCCTGAAACCTCCTTGTGTCTCACACAGTAAACCATCGGACACCATCCTCATTCTCCTTTCAATAATTTTACCATACACTTTTGCTGCCAAACTGGTCAAGCTTATGGCTCTGTAATTTGCGCAGTCATAACGTGAACCCCTGTTTTTAAACAAAGGCACGATGACTGCGCTATTCCAGTCCCCGGGAACCATTCCCGAGCTCCAACATAAATTGAGGAGCAACAGGAACGCCTCCCAGACACAGGAGACACCAAGCTTGATCATCTCAAATAATTCGTATATTCAATTCGAATTTCAAATCGAATAATACTATTCGATTCGATACGAATAATTCGGCAATTCGAATTATTTGCACACCCCTAGTTTAATAATGCAATTCCTGTCCTCATATTTCTGCAGGCATTTAACAGCTGTGTAATAACTTCAACAAAGCTTCTGATATTTACGCGAGTATTACACATTTGAAATAATACTATTTTTATGAATTCTATCGCATTTGTATTTGATTTTTAATTTCCCGATGTATTGAACACTATATAATGCATGCTCATCCTCGAGAAGAAACTCCTCTCTCCCACGACTATAAATGCTGGAAAGTGTTCGAAACATCAGGCAATTATAAATCAAATACAAATGCGATAAAATCTATAAAAATAATTTTATTTCACTACAATAAGTTGTTTCGTTATTAAAGCACCCTACACTAAAAAAAATATCCTTGTATAGCAGAGGAATTTACAAACATATGTATAATTATAAGATGCAAATTACACCAAAACTCAGAACAAAAATTTGTGGATCGCACATGTATAATGTTCTGCACGGGAATCGAACCCGCATCACTTGGAACTGTTAGTTGGTATCTTAACCATTATGCCATCTGTGCAATTAAGATCTGATAACTACATTCAATGACATACAGATTGTATATGAATGTTTAAAATTTTCTTCATTTCAGCACATTTTTGGGAAGGAGACTTCTCCACAATATGAATATAGTATATCACATCAAGTCTATCATATTGGGCTGCTTTATGATACAGGATTTTATTTTAAGTTATTTTCTTCACAGCCATATTATTGAACTGCAGTCCAAAGGAAAGACTTAGCACATAAGCAATTTAAAAGTTAAGGGATAAAACAATTATTCTATCACCCCATTGATATTATTACATATTTTATTATCAAATAAACCAATTATAATTAGTTTTATTGTATAATGTGTAAAAATTGTCAGGTAGATGGCACACGTCTTCTTTAAAAGACGAAAATATATTACGAGCCACAAATTGAATATCATATGACAGCTCACGCTTGTCTAAGCAGTAGAACGATTGTAATGGATTTCCAATAGGTGTGGGTTGGAGTCCCACATGTGACATTCATTTTTCGCTCATAATCAAGTTTTTATAAATAACCTAGCATGGTAAATTTTAAATTTCAGTAATTTGAAACTAATTATATTTAATTATCATATAAACTAATTATAGTTAAATTAATTAAAACAATAATCTATATTAACATTGATCATTATCACCATCTCAGCTAATATAAATATTGTCGGGTCCAAGCATCACCCCCAGTGGTAGGAAAATTCAACTACTATACCATAGTGTCCACACATGTCGGTATTGGGTTCTATTAGCAGTACATGTTCTCATACAGTAATGTTATATGCTTGGTTTCATTAGTCATGTGTTACGATCACCTATGGGGAAAGACTTGGTGGCTATTGTATTTTTGATCGCGAATAACATTCTTATCATTACTAAGAGGTTAGGGTACTATGTATATATGGTTTATATGTTACCTGAGTTCTAATTAAATGTAGTTAAAATATTTGAACAATTTAATACACTGTGCTATCAGGGAACAAATAAAAAATATATCTAAGATCTATAAACGGTAATACTAGGTTACTAGATAGTAACTTGTGTAGTGTTAGCATAAAATAGTATTATGGCATCAAAATTTAAAAAAAGTATACCATTTGAAGACATTATATGAGGGAAATTTGATCTCTTCAACTGTCTAATCTTCTTGAGTGCTGGTGTATCATCATCGGACGAGAAATCATCGTCCTCCCTGAAACACAACACAAGCTTGTATACCTTCTGCACTTATGCATGGACTCATTTTGTATTATCACAACGCACTTCCAAAACTTTGACGTAGTCTTTAGCGGTATTCTGAACATCTTTTATAACTTAATACAGTGTTAAAATAAATAATGCGTAACGACTTTACCGCCATAACACACGAATGTTGTAAACATGTAATGTCATACCTGTCTCTTTTGAAACTTGTCCGTGTCGGTGGATTTTCGTCACCAAATGGTAAAAGACTCCGAACATAAGCCAATATAGACTTCATTTTCAAATATCTATGTTTCCATCACCTTTTCTTATTGTACTTTTGATCGTAATGCTAAAAACGCTACAGTACAACCTCAATCGGGCATAAAAGACAACTGTGCAATACCAGAAAGCATATGCTCTAGAAAGTGTACAATAAAGATTTTTCTATGGCCGCAGTATAATCTATGGGCCGCAGTTACGTTTAAAGAGTGGCATTCACGTCGCAACGATCACTGAAACTGACGAATCTAATCGTCGTAATTAAACTATATATAATATAATACCAGAAAGAGGTAAAAGCTATCATTTCAGCCTATCACCGTGCACTGCTGGACGTAGGCCTCCCTCATGGTACGCCACAGAGTGCGGTCCTGTGCCGTCTGCATCCATCGATGCCCAGCAACTTTCACCAGGTCGTCTGTCCATCTATCGGGGGTCGTCCTACACTGCGTCGTCCGGTACGTGGTCGCCACTCTAGAACCTTTTTTACCCAGCGGTTGTTGGTTCTTCGAGCGATGTGGCCTGCCCATTGCCACTTCAGCGTACTAATTCTTTGTGCTATGTCAGTTACACCCGTTTTGCTAAGGATTTCCGATATTACGGATTCTATCACGCATAGCTCGCTCCATAGCACGCTGAGCGCCTTTGAGCTTGGTTATGAGGCCTACATTTAGGGACCACGTTTCCGTGCCGTAAGTCATCACTGGTAACACACACTGGTCGTAGGCCTGTGTTTTCAGACACTGAGGTATGTTGGACGAGAAGATCCTTCTAAGTTTCCCGAACGCTGCCCAGCTGAGTTGCATTCGTCGGCTGACCTCTTTCTCGAAATTGGATCTACCTAACTGAACTGTTTGTCCAAGGTAAACATAATGATCGACGATTTCGAGAATCGCATTGCCAACTAGGACCGGTACAGGAATGAAGACAACGAATCTTTCTTATAGAATTTTGTAGCAAATTTGATGTACTAATATATATATATATATATAAATTTGGCTCTTATTATATATATATATATATATATATATATATATATATATATATATATATATATATAATAAGAGAAAGAGAATGTATTGTATGTAAAAAGAAATATCAGTAATTTTGAAAGATATTGTGACATTCATTGTGTTAATACTCGGAATAAGGACAAATTAGTTGTACACACTACTCGTCTGGAAAGAATTAATAGGTCATTCATGGGGCAATGTATACGCTTTTATAATAAATTACCAAGAGATATCCGAGACATGCCTGTGAATAAATTTAAAAGGGCAGTCAAAAACAGACTCTGTAAAAGAGGTTATTATAAAATCGAGGATTATCTAAGCGATACTACAGACTGGCTATGAGCAGCTACTCATTCAGCAATTACTATATATTTGTAAACTGTTCGTTTTTATTTTATAATATTTTTACATACTTGTAAAGCGTAGCGTGTTTTGCCCAACGAATTTTGACTTTGGTTAGCGTTTGTAGCTCATGGTATTGGTCATGCTCACTGAAAGGTCTTCTTGCGGTAGCTGCGTGGGGCGGGTCTCTCCCTTCCCTCCAAGGTGGTTGAGGGGAGTGATGGCTGCCCTAGTAGTTAACTCGTGATCGGGTGCCGCCTGTGGGGTCTGGTCCAGCCGTGGTTAATTTTACATTCTATTTGAACTATTGGGTTCGCAGGGCATCACACTGGAGCTATTTCTTATTACATATGTTGTACCATTTTTTGTATAAAAAAGATTTAAAAGAAAAAACAACAGACTAACCCGCTGAGTTTCTTGCCGGATCTTCTCAGTAGTGGTCTACTTCCGATCCGGTGGTAGTTAATTGAATTGATATAATATGTTATAACTGACAATATGTAAGTGCCCTCGCAGGGCCTATGCATAATAAATGAATTTGAATTTGAATTAAGAACCAAATTTTTAATATTTTTATGGATGGTTCACTTGAACAAAGATAAAAATTAGAAAAATAGGATTTTGTTGGTCTGTAACTTTGTAAATATTAATGATACAAAAAAAAAATATTAAAAGATTTTTTATAGTGCGTTAAATGGACTACAAAATTGTCATTTTACTTTTTGTTCTATCTTGGATGGTTTAGCTGAAAATTGCAAAAAACACGAAATTTCGGGCAAATTGAAACTCTAAAGCTTTATAAAAAGTCAGGCATCGATGGTAGCAATATAACACAATGAAATTTTTTGTTCAACATTTAATGCCAAATAAGGTCTAGTAGTTTATTTCATGAAAAAATGGAATCTTCAGATGTTGCGGCAGTACAATATATATATATATATATATATATATATATATATATATATATATATATATATATATATATATGTGTATATATATACATATATATATATATGTGTATATATATACATATATATATATATATATATATATATATATTTATATACACATATATATTTTAACGTTTTATATTTATTCAAATTACTGAAATTTAACATTTAATATTTTATTTTTTTATGGGACTAATCCCACCACACATTCCCACCATTGTAACTCCTGTAAGCCAGGATCCACAATGGTCACTATAAATGACACCGAGGTTTGACCCTCAGGCAGTCCCGGGAAATGATTTTAATTGTCTTGGAACCCGCAACAAATTTAATTAGAAAAGTTAAAGAGGAGGAGTTGGAAAAGAGTGATTCCACTTCCCTCCCAGGCAAAGCGGGAGACAGAAAGCAATATTGACTAGTCAGCCAATAAGTAAAGGGTTGTACAGCTACGATAAGCGCAGCAGTACGGCACCACGGATACGGGATAACTTAACGGGGCCTATATGTGAGCCTTAAGATTGGTTGCAGTAGTAGGTATGGCAGAAACGCCTAAACGCACGAAAATTTTCTCGAGTTGCTACAAGATCCGTGTAGTATACTACTCCAGATGTTACTTGCAAACTGTCTAACATAAGGTCGCGCTCGTTACGCCAGAGATCGCACTCCCAGAGAATGTGATGTGCTGATTGTTCATACTCGCGGTTATTTGTAGAACATTGACATAGTGGTGAAGGTACGAGTTTAAAAGAAAATAATTTACTTTTAAAGTTGCCATGTCCAGTTAGAAATTGGGCTACAAAATGGTCAACCTCCAGCCACACTCTCTCTAGGCGCTCGCGGACGCATGGGAAAAAAAGATAGAGGTGACGGCCCTTCGATGATGAATCCCATCTTTCTTGCCATTCAATTAAAAGTTTTTCATAGACAACGGACTGCGGTGCAAACAATCGAGCGATTTTATTACGGTCGCGCGGTAGAAGGAAATCTGTGTTCATATTTTCCCTTGTCGTGTAATACATTGATGCCCGTCTCTGAATCTCCAAGTCAACCGGAAGTACACCCGCGAGTACCGGCAAGGCCTCGGTACTGACCGTCCTGTAGGCTTTACACAAGAATATTAAGGCCAATCGTTGGCTTTGTAATAATTTAAGGCGAGCTGCCCCTATGGTAGCCCTATCAGCCCAAACGGGTGCAGCGTAACAAATACACCCCAAATATGTGGCCATATATATAGTTTTCAGTGTATTAAAACGAAGGCCCCAGGTAGACGTTGATATTCTAGTAAGCGCATAGAAATTTCGTTTCGCTTTTTCACCTACAGTTTTAATATGCTCGACAAATGAAAAATTTTTTTCTAAGAGTAGACCAAGATAGCAAACTGAATCTTTCTTTTTGACTGTCATATTATTGAATTTTATACGCGGCAACGATTGTAAATTTCCTTTTAATAAAAGGTGATACGTTTTTTGTGGGGCAAATGTAAGCCGATTTCGTGTGCCCCATTCGAATATATTATTGAGACAAATTTCTGCTAATTTCTCTAAACCGTCTCTAGTGTTGGATTCTACGAGTAGAAGACCGTCGTCGGCATAGCCGATCAATTGACAGTGTTTCGGCAGAGGTAATTCGAGGATATCGTCAAAACCTAAATTCCATAGATATGGACTTAGCACCGAACCTTGGGGGCAGCCCATTGTCAGTGGCTTCGACACAGCATGGTGACCAAGTTTCAGTTTAGTCGAGCTTTGTGAAAAGTATGACTGTATAATTAGGTAGATGTTCCTATAGCACCCACGAGTCTTTTTTAACATTTAATAACATTTAATATGCTTAATTATTTATAGAAACCCGATTACGAAACGAAAAATGATGTCACAAGCGGGATTCGAACCCGCACCTATTGGGAGTTCGGCCCAATCGTGCTGCTACTACACCACCGTGAACTATTGTGTTCTTGTGTTCGTATCATATTTACGTCTTTAAGGTGACGTGTGCCATTTACCCGATAATGTTTACACATTGTATATTGTGTTATATTTATTATTTTGATGGTAGTTTATGTAATGTTACGCAAAGGAAATACTGGGATGTAGTGAATACTATATACAAGTGAAAGTTAAGATAAAACCAATTAGATCTCTTACTAAAACACACATATTTAGTTTTGCTTGTATTCAATGATATAGACTATAGGTCATTAACAGTGCAGCCATATACACCATTAACAATGGCGACGATTTGATTTGATGGATAATGACTAACCTGAAGATATTATAATACGTAATATTATAAATACGTGAAGACATTTATAAAACCGATTACGAAGTGAAAAATGATGTCACAAGCGGGATTCGAACCCGCGCCTATTGGGATTCCGGCCCAATCGTGCTGCCACTACACCACCGTGACTAATGATAGGACATGCAAATTTCACTTTCGTATCATATTTACGTCTTAAGGTGACGGTATGCTATCTACCCAACAATGTTTACACATTGTTATAGGCTTAATACTTAAAACTTTACAGTTAGAATTGTATTAAACGATGACACAACCTTGTTATTTAAAATACTGAAATTTTAGCATTTAATATGCTTAATTATTTATAAAACCGATTACGAAGTGAAAAATGATGTCACAAGCGGGATTCGAACCCGCGCCTATTGGGATGCCGGCCCAATCGTGCTGCCACTACACCACCGTGACTAATGATAGGACATGCAAATTTCACTTTCGTATCATATTTACGTCTTAAGGTGACGGTATGCTATCTACCCAACAATGTTTACACATTGTTATAGGCTTAATACTTAAAAATTTACAGTTAGAATTGTATTAAACGATGACACAACCTTGTTATTTAAAATACTGAAATTTTAGCATTTAATATGCTTAATTATTTATAAAACCGATTACGAAGTGAAAAATGATGTCACAAGCGGGATTCGAACCCGCGCCTATTGGGATTCCGGCCCAATCGTGCTGCCACTACACCACCGTGACTAATGATAGGACATGCAAATTTCACTTTCGTATCATATTTACGTCTTAAGGTGACGGTATGCTATCTACCCAACAATGTTTATACATTGTTACAGGCTTAATACTTAAAACTTTACAGTTAGAATTGTATTAAAAGGCCAATAGGCGCGGGTTCGAATCCCGCTTGTGACATCATTTTTCACTTCGTAATCGGTTTTATAAATAATTAAGCATATTAAATGCTAAAATTTCAGTATTTTAAATAACAAGGTTGTGTCATCGTTTAATACAATTCTAACTGTAAAGTTTTAAGTATTAAGCCTATAACAATGTGTAAACATTGTTGGGTAGATAGCATACCGTCACCTTAAGACGTAAATATGATACGAAAGTGAAATTTGCATGTCCTACGTGAAGACAGTTATAACACAACACTGGCAAAAATGGCTCGTAAAGTAATCGATTGCCAATACTAAATAAAAAAAATAATTAAAAAAATCAAAAAACCCGACTGCGTAAAAAGACACCAAAACTATGTACATAATAAAAAAACTGAAAAGAAAAAAAACAAGCACTTAGTTGTCCGGTGGTCTAGAATTCCATAATATATTATTGAATAAATACTATTGCAGAAAATGAAATATATTTTAATAATAGAACATGACAACTGAACAGTGGGGATCCATTGAAAAATTAGATTTGTTGTCGAATAAAGGATCCCGACTGTTCAGTTGTCATGTTCTATTATTAAAATATATTTCATTTTCTGCAATAGTATTTATTCAATAATATATTATGGAATTCTAGACCACCGGACAACTAAGTGCTTGTTTTTTTATCTTTTCAGTTTTTTTATTATGTACGTAGTTTTGGTGTCTTTTTACGCAGTCGGGTTTTTTGATTTTTTTAATTATTTTTTTATTTTATACTTTTTAGTTATAAATACCTAGGTAGCTATAGTTATCTTATTTATTAATAAGTAGGTGAGTACCTAACTATATATAGTTTTTCGAATGAAGTAAAGTACAATATCGTTAGAAATTGGAGATGGCCGACCGCGTCAGACATTAGATACTTTAGGTAGGACTACCTATGGTATATTGGACAATATACCTACTAGATACTTCAATATATGTCCATCCACATCCAGTTATATGAATTTTTCATCTTTTCATCGTAAATTTCTACTGTCTAAAAAACCTATATGTGAGAAAGGTTGTTACGAAATTTTAAATCGATATAGATCCTAATCGGTCAGTCAAATCGAAAAATGTTGAAAGAAAACTAATAATGATTTTTAAATACCTATTTAACGATACCCCACTCGATATAGTTTGTTGACTTTATTTTTTTTTACTTTCACAATATGGCGTCCAGTAGTCGCCATATTGAATTTTCAATAACGTCATATCTTTAGTGACACTCGCCGGATTAAGATGAATCGATTGACGTGCGAATCATAAAAATCGGCCCAGGCGTTTGGTATATATGGTGCTTCAAAAGAACATACAAACATACATACAGACTGTTCAACTTAATACCACTCCTTTGCAGTCGGGTAAAAAAAAACTGTCATGAGGACTGCCGACAGAAATGAAAACTAAAACCTATGAAAATAATGCATATTATAAATGAAATTAGAACAACAAGTACGTATTTCATCTAATTTCACGACGCTCACACTGTTTACTTCGCTGCATAGCAAAAATACCACACGCATGTGCTTGCTTCTACCTTTGTGTATCTTTCTTTGCCTCTCCTTCTTGTGTTGGAATATTGGATGCTACTCGTTGCCAACGCTCGCGCTGGCCTGTAACAGGTGTTCTACGCGCATGCGTTCGAGTCTCATTGCGTTAAACGTTTAACGTAATCTTTTTAGAAGTCGCATTAGAAGTTTCACATAAAGAAAAAAAAAAAAAGAATAATAATGAGACTCATACCTCTACTAATATTATGGATACATAAGGTTAGTACGATGGAGCAACTGTGGGTAGTACCTACTAGTATACCTTTTTTTTTTTTTTTCTGTGGATACGCGTTTACGCGCTAAAATATCGCGTTATCGACGTCCAGCACCTGTCGCTGTCTAGCATCCCTGAGATGATGGTCGACAGCGACAGGTCTCCTCCAACGACCTCCGACAGGACTTGGCGCTGGAGCCCCCAGGCGGGGCATACCTCCAGAGTGTGACGCGCATCGTCTACTGGCGCGCCACACTCGTGACATCCTGGGGCCCCTTCCCTTCCAATTCTATGCAGGTACTTACCGAAGACCCCGTGTCCGCTAAGCACCTGCGCCATCCTAAAGGTTAGGCTGCCGTGCTTCCTACTGATCCAGCGGTGAAAATGTGGTGCGACCGCCTCCACAGTCACCCGCCCTGCTACGGGGGACTCCAGATCCTCTCTCCACCGCTGGATGACTCCCCTTCGGGCCACTTCAAGATCTCTGCCCAGCCTCCTTGCGAAGACTTGCTCGCCGCCGGCCCGCGCCTGGTGGTTTACGTGTATTTTCATATTTAGTCAAAATTCCCAAAGGAAATCATCATTAGGTTATCAGCGCCCAATTAATGGTAATGACTTGACTTACTGACAGACAATGACTATTAAGGCTACACAATGGTAGTTTTCCAATCACAGCACTAGAGCGCATTATGCGGCATAACGCTTAACGTTGAATGTTCCAACTACAGCAACGCTTCGCACAATCGAGCACTCTTAAAAGTAGTGCTTTCGTATGATGCGTGCAATCGATACCAACTTAGTGACTGAAAATTAACAAGTGTCTTTTCTTTAAGTTGACATAATAATTCTTTAAGTTGACATATTGATCGAAATGCTTTATTTATATTATCGTTAGTAATATTATTTATTGGTGAAATTTTTTTAAATCATCACTATCATCTGGGTAAGATGATTCAATTAAAAAGTATTTAATTCTTTTAGAACTCATTTTAAAAAATTACTCAAAACAAAAAAATGTTTATTAAATAATCAAAATCTAAAATACTTAAAATAACCGTAAATAGTTTTCAACCAATTATTATGTATACCACTTTATTTACAAATTAATTAGGTTATTGCTAACTCTGAGATTATTTTTTTTTTCAACGCTGAACTTAGCGTTCTATGCTGGTGCATTTTCTTCTTCTTCTTTTTATGTATTGGCAATCAGCTACTTATGCGAGCCATTTTTGCCAGTATCGAGTTATAATTATCTTCACGTTCTTAATCTCTTCAGGTTAGTCATTGTCTGTCAGTCAGTCGAATTGTCGCCATCAACAGTGCTATGGTGACACTGTTAATGGTATGTTGTAGGAATTTTGATGGAAAACGAAAACGTTGTAAAGCACTTTTATATGATATTCACTACATCCCAGCTGTTCTGTCACATCATATTACATAAAATACCATAAAAATTATCTAATATAACACGTTAAAACACTAAGATATCGAATATAATACAAGAGCACAACATGACGTTTTAGATTCCCGCCAAAAAACCCGCTGGTGCATTTAAAAACTAATTCACGTTCCAATTAAGCATCAGCATAATTCGGCATTGTGCGCCACTGAGTCGCATAATGCTCTGTAATTGGAAAGCTACCAATATGAAGAAATGATGAACAATATATGAAAAATAATTAACTAAGACTTGGCTGTATGGGCTTTAAGCCCTTTGCCTGCCCGAATGGACGAACAGAAGTAAAAAAAATTAAATAATATTATTTTAGGTTAGGAGTAATTTAATTGTATAAAAATAATGTGATAAGTGTGATAACATTTAAAATCGTAATCAATAAAGCTAAGTAATAACAACTTACAAATATGTTGCAACCAGTGATGCATGTATTGAAACAGAAAAACATTATTTTGGCAAGTGGATCACCTAGAAGAAAAGAATTAATTGAAAATATTGTAAGTTATATTTATTAATAATAAATTACATTTTTTTTTATAAATCTATGTTAAATAACAGACATGCCCTTAAAAATTAAGAATTATAACCTTGTAGTGTCAATCTATAAGATTATAACTTATCAATCACTGAAAAAATATTTAATATTTTTTCTTGAGCACAAGGATTTTATAGGTGAGCAAAATTAGATAGGCAGACGCAGATGAATGTGCATTGTCTTTAATTTCCAGTTTTCTTTTCATGCAGAGATAATGTAAGCTTCCGCTTTCGTGGTATCGACCACGACTTTGAGCTTAATTATAAGGCTGATAAATATCATCATGGTATCTAAATAGATATCATATTATATATATATATATATCAGCCTGCTATATGTCATCCCTGATAGGTCAGACGAAGCTAATAGCTATAGATATATCTAGTTATACACCAAGTTTGGGATATTAAAAATAAATAAACAATGAACTATAATAAATTGTTAGTAAACTTTTTATTTCCTGTTTACAGGGTTTAAAAGTTGGTCTATGCCCATCATTATTTGAAGAGAATTTAGATGAAAAAGATTTTCAAAGTTTCTCAGAGTTTGTAGAAGAAACTGCATTGCAAAAAGTTTTGGAAGTTGAAAATAGACTAACAAATGAAGGAAAAGCTCCAGATGTTGTGATAGGAGCTGATACTATGGTCACATTGGGGCAAGAAATGTTTGGTAAACCAACTTCGGAGGCTGAAGCATTCAATATGCTCTCCCGGTGAGTTAATATTATTTTTTTATTGCTTTTGGTGTCGAAACGAGCAGACAGCACACCTGATGGTAAGTGTCACTGCTGCCCATGGTATGTCTTATTGGCATTGCGATACCAAGGGTATAGCTAGGCCGTTGCCTACCTATGTAAACCCTAAACTCACCCCAGTTGGGCTTCCGGCTCTCTCGCTCATCGAATGAAGCGCAATAGCACATTGCCATTACTCAGGCGTCGATCTTCTGCGAGAGTGTGGTACTACCCCTGACGAACTGGCCCATGCCTATAAGACAGAGAACTGTCTACAGCGTGGTCCTACCACTATTAAAAAATATTATATATGTTACCAGGACAAAAATACAATTAACTACTGGATCCTCAATTTTCCTCCATTTCAAATTTTCACGTACTTGGAATGAAATACCATGATTGTGTATTTGCCTGAGGAGATTGTAAAGGAGCACAGAGTATCTATATGCTTGTTTTTATACATCATACTAGCAGACCCGGGAAACTTCGTTCTGCCTAACAATCAATGTAGGAAAAGTAAAAATCCCACAACTCGATCGCAGCGCCACCTACCGGGTCCAATTGAATCTAAACCATTCTCAAATTCACTTGAACACGCACACAAAATTTCAACAAAATCCGTCCAGCCGCTTAGGAGGAGTTCACTGTCAACACACGTACAGAAGAATTATATATATATATATAAAGATATATAGAGATCAATAGAGTTCATTTTATATTTCTCAGAATAATTTTAATGTATAATGGTTGTTAGACAATCCAGCTATTTTATCTTTGAGGTAGGTGAAAGGTAAAAATGCTATTTACCACATTCTTTCTTCCAAATTGTTGTTTAAAGAAACTGAGCAGTGTTTTAAGCAAATAACATAAATAGAAGAGAAAATAATCATCACAAGCTCCTGTAAACCCTACTGCTGGGCTCTAAGCTCCGCTACAATGAGAGAGCAATTGACCGAGCGAGTCAGTAATATTGGTATAGGAGTTTTAATTTAAATTTTTCTTTTCTTCCATAGATATCAGTTGTATATCATATCCTTTAGTCCTTTTTTACCACACCCACAGTTAAGAAAATTGGTAATGAAATTGTATTTTTATTTCATCACTGTATAAAAAATAACTAGAAAGAAAACCCAATGTCAAGTTTTCTAGCTATTGTGGGATAGTAAGACATTTTAATTCCACTCTTGATGAGACCCATTCCCAATAGTGAAGCTTAATTCACTGAAGAGGAAGTAAAAAATATTTTCTTGTTTTATAACCATGCGTAATGCTTATCATAGAATTCCTAATTTTTCAGCTTATCTGGTAGAAGTCATACAGTATATACCGGCGTAGTAGTAAAGGCGCATGAAAAGATCATAAAATTTACAGAGAAAACTGATGTTGTATTCGGTGCAATGGATGAAGAGCAAATTAGAGGCTATATCGCAACTGGAGAACCTATGGACAAAGCAGGAGGTTACGGTATACAAGGGGTTGGGGGTACGTTTGTTGAGAAAGTAAATGGGGATTATTTTACAGTAGTAGGACTGCCAATATATAGATTGTGTTCTGTTTTGTATGACATGTTTAAAAGTCATAAATAGATATTATACATTGGTATATTAAATTAAACAAGATGGGCTTACACCTTACTTATGGAAACTTCCAATCTGATGGATTTCAAGGGACAATTTTAATAAAACGTATAGGGTTACACCTAATAACTTTGACATCAATATATGAAATTTGCCCATTAAAATAGTTATTTAAAAATCTTTAAAATTCTAACTACAAATTTGATGAACACAAAAATCATTATTAGTCTTATAGATTAGTTACTAGTAATATATGCATATAAACACGGCACGATAGTGTATATGTATATATACATGGTGACATTTACGTCGTCTTACAAAAGCAGTTCAGTTAATGTATCCAGTATCAACTATTCATTAGCACAATTTTTATTTACTAGAATATTTTTTACTAAAAATTATTGGTCACCATAATTACTAATAAAAAAATGTAAACCGACTTCAAAATAAGATCAGCCAAAAACCATACTTATTTAAAACACTAAAAACTGAAAAATAAGATAACCTATTTAATTTTTGTCCAATTCTAATTATGTATTAATTTTTATAAAATATAATTACAATGTATGCTAGAAATCCACTATCACGATTTGAAGTCGGTGCCAAGCTTAAATTAACAAAAAAACAATAAGCTTAATGATATACACACAGGGTGCAAAATTAATAAAAAGGAAATAAGAATTAAAAAATGTATTTAGAACACTATAACGCCACAAATTTAATACCATTTGAAACAACCGTCACGACGTCTGCCCGTACGGATTAAATCACTTAACCGCTTGCGCGTTTAGATCACTTCAGTCACAAGCGCGGCGTGGTTTGAATGCGATATAGTATACCTATTTGGCTTGGCACCGCTGAACATACATAAAAAAAAATACATACAATGAAACATAGAACCTACTCCTTTTTGAAGTTGGTTAAAAATAGTAAGAAAACAGCATGTAACGAGCGCGTAGGTACTCGACACAACCTACGTACTATGTAGATATAGTGCCACAAACTTATGTGGCCCGGTGGCAGAATGAACACATTTTAGTATGCCTAATAGAAAAGAAACAAACATGTAGTTTTTATAAATATGTACTTATATTTTAACACAATAATTATGATCTACAATTGATGTAATGGACACATTCCAGTATGCCCAAATCATTTGACTCGTCAGTCGCTTCATCACACTTTCAGTCTCACTGTCACTGTCTAAAGTGATAATGAAAGGCTCGCATTGATGTCTTTATTCATCTTAAAAATACAGCCAGTATACAGGGTGTCCCAAAATTCAACGATAAGCTGGCACCAGCAGGTGGACCTACATATGACTACTCGAGAACAGAAAAGAAAAAAATTCTACCTTGATTTTTTTTTTCATTACGACAAAAAAACCAAAATCTTTAAAAATGGACATCCTTTATTATATTATTAAGTGCTTTTGCTACAGTTTTACAAGTAATTCTGTGATTTTTTTTGTATTGGCAAGGTAAGTAGCACTACTATCGATCACAACCATTAAAAATTCCAGAATATCTATAGTTTTTACACAAAAATCAATCAAAACTATGTTTTTTTCATAAATTATGTAAGATTTTGACTTTCAGCTCACTTTCACTCATCATAGTGAAAAAAAAAAGTATGGACGCTACTGTGGCAAATAGTATTAAAAATTGGCGCATCTAACTACAATTCTAAAATGGTATAACATTCTAGACAAATTAGCCACAAAAATATACTTAGGTGTACTATTTCAAAATAACAACCATATTTCGAAAATTGTTAGTGTTGATAGTAATCACTTTTACTATGTAGCCAAAATGTTTTTGTAGCAAGTTCTCAGAATTTTAATGAGACATGTGCGTAGTCCATAAGTCCATAAAATAAGTTGGACAGAGATAGAGAGATTATACGTTAGAGGGAGATAGATAGATGCTAATTGTTTAGTAACATTAATGCAGGTGGAGAAGTAATTAATGTCCTCAGCAGCACAGCAAGTCAGTATGCTCTACTTCTTTGTTTACTGCACACCGTTCTGTTTTAATTAAAGTGGCTCTGGTACTGACGACTTTTGGATTGAATTAAGTGACCTGGAAATTGACCTGACTTGGCATTATTTTAGACTGTGATTTTGTGTTTTTTTTTAAAGAAGTTTTGCCTTATTTTCAAGTGTTTAGCATTCATCATGCCGCTACCATACACAGCGTTAGAATACGCTAATATGCACCTAATTTATGGAGAATGCCGATGCAATGCCAACGCTGCTAGCAGATTATATCGAGCAAGGTACCCTAATCTTCAAAGGTATCCGGATTATCGCGTATTTATTAACGTGTATCAAGCTTTTTCGGAGGGTTGTATACCATCTGACAGGCGAAACGCTGGAAAACCTAGATCGGAACACGATGAAGAAGTTCTCAATGAAATAGAAAACGATTCAACTACCTCTGTACGTGCTGTACAAGCAGCAACGGGAATCCCAAAAAGTACTGCACATAGAATTTTAAAACGTCACGTCGTCGTGATGAAACAACCTGCAAGAAAGATGGATATTTAAATCTTCACAATCTTCATAGCTGGAACAATGAAAATCTGCACCTGGTGAGAGAAGACAATCTCAATACCAATTTAAGGTTAACCTATGGACTGGCATAATAAATGGCAAAGTGATAGGGCCCTTTGAGTTACAAGGAAACATAGATGGCAATAGTTATTTAAACTTCTTACAAAATGAGTTGCCAGGATTATTAGAAGATGTGCCCTTAAGTGATTTGCAAACCATGTGGTTTCAAAACGATGGTTGCCCAGCTCACTATGCCCGTCCTGTGCGAGAGTACTTAGACCAAGAGTACCCAGGGCGTTGGATCGGGCGACTTGGTCCTATCTTGTGGCCACCCCGTTCACCCGATCTAAATCCCCTGGACTTTTTCTATTGGGGTTGTCTAAAGGACAGAGTCTGCACAAAACCGATTGCAACCTTGGACGAGCTTCGCCATAAAATAATTCAGACTGTGGATCTACGGACTACGCATATGTCTCATTCAAATTCTGGGAACTTGCTACAAAAACATTTTGGCTACTTAGTAAAAGTGATTACTATCAACACTAACAATTTTCGAAATATGGTTGTTATTTTGAAATAGTACACCTAAGTATATTTTTGTGGCTAGTTTGCCTTGAATGTTATACCATTTTAGAATTGTAGTTAGTTGCGCCAATTTTTAATACTATTTGCCACAGTAGTGTCCATACTTTTTTTTTTCACTATGATGAGTGAAAGTGAGCTGAAAGTCAAAATCTTACATAATTTATGAAAAAAACATAGTTTTGATTGATTTTTGTGTAAAAACTATAGATATTCTGGAATTTTTAATGCTTGTGATCGATAGTAGTGCTACTTACCTTGCCAATACAAAAAAAATCACAGAATTACTTGTAAAACTGTAGCAATAGCACTTAATAATATAATAAAGGATGTCCATTTTTAAAGATTTTGGTTTTTTTGTCGTAATGAAAAAAAAAATCAAGGTAGAATTTTTTTCTTTTCTGTTCTCGAGTAGTCATATGTAGGTCCACCTGCTGGTGCCAGCTTATCGTTGAATTTTGGGACACCCTGTATAATTAAGGAAACGGCACCGGGCACAGCCCTCTTCCGTGGCAGCAGTCGACATCCCTTAAAAAAGGGATGTGTCATCAGGGTGTACAATGCTCTAATCGGTAGTGTAGTCCGGGAGTAGGTGTCTGCTATGGTGTCGCAGCGACCGCGGCGCAGCACGACGGCCGCATCCAGCTTGCGCCGAGTGTAGCCGAAGCGCCGGACCGACGAAGGCGCCGCGACGACCGTGGTAGTGTTGAAAAATGTCTTGGGAGTCGCGTCTTCCGCGGCGGGACGCCGGCACGATCCGCGTATTTGTAAAAATACGCAGAGGTGATCGGCGTCGGCCTGCGTTAAGAGCGTCGCGATGGACGCTATGAGCTGCCGCGCCTCTAGCGGACGTCGGCGGAACTAAGGTCGCTGGCGATCTTTGTCATCTCGGTGAGCCCGCCGGTGACAACCGCGACTACAATAGGTTGCTTTGCGAGTCGCCGGAGACGATCGTCAGCAACATATTTTGCAGTACTGTTATCAGTTGGATAATGATTGAAACACTCCCCGATGAAGCGGGGGCGGATGAAACTTCCTTATTTGTAATGAATTGAATATGTTGGGCACTACTTTGTGTAGGGGTAGCTATTGTCGATGCGAGTGCGGGCTCGGCTGTTGGAGCTCGCGGCTGCGTGGGCGGCGGCGGTGGACGACTTCTTTTTCTTTTTTCTTTTCTTCTTTCCTGACGGAGGCGGCGCGTCCCGCTGTGTTGCGGGATTTGCAGCAGCCATTAGGGTGGCGGCTTGTGGGTCCGCAGCGATAACTGCGGGTTGCGTCTTGGTGGTGGAGGGGGCCGGCTTGGGCCTCACGGTGGAGGCGACTGTGCCGGCCCGCCTGTTACGGGTCTCGCGGCGCTTCGTCGGACACCGGTATAGTTCGCTGGGTGGGGTCCGCCGCAATTAACGCACGTGGCGGGCGTCTCCCGCGGACGCGGGCACTCCTTCGCGATGTGTGGCTCACCGCACCGCACACAGGCTATCTTGCGGTGGCAGTGATGGGAGCTGTGACGGCATTGCTGGCACCGATGGCATTGCGCTGGCCGTCGCTTGCCGCGCCACGCCTCGATGACGACGCCAGGAACGCTCAGCAATTCCGTCACTTGGTAGATTTCCGTGAAGTTTGATGTCTTCTGGAACTCACCGAATATGATGCAGCCCGGGCGATCTCCGCGAGCTCGAATATTCCGTAGATAGACGGGTTCGAACCCGCGGTCGGTGAATTCTTGCTGCAATTCTTCCATCGGGGTTCCTAAGGGAAGGCCTCTTATGGCGATCTTAAGGTTCACCTTGGTGGGTATCTCATAAGAGAACCATTGGATTCCCTCCTTTGCCTCCAGGTCGCTGAGGTACCCCTGGAGGATGCGGTACTCGTCCTCGTCGGCCGGCGTGAAGCGAACGCCCTTACCATATGGTCGAACGTTCGCTACGCGGCCGAGGAGATTCTTAATCTCCTTTAGGTGGTGAGACCAGTTAGGAAGGGTTTCAACCACCAAAGGAGGATATTTGGGCTTCTTAGTGGCAGGCATCGTGTCAGCTAGTTGGCTGGGTGGATGCTGCGGTGCCGCGGATGTCCCCGCGACGCTCGCATGCGAACGTGGCGTAGACGGACCGGCGGCGGCGTCCGCGAACGAACGCGTCGAAAGAATCGACGCGACGTCCGCATCTTGGGCCTCCATTTCTTCGTCGGCGGCGCAGACGCGCTTCGCAGCGTCGTCCGCGCGTCGTCGTCATCGTCCTCCCGGCTGCGGCGACGCCTAAACCCAAGCTCAAGCTCGGGTTCAGGCGCTTGCGGCGGCGTGGGAGTATTGAATCACTGTGAGGCAGTGGGCTGCAGCTGGTGATGTTTATGCGGGCGCTGCGGTAGCGGGCCGGCATAAACGGCGGCCAGGTTGCGACTGGAGTGGGCGGTACTGCTCAACGATGTCGTTGAAGCAGCGGCGTCCCAGGAAGTCTGCGGTAGGACCTCTCGGCTACGGCGAAAGGTGGATGACTGCATGGCGCGCTGGGATTGATCCCGCGCCCATTCAGCCGTGCGGTGGTGGCCTCCCACGCGTTCGACGGCATCGCAATAGGTGCGAAGCGTGCTGCGGCGCTCGCCGGGCGCGGCGCTAGCGTCGCATGATCTGCGTCGCTCGCCGGGCGTGGCGCTAGCGTCGCCGCAGGTGAATGTTCGATGAACGGTGGCAGCTGGTGATGTGATGGCGGCGGCACGTAGGGTGTCGGCGGCGGCACGTAGAGTGACGGTGGCGGCACGTAGAGTGACGGCGGGCTGGGACTCCGTGGGCTCACGGTGTCCAACAGCGGTGGAAAGTCCCGGGAGGACAATGGTGGGCGTCTAACGGGTGAATGCGGCGATCGGGCGCGTCGAGCGCCTCGCCGTCCTTTGCCTTTACCGCCCATGGTAAGGCGATGCAGAGGCTGAAGCAGGCGGGATCAGTCAACCGCGTCCCGTAGCAGCAGGTGCGGAAGCGGGCCGCAGAGCGTCGGCCACCCCGATGTAAACACTGACGCCTAAACGTCAGCGAATACACCGGCACGACGAACGTTCGTAGGCCGAGCGGGTCCGAGCGGAGTAACTACAACAAGAACGAACGTTAGTGTATGCAGTGAGAACTGAGGATGTCCATGAAAGGCTCATTCTGGGGGGGCACACTTAAAACATTACTTATTTTTACTGACCGTCGCGCCGCCTACATATTGGTTGTACAAACTTAGCTGCTGCCATTTTGTCCTGTCTGTCAAACGTTTGACAACTGAGAATTGTTATTTTTTGTTCCTAGTGTAGGTACTTATTGTCATCGATCTATTTTCGGTTATTGATGTACTTTCTGAAAATTATCCCAACTTTCATTGTTAAGCTGATATTATGATTGTTTCGTTCTCAGCTGATGTTTTTTTATATTTCAGGGTAGATCTCATAGTAAAAAAAACTCTATATAATTACACATACACATGTAAATATGTATATATATATCATTTCAACTTTAGTTCACCGCCTAAACTCTGGGTAGCAGCACTTTCCATACATGCATATTTTATCATCGAGTTGCCACTCTTTTTCAGTTTAATAACTTTACTCTTTAGGCTCATCTAAATACGTATCCCTTTTTCTGTATTAATTTTCAATTTTTTTCATGTAATTGCAGTCATTTTTCCATTTGTTCATAACTATTTTATTAATAGGCTCTACAATTAATTAAGGCATTTTGGAATTAGAGTTTTCAATATTCTGCTCTGCTATGTTCCGTTTCATTGAGCTCCAAATAATTTCAATTGGGTTTAAATTCCAATGGTATGGTGGTAATCTTAACACGTTATGCCCGTTGTGTTTAAGGATTTCGCCAATTTCATAAATTGGTTTAGGCTTATGTCTTTTAATTATTTCATAAAGCTACGGCTTTGTAAGCTGTTCCTAAAATGTAATGTGATTATTTGTCAACCAATTTAATAATTCTGCTTTTTTGTGATTTGGATTAGGTGTTTTATTTACCACAAATATTGTGATATGGCGCATTATCCATTATAATTAATGTTGGCTGATGTAGATTGGTGTACTTGGCTTTTACTTTGGTATACTTGGATTTGGCTACTTTGGCTTTTCAGTTACCCATTTCATAAAATTATTGATATTCATTTCGTCACGATAGTCGCCTGTTTTAGTGTTAGATTGAAACACTAATAAAGCATTATCTATGAAGCCTGTTTGTCCACCTGCATGTACAATTATCGATCTATTTCCTTTAGAAACAGAATTTAATACAATCAATTCCATCACTCTGCCAACAACGTCCAACTGTATGAGATGCTTGAATATAAGTCTACATGTAAAAAAATTACAATATGTAAGTGCCCTCGCAGGGTTTATGCATAATAAATGAATTTGAATTGAATTAAGTCTCATCCCAAAATATGACTGGTTCACCTTCGTCGTTGTCTTTAATTTTTTGAAGATAGCTTGCTCTCCATGACGAAATGTCATTTCGTTCCATTAGAATTTTTCTATTTCATTTTGTTTTTTTTTTTATGTTGAAATTAAATTTTATGGAGTATTTTTCGAAGGGTTTCTCGACTCCCTTTAAAATCAATCTTTTCTTGAAGTACAATTATTAACTTTGGTATTGTTCTTTCTTTTCGCACATCGTAAAATTTATGTATTTTTCATCTAATGACACCGAGATCAAAAGCTCGACTTCAATTTTATCTTTCATCCTCTTCCGTCTTTTTTCCTGGTGTAGAAATTTTTACTCCGCTCTAATCGGTCTGTTCTATTTCCTTTACAAGTTTTCTTTTAAATCGTTCTCCGACGCCTACGAAAATATTTTTTTTTAAATTAAATACAATATTTATTTTCTGATCATCAACCAATAGATATATATGGGAGAATTGGCTATATCGTACTCCTTACTTTTATCCAAGCTTGCGAGAATACTATCAAGATAATTCTTGTCTTTGTTTCTTTGTAACTTACTTTAGTTTAGCGACTTTAATATACCTTTATGGTTTTTTAACTAGAGAGCTTTAACTTAATCGATTCTTCTATAAAAAAAGTAGGTTTCGGTACGATATATAGACCGGCACGTTTAATCGTACCACACGGTTTCTAAATCGTACTTAGGAATTTCCCATACAAATGTCAACAAAAACTAAGTTCCTCTCTTTTAAATATTTATTTATGTTTTGAGATCACTTAAGGCACAGTATTCAATTAAATTCTTGTTTTCCTTATCAACTAAATCACAGACTTCTGATTAGAGATTTATTAAGCAAAATCTAATTACAAACTATGTAACAACAACTAATCTAATAACTTATTTTAGGCACTTGGGGCAAATGTCAGGAAATTGGCTGCAAGTGATGTGAAGCTACTTGTGACATCTGACACACTCGATCCAATCAACTTTGGGTCCTTTTTTGTCGCAATAATAGCCGTTGCATATTGAACAATAATTATTATCGTATTCTTCGTTAAGATCTACGTCAGAGACGTCATCTAAAACTATTTCTTCTTCAGTATCAGATGAATCTGTTTCAGGGTCTTTGGCTGTATTTCTTTTCTTTTTATTGTGTGTTGCAGCTTTTACTTTGGAATTTTAGGTTTCACGAGTTTAGCTTTTTGTGTTTTAAGTGTCTTCTTATCTTTAATCTTTGTTTTAACATTTGACCACCTTTTTCTTTGTTATCATTTTTTAAAACAACTTTAACAGAGCTATCGGAATCATATTGTTTTGGTTTTTTAATATTTCTTTTTACAGTTTCTCTACTTTTGGCATTATTTGATCTTTCTTCTTTATTATCGTTTTCAAAAACAACTTCAACAGAACTATCGGAATCATATGCTTTCGGTATTTTAGTATTTCTTTTAACAGTTTCTCTACTTTTGGCAATATTCTTACTTTCGCACTTTGATTTCTTTTTAATAGGCTCTTCGAGTTTTATCTCGAGTATTAATGGTGCCTAAAGATGTTTTTCTTCCTTCATATAACTTAAAACTTGTAATATAATATTTCTTGCATCACTTTTTAAATCTTTCAGCAATATAAACCAAAAAAAATAAATAAACACAGAGTAAACAACCAACAACTGAAATATCAGCATATGGAAGGATGATTAACGTTTGATGAAATCCAAAATGGCGTCATTAGTTCATCAATTTGCCATCAGGTCATATAAGTTTGTGGCACTATACTACGGCCGCTTTACCACGACCCCACGCCGATCATTAACCTTACACTTTATTAAAAAGTTCGATTGTCAATTCTTAAAATTGTAATTACAGTCAAACCTGAATAACTGAGAGCTCAAGGGACCGCGATGTCTTTTTCTCTTATAGAGGTTTCTCCCTAACTCGAGTTTCTAGCTAACAGAGTTACAGAAGGGGGTCTGTCTCACTTATAGAGGTGTACTAAAAATACGGCAAATATAACGTAATTACGAACAAAATATGTATGTGTATGTATGTAGTACATATTTTTAAAAATGTAATAGCTAAACATAAATGTTAAATCTAAATAATATTGTAACTAAATTTACTTGAAAAATCTGTTAATTTCTTTTGCGTTTCTGTTTTTAAACTTTGTGTATGTTTTTCAAGTTCATATATTTTATCAAATATGGATTGATCAACTGCCGCATATTCATAAAATTTGTGAAGCGTCTCCAATGCCTTTAAAGCTTCTCGTCTTGTTGTCATTTCCTCCACCTCTTTATCCAAAATGTGTGATTGGCTGGCTTCATTTTCACTGTCATTTCCGTCAGTACACGAGCTCACACTGTTTTGAACTATTTCCTCTTCGGTGTATTCGCCGGCGGTAGTCACGTCGTCATCAATCTGTACGAAGTCTTCAAAGGTTGGCGTTGACACATTACCAATGGTATCGTGGGACATGAGTTTGGCCCATTCTTCATTGCTAGGTGCAACTTCAACCTCATTTTGCTCGATCACAAAGTCTTGATTAGCTGGATAGATATTGAACCCAGCTTTCTTGAAGCAGTTTTTGACAGTTAGGTCACTCACTGCATACCATGCTCTTCTTGCAAATTTCATGAGTACATTGAGAGTACATTTATCTCAGGGCTAATGTTTTTTTTCCAAGCAGATAAGCGTATGCTTTACAAATTCTCTGCGATAAACCCGTTTGAACGTATGAATGATACCCTGACCTAAAGGTTGAAACTTACTGGTGGTATTGGCAGGCAAAAATATAACTTTTACATTTGCAAGTGTAGGTAAGTCCGTATGAGCAGTACAGTTGTCAATAATAAGCAAAATTTTTTTTCGCTTGTTCTTCATTTGCTTGTCAACTTTTTTAAACCAGCCTTTAAACAATTCCTTAGTCATCCAAGCTTTTGTATTACTCGCATAATCAACGGGTAGTCTTGACACCTTTAAAGCATCTAGGTTGCTTAGATTTCTCGATGATTAGTAGTGGAAGTTTGTCTGTACCGGTCATGTTAACACATTGATGAATGGTAAGGCATTCCTTGCTTTGTTTTCCTCCATGGCATTTCTCGGCCTTTTATCTGGCATTTCTCGGCCTTATATCTAAAATGAATGTTTTATCTGGCATACATTTAAAGAACAAAACAGTTTCATCGGCGTTATAAATATTGTCTGGATCATATTCTCGTAAAAAAATCGGCAAATCTTCAATACATTGGTCACATACTCACTGATCCACAGATCTACTTTCTCCGGCTGCTTTTTTGAAAGTTATGTCATAGCGATTTTTAAAAGCCTCTCTCTCTAACCAGCTGTTACTAGCTGAAAAGTTCTGGACCCCTAATTTTGTGGCGAAGTCTATAGACTTTTGATTTAACAGTGGTCCATCTATGGGAATGTTCTTATCGAGGGTTTGTTTAATCCATTCTAACAGGCATTTTTCAACGTCAGGATACTCAGAAAGCCGGCTTCTCTTGACATTTTCGTGTCCCTCAGAGCACTGAGACTTAATTAATTCTTTTGATTTTATAATTTTATATTAGGTGGATTCTGCTAAGCCAAAGTCACACTGTATTTGATTCCGTACTTTCTGAGATTTAGAAGCATTCACAATTTTAATTTATTTCTTAAAGGCAGCACATTGAGTTTTTGTTTAGACATTATAAGTAAGTCCAGTAACTTTCTTCGCAACTGCTGTTTATGAACTGACTGTAATAAGCTTTATAAACAAATCGGTGCGTACATTTGTCTTTTTGACTAGAATGAGTACCTCGAGCAAAACAATAGCAGATGCACATTTGGTCATTTGAATACAATATAAGTTCCTAAAATTACAGAAAACAATAACAGACGCACATTTGGTTTAAATTAAATAACAGTCCCTGTAAATTTAAAAATGTGTCATAAATAGCAAAAGTTAAACACATTCAATTGTCGCTTATAGAGGTACAGGCAATTATCAATCTCACTTGAAGAGGTTCATGCTTGAAAAATGACTGTCACTTATACAGGTTCTATGTTTCTCACTTATAGAGGTTTTAGGAGGGCAAAACGACGGGACCTGGTAAATACTCTCATTAATAGAGCTTCCTCGCTTACGCAGTTCTCACTTACTCAGGTTAGAATGTATATACCTACGTCCTTTTCAGAAATACCACTATGTATTCAGTAAGTGTCCAATTTCTCTCTTCATACTTTCTACAGACTTAGGACCGTCAGAAACAACTATGTAAAGTGTTAGTGGGAGACTTGATATCTACTAGTCTGCTAGTAGAACATTTTTCAATAAATTGCTGCTGAGTGTATTTAAAAAAAAAATGGAATCAGCTATTTACACTATTTACAAATAATTGCGATTATTGCGGCATTCTCGTACTTCTTCGCGGATGCAGCTCAAAGTATTCGAGAATTTTCTCTTCGAATTCAGTCGAATAATGAGGGTGGCCGCGTCCCTGCGCGACTGTCGGAGTGTGGAATTGACTGTGATCAATCAGGCGTTGCGTCGCTGCCAAAAATCACTTGGAGTCCACACTTTGGCGCCTGTGGGATTAAATAATACCAGAATTATGTAATACACGAACTGTATATTTTATACCTGTTCCTAAAGCCTTATAAGCCCCCAGACCATGTTGATTCTTATAGACCTATTTCCCTATCTTCATGCTTAGGTAAAATAATTGAATGTATGATCAAATTTCGTCTTGATTGGTTTATTGTTTTATTGAGATCAATTAAATTATTTATACTATACAGAATGGTTTTCGAAGAGGTAGAAATACTGAATGCTTAGGTAAAATATTTGAATGTATGACCAAATTTCGTCTTGATTGGTTTATTGAGACCAACAGCCTTATTTCTACTGTACAGTATGGTTTTCGTAGAGGTAGAAGTAGTGAATGCTTTGGTACGTTATTTGAATTAGGGATGTAACGGATGTGATTTTATCAGAACCGAAGTCGGAATCGGAGTTTTGAAATTTGATTTGTCGTTGTGTGTGTGAAGTGATGTTTTAAGGGCAAGTCTAATAAAACGAAACATTATTACACACATTATTCAGTCTCTTCAATTTTAAATAAAAAAAAATAGTGTGTACTATACACCTACGCGGGCGTTCAAATGAAAATAATTAACCCAAATATAAAGATAAAAAGTAGCTAAAATTAATTTAGGACATGATATGCAGATAGAGGTGTCCCGGCAAATTATAAAAAAAAATGTGTCATACTTATAGCCGGAGAAAATGAAAGAAAATACCTAGTTCCATATTTGGAACTATATGCAATGAGGTGCATTTTAATTATCACACCATATATGGAACAAAATGCAGTTGAGGTTTGAACACTGTGTGTTTGAGTGTGACATATGCTTTATTGCATCTATCTCTATATGTATGCCAAATAATAAAATAAGATTTCAGATGTAATAATATTTATTCCGATGTAGTTGAATGAAACGATTTAAAACAATTTCTGTTTTTGTTGAGGCAAAAGTAGCAAACATATTTACTGCAATAGATATGTTATTTTTTGGTCGCATTCTTTGCATCTTTGACGATCGTTTGCCCAAATTGCCCAATGACCTATACCATCCTCTTCTATCTCTCGAGGTAGCAGCTCAATGCGTCGTCGTCTTTTCAAATTTTTGACGTTTTCTATAATTTGAGATAAAGCTGGGCGCCTTCTGCTTCGAGTTGTAGGTGTGAAAACTCTGTTCGATTCGTGCATTAGAACGTCAGCAATATATAATTTAAAGTCCAATAATGGCATATACGTGTCATCACCTTTTTGTTTGTTGCGTCGACGCCAAAGGATCCAGCTATTGACGCATGCCATATCGACCATGTGAAAAAAAGGCGATGGTACCACTTTTTACTTCGAATTTTAATTCTGTAAAATCCTAACATTGAATTAGATCCACCCCGTCCATATATTTGTTATAAATTTCAATCGCTTTTGGACGGGGAACTTTTATGTGCACTTTCTTTTTTCAGACCATCTTTCACATGTTGTCATAGGATCCTTTCCAACATATGATGAACATACATTAACTACTTTGTTGTCAACCCATGTAGTGACACTTAATTGAACATCACTAAATTGAGTGCTATTTTCCCAACTGTATCCTTTGTCATGTTTAAGTAATTCTTTTGTGCTAGGCAAATTAATACCTTTCGCTCTATTACGTTGAATAGTACCCAACGTTGGAATTCCGATTGTATGTAAAAATGCTACAAGCTGTATACTCGTATAAAAATTATCTATAAATAATTTGTAATTTAAATTTTTCGGAACATATTCCAATAGTCTTGTGACTATGTTCCCCGTAACCCCTAAATCAGGACAATTTTCTGGAACACAGGACAATTTTTTTCCCTATGTGTTTTTCAGTAAAAATGTTGAAGTCGTAACTAAAACCACTAGCGCCGCTAAGGACACAATTTAAATAACCCTCCTTGTGTGGTTTTTTTTAATAGAATTGCCGTATTAGATTTTGTCGGAATCATTTGTTCGTCTATCGCCAAGTATTCTTCCTTTGGTATTTATTTTAAGTAACTGTTCACGTAAAATATCGAGAAATGGTGTTATCTTTTGTAACTTGTCGAAATTTGGATCGGTACGTTTGAGTTCTTTTGTTTTGTCACACAAGTGCAAGAACCGCTTTATTTCTTCAAGTTTATTACAATTTAGAGTCGAAGCTACTTTTTCTACGTATGTACCTTCTCGCCCGTAGTGGCGCATCGCTGGTAATTGAACCACAGACATGTAAATAATAGTTCCGATAAATTTAGTAATGTCTTCCCTTGTGATGGAATTCGCTTTTTCTGGCTGAATTTGTTGGGCGTATAAGTTGCTCTGTTCATATATTAAATTTAAAGCCGCTGTAGGAAAGAGACACTTGAAGAAGCTTATTGGGGTTTCCAATTTTAATATTTCATCAGGCAGGTCTGCACAGCCTAAAAATGAAACATTCTGGCTCTCATAATCTATTGATTTTTCAGTCCAGTTTAACTGGGCTGCAGTTTTTGATCTCTTTTTTGTACTTTTCTTTTTTTGGTGTGTAAGACCTGTAGATGTTGAAGGTTCAAGGTGATCAACTTCATCATCCACGTTTGTCATTTCATTTTCTTCTTCCAGATATATAACTTCAATTTCCGGGACATTATCTCCATCTTCATCTAAATAATCTGAATCGCTATCACTTTCTTCAATAATTAAAGGTTTTTCAGGTGGTAATTTATGATTGCCATCATCAGACAGGTTCTCGTCTTCACTATCTTCAGGAATAAAGACGGCACGCCCACGAGTATTCATTGTGTCTGTAATCAAACAAAAATCACCAAAAACAATTAATACTAAATATAATACGACAGCCATTGTCCTAACAATGTGGTTGCAATTATATAAGAGCTGTAGAAAAATCAGATAGTTTGATCCAATAAAGATTATCTGCACATATTTTATTTCATGTACACCCCTAAGCGTTCTACTGTAATATCAGTCAAGAATCAAAGAAATTTAAATAAATAAGTCGTTACAAACATTAAACCATTGGGTGCATACTGTTCCATATTTGTCTGAACGCTAGTATAACCGTTAGCACATTTTGTCCCATATTTGTCCAAAATGCACAGCTCTTATTGCATAGTGTCCCATTTTCGGAACTAAGTTATAATTGAATATTCACTAATATATCGTTAAAATTACTTACGTATTTTGTTATATGCGTCTCTGGAGTACATTTTTATTGCCACAATGAACATAAAATAGATTAATTGTTTGTTAAATCAAACGAAAAAGGCTTACGAATAACAGCAACTGACACACTTTTCAAAAAACACCACCTGACAACTTCAGTCGTAGAAATATGCGACCACAAACAAGTTAGAGCAAGAGCCAGCGGTCCCCAGGCCTTCGGGCAAGTATAAAAGCTGTAAGTTTCTCAATGTATGTCCCCAACACAGGTAAGAACGAACCCCGTCTATGAAACTTGGGTCGCGGTGGCTTTCGCAGGTATCAGGTAATAAAGGTGTGTAACATTGTGTGTTAAATTTGGTAAAGTATGAAACTCCGTTTTTACATATTTTACTTATAATAATCCTAAAAGTCACCTTGCCGAAAGCCAGACACTTCGTACGGTTGCAACCCTCTGCCAGACACCCTTAAAGTATATTTAATTGTTACTATACTTACGGTATAGTATAAAAGCTGCAATTTATATATGTTATTTGCAGAACTATCAAATGATGTTTTCTCAATAGCCAGATAGTTTCAGTAGTTCCTTTATGTTGCCAGGCACATCAAAATTCTAATGTAGGTGCGAGCGCGAGGGATATATGTATCAGCGGGTGCGAGTGAAATACAGCGTTCGGTCCATTGCGACGTTTTACTGCGCATGATCTATCATTTATTGTATATAATGAAAACTATTTTCTAGATTTACTATGAAAATTCATTATGTACAATAACTAAGATAAGTAAAATATGTAAAAACTGAGTTTTATACTTTACAAAATTTAACACACAATTTTACACACCTTTATTACCTGATACCTGCGAAAGCCACCGCGACCCAAGTTTCATAGACGGGGTTCGTTCTTACCTGTGTTGGGGACATACATTGAGAAACTTACAGCTTTTATACTTTACCGAAGGCCTGGGGGCCGCTGGCTCTTAGTCCAAGTAGGAGTGGCGCCATTGTTCTTTTTAACGTTCGGATAGTCTTAAGATGTTGTGGTAGTAGTGATTGGGAAACATAGATGTCGGTAGTAGTATATTTCGTTGAGTAAACCAAAGTGCCCAAATTTGGAACGACATGCGGTAAAAGGTTAAAGTCTTAAATCGTAAAAAAAAATAATTCATATGCGTTGATTCCAAGAGTAGCAAATTGTATTCAATAAAAAAAGCTTAGCAGCTTTATCTCCGTCCAATCTGTTTCTCAGGCCAGCACCGCTAAAAAAATTGATCGCTTGCTACTGAACCTGGTGTGCATGATAAATATTGGCGGGCAATTGAGTTCAGGGCTTCCAATTTGGAATTTACTTTCCCTTATAATAAAGGATCCTTAGTGACAGGAATACGTTTTTCTCTATTGTACTAATTTAGTAAACCCTTCAATATACAAAATTTATCCAAAAACTGCATGATCATCGGAAGTAGTGTTTTCATCATCGTCATCGCTACTCAACAATATATTTGTTAAAATTGTTTGCACATTACTAGATTGATCAGCTGCTGGTGATGCCATTCTTCTCCGTTTTTATGCAGGAACATCAATGTTTGCACTTGCAGCCTCATTTGCAAATATGTCTTCATCTTTTTGTATTTTATTCTTCCGTGTGGGGACGGAGTAAGAATACTATTCAGCACCACATATCTTACCCGTGGGTGATCGTACGAGACGACTAAGGCATATAAAACGCATATAACATCTATGCGAAAGAAGGAAAACTCGAAACAAAACTCTATAGCAACACGTCTGACCAGCGCGATATAGTAGGTTAATTTCCCTCCCATTACGGAGGTGGCCCGAGTCCAACAGTGGGACAGTTATGGGCTGTGATGATGATCTTTTTGTATTTTATGTGGTTCAGATTGAACAATTTGGGAATGATTAAAATGCGTTGAATTTTTTTTTGCGTTTAGTTATTAAGTTTTTTTCTTCATCACAATACCTATAACATAGCGCTCACACGTACATACCGATCTGTATAGTCTCCTTGTCGTTTCGGTTTCGATATCTATTCCTTTAGCTTTTAGAGCACATTTTATCTTGAATTTTCACTGAAGAAAGTTGTTTCCCTCAAACTCTTCTAGATTCATTGCCCGCATGGAATCCATTTTGAGATTATTTTGTCAATGATTTCTCAAAACACGATTGTAAATTTTTCTTTACTGATTTCCTCTGTAATTCTATGCTTACAGTTTCCTGGGCCCATAACCTATTGGGTTATAGGTTTTTTATTGAAAACAATTTATTTAGCAACAGTACAAAGTCTTATTTGTACTCTCTAACAAATATACAATGACATTCAAATAGAAAAAAATAGCTATATGTAAGAGACATGGATCGCCAGAAAAGGTGTGTAGTGTTTTTTAGAAGGCTATATAATATTATTTGATGTTTACTATTTCAACATTCTCCCTTAAATACAAATCAAACCCAAGATGGTTTTAATTTGTGAAAGAAGCAGAATAAATAAATTTTTGAGTTTGACGTTGCGTTGGTAAATGGATCAGCAACCATCATGTTAGTCACGACACAGTCACAACCACAGGCCACATAGCTTCTTGTACACATAACGTCAAAGACATAATCTGCCTCAGTGATAGGCAGAGCAATAGTAGGCTGACGTTTAGAATTCCAACTGATTTTTCCTCCTTGAAATAAAAGTGTGTAACCTGCACAAGAACGCACGATCGAACAGTAGCTATGAGTCATATTATTTTCAGCATTTTGTTTATAACTCAATCCATACTCTACAGTACCATTCAAATAACAGATTACTTGCTTCAGAGCTATCCAATATGACATTTCAGGTTGAAATTTCTGAATCTAATGTATGCTTGGTCCAGGTGTCTTGAAAGCCATCATTATATTGACGATTCCTAATCGAATTTGAATTGTGACTATTCATCGTCACACCTTTCGCAAATAAATCTAACATCTTCATCATTGTCTTCGACACCGGTACGACTACAGTGTGCCCACAAAGATCACGCGGGGCACTGACCTCAGCCTTCTGTCGATTCAAAAAACAAATGAGTGTAATAAAAACATCGTATGCCTTCTTCATCTTCGCTAGATGAGTCTTTGCTTTTCTTTTGAGTGTTCTTATTCGTAGATTTCCCTTTTCCTTTTTGTGTGTTTGTTTGTTTTCCCCTTCTTTTCAGCGAAAAGATTTTGTTTGATCTTCGTTGCGTTTTCTTTCGTACCTGTACTTTTTTAGTAGCTTCTAATTCTTCGCAATAAGATGATGATATTATTTCAACTGTCTTTCTTCGCTTAATATTAGGTCTAATCCGTTTAGAACCTCTAGGGATGGGCATGATATCTTTTGCAGCAATAGAAAAGGATGTACTTGTAGATGGCTGTTGTTCATCATTGCTAGTTAGATCTTTATTTTGGGAAATGCTCTGATCACTTAATATTGATGGCGGTAGTCCAATGGTGTTCAACTCCTTATCAGTCATTGATAACAATGGTTCAGTGACACCTTCATTGCTGGATGTGCCAGGTTCCGCTGTAATTGTCTCATCGTTGACTAGAGGTGTGTCATATTTATTTGAATAGCTGCATGATCGTCAGATACTGATACTCCAAGTTCGTCGATGCTTTGATGGTCCATGTTCAGTATCCCTTGGCGTTGCTTCTAGCATCTCAATGTGGGCGTTGCTTCTAGCATCTTAAAATGGTCGCTGTTGCCAAAAAATGTGAATAAACGAATTCTCATGAGTTGATATTCGATAAAGGGAGTTTTCCCAATCATTGAAACCTTCCTTATTGTCGAACTGACTCTCCCCACCATTAAAAAGAAGACAAGGTCCACAAAAACACATTCAGTACTTTTGGAATATATTAGCCACTTTCGCTAAACTTTTTCGCCATTTAGAAGCTGACATTCAAATAAATGTTTCGACAACTGTCGCGCCTTATCTTTCGTTCACTCTTAGAAAAATCATTTTGGAGGTTTTGATTGGCTACGTTCTTAGAAAAGTTATCCCGCGTGACTTCGTGTATTGTCCATTTGGCTGGATCGTCGCTGATTTTGCACCGCTCCTGATCCAGATTGAAGTGCACTCCTGGTACTAGTGGGATATCTTCGGCTTCTTCCTTTAATCCACTTACCACAATGATCAAAGTATCTGAACTTGAAGACACTGAAGAAACCTCAGTTACCGTAGCACTGCCACTACCACTTGGAATTTCACGTGTTGGATCAATGATATGTTCTTTAATATATAGTTTCCTAAAGAAATCGTCTAATTTCATCGTTTTATTAAACACATCCTTTTGTATATCATCTTTTTCTTTAGATCGCTTGCGATACTCTGCCCCCACTTAACATTTTCGTTCCATCCATATCTAATTATGTAACTTAACACTTTTTACGTAAGCTATCGTTTTGTAAAATATTCGTGAGCTGTAAATTTTTGTTATTATAGCAGAACATATACGTCGCGTCTCGAATGCCGATACGAAATTAGTAAAATGATCTTTCACTCCCTGTAGTTGCTACAGCACAATACACTGTCACACGTGCAGGCGAGCGGTTAGGGGACGGCGGTGGGGCGCGGCGGCGTGATGGCGTTTGTTTTTATGACTCTCGTGCAGCGAACGAAAAAACATAGAAGAGTATTTAAGAATGTGGTATAGATTGCACCATGCAGTACAGTCCGCCCGCAATACGCCATAATAAGCTTTTTGACACGCTTGGGGCCGCCACTAAATCAGGCTGCCTTAGGGTAAATCCGCCACTAAATCTGGCTGCCTTAGGGTAAATTGGCCACTAAATCTGGCTGCCTTAGGGTAAATCCACCACTGGTCACTGGCAATGCAAGCTAAGCAAGCTAATGCCCCGCCCCCCGCTAATACCTTACTGGCGGCGGGCGGGGTATTGCGGTTAAGGATCTTACCTAGACACAAAATGTCTACGCCAGGCATCGTAATTTTTACGACGGGAACTGATCTAGGGTTAATGTAGATGGCACACGTCTACCATAAAGACGACAAAATAATACGAGCCGTAAATATAATGTTACACGACAGCTCACACTTGTTTAAATTGTAGATAGAACAATTGCAACGGATTTCCAATACTTGAACCCACCACGGGTTCGAGTCCCACGCGTGACAGTCATTTTTCGCTCGTAAACAAGTTTTATAAATTACCCAGCATGTTAAATGCTATTAAATAATGGTACTTGTGCGTCATTAACTGGACTGTGTGATTCAACGAATGTCAAATTGACTGATGTTACTTTGTGGACGATGTTATTAGTTACATTTAGGCCTGTGGGATTATTTTCTCTCCTCGGCCATCTTAAAACGGTCTTTCATTTCAGATAGTACTACATATTAGAGATGCACCGAATATTCGGTTACTATCCGGTATCCGGCTTATCTGGCCCTTTTTTTACTATCCGGCTGGATACCGGATGGTAATGTACTATCCGGCCGGATCCCGGATGGTAATGTACTATCCGGCCGGATACCGGATAGTAAACTTGGTAGATTTTATAAATGGAATCTAAAAAAAAAACAGTCGTAATCGAAGCTTTTTATTATTTTAAACAACTTTAACCTTTTTTTATAATAAATCAATTATTTAAAGTAATTTGGTGATAATACTGAAAGTTAAAAAAGGTGCTTATTTGTAACTAGTAATATTAATTAATTTAATATTGGAAATCCACCAAAGGTAAATTGTGATGTATAAAAACAAGATTTTCAGCATTTTTAGGAAGCAAACGATTCCTCTTGTTTTCATATATAAGCCCAGCCTCTGAAAACAGTCTCTCGCTGTACACACTGCTACATAGGGAAGAGAGATATATTTGGGAAAATTTAACCAAAATCGGGAATTGTTTGGCTTTTGCTGCCCACCATACGTAAGGGTCACTTTGTCGATCAAGACGAACCATTTTTAAGTAAAAGTCAAGTTCATTGGCTATAGCACTATTATCACAGTCTTCAGTTTGATTGTTATCTTTGACAACTTCATTAAAACAGTCCCAAAATGATTCATGAACACTCATGCCATTGCCTGCTCTTTTCTTCATTGGAGGTGAATCGCCTTCACTGCTGGATGCATCCTCTTCACTGCAACTCAGTTTTAGACCCTCCAATAAGAGGCTTTGGCGAGCCCTTTCTGCTTGTATTAGCCCAAAAAACTTGGTCTTGAACCTGGGATCCAATAATGTAGCCAGGAAATGCTTTGGATTTTCATCAAGATGTTCGAAGCGTTGTTGCAATTAAGTTTTCAGGGACGTTAGAAATTGCAATAAGTTAGGGACTTTGCGTGAAGTTTCTTCCTTTTGAATGTACCTCATCAAAACCGCTACATGCAGTATAACTTCTGAAATGCACGACAAACCTAAGCTCGTGATCTTCGTTATTTCCTCGAACGGTTTGAGGAGAATGATGCATTGCTCCATTAAACTCCATTGCTGAGGAGTTAAGTTGCTGAGTTTATTGTGGTCGGCTATATACAAAGAAACAGCGCGTCTCTGTTCTAGCAGCCGCTCTTGTAAATAGTACGTCGAGTTCCAACGTGTACTGATATCTTGCACCAACTGATGTTCTGGTAACTTTAACTCTGTTTGAATTGCCTTCAGTTTTTCTTGCGCTAATCCTGAATGATTGAAATGAGTTATGATGCGCCTTGAGGCATTCAGCATCTCTACTAAATCAGGTTGAGTTTTAAGTGATTCAGTAATGACCCGCTGGAGAGAGTGAATAAAACACCTAGCTGAATCGTATTCAGCCACTTGAACTCCTTTTACCATATTAGCCCCACTATCATGTACAATAATGTGTATTTTATTTAACGGAATATTCTACCGTGCAGCAATAATGTTAAGTTCGTTTGCTATGTTCTCTCCGGTGTGAGACCCTGAAAAGGACTTCATTGCCAAAACGCCATGTTCCAGTTTGAAATCTGGACATATCCAATGAGCGGTGAAGCTCAGAAAACTTTCATTATTGTGGTCACAAGTCCATATATCTGACGCAATGGAAACAGCTGCAGCATTTATAATTTTTTCCATAATTATCTTGGTAATTATGTTTTTTTTTTTTTTTTTTTTTTTTTTTTTTTATTGCTTATGGCGGCAAACGAGCAGACAGCACACCTGATGGTAAGTGTCACTGCCGCCCATGGACCTTTGCCAATGGTATAGCTAGGCCGCTGCCTACCAATACAACCCTGAACCCACCCCAGTTAGGCTTCCGGCTCTCTCGCTCACCGAACGAAGCGCAATAGCACATTGCTATTACTCAGACGTCGATCTTCTGCGAGAGTGTGGTACTACCCCGGACGGACCGGCCCGCGGCTGTAGACAGAGAACTGTCCACAGCGTGGTCCTACCACAATAAAGTCCTACCACAATATGTCCGGTATTATTTTTTCAGTCATATAAGTGCGACTGGGCAACTTGTACCTCGGCACCGCTTTTTGCATGAGCCTATTAAATCCAACTCGGTCAACAATGGATTTATTTATCCAACGCGATCATTTCGCCAATCAAATAGTGAAATTCCTTCGATTTCGTATCATTTATCCCCCAATATTGTTTTCGCTCAACAGTTTCAGCTAAAGTCAATTGTTTTTGCAATGATGGTTGAGAGGCCGCGGCACAAGTACTTGCAGTTGAGCTCGTAGAAATAGCAGGTCCAACACATGAGGACGAACCACCATATATTTCGCTAAACTTATCAGAATGCTTGGCTTTCAAGTGGTTTTTCATGCACGAAGTTCCAGCTTTCTTTCCCTCTTCGTCACGTGCAACTTTTAGTTTGCGGATTAAACAAATAGCGTATTTAGCTTTTTCTTTGTCTATCTCAAAATAATTCCAAAGCAGAGACCTTCTTGTTGGCATTTTTTATAAGCACACTAATAACACAGTAGGTAAATGTTAATTAATACAAAACCACTATCACACGATAACACCACCAACTTATTTTATTACCTAAAAATACGCGAGCGTACAAACGAAATTGTTTCGTACTGACTGACACGATAAAACTGTTTATTTCTATTACCAAGAACTGTGACCGCGCGAACGTTTACTACGAAACAAGTCAAAACCTGCACGCGACATGCCGCCGAATATTCGGCGGCCGGATACCGAATATTCGGCTGGTGGTCAGGCCGAATATCCGGTATCCGGTATCTGGCCAAACAACTATCCGTTGCATCTCTACTACATATACTTTGTTCTGTAGTAACTGGGTTTATCTATATCTACCCTTGATCGTATCGTCATTTGGAAAGACGACCCAGCTAACCGAGATTGGGCTCCAGCGTTCTGGATGTCAATTGTTTCAAAACCCAATAACTCGGCGGTTACCACCGTACTGGCCTCTGCCACGCGGACCTCCGCGATTTTGGTTATTTGGATTCATCTTCAAAGAAGGAATTGATTGTCAAAAAACGACGCTATATCCGTGTGGTGACGGATTAGGAATACTATTCACCACCCCATATCTTACCCGTGGGTGATCGTACGAGACGACTAAGGAATATAAAACGCATATAACATCTATGCGAGAGAAGGAAAACTCAGAGCAAAACCCTATACCAACACGTCTGTCCAGCGTGGTTATAGTAGGTTAATTTCCCTCCCATTACGGAGGAAGCCCGAGTCCAACAGTGGGACATTTATGGGCTGTGATGATGATGATGTTAAATGCTAAATTTCAGTAATTTGTGTCTATTATACGACTTGTATGATGAAATTTATGTTTAAAAGCCATTGGTAGAGTTTGTTTCATTATTTTTTTCTTTAGTTTTACCAGAAATGGTCGCATTACCCTGGCTATCAAAGGTAAATTTGTAAAAAATATTTTACTTGTATAAGTTAGTATCATAGCAAAATCATCTGCATGCTCTCTAAATGGATTATTTAACTTTGTTTTTTTAAAAACAGCAAGTGAAGGTTATGAGGGATATGTGTATGTTCAGATATGTGATATCTAATAGATAACAACAGGTTTTAGGAATACCAATGTAAGACCGTGGATTCTTTTTCAGTACTGTATTTAAGGATAGTTGAGGACTCTTCTTTTTTATTTCTTTAGTTATTTCGCTGCAGGCTGAGGTGGATTTCATTTAAAGAGATTCTGTTGATGGTGATGTGTCGCATTGAGGTATAGATGGGGATACGAAATGTCGTTCAGATTGATCTTCAATGGCAATACCTTTTCTTAAGCTAACGATTGTCTTGATGTTCCTGGTTTTGTATTACGACAACTTGTAATTTTGAATGGTGAAGTTGATAATGTTTAGTGATCAGGTTTCATGGGTGAAGTCAAATGTCTTACTAATTTGTATTTAGTCTGGCCATCTTTACTTCTAAATTTCTTTGCAATGATTTATTAGCTGATTTTCGATAGTTGGTATTGCCATAGTTTATTGGATTTGTTGTAAATCTAAAAAAAAACGAGTATTTATTATGCAACTATAATTAGTAGCAATATACATATGCAAGTTCTAATTATTGGAGCAATATTATATCAGATTGTATTAAATATAATAACATAATAAAATAACTGTGAAAGATGTTATTTGTCCATTATTAATCAATTATCACATCACCTTACTCTTATATAAACGTGAAAAAGAGAAATGTGGTATTACCTGAACTTTGCTTTGAAGTGACTGCACATTTAAAATTTTGTGTCTTTTTCTGCAAAATATTCTCATTTTCTTCAATTAGCATTTTTCTTTGTTTTTTGACTACAGAATTTCAACATTACGAGTTGACGCGTGATCTGATTGGTAGCACTGATTTTGTTTGGTGTTGGGTCTATACTCTCACAATATAGGGGAAAATTAATTAACATGAATTACATATTATGAACTTGCACTTGAATCTACGTACCAATCCGATTTCTGGAACGAGTTATTTAGAAATATCGCACTAAATGCGTTGCTTGCACGTTTGTTCTGTGTAATATTTGGACATTTATTCATAAAATGGCCAAGTTGTTTACATTTCTAACACCGGATTGTTTTGACGTTCAAAGATGGTGGTGATGGGATTTTCGACTTATCTGCGGTGTTGCCAGTATTCTTTTTATTACGTTGCTGCCAACCTTTCCATAAAAATGCAATGTTCGCATTTTTCGTTCCTGAACGTTCCGTATCAACTGCCGAACTCGTGTCAAGTAATTTTGACTTTATGACATCCGTGCTGATAACCAATCCGGAATATTCGATCGCCATTATCATTGGGGAAAATCTGTCTGTTAGCCCCGTCAACAATAATGAGCCGATCCACTCATCAGTGATCTGGAATCCTGTACCCTTTAACTTTTGGGCTGTATCATTTGCGTTACGTAGGCACCCATCGATTCACAATCTTCTAGCCGGATAGAAATTAGCTGACGAAGTAGGCTGATGCGACGCGTGAAGCCAGAGTCATCATATAAGGCTTTCAAACGTTTCCAAATACCTTGTAGTGTTTGCTCGTTCTTGATGTAAACATAGATATCAAAATCAAAATCATATGAGCTTGGCTTTAGCCTTTTCTTCGTCAATCGTGTGAGGATCCGACAATTCTTGCTTGTAAATATCTACCATTCAACATCAAGAAATTTTCGGCAGCAAACACCCACTCATCGTAATTTTCGCGACCTTTTAACTTAGGCACGTTCACTATGTAATTTCCAGCCATTTTGAAAAATGTAATAGCAGGGACGCGGTTGCAAATTTTCAAATAAGAAAATATAGTTATTTACACCGATTCCAACTTAAATTTTATAGTCTTTGTGTTCACTGATCACTGATTGTCCACGAGAAGTAATTTAAATAACGAAAGTTTAATTTTACACGGATTACGGGGCCCATAACCTATTGAAACACACACACTGTAGTAGGTTTTGATAGACTGACTTTTGTTCGAGAACATGATCAATACTTTCATACAATATAGGTACAGTACAGATATTTAATACTAGATGGCGATAGTTGCTTGATTATTTGTTACCATAAAACAATAACATAATAGTGGGAATATTTGTTGACAGTAATTATTGCTAAATAATTATTGCCAACAGATATTACCACTATTTTCATCCTCTCGGCAGTCGTACAGGGCGACTACAAAATGCACGTCACCATAGGACGAAATAAAAACGATCAATTTCAACAGGGTTTAAATAATTAGGGTAAAAATGGTCCGCAAAATGTGACGGAACGATATTATCTTCGTCATCGAAATCGTTTTCGCTATCACTTTCGTCACTATCGCTATCACCAATGTGGAGTAAAAATAGGTCACTCTCTTCGTCAATAATTTGATCTTATTTTCTGTAGTCTTCCTCAATATTAATTATATGAGGACACTCTTTTTCCACATTTCGCTATCAATGGAAGCGAAAGATTCTTTTAGTAGCGATTCTATATTATCATCTCTTTGTGCTACATTCTTTTCTGCAATACGTCTTTTGAAGGCACTCCATATCAATTCAATTGGATTCAGATCGCATGGTGTGGTGGTAGCCGCAAACAAGTATGGCTGTTAGCTTCAATTAAGTGATCCGCCTTATACAATGGCTTTCGTTTATGTTTTTTTATTAGTTCATTTAAGAACATTTTTGGTTAAATTTGGAGAAAATAGCAACCCTTGAGCCTCTAGCCAAGCGACCATGTCTGCTTTTACACTTGCCACTTGTCAGAGCTTTATCAATTTGTACCGTATGGCAAGGTGCATTATCCATCACAATTACACAATTAGGCGGCAATACTGGCAGGATCTGTGTTCCTAGCCATTTAATAAAATTTTCACTATTCATGTCATCGTGGTAATTGGATGATTTCGTTTGTGATTTAAATAGTAATAGGCCATTGTTTATAAAACCGTAGTTCCAGCATGTGCTATTATCCATCGGCGGCCGGTATTCGGTTCTTTGGTTAATAACCCCTCCTCAGTTTAAATAAAGAATAGTCCAAAACTTTTTAATTTTATGTAATTAATCATACCGCCAGGCAGCTATGTCAGTCCTTTTCATTATTTTTTTTTAGATTGACGTCTTCTAAAAACTAATCCCAGGCGTTTTATAATTTTCCATAGTGCTGTACGTCCACCTTGAAAATTTATATCATTTCTTAATTCCACAAGTAGCTTATTTGTTGTAGGAATCTCTTTTCTTACAGCGTAGAATGATAAAACTTTTAACGAATTGCAGATGCGTCAAAATCGTCGATAATTATTATTTTTTCTCGATTTCGTCTGGATTTTCCTGGTGTTGACATTTTTTAAGGGCCAGGTAATTCCGACGAAGGACTAGATTGCCTTTCTTGCCTATGAGTACAGGTAACAGTTGATGCCGATACACTTGAAAAAACTTTGCTTTAATGGATGCGATGGAACCCGTAAAAGTAGTTTATTCGAAGTGAAGTTTAAAGCCTGCAAACTAGCTAAAATTCCTTTAGTGTTAGATAGCCCATTCATCGCAGATGGTTATAGGCTATATATCACCACGCGACGATCAATAGGAGCGAAGTGGCAATAAAGTATCATAGGAGTTCATATTTAAAAATTCTACGCGAGCGGCTAAAAAAAGATAATGGATAAACAGCTTATTTTGGGATTCTTCTATTTCACAAAAGGCATATAGATACTTGAATATAGTATAGTTTGTCTTTTGGCACTTTTCACAATTTTCGGCATGTTATTATGTCACAAAAAACACAAAAATATACTAAAACTGCAATAGGTAGCAAACGATCTGACTATTACCAAGATGGCGACCGAGAGCGCAATGATGCCAATCATTCACGCGTCAAATAAATCTGAACGGATTAGTACATACTCGTATGTTCGTTCTGTAGCGAAGTTCTCTTTCTTCTGTCTGGTTGGTATTGAAACCGTGTCGGAATACAACCCGATTCCATACAAACTTGGGCAAAAGAACCCATCACTCGATATCGGATATAGTTCACCGTATCATTTGGTAACTGGAATAAAAAAAATCTCTTAAGTAGGGTAGGTTGCTAAAATGCATTGGTATAACAATGTAATCCAAACTAAGCTTAACCATAAAGGAAATGTTAATAACGATTATTTATAGTCCGAGTTACACATAATTACTTTTATTAAAATAATAACTAGTCTGGTCAAAGAAATATATTACCGAATTCGAACATAAAGCTGCTGGATCTCTTGCACGCATTAACCAAATATTTGCCACTCTTTTCTTCATTGGAACGTTAATGAACAACTTAGTTGGAGTTTTTATTGATGTATTATAATATTAAGAGGCATACGAAAACGTGACGTCATATACAGACGCCATTACTTATCCACCGTCCTAGGATGAATTTTAAAAAAGTATTAATTTTTAAAGTCAGTCATCATATTTATTGTAAAACGAATAACGGGTTTGTTAGAAAGAAGCTGTATCAAAAATATGAAGAATATTTTAATTTGGGGTGACCCTATAGCTGATTACCAATCACAGTTCGAGACTGGTAATAAAACTATCGAAAACCCCTAATAGGTTGTTTTGGGCTCTGATTTCGAACTTGGAGCTTAGAGCTAGCAATTGCAAGCTTGATTGTCTACATCAACCATATACAGGTTGCCGATTTAATTAGTAGAATTCTTGAAGGGGTGTATCAGACCATGATACACTACCGAAATCAGTAAAAATAAATAGTACCTAACTTTTGATTAAGTTGGCCTACTGATAAGCGGTCAATACACTTTTACTATAAAATTTCGATGTAGGCGTGTGACATTGAACTAGTAGGCGAATAGTCTCGCTCTCGCTGCGCTCACCGCCGCACAGCTGGGTCGAAATGTACCTACAGGTCAATGTAGGCTGACAAACCTACTGTTTTGATAAGAAACAAATCACTTTATCTCGTGATTGGGCAGAGCTAGGAGTCTGCAACTAACTTTATTGTTTTATATGACGTCATTCCTACACCTAGTTTAAGTTATTCTAGTAATAAAATCGACACCCTGTATTGTCCGAGTATTTATTATATTAATATGCCAAAGAAATGCTGTTGTTACTATTAAACTAGTTATATGTGCTATATGTTGACTGAAACACAGTTTCAAATATTGTTATTCTTAAAAAATAAATGATTTGCTATATATTTTGTTTATTTTTTTATGATTACCCACATGTTATTAACATTTATGGGTGTGAATTAGAAATGCAATGTATGAAATGTGGTGACCCTTTACTTTGTCGTGGTAGTTGTAAATAGGGGCTCTCCTACTAAAATAACCTGCCAAGCGCGACGATATTGAAAGACTGGAAAAGAAATGACAACTTTCTATAATATATGGAAAGGACGGCCCGTGATCCGATAACCTGCGGTGCACATATTTTTCTTGCGCTATGCCATCATCAGTGCACTGATGACATAATCTGTGCTTATTCTCGGTGGCCTGTCCGGCGGATCCTATTCTTATGGGAAAGTAGTAGAGTTTATGTACTCGAATGTGTGAATTTCATGGCAGAGTGAGACTGAGCTTACCACAAGCCCGTGGTCGGAGACTAGATATTGATACGATCAAGAGTAATCGTTGTTTAGAAAGGGTCTAGCAGGATAAGTACTTAACCTTAACGTTTAAGTTTCTACATATGTAGACAGTCACTGTATGTTTCAGCTTCATTATTAGTTTTGATAACTTTTCTATACTTAAAAAACTTAGTACAATTTTTACATTTACCAGACGTAGGTACTTCGTGTACATCACTCATATGAGCTGTGCATATGACTAGCTGAGAAATGACAAGTGTGAACTTGTTCATCAAAAACGTTGCTGTTATCAAAATCAACGTCGAACTTACATTTTTGACTACTACCTAATTTATTTTGAAAGAATACTCAAATTATAATAGATATTAAAAAAGGTTTTAGAGTACCCATGACTGTCATGAGAGATTTTTTTTTGTGTATCACTCTTTCATATTTTTGAACTTTTTGGTAGTAATTCTAGACATATTAAACTACATTAGATATATTTTTTGTTATCGTACCTATGCGTGAACTTTAAATAAAATCATAAAAAAAAAAATCCTTTTTTTTATTGGTAAATACGATATGAAAATTCTATAAAATATATAATGTAAACTAATATTTCTTCTAATGAATAGTTTTTGTTTTATTAGTGCAGCTGCAATATAATAGTTTTTGAAAAAAAAAAGTTTTACAAAATACAAGGGGTATTTTGTAAAACTTTTTTTTTCAACGTCGTCTAACGTCTATTTGATCAAATATCTCCAGAACGCAACGAAATGAGAGGCTGAAATTGTGGCAACGGGAAATTTGTACCTCGATCTAATGTTACCACAAAATTTATTTTCATAATATCTTTCTGGGGCCGCTGACCTAATCTTATCATGCTAGACTCTTTTCAAACTAGTTTTAAGGAACAGAGATGATCTGTTTAGATTCAACCATATTTCTAATTAATTTTTCTTTAATTGTATGAATGAACTGTTTAAACTGGCTTGCATTTAGGTCATCTGGCTGCCATGCGGCAAGCTCCACAACTCAGGATAGTGGGAGCCCATACATGCTGCGGCTCGACTGGCAAACTCCACCGCAACTAGGCGGGCAATCGGACGCTGATTCATGATTAATAATGCATCAACTATTATTAGCAGCTGCTTATTGCGTGCAATATAATGTCACCTTCGACCGCTTAATCGTATTAATTAAGAGAAACAGCTTGTGTTCAGTTGTATTAGTGCGTAGAATGACCCCGTGTGGTGATTGGTAAAATGTATACGAATTGTGTCACCATCTCTTGCTTTTGTGAGAGAGACTTAAAAATTGGGTAAGCAAGTACCACCCACAGTAATGAGCAGCAGCGCACTTCTGGAAACCTCATAATAACAACTGCGTTCGTCGTCAACATCTCAGTGTATATACGACCCACTCTAGCAGTTATTAAAAGTACTATTCGTAACGGCCACTGTAAGACATCATAAGATAGCAACTACTCCCCCCGCCCCTTAATAATAATTTTCGTAAGAAAATGCCCTATTGATCAAATATAACTCCATTTATTCCGAAAACATCTTTTATTATACAATGATATACAATGCGAAAGTGTAAGGATGTATGTACGTTACCGGGGAAGACCGAGACTCACCTACCTGGACCAGATTGGTCACGTACTGAAGGAAGGTGGAGTCAAGAGTCTCCGAAACCGGCGAGCGTGTATAAAGAGAATTATGAATGTTGAGGAAGCGAGTGAAGTATGCAAGGATAGAGTTCTCTGGCACTCTGTTCTCTCTGCCTACCCTGCAAGGGATATGGCGTGATGATATGTATGTATGTGTATCTTTTATTACAATCTTCTTACTACAAGTATCATTAACTCACTGCAATAACATTAATCTTATTAATCTATCACAGTTTTGACCAGAATTAGTTAAGTAAAACCTGAGATGTTGAATAGAATAGAAAACAAATCATAATTCTAACTATTATTCACCCACGGGCTGGCTAACCAGTCTGATATTGATTCAATTACCGGCGTGACTTATTCTTTTTGTTCCTCTAGAAACTCTTCTAACTTTTCGATATCGATATTTTCATAGTCGTACCATTCTACATCATGAGTATCATTGTTTGCTATCACAGGCTTTACCCAGCTCGACGACGTAATAATTTAATCTGTTGATCATTCTCAGTGCGAGCACACTGATACGAGTACTTGTGGACTGATTGACGATGCATTTTCATATTTTTATTTGATACGAAGTACAATCTACACGTTGGACATGTACGTGCCATCAATTGCGTTTGAACTGTAGGACAATAAAAGTTGTATGATGTTAAAATAAAGTTTGGACGGCTAGGAATCTGAACGTTCAGAGATAATTGCACAAATAAAGGACAACAATTAGTATTTTCTTGGTCTTTAGAAAGTGAAATATATAAAATTTGAGCTCGGCGAAGAGGATGAGGTGGTGGAATAAACCCAATAAAACGTCAATACTTAGCGCGAAAGTGGTAAAATTTTCAATTTAATATCTTACGTAATGTAAGGTTTACTACTCCCCTGCCTATAGTAAGAAGTTATAATATTCAGTCAACACCCCCCACCCTGAAACGTCTTACATAATTTATGAATAGCTCCTTAGTCATCTTTTACGATGGGCAAAAGTGTGTGGTGTATTTGTATTCTGTAGGAATTGTATTCCCGCTTGGAGGAGATTTATCTAATTAACAATTTATTTTTCAACTTATATTAATCAACCATAATAAAAATAAATATATATCAAAAAATATTTTTGTTATTATTCAACTTATTTTTATTTACCTATTGAGCTCAAAATTCTGAATGTTGTGTGGTAGCGGCGAAGAATACTAACAAACCTTTTTTTTTTGCGGTGGACTATGGAGGTGGTCGCTCCTCGCCAAATCGGTCCGGGGCGACGGAAGAGGCGGCGCGCAACCCAATAGATCCACCCTGCAAACACCTCTCTTCACCGTGCGAGCGGGGCACCGGTACCCGATCTTTGCTTTCGGTGGCACGAATACTAGCAACCGTACCCTTACTTCGCTCGTGGACGTCGTAAAACACGACTAAGAGCTTTATATCGACCTGGGTCAACTTCACCTGATGCCGTTTGATTAATAATTACATTCCCAAGGGGGTTTGATGTCAGATAGGCGGCCGGTCATAACACTATTGCCAATAACTTCTGCAATATGAACGATGGAAGCGAAATACATATTGCGTCAACCCGAAGTACGAGTAATTGACATAAGAGCAGGAGAGTGATGACGAGCTTAAAATTCTCGTGCCGTCAAGGGTTATTAACATTTATGGGTGTGAACCCAAGATTGCCAAAGATGGCCCTGCGAGTGACTTCAGCGAAGCAAGCTTCTTCTTCAAGCTAAATATAGATGAAAAAGCTAAATATAGATAGCAAAAGCGCTAGTTAATGAAAAATATTAATTGCTCAGGCGCTTGATTTTACATATTGTAAGTCATCATTCTCCTACTCTTATCCCAATTACTTGGGGTCGATACAATATGTACTCTTCTTTCATAGTATATATTGTAGAAGTTATTGCCGATAGTTATATGACCGGCCGCTTGCCAGGCGTTAACGCTCCTTGTGAATGTAATTGTTGTCCAAATGGCATCAGATGGAGTTGGCCCATGTCGTTATAGGGCTCTTAGTCGTTTACGACATCCACGAGAAAAGTAAGGGTTGGTAGTATTCTTAGCCGCTACCACACAGCTATTACATATTGTAAGTGAATAGATAAATATGAAGAATATGCAAATAGATATAGGTATGTAATTATTGCAAAATATATCTCACTGTATTATTAGCCTTTTTGATAATTGAAATAATTATATGAAAACAAAAAAGTAAATGGTTCTTGAATTAACTGTCAATATTTATTACTCTGTGGTGAGGGAGTGAGAATACAATAGAACAGAATACTATTAAAAGACAACTAAGAATACAATATGCATTTAACATCTATACAAGAGAGGGTAAACAGGGTAAACTCAAAATAAAACTACATCAACATCAAAGTCTGATCAGCGGGGTAAGTCAATTTCATGTATTGTGAATGAGGCTCGAGCTCACCGGGACACTTATAGGACTTAGATGAGTTGAGATGATGATGATTTGTTTTTTAAAGATGATGACCTTTCTGCGGTAGGCTTGGAACCTCCATCTGTGGTGATGGAAGAGTGGCGCACGGCTGCATAACCTACCGTATACCATTGGAGTGACTACATGTACCGATTTTTTTTATATCGATGGTACCAAAAACTAAAGGCACGAGGAAGTGACTATCAACAGTGTGGCTCTGCCATTACTAGAAAACTACTACTAAATGCCACACAATACGTTGTAGGTACTTTCCGTGTGGTGACGGAGTAGGAATACTATTCACCACCCCATATCTTACCCGTGGGTGATCGTACGAGACGACTAAGGGACATAAAACGCATGTAACATCTATGCGAGAGAAGGAAAACTCGAAACACAACCCTATACCAACACGTCTGATCAGCGCGGTATAGTAGGTTAACTTCCCTCCCATTACGGAGGAGGCCCGAGCCCAACAGTAGGACATTTATGGGCTGCGCTGTGACGATGAATACGGCGTAATACGTTGTAGGTACGTCGATTTTTTTCCAATTGTTCAACAACGAGCGAGGCAAGGTACTATAAACAATGTAAGTTAACAAGAAAGTTCTAGTTTATTATGGAAATGCACTAAATCAATAGAAGAGTGCTTGATCGATAGTTTTCTAACTTTTTAATCAAAAGCCAATCAATGCAACCTTTTAGGGTTCCGTACCCAAAGGGTAAAACGGCCCTATTACTATAACTCCGCTGTCCGTACGTCTGTCTGTCACCAGGTTGTATCTCACGAACCGTGATATTTAGACATTTGAAATTTTCACAGATGATGTATTTCTGTTGTCGTTTCAACAAGTACTAAAAACCAGAATAAAATAAATATTTAAGGGACACATTTTTCTTTTTTGCTCATTTTTGCTCGATATTGAACAGAGTTCAAAAACTCAGCGTTTTTATAGATACTGGTACGGAACCCTTCGTATCCTTCAATTTGTCATGTCACTTTGAGTTGGAAGTGTGTGATGGTTCTAAATAGTTTAATTGATACAAACATTGTATGTATGCGTTGCACCAAGTATTGCATGTTAAAAACTATGAAAATTAAATTAGGCGCTATTCACGTTGAATTTTTAATCATCAACATCTTAGCTTATGTGTGTCTCACTGTTGGGCTCGAACCTTTTCCATATCGGGAGGGAAATTGACCTACTATAATACGAAATATATAAATATATGTCGAAATGCGATCTCTGCGGAAAATTTGTGGAGTTAGGCTGACCGACCGCATTCGTAACGACGACGTAAGAGAGCGAGTAGGTATGAAAGAGAGTATTGGAGTAAAGATGCGAAAGGGAATGCTCCGATGGTTCGGACATGTGAAAAGAATGCCGAACGAACGTCTGGTTAAGAAGATATACAATGCGAAAGTGGAAGGATGTAGGTGCCGGGGGAGACCGAGACTAACCTACCTAGACCAGATCGGTCATGTACTGAAGGAAGGTGGAGTCAAGAGTCTCCGAAACCGGCGAGCGTATATGAAGAGAATTATGAATGTTGAGGAAGCGAGTGAAGTATGCAAGGATAGAGTTCTCTGGCACTCTGTTCTCTCTGCCTAACCTGCAAGGGATATGGCGTGATGATATGTATGTATATGTGTGTAACACGCTGGTCAGACGTGTTCGTATAGGGTTTTTGTTTCGAGTATTCTTTCTCTTACATAGATTTTAAATGCGTTTTATTTCCCTTAGTCGTCTCTTACGATCACCCACGTATAAGATAGGGGGTAGTGAGTTGTATTTTTACTCCGTCACCACATGGAAAGTGTAATAAGAATTTTCAATGTGTGATAAATATTCTGTAACGGCGCTTGATTAAGCGCTGGAAATGATGCAAAAAATGTGGTGGAATTCATGTTTTATCGACTATTTTAGTTCCTAGATTTATCATTTCAACATATCTACGTCCGAATTTTGCGTTCGAGTCTTTTCCGCTGAAGAGGGGAATAGACCTAATATACCATTCTGGTCAAACGGAGTGCTACATGGTTAATTTATTTCGAATTTTCTCTGTGTTAGATATTTATGTGTGCATTCTGATTGTAGTGTATTTAAAAAAAAGACACGACCCTGCACCAAGGAAATAATTCTTGTATTGCAAGGAAATAATTCTTGTACTGCTTGTACAAACATGCAATTAACGCAGACAAATTACACTCAGATTCAGAACAACACTTTGTGGATCGCACAAAGCATTGTCTTGCGTGGGAATCGAAACCACTGCACTGGCACGGAAGGTTCGAATTTTAACTATTACGCTATCTGTGCAGTTGGTTATTGTTGGTCATGCTCACTGAAAAAATCTCTGCTTACGGTAGGTACGTGGGTGGGTCTCTTCTTTTTCTCGAATGTAGCTGAAAGGAGTGGAAGCTAGTAGTATCTTATGATCGCGTGCTCTTTGTAGGTCCTGGTCCAGCCATTTTTTATATACAGGTTGGAAGGGGACTGCTCCCGAAAACAAAGACAGGTAACCCTACTAGTCGTACTTGTAATGATAAGCTAGAAAAAAAATCCATTCGGATGAAAAAAAAATTTTTTTTTTCACCACGCGAGGTTGTTGAACTCTTGAACATATGATCGTGCGTTTTGAATAGATTGCGTCTTTTCTCATCTGAGTATAGTTACGTATGTTTTATGGAATTATTGTTATATGGCACTGTCCTAATACGATGGCATGTGAAAAAAACTTAAAATACGTTGTGAAAATAAGTTTTTTTTTCATCCGAATATTTGTTTTTCTAGCCTATCATTACAAGTAGGACTAGTAGGGTCACCTGTCTTTGTTTTCGGGAGCGGTCCACTTCCATCCTGTATATACAGGGTGTATCAGGTTATGTGACCATCCTTTGAACATGCTGTAATATCATAGTCGTAGATCATATTTAGAATGTATATTATACAAAAAACAGTAAAACATAGTAGTTATAGCGATTTCAAAAATATAGCTTTGTAGGACTTCGCCTTAAATTGTGACGTCATTTATGTCTACCTACCTTGTCACGAGCCGATATGAATAGGTACATACCTAAAATGTATTTGTTCGAGTTATAGTTTAATATAGGCTGTAGAGAAAAAAGAAAAGTGTTATTTAATTGTATACTTTATCATTATCATCATCTTTTAGTCTTTCCCCGTCCACTTCTGAAGGTAGCCCTCACGAATGAGATTTGTGTCAATACGGTACAATCCTCGCTTGGCAGGCGAGTTGGCGATCGCAGTGAGGAGTTATACGATTCCCAGAAGAGAGACGTTGCCCACTCTCCTGGTGAGACACTCAGCCGATTTTTACGACTTCCACGGGTAAGTAAGGGGCAACGACAATTGTATACTATCCCATAGCTACACGGGGAGTAGTAACACCTACTTATTTTTAATAAATAAGATGAACTAACCTTTTTGTGAAAGTTGCCATAGTGGTAAATATCCAATATTGATATACGGCATATCCAGATAATGTAGGGTTTTAACATTATAATTTTGATATAAAAACTTATTTAGAAAGATTCACATTTCATTAATTTTTGATATGAAACACATAAGCTACACATCATGCCAAGGCAAAATACAAACACCATTTGATCACCGCGAGTGCATGGAATACCAAACGCTCACACTATATTACTAAACACTTTAAAAGACTAATCTTTAATACACGAAGAAAGTCTAAGGAGATGATAATCGTTCGTACGTGTCCTTAGACCGAACACCCGGGGTAAACTAATATAAATTATAAAACAATAATAATTCAATTTTAACCTACAAATTTCTTTATAAAGGTAAGCTCACATTAGTTAAAATTAATCGTTAACGAATAAATGTATGTTCCTTACTTCTTATGTCTGTTTACTACTCAAAATCGTATTGTGAATGTAATTATGCCGACCCCTCAATAGGGTACAATGCCGGAGCGTCGACTTTAGATAGTACTCGAAGGGGTAACCAATCGGACGGGCTACCGATGACACGAACCGGGTACCGCTGACCGGTACGTGCTGGGAGGTTATGGGGTCACTCACTGTTCCCTCCGGTATCTTGGTTGAATCGAATGGGGCGTGAATGTATATGGTACATTCACGCCCCATCCAACCCATTCAGTTTGCCATCAATCTAATCTACTACGAAAACTACCTAAAAATTAAAGTAACAATTGCAAAACATTATATTGTGCATTAGGATTTTATCTAATAATGAAACTGAAGGATTAACGGAACTGGCGACCAGGGAATCATTTTATTAATAATAAGGTCACGTGATGAGAATCGTTATATACAAGAATTAGACTATTCGCTTGTTGTTCGGTGTAAGACCAGTGTAAGCGGAGCTTTATTTTGCAAGAGTGAGCGACAAAGTAGGCAGAACGGGACGGACATATGGCGGCAAGTCTTTGCGGCACCTTTGACATATTTTAATAGCATAAAGCAGTGTTTTTCAATCTTTTTGATCTCGCGACCCCTTTACAGGTTGAAATATTCTGGCGACCCCCTGTTTCATAGAAAGCAAAAAAAAAACTTTTATGAAATGACAACATACGTTAAGTAACTGGTACTTACGTGGCGACCATTGCGTATGTGTGGTTCCACAGAGCTGGTCTGCACGCGGTTAGGAGCGCATTATTGAGCTCGCAGAGGGCAGCGCTCGTCCTGCTCACCAATGCGTACCGCACTACCAGCACGGCTGCCTTACCGGTCACCGGTGGCGTTTTACCCGCCGATCTGGAAGTCATCCGGGCTGGTAGGGCGACGGAGGCTCACCAGAACGCGACCAGACAGGAGTATTTGGATAGGCGGAGAGACATATGGGCCGATGTAGTCGCTCAGTGGCCGGAACGATGGGATCGTGAGGGTAAGGGGAGGGAAACATATCGGTTCTTTCCGGACGTGCTGGCTCGACTCAAGGCTACTTGGGTCGAGCCGGAATATGAAGTTTCCCAGCTGCTGGGGGGTCACGGGTGCTTCCGTAAGCGGCTGCGCGATTTGGGGTTGGGAGGGAGTGCGGAGTGTAGCTGCAGCGGTGGGGAGGAAGACCCTTTTCATCACGTTTTGTGGGAGTGTACTCTTTATGACGAACCTAGGTCAAGTATGCAACGCGACGAGGAAGGACCAGTTCACTACATGGACCTCGTGGCCACGGAGGCGAACTATTGGCAGCTGCGGGAGTTCGCGCACGCCTGGCACAAGGCTCGTAGGCTTGAAGATCAGGTTGGCAGGATAAGCCAGTATGGCAGCCAGAGTAGCGGGTGCAGTGGCTAGTCAGTAGGAGTACCGCGGACGACGAAGTCGTACCGTGTGCTGTCCGCCCTAAGGATACAGGGAGAAGGACAAAGAGACAAGGACGAGAGAAATTAAATAACTTGTAGAGATTCAAGAAGCATGTGCACGCTAACGCAATGAGCACGGTGTGTACATGTATCTCGATGCTTCGGCCTATATGACCTAGATGTTGAACAGGCCATGGGTGGTTGGTGAGATTTACTTCGTTGAAAAAAAATTAACTATGGAACCCTTCATGGACGAGTTCGATTCGCATTTGGCCGCTTTTTTCTTTATTGTTTGCATACAACTCTTGATTATACTTAATTTTGGTGTGCAAAGGTTCCGCGCCCTTAATTTTTATTGACTATTCACTTTTATATTGTTTGGTTTATTTTCAGGCATCCAGTGTCAACGAATCAGCATTATTAGCTGGCTACAAAGTAGCATATCGAGTTGCTAAAGCAGGGAAATCACATACAATTGCCGAAAATCTTATTTTGCCAGCAGCACTGGATATGTTTGAAATTATGGTCAGTAAGCAGGAGGCAAACAAATTAAAAACATACCACTTTCTGACAATATTCAAGAACAAGTAGTCCAAAAATTAAAGAAAAGCGAATATTTTGCTTTGCAGTTTGACGAATCTACTGATGTTTCTGACTGTGCACAGTTTGTAGTATTTGTGCGCTTTGAAGAAGATACCAGTATCAGGTAAGAAATTTTATTTTGCAAAGCACTTCCTGCAAACACTACTGGCCAATGTTTATACAATATGTTTTTAGAAAGTACTTGCAACTACGATATTGATTGGAAAAAATGTATCTCTATTTGTAGCGATGGCGCTAAAGCTATGACTGGCAAAAAGAGCGGACTTATTGCAAAGTTAAACTCGATAATGCCAAATATGTCTTGGACACACTGTTTTATTCATCGATAGGCTCTAGCTGCTAAGCTAAGGCTTTTGATTTAAATGACGTGCTCAAAGAGGTAATAAAAATTGTGAATTCTATCAAAGGTAAAGCTTTGCAAACCCGGCTATTCAGAATCATTTGTGAAGATATGGATTCGCTTCATCAAAATCTCCTTTATCGCACAGTGGTCAGATGGCTATCCAAAGGAAAGGTATTGACAAGAGTTCTGGAACTGAGAGCTGAATTGTTAATATTCTTACAAGATGCAAAATCTGAATATGCTTCTCGTTTTTCTGACCCTATTTGGCTCTTGAAATTAGCATTTTTGGTAGATATTTTTAGCCACCTTAACAATTTGAACAAGAACCTTCAAGGAAGAGAAGAAAATATTTTAACAGCGAAAGATAAAGTTAAAGCATTTCACGCAAAACTTCGTTTGTGGTCAACCTCTCTGCAAAACAAAATGTTTGAATCTTTTCCATGTGTTCAGAAGATTATTGAAGATAATGCAGCAGACTAAAGTTTCGCAGTATCAGCTCACATTCCTTGCATGATACAGAGCTTGCATAATTTGCAAGAGAAACTTTTGGCATACTTTCCAGACTTGCAATCTGAAGCTGACAATGGGCGTAGATGGATTTTAACCCTTTTTTGGACAAATCAATAGACCTGGCTGATGTCACCACCAAAATGAAAGAACGTCTTCTAGATTTATCCGCCGATGGCATGCTTAAAATGGAATTTTATTCACAAAGCGTCGACGTATTTTGGATAAAAAGTAAACACGAATATCCAGAGCTGGCAAGGGAAGCTCTTAAATTATTAGTGCCATTTGCCACTTCATACGTGTGTGAACTGACATTTTCTTCGATGGTAGACATAAAAACTAAAAAGAGAAATAGACTGCAATTAGAAAACGTTTTGTTTATTAACGTTTCAAAAATAGCACCACAATTTGATAAACTTTTAAAAAATAAACAAGCACATCCGTCTCACTAAAATTGTGTTTTTGTTGTGTAAGAACCTCGACTTTTTTTTCAGCCGGCGACCCCCCGAGGAAGGCTTCGCGACCCCCCTAGGGGTCGCGACCCACAGATTGAAAAACACTGGCCTAAAGTATACAGAGACGAATTATATTTCCGATACAAACCTACTGTTTTAATATATTTTTTTTTAAGTTTAAGAATATTTGCCTACATTAGAAGGTAATTTTTTAATTTTATTTCTTTTTCCTTACTACACCCCTGGGTGTCGGCATTTCTTTAAAACTGTTTGTAGGCATTTCTGTAACAGACCATCGCTATTGAAATAGGTCATTCACCAGTCAGATGTTCGCAATGTTGTAAAGGCGAAGATTGAGTTTTTTATTGAAACGTTATCATTAATTTACTGAAGTTCTAATATGTATTTAACAAAGTATGAATATGTTGAGGATTAGATATCATTTACTTGATACATTTCAATCAGTTTCACACGAAAAATTTATGACAAAATTGCAAACTTCAAATGTTTCTAATTCATTAAGGAATCGAGATTTTCCCTTGAAATTTTTGTTATGCGTTCCTACCATCATTACCCACCATCCTTCTGACCAGCTGTTCCATTCTCTGATACTTCCTGTATATATTTTGTTTTGTATTTCATCTTTAAAAATATATCCTTATTCGAAGGGCATCACACTGTAGTTAATCATTACTAAATATGTACGCATAAAATCTTATTTAAAATATGTTACTTAAAAAATTACGAGCGTGTTGCGTTTGTGGCCGCTTTCCGATCCGGTGGTATATCATTTTGAATTGATTTTAAATGAAGTGTAAAATTGACAATATGTAAGTATCCTTTATCGGGCTTATGTATAATAAATGATTTGATTTTAATTTGCAATCATGTTACCCGCTTGCCTAAGCCGTCTTTTACGATCACAGATAATAAAGGGCGGGTGAATTGTATTTTTACTGTCACCATACGGAAAAAGGTTTTCCTATATTAGTATTGCATTATTATAGTTTCACAGTTTTCCGTGTATACCATTGTGTTCGCGTTCTCATTTCACAGCGCAATTGCCGTCGTAAAGCATGGGACAGCGAAACATTGTCGTGTTGAGTATTGAACATTAGGGCTGTAACCGATTATCGATATAGAATATCGATTGCTTGTATAGCGCTTTTATTAGGAGTAAATTTTAAGGTTAGATTTAATTATTAAATAAATCTTTTTCTATTATTTAGTTATTCCTTTATCTATGTTAACACTCGTATATTGTGAGAGATGTAGTTTGAAGACCCTCACATCATGTATTATCTATTAGACCTGCTAGGGTGTTTACGTCTTGTCAATATTACATTTTGTCTGAATTTAATATAATAATGTAGTTAGAATCGGATTGGGAAATAGTTATTAGCTGAGATCACCTGGCAAGAAAGTCAGAGGACTCGTTATTTTTTTAAGTTAGAAGAATATTCCCAAATGATACCATTTAATAGTCTGGCATAGTACTGTTGAAGGCGACGATTAGGTGTACTGACGGATAATGACTAATATGAAGAGACTAAAGACGAGAAGAAAATTGTAACTCGAGACTTGCAACAATGACTCGTGCAAATAGCTGATTGCTAATACAAAAAAAGAATAAGTAGAAGACAGTGATGTGTGCAGTATACAGTATAAAAAATAATCATGACATATTTATATCGATAAATTTTAACAATAACATCTCTAACCTCATTATTTTTTTATGATTGGAAGAGGCAAGATGCCACTTACGCTTGTAAAAAAAAAACTATTGTGCTCTGTGGGAACTACAGATTTACCACCTGTGCAATGTGCATCTAATGTTCGGTTTTTAAATCTAACCACGTATTTAGTGTAACATAGCTTATTGTAGATATTATAGTTTTTTTTTGAGGTCAACATAATTTATTTTCTGTGGTTTATGTTTTGTAATATTTAAGTAGGAGTTTTGGCGCGAATATGGAAATGTCATGTCACGCTCTTGTATTATATTCATTTCTTTAGTGTTTTGTAGTGTTATATTGAATAATTTTGCTGGTATTTTATGGAATATGATACAGTTAAAGTGCTGAAGTGTAGTGAATATGGTATAATAGTGGTTTTCGTGTATTTTCGTGTTCACCCAAAATTCCCAACGAAACTATGAATTTGGTTATCAGCGCCAAATTGATAGTAACGACTTGACTTACTGACGGACAGTGACTATCAAGAACTAATTACAATTTGAAGAAGTGGTAAACAATAATACGGAAGACAAGGCACGAAGTGTCTAAACTATGAAGACTTGGCTTAAAGGTCTAAGTAACCAAGCCATAAACTCCAAAAAAAAAAAAAAATATTTAAGTAAAATAACTAGTTAAGAAAAAGAAACTATATTATAGTTCCCGTGTGCGGTCTCTAAGGATTTGTTTTTGATATACAAGTTATATGTTGTAATATTATTTTAATAAATTTGTAAATTTGACATAATATTATGTGTTGAGTATTCAGGTCAAAGTATGACATGATATTTTCATGCTATTATAATTTTGCATGTTATATAATTATGACAGAACAAATTGTAACACCTTATTGTACAATGTTTCAGAAGAAAATAAATTATTATTATTATCGTTTATTTATTCATTTCATATTTGTACATTTTTAAATAGATTAAAGAGGTAAACAAACACGCACACATACATATATCTACAGTAAAACACAAAACAAAAAATCTACAAACACACAATTTATTTGAAAAGTAAAAATAGTGTAGCACCGGCAGCGGGTGTAGGGACCAAACTACCGGTTGTTAGGGATCCAGAGAGAGAAACCTCCTCACAATTCGTGCCGTGTCGAGGAGAACTGTCTTCTGCATCTGAAACCCTTTTTTTTTCTTGTCGCCGTGGAAACGTATTTACGCGCTATCCTCCGTCGGTTATAGACAGGAGGGAGTATGGGACTAACCGGCTAGCTGAAACCCGACCGGAATACCCACTACAACCACAGCAGCCCCTTCCGCGCTTTTACGGGGCGCCGGTGAGATCGTCTACTGACATTCGATCCCCGGTACCCCAACGCTTGGCCTTCTGGCCACGTCCTACCGTCCCTCAAGGCGGTGTGAGGAGGTGCGCATAACGGCGCCTCCTCCTCCCCGGTTGCCGGCGGCGGAGCGAGTCAGCGGATGCAAGCGCCTCGCGTTCCCGCTCCGTGCCTCTTTTCTTTTCATGATGGTCTCACAAATGGAGGCCATTGACAACCAGCACCTGTCGCTGTTAAGCATCTTCGAGATGATGGGCGACAACGACAGGTCACTCCCAACGCCCGCTGACAGGACGTGGCGCTGGAGCCCCCACGCGGGGCATACCTCCAAAGCGTGGCGCGCATCGTCTACTGGCGCGCCACATTCGTGACATTCTGGGGTCCTTTCTCTTCCAATTCTGTGCAGGTACTTACCGAAGATCTGCATCTGACCCTTGACCCAACCACCTAACGCGAACCTCGAGAGATGTTGGTCGAGGCTCTTGGCCATTAAGCCATTGACCGAAACAACTATCGGTACAATGATCGCCGAGTCCACATCCCACATGTCGACAATCTCGTGAGCCAAGTCCAGATATTTAAGTTGTTTATCTTTCTCAGCCTTCACGAGATTCTCGTCATGTGGAACGGTAACGTCGACTATCATTGCACGACGCTCTAGACGATCTATCACCACGATATCAGGCTTATTGGCTACAACAGTCCTATCAGTGATGATAGATCGATCCCAGTACAATGTGACATGACTATTTTCGAGAACTGCTTCTGTTACATACCTATAGTACGGCACTTCTACGCTGACAAGATTGTACCGCAAAGCAAGTTGCTGGTGGATTATCCTGGCTACTTGATTATGTCTGTGCAAGTACTCGCCGTTAGAAAGACTAAAACAGCCGGAAACGATATGCCTGAGGGACTCACCTGGTTGGTGGCATGCACGTCAGATGTCGGCCGTGCCATCCCTTAAGATATATTTCCGGTAGTTCTTGGTCATTATAACTTCGTCCGCAATTGCACAGCCAAAACCCTCAGTCTCTCCGATAAGATTGCCGAAACGTAGCCAGGCTACCGAGACTAAACTGTCTACTTCGGGACCATTTAGGGCCCTGTAGAATCTGCCATGCAGCTCCTTGCTCTGCCATACATCCTTGCGGTCGTTGGTACTTAGTACTATGCAACGCCTGTTTTATATCCGCTTCTGTAATGTTTAACGACTGTGACATACCCAAGTACTTGTAGGTATCCGTTACGAGAAGTGGTCTAAGGTGACATGTGTCAGAGAGTACACTCTGGGATTGTACTATCCTCCCTCGCTTGACATGCATGACCGCACACTTATCTACACCAAATTACTAAAAGTCTCAGTAACTTTTATGAATTCCACCAGCTGTGTACCCGATGCAAATAATTTGAGGTCATCCATGTAAAGTAAGTGAGGTATCACCTGACCACTTCGGCGTAACTTGTAGCCTAGCCCTGAACGCTCCAATAATGTAGGTACTTAGAGGGTTCAGTGCTTAGCAAAACCAAAGTGGACTCAAACTGTCACCTTGAAAAATGCCTGATTGATATCGGTTCGTCAGTCCCTAGACAATTGAATTTATTATTATTATTATTATGTTACATTTATTATTTCAGTTGTAGTATGTTAAATTTATTTGAAAGTTTGATATTTAAAAAGTATTAACATATCGTAAATTGCCCATGTTGCCACAAGGGATTATGAAAGAGTAGATATAATATGTCACCATGTCTTATAGCGTTAGTCTCCTTTTGCGAGATCCGTTTTCAACAGTGAACGTCTGTAGGTCGATGAATAATTGAAGTAAATATGTATCTAGAAGATTCCTTCCATGATATATGAAAATGTACAATGAACTTTAGTGGTAGGACCACGCTGTTGACAGTTCTCTGTCTACAGCAGCAGCTGGACCAGTCCGTCCGGGTAGTACTACAATCTCGCAGAAGATTGACGTCTGAGTCATGGCAATATGCTATTGCGCTTAGTTTAGCGAGCGAGAGAGCCGGAGACACAACTGGGTGCGTTTGGGGTTTGTATTGGCAGGCAGCGGTCTAACTGTATGGTGGTATAGCGTAGGTCATGGGCGGCAGTAACACATCATCAGGTATGCTGCTTGCTCTTTTGCCACCATAAGCAATAAAAAAAAATCCTTTTTAAACTCAATTTCTATAATCGTCTATGATATTTAATACATTTTAAAATTGGTTTTAACTATATTAATAAGTATAAAACTGATTGCACAAATGACGTAGTGGCTAAAATACATACAATTCTAGTGTCGCGGATTCAATTTCCACGTAAAACAATATGTCACACAATTTACAAATTATTGTTTCGGGCCTGGGTATAATTTGTGTTCTTTAATTGTATGTAAAGTCCCTTGGAATACAAAAAATATTACCTTTGCGCAAGGTGTTGTCTTAAGAAAATAATAAAGTTGGTACTATTAGTTATTTGTAAATTAACTCTGAAGTTATTCATCCGATTGTAAAAACACTCATAAATGCGAAATAAAATTAATTATCCTTAATTAACCTTTAATCTCTAGCAATTATATTTTTCTATCGAATGACTAAAATCTTGCACTTTAATAAAGGAACATGAGAGACATAATAAACACTTGTGGAATTATTTACTCATATGTAGTATTATCGTCGAAATAAAAGACGATTCGATTACAAAAGATTTTACCTATAGGTATAAAGTCTGTTCGGCAAGCTGGTATTCGAACCCGTGGCCGGCCCAATGGCGATGGGGAGGGAATACGGTGGGTTATGGGGCCACTCGCTCCCTTTCCATCGCCCCGGACGGTGCGGGCGACGTGTGACCGGGCCATAGCCTACCAAAAAAAAAAAATAGTATTCGAACCCAAGGGCATAATCAGGTATCACATTATTACGCCACTCTTGTTCTTATTCATTATTATCTCAAATTTGTTTCATCATCATCATCATCACAGCCCATATATGTCCCACTGTTGGGCGCGGGCCTCCTTCGTAATGGGAGGGAAGTTAACCTACTATACCGCGCTGGTTAGACGTGTTGGTATAGGGTTTTGTTTCGAGTTTTCCATCTCTTGCATATATTTTATATGCATTTTGTATTCCTTACTCGTCTCTTACGATCACTCACGGGTAAGATAGGGAGTGAATTGTATTCTTACTCTGTCACCACACGGATAGTTATATTAATAGATAGATAGATCAAATTTGTTTATAAATTCCTAATGAATCTTTCAATAATTAAAGTTTTTATATAAATGAAATGCATTTTGAATTTTTTCGCATTCGAACGTGTAAAAAAAAGCATCCAAATTTGAAAAAAAAATCGCTGTGGTGTGGGAAACGCGGGCAGATGCCGCACCGGATCTTCGGCATCTGTGGTACGTACCAAATCACAATACCCTCGCATTATTTATAATAATAGAGTTCATCTGTCTCCAGTTCATCCCACGGCTGCTTGATATTATAAAAAGTAGTTAATTAATTTAATTATCATGTCTAATGTGCCCTGTCAACGATTGTCTTTAGTCGTAGAAAGTTGTGGAATATCTTCATATATATTGTTATTTTTTTTGACGTTCAGAAATTAATGCATAATTTTAATGACAGTTTAAAAACAATAAGTAAATTCACTTTTTTAATTGTCTATGATGTGTTAAGAATAGAATATGTTACTAACCTTTGGTAACGTGGAGTCGCAAAAATTGTCTATGGGATTACTAACTTGTGGGCAACAGTACTCTTCTCAAAATCTTGTAATATCAATTACGGTCGTCATCTCTTTTACCCAGCATGATCATTTTGGTAATGCTATTACTTGGAGAGGCCATTATGAAGCTGTAAACATTGATTAGCGGATGGATGGATGGATAAAGCATACGTTTAATACTAGTCAATTATTTCATCAAATTCAAATTAGCTTATATATCTTCGAAGATTACCATACCTTAGAAGATTTAAGTGAAATTCGACCATCCTTTTTTAATATGCTATGGTCTGAACCCACTCCGTCTGAATCGTATAGAGCGATGGAAAGGCGGCGTGCGGCCCCATGACCTTCATAAGTCCTATTACCTGCCTATCACCATTTGGGTTATCCACCTGTAATGATTCCTTGAGTTCGGTGTAAAGTAGTACCCATCCTTGCGGTGACGGATTTAAGTTCGATGGCGCTCATGGACCAAGTTAATTTAATGGACTTATTTATGTACCTACCTATAAAATAATAAGTTAACGAACATTAAACACTGTTTATAAATAGTAATCATTTTAACAATATAATTATATGTTTTAAATATTGACATTTAAGATTGTAAAAGAGGATAAATAATAACCGTTTATCTAATCAGTTAAACAAAAAAGGTTTCACAGCACCTTTGAGGTAGTCCCTATATGACAATTAATTATCCAAATCCTATCTAATATTATAAATATGAATATGAGTTAGTTTACTTGTAAGAAGCAAAAAAAAAAAAAATATTATTGAAACATATATGGTTTAGGCGGGAAAGCGTATTTCATAACTAAAGCATGCGCTACACGGTTTGAAACAGTGGTTTGAAACAGAAAAAGCAGAAGTGCGCTTTGCTGGCTACATGGTTTAAGACTAGTTTGAAACTAACATTATTTAGAGAACGTGGCGCGGATAAGACGTCTTTACGGTACGCGAACCGTATGTTCACCACAACGACGTCACGGCGTCTTACTTATCAAAAGAATAAAAAGTTGGTTACTCGAAATTTTTGTTCAAAGGCTCAAATTGGAGCCAGTCTGATGATACGACATTCAAGGAGGCATCATTTTATTCATAGCTTACGAACAATGAATTGCATTTACCTAAAGTCTACCTGCTGAAACCGTGTACACGATTTGTAACAGTGGTTTGAAACAGAGGTTTCAAACAGTGTAGATGTTTTATGCTAAAGCATGCGCTACACGGCTTCAAACCATTGGCCAAGCGTTCGTTTAAATCTTGTTTGAAACCGTCTAGCTGCTTGCTTCAAACCAAGCGAACAACAGTCACGCTGCAGAGGCGAGCGCGGACGCACGCGACGACGTTCTATGCACAAAATGGCATGTGAGCAGACACAACGCGATAGTGAAGTTATTACTGAACTTCTTGACTTATATAAAGACTTGCCCTGCCCTTGAAACTTAAATTGTAAAGCTTATAAAAAAATTACACAAAAAAGAAATGCGTTGGATATTTTAACAAATAAATTTTTCCTCAAAAAATTGTCAAGACTTTTTCTCAAGAAATTGTATTAAACACAATTTTCCAATACAAATTTTCAAGATTTAAATTTAGCGGTTGTCTAAAAACTCGAAAACGGGACGCAAGGATGCCGAAAGCGTTTCAAAAAGCATATGGTACAGATATATTTTAGGGCGGGTCTATGGGGTCGCGCGCCGCTTCTTCTGTTGCCCCGGATGGATTTAGCGGGGTGACCACTCCATAGCTCACAGCCAAAGAAAAATAAAAAAAAAAAAAATAGATATATTTGTTTCTGGTAGTAGGTAGGCTTTAGGTGAATGCAATTCATTGTTTGTAAACTATGAATAAAATGATGCCTCCTTGAATGTTGTATCATCAGACTGGCTCTAATTTGAGCTTTTGAACAAAAATTTCGAGTAACCAACTTTTAGTTGTTTTGATAGGTAAGGCGCCGTGACGTAGTTGTAGTGAACATACGGTACGCGAGCGTAAAGACGTCCTATCCACGCCACGTTCTCTAAACAATGTTAGTTTCAAACTAGTCTCGAATCATGTAGCCAGCAAAGCGCACTTCTGCTTTTTCTGTTTCAAACCACTGTTTCAAACCGTGTAGCGCATGCTTTAAACTATAAAAACGATTTGAAAATTCTTTCACTACAGCTAGCTTTCAAGGCCTTATCAGCGAGTAACATGGACTATATTTTATCTCCGTATTCACACGAAAATGGAAACAATACGGATGAAACTGCGAGTATGTGCTGGTAATATATACGATCGTAGGTAATTAAAAAAATAGTTTTTTTAGCAGGCTATCGTTTGGACACACCCCGCCTATTCTGTCCGAGGCCACGGAAGTACGGCGTGCAGAACTTTAATCACTTGTGTTCGCTCCTCTTCGCCATTAGGCCGAAAACTGGTACCGATTTTTGACATAAGTGGTCAACTCGGCAGGATAAATAAAAAAAAATTACGGTGTAATTAACAAATAATTTTTGAAATTGATAAAAATATTTTATAAAGAAAATAAATAAATTTCCCAGGTGGTAATTTCCAATGCAACATTGTGTCCGTCTTGCTTGTTGAAACCGGAAGACGCAATTTGTATAAAATTAACTATACGAACTGTTTGTTTGTCGCTAACGCCCTTCTAGGAAACATTGTTACCCCTTTGAAGGGCGCTCGTTTCCGTTGCGGCCGGGTGCGTTTCCGGTGCGAGAATAGACAGTGTCAAGTTCGTGAGCGCGTGCGCACTCTGCCCTTGTGTGCGTAATACTCGTATTTATTGCTATATTCGCTTGTGCGAATGTCCCTTTTTGTTAAATTTTCTTCTTCTGCTATATTTTCCTACTACCTATTTCATAGCCTTTCTTTATAACGTAACTAAATTTAATAGTGGTAGGGACCCACACTGTTGATAGTTTTCTGTCTACACCCGCGGGCCGATCAGTCCGAGGTAGAATCATACTCGCGTAGAAAATGGAAGTGTGAGCAATGGCAATGTGCTGTTGGGTTTCGTTCGGTGAGCGAGAGAGTCAGCAACCCAACTTTGTGGGTGGGTTTGAGGTTCATTGGTAACCAGCGGCGTAGCTATATACTTGGTATTGCAAAGGTCGCCGGCAATACTTACCATCAGGCATGCTGCATACTCGTTTTGCCAATATAAGAAATAAAAACAAAAAATAATAACGGAAGGAAAAATATTTACTTTGTTACACAAATTGTCAGATTTTACTTTTTATAAGGTTTAATTTATCTAACTATGCCTGTTAGTCGTCTTTTACGAGAAACATTAGCATTTTCATTTTGCCAATTTCAAAAAAAGGAGGAAGTTCATAATATAAACTACTTATGTATATTACTTTTTATGAATATTCAAATTTACCTCCCTTTTTATTATGAACCAATTTAGATAATTCTTTTTATTGTAACGCAAGGTTGGTTTATTACGTCGGCTTTGGACTTTGACTTCGAAGATGTGTTAGTAAAGTGATTAAGGATATTAATACATATACGACACCAAAAACATGGCGTCTACCTGCTTAGTATCTGAAGTTGTTCTTGTTTTATTATAATTCGCTTTTATTGTGTATATTAATATGTTACAAAATGCCTCATTTCGTGTGGTGACGCAGTAAGAATACAATTCTTGCCGGTGGATGTAAGAGGAGGAAAATTTGAAATAAAATCCTATACGATGAGGAAAATTTGAAATAAAATCCTATATAATAAAATCCTATATGAAATAAATGATTTTCTTTCTTTCTTTCTTTTCTTTCTATACCAAACCGTCTGACCAGCATGTTATGGTAGGTCAATTTTCCAATTTTGTAGGAGGCTGGAGCCTATTTGCGGGACGTACATGAGCTAAGATGATGAACCACGATACAAAGAAACTAATGAGATAATCTGTCCATTTATAACCCCGTCAACTCGATAATTGGGTTCACCATCTCAGCTCATATATGTCCAACTGTTGGGCTCGAGCCTCGAGATATTGATATACTATACCACGCTGGTCAAGCGTGTCGGTATAGGGTTTTGTTACGAATTTTCCTTCTCTTGCATAGATGTTATATGCATTTCATATCCCTTAGTCGTCTCTAATGATCACCTACGGGTAAGGTAAAGGGCGGTGAATTGTATTCTTCTTCCGTCACCACACGGCAAATTATTGTATTAAGGTCTGTCTAAAGAGGATATTGATATTAACCGATATTGTCTCTGGTGGTTCTGCCAGCCAGTTCTTATTATAAACACAGCAAAGGAAGTAATGTTACCACATTTAATTTCTAACCCATCATTGTTATTTTTATATTTACTTGCAATAAAATTTGATTATGCAATAATTTAGAAGGGAAGTATCTAATACAGCCCACACGATATATGGATGTAGGCGGCATATCTAAGGCCTTATGTGGCCATATGTTTAATGAAAGCCCATTGATCAAGGTATCACCGCCTACAATGAGCCCTTAATACCAATATATACATTTTAATACAGTGTCTCAAAGTATTTCTTTATAGAAGATATATGATAAGCCTGTATTGTATTCTAATTACTAGCTGACTCTGCGAAATTTGTACCGCCTAAAAGTCGATTCTTTAATTTTTTAGTTTTTTTTAAATACTTATTTTGTTATTCGGTACGCCGGGTCAGCTAGTAAGATAAAAAAAGAAAAAAGAAAGTTAATAAGCCAACGATTACATTATGTCAAAAAATAAAAAATACAAAATACCTAAAATTCTTTTAATAGTCAATAAAAATTCAAAAATACAGTTACAATTTCACATTTTTATTATGATACCTACTTATTATTTTTCCTTATTCTACTAAAAGTGCTAAAGTGCAGTGAATATAGTATAATAGTGGTTTACGTGTATTTTCAAAAAAAATAAATGTTTAGGTTATCAGCGCTCGATTAAAGGGTATGACTTGAGTTATTGACAGACAATGACTATTAGGGCTACATAATATGAAAAAATGATAAATAATACATGAAAAAAAATGAAATAAGACTTCACTGTATAGGCTTTGACCCCTTTGCCTGTCCGAATGGACGAACAGAACCAATACGATACTAACGTCACTCAATTGTTTTGCCTTTTTGGACCTCTCCACTAACACTTGAACTTTATCGTATGTTATTAAAGTTCAAATTGACTTTTAAGTATTATTACGAATCGTTTGTATGGGAGTATAGAAGAGTGTTGTTATTAAATTAGTTCAGGCAATTTTTTAAATTTTCTCTGCGTTAGAACCATCTTCGTACTTCAAGGAATATTCTAAAAAAAGAATTAGCGAAATCAGTTCAGCTGCTCTCGAGATTTGTGCTTAGCAAAACATTCAGTGATTCATTTTTATATTATAGATTAAGATAGGGATTATTAGTTGCTTGTGAGAGGCGTGGAAATTGGGTTCACCAGGAAAAAATAGTGTCATGATTTCAAAATATCGCTAACACTATTTATGGTCTTAAGTGTGATTTGACTGAAATTATTTTGTACGGTAATTTAAAATATAAAAATATCTGATTTGACTCGTTCACGTAAAAAAATATATGAATGAACGGAATAGTGGGAAATGATGACTTTCGTAGCCGCTGGCTATTTTTGAAACGGACACTTCTTGTTGAGCCTCGGAGTCGGAAGGTTCTCCTCAAAAGTGTTGAGACGTGTGTTCAGTGATATTGCTAAAGTAATATACTTACATTATATTATTGTTGTAAAAGGTGGTTTTATTTCATCTCAGAAGTGGCAGAATCCAGAAAAAGGGTATGTAGATAATTATTTAAAACATATATAATAAGGAATTAATTGCTTGTAATTAAGTTTTATATTGAACACGATAAGAGTATAAGCCTTTGGTTTTATTATGTTATGGATTTTTGGTTGCACATCTCGACACATAAGGTCAGGGCAACTCTCTGATAATGTGTTGAGTTATGTGAGTGGTGTAATAGTGGGTGCGGGTACGTGGCTAGGGCAACTCTCTGGCAGTACTATAGCGCGCATTGTTGCACATATTGGCCAGGGTATCGTGTGTTTGATCTGGGCTACTCCCTGATAGCACGGGATGCGCTCGGGATGAATAAAGCCAATAATCCTCAACAAAACGGTATTTTCAATTCCGGATTTTTTTTTTTAATATTGACTACTACCTTCTCATAACCTTTTTAAAGGATTTAAATGAATAAGATTCAAACATATTCGTTACTTAATTTTATGATTAATTACAAGCAACACGAGATAGTCTTAAATTATTGGTTGGAATTATTATTATTATAGTATTTTTACCCTGATAGTGACGGTATGATAATTTGCCTACAATATAAAACGGTGTTAACTATAACTGTGATAACGGGCGTACTAAGTGACTTTGCTGGTTAATTGCGTGGGTGTGTCCCACAGGTTGTTGCGCGAGTCACTAGTCGTCGGATAATGTTAGCTTAGAGGACGTACTATGACTTCGCTGGTTAAATTGCGTGGGTGTGTCCCACAGGATGTTCCGCAAGTCGCTAGTCGTCGGATAATGTTGGGTTAGAGGGCGTACTACGACTTCGCTGGTTAATTGCGTGGGTATGTGTCCCACAGGATATTGCGCGAGTCACTAGTCGTCGGATATTAGGTTAGAGGGCGTACTATGCGACTTCGCTAGATTATTGCGTGGGTTTGTCTCACAGGATATTGCCTGAGTCGCTAGTCTTCAGATAATGTTAAATATGTATTTAATTTCATTGTTTATGAATAGAATTGGTTCATATTGATTTTTGAATTTCTAACTATATAATGATGTGTCAAATACTATGCTTAATAGCTTAACACATATTCTTCTAATCGAATAGTATTTACTTAAAATAATTTATTGAGGAATCCAATACTGGTCTTTCCTTTTATATGCTTAAACTACCTACGTACTAGCATACTTTATTATAACATGATTTTGAATAGGTGATGCCCCATATAACATAAATATTTCAGTGAGGTGTGACTATGACGTCTGATGAGGAGCCTGGTACTCCGCCTGATACGCCTCCGAGACATCGTCGGCGCAAACCTAAAAAAGTTAAAGCTAGACGGCGATGTAGGTCGTCGTCAAATTCAAGCGAAATGGTGATGCCTAAGAAAATACGTAAGCGTACAAATGAACTCTCTACTAAAGATCTTCTCAAATTAGTTAAAAACGCTACAAAAGGTCATCCTAAAAATACCTGGAATAATAATAACCTTAACAATGTTGTTCCGGAATTTGATCCGTCAAATAGGGTTCAGACTATCGAATGCTGGTTACGAAAGGTCAATGAATGTGCTGTTATATATGGATGGGACGAAAAACAATTAGTCCACTTTTCTTTACAAAAACTAACCGGACTGGCAAAGAGATGGTTTGAAGCCTTGCCGACAGTAGTTTTCACTTGGGATGAGTGGCAGGTTAAGCTCAAGAAGGCTTTCCCTAGTGAAGAGAATTATGGTCGACTCTTAGAAGAGATGCTAAACCGATCTTCACGTAGTGATGAGAGCCTTCGTGAATACTTTTATGATAAACTAGGGTTATTAAATAGATGTGAAATTAATGGTAAAAAGGCTGTGGACTGTATTGTATACGGTATTAGCGATCGCTCGGTTAGGAATGGGGCGCAGGCACGAAATTGTTTAGAGCCCGAAGATTTACTTCATTTTCTCGCGTCACAAAAATCCCAACCACTGTTTGGCAATACATCACGCGATCGTATAATTCAAAAACCAAGCTCTAGCAACCCGGGCACATCTTCCAACGGTACTAACAATGCTATCTTCTGTTATAATTGTCGTTCAAAGGGCCATCCTTATTTTAAGTGCACGAAGCCTATTATTAGGTGTAGACAGTGCAACCGAGTGGGACACAATAATGATGGATGCAGATTAGAACCCCTAGTTTTGTCGAATTCCAAGTCTAACTTGTTAGAGGATATAAAGGAGAAAAGGACTTTAAAAATTAATTCTTACGATGAAAGTAAGGCTATAATTAATTTTCATAGTAATAATAACGCCAAATACTATAAATCGGTTGTAATAAATGATAAGACTTTTAAAGCGTACATTGACTTTGGTAGCGAGTGCACACTCTTGAGTAGAACCGATGCCGAAATGCTTAATTTGGATAAGAATTTTGATAACGTTCCTGTAGTGAAGGGTTTTGGGCAATCTTCAGTTGTGCCTCTGTACAAGACAAATGTGTTTCTTCGAGTTGACGAGGTTGAATCGAACATTGAAGTGTTAGTTGTAGATGATGTTTACATGCACACAACGCTTATTATTGGGCAGAATTTTACGGAATTACCATTTATTACAGTTTTAAAAGATAGCACTAAACTTACAATTTATAACAGTCCGGACCGCGGTCTTTTTGCTATTCCAAATGATACTCTAGGGCTTTATATTACTAATGAGACTAAAGTTTTTAAGACTAGTATTGTTCCTGTTCATTCAAACTATAACTTTACGGGTGATGTATTAATTGAAGGTTACAACTCTGTCGAAACTGGTAGGGAGTTCTGTATGTTACAGGGTGCTTTTAGTGTCGTTAATGGTATAGGAGCAGTTGTTATAACTAATTTGTCGCCTTACGTTGTAATTTTAAAATCAAACGTTTTAATAGCTAGAGCGATTCCGTTTAGTGAACAAAAAGAATGTCAAATAAATCGAATAGTTAAAGATTCCTTTCCGGTTGAACCACTCAGTAAAACGGACATTAAAACGGGACCAAACTTGAACGGTGAACAAGTGGATAGATTGTACTTATTATTACAAAGCTACCGCGATTGTTTTGCAACAAATCTTAACGAAATAGGTCGTGCAACTGGTGTAGAAATGAAGATCGATCTAGTAGATAATAAACCAGTTGTTTACCGTCCGTATCGGTTGTCACATTACGAACGCGAGCGAGTCCGAGAAACTATTGATGAACTACTTTCAAACGATATTATTCAAGAATCGACCTCCGAATACGCCAGCCCAATTTTAATGGTTAAAAAGAAAACTGGAGAGCAGCGATTATGCGTGGATTTCCGAACCTTGAATAATAAAACTATTAAAGATCGTTTTCCGTTGCCGCTTATAGAAGACCAAATTTCAAACCTCAGTGGCAATAGTTTCTTTACGACTCTCGATCTCGCTTCAGGGTATTATCAGATTCCTATTGCTAAAGAAAGCCAACACCTCACTGGTTTTGTCACACCCGATGGGCATTTTGAATTTAAAAGAATGCCTTTCGGTCTAGCAAATGCTCCAGCCGTATTTCAAAGAATGATCAATAAAATACTAGGCAATAGGAGATTCGAATACGCGTTAGCTTATTTAGATGACGTTTTAATACCCTCTAAGGATATAGATGAGATGTTCCAAAGATTAGAAGACGTACTAATACTATTGAGGCGAGATGGCCTGACCTTAAAACTGTCCAAATGTCGTTTTTTTGATAATATTGTTAGCTGTCTTGGATACGAAATCTCTCCACAGGGCATACAGCCGAGCGAAACTAAAATTTTAGCGGTCAAGGAGTTCCCTAAACCACGGAGTGTACATGAGGTCCGCCAATTTCTAGGGTTGACTGGTTATTTTAGAAAATTTATCAAGGGTTATGGAGAGGTTGCTCGTCCATTAACGTCCTTATTAAAGAAGGACTGTATTTGGCAATGGTCGAACGCACAAGATCAGGCATTTTCAATTTTGAAGGATCGACTGTCCAGTCGACCAGTGCTTGCCCTTTATAATCATGGTCTGGAAACAGAACTCCACACTGACGCTAGTTCGTTAGGCGTAGGGGGTATACTTATGCAATGGCAAAAGGACGCTAGAGTTTTAAAACCAGTTGCTTATTTTAGTCGGCAAACCACTCCCGAGGAGAAGCACCTGCATTCCTATGAGCTAGAGACGCTAGCTGTCGTATGTTCGCTGAAAAAGTTCAGAGTTTATCTGCTAGGCATTTATTTTAAGGTTTACACAGACTGTGCTGCTCTTCGCACAACGCTAACAAAGAGGGACCTTGTTCCGCGGATAGCGAGGTGGTGGTTGCAAATAAGCGAATTCACGTTTGATGTTGAATATCGACCTGGTGTTCAGATGTCACACGTAGATGCGTTAAGTAGAAATACTCAATTGTGCGCGGAACCAGATGATAGTCCATCTGTTAGCGTATATACCATAGTGAAGGAGAACTGGCTTTTATCGTTGCAATTAGCAGATCCTGAAATATCCCGCATATTCAAAATTCTCAAGCCCGAGAATGATCAGGAATGTAGGGATATTCGTAAGAGTTATGTCATAAAAGATCATACCGTGTATAAAAAGATAGACAGCAGATTATGTCTGGTTGTCCCGCGAAGTGCTCGATGGCAAATATGCCGAGCCAACCACGATGAAATTGGCCATCTAGGGTACGCGAAAACTCTAGAAAGGATACAACATTTGTACTGGTTTCCTAAACTTAGGAAATTTGTAAAGAAGTATGTTGCGGCTTGTTTAGATTGTGCCTATAACAAAGATAATGCTTCAAAACGTAAGTCGGGTCATTTATATCCAATAGAAAAAGCACGAATACCGTTTCATACGATTCATATAGATCACCTTGGCCCTTTTGTTAGGAGTAAAGATGGTAACACCCATATTTTAACCATAGTAGATGCTTTCACAAAATATGTTTTCGTAAGGGCGGTTAAAGATGTAAAAACGAGAAGCACGGTAAAGATTTTAGAGAGAATATTTTATGACTTTGGCGTGCCGGCTAGGATTGTATCGGACCGAGGTACAAGTTTTACATCCACAGCTTTTAAAACATTTTGCAATTCACTCTGTATTAAGCATATTTTAAATGCAGTAGCTTGTCCCAGAGCTAATGGTCAAGCAGAAAGGTTTAACCAAACCATCTTAAATTCTTTGTCAACACAAAACTTTTCAAACCATGAGCGCGACTGGGACAAGTGTCTGGGTAAAATTCAATGGGGAATTAATAACACTGTTAATGCCTCCACACAGAAAACTGCGACGGAAGCTATGTTTGGAATTAAGTTGCGCGATACTTTATCAAATAAGCTTAACGCCGAAAATGGTTTAGGTACTAATTTAGAGCTGCAGGGAATCGGAGAGCAAATTGGTAATAATATTGAAAAGGACCAAGCTAAACAAAAAGCAAAACATGATGCAAATCGAGTCGCTGCAACTAAGTACAAAATCGGTGATTTAGTAAAAATTTCACGTAATAATTTTGATAATAACAAGAAAAGTACAAAGCTTCTGTCTAAGTTTGTGGGACCATATAAGGTAACTAAGGTTTTAGGTAATGACCGTTATAGAATAAAAAACGTCCCTGGTTTTACTAAGAAGGGCAAACCTTATGAGACTGTTATAGCAGCTGATAGGATCCGACCGTGGATACACATACAAGCTTTACAATTGCATAGCTCAGATGAGAGTAGCTCTGACGGCGCTAGTAAAGATAGTTCAGATTAATGCAAAATATTTTTAGTTTCTGTAATTTGATTATTTTTGTCTAAACTAGTATATAGGTAACAAGTGTTCCAGTAAATATTGTCAATATTTTTGTAACACTCATTCACGTGAGGATTGCCAATCTGTTTTCTAACACGAATGTCATGATTTATCTACAAAATATTGCTGAATATGTATTTTCGGTTAAATACTAATCTGTGTATGTTATAGTGTAATGACCATAGAGATAGTATTATCCTTACTTAATGACATAGAGATAGTTTTCCTTACTCTAATTGTGATGATGTAACCTAGGATCTAACAATACGTGATTGTTATTTTTGTAATTTCTTGTAGGAATGTTATGATTTATTTGAAAATTATATGTAATTCTGATTATGTATTGTGTATGCCAGGAGGCAACACAGGGTCGGATGGCCGAATGTCATGATTTCAAAATATCGCTAACACTATTTATGGTCTTAAGTGTGATTTGACTGAAATTATTTTGTACGGTAATTTAAAATATAAAAATATCTGATTTGACTCGTTCACGTAAAAAAATATATGAATGAACGGAATAGTGGGAAATGATGACTTTCGTAGCCGCTGGCTATTTTTGAAACGGACACTTCTTGTTGAGCCTCGGAGTCGGAAGGTTCTCCTCAAAAGTGTTGAGACGTGTGTTCAGTGATATTGCTAAAGTAATATACTTACATTATATTATTGTTGTAAAAGGTGGTTTTATTTCAATAGGTACCAGTTCTATCTTGGGATACGTATGAATCTTATTAAGATTGTCTTCTCGTCAAATGGCCATTATGGCATTACCTCCTCATTCATGGTGGAGGCTTGCGTCTAGTACTAGAGGGCGTGACTGAACGATAATAATGATAAGTCTCAGGTTTTTTTTTGGTTTGCCATATGATATTGAGTAAGAATACAATTCTCCATCCTCTGTCTTGCCCGTGGGTGTCTTAAAGACGACTAACGGATATAAGATGCATATAACATCTAAGCAAGAGAAGAAAAGCTCGAAATAAAACTGTATATCAATTCGTCTGACCAGCGTGGTACAGTATGTAAATTTCCCTCCGATTGTGGAGCAGCCTTTGACCCAGTAGTGAGACGTGTGTGTGCTATCGTGATGAAGTTCATCTATTCAAATATAGAGAGAGTGTATATGACGCCGAACCGTTCTGAGGATGCCTTGTTTAGAGGCGAAACAGGTATCGAATCTTTTTGGAATTTCTGAGGAAAATTGCAAATTAAAGTTGTGGACGCTGCTCATCGTAGGAGTAAGACTTTCTTATATGCTATTCTTATATATCTTGATCCTATACCTTATTCCTCCCTTTCTTAAGGTGTGCAGTATATTGATTAATCGTAAGAAAGTGGTGGGTCTCAGTTCCTTTCCTCCAATTGAAAATAATAATGGATTGCCGCCATCTATCGCCCATTTCAATTTATTATATCTAATATAGAAACATTTTTAAAACATAAACATTGTAAGTAAAATTTGTATTCATATGATAGTAGAACATATACACAACTTATATACGAATTTAGAGCTGTAAAGCCGCCATGTCGAATATATATTTTGTAACTCGCTTTTGTTTGTTTTCTTTTTATTTTTTTTTTAACACATCGCATTTCTTGTGCAGCAGTTAATCTATACATATAATAAAAATGTAACGGATCGCTGTCTGTACATGGAAGATATATGAGAAAAAATATTACTGGGACCTTTATCAACACTAACAGAACCTAAAACAATGATTTTTAAATTTTTTGTCCGTTTGTCTGTTTATCTGTTTGTCTGTGTGTTTGTGCACGCTAATCTCAGAAACGGCTTATCCGATTTAGACGCGGTTTTCACTAATATATTATGGTAAGCTTCACTTAACATTTAGGCTTTATTTATGTAAATTGGTTTATAAATAAAAAAGTTATGTCAATTTAAAAAATGTTCGGAGAAAAAAATCTTTATCTTTTCAAATTATGTACGTACAAATTATCTTCAGTAAAAATAAATAAACACGTGTTTCAGCATTTGTTGATTTTCACCCTCTGGGGGTGTAAATTAGGCCTGCAAAGCGGGTTGGACAACTAATTAAATCATTAGCGCCAAGCCGATATTATTGAAGCTGGCAACTTGAAATGTTGACAGTGGTTTCTTTATATGACGTAGAGATTTACTAAGAAAGGATTTTACGAAATTATACCCCTAAGGGGGTGTAGCAGAGTGGCAAAGTTTGTATGGAGAGAAAAAAATCTTTATTGATTCTTTTCAAATTACGAGTCGAATCAATTATTCTAGGGTAATATCCGGCGGGGTACGATGCCAGAAACCTCCGCGTGGTGTACCCTGGGTGCGGGCGACAGTCCCCCAGATCCCTCTGTTGAATTGTCGCCCGTAGCGAATCTCTGGCGCGAGGGGGGGTTTCCCAGCAATGGGTTGAGCCCCAATTCGCTCCTGACCCTCTAATTGTAGAGGGTACAGGACGCGAAATCTCGGACGGGCCCGGTCATTCATTAATTTGAGGGCTGGGCAGGCTTATGCCACCGCCGACATATCGTAAACCTGATATCTTGCTTCAAGACATATTGTCGTGAGGCGTAGTTTCAGGAGCGAGGGTCTTGGCTTAACCGCCCGGACCGCGAGGAAGACAACCTCTATAAAGAATTCGACATTCGAATTCGGCAATTACCCAGAATCCTAAGTTCTGGCGTGCGGCGAGAGGATGCATGGCAGATGGGGTATTCTGTTCCTAGCACGCTCCAGCCAGGGTACCGGCCGACCCCCTGGTTGGTAAATGTAGGCTTGCCCGGGTACAGGGATCTCTGCCCGGGTCGACGATTTATTTCTCCCAGACTCGTGGGAACCATATGGATTTACCTAATTTACCTACACCAGACGGGAATCCAGCGGATTCCCACATCACGGCCTTGTCAAGCCAACGTAAAACTGACAACGACGCCTTGTCCTCAGGACTTGAGGCGTCCGCCGAGGGCCCGGCACAGACCACGGAGGCCCAAAAGAAGAAGCCGAGGAAGTACCGGAAACGGACCAACTGGTTGACGGGAAAGGCTTCTTCGACAGGAAGGAAGCGTATGGCGGAGCGGAGGGCGCAGAAGGAGGACGCCGCTGCCGCCAAACTGGAGGAAGACGGCGGCAGATCCACTGCAGAGCCGTCAATGGACGAGGGCGACAGTAGTGTCGCAGAGCCGTCCAAAGATGAGGGCAGTGGATCTGCCGAAAAAATGGACGAGTGCGGTGGTTCCGCGGAGCCGTCCAAGGAGGTCGCCGAGATAATGACGGCAAGGGAGGAGGCCCTCCCCTCGAAGGTGCGGAAGCGCCCCCTAAATAGGGAGGGCAGCTCAGGCGCCGATTCCGAGGGGAGCGTGGTCATCATGCCTCCTCCTAAAGTGCCGGCCTCTCGCAGAGGGCGAGGGGCCGCGGCGTCGGGAAGGGCGACCCACTCCCCGGCCGGTGGAGTGCGTGGAGGGGCTGAGGCTGGCAGGCGGGCCGATAACGAGGCGGCCGCCGCGAGGGTGCTGGGGGTGTTGTCCGGCATCCCTCCCACCGAAGTGGTGGCCGCTGGTGCCCGCGCGAGCGCCCCAGCCGCAACTATGGAGGCCCTGCAGGCCGAAAACGCCCGCCTTGGTGGCGAGGTGTCAGGCCTGCGGGCCCAGAACCGCCGGCTGGAGTCGGAGCTGGCCGCGGTGCGGAGGGCCAACCGCGTCCTCGCAAAGGATGTGGGCGAGCTGAGGGCCCAAATGGCGCGGCTCGTGCCGCCCGCGCCACCTGCGCCGCCGGCCAGTCCTGGCCCTCGAGGAGCTGTCGCCGCTCCAAAACCGCCCCAAGGCGCTGGCCCTGCGATCGCCGCCGCGCCGAAGACGCCTCCGTCCACGGAGCGTGTGCCGCCGACCAGCGTCAGCCCGCGAAACGTCGTAGAGCAGGCCACGGCAGAGGTCCAGCCGGTGACACCGACCCCGCTGCCCGCGGTGGGGGGTGTGTCGGATGAGGCCTTGCGCGCCATTATCGACACCGTCGGTAACATGGTCAATGCGCGCTTGGCCGTTCTGGAGGCAAGGCTGCCTCCAGAACCACGTGTTCGACCGCCTCTCGCCGCGGATAAACGGCTATATGCGGCACCAGCTCCCGCCCCGCTGCCTTGTCAGGGTGGCCGTGTGGGGGGAAGCTACGCCGCGGCCGCGGCTGGGCCAAAAAAGAAGGGGCCCGCTCCGACCAAAAAGAAGACGGCACCGGCTCCTGCCGGACTGCAGTCGTCGCCAGCACCAACATCGCCAGCGACGACTAGCGCGGCCGCGACTACGCCCCCAGCGCCCGGCACGCCCGCTACGACCGAACAGGGTTGGCAGGTGGCCGAGCGCGGCAGAAAGAGTCGCGGCCAGAGGAGGAGAGCGGCGGCCAAGCGCGCCGCTGAGGTCGTCGCCCCCCAGGCAGGAGCCGGAGGAGGCGGCACGAAGAGGAAGAGGCCGCGCAAGGGGCTCCGGCCGCCGAAGACAGCCGCAGTGGTGATCACTGTGCTGCCTGAGGCGGCAGAAAGGGGCCTCAGCTATGAGGCCGTTCTGAGGAAAGCCCGGCGGGAGCTCGACGTCTCCGACATAGGAGGCGTCGAAGCCAGGACCCGCAAGGCCCGTACAGGGGCTCGGATCTTAGAGTTCCCTGGGGCCGAGGGCACCAGGACGGCCGATAGCGTGGCGTCGAAGTTACGAGGTCTGTTCGCCGAGGAGGGTGGCGTCAAAATCGCCAGACCCGTAAAGTGCGCCGAAATGCGCATCGCGGGTTTGGACGACTCCGTGACGGTGGAAGACATCCGGGAGGCCATTGCCTCGAAAACCGGGTGTCCCATGGACACCGTCCGGGTTGGCGCCATCCGGCCCGGTCCGGGCGGCGTAGGTGCCGCCTGGGTGCAATGCCCAGTGGAGTCGGTCAGGCAACTGGCTGACTCAGGCAGGCTCCTCGTGGGCTGGAGTTTAGCGCGAGTCACCGTGCTGGAGCACCGGCCTGCGAGGTGTTTCAAGTGCATGGCGGTCGGGCACACCCGGCCAACATGCACTAATTGCTTTGACTGCGGCGGACTCTGTTTCCGCTGCGGTCGGACTGGGCATATGGCGGCATCTTGCGCCGCCCCGCCCCACTGCCCCGCGTGTGCGGCAGGCAATAAGCCTGCCAAGCACCGCATGGGCTCTGGGGCGTGCAGACCTCCGGCTTCGGCTCCAAAGGGGCGGAGCGGCCCTTCGACTCCGGCCGCTCCCGCTCCTAGCGCGGTCCGATCGCCCGCCGCAAGCCAGGAGGTGATGATGGACACGGCCCATTAATGGCTGCCCAGTCCACTCACCTCCTGCAGGCCAACACCAACCACTCCGCCGGTGCGCAGGATCTCCTCCTGCAATCCATGGCGGAGTGGTCGATCGGTGCAGCTGTAGTCGCGGAACCGTACGTCGTGCCTGATCGCCCCAATTGGGTGGTCAGCCGGAACGGAACCGCGGCAATCGTCACCTCCACGCAGCGGCGCTTCCCGTCCTTATCCCTTTTGGATAGGGGCGAGGAATTTGTCGCTGCGGAATGGGGAGGGGTCACACTCTACAGCGTTTACCTCTCCCCTAACAGGAGAATGGACGATTTTGGGGCCTCCCTCACCACCTTGGAGGCTTCGATACGGCGACTGGCACCGGGCCTCGTCCTGGTCCTGGGGGACTTCAACGCCAAATCCACGGCGTGGGGGTCCCCGATGACGGACGATCGCGGGCGGGCGATCGTGGAGTGGGCGGCGTCACTGGGCCTCTGTGTCCTAAACAGAGGCTCAGTGAACACGTGTGTGCGACAGCAGGGTGGGTCGATAGTGGACTTGTCGTTCGCTAGCCCCGCTGTCACACCACGAGTGAGGAACTGGCGTGTCCTGGAGGAGGCGGAGACCCTGTCGGATCACCGATACATCCGGATGGAGGTCTCCCCTCTCCGGGACCCCAGCAGGGGTCACAGGGCGGACCGGGCTCCCGCATTTCCGCGGTGGGCTGTGGGGCGTCTGGATAGGGACCTACTGGCGGAGGCGGCCATCGTGAATACGTGGCTGTCCTCACCACCCCCAGCGGACGGAGTGGACGTTGAGGCTGTCCGCATCCGCAGTGCGTTAACGCAGGTCTGCGATGCGGCCATGCCCAGGGTGCGGCGTCTACCTCCGAGGCAGGGGGTCTACTGGTGGTCCCCAAGACTGGCGGACCTTCGTGCGGCGTGCATTAGTGCCCGAAGGTCCTACACCCGCAGTCGGCGGCGTCGCCGCGATGTTGAGCGGGAGGGCCAGCTGTACGAGGCGTACCGCAGTGCGCGTACCGCCTTTCGGCTGGCCATCCGGTCCGCCAAGGACGCGAGTTGGCAGGAGATGCTGGACGGTCTCGATCGTGACCCCTGGGGTCGCCCGTATCGCGCGTCGCTGAATAAGCTTCGCGCGCAGGGTCCCCCCCTCACCGAGACCCTCCAGCCCGACCTCCTTCGTAGAGTGGTCGAGGAGCTGTTCCCGCGGCAGTCGGAGCACACGCCCCCGGTCATGGCTTCGCCAGATCACGACCGGGAGGCCGTCGAGAGTGTTCCGCCCGTGACGGAGTCGGAAGTGGGGGCAGCCGTGGCGAAGATTCGTTCCGCCACCACGGCCCCCGGCCCGGACGGAGTCCCAGTCCGGGTGATGACGTTCCTCCTCGAGCATCTCGAACCTCGCCTCAGGCGACTGTTCAACGCCTGTCTGACGTCTGGACAGTTCCCTGAGTGCTGGAAGGAAGGGAGGTTGGTTCTCCTGCCAAAGCCGGGACGGCCCCCGGATTCGCCGTCGGCCTACAGGCCCATTGTGCTTCTGGACGATGTGGGTAAGCTGCTGGAGCGTGTCCTCGCTGCCCGCATCGTTCGGCACCTGGAGGAGGTGGGGCCCGATCTGTCGGACGCTCAATTTGGGTTTCGGAGGGGGCGTTCGACCATCGGGGCCCTGCTACGCCTGAGGCAGACGGCCGCGGAGGCTGTCGCCGGCAAGGGAGTGCTGTTGGCGGTGTCGTTGGACATCGCCAACGCCTTCAATAGTCTGCCATTCAGCTGCATCAGGGAGGCGCTCAGGTTCCATGGAGTGCCCCTGTACCTCAGGCGGCTGGTGGCAGACTATTTGGAGGGGCGCAGTGTTCTCTACGCGAGCCACGCAGGGGACATTGTGCGGACGCCCATGTCGTGCGGTGTTCCGCAGGGGTCGGTTCTGGGGCCGACTCTGTGGGACATCGGGTACGACTGGGCGTTGAGAGGGAGTCTCCCCCCCGGGCTGAGCGTTATTTGCTATGCTGACGACACGCTCGTCACAGCCCGGGGCAGGACACTCGAAGAGGCGGCGAGCCTGGCCACTCTCGGCACCGAGGAGATGGTCAGGCGAATTGAGGCGCTGGGGCTCAGGGTGGCCCTAAACAAGACGGAGGCCCTACTATTCCATGGGCCCCGTGTGAGGCTGCCCATCGGCGCCTCGTTAGTCGTCAACTCCATCCACATCAGTATCCAGGCCCATATGAGGTACTTGGGTCTGGTGCTTGACGGGCGATGGTGGTTCCGGGAGCATTTTCGTCAAATTGCTCCCCGGTTGGTCGGCGCGGCGTCCGCCCTTTCTCGGCTCATGCCGAACGTGGGCGGACCCAGTTTCGAGGGCCGACGGCTGTATGCGGGGGTGATCCGCTCAATGGCCATGTACGGCGCACCCGTGTGGGCGAGGGCTCTGAACGTCCAGCTCAGGGCGGTGCTGTGGAGGCCACAGCGAGCCATGGCGGTCAGAGCCATTCGCGGGTACCGCACGGTGTCCACCGAGGCGGCATGCCTATTGGCCGGGACACCCCCGTGGGACCTAGAGGCGGAGATGCTCTCCGACCTCTACCGGCGGGTTACCTCAATGCGCGAAGAGGGTGGCTCCCCATCGTTGAGCGAGATAGCCACCTGGCGCGAGGACGCCCGCCGAGAAGTCATCGCCCGTTGGGCTACGCGGCTGGAGAGGCCTAGACACGGTGTTTTTACCGTTGAGGCCCTCCGGCCCGTACTGATGGAGTGGATGGAGCGGCGGCACGGAGTCCTCTCTTTCCGGTTGGTGCAGGTCTTGTCGGGGCATGGTTGCTTCGGCAAGTACCTGCACACGGTCGTGCGGAGGGAGTTGACTCCGTCCTGCCACCATTGTAGTAGCGACGAGGACACGGCGCAACATACGCTCGAGGTATGTTCGGGCTGGGACGGGCAGCGCCGTGACCTCGTCGCTGTCATCGGTGCCGACCTGACGCTGCCGGCTGTTGCGCGAGCGATGGTCGACAGCGTCAGGAATTGGGACGCGGTCGCCGCCTTCTGCGAGGCTGTCATCTCGCAGAAGGAGGCGGCGGAACGGGCCCGGGAGGATTCCCGTGACCCGGGCCGCCGCCCGCGGCTGGGGCGGCGCAGGCGCGACTACCTGCGCCTGATGCCGCCCTAGCCGAGGCTTCGGGTGATCGGACCGGGGAATTGTCCGGTCACCCGACGTGAGGCCACCGCGTGAGGACGACGCCTCGACGGCGAAAGCTGTCGGGGCGTCGACAGGAGAGGAGCCCGAGAGGGCATACCGCCGAGCGGGCCACCGAAGACAAAGATCGGGTACCGGTGGCCCGCTCACATGGCGAAGAAGAGGTGCTTGCAGGGTGGGTCAATGGGGTTGCGCGCCGCCTCTTCCGTCACCCCGGACCGATTTGGCGGCGTGCGACATCCATAGCCCACCGCAAAAAAAAAAAAAAAAAAAAAAAAAAAGGGGAATATCCGGCATTTGCCAATTTTCACCCTCTGGTTGTGTATATTAGGCCTGTGAAACGGGTTGATCGACTCATTACCGCCATGCCGAAATTATTAAAGCTAGAAACATTAAATTTTGAAGCACGTTTTTATTTATGACATAGAGATTCAATATGAAAGGATTTTATGAATGCCGCCCCTAAGGGGGTGTAACAAAGCGGAAAAGTGTGTATGGGGAGAAAATTTCTTCATCAATTCTTTTCAAATTACGTACAAATATTCCTCGGTGAAAATAAGTAAACTCGTGTTTCTCTCTCCCTCTCCATCAACACCGCACCAGTGCCGTCGTGACAGCTCACACGATACACTTAGTAGACGGCAATAGGTTCTTGCCTAATGGTTTAAAATGCAGCTTAAGTTTAACTTCAAAAATGTTCACTCTATAACTCAAATAATAAATCATATCTAACGAGGTCGCAACTTTGCTGGTGAAACAAAACAGTCAATTAAAGGGTGGCGATAATTATATTTTTATCCCATGGTCATACCTTAAATAGTATACTAATGGCAATATAATTTGTAGAATGAATAGAACTTTGAACCACCTTTTTCTTTAGTGACCGGCTATGGTATAGACACACGCGCGGCGTACACGTACATCTACGTTTTGCGGGCGGGCCACTGCAACCGGGTATCGTCTCGAGTCGAAGCCCTCATGCAGTGAACCTCAATACAGGTACTTACGCTTGCACCGCCCAAAGCACCGACGGTAGAGTGTGTCAAACTAGAATATTTTCTCTTGGACCCACCCTATTGCCTAATTCCGTTAGACAACTAACTCGCAGAAGGCGGCGACCGCATCCCAGTTTCTGAAGTTGTTGATTATCGTCCTAGCGACAACCTTAACACCTTGCATTGCTTTTTCTATTTAACTCTGTCAGAGATGACTTCTGCGTAGACGAAGTCGCGGGCAAAAGCTAGTTTTACATATATTACAATTCATCATCATTATCATCATTCTCCTACTCTTATCCCAATTATTTGGGGTCGATACAATATGTACTTTTCTTTCATAGTACATATTGTACAAGTTATTGGCAATAGTTTTATGACCGGCCGCTTGCCAAACGTCAACCCTCTTTGGGAATGTAATTGTCGACCAAATGGCATTAGATGGAGTTGGCCCAGGTCGTTATAAGGCTCTTAGTCGTCTTTTACGACATCCACGAGTAAAGTAAGGGTTGGTAGTATTCTTAGCCGTTACCACACAGCTGACATATAATACAATTATCTCATACAAATTAGATCCAGACTCGGAACTTGCGAATCTCACAAAAACTTGATCCTATCGAACCCATGACATAAAAGTTCAATACTTAAACCACTCGTCATCGATAGCGCTTAATTCTATTTTTCTCAAACAAACTTGAAAATTTGACCATTATTTTGACAACTTTCTTCGAGATAAATCGATATTGCTATACTGGCTAAATACATGCGAGCACAGGCCGCTAAAAAATGTATGAAAATCCATATCTGTCGTGTTTTAGCGGTCAAATAAATATATATGTGAATTCATATCTATCGTGTATTTTAAAAATGGAATGATTTGTTACTTCAAAATATTGCAATTAAATAGGCAACTTTTTTTTTTTTTTTGTTGTGGCTCTGTTTATACTTAAGCCAATGTCAAAGTTAAGGAAGCAATGGTAGGAATTATAAAAGGAATTTGGAATCGGGACTTCAGAAAATTTGATCAGGGAAGTAGGGATAAAGAAAAAAAATAATAATTTAACATACATAAATATATCAATACGATCATCAGAGTTATACATAATATAAGATAGAGAATAATATAGAGTAAGTACAAAATAGAGTAGTAATACATACAGATTAAATTCTAATATTATTTAAAAGCAAAAAGTTGTTTAAGAGAAAATAAATATCTGAGTTAGCAGGAAAAAATAGAAGGGAGACATGAGTCGGGAATGGAACACAAAGGTCAACGAGGTCTTGAATAAATGCCTCTCGATCATATTTTGGACATGAAAATAAAATATGATTGATGTCCCCTACATCATCAGTACCACAGTCGCAGATGTCGGAATTAATAATTTTTAGTCTATAAAGATGGGAAGGTGTGCAGGTATGTCCTAATCGCATGCGCATCAAAACTGAAGTAATCGTCTTGCTTAGAATAATTTTAGAGAACCATGGGCGAATCGCGATTGAGTGTTCGGTGCCGGTTGCATAATATTGGCCTGTTTTTTGGCTGCTCGCTGTCCATGACTCATTCCAAGCCACGCGGAGATATCTCTCCGGTAGCGCAGAAAGGTCTTCACTATGGATTAGGTATGGGAAACGGTCCCCAGATTTCACCGCATCTTTTGCCAGATCGTCAGCGATAGCATTGCCAAGAATACCAGAATGGCTTGGTATCCAAGCAAACGCAACAGAGTATCCCTTAATTAAGCACTGATATAATTGTTGTCTGGTTTCTACTATAACGGAAGGGCTATGAGTCTTAAATGGAAATTTTTGAAGGGCTTGTAAAGCACTTAAAGAGTCTGAGAAAATTGTACACTTCTTAATTTTGCATAAAAGAATATATTCCAGAGATTTAAGGATGCCAATACACTCTGCAGTAAATATAGATGTTTCTGGCGGACATTTTATTTTCTGAACGATCTCATATTGTTGATGATAAATGCCTACACCGACACAATCTTGCTGTCGTTGTTTCGACGCATCACAAAAAATTAAATGTGTCTTCGGCCATCTCTCGTGGATTAATATATTAAACTGAGAATTTGCACCAGGATCACTCTTAACGATATTTAAATCGAGATGTATCTCTGGTGACAATGTAAGGCACTCATAATTATGAGAAAAAATGGGAAGGCGTTTGTAATTCTTAATCGGAGATGATAATGCGTTAGATTTTTTAAGGCTTTTTATCAGACAAGGGATTGATTTGTGTTTTCAATAGCTATATGAATTTACACAGTCGGAATTAGCATTTAGAATAGGGAGAAGAGGATGATTAGAGAAACGAAGTGAACGGAACAAGAATCTGTCTGAAAGATATTGACGTCTTAAGGAGTATGATGGGTCAACACATTCCACTTGTAAAGCGTTCCGAGGGCTAGACTTCATAGCACCAGCGATTATTCTGAGAGCTTTAGACTGGATAACTTCAAGTTTTTTCAAGCCAGATACGTTGCATGGTTCTAACAAAAACAATCCGTAATCAATAACGCTTCTTATCATGGCATTGTATATTAATTTAAGAGACCAAGGATGTGCTCCCCACCAAACTCCAGAGAGACATCGCAATATATTAATGCGTTGTTCGCATTTAGCGGATATATAATCACAATGAGGAACCCCTGTCAATTTCGAGTCAAGTATTACACCCAAAAATTTCGCCTGGTTATTAAAAGGGATTTCCATATTGTTATAAGTGACAGATACGGTAGGGATATTTCTAGATCTGGAAAATACAACGCCAGTGCTTTTAGAAGCACATAGACTTAAACCATTGTAATCCATCCATTTTTTTAAGAACTTTAAAGACGACGTTAAATTGGTACAAGCAGTTTCTATAGAAGTGTCAACACAATATAAAACTAAGTCATCAGCATATTGTAAAACCTTAGAGGTACTATGAAGGGCAGATTCTAGGTCACACGAGTAAACATTGTACAATAATGGACTCAGTACAGAGCCTTGAGGTAATCCTTGCCATGTTGTCCTAGATCTAGATGAATCATTATCTAGCAAAAGTGTCCTTTGATGGAATAAATTAAATATGAAATTAATTAAGGGAGACGGAACGTCAAGTGATCTTAATTTGTCTCTTAGAATACCAAGAACTACGCTATCATAAGCAGATGTAATGTCTAGAAATGAAGCAACTACCGATTTATTATGAGTAAACGCCAAACGAATGTCTGAAACGAGAATACTTAAGCTATCTGTAGTACTTCTACCTTTTCTAAAGCCAAATTGAGAATTTGATAATAGTGACTTGTTCTCCAAGTGCCATTCTAAGCGGTTTTTTATTAGATGTTCTGCAATCTTAGCCAATACTGAAGACAAGACTATTGGACGGTATGAACTCACATCGTGTGGAAGTTTATTTGGTTTAAGAAATGGCAACACTAATTGCACTTTCCAACATGGCGGCACGTCACCTGTTGTCATTATAGTGTTTACAATATTTAAATAGTATTGTAAAGCCAAGTCCCCAGTATTAGCCAAGAATGAGTATAATATCCCATCAACACCAGGTGAGGAATCATGAACCATCGACAGAATTCCCCTTAACTCGCTCATACGGAAAGGGGAACTCAGTTGATAGGTATCACTGTTTGTCATTACAGATGGTGGTATAGAAACTGTTTCTACTTCTACAGGGACTGAAGGAGGAGCTAGTTTATCTAAAAAGCTATCAGATAGTGATGAAGGAAGTAAAGAAGTGGATGAATTAAATGCTGATTTAAATCGCCTTATGTTACGCCAAACAATGGATGGTGGGGTTTGGGGATTAATTGATGAACAGTATCTTTTCCAACTCTCTAATTTCTTTTTCCTTAACAGAATGCGTGTTTCTTCGATGGTTTTTATAAGAATATCATAATTTTCTACTGACATATTGCAAGAATATAGTTTTTCTGTTTTTTTTCTGTGTTTTACTGCCTCAGTACATTCTTTGTCCCACCACAAAGGTGAAGGTATTTTTGAACTAAATGTATTCTTTCTAAGGAAGACTGTATCCGCAGCTTCTGTTAAAACACCAGAAAATGCTTGAACACAGTGATCAACTTCTAGATTGACAAATGGCTCAGGTAAAGAGGAAATTTTACTCTCAATTATCTCGTTATACTTATCCCATTGAGAGTCATTTAAAATATGTCTAACACGAGGACTGTTTATTCTTTTCTCTGCATTTGGTTGAGGAAATGAAATCAAAATAGGAAAGTGATCACTACCAAAAGTAGAGTTAAGAGTGCACCATGATAGCATAGATGATAAATTAGATGTACATATTGAAAGATCAATTACACTGTTCCTGTGAGTTGGTTCTGTCCTCCTGGTTGGAAGGCCAGTGTTAAGAACACAAAGATTATGTTCATCAATCAAGTCCAATAATGTATCTGCATATTGGCTAGCAATAGAGCTGCCCCATGACTGATGTTGTGTATTGAAATCTCCTAAAATTATGTATGGTTTTGAAACTACTGACAATATATTATTAACTTCATGGAAAACTGCAAGAGAGGGATGAGGTATATAAATAGACACATATGAGATATTATTTACACTAATAGCTACTATGGATAAGTTTTCACAATGAGATGGTAATGGAATTTGTACAAATGAATATGAATTATGAATGAGTAAGGCTACACCACCATACCCATCTAATCTATCTTCTCTAGTGATAGAATAACCTTTTATCTTAAATAGAGAAGTAGGTTTGAGCCAAGTCTCTGACAAAGCTAGAAGGAAAGGTGTATAAGTATTTACAAGGTATATAATTTCACTTTTTTTATTGATGACACTACGGCAATTCCACTGGAGCAATGTTGTTAGATCCATTGTTGGTGAGTAAATTGATTATTGCAAATAGTACAGGGGCAACGTTGGACGGTAAAATATTTGTATTTAATAAAGTTTGGATCAATGTAATAATAGTTTGTATAACAGGTTGATGACTACTGTCATCACTAATATTAGGTTTAAATTGGAGTGCGCTACCATTTGGCAATGTAGACATATTGTTATTGATAATGTTATTGTGAGCTATTTTATCATAGCCTATGTTTAGTTTTGGAGGTGTTTTAGGTTTCTGAAATATTGTTTTTGTGTATGATTGTTTTTGTGCTGGAATGTGTGACTGTACTGAACTATCAATAACTGTAGGTGGCATGGAGATATTTTTACTATATTTTATACTACTTGTCAATGCTTCTGAGTAAGATTTTGTGGATGGAGGGAACAGCTTAGAAGATTCTATATAGGAAACATTGTTTTGTGCCATATATAACTTAATTTTTTTCTGTCTGCATAATTCAGGACATATTTTGCTAATAGCAATATGTGATCCAGAACACAAGCAGCATACTGTGCAGTCTTCACTAACACTACAGCTACTGCCAGTGTGTTCTTGTCCACACTTAAAGCATCGAGGCTTAGAGCGACACTGCATTTGAGTGTGGCCAAACCGACAGCAACTGTAGCATTGAATTGTCGGGAATGTATATAAATCTACAGGTAGGGCGTTGTAGCAAACAAATACTTTGGACGGTAGAACCTGCCCATCAAAAGTTATCACCACTGTTTGTGATGGCTTCCATACAGGAACCTTATCCACAATGGACTTAAAATTGAGCCTTCTAATTTTAGCTATTTTTCCACATCCAGGAGGAACCACCATATTTAGTTTAATATCCTCATCAGTCCATTCAACTGGAATTCCCTTTATTACACCAATACGAGAAATATTGTAGGACGGTATAAATGCAGTAAAATTTTGTTTGGTTAAGATATCATTTTCTACAAAAGTATTTGCATCTTTAAAGTTGGTAAACTCAAGCGATAGTCTGTTGCGCCCTATTCTTTTTAAACTGCCGTTGACGATATTATGTATGATGTTCTTTTTAAGAAAAGTACCAAAAGTAATGGGGTGCAGCACAGTGCCGTCACTCGGAGAAGTTTGAATTTTTTGGACATGGATTAGGAATGGGCCTGCGTCGGAGGACTGGTATAAAGTTCGTAGTTGGGATGAAGTTTGAGATGTGTTGGTAATTGTCTGCGGCTGTGGTACTACAGCAGGGGCTGTAGGAGGACTCGAAATTGAATTTTTTGAGTTAGAGTCGCTATCAGAACCCAGACAATCTGGGCGGCTGTTGGCGGTCCTCTTTTTCTTTTTAGAGCTAGTAATGGTTTTAGTGCGTTTATACGGACGTTTAGTACCAATTGAACCGTCGGTGTCCATTCCGGACTCACAGGAGACGGTTACAAACGCTGCGGGTTGCGGAGCTGTCCCACCGGGGTCGGGCGGCTCATTCATTTTAATAAGAAAATTTAAAAAAACTTACCAGATAAGAAACACTAACTAATATTACAGAAAAAATATATATTTACAATTTATAACAAAGTAATACCACCACTGATCAAATATTTTAAGGAAAAATCAATTTTAATTATTAAGGTCTGAAAAACGCGCCCGCCAAAATCGAACGCTTCCCGCCCTTTTTCTCCGTTAAGCTTTAAAACAATAGGCAACTTATCATAGTTTTATTTAAATTTCGAACTGGCTTGAAAAAGAAAGCTGTTTGATGATGAAGAAAAAAACAAATGAACCCTTTAGCACGTGAAAAATGTTGTTCGTTGTTCGTCATGTATCTCACTATATCTTTAAACGAGCAATTCTTGTAATCTGAATCTCGGAAACGGCTCCAACGATTCTCTTGAAATTTAGCATGCAAGGGGTTCCGGGGGCCATTAATCGATCTAGCTAGGTTTCATTTATAGAAAATATTGTTTTGTCAGTATTTTTCGGCAACAAAAAATATAATTTTTTGTTGTATTGAAACTATTAGAATATAAAAGTTTTCAAATTTTGACGCTGTCATTAAGAATAGACATTTAGCTCAGTTGGAAAATCGAGTAGTCTAATCCAAACAAACTGGAGCTCGGTTCGGATCCTTTGTCGTCATCGTCACAGCCCATAAATGTCCCATTGTTGGGCACGGGCCTCCTCCGTAAGGAGGGAAATTAACCTACTATACCGCGCTGGTCAGACGTGTTGGTATAGGGTTTTGTTTCGAGGTTTCCTTCTTTCGCATAGATGTTATATGCGTTTTATATCCCTTAGTCGTCTCGTACGATCACCCACGGGTAAGATATGGGATGGTGAATAGTATTCTTACTCCGTATCGGTGGTCCTCCAGATATTACAGTTCTACTTAGTACTACTTAGTTTTAATTTCCGCGCATTATTTGAGAAAAACACTGTACAAGCCTTGGCCACAACTATGAATTGATGGACTTACGTATGTGTGCCTCGGCTACGCTTCGGCCCACATTTATAAGTTCGTCCATAAATGTCTCTTTTGCTGGCCGCTGCAGTAATGTACTACTATTGTAGATTGGAATATATTTTGTCCAAATAACAGTAAGTACTACCTACGTATATATTTAGCGCTTGATAGCGAAGGCCATATGGTCAGTCAAGCATATGGTATCTTGACCAATACCATCGCCCACGGGAACAAGCCCTTTATAGCATAAAATTGAATATTAATACATTCTTTATAAACATTTTCATATAAGCATATAAAATACTTCTCTTTATTGACTGACACAGTCAAGATTGAAGGTATCTGCAGGTGTTAGGAGATTATCAGCGCTATTTGTCGCTTGTGAGATCTGGTCCAGCCATAATCTTTTATATTGTATTTAAATGTTACATTATATCGAGGATCGGAGGGCATCACACTGGACCTAATTACTATTAAAAATTTTGTACTATTTTTTATAAAACAGTCAGTAAATAAATAATAATAATAGACAAACCCACTGAGTTCCTTGCCGGGTCATTTCAGTAGCGACTACGTTCCGATCCGGTGATAGTGTATTATATTAGCTTAAAATGTTAAAACTGTTTATATGTAAGTGACCTCGCAGAGTTTATCTATATATATTTATTATTTATATATATATATATATATATATATATATATATATATATATATATATATATATATATATATATTTGACTAAGCAAGTATACAAAGCGAGCGTGAGTGGGACGATTACAAGGGGAAGACCACGTCGTACTTTTCGGGATCAAATTGAAGATGTGTTGGCGAAAGGTCAGGTTAAGAGTACGCGTAACCGTAGAGCATGCATGAAGACTGTGATGAGTGTGAACGAGGCGATGGAGGTATGTCAGGATCGTGGTTTATGGCAATCCGTAGTCTCTGCCTACCCCTCTGGGAAACAGGCGTGAGGCTATGTATGTATATATATATATATATATATATATATATATATATATATATATGAGAAATTTCCACCTATGTATTGACTCATCACGATATCTCTGGCCATGGCCTGGACTATAAGGCCTACAGACTTTAAATTTGGTAGGAATATTCCTTTCGCCGAGTAGAGGTCAGCTAAGAACGGCTTTTTCTAGGCGTAGGGGGTCACTGGGGTGTAATTTTTAAATATAGCGCCTACAGACTTAGAATCTGGTGTGGACTTTTTTCTGCCCTGTGAAGGTCAGATGAAGTAGGATTTTAAAAATTCCTTCTCCGAAAGGAATTCTATGTAGCGAAAGTAAACTACTCAACTGAACTGACGTAACCGAATCGAAGTGAGGGCGGATCGCTAGTACATAATATACATATAAAATGCATTTAACGAAAGTGAAATAAATAGTAATAATTAAAAAAAATCAAAAAACCCGACTGCGTAAAAAGTAACCTAATATCTGAAAAATTATATTTGCTGTCGAATAGTGGATCCCGACTGTTCAGTTGTCATGTTCTATTATTAAAATATATTTTATTTTCTGCAATAGTATTTATTCAATAATATATTATGGAATTCTAGACCACCGGACATCTAAGTGCTTGTTTTTTACTTTTCAGTTTTTTTTTATTATGTACGTAGTTTGGGTTTACTTTTTACGCAGTCGGGTTTTTTGATTTTTCAAATTATTTATTTTTATTTTATACTTTTTAGTTATGAATACCTAGGAAGCTATAGTTATCTTATTTATTAATAAGTAGGTAAGTACCTAACTATATATAGTTTTTCGACTGAAGTTGACTACTAAATCGTTAGAAATTGGAGATGGCCGACCGCGTAAGACATTTGATACTTTAGGTAGGACTATCTATGGTATATTGGACAATATACCTACTAGATAATTCAGTATATGTCCATGCACATCCAGTTATATGAATTTTTCGTCTTTTCATCGTAAATTTCTACTGTCTAAAAAACCTATATGTGAAAAAGGTTGTTTTTTTTTTTTTTTTTTTTTTTTTGGGGGGTGGGTTACGGTCGGCACACTCCTCGCACCACTCCGTCCGGGGTGACAGAGGGGCGTAAGCGCGCACACCCGTAACCCACCCGTGACGTCGCCTTCGTCGTTGGGCCAACCACCGGAGCAGAGTGACTTGACGTCAGTGGTTGGCCCGACGGAATACCCCTGAGGAGTACCCTCTCCTCGACCGACGTCCCCCCCTCGGGTAGGATGTCGGTCTTTCCTCACGCGGTCGGCCTCTCGGCGGGTGACGGACTAATTCCCCGATCCAGTCACCCGCGGCCTCGGCTAGGGCGGCATCAGGCGCAAGTAATCGTGCCTGCGCCGCCCCAGTCGCCGGCGGCGGCTCGCGTCGTCGAGGAGACGCTCCTCGCGCACGCGCTCCGCCACCTCCTTCCGCGAGACTACTGCCTCGCAGAAGGATGCGACCGCGTCCCAGTTCCTGACGCTGTCGAGCATCGCCCTGGCGATGGTCGGCAGCGTCAGGTCAGCACCGATGATTGCGACGAGTTCACGACGCTGCTCTGCCCAAGCGGCACAAACCTCGAGTGTATGCTGCGCCGTGTCCTCGTCGCAATCGCAGTGGTGGCAGGACGGTGTACTCTCCCTCCTTACGACCGTGTGCAGGTATTTGGCGAAGCATCCATGCCCCGTCAAAACCTGCACCAGTCGGAAGGAGAGCACCCCGTGCCGCCGTTTTAGCCACTGCATCAGCACCGGCCGGAAGGCCTCCACGGTCCGCACACCGAACCGAGGCCTCTCCAGCCGGACTGCCCAACGGGCAATGACGTCGCGGCGGGCGTCGACGCGCCAGGTGGTGTGCTCCCTCAACGAGACCACACCGCCCTCCGCTCGCACCCCCAACATCCGCCGATACAAACCGGCGAGCATTTCCGCTTCCAGGTCCCATGGAGGGGTCCCGGCCAACAGACACGCTGCTTCCGTCGACACCGTGCGGTACCCGCGTATGGCCCTGACCGCCATGGCCCTCTGTGGTCGCCACAGAAGAGCCCTGAGTCGGACGGTCAGGGATCCCGCCCACACCGGTGCGCCGTACAGGGCCATCGACCGGATGACCCCTGCGTACAGCTGTCGGCAGGTAGCGCTCGGTCCGCCCACATTCGGCATAAGCCATGATAGGGCGGACGCCGCGCCGACGAGCCGTGGAGCGAGTCTGCGGAAAGTGAAAAAGGTTGTTACGAAACTTTAAATCAATTTAGATCCTAAACGGCCAGTCAAATCGAAAAATGTTGAGGGAAAACTAATAATGATTGAATTTTAAATACCTATTCAACGATACCCCACTCGACATAGTTTGACTTTAATTTTTTTAATTTTCACAATATGGCGTCCAGTAGTCGCCATATTGAATTTTCATTAATGTCATATCTTTAGTGACACTCGCCGAATTAAGATGAATCGATTGACGTGCGAATCATAAAAATCGGCCCAGGCGTTTGGTCTATATAGTGCTTCAAAGTAAGATACATACATAGACTGTTAAACACAATACCACTCCTTTGCGTCGCGCAGTCGCGTAAAAACTGACCCAGTAGTAGGGATATTCGATATACATCGAAAACATCGATGTTTACAATGCGATACATCGAATCGATCCGATGTTTTGAAGAGCTATCGAAATACTCGATGTATCGATGTTTTTTCATAAAACATCGAAACGATGATAACCAGTAAATGCCACAAAAAAGACCTTTTTTTTTTCTTCAGAAATCTGTTTGATAAGGGACTGTGGAATAGGTATAAATGCCACAAAAAGGACCTTTTTTTTAGAAGTCAGTTTTATAAGGGATTGGAATAGGTATAAATGCCACAAAAAAGACCTTTTTTTTTTTTTAGAAGTAACACTTTTGATATGACTTTAAAAAAAGTACTCGATGTTTAAAAACATCGATGTTTTTTCAAAGTGGACACCCCTACCCAGTAGCGTTTTTGTTTCTCGTTTTTTAGTGGTAGTTGTTTAGTCACATTGTTGGGGGTTTTCTGTCTACAGCCGCGGACCAGTCGGTCCACGGTACCACACTCTTACAGAAATTTGACGTCGGAGCAGTGGCAATGTGTTGTTGCACTTCGTTCTGTGAGCGAGATACCTATAAATAAGCCCAATTTGGTGGGGTTTGGTTAGTAGGCAGCAGCTCAGCTATACCCTTGGCATTGGAAAGGTCCACCATCAGGTGTGCTGCTTACTCGTTCGCCACTATAAAATATTCGCAACCATAAAACATCGTTAAAATTTGATTACTCAATGTTGCCAATTATTTTTTTAGTTATGTTTGTTTTTATCCGTGTGGTGACGGAGTGAGAATACAAATCACCACTCCCTATTTTATCTGTGGGTGATCGTAAGAAGACGACCAAGGTATACAATAGATATATAACATCTATGCAAGAGAAGGAAAAAATAGAAACAAAACCTTATACCAACACGTTTGAGCAGCGTGGTATAGTAGGTCAATTTTCCTCCCATTACGAAGGAGGTCGAGCCCAGTGGTGGGACGTATTATGAGCTGAGATGATGATAATGATGTTTGTTTTTTTTTTATATCTACAAATTGGTAAACTGTAGAATGAGAGCGAAATAAATACATATTTTCTTCGCTTGTCACCTTTCTCCTGCGTTACTAGTATATAGCTTTACATACTATGACCGTATTAAGAATATGTCGATTACAAAAAAAGCGCACAACATGGATTACTACGCTCATCATCATTTCATTATTCTCCTGCTCTTATCGCAAAAAGCTCTCCATTTCGCAAAAAGCTAATGAAAAATACGATTACTAAAATTGATTACGCTAATTTGCTAAAAGATCTAACAGAAACTTGTTGGGTTGATCTTTATAATATTACAGATGTTAATGAAGCAACAAAATATTTGATATCTAAAATTAATAGTGCCACTAATAAAAATAAATCTGTACGTAGACTTCGCAGTAGTAATGTTATAATAAAGCCGTGGATTACGCCTAGTCTGCTGAAATCTATACGTATTCGTGATAAACTTCACATTAAAACAAAAAAGGACCCAACTAATATCACAGCCTATGAACAGTACAGAGCGTATAGAAATATTTGTAATAACATTATACAGCAGCAAAAACGTTTGTATAATCAATCCATTTTAATTAAAAATAAAAATAATACCAAAAAGATATGGCATACAGTTAAAGACATCTGTGATATAAATAAAAATGCTAATAAAAACGACAGTCTTATGAATTTAAGAGCTAATCCATTAGAATCTTTAAATATAGTAAACTACTACTTTAGTACCATTGGTGAAAAATTGGCAAATGCTACTTTAACCAAAATAGGCCTGACTGAAAAGCAGTTAGCAAATAATATAAATTGTGTAACAAATAATTCGCCTAATTCACTATTTTTCGCACCAACCGATGAAGCTGAAGTTATTGAACTTATAAGTACACTTAAATCTAGTAAGGCGTTTGGTGAGGACCATATAAGCAACGATTTACTTAAAACAATTAAAATGAAAATTGCAGCCCCTTTGGCTTTTATTTGCAATCTTAGTATAACTTCTGGCACCTTCCCTAATTGTTTGAGGATGGCCAGTGTTGTCCCTATACTTAAAACGGGCGATGCTCATCAGCCACATAATTATAGACCAATTTCCCTCCTAAGTGCGGTATCTAAGGTTATAGAAAAGGCAATTAACGATAGGTTGCTTAAATACCTTAAATCTAATATTTTTTTAGCTGAGAATCAGTACGGCTTTCGTACTGGTAGGTCCACAGAGGATGCCGTTACAAAATTGGTTGATTTTGTAATAAATAAGACAGATGGTGGCCAAAAATGCCTTGGTGTCTTTCTTGACATATGCAAAGCGTTCGATACGGTATCACGGCCAATTTTGCTCAAAAAACTAGAGAGTGCTGGCGTAAGAGGTTTGGCATTAAAGTGGTTTAAATCATATTTAGAAGAAAGAAAACAGCGAGTATGTATAGGAGAAAGTGTTAGTGATTATGCTGATATTAATTATGGTGTACCACAAGGCAGTGTTCTAGGATCTACTCTCTTTCTGGTATATATTAATGATATATGTACCTTACAACTTTTAAATGCTAGTATCTTTACCTTTGCTGATGATACAGCCATAATTTTTTATGCTGACTCTTGGAGTAATGTTGTATCTATTGCTGACGATGGACTTAAAATAATAACCTTTTGGATGCAAAATAACCTCATGACCGTAAACACTACCAAAACTAAAATGATTGCATTTCGAATAACATCCAGAACAGCCCCAGATAAACCATTAAAAATTAAATTTCATTCATGCAATTCCAAACTTGATACTTGCCAGTGCAAGACAATAGAACAGGTCTCATGTGTTAAATACTTAGGGATATTAATAGATGAACAAATATCTTGGAAGTTCCAAATAGAGGCTCTTACGAACCGAGTGAAAAAGTTATCACATATTTTTAAAAAACTTCAGTCCATTGCCGATCTTGAACTAATGCGAATAGTATATTTGAGTTTATGTCAGACGATTATAAATTACTGTATTGGAATTTGGGGAGCTGCAAATAAAACTTGCCTTCTTAAACTAGAACGAGCACAGAGGTCAATATTAAAAATAGCTTATAAAAAACCCTGGCGCTATTCTACTGATGCATTGTACGCTGATTGTAATCATCTTCGCGTAAGACAGTTATTTATATGCTCAATATTATTGCGATTTCACAAAAAAGCTAAAGAAGAGGCACGAGTCTCCCATAGAAGTCTAAAATGGGATGGGCCAAGGATTCGTACTTCATTTGCGTATAGATCCTATACATTTTTGGGGCCGTTTCTTTACAACAAGTTTTATAAATCTGATAAAAATATAATAAATACTACTTATAGTTGCTTTAAAGCCGCTGTTTATAAATGGCTAAAATCCAAAGACTATCGGGAAATTGAGAATTTAATGCTGACTGGGTTGTAAATCGTACCTCGTAGGTATTAACACACAAACATACTAACACAACGCACACCCGCAAGCACCTGTACACGTACACACATGCACACGCACAGGCTCACGCGCCACTCACACATACACACCCACACACACAGATACACACACAGATACACACACACACACAGATACAAACGTATGCACGGTTTCACATACTCACACGAGTATACACGCACACACGCACGCTCATACTCAAAGGTATATATGAACATGCAGAAACATGTACATGATTACACAGGCACATATGCATACATGCACGGATATACTCAAGAACGCATGCATATATTTAAATACACACTATATAATTATTTGGGAATGGACTGGCCTCCACGACACAGGGTATCCTAGTGTGGAGTCCAGAGCTAAACCTAATCTAGCAAATAGACATAATTGTATGCCGAAATTGTATAAGTTTAATTTAATTAATTGATGTTCCTATTTAAATAAATAAAATAAATAAATAAATAAATTTTGCTTCGGAGGTGACTGTCTTATCCCCATTACTTGGGGTCGACCCAATATGTCGTCTCGTATATACCTATTGCAAAAGTCATTAGCAATAAAACCGGCGAGCGTGTATGAAAAGAATTATGAATGTTGAGGAAGCGTGTGAAGTATGCAAGGATAGAGTTCTCTGGCACTCTGTTCTCTCTGCCTACCTTGCAAGGGATATGGCGTGATTATATGTATGTATGTATTAGCAATAGTTTTAAGACCAGCCGCCTGCCTGACGTCAACCCTCCATGGTAATGTCATTATTGATCAAAGGGCATTAGGTAGAATTGGCCCAGGTCGATAGAAAGCTCTTAATCGTCTTTTACGACATTCACGAGCAGAGATTGGTAGTATTCGTAGCCGCTACCACACGTCATTCATACTATGCCCACTAGATGTGATAATTTAATTACTCAATATCACCTTTAACTAGATAAGTAACTATTTATTTAATATTATAGCTTACACAATTGTTATGAAGGTCTTACATATAACAGTTAGTGGGCGGCCACTGCCCACTCCCACGGCTAGCCCCCATACGGTAAAATAGACAAATATGGCGTTACTATTGCCCATGATGACATTAAATATATTTTATTATTGTGTTTATAACATATCGATGTACTATTTTATTTTAAATATATTGTTATGTAATTTTTATTCAAAAATAAAGTATATATTTGGATACTTCATTTCTTTGGGATACTTTATCTATACTTAGTATGAAGTCGCCGCCGTTGTCTGTAGCGTACAGATACTTAGATACTTAGATCTTTTTAAACTACGCAACGGATTACGATTTTCGTCAATAGACAGAGTGATTCAAGAATAATGTATAATGCATATCTATATATTATAGTAGAGAAAAACTGAGAATTTAAAAGATTTGTTATTTGATATCGTACAAAAATATATTTTTATGCACTTACATAATAAATTGCTGCTTAAATCTTACGAGATACATCAACATGTATAAGAACTTGTATATAACTACATTAAGGCATATTATATTACTTTAAATGTTTAGTACTTTAGAAATTGTATATATTAAAAAGATCTACAAAAGTTTCCTAAGGATAAAAGCTACTGTACAACAATACAGTACTACTCCTTATGCAATTAAATACATTAGATAAGGGGTGCATGCTGTGTGGTAGCGCCTACGAATACTAACAACCCTTACTCTGCTTGTGGATGTCGTAAAAGACGACTAATAATCTTATAACGACCTGGGTCTACTCCATCTGGTGCCGTTTGGTCAATAATTACATTCCCAAGGAGGGTTGACGTCTGGCAGGCGGTCGGTCATAAAACTATTGCCAATTAATTACTTTTACATTATGTACTATGAGAGAAGAGTACAAATTGTATCGACCCCAAATAATTGGGATAAGAGTAGGAAAATGAATGAAGGGGTGCATGTAATATACATTAAAATTGCCGTTTAAAGCATATCATTAAAGTAAATATTTTATAAGTTATTGGAGATTTGAAATGCGGGAAAAGAGACCGAAAACATTTTGATAGACTTCGACTTAAATTAACATTTTAAGTTTAAATTTTCATATTCTATAAAATTTGTGTTAAAAGCGACCAATAATTCTAGGAAGTCAAAAAAGTTTTTGAAGGATAAATTTATGTAACAATGGAAAACAAAAAAGTATAAAATTTAACTATGATATGCCGTAATTAAAAATCTATAGTTTATGGGTTATATTGATTAATTATAACTCACCAATAATTTATAGAAGCCCAGGTGTTTTGGGTGTTTAAAGTTCATTCTATACTGTAACATATGAGGTAATAAAATCGTCAAGAATGTAACCCTAATTAACACGCGTATAAATATACATAAACAAGTTTATTAATTATTCATTAATTTAAATTCCCAAAGCCCTACCGCATGCATACAATTTTTATTTGAACAACTATTTTGTTGTTTCAAATGTTTATTTATACATATTACAAAATAATATAGCCCTCAGAAACTAATAAGACCTAATGTTAAAAATGGCGTCGGCGATATTATTCGTCGGTAATATGTATGTACGGCAGCCTAACTGTGTGGGTTTGGGGCAAAGAGTAAAGTTATTAAACTGAAAAAGAGTGGCAACTCCATGATAAAATATGCATGTATGGAAGGTGCTGCTACCCAGAGTTTACGCGGTGAACTAAAGTTGAAGTGATATATATACATATCTACATGTGTATGTGTAATTATACAGAATTTTCTTTTACTATGAAAGCTACCCTGAAATATAAAAAAAACATATCAGCTGATAACGAAGCAATAATAATATCAGCTTAACAATGAAAATTGAGATAATTTTCAGAAAGTACATCAATAACCGTAAATAGATTGATGACAATAAGTACCTACGCTAGGAACAAAAAATAATAATTCTCAGTTGTCAAACGTTTGACATACAGGACAAAATGGCAGCCGTTAAGTTTGTACAAACAACCTGTAGGCGGCGCGACGGTCAGTAAAAATAAGTAATGTTTTAAGTGTGCCTCCCCAGGTTTGGGGATTGTAATGGTAGGCAGCGGCCTAGCTATACCCTTGGTATAGCAAAGGTCCATGGGCGTCAGTGACACTACTATCAGGTGTGCTGTATGCTCGTTTGACACCATAAGCAATAAAAAAAAAAACTACTTAGCAGATTTTAATACGGTTTTCGTCAATATGTAGAGTGATTCATCAGAATAGTTTATTTCAAATAAAATATCTTTTATTCTATTGCGTTTGTATTTGATTTTTAATTTCCCGACGTTTCGGACATTTTAAAGTGATCGATATTACAGACGGCAATTGACAAGACTTGTTCCGATCTATACAAAGATCCGTAAAAGTAGTTTTTTAGTAGTTTATTTCATGTTAAATGTTAAATGTGTAATTATATATATACAAGGTGGAGACGACCATACGACAATAATTTTAATCTAGTGTATCTGATGACTTGCCCAGCCTGTATACAAACTTTGAATACAATATGTCGTATAGTTTAGCCGCAGCACATTACTTTGTATTATTAACAATTTCCACACTCTGTATAAAAATTAAAATTATTCGCCTATCAAATGAGCTCCCGCGCCGCATCGGTATAAACTAATATGAAACTAGTACCTACATATCGCCATGTTTACCAGTTCAAGTCTTCCCCAAACGTAATACAAATCAATGCATATTATACCTTATTCCTAAATCTTAAGATCCATACATATAAACCGTGTCATCAGACTTAGATGAAAAATTTAAAACTACCTAATGCGGCTTAATGAAAGAAGACCTCGGTCTCATGTTCAAAACTATTATAATAGGTCTGTAGGTCAGTGTGCCATCGTGATCCTGTGACGTGAATGTGCGTAATTAGACGCTTACTTTGTGTTAGAATAGTATTTATTTCTCATTTACAATGCCTCGTTATAATTACACAGCTTCGGGTATACAGATATGATTTTAATTTATGGAGAATATCACGGAAATGCAGCTTTAACCATACGTACGTATCGAAAGAGATATGGAAAGACACGTGTTTGTAGAGTCACCCTAGATGAACAAATTTTAAATTATTTTTCTCGCAAATTTGACACAGGTTGATAATGTGGAGAACTTAAAAAAAGGAATTGTACGATCTTTCGACAAGTTAAAATACATCGCCGTCAATGGCGACCTGTTAACAAGAGTTCGAAATAATATTTTAAGACGATATAATTTGTGCGTTCGGGTCCATGGCGCACATATCGAAAATTTAAGTTTAACAACCAAGTGAATTATTAAAGTTATCGTGATTATTTTAATAAAATAATCAAGTGAGAATGAATAGCGCCCAAACATTAAGTGTATGTATGTATTTACCTACGTTTCGAAGTTGTAACATATGATACCACAAGGTCACTCGCCGCTTGCCGACCACAGGTTAGTGAACTAATATTTACAAACGGTGTTCTATTTTGTTTCAATATTTATGATAAAAAGTTTGTTTGAAAAAATTGTTTTTTAAATATGCATGCGAGGACTTTTTTAATAGTTTCAAAATACTCCTATACACTAGTATTGACGGTGTTTTCATTTATTGTCGTATTGACGTCTCCACTCTGTATATATATATATATATATATATATATATATATATATATATATATATATATATATATATATATATATATATATATATATATATATATATATGTGTGTGTGTGTATATGTATAATACGCATACTGCAGTAGTTTATCCACTGTAAACGAAAATTTTAAAGATTTATAATATGATTATAAAAAACATAATTCTGTTATTGCAAACATGTCGGTATGAGATAGATCAAAATAATGTATTACGAAATTGTATAGTATATCTTAGAAAGATCAACCAAAATTTCCGCAATGGCATATGTCATCACCTAAAATAAAGCACAGTAATGTGTGTTATTTAGGTGATGACATATGCCATTGTGTAACATGTTTCTTTTTCAAATATTTAAAAAGAATAATGAGTTATTTGCGACTATGTTATAAACAATAGATATTATTCTTTAGCCGATTAAACACATTAAATACTTAGTGTATTTAATGTAGATTAAAAAAGAATAATGAGTTATTTGCGACTATGTTATAAACAATAGATATTATTCTTTAGCCGATTAAACACATTAAATACTTAGTGTATTTAATGTAGATTAAAAAAGAATAATGAGTTATTTGCGACTATGTTATAAACAATAGATATTATTCTTTAGCCGATTAAACACATTAAATACTTAGTGTATTTAATGTAGATTAAAAAAGAATAATGAGTTATTTGCGACTATGTTATAAACAATAGATATTATTCTTTAGCCGATTAAACACATTAAATACTTAGTGTATTTAATGTAGATTAAAAAAGAATAATGAGTTATTTGCGACTATGTTATAAACAATAGATATTATTCTTTAGCCGATTAAACACATTAAATACTTAGTGTATTTAATGTAGATTAAAAAAGAATAATGAGTTATTTGCGACTATGTTATAAACAATAGATATTATTCTTTAGCCGATTAAACACATTAAATACTTAGTGTATTTAATGTAGATTAAAATTGCCTTTTACAGCATATTGTTACAATGAGTATTTTAAAAGTTAGACTTAATATGACCTTTTTTTTTTGCGGTGGGCTATGTAGTGGCCACGCTCTGCCAAATCGGTCTAGGTTGAAGAGGCGGCGCGCGACCCCATAGACCCATCCTGCAAGCACCTCTCTTCACCGTGCGAGCGGGCCACGGGTACCCAATCTTTGTCTTCGGTGGCAGACTTAATACGCCTGGGATTTGGGGCTTAGTGTGACCGAAAGTGAAGCGAAGTTTATGCTTCGTTTCACTTTTCGGTTACACGAACGCACGAACTATTAGAAATATATTATGCTCATAGAACGATCACAAAGTTCTGTCAACTCAATAGTTGCTCACAAAAAAAAACTGCATCGATTTCCTTTCTATTAAGATATTGGACAAGTATCGATCAAACGCTTAATTTGTATTGCAGTGACATATAAAATATGCCGCAAGATAATTTGTCACTCAGATGACTGTCCACAATCCTTTGCTTACTTCTTTTATTTAAAATGTCTCTAAAACAAAGAACAAACTGGAACTATTTCATTAACTGACATTGTAGCAACTTAAATCGTGCGTTTCTAAAAGAAGACTGGTAAATTTGGAAAATTCGACGATTGCTTAAATCAACTGAATGCGTATCTACGACTAAATAGTTTAATTGTGTGGAATTTACGAGGTATACAATTTTGTCGATACAGAAGTGCTATGAATGAGTTTTTGACGCACGTATGTGCTTCACGTAAATCCACACAATTAAATCATGTAGTTTATGAAAAAATTAAGTAAATGTTAAAAACAATCGATGCTTTTTTTATAGAACAACTAAATGTTGACAGTATGTGTTCTCTCCAAATAGTTTAGACTGACTAAACTATTTGTAGAGAACTAACCTAGCCCAACTTGTTTAATATTAATAAGCTAAAATTCAATACAGATCATATCAGCAGGGGGTCCATTAAAAAGATATTAATGTGCATGAAAGTTTTGTGAAGCTATATTAAGGTGAGCTCTTCCTTCCTCGCTCATCATACGCTGAAATAGTAAAATCAACCAGCAAAATAATTTCTGATATTTACGCGAGTATTACATACATACATACATATCATCACGCCATATCCCTTGCAGGGTAGGCAGAGAGAACAGAGTGCCAGAGAACTCTATCTCTGCATACTTCACTCGCTTCCTCAACATTCATAATTCTCTTCATACACATATTTAAAATTTTTATTTTAAAATAGTTTTCTATTTTTACAGATTTTATAACGTTTTTATTTCATTTTTAATGTCCCGACGATTCGAACACTTTACAGTACTTATGGCCCCTCTCCTCTCATAGCCATGAACGCTACAGTCTTCGAAAGGCTGAGAAACTAAAAATTAAATAGAAACGCGATTAAATCCCTTTTTTCACGCCGTCCATTCCGTCCGAGGACGACGAAAGGGAAGGAGCGTGGCCCCATAATTCCCCGTATCCCCAAAATACTCATCGCCGTTGAACTGGCCATAGCATAGACTGACTTCTCTTGCAATGATATTATCGGCTCGCATCTCCAAAACTTTTTTCTTCATAGTTTGTTCCTTTGGAATAATTGTTCAACTTTGGGCAAGTTACTTTTTACGCGGACCAAATTGCGCGCAGAACTAGTTATTACTAATTTAAAGATTCTTTATTTTTATTTTGTATAATAATGGAACTTGTTTTGCTTATTGGAATAAAGTTTAAGTGAAATAGGTAGGCATAAATAGAAAGATATAAGTTAAAAAAGTTACGTAACTTGCAAGATACAGGTATCGGCCCAAAAAGTACTTTGAAGGTCGTCTTCAGAGATTGAGGGCGAATTTCGTACCATATAAGTATAGTAAGTAATTCATTCTTAATCAATTTTCATAATATAGTATTATGTATCTTAAGATTTTATCTTCATATATAATAATACTTGTGACATGATGTTCGTTTAAGGTTGGCTCTGAAACTGTCCAAATAATTTTGGATGTGTAAAGTCTGTCTCCACTTTTGGCTACAAGATAAAAATGGAAATGTAAAAATGTTATTAATTTTATTTTGAGTAATATTTATAACTTTCCACTTTCCGTGTGGTGACGGAGTAAGAATACTATTCACCATCCCATATCTTACTCGTGGGTGATCGTATGTAACGACTAAGGGATATAAAGCGCATATAACATCTATGCGAGAGAAGGAAAACTCGAAACAAAACCTATAGGGTATTGTTTGCCAACACGTCTGACCAGCGCAGTATAGTAGGTTAATTTCCCTCCCATTACGGAGGAGGCCCGAGCCCAACAGTGAGACATATGTGTGCTGTGATGATGATGATGAATATTTATAAGTAGAACGCAGTATGTTACTAATTATATTAAATTATGAGTCATTGTTGCCAGTGTTGAGTTACAATTTTCTTCACGTCTTTATTATTTTCAGGTTAACTAGTTGCTGTCTATCAGTAAGTCAAATCGTTGCATTCAATAGTGTTATGGCCACACTGTTAATGGTATCTTCTGGGCATTTTGCTGGAAAACGGAAACGTTGTAAAAGTACTTTTATATAATATTACTACGCCCAGCTACACTCCAGCACTTCCTGCGGTTACATTACACAAAAAGGCCATCAAATTTATTCAATATAACACGTTAAAATACTAAGATATATAACAATAGTGGTAGGACCACGCTGTGGACAGTTCTTTGTCTACAGCTACGGGCGGGTCCGTTCGGGGTAGTACCACACTCTCGCAGAAGATCGACGTCTGAGTAATGACACGTGCTATTGCGCTTCGTTTGGTGAGTGAGAGAGCCGTAAGCCCAACTGGATGGGTTTGGGGTTTGTAATGGTAGGCAGCGGCGTAGTTATACACTTGGTATAGCAAAGGTATGGGCAGCAGTGACACTTACCATCAGGTGTGCCGCTTGCTCGTTTGCCGCCATAAGCAATAAAATAAAAAAAAGTATCGAATATAATACAAGATCACCACATGATGTTTTCAGATTCCCGCCAAAAGTTCCCCTTGGTTGGTTAAATAAAACACTTCGCCGTATTTTTTTTTAATTATATCAATTCATGACCATGAATACAGTCTTTTAGTCGAATACATTGGTTCAAAAATATAACCAACTATTGTACAATTTCCTTCATAACTTATATCATAATATTTGACCATTTTATCTGTCAGTAAGTCAAGTCGTTACCATTAATTGGGTGCTGACAACCAACTTTCAACAACCGAAATACCTAGAGGAAATGTTATTCACTTGACAATTTTGACAGAACATGAAACGTAAATCATTATTATATAATATTCACTACACTTTAGCATTATTTTTGTATATATTACATAAAATACTAGAAAACTTCTGCAATAGAACACTTTATAATATATATTGAATAAAATTTGGTAGCGTCATATGACATTTTCATGTTCCCGCCAAAATTCCACGACGCCATTACAGGTACAAGTTTGCCATATACAGCATTCACGTTTATATCACAATAATGATTTATTTATGACCTTATTGTTTAATTGGTATCTACTGAGAAATTAATTTTCAATAGGTATGTGTGGTAAATATAATATTGAGGATTTCTTTTATTATATTTTTTTTTATTGCAAACGAGAAAGCACCACCACACGTGATAATTTGTATTACTGAAGCTTACGAAACTTTCAGTACCAGCGGTACAGCTAGGCCGTTGCCGACCAACCAACCTAAATCCACACAGTAAAACTTGTCAAATCATTTATTATGAACAGGGTTATTCCCTTCTCTTGCATAAATGTTCTATGCATATTGTATCCCTTAGCCGTCTTTAGAGACACCTACGGGTAAAGTTGATGAATTGTATTTTTACTCCGTCACACAGATCAGAAAGAGTAAACTCATGCCATTAAGCAATTTATATGTACAGTCAAGTTGATAGCGTGTCGCGTGATAAAGTTGCCAAGAGGTAGCCCATCTATTAAGTTAACGTATATAAACAACAGTAAGTTCACGTTACGTTTCGTGCAGTAGCGAGTGTGGGAGCGGTGTCAGATTCGATTCTCGCGCAACAAGATTACATATCTCGACATCTTAACGGACGTAACTGTATCTTATTTGATGATAATGTATTATTGAAGTTTTTAGTAGCGTTGTAATATAATATTTTTACATATATGCTTATATTTTTTATAATTAAAACTTTATTTTTTTTTTAAAGAATGGGGCTGGCGAATTGTGTTATGCAAATTTTAATTAATTTAGCTCAGCAGTTATTGTGTGACTCGTGAATATATATATATATATATATATATATATATATATATATATATATATATATATAAAAATATAACCAACTATTGTACAATTTCCTTCATAACTTATATCATAATATTTGACCATTTTATCTGTCAGTAAGTCAAGTCGTTACCATTAATTGGGTGCTGACAACCAACTTTCAACAACCGAAATACCTAGAGGAAATGTTATTCACTTGACAATTTTGACAGAACATGAAACGTAAATCATTATTATATAATATTCACTACACTTTAGCATTATTTTTGTATATATTACATAAAATACTAGAAAACTTCTGCAATAGAACACTTTATAATATATATTGAATAAAATTTGGTAGCGTCATATGACATTTTCATGTTCCCGCCAAAATTCCACGACGCCATTACAGGTACAAGTTTGCCATATACAGCATTCACGTTTATATCACAATAATGATTTATTTATGACCTTATTGTTTAATTGGTATCTACTGAGAAATTAATTTTCAATAGGTATGTGTGGTAAATATAATATTGAGGATTTCTTTTATTATATTTTTTTTTATTGCAAACGAGAAAGCACCACCACACGTGATAATTTGTATTACTGAAGCTTACGAAACTTTCAGTACCAGCGGTACAGCTAGGCCGTTGCCGACCAACCAACCTAAATCCACACAGTAAAACTTGTCAAATCATTTATTATGAACAGGGTTATTCCCTTCTCTTGCATAAATGTTCTATGCATATTGTATCCCTTAGCCGTCTTTAGAGACACCTACGGGTAAAGTTGATGAATTGTATTTTTACTCCGTCACACAGATCAGAAAGAGTAAACTCATGCCATTAAGCAATTTATATGTACAGTCAAGTTGATAGCGTGTCGCGTGATAAAGTTGCCAAGAGGTAGCCCATCTATTAAGTTAACGTATATAAACAACAGTAAGTTCACGTTACGTTTCGTGCAGTAGCGAGTGTGGGAGCGGTGTCAGATTCGATTCTCGCGCAACAAGATTACATATCTCGACATCTTAACGGACGTAACTGTATCTTATTTGATGATAATGTATTATTGAAGTTTTTAGTAGCGTTGTAATATAATATTTTTACATATATGCTTATCAATGGCGAAGCTAATTAACTAAAGGACCCGGTGCAAAAATTTAAAAAAGAAGTTTGGCCTTATCTGTCAAATTATTTTATAAACATACTTTAATATATTTTTTATAATTAAAACTTTATTTTTTTTTTAAAGAAATGGGGCTGGCGAATTGTGTTATGCAAATTTTAATTAATTTAGCTCAGCAGTTATTGTGTGACTCGTGAATATATATATATATATATATATATATATATATATATATATATATATATATATATATATATATATATATATATATATATATATATATATATATATATATATATATATATATATAAAATATAACCAACTATTGTACAATTTCCTTCATAACTTATATCATAATATTTGACCATTTTATCTGTCAGTAAGTCAAGTCGTTACCATTAATTGGGTGCTGACAACCAACTTTCAACAACCGAAATACCTAGAGGAAATGTTATTCACTTGACAATTTTGACAGAACATGAAACGTAAATCATTATTATATAATATTCACTACACTTTAGCATTATTTTTGTATATATTACATAAAATACTAGAAAACTTCTGCAATAGAACACTTTATAATATATATTGAATAAAATTTGGTAGCGTCATATGACATTTTCATGTTCCCGCCAAAATTCCACGACGCCATTACAGGTACAAGTTTGCCATATACAGCATTCACGTTTATATCACAATAATGATTTATTTATGACCTTATTGTTTAATTGGTATCTACTGAGAAATTAATTTTCAATAGGTATGTGTGGTAAATATAATATTGAGGATTTCTTTTATTATATTTTTTTTTATTGCAAACGAGAAAGCACCACCACACGTGATAATTTGTATTACTGAAGCTTACGAAACTTTCAGTACCAGCGGTACAGCTAGGCCGTTGCCGACCAACCAACCTAAATCCACACAGTAAAACTTGTCAAATCATTTATTATGAACAGGGTTATTCCCTTCTCTTGCATAAATGTTCTATGCATATTGTATCCCTTAGCCGTCTTTAGAGACACCTACGGGTAAAGTTGATGAATTGTATTTTTACTCCGTCACACAGATCAGAAAGAGTAAACTCATGCCATTAAGCAATTTATATGTACAGTCAAGTTGATAGCGTGTCGCGTGATAAAGTTGCCAAGAGGTAGCCCATCTATTAAGTTAACGTATATAAACAACAGTAAGTTCACGTTACGTTTCGTGCAGTAGCGAGTGTGGGAGCGGTGTCAGATTCGATTCTCGCGCAACAAGATTACATATCTCGACATCTTAACGGACGTAACTGTATCTTATTTGATGATAATGTATTATTGAAGTTTTTAGTAGCGTTGTAATATAATATTTTTACATATATGCTTATCAATGGCGAAGCTAATTAACTAAAGGACCCGGTGCAAAAATTTAAAAAAGAAGTTTGGCCTTATCTGTCAAATTATTTTATAAACATACTTTAATATATTTTTTATAATTAAAACTTTATTTTTTTTTTAAAGAATGGGGCTGGCGAATTGTGTTATGCAAATTTTAATTAATTTAGCTCAGCAGTTATTGTGTGACTCGTGAATATATATATATATATATATATATATATATATATATATATATATATATATATATATATACTAGTAAATGCCAAAAAATATTAGTATATGTTCTATGGATAATTCTAATACTTCTTAAACCTTTAAAGTATGCTTTCTCAAATATTTTCAATTACAGTTTTTTTTTAAGTAAATTGATTTTTAATTATTGAGAATGCACAGATGGCGTAGTGGTTTCAGATACCGACCTTCCTTGCCAGTGTCATGGCTTCGATTCCCATGCAGGGTAATACTCATAGCTGGGCACCGTTAATCAAATAGTTAACTTCGTTAATTAACGATTAACGGATTAACGAGTTAATGCTGCAGCTATGGTAATACTTTGTGCGATCCACAAAGTGTTGTTCTGAGTCTGGGTGTAATTTGTCTGCGTTATTTGGATGTTTGTAAACTCCCCCGCAATACAAGGATTATTTCTTTAGTGCAGGGTGGTGACTTGTGTTGGTGGGGCGTCGACAAGAGAGGAGCCCGAGAGGGCATACCGCCGAGCGGGCCACCGAAGACAAAGATCGGGTACCGGTGGCCCGCTCGCACGGCGAAGAAGAGGTGCTTGCAGGGTGGGTCAATGGGGTTGCGCACCGCCTCTTCCGTCATCCCGGACCGATTTGGCGGGGTGCGACGTCCATAGCCCACCACAAAAAAAAAAAAAAGGGTGGTGACTTTTAAAAAAAAAAGGCAATTTCAGCTCACGGACCTGGGCAACACCAGGGTCACAGCCAAGTTACTGCTGCCTACTTTTAGAAAAGAGTTCATATTAAGTCTCTTTAAAGAAGGATATGATGATTTTGTTTCTTTACTACTTTATTATAAATTAAGATGAATGATTTGATATCGTTAAGTGGAATTTATTCTACCATAGTATATAAAATCAATTGAGACATATCTTTCAAATATGTATAACCAATTATGTAGTTAGATTGCATTGTACTCGTCATCATTAACTTGCTGTTATCCCAATTTATTTGGGGTCGACGCAATATGTCTTCTCCCTCCATACAACTCTATCAGACTTCATCTCTGTGGTCACTTCTTGTCCATCCATCTTTTCTTTGGTCTCACTTTACCCCTAAAGCCTTCAACATTCATATTTAACACTCTCCTCACAACATTACTTTCATCCCGTCTCATCACATGTCCATACCATGTCAACCTTTCACTCCTTAACTTTTCCGTCACTGACGCAACTTCAAACTGCCTCTTATATGTTGATTATTCGATTGCATGGTATAGTGGTATACGTGTTGATCTTTCATTCAAAGTTCATACACGTTCCATTGCTGGGTTCAAGTCTCCTTCACAATGGGAGGGAAATTGACTATACAGGTCAAACGGATTGGTATAAGGTTTTGTTTCGAGTTAGTCATATTTTACGACATTTACGGGAAAGAGGCGGGGATGAGGGTGAATTATATTCTAATAATTGTATGTTTGTAAAATTTCACCTGTTCTATTCCCGCGAATTAGATATTCGCTATATAAAATCGATTAAAATTACGCTTTAGCATTTAACATGCATTATTTTTAAATAGCCTAGCAGGTAGGCTATTTAAAAATAATCCAACCGTCCTGCTTCGTTTAATACAATTTAAAATTATAAAGTTAGATTATTAAATTAATACAGGGTATGAATATTATCGGGTGGATGGTACACGTTTCCTATAAAGGTTACAAAAATAACGAGCCGCAAATTGAATGTCATACGACAACTTACACTTCTGTACACGGTAGGGCGATTAGAACGTCGTGGGTTCGAGTCCCACGTGTGACAATATTTTTTTTGTGTTCGTAAACAAGTTTTTATAATCGATTAGAAGTTTTAAGCAGATAACATTACAGTAAAAGAAGAAAAGCTCTACGTCAACTCATCTTATGGTTGATGGTACCTTCCCATTATTAAGAAAATTCGAGACTAGCTGTGGAATATGAGATGTGATAACAAATGGAAGTCACCGGTTATGTAACGGTAGTTACATTCCTCGGTGTAAATTGAAAAAAAAAAACATATTTAATTTTTATTTGACACCATCCTGTACTAAGGAAATAATTCTTGTAATGCCTTTACAAAGACAACGACTTTACAAACATGCAATTAACACAGACTAATTATACCCAAACTCAGAGCAACACTCTGTGGATCGCACAATGAAATGTCCTGTGAAGGAATCGTACACACGGTACTGGCACGGAAGGCTATCTGTGCAGTCACTAAAATCTGTGCAGTAAATAAATTGTTTATTTTATATACTGTCATGTAGGTGTTTACTGCTAATACAGATAGAGATAAATTATCTTATAAAGCCATTACCTATGAACATTACCCTACTTACAAGAGCGAGGTAGAAGTGCTAGTGGAAAGCGTATTCAAATCTTTGCAATTAGACAAACGGAAATAAATAACATTAATAAATCTTGGGTATTTCACAGTTATATATGTTTCAATGTTAATTCCCATTATTAGTAATCCACCATATGCAATATATTTGTTTATTGACAACCACACCTATCTAGGTTCCGCAGACCCAGAAGCCTTCTTATAAGAAGAACGATAACGCCATTTTTGCCACATATGGCAGTTTGGTTGAGAAGCATTATGACTTTTCTAAAAGAGCACTGCGACCTTCAGTGCTTGCTTAACCGGTGCGTATGACTCGCCATAGGGAGATATATAATGGTTAATTATGGTATAGTTAACCCATCACTGTAAGGAAAATCCATATCAAATGTTTCACAATATACATACATACATATCATCACGCCATATCCCTTGCAGGGTAGGCAGAGAGAACAGAGTGCCAGAGAACTCTATCTCTGCATACTTCACTCGCTTCCTCAACATTCATAATTCTCTTCATACACGCTCGCCGGTTTCGGAGACTCTTGACTCCACCTTCCTTCAGTACATGACCGATCTGGTCTAGGTAGGTTAGTCTCGGTCTCCCTCGGTACCTACATCCTTCCACTTTCGCATTGTATATCTTCTTAACCAGGCGTTCGTTCGGCATTCTTGCCACATGTCCGAACCATCGGAGCATTTCCTTTCGCATCTTTACACCAATACTCTCTTTCATACCTACTCGCTCTCTTACGTCGTCGTTACGAATGCGGTCGGTCAGCCTAACTCCACAGATTTTCCGCAGAGATCGCATTTCGACCGCATTAATTTTACTATCATACTCTTTTCTGCATACCCAACTCTCGCTTCCATACAGTAATGTTGGGATAAGCACTGCGTTATGTATTGCTACACGTGCCTTCTGGCTGAGGTGGTGGCTGCCGAGAAGTTGCCCCAACGCTCCGTTCACTCTATTTCCCGCATTCACTCTTCGCTCTATATCCTTGTTTCACAATATCAGTGAAATTAATCCAATATATCTCGCTGGATAGACGATTTAATCTACATTTTTTACGAGTGGTTCTTCTGTTATCTGTATGGGTACCTTAAGTCATCACGCTCACGGTAAAGGAAAATAGAGAATTGTTTTGATAAATTAGCAGTACGCAGATAAAAGTTTATGAAAAAATGATTTTTAAAATCAAATTAAAGTTTCAGTGATAAAAGAATACAATCGGGTGTGATTTAAGACAATTTATTGCCGTTATTTATCTATTTATGAATTCCCAGCGACAAGCCTTTAGTTTTAAAAACGATTTAATTTAAAAATAAATGGTTTTCGTTTGATTAATTATACTAAATATTAATCGGAATAAATAACATTATTTTTTATTTTCCTTTGGACCCTAAATTCTTATGTGCCTAAGAACCCCAGCATGTTTTGAAACAATGACTTTCAAGCAATCATCTTATAATTATCGCTAGCAGTGGGATCACGTCTGAATACCGAATAAGGTAGTTTTTACCGAGTGCGCTGAGGAAGCCGATATTCCCACGAACATAACAACAATAGTATCGGAATATCTAGCGGTTGCTCTATGACCGATATTTTTTATTCCTTTCACAAGGCTTTTTGTTTTCATTATATGGGAGGAATACATTTTGTAGTTTATTATTTTTTATGGAATTACGTTTTATTATTCCTGTAGTTGGCAGAAGTAATGTGCTTATACTCTCCATATGGAGGTGGAATGAGAATACTATGATTACAGCTTTTTGTTTCCTGTAGGCAATCGTAAGAGATTTTTTATTTTTTTTTTATTTTTATTGCTTATGGTGGCAAACGAGCAAGCAGCACATCTGATGGTAAGTGTCACTGCCGCCTTCACCTTACTACAAAGCTAGGCTGCTGCTTACCATTACAATCCCCTAACCCACCCAGTTGGGCTGCCGGCTCTCTCGCTCACCGAACGAAGCGCAATAGCACATTGCCATTACTCATACGTCGATCTTCTGCGAGAGTGTGGTACTACCCCGGACGGAACGGCCCGCGGCTGTAGACAGAGAACTTTCAACAGCGTGGTCCTACCACTATTATAAGACGACTAAGTGACGCAAGCAAATGACGATATTACGTGGAAGGTAAGCTCGAAATTAAATCCTATACCAACACCCCTAAACCGCGTGCTATAGTAGATTAATATCTCTAGCAAAGTATAGGATTTGATTTAAAAGAGAGTGGTCCCTATTTATATTCTTCAAATCAAACTATTACACCATAAGGGCAATTGTATACTGTCAATTTTACATTTTGTTTGAAATTAATTTAATAATCCACCACTGAGAAGATTCGCTAAATAACTCAGCTCGTAATTTTTAAGTCACTTCTTTTAAATAAAAAAATATATAACATATTTAGTAAGTACTAGGTCCAATGTGATGTCATTAATACAGGCTGTATTCCTATTTTCAAAATGTAATACCTACGAACTAATAGTGGTAGGACCACGCTGTGAACATTTCTCTGTGTACAGCTGCGGGCCGGTCCGTCCGGAATAGTACCACATTCTCGCAGAAGATCGACGTCTGAGTAATGGCTATTTGCTATTGCGCTTCGTTCGGTGAGCGAGAGAGCCGGTAGCGCAACTGGGGTGGGTTTGGGTTTTGTATTGGTAGGCAACGGTCTAGCTATTGCAAAGGTCCAGGTGCGGCAACGACACTTACCATCAGGTGTGGTGTTTGCTCGTTTGCCACCAAAAGCAATAAAAATTATACGAACTTCATCAAGAAATGATAAGAAATATGCGTGTGTACAAAGTACACATAACAGAATTGAAACTTTGGCAAACTATTTTTTAAATCTATTTTACATACAACTAATAGCGTGTACTCTCTCTCTCTCTATCTCTGTAGTGGGGGGGTCAGATAGTGAGGATGCTACGAAGAGTCGCACAAAGAGGAGACCGAGAACGTCTAATGTGTTCTATCTCATTCTCTCGCCGGCTGAATCCTATACATTTATGTATTTGTGTCTCTATGAACTTATTTTTTCGTTTCATCGAGTTTGAAATCACAACGATTCTAAAGACGTTTCACTTCAAAAAAGAAAACGAAGAAAAACCGTGTGGTGATGGAATAAGAATACAATTCAACACTCCCTGTCTTATCCGTGATCGTAAGCAGCGGCTAAGGGATATAAAACGCATAGAGGATCTATGTAAAAGAAAGAAAACTTGAAACAACAACGTCTGAACAGCGTGGTATAGTAGGTCAATTTCTCTCCCATTATGGAGAAGGTAACCTACCAGTGGGACATATATAAGCTGAGATGATGAATACAAAAATATATATGGCTGTAGCATATCACACAAGCGGCTCGATCACGAATTAACTATACATACATTGATTATCTAATCAATAATTATTATATTGACATACTTCATACAATTAGAACGGAGGTTACATACAAAATTATACAAACACCTTTCATTAATAATACCATTTATGTTTAATAAGTACAAACTACTTATTATAAAGGAAATGTTATGTTAAATGTGATTATAAGTTTTTAGTTCCTCCAACGTTTTTTAATTAACGAGTGTCTTGATAACTCTTCGATCATTGGATATAGAATTAAAAAAATATAATAATACCAAGGACATAGTGATAATCATTCCATGTGTGACAATCATTTTTCGCTCTTAATCAAGTTTTTATAAATAATCAAGCATTTTAAATGCTAAATTTCAGTAATTTGAATAACAGAGTCGTGTCTTAATACAATAACTGCAAAGTTAGAGTATTAAATCTGTATGTGTAAACATTGTCGGGTAGATGTCGCACGTCTCCTTTATAAAGACGGAAATATAATACGAGCCGAAGATTGAATGGCAAACGGTGTAAGTGGCAACACTATTGGAACGGATTTCTAATAGGTGTGGGTTCGAATCCCATGTGTGACAATCATTTTTCGCTCGTCATCAAGTTTTTTTATAAAAAAGGACACATGCTTATAATATAAATACTCTTATCACTCTATTTACACGATTTTGTTTTTACACAATCTACAAATTAACGAATTTTGAAAGTTTCATAAAATTTTATATATCTATGATTGCATATTATTTTTTTAATGCTTATGGTGACAAACGAGCAGACAGCACACCTGATGGTAAGTGTCACTGCCGCCCATGGACCTATGCAATACCAAGGGCATAGCTGGGCCGCTGCTTGCCAATAAATAAATATTTGTTTGTAGTTATTGTTAAAAACATTTTTGTGTCTTTTCATTTGACAACACTGATCACAATAATGGGGGACTCCCTGTCTTGTAAAATACATTACCTACATATGTATTTAAGGAAATGTGTATCCTTATATATAACTACATAGGCAAACACGCAATAAATGAGTAAAAAAAGTGCATGAAATATGTTATTGTCAAGCGTAAATTCTAAGGTAATTAAGATAAAATTCAGAATTTGAGCACGTTCATTTTCTAAGTATGTTAAGTCGTGGGTCTTTAATTAAGTAAAATGATGCCAACTTTTAATCAAAGTTGTATTAATGTTTTATAACATTTATTAAACTTTAGCACTTTTGCAACATAACATAAAATGAGCACAAAATTATTTACACCATAAAACACATGAGAAATATTGAATATAACTCAAGAGCGTCACGTAACATTTTTACGTTCGCGTCTATTTAGACGTAAACAAACAAAGGAAAATTTGATTTTTAAAATTATATATTATATTATTTTAATGAAGGTACAATCATATTCATGTCAACATATCCGTTCTGAGTGCAATTCTAATAAAACATAAAACAATTTATCTATGATTAGTATAAAATTTGTATAATAAGGAAGCAGTTTAATATTTCCTATAATGGAGACAGTTGTCAGGAACTAATATAAATATATATTAATCATATTTATTTATGTATTCTGATTTAATTAAAGCTCGAAAGAATAAGCCAACACTCAAAGGATTTGGAGAGAATTATACCACTATTTATCCGTATGGTGACGGCATAAGAATACAATTCACCATCCCCTATCTTACCCGTGGGTATCGTAAAAGACGATTAAGGGATATAAAATGCATATGCCATCTGTGCAAGAGAAGGATAACTCGAAATAAAACCCTATAACAACACGTCTGACCAGCGTGGTATAGTAGGTCAATTTCCCTACCATTGTAAAGGAGGCCCGAGCCCAACGGTGGGACGTGTGTGGGCTGAGATGATGATGATGATACCACTATTTTAATGGCAGACTATGGTTTGGACACACTTCAAACAATCAGTTCGGGGCGACGATGACCTATCTTTTTACCTCCTCATTACCATTGGATTGACCATTAGTACCCCTTGACCTCGTTGGACAAGATATCGCTATTCTTTCAGAGGAATTGGTTATGGTAAGAATTGTTAATCACAATAAAGCTTCAACAATATCTTATTGTTATAGAAATTTTGTTACTTCATCATCACTACTTACTTCATCATCATCATCATCCTGCTCTAATCCCAATCACTTGGGGTCGACGCAATATGTCATCTTCTTCCATATAATCTTACTAAACGTCATCTCTGTAGTCACTTCCAGAGTATTCATGTCATACTTCACGCAGTCCATGGCGGCGGGCTATGGAGTGGTCACGCCCCGCTAAATCCGTCCGAGGCGACAGAAGAAGCGGCGCACGATCCCATAGAGCTGCCCTAAAAGTACATCTCCACGCCGAGCGGGCGGGCCAATATTAGTTAGTCTAAAGAAAATATTCTCTTTGTATGATTCTGCTGATAAATTAAATTATCGTAAAGATTAATCAAAAACTTTAGTATTTTATACATTTAAGAGTATAAAACAGATATTAAAAAAAATAGGATAAGCACCTTTCCTTATAAGTAGACCTTTTGTGTAAAATATAGTTCAGCCTTGTGATCACGTCTACGTGAATTGAGGCTCCAGCTTCTCCTTTCGCGATCTTTTTGTAAAGACTACGAGCGTTAGGAACTCACGACGCGAAAATAAGTTTACCATTAAGGTTATTGTAATTTTGCCACTTGATGGGTTTCTACAGAAGAATATCATATATTTATAAATCCTCTTAAACTTGCCCTTCTATAATACAAGTAGAAAACTTTAAGAGTTTTTCTTAAGAGTGAGATGTAAATAGAGTGATAATGAGCACGTCATTCAACGATAGCGTTTGTAATGATTAAGCGTTGATAGATGAAGTGTTGCGTAAGACTAGCTTTGTGTCATATACAGTTAGTGAACCGGTTCGGGTCTCGAGACCGCGTATTGATACTACGCGTATAGGAACACTCACACCGAATTCATTTTAATATACAGTCAATTATGTTTTTTGGCACCAACATTTGTATAATATAATGTTAGCTATTTAAGAAAAATGTAAATAGACCATAAAATCTATGTTATTACGAAAAAAATAATCAAATAAAGAGAGCGGGACCACTTGGGTTCGCCGCATCTTTACAGAATATTCGGAAACAAGTCTAAATGGGTCCGCTTAGGTCCAGTCGCTTCAGGTACTTACCGGACACGGGGTCTTCAGTAAGTACCTGCACCGAATTGGACGTGAAGAGGCCCCTGGATGCCATGAGTGTGGCGCGCAAATCAATGACGCGCGTCACACTCTGGAGGTATGTCCCGCCTGGGGGCCTCAGCACCACGACCTGTCGGCGGACATTGGAGTGGACCTGTCGTTGTCGACCGTCATCAACAAGATGCTTGACAGCGACAGGTACTCGACGTCGATGGCCTCTTTTTGTGAGGAAGTCATCTCTGCAAAGGAGGCCGCGGAGCGGGAACGCGAAGTACTCGCGTCTGCGAACTCGCTCCGCCGGCGGCGACCAGGGAGAGGGAGGCGCCGCTACGCGCACCTCCTCCCACCGCCTTGACGGCTGGCTGGACGTGGCCAGATGGCCAAGCGTAGGGGTGTCGGGGATAGAAAGTCATTAGACGATCTCTCCGGCATCCCGTAAAAGCGCGGAAGGGACCGCTGTTGGTTTTAGTGGGTATCCGGCCGCCAACATCTATGGCTGGCGAGGCCCACACACCCCCCCGTCTGTCACTGGCAGGGGATAGTGCGTAAAAGCATTTCCACAGCGTCCACAAAAAAAAAAGGTCCAGTCGCTTAAATGGGGAATTTTGGCGGGCACATTAAATTGTAGTTTTTTCTAAATTATATCTAATACTTTAATATCTTATTGTGTTATTTTGAATATTTTTATAGTAGTATATGTAATGTAATACAAAAAAAGCACCAACGTGTAGTGCATATGATATAACAGTGATTTACGTGTATTCTCATGTTTTGCCAAAATGCCGATGGGAATCGTAATTTTGTTGTCAACGCCCAATTAATAGTCACGATGTGATTGTGAATAAGCTATTCAATATGAAAAAGTGAAATATTATTCTATAAACTATTTTTTATTACTGTATTTATCGCGTTTGTATTTGATTTTACATGCCCGCCATTTTGAACACTCGTCAGCGATTGTGGCCACGGAATGATCTCATTCAATCATTCCTCCTATAATACAAACACGATAAAAACCGTAAAAAATTGTTTTATTTAATTGAAAATGAAGCTCAAGAACAATTATTATTTTTATATCTTGATTATATTCGCATTGTTAAGCAAACAATGTATTCGACTGAAGGTCTTTGTATCCATGCTCGGTATTAATAAAAAAAATATTGCGATACTACTGTATATAGGAAATAAATACTGAATGTTACTCATCGGTGTGAGTAACAGTCAATTGCGACCTCGCAAGGCCGCGCATCCGGTCACAGTAGCGCTAACCAAATACGTCGATACACTAAACCTCACTTAGCCACTTTTTATATCACAACGTTTTTACAATTTACATTCTATATAAAATAACGGTGTTCAATTTTCCGTTTAAATTCTCGTCATGCTTGTAAAGCAGAATATAAATATTACCAACCCTTAGGTTGCCTGTAAGTCTTGTAAGAGATTAAAAACTTAATTTAGACCTGGGCCAACTCTATTTGATGCAGTCTGGTCAACAATTACATTCACAAGGAGGGTGGACGTCGTACAAGGTTGGCTGGTTATAAAACATTTTTTTTAAAAGATAATGCTCTGTATTGAGGATATAATCCTTGTATTGCGGATATTTTACAAACATGTAATTAAAGGAAACAAATTACACTTGGACTTGGAACAATTTGTTCAGCGTTAAAAATATTGTCCTGCATGGGAATCGAGCCCATGGCACTGGCAGAGTAGGTTGGTACAATTTACAACTAAGTCATTGCCATACTGTCATTGCCATATTGTCAATGCTTTTGCAATATGTACGTTGGTAGAAGAGTACATATTGACCCCAAATACTTTTAGCGATTAACAACTTGCTGTTCTGAGTTCATATAAGTATAATTTATGTATGGTAATTGTAATATTGTAGTAAAAGTCGAAATTACTCGTAAAATCAAATACCAGCGTAGTTATAGTAGGTAGGATAATTTTCTTCGTATTGTATGCTTTTGCAAGTTCTTCACAGTTACTGCTAGACTTTATTGCAAATCATTAAAAAGGTTTTTGTTTTTAAGATAGCCTCTTACTTTAAGGTACTAATTCTCAGTTGCCGGCAACGGCGGTGGGAAGGGAATACGGTGGGTTATGTGGCTACACGCGACCCTTTCGTCGCCCCAGATGGAATGGAAGGCATGTATATTGACAAAAAAAGGTACTAATTATTTTACTGTGGATTTTCACCAATATACAATTACAAGGTACAAATTTCAGTTAGATTCGAAGTAATAATTTGTGAATCCCACGATGATTTGTTTGAAATGAACTTCTACACTTTGCGCGATAGGCCGGTATCTTAACAACTGTGCTATCTGTGCAATATTGTAAATTATTTACGCTATTTGTTGGTCTGAGACCTTGTAGACTAGATACAGATTGCGGCGGCCATGTCTAATTCTGTCTCATTGTCTTTAAATTTATACTTTATGTGGGAACTGAACTGGATGGAGCATAAACATTGAATTGTCTACGGTGTTTTAGATTCTAGTCTATAAACAAATTTGCAAAAAAATAAATATTTGCTCTGAGGTTAAAATACTATCTTTGTATTGCTTCATCATTTTCCTACTCTTATCCCAATTGCTTGGGGTCGATACAATATGTACTCCTCTTTCATAGCACATATTGTATATGTTATTGGCAATAGTTTTATGACCGGCCGCCTGCTAGACGTCAACCCTCCTTGGGAATGCAATTGTTGACCAAACGGCATCAGATGGTGCTGGCCCAGGTCGTATTAGACTCTTAATCGTCTTTTACCACATCCATGAGCAAAGTAAGGGTTTGTAGTATTCGTAGTCGCTACCACACAGCACAATCTTTGTATTGCTTGTGTATTACAAAAAACAACTAAGAGTTTTATTCTCTATATCAACCAGTCTGACCAGCGTTTAGAAGATCAATTTCCCTGCTATAATAGAGGAAACTGGAAATCAATAACTTGCTGTATATAAAATATCAATGATGATGATCACTTAGACTGCACAGACGGCGCAGTGGTTAAGTTACCGACCGTGGTTAAGTTCCGTGTCAATGCAACGGGTTCGATTCCTACGCAGGACAACACTTTGTGCGATCCACAAAGTGTTGTTCTGAATCTGGGTGTAATTTGCAATACAAGGATAATTTCCTTAGTGCAGGCTGGTGTCTTTATGGCCACCGAAGACAAAGATCGGGTACCGGTGGCCTGCTCGCACGGCGAAGAGAGGAGTTTTGCATGGTAGGTCTATGGGGTCACGCGCCGCCTCTTCCTTCACCCCCGACCGATTTGGCTGGGCGAGACCACATCCATAGTGTCTTTATAAAAAAAAAATATTGATGTGAGCAAATTCCATCTCAGCGTTTGGTCAACAATTATATTTCCAATGAGGCTTGACGTCAGGCAGGCGGCCAGTCATAAAACTATTGCCAATAACTTTTACGATATGTACTATGGAATCAAGAATTACACATTGCGTCGATTACAAGTAATTGGTATAAGAGTAGGATGATGATTCAAACGAATTTTATTTAAACTAATATCGATAATTTTATTTCGTATGCTGATGTGTTTAAAATCCAATCACCATTTCAGTTCACATATGTCACACTGATGGGCTTGAGCCTCCTCCACACTAAGAACTACCCACTACACCACGCTGGTCAGATATGTTGGTACAAGGTTTTATTTAGAATTTTCCTTCTCTTCATAGTTGTTATATGCATATTTTATCTCTTAGTCGTCCACCGTGATATATTTTTATATTCAGAAAAAAAAAATCGCAGAGGAATCGCAACTTTGTTGCCAGCGTCCAATTAATACTTAATGAATTTAACTTAATGACGGACAGTAAATGTGATAATAATCTACTCGATACAAAGAATTGTAATATTATTGTATAAATTACACAAGAGATTATTGTACAATACTTGTCAATTTTATAATTTCACTTAAACCACCAAACCAACCGTTCCGGTGCCAGTTTCAATATCAATAATATAAAAAAAAAAAACTTACTGTGCTACCTATATGTAACAGTTAATATTATAAATAACCTGACCTGGTTATCCATACCCGTGGCGTGGTAATGAGCACCAGTTCTCATCGTTATCATGAGTATTATGTGTCGCATTCTTCGTCACAGCGCGTGGTCAGACGCTCTGGGTCATCAGCTAAGGGATTCTCTCACAAGTGTCGTAAATACAAGTGTTGGAACGAAATAGTAATTCCTCTTGTAACTAAATGAGTACACCCTTTTTTTAAATAAAACTTTTAAGGTTTTATTCATTATCAGCCGTACCAGCAACTTCATTAGGGTGGATTGTTTGCCACTGGACGAACTACTGATGTACAGGACCATGTACCAGTTGCCAGCCCACATGGTCTAAGATATGTACGGCCGGTATTACATTTTTAATTGCCGGACGTTTCAAATAGTTCACAACGTTCATATTCACGGAAAGATGTCACGAGTGCCAGTCTTGAACGCTTCAAATGTGATATGGATTGTAAGATATTTCTATAACATAAACTAATGCATTATGTATTATTATTTATTGTTGCATGATAGCCGCAATTCCACTGTATGGGCCAGTCAGAATATTAATGCTGTAGTATCGTGTCTACTGCATAAGACGTTGAAACGGACACTATATTTTAGCGAATTTTCAATTTGTGTATTATCAGCTGTTGTTAATTTTTTCACTATATTTAAGCTATTATGTGAGGTTTACAAAATAAAATATCTTCCTTTTGTCATTAACAATATCCATAATAAAATCCATAATTTTCTTATTTCAACAGTTTTCATGTATGGGATTCACTATGTATGAGGTTTCTAAGATTTAAAAAGATCGCTTCGTTTTTGCTGGTTGTCGTGTATAAAACACGTTCTCGATATGCAGCTTATTTGCGATTATAAGATTATATGGAATTTAAATGGTAGTTTCTGTGGATTATCCGTGACATATGTCACATGAAATCGGTATTTAAATCATTGCCATCTGTACAGTAATTGGGAGTTATAAAGAATATATAAAAATATTATTATCTGTGTGATAACGGGATAAAAATACAATTGTCTTCACCTTTTGTTTACCCTTGGAAGTCGTCAAAATCTTGCACTCTCTCCTCGGGAACGTTAACACATCACTGCGATTACCAATCCACCTGTCAAGCGTGATGATTACTGCACTTTCCCCCTATATGAGTAAAGTATAACGAAGGTCTGTGTTCAGCATAGGACGGTCAAAGGTATCAATGAAGAGCAATGTTTTTAGAAATATATATATCTATCATGTTTAAAAGCTGTTGAAGTTTTTTCAAATCACTGGGACGCAATAGGAGTAGACTAGTTGTGAGTAAAACAGGTTGTTGGTAGGATCGCGGTTGTGGTTATGTTATAATTTGTCGCTCCCACGAACCAGCTATTAATTCCAAAATACATAGGTAAATAAAAATTTAAATATGCCTACACAGGGATCTACTTAAGGGCATTTTGGACTGCAGTTCAGGGCTTCGTGTACATAAGAGCCCCCCCAGCCCCCATTGCAAATAATAAATTATACGTTGTTTTAAAATAAAATATGTAAAATTAAAATAAAATTTATTTATAAGATTAGTAATCTTGAGATCGATCAACCCGTCTATCGAACGAAACGTTAAATAATTTATCAATTCTTTCTATAAATTGTGATTTTATAAAGTATTTACAAGAGAGATTTAATAAAAAAATTGCAAGAGCAAATAAAATATTAGACTTAATAGTGGTAGAAAGAACCACACGCACATAATTATATCATATCTTCAATTTGATTATAAAATCAATTTGCACGTAATTTCATCGTATTTACGCGAAATAATAATGAATGGAAAGGATGGAGTAATAACATTTACCACTCCTTTCCTTTTCTCCCCACAGGAAAATACTTTGATACAACAAATTGTTGTTTTGAGTCTGATTGTAATTTGTGTTCGTTAAATTATATGTTTGTGAAGTCCTCTGCAATACATGGCTTATTTCCTTAGTGTAAGTATGTTATTTTCTTAAAGAAAAACAAAGAGATATAACAAAAATAAAAACATAATGACTTCTAATGTTTACGCGAGTATTACACATTTGAAATAAAACTACTTTTACGGATTCTATCGCGTTTGTATTTGATTTATAATTTCCCGACGTTTCGAACACTTTACAGTGATCATGGTCACGGGAGGACTCCCGTGACCATGATCACTGTAAAGTGTGTACAAACGCGATAGAATCCGTAAAAGTAGTTTTATTTCAAAAATAAAAACACTTCCTTTTCGTATATTGTAAAGTGTTTATTTCTATTATTAGCAAGTACAAATAAACTTTAGCTTTACGATTGTAATATAGATTGCTTAGTATTTCAATTTTAAAAGGATACCTATATCCCATGTACAAAGTCACACGCATTCGCAGTGACCACAAATCGAAGCCATAGCATGTTCCCACACTCTCAATGCTTTTATTCCACAAATCACACCTGTGAAGAATCGATTTAACGTCTATACGGAGAAATTACTTGATTCCATTGTATTCGTTTACTTTTGTTTACGTTGTAAAAATAAAAATATTCAAATTAAAAATACTTTTACGTTTTATTGGGTTTAATTTTGATTTTATTTTAATGGCGTTTAAGATGCTTTATAGCCTCTATGGTCATGGGAAGACTAAGGTATGTTTTTAATGTCTAATATAACATTATTACGGGTAGAAACTCAGAATAGTACATTACTGCAGCGGCCAGCAAAAGAGGCATTGATGGACGAACGTATAAATGTGGGTCGAGGCGTAGCCGAGGCACACATACGTAAGTCCAGATTTTCAATCAAATCAAATTCCAAGTATGTTTGAGAAAATTACTATTAATATTGATATACTTTGGATAATATTCAATATTTTTTCTTAGTAACTATAATTGCATTTTATACTTAGATAACCTCATTGCATTGTAGATAATCTAGGTACCATGATTAAATTGTATTTTCAGTAATCATCATAGAATTGTATTCTAGGTACCATGATTGCACTGTATTCTTTGTCACATTATCGCATTCTATTCTTAGTCACTATCATCGTTTTGTATTCTTAGTCACCATTATTACATTGTATTCTTTATTTTTATCATCAGATTGCATTTTTAGTTTTCATCATAGCATTGTATTTTTATTCGCCATCGTCACATTTATTCTTAGATATCATCATTGCATTGTATTCTGAATCATTATCATCGCATTATCCGTATGGTGACGGAGTAAGAATACAATTCACCACCCCCTATCCTACCCGTAAATGATCGTAAGAGACGACTAAGGGATATAAAATACATATAACATCTACGCAAGAGAAGGAAAACTCGAAACAAAATCCGATACAAACACGTCTTTTTTTTTTTTTTTAACGGGTGGGTTATGGTCGGCGCTCTTCTCGCACCACTCCGTCCGGGGCGACAGAGGGGCAACCCACCCATGAACCCCGCCTACGTCGTTGGACCGGCCACTGGAGCAGCGTGAACTTGTCGTCAGTGGCCGGCCCGACGGAATACCCCCCTGAGGGGTACCCTCTCCTTGAGCGGTGTCGGGGGGGGGGCGTCGGTCCCTCCTCGCGCGGTCAGCCTCTCGGCGGGTGATGAACTAATTCCCCGGTCCAGTCACCCGCAGCCTCGGCTAGGGCGGCATCAGGCGCAGGTAATCGCGCCTACGCCGCCCCAGTCGCCGGCGACGGTTCGCGTCGTCGAGGAGACGCTCATTGCGTACGCGCTCCGCCGCCTCCTTCCACGAGACTACTGCCTCGCAGAAGGCTGCGACCGATACAAACACGTCTGACCAGCGCGGTATAGTAGGTCAATTTCCCTCGTATTATGTAGGAGGCTTGAGACCAACAGTGGAACATATATAAGCTGAGATGATGATGATGATGGGCATCGCATTGTATTCATATTTACTATCGTCTGTAATGTAATCCTAGTGAACATGATTGAATTATATTCTTAGTCATCATCATCGTTATATTCTTAATAAATGTAGCTCATTCATTCCTTTCATCAGTACGAGAAACAGATATAAACATTTCGATAAATGCATTTTAGATTCACGCTTCTAATGATTCAAAGATATGTAGTTAGCTTAATTGCAATATGTCCACATATATTTTTACTAAACATTTCCAGCTCAAAATATCTAACATAAGCTATTATTTTGTTCATCCGCGCACGTGGTACAGTACGTGACATCCGGTAGTGTTTGCGCGTGTCATAAATGCCCTTAGATTAACTAAGATAGCTTTATTGACTAGTACACCTGTACACATTGTATTATAGACTTTGTACTACGTATTATAGAATTGATTTCACACTAACAGCTTTGGGAGAATAGATAAAAATTCCAGAAACGTGTGAATTCAATCAATAAAATAAACCTCATTGGACTTTTTAATATTGTTTCTGAATATGTGGGAATCAATTGATTTGTTTGTTATTTGTGATATCTTCAGTGATTTGAATGTATTAAGTTTTTTTTTTTTATATTTCTCTTAATCGATTTCAAAGTAAGTGGAATGACGATAATATTCTTATTAGCGTTTCCATTAATTCCTTCATATTTTACCCGTGGGTGATCATACGAGACTACTAAGGGATAGAAAACGCATATAACATCTTTGCAAGAGAAGGTAAACTCGAAACAAAAACGTCTGAGCAGCGTGGTGTAGTAGGTCAATTTCCCTCCCATTATGGAGGGGGCTCGAGCCCAATAGTGGGACATATATGAGCTGAGATGATGAAGAAATACATAAGACATTCTAAATAACAAATGAAATGATCATTGCGTCATCTATGTCGCCTTGGACGCTACATAATATTTTTTTTAATACTATTTAAAATAAAAAAATATAATTATTCTGTACTGAAAATCATTTACACATATTGCTCTTATTCTCAGTGTTAAGAGTTATCTATATTGCATAAAAATTATAGAAGTCGTTCAAAAATGGTCATTACTCTGTCATCTTATTTTATTTTTAAATTAATTTATTATTTTTAAAGATAATAAAAGATACTAATAATTGTGTTAGAGGGACTTTATAAATATGTAATTAACGGACACAAATTACATCCAGACTCAGCATAACAATATGTGGAAAGTACCACGTATTGTCCTACGTATGAATCGAAGCCACACTAGTATAAAGGTCGGTCGGTATATTAGCTTTTAAACCATTTATACAGTCAAATTTCCTTCTATCTAACCCAGGAAACGTTAAATATCCCATTTTACACAACATTAAGCATCGGAGATAAAGTTATGGGTTCCCCTTCTTTATTCCACGCTAAGGGTGAGTTAGTTATGATAGGCGAACTGACATAAATGTCAATTAAGCTTTAAATATGAAGTGTCGTTTGCGCAATGCGTGAAATTGATAAAAATAGAAAATGTGGAGGGATAGTTTCCAGTCACAAAACCTTGATGACTTCCATTTGTATTTATACCGAACAAAAAGGAAGATCTTTCTCAATTATACTGCAGTTTTTTATGTGTATTACATTAGAACTTTTTTCTGGGTTTAAAATCAATTATTTTGATGATTCTGTTTTTATTTGAACGCTAGTACTCGCCATATGGTCCCATGGTTTGCAAGTTATTTTCAATAATATGGATTTGGTTTAGAAAGGTTATGCAGAGGCTAGGGCAGTCTTAAAATCGTTTAATGGCGTACTATGTAGTTATAGAGTATGCGTACGTGCAGACATCGTAGTTGTAAAATATTGCTAGTTTATTGTTCCCTAAACTTCCGGCAGGCGTCAGGGGTGTGAGCGTCGTAAACAAATGTGCGGATATTTACCTAATAAATGCAATGTCTTTACGGTTGGATTTATTCTACTTGTTAAGGTAATTCCTATATTATTTGTTTTCTTATTTTTAAAAAGTTGATTTTTCTGTATTATGGCAATAATCCTTGAATTGCGGGAAGCTTTACAGACATAACGGTCACAATTTACACCCGGATTCAGGAAAAAAATTGTCAATCACACAAAGTATTGTCCCGCGTGAGAGTCGAATCCAGGGCACTGGCACGATCCCTTAACCACTACGCTACATGTGCAGCCGCCATTATTGATATTTACGTAAGTATTATACATTTGAAATTAAATATTTTGTTTAAATTTTATCGCAATTACATTTGATTGTTTATTTCTCGAGGTGTCGTACACTTTACAGAGTTCATAAGTTTAGTTCGTAAGTTTTTTGGATTGTATTGGCTTGCTTGTGAATCGAACTTATTGACACTGGATACTGGTAGCCTGATATTTTAATCACTACACTATCTTTGAAGCATTTGAGCAGTTAAAAATAAATGATGTAAGGGAGCGGTGGCCAGGTGTATTGGTAATGTTTCGCGGTGCGGCCGCGCGACTCTATTTCTAGAGCAATTAGGATAGCGCGCGGAATCCACACAGCATTGTATCGTATTACAAACACATTTAGTATATGAGATAAAGTATTCTGAAGGTCTGTTTGAAGTTATTTGTTATGTTTAGTGAATAGATTTATTTTGTAGGGTGACAGGATTTCCTAGTTTACAGCATTGGTTAAACCAATGCTGTAAGACATTAATGTCTTCACCCCATTTTTAAAGATAGAAAAGATCTTACTCGAATGTCTAGACCGTCCAGTTTCGTCCGGAAGACAGCATGTGGCCTCATAACTTGTCCTATGACTTCCCCATCACTATTTGGGCTGAAATTAATAGTGGTAAGACCCACTGTTTTGACAATCTTCTGTCTGCAGTCGCGGGCTGATCCGTCCAGGGTAGTACCACACTCGCAGAAAATCAACGGTTGAGCAATGGCAATGTACTGTTGTAGTTCGTTCGATGAGTGAGAGAAGGAAGCTGAACTTACAGGGTATATTTGGGATTTTCCTTGGTTAGCAGATATTACCCTGGTATTGCAAGGTCTATAGGCAGCACTAACACTTACCATCAAGTGTGCTGTTTGCTCGTTTGCCACTAAGAACAATAAAAAAAAAACAGTCGATTTAGATTTTATGACTACAGTGCTCCGCCTAACGGGGCACTCTTTCATGTACCCTTGTGATTGAATAGAAATGCAATCATCATCATCATCACAGCCCATAAATGTCCCACTGTTGGGCTCGGGCCTCCTCCGTAATGAGAGGGAAATTAATCTACTATACCGCGCTGGTCAGACGTGTTGGTATAGGGTTTTGTTTCGAGTTTTCGTTCTCTCGCATAGATGTTATATGCATTTTATATCACTTAGTCGTTTCGTATGATCACCCACGGATAAAATATGGGGTGGTGAATAGTATTCTTACTCCGTCACCACACGGAAAAATGCAATGGTATTTATTTTTCCATTAATAGATAAAAATAGGATCCTTAGTCATGTCATATAAGTACTAAACTTATATGACATGACTAAGGATCCTATTTTTTGACCAGTCATGTTCTGGTCACACCTAATTCTTTCTCGTCGAAGATGGAAGGAACGTATAACCCCATAACTTGTAGCATTTTACACCTCTGCTGACATTTGATTGATTACTGCGATCGAGTTCTTACTTTCTAATGATAAAATGAAATGAAAAGATACGAAAATTATCTATAAATTATTAATTAATGCTTTCTGTAGCGGCTACGAATACTACCAACCCTTATTTTTCTCGTGGATATCATAAAAGACGACTAAGAATTTAATGTCGACCTTCGCCTACCCTACCTGATGGCGGTCGGTCAACAATTACATTCATAAAACTATTGTCAATAATTTTTGCAATATGTATGAGTATATATTGCATCGACAATAAATAATTGGAATAAGAGAAAGAGAGAATATAAACTACTAACATAACAATACTAATCTATCATATTTGAAAGGCGAGAAGAAAGGGATCCCGCGTCTAATTTCTATGGCTCCCACGAACAAGGGTCGGGGACAGATTTTATTGCTCACTATTCTCAACCCGTCACCACACGTTTAGTACATAGTTATTTTACTACCATGTATTTTACGTTAAAACGCGTAAAATAAAACAATCTTTTATTTTGTCAAAAAAAAAATACTAAAAAGTTTAAAAGTAATTTAATCTATTATTAAAATGTTACATTTTCCAGGAGAAAAAACCGCATCTTTATTTTACTAATATATTATTCAGCTAGAAGTTAACAGGCAATTATAAAATCCAAAACACCCACTTAACCTTACTCCAGAAACGATAAAAGGCGTCCACATATCTAGGGCGAGCTATAAAGTTAAAAATTGGCACGTCGAGAGATCTTTAACACAATAAACTTTTGATTGATATTGATGACTAGACAATGGTTGGTAGATAATTCGCATTGCTCTTAATTGACCTAACTGGAATTTTAATTGCCAAAACCTTCAATTTACCGTTATCTTTTTGGAGTGAAATGTTTTGTTTAGCTGTTAGCAATTTTTATAGAACAAAGAACAGTAATAGACTAGTCTTAAAATCAAGTATTATTATGTTAGGGATTATAATATTAGAGATATAATACTTTAGCGAAATAATAATTTCATTGTTCGTCATTCTCTTATCCCAATTACTCGTGGTCGACGCAATATGTACTCATACATATTATAAAAGTTATTGGCAATAATTTTATGATACGGTGCCTACCTGATGTTAATCCTCCTTGGGAATATCATTGTCGACGAAACAGCATCAGGTGAAATTGGCCCAAGTCGACATAAAGCTTTTAGTTGTCTTTTACGATATTCACAATCAAAGTAAGGATTGGCAGTATTCGTAGCCGCTATAACACAGCGTTATAGTAGTATCTCTCTTTTGGACAGGATTTACGTCCAACAATGGATATCGATTATAGGACATTATAGAAATGTATACACAAATCAAAGAAATTTTAAATATTTTTAGAAAGAATAGAACTGAAAAAGATATCACCAAAGGCAAGTATTGAACCAAATCTATTAGAAAATGATTTTTAAAATTTATCATTTTAAATTATTTATTATGACTGTATATATCCGTGAAGTGATGTAGTAAGAATACAATTAACCAATCTTGCCCGTGGGTATTATGAAAGACGACTAAGGGATATAATATGCATATAGCATTTAAGTAAGATAAAGAAAACGGGTAATTAAACCCTATATCAAACCCTTCTTATAAGCGAAATATAATAGGTCAATTTCTCCTCTATTGTGGAGGATATTTGAGTCCAGTAGTGGGACGTATACAAGCTAAGACAATGCTGATGATGATTTATTATGTATGAGCCCTTTTTTTTTGCGGTGGACTATGGACGTGGTCGCGCCCCACCAAATCGGTCCGGGGCGACGGAAGAGGCGGCGTGCAACCCCATAGACCCACCCTTTTTTTTTTTTGGTGGACTATGGATTCGTCTCGCCCCACCACATCGGTCCGGGGTGACGGAGAAGGCGGCGCGTGACCCCATAGACCCACCGTAAAACTCCTCTCTCTTCGCCGTGCGAGCGGGCCACCGGGACCCGATTTTTAACTTCGGTGGCCACCCCATAGACCCACCCTGCAAACGCCTCTCTTCACCGTGCGAGCGGGCCACCGGTACTCGATCTTTGTCATCGGTGGCCCGCCCGGCGGTTTACCCTCGCGGATTCTTCTCGTTTCGACGCCCCGACAGCTTTCGCTTTCGGGGCGTCGTCCTCACGCGGTGGCCTCACGTCGGGTGACCGGACTATTGCCCGGTCCGATCACCCGGTTATGTATAAAGACATTTGCAGATTGTCAATTTTGTTGGTAATAATTCTAATAATCTACCACTAGACCAGTATGCGGCATAAACTGAGAAGATAGGACAAGAAAATTATCTGATTTTTCATTTTTCAAATTAACTTAATAAAATTGTATTACATGTCTAGTGTGTTAGCTCCAGTACCCGAATCAGAATGTATTTCTTTATTTTTTTACAAAATATATAATTCAAAATAATATGGCTGGATCAGATATCCAATCAACAAATTCGAATCTGCTGTATAAACTATAGTAATCATATATTTGTATATCTTGTACAGGCGAAACCGCAGCTAGAATCTAGTTTACGATAAAATTATTATAATATCACCATACGCTATGTCGTAAAAAGCAGATACTATATTATTTTATAACGAGTACTAAATTTTCTTTATTACGTGCATAAAAATAGAAATATCATAAAAAAATCATGGAAGCAATATAAGTATTATAAATACGTATAATGTTTACGATATAACAGTTAATTTTATAAAAAATACTGATATTTGGAATTTAATATGCTCAGCTATTTATAAAAACATATTTGCGAGCGAAAAATTATTACTGTACGTGAAATTTGAATCTACATCTATTGCAAATCCATTTCAAACGTATCAATTAAACCATGTGGATGAGGTACGTACAGTAACTAAATTGTAACTCGCATTGTGGTTGTTATGGGAAACATTTTACGCGCCATCTATCACGAAATATTTACACATTGTTTTAAATACAAAACATTTCAGCACAATACTCTAGTATAGGTATCAGCTTGAATTGCCTTAATTAATGATTCAACTCAAAAATCTATACTGCCGAGATTCAGCAATTGAAATGACAGCACAGGTGGCTTAGTGATTAAAATACTGACCTACCGTGCCAGTGTCATGGATTCAATTCCAACACACGACGCTTCGACGACAACATTTTATGAGATGCAAAATTTGTTGTTCTGAGTCTGGGTGTAATTTATGTCCGTTATTTGTATGTAAAATTCTCCACAATACAAGGATTATTTCCTTAATGCGGGGTGATCTTTAAAAAAAGCTAGGCTATTTATAAAAACGTATTAATTAATGTATTTAGAACAATAAATTGTGTCATCATCATTCTCGTGCTCGTATCCCAATTACTTGGGGTAGACGCAATATGTATTCTGCTTTCATCGTACATATTCCAAAAGTTACTGGCAATAGTTTTATGACCGGCCGCCTGCCTGACTTGGGAATGTAATTGTTGACCTGACAGCAACAGGTGCAGTTGGCCCAGGTCGATAAAGCTCTAAGTCGTCTTTTACGACATCCACAAGCGAAGTAAGGATTGGTAGTATTCGTCGCCGCTACCACACAGCAATAAATTGTGTATTGCATGAAAATTATTTTCTCTGGGAATCAAAGTCATCGTGACTATCGTTCGGCATTGATATTTAGACTAGTCCTCAATCTATATAGTCAGGTGATGACATATTTAATACTTATACTCGCCAACAGGTAATGATCAGATCAGGAACGTGAAAATACGAAGTTAAGTAAACAGTTCCAATTTCTATATCATTTACATAATGATTATATCTGGTATATATATTTTTACACTTGCTCTGCATACATATAAACATTGCCAAATTATGTCTGATTTGTAGAAAGCAGAAACTAGGAAGTCTTTGAAATGTTTGAGAGGCTGATGAGTAGGTTATTGCATAAATAGAACTAAAACTATTTTTATGGATTCTATTGAGTTTGTATTGGATTTTGTATTTCCCAACATTTCGAACACTGTCCCCCTTTTTTTTTGGTGTGCTATGGATTCGTCTCGAATCGGTCCAGGGTGACAGAAGGGCGGCGCGTGACCCCACAGACCCACCGTAAAACTCCTCTCTCTTCGCTGTGCGAGCGGACCACCGGTACTCGATTTTTGACTTCGGTGGTCCGCCCGGCAACACTATCCTCCCTTAACCATTGCGTAAAAAATGGTTTTATTTCAAATTATTTATTTGCATAAATAAGATTAATAATAGTAATATTATTCATCATCTCAGTTCATAAATGTCCCACTGTTGGACTCGAGCCTCCTCCACAATGGGAGGGAAATTGACCTACTATACCATGCTGGTCAGACGTGTTGGTATAAGATTTTGTTTCGAGCTTTCTATCTCTTGCATATATGTTATATGCGTTTTATATCCCTTAGTCGTGTGTTACGATCACCCACGGGTAAGTTAGGAGGTGGTGAATTGTACTCTTACTCCATCACCACACGTAAACATTCATCCATCCATCAGCCCGTCAACGTCCACTGTTGGACATAGGCCTCCCCACGAGAATGACATTTGCAACGGTCCTGTGCTACCTGCATTTAACGGTTTCCTGCGACCTTGATAATGTCATTAGTCCACCTAGTGGGGGGTCGTCCTACGCTGCGTCATCCGATTCGTGGTCGCCACTCGAGAACCTTTCTTACACGTAAACATCAGAGGTCATTAAATAGCACTAATGTTTATTTTTTAAAAAGATACCACCATTTTTCTTTTTCCTCGCAAGGTGGACCATGGATGTGGTCGCGCCCCGGCAAATTATGGATCCACCCTGCAAACACCTCTCTTCGCCGTGCGAGCGGGCCACCGGTACCCGATCTTTGTCTTCAGTGGCCGGCCCAGCAAAAGAAAACATCACCCTGCACTAAGGAAATAAATCTTGTATTGCGGGGACTTTACAAACATGCAATTAACGCAGACAAATTACACCCAGACTCAGAACAACACTTTGTGGATCGCACAAAGTAATGTCCTGCGTGGGAATCGAACCCACGGCACTGGCACGAAAGGTCGGTATCTTAACCACTAGGCCATCTGTGCAGTCAATATTGATTTTGACTACGACAGTCCTACCGTTAATGGTCACGGAAAAAACAATCATCCCTGACTATGAACGTAGTAAAGTGTTTGAAACGTCGGGAAATTAAAAATCAAATACAAACGCGACGGAATGCGTAAAAATAGTTTTAATTCAAGTTTCATTTTAGTATTTTCAGAACTATTATTTAATGATTTCCAGTGGATTATTTTTTGTTTGACTCTCTAAGATCGTTCACCTCATCTCTACCTTCCTTACTGCGAATTCTACTTTTGGCTAATTCTAGTATATTCAGTAATCAAAATAATCCTGTTCCTTCAACAAACACCTCACACTCAGGATGTTTTGTTCTACAAATTACATTGCGTTTCCTGACCATTCGTTTATTTCAGTCCAATTGTTACGTTCACACTTCCCGGAATCGAACTTTGATCGTATCGACAGCAATTTATTTGAACAAGAATATAAGGATGCTTGAAAAATTATGTCTTATAAACTTAGCTTGATACAAACTATACGGTTGAAAAGTATTTGCTACTAATCAATGGAAGTTATAATTTATGATTGTTTTGAGAATGATTGTGTAATTAAGAAAGAACTTTTTCAAGTTCATCGAGTTGAAACTGTCTGCCATCTTGCGCCATGAATACTCTTTCATCGTTTGAAAATGATTTTACATAAATAACTCAAGGTTTTATTTATTAAAGAAATTGGTTGGTAGCGAATACGAATATAAATACAGAGAAATAGATTACAAGACTGCACAAATGGCAAAGTGGTTATGATATACCGACCTTGCCTTGGATTCGATTCCTACGCAGAACAATACTTTGCGCGATCCACAAAGTGTTGTCCTGAGTCTGGGTGTAATTTATCTGCGTTAATTGATTGTTGAAATGTCGCTCGCAATACAAGGCTTATCCTTAGTGCAGGGTGGAATTTGTAAGGCCACCGAAGACAAAGATCGGGTACCGGTGGCCCGCTCGCACGGCGAAGAGAGGTGTTTGCAGGGTGGGTCTATGGGGTTGCGCGCCGCCTTTTCCGTCGCTTCGGACCGATATGGCGGGGCGCGACCACGACCATAGACCACCGCAAAAAAAAAGTGTGGAGTTATATATATATATATATATATATATATATATATATATATACACAGTAAAAGCTCCTTATTTGCGCTTCCTTCATTCGCGTTTTCACTATTCGCGGATTAAAAAAATGCGACTCAATTCCTATATTCGCGGCTAATAATTTCTTTATTCGCGGATCTAATAAGTACATACATACATATCATCACGCCATATCCCTTGCAGGGTAGGCAGAGAGAACAGAGTGCCAGAGAACTCTATCTCTGCATACTTCACTCGCTTCCTCAACATTCATAATTCTCTTCATACACGCTCGCCGGTTTCGGAGACTCTTGACTCCACCTTCCTTCAGTACATGACCGATCTGGTCTAGGTAGGTTAGTCTCGGTCTCCCTCGGTACCTACATCCTTCCACTTTCGCATTGTATATCTTCTTAACCAGACGTTCGTTCGGCATTCTTTCCACATGTCCGAACCATCGGAGCATTCCCTTTCGCATCTTTACACCAATACTCTCTTTCTAATAAGTACATACATAAAAATAAAAGGATACTAATAGGTATCCAACCCAATATCTTCTGTAAATGCCGTCAAATTGACTAATAAAAAAGTAAAATAGATCTTATTATAATTTTGCCTACGAAGTCTTATTTTTAATGGGCAAATTGCTAATGCGACTGCTGCGTATCAGTCTGAGTAGGAGCTTTTAAACACTCAAAGCAAGAAAAAATTACAAAATTCTTCAAACCATTCAGGCAATGGTTTTTAAACATTTTGATTAATTATCTTAAGGCTTAGGAAGCCTTAAGATAATTATAATCGAAATGTTTAAAAACTTCAATTAAATTGATTTTGCATATATTTTTGTTTCTTTTTGTCACCTAGGAACGTATCCCCTATAATCCCATATAAATTACCATTCCATATTCACGGTTTCTGTATTCGCGGCATATTTATGGAACACATACCCCGCGAATAAAGAGCTTTTACTGTATTATAAAAAAAAGACGACTAAAGGATATCCAAAGAAAGGGTTTTAAACGGCCAGTAAGAAAATATAAGTAATCTATATTTTTACAATGCATTACTGTTTATCTGTTGATAAGTTATTAGCTTTGTTTATTTACTAAGAATTTTTATTTCAAGTTTACAATTTAGGAGTGCTTTTAATTTATTTCGTTGTTCTTTTTATCGAGCGTAAACATCCGATAACTATCTCTATTGCTGTAAAACTGTTGATCGTCTAGCGTTGTCTATGACCTGTAACACCTCTAGAACGTTGCCATAGACAATAAATAAACATAAATAAGAACAATGGATGCCCATACAAAAGCAAAATGATTAAAAGGTTTTTATCTTTGACTTCAGTAGGCGTAAATGGCGCCATAATCTTCGATTAAAACTGTACGTGGGCTGTGTTTTTAAAGATATCGTATACATTGAAAGTTTTGTTATGATTAAAGAATCAACGAATGTATGAAGTTAAATAGAATATTTTTAGATAAATGTAATGTTCTGTTGAGACGATTCCTTTGGTGATGTGCGGAATAAAAGCTATTATTCAAATAATAGCATTATTCAAATAAATACTATCGTTGTGGCGACTGTGGCTGGCTGGTGGTTGAAGTTATAAAAAGAGCCAAATTATTGAGGTTTAGCATTCAATCATCATGCATATTAATAAAAAACTTGTTGGTGAGTGTAAAAGTGATTTTGCTAATACAAATTTAACTGAATCAAATCGGTACAATGTGTAATCATTGTCCGGTAGCTGGCGTCATCATTTCTTATAAATAAAATAATACGAGCAACAATTTGATTGTCATACGACAGTAGACATGTGTAAGTAATGCGAGTGATATAACCAATGTAATATTACCCGACTGCGTAGTGCTTCATTATACATTAGGCGACTAAATTAAACATCACACTAAACATGACTAACACGGGCGTTCGCGTCATGTTTAGTGTGATGTTTAATTTAGTCGCCTAATGTATAATGAAGCACTACGCGGTCGGGTAATATCACATTTGTTTTATCACTCGCATTACTTACACATGTCTATACGACAGCTCACACTTGTCTAAGTGGTAGAACGGTTGGAACGGACCTGCAATAGGTGGGCATTCGAGCCCCAAGCATGTTAGTACACTCCCCCTGCCGCAACTCATGACACCAACTGATTTACGGTGGTAAGTATCGTGGGTTTGATTCACACACAGAACAATAATATAATTTACGCAATCCATAAATTGTTGTCTTGGTAAGGCCATACTGTTGTCAGGTTTCTGTCTACAGCCGCGGACCGGTACGTACTCGTACCATAGTGCAGAAAATCGACGCCAGAGCCCTTTTATTGGTGTATCTGGACGCACCCTGCTTGAACTATCCAGATGACGAAAAGGCAGCCGGCGACTTAATAACCTGCTTTCATTACCGGACAATCGGGTTGACCACTGTTATTATACCTTGATGTTGTTGACGAGCCCAAGAGAAGGCTGCGGCCCATTTTTTTGGTAATCCTTTGGTTTTTATAGCTACCATAGAAAATAAGGCGTTTTTTTTGCGCCGGGCTATGATCTGATCATTCATTCATTCATTCATATCATCACGCCATATCCCTTGCAGGGTAGGCAGAGAGAACAGAGTGCCAGAGAACTCTATCTCTGCATACTTCACTCGCTTCCTCAACATTCATAATTCTCTTCATACACGCTCGCCGGTTTCGGAGACTCTTGACTCCACCTTCCTTCAGTACATGACCGATCTGGTCTAGATAGGTTAGTCTCGGTCTCCCTCGGTACCTACATCCTTCCACTTTCGCATTGTATATCTTCTTAACCAGGCGTTCGTTCGGCATTCTTTCCACATGTCCGAACCATCGGAGCATTCCCTTTCGCATCTTTACACCAATACTCTCTTTCATACCTACTCGCTCTCTTACGTCGTCGTTACGGATGCGGTCGGTCAGCCTAACTCCACAGATTTGCCGCAGAGATCGCACACCCCGCTAAATCCCTCCGGGGTGACAGATGAAGCGGCACGCGACCCGATATATCCGCCCCGTAATGTTCCTCTCCACGCCGTGCTAATAGACCACCGGCATCCGGTCTCTGTCATCGGTGGCCGTCAAATAAAGGCTAGTGGCAAATTGTATTGCAACCAGTGATAGTTATTTCAAAAATTAAAGTTAAAGCAGCAGCGGCCTAAGCTAAACCCTTGGTATTGCAATGGTCCATGGCGGTATTAACACTTACCATCAGCTGTGCTGCTTGCGCGTTTGCCACCATAAGTAATAAAAAAAATTAAATAAATTTCTGTAATACGTATATTTAATTGCAAATATTTTGATCAATCTAACATTATTGTTACTTCTATTCACTATAACTTTCGTGTGGTGACGGAGAGAATATTATTAACCACCCCATATCTTACCCGTGGGTGATCGTACGAGACGACTAAGGAATATAAAACGCATATAACATCTAAGCGAGAGAAGGAACACTCGAAACAAAACCCTATATCAATACGTCTTATTTTTTTTTTTTTTTTTTTTTTTTGCGCTGTGGAAAATGCGTTTTCGCGTCCCCTTTACTTGTTACGGCAAAGGGGTATGTAGGACTCACTGATACAATATGGTTTTACTGCATCAGAATACCTACTAAAAACCACAGCGGCCCCGCGTCCCCGCTGGTTGTGGAACGCCAAAGGTTCGCCTTTTGGGCATGCTATGAGCTTCTCGCAAAAGGAGGTCATAGCCATCCAACACTCATCACTGTCGACCATCTTAATATATCAACACGTCTGATCAGCGCGGTATAGTAGATTAATTTTCCTCCCATTACAGTGGAGGTCCGAGCCCAATAGTGGGACATATATGGACTGGGATGATGATGATGATGATTCACTATAAATTACTTAGTGGCTTCGGGTCCAAATATTTATAGTCGTTACAAAGAGATTGTGAAAAGACTAACTGCTGCTTCACATGATCAGAAGACTAGCTTATTTTGCACACTTAAAATCATATATACAGCTACATATCTGGGGTGTATATGTTATGGCGCGCCAGCCTGGGCCGACAGAACTACGATAGGCGCAGCACGTCGTAAACTACTCCAAAGTCAACGATTAGCACTAATATTCTTATGTAAGGCATACAGAACAGTTAGTACCGAAGCCTTGCCAGTGCTTGCAGGTTTACTGCCGGTCGACTTGGAGATACAAAGGCGCGCGTCAATGTATTATTCTACCAGGGAAAACATGAGCACCGATTTTTTTTCTACCACGCGATCGTATTAAAATTACCAGACTTTTCGCACCGCAATCCGTCGTGTACGAAAAGCTCCTGACCGAATGGCAGGAAAGGTGGGACTCATCAACTAAGGGTCGTCATTTATATCTTTTCTTCCCGTCTATTCGAGATCGTTTAGAGAAAATATGGTTGGAAATTGACCACTTTGTAGCACAATTCCTTACTGGTCATGGGAATTTTAGAGGTAAATTATTTTATTTTAAACTTGTAGCTTCACCATTTTGTCAATGTTCTACATCTAATTGCGAGTTTGAGCAAACAGCTCACCACATTCTCTGGGAGTGCAGTCTCTGGCGTAACGAGCGTGATCTCATGTTAGACAGTCTGAAAATCACGTCTGGGGTAGTATATTATACAGACCTTGTATCAACTCGAGAAAATTTCCGTGCGTTCAGGCGCTTCTGCCATACCTACTGTTGCAATTAATGTTAAGGCTCACAAATAGGCCCCATAAGCGTGGCCATATCCGTAGTGCTGTACTGCTGCGCTTCACGTATCAGTACATCCTCCTATCTATTGGCCTATTAGCCAATTTTTGCTTCATGTCTCCCGCTTTGCATAGGAGGGAAGTGAAATTTTTTCAACTCCCCCTGTTTTTCTTTTCTAATTAAATTTGTTGCGGGTTCCAACATAGTTAAAAGCGTTTCCTGGGACTTCCCGAGGGTTAAACCTCGGTGTCTTATATGGAGACCATTGTGGATCCTGGCTTACAGAAGTTACAGTGGTGGGAATGTGTGGTGGGATTAGTCCCATTACAAAAAAAAAAAAAAGAGATTTGTATTGCATTTGTGGTAATGCTGCCTACCTTATGAGCATATTACCGGTGGACAGTGATGTGGATCTTTCCTTTGATGCCTGATAGCGCCATTTCTTTTTAAAATTATATTTTCTTAATATTTTCATTTTAAACTTACGAGTTAAATATAGTAATATAGCTGTGTGGTAGCGGCATCGAATACTACCAACCCTTGCTTTGCTCGTGGGTGTTGTAAAAGACGACTAAGAGCCTTATAAGGACCAGGGCCAACACTATCTGATGCCGTTTGGTCAACAATTACATTCCCAAGGAGGGTTGGCGTCTGATAAGCGGCCGGTCATAAAACTATTGCTAATAACTTTTACTATATGTACTATGAAAAAAGAGTACATATTGTATCGAGCCCAAGTAATTGGGATAAGAGTAGGAGAATGATGAGTTAAATATAATAATAATATATAGTATAATTATAATAATTAAACGATCAATGTATATTGAAAAGGTATATGGGTATACAAGTGGGCGTTTGAAAGCCCTTACACTGATTGATAAGAGATAATTACATTCGACTCGTCTTTTGTTTATGAATTGTTTGAGAAAATGATTCAATTGTGGGCAGTAAAGTATTATTGTTCGTTATTATATATTTGACATTTGATTTATTTGATTTCACAAATGGTATTGTGGCTGAGATGGCATCTTAACGTGTCACGTGCCACGGAATTGATTCCCATGTAATATTAAAAATCAAATCTCAACAATTTTAGTAGTGGTACGATTATATTGCTGTATGACTGGCCACGGATGTCAAGGAAGTGAATGATGATGATGATGGAGAGGGAACACGGTGGGTTATAGAGCCGTACACCCTTCTTCCGTCTTCTAGAATAGAATGGGCTAGGTGTCTCCAGATTATAGCGTAAAAAGGGTCACACAGTTAATAGTGTTCTGTCTATAACCGAGGGCCGCTCTGACCGGGGTAGCTGGTCCGTCTCGCAGAAAATCAACATCTAAGCATTGGCAATGTGCTGTTGCTCTTCGTATGGAGAGTAAGAGAGCAGGCAGTTCAACTTTCTGGGTGGGTTTGGCTTAGCAGGCAACGGCTGATCTATACTGTTGGTACTGCAAAGGTCTATGAGTGGCAGTAACACTTACCATCAGGTGTACTACTTGATCGTTTGCCACCATTTTTTGTTTTTTTTTTTGCGCTGGACTATGGATGCGTCTCGCCCCGGCAAATCATTCCGGGGTGACGGAGGAGGCGGTGCGCGACCCCATAGGCCCACCATGCAAACTCCTTTCTTCGCCGTGCGAGCGGGCCACCGGTACCCGATCTTTGTCTTCGGTGGTTCTCTTTTGCCACCATAGGAAATAAAAAAATATTGGGACGACAGGCAACTATTGAAGTCACTATATTGACTATATAATTGTTGTTTCAATATTGTTCTAGTTTTCCTCCAGAATTGCTTCTGAGATTATTTTTATAGTCCACTTACCTACCATATTGAATTTTATACAGAGTTTAAGTATTTGAGATAAAAACACACAAAAAGCTAGTTATATTCGCTTGGATCGTTAACTTTTTGCTATCTCAATCTTTACAAAAATATACTACAATACTTGAAGATATAAAAAAATAACTCTTAAACTTGTAATTAATGAGGCTGCTTCGCGTCAAGCTGGTGTAAAAAACTGATATTTTGTAAATAATAGATCTTTGTGCGGTGCCCTAGCATCTGCGAAATTATCTCTAGATTTTGTAGATTAAATTTTAAAACTAATATTATGATTTCTAATGAATAAATCTATCATAAGCGAGTGTTACACATTTAAAATAAAATCATTTTTACGACTTCTGTATATTCTATGGTGTTTCACTTCCAACAAACATCATTCTCCTACTCTTATCCCAATTACTTATATGTATGTACTCTTCTTTCATAGTACATATTGTAAAAGTTATTGCCAATAGTTTTATGACCGGTAACTTGCCAGACGTCAACCCTCCTTGGGAATGTAATTGTTGACCAAACGGTATCAGATGGAGTTGGCCCAGGTGGTTATAAGTCTCTTAATTGTCTTTTACGACATCCACGACCAAATTAAGGGTTGGTAGTATTCGTAGCCGCTACCATACAGCATATGTCACTCGCAATAATAATAACGTTAAATACCAAACCGTAATACCAATGACTTATTGGACGTGAGACCCCTTATTCCTCCCGTGACCATGAACGCTATAAAGTCTTTGTAATTTTGAATACAAACGCGATAGAATCCATATAAATAAAACCAATGTTATATTTATATTAATTGCGGGACCTGCCAAACTCAAGGCGTCGATTTCAGTGACCCGGTCAGCCGATTCGAATAACTTGTACTTAATAAATAATTTTTGCATGTGGTGACGGAGTAAGATTACAGTTCGCCACCCCTTATCCTGTCCATGGGTATTCGTAAGAGACGACTAAGGGATATAAAACGCATATAACATCTATGCAAGAGAAGGCAAACTCGTAATAGTGGTAGGACCACGCTGTTGACAGTTCTCTGCCTGCAGCCGCGGGCCGGTCCGTCCGGGGTAGTACCACACTCTCGCAGAAGATCGACGTCTGAGTAATGGCAATGTGCTATTGCGCTTCGTTAGGTGAGCGAGAGAGCCGAAAGCAGTGACAGTACCATCAGGTGTGCTGCTTGCACGTTTGCCACCACAAGCAATAAAAAAAAAGAACAAAACCCTATACGTCGGACCAGCGTGGTATAGTAGGTCTATTTCCCTCCTATTATGGAGGAGACTCGTGCCCACCAGTGGGACATATATGAGCTGATATGATGAATAAATAGTTAACTACAGTAGAATTTATTTATAGCAAAATCTATAGTACACATACATACATATCATCACGCCATATCCCTTGCAGGGTAGGTAGAGAGGACTGTGTGCCAGAGAACTCTATCCTTGCATACTTCACTCGCTTCCTCAACATTCATAATTCTCTTCATACACGGTCGTCGGTTTCGGAGACTCTTGTACACAAATAAAAATACCACTTACATAAACCAAGGAATGCAATCTAATAAATTGCATTTAACAAGCTTCAACAATTAATCCATACTTACAATAAAGAAACAAGCGTGTAGTTATAATTGTTGAAACTAACTACATATAATGTTATGTGAAAAAACGAAACCAATTTCTCTATTTCACTATTACGAGTACTATAGTTTCGTAATGATATTGACTCGTAACTAATGAGGAAATTAGATATATCTTTTTTTATATAGTTCAAGATAATATACGATTATATTGTTTCCATGATTTGATTCAACTCATCACTCATATATTAAGATAGTTACATTAAGATAGACCTTACTTTCCGTGTGGTGACGGAGTAAGAATACTATTCACCACCCCCTATCTTACCCGTGGGTTATCGTAAGAGACGACTAAGGAATATAAAACGCACATAACATCTATGCGAGAGAAGTACGAAACCCTATGCCAACACTTCTGACCAGCACGGTATAGTGGTTAATTTCCCTCCCATTATGGAGAAGACCTGAGCCCAACAGTGGGACGTTTATAGGTTGTGATGATGATGATGATGTGATACCTTACTCGTGGGTATCGAAAAATACGACTATGAGATGTCTTATGCAGATAATATTACTGCACAGATGGCGTTATAGTTATGATATCGACCTTCCGTGCCAGTGCCGTAGGTTCGATTCCTACGCAGGATAATACTTTGTCCGATCCACAAACGTTAATTCTGAGTATGAGTGTAATTTGTCTGCGTTAATTGTATATTAATAAAATCCCCAGCAATACAAGGATTATTTCTTTAGTGCAGGGTGATATTTAAAAAAATATGTAACATTAGCTTCTGCCTGCGGCTTCGCCCGCGTAAAAGGTTACTTTTACTAAAGATTTTCATCCCCTATTTTTATTTTACCCCTTTAGGATAAACTTTTACTACATGTTAATGTCATATTTATTTATATCTAATCAATAGCCTAAAAATAAGTTTCAAGCTCTGTCTTTAAAAATGACGATAATTCCTTGCAACTTTTCATCCCCCTTTACAACCCTTTTTTGCATTCAAATCAAATCATTTATTATACATATTATTATTCTCTCTGCCTACCCTGCAAGGGACAAGGCGTGATGGTATGTATGTATTATACATAATCCCTAAAAGGGCACTTACATATTGTCAATATTACATATTTTTTAAATTAATCTACCATTAAAAAGTAGCTTATGTTCTTTGTCAGGCTCTAGATTATCTGTGTACCAAATTTTATTTAGATCGGTTCAATAGTTTTGGCGTGAAAGGGCGACAAACAGACAGACAGGCAGAGTTATTTTCGCATTTATAATATTAGTAAGGATCATTATTATCATGATTTCAGCTCGTATATGTCCCACAGTTGGGCACGAGTTTCCTCCATAATAAAATGAAAATTGATCTACTATACCACGCTGTAGTGTTTGTAAACAGTTCTAGGGCCAGTGTGTGTTAACAGTGATAACTTGCGGCACGGAAACGTGGTCCCTAAATGTAGGCCTCATAACCAAGCTCAAAGTCGCTCAGCGTGCTAGGGCGCTTCCTATGCTGGGCTATGCACGGGATTTCTCTGCGAGATAGAATCCGAAACACGAAAATCCGCATAAGAATGGATGTAACCGACATAGCACGAATAATTAGCACGCTGAAGTGGAAATAGGCAGGCCACATCCCTCGAAGTACCGACAACCGCTGGGGAAGAAAGGTTCTAGAGTGGCGACCACGTACTGGACGACGCAGTGTAGGATGCGCCCCCATCACTAGGTGAACAGACGACCTGGTGAAGGTTGCTAGGCGTCGTTGGATGCAAGCGGCACATGACCGCACTCTGTGGCGTAACATGAGGAAGGGCTACGTCCAACAGTGGACGGCGATAGGCTGAAATGAATACCATGCTGGTCAGAGGTGTTGGTAAATGGTTTTATTTCGAGTTTTCCTTAACTTGCATAGATTTTATATATTTTATTTTAGATTTGCTTACTACATATTTTGCGATACCCACGATCAAGAGGTGAAGGTGGTGCGTTGAATTCTTATTCCATCACTTCCTGGAAAATATTATGCAAAAGTAAAGTTCGAAATAAGACCTTATACCAACCAGTCTGATCAGAGTGATATACTTAGTTAATTTGCATTCTTATTTCCCACCAGTGGGACGGATATCAGCTAATATGATTACAAACGTGTAATATAATCACTCAATTAAATAACAACTGGTTTTTATAAAAACGATTATCTAATAAATCGGTACGTAAAACACAACAACTAGTTAATTAATGAACCGGCAGCGTAATGTAACCGATCTTATATAGATATATACTATACAACTATATTTTAAATGCAAATTCTCAATAGCCGGAAATAAAAAAAAAGACATAAATCGACCTCAAATTCTTTATCAAGAACTTAGTTTTGACATCGCTTTATTAGTTACAATGTTTTTTTTTATTGAAAAACTGATAAAAGGTGCTGTTAAAATAAACTAGTCATGGAACGTTATAGAAAACTGAATCGCGCATGTGAAGTTTTTTGAAGATAATTTATAAAGCTGAGTAAATTCTATTAACCTGGTACGCGTTGAGAGCCCTCAGTGCTCACCCACATTCCGGGTAAAGTTGTCATAGCCATCTGCGACTAACAACTACATAACACACAAAAAAAGAAATGATAACGTGGAATCCGAGTTGAGAACCCTCGCCCAACAGTCGGGGTAAGATTGTCATAGCCATCGGCTAACGACTAAATCACACAAAAAATATATGATAACGTGGGAGCATCTATTTTTCTCTTAACAATGCTCCAAGGGGACGCATCTAATCCACAAGGGGTGCCTTAGTAGCTGAATATAGTCCATATAGTCCCACCTCCATCCAGGCTCACCGTATGCTACTCCATAGCTTGTCGTATACCTGTCACTATTTCAGCTGACTACTGCTATAGATTCCTTTACAATTAGTGGCAAAAAGGAAAGCTCTATTACCCACTTGTTCTTTTAACCATATTCATGACTCTTATGGGCAAAATAAGAACCTAAGGGGTAATGACATCCCATTTTTAATGTCACATATACGCGGTTGAGAATACAAAGAAATTACAAAGTAGTTCTCAATAAACGTCATTGGCATCCCGTGTCGTCGGCCTTTCATTTCGGAACAGGAAACGGTCAAATCAAATGACCATAGATTGAGACACGTGATCAGATAACTAAACGGTACTAAATACCGGTAAGAGGAAGTTTATAATATTTAATATTTTGTGAACTATCATTTGGGGGAGTTATTAAATTCAATCATTAATTAATACTAGCTTCTGACCGCGACTTCCTACGCTTAAAAAAAGGTTATATAGTGTAAAAAACTATATTTTGTAGTTGATAGACTTTTTTTTCGTGTGGTGATGGAGTAAGATTACAAATCACCACCCCCTATCTTACCCGTGGGTGATCATACGAGACGACTAAGGGATATAAAACGCATATAACATCTATGCGAGAAAAGGAAAACAAGAGAGACAAATTGTATTTTTAATCTGTCATCACACAGTTATGATTAGGCGCTGTTATTCTCAAAATTGATTGATTGAATGCTGATTTTGGAAGGTAGGTAATATTTAAAATAAACTTAAGAAGTCAAGAAAATACTTTATTTGTGAAGACATATACACTTAAGGTAGTATACCTTACATAATTACTACTCTAACTTTTTCCTATCTGCTATTTGTAACTCTAATAACTTAATTTCTAGATCTAATTTATAAGTTTTCCTGTCATAATATTTTTTAAGGGATACATATAATTCTTGGCGACTCTGCTCGTATGGCCTTTTCCTTTTACCTGAAATATATAAATACAATCATTCACAAAATCTTTAGAAATATTGGATGTGGTGGTGGTTTGATTAATATGCTATACACATAGCTTTTGTTTTTAAACAATTTGACATTGTTGCCATTCCAAACAATCTCCCATCCATACTGGCTTCCTCAGCAGGTTACTTCTTACCTAAAACATAAAGAACAAATTAGACAAATGGCAATATGACAATTCAACACTAATAATTGTACATAGGTACCTAATGTAAGATATTCACTAGAATGTGGAATACTGAATAAAAAGTGTTACAATACCTCTTGTAGTGGGAGTTAAAATTACACTATTCATATCTTCTATAGCGGTTGCATCTACTACATCTGCAAACTGGCATTTATCTTCCTCGCCAAAAGTTAAAACTGACGCTTCACCATCACCACCGAAAGGCACTACAAACCCTGAGCATGTTGATCCTAATAAACTAGCAACCTTATCCAGAGTGTCATCAGGTGGGATAACATCTGGCTTGCCACCACCAGTCTAAACAAAAGATGGATAAATGTTAATAATTTTGTAAACAATAATTAATTTACCTATAACAATTTAGCTACCATTCACTTTATAGTTACCTACCTTAAGATTATTCATCCTAATGGATTGTGCTCTTTTACGGGCAGCTTTTTTTAAATTGTCCCATTTTAATTTTAATTGTTCCTTCTGCCTAGGAATAGAACCGTTTCTGGCATTATAGGCAGCTGTTATCTGTGTCCAAGCCTCTTCTTTCAGCTTATTGGTGGTGGCATTCGTCCCTTTACTAGTTATTACTGGCGTCGATTCCACCAGTTCAACTAGGCAATGCACTTCATCCTTGGTCATAGCCTTTTTAGATTTCTGTAAATAACATATACATTATTTATAAAAAGAATGTTTTTGTAAGTTACGTATTCTATGTAATAAAAATGTATTACAAAGATACTTACAGGTGTAGAGTCCATTTTATATAATATTTGTTTATAAAACTAATTAATAGGCACAACGGAGAAATATCATGAAGAAAGTTGCAGAAACAAAGAGTAATGTGCGCGTGATTTAGCGTCCGTTTTTTTAAACTGGTGGTGTTTTGTTTACAGCAGCATTGGTGACGTATATTGTATTCCAGTAACATCCAATAAAATGTTACATATTCTAATTTTTTTTTTTATAAAGTTTGTTTCCTTTTATTTATTTTACATAAAATAGTTAAAACTATAAATAATATAATTAAAAATTGACTTAAAATTTTATATTTACACATAGCGCCTTGATTTTGTCAAACAGCATAATAGTAAAAACTAAACGTGAAGGGGACCACAGAGGTCCTTAGCTCAACGAACCGTAGGCGGCGTACCGAGAACGTCTCGTCGCAGAAAGTGCGTTGTGAAACACAAGTTTTGTATCGGTATCCGTAACGCGAAAACGAATGGTAGGCTGATACAAAAACGAATCGTTTGTTATAGGAACCGGCTGTAAGGGATATAAAACGCATATAAAGTCTATGTAAGAGAAGGAGAACTCGAAACAAAACCCTATACCAATACGTCTGATCAGCGCGGTATAGTAGTTTAATTTCCCTCCTATTCCGTAATAGGAGGCCCTAGCCCAACAGTGGGACATATATGGGCTGTGATGGTGATGATGATGATAATGAATAGAATTTTTGTAGAGCTTTTTATTTTAACCAGGGTATTTTTTTTTTCTATTGTCACCGAGGTCAAATCGGTACCAGTAATCAGTAAATATGGTAGGGAAGGGAATACGGTGGATTATGCGGTCGCACGCTGCCCTTTCGCTGCCTCGGATGGAACGGGTGTTGCGTGTCTAGACTATCCTACCTACCATAAAAACGAGGTAATTTTCTACGAAATTATTTGCCGATTATATAGATGGTTTAATTTTAAAAGCCACCAATATTATATTTATATTTATTGTACGATTAGCTATTGCTTTCGATCTGGTCCGCATATAAATTATATGTTATTTAGTTTTATTTGATTTTCAGTGTTTATATTGTAGGGTGATAAATATGAAAGCAAAATTAACTCCTTGTTTTACACCTTTAAGGCGATCTGTATCCTATCAGGCAATGATTTTCAGAAAATTACATACATACATAGCCTTACGCCTGTTTCCCAGAGGGGTAGGCAGAGACTACAGATTGCCACAAACCACGGTCCTGACATACCTCCATCGCTTCATTCACGTTTCAGAAAATTTATCTCAGTAATTATTTGATTATACCTAATTCAAAAGAGATCAAGAATTATTTACAAGATTCATTTTTAATTTAAAAGAAATCAAGAAAGAGTATAACTATAATCACAAGTTTATAACCTTTACTTAGAGAATGAAAATTAACAATTAAAATAGAAATAGTTATTACGGAAAATGCGAAAATGCGTACCGCAATGCGGGTTAGGGCGTCCCCCGGAGGCGACGCGTACCGACCCGCCCCCGTAGGTACGAACATCGGCAGTTGCGGCGATGGGGGCCGCCACCCATCACGCCTTGCCCAGTTAGGCGAGTCGAGGAGAACGGAGTGCCGGGTGGGCACGTGGAATGTAAGAGGTTGTGTGGAAGGTAAGTTGCACGAGCTGATATCCGTCATGGCGGACAAACAGCTAGACGTGCTCTGTGTAACAGAGACCAAGCGAAGGGGCAGCAAAGCCTGCGATCTTCCTGGTGGCGGGATGGCTCTGTGGTCTGGTGTACCACAGAGCGATCGAGCCAGCATGGGGGTAGGAGTGCTGTTGTCCTCTCGCTTGGCCTCAGGTGTGAAGGATTACGGAATGTATGATCCCAGACTTCTCTGGGTCCGTATAAAACTAGGTGTCACCAAGGTATTCATGGTTGTAGCATATGCTCCCGTAGGATCCTCGGTGGCATCAGACCTAGAGAAGTTTTGGGACAATGTTAGGGAAGTTCTGGATATGGCAGAAACCAGTGAACGCGTGATTGTATGCGGAGATTTGAACGGATGGGTGGGGACCAAGCGTCCCGACTATGAGGACGTACTTGGTCCATTTGGTGATAAGAGAGTGAACGACGCAGGTAGGCTCATAGCGGATGTATGCATGGAGAGAAACCTTATTGTGTCAAACACATTTTTCCAACATAAGGACATCCATATGTATACATGGAGAAGGAATGAACAGAAAAGCATAATAGATTTAATTTTGGTAGACAGTCGCCTCCGAAGCAAAATATTGGACGCAAGAGCCTACAGGGGCCCCACAGTCGACACGGACCACTATCTCGTTATTGCGAGATTTAGTGGTCTGTTCAGAAAGTGGAGGCACTGGCGAGAGCGTGTCCACTTCGGAGGGCTTGAAAGAATAAAGGTTGAAAGGTTGCAAGAAGAGTGTGTAAGAGAAAAGTATGCAGAGGGTGTCCGAGAACGGCTGACTATGGCAAGCCAGCCGCAATCGGACATTGAAGAATGCTGGAGAGTATTGAAAGAGAGTATGGTAGATACAGCGAAAGAAGTATGTGGAAGTTCAAAGAAGCATAAAAAAACAAATGGTGATGCATGGTGGGATGCGGAAGTGGCAGCTTCCGTAGAGCAAAAGAAGAAAGCGTGGCTGGACTATGTTCTTTGAATCTGAATGACAGTATGACTGAACAGAAGAAAGAAATATATCGGCAATGTAAGAATGACACCAAGGCCTTAGTGAAAGAGAAACGTGATAGAGCAAGTATGAGTGCAGAAGATAGGCTGACTAAAAACTTCGAGGGTAACACCAAACTCTTTTGGAGGGAGGTGAAGAAGTCTCGGGGTGGTTGGTCAGCCTTCAGAATGAATAAAATAAGGTCTAAAGGTGGAGACATTCTTACACAAACACAAGACGTGTTAAGCCGATGGAGTGAATATTTTGGCGATATGTATGCGGATGCTATGGTTGGCGCCGGTGTTGGATGTGGTTTAGTGGATCAGCATTCGACAACGGCGTCCTCCGATGGCATCAGTATGGATGAAGTTGAATGGGCGATAAGAAGTTTGAAAAATGGTAAGGCAGCGGGCATTGATATGGTGTCTGCCGAGATGATCAAGCTCGGTGGCTCTTGTGTCTGGGAGGCGTTCCTGTTGCTCCTCAATTTATGTTGGAGCTCGGGAATGGTTCCCAGGGACTGGAATAGCGCAGTCATCGTGCCTTTGTTTAAAAACAAGGGTTCACGTTATGACTGCGCAAATTACAGAGCCATAAGCTTGACCAGTTTGGCAGCAAAAGTGTATGGAAAAATTATTGAAAGGAGAATGAGGATGGTGTCCGATGGTTTACTGTGTGAGACACAAGGAGGTTTCAGGAGTGGAAGGGGATGCATGGATCAAGTGTTCTCTCTGCGCAACATTGTGGAGAAGCATCTGGCTCTAGGTCAGAGGGTTTTCTGCAGTTTTGTGGATCTGGAGAGAGCATTTGACACGGTTGTACGAAAGGAACTTTGGGACATTTTACCGGAGTATGGTATTAACGGTAAACTGCTACAGGCTGTGCAGTCCAGTTACATGGGCTGTAGAGCCTGTGTGCGGCTGGATGATGGAATGTCGCCTTGGTTTGACGTCAATATCGGCGTTAAGCAGGGGTGCGTTCTGTCAGCCAGGCTGTTTATCATATATCTGGATAAATGTCTCCAAAGGTTGAACGATATGAATGTGGGAGTCCAGATGGGCGACTCAGTGGTCACTGCTCTGCTTTATGCAGATGATGCAGTCCTGCTGGCACAGTCAGCGATTGACCTGCAGACCCTAGTCGACACAATGACAGAAGATTGTAAGAAAAGGAGTCTACGCGTGAATGTGAGCAAAACCAAAATAATGGTCTTTGAAAGAGATAAAACCAGAACAGATGTAAGAGTAACAATAGGTAATGATGTACTAGAGCAAGTGGATGAATTTGTATATCTTGGATGTGGATTTAGCCGAGATGGAAGGTACACCACTGATATAGAGCGAAGAGTGAATGCGGGAAATAGAGTGAACGGAGCGTTGGGGCAACTTCTCGGCAGCCACCACCTCAGCCAGAAGGCACGTGTAGCAATACATAACGCAGTGCTTGTCCCAACATTACTGTATGGAAGCGAGAGTTGGGTATGCAGAAAAGAGTATGAAAGTAAAATTAATGCGGTCGAAATGCGATCTCTGCGGAAAATCTGTGGAGTTAGGCTGACCGACCGCATTCGTAACGACGACGTAAGAGAGCGAGTAGGTATGAAAGAGAGTATTGGTGTAAAGATGCGAAAGGGAATGCTCCGATGGTTCGGACATGTGGAAAGAATGCCGAACGAACGCCTGGTTAAGAAGATATACAATGCGAAAGTGGAAGGATGTAGGTACCGAGGGAGACCGAGACTTACCTACCTAGACCAGATCGGTCATGTACTGAAGGAAGGTGGAGTCAAGAGTCTCCGAAACCGGCGAGCGTGTATGAAGAGAATTATGAATGTTGAGGAAGCGAGTGAAGTATGCAGAGATAGAGTTCTCTGGCACTCTGTTCTCTCTGCCTACCCTGCAAGGGATATGGCGTGATGATATGTATGTATGTAGTTATTACGGAAGAGTGTTTGTGTTTAATTTGAAAACTATAGATTAAATTGTTTTTTCATCTTTTACCAATTTTGTCACTGTGTTTGGTTTTTTGCGATTATTATTAGACAGTCTTTAGGTCGCAAAAGGAAACTACTTTATTTTTTTTTGTTTTTAATTGCCGTAGTTTTGGTTTGGAGCGTTAATGAGTTAGTCAACCAGCTTTATATCTCTGTTGTCGTATTCTAACAATAATGTGGCTCAAATTACTACAATTTAGCATTTAATATGCTTAATTATTTATAAAAACCGTGTGGTGGTGTAAGTGGCAGCACGATTGGGACGGATTTCCAATAGGTGTGGGTTCGAATCCCACTTGTGACATCATTTTTCGCTTCGTAATCGGGCTTTTATAAATATTGTGGCTGTTAAACCTTAATTAAGTGGTTAATTACCGTTTTTTAATTATCACCCAAATTTTAGGTAACCCTTAAGGCCAACTATATGATTCATAAAATGAATGAGTAAATTAATTAAATATGTACATATGTGTGATATTAATATTCAAATAGTATAAAAAAAAATTTGTGTGGTTATGATTTTTTTTTAAAAAAACAGGCCACCTGTGCAGTCATGTTTATATCCATAACGACACTAAAATTTTGATATTATTATCATAATCATAATCTTTATACAAAAAATTGTTTTGATAAAATATGTTCTACCATTACAGCAGTATCTCAAGCTGAAAGATGATTCAAAAGGTAATTTTATTAATGACTCATACATATATTTACATGAATTACTCATGTATATACGCTTTATACCTACCTACCAGCTATTGTCGTGAAGTTATTTACTTCCTTGAACATCGTTCATGCTACGTAGATTCTGTGTAATTTAGTAGCAAAAATAACTTGATTAAATTACAACGCTTATACTACAGAATATCCATTAGATTCATTTATCAATTGGAATATGTGGCTAAATGTAAGCATATATTTTCTATATTCTAACTGCTTCTCAAACATCGCTTCGTTATGGATTTCAAGTTTATTATTATCTATAAGTTAATTTTTAACTTATAATTCAATTTATATAGACCTGGGTTAACTCAATTTGATGTTGTCAGGTCAAAAATTACGTTCACAAAGAGGGTTAAAGTCAGGTAGGCGGTCGTTCATAAAATTATTGATGATAACTTTTGCAATATGTACTATGGAAGCAGAGAACATATTGCATCAACCCCCTAGTAATTCAGATAAGAGGATAATAATGGTAATATTTAACTTTTAATAGATACCCGCATGGTGTTGGAGTAAGAATACCATAGTCACCAACCCCATTTTTATTTTTGGGTAGGCTATTGTTTGGACGCACGCCGCCTATTCCGTCTGAGGCTTCCTTCAGCTTCCTTCAGGCCGGCCCGACAGGTTTTCCTTTTCGGTATCATCTACGGTCACCTCTACCTTGGTTGGTGATCATAATAGAATGTAAGCAGGTAATATCAAAGCAAAAGAAGAAAGAAATCCCTATACCCACCAACCTCAGCAGCGTGTATTCTAGGTCAATTTTTTACCACTATAGAGGAGTCCACAGTTCAGCTATGGAACATATATCAGGCAAAATAATAGCGATAATAATAAATTTTATCTCTTAATTTTTTTGAAAATGTAACTAACTAATGATTCAGTGGCATAATTAACTTCGTGAAGGATAGCAATAGAGCAAAAACGTAAAAACGTTAACGAGCTCTACCGTCCTTAATTGTCATTTTAACATTGACAAATAAATTAATAAATTAAGAATATGTATTTTATAATAGTATGTAATAATTATTATTAATTTAAAAATTTACGAGACTTAGTGACTGTGTTGTCTGCTTTTTTTTATAAAGAAATAATGTATGAGTATATTTTCTTGAAATTTCTACTTTTTCTAGTTTATTTATTATGTGTGAGCAAGCTGAAATGACGCATTCTTTTAATTATTTTATAATTATGATTTTGATATATATTTTTGTTAAATATATAAGAATTAAACGTTTAATATTATATGTTCTAAGTGATTTTAAAAAGAAGCAATCAATAAATAATTTTATTATTATTAATTACAAAGTATCACTTCGTGTTTCTAGATTTTAATTGTAAATTATGGGATTATTTTCATATTTATTTTATCTATTGTTTCTTTAAAGAATTCTTCGTTATTTATATTAATTAAAGAATTACTTTTTTATAAAGAAGTGAGTCAAAATTGAAAGAACTTACTTGCGATTCTTGAACGAGTTCCACTTTTATGGTTCAAAATGGAAGGTTTATTCCAAGTGGGATAGGATAAGATTTATATATTCATGGCGTATATTATACCGAACCCTCCTCCTCATACAGTGATGTTATTGCTTATAACTCATAATCCTTTTTACGTCATCTAAGGAAAGACAGAAGTGGACAATTTTATTCATTTTTAAGCATTAAGCCTATAACAATGTGTAAACATTGTCGGGTAGATAGCATACCGTCACCTTAAGACGTAAATATGATACGAAGTGAAATTTGCATGTCCTACAATTAGTCACGGTGGTGTAGTGGCAGTACGATTGGGCCGGAATCCCAATAGGCGCGGGTTCGAATCCTGCTTGTGACATAATTTTTCATTTCGTAATCGGGTTTTATAAATTTTATTCATATATATTTTATCCTATTACTGTGCGGTAAATAACAGAGCATCAGTGTGGTGACGGAGTAGGAATACAATTCACCACCCCCTATCTTGCCCGTGGGTGATCGCACGAGACGTCTAAGTGATATACGCATATAACGTACGGCATAGAACCAGTCGTATTATCTCTTACTACCAACTCAGCGACCATATAGTACCACATCTTCAACTTCAGTAACCCGCCCGAAAGATTAAGATGTACCTACAGTTTCATGGGCAATCTATTAGAATAATATTAGGTATGTTATTGTCGTAGTGTGTATGTCAATGGCTCTGTGCGATTACTGTGTTCGACGCCCGTAAAGAGGAGCGCTGATCGCTGGACTATGACCGAACCCATCTTATGTATAAGAATAATATTATGTTTTTTATTCAACCACCGTAATGACAATCGTAATGCTTATAAATTAAGTAATTCTTAAAATAATAGTAGGCCCACACTGTTGACAGTTCTCTGTCTACGACCACGGGCAGGTCCATCCGCGGTAGTATCACATTCTCGTAGAAAATCGACGTTTGAGGAGTGGAAATGTGCTTCGTTCGGTGAGTGAGGGAGCAAATAGCCTAATTTTCGAGGTGAGGGTTTTTATTGGTAGGTCCATGGGCGGCAGTAACACTTACCATCAGCTGTAGGCACTGCTTGCTCGTTTGCCACGACAGGCAATATTTTTTTTAATCAATTATCTGTCTGCTGATATAAATGGAGGTGACTGAGTCAAAACACAATTTTCAACCCCTTTTCTTAATCGTGGGTGTCAATGCAGATTGGTGTAGGCTGGTTTTTTGAATTTTCTTTGTTTTGCATAGAGGTTTTCTGCATATTGCATCCCTTAATCATCTTTTACGACACATATGGGTAAGCAAGGGAACAGTGAAATGTATTCTTACTGCATCGTTACACGGAAAATATAATATCATTGATATTAAAGAGGTTTGGGGATTTTTATTAGAATGACAGAAGGCAAGACAAGAATGTTATAAATTTCGCTTGCGTTTGTTTATATCTGTCTCTTGAATCGACTTTCTCTTTTCTATGTGACGCAGAGAGAAGCTGTAGGATCAGCTAGTTTAATATTAAAAATACAATAAATATGAAAGTAATGAATATCTGAATAAATAATGCAAGCAAACCAACCGGTATAACTAGTAAATCATTATTCTCTTATCCTAAATGGGGTTGACACAATATATACTCGTTATTGGCAATAGTTTTATCACCAATCGCCTGCCTGACGTTAACTCTCCATAGGAATGCAATTGTTGGCCATAAGGTAGAGAAAAAAAAAAAAAAAAAAGAAAGGTCGACTAAGGACTTCTTAGTCGACCTTTTATGACATCCCTAACAAAAATAATGGTTGGTAGTATTCGTAGCCGCTACCATCATAATTCTACTACTCTTATCCCAATTACTTGGGATCGATACAATATGTACTCTTCTTTCACATATTGTAAAAGTTATTGGCAACAGTTTTACGACCGGCTGCCTGCTAAACGTCAACCCTCCTTGGGAATGTAATTGTTGACCAAACGGCATCAGATGGAGTTGACCCAGGTCGTTATAAGGCTTTTAGTTATCTTTTACGACATCCACGAGCAAAGTAAGGGTTGATAGTATTCGTAGCCGCTACCATACAATGGTATAATTAGTACATAATAAAAATATTTCAACAATGACGATATATCAAAGAAAGTTTAGTAAACGGATGAGTAGTTCGGTAGCCATGTTGCCGTGAACAATCGTTAGTATCGATTAATGATAATCGATTTAAAACGCCATTGTGTCGCAGCACGAGTAGTGATGTAACAAAGGCGTTCGCTCTCGTGGTGATTTTATTATTAACACTATTCATGTCGTAATAGTGTATGTGTATGTATTCATGTTACATTAACATTATGATGCTAAATAGAAAATTTATATCGAGCTGGACCAATTTCAATTGCTGTTGGGTCAACAATTACATTCTCAATGAGGATTGACGCCAGTTAGGTGGCCTGTTATAACATACATACATACATATCATCACGCCATACTCCTTGCAGGGTAGGTTAGGTTAGGTTAGGGTGGAGCATTCCCTTTCGCATCTTTACACCAATATTTTCTTTCATACCTACTCGCTCTCTTACGTCGTCGTTGCGAATGCGGTCGGTCAACCTAACGCCACAGATTTTCCGTAGAGATCGCATTTCGGCCGCATTAATTTTACTTTCTTGCTCTTTTCTGTATACCCAACTCTCGCTTCCATATAGTAATGTTGGGCGTTATAAAACTATTATCACGGTATGTTATAGTTATTCTATTGCAATAAGCATGAGTACTATGACGAGTATATTGCATCGACCCCAAGTAAATGGGGTAAGAGCAGGAGAATGATGTGGCTCAGTAGGATAACTACTGCGTCACCTGCGCAATAGATCTGCATATCATATGCTTCAATCGTCTCTTATAACACCCACGAACAAAAAAAGGTATGGTGCTTTTATAATAGTAATTATTCTACCGATCTACATTATTCTCCTGCTCTCTTACCAATTACTTGCGGTTGAAGAGATATGTACTCGAATATATTGCAAAAGTTATTGGCAATAATTTTATGACCATCCGCCTGATGTCAACCCTCCTGGGGAATATAATTAAAATAACACACAACATGAGGTGGAGTTGACTCAGGTCGATATAGAACTCTTAATCATCTTTTACGACATCTACAACCAAAATAAGAATTGGTAGTATTCGTAGCATCTTTCGCAGGAAACTTATTGTGCTGATTCTTTGTTGTGTCCGTTAATTACATGTTTGTAATAACGAAATTTAGTTCTTTACTCGTCTTTTAATGCTATAAGATTGCTACACGAGAAGGCAAATACGTTAAAAACTCTGTATCAATCCATCTGAATGGATAATTTGTGAATTTCCCCAACCAAGTTAGGCTTCTGTCACTTCCACATACCGAAAGAAGCTAATTAGTATCTATATAGCTAATTGAAATCTTGATTTTCTGCGAGAGTGTAATGCTATCTCGGACGATTATCTATTCATGACTACAAGCAAATTACTGTCCAGCAGTATGGCCACATCATCCATTTCCCGCAGAGACCGGGTGCTGTCCCTGCGCGTCGCCTGCGGGGTACGCCCTAGCCCTGTCGTTATCTTTAATAACATGGTACATATTGCAAAAGGTTTCGGCAACATTTTTAAGACCGGCCGCCTGCCTAACGTAAACCTTCCTTGGGAATGTAGTCGCTGACCTGACTGCATCAGATGATGTTAGCCCAGGTCAAAGTAAAGCTTTTAGTCATATTTTACACACGCACAATCAAAGCTAGGGTTGGTAGTATTGACCACCGAAGACAAAGATCGGGTACCGGTGGTCCGCTCGCACGGCGAAGAGAAAGGAGTTTTACGGTGGGTCTATGGGGTCACGCGCCGCCTTTCCGTCACCCGGACCGATTTGGCGGGGCGAGACGCATCCATAGTCCACCAATAAAAAAAAAAAAAATAATAAAAAAAAAAAAAAAGGGTTGGTAGTATTCGTAGCCGCCACCTATCAGCATATACAGCATCGCAGTATGGCCACATTATACTATATAGTTAATATAATAACAGGCTTGGTATGAGTTTAACTTTACAATATGTGTCGTCTTAAACTGTAGTGCCAATTAGATGCGCGTGCGTCAAGAATGACAGCATATCCCATTGTTCACGGCCAGCCACGTGTGACCGCTCGCCCGACCACCTACCATAAACAACAGAGTTTAGCGTTTAATGAACTGTTTTTAAAGATTTATTTATAGAAATATAGTTATTTATAATGCTAATTGAGAATCTGGTCCAGTCAAAAGCTTTTGGAATAATATTTTCAATTAAAATAAGTGAGGTCTGTGCAAGATGGCGTAGAGGTTAAGTCATACTGTATCAAGAGTCGAGGCTTTTCACACAAGATGATGCTTTCTGCGATCTATAAATTGTTGTTCTGAGTTTGAGTGTACTTTGTATCCGTTAACCTTTGTATGTTTGTAAACTCCCCCTCAATAAAATTATTTCTAAACAGGATATTGTTTTAAAAAAATATATACCTATCTTATTTGGAAAAGTATGTCAATGGAGTTAATATTTTAATAAAAAAGAAAATTTGAATATAAGACTAAGGATAAGATTGAGGATCTTCTCAATTGAGGCCTCGTTAAGATCTGGTGGTAGTTTATAGGATTAATTTCATACAGAATAATATTATACATTTGAAATAAAACTATTTTTACGAATATTATCGCGTTTGATTTTGAATTCTAATTTTGAAACTTTAGGAAATAATAAATCAAATACAAACGCGATAGAATCCGTAAAAACAGTTTCGTTTCAAATATTGATAATACGTTAGTAGCTACCCCTCGCAGAATTTATACATAATAAATTATGAGAATTTGAGAACGATATATATAACTATCTCATTCAAAGCACTGGTGTATTGATAATAATCCAAAATCTGCTTCTTTTAAACCCATAACGATTCCATTGCTAATTGGTATTACAAGTTTCTCAGGAAAGCGCTTCTCTCAAATTCTTTTAACGTTGCGTTAGTTAGCTTTTACAACTTCGATAAATATACTATAATTTTCTAAAATTTAAAGATATTGCGTCATTTTTGTAATGAATATTAAAAAAAAGGATGAGCAAAAATAATGGCTACGTATGACAGGATGGTTAGCGACGCGGAGGTCACACATATGTTTTTCTGCTTTAAAATGTATTTATCTCCACACTTCGCCGCGCATCACTTATAATTACGTTATACACTATGGTTATAATTTGTATAAATTTATTTATATTTATACATTCCGTAATTTTTTTGTAGTGGATAAAACCCAAAAAGGAATTAAGGAAGTAAAGGATTGTAGAATTATTAACGTATATTCTTCGTCGTTGCAATAAAAATGAAATGATTCATCAATAAATAAAAAATAACTTATAAAATGATATATCTTATATCATTTTATAAATAATACATTTTTCGCTTTTATTTTTCTTTTTCGTTTTTCCGTGTGGTGACGGAGTAAGAATACAATTCATCACTCCCTATCTTACGCGTGATCGTAAGAGACGACTAAGGGATATAAAACGCATTCAACATCTATGCAAGAGAAGGTAAACTCGAAACAAACCCTATACCAACACGTCTAACCAGCGGGGTCAATTTCCCTTCCATTGGGGAGGAGGCTCGAGCCCAACAGTGGGACATGTATGAGCGAGATGATGAAGATGATGATGATATTTTTCGCTGCAATACGTATGTTAACTGTTATCTTTTTCTAAGTGAAGTTTCTAGGGAGAAAATAGTCATAGCAACCACTAAATGCACCAAAGTAACCCCAAAGTGTTTGGGTTCTTTGGGATAGTCTTGATAAATATCAACTATAAAATCTTTAGGACAAATTATATATTAATTTATTGTATTTATTTATTTCTACTTCAATAGGTAGGTATAGGTAGTACGAAGAAGAAGGCCATATTGCACGTAAAACCTTGAAGAAAGAAAGCTTCTCCCGTGGCGATGGGACGATCTATTACTAAATGGATTGACTACATCTTATAAGCTGCAGGGAGTCGTTGGATTCAAATGGCATAGGATCGTTTTGAATGGCTTTCTCGTCGACCTATTTCCACCAGTGGACGTCTAAAGCTACCATCGATCTATAGGTCTACTGCAATAAAAGTTTATTCAATTAGTTCAGGTTGTTATCCAGTTGAAGAAAGGGGTGAGATAGAGAGATGTCATGTCTCCAAAAGTGGTGAACAGCATCACTGCACTGGAAGATGGCTTCGAGCTCTTAGACTGGACCGCACTCGGCATCAACATCAGTGGGTTTACGAATGAACATGGACAAGACGAAAGTTATGTTAAATACCCATGTTATTCAGGAATGACAGGTACAGGTACCGATCTTAGTAGGCAATGCGATTCTCGAAATTGTCGATCATTATGTTTACCTTGGACAAATAGTCTAGTCAGGTGCATACATACATACATATTATCACGCCATAACCCTTGCAGGGTAGACAGAGAGAACAGAGTCTAGTTCGGTAGATCCAATTTCGAGAAAGAGGTCAGCCGACGAATCCGGAACGGAAACGTGGTCCCTAAATGTAAGCTTCACAGCCAAGCTCAAAGTCGCTCAGCGTGCTATGGAGCGGGCTATACTCGGGATTTCTCTGCAGAATAGAATCCGAAATACGAATCTCCGTAAAAAAACGGATGTAATCGACATAGCACGAAGAATTAGCACGCTGAAGTGGCAATGGGCAGGCCACATCGCTCGTAGAATCGAAAATCCCTGGGGAAAAAGGTTCTAGAGTGACGACCACGTACCCGACGACGCAGTAGTAGTAGGCGTCCCATAAGACGCCAGACTAGATGGACAGAACACATGGTGAAGGTTGGTAGGCGTCGTTGAATGCAAGTGGCACAGGACCTCACTCTGTGACATAACATGAAGGAGGCATATGTCCCGCAGTGGACGGCGATAGGCTGAAATGATGATGATGATGATGTTACCTGTTAAAATAAAAATATGGAGTCATGTTCTGATGATTAAACACCCTGAAGTTAACTTTAGTCAACATTTTAGTTTCTTAACTAGACAATGCGTTATAATAAAACTTTCAGTGTATTACATACATACATACATATCATCACGCCATATCCCTTGCGGGGTAGGCAGAGAGAACAGAGTGCCAGAGAACTCTATCTCTGCATACTTCACTCGCTTCCTCAACATTCATAATTCTCTTCATACACGCTCGCCGGTTTCGGAGACTCTTGACTCCACCTTCCTTCAGTACCTGACCGATTTGGTCTAGGTAGGTTAGTCTCGGTCTCCCTCGGTACCTACATCCTTCCACTTTCGCATTGTATATCTTCTTAACCAGACGTTCGTTCGGCATTCTTTCCACATGTCCGAACCATCGGAGCATTCCCTTTCGCATCTTTACACCAATACTCTCTTTCATACCTACTCGCTCTCTTACGTCGTCGTTATGAATGCGGTCGGTCAGCCTAACTCCACAGATTTACCGAAGAGATCGCATTTCGACCGTATTAATTTTACTTTCAGTGTATTAAATACCATTTTTCTATTGTTAGTGGCGTTTTTTCTACAAACGTAAAATAAGGCGCAAGATAAAATTTTTTTAAATGATATTTATCTTGTTATGCCAAAGAAATTTACTTCTAACGCGTGTACTCGTACATAAGTACACACAATTTTTTTTTATATCTTTATATTTATTATCTAATTATTTATAGTTATGTAAAATAATTTGTAATATTCAGAGGTTTTTTTTTATTACTTGCAAGCGTAATGTAACCTTGTCAAGGTGACTGGATATACAAAACTACGGCTCGAAACAAATCCAAGCCTTATCTAGCATCGAGGAAGTAAATATCCCGGAAACTTTGTTGATTTGTTATTCATTGTTAGCAATGTTTTTTTACCGATAATACATCTACATAATATATTACGTTGTATTACTGCTTAGTGAAATTACTAAAGACAATATGGTCCGGTTAATTTGAATTGTTAATTAATAGAAACTGGTGTAATTAATATGACTATGGCGTGAGATATTGTCGATGGTTTATATAATTTGTATTGCATTTTTATTACAATATCAATGTTACTAGGACTATTTCTTAAGTTTTTATTGATGTTAACAAAATATGTATAACTCTGAAATAAAAAAAAAATATTATTATTATTTGTATCTCCTTTGTATTCACGGGATCTTTCATAGGGAAGATACCCGGTCCTTTGGGAGGCTTACATGAGGATATGGATCCAACACGCAGAGGCCTTTGGAGAAATTTAATCTAAATATTGGGATGGGACATCTACCGAAGACATTCCACGTCTGCACTTAACATTCGTGGAATGACAGCAGTAAGTATAAAACTATTATGTGATGATGGTATCTAATATCTGAATATGGGAGTGCGTGCTTAGCGGACTGGTTCATCTTAAATCTATGAAATTTTAAACTGTCGTCTGCCTTCAAACCCATATTAGGAGATGAACGGTGGCACACGGTGACTCGCCTTCTTATTATTATTACAAAGTATTTTCTTTTAATTATTCTTATAATCTATACAAGTATTATACAGATGAAAAGCTGGTCTGTTTGACGGCTTCTAATCTTAGGAACTAATAATTGGATACCAAAATCTATCAAGTACGAGTCGGACTCGCGCATGAAGTGTTCCGTACCATTATCTACAAAAACGGCAATAAAGTGTCTTTTGTATGTGCCCCACTTAAATATTTATTTTATATATTAATTTATTTATTTATTTTTAAAGCGAATATATAATTAAATATTCTGTGAATATTGTGTCTACCTGTTGCCATTATCAATATCTAGCAAAAACAAGTAAAAAAATCATGTTTGTTGTGTGGGGAACCCTGTTAAATATTTATTTCATTCTGTTTTTAGTATGTGTTCTTATATCGGTAATAAAAATACATCATCTGTGAAAATTTCAATTGTCTCAACTATCACGTTTCGTGAGATACAAACTGGTGACAGACGAACGGTTAGACAGCGAAGTCTTAGTAATAGAGTTCTGTTTTATCCTTTGGGGACGGAACCCTAAAAACTAAACATGCTATGTGGTTTATACACGATAGTAGTGAAACTACTATAGGCAAACATTTTAATATATTCATCAATAACTTTCGAATAGCATAGATTGTGTTTATAATCATTCATTTATTAACATAAAATCATGAAAGAAAGTGTATACGTGTACATATATACGTGACAAGCAGTCATCATCATCATCATCATCACAGCCCATATATGTCCCACTGTTGGGCTTCGGCCTCCTCCGTAATGGGAGGAAAATTTACCTACTATACCGCGCTGATCAGAAGTGTTAGTATACTGTTTTGTTTCGAGTATGCCTTCTCTTACATAAATGTTATATGCATTTCATATCCCTCAGTCGTCTCGTATCTCTCTCTCGTATTCTTTCTCCGTCACCACACGGATGAGCTTAACTTAATTTCTTTTTCTCGGGAACCTTGTCTCACAAGAAGCTTAAAGTTGAAAATATTTCTTTTTTAAATATTGTATAGAATAGTTTCTAGAGAAAAGTTACAGCTACTGAAGTAGTGTCTATAAACATACATACATATCATCACGCCATATCCCTTGCAGGGTAGGCAGAGAGAACAGAGTGCCAGAGAACTCTATCTCTGCATACTTCACTCGCTTCCTCAACATTCATAATTCTCTTCATACACGCTCGCCAGTTTCGGAGACTCTTGACTCCACCTTCCTTCAGTACATGACCGATTTGGTCTAGGTAGTTTAGTCTCGGTCTCCCCCGGTACCTACATCCTTCCACTTTCGCATTGTATATCTTCTTAACCAGACGTTCGTTCGGCATTCTTTCCACATGTCCGAACCATCGGAGGATTCTCTTTCGCATCTCGCTCTCTTACGTCTTCGTTACGAATGCGGTCGGTTAGCCTAAGTCTACAGATTTTCTGCAGAGATCGCATTTCGACCGCATTCATTTTACTTTCATACTCTTTTCTGCATACCCAACTCTCGCTTCCATACAGTAATGTTGGGACAAGCACTGCGTTATGTATTGCTACACGTGCCTTCTGGCTGAGGTGGTGGCTGCCGAGAAGTTGCCCCAACGCTCCGTTCACTCTATTTCCCGCATTCACTCTTCGCTTTATATCAGTGGTGTACCTTCCATCTCGGCTAAATCCACATACAAGATATACAAATTCATCCACTTGCTCTAGTAAATCATTACCTATTGTTACTCTTACATCTGTTCTGGCTTCATCTCTTTCAAAGACCATTATTTTGGTTTTGCTCACATTCACGCGTAGACCCCTTTTCTTACAATCTTCTGTCATTGTGTCGACTAGGGTCTGCAGGTCAGTCGCTGACTGTGCCAGCAGGACTGCATCATCTGCATAAAGCAGAGCACTGACCACTGAGTCGCCCATCTGGACCCTCACATTGATATCGTTCAACCTTTGGAGACATTTATCCAGATATATGATAAACAGCCTGGCTGACAGGACGCACCCCTGCTTAACGCCGATATTGACGTCAAACCAAGGCGACATTCCCTCATCCAGCCGCACACAGGCTCTACAGCCCATGTAACTGGACTGCACAGCTCGTAGCAGTTTAACGTTAATACCATACTCCCCTAAAATGTCCCAAAGTTCCTTTCGTACAACCGTGTCAAATGCTCTCTCCAGATCTACAAAACTGCAGAAAACCCTCTGACCTAGAGCCAGATGCTTCTCCACAATGTTGCGCAGAGAGAACACTTGATCCATGCATCTCCTTCCACTCCTGAAACCACCTTGTGTCTCACACAGTAAACCATCTGACAGTGTCTATAAACGTTAACAAATCATGCAAAATTTAGCAACAATGTGACATCGTGCTTCAAGCTGTTGTCGTAGCAACTAATGTGATAACGAATATAGTGATTAATGTGTTGCGGATGTTATTTATGTTGATATTTTTATTAATACCAAAACGTGGGCGTACTAATAACGCGATAACTATGATTAAGCATGGAAAATACGCAAGCGAGACGCATGGCAGCAGCTATTTAATCATAAATGATAATATATCATAGATTAACTATAACGCTAGTTAATAGATACTATGAAATGTGAGTTACAGATACCTTCCTCCTCATTTAATCCAGGATAACGATTTATCTCTAATTTAACATATGTATGTGATTGAAAATGGACAATAGTTTTTCTAATAATATTAAAAGTATATTTGGCATTTAATGTTCATTGCATCGCTAATTTGTCATTAAAATTTTCTCAGATGGATTATTTTCCTCACGATATTTTCATTCTTTGTTAAGTGGTATTTAAAACGTATGATTTTTTTTTTTTTTGCTCTTGTTTTAATTTTTACTTGGGCAACGTTTCGAGCAATTTTAGTGTTCATGGTCACGGGAGGACCTTCCATATTGAATGACATATCACTCCAAAGATGATATTTAAAATAGATTTATTACATACATACACATTCGTATATATCATCACGCCATATCCCTTGCAGGGTAGGCAGAGAGAACAGAGTGCCAGAGAACTCTATCCTTGCATACTTCACTCGCTTCCTCAACATTCATAACTCTCTTCATACACGCTCGCCGGTTTCGGAGTCTCTTGACTCCACCTTTCTTCAGTACGTGACCAATGTGGTCTAGGTAGGTGAGTCTCGGTCTCCCCCGGTACCTACATCCTTCCACTTTCGGATTGTATATCTTCTTAACCAGACGTTCGTTCGGCATTCTTTCCACATGTCTGAACCATCGGAGCATTCCCTTTCTTATATTTACACCAATACTCTCTTTCATACCTACTCGCTCTCTTACGTTGTCGTTGCGAATGCGGTCGGTCAGCCTAACTCCACAGATTTTCCGTAGAGATCGATAGATAGATTTATTTCACAGGTTTAATTAAAAAGTTTGGGTTTAAAGAAAAAGAATCCAGCCATCTTTAATGGAAATGATGATGTGTCTTCAGTTGGTATATATTCGAAAGAGCAAAGCATCAAAAGCTCCATGTCGCTAACTCATACTGAAATTTAGTTTGTAGGCAAATTTACTAAAAAATATTTTCAGCTTCTTTATGCTCTTTAAATCTTTTTTTAAATCCTTAAAATATCATTTATGTCTATGATGCTACCCTTACATGGATATACCATGCATAACACTTAATCCTATAAAAGCAAACTTTGTATATTATTTTTTAATTGATTATTTTTTAAATGATAATGTCTGGTCGCTCGGAGTGAGGCCACCGCGCGAGGACGATGCCTCGACGGCGAAAGCTACCGGTCGACTCGAGAGGATACCCGTGAGGGTCGGTAGGGTAGGTCGCACGGCAGGTCTATGGGGTCGCGCGTCGCTTCTTCTGTCGCCCCGGACGGACTTAACGGGGTGACCACTCCATAGTCCCCGCCAAAACAATTATGGCATTCATTCTTCATTTACGTTTAAATTTATTCTTCAATTTCAATAATTAATATCATAACGGGTACATAAAAATATATGCAATAATAATGACTTGTGGGAAGAGAGACAGCGTTGTCCTCCCGTGACCTTGGACGCTATAAAGTGTTCGAAACGTCAGGCTATTAAAAATCAAATATAAAAGCGATAGAATCCGTAAAAATAGTTTCATTTCGAATGTGCCATACTTGCGTAAACATCAGAAATATTTTTTTATTTATATTTGAATTCTCAGTTTCAAAAAACCTGGTTTACCAAAAAGGGATTTATTTTGGCGTCAAGTGAATCAGTTTAATACTATTTTCTTTCTTAACACTTTATTTTTTTTATATTAAAATACTAATTAATTAACTTAACTGAGCTTAGTTAGATCCAACTAAGTGTCCGTTAGTGATGATCGTTTTTTTCACTAAATCGTAACAGTTACTACCTAGAATTTTTTGTTACGCTGGTTTTGGTAGTTAAAGTAATTTGTTTTTACAATTATGTTCGGTTATATACCGGTTACATTTGTCGCCTTATATTTAAGCTTTTGGACTTGACAGGTATTGAGGACAGTTACCAACGTGATTTCGTCGTCGACCTTTTATGTTCGATGCATTTAATATGTTGCAATGTTTTTCTTTTTTTTTATTGCTTATGGTGGCAAACGAGCACACAGCACACCTGATGGTAAATATCACTGCCGCTTATGGACCTTTGCAATACCAAGAGTATGGGGTACGATGTCAGAAACCTCCACGCGGTGTACCCTGGGTGCGGACGGCGGTCCCCAGTTCTTCTGTTGTACTGTCGTCCGTAGCGAATATCTGGCGCTTCGCTCCTAGCCTTCTATCCGTAGAAGGTGACCGGACGCGAATCCGCGACGGGCTCAGTCACTCATTCATTTGAGGGCTGGGCAGGCATGTGCCACCGCCACCGTCGTCAAATCATAAACCTGATTCTTTGCTTGTCTTAGTTTCAGGAGCGAGGGTCTTGGCTTAACCGCCCGGACCGCGAGGAAGACAACCTCTATAAAGAATTTCGAATGTACATACATTCGAATTCGGAAATCACCCACAATCTTAAGTTTTGGCGTGCGGCGAGAAGATGCATGGCAGATGGGTTGTTCTGTTCTTAGCACGCTCCAGCCAGGGTACCGGCTGCCCCCCTGGTTGGTAAATGTAGGCTTGCCTGGGTACAGGGATCTCTGCCCGGGTCAACGTAATAGTATCTCCCATGCTCGTGGGATCATTATGGATACTCTAAAATTAAAACTCATTAACTACGTGGATCATAGTGATTCCCACCTCAAGGCCCGGTCATGCCAACGGAAAACTGACCGAAACGACGCCTCGTCCTCGGGACTCGAGGCGTCCGTCGAGGGTCCGGCACAACACGCAGAGGCCCAAACAACATCGAAGCGGAGGTCGCCCAGGAGGAGCCGGGGGAAGACCTCCAGCTTCAAACGGCGTTTGGAGGAGCGGCGAGCGCGCAGAAAGGCTGCCGCCGCGGAAGCGAAGAAGGACGGCGGTAGAGCCGAAACGGAGCCGTCGACGGACGAGGGCGACAGCGATGTCGCAGAGCCGTCCGGAGAAGACGGGGGTGGCGGTTCTACCGCCAAAATGGACGAGGGCGTTGACATTCCAGCAGGGCCGTCCAAGAAGGATAGCAGGCCTGCTGTTGAAGCCCCTGCCAGGTCGTCAGCGCGTCTTGTGGCAAAGAGCCCGGCGCCGACAGCGACAACGCTGACGACCAAGGAGAAGGCCCTCCCCTCGCAGAGGAAGCGCCGCCTGAGTAAGGGTGGCAGCTCGGGTGCCGACTCTGAAGGGAGCGTGGCCAACATGCCGCCACCTAAGGTCGCCTCCCGAAGAGGGCGAGGGGCCTCGGGAGAGGAAAGGGCGGCGGCGGTTGCTGCCCGCGCCAACGGCGACCCCCCCGACCTGCGGGCCGAAAATGCCCGCCTTAATGGCGAGATGTCCGCCATTCGGACCCGGAACCGGCAGTTGGGGGATATGCTGGCGGGGATGCGGCGGGCAAATCGCCAGTTATTAAAGGACGTGGCCGACCTAAAGGCGCAAATGGCGCTGCTCGCGCCGCCTGCGCCAGTTGCGCCACCGGCCAAGGCCGGCCACTCAGCGGCTGCTGCAGCGCCAAAGCCGCCTCGCGCCGCGGTGCCGACGACGTTGGGCACTGGTGTGATGGTAACACCCGTGCCCATGGCGAGAAAGACGCCAGCCGCTGCGAAGCGCGCGTCGCTGGCTGGCGCTGGCCCAGCCGCCGCGGCGAAACTGGTCCCCGTGGTGAGGATGACGCCTCGCCCTGCGGCGCCAAAGCCGCCAGACGCTGCGGAACGGGCCCCCGAAGAGGCCCAGCCGACCCCGATACTTGCGGTGGGAGGCCTACCGGACGAGGCCCTGCGCCAAATCATCGACGCAGTCGGAAAACTCGTCGATGCGCGCATGGCCGTTCTGGAGGCAAGGTTGCCTCCGGAACCACGTGTCCGGCCGCCTCTCGCCGCGGACAGGCGGCCGCATGTGGCATCAGCCCCCGCCCCGCTGCCTTGTCAGGGTGGCCGCGTGGGGGGCAGCTACGCCGCGGCCGCGGCGGCGCCCAGGCCCAAGGGGCCCGCGCCAAAGCCAAGGAAGAGGACGGTACCGGCTCCTGCCGGACCGCAGTCGTCGTCGGCAACAACACCGCCGGCGACGACCAGCGCGTCAACGACTGCGCCTTCCGCGCCTGCTGCGCCCGAGGGTTGGCAGGTGGCCGAGCGCGACCGGAAGAGTCGCGGTCAGAGGAGGAGAGCGGAGGCCAAGCGCGCCGCTGAGGTCCCCGCTCCCGCTCCACAGGCAGGAGCCGGTAAGAAGAAGAGGCCGCGCAAGGGGCTCAAGTCGCCGAAGACAGCCGCAGTGGTGATCACTGTGCTGCCTGAGGCGGCTGAGAAGGGCCTCAGCTACGAGGCCGTCTTGAGGAAGGCCCGGCGGGAGCTAGACGTCTCCGATATTGGAGGCGTCGAAGCCAGGCAGGCAAGGGCCGGACAGGGGCTCGAATCCTCGAGTTCCCCGGGGCCGAGGGCTCCAAGACGGCCGACAGCGTAGCTGACAAGCTGCGAGGTTTGTTTGCCGAGGAGGGTGGCATCAGGATCGCCAGGCCCGTCAAGTGCGCCGAAATGCGCATCGCGGGTCTGGACGACTCCGTGACGGTGGAAGACATCCGGGAGGCTATTGCCTCGAGAACCGGGTGTCCCATAGACACCGTCCGGGTTGGTGTCATCCGCCCCGGTCCGGGCGGCGTAGGTGCCGCCTGGGCGCAGTGCCCGGTGGAGTCGGTCAGGCAACTGGCCGGCTCAGGCAGGCTCCTCGTGGGCTGGAGCTCGGCGCGGGTGACCGTGCTTGAGCACCGGCCTGCGAGGTGCTATAAGTGCATGGCGGTCGGACATACTCGACCGACGTGCACTAATTGCTTCGACTGCGGCGGACTGTGTTTCCGCTGCGGTCAAACCGGGTACGTGGCGGCATCTTGCGCCGCCCCGCCCCACTGCCCCGCGTGTGCGGCGGGCAACAAGCCCGCCAAGCACCGCATGGGCTCTGGGGCGTGCAAACCTCCAGCTTCGGCCCCAAAGGGGCGGGGCGGCCCTCCGACCACGGCCGCTCCCGCTCCTAGCGCGGTCCGATCGCCCGCCGGCGAGGGGGAGGTCATGGATACAGCCCGTTAATGGCTACACCATCCATGCACCACCTCTTGCAAGCCAACACCAACCACTCCGCCGGTGCGCAGGACTTACTCCTGCAATCCATGGCGGAGTGGTCGATTGGTGCAGCCGTAGTCGCGGAACCGTACTGCGTGCCTGATCGCCCCAATTGGGTGGTCAGCCGAAACGGTACTGCGGCAATCGTCGTCTCTACGCAGCGGCACTTCCCGTCCTTGTCTCTTTTGGATAGGGGCGAGGAATTTGTCGCGGCGGAGTGGGGAGGGGTCACGCTCTACAGCGTATACCTCTCCCCTACCAGGAGAATGGACGATTTCAGGGCCTCCCTCACCAACTTGGAGGCCTCGATACGGCGACTGGCACCGGGCCTCGTCCTGGTTCTGGGGGACTTCAACGCCAAATCCACGGCGTGGGGGTCCCCTATGACGGACGACCGCGGGCGGGCGGTCATCGAGTGGGCGGCTTCACTGGGCCTCTGTGTTCTTAACAGGGGCTCAGTGAACACGTGTGTGCGACAGCAGGGCGGGTCGATAGTGGACTTGTCGTTCGCTAGTCCCGCTGTCGCACCACGGGTGAGGAACTGGAGTGTCCTGGAGGAGGCGGAGACCCTATCGGACCACCGGTACATCCGGATGAAGGTCTCCCCTCTCCGGGACCCCGGTAGGGGTCACAGGGCGGACGGAGCGCCCGCGTTTCCGCGGTGGGCTGTGGGTCGTCTTGACAGGGACCTACTGGCGGAGGCGGCCATCGTTCACACGTGGCTGTCCTCACCGCCCCCAGCGGACGGGGTGGACGCCGAGGCTGTCCGCATCCGCAGTGCGTTAACGCAGATCTGCGATGCGGCCATGCCCAGAGTGCGGCGGCGTCTACCTCCGAGGCAGGGGGTCTACTGGTGGTCCCCAAGATTGGCGGACCTTCGTGCGGCATGTATCAGAGCCCGAAGGTCCTACACCCGCAGCCGGCGGCGTCACCGCGACGCTGAGCGGGAGGGCCAGCTGTACGAGGCGTACCGCGATGCGCGGACGGCCTTTCGGCTGGCCATCCGAGCCGCCAAGGGTGCGAGTTGGCAGGAGATGCTGGACGGTCTCGACCGTGACCTCTGGGGTCGCCCGTATCGCGCGTCGCTGAATAAGCTTCGCGCGCAGGCCCCCCCCCTCACCGAGACCCTCCAGCCCGACTTCCTCTGTAGGGTGGTCGAGGAGCTGTTTCCACGGCAGTCGGAACACACGCCCCCGGTCATGGCCTCGCCAGAACAAGACCGGGAGGCTGACGACGAGAGTGTTCCGCCCGTGACGGAGACGGAAGTGGGAGCAGCTGTGGCGCGGATTCGTTCCGCGACCACGGCCCCCGACCCGGACGGAATACCAGTCCGGGTGCTGACGTCGCTCCTCGAGCACCTCGAGCCTCGCCTCAGGCAGCTGTACAACGCCTGTTTGGCGTCTGGACGGTTCCCTGAGTGCTGGAAGGAGGGGAGGTTGGTTCTCCTGCCAAAGCCGGGACGGCCCCCGGATTCGCCGTCGGCCTACAGGCCCATCGTGCTCCTCGACGATGTGGGTAAGCTGCTGGAGCGCATCCTCGCTGCCCGCATCGTCCAGCACCTGGAGGAGGTGGGACCCGATCTGTCGGACGCTCAATTCGGTTTTAGAAGGGGGCGTTCGACCATCGGGGCCCTGCTACGACTGAGACAGACGGCCGCTGAGGCTGTCACCGGCGGGGGAGTGCTGTTGGCGGTGTCGCTGGACATCGCCAACGCATTCAATAGTCTGCCATTCAGCTGCATCAGGGAGGCGCTCCGATTTCATGGGGTGCCCTTGTACCTGAGGCGGCTGGTGGCGGACTATTTGGAGGGGCGCAGTGTCCTCTGCGCGAGTCCCGCAGGGGACATTGTGCGGACGTCCATGTCGTGCGGCGTTCCACAGGGGTCGGTTCTGGGGCCGACTCTGTGGGACATCGGGTACGACTGGGCGTTGAGAGGGAGTCTCCCCCCCGGGCTGAGCGTGATATGCTACGCTGACGATACGCTCGTCACAGCCCGGGGCAGGACACTCGAAGAGGCGGCGAGCCTGGCCACTCTCGGCACCGAGGAGATGGTCGGGCGAATCGAGGCGCTGGGGCTCAGGGTGGCCCTAAATAAGACGGAAGCCCTATTGTTCCATGGGCCACGCGTAAGGCCGCCAATCGGCGTCTCGCTAGTCGTCAACTCCGTCCACATCAGCATCCAGGCCCATATGAAGTACTTGGGTCTGGTGCTCGACAGGCGATGGTGGTTCCGGGAGCATTTTCGCCGAATTGCTCCCCGGCTGGTCGGCGCGGCGTCCGCCCTTTCGCGGCTCATGCCGAACGTGGGCGGACCCAGCTTCGAGGGCCGACGGCTGTATGCGGGGGTGATCCGTTCTATGGCCATGTACGGCGCACCCGTGTGGGCGAGGGCCCTGAACGTCCAGCTCAGGGCTGTTCTGTGGAGACCCCAGAGAGTCATGGCGGTCAGAGCCATTCGCGGGTACCGCACGGTATCGACCGAGGCGGCATGCCTACTGGCCGGGACACCCCCGTGGGACCTAGAGGCGGAGATGCTCTCCGACCTCTACCGGCGGGTGACCTCACTGCGCGACGAAGGTGGCTCCCCATCGCTGAGCGAGATAGCCACCTGGCGCGAGGACGCCCGCCGAGACGTCATCGCCCGTTGGGCTACGCGGCTGGAGAGGCCTAGACACGGTGTCGTCACCGTCGAGGCTCTCCGGCCCGTATTGATGGAGTGGATGGAGCGGCGGCACGGAGTCCTCTCCTTTCGACTGGTGCAGGTGTTGTCGGGGCACGGATGCTTCGGCTTTTACCTGCACACGGTCGCGTGTAGGGAGTGGACTTCGTTCTGCCACCATTGCAGCAGTGACGAGGACACGGCGCAACACACGCTGGAGGCGTGTCCGGGCTTTGACCGGCAGCGCCGTGACCTCGTCGCTGTTATCGGTGCCGACCTGACGCTGCTGGCTGTCGCGAGAGCGATGGTCGACAGCGTCAGGAACTGGGACGCGGTCGCCGCCTTCTGCGAGGCTGTCATCTCGCAGAAGGAGGCGGCGGAACGAGTCCGGGAGGAATCCCGCGACCCGGGCCGCCGTCAGCGGCCGGGGCGGCGCAGGCGCGAATACCTGCGCCTGATGCCACCCTAACCGAGGCCTCGGGTGATCGGACCGGGGAATTCTCCGGTCACCCGACGTGAGGCCACCGCGTGAGGGCGACGCCCCGACGGCGAAATCTGTCGGGGCGTCGACGAGAGGAACCCGCGAGGGTAAACCGCCGGGCGGGCCACCGAAGTTAAAATCGAGTACCGGTGGTCCGCTCGCACGGCGAAGAGAGAAGGTTTTACGGTGGGTCTATGGGGTCACGCGCCGCCTTTCCGTCACCCAGGACCGATTCAGCGGGGCGAGACGCACCCATAGCCCACCAATAAAAAAAAAAAAAAAAAAAAATAAAAAGTATAGCTAGGCCGCTGCATACCAATACAAACCCCAAACCCACCCCAGTTGGGCTTCGGGCGCTCTCCCTCACCGAACGAAGCGCAATAGCACATTACTATTACTCAGACATCGATCTTCTGCGAAAGTGTGGTACTACCCCGGACGAACCGGCCCGCGGCTGTAGATAGAGAACTGTCCACAGCGTGGTCCTACAATAATAATGTTTTATGATTTTTTGATTATATTTTATCCATCTGGTGTTTGTTAAAGAATACAATTTACTACCCCCTATCTTATCTGTGGGTGTCGTAAGACTACTGAGAGAAGATATTAAGTATAATTTATATGGATATAGGTATATAATATTGATGGAAGAGAAGGAAAACTCGAAGTAATACCATATACCAATCCGTGTGATCAGGGTGAAGTAGTAGGCCAAATTCCCTCTTAATGTGGGGAAGTTTCTTTTTCTGTGTGGCGACGGAGTAAGAATACTATTCATCACCCCATATCTTACCCGTGGGTGATCGTACGAGACGACTAAGGAATATAAAATGCATATAACATCTATGCGAGAGAAGGAAAACTCGAAACAAAACCCTATACCAACACGTCTGACCAGCGTGGTTATAGTAGGTCAATTACCCTCCCATTATGGAGGAGGCTCGAGCTCAACAGTGGGACATATGTGAGCTGAGATGATGATGATGATGAGATAGATATATAATATTGATGGAAGAGAAGAAAACTCGAAGTAATACCATATATTAATCCGTGTGATCAGCGTGATGTAGTAGGCCAATTTCCCTCTTAAAGTGGGGGAAGTTCGAGGCCAGCAAAGGGACATATTTAAGTCGAAATGATCAATATTATGTTTATATTAACTACCATTGTCAATAGTAATCTTCCATGGCGCAGATGGTTCTTTTTAATCGACTGCGTGACATATGTATATGAGAGTAGTCAGCCTTTGTGTGTAGCGTAGTATGTTTGTTTCATTAAAGTATTCTAGTGAACCTTTTTTTTTTGCGGTGGGCTATGGATGCGTCTCGCTCCACCAAATCGGTCCGGGGTGACGGAAGAGACGGCGCGTGACCCCATAGACCCACCATGCAAACTCCTCTCTTCGCCGTGCGAGCGGGCCACCGGTTCCCGATCTTTGTCTTCGGTGGCAATTCTAGTGACCCTGGATAAATTTCGTTTATTTTTACGTCAATAAATACAACAATTAATGATTATTATTTTATTTTTATTTTAATACACTGCACTAAGGCAAAAATTCTTATCTTGCGGTGGTTTTTACAAACATATAACTAAATGACACAAATTACTACTAGATTTAGGGCAATAATTTGTGGCTCGCATAAAGTGTTGTGCTGTGTGGGAATCGAACCAACGGCACTGGCATGGGAGGTCAACATAACTACTACGTCATCTGTGCAGTCATTTGTACATAACCACGCGCTATATTGTGAAAAAGATAAAAAAGGCGATATATCTTAGAAGAGATATCTTTGAATAGATAAGTGATTAAGAAGGCTTTTGTTTCTTGTTATTAAAAAATAAATTTAACGATTGCCTTGAATTAAAACAGTTAATAAAACTGTCGACCGCATTACCAAAAACAACTAGTTTAACCAAAGAAAGCATTGTTCTATTCCCATTTCCCACCATAACAGCACCGTGAAGGTCATTCGTACATAAAAGTATGACAACTCAATTGTTATGACCAGACCTCACACCAAATTGTCATTGTTCAACCGCAACGCTATTTTTTTTTATCTTAACGTTGTCAACTAAATTATTATTTATAATCAAATTGTTGATTTTTTTATTTTGCTGACCTAGATCAATGTCCATCTATTTACCGTTAGAAGAAGGATAGTATGTATTGTAATAACAAGGCGTGGCACAGATTCACGATCGTAATTCATGTTAAGAGTTTTCTAGTAGAGCGGCCTGCCTTTTTAGTGGTAGGACGACGCTGTTGATAATTCTCTGTCTACAGCCGCGAGTCTCCGTCCGTAGTACCACACTCTCGCAAAAGATCAATGTCTGAGTAATGGCAATGTGCTATTGCGTTTCGTTCAGTGGACGAGAGAACTGGAAGCCGAAGTATGTGGTTGTGTTGTTTGTGTGTGGTTTGATGTTTATTTTGGTTGACAGCGGCCTAGTTATATACCCTTGGTATTGCAAAGGTTCATGGGTGGCAGTGACAATTACCATCATGTGTGTTGCTTGCTCGTTTACCACCATAAGCAATAAAATAATCTCCAGTGATTACTTCGTGTAGTGTATAATCTAACATAAGGTATTTTAGTGGAAATGTGAGTACAGTAAATAATGTGTGGATATAAGAGAGTGATAGAGAGTGGTTGTATGGCTCTGGATTGAACCGCGCTACAAATTTCACTGTTGTTACGTCATCCTCGAGATGATACTTGAAAAGGTAAGGGTATAAGGGCCACTGATGACAAGGAGCGGTTACTAGTGGTGGCGCATGACGTGAAAGAGGCGTACAGTAGGTTACTAGGGAGGGTATCTACACAAAAAAAATATCGCCAGTCCATGAGTGCACACTTGCACGTAGTCTGTCAAGGCGAACGGACGTATAATAACTCTCCAAGATATACGCATGCAATTACAGAAATTTACATGTAAGCAATAGAGTTGTGTATTTCATATACGCGTAAGTATGTTTTCCAATCGTCACTTAAGCTCTTTTTCTTAAGATCTTTTAATTAAAAACAAAGTGATGAAGCAAAAATTAAAAAACTTAGTACGAAAAGTGTCAATTGAAAAAGAATGTCACAAATATTGTATTATTGCAGTTTTAACGATGTCAAAATTAATTACAAATATTTTCTGAATGTTGATACAAATTGTTCTATAAGTTTTTATATTAGAAAAAGACATATTTTTTTTAAAATAAATCAAGAACTGTTCTTTGCTTCAATGTGGAGCCAGTTTTTATTCTGTTCTATTTCTTTGTCGCTGTCTTGTTGTATTGAATTATTTTTAGCGGTAATCTTGAGACTTTTCAAGCGGATTGTTGACTCAAATATACACAAGTATATTTTCATACTTATTGGATTTATTACATGAATTTCAGCTAATGTACGTCCCTCTACTGGGCTCGAGCCTCCTCCGCAGTGGGAGGGTGATTAAGTTACTATACTGCGCTAGTCAAACGTGTTGTTATAGGGTTTTGTTTCGAGTTTTCCTTTTCTTGCATAACTGTTATATGCATTTTATATCACTTAGTCGTCTCTCACGCTCATCCACGATTAAGATAGGGGGGTGTTGGATTCTTAATCCGTAACCACACGGATTTTTTTTGAAAATCAATCTATGTATTGATTCAACGATTAATCATTAAAAGTTTAATATAATTTCATTGTCATTTAATTGTTAAAGTTAATGATCATCAAGGCAATCTCCAACCATCCTGAGGCCTTTGAGCACCAAATAAACTGAGACTTGTCAATAACTTTTATAATACATACTATGAAAGAAGAGTACATTTTGTATCGACCCCAAGTAATTGGGATAAGAGCAGGATAGTGATAATGTTTCCAGGCCTTATACGTCCCATTGTTGAACCTTACAATTGAAACAAGTCTCGCTCTACGTAGGGCGAAAAGTTTACTTATTATCCCACATCTGTCAACCCGGTTAGTTTATAATTATATTTCGACGTTTCCTTCTCTAGCAGTCATTTCTTTTTTTTATCCTTGTATTTCAGGGGATTTTACACACATAATTTAACGAGTAAAAATCACACTCAGACTCAATTCAATTCAACGAGTAAAAATCACACCGAGAACAATAATTTGCGGATCGTACAAAGTATTGTTCTGCATGGAAATTGAATCTATTGGCACGATAGATCGGTACTTTAACCACTACACTATCAGCAATCTATACGCATATCTTAATTGTTTTAATGACAACCGCGTAAATTGAAATCATTACTGAATTATGTTTTTTTTTTATTCCTCCAACGTACAGAAAACTCGAGATTGATAGAATACGGGAAGGCGAATGAAAATAAGAATTTTCGAATGTTTAAATAAAATTCTATTTAACAAGGTATCATATATCAGAAAGCATATTACATCATGTACATTTAGAGAAGTTCAAGTTTCAATCGCAAGATGGCAGTGTATCCGGCGCGCGTTTCCTTGCGCGTGCGCACGCTTCAGTGGCGCGCAGTTTCAGCATACTTGCATTGTTTAAAGGGGCCCATTGTTTAAGTACTGTATATGGGTGGGCTCGCATTTTTAAGGTATTTGAACAGCCGTACATCTATATTTGGAGACTCAAGTGAAACAAATATTGTACTAACACTAGAATTAAGTTTTATTTCTAATGATGTATCGTATAATGAAAAAAATTACTGCGTGGTGGCGATTATCAATACTACAAACCCTTATAATGTTCGTGGGTGTCGTAAAATATGACTAAGAGCTTTAAATCGACCTGGGTCAATGCAAACTAATACTTTGTGGTTATAACGATGACTTATTGGACGTGAGACACTTCAGTCCTCCCTTGACCGTGAATGCTATAAAGTGTTCGAATAGTCAGGTATTAAAAATTAAATATAAACGCGATAGAATCTGTAAAAATATTTCAAAATAGTAGAATTATAGATTTAGCTGGTGCTTAGATATATTGATATCCAAAAAGTAATTACATAGCATTCTCCCCAAATGTCAACTAACTTATTGATATTATCATTCTCCTACTCTTATCCCCATTACTTGGGGTCGATACAATTTGTACTCTTCTTTCATAGTACATATTGTCAAAGTTATTGGCAATAATTTTATGACCGGCCGCCTGCCAAACAATACAATTCCCAAACCCAGCCAGTGAGACTTCCGGCTATTTCGCTCACCGAACAAAGCGCAATAGCACATTGCCATTACTCAGACGTCGATCTTTGGCTGTAGACAGAAAACTGCCAACAGCTAAATAAAGTTATAATATGTATTCTTCCATCGTACATGTTATAAATTTTTTGACAACAATGTTATTACCGGCTGCCAGTCTGGCAGCGACTGGCAGAATAATATTTTTTATAACTTTTTATTTTTCTAGATAATTCGTCCATTGTCTGACAATTTTACGAGCTATTACTCATAATAATAAATATATTCGTATATTAAATGATAATATTATTATATTAAATGGAAATATATACATACATATCAAATAGTTAGCTGTGTTGTAGCGGCTACGAATACTACTAACCCTTACTTTGCTCGTGGATATCGTAAAAGACGACTAAAAACCTTCTAACGATCTGGACCAACTCCATCTGATGCCGTTTGGTCAAGAATTACATTCCCAAGAAGGGTTGACGTCTGGCAGGCGGCCGATCATAAAACTATTGCCAATAACTTTTACAATATGTACTATGAAAGAAGAGTACATATTGTATCGACCCCAAGTAATTGGGATAAGAGTAGGAGAATGATAATATTGCATACTTAATACATAAGATGTGTTTATTATTAGTTTTGTGAATTAATTTACTTCAATGTGATTGTATTGTTAATTATTATGATTCAGGTATTTAAGAAATACAAAAAATTACACGAATTTCATCACTTTCTAATTTTATTTTTACTGTCCCGATATTTCGTTCACTTTTCTAAATTCATGGCCACGACAGAGCTGAGGTTTTTAAAGTCCAACATGTGAGAAGAAAGACAGAAACATGGTATCATCGTATCGGAATGAGAACGCACTGAGAAAGATCCGGCAGGATCTGTGATTAATAGGTAACTACTTACGTAAAAGCAATAAGTGAACTGCATTTTTACTTAATCAACAAATGAAAAATTTGAAACTGCATATTTATAATATCTAAACAAAAATAACATTTTCATTTACCAACCTGTATTAAGAAAATAATCCCTGTATTGTGGGGGACTTTACAAACATGAAATTAACGCAGACAAATTACACCCAGACTCGGAATAATACATTGTGATCGCACAAAGTATTTTTCTTGGAATCGAACTTTTCTGGGAATCTTTCTGGGAATCGAACCTATGGTATTAGCATGGAAGGTCGGTATTTTCTCTACGCCATCTGTGGTGTCATATCTTTATCGTTATTACATAAAACTGTTGATTAACTAAAATATTAATCCAAACCATGGTTCAAACTAGAACTCTCACCGTTAACATGTAATTATATCATAGATCAACAAAGCAAATATATTTTTATTATTATTATTATAATAAATATGAATGCAACCTTGATTTTGCTATTTCGAACAATATTATTTTACATAACATTACTACGGCAAAATTAATGAGTAAATTCCGTAGTATTAACCACAGTACAAAGACTCTGCGGAGGCATTACTCAATTTAAAACAGTAGCTGTTTACATTGTCATTGGTCGAGGTCGCATTGTAGAAGTAACGTAGCGTACGTATCTCTGAGTCATTCTTAGGTAAAATGTTATTTGCTGAGTTAACTAATTCTAATAGATATACATTTGTATTGACTCAGCTATCTCTATATTTAGTTCTGTTACATTTTTGTTATAGCATATTATAAGTAACGACTAGTTAATAATTTAACGAAAATTATAATATTCCATGAAAAACGATTTTTTTTTGATTTGCCATGAAAAACGAAAATTATGGTAAATATATAATATGTATCTAGAGCTAGGTATTTTTTTAGTGTTTTTTGTAAAATATATATTAAAAATGATTATGAAAATCAAGAAAATATGTATTATAAAAATAAAAAAAAGGATAAATAATAGAAAAGGAAGAACGTTCAGAAGAATGTTCTTCTCTTGCTGAATTATCAATTGCTTAAATGGTAATTCAGGAAGAGAAGAACATTCTGAATAAAACCTTATGCACACTCGTGTGGTATATGGTAACTCGAATCTCTCTCTTACTGAAGTGGCGACAGTAGTGGGAGCTAACAGAGCCTATAAAGAAGAAACTATAAATAAGAAAAAATCGTAAATGACCAGTGTGGCATTCAATATTTTTTTTATATCCTTTAAAATTTTTCTATAACCAATCGTATTTATATTTTTGAAATCTCCATTAGTGCCTGTGGATCTTCAAATTAAATTAAGACAATTTTAATAGGTAATATATCAAAGTACTTAAATAACGTGGTTATTACTAAGACAAGACACGGTGACAAGACAAGGTGAATATTTTATAAACACTGATTCACTGCGTTTTTTTTAAATTTAAAATGACGATCTAAGTGATATTAAACGGTAACTGTTACTTATAGAATTTGATAAAAACGTATATTTTTCTTTACGTAGTATTTTTCTTTTACCTGCCATTTTCTTTTCCTATAATAGAAAATTATAGGAAAAATAGATATATAATATTGTTTAAAATACTTTTAGAAATAACTATTATAGATTTGTACTGGAAGCTTTATTTATCATAAAAAACATATTCCCAAAATATACGGGACTGAGATATTTACCTTGGAAAACCGTTAAATTTCATGTTTCATTATCATAACTTAACTGATACCAAAACGGATGTTTTTACAAAATCAATAGATAAATATACGTTTGGGAAATACATTTTTATGTATAGTGATGTAGCAATACAATATATTACCACTTCTTTCTTTTCTCGTGGGTTCATCGGAGCAACGAGTTATGATGTGGTGTAATGGCAAGTAAAATATCCTTCCATTGTGGATAATTTTCATGTATAATGATAAGACGTATATGAGCTAATACGATAATGAATTTAATTAGGTATTGCAGCAGCGGCTTAGCAGCTTAAGCAGAATTGAAATGTAGAGCACGTGAGGTTAACCTTATCGAAAGGTTGTTAGAAGTTCATAAATTGCATTTCTATTTAATTGTTATCGAGATTCACGTGACCGTTGTTTATATTTGTAATAATGGTCTTAACGAGATTGTTAAGGGTCGTTCGATGTAGGCGTGTTATCGCCACACGTGATCGCAGATTTGTGCAACCCTACTATAACAATGCCATTGTATAAACGTATATACTTATGTAAATACATTGAATGATTTAATATGGGGAAGAGATAGGTATATTAGAATATAATTATATATTAGAAATTATACCTTGAATTTTATATTCTCCTAGCGAGGTCAACAAATTTGATTTAGTGGACCACTTAGATATTTATTGCTACAAAGTGATCCCGGGAAGAAGTTTTACATCATGGTTCAAGGAAGTAGCTAAATCCATAATATATTAGTGATATCATACGACTTTGTTATTATAGTAGTTATTAGGAGAACGATGATTGCACCATTTGATGCGCGTTGTTCTATTGTAATCATCATCTCAGCCCATATATGTCTGGTATGGTATCCACCGTTGGGCTCGAGCCTCCTCCATAATGGAAAGGGAAATTGACCTACTATACCACACTGGCCAGACGTGTTGGTCTAGGGTTTTGTTTCAAGTTTTCCTTCTCTTGCATAGATGTTATATGCGTTTTATATCCCTCAGTCGTTTCGTACGATCACCCACGGGTAAGATAGGGGGCGATGAATTGTATTCTTACTCCATCACCACTCGGAAATTGTAATCAATCAATTCCATTCAATGGTAATCAATTAATTGTATCCGAGTTGCTAATATTAATAATTGCAGCTCCGCAACTATTCATCGCAAAGTTATATTTGAAAGTTTTAACATTTTCATTATATTCGATACATTTTTTTAAACACATCTGATTAGTTTCTGTGATTAGCGTGTTCAAAGAAATACGTCACATATAATAATGACAAAGAATTATGATAAAGGATTAGGATATCAGATATTTGTTTATGTTTATGTTTTCAATCATGCCTCCATTCTTGAAGCGGTTAGACAAGCTGTAACACACCCACACGTTGTCTTGTAAATTTGGTTTTAAATAAATTCAAACTAGTTTACAGTCCAATTATAGACCACGTGCTGTTTGTAATTAAATATTTGCTGGAGAAATATTAATAACCTATTCATCTAACTCTTTCCCGCTGGAATCTTCTTCTTCTAAATTAGTGAGATTCCCTTCATAATTGGTAATTGATTATGATTAACCGATTAAAGCTAGTATTTATAGACATGCTCCAATAATAAACAGATTAGGCTTCATATACTATCAAGAAAATATCTACATACATACATATACATACATATCATCACGCCATATCCCTTGCAGGGTAGGCAGAGAGAACAGAGTGCCAGAGAACTCTATCCTTGCATACTTCACTCGCTTCCTTCAACATTCATAATTCTCTTCATACTCGCTCGTCGGTTTCCGAGACTCTTGACTCCACCTTCCTTCAGTACGTGACTGGTCTAGGTAGGTGAGTCTCGGTCTCCCCCGGTACCTAAATCCTTCCACTTTCACATTGTATATCTTCTTCTTAACCAGACGTTCGTTCGGCATTCTTTCCACATGTCCAAACCATCGGAGCATTCCATTTCGCATCTTTACACCAATACTCTTACCTATTCGCTCTCTTACGTCGTCGTTACGAATGCGATCGGTCAGCTTAACTCCACAGATTTTCCGTAGAAATCGCATTTCGACCGCATTAATTTTACTTTCATGCTCTTGCCTGCATACCCAACTCTCGCTTCCATATAATAATTCTGGGACAAGCACTTGCGTTATGTATTGCTACACGTGCCTTATGGCTGAGGTGGTGGCTACCGAGAAGTTGCCCCAACGCTCCGTTCACTCTATTTCCCGCATTCAATCTTCGCTCTATATTAGTGGTGTACCTTCCATCTCGGCTAAATTCACACCCAAGATATACAAATACACCCACTTGCTATAGTACATCATTACCTATTTTTACCCGACTGTAAAGGAGTGGTATTGTGTTTAACAGTCTATGTATGTATGTTTGTATGTTCCTTTGAAGCACTATATATACCAAACGCCTGAGCCGATTTTTATGATTCGCACGTCAATCGATTCCTCTTAATCCGGCGAGTGTCACTAAAGATATGACGTTATTGAAAATTCAATATGGCGACTACTGGACGCCATATTGTGAAAATAAAAAAAAATAAACTCAACAAACTATGTCGAGTGGGGTATCTTTAAATAGGTATTTAAAAATCATTTTTAGCTTTCTCTCAACATTTTTCGATTTGACTGGCCGTTTAGGATCTATATCGATTTAAAGTTTCGTAACAAACTTTCTCACATATAGGTTTTTTAGACAGTAGAAATTTACGATGAGAAGACGAAAAATTCATATAACTGGATGTGGATGGACATATACTGAAGTATCTAGTAGGTATATTGTCCAAAATACCATAGGTAGTCCTACCTAAAGTATCTAATGTCTTACGCGGTCGCCCATCTCCAATTTCTAACGATTTAGTACTCAACTTCAGTCGGAAAACTATATATAGTTAAGTACTTACCTACTTATTAATAAATAAGATAACTATAGCTACCTAGGTATTTATAACTAAAAAGTATAAAATAAAAAAAATGATTAAAAACATCAAAAAACCCGACTGCGTAAAAAGTCACCAAAACTTCGTACATAATAAAAAAACTGAAAAGAGAAAAATAAGCACTTAGATGTCAGGTGGTCTAGAATTCCATAATATATTATTGAATAAATACTATTGCAGAAAATGAAATATATTTTAATAATAGAACATGACAACTGAACAGTCCTGAGTGTGTGTGTGTGAGAGTGACTGAGGGATCCTTTATTCGACAGCAAATCTAATTTTTCAATGGATCCCCACTGTTCAGTTGTCATGTTCTATTATTAAAATATATTTCATTTTCTGCAATAGTATTTATTCAAAAATATATTATGGTATTCTAGACCACCGGACATCTAAGTGCTTGTTTTTCTCTTTTCAGTTTTTTTATTATGTACGAAGTTTTGGTGACTTTTTACGCAGTCGGGTTTTTTGATGTTTTTAATCATTTTTATTATTACTCTTACATCTGTTCTGGCTTCATCTCTTTTGAAGACCATTATTTTGGTTTTGCTCACATTCACGCGTAGACCCCTTTATAAATAAAAAATATTTCAGGCATGATTATGTGTTTTGACTGCAATTAGTGAATTTTAGTATTTTCAACTATAAACATTTGAACTCAAAATGAAACGAACTTTCCAAAAAAATCGTACCTCATTTTTTTAGATTGAGAGTTTGAATGTGATTATCAAGAAAATCACTTAACATTCTTATACTGATTATGCCAAAATGTGGTTGCATTATAAACGTCGCAAGCGCAGCATCAGGCTGTAGCCGGCGGTGGCGTGCGCGTGCGTGAGACCAAACCGCATTCCGCGCCGAACCTCCGCGCGCGACTTACGTGTCGCGACGTTCGAAGTACCTCCCGCGCTACGATCGATATTTATACTACCCTGTGCTTGTGACGTTACTTTTGATTTATGTGACATGTGCTATGGAGCTTGTTTATAAGTGAGTTGCCCACAAGTGGGCTTTACAATCAGTGTTTCATATTGGAAGCTAACTATCAGGTAAGTTGTAAGTGATTTGTGTGGACATCACAAAGCGAGACGTTTATGGTCTATTGTGATTTCGATGACCGTATAATTGCATTGTAGAGCTGTAGTATATTTTACACTGATATAGTTACATTTACAAATACTCGAGGAAGTTTTAATATTTCCTAAAATATTCACAGAGCCTTGTATAATATGGCCTTTAAGTTTGTTAGTAAATAATATTGTATTTAATTTTAATTAATCGCTTTTAATATTTAGAAATAACTGTAATTAGCAATAGAATTATTATAAATATTATATTATAATTTCTCATTAAATAGAGCAGTTTTAGTCGCGTTCTGGTTTAGCGTAAAGTGTTTGTAAGTTGTAAGTAGTAACAGTTTAATGCTTGACATCACACTTGTATTATTTTGCTCCCTAATGTATTTATTTTATTACTTTCTTTCTTTTATTTGGACATTATTGTATTATTTTCTTATTATATTCCCACACACTTTCTTCTAGTAGTTGGCACCTTTCGATATAGTTCCTTGTGTAAATGATTCACTTTGTAATATTTTGCCGGATGAATCATTTCGATTGACATTCATTTAAACTGTAAACTGCATTATGTGCATAATGTTGTTTTAATATTATCTTACTTTTAATATATTCCACTTACTCGTATTTAAAATTGTTGTTCTTTTTATTCGTTTTTGTATTCAAATTCAGTTTAAGAGATTCCAAGTAAATATTAATTAAGAACTTAATAGAATATGCAGCGGGTGTGAATTCTGAGAAGAGCTTTTGGTGCAGTCGCTTTAGGCTCAGTATAGTTCTTTTTGTTTTATTTACATTATATTTTATGGATGTTTTCTTTATTTATGGCTATTTATATATATTTCTATTTATATTATTGTTAGGACTCGCTAACAGTTTACTAATGATAAAAAAATATACATATTGAAAGTGACTCTTAAATAGTTTTATATTTTTATATAAAATACATATTCTGGCTGTTTTAACTCTATTAGTAGTTTAATTCGAAAATAATTATCATTTTTTTTCTGAACTAAATTTGATAGTTGGAAAATTGGAGAGAATGGATTTTTCAGTAATAGGTATCATTACTAAATTCTTGGCTATTGTGCTAGATAAATGGGGATATAAACTGCAGTCTGAAAATATTATCTTACTATTATATAAAAGACTACCTTTTAAATGCTTAAAAAGCAATAAGAAATGAATTGGCAATAATTGCAATTACTGCAATAATGTATATGTATTTAAATTCCTTTCTTCAGACAGAGGCAAATGAGTTCACGGTCTACCAGATGTATCCATTTAAATTTCAATCAAATTAAACATTCTACAGTTGTAACATGTTTAATTGTCTGGTAATGAAATGATATTTTTACATTTTCACTAGCAACTCCTAGATATAAAAGAGAATATAAGCGCTAAACGTAGAAATGCCAAACTGTTCATATATATTTATAACTAATTCAATATAGATTTTATATCAATAAATTTAAATTTTAATTTGAGTAAAATTCAAAACTATCTGATTTAAATTTATGGACTAATATTACAATCTTAATAATACTGAGATGTATTCATAGTTTGTGTATTTATCGTATTTAATAAAACCGTGGTAAGTCTGTTAAAGTTCCGACGACAATTGCTATAAAAAGAATTATGGGCTTGTTGTGAGCACATGTTGGTTATTTATGTTGAAAATGATTGCATGCATAATTTTAGATTAAGTCATTATAATATACATGTATCAAATTCTTAAAAGCATTTATGAAGCGTTTTTTATGTGCTACAAAAATGGAAAGAGGTTTTCAGTTCAACTGTAAAATTTATGAATTTTTGAGTAAAACGTTATCTACGTTATCTATATTATTTCTGATCTTTACGCGATTATTACACATTTGAAATGAAACTATTTTTACGGATTCTTAACTTTAACTTTACAGCGTTCTCTAACGTTGCAGCATTCATGATCGCGGGAAGACTGTCTCCTGTGACCATGAGCGCTGTAAAGAGTTCGAAACGCTGGGAAATTAAAAAACAAATAAAACGCGATATAGAATCTGTAAAAATACTTTTATTTCAAACCATCTACATTTTTTATATCTCAATTAATATTTCTTTTTTTGTAAGAAAAAGTTTACTTTAAAATGATTTTTATTTTAACTTTATTATATTTTCTAATTTGTACAAATAGTAAACTGTCATAATGAAAAATTATTGATGATGTCATTTTACATAGTTGCATTCCGGAATACGATATAAATTTTACCTGTTGAATGGTAATCATATCACGGCTGGGGATATCCATTAGGTGCTGCGCAAATATACCTATATGGGCACCGATTTAGAGAACCTTTTAGCTTAATTGTTTTATACAATTCCTTGTATTGAGTGATGACATGATTGCTTTTAAATATGTCACTGTGTAAGCCTAAAATTTACCTATTATATTATGATTGAATCTCAGCTCATACACGTCTCACTGTTGGGCTCGAGCCTCCTCTATAATGAGAGGGCAATTGACCTTCTATACCACGCTGGTCAGACGTGTTGGTATAGGGTTTTGTTTCGAGTCTTCCTTCTCTCGCTTAAATGTTATATGCGTTTTATATCCCTTAGTCGTCTCGTACGATCACCCACGGGTAAGATAGGGAGTGGTGAATTGTATTCTTACTACGTCACCACACGGAAAACGGCCTTTGAATCTAACCTGAGATAACCTTATTTTCCTTAACCAATAATATAGGTATTTTGTTACAAAATTCTATCGAAACTCCAGCTTAATATTTACTTAGGACTAAAACGTGCATACCTGGTAACATTTTTTTTTATAATTTCATGCCTCGCGTTAACCACGTGTAGTCACGCTTGAATATATTTGTTTTTAATACTTCGCAGAAATTGTCTTGACACAAAAAAATTTGAAATTCGAAATAGGTATTATTTTCAATCAATTACATCAAAATTGTTTAATGTTACGTAAAGATCAGCAATTTTCGCGATTTCTGCATTCTGCTCCAGTACGTATAGGTATATTGCATTATGTGAGAACGGGTTGGGACACAATGGTGTTCAGCGAAGGCTCTCACGCTCTCTGTGGGTGGTTCTTGCAACATTCTTTTCTCGGACTGTCAGCGGTTGGTATTGTGGTCGATAAATTAAATCTGGTTGAATTCTTTAATTGATAATACGACATGGCGACTTTTAATATTGATTTTGATTGACGATTTCAGCATATTGTATTACCAATTCGATTGCTAAATATGTCAAATTGCTACACACAAATTCTGTTATATTTCTAGTATAATTAAGCCGTAAATGTACTTAAAAATCAATACCATCCCCTTTCGTGCGAGTGGGTGTTTTAAACATGATTCATCATCATTCTCCTACTCTTATCCTAATTACTTGGGGTCGAAACAATATTGACTTTTCTTTCATAGTACATACTGTAAAAGTTATTGCTAATAGTTTTATGACCAGCCGCCTGCCCGACGTCAACACTCCTTGGGAATGTAATTATTGACCAAACGGCGACAGATGCAGTTGGCCCAGGTCGTTATAAGGCTTTTAGTCTTCTTTTAAGGCATCCATGAGTAAAGTAAGGGTTGGTAGCATTCGTAGCCGCTACCAACACAGCTATTGTTTGCACAAGCACACGCTGTTTTAAAACATGATTAAAGGGCATTTCCTAACCAGACCGACCAGCGTGCTATGTTGGATTAATTGCCCGTTTATTGTAGGAGAGGTTCGATTCGAGCAGTGGAATACATATCAGCTGATATAATGATGATGAAATAATAATGATAACTAGCTTACTTTAACAAAAAAACGTTATTATATTTTCAAAACCAATATGCAATTATTTATAACGCGTAATTTATATAGCACCAAGTACCGTCAATCATTATTAATAATATCTAAGTATGAATTTTAAAATTGATCTACTTAGTAGTTTCTTAGAAATCACAATCATCACCGAGATGATCGATGATTCAACACCATGAATCATCAGCCGTTTGCATAATGGGTCAATGTTAGTTGATTTTTTATGCTGTTTAATCGTAAATCGATATGAAAACTTAAAGTGAAAGTAGCGTTAAAATCAGTATTTGCATGATTAGTTCAATCCTCACGCCATTTTTTTATATGATAGCGGCTACGAATACTATCAACCTTTAAATTGTTCATATATGTCATAAAAGATGATTAAGAGATATAACATCGACCTGGGTCAACTATAAGTTTTTTTTTGTGGTGGACTGTGGACATGGTCGCGCCCCGCCAAATTGGTCCGGGGTGACGGAAGAGGCGGCGCGCAACCCCATAGACCCACCCTACAAACACCTCTTTTCGCCGTGCGAGCAGACCACCGGTACCCGATCTTTGTCATCGGTGGTGGTCAACTATACCTAAAGCCTAAAGCCGTCAGTCAAAAATTACATTCCTATGGGGCGTTGACGTCACGCGGTCGCTTGTATAACTATTGCCATATATTTTGAAATATGTACGATGGTAGACAACTATATATTGCGTCAATCACAAGTAATTGGGATGTGAACAGAATGATGATGAATTAATTCCTCACGTGATTACTTCTATCTTGGGCATGTAGTAAATTAAGTATATTTTTAACAATATACATTATACAATAATTGCTTTTTATTTATAGCAGTTTCTTCGCTCTCTGAAGTGTTTTTTTTTTATATTAAAGGCGTGGTGTGTTCTCTTACTAAGGAATATCTGATACAACTAACTTGATTACACGCTCTAAATGTCACAGGTTCGATACCAGCGTATTCAAATATTTTGTGTGAAATACAAATTGGCGTTCTGATTCTGAAATAAAAAAATTCTACGGAATTTCTTGCGTTTGTATTCTGAGAATTCCAGAGTAACCATAATATGCTGTAAAGTGCTCGAAACCTCGGGCAGTTAATAAAAAAAAATAAACGCCATAGAATACGTAAAAATACTGTTATTTGAAGAGAAGGTAAAACTCGAAACAAAACTCTATATGAGATGGTATAGTAGGTCAATTTCCCTCCCATTATGGAGGAGGCTCGAGCCCAACAGTGGGACATATATGAGCTGAGATGATGACTGTTATTTGAAATACGCGACAACAACAGAAATTATTCTAAGTCTGGATTAAATTTATGTCCGTTAATTAGTCCATAGTACTAGTTGATTTGTCTCTAAAAAAAATATTGGGTTGTGGGGATATTTCTTTGTATAGACGATACTGTACCTTTCAAATTATTATGTCATCAAATTTATTGAACTAATTTACTGTAATTATTGTAAGAGAAAGTTTGGTATAAATTCGTTTTCATTATACCTTAACTAAAGGGAACTGAGACTGCTTTACAGACTGGGTAGGCAGGTTAATAATGAGGTATAATAAATATGTCATTCTTTTATGTTCAAATTATCTGATTCAAAGAAATAAATTCGGGTCGCAAGGAACTTTCATCATCATCTCAGCTCATATATGTCCCATCGTTGGGCTCGAGCCTTCTCCATAATGGGGAAATTGACCTACTGTACCACGCTGGTCAGACGTGTTGGTATAGGGTTTCGTTTCGAGTTTTCTTTCTCTTGCATATATATTATATGCGTTTTTTATCCCTTAGTCGTCTCTTATGATCACCCACGGGTAAGATAGGGGGTGGTGAATTGTATTCTTACTCCGTCACCACACGGAAAACAGCAGGGAACTTTACAAATATAGAATTAAAGTACACAAAACTTAATAAGACTAAGAAAAATAATTTGTTGGATTACATTAAGAATTGTCCTACACGGAGATCGGCATTTGAGGTTGGTACTTAGACTCTATCATCGGTGCAATCAATATATATTTGATTATTTCCAAGAAATTAGGCACATTTTTTTTGTGCTACTGTATAGGTCATTAGGGCGTTTTTCCCATGACACACTTAATTCATATGTGTAAGTTGGTAGTAAAAGAAGCGAAGTACAAAATCACAGTTACCTTGAAGTATTATTATTATTATCGTGCAGCTAAAATTGTATATCCCGTTATAAAAATGTCTGTATATAATTTTATTATCAACAATGATTGCTTTAGAACCACGTGGAGTATTAAAACGATTTTAGTTCGAATTGAATTTCGTATTCGACTGTACAGATAGCGTTTAAGACCAAGATACTGACCTTCCGTGGCAGTGTCGTGAGTTTGGCTCTCGTTCGACTTCCACGTAAGACGATACTTTGTGCAATCCACAAAGTGTTGTTCTGAGTCTGGGTGTAATTTTGTCTGCGTTAATTACATGTTTGTAAAGTCCCCGCAATACAAGGATTATTTCGTGAGTGCAGGGTGGTGCTTTAAAAAAATGGATCGATTAAATTTTCGAGTATATTCGATGCTTATCATCAGGATGGATGCGAATTATCAAGGGCGCATAGATTAATATCTCCTATTTACTTTTTTTTAATATTAAACGAATTACAAAAGGTTACAGTCTATTCTAAAACAAAAACGTATTTAATTGTTATATACTCCTCAAAAGTTTTTACTTGAAATTCTTTCTTCAATTTAAAATATATACCAACCTCGTTTTATCATAGAACTACATAAAAAAAATGTTTGACCATTGTAAATATTGTTAGGCGCATTCCTCATCGGAAGGGTCCGTGAAGTGAAGCCATGCCGTTCGTTATCACCCGTACATTTTAATAATTGAATGACTTTGAGTATTTTTTTTGTTGCTATACCAATGTCGAATAGGCGCCGGTTATGCACCTACTCTTCCGTTCCAACATTCCTTCACCGGCCGTTGCCCTATCAAATTAGTTCATCATTGTATCGGTTTCCATGTTCACGAAATCAAGGTTATATCCATTCACGACAATAATTTCGTTATTAAACTTGTAGATATTTTAATATGTGTATATATCATCATGTTTAATAGAAATCATGTGTTTATATCTGCGGCGACAGATTAGACATGGCTTCCAAAATACCGGATAAAAATGCTTCTACATATTCGCTGAATTTGCGTTTAGTTCAGGTTTTAAGCAGCTCTAACTTTCATATTGTTGAGAAGTAATGTATTTATCAATTAATATACAAGAGAATATAAATAAAACAATAGTATGCAGAGGTTAATGATACCTTGAGAAAATCACGGTTTTCTGTATGACTGGCTCGTCTCTGTAAGTATTTGCACAAGGATTTCTTTTGCATTCTCGTCGATTAAATATATTTGTTCAGACTTTTTAAAACAAGATCTCATAATTCTTTATCTTATTTAATTTGGAATATAATGATTTCTGATATTTACGCGAATGTATAAATTGAAATAAAACTATTTTTTCGGATTCTATCGCGTTTGTATTTGATTTTTAATTACCCGACGTTGCCAACACTTTATAGCGTTCACGGATTGTATTTATGATCACGGGAGGACGCCCGTAACCTTGAATAGAATCCGTAAAATAGTTTTATTTCAAATTCGGTATATTATTATTTTTCAAGAGTTTTAACATTACCCAATACCGCATGGTATGATGGCAATTGCAAGATGGCAACAGATAAAGCAGGTTCAAAAAGAAGTCGAATTTTCATTCAAAATTGTTAAAAATAAATCATTTAAAATTTAATAGCCTAATCTACTATTGATACTTCAATCGAAAGGTTTAACCTAATTCGTTATTTGACTTGGTTTATCTGTTAACAGAGGAATAGTAGTTATCAGTTCATTGGTTTAACCTTGAAAGCTAACGGATGCTGGTAACTGTGTTTTAAATAAATAATACTAAATATTGAATAATTTATGAAGGTCATTGTGAGATGAATTGTTTATTGTAAACATAGGATAGTGCAAACCAATAGATCGATATATTATGATATGAATTTAGCAGTTTGCTTTAATACTGGAATTATTGAAATAACCCTTGATTGAGATCAGTATTAGTCTTTTATGCATCCCAATGTACTTGCCCATATTTAGAGAGGCTATCCATAACTATTTGCATTGATTTTTAATTTTTGCTTTCCTCCACGATCTGTGTTCTGTGCTTGGATACCATGGTCACTGCTTTATTTATGGCTTTGGTTAAGTCCAGAAAGTTATTATCTTGGAATCAATTAATAAATAAAAAATATATATTAATTTTAATGCGCCTCACATATTAGCATTCTTTAAAGACAATTTTGCCCGCTTAAATAATTAATTCAATTCAAAGAAAAGATTAATTCTTAAATTACGGGGTACTTTACAAATATACATTTTACACAAATTTCACCTAGAATTAGAATAATAATTTGTGAATTGCATTACCTAATGTTATTTACATTTAATAGTGATATTTGTTTAATTAAATAGTATGTATACATTTGTTTTAATATTGTGTGAATTGTTTATCAATTATTAGCATTGGCTTCTTAAAACTTGCATGTTCATGTTCAATGGGCAGAATGTATATGGACGAACTATTTTTATGAGACCATATCAATGTACGTACATTCACCGCAAATCAATTGACAAAAAATCCACACTACGAGTAGGTTAACGAATGAAGGTTCAAAAGATGACTTCGTTCATCAACCTTTCCCCGTATATTATTGGATGCCAGCTTCTTGAAATTGAAAATTAAATAACTCGATATTACCCTACTATCTTTTTCTATAAATATTTATACATTAACGAGATAATTATAAGGATATCGGTAGTCTATATATTTTCTTGAATTCTTGCACAAAAAGAGACACTCAACATAATCAGTGAAAGATTTCGGCATCGGCCCCTGTATCCCGCAAATTTTTAGAGGCGCCAAATTTTTAGTAGTGGCGGAATTTTTAATCGGTTTTTTTTTTAACTGTAAGACTAATTTTTGTTTGGATTTACTCTTGCTTTTTCAACCTTGAGATACTATTTCTTTTTGTTAAAATGATTAGTCATGTAAGGCCGTAAATTTAAAATATCTCATAAATTAGTAAAAAAAAATCGATAAGTTATAGTTTTATATATAAAAGCATTATAATATTAATTTTGGTCTAGGACTCCAATAAACTTAAATCAATCACTGAACGTAGTCCTTCCTATAGTCTGTTTGATTATTGCGTTTTTGTTTATAAACATATCAATTGAATTGTAATAAATAGGTGTGCTGCATAGCTTTATAGTAAGCATATCGTCAACACTAGCGTATATCGTTTATTTGATTATTATCTTTGCACTGACTCTTATCAGTATAAACCCGTATATAAGTGTTAACTTATTACTAAGTGCTCGTACTTTGGTCGTGGAGTAAACTGCTCCAGTTTATACTAATAGCCATTGCTAGCTTATCTATGTTTGCTATGGTGAGATTATGGTGTTTTTAAATACGTTAGTAGTTATATATTTTGGCTATAACTACTTTCGATGAATATTACAACTTATTTGATTTAAGTTTTTTTATATGGAAAAGTCGATATGGGTTCTATTATGAATAGGTTTGAATCTGTTTCACTTCGTCAATATCCTCTTATTCCAATTCGGGGCTGACGCAATATGTGCTCTTCTTCCATCGTAGATATTGCAAAAGTTGTTGGCAGTAGATTTGTGATCGGTCGCTTGCCTTTTTTTTGCGGTGGACTATGGATGCGGCTCGCCCCGCCAAATCGGTCCGGGGTGACGGAAGAGGCGGCGCGTGACCCCATAGACCCACCATGCAACACCTCTCTTCGCCGTGCGAGCGGGCCACCGGTACCCGATCTTTGTCTTCAGTGGCCATCGGTCGCTTGCCTGACATCAACCCTCCTTGGGAATGTAATTAGACCGACGACACCAACGATAAACTGGTTGGTAGTTATCGTAGCCTTTATCGGACAGTACGTAATCTTTATTGTGGTAGGGCCACACTGTTGATAGTTCTCTATCTACAGCCGCAGGCAGGCCCGACCGGGGTGGTACCACACTCTCGCAGAATATCGACGTATGAATGGTGGCTTTTGCCGCTGTGCTTCGTTCGGTGAGCGAGAGAGCCGGAGCCTAACTTTCCGGGTGTGTTTTCGTGTGGTGGGTTCTGGTGATGCTTGAAATTTACGGTGGTAAGGTCTTGGTTGGGGCATTGGGCGTGAGGGGCTGATATGGGGTACAGGGAGACCCGGTGGGAATGGTCACCGCCGGCCACCTGCCGGTCAGCAGGGGACCCGAGCCCAGGACTATCCCCCCTGGGAGGCTGTCCCGCCAACCGGCGAAAATCCCGTTGCGGAGTCGTCGTGCCGGAGTGGGAAACCGGAGTGGAGCCCGACGACTACGGGCGGGGGGGCACCGGGGGCCCTTCCGTGCTTCGTGTCAGCTCCTCACAAAACCCACCCTCCAACCATGTACTATGCCCCGCACCTTTTTTTTTTTGGCATCACCGGACCCCATTCCACGAAAGTACACTCCCTTCCTCTTCTTATACAAAACCCATGAAAAGGAAACACAAAAAGAGAAGGTTTTACACGGCGGTCCCTCTATCCACATTTGACGTGGACTTTTGTAACATTAGGGGTTTACACAGCAATCTCGACGCCGTCCACCAACACCTCGAGACGGCGCGGCCTGCCTTGCTCTTTTTAACGGAGACGCAGATAAGTGCCCCGGATGATATTTCGTACCTAAATTATCCAGGCTACGAGTTGGAACACTGCTTCCACCGTAAAGCTGGGGTGTGCGTGTTCATCCGGGATGACATCTGTTGTCGCCGCCTTAGGGCCCTCGAGCATGGTGACCTGTCAATTTTATGGTTACGCGTAGACTATGGATGGTATACCCGCATCTACGCGTGCCTCTACAGGTCCCATGGCAGTGATTCAGGGTCAACTCAGTTATTCGAGAACGTTCAATGGGGGATTGACGAAATATTGGAGCAGTGTCCATCAGCGGAGGTGGTGGTTCTTGGAGACTTTAATGCTCATCATAAAGAGTGGTTGGGGTCCCGAACCACTAACCTCTTGGGTAGGCATCTCTTCAATATGGTCTCGGCCTATGGTCTCTCACAACTGGTAACACAGCCCACCCGTGTTCCAGACATTGAGAGCCATGAGCCGTCTCTACTGGATCTTCTGCTGACTACACACCAGCACGGATACCGGGTAGTGGTCGAAGCTCCTCTTGGGTCATCTGACCACTGCTTGGTCCGTAGCAAAGCCCCTATTGCGAGGCCTAATCGCTCTAAAGCGACTGGGACTCGCAGAGTCTGGCAATATAAGTCAGCAGATTGGGATAGGCTTCGCGAGTTCTACGCATCCTACCCATGGAAGCAGCTTTGCTTCGCCTCTAGGGACCCTGGCATTTGTGCGGATTGCGTTACCGATACCGTTATTACGGGGATGGAATTATTCATCCCCAACAACAAAATACCGGTCGGTGGCCGCAGCCGGCCTTGGTTTAATAAAACCTGTAGGACGGCTGCACAGCAAAAGCAGTCTGCATACCAGGCCTGGAATAGGGCCCAAAACTGTCGGGACCCAAATGTCAGGGAGGAGAAGCGAAAATTTAATGCTGCTTCTAGATCTAGTAAGAAGGCTATTGCCAGAGCCAAGGCGGAACATGTTGCCAGAATCGGCGAGCGATTGGAGAGCTATCCCGCCGGGAGTCGTGCATTCTGGTCGCTCGCCAAAGCTGCCCAAGGCAACTTCTGCCAGTCCAATCTCCCACCACTGCAGAAAAATGATGGCAGTCTAGCCCACAGTGCAAAGGAGAAGGCCGATCTTTTAGGTCAATTCTTTGCCTGTAACTCGACTTTGGACGCTGGAACCGCCACACCACCTATCATCCCGCGGTGTGAAAGCTCTCTGCCTAAAATCCGCATTACGCAGCGAGCGGTGAGGCGGGAGCTGCGGCTAATAGACGTACATAAGTCGAGCGGGCCGGATGGCATCCCTGCAGTGGTCCTGAAAACGTGCGCCCCCGAGTTGACCCCCGTCCTCACGCGCTTATACCGACTTTCCTATGATACTTGTAGGGTTCCATCTTCGTGGAAGATAGCCCATGTCCACCCGATCCCAAAAAAGGGAGACCGGTCGGACCCGTCGAATTACAGGCCGATTGCGATTACATCCTTGCTCTCCAAGATAATGGAGAAAATAATCAACCATCAGCTTCTGCAGTACCTTGAGGATCATCAGCTGATCAGTGACCGCCAATATGGGTTTCGTCATGGCCGGTCGGCTGGTGATCTTCTTGTGTACCTCACACACCGTTGGGCAGAGGCCTTGGAGGGCAAGGGTGAGGCGCTAGCGTTCAGCCTAGATATCGCGAAGGCGTTCGACAGGGTTTGGCACAGGGCCCTTCTATCGAAGCTACCATCATATGGAATCCCCGAGGGACTCTGTAATTGGATCACCAGTTTTTTGGATGGTCGGAGCATAAAAGTAGTCGTCGATGGCTCCTGCTCCGAGACCATGCACATTAATGCTGGTGTACCACAAGGCTCGGTGCTCTCCCAGACGTTGTTTATTCTGCATATCAATGACATGCTCTCCATAGAGAGTATTCGTTGCTATGCGGATGACAGCACGGGTGACGAGCGATACACCGAGCATCAGAATGTCCCTCGGAGTATGTTACAGGAAAGACGGGCTCAACTTGTGTCTGAAGTCGAGCGCTCTCTAGGGCGGGCCTCAAAATGGGGTGAACGGAATTTAGTCCAGTTCAACCCCACTAAGACACAAGTTTGCGCGTTCACTGCGAAGAAGGACCCTTTTATCATGGCGCCTCAGTTCCAAGGAGTAACTCTCCAAATCTCCGAGAGTATTGGGATCCTCGGCGTCGAGCTATCGAACAAAGTCCAGTTTGGGAGTCATTTGGAGGACAAAGCCAAATTGGCAAGCAAAAAGTTGGGCGTGCTGAGCAGGGCCAGGCGGTACTTCACGCCGAGTCAACGTCTTGTGCTATATAAAGCACAAGTTCGTCCTCACATGGAGTACTGCTCTCATCTCTGGGCAGGCGCGCCTAAATATCAGCTAGACCCACTTGACTCCCTACAAAGGCGGGCAGTTCGAATCGTCGGTGATCCCAATCTCACGGACAGACTAGAGTCGCTGGAGCGGCGGAGAGACTTTGGGTCACTCTGTGTACTCTACCGGCTCTTTCACGGAGAGTGCTCTGAGGAACTGTTTGACTTGGTACCACCGTCACCATTTTACCACCGTACCACTCGACACCGTAGCAGGGTTCATTCATTTCACCTGGAAACGATATGGTCCTCGACCGTACGTTTTCAGCGATCATTTCTCCCACGTACATGCAAGATCTGGAATGAACTACCTGCTGCTGTGTTTCCCGAGCGCTATGACATGTCCTTCTTCAAACGAGGTTTAAGAAGAGCTCTTCCTTCACGGTAGGCAGCGGCCTGGCTGTACCCCTGGTGTTGCTGGGTCCATGTGCAACAGCATTACTTACCATCAGGTGTGCTGTTTGCTCGTTTGTCACCGTAGACAATAAAAAACAAAAAAAAAAAAAAAAACGAACCTGCTTCACAATTAGAGGCAAATCGATGTCATATAGTCATATGGGTCACCATAGGATTTTATTTTGAGCCTTCTTTCTTTAAAATTGATGCATATCATTTAGTCATCTAATAATTCTATTCATAGAAAAGAAGAAATGTATTTTTACTTCGTCACCACAGGGAAAACGTATGAAGTTATCAGTTCTAACAATAAAATCATATCATATATTTATCGTATCGATGAGCTCAGTAATGCTGAATGAAGTGGGAATGTTTTTTTTTAGATTCAATCACAAATCAGAATTTGTAAATAATTAGAGCAACAGCTGTTTGTTCTATTTGATAGTAATTATTGTTATTTTATAAAGATATTAGATATATGTATATTTCTATATTTATATGTCTCCGTGTGGTGACGGAGTAAAAATACAATTCACTACCCCCATATTTTATCCTTGGGTGTACGTAAGAGACGATTAATAGATATAAAACGTATATAACATTTACGCAAGAGAAGGGGAACTCTAAGCATAACCCTATACAATCATATTTAACGGTTTAACCATAGTATATGGTATAGTAGGTCATTTTCCGTCCCATCACGGACAAGGCTTGAGCCCAACAGTGGGTACAACACGTATGAGCTGAGATGGTGATGATATTTATATATTTCTATATGTCCGAAATTTAGTCTCCAGGAGGTTTCGGGGGCGCTAAATCTCTGTAGCTAGGTTGAATTTATAGAACATATAGATTTGTTAGACTTTTCAGGCAATGAAAATACATATATGAATTAGAATATGAAGATATTTTTGGCCGCTTTCATCAAGAATAGACAAAGCTCAGTAGGAAAATCGAGTGGTCTAATTCAGACAGCATCGTTTCGATTATTAGTTTTCCTTCTTTAATTTTTATATATTTTTTTCATTATTTCATCAATATTTTTAATATATATTTACAAAAAACTCAATTTACTAAAAAAAGTACCGAGATAAGATCTGTCCATATATTATTTATTTATTTACAAATTTGGTTTATCATTCTATGTAGCTTGTATTGATGGTAGCACAAGGAGTATCAGTTTTATGGTGTTTATAACCAACGTAATTGGCTATAATTTTCTTATAAAGTGGAGTTACTTTCCAAGAGTCGCTATCGTTAGGAGTAGAGTTGGTGATTGTAGTTAAAGCTCCTAATTATTTAATTCCCCTTGATATCTCTACGCTAGTTTTTACACCTTCTCTAACGTGAAAGTAGTGAAGATCGAATATTTTAAATTGTTAACACAGATGCAAAATAAAAAATAAAAGAATAATTTCAACCCATCCCATCAGCCTATAGTTATCTAATATCGAATATAGCTTACCCTATGAGGAGGTGATTACTATAATCGCCACGCTTGACAGGCGATTTGATGATTTCCATTGATATTATATGTTATAAGTCTCTCAGAAGTATTGTATACTGCCAATTTCTGAGCTGATTTTAAATGATTCCTAAGTTAAATTACAGAAATTTATTTTCAATATTGTTTGTGTACATATTTTATTATTATTTAATTGTAAAATTTGTATATAAAATGATATGTGTATTTCTAAGCAAATATAAATTAAAACAGACATTCCTAAGCGCCGGCTGGCGTAGCAGACTAATTTTATAATGAGTAATGACCTTATCATACATTCAGCAAGGGAAGTGTTCGATCAAACAGGAAGGTTTTTGTTATTGTAAATGATTAGATTACTACAAGAAAATTTGCGAGGTCGTGCCATTATTCTAAAAGCTTCTTGACAAAGATCTAGGAGGCAAAAAAGGTGGACAATGAAATGTTTTTAACTTGAGGACTATTGATCCATGTCGTTTAGTAGTACAGGAATAAATAATATAATAGACTTTTTATTTAGACTCACGACTCTATTTCTGGATGCCAGTAATTTATTTCACGAGCACATCTTGGTAAGGAGCTATTACAATCAAATGTAAATAGTTTTTTTTCTTTTCAAACTATTGAAAATTTTGTTGTTTTGCAATTACTGTCAAATAAATGCACGACTTATTCTTTCATCATTCTTCTACTCTTTTCCGAATTACTTGGGGTCGATACAATATGTACTCTTCTTTCATAGTACATATTGTAAAAGTTAAGGCAATAGTTTTATGACCAGCCGCCTGCCAGACGTCAACCCTCTTTGGGAATGTAATTGTTGACAAACGGCATCAGATGGAGTTAGCCCAGGTCGTTATAAGGCTCTAGTCGTCTTTTACGACATCCACGAGCAAAGTAAGGGTTGGCAGTATTCATAGCCGCTACCACACAGCTATAAATGTACGAATTATTGTGGCTTATAATATTATGAGGTAAATTTATTTTAATGTAAAACAAATAACTTCAGAAATATCTGCAATGGATTAGTGAATGAATGAATTAGTGTGTAATGAATGAATTAGTCAATTATATATGGATAAATACCTAAGACTTTCTTTAGTATATATTATTTAGTTATGCTATATATTCATGATACATTTGTGTTTATTACTGAACACGTATGTCTTCTTTCCTTTATTTCCTTCTTTCGCCTATTTCTGTTTTAGCATAGGTAGTGATTCGAATTTTCATCGCAGTTCTGGTAAATTTGATTATATGATCGATTAAATATTCGAGTATATTTGATGCTCATCACCAGGGCGGATGTGAATTATCATGGCAGCTCAGAGGTGCCTAGTTTAATCTTCTATTTACATATTATAAATATTACCCCCAAAATCTTAATGTTCACCACTAACTATCGCAGTTATCGTTTTACAACGTCAAGGAAATGTTTATCTTCTATCTCTACCATGTTTAGTGACAATATACTACACAGATATTGCAGTGGTTACGATCTCTCCACCGAGCTGACAACGGATGTTAAGGAAGCGGTACTAGTGGTCGTCCTAATGGTTATGGAGAGGAAATACAATGGGTTATGGGGCCACGCGCTGCCCTATCGTCGCACTTTGCCCTGGCCGGAATTGAAGGCGTGTCTGGATCATAGCCTACCAAAAAAAAATTGGCTAAGATACCTACAGGGCCTAATATTGCGGGTTAGATTCACACGTAGGAATAAACTTTGTCCGAACCACAAATTGTAGTCAAGGTGTGATTTGTGTCCGTTATTTGTATATTTGTAAAGTCCCTTGCAATACAAATATTATTTCCTTGATACCAGACGTTGTTTATCAAAAAAAAAAAATAAACTAAAATAACCATCTTCTTAAATCTATTTAAAATAATACTACCTTTACGGATTCTATCATGGTCATGGAAGGACTGGTCACGGAAGGACTCAGTCCTCCCGTGACCATGATCACTGTAAAGCGTTCGAAACGTCGGGCAATTAAAAATCAAATATAAACGCGATAGAATCCGTAAAAGTAGTTTTATTTCAAATGTGTAATACTCGCGTAAACATTAGAAGTTCTTAAATCTATTTTAATATTTTTATTAACTTTGGAAGTATTCTCGCAAACAATCTATTCTAATTCTTACTAATCAACTAAAATAATCTTAAACGGTTCAAACCTCAAAATAGCGACTATTCAAATTAATTTATCCGTGAAGTGTTTGTGTCGAGGGGCAGATAGTTAGATATACATCGCACTGGCGCCGCCCTCATTTGATTCAATTGAAGCCAGCTGCCAGTTCTGCTAAGGAAGGCGTTATTACATGTGGACGTGTCTTCCTATGGTTTTGTACCTTTGATTATGAATCATAGAGTGAATCTTCATGAGTGATGATTTATTAGGATTTATGCGGTCAAGTTGATTAGATACTTCCACACGGAGAAAAGTTATTTCGTAACAGAGGAAAATGTCGTTTAGTCTTGATTTAAATTGCGCTAATAGTTGAATGATTCAGATAGTAGTTATTTTCAAGTACTTCTGTATGATCTGATGATGAATTAAGAATAGGTATATATTATCGTTCCCGATTATTATGGAGGTCATCATCATCATCTTGCTCTCACAATTACTTGGGGTGAAGGCAATATGTACTCCTCTGCCATCGTACATATTGCAAAAGGTATTGGCCATAGTTTTATGACCGGTCGCCTGTCTGACGCCAATCCTTATGTAAAATAGTATATACCGAAACATACTGTGCTGTATTATAAAACTCTTATAAAAAGTAATTAGCTGTTAGCAGTTGTCTTGTAACGGTGCAGGATTGGAGGGAAAAATAATAGTGGTAGGGCCACGCTGTTGATAACTTTCTGTCTGCAGCCGCGGGCCGGATCGTCCGGAGTAGTACCACAGTCTCGGAGAAGATAGACGTTTCAGCGATGGCAATGTCCTGTTGGGTTTCGTTCAGCGAACGAGAGAGCCGGCAGCCCACCTTTCTTTTCAATTGCTATTACTATAGACATCTCGATTTACTATGAGGGTATGAGCCTATCTTTGACGAGCTAGTTCAGTTTATGGTATTTATTGATAGCTTACTACATGCAGTATTATTACTTATTTGCAGTAATGTTAAAATATATTGAATGTTTATAAAATCCGATTACGAAATGAAAAATGATGTCGCAAGCGGGATTCGAACCCGCGCCTATTGGGATTCCGGCCCAATCGTGCTGCCACTACACCACCGCGACTAATTGTAGGAAATGCAAATTTCACTTCGTATTATATTTTACGTCTTAAGGTGACGGCATGCTATCTATCCGACGATTGGGCCGGAATCCCAATAGGCGCGGGTTCGAATCCCGCTTGCGACATCATTTTTCATTTCGTAATCGGATTTTATAAATAATTAAGCATATTAAATGCTAAATTTCAGTAATTTAAATATATTGAATGTATTAAATTTATTAATTTTAAAATATGTGGGCAAGGTTAAAAATGTGATGACAAGGTTAATAACGCTTGTAATGGGTTTTTACAACAAAATAAGATAAAGAGAAAAAATAATAGCAGATTAAACATTTACCGTATGGTAAAGGTATGTTAATGGAGTAAAAGGTTTACCATACATTGTCACACCATGATTTACTTTCCCTTAGGCGCAGTAAAAACTGGCTTATAGTCTGTAATAACGTTGAAGTATTTAATGTTCATGTTTTATCCATCTGGTGACAGAGTAAAGATACTCTTCAGCCCCTATCTTACCCGTGAATGATCATAAGAAACGACTAAGGGATATAAAACGCATGTAACATCTATGCAAGAAAATAAAAACTTGAAAGAAAACCCTATACCAAAAAATCTCACCAGGGTCGTATAGTATATCATTTTTTTTCCATTATGGAGGAGGCGGGACCATATATGAGCTGTGATTATTTAATTTAAAAAAAAAATCTTGATTACACCGTGATAATAGATTAGTAAAAGTATCTGAAAAGATCGTTAAAACAAAAATGAAATGAAAATGTGTGGAAATGGTAATCAACGAATTCAAATAAATACGAACTATACGAATTTCTTGACATTCATGTCGTAATACATAAAAATTTCTCTAAGCTGCAGGAACGCCGTTACTAACGATAACATGAAATGGTAAACAAATATTGTTATCAACAAATACTATGTTGCACAATGCTAGTAATTTATTGTTTTGTTTTTATGTAATTAGTTTAGTAAATTTATCAGTGAATGTGATTTTTGTCACCATTAAATAAATGGTAATTAAGATAGTAGATACTTATTCATATCTATTAGCTTTCACAGTTTTATTCTTCATTTTCTTCCTTCTTTCTATATCTTCGAAGCTTGTATTATTAAATACTATAGTTATTTGATTAATTCAAATAATGCGTATAGTAATAAAAATATATTTGTTAGTTCATGCACGTTACACTGCTGGACTTGACTTTCTTCTTGTATCATCATCATCATTTCAGCTCATATATGTCCCACTACTGGGCTCGAGCCTCCTCCATAATGGGAGGGAAATTGACCTACTATACCGCGCTGGTCAGACGTGTTGGTATAGGTTTTGTTTCGAGTTTTCCTTCTCTTGCATAGATGTTATATGCAATTTAAATTCCTTAGTCGTCTCTTTCGATCACTCACGGGTAAGATAGGGGTGGTGAATTGTATTCTTACACCACATGGATAGGTACTAGTATAGGCTATTTCTTCTTGTATAAGAGTGATATTGACATACTAAGCTGGTCAAAAGTGTTGGTATTAGATTTTATTTCGAGTATTCCGTCTCTTGCATAGATAATCTGTAAATCATATTCTGTAGCTGTTTCTTAAGATCACTTACTCCTCGTGCAGCAACCGTAATAATAATACAATATGTCACTATTATCTTGCATCCGATGACAGTCGTAAAGATTGGTTGACAGACCACTAGCAAAAGGGACAGCAGCACTACCCTTACGGGTACCCTCCCCCGTCGATCTGCTGCTGGGGTGACGCCTTCACGTGGTTAGCCTCTCTGCGGGTGACGTACTATTCCCCGGTCCAGTCCCCCGCGGCCTGGGCTAGGAGCAGCACTCCTCTGGAAAACATATAACAACATCTGCAAAACTTTTTATTCCCAGTAGGGGATGTCGATAAATTGCTGGATAGATGTGTAGGAATCATCGTTCTTCTTCTGAGTCAGGGTGTAATTTATGTCCGCGTGAGGAAAGACCGACGTCCTGCCCGAGGGGGGGCGGACCCCTCAGGCGGTATTCCGTCGGGCCGGCCACTAACGTCAAGTTCACGCTGCTACGGTGGTCGGTCCAATGACGAAGGCGAGGTGTCACGGGTGGGTTACGGGTGTGCGTGCTTACGCCCCTCTGTCGCCCCGGACGGAGTGGTGCGAGGGGTGCGCCGACCGTAGCCCACCAAAAAAAAAGGTGTAATTTATGTATTCTATATATATATATATATATATATCTGCTAATTAAATTTTCCTTAAGTACACCAGGTGTAATATTATAAAGAAAAAATTATAGAAGTGTTCTTCTGTCGCTAAAGAAATATTTTCTTCTTCTTATTCTTCTTCTATTTCCATGTTGTAGATATGTATAATTTAACTTTGAACCTTTACAATATTGATCGAGATGGAACATATAAATTTTGTATCAGCTATATACACTATGAAAATAAATACGTTGAAAGCGTGTACAGAAATAAAATTATTTGTAATTTTATCTAGAGCAAAGGCGTTCAAACTTATTTTTATCTCTCGTTTGCACTGAACAAAAAAATATCTACGGCTTCATATCATAATTAATAGGTTATTGACTGCACATATGTAAGTTCGATCCCCACGTAGGTCAATGCTTTGGTGTAATAAGGTGTAATTTGTGGCAGAGGACTTAATTCCTTAGTAGTCTTTACAATTTACAACATCAGTTGTGGCTTATCGAGTGTGGCGATGTTATTATTATTTAGGCCCGTGTCCAACAGATAAAATTTGATTTAGGATGGATAGAATTTTTTGATCATCTGTTTGTAACTTGTACAGCTCGTGGATTGTCACGATATAGTTTTTCTTAAGATTATCAACGGTTACGTCACTATTTGAGAGGTATTTTTAATACCTCTCAAATAAATCAATGAAAAGTATAAGAAATTGAAACAAAAGCTTTCGATTTCACTTAAAGTTAATGAAAGTAGGCGTTTTGAACGTGAAAATTGTTTAATATTTTATTAAATGATTTTTTTTTATTTTCTCTGTAGTTGATATACTTTTAAGTATTTTTATCTTATCGAATTAATTGAAATAATTTATTGTAATTATTGTAAGAGAAAGTTGGTACACATTCGGTGTTATTGTGTTTGAGGAAACTGTGTCTGGTTTGGAGAATTGGTCAACATTTTTTTTTTTTTTTTTTTTTTTTTTTTTTTTTTTTTAAGGTTTAGTGAATACGATTTTTTTTTTGTCAATTTCATTTATCAGGGGAAACTTTACAGTATCCAGGCCCATATGAGGTACTTGGGTCTGGTGCTCGACGGGCGATGGTGGTTCCGGGAGCATTTTCGCCAAATTGCTCCCCGGCTGGTCGGCGCGGCGTCCGCCCTTTCTCGGCTCATGCCGAATGTGGGCGGACCCAGTTTCGAGGGCCGACGGCTGTATGCGGGGGTGATCCGCTCAATGGCCATGTACGGCGCACCCGTGTGGGCGAGGGCTCTAAACGCCCAGCTCAGGGCGGTGCTGTGGAGGCCACAGCGAGCCATGGCGGTCAGAGCCATTCGCGGGTACCGCACGGTGTCGACAGAGGCGGCGTGCCTATTGGCCGGGACACCCCCGTGGGACCTAGAGGCGGAGATGCTCTCCGACCTCTACCGGCGGGTTACCTCAATGCGCGAAGAGGGTGGCTCCCCATCGTTTAACGAGATAGCCACCTGGCGCGAGGACGCCCGCCGAGAAGTCATCGCCCGTTGGCCTACGCGGCTGGAGAGGCCTAGACATGGTGTCACTACCGTCGAGGCCCTCCGGCCCGTACTGATGCAATGGATGGAGCGGCGGCACGGGGTCCTCACCTTCCGACTGGTGCAGGTGTTAACGGGGCACGGGTGTTTCGGGAAATACCTGCACACGGTCGTGCACAGGGAATGGACTCCGGGCTGCCATCATTGCAGTAGTGACGAGGACACGGCGCAACATACGCTCGAGGAATGCTCGGGCTGGGACGGGCAGCGCTGCGACCTCGTCGCTATTATCGGTGCCGACCTGACGCTGCCGGCTGTCGCGAGGGCGATGGTCGACAGCGTCAGGAATTGGGACGCGGTCGCCGCCTTCTGCGAGGCTGTCATCTCGCAGAAGGAGGCGGCGGAACGGGACCGGGAGGATTCCCGTGACCCGGGCCGCCGCCCGCGGCCGGGGCGGCGCAGGCGCGAATACCTGCGCCTGATGCCGCCCTAACCGAGGCTTCGGGTGATCGGACCGGGGAATTGTCCGGTCACCCGACGCGAGGCCACCGCGTGAGGACGACGCCTCGACGGCGAAATCTGTCGGGGCGTCAACAGGAGAGGAGCCCGAGAGGGCATACCGCCGAGCGGGCCACCGAAGACAAAGATCGGGTACCGGTGGCCCGCTCGCATGGCGAAGAAGAGGTGCTTGCAGGGTGGGTCAATGGGGTTGCTCGCCGCCTCTTCCGTCACCCCGGACCGATTTGGCGGGGTGCGACGTCCATGGCCCACCACAAAAAAAAAAAAAAAAAAAAAAAAAGGGACGGGCAGCGCCGCGACCTCGTCGCTATTATCGGTGCCGACCTGACGCTGCCGGCTGTCGCGAGGGCGATGGTCGACAGCGTCAGGAACTGGGACGCGGTCGCCGCCTTCTGCGAGGCTGTCATCTCGCAGAAGGAGGCGGCGGAACGGGCCCGGGAGGATTCCCGTGACCCGGGCCGCCGCCCGCGGCCGGGGCGGCGCAGGCGCGAATACCTGCGCCTGATGCCGCCCTAACCGAGGCTTCGGGTGATCGGACCGGGGAATTGTCCGGTCACCCGACGCGAGGCCACCGCGTGAGGACGACGCCTCGACGGCGAAATCTGTCGGGGCGTCGACAGGAGAGGTACCCGAGAGGGCATACCGCCGAGCGGGCCACCGAAGACAAAGATCGGGTACCGGTGGCCTGCTCGCACGGCGAAGAAGAGGTGCTTGCAGGGTGGGTCAATGGGGCTGCGCGCCGCCTCTTCCGTCACCCCGGGCCGATTTGGCGGGGTGCGACGTCCATGGCCCACCACAAAAAAAAAAAAAAAAAAAAAAAAAAGTGGAAACTTTACAAACAATACATAGACCGAAATAACGCTTAGAGTCAAAATAGTAATTTAATGTAATCACTTTTTCGTTTTAAAAACGAGTTTTCATTTATAGTATAGATCTGTTGGCAGACGGGTTGGCGATGCACTGTTACCATTCTCCCACTATAGTGCTGCTTCTTTTTTTAGTCTATTAGTAAGGTCACATTATAATTTCAACTCATAACTATTCTACGGGGTTCTCCGTGTGGTGGCAGAATAGGAATTCATGATCCCCTATCTAGCACGTGGGTGTCATAAAAGATGATTAAGAGATATAATATGCATATAACATCTATGCAAGAGAAGGAAAACTCAAAAAACAAAACACTATACCAACACGTCTGACCAGCGTGGTGTAGCAGGTCATTTTCCCTCCTAAAGTGGAGACTCGAATCCATACATCGATGACGATGAGTATTTTTTTTATTAAAATTACAAAATGGGTAATTTATCTCTAAACAACTGTAATGGCGTGTGTTTATAGAGTAGCACCGTTGATATTTAGACTCGCAGTAAGATAATTTCAGCGTTTAACTTTCTATGTTATTAGTGTGTTGTAACGAATCATTGTTCTATCATCACGCGACGAATTTTGTTATAATTTTTACTCGTAATAATTTTAATTCATGATTTCACTTTTGAGAAAATATATTTAAAAACTACTGTTTTTTGGTCTTGTGGAATAGGCTGTTGACGAATATAAAATCTCACCCTATTTTCAATAAATTAAATGAGGTATGTCAAATGATGGATGATAAAAAAAAAATTCACTTTTTTTGTGTGAATGAGGCAAAGCGAAAGAGATGTGAGGTAACTAGTCATGGACCTTACACGGCATACTGGTCTGGAGTATCAATGACTACTAGAGCCTGCCAAGGAGTTGGTCTCCTTCTCTCTGCTCGAATGGCTCAATGTGTTAAAGAGTATGATTGTGTGAATGCTAGATTAGTATGGTTAAGAATGAAAGTGGGTCTGACCCGTGTTTTTGTTGTAGGAGTATATGCTCCAGTAAACACGGGTTTGACTAAAAATAAATCTGAACAGGATGCGAGAGAGAAATTTTGGGAAGAACTAAGAGATGTTTTGAGATTATGTCGGTTGAATGAAAGGTTGATTTTGCTATGTGATTTTAATGGATGGGTAGGAATAGGTCGGAAAGGTTTTAGGAAGGTTTGGTGATGAAAGTGTGAATGAAAATGGTCAAAGTTTACTAGAGGTGTGTTTGGAATGGAATCTTTGTATTACAAATACTATATTTGAACACAAAAAGATCCATATGTATACACGTGAAGTAAAGAATGTAAGAAAGAGTATGATTGACTTTATAATAGTAGATGAAAGACTTAGAAGCAAAGTTCTAGACACTAGGGTGTATTGCGGTGTTGGTATCCATACAGACCACTTTCTAGTAATGACTAGAATAAGTGGTCTCGTAAAAATGTGGCGAAACCGGATACATAACCCGACAAGTGTGATGAGATTGTTGTTTGATTGTTGACCCGACAAGTGTGATAGATGAGATTGTTAGAGAGAAGTACAAAAGTAAACTGACAGAAAAGTTGATTCGGTTAATATTAGCGATATGGAAGAATTATGGAAGACTTTTAAAGAGAATGTGATAAATACTGCTATAGAAATATGTGGCGTGACCAGAAGAAGGAAAGTAAATGAGATGAAGAATGTATGGTGGGATAAAGATGTGCAGAGTGTAGTTTGTGAGAAGAAGAAAGCCTGGATAGATTGGCTCGCTATCAGAGCCAATGAGAGAATGGAAAAGGCAACGAATGATGATATAGATATAGCTAAAGAAGAGTACAAGAGAAGAAAAAGAGTAGTGAAAGAAATTGTCAGAAGAAAGAAAGAGGATCAAAAAGACGAGTATGATAGAAGATTATCGCAGGATTATCAATCTAACTTAAAGATTTTCTGGAAGTCGATAAGATTAGCTCGAGGTAAAGCTCAAAGTACAGAGTTTGCCTCGATCATGGATAAGTATGGAAGGATAGTGAATAGAGAAGAATGTGTACTAAAGAGATGGAAGGAATACTTTGAAAGCTTATTTGAAAGAGAAGAGTCACAAGACCTGTCATCTGAGAGTGAAAGAGATCTTGAGGATGGAGAAGGTATATGGAAATTATGAACGCACTGAAAGGTATGAAAGTGGGTAAATCTGCAGGATACTATAGGATTACAGTTGAAATGCTGACGGCTGGACAAGATATCATAGCTAATATGCTATACCAGCTCTTCAATCTCTGTTGGACTAATGGCCCAGTACCTGACGACTGGTGTAAGGCAGTTATTGTACCTCTGCACAAAGGGAAAGGTTCCCAGCAAGATTGTGCAAACTACAGGGGCATAAGCCTCCTTAGCATTGTCGGCAAACTGTATGCGAAAGTATTGATTGAAAGAGTAGTGAAAGTAACTGACAAGAAAATATGGGATGCACAAGCGGGTTTTCGAAAAGGTATGGGTTGTACGGATCAAGTCTTCTCCTTAACATGCATGACGCAGAAATCTTTTGCGCATATATTGATTTGGAGAAGGCTTATGACAAAGTGAGGAGGAATGAACTGTGGTCGGTACTGTCTATGTATGGGGTGGACAGCCATCTTATTCACGCTCTGAAATCCATTTATAAGGACTCCAGGGCGTGCGTAAGAATAAACGGATCCTACACGGAATGGTTTAGTATTGATAAAGGTGTTAGACAGGGATGTGTAGCATCACCGTGGCTGTTTAACCTATTCATGGATAGTTGTCTGAAAGATCTGAAAGATAATGATTGTGGTTTAAGAATGAATGAGTTACTTATCAAATGTCTTCTTTATGCCGATGATCAGGTATTACTTGCATCGTCGGCTGAGGATTTACAGGCGATGGTAACTACTATGCATGAAGCTTTTGAAAGAAAAGGCATGAAAGTAAATATACGTAAGACGAAAATAATGGTTTTTGAAAAGGATAAACGTATGATGGAATATAAAATTAGTATAAATGGTGAGGAATTGGAACAGGTGAAAGAATTTTTGTATTTGGGTGTATTATTTACTCGAGATGGTAAAAATGATAATGATGTTGAAAGAAGAGTAAATGCTGGTAATAGGGTGAATGTGGCACTGTACACCTTTATGAGAAGCAGAAATGTGTCCAAAAAGGCACGTCTAGCTGTGCATAAGGGAGTATTAGTACCTACCCTCATGTATGGTAGTGAAAGTTGGATTTGGCAGAGAAGACATGAAAGTAGAATAAATGCTGTAGAGATGAGAGTTCTTCGTAGTATGTGTGATGTGAGCCTGAAAGATAAAATTAGGAATAGTGTTATAAGAGAGCGTTGTAGTGTGAATGAAGAAGTAGTGACAAAGATCAAAAAGAGTATGCTGAGGTGGTTTGGACACTTAGAAAGAATGAGTGAGGAGAGGTTGACGAAGAAAATATATAAAGCAAGCGTGAGTGGGACGAATACAAGGGGAAGACCTCGTCATAATTTTCTGGATCAAATTAGCGATGTATTGACGAGAGGTCATATTAAGAGTATGCGTAATCGTAGAGTATGCATAAAGACTATTATGAGTGTGAATGAAGCGATGGAAGTATGCCAGGATCGTGGTTTGTGGCAATCCGTAGTCTCTGCCTACCCCTCTGGGAAACAGGCGTGAAGCTATGTATGTATGTATGTATATGTATTTTCAACTATTTTTGTCACTGTAGTATAGATAAGCGAATAATTGCTTTTTTTTAGGGAGAGGCTCATAGCCTCTCAATATCATACTCAATACCATAGTATGGACAGGGATGACACTAGAGCGTCGCCCTGTTCTCGGGTGACGGACTAATCTCTAGTCCGATCACCCACAGCTTCAGCTAGGGCGGTGTTAGGCGCAAGCATTAAAGAGTATTTCCTCTTGAACTTGCTTCATCGCTTACTTCAGCGAGACGACTGCCTCGCGCGGCGACCGCGTCCCAGTTTCTGATATCAGTCACCAGTCACCGATACCTACTTGCAACAAGTTCACGGTGCTGTTCTGTCAAAGCCACACAGATGTCGAGTACACACACGAATATCTTTACAATTATCTCTCATCTCAATATAGTAATAGATTTCCATTCAATTCAATTAATTATATTAGGAAACTAAAATGAACCTAAGCTTTACAGTTGACAGGAACTAATAAAAATATTTGAAGTACTAAGAGCTCCGTGTTAGTACATTACTAAATGCATATCGACGTCGGTCTAGTCACATTCCGCAAAGTTATGCGCCTACTGATGAGAAGCAGTTCCTTAAACCAGTATCACATCTTAGAATGGTCTTAACTATGTCAAAACATATCCGTTAATAGTATTTGACATTTTATTAACATTTTACAATGTTAATATACCTCTTTTAGCTGTTACTAATTAATACCTGTACCTATTTGCCTATTGCCCGACTTATAAGGACTAGTAAACTTTAGTGGTTTTTACATATTTTACTAGACTTATTAATTTTAATGGATGGATGACGAAAAAAAGACTTTTTTAAATCGGGTTAAAATTTTTGAAAAAATTTTGTTATATTTTGGGGAAATTTTGTTATATTCGTCTGTTTCTACGTAGGGGCTCACATTTTATGTGCACTCATTGTGTCCCAAAGTCTTGACCAAAGTTGAAAATCAAAGTAATTCAGATATACCTGAAGACTAGCTACTGCCGGTACTGGTTAATCGGAAGTGGGTTCCGGTAAAATGCCTTAATATATATTAAACCCACAACTTGTTCAAAAATGTTCGCCATTAAAAATATATCATTTTTATATCTCAATTAAGAATTATGAATCAATGATTCTTAACTGAGACATGATGGTAATAAAAAAATCTAGTATTCTATGAATTCTTCATTTTATCTTATTAGCGTGAGGCATACATGCTATGGTGGTAAAGTGCCCGTTTAGGTAAGCATTACAAGAGTGTTCCTGACCTAAGATACTTTTACTTACATCTTAGTTTCGGTTAGATAAATCAGCAATACATATATGAAAATATTTTCTTTAAACAGAGAGCAATATTATCAGGAATAAGGGTGATGTCAAGCTGTAATTCTATAACTAACATTCAAAGATTGAGTTCTGGACTCTCTCAAGACAGGAGTAAGATTTTTATCTGTGTGGTGATGGAGTAAGAATACAATTCACCACCCCTATATTATCCGTGAGTGATCGTACGAGACGACTAAGGGATACAAAATGCATATAACATCTATGCGAGAGAAGGAAAACTCGAAAGAAAACACTATACCAACACGTCTTACCAGCGCGGTATAGTAGGTAGGTCAATTACTCTCCCATTATGGAGGAGGCCCCAGCCCAACAGTGGGACATATATGGGCTGAGATGATGATGAAGATTTTTTAATATTTCTATTCCATCTTGACTCTTATGAAGAGTTATGAAATCTGCTCATAACACAGGACTAAGAACTTTTAATATTCCTTTTCAATCTTGACCCTTATGGAGCGAGAATTTTTAATATTCCCTGTTCTCTATCTTATCTTGACTTTTATTTTTGATTGCCTATAGTGGCAAACGACCAAGCACCACACTCGATGGCAAGTGATATTGCTGCAGATGGACATTAGTAATATCAAAGGTATATGACATGCCATCGCGCTCAGGAATCATAGCAGGATGTAGTTCATTCCAAACCCTACACGTACGTGGAAGAAATGATCACTGAAAAAGTACAGATGAAGACTACAACGTTTTCAGATAATTTCCTTTCTCAATATCTATACATTCTGTTGCTTCAGGCTTCTTTCACAATGGGAAGGAAACTGACTAACTATATAACACGCTAATCAGACACCCGCATTACTGCCATAGATTTTTATGTCAAGCTTTCGTCTTACAGCATCAATGATCTGCATCTATCTCTTAGTCGTCTTTTATGACACTCGCGGATAAAAAAAAGGGGATAATTATTTGTATTCTTATTGCGTCATATATTATTTGTATTATATTATTTGTATTCTTATACGGGAAATTATTCTAGGTGTGAGGTATATTGTTAATTCTATCCTATCCTTAGTTTCAAATATGTATATGGATTTCCATCACTAATTGCTTAATTCAATCAATTATATGATGTAAGGTATGTATAATAGAATACTAAGTAAAGATCAAATAATAATGAATTTGAAAGTAGATTTAGAATGTCTGAAGCGTAATAGTGCGTCACACCAATTCTGTTCATATGGCATTGAATGGCTGATGAAATAGGAAAATCCTAGTCTTTTTTTAACACTTATCTAAAGGTAAGAATTTTTAAATATATTTTATTAGGTTTTTTTTTTAGTTTGGAATTTAATATACATCATAGCTGTGCCAACAGATTTACTTAGGTGAATTAAGCATATAATGCTTAATTATGTTTCAACACTAAATTAGTAATAATATCAATATCAATGTTATACAGGGTGGAAGTGGACCGCTCCCAAAAACAAAGACAGGTAACCCTACTAGTCCTACTTGTAATGATAGGCTAGAAAAAAAAAGCGATTCAGATGTAAAAAAATCTTTTTTTCACCACGCGAGGTCCTTGAACTCTTGAACATATGATCGTGAGTTTTGAATAGATTGCGTCTTTTCTCATCTGAGTAAAGTTACGTATTTTTTATAGAATTATAACGATAATTCTATAAAAAATACGTAACTTTACTCAGATCGTATTAGGACAGTGCCATGTCGTTACATGTGTCCTAATACGATGGAATGTGAAAAAATACTTAAAATTCGTGGCGAAAAAAAAAATCGAATCGATTCTTTTTCTAACCTATCATTACAAGTAGGACTAGTAGGGTCACCTGTCTTAGTTTTCGGGAGCGGTCCACTTCCGTCCTGTATATAATGCATCAATCAAAATTTTTGTTATCTCAGCAGTTGTCATGAAAACGGCAATTGCGCAGAACGTATGACTATTATTATATGTATATGTTATACATCAAACATTATTAATTAAAGTGTTAGGCTCAAACGGTAAAAAGTTTGACGAAATAAATTGGTAGATTCGTCTCGGGCATTATCAGAGTAGTGCCCTCGCAACTATGACCTTCCACTCGCCTGCTAATCATGGACAGTTATGACAATATACCATCATAAGGAGAACTATATTGAACAAAGGACATTTTCGAATGCACAGATGGCATAGTAGTTAAATATCGACCTTCCGTGCCAGTAGCGTGGGTTCGATTCCCACGCAGAGCAATACTTTGGGCGATCCACAAAGTGTTGTTCTGATTCTGGGTGTAATTTCTCTACGTTAATTGCATGTTTGTAAAGTCCCTAGCAATACATGGATTATTTTCTTAAAGCTGGGTGGTATCGTTTTTCTTTCTTTTTTTTTTATAATATCTAAAAAATAAACAGAAAAGGGAAGTCCATAAACTGTTGGATAGATGGGTAAAAGAACAATAATCTACATTAAGGAAATAATGTTTGTATTGTAGATATTATACATATCTATATTAACGGATACAAAATACACTTAAATTCAAAACAACAATAAATAAATCGCACAATGTATTGTCCTGCATGAGAATCGAACTCCTTCACCTGGCACCCCAAGTCGGTAGCTTAAACACTATGGCATTAGTAATTGTCATAGATTATATATTACACAAGCATGCAGTTGAAATAGCTAAGTAATATTGTGAATATCGACAAACTCGGATGTTGTTCTGACCTTACTTGATACAAAGGACTATGCGGTCATTTTTTATCCACATATTTGAAAACAATTTTACGTGATCTGCAATTTATAGACGCTGAGTTTTTTTAAATTATCCATTGAAATATTATTTGTACGTTATTTTAGTTAAGCTATCATCGGCTGAAGTCCCTCCGTAACGTGAGGGAGACTAACCTAATATATCAAGCGTAATATAATAAAGAGCGGGGTAGAGGTGTGTCACGTTTTTCGATATCGATATGTGTTTCAAATGAGCAATTTATTGTGGCGAAGTTATAAATAAAGTTCTCAAAAAAACTTATCCGAAATCTTATTCAAATGATCCACTACCATCGGGCAATGTATCCAGAATGTTGATTACATAGATGGCGAAGTGGTTAACATACCGATTTACCGTGCCAGTGCCGTGGATTCGATTGCCATGCAGGGTACTTTGTGTAATCCAAAAATTGTTCTGAGTTTGGGTGTCATTTGTATTCGTTTAGTGAGGTCCCCCACAATAAAGGGATTATTTCCTCAGTGCTGTGTAAGAAATAATAAAAAGAAAATGTTGGCAGCATTGTTACGTTCAAAGGTAATATTTTACCTCTTGGCTAAGTAAATAAAATATTTTATAAATATTTATTATATTAGTTAATCATCATCATCACAGCCCATAAATGTCCCACTGTTGGGCTCGGGCCTCTGTAATAGGAGGAAAATTAACCAACTATACCGCGCTGGTCAGACGTGTTGGTATAGAGTTTTGTTTCGAGTTTTCCTTCTCTCGCATAGATGTTATATGCGTTTTATATCCTTTAGTCGTCTCGTACGAACACCCACGGGTAAGATATGGGGTGGTGAATAGTATTCTTAATCCGTCACCACACGGAAAGTAAGTAATATTAGTTAATAAACATATTGAAATGTCAATCTACTCCCAAATTACTGCGTCCCACATTCATACCAACATGTCCGGCTAAGTATAACATTTATAATAATAATATTCATTTACAAATAACGTCACAGTTATCTGTCGTCGTATTTATTAGACGTATTGGTGAAAGTGTCGTACAGTAGGTAGGTGTAATTTATAGTATACAATTACATGCGGGTATGTTTCAACTGACAGTACATTTTGTGTCATGGACGGATGAAAAGTTCGCTACGTTTGACGTAATATTGTGGAAAAAAACAAATAAATAAAAATGGTAAGCCTAATAGGATTATGTTTTATAGAATAATAGTAGATATACATTTGATGAAAATTATTATTTGTAAAAGCCACAAAAGGTATCTTAGATTATGGGACGCAAGTCATCATCATCATCTTCCTACTCTTATCCCAATTACTTGGGGTCGATACAATATGTACTCTTTTTCATAGTACATATTGTAAAAGTTATTGGCTATAGTTTTATGACCGGTCGCCTGCCAGACGTCAACCCTCCTTGGGAATGTAATTGTTGACCAAACGGCACCAGATGCAGTTGGCCCAGATCGTTATAAGGCTCTTAGTCGTCTTTTACGACATCCACGAGCAAAGTAAGGGTTGGTAGTATTCGTAGCCGCTACCACACAGCTTAATTTATTATGGGACGCAAGTATGATTTTTTTTGTCCATACGAATTTCTTTGAGTTGTTGCCGTATTGTTGAATTTCAAATACAATATTCATTTATTTATAATTTTTATATTGTGAAAGGCAGGATTGGAAATTTAAATCTAATTTAAAAGTTACAAACGTTTAAACATTCATATTTTTTTTTTTTGCAAGAATTTTAACAAAGTGCTCGCGTACATAAATAAAATGTATGTTTACAAAACAAAACTTTTGTTGTGATTGTATTATTTAAGATTATAAATGAAGTTGATTTTAAATCGTTTATTTAACATTTTTATCGTAAGGCTCTTTACCAATAACGCTAAATACGAACAATAGAACAAAATCAATGGGTAATTTATATGGACATCCAGTGTTTAGGCCTCGCTTAAGTTAGCTATATACATATCTAAATGATTTTTTTGAGATAAATGCACATTAATTTTATTATCATCATGTCCAACTCTTATCCTAATTACTCGTAGTTGACGAAATATGTACTCTTTTTCAAATCCAATATATTGTAAAAGTTTTGGCAATAGTTTTACGACCAGACACCTATCTGATGTCAACCCTTCTTGTGAATGGAATTGTCGACAAAATGGCGTTGGGCTTAGCCCTGATTAAGGTGAAATTATTAGTTGTCTTTTACTACATCCACGAACAAAGTTTTAGAAGTATTCGTAGCTGGTAGCAGCTCAGCAGCATGAAGCGTTAAAGGTTACAAAATAATTGTATAAATAGAAAACTCTATGAGTCTATTTTCTTTGTTTCTTATTACATTTATAAATAATTGTTTGCACCTTGCCTTTGTATCGAGTGAGTCAAATGAGTTATATAAATAAAAATGTTATCATTTACCAGCAATTTTTCCGTGTAGTGACGAAGTAATTACACAATTCATTACTCGTTTCTTCTCCTTGGCTATCGATGGTTATACCTACACTGATGATGGCATAGTAATGATCGTGACCATGGTGCAGTAGGGTAATTGCCATCTCATTGTGAAAGAAGCCTGTCTTTTTTTTCTGTTTTTGGTAACGCAGTGGCTAAAATGCATTTTTCGCATTCCCGCCCGGGCGGGGTATGTGGGACTCACAGTTGGGGCTTTTACAGCTGAACCGGACTATGGGCGAGCCTTATGGGCTCTCAACCCGAATGAAGTCTGTGTCCAATAGTAGAATGTATATAGGTTAAAGGAAGTTATCATGGGTTTATCAACTATAATCTCTTTTTTTTAAAACACCATTCTGTACTAAGGAAATAATCCTTGAATTAAGGTTAATTATATCCTGACTCAGAACAACATATATAAGTATTGTCCTGCGTAGGAATCGAAGCCACGCCACTAGCAAGGAAAGTCTGTATTTTAACCACTACGCCATCTGTGCAGTCTTGATTAATTGATTTTCAGCATATTCAAGGGGTGCCAACGGAATTGTGTTCCATGTCTACATTCGTCTGTCTCTCATAAATTATAATAAAGTTAGTAAAAAACTTCACAGAATATACATTTTTTTTCTTAACATCATGAAAAATAAATACATACATACATACATATCATCACGCCATATCCCTTGCAGGGTAGGCAGAGAGAACAGAGTACCAGAGAACTCTATCCTTGCATACTTCACTCGCTTCCTCAACATTCATAATTCTCTTCACACACGCTCGCCGGTTTCGGAGACTCTTGACTCCACCTTCCTTCAGTATATGACCGATCTGGTCTAGGTAGGTTAGTCTCGGTCTCCCCGGGTACCTACATCCTTCCACTTTCGCATTGTATATCTTCTTAACCAGACGTTCGTTCGGCATTCTTTCCAGATGTCCGAACCATCGGAGCATTCCCTTTCGCATCTTTACACCAATACTCTCTTTCATACCTACTCGCTCTCTTACGTTGTCGTTACGAATGCGGTCGGTTAGCCTTACTCCACAGATTTTCCGTAGAGATCGCATTTCGAAAAATAAAGAATAATATAAAACCAAATATTATGTGGCTGCGAGTAGAAACATTACTCGCCTTCTGGGAATCATCAAAAATCAGGTGAGGGCTCAGTAGGATAATGGGTAGCATTTCTTTCCAGCGAAACGAATAACAACCTCACTGGAACTGCCAACACGCCTGCTAAGCGTGACGGTTACGACAATATCCTCATATATCAGACGATACGTAAGAGATGACAACCTCAAGCAGTAGATGGCAGAAAGCTAACTGATGATGATAATAACGATTTTGTGTTATCTTTGTCTCCTTATAACTATGCCATTTCTAATACTGTATTTGTTTTCATATCTAAAAGTTTATTTGCCTTAACGTTTTACTTTTCTGAATTGCACACTTATTTTTCACACAATATTCTATTTAGCCATTATTTTTACTAATATTATAAAAAGCCAAGCTAAAGTAACCCTGTCTGTCTGTCGCTCTTTCACGCCCAAACTACTGAACCGATTTTAAATGAAATTTGGTACACAGATAGTCTAGAACCTGACAAAGGACATAGGCTACTTTTTAATGCAAAGAAAATGGTTGTAAAGGGTGTTGAAAAGTTTTAAGGAAGTATCGTCATTTTTAAAGCCAGAAGCTTGAAACTTATTTTTAGGCTATTGATAGATTAGTAAATAAATATGATATTAAAATTTTGTAAAAAATTTACCTTTAAGGGCTAAAATAAAAATAGGGGTTGAAAAACTTTAGGAAAGTAACCTTTTACGTGGGCGAAGCCGCGGGCAGTAGCTAGTTGTCTATGTATGGATAAAAAGTACCTCTACATATTTGAGCTCTGATATTATATTATCTTAGAAATGCCGTGAGAAAATTCCGTATTGCTCCATGTTTGAGCAATTAACAAGATTGATTGTATTTTAATTGTTATTGGGAAGGTTCGAGATTAACTTGGAATATTTCAGAGTAACTTAATAATTAAACTCTTTAATGATCGGATTATTTTTATATCGAATGCAATTCTTTGTTCTATGAAAAATATTATTATTATAGCAAAATAAAAATAGTTTAAATTAGTTCTCTAGAATAGAAAATAACAATAAGTAAATAATAATTAAAGAATTTGTGTTTGTAAACAAAAATGTATGTAAATTAAACATATTTAGATTTTTTTGTAAACATGTTGAGTTATAATGTTGTAATCAAATATTTTATAGGTAATAATTACCCGTTGGTTTCCAGGAAATTGAAGTTATGAGGTTATAAAACTATTATGTCTATACTAAAAGTTATTTCTAACATTTTTAAAGAAGACAATAGACAAATATGTATAATAACATATTACAATATAAAATGAAATCTATTCTTGACAGCATGCAGTTCAAATTTCTATAAAAACAAATCACGAACGTGGTATAGAGAGATCGAAGATATTTGCACGCGAGCTGCAACTTAATCTTTCAATTCGACATTAATAAATGTTTGATTTTCATTACGGGTTTTTATAGCGATTATTTAAAATTAATGTGAAGAAAAGCAGCATTAGTTAGTGAAAATATATCAATCTATGATTGGTAACGTATTAACATGCTTCTCACGTGTGTTAGAGTCTTAGTATAATTGTTGGACAGTGAATGGTTCGTGTTGAGAATCTATAATGGTTGATAGGCATTCCGATGTATAATATAATATCGTTATTTGTTTTTGTATATATTATGTATGCCTATAAACTTTTTATAATTCACTTTTATACTTAATGCGGAGTTTAAAGTTTTATAGTACCTAAGTTTATTTATCAAATCCTCTTTTATCCTTTACACTAAAATATCCGTTAATAAATGAGTAAAATAATATGCTAATTTCCAAAATTTTATAGATTAAATAAAACAATTAAATTCGCAGAATTATTATGAAATAAAATGTAGGTGTTTAATTAATTTGTTACTTGGAATAAATTGAAATAATCATAATTGAGTAATATTGCAAACCATGTTTCAATCTTAAATTCTTGTAATTTTTGATAATCGTCATGACGTATACTTCTGCTTTAAGTGTGACCCAAAAACATAGACAGACTTAGGTATAATCTAGTTGATTCACGCATTAAAATAGAGAACATTTCATTCATTAAAATGAAATCAGAAAATTACAATGAGCAGGCTTAGATTAGAAATAAAAAAGCAATTACTAGGATGTACCCAAAAAAAAAATCATTCGTTCATATATCCATGATGTACGTGTGTATGCTTATATCATCATCATTCTCCTACTCTTATCCCAATTACTTGGGGACGATACAATATGTACCTACTCTTGTTTCATAGTACACAAGTATATTGTAAAAGTTATTGGCAATTGTTTTATGACCAGCCGCCTGCCAGACGTCAACCCTCATTGGCAATGTATTGATCAAACGGCATCAGATGGAGTTGGCTCAAGTCGTTATAAGGCTCTTAGTCGTCTTTTACGACATCAACGAGTAAAGTAAGGGTTGGTAGTATTCGTAGCCGCTATCACACAACTATGTTTGCTTATTTTCTATTATTATTTATATGGTAGGTAATTAGTTTATTCCCATAACTTTTACATCATCATTCATTATTCGTCTGCTCTTATCCTAATTACTTGAGATTGCAATATGTACTCTGCCATCGTACATATTGCAAATGTTATTAGCATTAGTGTTATGACCGATCGTTTGCCTGACATCAACACTCATTATGAATATATTGATCAAACGGCATCTGGTGGATTAGGCCCAGGACGATATAAAACTCTTACTTGTCTTTTACGACATCTGCATGCAACGTAAGGGTTGGTAGTATTCGTAGCCGTTCCATAGTTATTATAAAACTATATTTAGGCACAATCAACAATAATCCATCAGATCTGGCCAGAATGACGTAGTCATTTAATTTTTCTTATCCGGAGAACAACTTAAATCTAGCAATGGAATGTTTTAAGCAAAATAAATAAAGAGAAATGAGGACTACAAGAATTACTCATGAGTCCATACTCTCAATACATAAAATAGTTGATTCTATTATTTCTTTAACACTTTGATCCAATATTCAAGTCCCGTTCTTAAGATGGCAATGGAATACGTACGAACAGTTTTTTGCAAGTACACTTCAACGAGACTTCCGGCTCAGCTCACTGGAGGAATTGTCTATTGCTTTTTAAACATATGTCGACTGTACAATGATGTTAATCATTGAAGAAGTTTATTGACTCCGTGTGCGATTGATGAAGCAATGATAGCAATTCATAATATTTTAATTTAATTATATATCTTGATATAATGACAGAATAATAAAACAATTTACCACAACTTTGTTTAGCTGTGGTATAGCCTAGACTGGGCTGCCTTACTTGAAAGAATTTGTCCTTGATCATGGACGCTGTAAAGTATTCGAAACGTTGAAAAATTAAAAATCAAATACAAACGTGATAGAATCCGAAAAAATAGTTTTAATTTCTGTCTAACACCTCATCATCATCTCAGCCCATATATGTCCCACTATTGGGCTCGGGTCTCCTCCACAGTGGAAGAGTAATTGACCTACTATGCCTATGCTACACTAGTCAGACGTGTTGGTATAGGGTTTTGTTTCGAGATTTCCTTCTCTCGCATAGATGCTATATGCATTTTATATCATTTAGTCGTCTCGTACGATCACCCACTGAAAGATAGGGGGAAAAATAAAACAAATAATAAGTAAACATATTCTGCCTAACAATCATGTAAAAAGTGTATTTATTTGATATTTTAATCAGTTGTATTTGTGTATCTAATGCATGCGGACAAATATTTGAAATATTGTTTTGTTTTTGGATCATCAATCATCATTATGCCTAGATTGTATAAATGTTATTTTTCAGTATCGATTATCGGTTTTCTTGCTTTCATATCACTAGTATTCTAACCAGCTCTAATAGTCAAGGGCAAATCTGAGAAAAACTCATTGACAGATTCAAATAAAATTACTTAGTTTTACTTTTTATCGACTTTTCGAAAATTTTTCAGCAATCTTTGAAAAAGTAAAGAGAAAGAAATAAAAACGCTGGATATTTTTTTCATATGTATAATAATCGTATAATATAAATTATTATATAGACAAATCAGTAATCCGGAAACGCGATCAAAAAATTTTCCCGCCGTACACTTTACCGTACATGTTGTGAATACAAATGTATGTATGTCTATCGTGTAATCGACCCCGCAACTCACTGCCAAGGTTGTACGTAGTCATTCTATGTTAATATTATGAACTTCTGCTAAATTTAGCGTAAGATATTAAACATGTACATAAGTATTTTCCTTTGAGCAATGAACTATTATGTTCGAGTCTGAGACTTATATCAGAATTTGATTGTGATTTCTAATGTTTACGCGAGTATTACACATTTGAAATAAAACTACTTTTACGGATTCTATCGCGTTTGTATTTGATTTTTTAATTTCCTGACGTTTCGAACGCTTTATAGTGATCATGGTCCTTCCATGATCATGATCACTGTAAAGTGTTCGAAACGTCGGGAAATTAAAAATCAAATACAAACGCGATAGAATCCGTAAAAGTAGTTTTATTTCAAAGAATTAGATTGTTTAAGCCATGGTTTTAAAATCATTTTCTACGTTATCAGATTAGGAGCCACATAAAGGGTTCAAACTCAAATCAAACTGTAAATAAAATTATGGTTGTAAATTAACATTTACATTACCACATGTCGTAAACAATACTCAATAAACATTGATATATTAATCCCTTTCGCATAAATCCAATTTTATTGAAATCAAAACCTGTATTGTGTAAATACGTCCGATAAATTTGAATTTGACGTATTTCAAAACATCGTACCGATTTACCATTAGTGGAATTAAAGGTGGAATGCGCTTGCGCATTGAACAAATAAACGATTTTGATGCGGCGTTTGTGTATGTATGTGTGAGTGTGACTGTTTATTTTGTGAAAAAAATGTATTAATCATTTCATTATTATAATCAGCAAAAAATATTTTTTATAGAAGTAGGACCACGCTGTTGACAGTTTTCTGTCTACAGCCGCGGGCCGGTCCGTTTGGGGTAGTACCACACTCTCGCAGAAGATCGACGTCTGAGCAATGGCAATGTGCTGTTGTGCTTCGTTCAGTGTGCGAGAAAGCCGGAAGACCAACTGGGTGGGTTTGGGGATTGTATTGGTTGGCAGCGGCCTAGCTATACCCCTGGTATTGCAAAGATCCATGGGCAGCAATAACACTTACCATCAGGTGTGCTGCTTGCTCGTTTACCATCAAAAGCAATAATAAAAAAAACCAACAGTGTTGCCGGGGCATCGCATTCACCACCCGCGTCTTCAGCTAGGGCGGCATCAGTAGCCCGATGCGCCGGTGCGAAGAGTATGTCAGCATGGAGAATTTCCTCTCTGACATAACCCGCTGCCTCCTTTTGCGAGATGCTTGCCTCCCAGAAGGCGGCAACCAAGTCACAGTCCAGGTGCTATCGAGCACCATCTCAGCGATGGTTGGAGATTTTTATCTACTCGATACAGCATTAATTATTAAAGTTTGATACACACTGCGGGAAGAGTAACCCCCAGCATGTTTAGTGCTTACTTGCTTAGTAATAAAAAAGAAAAATTTAATATAGAATATTTAAGTAACTGTGGTATTCATTTAAATATAGTGACGAATGTTGATTTAGAATGTGTAATTCTAATTTTATACTAACTTCACGAGAACCCACTAAACTTGACCAAAGAATGTAATTTAGGTTAGTTTCGGTAGCCATGTTGTAAGATGGCGGACTTCGTATCCGTTCATTACCGCCGCCCGTCCACAGATAATCTATATTGGTTCAATTAATGAGGAAACGACTCGGATGTTGATAGTTTAGACGTGTTTTTACCGGTTTGGGAATATATTTTGAATGCTAAAATGAATGAAATGTTTATTTAATAAACATTGAACATACTATTCAATTCATTCAATTGATTTTAATATCAATTTTCAATTGTCTTTATAAGCTCTAATTTTTTAAATATAGAGTAATAGTTGTTTTTCTTGATAAATCCTTGTAGTCTATTTTATCAAATACAACTAAAGAGTGTGATTGGTTTGGAATTTGAAAAAATTTTTTTTTTACCTGAAAAAAGAAAAAGGGGTTATTTGCTACTATATGTGCCTAATGCTTTGCTTATGTTAATTATTTAAGCATTCTTTATTTTCAGATTTATTTTTATCCTCGATAACTTATAGTTAGGTCTTTAGCTATAGATCAGCAAAACTACTATCATCATCATCATCATCACAGCCCATAAATGTCCGACTGTTGGGCTCGGGACTCCTCCCTAATGGGAGTGAAATTAACCTACTATACCACGCTGGTAAGACGTGTTGGTGTAGGGTTTTGTTTCGAGTTTTCCTTCTCTCGCATAGATGTTATATGCGTTTTATATCCCTTAGTCGTCTCGTACGATCACCCACGGGCAAGATGTGGGGTGGTGAATAGTATTCTTACTCCGTCACCACACGGGAAACTACATTTAATATACATATATTATATATGTACTACATATCTCAACCCATATAAAACCTGCTGAGCTCTAACCTTCTCTATAATTTGAGGGAAATTGACTTCTTATACCGGCTTGGTATAGGGTTTTATTTTCAGTTTGCCGTTAGTTGTATAGATGTTATCTACCTATCTATATCTAAATGGTCTTTTACGAAATCCACCGATGACAGGAAATAGTGAATTGTATTCTTACTCTGTCTGTATGGAATTTTTTTTTAATTTTTTTTTTTTTAAACGATACCACCCTGCACTAAGGAAATAAACCTTGTATCGCGGGGGACTTTACAAACATGCAATTAACGCAGACAAATTACACCCAGACTCAGAACAACACTTTGAGGATCGCACAAAGTAATGTTCTGCGTGGGAATCGAACCCACGACACTGGCATGGAAGGTCGGTATCTTAACCACTACGCCATCTGTGCAGTCGCAATAATTTTGCATGTGGTGACGGAGTAAGAATACAGTTCAATATCCTCTCTCTTGCCTGTGGGTGTTGTAAAAGATGATATAATAAAGATATATATATACATAACATCTATGAATGCAGAAAAACATTGAAATAAAACTCTATACCGACCCGTCTGACTAGAGTAGAGATAATTTTCCCTATTATTGTGGAAGAGACTCGAGCCCAGCTGTACGACATACCTGTTTGAGCTAAAATAATGGAGATACAGAAATAATATAAATATAAATCCAAAAAGTTTTACATATATCATCTTGCTCTTATCCCATTATTTGGAGTCGACGCAATATGTTATCTTCCTCCATACAGTCCTATCAGACGTCATCTCTGCAGTCACTCTCTGTCTATCCATGTCATACCTCACGCAGACCATCCATCTTTTCTTTGGTCTTCCTTTACCCCTAAAACCTTCAATATTCATATTTAAAACTTTCCTCACAACATTACTTTCATCCCGTCTCATCACATGTCCATACCATGCTAACCTTTTATACATATATTTGCCCTGTGGGAATAGAACTAGAGACATCTGCGTAGCAGTCTTTTTATCCCACTTGATATTGATACAGATATTGTGTAATGTGTGGTCCATTATATATAGAGTTTACATTAGCGCTATGGAGGTTTTTGATCTATGGTTGACCTTTGTAGCGATTATTGTGCATTGTGTGGGTTACGCAAAGTATATTGGTGTCCAACTGAACGCCACATTTGGATCGATTACTATAATAACCAAGAAATAACAGCCCACGGCTATTGGCAGCGTAACCGCTGAGGTCATTGGGCCAATGTTTGTTTATTTGTGTTAATTTTGTAGATTCTTAATACGAATATCAGTTTTTTTTTGTTTGTTACGCTTTCACGCCGTAACTACACTTTTGATTATCACATATGTCCATATGCAACAGCATACAACAGTATCTACTGTCAGCCGGGTCCTACTATGGTCCCCATAAAAGATGGGTTAATCCTTGGGAAGTCTTCAGGCAACCTTAAGTATTCTACCAAAGATCAAGATCAAGTGTACAGAATACAGCTTATCCAGAAAAATATTGCTCTTGTGTTTTAAGAAACTAAATTTTAGACTGTCGTCATGTAGAATTGATTGTTAAATATTCTAGTTCTTAGGTATTTAATAGATTATTTTTAGTAATTGATTTTTATAAGTGATTTAATAGATTATTATTAATACCTGACATATTAAAAAAGAATATAGAATGGTGAATAAAAATAAAATTAAATAATAAGAAAAGGGAGCCAAGGATCAAACTGAGGCTGCTCGGATTAGACTACTCAATTTTCTGAGCTATGTCTATTCTCAATGACAGCGGCCAAATTTGCCTTCATATTCTAATAGTTTTCAGCCAATGAAAAAATGTATTTATTTGTTGACTGAAAACACGATACAAAAAAAAAACGATACTATAAATGAAACTTGTGCCGTTGCTGAGATTCTGAAAATATAGAAATACATTTTTTTTAAAGACTGAAAGAAAGAAGGGGATTTTATAAATATATAAATAACGAAGACAAATTACACCCAGACTCAGAAAAAACATTTGTGGATCGCACAAAGTATTGTCCTGCGTAGGAATTGAACCCATGGCACGGGCACGAAAAGTATCTTAACTACTACGCCATCTGTACAGTTAAATCGCTTATTTAAAGATATTAGATAGATAATCGTACCAATTGAGACTTTAAAGCAACTTCATAGATTATACGACAGATCACCGACCTGAAGCCTGCAACGTAATAGAGAGATCTGACCTACATCAAATACTGTCATGTTTTAATGCAAACCAGAAACATTTAGTTAAAAAGAAAGGCATAAATTAAAAATGAAATTACTTCCTTCCCTTTTAAATCTAGAAAGAAGGTAAACAGTTTATTATTGAGACAACCGTTATATGAAATTTAAGTACATACTTATCGGTAACGAGACAATCAGAACGGAAGCGATTGGGACATTCAAATTAAAGGCAAGTCAATATAATTTGATATATTTATTAAACTTTATTTTGATGACATTTAACAATCAGAATATTGACGACTTTTGTTAAGAGATTGGTTACTATTTGACTCGGTACTATGGTCATACTTTTACCATCGTATCATTCAACGTAGTAGCAAGATTGACCCACTTCAGCTGGAAACCGTCCGTCCGTCCAAGCCCTATAATTTATTGCTTTATTGCTATTTGTATATCAAATGTGAATGCTAAGATTACGTAAAATTTTGACTTAGCCATATACGAGGAATACTGTAAGAGAAGGTAGTTCGAAAAATAAGATATGTCATCAGACCAGAGTACGATGGTTATCCAATTTTATCTTTATTGTGGAAGATCCTCTTTCCCCAATAATGGTTCATTTGTAGTATAACGAAGAAGAAAGTCAAAGATAAATAGTACCAAGTACTTATGTTGATTACATACACAAAGCTGCCGGTGTAATTAATTAAATATGAAATAATTATTTATATTATGATTGATTTAATTGTAATTACTATGACCTGTACTTAATCATTTGTGATGGGTACGAAATGAAGGCGCAACAAATAGTTTTATTACTTATAAAGTGATACTAATTCATCATCATTCTCCTGCTCTTATCTCAATTACTTGGGGTCGACGCAATATGTACTCCTCTATCTACTGCAAAAGTATTTGGCTCTGTTTTTCTTATAAACGGCCGCCCACATGACGCCAACCTTCCTTGGGACTGTAATTGTTGACGAAATGGCATTAGATGGAGCTGACCCAGGTCGATATATGTATATCGACTCAGCAGTCGAATATCTGTGAAATATTTTAATGATAATATCTGCTTACTAAGACTCGTCTTTTGTGATATGAAAGAAAGTGGTAATAAAATTTTGTATTATTACTTTCGTCATCACGCGGATTGCATTGAATAGAAAGTTTACATTTCATTCATTAATAGGTCTCACAGTGTGCAAGATTTCGCTCGGCTTCTGGGAACGTGTAAAAACAATGGGCGTCGAAAAAAGACGGGATTATTGTTCGACAGATGTGGCGGATGCGCTTTGAACGAACACATCACTATAATATTATAGAGAAATGAAGTCGGTTAATAAAGTAATATAAGTTTGAAATGTCTTCAGAACTATCAATATTAACATCACAAAGGTATATCGACTACACTTATGGCGTAGTGGTTAACATATCGATCTACTATGCCAGATGTCGTGGGTTCGATTTTCATGCAAATCAAAATTTTTATGCGATCTGTATTGTTGTTCTGAGTCTGGTTGTAATTTGTTATAAAATACTTATTTTTTAAGTGCAGGGTATTGTTAAAATCAAAATATATACTGTCCAATGTCCATCCCCCCCCTATGGATATCCTACGATCTTTTTGTGTCTCAGCAGTTGGTGATATCATTTGGTGTTATGTGTTTTTCCTAAGAGCATTGCTGTCTTATTCTTTTAGGGTTACTTTAGTCTTTTTTACGTTTTCCACGAACATATATAAGCGATGGTTTTATTTGAAGATATTTGTCTATTCTTTATCATTATATGAATGGACGTTAAGGCTAATTTAAAAAAAAATGTTACATTCGCTTTATATATATATATAACATTTTATAATAATTATTATTAAAGACATTATTTGAATAATTACGCTACATAGATAAACAAGTGCACACTAGTCAAGCGGGTAAAGGCATATAAAAAATTACACGTAATAATTTTTAAGTGCGCTAGGCTAGTGCGGCGCCAAAATTCTGTAATCCGGTTTTCCTTCAAAACTTGTTAAACCGTAATAGCCTGAATAGAAACGTATCTGTGTAAGTAAAAAAAGTTTAACTAAAGTAGACAAAGTGCCCATTGATCGTTGTTCCGGGCTTAACAATGTCAGGTACTTCATATATTGTCAATAGAAACGGATGTATCCGGCGCCAATATGAGGGATGAAACATGTGGCCATTATATTACTGCTGAGATTACAAATATTTAACCATTTGAAATAGGATTTTATTACAAATAAAATTGAAATTTGAAGTGTCTGTTTTTAATGTCAAATATCTGGATTACCCAACCGGCTCAGTATTTTTTTTTGTTTTTTGGCAAATAGATTTAGATATTAACAAGTAATTGAGAAAATAGTAAAAAAATATATAAAATATTAAGAGAAATTTAGTTAGATAATGACGATATATTGTTCACAGGCCCGGCATGCTGAAACACGTGGCGGTGTCGCCACACCGCGCGCGAGCTGACTCCGTCAGCCTCTCATCATCCGCCTCGTGCTGCAGCCTTGGCAGCTTGGAGCATAGGCACGACTCCGTTGGTGACCTGTCGCATAGAACGGTCAGTACATACATATTATTTGTAATTTTGTAATTCATATGACTTAAGAGACGTAGAAGTCTTTTACAAAGCTGTTAAAACTGTTTTTATGGTAATTAATTGGCTTTATGTTAACTTTTAATAACTGATACTGTAGCGGATAGATATAAATGCCTGTAATAACGATGACTTGTGGACGTAAGATACCTCAGTCCTCCCGTGACCATGATCACTGTAAAGTGTTCGAAACGTCGGGAAATTAAAAATCAAATACAAACGCGATAGAATCCGTAAAAGTAGTTTTATTTCAAATGTGTAATAGTCTCGTAAACATTAGAAATCATTATGGCTTTATGTTAGATAAACGAATAATTTTTAATGATCCCATATACGTTTAATACTCGTATTTGGTATACATCTCTACATTGGGAAGGAAATTGACGGCGTATTTTTTTTTCAAAACAGAACATTGCGCTAACAAAATAATTATTGTATTACGAAGGACTTTACGAACATATTATAAATAACAAAAATCTACCTACTTATTAAGGTATTTTCCGTGTGGTGACGGAGTAAGAATACAATTCACCACCTCTTATCTTACCTGTAGGTGATCGTAAGAGACAACTAAGGGATTTAAAACGCATATAACATCTATGCAAGAGAAGAAAAAGACGAAATAAAACCTTATACCTACATGTCTGACCAGCGTGGTATAGTAGATTATTGCCCTCTTAGTGTGGAGGAGACTCGAGCCCAACAGTGGGATATATTTCAGATTAGGTATTTTTATGTATTTTTATGAATTTCTCTATAAATACTGCATCAAATTTAGTGTTTGAAGATTATTTCCCCCTCTAATATGTAAGTAAATATCCATAGTAAATATATCTACCAGATTTGAATGTATTTTCCTATCTTGTATCATCTTACTTTGGCTCTGTTTTGTATTCTTTTTATTCTTGAGGTGTGTAATATACCGAGTACTTTGGGGAAATGGCAGTAACTTCATTCTTGTTATAGGAGGGCTTAAAAAAAAAACTTAATAAATATACTTATTTTCTTAATAACTTTACTCTCAAATGTATGTATCTATGAAATGCACTTGTGATCTTTTGAATTAACATAATTGATAAAAATTCATATTATTCAAATTACTGAAATTTTTAGCATTTAATATGCTTAATTATTTATAAATACCCGATACGAAACGAAAAATGATGTCACAAGCGGGGTTCGAACCCGCACCTATTGGGAATCCGGCCCAACCGTGCTGCCACTTACACCATCGTGAACTATTTTAGGACATGCAAATTTCGATTCATATTATATCTTACGTCTTCAAGGTGACGTATGCCATCTATCGGACAATGTTTACACATTGTATAGACTTAATACTTCAAACTTTACAGTTAGAATTGTATTAAACGATGAGACAACCTTGTTATTCAAATTACTGAAATTTTTAGCATTTAATATGCTTAATTATTTATAAATACCCTGATTACGATTTTGAAGTATTAAGTCTATACAATGCGTAAACATTGTCCGATAGATGGCATACGTCACCTTGAAGACGTAAGATATAATATGAATCGAAATTTGCATGTCCTAAAATAGTTCACGATGGTGTAAGTGGCAGCACGGTTGGGCCGGATTCCCAATAGGTGCGGGTTCTCGAACCCCGCTTGTGACATCATTTTTCGTTTCGTAATCAGGGTATTTATAAATAATTCATATTATACTGATTATTAAAACGTAATTTACAAATGCGATACATACTTAAATAAAACATAGTTGCTTTTCCAATAGATTGATGTTAGCTAACGCTATTTATTACTATATTACATAAAATTTATCTCTATAACTACCTTTTTTCCTATTTTTCTTCCATTTGGGGACGGAGTAAGATTACTTCTTCACTTCACTACTCCTTATTTTTCTATGAATATCGTAAAAGACAATTACGAGAAATCATGTGCAGATAATATCTATCTAAGAGAAGGAAAATTGGAAATCAAATCCTATGCCAAACAAATATGTCTGATCAACGTACCATGGTAGCTCAATTGCCTTTCTATTCTGGAGAAGGTGCGAGCCCAGCAGTGGGACGTATTTGGACTAAATTCTCCTTGTGATGTCGTATGCGTAGAAATCACGTATGACGCAGTTTTTAAATATATTTTTTATTGTATTGTAACGTGAAAAATATGGAAACAAAATTCACCCTCTATTTTAAACCTTTAAACAGGATTGTACCTGAAAGAATGATACTCTGTTTTAGTGAGTCTCTACATCACAAAAGCAACGCGCTGCCTAGTATTTATTTGTGTTAATTTTTAATTCGATAATGTATCAAGTAAAAGTCATCATCATCTCAGCTCTTATGTATCCGGTAACGGAAGGGAAATTGACCTACTATACTATACTGGTCCGAGGTGTTGGTATAGGATTTACTTTCGAGTTTTCCTTCTCTTTCGTGATTGTTATATACGTTTTTTTCTCTTTTACAATTACTCATGGGCAAGATAGGGGGTGGTGAATAGTATTCTTACTCCGTCACCACACGGAAAAATAGTGAAGTCAAAGTATCATTACAAAATTTAATCCCCTTTTTTACACTCTTAGAGGATGAAAGTTGACAAATGCAGAAATATGTGTTTATTTATATTTTCTGATGAGTATTATTGTTTAATTTGCAAACAATGGTTAAAGATTGTCATGTATTGTTTGCGAAGAATTTATAAAATTCTGTTATTGTTTTTCATGAACAAGACACGAGTAATTTGCATCATTTTAATGCATTTTATAATACATGTACTCTTTGTAAAGATATATTTTTTTTATTTTATAATAATCCTAACTAATATTATGAACGCTAATGTGATTTTTTTTTAATAAATAACTAATATTGTTTACAATGTTAATGTGAATTTGTTTGTTTGCTTTTTTTTTCGCATACAAACAACTACTTCACCGATCTTCATAAAATTTAGTTTATATGTTGCTTTAAATAAAATTCACTATAAAATTTGCTGAGGTTCTCGATATATCTCTCGAGATATTTCTCTTTGTCTATCTTTTATCGAATAAAAGTTATTTTTCTATATTTATAAGTCGCAAAATCACGTAAATAGCTAAAGTATAAATATAATAATAAAATATTTCAATTAAGAAGAAAAAAAAATATACCCGTGTGGTGACGGAGTAAGAATACAATGCACCACCCTATCTTACCCGTGGGTGATCGTAAGAGGTCGTCTCTTAAGGGATATAAAACGCATATAACAATGGTTGTTATATGCGTTTTACATCCCTTATCGCAAGATATAGAAAACTCGAAATAGAACCCTATACCAACACGTCTGACCAGCATGGTATAGTAGGTCAAATCTCCACCCATTATGGAGGAGGCTCGAGACCAACAGTGGGACATATATGAGCTAAGATAATGACGAAGAAGAGAAGGAAAACCTTTAAAAAAAACTTAAAAGTTTCAAAATTATAAATACAGCGTTTATTTTGATCAATCCTAACAATTTAGTCTACAAACCATTATAATAACATAAAATGACAGATATACAATCATGCGTGCCCATCATAACTGCATTTCACTTTCTTGACTCTAATGTAAGAATTGTCTATGGTTCTCATAAGATAATGATATGGGAACCGAGGCCATTCGTCTTATAAATATAACGACAGGAAGCAGTACTGTTATCACTAGTTGTATGAATATGTAAATATTAGTAGTTGATACTTCCTATAAAGTACAAATATTCATGTTGATAGGGAATATGTACATTGATTGCTACGCCGCCTAGTGTCACGTATACGAAACTAACTAGATATATAACTAACAATCAAATAATTATGAAGTTAAAAGCTTAAATAATCTAAGGAAATTATCATCTCGACTCATGTAGATATGTCCCATTGGTTAAGTTATCTTCAGAATGCTCCCATTCTTCAGAAATTGATCTAACATACCACGCTGGTCAAACGGAATTGAATGGCGTTGTACTTAGAGCAAATTGGAGAATTCCTGCCGTGAACTATTTGCTATGACATGTGAGCCTGTATGAAAATAATGTTTGATAATGTGACTCTAACTTATTTTTTACTGTGCAATATTCGAATTTTGTTTTTGCGCGTATATTTTTATACTTTATGTTAAGGAATAAATCCTTATAATGTGAAATATTTCAAAGTATACAATTAATTGAAACAAATTACACCCTGTCTCAAAATCTCATAAATAATTATTCTGCGTGGGAATCGAACAACAGATCTCAGCATGGGAGGTCGTTATTATGACGCCTACGCCTTCTGTTCAGTCATTTCTTATGCATTGTAAATTATTATGAGAACACAGTTTTTTAATAACTTTTTAAGTCATCAACATCATCTCATTTCATCTCATATATGTCCCACTGTTGGGCTCGAGCCTCCTCCATAATGGGAGGGAAATTGACCTATTGTATCACGCTGGTCATTTGGCCACGCTGGTCGCTGATTTTCTTCTATCGCATCGATGTTTTATGCATTTTATATCTCTTAGTCGTCTCATACGATGACCCACGGGTAAGATTAACTTTTTAAGTAATATCCCTTAAATACAAGATTTCTGTGAGAAAAACAAAGATAAAGTTTATTAAAAATTATAATTTATGCGCCGGTTTTCACCCTACACCGTCATAATCAATGGCGAATCTATAACGATCGCTGTCCATTTCCATATCTACTGACATTCAAATTACGCAAAACGGACGACTGTATTGCGAGCAACATTAATTAGTAATGACTTTTTAATTATAGTTACATTAATTTTTCAACATTTATTATTTTTAATTCTCACAGTCGCTTATTTTTTTTATTATTATGAAACATAAAATTGTTGTCTGCACCGCAGATGGTCTGTCACACCCTTTGTTCTCTTATAAATGCATCAAGGTCCCAAATGTTTCGTGTAATAAACCAAAAAACTTTTCAACATAATCCCTGAGAATTGTACACAATAGGACAATTTCGACATTGGGTTCAGTCATTACCACGCTTCTAATTAGCCACGACACTGGATTAGATGGCCGATGGAGATACCGAGATGTTTTCTCGATTGTTCGCTCAATGTGAACGTTGGTCTGGTAAACTGGCGACTTATTGTTTCACGTTCAAGAAAGTTGTGAGATTCCCAAATGTTTATCTGGCCGACATTTTGGGAGCGTTACCGTCTTTAATAAACTGCTTACAAGTGCTTATAAACTTTACTTAATTATATTTCACATGATATTATGAATTCACACAATTCACGTCTATATTAATTGTTATGAAAATTATTATCTTAGCTGAGAAACATAAAGTATATGTATGTGAATAAAAGATCTTTGACGCAAATAATGTTTGTTAAGTTTCTGAAAGAATTTAAATTTCATAATGGCCGACGATTAGCAAACGAATTACTTATTACAGAAGTCCTTAGCTTTGAAACATAATGTTAGTCAATACGTAAGGTAATTCGTGTATTACATATTTTAATACGAAGAATTTATCTTTAAGTTATTATGTTAGATTATTGGAGTTTACTCCTTAAGAATCGATTTTCATATAAGGCGCCCGGTATGAGAAAAATTTTGAGGAGTAAAATCTAGTGATCGAATGACCTCGTTACGTTTTTGGTGCACAACCTATTCTGCGCACCTTTCACTTTCTGACGTGAGATAATACTTCACTGAACAGTTTTAATAAATGTAAATAAAAATGTATATATTATTTTTAGTCAAATGAGCTTTTTTTGCGCCTGTTTTGATAATCGTACTTAAGGAGTAAACTCCAGTCGTGCGTCGGAGCTGACACACACACTTTTTTTTAAATGTTTTTATAGAAGAGATAAATATACGTACCATTATTGGATTTTAGTCTCTTCCGCAATGAGAGGGCAATTGACCTACTGCACCACATTTCTCAAATGGATATTTATGGGGTTTTATTGCGAGTTGTTTTTCTCTTGCATATTTTATCTACATACGTATCTCTTAATTTTTATGACATACATAGATAAGGAATGGAATGGTGAATTGTATTCTTATTCCATCACCACATGGACAATAAGCAATAATAAAATTAGTAAAAGCAAGCACATGGCAAATATTTATATTTGGTATGCGGTAGCGGCTACAAATACTACCAACCCTTACTCTTCTCGTTGATGTCACTGTACAGGGTTTAATTTATTAATTAGCATAAATAGTAAATCTTGAAGGAAGGTGGAGTCAAGAGTCTCCGAAACCAGCGAGCGTGTATGAAGAGAATTATTAATGTTGAGGAAGCGAGTGAAGTATGCAAGGATAGAGTTCTCTGGCACTCTGTTCTCTCTGCCTACCCCGCAAGGGATATGGCGTGATGATATGTATGTAATAGTAATTCAATCTTAATAAAATCTAACACTTTTTATAATTAGTTCAGTTTCAAATAACGAGCAAAGGTAAATAGACAACAAATGAAACTACACGGGTATAATTTAGCATTACATTATATAAAATGCTAAAATACATAATAAGGTATTGTAAAATTACGTATGACAACATGCTCCCGCTAAAACTCTCAGTTTAAGTTTCTTCTTTTACTGTATTGGAAATCAGCTGTTTATAAGAGCCATTATTGCCAGTGTCGAGTTACAATTTCCTTCACGTCCTTAGTCTCTTTATGTTAATCATTGTCCGTCAGTGTCAACAGTGCAAAGGATGTACTGTTGGTACCTTCTAGGAATTTTTGAGGAAAACAAAAACGATGTAAAGCACTTTTGTATTATATTCATTACATTCCAGCAGTTCTTTCGCAACACACTACATAAAATGTCATCAAAATTATTTAATATATCTCGCTAAAACACAAAGGTATTGAATATAAAACAAGACTACCACATGACGCTATCACATTCCCGCCAACATACAGCTTGCGTTTTTTTAGCTGCCTATTAGAGATGACCCAATAGAGCTGACCTCATTGACCTTATTAGTCGATTATCCCATCCATCGATAATTTATTAGTTTTGTTATGAAGTTTATAATTTTTTTATACATGTTCAAGTTATGTGCCACAGATGGAGTTGGTAACCATATGTAGAGTGTTTATATTTTAAGTATCCACCTACTTTTATAGCTGTTATAATTTACATTTAACATATGTTTTGTTAAATCGATGTTAACGGGTTGCGATTATATTGCCTCATTAATTATTTCATGTTTTTGTCAAGGACTTCAATTCTGTCCAGATTTATATAACGTCACGTTAAATTAGTAATTTAGAAGAAAAATAAAAATGATTGATGATTATTTGTCAGTAGTAGATACTTTAAAATAAGTTAGATTCTAATAACAGTATAGTTATAAATATAGTGTTTTTAATTATAACTAGAGAGTTACTCTATGGTTTAGAACAATAGCTCAACGCGCCCTTTTCCGTCGTCGCCATATTGTTTTATAATCTAAAAACAATTGCACTTTTTCTGTACAATAATAACAAAGTAATAGCAGAGCAAGAGAGCTAAAGAGAAGAGGCAAATGCTGTTATGTAATAATAACATTTTCCATTAAGTTTTTACAGATGTTATGCAGAGTTATTGCAAACTTATATTTTTACAGAGCACTCTGCACTAAGGAATTTTGTGAATAACATATTAGTACCTATACGATTAAATATGATTAAGAATATCGATTTATATGCCAATAGTTGATAATAGGCTCTATATTTCTGATTTTAAAGGATATAATGTCGCTTTTTACCAACGATATCTAATGTTAAGGTAGCATCTAGAGTAATGTAAATAACACAAGATTTTAAAGTTATCTGTTATTTATATTGGTTTAGATACTCATCATCATCACAGCCAACCCACGGGTAACATAGGGGCTGGTTAATTGTATTCTTACTCCGTCACCACACGGATAAAATTATTTACCAATATCAATAATAAAAATTACCTTAATATAATATGATGTTTTCTTTAAGTATTACCTAAAATTTAAGATTCGTTGGTGAAAATGGGAATTATATGTTGCAATGACCTGTTTAATAGGCGATGGGGATATATTATGGTAGATTATGTTGCCCCACGTCGTCGTTCTTCTGTTCAGCAAAGGTTTATTTTATGCTTTCTATTAAAATCAATTGACAAATCACGTAAAAACGAAAAGATACATTGATTACTACACGTGGATACCACAGTAGCTTCGTTGCTAAAGCAATTGGAACGGATTTCCAATAGATATCTACTCAAGTCATACCTGTGGTTAATCTCTTTATAGTTTCACAACTTAGTTTTACAGAAACAAGTATATTAATTAATTTTAATTATATGAACTATTTTACAAATTATATTTTAGTTTTATTACTATACTATAAATAGTATAAATATTTAAAGACAGTTATATACTAAGCTGCATGGTTTCATGTGTCCGCAGCCATAGATACGAATATCTATTATGACTCAAAATTTTTTAGACGAAAATTATTAGATTGGTCCGCATAATAGAACTTAAGTAATACGAATTTAGAAACCGTGACCTGTAGATTGCAATAAACTCGACCCTTTGAAACTACGCCAGACTAAATGTTTCACGGTAAAATGTAAATTATACAATTTATGATATATTTTCACGGATGAATTAGTGAGAGTATAGAAAAATAAATGAAATAGAAATGGTTATATTATAATTATTAATTACTAATAATACCCGATTTACCATGAATTAATTGTCAAATTAAATCAAAGATATCGGTACCATTAGCAAAAAAAAATTCGCTTACAAATATAAAAGTAAAGACAGCGATGGAAGCCATTTAATCTGATGCTATTCTATACTGTTTATTAATCACACCGCTATTTCTATGGTTTTGTAGTAGTCACTGCTTATAAAAAGTGGAGATGACAATGCGACAATAAATGAAAACACCGGCATGCTAATGTATTTTGAAACTATCCAAAAATTCCTCAAATGAAAATTAAAAAAAAATATATTATTAAACAAACATTTTTATTATAAATATGGAAACAAAATAGAACACCGCTTATAAATATTAGATCACTAACCTGTGGTCCGACCGAGTAGGTATCCTTTCATTGTGTCGCATGCATTAGGTACTTTTATTTTTCTTATCTAAGTCTGATGACACAGTTTATATAGATCTTATGGCTCAGGAATAAAGTATAATTTGCATTAATTTGTACGGCGTTTGGCGAAGACTTGAAGTGGTAAACTGGCGATATGTAGGTACTTATGTAGATACCTTCATATTAGTTTATACTGATGCGGTGCGGGAGGTCTTTGATCTCTTATTGATAGCTTAATAATTTTTATTTTTAATACAGAGTGTGGAAAATGTTAATAATACAAAGTAATGTCCTGTGGTTTGTATACAGGCTGGGCAAGTCATCAGATACACTAAATTGAAATTATTGTCGCATGGTCATCTCCACCCTGTATACATATAAGTCATAGCGTTATATTTTATAGACAAACCTTTCCTAATAAATCCATTCTGCCTTATTACAAAACGTGGTCTAAGTTATGGTTTAAACCTAGACTAGAAAGTCTAGGTTTGTTACGGTATTAAAGTTTATACAAGCAGTTAGTCTTGACTTTATTAGAAATCAAAGACTAAACCAGGATCAACTGATACCAAAGATAGTGCCTGGATCAAATAATTTCCACAGATTCTATACAAAATTGTCAGTTCATTTTGACGATGTCGTTCCTTTTCATTGCAAAAATTATTTACAATTGTATTTCCGATCGAGAATAAAACGTTATTACTTTCAAAAACGTTATATTTGATGAATTATTAAGAAATATTACATAATTTATAAACAAAAATTATATTTTACTCAACTTTATAATCAATATTTTTATAAGCTACAACACGTAACTGCGAGGATCGGCACGTTAAAATGTGTAATTTTAGGCGCCTAATTTGAGATTCTACAAACAATAAACTACCTCTTAGTTTGATGTCTAAAAATACTCAAATTACACACTTGTCGGTACTTTAACTTGTTTAAAACTGCACATTCAGCACATTAGTTAAATAAACTCTCAGTCAAGTCAACGTCTCAGTACAAGTGCCTAGTGTGCTGTAATTCGGGCCCATCATTAATAATATATTTATTTATAACTTTATTATTTATAAATTTATTTATATAAACCTATATTTATTTCTAAAATCTTCATCAACGAGTTCAATTGGATCCACCCTTACCCGATGTTTATTCGGCCGGCCGACTGTCTCTAGTAATTCTAAATCTTCAATGTCCATTAAATCGACAGAATCTGTATCCATTTTAATTGATTTTACAATAAACTAAAAATTGGGCGGGTACGTTAATTAAAAGTAAGTAAAGATTATAATCAAATCAAACAACGAATAAGTTAACCTCAAACAGGAAAACAAACAAGTGTCCCTCACACTAGTACCATAGTTAAACTAGGCTTGGCTGTGGTTTATTTTTAGTACCATAGATGATCCACGATTTAGCGATAAATCTCGTTTTGTAATAACAATTCTTCTTGATACCTGGTTTATTACCGGTACTTTAGTTAGTCTACGTTTTGTAATAAGGCTGATTAGGTATATAAGTAAAACGCAAAAATATTTTTTAAATTAATCTGGTAGTTCTTAGAATGTTTGAACAAAAAAAAGTAGCTTAGAATGTTTGAACTATTTAGATTTGTCACAGCAAAATACCAAAATTTAAATGAATAGATAGCACTAGTTTCAAAAATGCAACATAGAAAGACTTTTATAGTGATCCTGAATGAATACAAGTGTGTTTATTCCACTTGGATTCATTCAGGACTGACGGTGAAGTCGGCATATGGCGTGCTGGAGCGAAGTCGTGGGAACGCATGCGCAATGGCGCATCGTCCGCTAATCATAGACAATAGACGTCATAATGACTCCTCATCAAGTATTTAGCGGGAATATTGATGAGGACGCCATGTTGTTTATTTATGCACGTTTCGTCTGACCCAATTTTAGTGTGTGATATTTAATAATCGTAAAATATTATCTTAATCATGGTTTAAATAAATGGTTTCATTAATATCTAAATTTAGTGTTTAATTTTAGAATATAAATATTCTATAAAATTTTGCTGTAGGAATTTTTTTTCATGTTGACAGATTGTCTTCAGAGATACCAAGTCAATTTTTCTTTTTCAACAAGATAGGGATTTAATTTATTCATATCAGTAGACCGAGTTGTTTTAATGATCACCTAAAATTTATTTTTAGTTGTTTGGATACACACAGTTACTTGGTTAGTACATTATTCAAAATAATAGGTACCTTCTGTATTATTTTGTATTACTTATGGCAAGGACTACGCTGTTGATAGTTTCGAACGGCTCTTCCGAGGTAGTATTACACTATCGCAGAATATCAATATTAGGGTACAGCAATTTGGTAAATTTTGTTCGGTGATTTGGCTGTCACACATCGACCTGGCTGTGCACTTCGTATTACCGAGGTTCACAAGCAGCAGTCACCATTTCCGATCAGGTGAATTATATATTTGTCTGTATGTCGAATACAAATTTTTTGTATGTTTATCAACAAACAAAAAATTTGTATTCGAAAGCAAAACCATCCTTTCCCCACCTTTTCATTGAACCCCCGTGGTTCAATAAAAAGGTGCCCAGAGTACGATTTTGAGACCCTACGCCGTCATTAAGCGGGCGGTAGGCGGCTTATAGGTGGCTAGAAAACCATATATCTTATTACTATTTAATTTTTTGTTTTCTTCATTTATATTTTTAATACATAGTTAATAATTTATCAATAAATTATTAAATGTATACTTATATTTCTCCGTGTGGTGATGTCATAAGAATACAATCCAACCCCTTATCTTGGCTATAAGTGGTATAAACTACTACTGGGATATAAAATGCATATAAAATCTATGCGTGAGGCCTAAACTCGAAATGAAACAAACCAGTCTGACCAGCATGGTATAGTAGAACAATTTCGCTCCTATTATGGAGGAGGCTCGAGCCTAGTACGTGTACATATATGGGCTGAGATGATGATGATCAGGATGTACGAGTATAAATACATTAATGACTCATAGATACACTTTCTTTTTTTTCGATTTTTTTTTTATTATTTGATCAATTTTTATATGGCATTGAAGAGATTATTTTGTAATTGTATGATAGATATTTTTGCATTGCAGCTGAAAATGTGCGTTAGATTTCGGTTAAATAAACGACTCCAGCTATTATTGTTCAGGTCAGGTCACACCCGCCTAAATCCGTCCGGGGCTACAGATGAAGCAGCAGGCTATCTCATAGACCCGCCCCGCAATGTATGTACCTCTCCCGCTATGCGAGTGGGCCACCGGGACCCGTTCTTTGTCTTCGGTGGAAAACGATTCTAGCTGAGATATTCTCCCTTTCGACACTAATAATATGCATATATACTTATTTTTTTATCAATTTATCACTTCACGTCTGATTTTTACGCAAGTATAACACGTGTGAAACAAAATTATTTTCACACTTTTTATCACGTTTATATATTTACATTAAAATTTTCACTTTTAATTTTTTTTAACCTACAGATTACATAAAATAATGTGTCAATCAATGATTTTCCTTTCCTTCTTTAACTGCAAAGAAATGTATATAGATTATGTATTGCACAATAGTGAACGTTCTGCAGTGCACCGGTAGCTCACACGTTATAAACATTATATTTATATATGTCACTTCCGGTTATTAACTGCTTGCTTTCTACTTAGCGAAACTTCTGCACATTGTGTAGTTACTTTAAAAAAAAGTGATAAAGTTAAATTTCTCCAAAAATATATCGTAGTTGTGGGGTACTATTATAAATAAAGTACCCCACAACCCTGTTTTTAGGGATACATTAAGGTCCGGTCACATTTTGCTCTAACTCGCTGAGGGTGATGGTAAGAACGGCGTTCAACTCCATAAATTGCCGTACCATTTGAGTGGGGCATCGATACGAAATCCGTACCTTAGCTGAATTTTATTATAGGCTAGCATCAATTTGAAGCGTTTATTCAGGGAGTATAACGACTAGATTGACATAGTACGATAATGGTCCATGGGGCGGCGCAGGCGCAATACCTACGCTTGATTTGACTCTAGCTGGGGCCATTGGTGGTCGAATCGGAGATTAGTCTAATACCCGCATTGAAAACGACTGCTTGAGAAGGTTATTCTGCCATATTTTTTCCGGACATCAATGAGAGTAGTTGATATTTTAAATTTACCAGAATAGTGTTGCTACCTATTCTCCTAGTATTTCCATACTCGGTCTTGGAGCATCTACAGATAAATAATAGGCGGTAAGACAATGTATTTTTTACTCGTCTCCATTCGAAAACAATGTTGTTACCAGAAGCAAGTAATAACAATAAGTTAATAAAGACGACTAAACACCATATCAGTTCAGATTACATTACATAAACAGTTGACAAAGGTGTCTTTGGATGTGGACCAGTCGTTATTATAGCTAATATGTAATTTGAGTACTGAAAGCTTAACAGTCAGCAGAGTAACAAGATATATCTGTATAAACTTAACGTAAGATTTATGTTACGATAAGGATGTTTTTATTAAAACGCTTATATTAATCTTGGCGATTATATAACGGAATCTTTGAACGTGACTTTCAACCCCTTATAATCGTCAGATCAATTTGAAGACTTGTATACTTATCAAAGATCGATAAAAATGAAATAATTTTAAAGTAGTGTATCTCATTATCTTTACAGGATTAGTGTTTCTTTTTTATATTCATGTTTTAGATTTTGATATGACTCAATAGATGTCGCTATCACTGTTCTCTGGATCGCACTTTAGTTAGGTTATCTAGAAAAACGTTTTTGTTTATAGTTTTATAGAACTATCTATTTTATTATACCAGGTTGAGAGCCCTCGGCGCTCACCCATAGTCCAGGTTAAGCTGTGACAGCCATCTGCAGCTTACAGCTAAAAGACAGACACAAAAAAAAAATCGATTTTATTTTAATATAATTATTAGTTAATATTATATATTATGTATAAAAAACGACTTCAAAAAGTGAAAAATACAAAATAACTTAAAATAGGTACTATCATTTGTATGTGCTATCACTGCTATCTATTGATAGGTTTGAATATATGTAGTTTCTTTTGTTTTGTACTTTTTAGTGTTACAGACCCACATAGGTTGTTTTATTAGTAGCGGGGCTTGAGTTACTCGTTCATTTGTCGCAAACATACTTAATGCTAATTTTAGACTTATATGGTTTTCACATGGGCGCCATTGTCAAAACTGGACCATTAAAATTTCATTAAATTCGCTTCGCCCAGTCGAAAGTTATGAGGTAACAAACATAAAAAAGAAAGAAAAATACAGACGAATTGAGAACCTTCTCCTTTTTTGAAGTCTGTTAAAAATATATCTCCGGTAATATGTATATCCGGTTGGTTGATGGAGTAGGAATACAATTCGTTACACCATGGTGTTGTCAAAGACGATTATGGATTATGGCATATGATATGCAGATAATATCTATACAAGAGAAGAAAGGTTTGACGTAAAACCTGTGGCGACACGTCTGACCAGCGTCTTGTATTATGTCGATTTCCCTCTAAATGTATGAGGATGTAGGAGCCCAACAGTGGAACTTGTATGGGCTGAGATTATGATGAATGTATAAAGCCATTATTGGTGATCAGTTAAGAATATAATGGGTCAAAGTGAAAAATATAATGGGTCAAAATGAGTCAAAATTCATATCATCATCATCATCATCACAGCCCATAAATGTCCCACTGTTGGACTCGGGCCTCCTCTGTAATGGGAGGGAAATTAACCTACTATACCGCGCTGGTCAGACGTGTTGGTATAGGGTTTTGTTTCGAGTTTTCCTTCTCTCGCATAGACGTTATATGCGTTATATATCCCTTAGTCGTCTCATACGATCACCCACGGGTAAAATATGGGGTGGTGAATAGTATTCTCACTCCGTCACCACACGGAAAAAAAAAATCATATATTCCAGAGGAAATAGTAAAAATGGTTTGAAGGATTAATGCTACGGGACGAAAAGGTAATAATAAAGCGATACTTGTTGTCATATCCGTGTCGATGGCTCCACAAAGCCCACATTAATATCCAGCACATAACATACGAACACAGTTTGTGTAGAGAGATCACGTACTCGTAGGTACCCAACGGGCGTATACGTTGTCTGACCATTGTGTGCACCTGACGATTGATCAAGGATGAAAATACATTGACAAGTATTAAATCTAGTTATGAAATAAAACTATTTTATTTATTCTCACGGTAGCAATAGTTTTGAATCTTACATGAATGATGAAAGTGTTTAAAACATCGGCAAAGTAATAATAAAATACATACGCGATCAAAGATGTAATACTAATAATACAAAATTTTAATAAATAAATGCATTAAGAATGTAAGAAAATTATATCGAAATCAAGTCATAAAAAAATGGGGACGTCAACGAAATTGACGTCAATCCAAATACGTATTATTGAGGTTAGCTCAAAAACTACTGGTCAGCTCTTAATCAAATTTTAACGGGAAAATAGGTATGAGAAGCACTCTCGCAGAAAATCGACGTTTGAGTAATGGCAATGTGCTGTTGCGCTTCGTTCGGTGAGCGAGAGAGGCGGAAGCCCAACTGGGGTGGGTTTGGGGTATGTATTGCTAGGCAGCGGCCTAGCTATACCCTTAGTATTGCAAAGGTCCATGGGCAGCAGTGACACTTACCATCAGGTGTGCTGTATGCTCGTTTGCCACCACAAGCAATATAAAAAAGAAAAAAAAAGCATCAGCTTTAAAAAAAATATTGAATCATCAGAATCAGTTGACCTAGAAAAATTACATTGCCAAAGAGGATTCACAGCAGACAGATGGCCACTCATATAACTATCTTTTTCAGCTTTTTGTTTTAGCAATCAGCTATTTATACGAGCCATTTTTGCCAGTGTCAAGTTACAATTTTTTTCACGTGTTTTGTCTCTTCATATTAGTCATTGTCCGTCTGTAAATCAAATCATCACGTTCAACAGTGCTATATATATATATTGTTATTAACATCTGCTAGGAATTTTGGTGAAAAATGAAAACGTTGTAAAGCACTTTTATATTATATCCACTACATCCCAGCATTTACTTCGCATCACATTACATAAAATGCCATCAAAATTATTTAATATAACACGTTAAAACACTAAGATATTGAATATATGTAATACAAAAACCACCACATGACGCTTTCATATTCCCGTCAAAAATCCCATAAAACTATTGCCAATAACTATTACAATATGTATACGATGGAAGAGTAATATTTTGCGTTGACCCAAGTAATTGGGATAAAAGAAGGATGATGATAGATGATGATATCCTTTAATCGTTTTTTACTACATTTACACCCATGAAAGGTTTGTAGTAAATAAAACTTTACTCTGTGACTACGTGGAGAATTTTGCATTTGGTCGCATTTTAATTTCTTTTTATTAAATGGGAGACAGAAAAACAAAAAGAATAAACCAATTTCTTCGTCCAACAACATTTTAATGACAGTATTTATCATTTAAGCTTAATAAAATGAACAATGCGAATCGTCAACGTAAATCGCCATAAAGACATCGTTAAATTCTCGCTAAAGTTAGCTCGCTCTGTGACTCATTTGAAGCCTGATTGCAATAAAGAACATCTGGTGTTTTATACTATTCTTTCATTACAAGACAATTGTTAATTACATAAACAACGTAGTGCTAGATCGTTGTCTGTATTAGCGACCTCTAGTGTACTTTAGGTGTTTTAATTGTTTTTTAATATAATCTATAGTGGCACAAGGATTTTGGTCCTATTACATGAATTCGTTCATTGAAAAAAAAAAGTACATAAGTTATTTTTTTTTATTTTTTTATTGGAGGATTATGAGGTATATTCGTGTTTTAAAGGTCGTTATAAAACCTCATTATCATACCCAGCCAACATGATCGATGCAATTATACTTTACCATAGCTGGTAGAATATGACAAGAATGAATCTTGAATCTAAAAAAGGCAATATGTATTTATAATGTCATACCACTAAGATTTAATAATAATGACGTTCTTAATATCTGAAATCTATTTTTAGTTTTTTGATTTCCCATGTGCTGATGGAGTAAGAATACATTACACCACCCCTTATCTTACTCGTGGGTTATCGTAATTGATGACTAAGGGATAAACGCATACCACATCTATGTAAGAGAAGAAAATCTTGAAACAGTGTGGTATATATAATAGGTTAATTGCCCTCTTTTTGTGGAGGAGGCTCGGGCCCAACAATGGGACATATATGAGCTGAGATGATAATGATGCTTCCGGCAACTTATGAATTATTCAAGACATCTTAAAACTACGAGAAGTACTAAACTGTTTTGTAAACAGTTTTGATTGTGGTGACGGAGTAAAAGTCAAATAGTTGTATTTATTATAAAATATGTAATACTCGCGTAAATATTAGAAATCATTATGTCTATTTGTATTGCTAAAGTGAGCTCTACAATAGTCAATACTGGTATTTAATATAAACAATTACGGCATAGTATTGCGCGGAGTGACATCATTTTGAAGGGCACTGACGCATGTTATTCGTATCCGCACACAACGTTACTATCAATTCATTGCTGTCAATGTTTATTGCTTAATTGGTTGGTCGCGCCACAATGGCCTCATTGGAATGGTAATTGAGACTTATACAGACAAAACTTATTTGCGAGCGAAAAATGCCACACGTGTAATTTGAAACCTATTGGAAATGCGTTCCAATCGACTTACCAATCAGGCCAATGTAGATAGGTAGGCATGATAACCAAATGTAACCAAGAAAATATTTCTCTCAAGAACATATCGACTGTAGAAACCATAAATGTAGTAAACCCACAAAATTAATTTATACCATAAACTTTTTTTTTGTTCTGTTCGTCCATTATACCATAAACTAGAAAAACCCTTTTACTTTTTTAATTATATTTTTTTACTTTCGCACTTGTGAATGTAGTTTTCGTTTTTTGATACATATTATACAAAAGTGTAAAAACCAGCCTTTGTTAATTGACTTAATTGTTTAAGAAGAAAAAGTAGTCTAGGTACCACCTCCTGCGCTAAATGTCGTGAGTTCGATGCTGACGCAAAATCATTCTTTATGCGATTCACATACGAGTATTGTTATTCTAAGTATTTTGCTTTCATAAAATTCTCAGCAATACAAGGATTTATTTTTTATTGAAGAGGTGTTGCTACAATTAAGTCAGTCATATGTTAGTTCTTACCTATTGTTAGCTAGGTATATTAATTAAATAAGTTAGAACTAAACAATACAAATTAATACAATCCCCGATATGATGAAATTAAAGTGCATTTCACGGCCTCAGATCGATAACCTGCGACCGCTGCCCTCGCTTCTGTTTATGTAATGTGTTTAATCATTTGTACTAGCCGACTGTGTGCAATTGGCAATAGGGATGTTATTGTATTGTCGATAGTTTTATTTTAGTTATTATTTTGTTTTGCCTTATATAATACTAATTCGCAATAGCGTTACTATAATTTGGTCAACTAATGGTTTAAATTGTGATTATTAACGGTGAAATTTTAGATTTTATTTTTGAGCTGAAATATTTTTCACGTATTTTTATGTACAATTCTTTACTAAAATACAAAGTTCTTATGTCGCTGGGGAATTTATGAAAATGCAATTAACGGAAGCAAATTACATGCAAATTCTGAAAAAGACATGTTTGTGGTGTGGTTAAATAGATAAAAGGCTATACTCTCTATACTCTCTTACAGTTGAACTTTGCTGAAAAAACAAGCAAGCAGTTATTTGTGACAAGCAAGTATTCTTAAGAATAACTAATAAAATTAAATGATATAGAATTTTTTAAACCAGGTTAAAATCTATATTTAGGATAAACATAATATATTCATTTGAAAGACATGATTATATATTTTGAAATTACCATTATTTTTCTATTTTAATTTTCATTTTGTTGTAGTATTGTAATTTTAAAACAATGATTTAGTAATCATTGCTTTAAAATAATAGTTTATTTGTCTAAAGGTAATCATCATTCTCCTACTCTTATACCAATTACTTGGGGTCGATACAATATGCACTCTTCTTTCATAGTACATATTGTGAAAGTTATTGGCAATAGTTTTATGACCGGCCACCTGCCAGACGTCGATCCTCCTTGGGAATGTCATTGTTGATCAAACGGCATCAGATGGAGTTGGCCGAGGTCGTTATAATTATAAGTATATTTTTCTAAAGGTAATAATAATCATAAATTAAAAAAAAAGATAAAAGGGAGGGTTTAATATAAAGAATGAGACATTTTATTTTGAAATAGAAGTTAGGATTAAAATAAAGAGAGATAAATATTTCATTTCAATGTAATAACTTGCAGAACCTCAGTATATACTTTTTACCTGGATCTTCTAAAGGGTCATTGCTCGCCTTATGCTTATGTCATTGTTGATTCTGATTCACAATTATAACAGTATTTCAAATACTACTAGAAGTATAGGTGAGATTAATCATAAGGTGCGTCAGTAAATAAACATGTTTTATTTCTTAGAATTATTTGCTTTGGGATGCTAAATCATATATGTCAGATTTGTGTGACAATAATCATAGACACAGAAGTATTTGAATTTGGATGTAAATTTGAATATTTTTATCTTAACTCATATATGTCTCATTGTAAGGCTCGAGTCTTTTACATAATAGGGGGGAAATTGACCGTACTATACAATCCTGGTGAGACGTGTTGTTACAGGGTTTTGTTTCGAGTTTTCGTTATCTTGCATAGATGTTATTTGCGATTTATATCCCTTAGTCGTGTCTTACGATCACTCACAGGTAAGATAGGGGTGGTGATTTGTATTTTTATTTCTGTGTTTAAATATTTCTTCTATTGGCCTTTAAAATTCGTATATACATTAGAATTTGTAAAGGAATTTACAAAATGGTATATGTATTTAAGACTGAATTGTTGATGTAATGGAGAAAAATTGGGCGACATGACTCAGTGAGTTTATTTTACCGATTTCACCTCAACAAACAAAATAACTTTGTTTCATATGTAATACTTGAATAAACATTAGAGTAAAAGACTATAATTTGGGAAAAAAAAAGTACTATTTCCAATTTATGCTCTCTGTGTACCTTGGTCAGCCTTCTTGGACGATAGCTGACCACATAATTCGTCTTATCAACACTTAATTATCAAGAATATTAAAAGACGATAGCCGACCACACAATCAGTCTTATTCAATCTTAATAATCTAGAATATTAAATAACTAATAAAAGTAACGATGATCTTGAAAAATATACTTTATAAATCCTGCAATAACATTAGTAAGTATTTAGGTTGTTATTAAATTAAGTAATATCCAAGACAAATTGTAACTATTTCGCGTACGTTTTATTCCAATTAGTTTAGGGGTCAAGTGCTGGTTGAATCCAATCAATTAAACTTCGCAAATATTATATAATACTTTATATATATTTTGCAAATATATTATTTCATATACGAAGATTATTTAATAGAATTTCATGGCCAATATATTTCAGGCACGCTTGTTTTTTTAATTCGTCACGAACTTTAAACGTTGTGTAAAACGGGTCAGGTTAGTTTAATCGTCTATAATTGTGTAATATAGCCCATCGGTGCTATTCGATAGACACCGTGAAGGATTTTATAGAAACTGCGTGCACAAGGCTCGGCCAAGGCTGTTGAAATTGTTATAGATCTTTATAGGAAGTTCTAAAAATTAAGATTTATAATAAGTGTAATTGAAACTGTAAAGATGAAGGTTTTTTAATAAAGGAAGCTCCAAAAACTGTACAAATGGAGTAGCGGTTAAGACATCATTCTACCGTGCTAGTGCCGTGGGTTCGTATTCCCAAGTATACAACACTTGGTGTGATTTACAGATTGTTGTCTTCTGTCAGTTAAATTATATGTTTGTAAAGTCCGCCGCTATATAAGGATTAGTTCTATAGAGCCAAGCGAAGACGTAAAAAAGTGACTATTTTAAAATCAATAATCGATATCGATAGTTTTATGTCGCATCACTTCCGGAAACCGGACGAAGGGTCGCGAGTCCTACATTTCTAGGTAGGGCCAATTGATCTCAATGAACAACCGGAAGCTAATCATTGTTCCCGGATATACACTTGTTTCGTCGCACGCGCATACATTGTTACTGTAGCGTAAAATATTTTTTTTTTTGTAATATTCTTTATTATAATTTTTAGATAGTAATAAGTAGTGTAATCTGTGTGGTGACGGTGTAAGAATACAATTCACCACCCCCTATCTTACCTGTGGGTGATCGTAAGAGACGACTAAGGAATATAAAATGCATATAACATCTATGCAAGAGAAAAAAAAACTCGAAACAAAATATACCAACACGTCTGATCAGCGCGGTATAGTAGGTTAACTTCCCTCCCACTAAGGAGGCGGCCCGAGCCCAATAGTGGGACGTATATGGGCTGTGATGATGATGACGATGATGATGATGATGATGATGATGATGATGAATAAGTAATGTTAAAGGAATCAAAAGGAAAAAAATATAGAGAATTCTCGTTGAAAATATCTTTAGTTCATTTCTTTTTAAATGCTTGATCGTTAGGATGCATTTTTCCGCCTTATACAACGCTAAATAAAATAATGGTCTTTAAAAGAGATGAAGCCAGAACAGATGTAAGAGTAACAATAGGTAATGATGTACTAGAGCAAGTGGATGAATTTGTATATCTTGGATGTGGTTTTAGCCGAGATGGAAGGTACACCACTGATATAGAGCGAAGAGTGAATGCGGGAAATAGAGTGAACGGAGCGTTGGGACAACTTCTCGTTAGCCACCACTTCAGCCAGAAGGCACGTGTAGCAATACATAACGCAGTGCTTGTCCCAACATTACTATATGGAAGCGAGAGTTGGGTATGCAGAAAAGAGCATGAAAGCAAAATTAATGCAGTCGAAATGCGATCTCTACGGAAAATCTGTGGAGTTAGGCTGACCGACCGCATTCGCAACGATGACGTAATAGAGCGAGTAGGTATGAAAGAGAGTATTGGTGTAAAGATGTGAAAGGGAATACTCCGATGGTTCGGACATGTGGAAAGAATGCCGAACGAACGTCTGGTTAAGAAGATATACAATGCGAAAGTGGAAGGATGTAGTTACCGGAGGAGACCGAGACTCACCTACCTAGACCAGATTGGTCACGTACTGAAAGAAGGGGGAGTCAAGAGTCTCCGAAACCGGCGAGCGTGTATGAAGAGAATTATGAATGTTGAAGAAGCGAGTGAAGTGTTCAAGGATAGAGTTCTCTGGCACTCTGTTCTCTCTGCCTACCCTGCAAGGGATATGGCGTGATGATATGTATGTATGTATGTATACGACGCTCGTATCTTCTTGTTCATTGACACTTCATGACCAAACTAACTAAATGTGACCTCATTTTCTTTATAAATTCTCATCCTTGTTAGATCTAAACCATAAAACTGAGCTAGAAATGTCCGTTAGTGAAAGGTAAAACAGTTTATTGTATTATTAATGCCATTATGAGTACCGCGACAAAGCTTTAGGAAATCCGATATAGTTTTATTATCTAGATCGCACGGGTAATGGACAAAATTAATTATTTTATTGTAAATTGAAATATTTCACTCGCTGTGTGGTAGCGGTTACGAATACTACCAACCCTTACTTTGTTTATGGATGTCGTAAAAGACGACTAAGAGCCTTATAACGACCTGGGCCAACTTCATCTGATGCCGTTTGGTCAACCATATTACATTCCCAAATAGAGTTGACGTCTGGCTGGCGGCGGGTCGCAAAACTATTGCTAATAACTTTTACAATATGTACTATGAAAGAAGAGTACATATTGTATCGACCCCAAGTTATTGGGATAAGAGTAGGAGAATGATAATTAATTGTAAATTGAAACAGTGTAGACCGTTTTTAATATTGTGGTTGGTAGACAATTAGGTAGTTCATAAGTGATCTGAAGTGCGTTGATGAACCATTAACACCATAAGTTGAGCCAGGGTAAACGTAAGGCTTAGGTATAGGACTTTCTCTTTTACGGAAAGAATTTTTCTTGGTAAAGGAGAAGCATTCTAACATCGAAAAAAGTGAATTCTTTCGATAGCATATTGACACAGTTCAAACGGCGATTTTCTGCAAGCGTGTGGCAATACATCAAACAAGCTAAACCAAACAAGCGTGGCAGCAGACAAAAATCTTTTACACAATACTACAGAAATTATTACAGAAAACTTTTACATTTTTAAATGTTTTTAATAATAAAGAAATCTATGTATGTATGCATGTCCTCGCTTTCATTTAATACTTCAAATATATATTCATCATCGTTGAATTTAGCGTACATCCGTTATTGAAAAAGTTAGTTATGAATACTTGCTTTTTATAAGATTAGTAATATCAATGTATCTATAATCCCAGATAGTAAAGTTATCGTTACTTCTCTAAAAGGCTGTCTGATTAAATTAATCAAGATATTTCATTTACAATTTTTTTGTCGTCAATATTTCTTAGCTTATATTATTAAATTGTATCTACCTATGGTCGAATAGATCAAGTAAATTAATAACTCTGTTCTGTTGCTTATGCATATGTTTAATAAACAATACACTGTAAATTTAAAAATTACTTTTTTTCAGTTCTTTTCGTCCATTCGCACAGACAAAGGAATCAAATTCTATACAGGCAATTCTTATATAATATTCTTCACATTATTTAATACTACTTCATATTGAGTAGTCTATTAATAGTCATTCGCTAGCGTTAATTGGGCGCTGGAAACTAAATTAAGACTTTTATTGGGAATTTTGTCAGAACATTAGTAGGTACACGTAAACTACTATTATATCATATTCACTACACTTCATGACTTTATCTGTAATATATTACATAAAATATCAGCAAAATAATTCAACACTACAAAACACTAAAGAAATGAATATAATTTAATAGCGCGACATGACATTTTCATATTCCCGCCCAAATTCCTTTTTGCAATGGACAATAAATAATTCTTAATTCAAAATAAACATTTGAATGAATTTTTAATTCGAATAGATTAGCATTGAATTAAAAGAATAAAATCATTATTATTATGCATTAAATAAACGAGTTTATATTTGATTAGCGTATTATACATTTAATCAAAATGGTAATGATTTATCAATAATTAAATTGCCATATTCGAACATTACTTAGTATATCGATTAAGTAAATAGTTCCCACGGTTTGGGCCGACATGTTTAGAAACCTGTAACTAATTATAACGAAATATCGCACTATTAATATACAATTACAAGCTTTTCTTTTTTGTACTGGAACCTGTTTAGAAAAAAGTTTTATTATAAAATACTAGCAAACAAATTTTATCTTTTAGTTTTAAATTGTTTATAAGGTCCTTTTTCGTGTATAAATTGACTAAATAACATACATACATACATAGCCTCACGCCTGTTTCCCAGAGGGGTGGGCAGAGACTACGGATTGCCACAAACTACGATCCTGACATACCTCCATCGCTTCATTCACGCTCATCACAGTCTTCATGCATGCTCTACGATTACGCGTACTCTTAATCTGACCTAACACATCTTCAATTTGATCCAGGAAAGTACGACGTGGTCTTCCCCTTGTAATCGTCCCACTTACACTCGCTTTGTATACTTGTTTCGTCAACCTTTCTTCACTCATTCTTTCCACGTGTCCAAACCACCTCAGCATACCCTTTTTTATTTTTGTCACTACTTCTTCATTCATACCACAGCGCTCTCTTATAACGCTATTCCTAATTCTATCTTTCAAACTTACACCACGCATACTACGAAGAGCTCTCATCTCTACAGCATTTATTCTACTTTCATGTCTTCCCTGCCAAATCCAACTTTCACTGCCATACATGAGAGTGGGAACTAACACTCCCTTATGTACAGCTAATACTGACTAAATAATAATATAATTAATCACCTTTTTTGATAAGGAGTGTCGTAAAAGACCACTGAAGAATATAATATACGTTATGTCAACCTGTCTGATCAGCGGGGTATAGTAGATCAATTTTCCTCTTATTGCGGAGGCACTTCTAGCTTAATAAGTTAAGGACCTTATTGAAATCTTATATGTAGATCTTTTAAATGTATTATTTAAGATTACTTTTCGAGAAATATATAATGCTGGACAATACAATTAAAAAGCATCAGATATATAAAAACTTATGAGATTTGAACAGAGGTGGAGTAAATCATAAACAATGAATAACTATTTGTAGATCATATACATATATTTTGTCAAATGTCTCACACTTCGATAATAATACTAAATTATATTATTTTATAAACTGTTTTTGTTGTTATAATGTCTTTAAATATAATTTATTAATAATATTCATCAATTTCTTTAAGTATCTGTTTTAATATGTTTAATCTATAACTATTTTAATTTTATTGTAATCTAAATTATAAAACTGAAAGCGTTGTTTATTTTTTGAACCTGTTAAACTTATAAACTGCCAAATTGATAGGAAAAAAAATATAGAGTAAAGATTTCAGCTATAATTTTAAGATATATTTAATACATACATACACACATATTATCATTACACCATCTCCCTTGCAGGGTAGGCAGAGAGAACAGAGTGCTAGAGAACTCTATCCTTGCATACTTCACTCGCTTCCTCAACATTCGTAATTCTCTTCACACACGCTCGCCGGCTTCGGAGACTCTTGACTCCACCTTCCTTCAGTACGTGACCAATCTGGTCTTAGTAGGTTAGTCTCGATCTCCCCCGGTACCTACATCCTTCCACATTCGCATTCGCAGACAAATTTAATAAAAGGTTTTAAGATGTAAGAGCGGTGCAGTATTTATAAAAGCTAGCAAATCGGTCAGAAATGTCAAAAGCAAAGCATTAAATAAAGCATTTTGCGTAGTCATCGTTGTCATACCAACTGGTAAGATATAACAAAACTATTAGTTTTCGTCATATTATACTACACCCACGACCATAGTAAGTCGGTAGTATTTGTAACCGTCATTTGTAACAAAAGATACTATATACGGGTTTGCTATTGAAGTAAATTGGTTTATTAATATGTTACATTGTACTTAAAGCATACGACCTTGTGTTTGTCCGTCTGTGTATCCGCGTCTTTCAACGTAAGTAGTTAATGACACTTCAAGTTGACAATCAATTAGTAATTGTCCAACTACAATTGGTTTATGATTTGTAATTACTTTGATTGATGTCAGGCAAATTAATTTACGTTAATTTGAAAATTGTATTCCTATTATTATTATAGATTGGACAGCGTATGTGTCATTTTAAACTTCCATTAGCTTTGTGCGCGTAGAAATCGTATGATCATCATCATCATCTCAGCCCATGTATGTCCCACTGATGAGCTCGGGCCTCCTCCATAATGGATTGACCTTCTATACCACGCTGGTCAGACGTGTTGGTATAGGGTTTTGTTTCGAGTTTTCCATCTCTCGCATAGGTGTTATATGTATTTTATATCCCTTAGTCGTCTCGTACGATCACCCACAGGTAAGATAGGTTGAGCATAAATTGTATTCTTACTCCGTCACCACACGGATAAATCATATGTGACAGATGAAAGCAGACATTACACATTGCAAAAGTTTTATGACGAGCCGCCTGCTTAACATCAACCCTCATTGTGAATGTAATTGTTGATAAAACGCCTTTAGGTGGAGTTGGTCAAGATCGATATGAAATTCTTGGTCGTCTTATACGACATCCACGAGCAAAATAAGGGTTATCAACCCTTATTTTGCTCGTGGATGTCTATATAGGTAGAACTACACAGAAAAACCTTAATATGAAATAATAGTTCTTGTAATACATATATAAGTTTTTGATATATATTATGTAAATATGACTGCACAGATGGTGTAATGGTTAAGATAGCGGTCTACCATGCCAGGTGCCGTAGGTTCGATTCCAATGCAGTATAATACTTTGTGCGATTCTTAAATTGTTGCTCTGAGTCTGGGGTGTAATTTGTGTCCGTTTATTATACGTAAAGTCCCCGCAGCAGAAGGATTATTTCTTTAGTGGATGGTGTAAAGAAAAAGAAAATAATATAATAAATAAAAAAATAATAGTTTATTCAACTTTATTATTTACTGATTACTCAATTATTCCATGAATTCAATGTATTAATAAATATTAATTTTACCTTGTTTTACATAGGTAGACTTCAAGCGTAGGTAAATGGCGCCTACCGCTTGTATTTGTATAAATACAATTTACAGTATTTAATTATCTTGCTTACGACGTAATATATATTGCTCTGGTGGTTTTATGTGTACTAAGTACGAGCTTCTGCGCGCGGCTTCGTCCCTATAAAATGTAACTTTCCCAAAGTGGAGCTATTATCCCAAGGGCAGCAACATTATTGCAATAAAAAGTATCTTAACACATAGTGTTAATCTAGGAAATGTTCTATCTATGTGTCAATATTCATCGTAATCTCATCAACAATTTACTTGTGACTTTTTAAAACATCCTGCACTAAGAAAATAAACCTTGTATTCCAAAATTCTCATACTCTACAAATACATACGTAAACAAATTACATCCAAACTCAGGACAACAGTTTGTGGATTGCACAAAGTATTACTGCGTGGAAATACAGACTTATTTTGAATACAAAACACAGGACAACATTATAAGACTATTATTTTAGTTCTCTTCTTTTTTCAAATTCCACAGTAAGAAAGAAGAAATTAGACCGGCCACGGATATCAAGGCATAGATAGCAGTGATTGGTCTAATAGCGAAAAAGAAGGAATAGAGTGGGTTATGAGGCCGCTCGCTTCTCTTTCGTCGCCGCGGACGGAATGGGTGGGGTGTGCCCCTACCATAACCTACCAAAAAATAAACAAAATAAATTGTGTTGCAGATGATTTTATAAACACATGATTTATGGAGGCAGATAAAATCAGAATAATAATTTGTGAATCGAAAAAATAATTGTTCTGTTTGGTAATGGAGCTTATAACATTAGCCGCTAGAGGTTGGTACATGACCACTCCGCTAACTATTCACAAGTGGGTATTATCACCAATTGACATGTTCATTAGCGGACAATTAAACATGGAGGCATAATAAAAACAGCTACATCACTTTAACAATCATTAACAAAGACAATTGGGATGTTGGTTAACTTTTTTGCCATATTTATAAAATAGTTTAAAAACTATATTGATATGTGTAAACAGCAGAATATTTATTCTCACAGGGAGCTAGATACAAGTATTACAATAATGATTTCTGATGTTTATGCGAGTGTTACACATCTGAAATAAAACTACGGGATACACGGGAGGATTCAATTAAGAGCTTACACGGCCCGCGAGGCCATTACACATAAATATCCGCGGTTTCGTCCTCGCCGTCGAGGTGCGAAATCGCGACGCGCAAAAATCATAAATCCAAACGTGGGCAAACGTTTTCATTTGTAACAATTTGGTATTTTGGAAAATAATCATATTTACAATTAAACCGAAAGGTCTTCGCTCTCCGCAGATCACTGTTACAGTTGTGTGACTAATTGTGTGACGTCACAAGCCACTTTATTTAGTTAATCGACGTATAAGGAAGCAATTGTTTGTCAGTTGGTCATTTGGGACGACGTTTGTATTGTGAGCGACTAAATATGGTATTAATCTAACCATTTGTGATACATGATATCTGATTTAAGAACTTAATGGTATATATTTGTAACAGAATACACTAAATAGGTGTATTGTATCAGAATATTGTCTAGTGACGAATGTGAAGCTTTAAAAAAAATACAATACCAGCAGGAATACTCTCCCTTTTTTTCTGGCGGTCTATGGTCTCGTCACACCCTGCTAAACCCGTCCGGGGCGACAGAAGAATATAGAATATAGACCCGCAATGCACCTCTCTTCGCCGAGCGAGCGGGCCGCCGGAACCCGGTCTTTGTCTTCGGTGGCAGCAATACTCTCCTGAAAAATGTATAATGCCAATTGCGCTAATCCGTTGACTAAGCCTGGCTATGGATGTGATTAAAAAAAATGGCCATCACTAAAATAATAAAAGAAAATAAATAAACAGGTTATGTCATAGAGAAACACTTTCGAATTGTATATATTGTTTTTATCATCATCAACATCAACATATTTGACTATTGACTATAAAAAACCAAAAGAGTGAATGTCTCAATCTTCTCCAATAATAAAACGCAAGCGAGTCACTGCTCCCACTTTACCGGACATAGTCTCTACCTACACTATTTTGCTTAAGGAAACGTGACAGATCATAATTTCAAAGCCCTTTTCTAATAAATCGCACCACAAATATACAAATAAAAATTGTTAGATTATCGTAACTAATAAATAGGCAATACTTAATTTAAGATTCAATGTCAATGTTTTCCGCATGCGCAATGTTCGTGTTGACCTCCAAACGTCATCAGTTCTCAGAACAATACTGTCACTAGTGAATACTATAGTTGAACATTGGCAATATGTTCCTAGAATACATAAATGCCAAACCGGATAAACGGTAAATACTTAAATATCGATATACTTCTTTCATTTTAATCTCACCATCATTTTAGCTTATATATGTCGCATTGCTTGGCTCAAGCCTACTTCACACTAGGAGGGAAATTGACCTACTATACCACGCTGGTCAGACGTGTTGGTATAGGGTTTTATTTCAAGTTTTTTTACTCTTATATAGATGTTAGGTATATGCGTTTTATATCACTTAGTCGTCTCATTGATCACCCACGGGTAAGATAGAGCGTAGTGAATTGTATTCTTACTCCGTCACCATTCGGAAAATTAACTTTTAGATTATCTAAAGATATAAAAAAATCTATTCCAAATGCATTACTGATATAATAAAAATTGACTATAAAGAAAGTTTTCTATGTTTGAAAGCGCTAATCTTAGCTAAGATTAGCATCTTGGATTTTCAAACACGTGTAAGACCTGAACCAACTCCATCCGATGCTGTTTGATCAATAATTACATTCCCAAGGAGGAATGACGTCTGGCAGGCGGCCGTTCTTAAAAAAAAATTATTGCCAATAACTTTTGCAATATGTACGAATAGGAAGAAAATAGAGGATCCATGTGGTCATGGCTTGCGTCGCCACGTTATATGATAGTATAATGACGTAACATATTATCTAATGAAGATAATGAAATTGTTTCCATTTATTTTTTTTATGAAATTAATTTAAAAAATTTAAATTAATTTTTACTTATATTAAATAAACAATAAATTATATTATAAACAATAAATTATATTTTCTATGATACTGGACGACGAGGGTGGTAAAATGAAAAAAGAAATAAATTAAAAACTATTTCATTTTACAGAAATACTTTTGAAATCTAACAGCTAGCTGTGTGGTAGCGGCTTTGAATACTACCAACCCTTACTTTACTCGTTGATGTCGTAAAAGGCGACTAGGAGCCTTATAACGACCTGGGCCAACTCCATCTGATGTGCGCTTGGTCAACAATTACATTCCCAAGGAAGGTTGACGTCTAGCAGGCGGCGGGTCGTAAAACTATTGCTAATAACTTTTACAATATGTGCTATGAAAGAAGAGTACATATTGTATCAACCCCAAGTAATTGTGATAAGAGTAGGAGTATGATGATGACTTTTGAAATCTAACAAACGAACACATTACTGTTTGATTACAGTTATCAACGTTGTCAATTACCCATGTCTCTGTCAGTACTAGACGTCTTACTATACTTGTCTTGATTCGTACCAGTCTCAGTTAATTGACGATGAAGATATGGCTCTAATAGGCTTCCATAATTGTTAAGTCCCTGTCCTTGTTTTGAACGTAACTTGTTTATATTCTTGTTCGTTCGTCATCAACTATCTTGCTAAGTCCTTTATAAAAACCACCAGTGAATTTTCTATTATCAACGCCATCTTAATAAAACCATTCGTAGTCTCTAATCTTCAACTTCTTATTTATGTATAGTCATCATTCTCCTACTGTTATCCCAATTACTTGGGGTTGAGACATATTATATGTACTTTTTTTTCATAGTACATATTGTAAAAGTTATTGGCAATAGTTTTACGACCGGCCGCTTGCAAGACGTCAAGCCTCCTTCGGAATGTAGTTGTTGACCAAACGGCATCAAATAGAGTTAACCCAAGTCGTTATAAGGCTTTTAGTCGTCTTTTACGACATCCACGAGTAAAGTAACGGTTGGTAGTATTCGTAGCCGCTACCACACAGCAATACATATTTATGTGTAGTATAAATACTTAATTATCTTCAAAAACAAATCATAGGAATTCTTCTTCATAAAATCGTCAACATTGTATTTCTTAGTGCAGTGCAGTAAATATATTATAAATAATTACAGACAAATATTTATTCCACCTTTACAATTCATCATCCCAGCTCATACTCGTCCCACTGCTGGGATCGAGATTCCTGATGACCGGAGGATGAGATGCCTGACGTGAGGGAAATTATCCTACTATACCACGCTGGTCAGATGTATTGGTGTAGGATTTTGCTTAGGATTTTCATTCTCTTGCATAGATGTTATATGCGTTTTATATCCCTTAGTCGTCTCTTACAATCGCCCACAGGTGAGATAGGAGAATTTTATTCTTACTCCGTCACCATACGTAGACTTAAGAATACTATATTTGAAAATCGACTTGTGTGAATTTCATAGAATTAATTAAAATTAAAAAAAAACTGTTTAGTTCTTATTTAAAGTAAATAAGAGTCTGTTTTATATCAAATGTAAACAATATAAATATTAGTATTATCTAAAGAAAAACACCAACCAATGCGGAAATTTCGAAACGGGTCATAAATTTAATTTTTAAAATATTTTAATGAATCATCTCAATACTGCATTTAAACGGAAGACCATTGACAGGTCTTGTCATAATTATTTCGTATTAATTATATTTATAAATGTTTAAATTGCGTTTTGTTGTCGCTGTAATTGTATAAATATAATTGTGGATGCATATTTATAAATTATAAATATTATAAGTTGGACATTAAATTATAATTAAGTATAATTATATAATAATTTATTATAATAACTCATTAAATACTCAATATTTAGTGTTTTTTTTTTGTATTATTTTGATTCGTTACCTTATTTTCGTAGGAATTTTAGTAAAAACATTTTAGCGTTCATGGTCACGAGAGGACTGAATGCTGTAAAATGTTCGAAACGTCGGGAAACTAAAAATTAAATACAAACGCGATAGAATCCGTAAAATTAGTTTTATTTTAAATGTGCTACTCTCTCGCGTAAACATCAGAAATCATTAGTACCTATATAAACTTATAGTGTACATTAATGGCAGAATTTAATTAGTGGTAGGATCACGCTGTTGAGTTCTCTGTCTACAGCCGCGGGCCGGTCCGTCCGGGGTAGTACCACACTCTCGCAGGAGATCGACGTATGAGTAATGGCAATGTGCTATTGCGTTTCGTTCGGTAAGCGGGAGAGCCGGAAGCCCAACTGGGATGGGTTTGGGGTTTATATTGGTAGGCAGCGCCTAGCTATCTATATCCTTGGTATACCAAAAGTCCATAGGCGGCAGTGACACTTATTATCAGGTGTGCTGTCGGCTCGTTTGTCACTATAAGCAATAAATAAAAAACTCACGTAAACTTAAAACATCATTAGTATATACTTTTATAGCGTATATTAATGGCAGATACGCCCTAACTACTGTAAGGAATGTTGACCATGATTGGGTCCTGTTTAAGGGCGAGCAAACCTGTGCGAGAGCATTCAAGCGGATAGAACGACTTGTATTATTTAAAAATACCGGCATTATTATTGTTCTTATATTTATAGAATTAACCCGTCTTTCCAGCTTAGTATAGTAAACTAATTTCTCTTCTAAATATAGTAAGCTCTTTTTTATTCCGGCACTTACCCAACAGCGGGGTAATGGCTGCGAAGGAGAAAATATACAGAATTAATCATCCACGAGTTTGTATATGGTGTAAATGATGGAAAAAAAGTGCATGTGTCAGCTCCGACGCACGACTGGAGTTTACTCTTTAAGTACGATTATCAAAACAGGCACACAAAAAGCTCATTTGACTAAAAATAATATATATATAGGTATATATATATATATATATATATTTTATTTTTTTTATTTACATTTATTAAAACTGTTCAGTGAAGTATTATCTCACGTCAGAAAGTGAAAGGTGCGCAGAATAGGTTGCGCACCAAAAACGTAACGAGTTCATTCGATCACTAGATTTTACTCCTCAAATTTTTCTCATACCGGGCGCCTTATATGAAAATCGATTCTTAAGGAATAAACTCCAATAATACATATTGCGTTATTAAATAATTTATTTGCATAAGTGTAGGGTGGTGATGATGATTTCTTTTAAAACATCACTGTGTACTAGGGAAATAATCCTTGTATTGCGGTGGACTTTACAAACATTCAATTAACGCAAGCAAATTATAATCAAACTAAGAACAACACTTTGTATATCGCACAAAAAATAGTCCCGCGTAAGTATCGAACCCCCGGCATTGGCACGGAAGGTCAGTCTTAATTACTACACCATCTGTGCAGTCAAATTAGCACTTAATATTTCAGTAATAATTTCAAACGATTTTTAATTTTATTTCATAAGTTACCTATAAATCATTTTATTTGAATATCTCTTTCACTAGACTCAACAATGGCTGAGCGCTGAATGAAAGAAAAAGATATAAAATAAAATAAATAAACAATTGCAAAATAATTATCCAAATAAATGTAAAATAACAAATATTTTATCTTGTTTGTTGCTTAAGAATGAGAAAACCTTTAATACTCAAGGAGATTGTCACCAAATAAAGCACCACTACCAAATTTTTGGTTTGTTTATTTAGCAACTACAACAAAAGGAGTGAACTTGAATAAGCACGTTGAAGAAATAACACAATATAAGCTCTACAATCTTTTTCAATTATACATATACTGTTCTAAAAGAACATGAGCAAAACAAAAAGTAAAGACAAAGAAGCAAAAAATCAATGGGTCACTTCATTTCAATTTGTCGACATCCCACTGCTGGGCTTCAGCCTCCTCTATAGTAGGAGGGCAATGGACCAACTATAGCACGCTGGTCGGAGTAGTTGGTATAGAGTTTTATTCCGAGTTTACCTTCTCTTGCAATCTTTTAGTTGTTTTTTTACAACATCCACAGGAAAGATAGGGGATACTTTTTATTTTCCAGCTTCGAAGGCCGATGGCTGTATGCGGGGGTGATCCGTTCGATGGCCATATACGGCGCACCCGTGTGGGCGAGGGCTCTGAACGCCCAGCTCAGGGCTGTTCTGTGGAGACCCCAGAGAGTCATGGCGGTCAGAGCCATTCGCGGGTACCGCACGGTATCGACCGAGGCGGCATGCCTGCTGGCCGGGACACCCCCGTGGGACCTAGAGGCGGAGATGCTCTCCGACCTCTACCGGCGGGTGACCTCACTGCGCGACGAAGGTGGCTCCCCATCGCTGAGCGAGATAGCCACCTGGCGCGAGGACGCCCGCCAAGACGTCATCGCCCGTTGGGCTACGCGGCTGGAGAGGCCTAGACACGGTGTCGTCACCGTCGAGGCTCTCCGGCCCGTACTGATGGAGTGGATGGAGCGGCGGCACGGAGTCCTCTCCTTTCGACTGGTGCAGGTGTTGTCGGGGCACGGATGCTTCGGCTTGTACCTGCACACGGTCGTGTATAGGGAGTGGACTCCGGCCTGCCACCATTGCAGCAGTGACGAGGACACGGCGCAACACACGCTGGAGGTGTGTCCGGGCTTTGACCGGCATCGCCGTGACCTCGTCGCTGTTATCGGTGCCGACCTGACGCTGCCGGCCGTCGCGAGGGCGATGGTCGACAGCATCAGGAACTGGGACGCGGTCGCCGCCTTCTGCGAGGCTGTCATCTCGCAGAAGGAAGCGGCGGAACGGGCAAGGGAGGATTCCCGCGCCCCGGGCCGCCGTCAGCGGCCGGGGCGGCGCAGGCGCGAATACCTGCGCCTGATGCCGCCCTAACCGAGGCCTCGGGTGATCGGACCGGGGAATTGTCCGGTCACCCGACGTGAGGCCACCGCGTGAGGGCGACGCCCCGACGGCGAAATCTGTCGGGGCGTCGACGAGAGGAACCCGCGAGGGTAAACCGCCGGGCGGGCCACCGAAGTTAAAATCGAGTACCGGTGGTCCGCTCGCACGGCGAAGAGAGAAGGTTTTACGGTGGGTCTATGGGGTCACGCGCCGCCTTTCCGTCACCCCGGACCGATTCAGCGGGGCGAGACGCACCCATAGCCCACCAATAAAAAAAAAAAAAAAGTAAAGATAGGGGATGATGACTGGTTTTTTAACTCCATCATCATACAGAAGGTAGCTATAGGTCGTAATAAAAGCTAACTCTGGACTCTGTTGATAATACGAGTGCTTATTTTAATAATATTCGATATATGATTATGTTGGGTATGCAGAAAAGAGTATGAAAGTAAAATTAATGCGGTCGAAATGCGATCTCTGCGTAAAATCTGTGGAGTTAGACTGACCGACCGTATTCGTAACGACGACGTAAGAGAGCGAGTGGGTATGAAAGAGAGTATTGGTGTAGAGATGCAAAAGGGCATGCTCCGATGGTTCGGACATGTGGAAAGAATGCCGAACGAACGTCTGGTTAAGAAGATATACAATGCGAAAGTGGAAGGATATAGGTACCGAGGGAGACCGAGACTAACCTACCTAGACCAGATCGGTCATATACTGAAGGAAGGTGGAGTCAAGAGTCTCCGAAACCGACGAGCGTGTATGAAGAGAATTATGAATGTTGAGGAAGCGAGTGAAGTATGCAGAGATAGAGTTCTCTGGCACTCTGTTCTCTCTGCCTACCCTGCAAGGGATATGGCGTGATGATATAAATGTATGTATGATTATAAATTAGATACACCTTTATTTTTTTTATTTTATTTTAATCAAAATAAAAAAAAATGTTTGCTTACAACCTAAAAACTACTAAAGGTGGTCCAGATTTCAAAAATCCAAAAATAGGTCGGCTCTTCTGAGTTAGTAGCAGTCTTTCGCAAAAATAAAAGCTAGAATAGTATATAATACTGTGTTTCTTCCAATTAGCAAGAAAGACGGAAATCCACTTACTAACTCACAGAACTGAAGTTACAGCTCTGCAATTTATTATGTATATTCCTGTGAGCGGCAGTAAACACTCACCATCAGGTGGGCTTTTCCGTTTGCCACTTAAGGCAATAAAAAAAACCACATTTTACAATTGATCAGTTAGTTTTGGAACATATTATGTAGGCATACTTTGCGTGGGTAGTTCTGTGGGTGCAAGGCTTTATTCTCGTAATTTACTGAACATGTTAACATCTCAGTAATTGGAAGAGGTAAATTGGAAACAACTGTTCATTCTGTTTACTTTGTCTTTGTGATAATATCTTGTGAGGTCGCAAATGCGATTATTTTAATAGAAAAGCATTCAGCGCGTTGAAGACGACCAGAATTATGGCATATTGCCACTGGACTGGACTTATATTATTGTATTTTATGAATAATATAAAAAAATATTATTTTCTAGATTATTATAGTACATACATACATATCATCACGCCATATCCCTTGCAGGGTAGGCAGAGAGAACAGAGTGCCAGAGAACTCTATCTTTACATACTTCACTCGCTTCCTCAACATTCATAATTCTCTTCATACACGCTCGCCGGTTTCGGAGACTCTTGACTCCACCTTCCTTCAGTATCTGACCGATCTGGTCTAGGTAGGTTAGTCTCGGTCTCCCTCGGTACCTACATCCTTCCACTTTCGCATTGTATAACTTCTTAACCAGACGTTCGTTCGGCATTCTTTCCACATGTCCGAACCATCGGAGCATTCCCTTTCGCATCTTTACACCAATACTCTCCTTCATACCTACTCGCTCTCTTACGTCGTCGTTACGAATGCGGTCGGTCAGCCTAACTCCACAGATTTTCCGAAGAGATCGCATTTCGACCGCATTAATTTTGAATTTTTCATACTCTTTTCTACATACCCAACTCTCGCTTCCATACAGTAATGTTGGGACAAGCACTGCGTTATGTATTGCTACACGTGCCTTCTGGCTGAGGTGGTGCCTGCCGAGAAGTTGACCCAACGCTCCGGTCACTCTATTTCCCGCATTCACTCTTCGCTCTATATCAGTGGTGTACCTTCCATCTCGGCTAAATCCACATCCAAGATATACAAATTCATCCACTTGCTCTAGTACATCATTGCCTATTGTTACTCTTACATCTGTTCTGGCTTCATCTCTTTCAAAGACCATTATTTTGGTTTTGCTCACATTCACGCGTAGACCCCTTTTATAGTGCGTAAATATAAACCTATTTACGAAAAATTCATGTTCCGTATGATAAAGTGGAAATAAATGACGTTGAACTTCATGTAAAACCTTTTGATTTCTTTTCAAAAAGTAAAAAAAAATGTATAAGAAACACTGAATGAATAATCCTCGTATTGCAGGGAGAAATACAAACATATAATTCAACGGACACAAATTACATCTAAACTCAAAACAACTTCATATTCTTCTTCTTCTTATGTATTGACAATCAGCTACTTATACGAGCTATTGGTGCCAGTGTCGAGTTATAAATATTTTCACGTTTTTAGTCTTTCAGGTTAGTCATTGTCTAAGTCAAATTGTCGCCATCAACAGTGTTATGGCCACACTGTTAATGGTATCTTGTAGGAATTTTGATGGAAAACGAAAACGCTATGAAACACTATTATATGATATTCACTACATCCCAGTAGTTCCGCCGCATCACATTACATAAAATGCCATCAAAATTATCTAATATAACACGTTAAAACACTAAGATATCGAATATAATACAAGAGCACCACATGACGTTTTCAAATTCCCGTCAAAAGTCCACTCAGAACAACAATTTATGGATCACATAAAGTATTGGCACGCATGGTAAGGGAACCCATGACATTGGCATAATACGTCACTGTCTTAACCAACGCCATCTTTGCAGTCAAGATTTGGATTCCAATCCCTATGTGGGATGGAGAAAAAAAAAAAAATATATTTGGATCGAACTAATGTCATTATTACAGTACAAAGATTAGATTTTTACGGTAAAAATCTTTCACAGAATCATCATTGAATCAAAATATTGTTAAGTACTTGATAATCTATAAATAATTCATAAATATACATTAAAATAGCCCACACACATTCAATTTTACTATCGTACTCCGGAACTGCGGTGTTCCACATCACACAAAAGTACTTCCTCATTCCCTCCAAGGGGTGAATAGTGATGCATTGTATGCTAATTAAGAGATATGTTACTACACCGCCATTATATTTTCACGGTGTGTAGTTTTTTTAATAAATACATATATGATACTGATTTGAGAATTAGCTTTATAGTTTATTCTATTGTATTGCTGGACTGGGTCATTGGTTTAGTGGATTAAACGCGTAAGTGTTCTCCGTGAGTCCTTGGGATCAAATTTCTTGAGACCTATAATAATTTGAATAAAAAAAAATTTGGTAAATATGCTTTTTAAATCTGTTCCCTAACTGATAAAGATCTGAGGTTATATGCGCTTTGTGCATCATCTCTGAAGGTGTATCTCAGACCGGCGAAATAGCTTACTATAACACATTGGTGAGTCATGTTAACATAGTCTTTGTCGTTTTCTCTTGCAAAGATATCGTCGTCTTTTACAACAACTACGGGCAAGAGAGGGAGTAGTAAATTATATTCTTACTCAATCATCACACGGATGAAATGTCTTTGATATTATTTATCATTTACCAACTAAAATTTATGGCACTATTTTGCAGATATAAATCTTTCACCCTCCGTGTGGCGACGGATAAGAATACAATAGTTGCCACTCCTTACTTGCCCATTGAAGTCGTAAAAATCAGCTAAGTATATCACCAGTATGAGTAGCAGCAAATTTTCTTAAAAATTGTCTACCTGCTAAGCATAATAATTAGTAAAAAATAAAAGAGCAGCAGAGATTGGGTAGAAGCGCATTCCTTGAAAGTGTTTCCGTCCAGAAAAAGTCAATAGGCTGGTTGATTAATGGACTTAATATTCTCGAAAAAAAAATATTAAGTTTATCTGATCACTAAATGCGGATGGAGGAAATCAATCAAACAAATCGAAATAATCACAAAGCTTTTTAAAATTGACGTATGAAATTTCATATGGAGATCATTTTCGCGATAAGTCTGACATATGTTCAAAGTTAATATGCACGTTTTCAAACAGGCCATTTGGTTGTGTGCACACCGCACCGCAATCACTCATATACTCTTACATAAGGGGACGTCGATGATTCATGAATCATGTGATCTTTTTTGAGCATTTTATACTCCCCCTTGGTGATACGTGGTGAGGCTTAAGACTATGAAGGTTTAGGACTTCGTCATTTTTGTCAAACCTCACGTGATTAATGGACGGCCTCTAAAGAGTAAGCTTAAATATACATTTACGGATTCTATCGCGTTTGTATTTGATTTTAAATGGCCCGATGTTTCAAACACTTCACAGTGATCATGGTCACGGGAAGTCTGTAATAACGATGACTTTTGGCCGCAAGACACCTTAGTCCTAGAATCCATTAAAGTAATTTTTATTTCAAATGTGACTCGCGTAAACATCAGAAACCAATTGATTTGAAGCATTTTAAAATTATTACATATTCCAATTTGAAGAAAAAAGAACTGTTTTTTTGAAAGACTGCATAGATGGCGTAGCGCTCGAGATAGTAACTTACCTTGCCCGTGTTATCGGTTCTATTCTTACGTCCTACGTACTTCTACGTCTTGTATCTTGTTTATTTTAATAAACAAGAACCTGCATTATGGAAATAACCCTTGTATTGCAAAAGGCATATTATACTCAATTAATGAGGCTTCAAGCCGAAATTAAAAAAAAAATATAATACTGCTACTAACTGATTTGTAAGCAAATTCTTACCAACACCTATGAACCTTATCTGAAATATTATTGTTGTACCTCCTATTGTTTACACGGGATCATCAAAATCTATAAGAGATTACTTGGGTGTCCATGAGGATGCCGACGCCTACCTAGAAAAAACTTTGCTCCATATTCATTCTTAAATAAAAATTAATTTAAATCATCACATGTTTGTGAAATATTTTCATATAATAAGTGATACCTAGATATAAAAAGTAAAAATGACATCCTTATGACATCATCGCTCATCGGCTATCTTAAATAACCAGATAAATCATTAAGAGGCTACTGCCTACTGCAATAATAGCAGTTTCTGAGAAAAGGTCGTGTGGATAGGTCACATTCGTTCGACGGTGGGCGTTACTCGTGACATTGCATCGATGCATCTTGCCGCTTTAAATACTTTGCAAACCGCTAGGGTTGCCAAAATTATACATATGTGTTTATGTTTCGTGTAATAACGGAGTAAGAATATAATTAGTCACTCCATTTCTTGTCCGTGAGTGTCTTATAAGAAAAAATATATAATTAGCACATAATATCTATGTAAGATAAGGTAAAACTCAAAATGAAACCATATTTCAATTATTCTGACAAGGGTGGTATAATAGGATAATTTCGCTCCTATAGTGGAAGATCTTGCCCCACAGTGGATCGTATATGGGCTAAGCTGATAATATTGATAATGAAATTTTATTCATTTACCTGTATCAACATTCGCTGTTGCAGAAAGTGTTTCTCAATCCACCTCACAAGAAAATATAACGCCATATTTGACACGTCAGAGTAAATTCGTGAGAATATTACCAAATGAAGTTCTCATTTGCCCAATAATAAACAGAATACATCACGTAAAATATTTTAATCTTAAATGACAGTTTTTCTTAGAATGGATTTCTAATAAAAAATATAAGGACTATGAAATTTTTTTTTTTTAATGACTCTTAATTTTTAATTACACGTCACGTACTTTTCTTTCGATTAAAAAAAATTGGTATAGAAATTATTAAGAAAACGGGCAGCAGTGTTGCTAAAATACTTTTGTGATCACTAACCCGTTTGCCAGGTATGATATGATTCGGACCGGGGAATTGTCCGGTCACCCGACGCGAGGCCACCGCGTGAGGACGACGCCTCGACGGCGGGAGCTGTCAGGGCGTCGACAGGAGAGGAGCCCGAGAGGGCATACTGCAGAGCGGGCCACCGAGGACAAAGATCGGGTACCGGTGGTCCGCTCTCCCGGCGAAGAGAGGTGTTTGCAGGGTGGGTCTATGGGGTTGCGCGGCGCCTCTTTCGTCGCTTCAGACCGATTTGGAAGGGCGCGACCAGGTACATAGCCAATCGCAAAAAAATATTAAAAAAAAAATATTATGTCATTGTTGTTGACTGTATCACAAACTAATTGAGTACTTTTCCCTTAAGAAAGATAAAAAAGATTTATACTACATGTTTATTTAAAATCAGCAATTTTCTTTTAGTTATAGATAATATATAAAGTTATTTTTTTATATATATATGTGTTTTTTTAACATAGCTATATCATAGATAAGTTTCTCTGCTTTTTCGTTAAGCACTCGTAAAGTATTTTTGTTCCACAGATTTATTTCCAATAAGTTGCATTTATTTTGATAATATAAACATTTTGTAATATACTCACGATATTAATTGCCGTCGGATAACATTAACTTATAGAATCACTAAAACTGTTATTTTGTATAATAAATATATTGTTTCCTATTGCGTATATTTTTGGTATTAAATATACCAGTTTTATGTTGTAACCAGTGTGTGGGATCCGCAGCCATTTCTTTGGTTATGTTTCCTGCGGTATATATATTTTGAAGCCTTTAATTATATTAATACGGATGTTTATATGTCCATAAGTAAAATTGTAGGTGCTTATTACTCGAATTTGATAGTTTTATAATTAAAGAGATTATTTGTAATTTTAAATAGGTTTATATATCCTTGGTCTGAATATATAATAATTAATCTTCATATATTTATTATTTTTATAAATTTCTGAGTGTTGTACCCAATAAGGCTGAGGTCATGATGACAGATCAGATTTAGCTGAACTATGCTCTATATCGGGGATCTCTTGTATGCTGAGGAGGATAAACAAATAAAGCATAACTTAAGTGATTAATATGTGGTCCTCATATTCGCTGCCGTTTAGTCAATACGCTTTTAACATTTTCAAATATTTAAATTTTATACTATATCTAGAAATGTTTTTTCCCAAGGAGGGTTGACGTCAGGCAGACGGCCGGTCGTAAAACTATTGCCTATAACTTCATCAATATGTAAAAAGAGGAGTATATCGGCACAAGTAATTGGGATAAGAGCAGCAGAATGATGATGATCTAGAAATGTTTGTTTTTTTTTGGTTCTGTTCGTCCATTCGGACAGGCAAAGGGATCAAAGCCCATACAGCCAAGTCTTATTTAATTATTTTTCATATATTTTTCATCATTTCTTCATATTATGTAGCCTTAATAGTCATTGTCTGTCAGTAAGTCAAGTCGTTACCATTAATCGGGCGCTGATTTTCTTTGGGAATTTTGGGCAAATATGAAAATACACGTAAACCACTATTATACCATATTCACTACACTTCAGCACTTTAACTGTACCATATTGCATAAAATACCAGCAAAATTATTCAATATAACACCACAAAACACTAAAGAAATGAATATAATACAAGAGCGTGACATGACATTTCCACATTCGCGCCAAAACTCCTAGAAATGTTTTAAATATTAAGATGTTGATTAGTAAATAAAAAAGAAATATAAATAATGGCCTTGGCAACCCTGTCCACATTATGGCACAATGGTGGTCTTTGATCATAGTGAACATTCGTCTCGTATTACTATGGCTTATAGTTGTTCGTACTGCATCGATGAGCGAGCGATGCGATCGACCATCAGTGGCGCCATCTTTGTTTTTGAATGCTTTTTGTATTCAATCTTCCTTAGTTACAAAATATATGTTACAATCCGAGCTAATATCATTAAACTTGACTATTCAATCGTTCTATTCTGTAGCTACTATTACTTACTTTCTAGTTCTATTTTATAGTCTCCCCATATGCTCACGGTTTAAGAATACAATTCACCACCTCATTTTTTTGCCTGTAAGTGCCGTAAAAGACGACAAAGGTATATAATATGCAAATAACATCTATGCAAAAGAAGGAGAACTCGAAATAAAACCCTATACAAGCACGCCTGACTAGCGTGGTAGTGGAGCCCATCAATAATAATAATAATAATAAGAATTTATTAAGTCGAAACATTACACATTTTGCAATAATTTACTTTAAATATCATCCGTGTAGTGACGGGGTAAGAATACAATTGACCACCCCCCTATCTTGCCCGTGGGTGATCGTAAGAGACGACTAAGGGATATAAAACGCATATAACATCTATGCAAGAGAAGGAAAACTCTAAATAAAACCCTATACCAACAGGTCTGACCAGCGCGGCGTAGTTGGTTAAGTTCCCTCCCGTTACAGAGTAGGCCCGAGCCCAACAGTGGGACATATATGGGCTGTGATGATGATGATAATGGCTTAAAATATTTACAGTATGAATCAAGCTTATGTTCGTTGAGAAGAAGGAGGAATAGCTTAATATGTCAAATGTGAAATCTCAGCAATTTCGAACAAAGAAATGAACATGTAAACATTTTCAAACTTAAGAACATTGTAGTTCCACACATAATATAATACAGACATACAAGTTATCTATATTAATATAGTACAATGATCTATCTCTACAAACGAACAATGTCAGTCTGTTTGTCACGATAATTTCAATGTCACAGGGCGTATTTGTTTAATACTTGGAACCGACGTCTGTGTTGTTGATTATTCTTTTTATTATATCTTTATGATTATTCTTTTTATTATATCTTTATTAAGGAATTCTTTTATTATCATTATCCAGCTACATACATCCCACTGTTGGGCCTGAGCTTTCTCCAAAATGGGAGCGAAATTGACCTACTGTACCACGCTGCTTAGATGATTTGATGTAGGGTTTCATTTCGAGCTTATTACAAAATCGACTTTTACGGAATCCACGTGTAAAGAAGTAACAGTTAATTGTATTCTTACTTCTTCACGAAAGAACTCCTTATAATTAATATATGATATATTTAATAATAGATGTATTTCCTCTTCCAGTTGTTAAATGAATGGATGAATGTTTTCAATAATATTATGCAAATTTTATTTAAAAAAAATATATATATTATTTTAATCTGTATCGAAAATAGTTATATAAGATATTAGACAAAAGCTTCTTTGGAATTCCAAAGAAGATATAATTATATCAAGAATAAAAATTTATCGCGTATATAATATGTATTATGTATTGTGTTATCCGTGTGGTGACGGAGGAAGAATACTATTCACCACCCCCCTATCTTACCCGTGGGTGACCGTACGAGACGACTAAGAGATATAAAACGCAAACATCTATGTGAGAGAAGGAAAACTCGGAACAAAACCCTATACCAACACGTCTGACCAGCGTGGTATAGTAGGTTAATTTCCCTCCCATTATGGAGGAGGCCCGAGCCCAACAGTGGGACATATGTGGGCTGTGATGATGATGATGATGATATATGTATTAATTTTTTACTTACCCGAACTTATCAGTAGTCATGGTCATCGTTGGACTGAAAATCGAACAATGACTAAAGATATTCGTATAAAATCGCAACTGTTGAAAAATACTACGATTCTTTTTTAATGTTGCTTTTATTAAGACTAGATTCGTTTCAATAAAAAGTTAGAAACGTAATGTACTATATTTTTTTTCGTAAAAAGCTTAAATAATTCATTGTGTAGCGTGATATTTACTATAGAGCCACTGTATATAGACTCAGCTTGAAAATACCAACGTAAAACAAATAAGAAAATTACCGAAAATGCTATATATTTATATAAGTAGCGGCTATTCAACAAAGTAGCAGGATGAAAGCTGAATAAATAAGCTCTTACAATAAATAATGATGCGTTTGTTGTACATATTGTTTAAATAGCATGTTAACATTACTGCGTTAACTGAACCGTGCATGCGCGCTTTACTGCCAACAGGCGACCTACATAGAGATGTACAGTCCCGGGATTGTAGGTAATATACCTGAAACTTTGCCATGTATAATGTCTAGCTAAGAACCCTTTTTTTTTGGATATGGGTAGTAGAAATTGGTTGATACAGAAAGAAAGAAAAATCGTTTTATTAAAGCAAAAATACACAGGAAAATAATCAATTTAAAAATTAAAAACAAAAAATCATTTATAAATATAAATAATAAAAAATGTGGCTTGCCTGAAAAAATAGCCAGCTCATCATAAGATAGATGACAAATCATGCAGTGCTGATTTTACACCCATGTGGTAGTGCCTTGATAGGTTTTCTGGGAAAGATATAATAAAAATTGCGATCGCTAAGGCTATACCTTAGATGAAGGTAATCCCGTTTCTAGAGTCTCCCTTTAGTGGACGTTAATAGGACGGATGTACGGATAATTTACGATGCAAAAATATAGGTATACCATAAAGAACTAGTTCGGTTCATTAAAATTACTCGGGCAAATTATTCATTTTAAATTTCGTCCTACCATTTAGAAAAATGTGAGCTATCGTATGACATTCAATTTGGGGCTCGTATTATTTTGTTGTTTTATGGGAGACGTGTGCCATCTATCGGACAATGATTACACATTATACAGATTTCAATAGTTTGAATAACAGTTTCGCAATGGTTTCTGATGTTTACGCGAGCGTTACACATTTGAAATAAAACTACGTTTACGTATTTTATTGCGTTTGTATTTGGTTTTTAATTTCCCGACGTTTCGAACACTTTACAGTGATCAGTCCTACCATGACCATGATTACTGTAAAGTGTTAGAAACGTCGGACAATTAAAAATCAAATACAAATACGATAGTATCCGTAAAAGTACTACTATAACTACTTGTTTCATCTTTTAATACAATTCTAACTGCACAGTTAGAGTTAAAAAATCCGTACTCTATACTCGTAAATAAGGTTTTATAAATAACCCAGTATTTATATTAAAAGCTAAATTTCAATAATATTACATATTATAATAATCTTAAAAATCTTTCATTACCTTTAAAAAAAAGTCCCGTAACATGTGTCCCAACACTAGTAAAGTTAAGTTCGTGACCGGTCCGCACAAAGGGCAGGCAGTAAGATTGTCTTGTTTTACCAATAGTTAGCGGTTGATTAACTCACTATATTACTTTGTAAGGCTACCAGTGTTGGCTTGTTTAGGATTTAACTGTTTGTACATTGGATTAAGTCTATTCGGAAGCAACTTGAAGATTTATAATAGCATTTTATTAATATCCAAAAAATAGGAGTAGATTAATTTCAATCAGCATTCTCCTGCTCTTATCTCAATTACTTGGGGTCCATGCAATATGTAAACATACATATAGCAAAAGTTATTGGCAATAGTTTTATAACCAGCCGCCTGCCTGACGTCAACCCTCCTTGTGAATGTATTAGAATTATATTGACCAGAGGGCATCAGGTGGTGTTGGTCCAGGTCGATATAAAGCTCTTAGTCGTCTTTTACGACACCCACAAGTAAAGTAAGGGTTGGTTGTATTCGTAGCCGCTACCATACATGTTAATTTCTATATATAGACATATATTTTATGGGTAAACGAACTACCCGATTACGAAACGAAAAATGATGTCACAAGCGGGGTTCGAACCCGCACCTATTGGGAATCCGGCCCAACCGTGCTGCCACTTACACCGGATTCCCAATAGGTGCGGGTTCGAACCCCGCTTGTGACATCATTTTTCGTTTCGTAATCGGGTATTTATAAATAATTAAAGCATATTAAATGCTAAAAATTTCAGTAATTTGGTAAACGAACTTTTTAATTATAAACCAATTTAGATGATTCCTTGATTTTTTATGGCAAATGAATATCTAGATGAAATTGGGATAATGAAAATGGGATTTAATATGTCCATAACATAGTTGCAGGCGAAGGAAAATTCGAAATAATACTCTGTGTCAATCCGCCTGACGAGCATGATTAAGTCATGTTTCTCTTCGACGGTGGTGGAAGTTCGTGCCCGTGCCGTGTGATGCATAAGGGATGAGATGATGATGACTTTATTAATTTCTTTGAGAAGAGAAATTGAAATTTGAAAATAGAATATTAGGTATATTGATTGATGAAAATGTGATACAATATTTTAATTTTGAGATATATATACATATAGGTATTTAATAAAAAAAAATATAGTTATTACTCGTGAATATTTTGTTAATTTTATTTTTCGTCGTTTTTAATATGGGTTTGGCAGTTAACGTTAAAGTAGTCTGAGTTAAGCTGATATGGATGGAACTTGATAAAGTCGTAAGGACATACAAATCGCCATCCCAGTTGCTCTTACTTATTTGTATAATATTTAAAAGTTTGTAGGCCAAGTATTCTGGTTACGTTCTTCAAACGAATTAATTATTTTTAACACCATTCAGATGGTGAACCACATACTCAGTGTTCATCTTTGACTACACAGGTGGCAGTGGAATACTTCGTGCGATCCACAAATTATTGCATTATATATCCACAAATTATTTATCATTCGTGTTCGTTAATGTTTTTTTTCCGTGTGGTGATGGAGTAAGAATACAATTCACCGCCCTCTATCTTACACGTGGGTGATCGTAAGAGACGACTAAGGGCTATAAAGCGCATATAACATCTATGCGAGTGAAGGGAAACTCGAAACAAAGCCTTATACCAACACGTCCGACCACCAGCATGGTATAGTAGGTCAACTTCCCTCCCATTATAGAGGAGGCTCGAGCTCGACAGTGGGACATATATGAGCTGAGGTGATGATGAATATATTTTTCAAATGCCCCGCAATACAAGGATTATTTTCTTAGTGCAGGTTCTCGAATTTATACAGAGGATAATGAAAAAGGAAATCTGTATTAAAAAATCAAACAGTTATAAATTTAACTGCCAACAAAATTAAAGATTTCAAAACGACACATTTGTAGTTATCTGTAATAAAAACGCTTCTTTATATAAAAAAAAAAAACAACATCTAACGATGATACGCTTCGTTTTCGTTTTGCCGCCTTTGAGATTGCGCGTCCAATTTTTTATAAAGATTTCGTGTTTTTTTTTAGTGAATTTTATTTATGAAACGTCTTTACTTGTGATTAGAACTATGTTTAACTTCACTTTTTAATATTATTTAACAATTATTAAACATCGGTGGACTGATGACCTCATCAAGGTCTCAGGAAACCGTTGGATGCAGGTGGCACAGGACCGTTATAGATGGCATTCTCGTGGGGAGGCCTATGTCCAACAGTGGACGTTTACGGGCTGATGGATGGATGGATTAAACATGTAGTAAGGATACAATTTAGGACTCTTATTTTGTAGTAGTAATTGGAATAAATGCAAGATAATGATATTTCGTATAGTAATTTTAGACATAAAGATAGATATCTGGCCACTTAAAATCTATTTACATAGTAAAATAACTTTTTTGTAATCAGATCATGTCTGGCCCAGCTAATGTCTGACGCATGATGTAAAACACATTTATCTGTAATTATTTAAACAAATTATTAACTAAGCGCGTTATATGCATAGTATTATATTGGTCAAACGATCATAATTAATTCAGGACAATGTAGTTTGTTCTGCTATTTATACTAATTATATACTTGCCCGTATATATTGCTTACTTACTTTTCCGTGTGGTGACTGAGTAAAAATATAATTTGTCACCCTCTATTTTACCCGTGGTTGATCGTAAGAGACGAGTAAGGGATATAAAATGCATATAAAATCTATGCAAGACGAGGAAAATTCGAAACAAAACCCTATACCAACACGTCTGGCCAGCGTACTATAGTAGATTAATTTCCCTCCCATTACAGAGGAGGCCCGAGTCCAACAGTGGGACATTTATGGGGTGTGATGATGATAAAAAAAAACAGGTATTAATGTTATGCTCTAAGGTTTTATCTAAAATTTAGGTGTCGTTGATAAAAACGGACAGAGAGAGTATTTTTATTTAACATAAGAATAGATTATTTAAAAGAAAATCCATGACCATCTAGTTTAAACATTCTAGATCAATGCACCTTGTTTCCAACTCGCAATTCTACTGTTGCTCTACATTTCACAAATATATTAAACTATCTGTAAAATATAAAAAGTAATACTTGCAGTTTTTCAGCAACACCGCATTAAAAGATTTTTACGAGGATCTTTAAATAGATCAATGTTTCTTTTCTTTTATTATATACTTCATGTGAGCAAAAAATTTACAAGATACGCTATTTATAAATCGCATTAAAAAGAAAAACACTGTGAATGCTTTGTGTATAGACACTTTTTTTTTAGAAATCGATCAATTTTTATGCCTTGTTGGTTAATTTATATACTCGATGCACCATCATATTACAATTGTTGATCAGACGACATCAGATCGAGTTAGACCAGATCTAGTTGAAGCTCTTATATTTCTTATACGATACACACAAGCAATGTCAGGGTTGGTAGTATTCGTAGCCGCCATCACATTTTGCAAATATTTCTTTTTGCCAATTGCAAATATTTTTTTTTCTAATGTGTGGTAGCGGCTACGAATACTACCAATCCTTACTTTGTTCGTTGATGTCGTAAAAGATGACTAAGAGCCTTATAACGATCTGGGCCAACTCTATCTGATGCCGTTAACTATTACACTCCCGAGGAGGGTTGTCTGGCAGGCGGTCGGTCATAAAACTATTGCCAATAACTTTTACAATATCTACTATGAAAGAAAAGTACATATTGTATCCCAAGCCATAGCTATATTACATTCTCAAGGAGATATATATATATATATATATATATATATATATATATATATATATATATATATATATATATATATATATATAGCCCAAGTAATTGGGATAAGAGTAAGAGAATGATGATGATGAAATGTGTTACTTAAAGTAATACAGCTGTTTTTTTAATAATTACGAGTCATTATATTCGCTGATCAGATGTTAAAAATTACAATACCATCAAATGGAGACACAGGTCGATGGCACAGGGTCTTAGCTGTCCTTTTCAACACCCATGAGCAATTTAAATTACTGAAATTTGGCATTTAATATGCTTAATTATTTATAAAACCCGATTACGAAATAAAAAATGATGTCACAAGCGCGATTCGAATCCGCGCCTATTGGGATTCCGGCCCAATCGTGCTGCCACCACACCACCGTGACTAATTGTAGGACATGCATGCATGCAATGGGTTCGAATCCCGCTTGTGACATCATTTTTCAACCCATGAGCGATTTAAGCGTTAGTAGTATACTTAGGTACCACCCACAAAGCAATAAACAAACACCTATTTACTTTTTTTTAAAGACTACAGCTTTTTTACAGCCAGTATAAAGAAATGAAATACCTTGAGTTACAGGGGACTATGTATATAAAATACTAGTTGACACAAATAACTGGAGCCAGAACAATGGTTTGTGGGTCGCACTAAAAACTATTCTGCGTGGAGATCATACCTTATGACATAGAAGATCTCTATAAGAAACAATTTTTACGGGTTTTAAAAATCATGTCATCTTCTTACGTAAAATATTTTTTAAATCAAAACCATTCAAATTAAACATTACTCTAAAAAAAACAAATACATGTGTTGAATGAATTCTTTATGGCGCAGCAGTAGGTAGCTCTTACTTGATCGTTGATTTCCTGCACACCTGGCGGGCACGCACGTGCGGGCTGCGTCTGCGCATGGGGTTTTTATCCACTTGATCGCTTAACTATTACGTATAGGGTTGGACTTGAATACTTTCGTATTAACATATTTGATTTGATCTTAGAGCTAAATTAAAATATTTACATCTTTTATGAAGCCTTATTTATATGGAAGTGTCACGATTTTTTTTTATATACAGCCAGCTTGTCCTGGGTTTTGAGAGATAACGATAAGAAAATTATGTCTACATTTAGTAATTAAAAAAAACACAACCTTTAATGTAAATGGACGTGTTAGTTTATTTTTAAAAAAATAACGTCAGCGCATAGACCGTATCTTGATAGATTTTAGGAAACTTTTAAACTAATATTATTTATATTTAATTAGAAAATCTTCATTTTAGGGTTAATCACCATCATTTGCGTGCTTTTATTCCAATCACTTATGGTCGATGCAATATTTACTCTTTTTCCATCGTATTCTTGCAAAACTTAATAGCAGTAGTTTTATGATTGGCTATCTGCCTGACGTTAACCCTCCTCGGGGATGTAATTTTTGATTAGATAGAATCAGGTGGGGTTGGCTCAGGTCGATACAAAGTTCTCAGTCACCTTATACAACATTCACGAATGAAGTGAGAATTAGTAATGTTCGTAGTTACTACCACACAGAAAGTATCATTTTTAGAGTTAATTAAAATATTAAAAATATTGTCAGCCCTAATACTCAAGTTTATTGTTTTTTATAAATCTTTTTTTTAATTCTTTGTTGGTTAATACTTTACTCATACTCATATGCTTCGTTAATACTAGTGTTTGAGGTGAGCAGCTGAACATCATCTGGCTGTAATAGAGTCTTTGTTTTAATGAAAATAAATCCTTTGTTTGTCTTAGAGGTTAAAACATTTTGAAAGCATTATACCTTTCTTTTATGACAGTTGACGGTTATAACGATGTATTTTTGAAGGTGGAATTTAATACATACATACATATCATCACGCCATATCCCTTGCAGGGTAGGCAGAGAGAACAGAGTGCCAGAGAACTCTATCTCTGCATACTTCACTCGCTTCCTCAACATTCATAATTCTCTTCATACACGCTCGCCGGTTTCGGAGACTCTTGACTCCACCTTCCTTCAGTGGTGGAATTTAATGCTTTAGGTAATCTAATATATCCTTAGAAAATTGCGCAAGCTATCTTCTAGGTTCCATTAGCTATGTCTTAGAAAAGTAATAATCTAATTTTAATAAACAATTGTCTCTAAACACCAATATTAAGAGTATTTTATTTTATTGCATATTTTTTTTTATATATTATTATACTGGAAATCATCATCATTCTCTTTGCTCTTATCCCAATTACATGGGGTCATCGCAACACGTTCTGGTATATATTGTAAAAATTATTGGCAATAGTTTTATGACCGGCTACATGCTTAACGTCAATCCTCCTTGGGAATGTAATGATTGACTAAATGACCATTTAGTTAGTTATCAGTTATAATCAGTTGAAGGTCGATATAAGGCTCTTAGTCGTATTTTACGACATCCAAAAGCAATATAAGGATTGGTAGTATTCGTAGCCGCTACTACGCAGCACATTATTGTATTGGAAATCATGGAATTTAATCTAAAAAATAAAGGCTAGGTATAGACGTTAAATTTATTCGATTTTATTAGCTATTTTACTGACTTTCGTTAAGTTAATTAATTTCAAATGAAATTACGTACAGGTGATTACTGGTTTTATCGACAATTCGATTTACTCGTCCAGCTTGCGATAGGGTTCAAAGAATTCCGGTGGACGTTCAAAAACTACAAGTAATAGGACCTCACATAGCCCTTTTTTTAATTGTTTTTTTTTCGCAAGGTGGGACCGTGGATGTGGTCGCGCCCCGGCAAATCGGCCCGGGGCGACAGAAGAGGCGGCACGCAACCCCATGGACCCACCCTGCAAACACCTCTCTTCGCCGTGCGAGCGGGCCACCGGTACCCGATCTTTGTCTTCGGTGGCCGGCCCGGCGGTATACCCTTGCGGGTTCCTCTCTTGTCGATGCCCCGACAGCTTTCGCCGTCAGGGCGTCGCCCTCATGCGGTGGCCTCACGTCGGGTGACCGGACAATTTCCTGGTCCGATCACCCGAAGCCTTGGTTAGGGCGGCATCAGGCGCAGATATTCGCGCATGCGCCGCCCCGGCCGCTGGCGGCGGCCCGGGTCACGGGAATCCTCCCGGACTCGTTCCGCCGCCTCCTTCTGCGAGATGACAGCCTCGCAAAAGGCGGCGACCGCGTCCCAGTTCCTGACGCTGTCGACCATCGCTTTCGCGACAGCCGGCAGCGTCAGGTCGGCACCGATGATAGCGACGAGGTCGCGGCGCTGCCCGTCCCAGCTCGAACATTCCTCGAGCGTATGTTGCGCCGTATCCTCGTCACTACCGCAATGGTGGCAGGACGGACTCCACTCCCTCCATACGACCGTATGCAGGTACTTGCCGAAGCAACCGTGCCCCGTCAACACCTGCACCAGTCGAAAAGGACCTCACATACCATTATGGCAAAAAATTAGGCCGTACCATAAATAAATAACTTAGAAATATAATAATACAAAATTACAGTTCTAAACTTTATTTCTTTGTGAAATATAGTGGAAATTAATGATTATTGAAGTTTATGTGAGTAAAAATAAAACTATTTTAACGGATTTAATCCTGTTTCTATTTGATTTTTAACGTTCACGACGTTTTGAACACTATAAGACGTTAGTAAATTATAATCAAATGTAAACGCAATAAAATACGTAAAAATAGCTTTTTTTTCAAATATTGTACCCATTAATGTAGATATATTGCAATTAATTAGAAATTATAGTGATGTTTTTTTACTTTTTCTTGTAATACTTAATTAATTATAATGATCAATTAAAAATACTATTGATATTTTTTATTTTACATTTGAGACAATCCCTCTACACTACCAGTTAAATGGTTTCCATTCAACCATTTATATCCTTTTTAATAGTTATTGAGGCTCATATAAGAAACAATGGCGTCCCATCTGTTGTACTTAAGTGAATACTTACGAGCAGTTACCATCAAAGGGACTTATCTCTTACACTCGTAAAGCTTACGGATTTACGACATTTACGGGAACACCTTGGTGGGCAACTCGATGTTGTTCCAGTTGTTAGACAGTTGTGACTTTCTATCTATAAAACTAATTAAAATAGACTCACTGTACATTATTCTAGGTTTGAAGTGGTACAAAAAGAAATATTGTTTATCTAAATTGTTAGATAAAAATTGTTTGTGTTGACTGAATAAGAATAAGATTCGCTAACCTCTTTTTGTCTTAATGATTGCTAATATTTACGCGAGTATTACACATTTGAAATAAATCTAAATTAACGGATTCTATCGTGTTTGTATTTGATTTTTTATTTCCGGAAATTTTGAACACTTTACAGCGTTCATAGTCACGGGAGGATTGACCACCTGTGACCATGGTCACTATTAAAGTATTCGAAACGGGAAGAAGTATTCGAAACGCGAAGGGGCCTGATATTCAGATAAAATTGATCCGAGGAAGAAAACTTATGCCCTGTAACTCGTTTAATGTGATTGATAGTTCAATTCGCTGATTATTCTGGAGGAGGAGCCCGAAGCTAAGATTTGCATAGACTAAAAAGAAGAAGATTGTAATAAATCGCTTACCTCGTGATCCATATTAAATAGGGTATATTTTGATTTATATATAGAACCTTGCCTGTGCTGTCTGGTAGCGTCTATGAATACTAACAAACCTTACTTTGGTCGTGGATATCATAAAACACTTAGAGTTGTGTTTTTGATCTGAACCAATTCCACCTGATGTCGTTTGATCAACAATGACATTCCAACAAGGAGAATTAACGTCAAGCAGGCGACCGGTCATAAAACTAAAAACTTTTGCTATTTGTACGAGCACATATTGCGTCCACCACAAGTACTTGAGATAAGAGCAGGAGAATGATAATGATAGAACCATAGTTATCTTATGTTATTTCATTATAGTCAGTTTTTAGGACACCCTCGCTTTTCTTCTCCACAATTACACGGATTCGAGTATTTCATTAAATAATCACAAGAAAATTTAAATACTTCTGTATTCACAAAACAATTAGAACGAATTGAATAAAAGGAAATACTAATTTAAACAATGTCGTTTATCAACTAACCAGAATTGAATAAAACGAACAAATTAAACTCTCATTAAATTAATTGATACAGGAAAATGCATAATTATGCAAATTATTAATACACGAAATAATTCTGACGCCGTTATGGAAGGCACACTGTGTACTCTGCTAGCTCTACTGAGAGTGTTCTAAGAAACTGTTCGACTTTGCACTTGGCATCATAGCAGGATTCATCCAGTTGATTTGGAAAGATCTTCAACTGTACGCTAACATCTTGTATATGATATTTCAAGGTTTCCTTCTCTTGCTCTCTTATATTTTTTTTTTAAAGATGTAACTGCACTAAGGTAATAATCCTTGTATTAAGAGGGAATTTAAAAACATATAATTGACGAAAAGTTCCACCCAGACTCATAAAAACAATTTGTAAGTCGCACAAAATATTGTCCTACGTGGGATATCAACCCGCTACACTTGGTACGTTAGGTTAGGTTAGGTGTCTTAACCGCTACGTCCTTTGTGCAGTCAAATCTGCTATCTTAATCAAATTTATCTGCTTATTATTGCTTTTAGTCGTTTTTTACACCCACAAAAAAGATAGAGGGTGGTGAATTGTATTCTTATTCCATTATCACACGGAAAACCTTGAACTTTATATAGCTGGAATGGAAGCTTAACAAACTGGGTAAATAAATAATTATTTTAATAAATTTAATATATTTAACTTCTTATAAATGGCGTTTATGGAAATAATTTCTTAAAAAGATTAAACAAGGTACATAAAGGAAACGTGAATGGGAACGACTACAAGGGGAAGACCACGTCCTACTTTTCTGGACCAAATTAAAGATATTTTGACGAGAGGTCATATTAAGAGTATGCGTAATCGTAGAGCGTGCTCTATAGCTTACATGAAGACTGTAATGAGTGTGAATGAAGCGATGGAGGCATGCCAGGATCGTTGTTTGTGGCATACCGTAGTATTTACCTACACATTTGAGAAACACGCGTGAGGCTATGTATGTATCTAAACGAGTACATCTATCGAAATGATTGAGTTATCAGTAAGTGAGTATTATAATTTAAAAATAATTCAATTTTAAGAAAGAAAGATTTTATTATGAACGAAAGAACTAAAAAATTGCATAGAAAAATATTTAAATACACAATTACAATAAATAATCTACACAGGAAGTTAGTTAAATAAACCGTTTTAAATTGATTTTATTTCACTAATAATAAGAGTAATTTGATGATTCAAATATACAGAGCAAAGCAAATCTAATTACTTTTTTAATCACGATTTGACACTGACAGTTGCATTTGGAGCCAACAATCTATTCCAATAATAATTTAAAAATATACTTTAATGTCAAGACGTAGAGTTTAATTTTAAAAGTTTTAATAATAGTGCAGTACAAGACAAAGTTAAAAAGGTCAAATGTCGACCGATGACCTTTAAGATTGTACTTATAATAGTTCTAAAACTTTAAATAATCATCGGTCATACTTTTAGAAGATACTAGATTTTAAAACAAAATTATATTTTTATATAAACAACATCTAGCACTAAGGAATTAATTCTTGTATATAACTTACTAACATATAATTTCATTCATCATTTGCCTGCCCTCATCCCATGCTAAGTGGGAATTTACAATAAATGGGCATTTACATAAGTTACTAACATATAATTTATAGACACAAATAATACCTGGGTTCGAAACGGCACAGGATTTCACTACTTACACCATAGCGCCATCTTGAGAAGAGTCGATTATGTTATGCAAATGAATGAATGATAAACAAAAATAATTGATAAAACAATTAAAATGTCCTGTCATAAAAAAATTGCATACAAGTTCTTTTTATTAAAAAAAATCGCTTATTAGAAATATTGTTGTTTTTTCTATCACATCATACGCTAAATTTCACAAGTTTATTTATTATTTATTTTAAATTATGTATCAAATCAATTTATTAAACAAAAAATGGCCGCAATTGAGAATAGTCATCATGAAATTCGAGAACAAAAAAATTTAGTAGGCTTTGGCTTTCGAGAACAAAACATTTTTAGTATTAACTTCGACGATGGACGTCGCATTTTTTTTAACCCCTCCGGTCATATATGTTCCACTGCTGGGCTCAGGCCTCCTTCACATTAGGAGGGAAAATGACCTTGTACACCACGCTGGTCAGACCTATTAGTGTAGGGTTTTATTTTCAGTTTTCCTTCTCTTGCGTAGATGTTATATGCATATTTTATCCTTCAGTCATCTCTTACAATCACCCGTGGATAAGATAGTGGGTGGTGAATTGTATTCTTATACCGTCACCACACAGAAGATTTTTTTTAAAATATTATGTAAAATATTATGGATCAGAACTCCACAAGTGGTTCTCGATCATGACATGATAGATTGTTATTTTAATCAAAATCTATATTCATTTATGCGTTATATATACATAATTACACCTACGCATAGACAATTTCCGTGCATAATTTCCTTAAAGTTTTTACAGCAAAAAGTGCTAATTGTCTTACTTCATAATTTCCTCGTCAAAAGACTGATAGTGCTGAACGCACTTTTAAATGTTATCAGATACACGCATACACTTTCTACTTTCAACAATGCTGTTTGTTTTGCATGAGTGTTTTCATATATTTTGTTCTTATCTTTATATATACCTACATAGATTTATGACTAGACTATGGAGTGCCATGAACGAGGATCCTGGCATATTGCCGTCATTTCGTTTCATCAGATTATAAAACGATATGGCTATAACGATTTTCATTTACTATTTAGTCCTACATAATCAAAGGCTATAATTTGCTGTGTGGTAGCGGCTACGAATACTACCAACCCTTACTTTGCTCGTGGATGTCGTAAAAGACGACTAAGAGGCTTATAATGACCTGGGCCAACACTATCTGATGCCGTTTGGTCAACAATTATATTTCCAAGGAGGGTTGATGTCTGGCAGGCGGCTGGTCATAAAACTATTGTCAATAACAATATGTACTTTTTTTTTTTATGTGTCGTAGTTGTTAGCCTCAGATGGCTATGACAACTTTACCCGGACTGTGGGTGAGCGCTGAGGGCTCTCAACCCGTAAACAATATGTACTATGAAAGAAGAGTACATATTGTATCGACTCCCAAGTAAATAAGATAAGAGTAGGAGAATGATGATGAATCAAAGCCTACATTTGTCATTTATCTGACAGAATTCTATTCTCTATTAGCCTATAGACATGTCTACTTTTAGACATACATCTCGCGAAGTAGAAACAACGGCATAACGCTTACGCTTAGCAGACGGATTGATCATTAAGTTGACTAATATATATAATACAGTTGACTAATAAGCTAACCCAAGGGGAAAGACATTGCTTCTTACTCTGCTGCTTAGATTCCCACTAGACATTTTTTTTAAAGTCAAACCTTGCACTAAGGAAATAATCGTTGTATTGCGGAGTACTTTACAAATATGTAATTTCTCATCATCATCCTAGCTGATATATGTCCCACTATTGGGTTCGAGCCTCCTCCATAATAGAAAGGAAATTGAACTACTACCTACCACGCTGGTCAGACGTGTTGGTATAGGATTTTGTTTCGAGTTTTTCCTTCCCATCTCTTAACATGCCTGCGTTTTCCTTCTCTTAACATGCTAATTGCATGTTAAGAGAAGGAAAACGCAGGCAAATTACATCCAGACTAAGAACAACACTTTGTGGATTGCACAAAGTATTATCCTGCAAAGGAATGGAACCCACGGCACTGGCACGGAAGGTAACCACTACGCCATCTGTGCAGTCAAAATATTAAGAGAGTATTATTAATCCAACGTGTAAGAGACAACTGAAGCTTATAATACTCGTATAAAATCTATTCAGGGAAAGGAAAAATCTAAATAAAACCCTATAACCACATGGTATAATACGTTAATAATTATTTTGTGAAAGAGGCCAAGCCCAGCAGTGGGACTTATATGAGCTGACATGATAAAATGGCGATGGTTCTTGTCATAGCATAATGTTTTAATATTTGAAAATCTCACACCATTTTTTTTTTAAATGCATAATATATCAATGTCTCTTCCTAATCACCCTTGTAACCTTCTTAGAGATGAATGCGAGCACAATTAACCCTAAATAACTGGTTACTCCGTTCTAAAAGTCGGTATGCGTCGAATATACGAATCGAGGATTAGTTCTACACTCGCAGATAGACTGACCGCGTGAGGGTGATGTTCTGACACTTTATTGCGAGGGCGTGGATAGTACCTACTCGGCGAGGTGACTCGGTGTGTGGAACATCAAACTCAAATAACCTGTGATCCGTTTAATTCGCGATGATGATTTAATATGGCAGGTTATAGCCGCAGTTATTATGAAAGCTGTAAAAATAGTTTTATTTCAAATATATAATACTCGTTAGAAAATCAAAAATAATAATAAAACAGCAATAAATATACATGACATGTGGAAAGAATGCCGAACGAACGTCTGGTTAAGAAGATATACAATGTGAAAGTGGAAGGATGTAGGTACCGGGGGAGACCGAGACTAACCTACCTAGACCAGATTGGTCACGTACTGAAGGAAGGTAGAGTCAAGAGTCTCCGAAACCGGCGAGTGTGTATGAAGAGAATTATGAATGTTGAGAAAACGAGTGAAGTATGCAGGGATAGAGTTCTCTGGCACTCTGTTCTCTCTACCTACCCTGCAAGGGATATGGCGTGATGATATGTATGTATGTAAATATACATGAAATAACTCATATTCATGTAATATAATCAAAATGTAAAAAAAAAAACAAAATATTGTTTGTTAAATTCAAATCTAATCAACAAGAAATAAAAATTAAAACAGTTTTAAATTTTTAGAAGTTTTATTTAATAATAATTTGTTTATTTTTTGTTTCATCATATTGCAATGTCTTACATAACTCACGTCTTCTGTAAGGTAGCGGCTACGTATACTACCAACTCTTACTTTGCTCATGGGTGTCATAAAAGACAATTAAGAACCTTATATCGACTTAGGTCAACTCCACTTGATGCTGTTTGGATAACAATTACATTCCCAAGTAGAGTTCATGTCAGGCCAACAGCCGGTCATAAAACTATTGCCAATAACTTTTGCAAAATGTAAAAGTACATATGGACTACAAGTAATTGTGATAAGAGCAGGGGAACCATGACGACGATTGAAATATCTTACATGTATGCATTAGCAACAACAAAAGAAACATTTTTACTAACTTTCATTGTGTCATAGAAACAAACTCCCAAAGCTCTGGCTATGCCTGTATTCCATGGGACTACTTACTACTTTACTACTTATCTGGAAAGGAGGGGAGTGGACTCATATCCACACCCCTCCTTTCCGGATAAGTAACTAATAGTGGTAGGACCACGCTGTTGACAGTTCTCTGTTTGCAGCCGCGGGTCCGTCCGTAGTATCACACTCTTGCAGAAGATCGACGTATGAGTAATGGCAATGTGCTATTGCACTTCGTTCGGTGAGTGAGAGAGCCGGAAGTCCAATTGGGTGGGTTTGTATTGGTAGGCAGCGGCCTAGTTATACCCTTGGTATTGCAAAGGTCTATGGGCGGCAGTGACACTTACCATCAGGTTTGCTGCTTGCAAGTTTGCCACCACAAGCAATAAAAAAAAGTAAACACCAACAAATTATATACTAAAACCTTCTTCGAAACACGCTGCATCTTTTGGTATAAGTATTATTCCGATCGGTTCAGTAGTTTTAACAGTGGGTAATACTAACCGAAAAAAAAGGCGCCTCTTCATTTATTAGTACAGATATTCAAAATATCTGTTACTCAGTGAAATCCATTACTACGAATAATTTTAATATTACTTGTTTTGTTTTTGATCATGTTTATTCGGAACGTTTGTTCTACAAAGATCTATAACAGTCACAAACAAAAGTGTTACCGATGGTCCGTGCTTCCCATTTCCTAATTTCCTGCTGTTAACGTCACACCTCATTCGGCCCAATTTAGCGGCGTCCTGTGGCCAAGTGGAGCTATAAAACCAGCGATAAATGATAATTATATTTTGAATGCTTGAATAATTTAGTCCTGAATATTTAAATGACATTAATTTATGCCATGTAGTGACGTACTGCCATGTAGTGACGTACCCACATAAACCCCCTTTTGACGTGATAACATCTTATAAATCGATGGACGCCGGCTGCACGTACGAAAAGGTATCACGTTCCGCCCGAGCCGAGCGTGCAAACGAGAGTGCAGAACAAGCGATAGAGAGACACGATTAGTCTAAGCGTCCTTAGGTTTAAAAAAATTAATGTGAACTGATTTTTCAGCTGTTTATAAAGGAAGGAGTGAAAAGTTAATATGGTTTCCATTGTTTATATTTGTTCAATTCATAAAAGTATGCAATTTTTCATCAATGTTTTCTTATGATGTTATCACGTAAAATTATCGTTCGTGAACCGACAGACAACCACGTGTTTACGTGTTTTTTACGTAGGTATAAAATGATTAAGGTATGAAATAAGCAGTAGAAGAAAAACTTGAAACAGAATTCTTTACCAATCCATCGGATTGGCGTGTATAGTAGGTCAATTGCCCACTAGCTAGCAGAGGTACATATATAAGCTAAGATGTTAATGATGATCAGGAATCTATTCCTCGATATTTTATCAGTATGAAACATCTTCCTTAGTAGTTGTTAGCTCATGAATTATTATCATGATGAGTTTTATGTAAGACTAGCAAACCCAGCCCGTTGGTTTGTTTGTAGAAGTTAATCAATCTCAGCGTCACCCGGTGGCGTGTTACACTAATGGGGATACAGGAACACGAAAAGAAATAATTATCAGGGCATTCAGCAATAATCCTCAAAAAATTGTCTAAAAATACATATGCTTAAATTAATCCATGTCCAATATTGGACGTTGATAAGCTGTTGAAGAATACTTACGTTATTACCGTTTTATTCAGTCCAGTCCATCACTCAGCAGTTGGAGGTGGTACAAAAGCGGTGTGGTCTCTTGCTGTATGTCTGTCTTTCCGTGTGTTGAGGACTTTACCGGTGCTATTATCTTGACTACGGTGGCGTGGTAGCGATTGAACGATGATTCCAAATACCGACGCGTACACTGCGGGCGGATTAACCTCAGGCAAACTCATGGTAACAGCTCGGGCCGCAGATATTTGCGTCTGCGCCGACGATATACTAGGTCACCGTGGATGCTCTCCACCCTATTAGTGTGTTCGGCCACACTTACATCATTTTGCCAATATTTATAATTAATCGTTTAGGTATAAAGTTTACGCAGGTATAGGTAATAAGAACAAAAATAAATCGCTTAATTTATGGCCACACTTTGACTTTATAATATACGGTGAGGCGGTGTTTTTAATAAAATTTTGTCGGTGTCCATTTCAATATGGCTGTACACATAGAAAATATTTATTTTTTTCCTTTGTTTTTAAAAATGATTTATTATATTATTTTTCTTTCTTCATGCTCATATATGTTTTTAGCTTTTTCATAATATGAAGCTTGCCATACTACATTAGGCAAACGAGTTGGTGCAGTATTATTCAAAAATTCCGTCTCTTCTAATGAGTCCCCCATTTGTTTACTTAATCCTTAATTTACTTATGATATTAAAACAATTCTCCTTATGTCTGTGTGGTAGCGGCTACAAATACTACCAACCCTTACTTTGCTTGTGGATGTTGTCAGAGAGGACTAAGAGGCTTTTTTCGATTTGGGGCAACACCACCTGAAGCCGTTTGGTCAACAATTACATTTTCAAGGAGGGTTGACGTCAGGCAGGCGGCCGGTCATAAAACTATTGCCAATAACTTCTACAATATGAAAGAAGAGTAAGTACGGGAGGACTCCCGTGACCATGATCACTGTAAAGTGTTCGAAACGTCGGCTAATTATAAATCAAATACAAACGCGATAGAATCCGTAAAAGTAGTTTTATTTCAAATGTGTAATATTCGCGTAAACATTAGAAGTCAGAAGAGTACATATTGTGTCGACCCCAAGTAATTGGGATAAGAGTAGGAGAATGATAAGTTATGATATTAAAGAAATTCTCCTTATAGTGAGAGGTGAAAATACAATGTGTCGTGTTTTTCCCTTCTTTCTTTCCCTTCTTTATAAGTATCATATTAGACTGTTAAGGCCTGTTTTTAACAAGAAAATCTAAATGTTTGATTACATCTTAAGCAACCTACAATGATTAATCGATAATTTCAGATGCGTCATTGCTGATGAGACATAGATGCTTAGATGTTACCTATAATTTTGCTTTCAAACGTCTTTCATAAAGACGAGAATGTATCATCATCATCTCAGCTCATATATGTCCCACTGTTGGGCATAAGTCTCCTCCATAATGGGAGGGAAATTGACTATACTACGCTGGTCAGACGTGTTGGTGTTGGGGACTATACTACGCTGGTCAGACGATTTACAGTGTTGGTTGCCCAATTAGGTGGACCGACGACCTGGTGAAGGTTGCTGGGAGTCGTTGGATGCGGGTGGCACAAGACCGCACTTTGTGGCGAAATATGAGGGAGCCCTACGTCCAGCAGTGGATGACAAAGGGCTGAATGATGATGATGATGAACAAAATTAAATTATATATTAAAATTATGTAACATATATAAATTGTTTATTAAACGCATCTGTCACGCTAGCTTAACTGGTAAAACATTTGGAACTGATTTGCAATACATGTAAAACTAGTCAACTAGCTCTAATTTAGTATTTCAGAGAAATAACCAGAGGGCGTTAGTTCGAACTTTTTAATTCTTTAATATGACATTAAATATGAAAGATTTTATAAAACATTACTGAGAATTTACTAATTGGCTGGTATGTCTTTGATATTATTTTTAACAGACATCAAAAAAATTAGATGCTTTTATTTTTAGTGATGATGGACGAGGTAGCAGCCTATCATAATTGGTAGGTGGTAACCGCCGTTGTCAGACTTAATAAAACAAATTGCTGTCTCCACTAAAATACCTGTTGAGAGAGAGAGAGCCGAATATTATATTACTTTACTTTTCAGATCCCAATAATAGAACTTTTTCACTATTGTAATATGCTGAAATGTAGAGAAAACAATTCTTCCACACTTTCATTATCTATATTATTTTTTTTACCTGAAAACTTTTATATAATAAGGTTTTATATAAATTCTAGCTAGTTGGTAGCGGCTAGCTGGTAGTGGGTAGCGGCTACGAATACTACTAATACTTAATTTGCTCGTGGATGTCGTAAAAGACGATTAACAGCTTTATTTTGACTTGGGCCAACCCCACCTGATGCCGTTTGGTCAATAATTATATTTCCAAGGAGGAATGATGTCAGGCAGGCGGCCGGTCATAAATCTATTGCCTTTTGCAATATGTACAAGTACACATTGCGTCGACCAAAAGTTATTGAGATAAGAGCAAGAGAATGATGATATATATGAAACCTAGCTAGATCGACTTATCGTCCCTTAACACGTTCACTGCGCCATCATTTTTAAAGAACTTTCAGCTGGTGCTTTGGAGACCTAAAAGATCTCCAAACTAACCTATCCTTTGGTGCGTTTGAGACCTAATCAGTCTCCTAAAGATACAGTTTTGAAAATAATTTATATCTTCCAAAAAACCAATGACATGATTTTGAAGATTTTGTGAGTAAAAGATAGTCTATTGCTTTATATTTTGCTAGGTTCGCACGCAGTTATGGACATTAGAATTAACTACAAGTACCAAAAAAAATTAGATATCGATTGTATCTCGTACCGCAATCGAAGATAGTTCAACATGTGTAGTAAGTAGTGATGGGAATAAAATAATATCTCCATTGTTGATTGAAAAAGTTTTATTAAAGACGTTTATGTTTATTAACTATGCATACTTTGCATGGTTAATAAACATAAACGTCTTTAATAAAACTTTTTCATTAAAACATGGTAAGCCAATTGATTGTTTGCATTGCGCGCAAATGGTAACAATTCTTTTAGCTCTTTTAGAAGTGTCAATACTGATTAATCAGCGTCGTAATTTTTAATAACAGCCCACACAACGTCTTTATTTGTCACACGATGGAAAACATGATCTGTACATCTTCCTTCGGGGAGTTCTGTAATAAAGTGCATTATATAAATAAACAGCATGCAACCGCGTCAGTGAAGTAAATGCGATGAAATCTAATTTTATTAGTTTTTCTAATAGTGAAAAATTATTCGAGTGTCTTATTGTATATTTTTATTCTTAGACTGTTGTTGCATTAAAAAAATATATGGTGGTATTAAATTAATGACCTGTTTTGAAACGTACATACGACGAGTACGGAAGCATTAACTGAATACTTTCTGGATATTTAAAAGTCAAAATTTCATTGCAAAACGTGCGCGCGATCTCCCACGTCGAATTTGTTTTATAAGTTATATTTTAAAATACCCTGCACTGCAATAATCCTTATATTGTGAGGAACATTATAAACATATAATTCATCATCATCACAGGCCATAAATGTCCCACTGTTGGGTTCGGGTCTCCTCCGTAATGTGAGGGAAATTAACCTCCTATACCGCGCTGGTTAGACGTGTTGGCATAGGATTTTGTTTCGAGTTTTCCTTCTCCCGCATATATGTTATACACATACACATACATACATATTATCACGCCATATCCCTTGCAGGGTAGGCAGAGAGAACACAGTGCCAGAGAACTCTATCTCTGCATACTTCACTCGCTTCCTCAACATTCATAATTCTCTTCATACACGCTCGCCGGTTTCGGAGACTCTTGACTCCACCTTCCTTCAGTACATGACCGATCTGGACTAGGTAGGTTAGTCTCGGTCTCCCTCGGTACCTACATCCTTCCACTTTCGCATTGTATATCTTCTTAACCAGACGTTCGTTCGGCATTCTTTCCACATGTCCGAACCATCGGAGCTCCAATACTCTCTTTCATACCTACTCGCTCTCTTACGTCGTCGTTACGAATGCGGTCGGTCAGCCTAACTCCACAGATTTTCCGCAGAGATCGCATTTCGACCCCATTAATTTTACTTTCATACTCTTTTCTGCATACCCAACTCTCGCTTCCATACAATAATGTTGGGACAAGCACTGCGTTATGTATGCTACACGTGCCTTCTGGCTGAGGTGGTGGCTGCCGAGAAGTTGCCCCAACGCTCCGTTCATTCTATTTCCCGCATTTACTCTTCGTTCTATATCAGTGGTGTACCTTCCATCTCGGCTAAATCCACATCCAGGATATACAAATTCATCCACTTGCTCTAGTACATCATTGCCTATTGTTACTCTTACGTCTGTTCTGGCTTCATCTCTTTCAAAGACCATTATTTTAGATTTGCTCACATTCACGCGTAGACCCCTTTTCTTACAATCTTCTGTCATTGTGTCGACTAGGGTCTGCAGGTCAGTCGCTGACTGTGCCAGTAGGACTGCATCATCTGCATAAAGCAAAGCAGTGACCACTGAGTCGCCCATCTGGACTCCCACATTCATATCGTTCAACCTTTGGAGACATTTATCCAGATATATGATAAACAGCCTAGCTGACAGAACGCACCCCTGCTTAACGCCGATATTGACGTCAAACCAAGGCGACATTCCATCATCCAGCCGCACACAGGCTCTACAGCCCATGTAACTGGACTGCACAGCCTGTAGCAGTTTACCGTTAATGCCATACTCCGGTAAAATGTCCCAAAGTTCCTTTCGTACAACCGTGTCAAATGCTCTCTCCAGATCCACAAAACTGCAGAAAACCCTCTGAGCTAGAGCCAGAAGCTTCTCCACAATGTTGCGCATAGAGAACACTTGATCAATGCATCCCCTTCCACTCCTGAAACCTCCTTGTGTCTCACACAGTAGACCATCGGACACTATCCTCATTCTCCTTTCAATAATTTTACCATACACTTTTGCTGCCAAACTGAACAAGCTTATGGCTCTGTAATTTGCGCAGTCATAACGTGAACCCTTGTTTTTAAACAAAAGCACGATGACTGGGCTATTCCAGTCCCTGGGAACCATTCCCGAGCTCCAACATAAATTGAGGAGCAACAGGAACGCCTCCCAAACACAAGAGCCACCAAGCTTGATCATCTCGGCAGACACCATATCAATGCCCGCTGCCTTACCATTTTTCAAACTTCTTATCGCCCATTCAACTTTATCCATACTGATGCCATCGGAGGACGCCGTTGTCGAATGTTGATCTACTAAACCACATCCAACAGCGGCGCCAACCGTAGCATCCGCATACATATCGCCAAAATATTCACTCCATCGGCTTAACACGTCTTGTGTTTGTGTAAGAATGTCTCCACCTTTAGACCTTATTTTATTCATTCTGAAGGCTGACCAACCACCCCGAGACTTCTTCACCTCCCTCCAAAAGAGTTTGGTGTTACCCTCGAAGTTTTTAGTCAGCCTATCTCCTGCACTCATACTTGCTCTATCACGTTTCTCTTTCACTAAGGCCTTGGTGTCATTCTTACATTGCCGATATATTTCTTTTTTCTGTTCAGTCATACTGTCATTCAGATTCAAAGAAGAGACATAGTCCAGCCACGCTTTCTTCTTTTGCTCTACGGAAGCTGCCTCTTCCGCATCCCACCATGCATCACCATTTGTTTTTCTATGCTTCTTTGAACTTCCACATACTTCTTTCGCTGTATCTACCATACTCTCTTTCAATACTCTCCAGCATTCCTCAATGTCCGATTGCGGCTGGCTTGCCATCGCCAGCCGTTCTCGGACACCCTCTGCATACTTTTCTCTTATACACTCTCCTTGCAACCTTTCAACCTTTATTCTTTCGAACCCTCCGAAGTGGACACGCTCTCGCCAGTGCCTCCACTTTCTGAACAGACCACTAAATCTCGCAATAACGAGATAGTGGTCCGTATCGACTGTGGGGCCCCTGTAGGCTCTTGCGTCCAATATTTTGCTTCGGAGGCGACTGTCTACCAAAATTAAATCTATTATACTTTTCTGTTCATTCCGTCTCTATGTATACATATGGATGTCCTTGTGTTGGAAAAATGTGCTTGACACAATAAGGTTTCTCTCCATGCATACATCCGCTATGAGTCTACCTGCGTCGTTCAGTCTATTATCACCAAATGGACGAAGTACGTCCTCATAGTCGGAACGCTTGGTCCCCACCCATCCGTTCAGATCTCTGCATACAATCACGCGTTCACTGGTTTCTGCCATATCCAGAACTTCCCTAACATTGTCCCAAAACTTCTCTAGGTCTGATGCCACCGAGGATCCTACGGGAGCATATGCTACAACCATGAATACCTTGGTGACACCTAGTTTTATACGGACCCAAAGAAGTTTGGGATCATACATTACGTAATCCTTCACACCTGAGGCCAAACGAGACAACAGCACTCCTACCCCCATGCTGGCTCGATCGCTCTGTGGTACACCAGACCACAGAGCCATCCCGCCACCAGGAAGATCGCAGGCGTCGCTGACCCTTCGCTTGGTCTCTGTTACACAGATCACGTCTATCTGTTTGTTCGCCATGACGGATATCAGCTCGTGCAACTTACCTTCCACACAACCTCTTACATTCCACGTGCCCACCTGGCACTCTGCTCTCCTCGACTCGCCTGACTGGGCAAGACGTGATGGGTGGCGACCCCCATCGCCGCTATATGTTATATGCGTTTTATAACCCTTAGTCGTCTCGTACGATCACCCACGGGTAAGATATGGGGTGGTGAATAGTATTCTTACTCCGTCACCACACGGAAAAACATATAATTAAAGGAGACAAATTACAACCTGACTCAGGATAACAATTTGTGGTTCGAGCAAACTGCTTGGAAATCGATCTCACAGCACTGGCACGGTATCATAACCATTACGTAAAGATATCTATTATTACACAGTGTATTTATCGTTCAGTGACACCAAATGCTAGTTAATACTTAGCCAAGACACACTAATTGATCACTAAGTATTCTAGTATGCTTATCAAACTGTACTAACTATATGAAACCTCCTCGGGTCATTACCCACTTCCCCAATTTAAAAATTGGTATCATTATATCTAATTTAATAATAAGCTAAGCCAAGCCAGTTTTTTGCGCACGACACACCTTAGTTTATGACATAAGTATGATTATTACCGAATTACATGTAACTGTAATATCCTGTTTAGTGTCTTTGGTTATTTGGTTTTAGTTTTAAATTAGATTTAATATAGCTACAGGGTTAAATTGTACAATTTGGTACCGTGTATTTAGGAATTGGGTCGATGCGAAAGCATGCGTAGCTTGTTGATAAGAATAATAATAAGAAAATAAGATTATTGCAGAACATGTCATTATCATCAGTATCACTATCATCACCACCACCATCAACATCACCACGACCATCACCACAACCACCACCACTACCATCACCACTGTCATCACCACTACCATCACTACTGTCATCACCACTACCATCACCACTGCCACCACCACTGCCATCACCATTGCCATCACCACTGTCATCACCACTGCCAAAACCACTACCACCACCACTGCCACCGTCACTGCCACCACCACTGCCACCACCACTGCCACCACCACTGCCACCACCACTGCCACCACCACTGCCATCACCACTGCCATCACCACTGCCATCACCACTGCCATCACCACTGCTATGACCACTGCCATCACCACTACCACCACCACTGCCATCACCACTGCTACCACCACTGCCATCAGTACTGCCATCAGTACTGCCATCACCACTGCAATCACCACTGCCATCACCACTACCATCACCACTGCCATTACCACTATCATTATTACCTACATCGTTCAGACTAGTAATTTTACTAGGTCGTCAGTTCACCTTATGTGGGACTGTCTATTAGTACGTCGTTTGATAAATAGTCGATACTCGCGTACTTTTCTTTCCCAGTGATTATCAGTCCGTCGAGTTATGTGGTTTACCCATTGCCACTTCAGGGTGTTAATTTTTCTTATTAGAACATATAAAATGTTCTGATTTCTACCCCAGGTCTACCCAAGAATAGTTAATGTCATAATACTCATTCACCTGGTTATCCCACAGTCCGTTATTTTTTCATCTCCCACAACTAAGTGGGGGTATGGCTTATCTGTCAATATAAATCTCACTATATGGCTCCCGATTCCTCCACATACGCGGGAAATTAATCCATTATTCCACACTACTGTAGGATACATAAATACTAGGTTAGACGAATGGGATGGTGAATTAAATTTTTATTCCATCATCGCTTAGAAATTGGCATATTGTGATGCCAGAATTATTACTCATAGACAATTGCGTGTGATTGATATCAAATTTAACCATTATTAGTGAAATGTATAAATATTACAACCGCCACGGTAACCTACGTTACACCTACACATGACAGTACAACACTAGAAGTGCTAACACAAAATATATGTAAGTGTTATACAAGTATGCGTGGGTCGAGAGGCACGCGCTGCGCCTGCGCACTACGTTAGGGTTGTCAAAATTAAATTTATTTAATTTCTATCAATTTTCTCATAATTATTCCACTGTTGGGCTTGAGCTTCTTTCACAGTAACAGATAACTTGATTTAATATATTATGCTGATTAAACGTGTAGGTGTTGTTTGCCACATTGAGTCTGACTTCTCTTATAGTAAGTGTTATTGTTATTGCTCGCGTTTTCAAGTCATATTTTTTGATCAAATACGGTAACTATTGTATTATCTATTACTTTGTCCTTACATGGATAGAACTTACAAGTTATTTTTCGACAAAACCTTGTAGATTTATTTTCATCTTTGGGGGGCCCAAATACCGCATGTAACTTAACAGCCTTATTTTTATAATTCATAAATAAATTAAATGTTGGATATTTCTTTTGTCATTTGTCGGTTTATTTATACACAATACTTCCCAAAAACCAAACTCCATTTTTAAGCTTTACAATTATCAAAAATAAAAAAGGTGACATGTTTTTATTGCATTCTATCTCATTCCATAAAAACAAAGTACGACATTATTATAACTAAATCCGTATGCTTAAGAATTCTGTTAAGTTCAATGTTACCAAAATAACGATCCCGTCATTTTGGTAACATGTAATTTAACAGAATTCTTTTTTTTTAATTTAACTTAACGGTTTTTTTTATATGGTACTTAACAGGATTCTTTTGGTATCATTGAACTTAGCATTAACATTTTTATAATAATATTTAATATTATATTATAATTATTAAGACTTTCCTCGTTGGCAGCCCTGTATTATTACTATCGTTAGTTCTGTTATCGAATATTTTGTAATAACTTGTGGTTTTGTTTGATATAACTTGCGTTGGTTGTGTGGCAATGACAGTAATATGGTAAAAGTGATTATCTGATCTTACGAATGTGAAGGTGGTGAATTTATTTTTAATTTCATTTATATATTTGCCTAGTTTTATTTAAACAAATTTACATAAATTGTAACACACTGTCTTTTAAAGTTATCCATGGGTAGCGGTGACACTTACCATCAGGTGTGCTGTCTGCTCGTTTGCCATCATAAGCAATAAAAATAAAAAAAAAGAAGAATAATAATAATTATTAGTTCTTAACCTATGAACATTAGCTATTCTAAAATAATGTGATTTTCAAAGTATTTTAATACATCCCAGTCTTACCATAATAAAATGATACTGTAGAAAATAATCACGACCATTCTTATGAGTTGCAATAAATATCTTTAATTACAGCAAAAAATTATTATAGTATTTTTGATTTAAGATTTACCAAGTTATATTTGCATCTAAATTGGCGCTAGTTGTTGTACTTGTTAACCAATATTATAAGAGCATCTCGTTAGTTCATGTTTTCTCCACCGTCGAAATAGTTGTTGTAAGATTCGGCCGGCAAGTACCGCATTCTTGAACCACTGTCCGGTAGCACTTTTTGCGTTTCCTTCTTCACTATTTCAAGTTCATTGCGTACCAAACGAAAGATGAACGCTTTTAAAGATACTTTCTTTCACGTTTGTATAAAATCTATTCGAGTATCGCTTCTATAATGTTGACGATTTGAACACTATTGTATGTAAATATGAGTCGTATTGATATTATGAATACAAAATTAATTGCAATACTGAGAAGTTCTCGGTATTAAAAGTAAAGGACGTCGTTGGATTTTTATTTAAAATGCAATGTTGGCAAGTTTACGAGTGGAATTATACCGTACAATGGTTTATATTAACGTTTCTATTGGATTATTGGTAATCATTATGCTATGTATAATACTTGACGGTCTGTCATTTATTGCGCTTAATATTTTCTTTAGTCCTTATCTATGTTGGGCCACCGAAGACAAAGATCGAGTACCGGTGGCCCGCTCGCACGGTGAAGAGAGGAGTTTGCATGTTGGGTCTATGAGGCCGCCGCGCACGCGCCGCCTCTTCCGTCACCCTGGACCGATTTGGCAGGGCGAGACGCATCCATAGCCCACCACAAAAAAAAGTTCTTATCTATGTTATCATCATTTTGCTCTTATCACAATTATTTGAGGTCTACTTAATATATACTCCTCTTCCATCATACATATTACAAAAGTTATTCTCAATAGTTTTATGACCAGCCACCTGCCTGACGTTAACACTCCTTGCGAATGTAATTGTTGACCAGATAACATATGATTTAGTTTGCCTAGGTCGATATAAAGCTCTTAGTTGTCTTTTACGACATCCACTAGTGATGTAAGGGTTGGTAGTATTTGTGGCCGTTGCCATACAGCAATTATTTACAAAAAAAAGAAAAGTCTGATGGCAGTAATATTAGTAAATTATCACATAAAGTATTATGATATTAAGATGAATTAAATAAATCACCTTTCATGTACGCGATGAAAATGAAAGTGTAATAATATTTAAAAGAAATATAAAATTCATAGGATTCGCTTTTGTCACGCAAATATTGATGCGTGATGAAATGATTTTAATTTCAAGTGTTGCATTTGACGTCTTATCTAGAAGTAGACTAGTAGTATTCTTATCTAGTACTTACTAGTAGTAGTCTTATCTAGTACTTACTAGTAGTAGTCTTATCTAGTACTTACTAGTAGTAGTCTTATCTAGTACTTACTAGTAGTAGTCTTATCTATATATTTGAAATTAAACTATTTTTACAGATTCTATCAGGTTTGTACTTGATTTTTAATTACCCGATCTTTCGAACACTTTACGATTTTCATGGTCGTTAACTCATTTTTAGATTTACTATATTACGCGTATTATTTCACTTTGCTTGTTAAATAAGAATGTATGATTTTAGTTATTTAAAATCCTAAATATTAGTTACTAAATCATTCCTTATACTATTCATCTCATTTCTCTATATCATGCTCTCTGATGAGTATTGTATAGTAGGCACATTTTCCTCTCCCTGTGGAGAAAACCGAGACCAATACTGGGAGTAAATATGAGCTTAAGGATAAAATGAATCTCATGAAATGATGATGGATGAAAAGAAATCTCATCAAGTAGCAATCTCATAAAGTAAACTTAAGGATAAAAATGAAAAGAAATCTCATCATAACAAATATAAAATAAATAAGAATTATCCTCTTACTTTTTTACTATACGTACTTACCATAAGTATTATACAAAAAATGAAAACTATTACATACTTACCATAATTTATTATATTAATAATCACAATTTAAATGATCAAAATCATTCTTTTTGAAATATTTTAAAACAATTCAACCAACTCCCCCTCACAAAGCCAATATCACCCTTCAAAACAGTTTAAAATATTCCCAAGCATACCACAATTGCGTTGCACAGGTGGTCAAATAGTTTGTGAACACGCTTCGCAAGCGATAAACAAAAGCCTGGATTTAATTTTATAATAATTATAAATAGATAAAATAGAAAAAAAAAATAGGTATGTAATATTAGAAAAATATGACAAGCCAGTTTCTTAATGAATTTTCTTAGTTTCTCACTGATTTTTTTTAGTTTAAGACTGCGTAGATGACTAGATTAATTTCAAACAAAATCTAAAATTAATAATATAACTAAATCCCCTTATAGCAACTATAAATATTAAATATATTCACTTGGTTTTTGTCGCTGCCTCTTACATTCTCGTGGATAGCTAAACCGATTGAAGGAACCGCAATAGAAAAAGCAGCAACACTCGCCTGGAAAATTTATAACACGAACTATTAATCGGCCATCGCCAATTCTATTGACAAACCTTGCGATTATAATTTATATGTACAATAGTGAACATCGATATTTTACATGTTTTTCTTTCCATAAATCATTTTTTTTTCTATAAAAAAACCTTCAGTTTTATTTAATACATGCGGGAAAAGAATTTTATTAAAAAAAATCACAAACACCACAAACTTTTCACACGATTGTTTGCAATATCCAGGAACAAAATTATATAGTCTATGGCATGTGGATCGGTTTCCGTCACGGTGTGGGCACAAGTCAGGTGTCCGCTTACCCTATGTGAAGGGTGGGAGCTTCCGCTGATCGGGTAGCTCATGTTGCATCAGCTTTGTGCGTCTTCCTGACGTCAATAATGACCAATATTACTGTTTGTCACAAATAGAACATAATCTGAATTACTTTTCTTTAAATTTCATGTTGAAATTATTATACTACGGAATTGCATTTGTTGCTAAAGTTTATTCGAATAGCTGAATCTTAATTCCAAATTATATTAAATTATATACAGTAAAAACAATATCGAAAAATATTACATACGCCGTTGTTTTGAATAAAATAACTATTAGGTATCAGTATTTCGATAATTAATTATTTTTATAGTTTATTTTGGTACTAACTTTATATTTTCAAGCGTAAGTCATTGAATTTTAACTAAAATAACATTATGAGCTTGATGATGAACGGATAGCGTGAAAATACTTCTTGTTCAAAGGACATCCTCCAATGATAAAAACACATCCTTTATATACAAAAGAATCAATGTAATCCCGTCATATAAAAATTGTAGCAATCTGTATCCTGTATAACATCGATAAAATCGGGAAGTTAACGACAGCTGGTATGGTGTAAAGTAATGGTAGCCCCCTGTAGAGTGGTTCATGGACGAATCGTTTGGGATTTAGTATCGCCTGCGCTCCATCTTGTGCGCACGTCATGGCTACGCCAGTTCCCGCGCCGCGTATGCGTTTAGCTCTACATCCTCATAACATACACGTGAGTTCTTAATTCAAATTATTGTTTTAATTACATACAAAGTTCTTAATTCATATTGTTTTTAATGACACGTGAGTTCTTAATTCTAATTTTATTTTATTCCAATGAGTGCGTTTTTTATTCTAATTATTTTTATGACGCTTCGATTTTTGATTTATATTATTTTTAAAATGTTGTAAATCATAAACAAGTTTTGTATTTTTTTTCTGTTACTATATGATCGATGTAGTGTATGAATGTGGGAATTCTAGTGCGCGTGGGAACTGTGATTCTGCAATCCCCGCATTCTGTTATACTGAATAATAACTTTATTAGTTGTTAACTACAGCTTGGTTTTGTGAACAATTTGGTGCTTTGTGCAATTTATAAACAGTATGCGCAGGTGTATGAAGTTTCAACATGTTTTACGTAGGTTTTATTATAACCATAAACGACTCGTATATCTAAAAGTATATCAGGTTAATAATTTTAGATTTTTTTTACTTGTTAATATAGTTTTAATCATACAAGTATTTTTGAAATAAATACAATTAATGAAACATAGAACCTCCTCCTTTTTGAAGTTGGTTAAAAATATAGTATAGGTGGTACAAAAAGAGACTTAATGCAGGCAATCTATAAGAGACAGAAATACTATGGTGAAGCAAAATTAACAAAGATATTAAGTGCTATGTACACTACTTATTTACTACTACTTATTATTTCAAATAAAATCAATATTATTCAATTAAAATCATATTTTTTTTTCTATTATATAAATTCATATGTAGATAAGAAAATATCTGAATAACACCTATTCAAAAATTAGTATTTATTTTTGGGTTTTTAATTTCGCAACTTTGATCTGTTGTTGCTGTTGTTTTCTTTTTTACGTTATTTTTAATATTATTAATATAATGTAGGCCCAATATATACATTCGTTTAATTCTATCTTCTATTTTAATTATCTATAAAATTCTGCTGTACGTGTGTTTGTGATTGAGCTTCTTCTAAATGACTGAACTGATTTCGATCAACTTTTTTTTGTATCGTTGAGTGATTCTTTTGATGCTTAAAATTTACAATCGGTATAGGTGGCGCTACAATCGAATTCTGCTAATTTTATTTTGTTTTTGCACATAGCAACATATGTTGGTTCAGCTACTCGTATATGTATGCAAACTACCTTAAAATACAAGGATTATTTATTACCTTGGCACAAATAAAAATAAAAAAAAAAACATAAACAGAAAAGAAGCAAATAAATAAAACTGTTTTTTTTTTAAGTTTATCATAATTAATAATGATTAATATTTCAATTCTTATATACGTCCCACTGCTGGGCTCGAGCCTCCTCCAAAACGGTAGATCTACTAAGAACGATAGATCAACTATATAATACTGCTTCAGCGGGTTGGTATAAGTATTTCGAGGTTTCCTTCTCTTGTTATATGCATTTTATATCTATTACTCATCTCATATTACACCTACAGGCAAAAAAATTGGGATAGCAATTGTATCTTGAATCGTTCTTACTTCGACACGGAGAATAATAATTAATATCTAATAACACTCAGTTTATTTGCATTGACATGTTTAAATAGATAATAACCGATTAAATAAACTAATATTTTATTGCCAGTGATAAAATTGGCGAATATGTTTAAATATAAAAAAAATAACGGAAGTCCTGTATGTTTGCTTAGATTAGCATAATCTAATCATTTATTTGAATTGGCCTACAAATTTATCAGCAGGATTTCGGCTTGAAATGTACAAAAATATAAGAGAGAAAGAAATAGAGACAGATATATAGTATAAACTATATAATATTGACTTTTAAAGCTTATATTGACTGTCTGGTTGCAGCTACGAATCCTTTTCTTTTTTTTGTTCATGTTGTGGAAATGCATTTACGCACTAGCCACTAGCATTGCATTGCATTTATGCACTAGCTCGCCGGTGACAGACGAGGAGGTGTGTAGGACTCGCCGGTCAGATGGTTCGACCGAAATACCCACTAAAACCACAGCGGTACCTTCCGCATTTTACGGGATGCCGTAGAGATCGTCTATTGACATTCTATCCCCGACACCCCAACGCTAGGCCACTTGGCCACGTCCAATCGACAGTCAAGGCGGCGGGAGGAGATGCGCGTAACGGAGCTGGCCCGTAAAAGGCAGTCGATCCCAACGTTCCACAGGGTCGGACCGAGGACCGAGCCCTGTGGAACGCCGCATTCCACCCTGTGGTAACGTACGCGCCCGTTGTCCCCCTCCCATAGCACGTGTCTTCCTCGAGGTATACCTCCAACAGCCTCCGGAAGTACAGAGACTCCGTGATATCGGAGTGCCTCCTTCAATGTCTCGTGTGGGAGACTATTGAAGGCATTCTTAATGTCAAGCGAGACTGCAAGTAGCACTCCTTTTCAGGCCACCGCTTCAGTGGCCAGGGTCTTTAGGGCGGCCAGTGCGCCAATTGTTGACTGGCCGCATCTGAATTCGTACTGTTTATCCGACAGTCCCGACCCAACAAGCTCGAGACAGCTACGAATACTACCAACCCTTACTTTGCTTGTGGATGTCGTAAAAGACGACTAAGAGCTTTATATCGACCTTAACCTACTCAGACTGATACCGTTTGGTCAACAATTACACTCCCTAGGAGGAATGACGTCAGGCAGGCGGCCGGCAATAAAACTATTGCCAATAACTTTTGCGATATGTACGAGTACATATTACGTTGACCACAAGTAATTGGGAGAGCAGGAGAATGATGATATTGATGATATAAAATTCATATATATATATATATATATTTGGCTTTTAAAGCCATTTTAAAATATATTTTAAACTGTCTTATATGATTTATAATTATTCTTTACAATGCACACAAGATAGGTATCTTGTGTGCATTGTAAAGTTATAATAATATGACTGCACACATGGCGTAGTGCTTAAGTTAGAATAAACATCTTGGTCCACGGACCAAGTGAAACCTACTGAGTCTTATCTTTTAAGAGATTTTAATTTTGAATACTAACAAAATAATATGTTTGTTCACAGACTACAATAAAAGTATACGCGCGTCGTCTCCGCCCGGACATCGAATACAAGACTCTATCAGTGACTTGGGGTACTCGCGCTAGGGAGGTGGTGTCCACTTTACTGGGCAAGTTCAGGATGCGCCATCGAGATCCGAGACTGTTCTACTTGAGCATGGAAGTGAGAGTTAGAGCAGCCGGGTTGAGGACAACGCTGGTGCTGGACGATGATGCCAGGCCAGCTGCATTGCAGGCGTGTCACCCAAAAGGATATTCTAAGTGAGTGTTATTTTTAGGCTTTATAACAATCACTAAAACCTACCTTCAGATAGGAGTCTCTTAGGCCTAATATGAAATTATTTTTTAAGTTAATTCTTTTATATAGAGTTTTATATAAAATGTTATTTTTCAAGTTAATTCGTGTTCTTATTTTTCAAGTTAATTCTTTTATATAGAATTTTATATAAAAAAAAAAACTTAAAAGAAAGAAAACGAGTCCAACCTTTTTTTACGGCCGCATTTAGATCTAGTAGTGGTTTATTGGATTAATTTCAGACAACAATTTCAATATTTAAATGCCCTCAAAGGGCTTTTACATACATAATATATTATTTGACTTAGTTCCAGTCTACAAATTATTTCGTGTCACGCAACCACTGCAAGCGACAATCATATCTGATATCATTCCTTCGCATTATTAATGTAACTATTGAATAAAAAGCAGGTGGCTTAACAACACAAATATGCGGGGTCCATAGACAAAGCACGGGCCGTCCTATAAAGTCATCAGTTGTTTTTAAAATAACTCTGTAGTTTATTACGATAGCATAACATATGTCGTTATGACATGATCAGGAAAATATACTAATGTATATTCCTATTCTCAAACTCGACTTCACAGATGTCGGAGTGGTTTAAGAACAGACTTTATTGAGTGTTATGGGTTCGATACACACGTAGTAAAATTTTTTACACAATCCACGAATAATTGCTCTGAGTCTGGGAGTAATTAGTGTGTATTCATATCTATTATGTATATAAACAGTAAAAAAATATGACGTCCTATTATCGGAAAGATAATTGAAATTGTATGAAAGAATTACATAAAGGTAGGAATGAGAAATAAAACATGAGTATTTAGAGTTTTTTTCGCGAACTATTTACTGTAAGCTATCAATGTAATAGATACGCCCTACATTAACCTTCTAGAAGTTATAGATTAGATGACAACAGATTGCACAGACTGTATGGGTAAGATACACCGAAAAAGTTCGATTCTTACGTCGTAGAGTACTTTGTGTGATCTACATATTGTTGTCCCAAGTTTGGATGAAATCTGTGTCCATTAATTATATATTTGTAAAGTCCCCCACTACACAGGGATTAGTGCGTTAGTGTACTTTTAAAATTCGATTTCTCGTGATGTCACGATTGCTATTTTAAAAAATATTATTAACCAACTTCCAAAACGGAGGAGGTTCTCAATTAGAAAGCTATTTTTTTTTGTATTTGTGTTATGCGATATCAACGCCAGTTATGGATGGATTTTTATAATTCTTTCTTTGTTAGAAAGAGGATACTTTAAGGGTGGTCCCATATGCAGGGTATCAGGATTTGATGCTGGGATCCTGGGAAAATCGAGAGTAATTCCTTAAAATGTAGGGCAAAAGTGCTGTTTCTGATGCCTCTATACATAATTTATAGTTCATCTAATCTAAGAAGTGCATTTTGACATTTTGCATTTTTTAATACACAATAACCTCGGTCAAACGTATACACATGATTGCAAATAATAAATCTGAAATTTTAAACAACTATTAAGTTATTTACATAATAACATTGCGAGTGACTTTCTTGTACAATAATCTAATGTTGAAACTCGTAAAACTAATTTATAATAAAAATAACATGGTAAATAGTAATTGTTATTGACGACCTAACAATGTTACATTATCACCGTTCTATACAGTAGTGCTTGACAACTTCCGATTCACGAATATCCAAATAATCGGTAAAAATATTAGAATAATACAATTAATCGAATAGGATTTTGACAGAGATGTACATTTCGATACCTTGATTGATGAGGAAATAATTATTAATGTTCGCGACGCTGATAATTCAAGTAATAGTAGTAATTCTTAATAAATAGCTTTTTCAAATCCAGTTTTTATTTTTAATTAATCTAATCCTTCTATTTAGAATTTTTATGATGAAGAATATTTATAATGTATAGATTCTATGCTGAAATAATGTTTAGTACTAATTTAGCACTTAATTTATTCATCACCTTTTTGAAAAATAACAAATAAACCGATTATTAATTATAAAGAATCAATATCGATTTCTCAGTAAAATCGGATATTTTCGATAGCGATTATTTGGTTGACATACCTAGACAACTTACTCCGACAGCTGTCAAAGTGCACTTCTTGGATTAGATAGACTATAGTTTGATTATTTGTGTATGGAGATTATCTTTATGAGCTTTAGCTGATGGTAAAACAACAATGTTACTAAGACCCCTTATAAGGGTCACGGGATGAACAATTATATGGAAGTTTATCATTTTCAAAGTTAGAAGTACGAAGTTTCGCACACCTGCATCTTTTTAGAAATAAAAGAATATGTGTGTTAGCGTTTTTTCAAAATTTCACTACTAAGGGTTAGTATAAGTAGTATAAAATAGGTAAAAACAAGTGAAAAAAAATTTTTTTTTTTCATGCATATCTATTATTTTTTCATATATTATATATGTTTTTTAAATTTTGATAAACTTTCGTGTATTAGGCCTGATATCGTTGCTTCTCGATTTGATTTGATAACGTTCGCGAATCAAACTGAGTCGCTGAGAATGACTTTCTGTAGTTTCATTACGCCTAGATAAGTTTGTGTATGTCCTCATCTGAGAAAGCTTATTGACCCGCTGCTCGTCACTCTCATTTGTAATATTTATCCCATTTCCTAACCATATTTTTCTTTAAACGAGTGTCTCTCTCGTCATTCGTTTCTTTCAAATGGTTCTGTCTCATTTGAGCAGCCCGTTTACTAGGTCTACCTATTAAAAAAAATCTGAATTCACTTATTTTCCACTAAAAACCGGCAAATAAAAATATATTAAAAAACAAAAACCGACTTCAAAACTATACCTACGATAAACGATATACAATAAACTTACACTAAAAAGTAGAAAATAATTATTTTAATTAGTTTAATCTCAAAGGAATAACAGAAAAATTTACAAAATTATAGTATACCTACATATTTACAGGTATGTAAAAACTTATACTATGTCAAGAAAAATGGATAATAATATTATATTTATTATTAGGGGGGCATAGTCCGGAGCGTGCTCGTTCGCGTCCCCTGCCAGTCTAATTAGACTGCTAATCCGGCTCGATATGCGTACCGCAATGCGGGTTAAGGCGTCCCCCGGAGGCGACGCGTACCGACCCGCCCCCGTCGGTACGAACATCGGCAGTTGCGGCGATGGGGGCCGCCACCCATCACGCCTTGCCCAGTTAGGCGAGTCGAGGAGAACGGAGTGCCGGGTGGGCACGTGGAATGTAAGAGGTTGTGTGGAAGGTAAGTTGCACGAGCTGATATCCGTCATGGCGGACAAACAGCTAGACGTGCTCTGTGTAACAGAGACCAAGCGAAGGGGCAGCGACGCCTGCGATCTTCCTGGTGGCGGGATGGCTCTGTGGTCTGGTGTACCACAGAGCGATCGAGCCAGCATGGGGGTAGGAGTGCTGTTGTCCTCTCGCTTGGCCTCAGGTGTGAAGGATTACGGAATGTATGATCCCAGACTTCTCTGGGTCCGTATAAAACTAGGTGTCACCAAGGTATTCATGGTTGTAGCATATGCTCCCGTAGGATCCTCGGTGGCATCAGACCTAGAGAAGTTTTGGGACAATGTTAGGGAAGTTCTGGATATGGCAGAAACCAGTGAACGCGTGATTGTATGCGGAGATTTGAACGGATGGGTGGGGACCAAGCGTCCCGACTATGAGGACGTACTTGGTCCATTTGGTGATAAGAGAGTGAACGACGCAGGTAGGCTCATAGCCGATGTATGCATGGAGAGAAACCTTATTGTGTCAAACACATTTTTCCAACATAAGGACATCCATATGTATACATGGAGAAGGAATGAACAGAAAAGCATAATAGATTTAATTTTGGTAGACAGTCGCCTCCGAAGCAAAATATTGGACGCAAGAGCCTACAGGGGCCCCACAGTCGACACGGACCACTATCTCGTTATTGCGAGATTTAGTGGTCTGTTCAGAAAGTGGAGGCACTGGCGAGAGCGTGTCCACTTCGGAGGGCTTGAAAGAATAAAGGTTGAAAGGTTGCAAGAAGAGTGTGTAAGAGAAAAGTATGCAGAGGGTGTCCGAGAACGGCTGACGATGGCAAGCCAGCCGCAATCGGACATTGAAGAATGCTGGAGAGTATTGAAAGAGAGTATGGTAGATACAGCGAAAGAAGTATGTGGAAGTTCAAAGAAGCATAGAAAAACAAATGGTGATGCATGGTGGGATGCGGAAGTGGCAGCTTCCGTAGAGTAAAAGAAGAAAGCGTGGCTGGACTATGTCTCTTCTTTGAATCTGAATGACAGTATGACTGAACAGAAGAAAGAAATATATCGGCAATGTAAGAATGACACCAAGGCCTTAGTGAAAGAGAAACGGGATAGAGCAAGTATGAGTGCAGAATATAGGCTGACTAAAAACTTCGAGGGTAACACCAAACTCTTTTGGAGGGAGGTGAAGAAGTCTCGGGGTGGTTGGTCAGCCTTCAGAATGAATAAAATAAGGTCTAAAGGTGGAGACATTCTTACACAAACACAAGACGTGTTAAGCCGATGGAGTGAATATTTTGGCGATATGTATGCGGATGCTACGGTTGGCGCCGGTGTTGGATGTGGTTTGGTAGATCAACATTCGACAACGGCGTCCTCCGATGGCATCAGTATGGATGAAGTTGAATGGGCGATAAGAAGTTTGAAAAATGGTAAGGCAGCGGGCATTGATATGGTGTCTGCCGAGATGATCAAGCTTGGTGGCTCTTGTGTCTGGGAGGCGTTCCTGTTGCTCCTCAATCTATGTTGGAGCTCGGGAATGGTTCCCAGGGACTGGAATAGCGCAGTCATCGTGCCTTTGTTTAAAAACAAGGGTTCACGTTATGACTGCGCAAATTACAGAGCCATAAGCTTGACCAGTTTGGCAGCAAAAGTGTATGGAAAAATTATTGAAAGGAGAATGAGGATGGTGTCCGATGGTTTACTGTGTGAGACACAAGGAGGTTTCAGGAGTGGAAGGGGATGCATGGATCAAGTGTTCTCTCTGCGCAACATTGTGGACAAGCATCTGGCTCTAGGTCAGAGGGTTTTCTGCAGTTTTGTGGATCTGGAGAGAGCTTTTGACACGGTTGTACGAAAGGAACTTTGGGACGTTTTACCGGAGTATGGTATTAGCGGTAAACTGCTACAGGCTGTGCAGTCCAGTTATATGGGCTGTAGAGCCTGTGTGCGACTGGATGATGGAATGTCGCCTTGGTTTGACGTCAATATCGGCGTTAAGCAGGGGTGCGTTCTGTCAGCCAGGCTGTTTATCATATATCTGGATAAATGTCTCCAAAGGTTGAACGATATGAATGTGGGAGTCCAGATGGGCACACATACATACATACATATCATCACGCCATATCCCTTGCAGGGTAGGCAGAGAGAATAGAGTGCCAGAGAACTCTATCTTTGCATACTTCACTCGCTTCCTCAACATTCATAATTCTCTTCATACACGCTCGCCGGTTTCGGAGACTCTTGTCTCCACCTTCCTTCAGTACATGACCGATCTGGTCTAGGTAGGTTAGTCTCGGTCTCTCCCGGTACCTACATCCTTCCACTTTCACATTGTATATCTTCTTAACCAGACGTTCGTTCGGCATTCTTTCCACATGTCCAAACCATCGGAGCATTCCCTTTCGCATCTTTACACCAATACTCTCTTTCATACCTACTCGCTCTCTTACGTCGTCATTACGAATGCGGTCGATCAGCCTTACTCCACAGATTTTCCGCAGAGATCGCATTACGACCGCATTAATTTTACTTTCATACTCTTTTCTGCATACCCAATTCTCGCTTCCATACAGTAATGTTGGGACAAGCACTGCGTTATGTATTGCTACACGTGCCTTCTGGCTGATGTGGTGGCTACCGAGAAGTTGCCCCAACGCTCCGTTCACTCTATTTCCCGCATTCACTCTTCGCTCTATATCAGTAGGTACACCACCTTCCATCTCGGCTAAATCCACATACAAGATATACAAATTCATCCACTTGCTCTAGTACATCATTACCTATTGTTACTCTTACATCTGTTCTGGCTTCATCTCTTTCAAAGACCATTATTTTGGTTTTGTTCACATTCACGCGTAGACCCATCCCCTTTGGGTCTTCTACTTTTTAGTGTAAGTTTATTGCATATCGTTTATAGGTATAGTTTTAAATCCGTTTTTTTTTTTTTTTTAATATATTTTATTTTATATTACGTAATCGTCATTCTCCTGCTTTTATCTTAATTAATTGGGGTCAATGCAACATGTGCTCTATCATCGTACATATTGCAAAAGTTATTGGCAACAGTTTTAGGACGGCCGTCTGCTTGATGTCAAGCCTTCTTGGGAATGTAATTGTTGACAAGACGGCATCAGTCTTGCTTGTGTGCTCCCGACGCAACGACGTGTATTCGATATTGCATAGTGATTGCTTACGTGATATTACGATTACAAGTGCTTGGAACTGCAATTTACAGAGTAAATTTCTATTAATTTTCCAAAGGAAAAATGGTACAGTGCAAATTGTGTAAAATTTCGTTAGTAAAAGTGAAAGGAGAAAATCTAACACAATGTAATGGAAAGTGTGGGGGTAGTTTCCATAAAAAATGCTCAGCAAAAATAAAAGCATTTAATACAACAGGCATGTGTGACGATTGCCAGACTGGGAGTAGCGAAGGTACGCCTATCATGGTAGATGTGGCGAAGTCCTCTCCCGAAAAAATACTTGCTGAAGTTAATGAAAAACTTTCAATAGTGTTCAAAATGAAAAAAACACTGGAAGGAATGTGTGAAGATATAAGTTTTTACGCGGAGAAATACCAAGAGCTACTAGAAGAGAAGCAAAAAACAGATAAACAAATAAAAGCTCTGGAGCACAAGAATATTCATTTGGAAACCTGTAACAAAGCCTTGGAAGAAAGAATTGTTTATCTAGAGAATCGTGAGAAGGAAAGGAACGTTGAGATAGTTGGTTTGGAAGAGTATGAGAATGAAAATTTAGGGCATATGATAAATAATTTAGCGGGTAAACTAGGAATGGATACTTTGAAAATATGTGAAGCAAAGAGGGTTGGTGAATTAAAGAAACCGATGTCCGACCGACAAAAAGAGGTAAAACCGCGGCCGGTAGTCTTAACACTTGGCACTTGTGAAGCTCGTAAAAAATGGCTAGCTACTAGAAAAAATATGCACCTAACGAATAATGACATACTCGCTAACGGAAACGAGCAACGAATTTACATAAATGAAGATTTATCGAAATATATACGTAATTTGTTATGGACAGCAAAGAATGAGCTTAGACCGACTTATAAATATATTTGGGTGCAACATGGAAAGGTCCTAATAAAAAAGGATGATCCCAGTGACAGCAAAATAAGAGTAATTCGCACATTGGGGGACATTAACGTTTTCGCAAATAAAAAATGAAGTGGGTAGTATAAAATTAATATCACAATACGCCTTATAAAATATTACTTTACTACAGTGGTTAAATTACTACAACAAAATTCGATGACAATATAGTAAATATACAACCTACCATTAAATACACGAAGTGTGTACATATAAATACATGGCAAGAAGAATTAAGTAACACTGATTCGAGTTTTAATGTTGTACACTTAAATATATGTTCGTTGAGGAAACATTTCAATGAATTGGAAGTACTGGTGTGCAAGAGTATGACTCACTTGGATATCATAGCATTAACAGAGATAAATGTAAAAAAGTATGAATTACCTTTGTACAGGTTGCCGGGATATAGTACATATGCAAATACGAGAGAAGGTACTAGAGGTGGCGGTGTGCTTTTGTATGTGAAAAATAAACACAATTTTAGCGCCAAACAAATAACCGCTAGACATTCCGAAATAATACATGGTAAGCTGTTTCAAGATGGGAAGAGAGTAATACATGTAGTGATAACATATAGGCCACCGAAAACAGATAAGGCAAGTTTTGTACAAGAGATATATCAGTTATTGTTTAGTATTCCAAGGAGCTGTGAAGTGATATTTATGGGAGATACGAACATTAACATATTGTATAAAACCAATCAAAGTGTTTCCAGTGTGTGTAGCCAATATATGAATAATATGTACGAGCTAGGTTTCGATTGTGCTATCAACGATGTAACGCGAGAGGAAGTATGTGACGGTTTGGTGACAAGGTCGTGCATCGATCATGCGTGGATTCGATCCAATCGTGTCACCACGGCCCATGTCCTAACCTGTAAGATATCAGACCATTATCTCATAGGAGTGTGCGTAACTGGTGCAGTGAATACACTCGTTAGTGAAAAAAAAAGTGTTACAGTTTTAAGTGACAAAAAAGTGTTCAAAAACCTTTTGGAAGTATCATGGGAACAACTAATGGACTGTAAGTGCCCACTTTACTTGTATGATCAGATGTGTTCAATGTTTGTCAATATCTACAACGAGTCTAAAATAAAAGTGCAGTTGAGTACAAAACGCAAATGTAAGCCTTGGGTAACAGACAGTTTAAAAAAATATGATTGCAAATAGAGATAGATTATTTAGATTAAGAAAAAACAAACCAAAAGACATGAACTTGCGATTACAATATAATAGTTGTAGAAATAGAGTTAATAAATATATAAATAAAGTTAAAAATGATTATCGTAGGGAGGAGATAGCAAAATGTAACAAAAACGTTAGAAAAGTTTGGGCTAAGATTAACGAATGGACTGGAAAGGAAACGAAAAATGTCGATAAAATTATTATAAAACATTTAGGTAGAACGGAGAGTATAATAAATATATGTAATAATTTTTCAAAATGTTTTACCCAAGAAATATTAAATATTAAACATGTATGCGATCATAAGTTCCTTAACAGAGCTGACTATGTGGCAAGTAGCAAGGTGTCTTTAAGATTTCGAAAAGCCCTTCCATCAGACATAGAAAAAATCATAAGCGCCTTAAGTGGTGACAAATCACAGGGGGCGGATATAATTAGAATAAAGGATATCAAATTAATTAATAAGAAGATTAGTCCTATAATTGCTTATTTCATTAATCTGTGTATGGAAATGGGGATATACCCATCAAAACTAAAAACAGCGATAATAAGGCCTATTTTTAAGCAAGGGTCGCATTGTGATTATTCTAATTACAGGCCAATAGCTATCTTATCAGTAATAAATAAAATAGTAGAAAAATATATTGTAAGTCAAATAAGTGTTTTCTTAGAAAAACATAATATTTTAACTGATATCCAACATGGCTTTCGTAGGGGTCGAAGTACGGCAACTGTGTTGGGTCGTTTCACTGATGATATCAATGAGGGTCTAGATCAGCGGAAGCAGGTGGTGGTAGTGTACATTGATTTCCGAAAAGCATTTGACACATTGGAAAATTGTCAGTTGCTTCAAGCCATGGAGGAGTGCGGAATCGCGGGGCCGCTTAACAGGTGGCTCCGAGCATATCTCACAGACCGAACGCTACAGACCGTCATTGATGGAGTTAGTGGCGAGCCTACACGCGTAAGTTGTGGCGTACCGACCGGCTCCGTGTTTGGCCCCGTCGGTTACACAATGCATGTGAACAGCATGTGTAACGTGGTTAAGAATTGTCGCATCTATATGTACGCCGACGACACTTGTTTAGTTTATGCAGATAGGAACCTCGATGTAATAGAAAGTAAAATGCAGGAAGATTTCTCTAATATAATAAAATGGGCACACGATAATGGAATCATTATAAACTTAAATAAAACAAAATGTATGCATATATGGTCTCCCTATGTACAAAAGGTAGATCGACGGCCAAAAATAGTCGGACATAGCTACGAGTGCATGCATGATTCCTATGCAACATGTGTGTGCTCAAGCATTGAGGTGGTGGAGTACTATAGGTACCTAGGCCTATGTATAGACTCCAAGTTTTCGTGGAAAGTACATATTACGACAGTAGTTGATAAATTAAGAGCTGTGCTTGTAAAATTCCACCACCTTAGGTTTATCTTGGATAAGGCGACATTGTATACTGTGTATTACGCGCTCGTAGATTCAATACTATCCTATGGACTGACTAGCTATGGTCGTACATTTAAAACTTATTTAGATAAAATAAAATCAATACAAATAAGGTTTCTTAAGTTACTAGTAGACAAAAATACAAAAAGCCAATGTAAAAATAACTATGAACAACTTTTTATAGCATGTAAAATACTGCCAGTCCATGAGAAAGTGTCATTATTAACTGCAATTGAGCAGTACGATAGCGATGAGTTCAAGGTATATAGAAATCGCCCGCGGAGAAAAGGTACTAATATGCTAGAATTACCCCCTTGTAATAATTATTATGGGGAAAGAAACAGAAATTATTTTGTGCCCAAAGTATTCAATAACTTACCGTCATCCTTGTTAAATAGTTCTAATACTAAAAGAATAATTAAAAATAAGGTAAATAAATTTCTAATAGAAACATTTAGTCGTAATATTAATATGTAACAATGCGGTTGTTAGCCGCGAGTGCGATATTTAAGGTGTTTGTGTTATAAATATGATATTTCTGGTGTTCGTTGTATGACATTTAATTTCAATTTGTGAAGGTTCCTAACCTTAAATCCACAAAAGAGGTATCTGTGAGTGCTGTGTTATGTGCGTACGTGAATTTCAATGCAAATAAATATGGTATGTACCTTACACCTGTGTATCTCGTACAAGTTATAATATTATTAACATTGCAAGCATTATGAATTGTTGTAAACTATGTTTACTTTAACTTAGCAATGATAATGTAATAAGTACTAATAGTTATATGGAAAATTGTAAATGTTACAAATCAGGGAGCTTCATCTGCCAACAAACTGTAATACAGTTTGGCAGAAAAAAAACAATTGTAAAAGTGTGCATTTTTCCTTTGAATAAATTTATTTCTATTCTATTCTATTCTAGATGGAATTCGAATGTCGATATAAAGCTCTTAGTCGTCGTTTACGACCTACACGAGCACACTAAAAGTTACTATTATTCGTAACCGCTGCCACACAGTAATATTATTACATATTATTTTTAATTTTAATCGAACTATCTAAGTGACAACACCGGAATCAAAATATACGAACTAAATAATATCTCAACGATCGGCCAGAGTGTCCGGGACCACCGCGGCCGCTACAGAAAAAGCTCCACTTTTGTCCCTTCTTCCGGCACGAGCTATTCTCGTCGTCCAATAAAAATTATAAAAACTATTCCTCTACTTACTGACCGTATGTATCGTGTTACTTTATGTTGACAGTTTTAAGTACCGGTTCTGTTGTCATATGTATGTTGGCTTGATTATTATAAAGATGGTTTATGATTGCATCGAGTGTTATGGCAATTTTACAGTTCATTTTAATTTAAAAGGTCTCTATTTCGTATTTTTTTAATAGATTAGATAGAAGTTACATTAAAGTCAAATTTTGTTTTGTATTAATTTTTTATACTAATATGTTGATGGGTTAAAAATACAAACTTTAATTTGCCGTATTAATCCAAAAAACTAACTGACAATTAGGAGAGTGGTTAGCAGCGCTTACCTGGGAAACTTATGAGCTGTGATCGTCAATACATCTGCTAAATGTAGCGATTGTTATTGTGAGAAATGATTGGGTGATATTATATTCCAAAATCCATACAGAGCGCTTTCTGAAACTCCGTATTTGATATTTGACTTAGAGATCACGTTATTCTACCAGTCCCAGCTGCTATGAGCATTGATAGCTAATATAGATTGTTAGAGCCCTTTATTTTCATATGTCTCCCGCCCGCTTCCCTACTTACGGGATAAGTAATCATCAACATATCATATACTAAAACCTTCTTCGAAACACGTTACATCTTATGGTATAAGTATTATTCCGATCGGTTCAGTAGTTTTTGCAATATAACTGCCGTAATCCTCTAATACCTATTCTTATAAATTTATATTGCGGACAACAAACATCATTTGGCCGACAACTATATTCTGTTAAAGTTAATTTAAATTCCAATCGATCTCAATAGTGTTAATAATTATTAAGGTTCATCATCATCATTCTCCTACTCTTATCCCAATTATTTGGGATCGCGCAATATGTACTCCTCTTCCTACATATTGCAAAATTCATTGGCAATAGTTTTATGACCGGCCGCCTACCTGTTGTCAACCATCTTTGGTAATGTAATTGTTGACCAAATAGCATCAGGTGGTGTTGCTTCAGGTCTATATAAATCTCTTAATCATCTTTTACGACATCCACGAGCAAAGTAAGGGATGGTAGTATTCATAGCCGCTACCATACAGTATTAAATCATTATCAAGGTTATAACAATAATATCGTTATCATACAAAGGAGTTGGTTGTTTATTACAGATAGATTCAAAATATACTCAACTGGTTTTTAACAGTGTTTACACATATTGTTATTATTTTAACATAGGCGCTAAGTTAAAACTTGTTCAAATGGTAATAGCATAGCGAAGTTTTGTAAATCCTGGTTATTAAGTAATTAAATAAATTATTATATACTGCGAAGAGCAGTTTTCTTTTAAATCTAATAATATGTATATGGAACCATTACCATACATATTATGAATAACTAATAAAATTATCATGGTTAATAATTATGCTTTAATATTCACATAAGATAATATTTAGTTAAGTGTTTTGTAGATATAAATACAAGTTTTTAATATATTGTTATTTGAATGCATGTACAAAGTGGAGTACACCTTTTTTTTTTTTTTTGCGTTGGGCTATGGACGACGCGCCTCGCCAAATCGGTCCGGGGTGACGGAAGAGGCGGCGCGCAACCCCATTAACCCACCCTGCAAGCATCTCTTCTTTGCCGTGCGAGCGGACCACCGGTACCCGATCTTTGTCTGCGGTGGTCCGCCCGGCGGTATGCCCTCTCGGGTTCCTCTCTCGTCGACGCCCCGACAGCTTTCGACGTCGAGGCGTCGCCCTCACGCGGTGGCCTCACGTCGGGTGACTGGACAATTCCCCGGTCCGATCACCCGAAGCCTCGGTTAGGGCGGCATCAGGCGTAGGTATTCGCGCCTGCGCCGCCCCGGCCGCGGGCGGCGACCCGGATCACGGGAATCCTCCCGTTCCGCCGCCTCTTTCTGCGAGATGACAGCCTCGCAGAAGGCAGCGACCGCGTCCCAATTCCTGACGCTGTCGACCATCGCTCGCGCAACAGCCGGCAGCGTCAGGTCGACACCGATGACAGCGACGAGGAGGTCACGGCGTCCCAGCTCGGACAAACCTCCAGCGTATGTTGCGCCGTGTCCTCGTCGCTGTCGCAATGATCGCAGGACGGAGTCCACTCCCTCCGCACGACCGTGTGCAGGTACTTGCCGAAGCAACCACGCCCCGACAAGACCTGCACCAACCGGAAGGAGAGTACAAAGTGGAGTACACCAAGGAGCATTGTGCAAACCCCAATTATTTATTGAAATTCACTTCAACGTTTACAATAACTTACCCCTCCTATATTTAATTCAGTATTGTTACATTTTTTTCTTTGTCATATATAACAATCACCGTACCATTGAAACTTTTTAAACATGAGATTGCTTAGTGACATAAGATACAACCAAATTTTGAATATTGTGATGTTAAGATTAATGAAATTTGACTTTCCAACTTAGATGAACTTTTGGTTCATAATTGACAATTTGTAGTAATTAATGATTTAAATTATTATTAGGTTGCTGAAAGTAACTCGGGGAATGTAATAGTATTTTAAGATATTGATTATTCATTGACACAATTTTGCTACAGATGAAACTACTATAAATAATCTTACTTGTATTGACTATTTACGTAGAACTTTTTTTAAAGAATTTACTTAAATTCATAAAAATATATTTGCACAGCCCCGAATGTTTTTTATTTGTAACATGAGATCTGAAAAATTATCACACTTAGATTGTGTTTACAACTTTTCGTCGACTTTCGTCTGTTTGATACAACTTTCGTCTGTTTAACCAACTGAAGTTACTAATGTCTACTAACAAATTTTACACTGGGGCTGTTATGAATTTGATGTTTCGAATCTAGATACGAATATAAGAATATAATTATACCAACTTCAGTTCTGTTTACGGATGTGAAATTATTTCTTTTTTAGTTTTACATATTTTCAGTTACAGATATTGGATTTTTAGAGAATTGTAAAAGGGAATTGCTAAGTATGGTGATTATACTAATATTATTTCCTTTTCGATAAGATTACGTTTAAGATGTTAGTTTGGCTGGTCTAAATCAACCTTTGTATCGGTTTTGATTACAATTTCTAATATATTTTCATTTCGGATATCCTATAGGATCGCCGAAATGTGGATATCCTATAGGATATCCGAACTGTAAACGAAACCATAGTTTCAGTTGTGGAGCCCCATAATATCTTTATTTTACACTATGTACCTAATATTATAATATGCCAACTAGTCAGTCTAATATTTCTTTAAAATGTGATACTACACGATATCCAATATTTATTGTATATTTACATATATGCTTTTAAGATATGGGGCACGATAAATTAATTATAGTCCCAATCTAACACATAAATAGCATTTGCCTGATTCCAATTTTTATACTTTCCAGGTTCTCCCTGGAGATGCGTCCAGGTGGTCTGATCAAGATTTACGACTCTGCCCTTATGTCGTCGTCGCAGTACAAGTGTCTATTAACCAGTGAGAGAACTACGGCCGATGAGGTGCTTGCCATCTTGTTGCACTGTTACGATTCTAATGAGGGTGTCGAACGCTTCTCGCTTTATGAGGTAAGTTTTAACTCTACTTTTAAACTTACTCTATTATTAAGTTTTAAACTTATTGTATTATCGGCAAGAATTCAAATATATTTCAATTGATGAAATTTGAAATGAATCAACTATTTGAGATTCAACTTTCTCAAAAAGACTTATGTATATAAAGAAAGAAAAAAATAGGAATAAAAAGAAATAGTGTATTATTCCAAGTATTTAGATTTTAATTTAATTTTTATTTATATTACATAAGTATTGTTGTTACATTGTCAATCCTTTTTCATCTGTCTCCTTGCTGATCGGGAGTTTTAATGTTTAATGTAAAACAAGAGAGTTTTTGGATTAAAATGTATCACGCTGGTTATAGTCTTTTAGACGTCACAATCCCCGAAAATCTCTGAAATTACATTACTTACTTATTCATCATCATCATCATCTCAGCTTATATTGTCCCGCTGTTGTGCTCGAGCCTCCTCCATAATGGAAGGGAAATCGACCTACTATACCACGCCGGCCAGGTGTGTTGGTATAGGGTTTTCTTGCGAGTTTTTCTTCTCTTGCATAGATATTATATGCATTTTATATCCCTTAGTCGTCTTTTACGATTACTCATGGGTAAGATAGAGGGTGGTGAATTGTATTCTTATTCCGTCATCACACGGAAAACTACTTACTTATTATCAAAAGAATTAAAATACATATATTATGTTTCTTCTTTCCAGGTCAGTCCTTCTCAGGAGTATGAACGAAAACTCCACCCCGACGACCTTCCCCTCATGGTGCAGCGAGCGTGGCCCTCTGATAGTGACTGCCACTTTAGAGTTCGAAGGAATCCTCGAGCACCTCCTCTACCACCTAGAACGTTACCGGCTGCCGAAGAGACAGCTTCAGACGACGAGGAACCATCAAGAGCACTATCAGCTCTATCTTTAGAAGCGGATAGTGATAAAAAAAGATACAGTCCAGTTTATAAGTTCCCAAGTATCACTTACTGTAGAGAAACTAAGAATGATTATCTCTACATTTGACTAGCCGTACACTTAACCAGGTTACGTAAACTTAAGTGCCGGGCTAAAAGCCGTAAAAGGCATCAAGTGATAGTGAGAAAGCGACTCTTGTGAAGTGTAAATAAGATTCAAGTTTTGTGTAAAGTGTAAATATGGTTAACGGATTGTTAGGTATTTGGTGTAAACTTTGAACCCTATCTGGTGGAATCATATTAAGAAATCCAAAATTATTAATTCTAACATTAATTTTACTAAATATCAGTTAACTATATTTTAGTATCATGTCTGCAAACAAATACTAAGTTAAATTTATTAATTTGTTGAAAATGCAAATGTATGAATTGAACTTTTATTTAGTTTTGCATAAATTTAAATCTAAATTTGCAACAATGATGACTGAAGTTTATGCGTTAAACAAACCATCCATTTTAAATTTATTTATAGAAGATAATGATAATAAATTTATGGAAGATGATGATGATAAATTTATGGAAGATGATGATAATAAATTTATGGAAAATAATGATAATAAATTGATGGAAGATGATGTTAATAAAATGGAAGATGATGATAATAAATCCATGAGAGATGATGATAATAAATGTATGGAAGATGATGATAATAAATTTAATATATAAATTGATATAATATCAAATTTAATTAATGTTGTCAAATCTAGATCAGTTAGGGTTCTCAGTGAGTATGAAACCAAAGAGCTGTTGCAATAACGTTGTAATTAACCTAAAGAGGCAGTTAATTTAGTTAAGGCAAGATACAAGAAAGTTTACAGAAAGTATTGAAAATAATCTTATACTGCAAATCTCAAGATATATTAGCGATTTAGAATAAATTGAAAAGTATAGTCACAAGTATAGCAAATAGGAACATCATATATTTTTAAGCATTTTCAGTGTTCACTAGAGACATACTAAATCACGAAGCCTCTTGAAATCTATAGATTTAGCTATGGCTAGTGCAACTTCACGTTTTGAATGCCTAGGTTGAATTAGCTTAACCTGTGGATATCAAACGTATATGAGTTTGTAGCTTTGACTAATAATTGTTAAAATGGATTTATAAGTTAAGTACCTAACTGAATAGCACAAAATTTAATTGAAATATCACTAATTTCTTATTACGTGGACCCGAAATCTGCTAATCATATTGCGTGTCTACTTTTACGAAAGTTGATTCTTTTTGAAAGTCAAAAACGCGTAATCAAAATTATATCAAAATGGCAAATAATTTAGCAGTTTTGGGATCGTCCATTAATCTTAGTAAAATGTTGCAACTATTAAAAATATAACTACAAAAAAAGGATTGTATATAATTATTGTATTATTTTTAGCTAGTAGACACCAAAGAGGCAAGCGAGCGATAAATTTATGTGAATTAGATTTATTTAACAACTGTTATGAGATATAGTGTTTAATTTATTTATGACAGCGAAATGTGGCGGCCATTATGGTTTGTCAAATGTCATCGAATTTACTTCAAATGCATCTAAATAAACTGCGATAATGTTTTCTGATATATTTGGTTTTATTTTTAATCTTTTAATAAAACGTAGAATGTTATAGTGCTCTCCGTGTAGTGACAGAGTAAGAATACAATTCACCACCCCATATCTTACCCGTGGGTGATCGTAAGAGACGACTATAGGATATGAAACGCATATAACATATATACAAGGGCAAGAGATCTCGTGACAAAACCCTATATTAACAAGTCTGACTAGCATGGTTTAGTAGTTTAATTTCTCTGACATTATGGAGGAGGTTTAAATCCAACAGTGGGGCATATATGAGCTGAGGTGAGAATGTTATAGTAACTATCAGAAGATAAATAAATATCAATATGTTTTATATGCCTTGGAGATCTAATTTAATTAATGCCTATGAAATTGCAGTATTTACTCATTTTGACACTGTTATTTTATTAGAAAGTGGTGCTATATGGGGACAGCTGGGAAAAGTATCAATACTTATATTATTCAACTATTATAGATAAGATTGGAATGGTTCTTTTTTTTAATTTTTATCTTCTTATAAAATAATATACATAAATATAAAAAAAAAGTCGTCCATCGATATAAAGTACTTTATTTACAAATGATTGCAACAATGAAGTACAGACGATGCAATATAATTACAGAGTATGTTCAAAAATGGGAAACAGATAATATCTAACGGTATTAAAATTAACTCCATCTCTCGACCAGTATGCAAAATTTATACAGGCGCCGTCAGCGGCGAGACGCGGCACGGCGCGGCACGATGCGGTACGGTATGACGTGCGATACGCGCGATTATGTCCGGCTACACGGCGTTGAGCGCGCGCCGCGAGGGCCCGTAGTCATCCGGCGGGTCGCGGTCGCGGCGCCGCTCACGGTCCTCGCGAGCATATTCACGTCCGTATTCATCTCGCGAGTACGCGTCACGTGTATAGTCATGACCGTATGCAGCGCGATCGTATTGGTCGCCATGCGCAGCGCTTGCTCCGCTCCCGGCTTGCGCGTGAACGTGGCCGTGCGATGGATACTCGTGCGCGTAGTCGCTGTAGTCACGCGGGTAGCGTGAATATCGCTCCCCACCACGAGAGTAGTACTCATCCTCCTCTTCTAGCCGCTCTGGTCGCGCCGCGCGAGATCTGCCACCTGCACAAGCACACAACATTCAGCGATTCAATAAAAAATAAAACTAAGCAAAAAGAATCACTCAAAAATCTCAAAAACAAAACTCCACCCGAAAATCTAAATAGCACGCAATCGAACACAACCTCAAACTCATGAATGGTTGAAATACTCATAACAAATCTTTTAGCCTATTCTTTGAGCATAAAACCCACCTATTGTAAAACACGACACACAGATAAACAACGAGATAAAATAATCTTTCGAGGAACGACAGGGGGCACCCTCACTTACTGCAATTAGGACACAAGATTAGGGGACACCTGCGTGATGACCTCACTGCAATTGCGCACTTTACCAGGTACTGGTATCACCATTTCAGCGGCAGCCAATGGTAGACGAGACGGCAAAACTGCGGAACATTTTAAGTGAGACTGCCGTAGGTACAGTTCGGATGCCAGCATTCCTGCTTGATGTGAAATCGATGATTTGGCGAAACGAGTCGAAATGACAGGAACGAGGTGCATGACTAAGCAATGCCGCAGGGATATCATACGAGAGGAACATTAATTTAGTTTTTACCGAATAGATTTTATTTTAACAGGTGTTATTATATATAGCCTTTGAAGAATAGAAATACAAAACAAATATTTCTTTATGCCAAGAAGTGGTCTAAGAATTTGCCGAAAAAAAGGAATAGATCTAAAATGCAAAAGATTTATACGCTTTTCAAACTGTTAAAATAATTCTGAACACTGTTAATGGAATTCAACAGGCGGATCGGAGAATTCCACAGAGATTAGTTAAAGCGTCACCCTTAAGCGGTCAAGCGGTTAGAGTGGTGAGGGCACTAGAAAGTGTATGCAACCTGGACGGATGCTGGAGCGTCTGACAACAAACACCTGGAATTTAATCTTCGGCGCGGCTGTTAGTAGGCCTGCCCCTTCGCTTGTACTGAAATGAATAGGGTATGTCAGTGCCATAACTATAGAAGTAGCTAGCGATTCTTGAAGAAAATTTATGGTTTTATAATATCTCATATAAATTTCCAATAGTCATTCTGTCACCAACGCTTGTCGCTAGCTACGACCTTAGTCCGTTCTGACGATCCATATGATGCGAAATGAAATAATATCTACCATAGAAACTATATGCTATCATTAAATAATACAGTCGTGAACTTTAACAATATTTGACTACAAAAATAACGAATCAAGACTTGATAATTCAAAATTTATATAAGAAATAAACGTTTTAAAATATCATTAATGAGAAAGTTCATGGCTGTCCCTAAGATATTAGTGATCATTTCAAATTGGTGATGAGAAATGCAAGTGATAAATAAATATGTGAATATACATTTACATAATACACATAGTTATGTATACAATAGCTAAAGAGATAGAAGAAATCACATTCAGATACATAGAATAAAATATATCAGAAATAATTGCCTGTAGGATGCGTTAGGGCCTTTGAAAGTAAATGATGATAAGTTTATCTTATGTATGTAAGATTATAAATATAGATAACGATCATGTCAATTTATTACGGCTTAAGAGTTTTAGAATATCTTAAGAATAAATTGATTTTTGTGTACCTTTCAGATTATTTTAACATATAACTAAACTTTAATTGTGTGATGTTTGACTGTTAATTTGACCGAGCTATGATTAGATATTAGTAAAATTTTGAAAAACTATAATTTTCAAGGTAATTTTATTCTCATAGGTTGAATATAATCGAAATTTGACCAGACTCTCAATTGTATGAACCCGGGGACAAATTTTGAAGGAAGATTAAAAGGTGAACAGTGATTTCATTAAACTAAGGAAAATTGTCGTCAGTATTAAAGCCAATAGTTTGCTATTGACGAAATATTGTACTAACTCCAAGGTAACACATCTGCGAACACGGCTAGTATGAAATATAAAACAACGGTTTAATATTTATTTACCTCTCTCCCTCTCGTAGTTGTAAGAATCAGATCTTTCTCGGTGTCCTCCAGAGTGTGCAGGGGGATCAAAATATTGCAGTACACGGTTACATAAAATATAAGTATTGTACAGTAATAAGCTATTTTAATGTATAAAAAATTAAAGCTGTTCGTATGAATTTTGACACGATTTGAAAGAAAATAAACTAAACCAAGAAAGCACCTGTAGAAGATATGTATTACGTGATTAATCGGTAACTCAACATCAATATGTTAGAACATATTTTGTGGTAAGAAGCTTTGGAAGCAATATTGAAAGAGAGTGTACTTGATAGCGTAAATGATAAAAATATTAGGATAAATAACATTACAAATTAGGTACAAATATTTCAAATTTGCATGTTTTCATTTGGATTTTAGAATTTATTCAAACTTTCAAGCGGATTCTCTTGCAGCTGGAATGTAGTAAAACTCTATTTTTCTATCCACGTCAAGGATAATAACGAGTACTTTTATGCAGTTCCTCAATCAATCTTAAAGCTTGTATATTGAATTTCTCATTGTAGATATTACTACAAATTGAAAATGACAGAAATAAGATATTTTTACCATCCATTGCCGTCGATATGCGGTTCTGTGAGTGTGTTTATATCTATGCAACGTTACATGTGCTTTATGTGACATAGTGTAGTGTAGTCTGACGGGACGCAAGCAAGTGTCAATGAATAGACAATGATTAGGTGCTCACCGGGCTGCGCCTGTATATTAGGATGCACGTTGGGGTGAGGCACTGGCCGCGACAGTGGCGCCGTCGGTAACTGCGGCGGATGCGTGGCGGCCCAATATGACTGCCACAAATAAATCATTTATTTTACACATTACTCTTAAATCTATTAATGAGTTTAATAACTTTTATTGTTTGACATACACTTGGACATTGACAGACATTTGTATTAGAGTTTGTAATTTCTATATTGAAATAAATTCTATATTGAAAACGTTATCAATGAACTTTATTTATCTTTGCTAATTGATACACCCAACCGCATATACCATCATAGCATAAGGAGTTAGGATACACTATGTATATACTCAAACTGCTGCAAACAGCAGAGTGTATTAATTTATTGCGTTAGACTATTTTTGCCAGCTTTAAAGCCCACCCACTCCACTATTTAAGAAGAAAATTCAATTGGCCTACGTGGAAGCTTTCAAAACTCCTGTGTAAGAAAAACTAAAACCTTGTCAACCCCTCTTCGCCTAAATTGTTTTAAGTAATAAATGAATAACACCAAAATATTTATTCGCCGAGTGCTGATGGATAAAGGATATATATCGACACCACTGATCTTCCTGTGGAAGTCGTAAATAGCGTAAAGAGGACCGCGCAGTGCTCTGCTGGAAAACTTATACGAGTAACACCAAAGGTGTTGGCGGTCCGTTTATTAAGCGTAGTAATTATGGAATATCCCTCATTGTGGGAAAGCATATGACCAACATTTATTTGAAATAAAACAATTTTACGGATTCTATCGTGTTTGTACTTGTTTTTTAGTTTCCTAACGTATGGAATACTTTTCAGCGTTCGCGATCACGGAAGTCATTGTTACTACGGAGATTAACTAGAGTAACTAGGCACAAATCTCTGTAATAACGATGAATTCTTGGACGTGAGACTCTGAGACCTGAACCTGTGTTAATTTATAAGAAACTAATTACCGCACCTTCGCCTGCGTGAAAAGTAACTTTAAATTATTATCCCAAGAAACACATGACTGGGATAAAAAGTCCTATGTGTTAATAGAGAAAATGCTCTATCTGTGTGCCAACTTTCATCGAATTCTGTTCAACGGTTTACGCGTGACTGAGTAACAAACATCCAAACATCCTCTCAAAAACTTTCAAATTTATTATATTAGTAGAAAATAGTATAGTAGAATTATATTAAAACTCATTCAAACCACACAATTATAGTAGTCACAGTTATATCATCATTATATAGCTAATAAAAAATATATATTATATTTTTAATTTACCTCTAGAAAAACAGCAATTTTTTGGCAAGCGTCCTCTAGCTGATTTTCATCTAAGATAAGATCAAACATGTCTTCTGGACACTGTGATAGTTTCTCAGCTGCAACCATTTGTACTGACAAATTCTTGCTTTGGCCCTTGCCCCGGGATTTAATCAGCCTTTGTAATACCTGTAATATAATTACATAGATTTTTTAAATTGTGTTTTATCATTAATCTAAATAAAAGTGACAAAGCAAAGGAAACGTAACATAAAAAGCTAAAAGCGTAAAACAAAAAATATAAATTTTATTTTCTGAAACCCACGTTATTTTCCTAAAACTGTAAATCATTTTCATCATCACTGAAGCAAGATAGATAAGTAGTGAAGAATGAAAGAAATTGTAATCTAACGGCATATAAAATCGTTAGCAGCTAACTATGGACAGGGGAGTTGGTTTTACGAAATAATATATTTGACCAACATGAATATTAATATTAGTATAAAAATTGTGTAATATATTAAGTAGTATAAAATAAATATAAATTCTATCTATTATTATCTATTGTGGTACTGGCTATCTGTCTCTCTCTCACACACTTTGCTCGTGGATGTCGTAAAAACCACCACTAAGAGCTTTATATCGACCTGGGCTAACTTCAGCTGATGACGCTTGGTCAACAATAACATTCCCAATGAGGGTTGACACCAGGCAGGCGACTGGTCCTAAAACTATTTCCAATAACTTTTGCAATATGTACGATGGAAGAGAAGTACATATAGCGTCCACCACAAGTAATCGAGATAAGAGCAGGTGAATGATTATGAAGAGTTTCAAGACATTTAGTAAGCAAAAGGTTTTTTAGAACATAAATGAAAGTTGTTACCTTACCTTGGGACTAGATATTTTCAGATATACGATAGTAGGCGCGAGTGAGGTCTTGGCCAGCTGTGAGGGATGATTGATCGTATCGCAATCTAATACAACCAATTGAAGTGTACGCGCCAACTCGAATATCCTCTCTATTTCAGCCTGGTAATATTTGTAAAAGAAAATTAGTTAATACGCAATGATTGTACGTTTACATATGATAGAAATTTTGAAGCATGTGTGATTTTTAGAAAATAATGAGGAACTTTTTAAGGCTTTCAATAAAGTTTGTGAAATGATGTAATTAATATATTGTTTATTTCATTGACCGTCACAAAAACCTGGTTAGAATAGAAATTGATCGTAATTGTTATACTAATTATAATTTTAATAAACGAATGAAAATTTCTGTATAATCTAAAATGTAAGTTATGGAATTTTACTATTGCTTGTAGGTAAGCGTCGTTGGATAAAATTAGTACATAACATATTAATAAATGAAAACAAATCATCAAATAATTATAATATTTGTGTGCATTCATTTTAGATTAATAGCATTATTAAAATGGGTTCTCTCAAGGAGGCATGATTAGTCCCATATTAACGTGAATAGAGTATGCCATCTTTAGACATCTGTCAATGAATAAATGTTGGATAATTGAAATTCGTTTATTATGCATAGAGCCTGTGAGGGCACTTACATATTATCAGTTTTAATATATTAAATTATTCCAATAAACTCTACCACCGGATCGGAACGAGACCACTACTGAGAAGGTCATAGATAGGCAAGTAGATAACATGTTAGTATTATTACGTGTAGTACGATTAATTATATCGATGGCTAATGATATTATCAGACGTCGTAACCACTTTAAAATAATAACGAGAAACATCTGCATATAGGTTTGAAGACATAAATGATGAATGATAAATCAGGTACTACTTGTACCTAGTACAATTTATTTAGTAGGTTTTCTTCTTCTTGTATTTTTTAAATGGAGTTACGATATGTGATACTTATGCTTCGAATATATTTTAGGTGAATTTATATTTTAATCTACTTCAAGGAGAACTTCCCTTCACACCAAATACCAGAGGAATGTTAATAGTATCCTAGATACTTGTAAGTTCATACTTTTCTATTTGATATGAGCCTGTTTGGATGGAGAGAGGTAAAGCTTCTGAGTAGTAATTATAAATCTAAAATAAATTAGTTTTGTAAGAACATAGCTGATATACAACCGTAAATACGTACAAACTTTAGTTAATTTGAATAGTAAACTTTAAGTAAACATTAAGATTAGATAAAGTTTACTACTATCTTAAAATCAGATAGAGCATAAATGGAATTTTCAGTAATGAAATAAAAGTGATAAATAGATTTAAATACAGTATAATCAAAATATTTATTTGAATAAAGTGTTTTAAACTGTTCACTTGCTCAATTTTGAAGTTCAAGTTAGGTTATAAATTTATAATATTAACGGATAGCTTTTAATTCATATCTGAAAATTTAAGCGCATGATTTAATTAAGCAACACAAACGATTATATATTTTAGCCATTGAATGCTACTCACAATGTAGCCCTGGTAATATCAAATTATAGTATAGTAGTTTTGCAATAAATAATTTTAGAGCATCAACAAGTATTGCATTAAAGCAAAACCTTGTATATCTAGCAGATAACGCGACTGTGGATCGAGAGATCGACCTCAAATATGTTAGTTCAAGCAAAAGGTTTCAGTAGATATTTCCGTGAATAAATTATCATTAGCACATACATCGAATTATTTAATAATTAGCGGGTTATACTCAATTAGCATGTTATTAATATGTGGATACTATCAGGGGTTTTGTAACTTTAAAAAAGTTGTTTGGTATATATTAAATAAGGATTTGAAAATTTAATGGTCATCATTTGTTTAAAAATAAATATGACTAGAGTTTAAGTTGTTAGAGCTATTAGCAAGTCTCCACATTCCAAACACGCCCAGTTCAATCAACGTGCCTCATACAACAACACCGTAGCTACCTAAAAAATTGAACATTCGCACCTGGACCTCGGCAATACAGTTCCTGTTACCGGCCCTGTCAACGAACGGTTTCTTTGGTGCGTTTATGTTTCGTTTGGCCAAGGAAATGTCGGCCGTGACTCTGGTGATGATGATCCTGCAACATGTCATACCTGCACTTCAGCGAGGCAAGTGGACCGCGAGTTGGAACGCTCCATGATGGCCCGTTTCGAAGGGTTGTTGAGCAGAGAACGCTTGGCGAGAGATATGTCGGCCATCACGCGCGTTATTATAATCCTGCAATGTTAGTTCGTTTGATTTTTGGTTAGTTGTTAGTTCTTTTAGTAAGTTTTTACCCGTCTGCAGTTTCGATATTACGAACGATTTCGTTATTAAATTTGACGAACAGTAAAATGCACGATTTTTTTTTCGGTACAAATCTCGATCATCTTCGCCGCTTTTCTGCAGAATTTAACTCAGCATCAGTTTATTAAAGTGTTAATTTTTCCATTATTTGATTAATACTATTATTAATTAGTAACTTGGTTAACAGTAAATTCTAATGAATTCAAGTAAATTTTAATATACATAAAGACATTGAAGTTAATTTTAATACATATAATGTTCAAATAATAAAGAAATATAACGTGATAAATTCTTTAAAAAAAATTGAACATATTATTATGCTTAATTCTCATCTAAGCATAAAAAACCATTGCTACGAATATTTTGTTTGAAAATAAGTACTCTATGATCAAAATAATATTCCTTTTAGTTGTTTTTTTTAGATAATGTAAGGAACATTCAGAAAAGTGCTCAATTTAGCCTTGGGTTTGTTTAAATAAGTACTTCGATTAGCGGTATAAGAAATTACGAAAAGAGAGATTATTAAAAGATCATAGTAGGCGACGAGAAACTAAAATAAATAAGTATATTTATTATTCAACACTGAAATTATTCATCAAAATATGTCTGCTTCTATGGGGATAAAAAATTAAACTGAAAAGATTACATTTCTTCTTACCGGCCTTCGAAGCGTCTCTTGAGAAAATCAAACAATGCCTTCTGCATCATATCTGTAACCTCGTATCCTTTTAAACTGGGTCCTACCAGTACGACTGGGCGCATAGATGGCACCACGTCATACGGTGTACTAGTTTCCGCTTTTTTGAAGAAAGGCTTGCGCTTTTCTTTGCCTCCAGCAGCACCCGCCCCACGGCCTCGACCGGCACCGTCTGACTCTTCCCCTGTAATTGACAAAGCGAATATATTTAGCTAGCTAGCGATGATGATCAATAATCTACATATAATACTCCAGAAAATACCTACAATATTATTATATTTTTATTTAGACATTTGCATGCGTTACACTTTCACTTAATACAAGACACAATTAAATTACTCTCAATTTTGAACTTAGCATTGAGGAAATTTAAAGTTCCAAATTTATTACACCACAATAAATGCTTTCTAACAAACACCAATCAGGTCATTAAGCACATCCTAGACTTACAAAGTAGAAGCAAAAACGAATAAAATTATCAATATATCAAATTAATAAATCATCAATATATCAAATTTATCAAATCAATATATCAAAAACGAATAAAATTATCAATATATCAAATTAATAAATCATCAATATATCAAATTTATTAAATCAATATATCAAAAATGAATAAAATTATTAATATATCAAATTAATAAATCATTAATATATCAAATTTATCAAATCTATATATCAAAAACGAATAAAATTATCAACATATCAAATTAATAAATCATCAATATATCAAATCAATAAATCATCAATATATCAAATATATCAAATCAATATATCAAAAACGAATAAAATTATTAATATATCAAATTAATAAATCTTCAATATATCAAATTTATCAAATCAATATATCAAAAACGAATAAAATTATCTATATATCAAATCAATAAATCATCAATATATCATTTTTTTCAAATCAATATATCAAAAATTAATAAAGGTATCAATATATCAAATCAATAAATCATCAATATATCAAATGATCAAATCCATATATCAAAATCGAATAAAATTATCAATATATCAAATCATAAAATCATCAATATATCAAATGATCAAATCAATATATCAAAAACGAATAAAATTATCAATATATTAAATCAATAAATCATCAAAATATCAAACCATCAAATCAATATATCAAAAATGAATAAAATTATCAGTATATCAAATCAATAAATCATCAATATATCAAATTTATCAAATCAATATATTAAAATCGAATCAAATTATCAATATGTCAAATCAATTAATCATCAATATATCAAATCATCAAATCAATATATCAAAAACGAATAAAATTATCAATATATCAAATCAATAAATCATCAATATATCAAATCAATATATCAAAAACGAATAAAATTATCAATATATTAAATCAATAAATCATCAATATATCAAACCATCAAATCAATATATCAAAAATGAATAAAATTATCAATATATATCACGTTTGAAATTTGAATTTTAAGGTTTTTATCTTCTACCTTACAAATCAAAATATATTTTCGCAGAACTTCCATAACCATATAACCCTGGGCAACAAAGCAAGCATATTTTAAAGAAATTATTTTCATTAAATAAATAATAATTAGGTTGCTAATATACCTGTAAACACACCGACAATAATAAATAAAGATAAATAATTAAAAAGTATAAAAGAAAACACGAGAAGGATCCATGCGTCTAATGGGAGATGAATTGATAATGGTACTGGCAACGTTACTAGTTAGATAATACCATTAGGGTATATCAATAGCAGTAACTATTGCTAACGGCTGTTTGTAATATATTTGATTTTATTTTAAATAATACGTATCAGGAATATACTCAATTCGATAATTCAGAACCAATTTAAGATTATTGCTTTCTTAACAGGTCAAGTCCAGATAATAATAAATTTTGGAAAGTAAATATCAGCTTACACACAGAAGCAAATCGCGACTAACATTCGATAACATCTAATAATCAATAATGGTGAAACTTTACAACATTTCCTGGAGACGAGCGATGATTGTGCGACCTTACCTCGATCAAATGATGGCCCATCTGAAAATGTGTTAAAAGTGAGTGCGAAAAATATATTATACGATGTATCGACTATTGCACCTTAACCGTACGGTATTATATGTATAAATACATTTAAAATAAAAGAAAAATAAATATCAAATTTAAATGATTACATATCAATCATTTAATATATATTAATGATTTAGATATATAATAATCTATTTGGTAATAAATTAAACCTAATATTAATTTTAACCCGATCAAATGATCAATTCGTTTATATATTTTGATATCTGAGGTATTGTTATGAATGGTAAACTCCTAATAATTATAAAATTAAACATATGAAAGTATTTGGATGCAATAACGTCTCAATTAATAATCGATACATCCCAAAAATGACCAGGAAATTTGAGTAAATTTCACCGAAACTATTATGATTAATGAAATATAATGATTGTACAAAGCAGTTATACGTAAGATTAATACTTGTATATTATAATTATTAATGCAATACGTTATAATAGTGTCTAAAGAAATTTTGTGCCAAAATAATAGCCATTTTGACATTTGTTTGTATAAATACTACCAAACTATAATACTTGAAAAAGTAGCTTAATTAATGAAGAGAAATTAGGAGAATAATTTTAAAATATCTAAAGTAAAGAAGTTAATATTTACAAAATTATATTAACCTAATTAAAAGCCAATTGTAACACCAAATTACGACTCCACATCGAAACAGTTTTGCAAATTATAAATAGATATTTTAGTTAAATTTAGTAGAAACTTTGTTGAAATGCTAATTATAATTGTTTCGTTTCGTTGCAGCAGTCAAATGTTAGAAAGAGTAAGATAGTATATAGAAAGAGAGATAAACAACTGCGTTGTACGTTATAGACACAAGATAAAACGACATAGGTTATAAACAAATAATAAATAGTTGAATTGTAAATATTTTTAGGCAACTTTAACGTTATATTTATTTTATTACCATACATGTTAACTGTCTGGTAGCAATTAATATAAAATTCATAATAAAACTATGTATATAATCATTTTTAATTTCTAGTTTTTAGAATATTATTTTTTTTACTTAGTTGATGATTGATATAAAAAAAATATATTTTTTAAAAAAAAAATATTTTTTTTATAAATTTTTATATTTTTTTTTATAATTTTTTATAATAAATGTTTTATAATTTTATTATAATTTTTTTTATATATTTTTATATCATCAATTTAGTAAAAAAAATATTTAATGTTTAGAATTCGACCAAAACTGATAATATCTTTAAAGGTAGTAATTACGCAATGTAATTATTAAGACAAATTACACTTTTGCTTTTTATTTGAATACTGAATTTTGATTATATATCATTCAGATGATTCGTTACAATTACTAAAACTCTAAATATTGAAGAACCATATGTCATGTTATTTCGTGTACGATAAAGCTTTGGCAATTGGTCACTTTACTAACAATCTCCAACAATATTTACAATTGATATAATTTTTGCAATGATTCATTTGGTTATTGCGTGACTATTTTCTATTGTGGAAGATGTCAGTTTAACTATAAAAACTGTAGCATTTTTATTTATATTATATCCGTATTTTTTTTTTTGATTTTATGTCACAGTTTTTATAGTTTGGAAACACAATAGCGCTTAGATTTTCCATAACTGTCAAATGAAACTGAAAATGCCACTGCATTTTACATCATTTTCTGAGAAATCGTTCACAATCACGGCGGTACGTCTGTGGAATGAACTTCCGCTAGATATAAAACGCTCTAAGACCCTGGCCACATTTAAAGTAAAACTTAAAAATCATTATCTAAAATTGATCAGTTAGTATTTGCTATCTACTTTATTATATAACCTAGATTTATATTATTACTTTACTAAGCTCCACATTTATTAAGTTATCAACCGCGTTATAATATTTATTTTATATATATTTATATATGTGTATGTGTATGTGTATATGTATGTGTATATATATGTATATGTGTGTATGTATATGTATATTGTATGTATGTGTTTATTTATATATTTTATTCATAGTTAAGCAGTATACCTACAACTACCGCTCTTTCCTTACATGTTTCCATCCAAAGGTTGCCTGGCAGAAATCGCTTTTAGCGATAAGGCCGCCCATTGTACTATCTCCGCTTACAATTGTTATTATAAATGTATTAACCTAGGAGTGCAATAAAGTATAAATAAATAAATAAACATAATACTTATAGCTTTATAAGATACTGATATAAAAAGAACTATGGTTATTCATTCGTACAAGTCAGCAAACTAGAAGTCTTGTTTAATAACTTCGAGGAGTACAAGTGCAAATTAAATAAAAAAAGAAATTACCTAAAATTTAATAGATAAAAATTTGATAATCCTTTTTTTAAATTATTTCTAAGTAGAGTTCTTTTAGAGACGTCTATAAGAGACGTCTCTTAGAATTACTCTCAAGAATTCAAGGAGTTATTTAAAATCAGGACGCTTTTGAAAATTTTCTTTTGAAAATTCACCTGGATTAATGTTTTGAGAGCTTTTTAAGTATGTTCATATTATTATTTCTCAGGTATATTTACTTTTCAGGTAAGCTGTTACTTTTTTAATAATATTATAGAAATAAATAAGTAATTTCTGTTACAACAAATAACATATGGATGTTTATTTAAAAACTTTTAGAATTTAAAAACGTAAGCCGTTCGTGCTTATTACGCTTATTTAAAACAATAAAGACTGAATTGACAGTTGTGGGAACTCGAAAGCAAGTGACCATAAAACATTGACACACGTGTCTGGTATGAGGTATGCATGAGGCATGACGTACCGGGCGTGGGTGGGGTGCTACCTCTGGAGAGCGGCGGCGCTTGGTGGTGCGGTTGACCCGCTGTGGGGGGCACGGGGCGCGATGGGTAACGCCGAGCAGTCCCCCCCGAGCGTACCGCTTCTAGCTTAACCGGTGATGGTATGAATCCAATGTCGCACTCCTCGGACACCAGCCGCCCGATCCACCAATTGTTATCGTATTTCTCCTGGAACCAGAGACAAATTTATTTATAGTTTTTATTGGATGACCTTTTATATCAACTGATATTTCCCCGTGGGTGATCTATCCCCGGTGGTGACTAAGGGATAAAAAACGCATATAACATCTATGCAAGAGAGGGACAACTTGAAACTAAACCCAATACCAACCCGTCTGACCAGCGCGGTATAGTAGGTTAATTTCCCTCCCATTACGGAGGAGGCCCGAGACCAACAGTGGGACATATATGGGCTGTGATGATGATGATAATGATATTTCACGAATCACATCACATCAGACATCTTGAAGTATATTTATCGCGACTTTCCTATTCCTCCGATAGGCTTAGTAGTTAAGAAGTCGATCTACTATACCAGTGTCTTGAGTTCGTTTCCCACGCAGAACAATAGTTTCTACGAACCATAAGTATTCGGTGTGTGGGTGTAATTGTAGCCATTATTGTATGTTTGTCATCATTAATCAAATTAAATTATTATGCATAAGTCCTGTAATATCACTTACATATTGTCAATTTTACACGCGGCCACAACCTGAGAAGATCCAGTTAGAAATTCAACGGACTTTTATTTTTTTTAAATATATCATCATCATCATCTGCTCAGCTCATATATGTCCCACTGTTAAGCCCGAGCCTCCTCCATAACTGGAGGGAAATTGACCTACTACACCACGCTGGTCAGACGTGTTGGTATAGGGTTTGTTTCGAATTTTCCTTCTCTTGCATAGATGTTATATGCGTTTTATATCCCTTAGTCGTCTCTTACGATCACCCACTGGTAAGATGTGTGTGTATGTGAGGGGGTGGTGAATTGTAATCTTACTCCGTCACCACACGGATTTTTTTTCTAAATATATACTTCTTTTAAATGAATTCTGTGTGTATTACAAGTTTAGTAAGTAGTAGTAATTGTTAAATGTACATGTTTTGTAAGTGGCTTTAGTGTAATGCTCTTCGAATAAAGTTGATTTCTTTTTATTTAAAATATAATACAAAAGAAAAAAAAAGATGGCGGGACCAGAACCCACAAGTGGCATCCGATCACGAGTTAATCACTATACAATTCTAAAATGAAAAGTTAAGTGTATTATTACGGAACAACGTTGTAAAAGTTTCACCGATAGATGGCGTGTGGAACGTCTCCATAAAGCCGAAATAGACAAGAAATTGTGTTTTTATATGTGGGACCACGCTCGTTTAAATCTATACATATAATAAATGAGTAGAAATCCCGTGTCTGTACATTTGGTAAATTTATAAAAAAATGAACCTAGGCAGTAAGAAAACACTAACAGAAAATAAAAAACATTTTTTGGAATTTCTTGTCTGTCTGTATGTCTGTAATCGCTAATCTCCGAAGTTACTGAACGGATTGTTTCGCAGTTTTGATAAAAAGATTAAGCCCAATTCAGAGCAACATTTAGTCTTTGTTTCATTGAAATCTGATGTCTATAAAAAAGTTATAGTCATTTAAGTTTTTAAAATCACCGCTCGCCTTTTATGTCACTAGAAGGATCAATTCAAAATAACTATTTAATTTGTCTATAGTGTAAGGAAAGTATTTGTATTACTTAATATATAATAGTTTCATCAATTCAGCTCATATACCTCCCACTGCTGGGCTCAAACCTTCTTCAAAGTTGAAGGGAAGTTGACATAATACATAACATTAGTCAGGTAGTCAAAATAACTATTAAAACTATTTGTGATAAAAAAGAATGTTTTAATTAGTTAATAATATATAATTTAGCTATAAATTAATAAAATGCATGATTTATTTAGTTTGTTAAATGAGCAATAGATGGCGCTATAATTTAGTTTAAAACTTTAAATCATTTTTTCGTTATATTTTCAAAAGCTACTACATTAACTTCTTGAACTTAGTAAAGGTACTTTGGGTAGAAAGCTCTCAGCGCTCACCTAACAGTCCGAGTAAAGTTGTCATAGCCATCTGCGACTAACAACTAAGTCAAACACGAAAAAGAAAAGTAAAGTCCACATCATAGAGCGTACAAAACGTACATTCTTAGTTAAGATGCTACTTAGGGGCGAGTATGCAAAGTGCACTCGTTTTTGTTTTTGTTTGGTAGGCTATGGTCTGGACACAGCCATTCCTTCCGTGGTAACAGAAGGGCGTCGTGTGGCCCCATAACTCATCGTGTTCTCTGCCCAAACCATCAGACTGGCCTCTGGTACCGGTTACTTGACATCCGCAGCCGGTCCGGGGGTTTACCGTTCCAGGTATCGTCTCCGTCTACACCCCGACAAACAACAGTGTTGTATCGCCTTCACGCGATCGGTGTCTCTGCGGGTGGTAGATTAATTCCCATGGTCCAGCTATCGAGCATCGTCTTTGCGATAGTCGACAGTGTCAGTTTGACCCCGATGATTGCGATGAGTACACGGCACTGCTTTGCCCAAGCCACGCAAACTTTAAGCGTCTGCAGCGCCGTGTCTACCTCGCAATCGCAGTAGTGGTTAGACGGTGTGCTCTCCCTCCTTGCGACCGTGAGCAGGTACACGCCGAAGCAACCATGCCCCATCACTACACCAGTCACTTTAGCAATAGTGCTGTTACTGCCGCCTGTTGCTGCATATTGTGCGAGGGCCTACTTTTTTACATTTTTATACACTGTTGATAGCATAGAGTACGTTTCAAGCAGCTTGCAGAGCACTTGAAGGTGATCAGCGCTGAGATGACACCCTTGAGTAGGCCTGTAACAGTCATAGCCCCATTCGTTTGAGTCTTTTGTTTTTAACGATGTTATTGTTTTACAGTCTTTCAAATCCTTTGACATTATTATGAAATATAAAAGATATCCATCTGAAGATATTCTACGCTACTAAAACGCGACATGAAACAAGAATTTCATTTTTATTAATTCTTTCGTAATGAAAGCCATTTATTATATATTAATCCGTGCGGTTGCGCAGTTAGAATACAATTCACCAACCGCTTTCTTACCCGTAGGTCGATCACCCACGAGACGACTAAAGGATATTATACATATCATACATCTATGGAAGAAAAGAAAAACTCGAAACAAAACCCTATACCAACACATCTGACCAGCGTGATATAGTTGGTCAATTTCCCTTCTATTACGGACGAGGCTTAAGCCCAATAGTGGAACGTATATAAGCTAAAATAATAGATGTCCATGTCCCCACGTAGCCCTGAAAAGACTTATCTGAGCAGAGCAATCTAACTAAAATGAGGAGACAGCGTAAAATAACTTTGGAAGTAACTACGTCAGAAACTGCAGCTGCATTATTTCTCGGTGGTAAAAGAGCTTTGTTTAAAAACCCGATAGATTTATGCACATTGTTTATAAACCCGATAGATTTATAAAGCAATGAAACACCGAGATGTTCAATAACACAAAACTGCGACACATTCAAAGTGTTTTTTGTTTTATTGTGTACGGTGGTAAACGAGCAAGCAGCATGCACTTATTTTTTTGGACACACGCCTTGCATTCCGTCCGCGTGGACCCATAACTCACCGTTTTCCCTCCCCATCACCATTGGGCCTTTCGAGTACCATCCCCGATGACGCCCCGGGTCATCGGGCTTCACACTCACGTGGTCAGCCTCTCCGCGTGTGACGGACTATTCCCCGTTCCAGTTACCCGCGACTTCGGCTAAGGCAAGTAGACGCAGGTAATCGCGCTTGCGCCACTCGCCGCCTCTTACAAATGAAGCGAAAATAACACATTGCCACTGTTCAGACGTTGCTTTTCTGCAAGAGTGGGGTACTAAGTCCGACTGGGGGTCGTACCGGCCCGTGGCTTTAGAAAGAATACTATCAACTGTGGCTTTACCACTATTAGTGTTTTTATTAAGGATTGCTGTCTAATCGTTTGCGTTGATTGGACAATGATAAATAAAAAGAAATCGTAGAGGCCGTAGATCGAGCACTACGAGATCGTAATGAGAAGTCAATGGTGCTTTTCTTTGGAGATTTTTGGCAAATCCTTCCTGTTAAAACTCGGGGAAATAGAACTGATGAGATCAATGCTTCACTGAAGTGTTCTTATCTGTGGCCCCAAGTAGGAAAGCTGACCCTAACCATCAACATGCAAGCAAACCCAAGGTCACCATTTACATTAGTGTTGCCCAAATGCAAGACCAAGACTTGCTGCAAGAGTTTCGCAGTGCTTAGACATGATTTTACGATTTTCTTAGCACAGAAAGGATTGTCAACATTTCGTATTCTTACGAGTAATACCAGTACACGGAGGGATAATAGCCCTACTTCGGTTTAGTACTATGTACCTAATTATTGATAGTTGTACAGTTACTGCCACTAGATGAATAGAATTTCATTAATTTAGTTGGATTTTTAATGTCTATGGGGATTTTTTATTTCTATCAAAACAAGTGACATTATGTTATTCTAAAAGCAAAAGTTGCAAGATTTGCGAGCCTCGCAAGAGTCTTGCATTTGGGCAACGCTATATCACATGCTTAAGAACTTGCCAATGTTTTAAAGAAAATTGGAGAAAGCGTCCTAATTGATGAAAATGCTCAAGTGGCTGCCGCAAATACTTGGTCGAGTTAGAATTTTTAAGTTTCAAATAGGGGTGCGTAGTATAATTGAATGTCACGCGGACGAAGTCGCGGGCATCAGCTAGTTGGTAATATATTAGTAACATTTATAAGATATTAGTAAGGTAAGGGTAAGATTCGACTGCACAGATGACGTAGTGGTTAAGATACCGACCTACCGCGCCAGTGTCGTGGGTTCGAATCTCACTCAGGACAATACTTTGTGTGATCTACAAATTGTAGTTCTGAGTCTGTGTGTAATTTGTGCCTGTTAAGTTATATGTTAGTAAAGTCCCCCGCAATACAAGAATTATTGCCTTAGTGTCGGGTGTTGTCTTTTTAAATGAAAAAAAAAGTATACTCTTCAATCGAGTCTAAAAATTCAAATCGATACCAGTAAATGTGGGTTCAAATCCCAATTAATATCTATAAATTACATGTCACGTTGTTGACGTGACGTGACGTGACTCATAAAGTACTTAACCGATTTTAACCAAATTTGCACAGCAAGTGTAGTTTGATCCAACTTAAAAGATAGGATAGCTTAAATCTCAATTTATAGTAATATTATTTTATTGCAAATTATATGTCTAATATTTGACAGTCAAAATCATATGTTATATCAAAAGGATTTTAAAAGATGGCGGAATCTGTTGACTGGATTCAGTAAGTATTCAATAGATGGCGCTATGTTAAATGTACAAACGCTTCATATAAGCTAAAATTTGTTAGAATAAACAAAAAGTGTTACTGAGGCTAACCTAAGCCACAGCAACGCGTGGCCTGGTCTGCTAGTAGCTTATATTATAAAAGTCAAACCAGTAGGTATACACGTGATAGTAGTATACATGTTATGTATTTGGTGAAAATATTTTTTTTAAAGTTAGCTGTGTGGTAGCGGCTACGAATACTAACAACCCTAACTTTGCCCGTGGATGTCTTAAAAGATGACTAAGAGCCTTATAACGACCCGGGCCAACTTCATCTGATGACGTTTGGTCAACAATTACATTCCCAAGGAAGGTTGACGTCTGGCAGGTCATAAAACTATTGCCAATAATTTTAACAATATGTACTATGAAAGAAGAGTACATATTGTGTCGACCCCGAGTAATTGGGATAAGAGTAGGAGAATGATGATTTTTTTTAAAGTTTATTCTTTATTCTAAAAGTTAACAATTTACGAATGATGACGGTGTTAGAATACATTACACCATTACATTAAACTTTTGTTCACATATTCAATATAACGTAGACAACTTACACTCCGACTTATATGTTGTGGATAAAGCAAAGTTAATAAAGGAAACGAAACCACAGCACTGGCACTGTAGTTCGTTTTCTAGCCACTACGCCATCAGTTACACAACAGAATTATATTCATAGTCTATCCCTATAAGGTCCACGGAAGGCAAGGAAGCGGTACCAGTGGCCGGCCCAATGGCAATGGAGAGGGAATACAGTGGGTTGTGGGGCCACGCGCTGCCATTCCGTCGCCCCGGTTGGAACGGCCGGCGTGTGTGCAGACCATAGCCTAGCAAAAAAAAAAAGAAAAAAAAGAAAAAAAGAAAGAACCTGTGAGGTAAATTTCGAATGTATATGAATATAAAAGTAATTCACCTTAATATGAAGATATTGTCGCACGTTGAAGGCAATAGCGCTGCCATGTACTGGGGAGTCGTCATCGTCGTTTGGTTCGTACGCAACATTTGTTCGTACTGCGAACGCGACTGGCTTCGACTGAAAATATTGTAATTAAACATTAATTCTATATATTACATACATATCTAGCTAATTCTCACTGTTTCAACGTGAGTCCTATTTTTTGAGAACCATGGTCATTCTATTGCTCTTATCCTACTTATTGCAAAAGTTTTTGGCAATTATTTTATGACCTGCCACCTTACGTTAAACCTCCTTGGGAATGTAAATGTTGACTAAACATCAGATGGAATTGGTCCAAATCTATATAAAGCTCTTAGTCGTCTTTTACGACATCCACGACTCAAGTAAAGATTGGTAGTATTCGTAGCCACTACCATACATCATCTGAGAAAACAGGAATAAAATATAGTCTATATTAATCGCTGGTAATGAAGCTCTCCGTTGGTATTGGCATTTGTAATATTAATTAGGATTACACTAGCTGATCCCAAGAATGCTGTACTGTACATATCTAAAAAACAAAATTAAACTTAAATTTATAAAAACCCGAATACGAAGCGAAAAATGATGTCACAAGCGGGATTCGAACCCGCGCCTATTGGGATTCCGGCCCAATCGTGCTGCCACTACACCACCGTGTACTATTGAAGGACATGCAAATCTCGCTTCGTATCATATTTACGTCTTAAGGTGACGTATGCCATTTACCCGACAATGTTTACACATTGTTATAGGCTTAATTGGGCAGCACGATTGGGCCGGAATCCCAATAGCCGCGGGTTCGAATCCCGCTTGTGACATCATTTTTCGCTTCGTAATCGGGTTTTTATAAATAATTAAGCATATCAAATGCTAAATTTCAGTAATTTGAATTAAACTTAAATTCTTACAAATCGATCGTAGCGACACCTACCGGTTTTAATTATTAATCTAAACCGTGAATCTTATACACGAAAAAAGATCATCTAAAAGTTCAGCTGTTTAGGCGTTGAGTTACAGAAACACGAGCTATCGATCGCAGTTGGTGTTCAATTTCCTAAGAAAATGCTCATTCTTCTGGTGATCACTCTGCCAGCTTTTAAGACATCAAAAACAAAATAAGGTTACCATAATATTTTATCTATCAAAACACCAAGAACATTGTGATTTTTCCATGCATTTTTTTTTAAATTGCCCTCTGGATTAACATAAGCTTTGTATTGTGAGTGTGAGTGACTTTATTAACATTGGGAATCGATCCCGTGCCTCTTGCACACACTTATATCTGTACATTCGTACATAATTATTAGTATCTAATGCATTTCTTTCCAAAATTTTAGTAGTGGTACACTGTTGACAGTTTTCTGTCTAAAACCGTGGGAAGTCCCTCTTTGTTACTACTATTTAGTACAGTAGTACTAAATAGTAGTAACAAAGAGGGAGCAAAACACTAGTAAGTATACTAGTGTTTTGCTGCAAATAGATATCTGAGTTCATCTCAGCTCATATATGTCCCACTGTTGTGCTCGAGCCTCCTCTATAATTGGAGGGTAATTGACCTACTATACCACACTGGTCAGACGTTGTTGGTATAGGGTTGTGTTTCGAGTTTACCTTCTCTCGCTATAACATCTATGTTATATGCATTTTATATCCCTTAGTCCTCTCGTACGATCACTCACAGGCAAGATAGGGGGTGTTGACTTGTATTTAAGTAGTGGCAATGTATTGCTGCGCTACGTTCGGTGAGCGAGAGAGTCTAAAGCAATTCTCTGGGTGGGTTGTGATTGATAGACAACGGCTTAGTTGTACTCCTGATATTGCAAAGGTCCACGAACGGTAGTAACTCTTACCATCAGGTGTACTGCTTGCTTGTTTGCCACCATAAGCATTAAAAGATATTGCTTTTTGTGGAAAAGCGAGCGAGCAGTACACCTGATGGTAATTGACGCTTATGAACCTTAATAATGCAGGCAAACTCGAGGTTTACTGTGAAGTGTGGTATGGTCAGTAAAGGTTGATACCTCCATCTGTCACAAATGGAGAATAAAGTACGGTATATTTAAAATACTTACTCGTGCCTTATCTAGTTGTAAGAGCGCCTGCGCTTCCTTCTCGCGGCGCAGCGTCTCTTTGTCGTCGTCAATGGACAGCTCTGATGATGGCTGGGAATAATTTGAATCCGCTGAGCCCTGGAAAATCAACAATTTATAATCAGCACACACGTTATATTATAAATTATGTCGATTTTGCAATATATGCGCCAGTTAATAATATACTTTGAGTAATATAGCTGGTAAGATTGCCTGCCGTGCCAAATGATCCGAGTTCAATATATGCAGGGCAACATTTGATATGATTTGCAAATTGTTGATAATTTTCGGCAGGTCATAGGCCTGGACACGCCCCTCCCATTTTGTTAGGGTCAACGGAAGGGTGGCGTGCTGACCTATATATAACTCACAATGTTCCTTTGGAATCGCTATTGGACTAACCACTGGTACCGATTCCTTGACATCCATGGCCGGCAACAAACTGTTATCTGGGTATAATTTATGTCCGTAAATTAATATGTTTGTAAAGTGCCCCGCAATAAAAATATCATTAGAAGTTGTATTTTAAAAAATATAAAAAACAAAAACATTTTTTTTTGAGACTTGAAATAATATTTAATCATAAATGAATTTTAAGAATCAAAATATGCATCACGTATTTTTGTGAAACCTAAAACATAGAATCCATCCCATTATGAAAATAAAAATATGTATTGTTACCAGTAGGAGTAGGTTTGTTTTTCCCTCCCAGTATGGAGGTGGCTTGAGCCCAACAGTGGGATATGTATGAGATGATGACCAGTAGGAGAAGTCTCCCGTGCTTATTATAGTAGAGGACTAAGGCGTGTAAGCCTTTGCTAGAAAAAGAAAACCTACAGTTATGTAGTAGAAATAACTTGGTAATTATTGTAGATACTAGCTTTTGCCCATGACTTCGTCCACGCAGAAGTCATCTCTGACAGAGTTAAATAAAAAAAGCAATGCAAGGTGTTGAAGGTTTGTCGCTAGGACGATAATCAACAGCGTCAGAAACGGGATGCGGTCGCCGCCTTCTGCGAGTTAGAAAGTTCTATTCATTCTACAAATTATATTGCCATTAATATACTATTTATGGTATGACCATGGGATAAAAATATAACTATCGCCACCCTTTATTTGACTGTTTTGTTTAACCAGAAGAGTTGCGACCTCGTTAGTTATAATTTATTATTTGAGTTATAGAGTGAACATTTTTGAAGCTAAACTTAACCTGTATCTTAAACCATTATGCAAGAACCTATTGCCGTCTACTATGTGTATCGTGTGAGCTCTCACGCCAGCACTGGTCGCCACAACGGTCCCGGTGCGGGGTTGATGGAGAGGGAGAGAGAAACACGTGTTTATTTATTTTTACCGAAGAATATTTGTACGTAATTTGAAAAGAATCGATATAGAAATTTTCTGCCCATACACACTTTGCCGCTTTGTTACACCCCTTTAAGGGCGGAATTCATAAAATCCTTTCATATTGAATCTCTTTGTCATAAATAAAAACGAGCTTCAAAATTTAATGTTTCTAGCTTTAATAGTTTCGGCTTGGCGGTAATGAGTCGATCAACCAGTTTCACAGGCCTAATCTACACAACCAGAGGGTGAAAATTGACAAATGCTGGATATTACCATAGAATATTTGATTCGACTCGTAATTTGAAAAGAATCAATAAAGATTTTTTTTCCCCATACAAACTTTGCCACTCTGCTCTACCCCCTTAGGGGTATAATTTCGTATTGGGGCGGCGTAGGCGTGATAACCTGCGCCTTATGCCGTCCTAGCCGAGGCCGCGGGTGACTGGACCGCGGAATTAGTCCGTCACCTGCCGAGAGGCTGACCGCGAGGAAAAGACCGACGTCCTCCCCGAGGGAGGGGATATCACTCAAGAAGAGGGTACCCCTCGGGGGGTATTCCGTCGGGCCGGCCACTGACGACAAGTTCACGCTGCTCCGGTGGCCGGTCCAACGACGAAGGCGAGGTTCACGGGTGGGTTATGGGTGAGCGTGCTTACGCCTCTCTGTCGCCCCGGACAGAGTGGTGCGAGGAGCGCGACGACCGTAGCCCACCTCACAAAAAAAAGGGGTATAATTTTATAAAATCCTTTCTTAGTAAATCTCTACGTCATATAAAGAAACCACTGTCAACATTTCAAGTTTCCAGCTTCAATAATATCGGCTTGGCGCTAATGATTTAATGAGTCGTCCAACCCGCTTTGCAAGCCTAATTTATACCCCCCCAGAGGGTGAAAATCAACAAATGCTGAAACACGTGTTTATTTATTTTTACTGAAGATAATTTGTACATAATTTGAAAAGAAATGATAAAGATTTTTTTCTCCGAACATTTTTTAAATTGACATAACTTTTTTATTTATAAACCAAGTGACATAAAATAAATGCTAAGTGAAGCTTACCGCAATATATTAGTCAAAACCGCGTCTAAATCGGATAAGCCGTTTGTGAGATTAGCGTGCACAAACGGACAGACAAACAGATAAACAGACAAAAATCTTAAAAATCATTGTTTTGGGTTCTATTAGTGTTGATAAAGGTCCCAGTAATATTTTTTCTCATGTATCTTCCATGTACAGACAGCGATCCGTTACATTTTTATTATATGTATAGATATAGATGTATAGATTATCTGTTACGGATATGTCGTTACGTTACGTCATATCTTTGGCAATCTTCATAACGTTAGCAAGCTTCGTATCATTATGAGGTGTTATTATATCGTTATTAATTATGGGTGTGAGAAACGACACATTTTAAAATAATTTAAAAAATATAATTAATATTTTATGTTAATAAAACTTTCATCATTAATATAATAACAAAATTTATGAGACCGTGTTTGTGTATTTATATGCTTGATTCATTTATTCGTGTGGTGATGGAGTAAGAACATAATTCAGCACCCTATCTTGCACATGGGTGTCGTAAAAGACTACTAATGAATCTAAAGTGCATATAACATCATTGAAAGAGAGGGGAAAATCGGGGCAATATTGGAGTTTTAGCGGGCAAAGAAAAGTGTCATGTGGTACTCTTGTGTTATATTCAACTGTGTTTTAACGTATTATATTAAGTAATTTTGATGGCATTTTATGTAATCTGATGCGCAGGAAGTACTGAGGTGTAGAGAATTCAATATAACAGTGTGCTGAGTGTGAGTTTTGTCGTTAACATAACGCGCTCTACGACGTGCGCGTAAGCATGCCATTTGTATGAAGAAATGTACAGCGCCACTAGTGGTGCGTTTTTGAAACTACATTTCTTCATACAAATGGCATGCTTACGCGCACGTCGTAGAGCGCGTTATGTTAACGACAAAACTCACACTCAGCACACAGTGCTCTACATACGTTTTCGTTTTTCTCTAAAATTCCCAAAAGATACCTTTAACAGTGTGGCCAAGACACTGTTAAAGGCGACGATTTGACTTTAAATTTAATTTATAAACAAAGATTTGGCTTAAAGGTTTTAGTAACCAAGCCATAAACTCCAAGAAAAATCGGAAAAGCCCTGTACTAAGTCGTCTGACTAGCGTGGTACTACATATATAGTAGATCAATTTTTCTCGTATTGTGGATGTGACTCGATGGCGATAATGAAAAGATGACGCTATGTAAGATCATTCTAGATTGAAAAGTTAGAGTATTAAATCTGGTAAAATGTTGTAAATGTTTTTTCGATTGATGACGTGTGGAACGTCTTCATAAAGAGAACGATTATAAGCGGAAAATTTGGTTATTAGACGAGGGATTACGTTCAGTTTAAGTTGATAAGACGATTAAAGATTCGAAAAATTACTCTTCTTTACGAATAGAAATAATGATAAAAATAAATATTTGTTTATTTAAAATAATATTTTGGTTTTTTAATTATTTATACTAATTATTAGAGCCTGTGTGCGGCTGGATGATGGAATGTCGCCTTGGTTTGACGTGAATATCGGCGTTAAGCATGGGTGCGTTCTGTCAGCCAGGCTGTTTATCATATATCTGGATAAATGTCTCCAAAGGTTGAACGATATGAATGTGGGAGTCCAGATGGGCGACTCAGTGGTCACTGCTCTGCTCTATGCAGATGACGCAGTCCTGCTGGCACAGTCAGCGACTGACCTGCAGACCCTAGTCGACAAATTGACAGAAGATTGTAAGAAAAGGGGGCTACGCGTGAATGTGAACAAAACCAAAATAATAGTCTTTGAAAGAGATGAAGCCAGAACAGATGTAAGAGTAACAATAGGTAATAATGTACTAGAGCAAGTGGATGAATTTGTATATCTTGGATGTGGATTTAGCCGAGATGGAAGGTACACCACTGATATAGAGCGAAGAGTGAATGCGGGAAATGGAGTGAATGGAGCGTTGGGGCAACTTCTCGGTAGCCACTACCTCAGCCAAAAGGCACGTGAAGCAATACATAACGCAGTGCTTGTCCCAATATTACTGTATGGAAGCGAGAGAGGACATGTGGAAAGAATGCCAAACGAACGTCTGGTTAAGAAGATACACAATGCGAAAGTGGAAGGATGTAGGTACCGGGGGAGACCGAGACTAACCTACCTAGACCAGATCGGTCATGTACTGAAGTGTACTGAAGGAAGGTGGAGTCAAGAGTCTCCGAAACCGGCGAGCGTGTATGAAGAGAATTATGAATGTTGAAGAAGCGAGTGAAGTATGAAAGGATAGAGTTCTCTGGCACTCTGTTCTCTCTGCCTACTCTGCAAGGGATATAGCGTGATGATATGTATATATGTTTGTATATAGCTGAACGCTTGCAAACGACAGCAGTCGATTTTAATTTTTAGTGTATAGTCGATCGGATTAAAAATGATTTAAAATAAAATTGAACCCGGTAGATGGCACTGAAATCATATATACTGAAATCATTATTATACGAATGTATAAATGGCGGAGTAGTTTTAACCGCTCTAGAGCACTCTCTTGCGTTCCGAGTGTCAAGAATCGATTTCTATGAAATTATTTGAGCGATCGATAAATAATTGTTGTATGTTTGGATTTAATTTGTTTTGTAATTGTAAGTTTCATCCCAAGAATATGGTAAGGGTTAAATAAATTACATACCACCTAAAACCAGTTTATTCAGCTAAAACGTGGCAAATTTAAGACTATAAAAGTATACAAATAATCCCTTTACATTCTTTATTACTATGATCTTGCATTCACCTACAATACAGATTAAAAACTTATTAATGATTTGAAACTTCACAGCTGTGTTTATTTCTAAATCAATCTGATTTTCTATCTCAAAATTAAAACAGTAAATGTATCTTTCGTAGATTTAAAATATCAGCTGTATATTAAAAGATGTTTCAAGTTTAGTTATTTTTTTTTAGGTTTCTAATCTATTTTATATTCAAAATATCATCTCGTAAGTGATTCAGAAATCTGTAGTTCTAAGCTTTCTTTCTTCTGTTCTCCTCTCCTACAGGTAACCCCTATTTATATATTCCTCCTCTCCTACAAGTAATTCATATATTCAAGACAATTTTATAATTGTCTGACAATTTCATGTGATTAATTTCGCTTTCATTATGTAGTAGGTTAGGGCTCTTGCCGAATAGTAGAAAATTCATAGGCTAAAGAAATAAGGACTCTACCTATTACAAAATAACTTATTACAAATACCCACCTAATACAAAATAAAAATTATATCAAAGTTCATCATTATATATATTAGTTAACACAATGCTTTAAATATTATTATATTTAATTTTCTTAGTATTATTAGTAAAGCATAAATATAAGATTTATAGTAGCGCAAACATTTTGGCACGAGCCGACGAAGCAAAATGGCGAGAATGCGCGCGCATGCCCGCATCGTCTTGCACCAGTAATGCAGTTAGTTCTACACTTCCTACTTTAGAACAAAGAAAATATACCTATATTCTAATTTTGAATTTCGCGCAAAGGAACCAATATAACAAACTTTTGTCGTTTTAATTTTAGAACATAGACAAGTTTCGCTTTTTTATTTCATTCACATTCATTTGTGATGCCTAATTTTCAACAAATAATACTTAATAATATTTAATAAAAATATATAGATTAATTTTAAAAACTTTATAATCATATGTTAAAGACTAAAATAAGTGGTTTTAAATTATATTTACAGTTATTTTGGATATATATCAATAATAATAAGCACAAATAAAATATCAGCTCCATATAAAATACTAAAGGTGTTCTTACCAGGGGTTTGTAGTTAGTCATTGGTCGATGATGGTGAGGCGTGCCGACTGCATGCAATGCGAGACACACAAAACAGAAATCAGACAGACATGCTTAAGGTTTGTATCCGTGTAACTGGCCACTTGTAAATTAAATAATAACTCTTTGCAAATAAAAAGCCATTTGCTTATATTAAAAATGATGATTGCGCGGTTATTTAGCAGCTTTATATTTATAGAAAGATGACTATCTTGCATCAATAAGATCTTACTGTTTATAAATTAAATATTTGAAGCATAATAATTACCACCTTAATTTTTATTTTTACTTATTTTTAAGTACAAATTTCTTTTATTAAAAAAGAATTTGTCTACTATACTATGCTGGTTAAACAGAAACTTTTATTTTGTTTTCTTTATAGTTTTTGGTCTGTATCTTCTTACGAAATTATTAGGTATAGGTACGGTGAAATTATTTAGCCTTATTTAATTAACAGAAGTTAATTTATTTATTTTTAAATCGTTTTTCTTGAGTTATTATTTAATTTCTGTTACTTTATGGTTTCCAATAAGTGGCGCAGTGTAGGTATGTAGGTATATAGTGTAACACCGTATTTATAGAACAATCTATAAAATAAAATTATATCATTAGGTCCATGCTGAATAATCAATTAACGTTCCGAAATTTGTAAAAAAATGCAATTAACAATTTGAATTTTATCTTAACCAATTTCAATGTAATTTTTATAGCCAATTTAATGTGTTATGTGAATGTGTAAACTGAAATTATAATAGTAAAAAATAATATAATATTTTACACAATTTAAAATAATTAAACGTAAAGTATTAAGAATAATATTCGTACAAAAAATACTTTAATGGACATTCCAAATCAATAAAAAAGAACTATCAGAATAACTGTTAGAATGAAATGTCTTGAGTCTAATTTCGTAACTACAAATGAGATGGGACTGCATATAACTAGCACATACATAAAGTAATTCCAAGCATAAACTAAATCACACAAACTAAATACTACAGACGACGCTCACCTTAGGCAAAGCTTCCAAAAATATAAGAAAACAAAGAAATCGTCTTCACACTTACAAACATTTTATTTACAAACTACTAGAAGAACACTAATTTAAACAAAATTCGAAACAATACTTTTTATTAAACTATTGAATTTAAATTAAGAACTGTCATAAAGTAAACTATTTTCATTCACAGACTAAGGTATATAAGCTCATTCAGCCAAGGAATGAGTCTTTATCGGGCCGCGATTGATCAAGACTTGAATAACACTGGGACGGCGGTTTCGGCGGCAGTCTGGCGGGTCGAAGGGGTGACGTCATTGCTCCCTTTACTCCTCCCACTACCACCTACCGGCTCGATAACCCCCGTTATGCATACTTTTACGCCCCTGTTTTTGGGACAACGCCAGTGGAAGGAAATATTTTATTTATATCAAAACCGCTGTCTTGACCCATCTTACCTACTGTATTTATGTAAGGTTTTTTTTATTATTACGTAATTTATACTCGTCGAACTGAAGTTCTACTTTAATAGCTGTTAAACAAAAACTAATAATCTTCTTTTAGAGATAGTAATTAAGTTGTATAATCAAAGCGAATATATTATATAAAATATTGTATCAAAATAAATGATTCCTAAATATGTTATTTGGAATCTCGAAATAATAAAATAGAAATAAAATCAAACAAAACTATTAATATAACATTAGAAATTATAATACATAGCTATGTACTGCTCTCAGACGTAATTCTGATCTTTTTTTTAGCAATAACGTTCGAAGGATCGTACAAAACCGTGGGCAGAGAATACTGTAGTCTGGCAGACGGCGGGTTAGTTATTTAACCAGAACACTTTTAGTAAGTTAATTTATTCTGGCATATCTTAATAAAAATAACTTATATAAATTTTTGTACGGTGACGAATACAATTTAACCCTTGGTCGTGCCAGTATAAAATTAGTTATTTTTATTCCTTATGGTAGCAAATAAACAAGTAGCACACCGGATGATAAATGTATCTGCCACCCATAGACCTTTTCAGTACGAGATGCATGACTATACCACTGCATTACGACCCAGATTCACCCAGGAAGTTAAGTTTCCGGCTCTCTCGCTCACCGAACGAAGCGTAATAACACAGTGCTATTGCTCAGACTTCGATTTTCTGCGAGAGTGTGGTACTACCCCGGATGGAGCGGCCGATGGTTGTAGACAAGAATCTGTCAAGAGTGTGGTCCTACCATTATCGGTACACCTAAATATGTGTCGTATCCCTCCTGCATTTGAATTCAGCTAATATAGCGTATATGTCCGTGTGGTGACAGAGTAAGAAAACAATTCACCATCCCCTATTTCACCCGTAACAGTCGTAACAGACGACTAAGGGATATAAATTGCATATAACATCTATGCGAGAGAAGGAAAATTCGAAATAAAACCCTATACCAACACATCTGACCAGCGTGGTATAGTAGGTCAATTGCCCTCCTATTATGGAGGAGGCTCGAGCCCAACAGTGAGACGTGTATGAGCTGAGATGATGATGAATATAGCGTAAATGGCCGCCATAAGCAAAATAGTTAACTTGCACTTCAAAGTAATCCAGAACTGCCGAATATATAATTACCACAAATATTTACTCGATATATATTCTCCCGGTATTCTCTGAGATCTGTTACCACCCGGAACATACGTCGCGTCGTGTGCATTAACCGTGAATAAGTAGATAAATATAGCATTCGCGAATGAGATACTGCTGGTCGTAGTGGCTGAGAATTTGGTAGGCTCTCCTAAAGAAGAAAGCAGCACAGAAATCGGGACGAACGCCACACAATCCCTTTGCATGCGACAGACTATTGTCTCAATTATTCAGTTTTCAAAAGCTCACAATTGATCATAAAAATACTAGGATCTCCACCTCTCCTTCTTTTCCTACAAATAACATGAAATACCTACCAAAAATGTATGTAGACATGTCACTAATAGAAATTAAAAATTAAAAAATAAACTCTATGACTGACCGTATCTTTTTATTGACTTCTAAAAAAGGTATCATTATATCACAAAAGTAATACATTGTATATTTATTTGCGATATTTAAAAATTATTATTCATTAAATAATCAAATAAAATTATCACGCACATTTTTAATCCCCTATTTTTCAAGCCTCAGTGGATGAAAATTCAGAATTGCCGAGGCATATGTTTACCTATTTTTACTGAAGAATATCGAAATTTAATTTGAAAACCATGAACACGATGAATTTCTCTCTTTCTTTTTTTTTCTCACACAAACTTTTCCTTTGGTTTCATTGAAATTTAAATTTAAAATCCTTAGTAATGTATGTACGTCATAAAAACCAACTAATGTCAAAATTTCGTTCAACATTTCGTTTTAGTAGAATCGGCTCGACGTTAATAAGTCAGTTAACCAGCTTCTTTGTATATGTATATAGAATAGAAGAGAGCAAGCACGACCCCCTCACTAGGTGGCATTATGAAGGTCGCAGGAAATCGATGGATGCACATGGCACAGGGCTGTTTTGAGGAGTGGCATTCTTATGAGGAGGCCTATGTCCAACAATAGGCGTCTACATGGCTGATGGATGGATGGATAGAAAAGAACAATAAAATAAATGAAATAGATGCAGATGTACGATATAATTGGGGGAAATTTTATACTGTATTTAAATAATTGTATAATTAATTTTAAATATAAAAATTATATACTTGTATAAACTTAACATCATCTCTATCTTACTATCTTACTCGTGGTTGTCGTGAAAGACGACTAGGGCATATAATATGCATATAACATTTATATAAGAGAAGATAAATTCGAAATAATACTCTATACCTATGCATTTAATTAGTGTGATACAGTAGATCAATTTCTCTCCTATTGCAAAGGAAGCTAGAGTTCAGCAGTGGAACGTATATGAGCCGAAATGAATGGATAAACTTAACTGAATAAGTAGAACAGCCAGATAGAAATTTTAGTAGTAAAACAGTGTAACGATGTTCAAAGTATTTGCACTGTTTTGCTACGAATGAATAAATGTTATATTGTCCAGTTTAGCTTTAATCGTGTGAATCATAGCAACTGGAAAGTTGTTCAACGTTGAGTATAAAATATAGTTTAGTGCTGTGAATAATGATTGCTCAATTATTGCTTTTCACGACATCGTTCGCGCAAAAATCATATGTGACAAGTTTCTTTGTTATGAATTTTTACATCACAAAAGTAAGATAGAACACCTCGAAAGCATTTATTTATGCTAATTGTTAATTAAATAAAAAGTCAAGCGAGATCAGCACCGTTTAATTTAATCCCACACTTAGAGGATGAAAATTGTGCTTAACTTAAAGATAATAGATAGCGATTTGTTTCTTGCCACATAAATTTTACCACTACTTTTCACACTATTTGTTAATACTTTAGGAAATTCTTGAAATTCTTTCTTAGCGAGTCTATGTCAGAAAAAAAGTCTATTAAAAATCATATTTCTTGGTTTTGGTTCGGAGTTGTTAAATCAGTCGTATATATATATATATATATATATATATATATATATATATATATATATATATATATACATATATATATATATATATATATATATATATATATATATATATATATATATATATATATATATATATATATATATATATATATATATATATATATATATATATATATATATATATATGACGACCTGGTTCGTGCGGTGAAGCACAGAATTGATGCGAGATGTGACCCCAGAGTACCCCTGAAATTAAAGGGCAAAAATATACAAAATCTTAATAAGACCTGCTGTATCTATTCTTTCCATCTATTCGAGAGCGGTAAGAGAAGGTTTGGCTAGAAATTGACCACTATGTAGAGCACAATTCCTCACAGGCCATGGTAATTTTAGAAGTAAATTATTCTTTTTTAAACTAGTAGATTCACCATTTTGTCGATGTTTCACACCAAATTGCACTTTTGAACAAACAGCCCATCACATCCTCTGGGAGTGCAGTCTCTGGCAAAACGAGCGCGATCTTATGTTAGACAGTCTGCAAGTCGTGTCGGGGGTTATATATTATACGGACCTTGTAGTAACTCGAGAAAATTTCCGTGCGTTCAGGCGCTTCTGCCATACCTACTATTGTAATCAAACTTAAGGCTCACATATAGGTCCCTTAAGCTCTGTCATATCCATGGTGCTGTACTGCTACGCTTCACGTGTCAGTACATCCTTCTATCTATTGGCCTATTAGCCAATTTTGCTTAATGTCTCCCGCTTTGCATAGGAGGGAAGTGGAAATTCTTCAAATCCTCCTGTTTTTCTTTTCTAATTAAATTTGTTGCGGGTCCCAAGTCAATTAAAAGCGTTTCCCGGGACTTCCTGAGGGTCAAACCTCAGTGTCTTTTATGGAGACCATTGTGGATCCTGGCTTACAGGAGTTACAGTGGTGGGAATGTGTGGTGGGATTAGTCCCAAAAAAAGACCTGCTATACTGTATGGATGGATATGCATGATGGCCGACAAAAGCGACGGATAAGAGACGACTGCATGTAGTGTAGATGCGATGTGTGATGTAACAAGAATGGATAAAGTAAGAAATAGAATATTAGAGGAAGTTTGAAAGTTGCGCCAGTGACGGAAAAGTTAAGGAGTGAACGGCTGACATGGTATGGACATATGATGAGGCGGGATGAAAGTAATGTTGTGAGAAAAGTTTTGGGTATGAATGCTGAAGGCTTTAGGGGTAAAGTAAGACCAAAGAAAAGATGGATGTACTGCGTGAGGCATGGCATGGATAGTCTGGGAGTGACGGTAGAGATGACGTCTGATAGGATCGTATGGAAGAAGATAACATACTGCGTCGACCCCAAATAATTGGGATAAGAGCAAGATGATGATGATGATAAGTGTTATATGTGGTACGCTAAATTGTAAAAAGTTTCTCAATGGCAGACTAGATTTAGATTCATACACAGATATATAAAGATTATAATGCAAAACTATGTCAAGTTTGATTCTCACTTCAATAAACACTGGAAACTTGGCCGAGATAATGGCTAATGTCAATGCATTCACATTATCTTTGATTTTACATTTGATTGAATATACACAATTCATTCAACATTGTAGTTGTTATTTATTTATATTGATCTATTTCTGTTCGATATGATCTAACCGATGCATTCAGTTTCAATAGATGATTTTCGTTGATAGAATAACTAATGTGGCTCATTGTATGGGTGATCCCACGCAACTTAATGCTTTCCACCTTGCCTTGGATAACGATGAGTTTAATATTTTTTCTTTTTTAGAAAGGCACTAGCTGTAGTAAGGAAAATAATCCTTTTATTGCGGGCGAATTTACAAACCTGTATAATTTGTAAATATTGGCGGATAGATGGCACACGTCTCCTTTAAAGACGAAAATATAATACAAAGCGAAAATTGAATGTCATACGGTAAGTACTGCCGCAATAGTAGGTAGTAATAGCAAGGGTATAGCCAGGCCGCTGCCTACCAATACAAACCTACCCAGCTGGGCTCCCGACTCGCTCATCGATGAAACGCAATAGCATATTGCTATTACTCAGATCTCGATCTTCTGCGAGAGTGTGGTACTACCCTGGACGGACCGGCGAGCGGAGAGCGGAGATTGTCAAAAGCGTGTTCCTATCACTAAAAAACACATAACGTTGACCTATACTACTACGTTCTCTAAGGATTTGATCATCATACTTATCTCAAATTACTTGAGGTCCATACAATATGTTCTTTTCTTCAATAGTACATACGGCAAAAGTTATTAGCCTTTATGTCGTCAATCCTCTTTGGGAATGTAATTGTTGACCAGACGGCATCAGATGTAGTTGGTCCAGGTCGAGATAAAGCTCTTAGTTGTCCTTTACGATACACATAAGTAAAGTAAATCGTGGTAGTATTAGTATCCTATCACACAGCACTTGACTAAAGTAAGATTTAACCAAAAGTATAGCGAAAACATAATATTTTCAACGACAATCATCGATTGCGTATTCTGAGACAGAGTTCACTTCTTGTGGGCCATACAGATGATGTCATTGAGGCTGACATTCTGCGATTTTGGAAACGCTATGTAAATGATAAAACTGTGGTGTCCGAACTGATAAACTATCTTGCTATAGTAACAGTGATTGGGGCAAAATATGCTCGCATGAATTGCAATAAATGACTGCTATCAGTTAGGTGCGTATCCTAAAAGAGTAAAGATATTTGGACATTACGCTAGATGTCAAGAAATTAGGGGAATAGATTGCCCAAATCCACCTTAATAACCCAATAAACCTATTAAATGCCTTCCGTATCAAATAATAATGGATTTCCGTCATGTATCGTCTAATTCAATCAATTATTAAATATCTTCTTCTCAGCCCATTAAAATCCCTCTATTGAATTCGGACCTTCTCGGTATTCCAAGCACAATTGACATATTACGCTGGCCTATGTTATAATCGTTTTCTTTTTTGGAGTTTATGGCTTGGTTACTAAGACCTTTAAGCCAAATCTTGGTTTATAAATTAACTATATTTAGTCATCATCGCCTTCAACAGTACCATAGCACACTGTTAAAGGTATCTTTTTGGAATTTTAGTGGTAAACGAAAACGTATGTAAGGCATTGTTACACCATGTTCACTACACATCAGTAGTTCCTGTGCATCAAATTACATAAAATGTCATCAAAATTACTTCATATAACGCGTTAAAACAAAGATATTGGATATTATACAAGAGCACCAGATGACACTTTTCCTTTCCCACTAAAATTCTCCAGTTTTTCATACATACATATCATCACGCCATATCCCTTGCAGGGTAGGCAGAGAGAACAGAGTGCCAGAGAACTCTATCTCTGCATACTTCACTCGCTTCCTCAACATTCATAATTCTCTTCATACACGCTCGCCGGTTTCGGAGACTCTTGACTCCACCTTCCTTCAGTACATGACCGATCTGGTCTAGGTAGGTTAGTCTCGGTCTCCCTCGGTACCTACATCCTTCCACTTTCGCATTGTATATCTTCTTAACCAGGCGTTCGTTCGGCATTCTTTCCACATGTCCGAACCATCGGAGCATTCCCTTTCGCATCTTTACACCAATACTCTCTTTCATACCTACTCGCTCTCTTACGTCGTCGTTACGAATGCGGTCGGTCAGCCTAACTCCACAGATTTTCCGCAGAGATCGCATTTCGACCGCATTAATTTTACTATCATACTCTTTTCTGCATACCCAACTCTCGCTTCCATACAGTAATGTTGGGACAAGCACTGCATTATGTATTGCTACACGTGCCTTCTGGCTGAGGTCGTGGCTGCCGAGAAGTTGCCCCAACGCTCCGTTCACTCTATTTCCCGCATTCACTCTTCGCTCTATATCAGTGGTGTACCTTCCATCTCGGCTAAATCCACATCCAAGATATACAAATTCATCCACTTGCTCTAGTACATCATTACCTATTGTTACTCTTACATCTGTTCTGGTTTTATCTCTTTCAAAGACCATTATTTTGGTTTTGCTCACATTCACGCGTAGACCCCTTTTCTTACAATCTTCTGTCATTGTGTCGACTAGGGTCTGCAGGTCAATAGCTGACTGTGCCAGCAGGACTGCATCATCTGCATAAAGCAGAGCAGTGACCACTGAGTCGCCCATCTGGACTCCCACATTCATATCGTTCAACCTTTGGAGACATTTATCCAGATATATGATAAACAGCCTGGCTGACAGAACGCACCCCTGCTTAACGCCGATATTGACGTCAAACCAAGGCGACATTCCATCATCCAGCCGCACACAGGCTCTACAGCCCATGTAACTGGACTGCACAGCCTGTAGCAGTTTACCGTTAATACCATACTCCGGTAAAATGTCCCAAAGTTCCTTTCGTACAACCGTGTCAAATGCTCTCTCCAGATCCACAAAACTGCAGAAAACCCTCTGACCTAGAGCCAGATGCTTCTCCACAATGTTGCGCAGAGAGAACACTTGATCCATGCATCCCCTTCCACTCCTGAAACCTCCTTGTGTCTCACACAGTAAACCATCGGACACCATCCTCATTCTCCTTTCAATAATTTTTCCATACACTTTTGCTGCCAAACTGGTCAAGCTTATGGCTCTGTAATTTGCGCAGTCATAACGTGAACCCTTGTTTTTAAACAAAGGCACGATGACTGCGCTATTCCAGTCCCTGGGAACCATTCCCGAGCTCCAACATAAATTGAGGAGCAACAGGAACGCCTCCCAGACACAAGAGCCACCGAGCTTGATCATCTCGGCAGACACCATATCAATGCCCGCTGCCTTACCATTTTTCAAACTTCTTATCGCCCATTCAACTTCATCCATACTGATGCCATCGGAGGACGCCGTTGTCGAATGTTGATCTACTAAACCACATCCAACACCGGCGCCAACCGTAGCATCCGCATACATATCGCCAAAATATTCACTCCATCGGCTTAACACGTCTTGTGTTTGTGTAAGAATGTCTCCACCTTTAGACCTTATTTTATTCATTCTGAAGGCTGACCAACCACCCCGAGACTTCTTCACCTCCCTCCAAAAGAGTTTGGTGTTACCCTCGAAGTTTTTAGTCAGCCTATCTTCTGCACTCATACTTGCTCTATCACGTTTCTCTTTCACTAAGGCCTTGGTGTCATTCTTACATTGCCGATATATTTCTTTCTTCTGTTCAGTCATACTGTCATTCAGATTCAAAGAAGAGACATAGTCCAGCCACGCTTTCTTCTTTTGCTCTACGGAAGCTGCCACTTCCGCATCCCACCATGCATCACCATTTGTTTTTCTATGCTTCTTTGAACTTCCACATACTTCTTTCGCTGTATCTACCATACTCTCTTTCAATACTCTCCAGCATTCTTCAATGTCCGATTGCGGCTGGCTTGCCATCGTCAGCCGTTCTCGGACACCCTCTGCATACTTTTCTCTTACACACTCTTCTTGCAACCTTTCAACCTTTATTCTTTCAAGCCCTCCGAAGTGGACACGCTCTCGCCAGTGCCTCCACTTTCTGAACAGACCACTAAATCTCGCAATAACGAGATAGTGGTCCGTGTCGACTGTGGGGCCCCTGTAGGCTCTTGCGTCCAATATTTTGCTTCGGAGGCGACTGTCTACCAAAATTAAATCTATTATGCTTTTCTGTTCATTCCTTCTCCATGTATACATATGGATGTCCTTATGTTGGAAAAATGTGTTTGACACAATAAGGTTTCTCTCCATGCATACATCCGCTATGAGCCTACCTGCGTCGTTCACTCTCTTATCACCAAATGGACCAAGTACGTCCTCATAGTCGGGACGCTTGGTCCCCACCCATCCGTTCAAATCTCCGCATACAATCACGCGTTCACTGGTTTCTGCCATATCCAGAACTTCCCTAACATTGTCCCAAAACTTCTCTAGGTCTGATGCCACCGAGGATCCTACGGGAGCATATGCTACAACCATGAATACCTTGGTGACACCTAGTTTTATACGGACCCAGAGAAGTCTGGGATCATACATTCCGTAATCCTTCACACCTGAGGCCAAGCGAGAGGACAACAGCACTCCTACCCCCATGCTGGCTCGATCGCTCTGTGGTACACCAGACCACAGAGCCATCCCGCCACCAGGAAGATCGCAGGCGTCGCTGCCCTTCATTTTCCGTCTTAATCGTCTTTTAAAACATCCACAGACAAGAAAGGGGCTGGTGATTTATATTTTTACTCTATCACTATACGGAAAATTAAATGCGGATAGAAATACTTCGAAAAAGCATATTTTTTTAAATATCCTTTATTCAGAAAATTATAAATAAGTACTTTTATACTTGTGTTATAATAATGAATGATATAGCTACTCGTAAATTATCTCACTCATCTGTGAGATTTCTATATCTTAGCGTGTATATTAAAACTAATCAGGTCATATCTGTCTATTACTTGGTTACATCATCACGCAAAATCTGCAGAATACATTTTAATGAAGGTTTTTATAATTATAGTTTAATCTCTTGAATTATCCAGAAAATACATTAGATTTAAAAAGATTTAATAGATTTGAAAATGTAGATTGAATTTTTCAAATTAATGAAATAAATTCTTGTATCTGGACATATATTACTGGATAATGATACACTCTCACAAAGAATTATTCGACATAGGAATTGAACCTATAATACTCGACACGGGAGGTCAACTTTTCTACTAACATCTGCACAGTTATATAATAACGTAACCCCCAGAATGATGGCCGCAGAACTTTGTTTAACAAAACGGCAATAAAATACGAAGTTCTCGCGAGCGCAGCTGCAAAATCAGTTACGTATTTAACTTATATATTTTTATATTTATTATATTAAAACAATTTCTCTTTTCTAAGTGAAGTTATTTAATAAACTTATTATAAGCCATGATTATAAATCTCGGGACACTAACGGTAAAAAAAATTATGTGTCCCAACAATTTTTTCATCCACTTGTATAGGCGATAGGAAATGACTAAGGAGATAATATTATTACGAATAAGAAAAATATGAAACAAAAGCTATGACAATCCGTCTGGTCATTGTTGAACAATTTTCTTATACATACACATACATACATATCATCACGCTATATCCCTTGCAGGGTAGGCAGATAGAACAGTGTGCCAGAGAACTCTATCCTTGCATACTTCACTCGCTTCCTCAACATTCATAATTCTCTTCATACACGCTCGCCGGTTTCGGACTCTCTCTCAGTTTTTCTGGGCAATTTTCTCTTTATTAAAAACATGAGGAGGGAAAGACAGGAAAGTGTGGAAAACCGAGAGAGAAAAATGAGAGAGGAGTACTCAAAAATGAAATGTATAAAAAGTTATAATCTTTGCAATACTAAGGGTACAGCTAGGCAGGTACCTAACACGAAGAACTTGTTCAATGAAAAATATCTTTTAAGAATAAAGAAACATTAAACTTTCTCGATAGATTTATAAATATCTTATATACCTAACATTTATAAAATTCACAGAAATTAGTTAAGTGGTTACTGTCAATCTTAACGTAGAGGCGTATACGAACATGTGTGACAATATGTTTAGATAGTCAGTCGTCTAGTATTACAATCGCAAAACAAGAGAGAGAGATACTCTGTATTTTTTAATTTATCACTACACGGTGCGTTTATACAAAATAAAATTTTATTTGTGCTTTCGAAACGTCTAAAGCATTCGACACGTTTCACATCTGGTTCTGATCAATCGCGTCAATAAGAATGCGCAAAATTAATAAACACACGTGCCTAAATAGATATCATATTAGTGTAATAAAAATGCTTGGTTTCTACTAGTTAGATTTAAAATAGTATCAACTGTAAAGTTAGTGAATAGTTTTTCCGTGTGTGTAGTAGAAAAAACTGTTAATACATTATTTTTCCTTGGGAGTTGTGAAAAGTGGCTGAAAGATTTCTGGGAGAATGGACAACAGTACTCTTTTGAGGAACTTGTAACTTGTTGTATTTAGAAGATTATAACGAAGGCTTTGTCCAATAGTGTACATCGACAGGCTGATAATTGGATGGACATAATATTAATGATAAGCCGCAGAACTGCTACAACAAAGTTATAAATATTTTTTAACAAAATGAAACTGACTTCATTAGATCGTTGCTTATCCATCCATTTAGATATAAACTGATAGAAATAAAAAGTTATAAGTACATAAATAAAAACTAAATTATGTATCTCCTTTTTTAATGTCAGACTCATCAAGGTTTGCTGAGGAGTAGCAAACTACGAATACTACGAACCCTTACGTTGCTCGTAGGTGTCATAAAGATGACTATATCAACCTGGGTCAACTCTATCTGATGCTGTTTGCTGAACAATTGCATTTCCAGGAAGGGTTGATGTCAGACAGGTAACCGATCATAAAACTATTGCTTTATTTTGTCTCATATATATCTTTAGCTTATTTGCTCTCTATTTATATCTCACTTCACATAAAGTATTCAGATTTACTCAGTTCTTTATTTAACCCTATCGCCATCTACGATATTTTAAGATCCCTATTTTTAATCTAAATATTAAGCCGTCCATTGCAATTTTTGAATTTTAATCCAATAGTTATATACCATATATGAAATTGCAAGAGAAGATCAGTGAGAAATATTTTAAGAAATTTCTCAATTGCCTTAAGAGCGTCTGTAACAACTGTCTATGCTTATAGTATTTTATATGTCTCTACATAATAATACTGAGAACATAAAACGTTAGTTACAAATGATGCAATCATCATCATCACAGCCCATATATGGCTCACTGTTGGGCTCGGGCCTCCTCCGCATTGGGAGGGAAACTAACCTACTATACCACGCTCGTCAGACGTGTTGGTATAGGGTTTTGTTTTGAGTTTTCCTTCCATTGAATAGACGTTATATACGTTTTATATCCCTTAGTCGTCTCTTACGATCACCCACGGGTAAGATGAATTGTATTCTTACTCTGTCACTACACGGAAATGATGTAATAGTATATATTAAATAAATTAAGAAAGGAATATAAGCGAGAATTTAATATACGTTTTCCAATAGAAGAATACATTTTATATCATTGATAATATGTATAAAATGGAGGACCTAAGGGAGGTCCTTGCTAAACGCCGAAGTTTGTTGAACAGATTTAAGACCTTGACATAGCCGAGTTATAACATAATATTTGTTGTATACATTTCTGGAATCTTTCATATAACGTATGTATCTAAAGTTTTAAAACGCGCGGTAAAATTAATGTTTATTATTTAGCAATATTTCATAACCAGACATCTGATTATTTCAGACTTAATTTCGGCCAGTATTAAGAAACAGATTTGCTGTAAGGTAGAGGCTGATTGTAAACAGAATACTACCAACCGTTACGTTGCTTGTGAGTATCTTAAAAAAACGGTTAACAGATTTGTATAAACCTGAGCCAACTTCATCTGATGCTGTCGACTCAACAATTACATTCGCAAGGAGGGTCAAGCTCTGGTACGCGTCCGGTCATAAAACTATTGTGAAAACTTTTGCAATATATACAATGGTAAAAGAATACATATTTCTTTAACCAAGTAATTGTGATTAGAGTAGGATGATTTACAAAGCTAGAATTAAATAGTAATTAGGTCAGAATTTATCTATAAATTTGGCAGCAGTAAGCATGGATAATGTGTGGTCTAAGTTACGACCCCCCGTGTCTTGTTTCGTCGTACTATTTTCAGTCTGGGTGTTATTTATATCCGTTAATAGTATAAGTATTAAAATTACATTTACATAAGTATTAAAATTTCTCGCAATGTATTTTTTCTTAATGTGGGTCTGTTCTTAAGTCAAAATATATGTATATATATTTGGTAGTTAAACAATCCATATCTAGGGCTGTAGAGGTGGCAATTGCTATTAAGATTATGAATTTTCCATGAGATCCCTCTTTTAGCGATTACTGAGACGATTTTTACGACTCCCATAAGTAAATAAGTGATTGTGACATATTCTTAACTCTAAATATATATATTTTATTTCCAACTCTATGATCTCAAGAATAAACAGTCTTTTGGACTTCTGATTGCCTATCTCGATACGCAACTTAAGAGAATACCTCATCATTCATCTCTTTCTAAGATAATAGTTTTAGAACAGATGGAAATATAATCTTCTAACCAATAGCAGTAGTCCATCACGACTATTACTATCCATGTGGAGACAAAGTAAAAATACAATTCACCACTCACTTTATTGAACGTGAATGTCGTAAAAGATGACCAAGGGACATCGTCTCAGGTCATATGTCCAAGCTTGAGCCTCCTCCATTATGGGAGGGAAATTGATCTACTTTACCACGCTGGTCAGGCGTGTTGATATAGGTTTTTGTTTTGAGTTTTTTGTTATATACGTATTATATCCCTTAGTCGTTTCTTACTATCATGCAGGGTAAGATAGGGAGTGTGATGAATTATATTCTTGCTCCGTCATCACAGCAGATAAGAAGCACCAATGCACGAGAAAAGAAACTTGATATAAATTCTACATTAATACGAGTGACTAGCATACATATAGATCAATTGCTCTCTTTTTATAAGGAAGCCATCCAAATCTAAAAATAGCGCGTAAATGGGCTAAGAAAAAATATTATTATTTGAAGCATTTTTTTTTTGTATAATTTAAATATTATGATTCATAATGATTACAATCGCATCAAACTAAACATTAACGAGGCATTTGACAGACAATAAACAAACAGAAAAATCACAGAGCAACACATTAGAACAGAAATAGAGCACATCTTGAAGAACGTAACGTAAACATGTATTGTTAGATTATTGGATGGAATCTCTGACTTTCATCTGACTGGTGGATAAAACAGTAGGTATTTTGACCACGTCAGTATCTACATATTACAATATACAATAATTTGTACAGTACATATTAACAGTGGCAGAGCGAAACTGTTGTCTTTTTCTTTTTCTGTCTACAGCCGCGGGCCGGCCCGTCTGGGTACTACGCTCTCGCAGATAATCGACATCTTGAGCAGTGGCAATGAGCTGTTGCGCTTCATTCAATGAGCGAGAGAGAGGGCAGCCTAACTTTCTGGATGGATTTTGGTTGGTAGGTGTTGGCCTAGCTATATTGCAAAAGTTCATGGACGGCAATAACATTTACTATCAGCAAGCACACCTGGCTGCTTACGCAATTAACACCATAAGCAATAAAAAAAACCCAATATTAATCTTACTAAAAGAAATTTAAGGGATTCTAAATCAAACGTATGTAACATATAAACTATCCGTGTGGTGACGGAGTAAGAATACAATTCACCACCCCCTATCTTACCCGTGGGTGATCGTAAGAGATGACTAAGGGATATAAAACGCACATAACATCTATGCAAGAGAAGGAAAACTCGAAACAAAACCCTATACCAGCGTGGTATAGTAGGTTAATTGCCCTCCCATTACGGAGGAGGCCCGAGCCCAATAGTGGATATATGGGCTGTGATGATGATGATAATGATGATGAACATATAAACACATATTATTCCCAATTTCACCAATGAACCTTAAATTTTAGGTGAAACTTAATGTTATGTATCAAATATGCCTATGCCTGAGGTACTATTTAAAACTTAAATTTTAATTTAAAATAACATAAAAATAATATAAACAATATTGTGTTATTAATTAGATGTCACCTAAAATTTAGTGGTCGTTGATAAAAACAGGCATTAGTCCTCCAAATGTTTACTCCTTTAATTGAAAATATGTAAACAAGCGGCAACAAAAGCCAATGAAAATGTATAGTAAGTGTTTGAGTCATGGAAAACAATAATAATTTGCTGTAGAACTATTCAATAGCGAGACAACGAAGTCAGGAGTAGTGACTACGGTCACACCAATCATAATCTAGGTAGTCGTATGTCATGTCTTAAATTATAAGTAACACTTAAGTCTGTATAAATATCCCATAACATTGTTGTTAATATTTTTTTTTATATTAATTAATATCACATAAAATTCAAATTTTAAGTAAAAATTGAGACATAATATTTTTGTCATGCATTACTTATATTGCCTTAGGTGGCACTTGAAATTTAGGAGACGTCAGTGTAAAAGGTCGTAAGAATTGCACATTTAAAAATGCCTGTATTGACATTATTATTTATCTATAATTTTGTCCAAATACTGAAATAATTTTAAACAAATTCTCCTTTAAAAAAGTAGTAAAATATTTGCGGCTGGTTATAACTCTTAAATACAACAGAACTTAATCATTGTAGTTTAGATTTATTAATGTGTTAATAGCATAATAGTTAGTACACACACACACACTACAAAAATATCAATGACGCATGTAAACAAACAAACAAGATTATCAACCCTTACATAAATATTACGACACTGCGTTATCAACAAAGTCAATCAAACACTCTCGCACCTGTGTGAATAACTTATTGTATCCGTGCCCTTGGTTGCTGTAACCCATCATGTTACGACATGGTGGTAGTTGGTGGCCGCTCCGGACCACCAGCGGTATCGCGTCTTGGTCTGCCGTGGTGACGGCACATCGAGTTGCCGCACTACCGTCCCGAATGACGGCCGCGAACGAATAAACCCGACATTCACCGACATGACTCGCTGATCAAAATCCTACATCGCGCTCGACAGCGGCGACGAAAGCGCTACATATTATTTATTATATTAAAAAGCTCTGAATTGTCTGTTACATTTTATAAACTTTATTTGCTCAAATTTTATTGGACAGCACAGATAGTGAAGCGGTTAAGTTACTACCGTGTCAGTGCCAAGGTTCGATGACCATACAGAACAATACTTTGTGTAATCCACAAACTGTTATTCTAAGTATGGGTGTGATTTTTGTCCGTTTAATTATATGTTTTTAAGATCCCCTGCAATATAAGGATATTTTTTTACTGCAGGGTGTTGTCTTATAACCACCGAAGGCAAAGATCGGGTACCGGGGGTCCGCTCGCACGGCGAAGAGAGAGGAGTTTTACGGTGGGTCTATGGGGTCACGCGCCACCTTTCCGTCACCCCGGACCGATTTGGCGGGGCGAGACGCATCCATAGTCCACCAATAAAAATAAAAAAATAAATAAAAAAAGGGTGTTGTCTTATAAAAAAATAATAGGTTCTCACCAGGCTATGCAGAAACTAGTTTCATGTTGTTAAATCCTATTTAGTTCAACCCACGTGAGGGTAAGTTGTAAGTAATTAATATATATTAATTAACAATATGATTTGTAAAAAAAATATTTTGATGCAAAAATAATGCCAACATATAAAGGCACCTGTGACATAGTCTTTACTAGCGGAGGTGTTAGGGTATTCATTAAATTAAATGTAATTTTTACATCAATACAACAAACATTTATTATAATTAATTGATCCTTAAGAACAACGGGTACAGCCAGCTCGCTGCAAGCGTAAGGTAGAACTTTGGTCTCCAGCCGTATCGTTAACTAAACGAAAGCAGTAACAAATAGATTTTTCGCCAGAATATAGACCCTACACGAGCTACAGAATTTATGGTACAGATCAAAATTGTCAGGAGTATTACTAAAGAAATATGTACATACATACATATCATCACGCCATATCCCTTGCAGGGTAGGCAGAGAGAACAGAGTGCCAGAGAACTATATCCTTGCATACTTCACTTGCTTCCTCAACATTCATAATTCTCTTTATACACGCTCGCCGGTTTCGGAGACTCTTGACTCCACCTACCTTCAGTACGCGACCAATCTGGTCTAGGTAGGTTAGTCTCGGTATCCCCCGGTACCTACATCAAGAAATATGTAAATGTAAAAAGTATGCCTATACCTTTTTTATTAACGAAAAACGCTTTTCTATTTAGTACTTTCTATTAAATATTACTTTAAATCAAGCTTTTGTCTACGAACGACTTTATCCGTATAGTAATCTTATGTCCCGTCCTTGCTAAATATGATTTTCATTATTTTTGCTTAGAATTAAGAGTGAAAACTATTCTCGCCACCGTGATCAAGGAATCAATACTAGTGGTCATTCCAATGGTGATGAGCAAGGAATATGGTGGTTTATTGGAAATGCTGCCTCCCTATCGTCGCCCCAGATGGAGTGGGCAAGGGTGTATCCAAGCCATAGTCATAAAAAAGGATGAAAATATCCAAGCATAGTTCAATATTTTTATACACATTTTTAAAACATTGCTTTTAAGTGAATCTCTACATCAGAAAGCAAGACAGTGTTTAGTATTTATGTGTGCTAATTTTTAATTCAACAATAATTTAAGTAAAAGTTACATCTCAAAATTTAATTTCCTGTCTTTCATATTGTGAGGATTAAAATTCATCAATGCTTTAGCAAACACGTGTTTGATTATTTTAACTAAATGTAGGGTAAAGTTGTTTCCATATATCCTATACAAACTTTGTCACAATCGTTCAACCCCTTTATGATGAATTTCATAAAATCCTTTAGCGGCGATGAATACTACCAACCCTAACTTTGCTCGTGGATATTGTAAGTGACGACTAAGAACCTTATAACGAACTGGACTAACTCCATCTGATGCCGTTTGGTCAACGATTACATTCCCAAGGAGGGTTGGCGTCTGGCAGGCGGCCGGTCATAAAACTATTGCAAATAACTTTTACAATATGTACTATGAAAGAAGAGTACATATTGTATCGCCTCCAACTAATTGGGATTAGAGTAAGAGAATGATGATGAATAAGTCTCATATCACAGAAATAAACTACTGTCATTACTGTCAAAATTGTATGTTTCAAGTTTCAGTAGTTAAGCAGTTTTATAGAGATCAGATGTCATGATGATGATGACATCATCATCATCTTAGCTCATATATGTCCCACTGTTGGGCTCGAGATCAGATATGAGAAATAAATATTTTTGTTTGACTGTGCTATTAAGATAATTACATAATAAATAAGCTTGTATCTCCAATTCATTAGGAAATAAGTTATCTTAATTAAGTTGTTAAATAAAAATATTTTTTTGATTATTTTACAAAATGACACCGTCCTATTAGTCGATGAGTACTTCTAATTTAAGCAGAAGGCACTTAAATATATAAATTGACAACAAATATAAAAACAGCGATGGATACAGTGCTTGAAGCGCTAAAATACCATCCACATTCTCCGACCGTACCCCTCGCCGTCCCCTCGGTTAGTTGAATGGATGCGCGCGCACAATTCAACATTGCTGGCCTCTACCGCGGTTGTTGAACCGAAAGCAAGATTAGGGTTTGAAGCAAATGGGTCACCGCAGATAATCAAAGGAAGTGGAGGATACTGTAAGCACTAGGTTCACTGTTGATGTGTGACGCTCCAATGGAATCTACCAAGTCAGTTCCTGCAGGCAATTCACTTCAAGACGGAATTTTAACTCAACTGTGATTTAGCATTTGCCCTACTGGTAGCGGATACGAATACTACCAACCCTTCATTTGCTCGTGGATGTCGTAAAATACGACTAAGAGCCTTATAACGACCTGGGCCAAGTCCAGCTGATGCCGTTTGGTCATTTGGTCAACAATTTCATTCCCAAAGACGGTTGACGTCTGGCAAGCAGCCAGTCATAAAACTATTGCCAATAACTTTTACAATATGTACTATGAAAGAAGAGTACATATTGTATCGACCCCAAGTAATTGGGATAAGAGTAGGAGAATGACGATAAGCATTTGTAATACTAGGCTATTTATAAAATATTATTATAAAAATTATTACTACGTGTGGTATTTGAAGCCATATCTATTGGAAATTGTTACTTTGAATTAATATTATTGAGTTATCAACATTACCTAATACTTACCTAAGCATAGGTGAACCGAATTAAATTTTCTTTAATTATAGAGAAGTGATAAAGTAAGAGGTAGTAGTTCAATTTTCTTTCTGTAGTGGTGGAACAAGCTCAATAATGGGACGCACCTGGGCTCATATAAAGAAGACAATATAATATTATGAAGTAATAAAATAACTCACCACCCTCTTTCTTTCCCATAGGAGCCGTCGTAAAAAAGACTAAGGGATTTAATATCGCTGTAAGACTAAGAAAACTTGACATAACCTAAACCAGCTATACTAGTATAGCAGGTGTAATTCCCTACCACTGTCATATGCTGGTTAGGAGTATACCTGTTGGTATACTCCTTCATTTCAAGTTTTAATTATCTTGAACAGAATCTCCATATGAATACTATATATCTCTTATTCTTCTTTTACCAATACCTACGTGTAAGATTAAAAATTATTACCTACTTATCATGTATTTTTTGAAAACACCCTTTTTTCCCGCAAGGTGGACCATGGGTGTGGTCGCGCTCTGACAAATTGGTCCGGGGCGACAGAAGAGGCGGCGCGCAACCCCATAGACCCAACCTGCAAACACCTCTCTTCGCCGTGAGAGCGGGCCACCGGTACCCGATCTTTGTCTTCGGTAGCCTTAAGAAAACACCCTTTTTTTTTTGCGGTGGGTTATGGACGTCGCACCCCGTCAAATCGGTCCGTGGTGACGGAAAAGGCGACGCGCAACCCCATTGACCCACCCTGCAAGCACCTCTTCTTTGCCGTGCGAGCGGGCCACCGGTACCCGATCTTTGTATTCGGTGGCTCGCTCGGCTTAAGAAAACACCCTGCACTATGAAAATAATCCTTGTATTGCGGGATATTTTACAAACCAAGAATATGTGGTTATAAATTACATTCACATTCGGAACAACAATTTGTGTATCGCTTAAAGTATTGAACTGCACGGGAATCGAATTTACGACACGATAGTAGATCGGCATCTTAACAAATACGCCATTAGTGTTGTGAAGGTTATATAAATATATCGATCCTGGTCGAGAATGACGAAATAAGGCTCAGATGTTCCGAGTTCAATGCTCATTTAGGAAAATTCTTAATAATCTAAAATTATTACTTGCATTTACGTACTTATATTTACTGCAAGGCCAATATTTACGAGACTTCCTTAAGCTTATGACTCATAACGGAATTGTTTGGTAGTAGTATGCGTTTTATGATCGGCCATTCGTGCAAACTATGACGTCATACCATTACTCCCGCACTACTGGGCGGGTGAGTTTTATCGTAATGAGAATTTGTTAGCATAAAATATTCATGATGCTTCATGATCTCATTATCACTGATGCGATGACGACTTATGCATGTAATGTATCATTATTAGTAGTTTTTATAAATGTAACATACTAATGAGGTTAAATATTTTGATGTTAATGTATATTCTCTTAGTTATTACTTAAGCTTTTCGGGATCGTTGGTGAAAAAGGGCATTTTAATAATTGAGATTGCCAACCTGTACTGATACTATACTGATCAAATAAGTATACAATTCACCACCCCTATTCTTGCCTATGGGTTTTACATGCCTCATAAAAAATGATAAAGAGATATGCAGATAATAGATAGTAAGAGAAGGAAAATATGAAATAAAACCATATGTTAACGCGTCTGAGTAGTGTAATATAGTAGATCGATTATCCTCTCATTAAAGAGGATGTTCTAGTCCTGCAGTGGGACATATACATTAGTGGATATGAATATCCTAATGAATGGATGAAATTGAATTAATCAGTTTAACTGTGAATGAAGTCTTCGAATAATAATCATAATTGTTTTTTTAAGATCTATTCAGTTAGCAAGTCATCGTCTGCCAATGTTCGAAACGTATGGGTATTGAAGGGGGGTGGGCCACTGTCTGTGCACTCCTCGCACCACTCCGTCCGAGGCGACAGAGTGGCGTAAGCACGCACACCCGTAACCCACCCGTGACACGTCGCCTTCGTCGTTGGACCGACCACCGGAGCAGGGTGACTTGACGTCAGTGGTCGGCCCGATGGAATACCCCCTGAGGAGTACCCTCTGCTAATATTTTTAAAATCTAACGATAGCCAAATTGTTATGTGCAGACGGATTGTTATCGATAGATGTTCAATCCCTATATTACATTAAATTTCTTCAAAAGTCTCTGTGTATTGGACCCATCTCATCATACATGCCTTTTAAAGAACAAAGCATATTCCCTGCAGAAGATACTGTGAACAGAAGAGAGATACATAATAATAAAAATTCAATTTATTCTTTCTTTGCAAGGTTGTTTTAGGTGGCCACCGAAGATAAAGAACAGGTTCCGGTGGCCCGCTCGCACGGTGAATAACGGTACATTGCAGGGTGGGTCTAAGGGGTCGCGCGCCTTCTCTTCTGTCACCCTGGACCGATTCTGGCGGGGCATGGTCACAACATAGCTCACCGCAATAAAAAAGGTCTACCTTAGGTATCACTTTTTTTTTGCTAATGGTGACAAACGAGCAGACAGCACACCTGATGGTAGTTTTATAGTTGCTCATGGACTGTATTGCAAGGGTAATACCAATGATATAGCTAAGCCGTTGCCAACCAACCCAAACCCGCCTAGAAAGTTGAACTTCCGGCTCTCTCGCTCACCGAATGAAGCGCAACAACACATTTTCACTGTTCAAACATCGATTTTCAGCAAGAGTGAGGTACTACCCTGGACGCACCGACCCATGGCTGTAGACAGAAAACTATCAACAGTGTGGTCCTACTCATTTATACATAATTACTTTAATAAGAATAATTACAACCTTTGTAAGAGATTGGTGCCTCATGAAGGCTTTTTTATATAAAAAGAACCTGATTCATCATCATCATCATTTTCCTACTCTTATCCCAATTACTACTAGGGGGCATAGTCCGGTGCGTGCTCGTTCGCGTCCCCTGCCAGTCTAATTAGACTGCTAATCCGGCTCAATATGCGTACCGCAATGCGGGTTAGGGCGTCCCCCGGAGGCGACGCGTACCGACCCGCCCCCGTCGGTACGAACTTCGGCAGTTGCGGCGATGGGGGCCGCCACCCATCACGCCTTGCCCAGTCAGGCGAGTCGAGGAGAGCAGAGTGCCGGGTGGGCACGTGGAATGTAAGAGGTTGTGTGGAAGGTAAGTTGCACGAGCTGATATTCGTCATGGCGGACAACCAGCTAGACGTGCTCTGTGTAACAGAGACCAAGCGAAGGGGCAGCGACGCCTGCGATCTTCCTGGTGGCGGGATGGCTCTGTGGTCTGGTGTACCACAGAGCGATCGAGCCAGCATGGGGGTAGGAGTGTTGTTGTCCTCTCGCTTGGCCTCAGGTGTGAAAGATTACGGAATGTATGATCCCAGACTTCTTTGGGTCCGTATAAAACTTGGTATGGTTGTAGCATATGCTCCCGTAGGATCCTCGGTGGCATCAGACCTATAGAAGTTTTGGGATAATGTTAGGGAATTCTGGATATGGCAGAAACCAGTGAACGCGTGATTGTATGCGGAGATTTGAACGGATGGATGGGGACCAAGCGTCCCGACTATGAGGACGTACTTGGTCCATTTGGTGATAAGAGAGTGAACGACGCAGGCAGGCTCATAGCGGATGTATGCATGGAGAGAAACCTTATTGTGTCAAACACATTTTTCCAACATAAGGACATCCATATGTATACATGGAGAAGGAATGAACAGAAAAGTATAATAGATTTAATTTTGGTAGACAGTCGCCTCCGAAGCAAAATATTGGACGCAAGAGCCTACAGGAGCCCCACAGTCGATACGGACCACTATCTCGTTATTGCGAGATTTAGTGGTCTGTTCAGAAAGTGGAGGCACTGGCGAGAGCGTGTCCACTTCGGAGGGCTTGAAAGAATAAAGGTTGAAAGGTTGCAAGAAGAGTGTGTAAGAGAAAAGTATGCAGAAGGTGTTCGAGAACGGCTGACGATGGCAAGCCAGCCGCAATCGGACATTGAAGAATGCTGGAGAGTATTGAAAGAGAGTATGGTAGATACAGCAAAAGAAGTATGTGGAAGTTCAAAGAAGCATAGAAAAACAAATGGTGATGCATGGTGTGATGCGGAAGTGGCAGCTTTCGTAGAGCAAAAAAAGGAAAGCGTGGCTGGACTATGTCTCTTCTTTGAATCTGAATGACAGTATGACTGAACAGAATAAAGAAATATATCGGCAATGTAAGAATGACACCAAGGCCTTAGTGAAAGAGAAACGTGTTAGAGCAAGTATGAGTGCAGAAGATAGGCTGACTAAAAACTTCGAGGGTAACACCAAACTCTTTTGGAGGGAGGTGAAGAAGTCTCAGGGTGGTTGGTCAGCCTTCAGAATGAATAAAATAAGGTCTAAAGGTGGAGACATTCTTACACAAACACAAGACGTGTTAAGCCGATGGAGTGAATATTTTGGCGATATGTATGCGGGTGCTAAGGTTGGCACCGGTGTCGCATGTGGTTTAATAGATCAACATTCGACAGCAGCGTCCTCCGACGGTATCAGTATGGATGAAGTTGAATGGGCGATAAGAAGTTTGAAAAATGGTAAGGCAGCGGGCATTGATATGGTGTCTGCCGAGATGATCAAGCTTGGTGGCTCCTGTGTCTGGTAGGCGTTCCTGTTGGTCCTCAATTTATGTTGGAGCTCGGGAATGGTTCCCGGGGACTGGAATAGCGCAGTCATCGTGCCTTTGTTTAAAAACAAGGGTTCACGTTATGACTGCGCAAATTACAGAGCCATAAGCTTGACCAGTTTGGCAGCAAAAGTGTATGGTAAAATTATTGAAAGGAGAATGAGGATGGTGTCCGATGGTTTACTGTGTGCGACACAAGGAGGTTTCAGGAGTGGAAGGGGATGCATGGATCAAGTGTTCTCTCTGCGCAACATTGTGGAGAAGCATCTGGCTCTAGGTCAGAGGGTTTTCTGCAGTTTTGTGGATCTGGAGAGAGCATTTGACACAGTTGTACGAAAGGAACTTTGGGACATTTTACCGGAGTATGGTATTAACGGTAAACTGCTACAGGCTGTGCAGTCCAGTTACATGGGCTGTAGAGCCTGTGTGCGGCTGGATGATGGAATGTCGCCTTGGTTTGACGTCAATATCGGCGTTAAGCAGGGGTGCGTTCTGTCAGCCAGGCTGTTTATCATATATCTGGATAAATGTCTCCAAAGGTTGAACGATATGAATGTGGGAGTCCAGATGGGCGACTCAGCGGTCACTTCTCTGCTATATGCAGATGATGCAGTCCTGCTGGCACAGTCAGCGACTGACCTGCAGACCCTAGTCGACACAATGACAGAAGATTGTAAGAAAAGGGGTCTACGCGTGAATGTGAGCAAAACCAAAATAATGGTCTTTGAAAGAGACGAAGCCAGAACAGATGTAAGAGTAACAATAGGTAATGTAACATATACTAGAGCAAGTGGATGAATTTGTATATCTTGGATGTGGATTTAGCCGAGATGGAAGGTACACCACTGATTTAGAGCGAAGAGTGAATGCGGGAAATAGAGTGAACGGAGCGTTGGGGCAACTTCTCGGCAGCCACCACCTCAGCCAGAAGGCACGTGTAGCAATACATAGCGCAGTGCTTGTCCCAACATTACTGTATGGAAGCGAGAGTTGGGTATGCAGAAAAGAGTATGAAAGTAAAATTAATGCGGTCGAAATGCGATCTCTGCGGAAAATCTGTGGAGTTAGGCTGACCGACCGCATTCGTAACGACGACGTAAGAGAGCGAGTAGGTATGAAAGAGAGTATTGGTGTAAAGATGCGAAAGGGAATGCTCCGATGTTTCGGACATGTGGAAAGAATGCCGAACGAACGTCTGGTTAAGAAGATATACAATGCGAAAGTGGAAGGATGTAGGTACCGAGGGAGACCGAGACTAACCTACCTAGACCAGATCGGTCATGTACTGAAGGAAGGTGGAGTCAAGAGTCTCCGAAACCGGCGAGCGTGTATGAAGAGAATTATGAATGTTGAGGAAGCGAGTGAAGTATGCAAAGTTAGAGTTCTCTGGCACTCTGTTCTCTCTGCCTACCCTGCAAGGGATATGGCGTGATGATATGTATGTATGTATGTATCCCAATTACTTGGGGTCGATACAATATCTACTCTTCTTTCATAGTACATATTGTAAAAGTTGTTGGCAATAGTTTTATGACCTGCCGCCTGCCAGACGTCAAACCTCCTTGGGAATGTAATTGTTGACCAAACAGCATCAGTTAGACAGTTACGACATCCACGAGCAAAATAAGGATTGGTAGTATTCGTAGCTGCTACCACACAGCTAACCTGATAAATAAAATGAACCTGATTTTAGATATAAATATTGTTTTAATAATAATACTTGTTAAATTGATAAATAAAGGAAGATGGAGTCAAGCGTCGCCGAAACCGGCGAGCGTGTATTAAGAGAATTATGAATGTTGATGAAGCGAGTGAAGTATGCAAGGATAGAGTTCTCTGATACTCTGCTCTCTCTGCCTACCCTGCAAGGGATATAGCGTGATGATATGTATGTATGTAAATTGATTAAATTTCATGGAGCATTTAACAGATTGTTGCAAAGCTCATTATTTTACACAGTAAAGGGCACCTGATCTGGCGACAAATTTTACTCAAGTAGATGCAGCCATGTAGAAGAAGAAAGGCCAAAGCAGAAAGGCTCCAAAATACATTCAACAAGTTTCGAACGAAAGAAACAAGAGTAAACACAGTTATTTCGATTTTAAATAAGTGAATTATATATTACTAAGACCACAAATGTGCTAGCTAAGAAACTGATCTAGTGGACTAAATATTTCGGATTCAATTCCCACTTAGGAAAGTATTTTGATATACAAATTATTGCTTTAGGTGTGGGTGCAATTTTTATAAGTTAATTGTATATTCGTAAAATACCCTGCAATATAAAGATTAGTTTGTTAGTATTTCTACTAAGTTTACTTGTATATATTTGAATAATTCTAGAAGATACTATGTTGAAAAAAATACGCTGAGATTTAATAGCATCGTAATGTACTCGAATTAAAATTCGCCATACTTTTTTAATAGACCTCGTATAAGGTTACCGTGTGGTGACGTATCTTACACGTGGGTGATCGTAAGAGACGACTAAGTGATATAAAACGAAGATAACAGCTATGCAAGAGAAGGAAAACTCGAAACAAAACCCTATACCAACACGTTTAACCAGGGTGGTATAGTAGGTCAATTTCCCTTCAATTATGGAGGAGGCTCGAGCCCAATAGTTGGGACATATATGAGCTGAGATGATAATGAATGTATAAAGAAGTCACGTCCCTATGTCAACATAAGCTACATCAAGGCGACGCATTGCTGGATTTCAGATAGAACCAAGAATGTTAAGTACTAATCAAACCCCCTATTGGGTCACGTTCATCTACAATTTGCTACGTCGTAGCACTCGCGTAGAGGTCGTAGCACCGACTGTATTTATTTAGCGCACGTGTAGGCGGCGCCCAAAGGGGCAATAATTTAGTTGCTCTCTTACAGACTTCTTTCTATAAATATGACTATGTAAGTAATATGTTTTGGTTATTTTTTTTCACTGAGTAGTGACGGAATAAAAAAACAATGTCTTTCTTATGGGAGGGGACTTTATAATTTAAATTTCTTATTACATTTTTTTTTATTTTTATTTTTTTGTATGGTGACGAATTCAAAGGGTTATTATACCCATTGCTTACCTGCGGGTGATCGCAAATGATCTCTAAAGCATGCAAGTAGACATCATAATCATAACATCACTACAACGGAAGGAAAACTCAAAATAAAACGCGGTCTTAATTACTCTGAGCAGATGTGAAAGTAGTTCGTAACATACGCCAATTTTGGATGAGATTCGATTCAGCAAGTAAAAATATATTAGCTGAGACGATGATAACGAATTTACATAAAAATGAAATGAAAATTTTTCAAGTGTAATTATTGTGTAGTGTGATTATTGGTGTAATTATTATGTAAACTTTGAATGCGGTTTCACTTGCGTTAATGTTTGTCTTTGCTATTAAATAGTGAAAGAAAACGAAATACTTCTACTTACACACAGTAAATTATTTAATACATAATGCATATTATCATCCTTTTATCATCACTTAATATTTCAGCGATAGATGTAACACTAGCTAAGAGATCAAGAGGGTGATTAGTAGCTTTACCGGTGGGTGGGCCACCAGAGACAAGGACCGAGTACCGGTGGCCCGCTCGCACGTCGTTGAGGGGCCTAATTAATAGTAATGACTTCACTAACTCACGGACGGTGACTATTAATAGGCCACTTAATATGATAAACTGACAAATAATATATGAAGAATATTGAATAAGATTTGGTTGTACGGGTTATGTTCCCTTTGTCTGTGCGAACGTACGAACAGAACCAAAAAAAAAATACGATATTAAAGTTGACAGATTTTTTACAGTCCGAGGATAAAAAACATGATCGACACTATCATAACAGAAATTGACCAAATTGCCCAAACTCGTCGTATAGCCATGAAATGAAGAAGTGAAATAAAAGACATGATTAACATCATTAAACACATAATTTATGCAAAATTATTAGCGCAGTTAATGAGTAATATTTTTACCTACGTAGTGGTACTTTTCCGAGCGGTGAAGGATAGATTAGGAAAGAGTTGAAGTCTAGAAATATATCGCTTCTATTAAAATCATTTAAGAAGATGATCATGATGATTAATCGATGCGTAATTTTTAGAAAGATATCGAATATTTCCATGCTTCTTCAAAATGTTATTTTTAAATAATTTTTAATAATTAAAATACCATACAAAACGATTTGGTGCACACTGCGGCATTCTCCATGGTTCGGTTAGTTATCCAAATAATATACATATAAGAGAAAGGAAACTCGAAGTAAAACCGTACCTGTCTTAGCAGATCAATTTCCCTCTTATTATAGAGGAGGCTCGAACCCAGTAGTGGACCGTTTATGATATGCTAATGATTTTCTCCCACAAAATGGACTGACGCATTCATAAAAGTATCGGTGGAACCGCTGGAAGAATGGACATTTCTATACGAGATCTTCGTATAGTAAGTACGTTGAATGACTGATGAATTAATGGGAAGGATATGCAGATCTATGAAGTACCGAGGCGACCTCTAAAATAAAAATATATATTTGCTACTCTACAACGAAGTAGTTAAAAAGTAACACCAGTGATAGAGAAGTGTAGGAGCGCGAGATTGTCTTGGTATGGACATGTGATGAGGAGGAATGAAAGGCATGTGACAAGGAGGGTTACCAATATGCTTGTGTATGGACGTAAAAGTCGTGGGAGACCCAAAAAAAAGATGGATGGATTGTGTAAACGAGGATATGTGTATGAAAGTTGTGAGTGCAGATATGACGGCTGATAGAAGATTGTGGAAGGCAAGAACGTGTTGTGCCGATCTCACTTAGCGTGGAATGAGGGCAAGGAAATGATGATTTGCTACTTTACAACATTCGAAGTACGAGGCGTAGAACTTAGATGGCGTTACAAATGTTTCACGCTGTTTACAGTTTTCTGCTGCAATAAATATATGGATTCGTCCGTAATAGAAACTCTCAGAATATTAACGTTTTTTTTTATCACTAATTTGCTATTGCACTTTGTTCCGGCCGGAGATGTTTTGTGAAAGCCGGAGAAGCAAATCTTTCCTTACGATAGGCAAACTTGGCTATACACCTGGTATCGCGGCTCAAATCAAATCATTTATTGTGTTAATGTCCCATAAAGGCACTTAAATATTGTTAATTTAACATTCCGCTTGAAATTAATATAATCTACCACTGGGTTGTAACGGAAACAAACTGAGAAGATCTAGTAAGAAAATTGAAAGCTTGTTGTATCTATATTACAAGTTTAGCAAATATTGCTCCAGTGTGATGTCCTTCGAAATAGGTTAAATGTTTTTATTTAAAATATAATAAAAAAGGCAAAAAGAAATATGGCTGGACCTTATCATACAAGCGGCACCCGATCACGAGTTAACTATTAGAGCAGCCACCACTAATCTCAACCACATTGGAGGAAACGGATAGATCCGCTCCACATAGCTACCGCAAGCAGAGACCTATTCAGTGAAAATGACCAAACCATAAGCAACAAACTAAAAGACGGACTGCTAAAACAAAAACTTTAACTTCATTAGGCAACACACGCTGTACAATTATAATTATAATAATAAAAAAATTGTAACTTCAGACGATAATGCGGATCAGCGCCATAAAACTGAATAATAAAGAAATTGCGGAATGAGGATCTGATTTGAAACATTCCGCATCATCTAGATAATTTAGTTATTACCACTTATAAAATGGGTTGTTTCATCTTGTATCACCAAGGCCAATAATCATGATCATCATCTCAGCTTCTATATGTCCCACTGCTGGGCTCCAACCTCTTCCACACTAGGAGGGAAATTGACTTACTACATCACGCTTTTTGTTTTTGTTTTTTTTGCGGCGGGCTATTGTCAGCCTAAATCCGTCCGGGACAATAGATGAAGCGGCTTGCGATTCCGTAGAAACACGCCGCAATGTACCTATGTGAGTGGGCCATCTGAACACGGTCTTTGTCGTCGGTGGCTACTACACCACGTTGGTAAGACGTGATGGCATAGGGTTTTATTTCGAGTTTCCTTTATCTTACATCGATGTTATATGCATATTTTACACCTTACTCGTCTTTCACGTTCACCCACGGGTAAGATAGGGGGTGAGAAATTATATTCTTACTCCGTCACCAAACGGGAAAAGGCCAATAGAAAAAAAACCATATATGTATGATAGAAGAACTCGAAGATTGTAACGAAAGTCAGTTAAATTGTATCTCTGCGGATCGAGTAGACTGGATTGGATGGAAGTAGTATACGCGAGTACGGGTTCAAATTTTTATTCGACATGCGGTAAAACGTTAATTTTATATGTAAACGGAAATGGACGTTGTATTTAGACTCATAAAGTTAGATTTTGTGTACCACAGTGTGCGCAAGCGCGTGGCTCGCGGATCGATGCCCGCCTAGCCGTCGACGTCTCTGACCTATTTGGTTCTAGGGTTGTCACTCTTTTAAATATGTTTTTTTATCTAAGATCTCTTATGCTTGTCAATATTCCACTTTGTGGTAATAATGTGTCGTAGCTCAATAACGTCTGGTTTTGGGCTTTATCTCAGTATTTAAGAGGAGTCAGATCAAAATTCATCATCTCAGCTCATATAAGTACAGCCGTTGGTCTCTAGCTTTCCTCACAATAGGAAAGTAGTTGACTTATATCAGACTATTTAGACGGGTTTTCAAGTTTTCCTTCTCTTCCCGAGATGTTTAAGATGTAGAGGATATGCAAGATAGGGGATGGGGTGGTAAATTATATTCCTACTCTGTTACCAAACGTAGTGTGGTAAGCACCATTGATTACTGATATTCACTATATTCCTTAAAAAAAGCAATTTTAATTGGATTTGAACACTTTTTTAGATGTAACAGCATAGGCTTATACAAAAGCTATTGATAAGTTTCGATTTAAAAAATCTACAATTTTAGAATATAGTTTCTACTTCGGAAGCCCTAGTTTACATGTATTAATTATTACCAAGAGTGCTGGAAGGCCAAATTCCACGTTACAATAGGCGCGATTACGTTACAATAGCGATCTGGCTACGCCTGAGATTACAGTGTTCTATATTCTGCTCTTTCCATTTTCCTCCGTAGATTGCTGTCCCATTCGGCCACCTATACTGTTTTTATTTTTTAAAGACGGAAGTAATATAATAATCCTTATATTACGGGGGACTTTTCGACCATACATTTCACGCACACATTTGTGGTCGCTCGAAACAATTATCTCTATACCCAACACAACACTTTGTTGTCCTGCATGGGTATCAAACCTGTGACACTACGCTTGGCAGACCGATGCTTTAACCACAACACTACCTGTGCAGTCTACTATTAATACTTTTACTAAAAAAATAAAGTATAAAAATATAATAACTTTAAATTATAATTGACAGCCCTAATTACACAGCGGGCCATACACGGGCGACTGTTGGACGCTTTATAAGTTTATGCTATGGCGACATAGTGCTTTTAGTTTAATATGTTATGCTATATGAAAGTTAATTAGGCACCGTACCTAGTGTCTTGGGTTCGATTTTAATTTAGAAAAACACCTGCACTAAGAAATTTTAACTAATATTATATATGCAAATATAAGTTTGTTTGTTATGCTTTCACCCCTAAAACTTGAAGCTTATTAAAAAAATATATAAAAAAGCATAAGTTATATTATCAACGAATAATATAAGCGAATCATTCTAATATTATAAATGTGGAAGTTTTTGAATATTTATGGATATTAATTACTCATTCAATTTGAAGAAAATTGGCACATAGATTGACAATTTCCTGTATCACATGGATATTTACCTCAGTACCCTTGGGATAATAGTTTAATTTTGTTAAGTTACTTTATGCGCTGGCGCACTAGATCAGTTATTAGACTATATCTTATTCCCGTATTCCCAAGTGAACGTACATTACGTCGGTATTTAGTTGTAAAATAATAAAAACTAGAGGATGATTTTACTCGACATCGTAAAAGTGTTCACCAATACCACTTGGAAACGATATCATCCTAGACTGCGGGTTATTAGCGTTTATTTCTTTTCCGCACGTGTGAATTCTGAAATGAGCTACGTACTGCGTTGTCCAAGCACAATAACATCTTTTTTATGTGAGATTTAAACCTTGTTTAAAGAAGATCGTATTATACCGCTTTTGACTCTCTTCTAGGGTAGACAGTGACTTCGGGAGGATGCCCGTGACCCGGGCCGTCGTCAGCGGCCGGGGCGGCGCAGGCGCGAATACCTGCGCCTGATGCTGCCCTAACCGAGGCTTCGGGTGATCGGACCGGGGAATTGTCTGGTCACCCGACGTGAGGCCACCGCGTGAGGACGACGCCTTGACGGCGAAAGCTGTCGGGGTGTCGACAGGAGAGGAGCCCGAGAGGGCATACGGCCGAGCGGGCCACCGAAGACAAAAATCGGGTACCGGTGGCCCGCTCGCACGGCGAAGAAGAGGTGCTTGCAGGGTGGGTCAATGGGGTTGCGCGCCGCCTCTTCCGTCACCCCGGACCGACTTGGCGGGGTGCAACGTCCATGGCCCACCGTAAAAAAAAAAGGTAGACAGTGACTCTTTCCGAGTGGTGCAAGTCTTGACGGGGCATGTTTGTTTCGGCAAGTTTCTACACACGGTCGCGAGTAAGGAAGGGACACAGTCCTGCCACGACTGCAATTGCGACGAGGACAGGGCGCTCGCTTCTGTCACCTCGGACGGAATGGGTGTAGTTAAACAAAAAGAAAAAAAAAAGGGTATGCACTTATGGGGTATGTACTTATTAAAGGTTATGCCTCTGGTATTACTGAGATTTAGAATAGCAGATACCACTGACTATCAGGTGGCTTAACTTACTATTTGCTTGCTCCTCTTCCATCAAAAGATAATAAAACAAAGATTCAGGATCATCTTAGATCGATGTTAGTTTATATTTTTTATTTTAGTTATTTCTTCTCTTGCATAGATGTTATTTAAATATTTATATACCTTAGTCCTTTCCGACACTCAGTCTGGTGGTGGCTACAAATACCATTAACCATTACTTTACTCGTGGTTATCGTAAAAGACGACAAAGAGCTTTATATCGACCTGGGCCAACTCGAACTGATACCGTTTGGTCAACAATTACATTCTCAAGGAGGGTTGACGTCAGGCAGGCGGCTGGTCATAAAACTATCGTCAATAACTTTTGGAATATATACGAGTATATATTATATTGACCCCCAAGTATTTAGTTTGAGAACAGAAGAATGATGAGTATTTTACAACAACCATGAACAAGATGAAAGGTGGTTTGTCTTCTTATTTCATCATCACACAGAAAACATACAATCCTTTAGTGTATAAATACTAAGTGATTTGTATCAAGTGTGTTTTTATGGCTCGTGGTGGCAAACGAGCAAGCGGTACACCTGATGCTAATTAATGCTGCCCATGGACCAATAGCAATACCAGGGGTATAGCTAGGCCGCTGTCTACCAATGAAAACCCCAAAACCGCTAAGAAAGTTGGGCTGCCGGCTCTCCTGCTCACCGAACGAAGCACTAAAGAATATTGCCACTGCCCAGAAGTCGATTTTCTGCGAGCGTGGTACTATCCTGAAAGAACCGGCCTGCGGCTGTAGACAGAAAACTCTAAACAGTGTGATTCTACTACTATACGATATATAAATATTCGATGTTTCATTCTGTGACGTCATAATGACGTTATTGCGTGACATTTGCGATAAGCTAGACTTCGCGTCAATATAATATGATAGACTTAATGTATAAATCTAAATGTAATATCGTGTAATATGTTGTACGACACTTTATTTATATTGAAACGAGAGTGAACATATTTATGGATTGTAGCCATATTAAATCTCTATGATCACATCTCTATGAACTTTGCTTGTGGATGTCGTAAAAGACGACTTACCACCAGTCCTAAATCTATCTGATACCGTTTAGTTAACAATTACATTCCCAAAAACTATTGATGCTAGGCAGACGGCCGGTCATAAAACTAAAGTTAATAAGATTTGCAATATAATATGATTGAAATGTACGTCGAGCCCAAAAAAATAGAATAATAGAAGGATGATGGCGATGATGAAGTGACTTACTATTCTCTTCCATAGATCTTTGTAATGCCAGGACCACAGTTTTAAGTCTCCTTCTTCTCCTCTTCCTTCAATGAATGAGTATTCATTGAACGAAACTTTTAAGAAAATTGCTACTCATAAAAACTTGATTTGAAGCAAGAGTGTACATTCTTGCCGAAAATCGAGTGTATCGACTCGTTTGACCAGCGTAGTAATTTCTCGGTTATTATGGAGGAGGCTCAAGCCCACTAGGATAGGTAGGATAGGATGAAAAAAATAGGAGGATAGGATGAAATTATGCACTAATATTATAAAGATTAATATTTAATTAGTTGACCCAAAAGACCGTTTCATACAACTTAAAAAAATAAATGAAATAAAAATGGAATTCCTTGAAATCTGAAGTGAAATCACCAACTGTCATTGCCAAACCTCTGCCAAGAGCCTCGGGTCTGACAATGAACCGACATGACTGACGACTAAAATATAAATCTATTATAATTTTTTAAACTTATTTTACTTGACATTGGCGAAGTTGTGGTTAATCACTCACAGAGGCCATTCATTAAGAAGAAGAAGAAGAGCCTCGGGTCATGAATACTAATATTCTAGAATGTATAAATTTCCGAAGAGGAAAAGATTTTTTTTTCCATAACTAAAGTGGCACAAACACGGGTTCACTGCAAAACATCGCAGTAACATCTCAGCTACAACCAAGTGGCCGTAATTGATCAAGGACATCTTATGTGGTCGAGTTTTACAGTAAGCGAACTCTTAAGCGTAGCGATTTTCGTTTTAAAATTGATTTATTTTTCTTCAATTTGATTCGGTTTAATGTAATTTTGTTTTATTTAAATTTGATTGGAGAATTCGCTTCAGATGGGAGTTCCATGCTGTTCTTCTATATTCAAATACCACCAACACCACGAGGCCGGATTACACGAACAGCGCGAGCTGTTAGCCAGTGATATGATCGATATACGCTAATGCCATAGAAGCAATCGGACAGGAAGCACGCGACATGGACTGAAGAGGTAATTACACTAAAGCAGTCGCCTATGGACAAATCGCAAACCCACCCAATTGGGTTTTCGACTCTCTCTTTCACCGAAGGAAGTGCAATAACACATTATTATTACTCAGACATCGATCTTCTACGAGTGTGGTACTACCCCGGACGGACCAGCCCGCGGCTGTAGACTGAAAACTGTTTCAAATCGCTAGTGTATGCCCGGCCATTGGCCTCTAAGAAAAGATAGCCACCGTGTCATAAATAATAAATATTCTACTAATATTATATAATAATGTGTTTTCTATTAATATTATAAATTTAAGTTTGTGAAGATGTTTAGATATTTGGATGTTTGTTACTCAATCATGTCTAAAACGTTAAAAAGATTTGGATGTAAATTAGTACATAGATAGATTATTTCTTGAATTACATCATCATCAACCTGCTCTTATCCCAACTTATTTGGGGTCGACGCAATGTCTTCTCCTTCCATACAACCCTATCAGACGTCATCTCTGTGGTCACTCCTTGTCTATACACGTCATGTTTCTTGCAGTCCATCCATCTTTTCTTCGGTCTTCCCTTACCCCTGAAGCCTTCAACATTCGTACTTAAAACTTTCTTCATAATATTACTTTATTTCTTGAATTACATAGAATACTAGGGGGGCATAGTCCGGAGCGTGCTCGTTCGCGTCCCCTGCCAGTCTAATTAGACTGCTAATCGGGCTCGAAATGCGTACCGCAATGCGGGTTAGGGCGTCCGCCGGAGGCGACGCGTACCGACCCGCCCCCGTCGGTACGAACTTCGGCAGTTGTGGCGATGGGGGCCGCCACCCATCACGCCTTGCCCAGTCAGGCGAGTCGAGGAGAGCAGAGTGCCGGGTGGGCACGTGGAATGTAAGAGGTTGTGTGGAAGGTAAGTTGCACGAGCTGATATCCGTCATGGCGGACAAACAGCTAGACGTGCTCTGTGTAACAGAGACCAAGCGAAGGGGCAGCGACGCCTGTGATCTTCCTGGTGGCGGGATGGCTCTGTGACCACAGGTGTACCACAGAGCGATCGAGCCAGCATGGGGGTAGGAGTACTGCTGTCCTTTCGCTTGGCCTCAGGTGTGAAGGATTACGGAATGTATGATCCCAGACTTCTTTGGGTCCGTATAAAACTTAGTGTCACCAAGGTATTCATGGTTGTAGCATATGCTCCCGTAGGATCCTCGGTGGCATCAGACCTAGAGAAGTTTTGGGATAATGTTAGGGAAGTTCTGGATATGGCAGAAACCAGTGAACGCGTGATTGTATGCGGAGATTTGAACGGATGGGTGGGGACCAAGCGTCCCGACTATGAGGACGTACTTGGTCCATTTGGTGATAAGAGAGTGAACGACGCAGGTAGGCTCATAGCGGATGTATGCATGGAGAGAAACCTTATTGTGTCAAACACATTTTTCCAACATAAGGACATCCATATGTATACATGGAGAAGGAATGAACAGAAAAGTATAATAGATTTAATTTTGGTAGACAGTCGCCTTCGAAGCAAAATATTGGACGCAAGAGCCTACAGGGGCCCCACAGTCGATACGGACCACTATCTCGTTATTGCGAGATTTAGTGGTCTGTTCAGAAAGTGGAGGCACTGGCGAGAGCGTGTCCACTTCGGAGGGCTTGAAAGAATAAAGGTTGAAAGGTTGCAAGAAGAGTGTGTAAGAGAAAAGTATGCAGAGGGTGTCCGAGAACGGCTGACGATGGCAAACCAGCCGCAATCGGACATTGAAGAATGCTGGAGAGTATTGAAAGAGAGTATGGTAGACACAGCAAAAGAAGTATGTGGAAGTTCAAAGAAGCATAGAAACACAAATGGTGATGCATGGTGGGATGCGGAAGTGGCAGCTTCCGTAGAGCAAAAGAAGAAAGCGTGGCTAGACTATGTCTCTTCTTTGAATCTGAATGACAGTATGACTGAACAGAAGAAAGAAATATATCGGCAATGTAAGAATGACACCAAGGCCTTAGTGAAAGAGAAACGTGATAGAGCAAGTATGAGTGCAGAAGATAGGCTGACTAAAAACTTCGAGGGTAACACCAAACTCTTTTGGAGGGAGGTGAAGAAGTCTCGGGGTGGTTGGTCAGCCTTCAGAATGAATAAAATAAGGTCTAAAGGTGGAGACATTCTTACACAAACACAAGACGTGTTAAGCCGATGGAGTGAATATTTTGGCGATATGTATGCGGATGCTGCGGTTGGCGCCGATGTCGCATGTGGTCTAGTAGATCAACATTCGGCGACGGCGTCCTCCGATGGCATCAGTATGGATGAAGTTGAATGGGCGATAAGAAGTTTAAAAAATGGTAAGGCAACGGGCATTGATATGGTGTCTGCCGAGATGATCAAGCTTGGTGGCTCCTGTGTCCGGGAGGCGTTCCTGTTGCTCCTCAATTTATGTTGGAGCTCGGGAATGTTTCCCGGGGACTGGAATAGCGCAGTCATCGTGCCTTTGTTTAAAAACAAGGGTTCACGTTATGACTGCGCAAATTACAGAGCCATAAGCTTGACCAGTTTGGCAGCAAAAGTGTATGGTAAAATTATTGAAAGGAGAATGAGGATGGTGTCCGATGGTTTACTTTGTGAGACACAAGGAGGTTTCAGGAGTGGAAGGGGATGCATGGATCAAGTGTTCTCTCTGCGCAACATTGTGGAGAAGCATCTGGCCCTAGGTCAGAGGGTTTTCTGCAGTTTTGTGGATCTGGAGAGAGCATTTGACACGGTTGTACGAAAGGAACTTTGGGACATTTTACCGGAGTATGGTATTAACGGTAAACTGCTGCAGGCTGTGCAATCCAGTTACATAGGCTGTAGAGCCTGTGTGCGGCTGGATGATGGAATGTCGCCTTGGTTTGACGTCAATATTGGCGTTAAGCAGGGCTGCGTTCTATCAGCCAGGCTGTTTATCATATATCTGGATAAATGTCTCCAAAGGTTGAACGATATGAATGTGGGAGTCCAGACGGGTGACTCAGTGGTCTCTGCTCTGCTTTATGCAGATGATGCAGTCCTGCTGGCACAGTCAGCGACTGACCTGCAGACCCTAGTCGACACAATGTCAGAAGATTGTAAGAAAAGGGGTCTACGCGTGAATGTGAGCAAAACCAAAATAATGGTCTTTGAAAGAGATGAAGCCAGAACAGATGTAAGAGTAACAATAGGTAATGATGTACTAGAGCAAGTGGATGAATTTGTATATCTTGGATGTGGATTTAGCCGAGATGGAAGGTACACCACTGATATAGAGCGAAGAGTGAATGCGGGAAATAGAGTGAACGGAGCGTTGGGGCAACTTCTCGGCAGCCACCACCTCAGCCAGAAGGCACGTGTAGCAATACATAACGCAGTGCTTGTCCCAACATTACTATATGGAAGCGAGAGTTGGGTATGCAGAAAAGAGTATGAAAGTAAAATTAATGCGGTCGAAATACGATCTCTTCGGAAAATCTGTGGAGTTAGGCTGACCGACCGCATTCGTAACGACGACGTAAGAGAGCGAGTAGGTATGAAAGAGAGTATTGGTGTAAAGATGCGAAAGGGAATGCTCCGATGGTTCGGACATGTGGAAAGAATGCCGAACGAACGTCTGGTTAAGAAGATATACAATGCGAAAGTGGAAGGATGTAGGTACCGAGGGAGACCGAGACTAACCTACCGAGACTAACCTACCTAGACCAGATCGGTCATGTACTGAAGAAAGGTGGAGTCAAGAGTCTCCGAAACCGGCGAGCGTGTATGAAGAGAATTATGAATGTTGAGGAAGCGAGTGAAGTATGCAAGGATAGAGTTCTCTGGCACTCTGTTCTCTCTGCCTACCCTGCAAGGGATATGGCGTGATGATATGTATGTATGTATGTATGTACATAGAATACTTTTATCCCGGTAATGCGTTCCCTTGTTATACTTCAACTTTTATCATCATCATCATTTATCCTTTTGTCACCCACTGCTGTACGATGGATTTCTTCATATTTCACCACAAATTGCAGTCCTGTGGTGCGCCTGTGTATTATGTTTACTTCAACTATAGTTCAACTTTAATATTATTTTAACAGAACTTTCCTTCTGAACTTTATTAATAAATAGCACAGTCATAACCACACAACACACTATAATTCCGGTAATGCATGCCCGTGGAATAATTGTATAATTTTAATATTATTTTATTTGGGTTTTGCAACCAATATATAGTCTGATTAATAGATTGTTTAGCGGCATTTTATGATTTTAGTTCTGATTTTCTCAGTAAATGATGTTGGCACACTAAATGACATTTAGATAGCCCTATGGTTAAGACGTCGTGGGACTTTTGACGGGAATTTGAAAACGTCATGTGGTGCTCCTCTTGTATTATATTCGATATCTTAGTGTTTTAACGTGTTATATTAGATAATTTTGATGGCATTTTATGTAATATGAAGCGGCGGAACTACTGGGATGAAGTGAATATCATATAAACGTGCTTTACAACATTTTCGTTTTCCATCAAAATTCCCACAAGATACCATTAACAGTGTGGCCATTGCACTGTTAATGGCGACAATTTGACTTAGACAATGACTAACTTGAAACACTAAAAACGTGATAATATTTATAACTTGACACTGGCACCAATAGCTCGTATATGTAGCTGATTGCCAATATAGAAGAAGAAGAAGAAGAAGAAGACGTCGTGGTTAAATAATTACATAACATAGAGAAAAAATACATGGGCGAGGCAGCGAGTAGAAGTTAATAGTGTATATGTGACAGCACGCTGTAAATGTGACCCCGCAACGCTAAAATCACTGACTGGCAAGGTTATGCAAGAGGTTGTCAAGAGCGTGTCTATAGCGAACGACACTCCATAATTATCTGAGGGCTTTTCTTCGAGGGTCTAGTGGGGAGATCTCAAGTGTTGCAATAGAACTTTGTATATTTAAACCCTCACGCTTTCATTGATACATGTATAAGCATAGAAAACATAAAATTATGCCTTTTTTCTTCTTATGTCCTAGTTCATATAAGTTCCACTGCTGGGTACCAGCTCTTTCATATGAGGGAGATTAGCTGCCTTATGCTGGCCAGATGAATAGTCATGGGGTTTTATTTCGGGTTTTCCTTGTTATGCAATCTATACCTATATAATCTCAGCTCATATATGTCCCACTGTTGGGCTCGAGCCTCCTCCATAATGGGAGGGAAATTGACCTACTATACCACGCTGGTCAGATGTGTTGGTATAGGGTTTTGTTTCGAGCTTTCCTTCTCTTTGTATAGATGTTATATGTGTTTTATATCTCTTGGTCGTCTCTTACGATCACCCACGGGTAAGAAAAGGGGTAGTGAAATATATTCTTACTCCGTCACCACACGGAACTATGTAACCTATATATAGTCTGATTAATAGATTATTAGTTTTTTTTTTTAATTCCATATATTTTTTTGCAATTACTTACTGGGTATCATTAAATAGTAATTGATAAAGAAATTATTTAATTGGTATCACAAAGGACTGCTAAGAAATATAAGCATATAACATCTATATAAGGGAAGAAAAATTCGTAATTAAACCCTATGGCAATACGTCCGACCAGCGTGTAGTTGGTTAATTTTCATCCCAATGTGTAAGTGGCTCGATCGTGATCTTTGATACAATTTGAAATGGGCATGTGATGACAAATAGGACATGTGATGAGACGGGATGAAAATAATGTTATCAGGAAAGTTTTAAGTATGAATGTTGAAGACTTTAGGGAAGGACAAATGATGAAGATGAATGGTCTGTGTGAGACATAAGGTGGGTAAAGTTGTTATAGCCCTCTGAGGCTAACAACTAAGACACACAAAAAAAAAGGAAGTGATACATAACATGACGTCTGATAGTGCTACCTATATGGAATAATATGACATATTGCGTCTATGCCCCAAGTAAGATGATGATGGTCTTTAATACAGATTTATTGTGAGTAAAGAAAGTGAAAGTATAAAATCCTCATTATGAATCTCCTCCTTTTTTGAGGTCGGCTAACAACAAAATATTATCATCGTTATATTTCAATTCGTAGGTATATATTGCACGCCTCATGAGCGAAGCGTAGAAGAAGAGTAGAGCAAGACCTCAAGTCTTACTCTACTCTCGATATATGAAAATCAAGCACTTTTCAAACCTAAAAATGATTGTATTTTGAGAGAGAGAGAGAGAGAGAGAGAGAGAGAGAGAGAGAGAGAAAGAGAGAGAGAGAGAGAGAGTGCACTGTTGGATTTTCCAAATTATTTTATATATTCGAGCATAACTGCATCATATAGACTATCTCTTTTTATTTATATTTATTATTTTGTTTGAAAGTTGTTTGTTTTTTTCAAAATTATCCATGTTTATTTCGTAAAGATTTTATGAGGTCAGTTTTTTTTTCCTTCCAAAAACTTTTCATGTAGTGCGTCAGTTTGGGGCGAACGCGGCGACGATGTTTCAATGAATATTTACAAACGCATGAAATTCGCCGTACTACGATGATTCACGCGTCATTCATTATAGGGAACATTGCCATCGTATAATGAGTTATGATAGCTACAACTTACAGGCAATCAAATAGTTAACTAATACTATTCAGTGAAAATACAAACCAACCACTACTATATAAAATAAAATATGTATAAATTAAAATTTTGGTAAGTGTAGTAACCTATTGTTAACCCAAAAGTTGTTATAACAATGGCGATTGCCTAACCCTTGATATACTTACGTTATACTAATGTAACTCAATTTTGCATTAGTAATAAGTATATTTTTTGATTTATAGGAACTTCGTGTGGCGTTTGAATGCCGTATCGTTCTGTATTTTTTAATTGATCAAGTGCCAGATAAAGTATTTGATAAGCGATAAATTAACAAACATAATATAGGTACATATAAAACATAGTAATTACACTTAAAAATTGGCAACACACATTCAAAATCGTTGTCATCTAGCAACATTTTTGACACGTATGTACCTATACAGAATCAAATATATTTTAAAAAAAACTAAATACTATTTATAAAATATATAAAAAATATTAATAAAAACTTTAAACATCGAAACTCGATGAGTTTCAGTGACAATTGCTTTTTGTTTTTCTTTTTTCTCATAACGTAAGTGAGAAACATAACCTAAAATTTAATTGTAAAGCTAAATTATACCTACCCGTCGATATTTGTACCGAGGTAAGCGTCTGAAATGATCCATGTTGAAGCCTTCGTCATAAGAAACACATTTCACTGTATATTATATGCATAAAACTATAACTAAAAACACTAAACGTACATAATATTTTGTTTTAATTTGTACGAGAGATGCGCGCGCGACGGCTGCGCGCTAAAAATAATGACCGGGTATTATTATAACATCGGGCATAATATTTCGGGTGTTTCAACTGGATCGTATACATCGACTGTTCAATGCAACTGCATTCATCACTTACCTGTTAATTCTTATTTAAATAAAACCCTGAACGCCTTGGGTCCTAATATTTTTTTTAAAGAATGATGAACTGCATGATGCACTGTCATGTGCTGCAAAATGTATCTAAAACTACCTTTCTTTTTTTTTTTTTGTGGTGGGCCATGGACGTCGCACCCTGCCGAATCGGTCCGGGGTGACGGAAGAGGCGGCGCGTAACCCCATTGATCCACCCTGCAAGCACCTCTTCTTCGCCGTGCGAGCGGGCCACCGGTACCCGATCTTTGTCTTCGGTGGCCCGCTCGGCGGTATGCTCTCGGGCTCCTCTCCTGTCGACGCCCCGACAGATTTCGCCGTCGAGGTCCTCACGCGGTGGCCTCGCGTCGGGTGACCGGACAATTCCCCGGTCCGATCACCCGAAGCCTCGGTTAGGGCGGCATCAGGCGCAGGTATTCGCGCCTGCGCCGTCCTCGCCCTCGCGACAGCCGGCAGCGTCAGGTCGGCACCGATAATAGCGACGAGGTCGCAGCGCTGCCCGTCCCAGCCCGAGCATTCCTCGAGCGTATGTTGCGCCGTGTCCTCGTCACTACTGCAATGATGGCAGCACGGAGTCCATTCCCTGTACACGACCGTGTGCAGGTATTTCCCGAAACACCCGTGCCCCGTTAACACCTGCACCAGTCGGAAGGTGAGGACCCCGTGCCGCCGCTCACACACCGTGTCTAGGCCTCTCCAGCCGCGTAGCCCAACGGGCGATGACTTCTCGGCGGGAAAACTAAAAACTAAAACTATCTACCTTTTTTAAGCACATGATACTCTTAATAATTTCTGACTTTTACGCAAGTATTACACATTTACTAATTTAAAAAACTAGCAAATCTATTTTGGCTGTCACTGAATGAGAACGCGGCCACACTGAAAAAGATCCGCCAAGAAAACTCAGAGGGCATAATATTGACTTTTAAAAGACGGTTTACTTTATCCTACTAAAGTTGAGTAAAATGATATTTAACTATTAAATCTAAACAATATGTGCCCACAGTGTTTTGCAATTCAGATAGAATCACAAAAAAAATGTTTTAACTTTTTTATAAGTTAAATATATATTGTATTAACTCTCATTTTTATAAGTTTTGAGATTCTTCATTCACCTTGCTGTGTGGTATCGGCTACGAATACTACCAACCCTTACTTTGCTCGTGGATGTCATAGAAGACGAGTAAGAGCCTTATAACGACCTGGGCCAACTCCACCTGAGGCCGTTTGGTGAAAGAAGAGTACATATTGTATCGACCCCAAGTAAATGGGAGCAGGAGAATGATGATACTTTGCATTTACCTTTTTGAAATTAGATATACTCTATTTCTTCTAGTAAAAGTTAGAAACCCTATGTATAGTAGGTTATATTCCCTTCCATTCTGAAGGCCTTGAAAATGTGATTTGAGATGATAATAATGAGACCTTATACGTATCAAATGAACTAGAGCTTTCTAGCATTCAATGGATATCATCCACTCAAAAGTTGCCACTCTGCCAAAACTATTTTCACATTAGTAGACAACATCCCAGTAGCCAATAACAGTAACATCTTGAATATCTTATTCCAATAGAATACGGATTATAATTGAATGTACAAAACGCATAATTACTTTGGTAATTGGATGAGATTTGTGAAGCCAATGGTTCCGCTTCGTACGACATTGATCTGTCAAAAATTACTGGCAACCTGGCAACGGATATCTACTATTGTTTTATAGTTTAATTACAAATAATATAATTAGAATCGTACCTCGAAGGGCACGTTAAACTTTTATACCGCTCAGCGTTCTATGGAGAGAGCTATGTTCGGTATTTCTCTACGTAAGGAAATCTGTAGAAGAACGGGTGTAACCAACGTAGACCGAAGAATTAGCTCGTTGAAGTGATAGGCAGACTACATCGCTTGTAGGTAGACAGAAGACATCTTGAGATTCGCAAGAAGCCGTTGGATGCAGGTGAAACAGGACAGTTCTGACTGGAAGTCTCGTGGGGAGGACTATGTCGAACTCTGGAAGTCTACGGCCTGATAGAACTATCAAATAGGTACTTCTGCTTTAACGAACTTCTGCTTTATTTAATACTATTATAATGATATCTGTAGGTATACGCGAGTATTAGGTACCTACACATTTGAAAAAAAATATTACTAATTCTATCGCTTTTGTATTAGTTTTTTTAATTTCCCGACGTTTCAAACACTTTATTGGTCCTCCCGTCATCATGAACACTGTAAAAATAGTTTAGGAAAATTGTTTTATTTCAAATATTGAATATTATTTAAAAAAAGTGGCAGAGAAAAGATTTCACCGTATGCCCGTGGTTACTTAGCATACTTTTCCATGTAGTTTTCCGTTCTATATTTGTGCTGAGGGAGTAAGAATACATTTCGCCACTCCCTATCTTACCGGTGGATATATAGGTATAGGACTAAGAGATATAGGTAGTTTTCCAATTACAGCACTAGAGCGCATTATGCGGCATAATGCTTAACGTTGAATGTTCCAACTACAGCAACGCTTTGCACAATCGAGCACTCTTAAAAGTAGTGCTTTCGTCTGATGCGTGCAATCGATACCAACTTAGTGACTGAAAATTAACAAGTGTCTTTTCTTTAAGTTGACATAATAATTGTTTAAGTTGAGTTTAAAATAACCGTAAATAGTTTGCAACCAATTATTATGTATACCACTTTATTTACAGATTAATTAGGTTATTGCTAACTCTGAGATTATTTTTTTTTTAACGCTGAACTTAGCGCACTCTGCTGGTGCATTTAAAAACTAATTCACGTTCCAATTAAGCATCAGCATAATTCGGCATTGTGCGCCACTGAGTCGCATAATGCTCTGTAATTGGAAAACTACCATAATATGCATTAACATCTATACAAGAAAGGAAAACTAGAAATTAAACCCTATACCAACACGCCTGAGCTATTGTAGCAAGGCAATTTGCCTTCGATTATAGAGAATGCTCGAGCCCAGCTGTGGAAAGTATATGAGCTGTAACAATAATAATGAATTAATAAACTACACCATTAAAAATTGTAAATAGAAAGAATACCTATAAAATAAATATTAGATCTAGACAGATAAGCGCCATCTATATCATCAGTTCTGCAATAGAATACGAGGAGTTTATAAAAGCTTCGTTTAGTTACGAGTTTAACAATAGCTAACTAGGTGGCGCTATACAAAAATGTTACCCTTCGTACATGTCGCATAGATGGCGCTAATGGAATCAGAATTAGATTTAGTTGTATCAAATGCTGAAAACATATTTTATTGAAATATCCATTTACAGCAAATTAATAGATAATATTATACATTTAAAATGAAATTTGAATAATTATACAATAAATGACGTGACGACAGTTCTATATTATAATAATTGGTCAGAAAATTATGTTCACAAATGTAGTTCATGTTTATCAATAAAATGTTGATTAGTAATGAATGAAGCGAATATTATGTTGTTATTACTTGGAGCGCTGCCAATTTATTATATACTGTTAAAACCTCGTTAAAACACTAAAAACAAAAAGTAGGTAGGCGATCTGTGGTATTATTTTGCGCAACGAAACATGAAATTAAATAATACGAATGTCACAAGAGCAAAACAAAATAGTTATTTTATACTTTTTAAATATTGGCTTGCCGCCCAAACATCATAAGATGGCGTTTAAATTGCAACGTTGATTGAACGACCCGTACATTATTTCAATGACCCATTTTTATGATTTTCATTTCATTAAAATTTCCTGCAATATTTTACTGTGTTTACATCGTTCATATTTATTTGAATGCGACTGATTTTATGGATTATTTCGCGTTTACTATTTCATTTTGTGTGTCATAACCAAATATATGGCCGTTGACGGCCGTTAACGGAATGAACTGATGATTAACTCAACAGACTATTTCTTTTTTTATTTAAAACAGTACTGAGAAGTAGAGTCATCTTATATAGAGACATAAGTACTCATCACTATTAGCCTACTCTGATCCCAATTAAATGCGGCCCTCTTCATACGTAACTACTTCTCTTCCAGGGGCGGCTTTACCTTATAGTGCAGAAGGTGCGGTGGCTTCCATTCCGTGCGGAGGCACAGAGCGGAGGCAGATTACGCAGCGAGTGCCTAACTATTTATAAACGTTGTGGGTGCATTATTTGATAAGCTTGGGTAGGTTGCTTTGTCGCCATGTTCACTGTAACTTCCATAATCCAATCCGATCACGTATACTTGGTTTCGTGTCAAAACAACAAGATTAAGCATGACAACATATTCCAGCGAGGTTCGGAGTTTAGTCGAACGTCTTGTTAGTATCAACCTATTCCATTTTGTTCAACGCATTCTGATACAAGAGGGCGCCAGGTTATTGATTACACTCGGGCGCTACATGTGCTAGAGCCGCTTCTCTTCTCTTCCATGGTACAGGTTGCAAAAGTTTTATCAATAATTTTAAGACCGTCTGCCTGTCTCACGTCAATACTCCTTAGGAATATAATTGTTGACCAGACGGCACCAGATAGTATCAGCCTAGGTTAATGTGAAGCTCTTCATCATCTTTTACGACATTCACGAGTTATGTAAGAGTTGGTAGTACTCGTAACCACCACCAAAAAGCAGCCACCACCACCAAAAAGCAGTTGTAGAATTTCGAAATAGATATTGACTTTATATGGTATTCGTACAATGTCCTTTCGTCCGCATTTCGGTCACAGCAGGGAATGTAGACAGGCATCAAACAATAGGCTAAAATATTTTCAGAAGACTACCTTTCAACCATATATTAGTTCAAAACACTTATTTTTAAAGATTGGCCTCCCAATGTTGGCATAATACTGTTTAGTGTTGCCATCCATTTTCTTGATAATGCCTCACTTGACTTTTTCGACACCCAAAGGCAAGTAAATGATAGTATTGTATTCTTAAACTGTCATCACAAGTAAAAGTGACGTCCTGATTAAATATGGTATCCTGATCTAAAGAATAAATATAAATTCTTGTATCACGAGGGACTTTATAAATAGAGTTATCGAATACAAATTACAAACTTTGTGGATTGTATAAAGAATTTTCTTGAATAAGAATCGAAATGACACCCGTCCCTTACAGCATCACTTCCGAGCAGGATCTGTGCCCTTAAAGCGTGATAAGGAAATAGTCATTTATGAAAACTATCCCCGACTACTTCAACGCAAGCGACAAGAAGTATTAGACTAGAAAGAAAGTATGGAGCGGCCATCGCAGTCCTTTGTTACAACTTTTATTGTGGTAGGACCACGCTGTGGACAGTTCTCTGTTTACAGCCGCGGGCCGGTCCGTCCGGGGTAATACCATACTCTCGCAGAAGATCGACGTCTGAGTAAATGCAATGAGCTATTGCGCTTCGTCCGGTGAGCGAGAGAGCCGGAAGCCCAACTGGGGTGGGTTCGGGGTTTGTATTGCTAGGCAGCGGCTTAGCTATACCATTAGCAAAGTTCCATGGGCGGCAGTGACACTTACCATCGGGTGTGCTGTCTGCTCGTCTGCCACCACAAGCAAAAAAAAAAAACTACGTAATTTACATGATATACCTAATTTTAATTTTCATAAAATTCGTTTCTTAATTTATTGTGTATCTTTGCTTGGTGATAGCTGTATAGATCGAATAGATAGATAGTTGAACACTGATTTAAGATATTTAAACAAAATGTTTGATAAAAAATCTTAATAACTGAATCGAAGTTAGAATTTTAAAAATAGCTGAAGACCGAGGTGATGATAATATTCTATATATTTATTTCATTAAACAAGAACAAGACAAGACAAAATAATTAGAAAACATACCTTATATGATAGAAAAAAGAAAGAATAAAAATATATTTATTCTGTTCTGCTTCAACAATTTACCAATTTGTGGGTATAAAAATCTAAATAAAAATTAACATAACTCATCATTCTTCTATTCTTATCCCAATTACTTGGGATCGATACAATATGTACTCTTCTTTCATAGTACATATTGTAAAAGTTATTGGCAATAGTTTTATGACCGGCTGACTGCCAGACGTCAACCCTCCTTGGGAATGTAATTGTTGACCAAATGGCATCAGATGGAGTTGGCCCAGCTCGTTATAAGGTTTTTAGTCGGCTTTTACGACATACACGAGCAAAGTAAGTGTTGGTACTATTCGTAGCCGCTACCACACAGCTTGAAAAATAAAGATAACTAAACAAAATAATTACCAACATAAAATAATCTAATTCGAACGATAGACATAAAAAGGCTGTTGGCTCAATTTATGCTACTACTTGTCTCTAATGAAATAGCGCTGATATTTAGCTAAAACCTGGTAGCAAGTTTTAAAATTAGTTATCCCAATCAGAAATTTCGGTAAATTTTGTGATGAGAAAGAGTGCAATGCACTATGTCCCCTCCCTCCTTTGCTCGTAGTTGTTATAAAATAAAAGACGACTAAGGGATATAATATACAAATAGAATAATTTTAAGAGATAGAATACTTGAAATAAAACCTTATACCTACCAACCCAACTGACCGACGTGGTAACGTGGTTGATTTTATACTTTAAAGTAATTTTTCCGACGTGTTTAAACGAAGTTCAGAAAAAGCTTTCTTCTGGTACCAGCCTCACTTCTTCTTTTTATGTATTGGGAATCAGCTACTTATACGAGCCATTATTGCCAGTGTCGAGTTATAATTTTTTTCACGTCTTTAGTCTCTTCAGGTTAGTCATTTTCCGTCAGTAAGTCAAATCGTCGCCATCAACAGTGCTATGGCCATATTGCTAATGGTATCTTCTGAGAATTTTAATGGAAAACGAAAACTTTTTAAAGCACTTTTATATCATATTCACTACATCCCAGCAGTTCTGTCGCATCACATTACATAAACTGCCATCAAAATTATCTAATATACCGAACACTAAGATATCGAACAAGACTACCACATAACGCTTTCAGATTCCCGCCAAAAGTCCAGCAGCCTCATTTGTCTGCGCCTTTGCATATAAAAAAAAATACTCGTGATTCGATTGTCTGTGATCAACATACGTAGGGATTAAAAGAATCTCTTAAAACTTGATCAAATAAATGTTAATTAAATATAAACAGAGTAAAAGTTAACCAAATATGTCGTTGGGTGAACGACTTGCTTCTATTTCGGACTATAATTATCAACGACGCAAAAGGAATATAGTCGTACGTCCGCTCACGGTATTAACTGAATGAATTCAATATTGGTCACGCATTTTTGCTTTGAATTTTATACATAGTAATACTGTGAGGCAATGGCTAGGAATACTATCAACCCTTTTGTCGTAGATGTCCTAAAAGATGACTAAGTGCTTTATATCGACCTGGGCGAATTCCACCTGACGCCGTTTGGTCAACAATTACATTTATAAAACCCGATTACGAAGCGAAAAATGACGTCACAAGCGGGATTCGAACCCGCGCTTATTGAGATTCCGGCCCAATCGTGCTATTACACCACCGTGACTTATTGTAGGACATGCAAATTTCGCTTCGTATCATATTTACGTCTTAAGGTGACGGTATGCGATCTACCCGACAATGTTTACACATTATTATAGGCTTAATACTTCAAACTTTGCAGTTAGAATTGTATTAAACGATGACACAACCTTGTTATTTAAATTACTGAAATTTAGCATTTAATATGTATGTATACGATTGGGCCGGAATCCCAATAGGCGCGGGTTCGAATCCCGCTTGTGACATCATTTTTCGCTTCGTAATCGGATTTTATAAATACATACATACATACATACATATCATCACGCCATATCCCTTGCAGGGTAGGCAGAGAGAACAGAGTGCCAGAGATCTCTATCTCTGCATACTTCACTCGCTTCCTCAACATTCATAATTCTCTTCATACACGCTCGCCGGTTTCGGAGACTCTTGACTCCACTTTCCTTCAGTACCTGACCGATCTGGTCTAGGTAGGTTAGTCTCGGTCTCCCTCGGTACCTACATCCTTCCACTTTCGCATTGTATATCTTCTTAACCAGACGTTCGTTCGGCATTCTTTCCACATGTCCGAACCATCGGAACATTCCCTTTCGCATCTTTACACCAATACTCTCTTTCATACTTTCAGATTTTATAAATAATTAAGCATATTAAATGCTAAATTTCAGTAATTTAAACAGTTACATTCCCAAGAATGGTTGACGATAGGCGGGTGACCGGTCGTAAAACTATTGCCAATAACTTTTGCAATATGTACATACAATGAAAGCAGTCTACGTATTGTATCGACCACAAGTAATTGGGATAAGAGCAGGAGAATGATGATGATGACATATAACTAGTTTTTCTTTTAGTGCACGTCTTTATCCGCGCAGGAACAGTGTGTGATGTTCCCGATAAATTCAATTCTCATTCATTATTCTCCTACTCTTATCCCTATTACTTGAGGTCGATACAATATGTACTCCTCTTCCATAGTACATATTGTAAAAGTTATTGGCAATAGTTTTATGACCAGCCACATGCCAGACGACAACCCTCCTCTGGAATGTAATTGTTGACTAAATGGAAAAGAGTTGGCCTCCCAGTCGTCTTTTACGACATCCAAGAGCAAAGTAAGGGTTGTTAGTATTCGTAGCCGCTACGACACAGCTACTACACAAATACAATTCTCATTGTGTTGTAGAATAAAATACATCAAAGCAAAATTTATCCGTAATTTCACATGCATGGAATATATCTTTCTCGGGGCTAATTTTCAGAGTATCTATTATAATGAATTCTTACTTTACACAAGTAAAACAATGTCTATTACTTATTTTTTAAAACAACATTGCACTAAGGAACTAGTCCTTGTATTACGGAGGACTTTCATCATCATCATCATCACAGCTCATAAATGTCCTACTGTTGGGCTCGAGCCTCCTCCGTAATGGGAGCGAAATTAACCTACTATACCGCGCTGGTCAGACGTGTTGGTACAGGGTTTTGTTTCAGGTATTCCTTCTCTCACGGAGGACTTTACAAACATATAAATTAACAGGCACAAATAACACTTTGTTTTATCCTATCTATATCAATCGAGCGAGAGAGCCAGAAGCCCAACTTGAATTATTTTGGATAGATAGGTAGCGGCCTTGCTGTACCTTTGGTATTGCAAAGGTTTCAAAGGGCAGCAGTAAACACTTGGCATCAGGTGTGCTGCTTGCTCGTTTGCTCGTATATGCAATTAAAAAAAAAGATTTATATGCCCAGCATGGTAGAACAATTTCACTTCCATTGCAGAGGAGGCTCGAGCCCAACAATGGAACATATATGCCCTGACATACTGGTTTTTTTTTTTTTTTTTTTAATTATAAAACACGATTTCGATTTTAAAATAAGATAATTTGTTTTATATCATTTAAAAGAAAACCTTTCTTGAAAGAATACGATTTTAAAAAGTGGGTAATTGAAAACTTTTGAATACCTTTATTTTTTAAAGCATTGTCAGACAAATTGTAATCAGAGTCAGAACAACAATTTGTAAATACTTATAGTATTGTAGTGTATTAGATACGAATCCATGACACCTAGCCTATAGGCCGGTATCTCAACCCCATTCCATTTGTGCAGTCAAGTTAATCATTAGTTATTCTCATTTGGAAAACCAAATGGCAACAATTTCAATATTCAAATTTTTTTTTTTATTGTTTATGGTGGCAAACGAGCCAGCAGCACACCTGATGGTAAGTGTCATTGCCGCCCATGGACCTTTGTGATACCAAGGGTATAGCTTAGGCCGCTGCCTACTAATAAAATCTCCAAACCCACCCAGTTGGTCTTCCGGCTCTCTCGCTCACCGAACGAAGAGCAATAGCACATTGTCATTACTCAGACGTCGATTTTCTGAGAGAGTGTGGTGCGGAGTGGGTGCTACCCCGGACCGACCGGCCCGCAACTTTAGACAGAGAACTGTCAACAGTGTGATCCAACTACTATAAATTTATAAACTCAAATTCATTTATTATGCATAGACCCTGCGAGGGCACTAACATATAGTCCGGTAACATATTAAATTAATACAATAAACTAGCACCGGTTCAAAAATATAATGTATCACCGAAGTTGAAAATTCCGTAGCACTGGCGAGTCCAATGGTTTTAGGGCTGTATGCCACCGTTTCAACGTCCCAGACCAGTCAGCGGGATGAGATTGGACTTTTTTATTTTTTATTTATTTATTTTCATAATGTACAATATTTTGTATATTATATACATCCTCTGCCAAACTGGAATACAGTTTGTCGGCAGTATACTCGTGGCTTTTTAAGCGAATACATGTTGGTACATCATACACATATACACATATTTACAATATGCACATATACAATTATGTATTGCTAATACTGATTACACCAATTCACTTTACGGACACATACTAGTACTAAGTAGTGTTTCCACAATAGGTTTTTAAGTGCGTTTTTCCTAATACCATCAGTACACAAGTGGTCAGGCAGCTCATTTAGTAAAGACGGAGTAAGCCATTGCCGCATGCGTTTACCAAAATAGTTATTATAGCCTTTGGCACTTTATATTTACTTTTAATTTTACCCGAAGCTTTACGGAATGGTTGCTTATAGACTGTTTTATTTTTATATTTATTTGAATTATATTGTTCTAATATTATTAAAGACTTTACTTTTATATCTACTGGAAGGATTTTACAAATTTTACAATTTTTACTTTCATATGAGAGTTTTTTTTATTCGTGTGGTGACGGAGTAAAAATGCAATTCACCACCACGTATCTTGCCCCTGGGTGATCGTAAGAGACGACTAAGGAATATATATAAAACGCATATAACATCTATGCATGAGAAGGAAAATTCGAAACAAAACCCTATACCAACACGTCTGACCAGCGTGGTAGGTATAGTAGGTTAATTCTCCTCCTATTACGGAGGCCCGAGCTCAATAGTGGGACATATATGGGCTGTGATGATGATGATGATGAGAGTTTTAAAAACCAGCTGGTCCAACAGAACTCTTCTAGAAAACTAATGCGATCATTATTTGAATTATCTGTCATGTATAAACCCCAAGGAAACTTTATACATGTTGTCAATTTTAGAATTTTGGCTTAAATTAATCTAAAGAACTACCAACAGATCAGAACGCGACCGCCGATGAGAAAATACGGCAAATAAATCAACGTGTTTATTTATTTTAGTAGTGAAATTCTCGTGAGTTTGGCACATATTATACATGTGACGATAATTATTTTTAATTAATTATTTTAATTAATTAGACAATACATTAGAGCGAGCGAACTGCTGAGAGTGCACGCCAAGGGCTGTAAGACACGGCTGCTCATGAGCATCGGGTATGCTTGAAACCTGGGTCGATCCTAAAGCATCACTCTATTGCCCTTTGTCTAACATGTATATTTATTATTTTATTTGTATAAAATTTTAAACAACATGTTTAATAAGCATTAACTTCAGTGTCAGGCTTTGGAATCACGATATAATTCTTAAATAATAGCAAAAGATATTGTTGGATCATATCCTACATGTAACCAATCACTGGTTAGTTAGTAGACATCACTTCTTTCAATCACTCTGAAGGGAAGGGAGCCAGCACCGCGTATCTACTTATAATTAAACACGATATTCATTGTTTTGTCCTACAAGGTACCAAAATATATTTATGTACTTAAAATGGGACACGTATAAAATATTGTTATTGGTCTTGTTAATTATAGATGTACCTATAGTTACTAGATGGGAAATGTCTTTTCTTGTGTATTTTTAAAAATTTTATCTTCTCTTTGCTCTGTGGTCATCATCTTAGTTCATATACATCCCAATGCTGGTCTCGGTCTTCCTCCACAACAGGAGAATAATTGAAATGTTTACTTACTTACCAGATTGGACAGATGAAGGGTTTTAATTTAATTTTTCCTTTTCTATATAAATCATCTCATCACCATCATCTCAGCTCATATATGTCCCACTATTGGGCTCAAGCCTCCTCTATAATAGGAGGGTAATTTATTTACTGTACCACGCTGGTCGACGTATTGGTATAGGGTTTTGTTTCGGGTTTTCCTTCTCTTCCATAGATGTTTGCATTTTATATCCCTTAGTCGCCTCTTACTATCAACGTTGAAGCGTAGTATGGACCTTTCATCGCTCCTATTCTATCGGTTGGAGAGAAATGGAAATTATAATCTTGCTCTTAAAGTAGGAATGTATGCATTATTTCTCTAAGTTTAAAGAAATAGCTAAGAGAAAATCAGAACGAGAAATATTTTTTCTAAGTTTTATAACTGCCTTCATAAATATTTTTTTACATTATTATGGTGGCAGAATAGCAAGAAGCCCATTTGATGGTAAATGGTAGTTGTCGCTCACAGACCTAAGTAATACCAAGGATATAGCCAAGTCGCTACCGTCTCTATAATGGATAACAGCTTATTCTCATACGTAGAAAGATTACTACCTACTAATCCCTTGAGAACTCTTGTAATATTACTATGCGATTTGTTGACATTTTTATAATCGTTGCTTTACTTTTAAAGATCTTTTTCTTAATTTATAAAGCTTTAAGTATTAATTTTTTAATCATCATTCCCCTACTCTTATCGTTTCTTGGGGTCCATCCATTACTTGGGGTCGATACAATATGTACTCTTCCTTCATAATACTCATTGTAGAAGTTATTGGCAATAATTTTATGACCGGCCAGACGTCAACCCGCCTTGGGAATGTAATTGTTGACCAAACGGCATCAGATGGAGTTGGCCCTGGTCATTATAAGGCTCTTAGTCGTCTTTAACGACACCCACGAGCAAAGCAAGTGTTGGTAGTATTCAAAGCCGTTACTACACAACTATTAATTAGTAGTAGAAAGTTTATTTTTTTTTTTTTTTTTTTTTTAATAAACTCTTATAATTAATACTATAGTTTTATAGTAAATAAAATATTGTAATTGGATTAGCATCTTAAGATAAACGTGATTATACAAATAAATAATTAATATTTTGCTAAATATTTGAATCAGGCACGGCCGAAACCTATGTTATTTTGAAATGGAAGATAGGAAAGTAGACCCACCATTTCCTCACGGTTAATTGGGTATCATCATCATCTCAGCTCATATATGTTCCACTATTGGGCTCGAGCTGGTCCATAATGGGAGGGAATTTTACCTACTATACCACGCTGCTCGAACGAGTTTGGATCTTTTCCAGTTAGGTAGTAAACTTGCCTTCATTAGTTGTTTTTCACGATTCATGGTGAAGTAGATAGTATTATTCTGATATCACCACACGAAAAGTTTCAGCTGTATAATTTAAATTAATATACATACATTGATTTTAACAAAAAGTATTTTAAAAAATCAACTTTACATAATAAGTTAACTTTAGTTAAGTCAAAAATAATACCCGAAGCATTTCATATAACTATAGAAAAATCTGTAACACGGAAACGTCGCGTTCCGTTTCCAGAAAAACACAACATTTACACCACTTGAGGTGAACGCACTCTCATTAAAGGGCCACTGGATTCAAAAGCACTTCGCAATCCATTCCAAACTTTCATCAAATAGTCATTTAACTTTTGAAAACAAAGCCGACGATGTAAAACGAACAGAGTGTCGCATTACGCCCGCCTACATCGGGCCCTTTTTATTTTTATTTTGTCAAATTGTAACTGAAATAAACTGGAGTGAGTAATAAAAATACCATTGGTACTGTTATTGCAGTGGTGTCTCGAAATAGAGGTGTCATGGCGTCCCTCCTTAGTGTAGAGTCGGGCACTTGTCGCGAGGAAATCTTAATAGACGCGTAAAGTTAAACGAATAAGAATTACTTTTTATTTCATTTACTGTCGCTTCTATAATATGATTTGAGATATATCGGTATTCTTGTATAGCGGCTGCGAATACTACCAACCCTTAAATTACTCGTTGGTATCGTAAAATACGTCTATAAACTTTATACATTGATGGCGATGCCGTTTGGTCAACAATTACATTCCCGAAGACTGTTGAAATCAAGCAGGCGGTCATAAAATTATTGCCAAAACTTATGCAATATGTACGTTGGTAGAAGAGTATATATTACATTGACTACATGTAATTGGCATAAGAAGCAGGATGGAGCAAGTATACAGTATTTCATCACCTACTTATTTGCCTTTCCTCTATCATCATTCTCCTACTCTTATCCCAATTAGTTGGGGTCGATACAATATGTACTCTTCTTTTATAGTACATATTATATAAGTTATTGGCAATAGTTTTATGACCGGCCGCCTGCCAGACGTCAACCCTCCTTGGGGTTGTAATTGTTGAGCAAACGGCAGCAGATGGAATTAGCCCAGGTCGTTATAAGTCTCTTAGTCGTCTTTTACAACATCCACGAGCAAAATAAGGGTTGGTAGTATTCATAACCACTACCATACAGCTTATATTTGCCTTTCCTCTTTTTTCTTTGTCTTTCCTCTAATATAAGATTAAATAAGACAAGCAGATACGCAGACATAGCAGATAAGCAAGCTGCAAGAGGAAGAAATCTTGGTAAATACGTTTAACCAACATGGTGATTGCCTTCCATTGAGGAGTAAACACGAACCTAGCAATTGGCATATATGAGATGAATTGATGAGAGATGATTAAGAGCATTGTGGAGGAGTCCGTGCTCAATAGAACTCTGAACTCACACGGTCTGAAGAAGATATTGCAATAATAGCATGAGTCAGAGTTTGATATAGAGTTGACCTAATTATGATGATGTTATCTGCTTATATCCATTCATCATTACTTTCCAATACCCGTGTGAAAGAAAGAGTTGATAGAATAGAAAGAACCAGCAGCTAAACTTCTGGGTGGGCTTGGGGTTTTCATAGGCAGGCAGTGGCCTAGCTGTACCTCTGGTATTGACAAGATCTATGGACGACAGCAACACTTACTATTCAGATATATTGCTTGCTAGTTTGCCACTATAAGCAATAGAAAAAAGAATATCGTGAAACCAGACGGAAGATCTCTTCAGAAAATAAAAAACTCTGCCATAGATATAATGCCTGGACATTGTATACTAAATTCCTATGGTGACCACATATGCTGTAATGTATTCAAATTGTCGAGATAGTGAAATCAAAATTAGGTACAACTTATTCGAAAATCATATCTATATAATAGTATTTATGTTTGAATTTTACGGTTAATTACAAGTTGGACTTCAAAAATTTTTACTTCATAAGATAGCATATTTGTCGAGAGGTGTGATAATGTAAGAAAATCGACCAAAATTTTATAACACTGGGATACGACGCAACAAAGAGAACGCGCGGTCGCCGTTGTCATTACGACTGTCAAGATAACAAAAATTATGAATGATGTTTTTAATATTGATTTAATATTATAAAATATTTAGTCCACGCAAGCAAAGTTACAGGCAGATCTAATATTTAAGATTCGGATAAAGATCGGCAACTATTGTTAGAATAACTCCTAGAATAATTAAAACCGATTTCTTATTTCGCTAGTATTGATATAAAACAATTTTTACAGATTTTCTCTCATTTTGTATTGGTAATTTAATTTGCTGACGATTTGAACAATTTACAGCATCCATGGTCACGGGAGAATTAAGATGTCTCATGTCCAAAAGTCATCGTTGTTGCAGAGATTTATATCTACACATTATAGTATCAGTTATTAAATTATGACTAAGATTTTGAAACAAATCCACTGCCAGTGCAAAGAGAAGACCAAAACGTTTCCAGGTGAAATAGATTAACTTTTCTTGGTACGGTCAGGTACAGGCCGTCCGTCTGAGGTGACGAAAAGGCTACGTGTGCTTCTATAACTCACCGTATTCCCTCCCAATCGCCATTATGCCGACACTACTGGCACCGAATCTTTGACGTCCGTGGTCAGCAGGTACTATGGTGTCAAGTAATAAGATGGCAGTAATGTGACGGTAGTACCAAGTCACACAGGTTCTCATAGCCCTTCCCAAAGTTAAGAATATAATATATAACCACTATAAAATAAATATAACATACATACATATCATCACGCCATATCCCTTGCAAGGTAGGCAGAGAGAACAGAGTGCCAGAGAACTCTATGCTTGCATACTTCACTCGCTTCCTCAACATTCATAATTCTCTTCATACACGCTCGCCAGTTTGTGAGACTCTTGACTCCACCTTCCTTCAGTACATGACCGATCTGGTCTAGGTAGGTTAGTCTAAAATAATTAAATTACAAATAAACCATAATATTTGCTGTTTATTATCATAAAGGGAATGCTCCGATGGTTCGTGCCGAATGAACGTCTGGTTAAGAAGATATACAATGCGAAAGTAGAAGGATGTAAGTACCGGCGGAGACCGAGACTCACCTACCTAGACCAGATTGGTCACGTACTGAAGGAATATAATATTATAATAATAATATAACATTTTTGTAAAAATGTTGAAAAAATCATTTCATGAATCTCCTGGAGAATAAATAGGAACATTCTACTGCTATATTCAATCGGCCTCCAATAACTTTCAATCTTCATAACCACGAGAAGACTAACACTTTAATAGAAAACTTCTCTTCAATGCATGACTTCATCATCATCATTATCTCAACTGATGTATGTCCCACACCTGGAAGCGAGCCTCCTTTAAAATATAGTAGGCGAGAAGTTGACCTACTATACCACATTAGTCAGACGTTTCATATAGATTACTACATGTTTTTTTTTATTGCTTATGGTAGCATACGAGTAACTGACTGCAACTGACGCTCATAACTCTTATGGTAAATAAGAGTTTTTAAAATTTCGATACAAAAAAATAATTTATCCGTGTGGTGACGGAGTAAGAATACCATTCACCACTCCCTATTTTACCCGTGGGTGATCGTAAGAGACGATTAAGGGATATAAAATGCACATAACATCTATGCAAGAGATGGAAGACTCGAAACAAAACCCTATACCAATACGTCTGACCAGCGCGGTATAGTAGGTTAATTTCCCTCCCATTATGGAGGCCATATACGCTAGGTTTTGCATGATGGTTTTAACTGTGCATGCATAACCGACAGGCATAACCGAGTTTCATATTACACATACACGTTAGGGTTTGCATGCACAGTTTTGCCATTAAATCTCAGTTGAGCTACGTGATGGTGTGTGTAGGATGCCTACTTCTCAGTTGAGCTATGTAGTACGACAATTAAAAACAGAGAACTGTGTCAGGCATGCTCGCCGGACGCCACACACGCTCGGTTATGCTCGTGCGCAAACATAACCGAGCGGCAAAAATATCAATTTTGATATTTGCTCGGTTGCATGTTCATGCAAAGATAACTGTACAGTTTTATCACACACACGCTAGGGCTTGCCTGTCGGTTATGCATGCACAGTTAAAACCATCATGCAAAACCTAGCGTGTATGGCCTCCATTACAAAGGAGGCCCAAGCCCAACGGTGAGACATATATGGGCTGTGATGATGCTATGATGATGATGACCTTTTTATTATCTTGCACATATCCCAATTACATAGGGTTGACGCAACATGTCTTTTTCTTCCACACAATCTTATCAGATGTCTGCGTTCACTTCCTTTCTATTCATATCATGCTTCTCGCAATCTATCTATCTTTTCTTCGGTCTTCCCTTACCTCTACATTCAACATTCACACTTAAAACTGTTCTCACAACATTGGTTTCATGTATAAATGCTATTTGCATACTATATCTTATATTTTTTATGACACTCATAAGCAAAAAAGAAAAATTACTAGTAATTTTACTCCATCCCTATACGGAAGAAGAAATTACTTATTGGCTATCAAATATCATAGCATACACGTGATTATGAATGCAAAATGTCCAATATTTCGATGCAATAAAAATAAATTACTGATAAAGTTGCAATATATTAAAAAAAAAAACATATTAAAGGTCAACGACATAAAAGAGGGACAAACCAAAACATACGAGAATCATAGATAACGCCAACAACATTCATATCAATCCAGATACCGTGCGAACCGTAACACGAATAACAAAATAAATTATAATAGAAAAAAGGAATTTTCGAAAATTTAACATAAAATTAACATTCAAGTCGGTAATAAAACTATGAAACATCAAACAGGTGAAAGATTCTACCATAATACTTGGACAAGATACAATCGACGAACGTAAGCACGCCACAATTCGCATGACTTACGAACTTAACACCTGCCTCACTGTCAAAACGATTCTTTATTACTTTTAAACGGTTATATCTCTATAACAATATACATTACCACTTTTCTGTTAAACCCTAAAACTGTATAGTAAAAGTGAATAAGCAATGTTGTGGTATATTTCTTTGTGGTAATATCGCGTGGATGATAGCACGCAGATGGTACGGTGGCGACCGCACCTCGCGAAAGTAGTTTCCGTTAAATAATTGCCAGTCATCAGGAGTTTTCCAACTGTTTTTGGTGTTACGAACGCTTGTAATAGCTTTATTTTTGTTTAGGGCAATGTATATAAAGTACTTATGTTATATAAATTAACTTTAATGGGCACAAGAACAATGTCTTACTTTATAGATAGATATAAAGATATCTACAGTTTTAATATTAAATAAAGTTCTATTAGCATTTTTCTTTAAAAATACTCTACACTAAAGAAATATTCCATGTACTACAGAGTTCTTATATAAATATATAAATCCTTATTATCATTTTGGCTCATACGTCCCAATGCTGGGCTCGAGTCTTCTTCGCAAATGGTGTGAAATTAACCTTCTAAACCAAGCTGGTCAGACGAGTTGGTAAAGGGTATTGTTCTGATCTTGCCTTATCTTACGTAGATGTTTGCATTTTACATTCCTTGGCAATCTTTTACGTGACTCACGGGTAAGATAGGGTGTGATGAATTGTATTCTTACATCTTAACTACACGGAAAATATATAATAAACTGGGTTTATAAAATATATATAATAATATAAAATATATAATAGGTATATTTTATATTATTATTATTATACTTAGGATAACGGTTTGTGGATCGCAGATGGAATGAAACCCTCGACACTAGGCATGATAGTTTCGTAGCTTAACCGCTACGCCATTTGCGTGGTTAAATAAAAAAAAATCATAACTATAGAATTTTTTTATTCTGTTCATCCATTCGAAAAGCAAAGGGAACAAAGTCCATACAGCCTGTGGTCTAGACACATGCCGTCTGTTCCGTTCGGGGCGATGAACGGGCAGCGTGTGGCGGCCCTATAACCCACTCCTACTTCCTCTTTACTCGTATTCCCTCCCGATCACTATGGGGCCGGCCACTAGTGCCGAATTCTTGTCATCCGTGGCCAGCTCAGTGGTTTACCCTTTCGGGTACTATCCTCCGTCGATGGTATTACTGCCGGGGCGTTGCCCTCACACGGTTATCCTCTCTGCGGGCGACGGACTATTCCTCGATCTAGTCACCCGCAAATGAAAGAACATATTAATTTCTATATAGATGCCGCTCCAAGATGGTGGTCCACATTTTCGTTTTAATACTTGATAATGGATTATTTCTAACATTATTAGTCTTATTTTTAAAATAAATTTTTATGATAAATTTATTAAAGGTTTTCTCTCTGTGTGCACTTTACTGTGTGGTGACGGAGTAAGAATACAATTTACCACCCCCTATCTTAGCCATCGGTGATCGTAACAGACGACTAATGGATATAAAACCCATATAACATCTATGCAAGAGAAGGGAAACTCGAAACAAAACCCTATACCAACACGTCTGACCAGCGTGGTACAGTAGGTCAATTTCTCTAATATGAGCTGAGATGATGATGATGATGAAGTGTGTAATAACGTTTCAAAATAAATACTACTTTGGTAAGAGAGAGTAAAATAAAAATAAATACTACTTTCGTATGAGAGAGTAAAAAGAGAAAAAAAATGATACGACGAGAAGAATATTCAGTAGCATGCAGCACACTATGTCATTATGATTTCTCAGTTACACCAATGATTAATTACCATTAGAAGTCAACAGGCTGATGGGTAAATAAAAATATAAATAAACGAATATATTTCTCTAATCTATGGTCTGATGATATATATGTATGTATATTTCTCTAATCCGATCAAACTTTGTCAACAAAATAGTATTCAGTTACTTATATAGTACATATATACGACATCTCAACATCTTCTTTGCTGGGGCATCGAAAAAGGTTACTATCCGTAACGATAATCTGCCGGGTATATCACTGAAGATAATATGTATACGCATCGTCCAAATAAACGCACATAAATATAGATACATGCAAACAAGCATTTGGTACAACACAATAAGTATGGCTCGCACGCACTTGCAATTGACCCGTTTACTATGCGATAGTTACTTGAAAGATAGAACTAGAAATACATTATCAATAGGACCAGGTATGTGATAAGCTATAGGCTTCAAAACATACAGTTATAATTTTTAGTTTCCCGTAATTGGCGAAGGCGAACTTATTGATTTTGATTCAATTCTAGACACGATTCTAGACTATGGATTAGAATTCCTTTAGAAAATCTTACAAAAAAACTAATATCAACATCTAATATTATAATCAGAATGTTTAATCTTCCAATCCATATAGATTATGATTACTGGCGTATAACTAAATATCATAGTAATCAAAAAATAGAAAAGCCTCTTAAAATTCTTGAGTTGGAACCTGCGCTAGTTTACCACCAGTTTCCCAGTTTTTGCAGAGTTAATTATTATAATGATTTCTAATGTTTACGCGAGTATTACACATATGAAATAAAACTAGTTTTAGGGGTTCTATCGCCTTTGTATTTAATTATGATGATCACTGTAAGGTGTTCAAAACGTCGGACAAGCAGCTCAAGTTCTCATATTGCTAAACTTGGCAAATGACATGAGATAACTCATTCAAGCCAATCACAATTCAGTCCAAATTTCTGGGTGGGTTTTGATTAGTTGATAGTGACTTGGCTATACCCTAGTATTACACTCAATAGGTCAGGTCGGATGTGCTACTTGCTCGTTTGCCTATATAAGCAGTAAAAAAAAATAAAGTCCTTCCATAAATATAGATATATTTTTTACCATTAAATTACTTGGAAAATTTATACATACAAATAAACAAAATTAGAACTGTTGCCTGTTTTTATGACGGAACTGTTTACATCTTAGTTTAAAGCTGGTTAGATTAGAGCTCTTAAAAGCTCGCCAAAATTTGGCGAGCTTTTCCCACAATATTACAACGCTATAAGAAAATACAGCTTTTTTTGGCAGACTATGGTCTGGACACACCGGCTATAGTCTGGACCTTTTGTTTGAAGATCACATTTAATATTATAAGTTTTTCTGGAGTGTTGCTCCACTGAGGGTTTACGAAGATATTATCTTTGTAAACTCTCAGTGGAAAGCATTAGGTAGCGACAAGTTGTATCCTTAATCCGTCACCACGAAGCGAGATAGTTCAAAACTGTCATAAAAATAACATAAAAAATAAAAAGAACTTAGATTTCAAAATCATTGACATCGTGCAAACATCGTTGAAGCACTTACATGTTATTAATTTTAATATTTCACCTTAAATTAATCAAATTAACCATCAGCGGGTCGGAATGTGTCCGCCATTGAGAAGGTCCGGCATAAAACATCTCAGTTTTATATTATATTACTATTTACATATTTCATTTTTTTATCAATTTCTTTTGTATAAAATTGTATATAATACGTCTAGTACCAGTTCCACTATGGGTATATTTTGGTTAGGTACTTCGTTCTACTACTACGTTCTTCGAACCAAAATATTCTTTTTTTTTTCTTGTGTTTAGCTGTTAGCCGCAGATGCCTTTGACAAAATAAAATATATTTTTAAATATAATGGAAAAGATTATAGTTTGACTAAACCCCACAAAGGGTACCCAATCACCTTTTCTTCCTCAATTCATCTAGATGAAGTAAATTAGTTTATTATACAATTCTAATCAGACAGGTTCGGCCTTTGTTTCGAGTTTCTATTTTTTTGTAATAATATTATTTACTTATACCCGTCAAAGCAATTTTAAATTTGAAAGATTTTTCACATGTTTTTGTTCAATGAGAACAGCCACCTACGGTCCCATCACATAAATAGCACCACAAGTATCCGGGGAATACGAATCAAAACAATTTTACCTAGAAGTGTTATAAATACTACAAAGGTTAAACATATCATGTGTAAGACGCACACAGAGTGTGAAATTATCGAGATGTGTCGACATTAGAGACAGAAATAAAAGTGTCAACATTGAAAACTGTTTACTCGTAAACATAACGAATTATGAGGAAGCAATTGAAAATGTTCTGTGGTAATGAAACTATATGAAGATCATATTACGTTTTATTGATAGTTTTCTTATTTGTAAAACTCATTTTTGATCCAAAAAGAGATTATTGGAGGCAGGCAATAAGGAGGAGGAAGGAGGAGAACAACAAACTCACTACAGATGCTAAGACCAAATAACGATAGAAATGTATGACGATTGGGACGAAGTGTAAACTGACCATTTTTATTTTTTTGGCGGCGGTCTACGGTACGTCAAACCCCGCTAATCTGTCCGGGGCGACAGGAAAAGCGGCGCAAGACCCCATAGACCCGCCCTACAATATACCTCTCGACGTCGTGCGGGTGGGTCACTGGTATGCGGTCTTTTTCTTCAGTGAAAACAAGAAAGAAAAAAGAAAGCGGAATACAACATTATATTTATTAGTGAAGCTAGAGTAGTAACAATGTGTAAATATTTGAGATAGATGGCGATGTAATAAAACTCCTTTTAGCCGAAAGATTGTAATCAGGTAGCTGCTACAATACCTTTACAAGAATAAGGCGTCGGTACAGATATTCAGTTTATGTGAATTCTAGTTCTTTCTGTGGTTGATCTGTTTTTTTTCCTCTACTTAGGAATTATATTAAAATCTATAATTTAAATTTAATAATATCAAAATTTAAATCAGTAATAATTAAATTAACAATGTTAACTATTCTGATGATAAGAAATTCAGAAATCAGGTAATTAATTGAACTGTATGTTTCCGTAATTCTTTTTTGTAGTGTAAACATCAGAAATCATTGTATGTCGATGATATAATTAATAATTTAAGAGAAAATGATACCTAACCGCATTTCATCATCACCTCATCTATGTTCCACTGTTGACTTCGAGCCTCCTCTAATATAGGAGGGAAAATCACCACCTCCACCACGCTGGTCGAACAGTTTATATAGGATTCTATTTCGAATCTTCCATTTGTCCCATAGATGGTTATATGTACACTATATATGTATATACCTTCACATTTTACAATACCCAAGGGTAAAATAAGGGGGTAAAATTGTATTCTTACTTCGTTACCACACCGAACGCATATGATTTTACCTTTTTGGTTAGCTATGGTCTGGCCATTTGCCATCCAACTGTTCGAGATGGATCGACTGGATCTCGTAAAAGACAACTAAAAGCCTTATAATGACCTAGGCCAACGCCATCTGATGCCGTTTGGTCAGCAATTACATTCACAAGTAGGGTTAACGTCTGGCAGGCGGCCGGTCATAGAATTATTGACAATAACTTTTACAATATTTACTATGAAAGAGGAGTACATATTGTATCGACCCCAAATAATTGGGATAAGAGTAGGAGAATGATGATGTATGAGAACATATTGCGTCGACCACAAGTAATTGGGATAAGACCAGGAGAATGATAATGATGAGTAAGAACTGAATGGTATAGCATTTTGATAACCCATAACAATTTAGGTAGTTTATATAGAGCCAAGCCTCTTAATGTTTACGCATAACGCACTTGGCTGTTTGATGTAAAGACAGCACCGCGTAAGTCTGTGTTCGAAGTTTGGCAATTAGATGTGCACGCGAGGTGGCGACGTCGCCTTCCACCCACACGCTGAGGGTCGTCAGAGATCCTTCATTAATGTTTATAATGTTCCAACACTATCGTTGTAAACTAACAATATAGAATTACTTTTTGAAGTGTTAACTTCTTTACGTATTTTAGGTGCGCTGTGCTCTTTATTTCCTTTTTTCCTTTTTGTATTACATAGAGCCATCAAGAAGAGCTATGTAGCGCTTGTTAGAGTAAAGACGGCTTATGTCGTCAAAGAGAGCATTTTTGGAGTACTAAATATATGACGATCAATTAGAGGAAAATATATTTTTTTGTATAAATAACACCAGGATCTTGGTCATGGGTGGTCGTAAAAGACGCCTAAGGAAAATATTATACAGATAACATCTATATAAAAGAAGGAACGGACCTGGTGACACGTTGTATTTTTAACCCCTCATTACGTTATCACACGCGTGAATAATGAACTGACACTTTCAGTGCATGAAATATCCATGACTATTTCTTTTTTTATCAATTAAATTTGTACTACAAAAAAATTCCTCATAAGGATCCTTGTAAAGATTTTAAAAATAAAGGACACATTACAGCCAGACCCAGAAAAGAAATTTATGAATCGCATAAAGTATTATACTGCTTTGGAATCGAATCCGTGACACATTTGACGGTAGGTTATCTTAACAACTACACCATCCAATCAATCCTTTGAACTTTAACATCAAAGCGTAATCAAATTTTAAACAATTTAAGTAATAAGCAATTAGAATAATGGTCCATAGCTTCAATACGATCCAATCAAGGCCGAAATATTATATACATTTTTTTGCAACAATTCCTATTAAAGTTAACGTACAGAGTTTATAACATATACCTAACAGATGTATAACGGAACTATGTCCCGTGGCCGACCGTGTATATGCGTACCCATCTTGATTGATATATTTCAATACAGCCGCACTTGGCGAATTACCGAAACTAATTCTTGAAAATTTGCTAAATGCTTACATATGTATATGTAGCTTGATCTTTTTGAATGTTTGTTATGTTATACGTTATATTTGTAGCTTATTTCTACTTCTTCGGGGTGTATATATCATATTGGTTATTAATTTTCACTGGAATAAGAAATTGACTTGCACGAAATGATTTGGGAATTTCTTTTCATCATCACAGCCCAAAAACGTCCCACTCTTGGGCTCGAGCCTTCTCCGTAATGGGAGGGGAATTAACCTACTATACCGCGCTGGTTAGACGTGTTGGTATAGGGTTTTGTTACGAGTTTTCCTTCTCTCGCATAGAAGTTATATGCGTTTTATATCCCTTAGTCGTCTCGTACGATCACCCACGGGTAAGATATGGAGTGGTGAATGGTATTCTTACTCCGTCACCACACGGAAAAAAAATGGGAATTTACATACATACATATCATCACACCATATCCCTTAGGATCCACAGACTACAGACACTTCAAAATAGGTTCATGCGCCGAGCTACGGGAGCACCGTGGTTCATACGAAACGTCGATCTTCATGTCGACCTCAAACTACCGACCATCAGGCAATTTATGAAACTGTGCTCCCAGAGCTACTTTGACTCTGCCATGACACACCTCAACCCACTAGTGGTTGGGGCGGCTTCCTACATGCCCTCTTGTAATTCAAAAATCCGACGTCCGCGGCACGTCATCGACGATGACGACGACGGTATCACACTCGCTCAATTAAGAGCTTACATGGCCCGCGAGGCTATTACACATAAATATCCGCGGTTTCGTCCTCGCCGTCGAGGTGCGAAACCGCGACGCGCAAAAATCATTAATCCAAATGTGGGCACGCCCACTTTGCCACCAGTGACGCCCCAAGCCGAGGTCCGTTCCCCACAGGAGGAGCCCTTGGACGATGTCGCTTAGCTTACCTCAATCGGGCGAGCCCTCAGCGCTCACCCATGGTCCGCGTAAAGCTGTCAAAACCATCTGTGGCTAACAGCTAAATACACACACATAAAAAAGAAAAAAAAACCATATCCCTGGCAGGGTAGATAGAGAGAACAGAGTGCAAGAGACTCTATCCTTGTATACTTCACTCGTTTCCTCAACATTCATAATTCTCTTCATACACGCTCGCCGGTTTCGGAGACTCTTGACTACACCTTCCTTCAGTACCTGACCAATCTGGTCTAGGTAGGTTAGTCTCGGTCTCCCCCGGTACCTACATCCTTCCACATTCGCATTTCAGAATATGGGGATTTATGTTAAGTGTTTCTGTTCTTTTTCTCACGTTATTTTGCTCAGCTCTTTTTAGATCCTGTAATTCGGTAGTTATAAAAAAATAACTAATTTTAGTTTAACTAACTATACAAATTACTGAAATTTAGCATTTAACATGCTTGATTATTTATAAAAACTTGGTTACGAGCGAAAAATGATTGTCACACATGGGATTCGAACCCAGACTTATAGGAAATCCGTTCTAATCGTGCTACCACTTATACCAGCGTGAGCTGTCGTATGACATTCAATTTTCTTACAAGAGTAAGAGTTTACGATTGTAATCTTTTCGGAGTATACGGCTACCCATTCTGGTAATGACTTTTTTTTATTGGCGGCGGGCTACGGCACGTCAAACCCTGCTAATCCGTCCGGGGCGACATGAAAAGCGGCGCAAGACCCCGTAGACCCGTTCTACAATATACCTCTCGACGCCGTGCGGGTGGGTCACTGGTACGCGGTCTTTTTCTTCAGTGGCTCACCCGGCGGTCTACCCTCACGGGTATCCTCGCTAATGTCGACGCCCGGACAGTTGGCACCGTCGGGGCGTCGTCCTCACGCGGTGGCCTCGCTCCCAGGGCGACCAGACTAACCCCCGGTCCGGTCACTCACCTTCTGGTAATACCTTAGCCTGCCTTTACAATTTACACAAGAAAGGAACGACAGATTACATTTTTTACAATTTATACAAGAAAGGAGAGGAGATAGAGAGAGAAAGAGAGAGAAAAAGATGTATATATTTTATCGGTTTGCTATTGATTAATTCCTGTGAAATTCCTGCATATTGAGGCAATCCGCAGAAAACTATAATATTTTTATTCGTGCTATGATTCGAACTTAGTACTTCAAGATCGTTGCATGTTTATGGCGTGGGAAAACTAAGTCAAAATATTATATTTGTTGTAATTGGGTTCATAGTTTCATTATATAAATGGTGAAATGTTGACCTGTAGAATCGAGTGGCATTCGAATTCAGGGAAAGAGACTTGGTCAACATCATCAACTTGCTCTTATCCCAATTTATTTGGGGTCGACACAATATGTCTTTCCCTTCCATACAACCCCATCAGACGTCATCTCTGTAGTCACTCCTTGTCTATCCATGTCATGTTTCACGCAGTCCATCCATCTACTCTTCGGTCTTACCTTACCCCTAAAGCCTTCAAATTGAGAGTAAGACTTGGTCAACAAACAAAACAAATTCTTTTTACGATCTACAATAATTAATTTGTTGATAGAATTTGCCTTTTTTTTTGCCTTTTGGGTATTTACGAGATTATGAAGTCTCCGCGATATAAAGACTTATTTAGTATTAATATAATAGAAACCATTACAAAAAAATATGAAACTACCTAATAGAAAATCAACGAAAACCAAATACGAAGCCTAGTATTGAAATAATAAAAACAATGTTCATTTACAGCATTTACTTTTAGTGCAAATACCGTTACCAAGTTAATTGAGTGAATAAAACAAAAAAAAAAAAAAAAAACCCGACCGATAATTCCGAAGCAAGGATGAACATATACAGAGAGAAAGAATTATTCGCAATTATAAAATAATACCATTGTGTAAATTGCGTACTATAAAAGAATTGTTAATTGGTCGAAAGTATATATGAATATTCATGTTATTTTTATAAAGTGAGGCGCAAAAAATTTACAACTTAAATAACATGGGTATTCTATCTGTATGAGGACGAAGAAAGAATTTAATATTTCAACAACCAATACTCAGCTTTTAATTGTTCACAATTGAATAGTTACTTCAAGAGATTCTCTTTCAGGACTCGAAATGATAGTCTGGATAGGGAAATCAAGGAATTGATACGTAAAATGTGTTATAAGGCCGCATGCTACTCTTTCGCTGTCTTTAACGGATCGGGTGAGGTGTGTGTACTTCGTAGACAGCCACAAAAAAGAAAACCTTGTCACAGTGTTGTTCTCGCTACGCTAATTTGAAGGATTAGTAATAACAGATGGTGATATAAATGTTCCGTGTGGTGACGGAGTAAGAATACAATTCACCGCCCCCCTATCTTACCCGTGGGTGATCGTACGAGACGACTAAGGCATATAAAACGCATACAACATCTATGTGAGAGAAGGAAAACTCGAAACAAAACCCTGTACCAACACGTCTGACCAGCGCGGTTTAGTAGGTTAATTTCTCTCCAAATCAAATTATGGAGGAGGCACGAGCCCAACTGTGGTACATATATGGGCTGTGATGATGACGTGATGATATAAATTTCTCTGAAATCTACTTATAATGGTGAATTAAATCATTAGGTGCCAGTTCATTAAAAAAAGTAATTGTTGCTCATGGAACTCTGTAATATCACGACTAACAGCCAGAAAGCTGCCTAATATGAAGGTTTGGTCTGCCGCCTCACTCACCGAATAAAATGTAGTAGCAAATTGCTACTACCCAGACATTATTTTCTACGACAATATGTTACTACATTCGACTGCACAGATGGCTTAGTGGTTAAAATACCCACCTTCCGTGCCACTGCTATGGGTTCGATGCCTACGCAGAACAACACTTTGTGCGATCCACAAGTGTTGTTCTGAGTATCGATGTAATTTGTCTGCATTAATTGCACGTTTGTTAAGTCCCCCGCAATACAAGGACTATTTCTTTAGTGCATGGTAGTCTTTAAAAGAAAATAAAAAACAACTGGCAAATTTATGGCTACAAGCAAAAAACTGTCGTCCATATCAGTAGAAGAACAGATTGAAATTATATACATATGTAGGATGTATTAAAGTTATAAGTAACGATAAGTGCATTGGGAAAGAATAAAGATAGAGAAAGCGAGAGAAGAAGAGAAGGAAGAGTAATTAACTTCATATGTCTATATAATAAATAGATTCCCTCATTCAATAGTGGTAGGACACACACACACACACACACACACACAGTTGACAGTTTGCCGTCTACAGCCGCGAGATAGTTCGTCCGAGATACTATCACACTCTCGCAGAATATCATAGTCACAGCACAATGCCGCTACTCAGTGGCACTGTTCTGCTGCGCTCCATTCGATGAGCGAGAGATCCGGCAGGTCAAATTTCTGGCTAGGCTTGGAGTTTTCATTGGTAGCTCGCCTAGGTGTTTATGAGCGCCAGGAACACTTACTATCAGGAGCGCTGCTTGCACGTTTGCAACTATAGATAAAAAAAAATATGCATGCGTACAAAGCACACATATCAGAAGTGAAACTTCTTTGGCAAACTGATTTTTAAATCTCATTTACATACATTAACCACTTTTTTTTTTTTTTTTTTTTTATTTTTTATTGGTGGGCTATGGGTGCGTCTCGCCCCGTCAAATCGGTCCGGGGTGACGGAGAAGGCGGCGCGTGATCCCATAGACCCACCGTAAAATCCTCTCTCTTCGCCGTGCGAGCGGACCACCGGTACCCGATCTTTGTCTTCGGTGACATACATTAACCACTGGCGTGTATTCTCTCTCTCTAAATATATATATATATATATATATATATAAAGGGAAAGTGGTAAAGATGCGAAAGGGAATGCTCCGATGGTTCGGACATGTGGAAAGGATGCCGAACGAACGTTTGATTAAGAAGATATACAATGCGAAAGTGGAAGGATGTAGGTACCGAGGGAGACCGAGACTAACCTACCTAGACCAGATCGGTCATGTACTGAAGGAAGGTGGAGTCAAGAGTCTCCGAAACCGGCGAGCGTGTATGAAGAGAATTATGAATGTTGAGGAAGCGAGTGAAGTATGCAGAGATAGAGTTCTCTGGCACTTTGTTCTCTCTGCCTACTATGATATCTGATATGGCGTGATGATATGTATGTATGTATAAATATATATATATATATATATATATATATATATATATATATATATATATATATATATATATATATATATATCTGTATATATATATATATATATCTCTATCTCTCTCTCTAGTAGGAGTAAGTCCGCTTAAACGACATGCTATCCCTACTCCGCTGGGAAAAGTACTCTTCGTTCGAATCGACCGTGGTGGGGGGTCAAGAAAAAGATGGCGCGTAACAGAAAAATGTGACGATAATTTTTTCCAACGCCGATAAAGAAGTATCACTTCAAAAAAAATAGCAGTTCCGTGGTCTTTATTCTAACTCGAGCTTCGCATGTCATTTAAATAATATGTTTTTTTAATCCTAAATTTGAAAAGCTGCTGAACTCTGCTCTTTGTTGTGATGAATTAAAAACTACGATGTCGAGCTACCTGTTAATTTTCTGTGATAATAAAACCCTGATGTTGATAGGAGTATTCTTCTGAATTTAAAATGTATCGAGTGAAATCGGTTGTAAACTAGATAAAAAAATTCCAAGATCAAAGTCCTTCCAAGTATTGAAATATAAATCTACAAAAATATATCTATATAGATTATAAAAGTGAACGTCTATTGGACTGTTTGTCCGCTATATTGTTTTAAGACAAAATCAGATACTCAAACAACTACAAATCGAACAACGTGTTCGTGATCCTGGGAGTCCTAAGGTGTTTCATGTCCAACAAGTCATCGTTATACATTTTTTTAATATTGATTCGAAACGTCGAGATCCGAATACAATAGAGTTCGTAAAAATAGTTTTATATCAAAATGAAGGCTAACTTTTTTTTAAAGACAATGCCCCGTAAGGAAGAACTAATCTTTGCATTGCGGGGGAATTTACAAACATACAATTAACACATTAAACCTGGCCTCGAGAGACAAATTGTGGATCGTATAAAGTATTGTTTTGAGTGGGAATCGAAACCACGATACTTTATACAGTTGATCGGTACCTTAAGTACTAAGCCATCCGTGCAATTCTTCATTTGGAGGCAGTCTATTCCGGATAGTAGAATGTTGACCGAGAAACACAAGAATACAACAATTCATTCGCCGATTTAGACTCTACATGCCGGTCTTGCTGTATAGAGGCTATGAACACTACCAACCCTTGCATTGCTCATGGGCATCACAAGCGACTAAAAGATTGACATCAACCATAATTAACTCTAATACCATTTGGTAAACACTTACATGGCCAAATATGGTCGACTCCAAGCAGACAGCTGATAAAACTATCACCAAAACTTTGTAATACGTAAAATGTGAGCAGAGCGTTTTATATTACCCAAGTGATTGGGATAAGAGCAAGATTATGATAATAAGGGATCTTATATATAGATATTGAATATCTAGATGTAGATCTTAAAAAAGTAATTGTTTGAATACGACGATACATATTGGCAATCCATTGTCATTTTAAAATAGAGGAAAAGAACGGCGACTCGCCACTTTTCTATAGTTAATATTGATCAGCAGTATATTGATACCGTTGTCGGGGATAGAATGTCAATAGACGATCTCTCCGGCATCCCGTAAAAGCGCGGAAGGGACCGCTGTGGTTTTAGTGGGTATTTCGGTCGAACCAGCTGACCGGCGAGTCCCACACACCCCCTCGTCTGTCACCGGCGAGGGCTAGTGCGCAAATGCATTTCCACAGCGTGAACAAAAAAAAAAAAAAAAAAAAGTATGTTGATACCGCACACCACAACAAAAGAAGGAATAGGAACAAGGTGGAACAAGATATAAGGAAGTAATACTCCAACGTTTGTTACGCAGCCTTCACAACTTCAATTTGCAATGTGCTGCAGAAATTCGAATAATTACTCTGAATAAATCTTCCTTTCCTCCATTTTTTTAAGTTATACTTTAAATAATATTAATACGAACGAATCATTAGTTCCAACTAGTATTTTATATACCTAACAACAGAGTAATTTCCAGTAACGAATAGCCAAAGTGACTATACATATAATTTATAATAATCTTTAGAGGATGAGTTATATACGACGTGTGCAAGACATATTCTATTAATACTGAGTCTGCGCACTTCGTATTACATACAAACGTTTGTCATATTTTTATTTCCAACGCGTCGCAATTATAATTGAAGTGCAAACTTATTTAAGGAATACTGTGCACTTTATTTTGTTGGTTTTGAACGAGACTGAGACGTCACGCCTAACTATGTAATGCTAGTTTGAGTAATGACGGCTCGTGTTTACTAATGGAACAATTTTAGAGTATGATACAAATGATGATTAGTTAGGAGATAAATTTAATTTCCCCACGAGGGTAAACCTCCGGGCAGGCCACCGAAGACAAAGATCGGGTGCCGGTGGCCTGTTCGCACGGCGAATGGAGGCGCATTGCAGGGTGGGTCTATAGGGCGGGGCGTAACCACACCATAGCCCACCACAAAGAAGAAGAAAATGGTTATAGTGTATGATCTTAGCTCATATATGGCCTACTATTGGGCTCGGGCCACCTCCAAAATGGGAGGGAAATTGTTTTACTATACCATGCTGGTAAGACGGATTGGTGTACGATTTCATTTCAAGTTCTTCTTCTCTTGCATAGATGTTATATGCGTTTTATATCCCATAGTCGTCTTTTAATATCACCAGCAGGTAAGATATGGAGTGCTGAATTGTATTCTTACTCCGTCACCACACGGATAATAGGTGTTATATGCACATTATATCCCTTAGTTATCTTTGCCGATATCCACGGGTAAGATAGGGGGTGGTGAAAAGCAATTAAGCAAGAATACATTGCTTTGTGACCACACGGAATAATTTATAAATGTAGAACCATAAAACATATACTTGTTTTTTATTATTAACATCGCTTTGATGATGTTTTCGCTCTTCTCCTATAGTCTTAAGAACACATCACTTTTTTTTTAAATATATAAAGTATCTTCTCTGTATCTGTTCTTTTGAGCCCATGTACAACCTACTATTGGGTACATCCTCTTTTAAAGTGGAAGAGAATTAACGCTGGGCAGACGACTTAATATACCATTTATTTCGAGATTTCCTTTTCTTCTAATGATGTTATCTGCATACGTCTATTAATCCTGTCTTATTCATTGCGTTTTTGTTGGTCAGACGAATAATCAGCTATGTAAATGTAAACTACTGATTGCGGATCTTTTTTTTCTTTTTGCAGTTGACTATGGATGTGTTTCGCACCGCCAAATCGGTCCGGGGTGACGGAAGAGGCGGCGCGTGACCCCATAGACCCACTGTGCAACTCCTCTATTCGTGCGAGCGGGCCACTGGTACCCGATCTTTGTCTTCGGTGGCCACTGATTACGGACCTAGAAAATACCAGGTGCACAACGAATACACTGCCTCCCTTAAGAAAACGGCTCTTTGTAAATCTCGTTTATGTACAATATGTGCTTGGGAAACCCCGCAAAAGGTAGTTCATTTCTGAGTCTACAAGTAATTGGGAGAAATAATCTCTGAGGCGCAGTCGAAGCTATGATGGTAGAGATTATACAAAAGCATAACACCAAGGAATCGGTGTAGAGTGGTACTATAAAAACACAAAAAAATGTCTAAATAGTGAACGTAAATAGCCTAACGAAAGGCTAAAAATATAAATAAGAAATAAATATATTTCTAATTAGTGTAAATTTAACAAAAATCTCAAACTCCCTATTCAGGCAAAGAGCCAAGATATTTACGTTGAAAATTCAAAATATTTCAACCGATTAGTTGTTATAAATCAATCGCAAACACAACTAGAGAACGCCGCAAATATTACAACAGCGTCAAAGCTCGTCCTGTGTTACATCACTAGCATTTTTTTATCTGTGGAAATTGTAATTTTTTTTTAAATAAAGGCGCCAGTATTAAATCAATGCGTGGAAGTAACAGTACAACATAGAGAGAATATATATCGTTCAACGGAATTGTGAATAATGCTGGAACCAGATTAAAGTTACAGAGACGTTATAAAAATGTACGAGCTATGAAAGCACAGGGCTGAGTGGATACGGGAATTTATTCAATATTATTTTATATTATATACCCACTGCTGGGCTTAAGTTATCTTCACAGTTGGTAGGAATACTGACTTACTATATCACGCTGGTCAGACGTGTTGGTATATTCACTTTAATTTTAATTTCAAGTCTACTACGAGACTACTGCGAGACCTACTTAAAAAAACGAGGGTACAATGCTGTAATATCTATGTTTGAGCGGGTTAGCGATCACAGTGAGGTTACGTTAGATATTTACCAAACAAGAGCCGCTGCTTAATCTTCTTGTGTAACCCTTGACTGATCATTACGTCTTCTAGCAAGCAAGATGTAACGAAAATTGTGTTCTTATCCAGTCAATTTGTGTGTCCCACTTATAACCTTTCTAATTGTGGTGACAGAATCAGAATACAATTCATCACCCTATGTTGATCGTTGATGACGTCAAGTTTGACTAAGGGATATAATATGCATATGAGATTTATGTAAGAGGCGGAAGATTTGAAATATTACGTTAAACCAACCCATCTGTTCAGCATGGTATAAGTAGGTCAATTTTTCTCCTGATGTGGAGGAAGCTCGAGCCAACAGTGGGACGTATAGGAGGTGAGATGGTGATGACTGATCATGTGTGGGAATCAAACCTATAAAACGATCTCTGTCGTTATTTAGATTATTGTGCTATTTATGCTGTGAATTTTAGTAGTTTTTAATGCTGCTGCTTGTTTGTAATTTTGTAAGTGTAATTTTATTTAAGGTTTTCTCATTTAAAGATGTGCAATGTTAAGTTACTATAGCTGTATCATCTATTTAATATCGAGGTTCATATCCTGGCGCGAACAACATATTTGGATTTCAGCATGCTGCATTTGAAGAAAGAATATCTAATAATAATTTAAAAAGAATAATTACAATAATATATATATTTTTTTATTTAGTTATCATTATCTTTTAATAAAAAGCATCACAATAAAAACATATTAAATATCATTTGATAGGGAATATTTCCTAAAAAAACAAATCCTCAATAAACTAAAAAATTGTAAATTTGTAAAACAACAAAAAAAGTTTTTATTTTTGCCGTGCAGTCCTATGATTGAAGTGCGATTTTACTTTCTTTCTAAGAACTATATATTGACTTATCCACTTGACTTTTCACACATGAATGTGTCTCCAGTGCATCCAATGATCCAACCCACACGTCGCTATATTATTTCTGTGAGCGTCCGTCGCCGTGTCGTTGCCACACCGCCGTGAAATATGCCTCTACTTGCCGGACAGTTACATTTTTATATAAGATTACGTAGTTATTGCTTCACTGTTCTTTGACATTTTTAAAAGTACTATTGACATTGATGATCTTACTATCGAGCCAGTTAGGTCATCACGTCAGCGACCCGGACGTCTAACACAAAATTATTCAATTTAATTTCTTTTTATATTGCCTATGTTGGTTGGTAAAAGAGCAAGCAGCACACCTGATGGTAAGAATTACTGCCACTCATAGAGCTTTGAAATATCAATGGTACAGCTAGATCAATGGCTACTAATGAAGATAAAAGCCATCCAGAAAATTGAGATGCTGACTCTCTCGCTCATAGAACGAAGCCCAACAGTACATTAGTAACGAAGCCTAACAGTACTTTCCGTGTGGTGACGGAGTAAGAATACAATTCACCACAACAAAATCCTATACCAATGCGTCTGACCAGCGTAGTATAGTAGGTGCATTTCCCTCCGATTATGGAGGAGGCTCGAGCATAACAGTGGGACATATGATATGAGCTGAGATAATGATGATAATGATGAGTACATTGCCACTGTGTGAAGTTGATTTTTTGTGAGTGTGGTACTACCCCGGACGGCTCGCGGCTGTAGACAGAACTATCAACAGTGTGGTTATTATATTTGCAGTAACAAGATTCAATAGTCATATATTAGACTTGCTTTTGCTTATGTCTTCGTTCGCACAGAAATTGTGTGTGACGTTCCCGCGAAATATATTTTTTTTATTATTTTTGGGATTTAAAATTATTAATCCAATAATAATCCCCTTATTTTTATACTTTTAGAGAGGAATATGTAAGCTGTGTGATAGCGGCTTAGAATACTATCAACTCTTACTTTGCTCGTGGATGTCGTAAAAGACGACTAAGAGCCTTATAACGACCTGGCCAACTTCATCTGATGCCGTTTGGTCAACAATTACATTCTCAAGGAGAGTTGACATCTGGCAGGCGGCTGCTCATAAAACTATTGCCAATAACTTTTACAATATGTACTATAAAAGAAGAGTATATATTTTATCGACCCCAAGTAATTGGGAAAAGAGTAGGATTTTCCTACTGTTTTCCCATTCTCATGTGAATTTCAGTATGAATTTTACATAATTGTTACAATGTAAGAAAGTAATGATTATATCATGCGTCTCTGTCTTAAGTAAGTCATATTTTGTTACTGTGCGATTGGAGGAACACTGCCCTCTGAGATACAGTTTATAACTAGTTCGGAGGGTAGGGCAAATCTTCATTACATAATAGCAAAAAAACTAACTGTAAAAAAAAAAAAAATTTAAAATTCATTCTTTTCCATAATGAATAATGAATGATGAGAGAAGAATATGTTTTCTGAGAGACTGAATCTTAAGATATTATTTTATTGTGAGTCTCTAAAATACTAAAAATAAGCTGCTTGGTACTAATGCTTAATTAAATAAAAAATCAATTCTTACCCGTGACCGTTATAAAAGGCGACTAAGAGACATAATGGACATATAACATTTATTCAAGAGAAGAAAATCTCGTAACAAATTGACTATACCAACACATCTGACCAAGTTATAGGCAATAGTTTTATGACCGGCCGCCTGCCAGACGTCAACCCTCCTTGGGAATATAATTGTTGACCAAACGTCATCAAATGGAGTTGGCCCAGGCCGTTATAAGGCTCTTAGTCGTCTTATACAACATCCACGAGCAAAGTAAGGTTTGGTAGTATTCGTAGCCGCTACCACACATCTGACCATGTAAAGATAAAATTATAACCCATTGTCTTGAAATTAAGCACCAATTCTCTTCAGTTAAAATAAATAAATACGTGTTTTAATATTTGTCTCGTTCTATAAATGTAAAATATGGGATTAAGTTGTGTTTTGATATTTTTACTTGATTTATCATTTCAATTCATATATATTCCACTGTTGGGTCCGAGCTTCCTCCTTATTATTATATCACGCTGATGAGACGGATTGATACAGGGTTTTATTTTATTCCAACTTTACACTCTTTTGTATAGATGTTATATACCTATTTCTTCTATCCCGTAACCTCTCTTTTACTATACCCACAGACAAGAGAAGATTTGGTGACTTGTATTATTACTACGTTACCACACGGACATAAAGGGAAGTTTATAAACATACAATTAACGGACACAAATTACATCGCGACTCAGAATACCAATTTGTGGATTGAAAAAGGTATTGTCCTACGATCGAACCGACAATATTCGGATGAAAAGTTTCTGCTTAGACCACTATGCCATCAGTGCAGTTATTAATTAATATATAACAAACATTCTCCATTCATTAAAAAAAAAACTCCATAAAAATGAAACAACATATCTACCATATTAATCTCATATTGCTTTAAAAAGAAAATAATAAAAAAAAGCGCGACCGCCACGCGCTTTAGGACGGAAATGTTATAAATGTACAGTATACACCCCACTCCCCTCACCCTTCACCTCGTCGCAGACCGATCCGAAGTACATCCCTCCCCCCTCTTCTGTCTAAAGCGGCACCTATTTCTAGTAGCGACAGCAAAGACACTCCACTTGTACTTTACTGAATGTTTTGATGTGACTTTTCTTGGTCCACAGAACTATAAATAGCGTAGATATGGCCAATTACATAACTTATTTTTTTCTTTAAATAAATTTATTACGAACGAAACACATTTATAAATCCCCTGAAGGTAAATTGTAATCGCCGCTTTGAAATTTAGCGATCAATATAACTCACTGTGTTCCCTCCGTATCGCCATTGGACCGATAGTACCAATTCCTGGTATTAGCAGCTTAGCCTTTTAAGTGGTATCTACTTTAATAGATATTGTAGTGTTGGATTAACATTTTGCTAAACTTTAAAAATCCTCTGTAATGGCGATGTAGTGTTTGACGTGAATCACCTTAATCCTTCCGTAGCCATTAATTCTGAGATATTTGAAACATTGGGAAAGTAAAAATAATAACAAACGTGAATAAATCTATAAATATAGTTTTACAATAGTAGTTAGTTTTATGTTATCATCATCATCGCAGTTTATATAAGTCGCATTATTGGGCTCGAGCTTCCTTCCAGGAGAGAGATTAACCTCCTACGTCACGGTCTTCCAGTTGCCTGTGGTGATATTACTGCAGATAATATTATCTGCTGATTATATCCCTTCTTTTTAACATACCTTTTTATATATTCCACCAGTTGGCTTCTTTTATCTATTCGAAATAATTGCAAGGCTATGAAATTGAAAAATTTATTTTACATTTGATTTGGATTTTAATTTTTATTTTAACTATAATTCAATTTAACTTCCATATATCATGCCTCATTTAATTAGTTATTTTTTGTATTTATGTACGTGAAATAGTTATATAAATTTTATATTTACTTATTTATCGAACATATTTTTTTACTTATTTTATTCACCGGCAATATTGCATCCTGTGGTTATCTTTGACTAATTAATATATAAGTACTTATGGACGCAATTTTCTGTGAATACTGTAATTATAATTGTAATGGATAATTCAATTGTTGATTATTGAAATAATTTTTAAATATACAATTATCGAAATAATTTGTCCATTTCTATAACATTTGTTGTCTATAATGTCGGTATGCGCGTGCGCCGTATCCGGCGCGAGGCGGGCATATAATATCATGCACGCGTGCGCGTACGCATCTCGCTGACTCAGTCCTACACGGATATCAAACCAACACATGTTTATAGTATTTATTATCTTCATTTTGTACCTGATATAATTATGACCTATCATTAAATAATTTTGAAATATTACCATTCAAGATTTTCGAGTGGCGAGCACGATTTGGATGACGAAGCTTAGGAAGACCTTCCACTAGGTGCATTGTCGAGATCTTAAAAGCCTTTGAAAGCAAGGGGTATATAACCGTTCTTAGTGGCATTCTCGTAGAAAGACATGCCCATCAATAAACTTCTACGGATTGATAAATGGGTAGATGGAAATACGAGCGCATTTGAAGCTAAACCGTCCTAAACGAGACATCGTTCAGGGGCAAAACACGTGTTGGAAGTAAATTCTAAATTTTGCAGAAATTTCGAAGTTGAAATTAAAGAGTTCCAATTTGATTTTAAACCTAATTCTTAATTCGTTATATACTAGCATATAACTAACGCAAGCAAATTCCACCCAGACTCAGAACAACAGTTTGAGGATCGAACTAAGTATTGTCTTGCGTAGGAATCATACCTATGGCCCTGGCATGAAAGGTTGGTATCTTAACCACTACATCATTTGTACAGACAGATTTGATGAACCATGGGAAATTCGTGGATCTCAGATTATAAATGTGCCACTATTGGGCTCGAGCCTCTTCTCAGATACCACTCTGGTCAGACATGTTGCTATAGGGTTTCGTTTCGAATTTTCCATCTCTTGCATAGATGTTATATGCGTTTTATATCCCTTCGTCGTCTCTTACAATCACTCACGGGTAAGATAGGTTATGAATTGTATTCTTACTTCGTCACCACACGGAAAGGATTAACTAGGCTATTATAGGAATACCATTATAATATTTTATGTCTAACAATTAATATAAACAGACTGAGATATGAAAATTAAAATAGACATTGCTCAGACGCCATCTAACAAACACACGTAGGCCATGACTTCTCTCTTGCAGTAATACATTTTCCGTCTCTGATTTATCCCATATGAAAACCCCAGGTGTTGAAGTAATTAGGACAAGAGTGGTGTGATGATAATGATAGAGGTAAGTAAGACTCAAGAACGTTCATCATCTTAGTCTTATTATATTACCACATGTAGTAGTTACTCATTCAATATGTAATATTAACATTTGTCGCAAGCCGTAAGCAATTTCCGCAATGAATATGACTCACTTTGTTTCACGCAATTGACTTGTTCGCGGTATGACTGTTATACTTTCATTAGTGAGCAATTATTGAATTTTAATAAAAAAAATTATACATCCTGGTACATTACCATCTGGTACACTTGGGACAGCACCACACCGGAAATGATCCTTGTATTGCGGGGTACTTTACAAACACCCCCGTGGGACCTAGAGGCGGAGATGCTCTCCGACCTCTACCGGCGGGTTACCTCAATGCGCGAAGAGGGTGGCTCCCCATCGTTCAACGAGATAGCCACCTGGCGCGAGGACGCCCGCCGAGAAGTCATCGCCCGTTGGGCTACGCGGCTGGAGAGGCCTAGATACGGTGTTATTACCGTTGAGGCCCTCCGGCCCGTACTGATGGAGTGGATGGAGCGGCAGCACGGAGTCCTCTCTTTCCGGTTGGTGCAGGTCTTGTCGGGGCATGGTTGCTTCGGCAAGTACCTGCACACGGTCGTGCGGAGGGAGTGGACTCCGTCCTGCCACCATTGCAGTAGCGACGAGGACACGGCGCAACATACGCTCGAGGTATGTTCGGGCTGGGACGGGCAGCGCCGTGACCTCGTCGCTGTCATCGGTGCCGACCTGACGCTGCCGGCTGTTGCGCGAGCGATGGTCGACAGCGTCAGGAATTGGGACGCGGTCGCCGCCTTCTGCGAGGCTGTCATCTCGCAGAAGGAGGCGGCGGAACGGGCCCGGGAGGATTCCCGTGACCCGGACCGCCGCCCGCGGCCGGGACGGCGCAGGCGCGAGTACCTGCGCCTGATGCCGCCCTAACCGAGGCTTCGGGTGATCGGACCGGGGAATTGTCTGGTTACCCGACGTGAGGCCACCGCGTGAGGACGACGCCTCGACGGCGAAAGCTGTCGGGGCGTCGACAGGAGAGGAGCCCAAGAGGGCATACCGCCGAGCGGGCCACCGAAGACAAAGATCGGGTACCGGTGGCCCGCTCGTACGGCGAAGAAGAGGTGCTTGCAGGGTGGGTCAATGGGGTTGCGCGCCGCCTCTTCCGTCACCCCGGACCGATTTGACGGGGTGCGACGTCCATAGCCCACCGCAAAAAAAAAAAAAAAAAAAAAAAAGGCTGGTCTGGACACACGGAATCCCGTTCCGTCCGAGGTGAAGAAAGGACGTTAATCGTATATTTGTAAACTCTGCTGCAATACAAGGATTATTCTTTTAATGCAGACAGTGTTTAAACAGAGAAAAAAATAGGCCGATCTTAAAACTATGGCCAACACTTTTGTAATATATACGATGGAAGCAGAGGACATTGGGGTGGACCACAAGTAATTGAGATATAAGTAGAATAATGAAGGTGATCTTTATATAAAAGAATCAAGAGTCACGAAGTTCTTTCACACTATATACATTTCAGAAACTACTTAATTAATGGCAATTTTCTTTATTAAACTTGAGAGGTAGATTGTTTGTTTGCCTTAAAATACCGGAGACCTTTTTAGGGAGTATACTAAAGCAGAATGGGCCGCCCAAAGTGCCGGGCAAATAAGTGACTTTAAATTTAAACTATTTTTGTGACTCAAAAGACGGGGAACAGCAGCAAGAGGTCATTAAGATTTATGTTGTGTGTTACCTTCAACAGCTGGACAGCTGCGGTGAAACCATTGTCTTTTATAAAAAAAGACAAAATGAATATTAAATCGAAGTTTATGAAGAGTAATGAACTAGTCTATAAGTGATAAACAAATTAATTGTTACTAAAATAGTCTATTTAAAAAAATTGTATTAACATTTTAAAATATCTTTTTCCTACTGACCTCTGTATCGTTTCGATGACATAGATATTATAAAAAAAAGATGCCATAATTTAATTGGCCGTATAACATTAATTTTAAATTTTGACAAGTGATATTTATATATTTTTAAGTGTATTATTTACGTAATTAAAGAAATAAAGCGTTATAATGATATCTGATATTTACGCGTTTATGAAATAAAACAATTTTAACGGTTTTTATCGCGATTTTATTTGATTTTTAATTTACCACGGTTTAAAAAACATTTCACCATATATGATCACTGGAGGATTAAGGGTTTCATGGCCAATGAATCATCGTTATTACAGAGGTTTTTATCTACCAGCTACAGTATGAAAAACAAAGATTTGTTCATATTCCTTATCATCCGGAGCGACAAAAAGTACTGTGCAACCCCACACCCCATTACTCTATCAACCTGATTTTTTTTCAATTCCCATAGCCATTGGGCTGATCACCAATAATTGCATGACTTTGGTGACCTGCCCAGTGAATCTTTCACTCTTTAACTTACAAAAATGGGATAAATATATATCGAAATATATTGTCAGTATCCATTATAACGTTTGACTATAAGTTATAAAAAAGCTTTATTACTCATAGCACAGCAATTTCCTGAGTTAATGAATAATTCTATTAGCAATACAGTTAGATGTGTAGGTACTGTCATCTCTATTACGCGTAAGATATAAATAAAAGAATGTGAATAAGATATTTTGAAATTGAAATAAAAGAGTTTTTATTTTATAAGATAGGATTCAGCGCTAAGAAATAAATTCTTGTGTAGCGGGAACATCATATATCATCTTAGCTCATAATATGTCCCACTGTTGAGCTCGAGCCTCCTCCGTAATGCGAGGGAAATTAACCTACTATAACTCACTGGTCAGGTATGTTGGTACAGGGTTTTGTTTCGAGTTTGCTTTCTCTTGCATAGATGTTATATGACTTTTATATCCCTTATTCGTCTCTTACGATCACCCACGGGTAAGATAGGGGGTGGTGATTTGTATTCTTACACCGTCATCTAACGGACAACATGCGGGAATATCATACAATCGACGAAAATTATGTTAAAAGATATTGAAAGATCCTCCAATCAGCAGATAAGATCCGTGTTGAAGGTATAAAACTAAAAATTGTCTAAAATCTCCCAGTCTAAACGATCAGCGTATAATAATAATAATATAATAATAATTTTTATTTCAGAGTATAGAGCTCCATATTTTGTTAGTAACAATAAAAACTCAAGAACTAGTGTTAGTAACATTGACATAATAATATAATAATAACTGAATAACTTCTCTCTTATAACAAAGATAAGTTTTAAGCTCAGCAGTAAATAGCAGAATGATTATTAAGAAGAAGAAAATAAAAATTTTAATTCGAGTCTAATAGAAATATAAATAAATACCAATAAAATATAGAACCATCATTCGAAGTTAATCCTGATTACTTTTGATCGACACCACCAATAAGTACTGGATTCCATCGTACATATTGCAAAAGTTATTGGCAATGGAACACCCATCAGCATGATGTCACCCCTCTTTGGGAATATAATTGTCTTTTACAGTATCTACGAACAAATTAAAGAGTTGGTAGTATTTTTAACCACTAACCACTCTTATATTTTAAAAGTAAAATACATACATACAAAATACATACATACATATAATTCAACTAATTAAACTAATAAAATTCAACTAATTAAATAAATACATACATACATATAATTCAACTAATTAAAGCGGGATTTTTAACCGTTTAATATAAATTTGAAATAAAACTATTTTTACGGATTCTATCACGCTTGTAATTGATTTTTATATTCCCGACTTTTCGAACACTTTACAGTGATCATGATCACGGAAGGACTTTAAAGTGTTCGAAACTTCGTGAAATTAAAAATCAAATACAAACGTGATAGAATCCGTAAAAGTAGTTTTATTTTAAATGTGTAATACTCGCGTAAACATTAGAAATCAGTTTCATATAAAATTCATTGCTTACACGGAAAGCTCTTGGTGTTTCTTTAAATTACTTTTGAAACTTCGACAGGAAATTAAAGGGCGGTGACACATCATATGCTTAACCTTAGCGAAGTAACATAATCTCTGCCATTAGCCTTTTTATTTGTCAATAAATTGAGATTAATTGACATTTGATGTTATTTAATTTAAGCAATTTTGTTTTTTCCGTGTGGTGACGGAGTAAGAATACTATTCACCACCCCATATCTTGCCCGTGGGTAACCGTACGAGACGACTAAGGTATATAAAACGCATGTAACATCTATGCGAGAAAAGGAAAACTCGAAACAAAACCCTATACCAACACGTCTGACCAGCGCGGTATAGAAGGTTAATTTCCCTCCCATTATGGAGGAGGCCCGAGCCTAAAAGTAGGGCATTTATGGGCTGTGATGATGATGAATTTTGTTTTTATTATAATTTTTACAAATTTTTTGATTGTACAAAATAAATATATTTTGTTTGTTTATATCTAAATCGTCATAACATGAGAACTGATTTTACTAATAATTTATTATTGTGTTTAAGAGTTTTGTCATGATCATAAAGTGAACAGAACCGATGTCACTCGACGCCAATGACTGATGCGATCATTTAACGACCATCGCATTCATTTCAAATTCATTAATTTTTTTTATAACAACATAACTGTCACTTATAAGATTATAAAATATTTTTTAAGTATTTATTCATAATTTTAAAACATGGCGCACTTTCTAAGATCAAGAAGGTCGCTAAATCAGTGTCTATGGTTAATGCTTTGACCACAAACACGCATGTTAAGAGTTTAATGGCCTTGTTATAAGAAATTGCTCAACTTTTGAACATGTCACCTGGTTTCTTACTCTCGCTAATTAATATTTAAAACAGGGCTGTCTAGTTTTAATCAGCTTCAAATGTGTTTAATTTAAACCTTATGCTAAAATATAGCAGAAGGTCAAAGATGAAGCCTCTTTGAACCATAATTACTTTCAAATATTTTTAAGATTTTTTTGAGAAGAGATATTGAAACTGAGAGCTATCTGAGGGATTTTGGTAATTCGTACGGTGACTGAAGGAAGATACAATTCACTACCCCTTATCTTACCCGTCAGTGATCGTAAAAGACGACTGAGGAATAAAATATACATATAACATCCGTGTAAGAGAAGTAAAACTCGAAATTAAACCCTATGCCAACACGTTTGACGTGGTATAGTAGATCAATTTCTCTCCCGTTATGGAGGAGGTTCGATCCTAACATATATAAGCTGAGATGATGAAAAAGATTAATATTTGGCAACCCTAGCCAAATATGTGATTTAGCAAAATATCTCGGTATGGATGGCAACCCCGCCGCGTTTGAATAGTCTATGGATAGATTGCATACATAAAGATAATATATTATTGTATTTATGAGTCTCGATACCACATTATATTACCTTTCTATTATGAAATATAATAAAAATAGACAGCAACATATATTTCTTAATTTAGTGTTAACACTGTGAAATGCCTAATTATAGATCTTAAGATTGAACTCAAGATGTGCATCTCAAACTTTTCAAATAGAGGTTATTATTTTTTCGGATATTATGTTATTATTATTATCTATTTACCTATAAGCTATATACACGATGACATTTATGTCGTCTTACAAGAGCAGTTCAGTTAACGTATCCAGTATCTACTATTCATTCGTACAATTTTATTAAAAGGCTAAAAAAAATATTTACAGGAATATTTTTTACTAAAAAATATTATAAATAATTTCTAATTAAAATAGTAAAAGAACAAGCATGTAGCTAGCGGTAGGCTACCTACTCGACATAAGCTACGTACTGTGTAGGTCCTACCTAGGCGTAGGTATTCTCTGGAATAGCAGTCCACGTGGACTTCGTAGCTGTGATTGATGATTGGCTAACGTAATTTACGTTAGCCAATCATTATCATGTGGAATGACGTATGATTTCTTTTGTTTAAAATGTAAACGTTATAATCAGGTTGTTTTGTTACAAAATATTAACTTTAATTTATTTTATTTTATGATTTTTTTATCACTACCACTATTGAACAATTAAATATGTTAGATGTGATTCTTTGGTCGGATACTTTTATGGCACTTTTTATGTAAGACGATATAAATGTCACGATTATGTCACTATTTGCAAAAGAAAAACAAAGAAGACGGACCACTAACTCTTTTTTTAATTTGCGGTGGGCTATGGACGTGGTCGCGCCCCGCCAAATCGGTCCGGAGCGACAGAAGAGGCGGCGCGCAACCCCATAGACCCACCCTGCAAACACCTCTGTACCTGATCTTTGTCTTCGGTGGCCATGGAACACAAACCCTCTCGTTAATGTACCTACCTACATCTTTGAAGTGATAACTTCTTATGCTATGATAAACCGCTTCCATAAATTTTAGTTAATTTTATTTAATTAACCGTAAATTTAAACAAGATTTTAGCCTAATGTTACAATTATTCAATAAATCTATATCTATAAAAGGGGATGTTTGTATATATATTATGACATCGCTAAACTCAAAATTGGTATATATATATATATATATATATATATATATATATATATATATATATATATATATATATATATACATATATTATATTTTTTCACGGAGAAGGTTTATATGCTATCCCCATTGATGTAACTTGCCACCAGGCGGCGCTGCGATATATACCAACGGACTGGGTTTACTAGTCTAAGGTATAATCCATAATGGTTTAGTGTCTAGATGGAAAAACTTCATCGCCGTGTTTAATATACTTACGTATTATACTTTTTATTTCAATAATAATATTTAATTTTATGATTTAGTTAACTATACATAACAAAATTAAATGAGAAAAAAACTAAATTAATTTAAGTTATTGTAAGTAATTTATTATTATTGTTTTTATTTATTTTACTCTACCAAACGTTACAAGGCTATCTTTTTAAATATTCTCGTCTCTACTCTGTATTTTTGAACTGACAACTTCTTTTGGCGCACTGCACACAGATTTTTTTTAAGACAAATAAGTGAGGCTGATCCGTCACGTTTTTGCGTGAACTCGGGACCGCCGAATGTACCCGAACGAGAAAGATATCTAATGATCACTGTAAAGTGTTCGACACATCGGGTAATTAAAAATCAAATAAAAACGCGATAGAATCCGTAAAAGTAGTTTTATTTCAAATATGTAACAATCGCGTAAACATCAGAGACCATTAATACTATTAATGTTATAAGTTATTTAAATTGCTTTAATGTCATCTAAAATTCACAGGTCATTGGTGAAAACGGGGATTACTTATCTCGGATTTGAATTCGCTACTTCTTATTCAACTGCATACAGTTTTACAACCGAAGCATCACTGCTTAACTTTCTATTTACGTTAAAATGCTCTATTTCTTTAAAGTGGTCGAAATCAAGTAATAATTTATGTTTATTAACTTTTTTATTGCTTAAAAATAATAATATGTGAACAGAACGGTATGGTTACGTCCTAATAAATTTATAATGAAAACAAAATCAAAGCTTTTGCTTTAATTGATTATATTAAAAGGTTTATTTTGAAATAAAAGATTTTATCGCACAGGGTTGCCATTTATAAAAAATAATATCGAAATATAATTAATTTAAATAATTTAAATATGTGACAAAGTCAGAATAAAATTCATCATCTCCATTCTTACTCGTGGGTTATCGTAACAGACGACTAAGGGATATAAAACGCATATAACATCTATGCAAGAGAATGAAAACTTGAAAGAAAACCCTATATCAATACATCTGACTAGCGTGGTATAGTAGGTCATTTTCCCTCCCATTATGGAGGAGGCTTGAGCCCAACAGTGGGATATACATGAGCTGAGACGAAGGTCGAAATATGTAATATATATTATCCAATATATTTTATTTTTACGTTCCACCCTGAATTAAGGTAATTATCCTTATATTTTGGAGACTTTTTAATTTTGAGAATCACTTGCCTAGCAAACTTATAACACTTATTACCATTGCCAATACGCCTGCAAAGTATGGTTATTGTGTCGATATCGAACTTTGTGGATGCCAATGCGTCGATGTATGGATGAAAAGTAATATGGCAGCCGATGTAGAAAACTTATGATTTAATACATAACCAGACAACGCTGCAATGGAAAATGTTATGGCTGTATGATCAATTATGAGATCTATAGGTGTCTTCATCAAAAGGCCGGCTAGGCGGAATACAATCATATCATAGCCCGCCATAAAAAAAAAATACACCGAAAATACTTTTATGCTTGTCTTTGGTAAACATTAGACGATCTAAATTTAAAAAAATAGCAGTACATAACTATGCATATAAAATAATGACTTTTAAATTGCTATTTTAGTAGGATAATGATTATTTATTACTAAACTATCTACGAAAATAATAAAATAAAACGAATCTAAACATTTAAAAATACAGATTTTAGTACAATACGAGCTTACCAAACCAATAAAATCTAACATACATTTACGCGTACGTGTTTACGTTATAAATATTACAATAATCAAACACATTCATCAAATATGGACTAACATTTAAAAATATATATATTAAAATACACCAAAATAGCAAAAATACTGTGATGGTGATGAGATCGCTTCTAAAACCATGCAATAACTCCCCCAAAAAAAAAAAAGAAATATCCACAGACAAAATAAAATCGCAGGTTAATTATTATTTGTTTCACTGGGTCAAGCAATGACAATGAATGATGCCAATGTTTTTGTTTTTTAAATGCTTACCTTTGACGATATAAGCGTCAATGTGGGCGATGATTCCTGTGGAACAAACAATACATATCCTGCTTTAATTGCCCAATTTATAAATAAATAATAAATAAAAAAAACACTCCCTACTTCTTTAATTTGTAAATATATTAAAGAAAATAACTGCTGAATTCATGGCTGGTGATTACCATTTACCATCATCAACCATCGTGTAAAATAAAAAAAAATATACAGAAACACATGAATATATTTTAATTTTTTTTTAATCATTTTTTATACTAAAAACAGATCTGCGTTTCAATAAAAGTTCTTAGCTTAACATCAAAAAAGGTCATGGCCTATCTTCTTGAATTAAAAAACAACAATATCTACGTTCTTTTAATTAAAAGACTGTAAAAGATGAAATTGCTGAGAATTTAAAGTATATAATAACGTAAAATATCTATAAAGCAAGCGCTTGTTTTAGCATATTTCGTCGTTAAAGAAAAATACATATATGTGTATGAGTCACAAATATACTCACTATATTACCGAGAAAAAGTCTTAGAAATTAAAAATAGAAGGAAACTATGGAGTCCAGAACACGTCATGTTTTAGTTCCCGGTAATAAAGCCTTTTTATTCCTTACTCCATTATTATAAGCTGAATCGTGAGAAAAATTCGAAAAGATATTCAGACAACGCCCGTTCTGAAATCAATTTTTATTTTATTTCTATGAACTATTTATTTCAAAAGGACAATCGAAATACAAACGAAGTTTAAATTTGGAACTCTTTATTTTTATAATCTGTTAGAATATTAACGAATTTGCCGCTTATTCCTTGCCGCCATTTAAAAGTTAAACTTTTTGTTATTATTTTCATGTTTTATTGATACGAGTAATAAAATTTAATTACAATGTTTATTACTATGTAACCGATTCAGTTTTTATAACGTACACGACTATAATTACAGGTACTCGTGCACCAAGGTTTTATCTAAGGTAAAAACAACATCCACGTTTAAATTATAGTAGGTATATTTAAAATATTTCGACAATTTTACTAGAATATGTGTAATTCTATTCATCTTAGTTTGTACGCCGAAACTAATGACGTTAATTATGATGGAATTTGGTTAAAAATACATACAATCGATAATATAAATGTATACATTTCTGATGTCTAACAACTTTTGTCTCACCTTCCTGTAATTTGCGGGAGTCATTTCGTAAAATGGAGCGGAATTGACAGGAAGTCGAAGAAGCGCGCTTTTTGATTTGACCAATGACCAGGGGCGATGACACGGTACCAACTCACAATATTGTGTATGAAATATGTCGTCATATAAACTAATCTATAATGTAGACTATATTAATAAAAATATTTAGAGTTGATAAAAAGCGTTTGTAACAAATTAGGTTATAATTTAAAAACTACTAATTTAAAAACTACAAGTGTGTTAATGAATAATTATTTGATTTAATTTAGTATATAGTTCTTTTTTTTAAATCTGGAAGGTAATAATGTCTGTCGCAGTTGAATCGATATTTTTAATTGTTAAAAATACAAATGGATTATAATGAATGTTTGACTGCACAGATGGCGTAGTGGTCAAGGTATCTTGGTGCCGACCGTGCCAGTGCCGTAGGTTCGATGCCTACGCAGAACAATACTTTGTGCGATTTACAAACTGTTGTGCTGAGTCTGGATGTAATTTGTCTCCGTTAATTATATGTTTGTAAAATCTCCACCAATACAAGGATTGTTTCTTTAGTGCATGGTGGTGTAAAAAAAAAGAATGAATAATTTACAAGTCAAAATTATTCACTAACTATTTTAATTTTTACAAATAACGATTAGCTATTTTTTTAAAGGCACTAATGAACCTTGTACTTGCAGAGGATCTTACAAATATATACCTTTTTTTTTTTTTTTTTTTTTTGCGGTGGGTTATGGACGTCGCACCCCGCCAAATCGGTCCGGGGTGACGGAAGAGGCGGCGCACAACCCCATTGACCCACCCTGCAAGCACCTCTTCTTCGCCGTGCGAGCGAGCCACCGGTACCCGATCTTTGTCTTCGGTGGCCCGCTCGGCGGTATGCCCTCTTGGGCTCCTCTCTTGTCGACGCCCCGACAGCTTTCGCCGTCGAGGCCTCTGGAGTCCTCACGCGGTGGCCTCACGTCGGGTGACCGGACAATTCCCCGGTCCCATCACCCGAAGCCTCGGTTAGGGCGGCATCAGGCGCAGGTACTCGCGCCTGCGCCGCCCCGGTCGCGGGCGGCGGCCCGGGTCACGGGCATCCTCCCGGGCCCGTTCCGCCGCCTCCTTCTGCGAGATGACAGCCTCGCAGAAGGCGGCGACCGCGTACAAATATATACCTAACGAACACAAATTACATTAAGTTTCGGCAAATTTTTGGATCGCACAAAGTATTGTTCTACGTAGGAATCGAACCTGTGACATTTGGCATGATGGATGTCTTAACACTACGTCATCTATACAATAAAAATGTTTCGAAGTTACTCTTACTACTAGTATGTCTCATATAATCTGTACGGTAATGAACTAAAAATACAATACACACACTCTATCTTGTCTATAGATGTTTTAAAAGACGACTAAGAGATATGATGAAGGGGGACTTTTGGCGGGAATCTAAAACGTCATGTTGTGCTCTTGTATTATATTCGATATCTTAGTGTTTTAACGTGTTATATTAGATAATTTTTATGGTGTTTTATGTAATATGATGTGACAGAACAGCTGGGATGTAGTGAATATCATATAAAAGTGCTTTACAACGTTTTCGTTTTCCATCAAAATTCCTACAACATACCATTAACAGTGTCACCATAGCAGTGTTGATGGCGACAATTCGACTGACTGACAGACAATGACTAACTTGAAGAGATTAAGAACGTGAAGATAATTATAACTCGACACTGGCAAAAATGGCTCGTATAAGTAGCTGATTGCCAATACATAAAAAGAAGAAGAAGAAGAAGCTGCAACTTAACTTTGACATTGGCTTAAGTATAAACAGAGCCACAACAAAAAAAAAAAAAAAAAAAAAAGACATGATATAGGTTTTAATAGTGGTAGTACCACGCTGTTGACAGTTTTATGTCTACAGCCGCGGGCCGATCCGTTCGGGGTAGTACCACACTCTCGCAGAAAATAGACGTCTGAGTAATGGCAATATGCTATTGCGCTTCGTTCGGTGAACGAGAGAGCCGGAAGCCCAACTGGTTTGGGGATCTTACTGGTAGGCAGCGGCCTAAGCTATATTGGAAAGGTCCATTGGGCAGCAGTGACACATACCATCAGATGTGCTGCTTGCTCGTTTGCCACCATAAGCAATAAAAAAGGGTACAGATAACATCGATGCAAGAAGAAGAACATTGTATATAAAAATCCAACACGCCTGAACGGCGTGATATAAGGGGGCCATTTGTTCTGAAGGAGACCTGAAATCTACAGTGAGACGTCTCATAGAAGGCTCGAACCTATATGTGTAGTACATCAATAGGTGTGACGAGATATGTCACATATTTTAGTTCTCATAAGTCGAATATTACCGCTCTCCCTCAAACTGAACAGAAGTAACTTATAAAATTTTTATTTAATAAATATAGCATTAAATACTGATAGTTTTAATTAAATAAAATATAATTTTCATTGAAAAGGATTATTCCTTAAACAAGAGAAAAGCTATTTTAAATAACTCCTCCATGTCAATTGGGTAAAAAACGACTTCATTAGATTTCAATGAAATTAGAATGTTGCATTTCGCAAAAAACCTTTTTGAAACAAAAAAAACAAGATTTTGCAAATACGTCTATTGTATAGTTATATATAAAAAAAAAATAATCATCCGAATTGAGAATCTAAAATGAGGAAGTCACTTGGACTTTTGGCGGGAATCTAAAACGTGTGGTGCTCTTGTATTATATTCGATATTTTAGTGTTTTAACGTGTTATATTAGATATTTTTAACCGACTTCAAAAAAAGGAGGAGGTTCTATGTTTCATTGTATGTATTTTTTATGGTATTTTATGTAATGTGATGTGACTGAACTGCTGAGATGTAGTGAATATCATATAAAAGTGCTTTACAACGTTTTCGTTTTCCATCAAAATTCACACAAGATACCATTAACAGTGTGGCCATAGCACTGTTGACATAGCTATTTTTATCTTACATTACAAATAGTTGAATATTTTTTTAAAATGTAATTATTATACTTCTTACAACTAAGGTGAAATGTCAGAATATATATATTTATTACCTTCTGCCCGCGGCTTCGCCCGTGCAAAAGGTTAATTTCCTAATGTTTTTCATCCCCTATTTTTATTTTACCCCTTAAGGGTAAATTTTTTACAAATTTTAATGTCATATTTATTTATATCTACTCAATAGCCTAAAAATAACTTTAAAGTTTCTGGCTTTAAAAATGACGATACTTCCTTACAACTTTTCATTCCCCTTTACAACTCTTTTTTGCATTAAAAAGTAGCCTATGTCCTTTATCAGGTTCTAGACTATATGTGTACCAAATTCCATTTAGATCAGTTCGGTAGCGACAGACAGACAGAGTTACTTTCGCATTTATAATATTAGTAAGGATTTACATATACTACAGAAATCGCGTGTTTTTTAAAATGCCTCAGGAGTAATACTCTGCAAACATTAGTCATACATACATTCCTCTGTTGAAACTGAGGCTTCTTCGTAATGAGAAGGAAGTTGACCTACTATACCACACTAGTCAGAAGGGTTTCTATAGAATTTATATCGAGTTTCTTTCTCTTACAATAATAATATTTAATTGCATTGTTTAGTCACCTTTTACGATCACCTACGGGTACAAAAGGCGGTGGTGAATTGGTGAATTGTATTCTTACTCCATCATCACACGAATAGAAAAATAAAAATTAATAGGCTATAATTATAGTCAAAGTAAAACCGGATTAAATCGTTACTAGACTAAAAAGGCTACAAAACAAAACATTACACATCGCTTCGTCAGTTTTAAAATGATTCCGTACAAACAAGTACAAAAACTTGGCGTGCGTAATTATACCAGAAACGAACGCTAAACGTTCATATTTATTACATTCGAAACCTATTATAACGTATGTTGTAAGACAATATTTAGTATCAAAAAAAATTGTGCAAAAAATGATCGACACTTGGGAATCGCATGCAAAGCGAGCAATGAACAAAAAAAAAGTTAAACCCACTGTGTTCCCTAAATTATCCTGTCACGCTTGCCTATAAAATGCAATTGCCATAAAAAATCGAAATCGGAACTCGTTAGATAAAGCTACGTTCATACGTACGCATTTTTAATTAACTATATATTTGTAATTACAAAGCCTTTTGCCCTCTACTGCTGGTCGTAAGCCTTACGCATCAAACGACTCTCAGCAACCTTTGCCAAATTATTAGTCCAGCAAGTACAGAGGCGTCTGTAGGATGTGGTTGCTACTCTAGAATCTTTCTTCCCCAGTGGTTATCGGTTCATTGGGCGATGTGACCACTATTAGTGGTGTAGTCTCTTATGTCCAGATTCCTGGCTTTAAATTCCGCATACAATAATTCTTTGTGCAATCGACAAATAATTGTTTTAAGTCTGAATACTATTGTGTCAGTCAATTCCATTTGTCAGAAAAATATTTTTATAGTCGATAAAAAAATAACGACCACGTAAGAGAGCGAGTAGGTATGAAAGAGAGTATTGGTGTAAAGATGCGAAAGGGAATGCTCCGATGGTTCGGACATGTGGAAAGAATGCCGAACGAACGTCTGGTTAAGAAGATATACAATGCGAAAGTGGAAGGATGTAGGTACCGAGGGAGACCGAGACTAACCTACCTAGACCAGATCGGTCATGTACTGAAGGAAGGTGGAGTCAAGAATCTCCGAAACCGGCGAGCCTGTATGAAGAGAGTTTTGAATGTTGAGGAAGCGAGTGAAGTATGCAAGGATAGAGTTCTCTGGCACTCTGTTCTCTCTGCCTACCCTGCAAGGGACATGGCGTGATGATATGTATGTATGTATAAAAAAAATATTTTAATAGTTTAGATTTAAAAATATGGCACAAGAGATAAGATTGGCGGCAGTTTCATAATGCTTCTTTTGTATAAAGTCTATGGTTAACAGATCATACTTATCCCCAAATGGGTAATTGATTATTTATAACAACCCGATTATAAAAACCCGATTTATAAATAATCAAGCATATGGAATAATAAATTTCAGTAATTTGGGTAACTGATTGAAAAGAATATGCAGTGTTAGTACTCAGAGTATAAATTAATTTATAATTTCTCTAAAATAAGAATATTAAAATACGTTTGATTTAAAGACTACGTAATAAAATTTAAAACACTGGTTCTCCTGTTACTATACGTCTCCTGAATACTGAAAAATGTTCGAAATATCTAGAAAATAAACCGTAAAAATGCTACTATCATAATCAAACTACTATCATATCATATTTGGATATTTATTCTTTGAATAAAAATGAATTAAATCTGTCTAAATACACACCCTCAATTTACATATCAGACACCATCTAAAACATATTCATAGCACATCAAATACCTTACTACATTTCAGTGTTTTTTTGCAAATATTCGCTGATCAAAATAACCATTAAATCAACCATATTAGGTTAAAAAACAATTAACTAAGCGGTGATATTTCTTTAATCGTATATATTCAAACGCATTTCTCAATATTAGACAAGTTTTAATATATAATTTATGTGAATAATTCAGGCGCATCTGACAAACAACTCGACGATAAATGACTATAAGGCTAAATTTTGAAGCTAGGCACAGGCTATAAAACATGATTGCATTTTAAAACAGAAAGTTAATATTCTAAATCGTTAATCAAGCTAAAATTAATCTGTGGAAATCAGATGTTAGATTTATATTTTTTTATAATCTTACAATACCGGAACTGTGTGTGCTAGACCTAACATAAATATGTGATCAAGAAATAACTAGCTGTATTATATTAAAATAAGGTTTAAATTAGCTTGATTCAGTTAAATCTAATTACATAGTGTCAGTCCTAATAACAGTTTGTATATTAAAAGAAATTCGACTGTATTGTTTGAAAAATAAAGTAAAATATGGTTTGGATATAAATTAGGTTACGTTGAGTATCGGATTGCGCAATAGGTGCATGGCGCATGCGTGGTACCTGCGCCTGAGCAAGGTGACCTGACAAGGGCACGGGCTATGCAAGGGCAGCTTGAAGCCCCCTCCCTGCTGTCCCGCAGGCTGCGATACGCCATTACTGAAATTACCATTAAGGGCGAATAGGGATGGGGAATCGCTATATTGCATCTCGACAAATACAATATCGATATTTACTTACCATCATCCACAATAATCTAAATCTATAGTACATAATTATTATAAAAAAATAAAACATTATCGATAATAATAATTTTATCTCCCTATTATTTCTAAAAATAGAAATTTATACTTTAAGACTTGTGAGTTCCATGGTATTGTCATTTTAATACTCAAAGATCCAACAGTGCTTGGCAAAAAACTTGGTTAAACTGAAATTTTATTAAACTTATCGATTTTAAAGAAATTGCTTTTTTACAAGCATACTATCATTAACAAATATAAATGAAATATATATTGTTACTCTTATATTATAAAATAGTATTATTATTACTAACAACAATTGAAATCAAAGAACTCATTTTCAAATTCTTTATCATCTATTACTTTTATTTTTATTGCTTATGATGGCAAACGAGCAAGCAGCACACCTGATGGTAAGTGTTACTGCCGCCCATAGACCTTTGCAATACCAAGGGTATAGCTAACTAGGCCGTTGCCTATCAATACAAAACCCAAACTCATCCAGTTGGGCTTTCAAATCTCTCGCTCACCGAACGAAGCGCAATAGCATTTTGCCATTACTCAAACGTCGATCTTCTGCGAACGTGTGACTAACTGCCCCGGACCCACCAGCCCGCGACTGTAGACAGAAAACTGTCAACAGCTTAGTCCTACCACCTACAAAATTACTGTCTAATGTCATTGGCGTGTAATACTTATGAAATAGGTCAATTTCCCTTTTAGTTTGGTGGACGCTCTAGCCGTTAGTACTAATCCCACCACTGTAACTCCTGTAAGCCAGGATCCACAATGGTCTCCGTATAAGACACCAAGGTTTAACCCTCGGGAAGTCCCGGAAATCGCTTTTAACTGTATTGGAACCCGCAATAAATTTAATTAGAAAAGAAAAACAGGAGTTGATAAAATTCCACTTCCCTCCTAGTACTAGTACTAGTCCACCAATGGGACGCATATATATATGCGTCGAAATGAGTTGACATTTTTACTAATAAATAGTGATCATTATTTCAGCTTATATATGCCACACTCATGGGCTCGAGCGTCCTCCATAATGGGAGAGAAATAGACCTACTATACCATGCTGATCAGACGTGTTGGTATAGGGATTTACTTCGAGTTTACCTTCTTTTAAAAATATGTTATATGCGTTTTTTATGTCCTAGTCGTCTCTAACGATCACCCACGCGTAAGATAAGGGTGTGTTGAATTGTATTATTATTCTATCACCACGCGGAAGTTTTACTATTAAATGAAACAAATAAAATAAAACGCGTGCAAAGGCGTTCCTTAAACATTATACCAATATAAATGCTTTCCTATTGTCGAGTGTAAATAATTTTAGTAAAAACCAGAATCTATTCTATTATGGTAATTGATGGAACAGTCTATTTTTATTTCTATTCTCAGTATAGAGATTGCAATCAACAATTATCAAAACAAGAATGAGTGTGTCATTGAACTTAGAATTGATCTGATTTGGCAGCACGGCGCTATACGTACGCTTCATCTGTTTCAATTTGTCTCATTGTCTAGCACAATGGCTTATAAGTGATTGCACGCAAGTACTGATTACGTAAAGCCATGGGTCAAGTGTAATTTAGGTCTAGATTTAACGATACCGATATATTGCTATAATATTTTTAACTAAGAATTAGTATATATAAGAGGGAAATTAAAAAGAATTAGTATATATAAGAGGGAAGAGAAAGAAAACTAGAAATAAAATCTTATAGCAATACGCCGGTGATAAAGTCTCATAAACAAATAATTATATGTAAGAGTTTCCCATACATATTTATGTAACTACATTTCTTTTACAATATTGGCACTATTAAATAGGACGCTTGATAATGAAGCCCTAATTTCGTTACCAAAAGCTAAACGTTCTTCTATAAAACACGAAATAAACTACCGAATGTTCAATATATTTGTTTAAATCTTTCATCATTATCATCTCGAATGATATACGTTCTGCTACTGGGTTCAAGCTTTCTCCATTTTAGAAGGAAGGATGGCATATATGCCAAGCTGATCAGACAGGTTGGGATAGAGTTTCATTTCAAATTTATCTTCTCTTACAGTAATACGTGTCCCTTTATAGTTTTTTACGACGATCACTCACAGTTAAAAAAGAAAATAGTGAATTCTATACTCATATCAACATACGGACGAAAAAGTATCTTTTAAAAAATAATATTATAGTCAATATCTAATTATTTTAACTAATTATGTTACAGTCAATAAAGGATAATTTTAAAACTAAAGCTCGTATTTTATCGATATATCGATGTTTATATCGTGGTTATCCCATCTCTATATGTAAGCCAAACACAGACAAACGATGCTTGCAGCGACAGGTGTTGATCCCGACACGCCGTCCGTAAAGCATCTTATCGAATTAAACTCACACTCGATGGTAATGAGTGGTATTTGCCGTCACTCGATGATCATTATGATCGCAATGTACAATGTTTTTGTTAACCTTTGTTAAAAAAATATATTTTACTTATAATATCAACATAATAACTTTAAAACAATCTTTCGTTTTTCAAAAATGTTTCGGCCTCTTCAAGTAAAAAAGAAAAAAAAATACTGTTTTTTTAGTTTGTGAAGTTTATTATTTATGCCCATAGTAGTTATGTCACTAAACATATACTGGCCAGCATTAAATTGCATTTTTTACATGTAAAATAAAATTGTGTGGGTTGCATTCTACTTAAAATCAACTTTTAAAGTAGTCCTTGCACGATAAAATATCACAATGGCGGATGAGTAAGGGGCTGTCCATTAATCACGTGAGGTTTATAAGGCAGGGGGGACGGGTTTCACAAAATTCACGAACTATCACTAGAGGGAGGAGGGGTGTAGTGAGATATCACGTGTATGTATTAATTTTCGTCAAACGCTGCGATTTATAAATTGAAAATCGGCGTGTAGTGTGACTGACTTACCGTTGCCAGGCAACGAACGAAGTCGTTTAAAGTAGGTGATTTGTATAAAGACCTATTTGCGAAGTGGGGGGGTGACCGGTGGGGGAGGGAGGGTCATAGTCTTAAACCTCACCATGTATCACCAAGGGGGAGCGGGGGTTAAAAAAATGCTAAAAAAAGATCACGTGATTAATGGACGTCCCTTAATGTATGCAAATTCATTGACTTATATTATTTTAGGTAACACCCAGCAATTAGAAATTAATATTTGTGTCATGAAGGTATTCACGAACAGATAATTCATCATCATCATCATCTCAGCTTATGTATGCCCCACTGCTGGTTTTGATCCTCTTCCATAATGGGAGGGAAATTATCCTACTACACCACGCTGGTCAGACGTGTTGGTACAAGGTATTGTTACGGGTTTTCCTTCTCTTACATAGATGTCATATGCGTTTTATATACCTTATTTTTTTCGCGGCAGGCTTTGGTTTGGTCACACCCTGCTAAATCCGTCCGAGGCGACAGATGAAGCGGCGCGCGACCCCATAGACCCGCAAAGTACCTCTTCACGCCATGCGAGTGGGCCACCAGAACCCATAAGTCGTCTCTTACATACATATTATGTGCATGTTATTTCTCTTACTCTTCTTTAATGATCACCCATGGGTAAGATATGAGGTACTGAATTGTATTCTTATTCCGTCATTACACGGAAAGTTTTTGAAACCACTATTGCTAACTATATTAAATATTATGTACCTACAAACTTAATATAGTTTAAACTTTTTGTTAGGAGCTACTTTTGCTAGTACCTATAGATTGTTTAATTAGGAATTTAGCAAGTCTTCACTTCAGTTCACTTATATCTATGAAATAATGATATATCTAATAAATAGGTTAATTATCACGACTTCACAAAATCTTTTGATGAATAAAGTTCTTTTATACTTAATAAAGACTTCACTGAACATTAACAAAACACGCAAATCCAAAAGAACTTTCATGGTTCATAGCACAGTCTTAATGCATTTAATTTTTCACTATTAACCCATTTAATGGGGTATGTAGGACTGACAAGTGTGAAAGAGCGCTCGCCCCATACCCTTGAGGAGGAATGGGGGAGGCTATGACAGCGCCGCTGACCCAGTTTCGAAGCCCATTTCCGGCCGCCCTTCAGTCAATGCTGAAACTACTGAAAACTAACGACGGAGTAATTTAAATTGCCATGACTCGAATGCATGGATTGTCTTAAAAATATATTATTATTGTTGTTTTTGCAATGAATGTACTGAATATTATAGATTCGATTCTCAAACAAGAAACATATTTATGTAAAACACAGATTAGGGGCCGTCCATTAATCACGTGAGGTTAGAAAGGAGGGAGGGGTTTGACAAAAATCACGAAATAAGGGGGAGGCCCCCTTGTGATATTTCACATGGATGTAGTGGGGATGTAGTAAGATATTACGTGTATTTATTTTTTCGTCAAACGCTGTGATTTCTAAACTGAAAACTGACGTGTAGTGTGATTTTGACTTGCCGTTGCCAGGCAACGAACAAAGTTTAAAGTAGATGATCTGTATAAAGACCTTTTGCGAAGTATAAAAAAGCAAAAAACCGAGAATATAATGAGCTGTGGGCTACTTCTTTGTAGGTAATAAAAAGTCGCGTGATGTTAGTGGGGGAGAGGCGGTCATAATCTTAAAGTTCACCACTTATCACCAAGATGGAGCGGGGGTTAAAAAATGCTAAAAAAAGATCACGTGATTAATAGATGTCCCCTTATTTATATCAAATATCTTTTATAATAATAATAATGTACATACGTACATATCATATTTACATTGGATTTCCATAAAAGTCCAGCATACGATCATCATTAATATAGCTTGCATTATTATCATAGTGAAGTGGCAATTGGTAATATCGCACGTCGAATCAACATTCATTGGGAAAGAAATGTTCTCGAGACTATGATTGGACGACGCAGCGTAGAGTAATACTCGCCAGGTGGTCTGACGACATTTTAAAAGTCGCAGGGAGCTTGCAAGTGGTTCCTAGTGTCAATCTCGATGAGCTCTTAATTGTCTTGAGACCCACAGCAAATTTAATTAAACAGAACTTGGAAAATTCAACATTCTCCAATGCATAATAAAATATGAAGCAATAACCCAATAAATAAGAGGACATCCTCTCGACGTATATATACATACAGCTACGTGAAGCGCAGCAGTATAGCTCCACGGATATGATAGAGTTTAAGGAGCTTATATGTGAGCCTTAAGATTGATTATAATATTACGTACGACTAAGGGATATAAAACGCATATAACATCTATGCAAGAGATGGAAGACTCAGAACAAAACCCTATAACAATACAACGTATTATTACAACGCGCTGGTCAGGAAAACAGCGTGGTGTAGTAGGTCAACTTCACTCCCATTATGGATAAGGCTCATTGGAGTCCAACAGTGAGACACATATGAGCTGAGATGATGAGTAAGAGTAGTTACGGCAGAAACGCCAGAACACCCATTATTTTTTTCAAGTTGCTACAAGGTTTGTATAGTATATGTACTACCCTTTTTTTTGGCGGCGGGCTACGGAACGTCAAACCCCGCTAATCCGTCCGGGGCGACAAAAGCGGCGCAAGACCCCGTAGAACTGCCCTACAATATACGAGTACTTCTCGACGCCGTATGGGTGGATGGAACTAGGACGCGTTCCTTTCTTCAGTGACCCATCCAGCAGTCTACCCTCGCGGGTATCCTCTCGGATAGTATACTACCCTAGACATGATTTGCAGACTATCCAACGTAAAGTCATCCATTACGCTAGAGGCTACAGTCCCACTGTAATGTAAACCAAGACGCGTCTGCTAACCTCTTAGGGAACTAAAGCACACAAAAAAGGTAATTGAATTCGTAATATGTTAACTAAAATAATTTTAAGTATACAACCGGTCGAAATATATTATTTATTTCAAATAAACGAACATTTATAAGATTATAAGTAATAATTAAATAAAAATCAATCGTGTACTCAATATACACATAAATATTACACTTTTTGTACAAAAAATAATCTAACATAGCTTAGCACCGCACCTACAAATTACATATGACCTTTAAACTTATAATTTATTTACATTATATACTAAAGATAAAAGTGTTTTGTATCATCGTACTAGATTTTATTTTATTTTTGAATAACCTTGCTGCTTTGTTTGCAATAGTTGTTTAGAATTATATTATTTACAGACTTATTGTGGTAGAGCGAGTAGGTATGAAAGAGAGTATTGGTGTAAAGATGCGAAAAGGAATGCTGTGATGGTTCGGACATGTGGAAGGAATGTCGAACGAACGTCTAGTTAAGAAGATATACAATGCGAAAGTGGAAGGATGTAGGTACCGGGGGAGACCGAGACTAACCTACCTAGATCAGATTGGTCACGTACTGAAGGAAGGTGGAGTCAAGAATTTCCGAAACCGGCGAGCGTGTATGAAGAGAATTATGAATGTTGAGGAAGCGAGTGAAGTATGCAAGGATAGAGTTCTCTGGCACTCTGTTCTCTCTGCCTACCCTGCAAGGGATATGGCGTGATGGTATGTATGTATTGTTATTTTTTATTCTAAATGACGCATAGATTAACTTAGAACTAGAGCAGAGGCGGATTATCCGTAAGGCTTATAGTGGTAGGACCACGCTGTTAACAGTTCTCTGTCTACAGCTGCGGGCCGATCCATCCAGAGCAGTACCACACTCTCGCAGAAGATCGACGTCTGAGTAATGGCAATGTGCTATTGCGCTTCGTTCGGTGAGCGATAGAGCCGATGATTTGATTTGATTTGATTTGCGGCCAGTGACACTTACCATCAGGTGTGCTGTTTGCTTCTTTGCCATCATAAGCAGGCGAAACTGTAAAATAATTTCTACAACACATGTAGTAACGCCAACTACAGTCATTATAATCTGCCTATGATCTAGAGCAATGAATTATAAACCATAGAACAAGAATACTTAGCATAGTCGAAATGGTCACATTTTCATTGTGGCAATTGATAATCCGCATTATAAGTACGTACCAATGAGAGCAAAACATTCTCAAATAATGAATTTAGATCAGGTGACCTGGCGATATGTTGAAAATCATAGCCGCTAGTTGGATGCAAGTGGTAGGTAAAGAGGCTTTCTCTTAAAGAGATCGAAAGAGTTAAGTAAAACATTAGAAGAGTAAAGGAATTTCAACAATAGCAATAAATATATGAACTCTTCAATAGTCTTGCGATAGGAATGAAATGTCAAAAGTAGAATACTCTTCTATTCTTCTTTTTTATTGCAATTATTGAGCAATAGCAGTGATGGTGAGTGTTTTTTTTACTTTTTTTATTCCTTTTGGTGGCAAAGGAACAAGCAGCACGGCTAATGGTAAGTGTCACTGCCGCACATGGACCTTTAGGGCCGCTGCCTACCAATACAAACCTCAAACCCACCCAATTGGGCTGCTGGCTCTCTCAAGTGAATAAAATATGGTAAATTTTGCACAATTCAACTGGAGCATATCAGAAACCTTTTTCAATTTCTCTTATAATCGGTATGCGATGAAAAAAAATCAAACACTATCCTTAACTACAAATAAATCGAGGGATCAAAACAATTTGTGTCCGTGCCCTCCCCCACGGCCGTGAATCGTAAACCTAACCTATTAAATGTTTACTGCCTTCTAAAAGCCGAAGGGCGGCGTGATGAGAGCGATAAACATTGCTTTTGTTACTCTATAAACATAATATTATAAAACACTAGAGTTGCTTATAAAAGTGAGTTTAACAAGTTGGCTTTTGAGCCGACATAATTATTTTTAATGTTTAAATATTTTATATATTTTTTTTAGAACACACCCTACCTTAAGGAACCATTCCTTGTATTGCAGAAGATTTTACAAAAACCCAGTTAAGGGACACAATATTATGCTCAAACTTAAAAAAATAATTTGTGAATCGCACAAAGTAGTCCTACTGGCTACTTTAGGTTCGATTGATACACAGTACGATGCTTCGTGGGATCTACAAACGATTTGGAATTAAAAACAAAACAGGCGACGACAATTACATAAAGATAAAATGTAGATGGCAGCACTTACATTTTAGTGTCGAAAAAATAACGATTACTTTATGGTATTGACGGAGTGCGATATCGGAAATCTGTTATGCCGTTCAAGAGGCAATTGTGGATTTATAACCCGCCTTTTTGCTTGTCTCACAATAAGATAAGCATAATTGAATGAAGCCATAACTAAAATGAGTTTTTCTTTATTACCACCAATTAAACATTATCTATTCGTGACTGTAGTAAGAACGGAATAAGAACTTTATACTGATATGACTCGGTTTTTTTGTTCATTTCTTTTCAAAGAATGTATCGTAAGGTTAAGCGAGTATCAAACAGCCTTTTAACAAGCCTGTCTCTTGGAGCAGGCAAGCTAAATACTTGGGTGTGACCCTTGACGACCGATTCAGCTTCGCCCCCCTACATAAAGCGTGTCCGCGCGCGCAGCCTTTGTGATGGGACGCCTCTAGGTCAAAACTACCCTTGAGAAGCAAGGTCTGACTATACACCGCTTGCATACGGCCGATCATGACCTATGTGAGCGTAGTGTTCGCGCACACTAAGGCACACAGGATCCATAGGACCCTTCAGAATAGGTTCATGCGCCGAGCTACGGGAGCACCGTGGTTCATTCGAAACGCCGATCTTCACATCGACCTCGAACTGCCGACCATCGTGCAGTTTATGAAGCGGTGCTCCCAGAGCTACTTTGACTCTGCCATGACACACCCCAACCAACTAGTGGTTGGGGCAGCTTCCTATACCCCATCGCGTATTTCTAAAATTCGACGTCCGCGTCATGTCCTCAACGACGATGACGACGCAATAACACTCGCCCAAACAAGAGCCTACGCCGCCCGCGAGGCCATCTCACTCAAATATCCGCGTTTTCGTCTTCGCCGTCGCGGTGCGAAATCACGGCGCGCAATAGTCACCGATCCAAAGGTGGACACGTCCACGTCCACCTTGCCTTCAGCGACGCCCCGAGATGAGGTCCGTTCCCCACAGGGGGAGCCCTCGGGCGATGTCACTTAGCACACTTCATTCGGGTTGAGAGCCCTCGGGCTCGCCCGCAGTCCGGTTCAGCTGTAAAAGCCCCAACGGCTAACAGCTCGCAGTTGGTTTTTTAGTGGGTATTCAGTGACCCCTTCAGGGCCTGCGAGTCCCACATACCCCGTACGGGCGGGTATGCGAAAAATGCATTTTTAGCCACTGCGTTACCAAAAACAAAAAAAAATATATCTATTTATAAAAAAAAAATTGTCTTATTTATATAATACCCGTGTAAACATCAACGATAATTATTATGTTTCAATTTCAAATACTTTAATCGTAAGGTTGCGTTCAATAATCATGTTTATTTATACGCCTGTACAATTGTTCCAAATATATGTGATCATAACAAAAGCGTAATGACATATTAAAACATAAAAATCCTTTATAATTCTTATCATATTTACTTAAATATTCAATAATATAAAATAATATAATTTTATAACCTTTTTTTATTCATAAAATATCTTAAAAATAAAATCCTTGTTATAATAGTTATTGGTTAGCATAATTTCAAATTGAAACAAAGTTTATTGGTACGGGCTCTGACGTACAAGGACACCCGGTGCCCATTGTGACCCGCTGTGCTATATCGTGTGAGGTTGTGATACTTTGTGCGTTTTTTGTGCGGCACCGACGAGAACCGGGATCGAAATGCTACGGGAATTGTTCTCAAGGTCTTAAGTCTCGCGTTTTAAATAATTATATGAACATTATGACCTCTGGATGTTTATATGAGTATTACACATATGAATTGTATTTCATTTTTATACTTTAATCTAGTGTAGTACTGTGTGGTAGTGGTTACGAATACTACCAACCCTTACTTTGCTCGTGGACGTTGTAAAAGACGACTACGAGCTTTATTTCGACCGAGGCGAACTCCACCTGATGCCGTTTGGTCAACAATGACTTTCCCAAGATGATTTGAACCAGACAGGCGGCCGGTCGTAAAATTATTGCCAATAACTTTTGCTATATGTACGAGGGAGTAGGAGTACATATTTCGTCGCCTCCAAGTAACTGGGCAAAGAGTATGACTTTAGTCTACATATAGAATTACAGAGACTTCATCATTATTATCGAATAACGAGGATTTTTTCGACACGTAACCCTTTAGTATTGTCATAATCACGAACGTTGAAAAATTATTCTGAACATTGATATACATACCTAATAAAAATACAAACGCTATAAAATAGTAAAAACAATTTTGTTTCATACAAAAAAAATAAATAAAATCTTCTACATTTAATCATAATAATCATCTGAAACAACAACTACGTTTTACGGATTCTATCGCGTTTGTATTTGATTTAGAATTTCCCGACGTTTTGAACACTTTACAGTGATCATGGTCACGGGAGGACAGGTGTCTTACGTAATATATTTAATTTTGACCCACATTTTTAATACAAAATTAATACAAATTCATTGTCAGTACAAAAAGAAAATAATTCTATATATAAAATTTTTAGTTGTTTATGGTTTGTTATTATTAAAGCATTTAATTTATGGTAATTATTATTGTATGCGAAAGTGGAAGGATGTAGGTACCGAGGAAGACCGAGACTAACCTGCCTAGACCAGATCGGTCATGTACTGAAGGAAGGTGGAGTCAAGAGTCTCCGAAACCGGCGAGCGTGTATGAAGAGAATTATGAATGTTGAGGAAGCGAGTGAAGTATGCAGAGATAGAGTTCTCTGGCACTCTGATCTCTCTGCCTACCCTGCAAGGGATATGGCGTGATGATATGTATGTATGTATGTATTATTGTGGCAATTTACAATTTTACAAAACTAACAAAACTATTCAGCTACCACGGGTGTTCGAAACGCCGTAAAATTATAAAATCAAATACAAACGCGATAGAATCCGTTAAACGCAGTTTTATTTCAAATGTGTAATACTCGCGTAAACATTAGATGTCATTATAATAATCATTATCATCGTAGCTCATATACGTCCCACTCCTGAACTCGAGCTTCTATTACAGTAAAGGGAAACTAACCTGTTACAATGATGGTCAGACCGTCTTTTCTAATAGGTATTGTAAAAATAAATTAAGGAATTTAAGCAAAATGTGTCTAACAAGAGAAGCAAAACTCGAAATATCAACCCGCTCTTTTCTTTTCATTTCTTTTTTATATCAACCCGTTTCGAGTAGCGTAGTGTAGTAGGTTTAGAAAAAGAACGAGAGTCTATAATATATTCAAACTCTTAAACTTTAAATAGCAGGGAATGATTTTACCGTTATGTTAAAGATAATTTCATGGTATAATAATAATGCCCATAAATATATTTAGAGTGAAACAATCAAGTTCAGTAACATAATAACAAATTAATTGTAATTATAGTTTAATTTATTTAATATAGACGTGTATTAATTGACCTAGATAATCAATTCGCCAATTTTGTTAAATTGCGTCTTATAGTTAATCTTTTGACTGCGTGAAAGTTCGCTCTCACAAGAATATAATGCGTTCCAAATAACAATAAGATACGAACTGTTTGTGTAAATATTACATGAAAAAAAAAATAATAGAGACATTTTAAATTTAGAATAAAAATCATCACCATCCTGCTCTAATTTCAAATATTTTGGTGTTCACACAATATATACTTTTCTACTATCGTACATATTGCAAACTTGGCAATAATTTTATGATCGACTGCCTACTTGACGTCAAACTTCGTTAACGCCAGCGTTGGCCCAGGTCGATATAAAATTCTTAGTCGCCTAATCGCCTTTTACTAAACCCACGATTTAAGGGGTTGGTAATATTTGTAGCCATCACAACATAAATTAAAAAAAAAATTAAGCTATTCTATTTATTCATCCATGAACCCTATTTTAGAGAAAGATTTTGTTATAAAATTTTTGATAACGAGCGATATGAAGATACACAGCTCGAGTTTCGGTTAACAGACAGTTCATGATCAATTTAAAAAATCAACACATAGTAATGAAATAAAGAAGCCGTATTTCAAGAATCACAGTAAGTAGTTCACGAACGATGCTCAGTAGACAGCGAAATTTTGTCGTTGCTTTTAGGTAATTTAAGTGTATATAAAATTACTGCCGATACCATTCTTGCGGTAAGCACGAAGAAAAATAAACAAATAAAGTGTCTAATCTAATGTAGCGCAAGGAATGACGTGCAAGCAATCCCATATAACCTCTATTAGTGCACTTCGCGAAAGACCCTCAACTAAATCCTTCTCTTTCACACATTAACAAAAAATAAGTACCTAATGCGGAGCGCAAGCCGTTGCATTCCATACCCTTCGCTATTACTTCTAATTTCTAAATCAGTTATTCGAAAATCATCTCTATTTTTAGAACTGTAAGAGTTAAAAAAATTATTTCAGGATATGGTTTAATTTTTTTCAAACGCCAAGTGCGAAGGGCCCGGCAATTCTTAGCTTTAATATAAATAACAATAACAAGTCGGCTTGGGTCGATCCCTAAAAACCTTTTAAAAACATTGAACGGATTTGACAGATGAGGCTGTACGCCGCATTGTCTTCGATCGGAATTTGAATTAGGAACGACGCCCACGGCTGACGTTAGTAGTTGTTGACTTATTGCAAAAAGTATTTATATTTTGGTCGTAAATAAGCGGCTTACGGATAATTTAATGTCGTTCAAAAAGTAATTGAACATTAAAAGCTAACTAATAAAATATATTTGTTCCGGCATTATTTTATAGTACGATATGATTATAAGAAATTTGAATCTCCATTCCTTCATTCATATCAGTATACATAGTCAGCCTATCCTGGTGCACTATCAGATTGACACATATCCCCAAGAATGATAATACTCTAATCACTACGCCAGTGGGTAGAGAATTGCAATTGATTCGCCTGGTGACTCTCGAACAGTTTTTCAACTACTGTCTCACATGTAAAAATTCTCCACAAGAGTAACTGCAAGTTAATTAGGCAAAAACCGTATGATTTAAGATGATTAAGATTTCTTTATCATCTTAAATCATAGATTTTTTTTAATGAATAATTACCTGTATATTATACGTATTCTAAATATACTGGTCCGTGCACTTTTGACACGAAACAACTAAAAATATTAAATATTTTTCGGTGACATAACACTAAATCTGCGGCCATACCGATATATAATTTATAATGAACGTTGAAATGTTTAGAATTAGCATAAAACAAATATAATATCGGTACAATTGCTTGAGACGTCGCAATCAAAATGGTCGCGTATGGAAATTTTACCCAATACATTCATTATTTGTTCATAGAACTCAATGGCCAGTTTAGATAATAAATAATTGTGAAACTGTGATGGAATCTAATGATGTCACTGCTTTTAAAGATTCTGAATCACTTTTTAATTTGGTTTTATATAAAATATATAATATCCTAATAAAATTACAGTTTCCTTGTAGTGACGGTGTATGAATACAATTTACTAACCATTTCTTTCCTGGGACTGTCACAAAATGTGACTCATCATTCTTCTGTCCTTATTTCAATTATTTAAGGTTTCAGTGTACTTTTCTCCCGTTGAACGTATTGCAAAATTTTGATAATAGTTTTTGAACGGCTACCGGCTTGAAGCAAACACTTTTTGGTGCCTATGTAATTGTTGACCAGGCGATGTGTTAGTCTCTTATTAGTCTATTGCGACAGGCACGTGCAATATAAGGGTTGGTAGTATTCGTAGCCTCTAACACTAAGCAGTCGTGGGGTAAAAGCAGATAATATAACTGCAAAGGAAAGAAAGCTTGAAAGAAATTCCTATTCCGTCTCGGCTAGGCAGTGTAGATAATAAGTATATTTGTACTTCTATTACTGAGGAGGTATGCATTGAATAGAGGAAACTCATAGCTTGAAAAAGATTTCAGTTGAAGCTTCATCGAGATTCATGATAAAGTTAAACTGAGGAGTATATAAGAGCTATATGGGGTGAAATAAGAAATAGTGAATAATATTAAAGGAAGTGTTTTAATATATAACATAGGGTTAAATACAGAAAAATAATTTAAATAAATACCAATATGTACCCCCATTGGATTTATTTCACTTGAAGTTCAAATATAAATGAAACTGGAACGATCATGGCAAACAGAAGAAGATAAATGGTCGAAGATAGACCATTTAAAATTACCTATAATAGACGCTAAAATAGATGACTAATTTTCATACTTTGGGTAAATCAAAAAGATACTATTTAACATAACGATTCTAAGAACACAAAGCTTAGTCATTGAGACAGGGTAATGAGATTTCTAAAATTCTGATTTTTGCGTTGCGTCCTCAAACATTTGATTCATCTAGCATCAAATTTGCTGCCTATAATATGACAATAACAAGCTCCTTACTAAACTATTATTCAAATCATTACAATGGCAATAAATTAAAATATTTATGTTCATATTTTACCAATATCTGCATTGTATTCTGGGTTTTTTTATTAGAATAGTTCAACGTTTTCTATATTAGTTTCTCGATTAAGCGGACATATTTCATATAAGTAAATTCAAGTGTCAATTGGTTGATCATTTTGATCCGCGAGGGCAGATCTTGAATCGATTATTGTAGTGTAAACCACAGATTACAGAAACAAGCTTTTGGTGAAAGATTTTATTTAATTTACCTGTATCGTCAACTAAAAACGTTAACTAAATAATGCAGTGAATTAGGAAAGATGTGTTATTGGTTACAAAAGATCTTCCCATTCATTGTTTCCAATCTCGAGTTACAATTTTCTTCACAAATTATCTGTTAGTTATTTTTTTTTTCATATTAGTTATTGTTGTTCGTCAGTGAGTCAAATCCTCAAAAAATTAATGGTACCTTCTGGAAATTTTGGTATGAAACTAAAACTTTTATAAAGCACATTGTTATCATATTTACTACATTCCAGTAGTGGTTCCGTATTACATTACCTTCATAAAATGCCATCATTCTTTTTAATATATTGAATATAATACAAGACTATCATATGACGCTTTCACGTTCACGCCCAAAGTGCAAATACTTGATACTAGATACTATAATAATTATGCAAGTGAATAATATATTAATCCATACATTTATAGACTAGCGTTTGGAAGACGGATTGCCAAAAGTATAATTTATATAATTGAGCATCGTTCTATGATCTTAACCATATATATATATAATATATGTATATATATATATATATATATATTATTAGACACATTTGCATATCGCAATAAAATTGTATATTATACTACTTATAATAGAAACTGTGTGCGGATTTCATAATTGACATAAAAATTTATAACATCAGATTATAGAAGAGGAATTTGATGTACTATGTTGATAATTTACGTAGGAAATTCAAATGCATTTAATATATATTATAAATCCTGCGAGGGACGTATCGTCAGTTTTAACATACATACATACCATCACGCTATGTCCTTTGCAGGGTTGGTAGAGAGGACAGAGTACCAGAGAACTCTATCCTTGCATACTTCACTCGCTTCCTCAACATTCATAATTCTCTTCATACACGCTCGCCGGTTTCGGAGACTCTTGACTCCACCTTCCTTCAGTACATGACCGATCTGGTCTAGGTACGTTAGTCTCGGTCTCCTCCGGTACCTACATCCTTCCACTTTAATATTATAATTTTATTTATCAGATTTAATATTTTTAATTAATCCAATAAGCTGTGTGGTAGCTGCTACGAATACTACCAACGCTTACTTTGCTCGTGGATATCGTAAAAGACGACTAAAAGCCTTATAACGACCTGGGCCAACTCCATCTGATGCAGTTAGGTCAACAATTACATTCCCAAGGAGGGTTGACGTCTGGAAGGCGACCGGTCATAAAACTATTGTCAATAACTTTTACAATATGTACTATGAAAGAAGAGTACATATTGTATCAATCCCAAGTAATTGGGATAAGAATAGAAGAATGATAAATAAACTGCCGTCGGATCGGAACATGATCGCTACTGAGATGATTTGCCAATAAACTCAGCGGGTTTGTCTATTATTATCATTTCTTTACTGACTTTTTTATAAAAAATAGTACAATATGTTTAGTAAGAATTAGCTCTAGTATGTATTAGTAGTTAATACTTCAAAGAATGTGTACTAATTTTCTTAGGGGTAGGATTACACTGTTGAGTTTTATGTCTACAGCTGCAGGTCAGTCCGTCCGAGGTAGTAGAGCAGAAAATGGACGCTTGAACAGTGCTAATATGCTGCTGCGCTTCGTTGCAAGTGAGCCGGCAGCTCAATTTTCTCGGTGGGTTTGGACTGGTAGGTAATCGACTAGCTGCACCGCTGGTATTAAAACAATCCGTGAACAGCTTATAACACTTACTATCATGTGTGCTGTTTGTTCTTTTGCCACCTTAAGCTGTGATAAAAAAAACAATCACTTTAGCGAGTTTGGGCAGTCTGTGACTAAACCATGTTTTTCAAAAAAAAAAAAAACGAAAGCATACTCTACCTTATTAATAAACAACGCATCTCAATTACTTTAGTGTATTTACATCATCAAGCTTGGATTCCCTTAATAACTTAATAAAACAATGTCATACAGTGTATTCAAAGTGATATTATTCTCACATCGCGTGCGCATAAAGATTTGCGTGCGCCCACACGGTGCGTTATCACCCGATATATCTACCATCATAACGCCAGTTTCACCTCAATATAAGATGTTTATGTCATTTCATAAATCTACGCTGTCTAGTTTCCGGTGGATCGTTGCTTAAATTAAATGTATCAGTACGCTGTGGTCATAATGAAAGCGGTTGGCGATTGTTCATGAGGATTGTTAATTTTTAGTTTTTGATACTTATATCTGACATACTATTTATTATTTATTGTACTTAGAATACCTAATTTCGTTTGCCCCACTCATGAGCTTGTTTCATTGGAAATGACTGTTCATAAAGCAATGAAAGAGAGAGATTCACTTGTTCCCTTGTAATATTAGTACTTCTATTATATCTATAGAATAGGCACTGAACGAAAACCTACTTATATTTATATAAAATCAGCATAAGATACTGATTGTAATCACAAAAAAAAGGTTTAGGTGTTTAATAGCTCAAAAGACAAAGCAAGTTTGTTACCTTATTTTTCATAATAAGAAAATAGAACTTTACAACTGCAACAATAGAAGATTCCTTTATAATCCCTTCCTTCTTCCCTCTTTTATTATTTAACGGAATCCATGAATGTCCTTACTCCTAATCCTAATCGTTACTTTCCCATGGAAGAAGTAATAATCGGTTGAGGGATCACCAGGAGATTGATTGCTGCTCAAACCTCAAGTACCCCAATGTGAAATTTACAATACCAACTGCGATACTAAGTGTGGTTATATGACTTTATGCCACTTCACGGGGAGGTTTATGTCCAATAGTGAAGTTTAATAGGCTGATAGAAGGATGGATGAATGGATGCAGAATACACAAACTTTTAGTTCAATATATAAATCAATTCCAAGAAAATATGGTACATAAAACGATACTCTAAAATTTGTGTAGTAAATATTAGTGACATATAATTAACTAAGAGCTCGCTAAACGCTATCATTGAAACAAATTCCTTAATCGGCCATATTAACATACCTGTCCGTACATTATTGAGTGCACTTTACGTAAGCCGAACATCGTCAAACAAGTTTTTGTGCTTTATAGATATCCTAATTTCTTACGCAGAGCAATATCGGATTTTTAATCAATGTTTCTTTTTATTAGTTATATGACCAGTTTTGATTGCGGTTAATAGTTTTAGACTTGCCTAGTTTTAGACAAAGAAATTGTTGACTGGTTTTGTTGTCTTTTGAATGATAGCGGGCTTTTTTTTGCTAATTTACGACACAAATTTAGTGAGTTTCGAAATTCTTTCGATGAATTTATTACACTTTGTTGTGATGTATTTGAACTTTGGTCATAAAAAGAAATTAATTAATAGAGTGCTTAGAATTTTGGCAAAATATGAGAGCTTTGTATCTTACATACAATTTGAGAAAACCGAAGTTTTTTTTTTATTTTTTACTGTTTAAGAATTTATAGCCTATAATTTATCCTTCATAGATCACAGCATAACACATACTGAAAGTAGTCAAAATTATATGTCAAATTATTGCAAAAATGCGTATTTTTAAGACAAAAGGATTGACTAAACGAGTCGTCATCATTACCACAGCATATCTATCCCACAGCAAGGCTCGAACCTCCTCCATAATTGGAGGCAAATTGACTTAGTACACCTCACTGGTTGGATCGATTGGATTTTATTTCTAGTTTACCTTTTATAACATCTATGTTAAATCTTAGTCTTTTAGGACACCTGCAGGCAAGTAAGAGAGTCGTGAATTGTATTCTTACCCCATTACCACAAGGATAAATACGAGACGAGTTCTTCAGAGATAAATCAAACATATCCTAGCGTAGTATCTAATCTATTAAAATAAATCTTAATATTTAGACAAGTAGTTTAAATCACCCTATCGTTAGGCAAGTAAGGAGTGCCATTACAGCTATAAAGAACAGATAAATTGATAAATAAGTTCAATCATTGATGTCGTTGATCAAAACTGTGGCCCACCCACGGTACAAGTGTTACCTTCTAATGATATGCGGTGTGCTACAGGAAATGACGATGTTATCTACAAAACGAGACTAAATTCTTATAGAAAGTCGTTATAATTATACCAAAATAGAAAAAAAAATACCATACGAAAGTAGGCCTTCCCATTGATTTTGGTAACGATCGGTGTAATACCGTACGGCCATGTGTAAATTATTGTGCTCGTTTAGATATTTGAATTATAATTAGCAATATAATTCTAAAATTCATTATAAGGTGATAATTTTGATACGTTATCTGTATTCATAATAATTTTTAAACTAAATCACCTATTCAATGTTATCATTAAATCTTTATATAGTTATAATTTGTATTTTTTATTGGTATAATTTGTATTATTATATTTTCGTATGGTGATGAAATAAGAATACAATTCACCACCTCTTCTTTTGCTCGTTCTCATTTCAGCTAATATAAGGGAAGTTGACCTACTATACCATGTTGATCAGACGTGTTGGTATAGAGTTTTCTTTCAAGTTTTCCCTTCGCTTACATAGATATTACATATAATTTTATATCCCTTAGTCGTCTCTTACAATCACCCACGGGTAAGATTGATGGTAGTGAATTGTATTCTTACTCCGTCATCACACGGAAAGAAGAATATAATATGCATAATTATATGCATATTAATCAAAGAAGTGCAAGAGAAGAAAACTCAAAACAAAATCCTATATCAACCCGTCTGACTACCGTGATATAATAGGGCAATATCTTTCTAAATATGAAGAAGCGTTAACCTCAGTATTGGGACATATATGAGCTGAGATGACGAAGTATTTTTTTAATTACCTATCAAGATTTAGATTAATTATGCTTGACAAGTTTTCGTCATATTGAATAAATTATATGATAATTTGTGATATTAACTTGGATAGGGAAAAGTAGATAAGTTTGATTGAAAAATAATCCTCATTCTCTTACTCTTATCTCAATTACTTGTGGTCGATGCAATATGTACCTACTTCTTTTTCATCGTACATATTGTAAAAGTTATTGCCAATAGTTGGATGACCAGCCGCCTGTCTTACGTCAACTCTCCTTGAAAATGTCATCAAGTGGAGTTAGCCTAGGTCGATATAAAGCTCTTAACCATCTTTTACGACATCCACAAGCGAAGTAAGGGTTGCTAGTATTCGTAGCCGCTGCCATATAACAATTGTATTGAAAAATGAACCCGTAAGTTTAATTTATGATTACAATGATTAAGTTAGTTGAGAGATGATTACAATTATTAGTTTAATTACATCTTCGAATGAATAATAGAGTTTATTATTCATCCGAAGATATAAAGGATAATTACACACGTAAATTGGGCACTTCCTAGGGGCAGTGAGACTTGGGCCACCGAAGAGAAAATCGGGTACCGGTGGTCCGCTCGCACGGCGAAGAGAGAGGAGTTTTACGGTGGGTCTATGGGGTCACGCGCCGCCTTTCCGTCACCCCGGACCGATTTGACGGGGCGCGACGCATCCATAGACCACCAAAAAAAAAAAAAGGGGGCAGTGAGACTTATATGTAGTTTAACCTTTAGAACCGTGTGAAAATTTCGGAATTTTTGTACAAATAATAATGTTTACTAGTATTTGTCAACAGATGGCGGTATATATATTTCTGAATATTTAAATGATTTTTTAAATATGAACATCCTAAATTAAGGCCTGAATCCTTGTTCCGATGCAACATCACAAATATAAGGGACACAATTATACACCCAAACACAGAACAAATTATTTATTAATAGTGCAAAGAATTCTATTACGTAAGGATCGAACTGAACTTAGTCGGGAATATTGGTATTTGAACCACTCCACTATCTGTGCAGTTGTTAAAGTGTACAAAATGGAGTTTTTGGCGGGAATCTAAAACGTCATGTGGTGCTATTGTATTATATTCGATATCTTAGTGTTTTAACGTGTTATATTAGATAATTTTGATGGCATTTTATGTAATGTGATGTGACGGAACTGCTGAGATGTAGTGAATATCATATAAAAGTGCTTTACAACGTTTTCGTTTTTCATCAAAATTTTCACAAGATACCATTAACAGTGTGGCCATAGCACTGTTGATAGCGACAATTTGACTTACTGACGGACAATGACTAATCTGAAGACACTAAAAACTTGAAGATAATTATAACTCGACACTGGCAACAATGGCTCATTCAGGTAGCTGATGGCCAATACATAAAAATAAGAAGAAGAAGTGTACAAATATTACCCGCAATAGTTATAATATACAAATTATCATAAGATATTGTATAGAAATGTTATTTTAAAACATTTTTTTTTTAATGACATTTATGATTTTGATATTTTTATATATATTTCATCATTAGAGTGGAAAATAAACTTCAAAGTGATGTCTGAATCATTAATATTGATGTAGTATTATGCGAATAGTATCATAAATACTAAAAAAAACGCATCAAAAATAATATGTAAATATACCACGCGTATTATTTTTGGTAACTAATGCAATCGACGAGGACATATCGAGAAGTCTTTGACATTAGAACATATTTGTATAGAATTAATCTTATAATAACTAAATTCATGGTCAAATTCAATTTTGAACGTTCATCATTCAAACATTTAATTAAGCAAGTCCTTATTTGTTACAAATAATATTATACTCAATGGTCATAGACTATTACAATTACACTAGTTTTCACCGACGACCCGTTAGGTAAAATTTTAGGTGACACCTTTCTTTGTCTTTTTTTTTATTGCTTATAGTGGCAAACGACCTAGCAGCAACCCTGATGGTAAGTGTCACTGACGCCCATGGACCTTTGCTATAACCAAGGCTATAGCTAGGCCGCTGCCTACCATTACAATCCCAAAATCCACCTAGTTGGGCTACCGGCTCTCTCGCTCACCGAACGAAGCGCAATAGCATATTGCCATTACTCAGACGTCGATCTTCTGCGAGAGTGTGGTACTACCCCGAACGGATCGGCCCGCGGCTGTAGACAGTCACAGACAGAACTGTCAACAGCGTGGTCCTACAACTATATGGCTATTTTTTGCGGTGAACTATAGGTGTGGTCTCGCCGCGCCAAATCGGTCTGGAACGCGTAACTCCATACACCCACAATGCAAAACACCTCTCTTCGCCGTGCGAGCGGGCCACCGATACCCGATCTTTGTGTGCGGTGGCCCGCCCGGAGGCAAATTTTAGGTGACACCTAAGGCAAACGACTAATAACATTGACTATAATTTTTTTTTTGATGTTATGTAGGTATATGATAATAAAATTTCAGTTTTAGGCAACAACTAAGACGACATATTTGACACCTAACATTGAATTCATGTTTTTTTTATATTGATTTAGGTGTTACTTAAAATTTAAGGGTCGTTGGTGAAAATGGCTATAAATGTCTTAAATTATCTACCTAATACATTTATTTACTGCAGTTATTATCTTAAACGACTGAGGGATATTTGCAGGTAAAGGAGGGCAGTTACTAGAAAAGGAAAACTTGAAAAAAAATCCATGCCTATTTGTTTGGTCAACGTCATATATATATATATATATATATATATATATATATATATATATATATATATATATATATATATATATATATATATATATATATATATATATATACATGTATGTATATATATATGAGAAGATGAAAATGGTTGTTCATCCTTATCATTCTTCTGCCCTTCCATCATTCGGCCTATCAGTTACGGTTGGATACAGACATCCTGAAAAGAGAAAATGATTTGGCTATTGCAGTTACTGTTATGTTTACTGGTGAATATTGCTAGCCATTCTGTTTGACTCCCTTAGACAATACTGAGGTCAAGGAATCAGTATCAATGGTCAGTCCCATGGCAATATGCAGGGCATAAGGTGGGTTATCGGGCTGCGCAACGTCTTACGTTGCCCCGTACGCCTTCGGTGGGGTGAGTCCATACCATAGCCCGCTAAAACTGGTTTCCTTCCACAACACGAGCAATTCCTATAGCATATTAAAAAGTTATTTCAGAATTTAGTAATTTTGGATGAAAAATATTATAATATTAACTACATATTTCTATGTAATTTCAGTTCGTGAATAAATGTTTGTCTCAAAAAAATCAATGTATTAGACAAAACATGTGTTTTAAGTGACATACGTTGCATGTTGAGAAGGTATCGAACTAGACCCAATAAGTAAACTACAGCCAATTAGTACTTCGTTATGTCCCGTCACTCTCGCCACCTTATCTCTCGTACTAAGTAATAACACGCAAAAATTAAACTCCCGCCATCAAACTATATGGCAACAAATGTAAAACTATTCACAAGTTTGCGAGCTTTTACACGTAACTGCAACGCCGAAAAATTGGTGACGGATTAAGAATATAACTCATCACCTCCTATGGCTCCTATCATGCATGTGGGTATCGTAAACGACCATTAAGTGATTTAATATGGAGATAACATCTATAGTATGACAAGGAAAACTCAAAATAAAAACTTATATCAACCCGTATAACCAGCGTGGTAGCAATTCAATTTGCCTCTTATTCTAAAAGAGGCTCAAGTCCAACAGTGGGACGTATATAAGTTAAGGTGATGATGAAAATTATTAGTAGTTTTTTTTCTATACTACCAATGTTTTTAAAGCGAAAGTAGTTAAACATATATACCTAAAGTAGTTAAACATACGAGTATATGTACATACATCCAAAACTCCCAGTTCTTGGCGCCAAAGTGCAATTCAAAAAAAGAATCATTATTGCACAGAGTACAAAAAAATATCGTTGTTTTTTCTTTACAGAAGCGGTCGAATAGACAATGGCTGCCATTATTCGTAACAGTGCGCTCATTACCGTTTTTGCTGACTATACACCGCATTGTTTGGTGTCTACCTGTATTGCTATCGTTACATCGGTGATAATGATTTTGTATGCATTGTTAGCCGAAATTTTGTCAAAATTATAAAATAAAACTACATTAGTTATCTTTTATTTATAAAAAGCACGTGAATATATGATATAAATTCTATGACCTTTACGATTTTACTAAGAAATACAGGTACTTAATATTTCAATCTCAAATTAAAATCAAGCGGCGGTATTACTTTAAACTATCTTTATATTTATCGCATCAATAACCGACCGCTTTTTACACCTCAAATAATCCATAGACTTAGCGACTTGGGACCATTCGAGAATAATACTGGTAACCCACGCACACACCGATCATACGTAATAAAATAAATTCCACATATAAATTCGGTCGGGTCGTGTTTTTTTGTCAATTAAAAATTACAGTCGGGTCTAAACGCAGGTACTCGATAATGCGGCCCCATACTATGGTACACCACGGAACTGACATTTAGTTGCTTTTTTTTAATTTCGGATGAGTGAATTTAATGTTTATGGTAAGAGTGTATTTTAAATTTCAAATTTAGTCGATTCATTTTGACGTGTAAACTTGATTTTTAATTTTTTTTTTGCCATTTTGATTAATGAAGTATTTATTCATAATGTAAGTATTTTTTTAAAGTATATCTTGTGAGACTACGGCGAATAAAATTTTTGCAGTGGCCACCGGAAATGATATGTTGTTAATCACATGAGCTCGTTCACCGATAAACGTTTGTAAGATTATGCAATCTTTAGTGAGGTAGGTATATTTGTTGATGACCAATTAGTGCCATTCAAGTTTTGCACCTGTTTCAGAGGACATATTATAAAAATTTGTATACTAAACAGTTTAGATTATTAGAAGGCGTCAACATTTGATTGCATTGAATGTTCTTGTTTATATTTCGGTAACGAATGCTTCGTATATATATATAGGTAATTGGCCTAATATACTACGGGTTGAGAGCCCTCAGCGCTCACCCACAGTCCGGGTAAAGTTGTCATAGCCATCTGAGGCTAACAACTAAGACACACAAAATAAAAAAAATAAAAAAAACCTAATATACTACGTTTTTTTTATTTCCTCCTTCTGTTGCAGTATTTGTTTTCGTCGTAATAATAGTTTTTCTATACCCACAGGAGAAGTATAGGGTGGCTTCTATTATACGTCAGCAAATACACATGTAATTTAACCTGTTAGATGGCGTCGTAATTGCTTTCTTATGAAATAAAATTATAGATTCTGATTCTATAATTAGTAGTATATAAGTATAAAATTCAACTGTCACCGATAGGGTTAAGTAAATCACTAGAAACAAAAGGTATAAAAATAAAAACGACAATACGCGCAAAGTATTAAAAAATATCCATTTTATACGGGTAATACTTTACCCGACCTAACTCTGAACCCAGATCAGGTAGAAAAATGAACATTGAACATACGAAGGCAATTAACTTTCGGTACCTGCGGGCTCACACACACACACAACCACATTCGCGTCTATAACACATGCGTATGCGCAACACTTATACAATACGTATATGTGTAAAATTAAGTACACATAAGCTTATCTATGTGTGTGTGCAACACTTGCGCAAACATGGGGGATGTAAAAGGTCTTTTCGTCGTGCTTGGGGTTCCAAAGATAAATTGATGTGGTTTAATGGCATCCAAAATGTATGTTCGTCGCCATTTTGTTTTTAAATTATACCTGCACAACAATTAGTGTTCTTAATTATTTATGATATAATATATGAAATATTTTGTGAGTAAATAAATTGATAGATATTTTTCGTCGTCGAATCGACGATACTATTTCTGTTAGTACCATTAATCTGATGCCTTTAGTTAATTAAAAGTTCAATTATTGACCAACATAATTAATTTCCCGCTCTCATATATTTTTATAAAATTAATCTTTAACATATTTCCGTTTATTAATGGAGTAAGAATACGGTACCGCACCCAATTTCTTGTTCGTAGTTGTCGTAAAAGAAGACTTTTTTTGCGGCGGGCTGGTCACACCCCGCCAAATCTGTCTGGGGCGACAGAGTAAAAGACGGCTGAGGAATATAATATGTATTCCGAAAAGATCGATGCAAAAGAATTATTAGTTATTTACTTTAAAAAAAAATAATGTAATTTTGTAATTATAAATATAAAAAGTAATATGAAATTCATACAAGATTAAATACCATCAAATGTGTCAAAAGACGCCATGAATAATTAGTCAAGATTCATATACGTGTATAAACATCGTAATAAAATTCCCATGCTCATTTTTATTACTGCAATAATACTTCACTTATTTTCGTAATATTAAACTTATTATAATGTGAGACCTGCGTGATATTTACGCAAAATCAATTGAATAACATTTTAAATTAGTTATTTATTCATAAAGTGATGAGATTTGTGTATATATTGGAGCGATCTTGAATAATAATTATCTTATACGAAACTTTCTTTCCGTTATTGTATCATTTTAACCATTTGCGGCATGAAATTCTCATTTGGTTTGATCAATAAATAGAGGTTTTTATTGTTTTTTTATTAATTAATATTGATTTTTGGGTGTGGTTAGTAGTTCTCATTCATTAATAAACTCTGACCTCTATGAAAGCTAACTTGTAGATGATAAACAAGGTATCAAGATACGAGAGTATCTGTTATTGTCTATTAATTTAAATAACGATGTATTTAGTACACAGCTTTCTTCTAGAAGATAACTCTTCATAAAATATATATCGGGCGATTTTTGAATAATTGATCATTGAAGTCCAATATGTGGTACCAGTGGTCAGACCAATGGCTATGAGAAGGTTAATTGGTTAATTATGGAGCCGAGTCATAACATATTAATTTATCATACACATACATACATATCATCACGCCATATCCCTTGCAGGGTAGGCAGAGAGAACAGAGTGCCAGAGAACTCTATCCTTGCATACTTCACTCGCTTCTTCAACATTCATAATTCTCTTCATACACGCTCGCCGGTTTCGGAGACTCTTGACTCCACCTTCTTTCAGTACGTGACCAGTCTGGTCTAGATAGGTTAGTCTCGGTCTCCCTCGGTACCTACATCCTTCCACTTTCGCATTGTATATCTTCTTAACCAGACGTTCGTTCGGCATTCTTTCCACATGTCCGAACCATCGGAGCATTCCCTTTCGCATCTTTATACCAATACTCTCTTTCATACCTACTCGCTCTCTTACGTCGTCGTTACGAATGCGGTCGGTCAGCCTAACTCCACAGATTTTCCGTAGAGATCGCATTTCGTTTATTAATCTATCGTCGCATTAATCTATCATCAAATACATAAAAATTGTTTTTAAAGACTGATCCAAGGTAGTAATTCTTATAATTCGGAGGACTTTACAAACATGCCTAACGGATAAAATTTAGACCCACTCTTTTTAAAAAAAGAAATTCACAGCTAATATGTCCCTTTGTTGAATACAATAATGGTAGGGCCACGCTGTTGACTGTTTTCTATCTAAAGTCGCGGTACGGTCCAGAAACTCTAAATCTGAGCAGTGGCAATGTGTTGTTGCGCTTCGTCCCGTAAGTGAGAGAGCCGGCAGCGAAACTTTCTGAGTGGATTAAAAGTTCTTATTAGTAGGCAGTGGCCTAACTGTACTCCTAGTATTGAAAAGGTCCATAGGCGGCAGTAACACTTACCATTAGGTGTGCTGCTTGCTCGTTTGACACCATGAACAATAAAAAAAGTTTTATTCGCATTGAGAACCAATTTGGTCCACGCTAATCAGATTATTAGCATAAATGTTTGATTAAAGTTTTCCATTTTCTCACAGCTGTGTTAATTACTATAAACATAAAGATGTAAGGAATGGTGACACATTGTATTCTCACACCGCCTACACAAGAAAATGACAGATTTAATTATTTGATGAAAACAAGCATCTAATTTAAATAATAGCATTCAACCATAAACCACGCGACATCGTGAGAAACTATTTTGAGTGAGTTTATGCAAATTTAATTCTTGTTTTTAGAAATAACACCACAAAACAGTAGTAGTAGGTTATATTAATTAACTGCACTGGCCAAAGACCTATGCAGTGGCCATTTGTATGTATGTATGTCCTCGTATATATATGATAACCGGCTATTTGACTGGCGTCAAGTCTCCTTAAAAATATAATTGTTGACTAAAAGGCATCAGATGGCGTTGGACCAGGTTGACGTTAAACTCTTACTCGTCTTTTACGAGATTCACAAGCAATGGCCATAATAGAATAGTGATACATCATTCTCCTACTCTTATCCCAATTACTTGGGGTCGAATATGTACTTCTTACATAGGACATATTGTAAAAGTTATTGACAATAGTTTTATGACTGGCCCCCTGCCAGACGTCAACCCTTCATGGGAAAGTAATTGTTGACCAAACGGCATCGCATGGAGTTGGCCCAGGTCGTTATAAAGCTCTTAGTCATATTTTACAATATCCACAAGCAAAGTAAGGGTTGGTAGTATTCGTAGCCAACTACCACACAGCTGTAGAATAGTGATACATATAAGTATATAAGATGAATAATATTTCATCCATCCATTCATTTATCCACTTAATAACGTGCAATAACCTAACAACGTGATTTACACTGTATATTTATATCCTCTCTGATTCCATATCATACTTCCTGATGTTCGATAGATACAGGCCTACCTAAGAGGTTACAATGCTCTCCCTCTAGTGACTATGAAAGTTATAAAGTATTCGAAATCATAAGAAATTCGTAAAAATAATTTTATTTCGAAATCCTTAAATACAATAAAGTATTACAAGTATTCGTCATTTTTTTTAAATGTATTCATCGCTTAATTTAACAATATTAAATATGTCTTTATTCAAATATTTTACACTCCAACACCATGACTGTACAAAACCGTAAATAGAAATCAAATCTCTCACAAATTCCGCAAAAAAAACATCGAGGATCAGTGAAATTGACCAAGGAAAGTGCTCTTCACTACAAAAGATGCAAAAAAAAATGGTTTTGTTGCAAAAACTACAACTCACAATATGCGAACCTTTTGTTGTTCAAGGCCATTAATATGAAACAGTAGACCCTGATTTTAACTGTAATAAAGAAATCCTGCACGCTGTAGAATTAAATAATTTTTATTTTGCTTTTGATGATAAATGAATACAATAAGAAAAGTACTCTTCTTATGCCTTGTTTAAAGAAGAACATGTCATAGCTTTAGCAGCACCAGGAGCACAGCCAGAGCGTTGCCTACATTTTTATCGCTTATGGTGGCAAACGAGCAGACAGCACACCTGATGGTAAGTGTCACTGCCACCCAGGGACCTTTGCCAATGGTATAGCTAGGCCGCGGCCTACCAATACAAACCCCGAACCCACTCCAGTTGGTTTGCCGGCTCTCTCGCTCGCCGAACGAAGCGCAATAGCACATTGTCATTACTCAGACGTCGATCTTCTGCGAGAGTGTGGTACTACCCCGGACGGACCAACCCGCGGCTGGCTGGCTGACAGAGAACTGTCCACAGCGTGGTCCTACCACAATTGAAGAAAGTGGTCTTCTTAAACCTCGTTAAGGACATCTCATAACGCTCGCGAATTAATCAGTATTGCAAATCATATTCAAGTAAGGGAATGAATATTTCAAGTGTGAGTCAATGCATTTCCTTTAGATGTTAGCTTAGTGCACATTTTTAGTACAAAAACAAGACGAGGGCAAGTGCATTGTTTCACGACATGTGGCCGGAATATTTAAAACTGCTCACTGACAACCGAGAGACGGTCGCGCGAGCGGAAGTAATATTTTATTTTAAATCGCCATTTTTATAGATAGTTTCGACAATATTATTGTTATTGCTAATGATATATACGCAAACATTGTATTAAACTTTAATAACTAGAATTTTTTTTTTTAATTATGTCATTTTATTAAGCTTGGTTGATATAGCGGCTACGATTACTATAAATACTTACTTTGCTCGTGGATGTCATAGAAGACGACTAAGAGCCTTATAACAACCTGGGCCGACTCCATCCGATGCCATTTGGTCAACAAAATTACATTCCCAAGGAGGGTTGACGTCAGGCAGGCGACCAGTTATAAATCTATTGCCAATAACATCTGCATTGGATGTACGATGGGAGTGGAGTACATATTGCGTCGACCAAGAGTAATTTGGATAAGAGTAGAAGAATGATGAATGATTATGATTAAGCATAAGTATGGTTACAATGATATTAATATTTCCTTTCAATAGAGAACTATTGTTTTACGGACGTGTTTATAAGTTTATTAAATTTGTCAAAATAGGTGTATATATATATATATTATTAAAGATTACACCCAACTATAGGTAAATAAACCTTGTATTGAAATAATCCTTCCGTCAAAATAATCTTTGTCTTGTAATTTGCAAATGGTTGTTTTAGAGTATAATTAAAGATTTTGTACCTTTGATTTTTTTTTTGAACTAACTCAAAGTCAGGTACCTTGGGAACTTCAAAGCAAGGATATTTATTGTGCTATTGTGCTAAGGACTATAATTATGTAGTAAAAATTGTTATATATATTTTTTAATATAGTGGTCAAATTTGTAAAGACTTACTTTATTGATTAGTTTAAAATAGACTTAATTAAGTACCTCTATATATATGTATATATATATATATATATATATATATATATATATATATATATATATATATATATGCATTAGTTTAAAATTAAGAATATTTGGATATTTCTTACATAATATACATTTCAGCCTTCATACAACACATTACATATGAAAACTAATCAGTTAGAATTAGAAATGCAATCATCAAATGCACCCACCCGCGGCGATAACCGATGATGCAGCCAATTACAGAGCACCAAAATTTATGCGAACATCAAATAATAGGGCGCCATTACTGATTTACGATGGAACATATTCTAAGAATATCACAAAGGTTGCCGCAGATAAAAAAAATCACACTTGTTTTAAATTTAAGAATTATTGCGTGTGCAAGCCATATGACTCATTTATAGTGTAATCGAAGTGATTCAAACGCTAGACGCGAAAAAAATTTCAAATACTTATATTGTAGAAGGCCGTACAGATCATGTCTGTGCTTGCGGCAATTAAAAATAATTAGGGAACGAAGATGGCGTGTTCTCGGAAGGACTGGCGGTACATTTACATATGGCGCTCGATCTAGTGGTATTGGTTTTTGTGTGGGCGTTTAGCGGAGATGTTAATAGTTAAATTAAATAACGTCAGATGTCCTTGCGATCGTTTTGTAAAAATGAATGGATATTAAAATGTCACTCATTAAAATATGAACGCATAACACGTAATTTTTTAAAGACGATGTTTATTATCATTTAGATGTGATTATAGCCTAAGGCATTAGTTGCTAATATATAATATTGAATCCTCCAAATCTGGTTCTATTAAAATATCGTAAGAATTACCACAATATCTTATAAACATCGTAAAGTTGTTGATGGCAATGACATAACGAGCTTTGATTATTTTTGATGGTAACTGTTAGAATGTACAAGGTCATGAAAGCATAAGTACGTACGCGTATGGATAGCACGGGATTAGTCCACTACCCGCAGAGAGGACGGCCACATGAGGGCGATGCCCCAGCATTACTACACGGTTGCTTGTTGCTAGGGCGTCGAAAGGGTAATCTACCAGGCCGGTCTCGGATGTCAAGGAAGCGGTATCAGTGTTTGGTTTAATGGCGTTGGGAACACGGTATGTTATGGGGCCACATACCACCCTTACGTCATCCCGGACAGCATGGGCAGGGTATGTTCAGACCAAAAGCCAGAAAGTTGAGTTACCAGCTCTATCGCTCACCAAACGAAGCGCTATAAAATATTACCACTTCTCAGACTTCAATTTTCTGTGAGAGTGTGGTACTACTCCGGACGGACCAGTCTTTAACTGTAGACAGAAATCAATCAACAGTGAGAACCTACCCACGTTACGTTATTAAAGACTTTATTTTTAGTAAGAATTATTAAAATTTAGTTATGAGCAATGCGAAAGTGGAAGGATGTAGGTACCGGGGGAGATCAGATCGAGACTCCCCTACCTAGATCAGATTGGTCACGTACTGAAGGAAGGTGGAATCAAGAGTTTCCGAAACCAGCGAGCGTGTATGAAGAAAATTATAAATGTTGAGGAAGCGAGTGAAGTATGCAAGGATAGAGTTCTCTGGCACTTTGTTCTCTCTGCCTACCCTGCAAGGGATATGGAGTGATGATATGTATGTAGCTATGAGCATAAAAATACAGAGTAAAATACAACAGAACAACTAAGCTAATACATTATTATCACTATAATGTAAATCAAAATAACGCTAAATCGCTTCCACTGGCACCATAACGTACTTGTAAACTAAATCGAGCACGATTAGGGGCAATAGTGATTGAAAAGGGTAAAGATACCGACCTGTATTAATGTCCATCTTTTATTTGTTATTTTACATTCAAATAACACCGGCTAAAGGTTTAATTTCGGACCATAGATAACATATATAATAAGTGTGTACTTATTACGAATTAGTTTCACGAAGCGTCTTATTTATCTATACAAGGAATGTTATAGTTACCAATTAAATATCAATAGTATTTATTATTTTATTTTTGTTTTTGTTGAATGTTATAACAAAACACATATATCCTTTTACAAAGATGGCCTACAATTCATTAGATTTATGATTTGATGTCTAACTTTTTTTCAATGTCAGTCTTTACCGAGATAATAGCTTTGCACATCCACTGCCAACTTTTTTTAAGAAATATCCTGTATTAAATAAACAATCCTTGTATTGCGCGGGACTTTACAAACATATAATTAATGTACACAAATTACATTCAGACTCAGAACAACAATCCATAGATCGCACAAAGTATTGTCCTGCCTTTTTTTTTTTGTTGGACCATGGATGCGTCTCGCCCCGCCAAATCGGTCCGGGGTGACGTAAAGGCGGCGCGTGACCCCATAGATCCACCGTAAAACTCTTCTCTCTTCGCCGTGCGAGCGGACCACCGGTACCCGATTTTTGACTTCGGTGGAAGTATTGTCCTGCCTGGGATTCGATATTACGACACTGGCACGATAGATCAAACCACTACGCCATCTGTGCAATCTTATAGTAAAAATTGTTTTATTATAAATCGCTTTAATAATTTCTATCTATATATATATATATATATATATATATATATATATATATATATATATATATATAAGAGATTTCCACCTATGTATTGACTCATCACGATGTCTCTGGAACCATAAGGCCTACAAACTTCAAATTTGGTAGGAATATTTGTTTCGCCGAGTAGAGGTCAGCTAAGAACGGATTTTACGAAATTATATCCCTAAAGGGGTGAAAAGGCAGGACAAAGTTTGTAAGGGACAACGTGATTCCTTAGTCCAATCTATTTCAAATTTTGCATAAACATTCTTTAACAGAATTGATGAAAGATGTGATTCATATTTTATTGAGATTTATCTCCTAACTGGGTTAAAAAGGGTGGGAAAGTTATTTTAGGGGTGATTTGCTTTAAAGTTGATATCAATACTTCTTAGTGATTTTGATTTAAAAGACATTTTATTTTGACACATGTTTGAAAACTCAATTCGATTATATTCAAAAAACCGGCTAAGAGCGACTCGGAGTCGCGCACGAAGGGTTCCGTACCATTATCTAAAAATGGCAAATTAATCATGTTTGTTGTATGGGAGCTTAAATTCTCTATTTGTTTTATTTTAATTTAATTATTTATTTCTAAAGGGAATATATTACTAAATATTCTGTGAATATTTCAAACGTCTACCTATATTTGTTATCAATATGGAGCAAAAACGAGCAAAAAGATTACCTTTGTTGTGTGGGAGCCCTCTAAAATATTTATTTTATTGTTTTTTAGTATTTGTTTGTCGTTTTAGCGGCAAAAGAAATTCATCATCTATGAAAATTTCAACTGTCTAACTATCACGTTTCATGAGAACAACCTGGTGACAGACAGGCGAAGCAACGGATGGACAACAGAGTCTTAGTAATAGGGTCCTGTTTTATCTTTTGGGTATGGAACTCTAAAAAGGTTGATGTCACATAAACGTTCTTCTTCTTCTCTTTGTGTATTGGCAATCAGCTACTTATACGAACGAGCTACTGTTGCCAGTGTCAAGTTATAATTATTTTTACGTTTTTAGTATTTCAGGTTAGTCAATGTCTAAGTCAAAATATGACCATCAACAGTGCTATGGCTACACTGTTAATGGTATCTTGTGGGAATTTTGATGGAAAACAAAAATGTTGTAAAGCACTTTTATATGTATTCACTACATCCCAGTAGTTCCGCCGCATCATCATCACAGCCCATATATCATCCATGCACTCTTAAAGTACTAAAGCGATTTTAATCAAATTTGCGTAATATGTGTAGTTTGATCCACTACACATATTACGCAAATTTGATTAAAATCTTATTTTATTGCAAATTATTTGTCTGTTATTTGACAGTCACAATTATCTATTATCTCCAAACGATTCTAACAGATGGTGGTATCTGTTGACTGGATTGAGTAAGTATTTAATAGATGGCGCTATGTTAAACGTACAAACGTTTCATATAAGTTACAATTTATTAGCATAACCACCACGTGTTACTGAGACTACCTCAGCCACAGCAACGCGTGGCCGGGTCTGCTAGTATAAAATATATCATCATTAACTAGAACACTATGGAGTATAACTTTTAAATATATATAAACATCATTCTCCTACTGTTATCCCAATTACTTGGGGTCGATACAATTTGTACTCATCTTTCATAGTAGGCACATATTGTAAAAGTTATTGGCAATAGTTTTATGACCGGCCGCCTGCCAATCGTCAACCCTCCTCGGGAATGTAATTGTTGACCAAACGGCATCAGATGAGTTTAGCCCAGGTCGTTATAAAGCTCTGTCGTTTTTTACGACATCCATGAGCAAAGTAAGGGTTGGTAGTATTCGTAGCTGCTACCACACAGCTTTTTTGAATATATATAAACATACGAATATATTTATTCATTCATCTCAGCTCATATATGTCCCGCTGTTGGGCTCGAGCCTCCTCCATAATGAAAAGGGAGGGAAATTGACCTACTATACCACACTGTTTAAATGCATTGGTATAGGGTTTTGTTTTGAGTTTTCCTTCTCTTAAATGGAAGTTATATGCATTTTATATCATTTAATCATCTCTTAAAATCATCCACAGTTAAAATAGATGATATTATTATTTATACTAATTATAAGATATGATTGAAAGTATAGTGATAGAACCACGCCGTGGACAGTTCTCTGTATACAGCCGCGGACCGGTCTGTCCGAGAGCCAAACTGGGTGGGTTTGGGGCTTGTATTAATAGGCAGCGGCCTAGCTATACCCTTGGTATTGCAAGGGTCCATGGGCGACAGTGACACTTACCATCAGGTATGCAGCTTGCTCGTTTACCACCATAAGTAATAAAAAGAAAAGAAAACGAGTTTCTTAATCTTTTTTTTATATAAACATATTAAATGATATACAGGAAATCATACGAACACTCTCCATTGATCAGCTATCAATAAAATATAATTCTTTGATAGAAAAAAAAAATACTAATCTAATTACTAATAGTGATTTTATTAATAAACTAATAACCGGCGGATATAACAGCTACATCAAACTATTTCAAACCAATAGGTGAATATTTATAATCATTTTAATATACAAATTAATTTAAATTCAAATTACATTTTAACAAATTAAATGGCGATCCCTTTTATAAATGACATGAGTTATGTAATACTTTCAAATATTAATCCTGCACCAATCTTGATCGTTGAATTCAAATTGTTGAAGGCGATATTCAAATTAAATGTCATAATGTCATCTTCAATAGATAAAAATTTAAATTGGCGAAATAGTTTTTCAATGATTATGATTGATAATATTTTTTTTTATCTGCTTACAGTGGCAAACGATTAAGCAACATTACAAGAAGATATTCTTCTTCTTCTTCTTATGTATTGGCAATCAGCTACTTATACAAACCATTGTTGCCAGTGTCGAGTTATAATTATCTTCAAGTTTTTAGTGTTTAGTCATTGTCCGTCAGTAAGTCAAATTGTCGCCATCAACAATGCTATGGTGTGTCCATAGCATTGTTGATGGCGACAATTTCTGTTAATAGTATCTTGTGGGAATTTCGATGGAAAACGAAATTTTGTAAAGCACTTTTATGTGATTTTCAGTACATCCCAGCACTTCCGCCGCATCACATTACATAAAATGCCAACAAAATTATCTAATATAACACGGTAAAACACTAAGGTATCCAATATAATACAAGAGCACTAAATGACGTTTTAGATTCCCTCAAGAAAGTAATACACGAAGAGTTAAAATAGAGTGGAAAAAAAGGGTTTAGTTTTGTGTTTACTTCTTTTACAATAAATCAGTCAGTCTTGTACTATATCCATAAAACAGAGTAGGGAAATAATATAATTTCTTTTTTAAATCGTCATCATAAGTCTTATTTGAGCATTAATCGATTTTATATTAGTTTTTTTTTTTGTTTTTGTTTTTTACTGCTCATGGTGAAAAATGAGCATGCAGCACACCTGATGCTAATTTTATCGCCACCCATGGACCTTAGTAATACCAGGGGCCAGCTAGGCCACTGTCTACCGATGAAAATCCCAAACGAACCTAGAGAGTTGGGCTGCCGACTCTCTCGCTCACCGAACGAAGTGTAACAGCAGATTGCCACTGCCTACTCTTAGTAGGAGAATGATGATTACAAATACGCATAATACAGAATATATTCTCAATCAAGCTTAATATTTGTATTATTTAATTAGATAGTTTATTAATTATCAAGTCGTTTATGATCTATGATAGATATTAATCTGATTATACAATACAAGAACTCAAAAACATCTTTATTAATCGCTACATTAAAACATTTCATATATAGAATATTCATAGATGATAATTATAATGATCAAATAAATGTTAAAATATAATATTAATATATGTTAATACGGTAAGGTACATCCAGCTTCCGACATCCTTGCTGTCTCAAGTATTTGCATCATATGAGTCATTCGGCCAGTAGGTCGTGCATTCCTAAAACCTCCAGAACTGGTTGTTTCTGCGCGGTGTTCCATTCATCCATACAATTTTCCTCTTTATATTATAATCCAATTATATAAAGCTATAAAAACACCAATACATCAATCTAATTTAAATATTATTAACTAAAATATATGGTCCATTTTTAATTATATACAGCTGGTGCTTATAACAGTATCGATGTAAGCATCAGGTAGTAAGTTTCCGAGTAAACTTGACACTTATAAATTTTTATTTTTACTTCAATTATATGAGTGTGAGAAAGTTAGCCCTTAAGGGTATGAATCAGATACGATGGCAATTGATGCTGATTTTGATACCAGTTTTAATACTTATCATGCAAGTAAGCACGTATTCGATTTATATGAAATTTATAAACTGACTCACATTGTAATTGGTACACGTAATCTTAAAATTTTATTACAACCTTGTATGAGTATTATATTCACAGAAGTAATTAATTACTTTGTGTGTATATTACTAGAAAAGTAATGAACGCAATAGGCATTACTCATAATTACAATTCGAATAATCAGGCTTTTTTCAAAGCGGCTTATAAGTGCTTAACTTGAAAGATAAGGTTTTATTATCTTAGGACATATCAATATTTGTATCTACTTATATACATACATAAGTGGATGTAGGTACCGGGGGAGACCGAGACTCACCTACCTAGATTGGTCAGGTACTGAAGGAAGGTGGAGTCAAGAGTCGAGAGAGAGTATGAAGAGAATTATGAATATTGAGGAATCGAGTGAAGTATGCAAGGATAGAGTTCTATTTTTTTTTTTTATTGCCGGTGGTGGCAAACGAGCCAGCAGCACACCTGATGGTAAGTGATACTGCCACTCATGGACTCTTGCAATACCAGGGCATAGCTAGGCCGCTGCCTACCGTAAAGAAAGTGCTCTTCTTAAACCTCGTTTATAAAAGGACATGTCATAGCACCCGGGAATACACAGCAGCTGGTAGTTCATTCCAGATCTTGCATGTACGTGGGAGAAATGATCGTTGAAAACGTACAGTTGACGACTGTATCGTTTCTAGGTGGAATGGATGAACCCTGCTGCGGTGTCGAGTGGTACGGTGATAAAATGGTGACGGTGGTACCAAGTCAAACAGTTCCTCAGAGCACTCCCCGTGAAAGAGCCTGTAGAGTACACAGAGAGACCCAAAGTCTCTCCGGCTCTCCAATGACTCCAGTCCTTCCGTGAGATTGGGATCACCGACGATTCGAACAGCACGTCTTTGCAGGGAGTCAAGTGGGTCTAGCTGATATTTGGGCGCGCCTGCCCAGAGATGTGAGCAGTACTCCACATGAGGGTGGACTTGTGCTTTATATAGCACAAGACGTTGTCTCGGTGTAAAGTATCGCCTGGCTCTGTTCAGGACGCCCAGCTTTCTACTTGCCAATTTGGCTTTGTCCTCCAAATGACTCCCAAACTGGACTTTGCTTGATAGTTCGACGCCGAGGATTCCAATACTCTCGGAAATTTGGAGAGTTACTCCTTGGAACTGAGGCGCCATGACGAAGGGGTCCTTTTTTGCAGTGAACGCACAAACTTGTGTCTTAGTGGGATTGAACTGGACTAAGTTCCGGTCACCCCATTTGGAGGCCCGCCCCAGTGAGCGCTCGACTTGAGACACAAGTTGAGTCCTTCTTTCCTGTAATATACTCCGAGGGATATTCTGATGCTCGGTATACCGCTCGTCACCCGTGCTGTCATCCGCATAGCAATGCATACTCTCTATAGAGAGCATGTCATTGATATGCAGGATAAACAACGTCGGGGAGAGCACCGAGCCCTGTGGTACACCAGCGTTAATGGTCATGGACGACGACTCTTATACTCCGACCATCCAGAAAGCTGGCGATCCATTTACAGAGTCCCTCGGGGATTCGATAAGACGGTAGCTTCGATAGAAGGGCTCCGTGCCAGACCCTATCGAACGCCTTTGCGATATCTAGGCCGAATGCTAGCGCCTCACCCTTGTTGAGGAAGCGAGTGAAGTATGCAGAGATAGAGTTCTCTGGCACTCTGTTCCCTCTGCCTACCCTGCAAGGGATATGGCGTGTAGATATGTATGTATATACATACATACATAATCATTATTTTGCTCTTACCCCAATTACTTGAGACCGGCGCAATAGGTAATATACTTCCATTGTACATATTACCACAGTTATTGTCAATATTTTTATGACCGGCTGCCTGCCCGACATCAATCCTGCTTGGAAATGTAATTGTGGAGCAAACAGCATCATGTGGAGTTGGCCCAGGTCGATACAAAGCTCTTAGTCATCTTTTACGACATCCACGAGCAAAGTAAGGGTTGGTAGTATTCATAACCGCTACCACACAGCATAGAAATAATGAAAAAAAAACATCAGATTTAAAAAAGGGAAAACCAATGGTAATGGGGGGACTGGCTGAGCATAAACTATATTAAGTCTTCGAAACATCGGGAAATTAAACATCAAATACAAACGCGATATAATCAGCATAGTTATTTTCAAGTTTCTAATACTAGCATAAAACATCAGCAATCATTTAATACACAGACACATACACGCACGCACAAGCACACACTCATACACACGCACACAAGCGCACGCACACATAGATATAATACAATAAATACACAGGGATGGCTGAAAATCAGCGCTTTACTGAAAGATAAAGTTGAGCCTAATAATCCTTTTGCCTTTTAGATTTAATTTTCTTTTATTATAATTGCTTGTTTTTAGTTTTGAAAAGACAACAAATTATTATTATTATTAATCATCATCATCATCACAGCCCATACATGTCCCACTGTTGGGTTCGGGCCTCCTCCGTAATGGGAGGGAAGTTAACCTACTATACCGCGTTAGTCAGACGTGTTGGTATAGGGTTTTGTTTCGAGTTTTCCTTTTCTTGCATAGATGTTATATGCGTTTTATATCCCTTAGTCGTCTCGTATGATCACCCACGGACAAGATAGGGGGTGGTGAATTTTATTCTTACTGCATCACTACGCGGGTAATTATTAATAAATTAAATTATTATTAATACAAATATAAAATAAACAAAAATAGCTCGTTTAAAAATTTTAAATTAGATAGATTATATTCTAAATCGTTATAACATTGAAATAGCGAATCATAGACAGAGATATATTATTTAAAATAATGTTCACATACTGGGATCAAAGCAGGCAGTGGATTGAGAGCGCAAATTGCAACATAAAAGGAGTGCATCTGTGCGATGGATCCTTTGATCTATAGACTATATACATTGCACCAGCAATGTGAACTGTTGTAGAAAATTTAGCGAACTATTTACTTGTGTGACCAACTGTGATAATAAATGTAAAATTATGTAATAGTTTCTGATATTTACGTGAATAATATAATAAGCAAACATGTCCGAATTGGACATGTGGAAACAAACACAAACATTCGGACATGTGAAAAGAATGCCGAACGAACGTCTGGATAAGAAGATATACAATGCGAAAGTGGAAGGATGTAGGTACCGGGAGAGACCGAGACTAACTTACCTAGACCAGATTGGTCACGTACTGAAGGAAGGTGGAGTCAAGAGTCTCTGAAACCGGCGAGCGTGTATGAAGAGAATTATGAATGTTGAGGAAGCGAGTGAAGTATGCAAGGATAGAGTTCTCTGGCACTCTGTTCTCTCTGCCTACCCTGCAAGGGATATGGCGTAATGGTATGTATGTATGTATTAAGTACGTTATTGTAGGTAAGACATGTTAGTCCCCCGTGACCATGATCCCTATAAAGTGTTCGAAACGTCGGGAAATTAAAAATCAAATACAAACGCGATAGAATCCATAAAACTTGTTTTACTTTAAATGTACAATTATGATCAGCTTTCTTTTTAAAAAGACTGCAGGGTTGGTGTTATTATCTAAATAAATAATCCTTGTATTGTGGGGGATTTTACAAACATGCAATTAACGGAGACAAATTACACCCAGACTCGGAACAACACTATGGATCACGTAACATGATTGCAAGAGCGGAGATGATGTATGTGCTGAAAATGTAATACAATGCTCATATACGTCCCACTGTTGGGCTCAAGACTTCTCCAAAATGGGAGGGTAATTGACCTACTATACCACGCTGGTCAAACGTGTTGGTATAGGATTTTATTTCGAGTTTTCCTTATCTTGCATAGATGTTATATGCTTTTCATATCCCTTAGTCGTCTCGTACGATCACCCACGGGTAAGATGGTGAATTGTATTCTTACTCCGTCACCACACATATATATACATATATATATATATATAGTGTAGAATACAATAGTGTTAGATGTCAAATTAATAATAACGAAAAGCGGGTAGTGCAACCTATATAAAGCGCAGTTACGGAAACTAGACCCTTCGGATTGAGAGCCCTCAACGCTCACCCATAGTCCGGTTAAACTGTCAAAGCCCTCTCGGCTAACAGCGATCGCAGTGGATACGTTTTAGAGGGGTATTCTAGCCCCGAAGCTAGCGAGTCCCACACTCCCCGTTCCGGGGGTGGTGCGTAAATGCATTTCGGACCACTGCGTTATCAAAAAAAAAATAAAAAAAATAGACTAGAACCCGCATTACACATCGGACCTTTCTAGCGTACGGACTCTGCCTGCTTGTGTGCTGATTACCATTTATATGTAAATCGTTGAAGTGTTAAAATTAATCCTTAGTTTAACGAGTGCTTATAATTCGCTTATTGGTTGGTTTTGTGTGTGCGAAAATTAATATCTCAATGTTACACATTAGAAATCATTTAGTTGTTTCTTCTTTATATTAAAAATCTTTCGTCTAGCAAAAATAAGTTAATCTTGCTTCCTTTCTCGTGAGAGATCGTAAAACTCCTAAAGTATGAAGAAAGATGATAATTATTATAAGAAGTGAAAGTCATAAAGTTTTTGTGGATGATTTTTCATGGCTTTGGAAATACTCTGTTTTTTCTCTCAGGGGCGAAAAAAGGACGACTGCAACTTCATAATAAACTGTATTTGTTCGCCATCGATTAGACTGATCACTGCTACCGATTCGTTGATATTTTTGGGCCACGCTTTACCCTTTCGGGTACCCAACCATCTTCGAAGTACCCAACCGTTATAATAGTAAAACGTTGTTATTTTACAGCTCTTTTTTATCCTGTTGTAAATAAGATTTAAACTGGTTATAAAATACATATTCAGTTAAAATCAATGAATTTATTAATTTCTCTTTTACAAGAGAATATATTAATAATTTTCTTTACACAAATATAATTAATTGTAAATCTTAATGCCTTTTTTCAGACGGCTGAGTTTTATATTACATTCAAACAATCTCAATCGATGCACTAAGTAAATAATCCTTGTATTGCGTGGGATCTTTACAAATAAAAATTACAACCGGAATCCGAACAACACTTCATTGATCCCACAAAGTATTGTCCTGCATGGGAATCGAACCTTGATACTGGCACGGTAGATCGGTATTTTCACCACTACGAGAGAAGGAAAACTTGAAATAAACACGTTTTTTTTTTTGGCGGCGGTCTATAGTGTAGTCACGCTCTGTTAATTCTGTCCTGGGCGATAGAAAGAACGGCGCACGATCCACTGACCCGTCCTACATGTACCTCTCTATCTTTGACTTCGGTTGCCCGCCCTGCGATTTAGCCTCACGGATATCCTTTCGAGTCGATGCCCCGCCGGCGAAAGGTGCCGTCCTCACGCGGTGGCAAAAATAAAACACGTCTAATTCTCTTTTTTGTGGCACATGATATAGCCTCACCCCACCCGATCCGTCCAGGGCGGCAGAGCGGGCGACGAGCGACTCCATAACCTGCCCTGCAACGTACCTCCCTACGCCGTGCGGGCGGGCCAATGGAACCTGGTCGTCAGTAAGTCAACCTGACTGCTATTTTGCAGGAGGCTCGAGCCCAACTATATAAGGTGTATGAGCTAAATGAACTCAACTAAGTCTTAACTCTTAGTTTCTTTTTTTTAATTTTAAACGTAATTTATTTGATTATGGGAGACTTTACAATAAAAATTACAGACCGAATCAAAATCTACAATTTGTATACTGTACTTGTTTTTTTTATTCGAAGTATGGTTCCGTGTGAGAATCGATCAAGCGATACCTACTTGGAACAGTAGCTCGATATCTTAACCACTATACTTCAGCAATCGTTACTAATTGACTATTTATCGGAACGTATCTAATAAAAATTCCATATAATAATAAACTACCACAGTTAATACAAATTTTCTAAGAACAGACTATAAAAATCTAATTCTCCACCAACAAGGCGTTCACTTCATAAAAAAGTAGCTGAAAATCCTGTGGTTTTATAGTCGGACGTCTTAAACACGAGAAAAAAAAAGATATTTTAAGCGTTTAGCTGTTTAACCGACTGTGAAGCTTGCGGTGTAATGTGTTTATCAATGCTTTTTATAAAACCCGGTTCGATCAAGTGAAAAGTTTGCATTTATTGTGTTATTTGTAAGATTAAGGTTTTTTTTTGTTAAAATCATACTACCTATTTTATTTCAGGTACGAACAATTTCTTTTTTTTTTATTTAGTTTTAACGAATTATTTGTTTTTAAAAAAGAAGAATCCTTTTTACAAACTTTGGTCAAAGTCATACTTTTACTTCTGTAAAAGTTTGACAGTAAAGTGAGACTTTGACAGTGTATAAAAGTATTTTAATTCCAACAGCTACATAAATATTTGATTTTAGATAAATAAAATATTGCTTTAATTATCTATAAATATAGAATTTTGGCGGGAATATGCAATGTCGCGTGGCGCTCTTAAATTGTATACGATATTTTAGTGTTTTGCGTTTTTGTACTGTGTGGTAACGGCTACAAATACAGCAAATCCTTACTTTGCCCGTAGAAGCCGTAAAAGACGACTAAAAGTTTTATATTGACCTAGGCTAATTTCAGCTTTTGTTTAGAAATTACATTCCCAAGGAGGGTTGACGTCAACCAGGCGGTCGGTCATAAAACTATTGTCAATAACTTTTGCAATATGAACGAGTACATATTCCCTCGAACCCAAGTAATTGAGATAAAAGTAAGGGAATGATGATGGTGAGTGATTTATAGTTTTAAATAATATTGTTAGTATTTTATATAATGCAGAGAAAGTTCGAAATTGTAGTTATATAATATAATAGTGATTGACGTGTATTTTCATGTCGTGTCACCATTCCGGGCGGCGTGTATGGTTTAATATAATTGAGTAATTAATACTCAATTAAAAACAACGACTTTACATGCTGGCAACGATCATGAATAAATCACGCATAATGTAGAAACAGATATACTGTTATATATTTTAATGAACAAAATTGTACGTGTTCCCTTTGCCTATCCGAACGGACGAACGTCACTTAAAAATGCTATGATGCTGCTACCGGCACGCTATGATGGCCGTTTTGACGTTTGTCCATTCATGAAGTTTCTTATTTATAGTAATTACATTTGAAGGAGCAAATTGCTGTTCTTTATTGCCAATAGTGACGTGCAGTTAGTCATAAAATTTATCGAATGTATTATTTTAGGACACAAAATTTATTTATTATATTGATTTCTAAACTATGTATATATATTAGTCCCGCGAACATTTATTTTTAATTTTTATAAGATTATAATTATTGGTGTACTTATTTACCACACATCTCGGTATTAGTTTTTCGAAATTCAAAATTAAAAAAAAAAATTAATACGATCGTCACATAGGATCATTTATATTTTTGTTTTATAAAACCTTTTCAATCAGGCACTACTTGCAATAAAAACTTATAGATTTCATTACCTGTATTTTTTTTCGAGAATAAATTGACACTTCACATCACTATTGTAATATGTCAAAACGGCCATTATAGCATGCCGCAACTGTAATTATTAATAAATATAATAAACACTTTTCAATATCAACTGATATCTAACTCCTAGAGAATCAAAAGAATATTTACTCTATGTCTATTATTCTGTACATATCTCAATATAAATAGAGCTGGTTTTATTTTTAACGGGAAAGGAAAAGTGTTATGTAGTGCTCTTGAATAATATTCAATACGATACGCAGGAAGTACTGAAGTCTTATATTACATTCACTATGAATATGATATAAGAGTGCCTTACATACGTTTTCGTTTTACACCAAAATTCACTAAAGCTACCTTTAACAGAGTGGTCATAGCATTTTGTTAGTGGTAGGTCCACCACGATGTTGACAGTTCTCTGTCTACAGCCACGGGCCGGTCCGTCCAGGGTAATACCACACTCTTGCAGAAGATCGACGTCTGAGTAACAGCTATATGCTATTGCGCTTCGTTCGGTGAGCGAGTGAGCCGGAAGCCCAACTGGGTGGGTTTTGGGGTTTGTATTCGTAGACAGCGGCCTAGCTATACCCTTGATATAGCAAGGGTCAGCAGCAGTAACACTTACCATCAGGTGAGCTGCTTACTCGTTTGCCACCATAAGCAATAAAAAAAAAACCGTTGAAGGCGACGATCTGACTTACTGACGGCCGATAATTGAAATAAGTTAATTTGTAAACAAAGATTTGGATTAAAGGTCTTAAACTCCAAGAAAAACATATATTTCAATTGAGTAATTAGAGCAATGGTCTATAAATACCCTATTCTACGTGTGCATCATAAATTTCCAAGCACGACAATTCTTTGGATTTATGGACAGCCTTTAAGAATAATTGAAATACTATTTTATATGATTGTATTTCCGTGTGGTGACGAAGTAAGAATATAATTCAGCAGCTTCTTTTCTATCCTTAAATATCGTAAAAGATGACTAAAAGATATAATATACAGAAAAAATCTATCCAAGAAAAGGAAATCACGAAATGAAAACCTTATACTAACCTGTCTCATTAACGTGAGATAGTAAGTCCAACTTTTCTCTTATTATGGAAAAGGATCTTAGCAGCAATAAGACAGATTTGAGTTGAAAAGTTGATGATGATCAATGTTTTGATTACACAAATGGCTGCATGGTTAAGATACTGATCTTTCGAACCAGTTCCATAAGTTCGATTCTCATCCAGGACAATTTTTTGTGCGATCCACAAAGTGTTGTTCTGAGTCCGTGTATAATTTGTGTTTGTTAATTATATGTATGTAAAGTCCCCTTAGTGGAGAGTGGTGTCTTATAAAAATGAAATAATAAAATAATTAATGATGATATTCAAGATCTCTGAACAAATTTGGATTCTCTGTAATTGGTATTCCATGGTTTTAATATCCGTGTGGTGACGGAGTAAGAATATAATTCACCACCCCCTATCTACCCATGGGTGATCATAAGAGACGACTAAGGAATATAAAACGGATATAACATCTATGTAAGAGAAGGAAAACTGGTTCCCCCGCAATGCATGGATTATTTCTTTAGGGTGTTGTCTTTTTGAAAAAATGATATTATTTTCATTCTAACTAATGATATTACAATTCGAAAAAGAAAATTTAAAAATGTCCAAATTCTATTGTCAAATTTAAATAAGTACATTAAAGATTCAGTTGATGAAATCATTTTATTCAAAGTTCGCAACATTTCCAATTCCCATTACCATCAGCTGGCTTAAAGTATTGAGATGAGGTTATTGTAAATTATAATCTAACCGGGAGTACATTCACCGTGAATTTATTGAGAGGTCATTGGCAATATATTTCGGCGAACGAACAACTGCGTATAGGTAATACGCGTTGGGAAATATTTTCACTAAGAATTGTACACACTCGAGACTATACTTACTTCTTAAGATTTTTTTGTTTTTGTTTCTTTTTAATAGAAAGACAATATCCAACACTAAGGATCCTTACATTGCGGGGGACTTTTTAATAGAAAGACAATATCCAACACTAAGGATCCTTACATTGCGGGGGACTTTTTAATAGAAAGACAATATCCAACACTAAGGATCCTTACATTGCGGGGGACTTTTTAATAGAAAGACAATATCCAACACTAAGGATCCTTACATTGCGGGGGGACTTTTTAATAGAAAGACAATATCCAACACTAAGGATCCTTACATTGCGGGGGACTTTTTAATAGAAAGACAATATCCAACACTAAGGATCCTTACATTGCGGGGGACTTTTTAATAGAAAGACAATATCCAACACTAAGGATCCTTACATTGCGGGGGACTTTTTAATAGAAAGACAATATCCAACACTAAGGATCCTTACATTGCCGGGGACTTTTTAATAGAAAGACAATATTCAGCACTAAGGATCCTTACATTGCGGGGTACTTTACAAACATGCAATTATCGCAAACAAATTACATCCACGACCACCACTACAGCGATGCTATTTTCCTTGTTTAAAGCTAGCGAATTAAGATGACTAATTGAGATGACTCTTAACTACAATTTGTGAACTGATTCAGGCGTTTTCAATATCATCAGCTCTTTTTTTTACTATATATATATATATATATATATATATATATATATATATATATACCGTACCGTAAGGATTTTAGTCATAAAATGTCATTTTTTTTAAACAAATATATGACTTATCATTTTATGTCAGAGTATATTTAAAATTTTCATTTTATGTAATATTTAATACAAAGAAAGTGCTAAAGGAAAATATTGTAATAAAACCCAACACCAACGCGTCTGACCAGCCTAATATAGTAAGTCAATTTCTCTCTCATTTTTGCGGAGACTCTCGCCCAGCAGTAGGAAGCAACTAATATGTTAGGACTTCAATAAAACTATTTTGTATATTGTAAAATAGATTAACAGAGATAGGATTTCATCTTATATTCGCCGTATGATGTGTTAAGAATACAATGTGTCACCTTCCCTTACTTTCCTATGGGGTACATAAAAATTAGCTGTATTTCAGTTAATTTTTAATCCTAGCAAATTAGGACTTTTTTGTTATATGCTCTGCAATACAAGGCTTAATTCCTTAGTACCAGGTGTTGTCTTTTGACAAAAAAAAAACCTTTTAAATGAGTACAACTCTTTAGAAAATGTAGTTGAATCTTACGAAAATAAACCTAAATAATACATAAAGAACTATGAAACTATATATATTACATGGTCCAAGCAGGAAATGGGTTCAATGTACAAGATGCATTATAAGTCTAAAGATATTTCTAGAAAATTGCTCTTTATTTGCTAGCTATGTTAATATTATTTAGCGATATTGTAATCAGCGCAAAACCGACTTTAAGATTAAACATTAGACACATTAAAGCAATGTGTTCCTGATTATATTATTACTTCTTTTTCTTTGTTATAGGGCTGTGCATTAATATATTAGAAATATTATATAAAAATAAAATCGCAACTCTATTCGTATCTTTATTAAAAAATAAATTATTTTCTTTATCGTGAAAAATATCTTTCAATAGTATATGATAAAGTTAGAGGTTCTAATATTAATATTAAGAGTTCCCTTCGTGATTTTTGATTTCCTACTTAAATAACAAGTAAACTATTTACTTGAAAGTTAATTGTGCTCTAACGCATTAGCGTCTTTTCAACAATCAATATACATATATTTTTTTAAAAATCAAGCAAATCCAGCGCGTTGGTTTATTTGTAGAAGTCATTATATCGCAGCGTCCGCGCCGCCTGGTGGTAAGTTACATCAATGGGGAGAGCATATAAACCTTCTCCATGAAAAAAAATCGATGTCGTATATATACACATCCTCTTTTATAGATATAGATTGAAAGATCTTTTAAAAAGTGTGACAATTTTTCTCTAAGTCAACTCTTTCAAAAATATTCAAGGTTAAAATTTAACCTCAAATGGTGACAATAGCAATCGTCCAAATTTATCTTTTCATTATGAAGATTCTTGTCCAACAGTCAAGAATTTGGTGATATACCAATACTAGCACCACCTACCGGGTCCAGTTACGTTTCTAAACCATTCAAGAACTAAAATGTACACACAAAATTGCATCCAAAGAACTCAGACATCAGTCTAAGCACTAATGTATTCTGGTCTCTTGGTTCGAAAACCACACAGAACAATCGTTAGTGATAAATCATTATTTTCAGTCTCAATGTGATTTGTCCGTTGCAAATTTATAAGTCCCTTAAATGTGAAATGTATTCTTTAAAAAAAGAGTCAACAAGTTATAATATCGTAAAACTACAACACATTTTAATATAGTCCGGTCAATTTAGACATTCGAAGTTAAAGATTGTTTAAAATATGATTAAAAATAAAATTTTAAAGTTCCCCATGTTTCCCCTGTATGGAAAAAAAATATTCAAGGCCAAAGGTCCCAAAAATGTTCTTAGTTTTTCAGCAAAACGGTAAGTTTTATCATGAAATACTTAACACAAAAATTGTAGATCATAAAGTTATCTACAAAAAATGTATCAATAGTTTTTTTCCTACGAGCCACCATTTTTGAGATATAACGATTCAAAAAGTTGTAATCGTCATAATATGCAAGAGTACGCCACGTATATACGAGTACTACTAACTCTACAGTTGTAATATATGTTAAAATATGTTTCTATCGATCATTATAACTTACACCTATAATATAAAATATAGATAAGTTATAACTCTGAAAGATTTTTCTGGTCAAGCCATAATCATTGCATTTGAACATTATATTATATCAGGGTTCGAATGTAATTAAGTTCTTAAAATATAAAACTATTATTAATTTAAGATAATATGTGTAATAATAACAATTTTGTAATCTTTCCTTTGTTGCAATTATTAAGTTAAGGCAATAGATTTATGACCGGCTGCCTGCCTGACATCAACCCTCCTTGTGAATATAATTATTGACCAAACGGCATCAAGTGAAGTTGATCCAGGTCGATTTAAAGTCGTCTTTTACGACACCCACGAACAATGTAAGTTTTGGTAATATTCGTAACCGCTAGAACACAGCATTTAAAATATCTCATACTCGCTATCAACATATAAAATAACTGCCATAAGGAATTCTTATTTGAAATAAAACTACTTTTACGGATTCTATCGCGTTTGTATTTGATTTTTAATTTCCCGACGTTTCGAACGCTTTATAGTGATCATGGTCACGGGAGGACCTCCTGTGACCATGATCACTGTGTAAAAATCAAATACAAACGCGATAGAATCCGTAAAAGTAGTTTTATTTCAAATGTGTAATACTCGCGTAAACATTAGAAGTCATTAAGGAATTCTTAGTTATAACTAAGAATATGACACAGTACAGTTTCTAGTTAGAAGCTAGTGCATAAAACAAAAAGGCGACGATCATCAATACTCCGTACTTGGCTGACACACTGAGCGCTTTTGTTCATATGTAGGTCACACTTCAGGCCAGGCTGACTTCGTGCCTAGTCTGTGAAGCTGTGACGTCAGCAACATGAACGTTTCGCAAAGATCTTAATGTAGTGCCTCACTGAGTGTTGTGAGGAGTTTTAAGAGCTACGTAACCGATCATAGCGTCATTATGATAGTTTTCCTTCTCTCGCATAGATGTTATATGCGTTTTATATCCCTTAGTCGTCTCATACGATCACCCACAGGTGAATTGTATACTTACTCCGTCACCACACTGAATTTCTTTTTTTTCTTTTCTTTTTTTTGTGTTTATATTTCCAGCAAATTTTAGTGTTGATTGTAACGGCAAGACTTATATATTGACAGTAGAAATTAAAATAATCTACTGACCCAATCCATTTAATCTGCTTGAAAGGTCACTATCCATCTCATCACAGATAAGAATCAAGCTTAACAGTGGGACTTGCATGAACTGAGATAATATAACTGAGATAATTGACTGCACAGATGGCGTAGCGGTTAAGATACCGATCTTCCGAACCAGTGCCGTGGGTTCGATTCCTATGCAAGACAATACTTTGTGCGATCCACAAAGTGTTGTTCTGAGTCTGGGTGTAACTTGTCTGCGTTAATTAATGGTTTGTGGAGTCCCCCGCAATACAAGGATTATTTCCTTAGAGCAGGGTGGTGTACAATAAATAATGATGATATTCAAGATCTCTGAATACATTTGGATTCTTTGTAATCGAAATATATCTTGGTATGCCATAGTTTTAATATTTATATGGTGACGGAATACAATTCATCACCTACTATCTTATTCGTGGATGATAAGAAGAGACGGCTAAGGGATATAAAACGTATATAACATCTATGTAAGAGAAGAAAAACTCGAAATAGAACCTTATATCTACACGCCTGACCATCGTGGTATAGTAGATCAATTTCTCTCCCATTGCGTAGGAGGCTCGAGCCCAACAGTGAGACATATATGAGCTGAGTCATCTTAGCTTAATGTGATAAAAAAAAGTTTAATGTGATATTCATCATCATCATTGATGATAAATATCAAAACTTTTTTGTTATATAAGTTTATTTTCATCAAAGTTCTATCTATTGAAAATATAAAATTTAAACATGCCAGAACAGAGACACAACGCCGATGTTGAAACAGTCTAAGAATGAAGCTCGTACTGTCACAAATTCGTTCAGAATGCAAGACAACTGACAAACAATACATTGTGCAATCCAAAAAGAATTGTTCTAGGTCACAGTGGAATCTGTCTCTGGTAATTTCGTTTGTAAATTCAACAGTGACATAATGATTTATTTTTTAGATAGTAGATGTGTTATCTTAAAAATCTATCATTATTTTTTCGTCTTTAAAAATCTTTTGGGAATCAATTTGCGGAGAACCTTTGTTTCTCCTTTAGATGGCGTAGTGGTGCCGACCTTTTGTGCCAGTTCGATTCGATTCCCACAAAGGACAATATTTTGTGCCATCCACAAACTATCGTTCTGAGTCTGAGTGTAACTTGTTTGCGTTTATCGTATGTTTGTAAAGTGGAGGACTTTACAAAGCAATACAAAGTTTATTTCCTTAGTACAAGTTGGTGGTTTTTAAAAAAAGAAAAAATTTGATCAGCAATTCGACTGAATTATTATACCTTAATAATAACTTATGTCATTTCAAAAGCATATTTTTTAATTCACATGTAAATGTAAAACAGTATCTCTACCTGAATCCCGCGCACAATCAACAAATATAACATATACCCTCTATTTTAACATGACATTGTTCCTTTTTTCCATCTCGTCATATATTCGTCGCATGATAGTTGTAACAAGGGTATATAATTGGGGAGTGAATACGCCAAATATCGGCAGCGTTTCGGCCGTCCTAAGCAAACATCTTGTCGACCTAACCCACTGTGCGACATTTGCGTAGCACCTTTATGTTATATACGTGAATTTTTTTTGATCTCTCCACTATGTGGTAGTGGCTACGAATACTACCAACCCTTACTTTGCTCGTGAATGTCGTAAAAGATGACTAAGAGCCTTATAACGACCTAGGCCAAGTTCAACTGATACCATTTGGTCAACAATTACATTCCCAAGACGGATTGACGTCTGGCAGGCGGCTGGTCATAAAACTAAAAATAACTTTTACAATATGTACTATGGAAGAAGAGTACATATTGTATCGACTCCAAGTAATTGGGATAAGAGTGAGATGATGACTAGTTTTACTTTTATTTCTTTTGTCTATAAACATGTCTTGGACACGTGCCTACTCTGGAAGGAAGAATTTTTTTTCTACTATGTATATGCTTAATAATTTCTATTCTTTTGCAAATATTTCACATACAATAAAACTGTTTCTATCCTTGTGGTGACGGAGTAAAAATGCAATTCACCACCCCTCTATCTCATCGGTAGGTAAAAGACGACTAAGCGATGTAAAACGTTTATAACATCTATGCAAGAGAAAGAAAACTCGAAACAAAACCCTATACCAACACGTTTGACCAGCGTGGTATAGTAGGTCAATTTCCCTCCCAGTGTGGAGGAGCCTTAGCTGAAATGATGATGGAAACTGTTTTACCAATTTTAGTGCATCATTGTTTGGTCTGACACGTTTATTTTTTTTAATATAATTCTGGTTTACTTTTTTTTAAAATTTGAAACTAATTAAATACTAACTCATTTTAATAAAACTAACAAACAAATAATGAAACATTTTAATACCAAGCAGTGATCACAAAAAAAAAACATTTAGACCATCATCACTCTGCTACCTACTACTACTACTTATCTCAAGTTCTTAGTGTCGACGCAATATCTCCTCTTCTTCCATAAAGCCCTATCAGACGTCATATCTGCTGTCACTCCCTGTCTATCCATGCCATGCCTCACGCAGTCCATCCCTTTTTTCTTCGGTCTTCCTTTACCTCTAAAGCCTTCAACATTCATTCTTAAAACTTCTTTTACAACATTACTTTAATCTCTTCTCATCACTTATCCTTACCAAGTCAAGCGTTCACTCGTTATCCTTCCCAACTTATCCGTCACTGGCGCCACTTTCAAACTTTCTCTTATACGCTCATTCCTTGGCCACCGAAGACAATGATCGGGTTCCGGTGGCCTGCTCACTCGGCGAAGAGAGGCGCATTGTAGAGTGGGAACTATGGGGTCGCGCGCCGTTTTTTCCGTCGCCTTGGACCGATTTGGCGGGGCGTGACCACACCATAGCCCAAGGCAAAAAAAAAAAAAAAAACATACGGATATTCCTTATGTTATCCATTCTCGTCACGCCATGCATCCATTTCAACATTCACATCTCCGCGCAAAAATAATCAAACTAGAAATATCTAAATATTCGTATATATGTCATAATCAAATTAAAATAACTGAATATTATATTTCACTTAACTTTTACTGCATTCATACCCTCTATTTGTCTTACAACCCGGAAAACGATAATCACTATCACGTCAAACAAAAAAAGATCGACTTTTGAACTCGAATAAAAAATAAACTAAGAAAAAAAATATATCAATGTCCATATGTGCACGTGCAACATGCGATCGCCAAGTGCGACTCCTTCTCACGTTAAAGACGAATCTCAACAAAAAGTCGTACGTGATTTATCTACGTCACGATCAACACTCACATTTGTAAAGTTTATCCCCAGTTTAGTCTGTATTAAACTGTGGTAATTGTAACTTCTTTTTGGTAATTGTAGCTTCAAAGTGCATGTTTTATGAACGGTGTCAATGTGTTTTTTATACTACCCTTCATGTTAATAAGTTAAAAGGAATAGAATTGAATGAAAAATTGAACAGATGGAGTAGAGATTCAAACTATCAAGCCCAATGTCATGGATTTAACTTTTGCGATCCATATATGGTGGTGTCATGGTTCTAAGTCTGGGAGTAATTTGTATTCAGCATATTCAGCATCGCAGCTCATATATGGCACATTGTTGAGTTTGAGCCTCTTCCATAATGGTAGAGAAATTGACCTACTATATAACACGCTGGTCAGACGTGTTGATATAGGGTTTTGTTTCGAGTTTTCCTTCGACTTTATATTCGTTAATTGTATATTTCTAAGGTCTCTGCTAATACAAAGGTTATTTCTTTAGTGCAGGATGTTATGTTTAAAATTAATAGAAGTTATTGACAATGTAATACATTGCGTAACAATTAGAACATAATTATTTTAATTATTTACTATACTCGTTTAAGTTGACAACAGGAAAATCAATAAGAAAATTATTTATTACGTTTAAAAATCTTATAGGTATGTTATAAATTTTAACATTTAATTGTAAATGAATCCGATAAACTAACCCCGAAACAGAATTCAACAGTACATACATACATACAATCACGCCATGTCCTTTGCAGGGTAGGCAGAGAGAACAGAGTGCCAGAGAACTCTATCCTTGCATACGTCACTCGCTTCCTCAACATTCATAATTCTCTTCATACACGCTCGCCGGTTTCGGAGACTCTTGACTCCACCTTCCTTCAGTACCTGACCGATCTGATCTAGGTTGGTTAGTCTCGGTCTCCCCCGGTACCTACATCCTTCCACTTTCGCATTGTATATCTTCTTAACCAGACGTTCGTTCGGCATTCTTTCCACATGTCCGAACCATCGGAGCATTCCCTTTCGCATCTTTACACCAATACTCTCTTTCATACCTACTTGCTCTCTTACGTCGTCGTTACGAATGCGGTCGGTCAGCCTTACTCCACAGATTTTCCGCAGAGATCGCATTTCGACCGCATTAGTTTTACTTTCATACTCTTTTCTGCATACCCAACTCTCGCTTCCATACAGTAATGTTGGGACAAGCACTGCGTTATGTATTGCTACACGTGCCTGTCTTTTTTACATTTTTGTAAACATAAGCTCTAGTGTGAACCTGGTTATAATATAATCCCTAAATATAACTCCAAAGATTGTATCTGGAGTAGAAGCTACAAGCAGCACCACCAGTAGATCATGAGTCAACTACTAGAGCACCCATTACTCCTTTCAACCATCTTATAGGAAAAGGGAAGACTAGTGAAGCTGTTGGGATAGCTATTAATTTATTAGTATATATATAATCTTATTTGAGATTGATTTAGCTATGTGGTAGCGGCTACGAATACTACCAACCCTTACTTTGCTCGTGGATGTCGTAAAAAACGACTCGTCTTCTTATAAGCGAGAGCCTTATAACGATCTGGACCAACTCCATCTGATGCCGTTTGGTCAACAATTACATTCCCAAGGAGGGTTAACGTCTGGCAGACGGTCATAAAACTATTGCCAATAACTTTTACAATATGTATGATGAAATAAAAGTACATATTGTATCGACCCCAAGTAATTGGGATAAGACTAGGCGAATGATGATGATACTACTACGAGAATAAGTAAAATCCGAAACGCGTTAAATAATGTGACATTAACGCAACTACCTGCCATCCACCCTCGCGTTTTGCCGCGCAAAAAAATATTTACACGTAATCATAATCGCATTGTTGGGGCTGACTCCGTTGAATCACCTTCCTAGTTGATAAAAAAATATTATTTAAATCTTACTGCGAAAATTTTAAAATTCAAATTCGTTTAGCAAAATTGTTGTTTTGAAATCGCGATGAAAATTATGTAGCGTTCACAATCGTTTGTATGATAAAGTAATACGGTACATAATAAATTATCAAAGTTTTTTTTTTATGGATATAAAGGACATTTTGACGTGTAATTCTTAATGTTTTTTTTTAAATTCTGATTCAGTGTGACGGAATTGTGTGAGTCGTGGGAGAATACTTATTGGGACAACGGAACAGTTTCACGAATGACGTAAGCGTTGAACAAAATTTCTAAAGCCTTTACAAATTAAAGCCGTGGTGATGATGTAGTAAAAATATAGTTCACTACCCCTTATCTCAACCATGCTCTTGTAAAAGACAGCAAATGTATATAATCTAATATCTTTACACGAGCAATTCTTGTATATACAGGTACATATATATATATTTTTCTAAATCTCGGCAACGGCACCGTTAATTTTCTTGAAATTTAGTAAGCAGAGGGTTCCGGGAACGACTAATCGATCTAGCTAAGTTTCATTTGTAAAAAATATTGTTTTGTCAATATTTTCAGGCAATAAAAAATATAATTTTGCGTTGGCTGACAACTATTAAAATATAATGCCAAATTTTGACACTGTCATTAAGAATAGACATAGTTATGTCTATTCTTAATGACAGTGTCAAAATTTTGGAACAATTGGAAAATTAGGCAGTCTAATCAAGACAGCTCCGGTTCGGATCCTAAGTTTCTTTTTTGTTATTTTATGCCTTGTTATTTTTTCTATTATTTTATTATATAATAATATTTAAATATATCTTTCAAAATACACAAAAAAGGGAATACCGAGCATGGCTCGGTCATCCAGATATTATACATAATATATAAAATGTATGCAAGAGATGGAAAACTCCAATACCCACATGTCTGACCAGCGTAGTTTGGTAAATCCAAATCCGAAGGGCGAGCCTAGCAGTAGGATATATACGAGCTGAGATGATGATAATGATAATTCCAAATGAAATAAATCGTATGTATACACAGTTTTATGAAGAAAAATGGCTTATTATATGATTTTCATTTTGTATTTCCTAAACGCATTTTTGACAGAAAATAAATGTAAATAAATACTTTTCTATCTCTTTACCTATATTTGTTACCTAATACACATATTTATTACCTAATACACATTTGATTTCAGAGTTATTACGGCTTCTCTGAAAAGTGTAGATAGCATTTTGATTATTTACATCAATATAATTTTCAAAAGTAAGAAATTTATAATAATAGTTTTCTTTTAATTTTGGTTTCTCAGAGAGGGTTGACGTTAGGCAGGCGGCCCCGGTCATAAAACTATTGCCAATAACTTCTGCAATATGTGCGATTACAGAGGAATACATATTACATTAACTACAAATAATTAGAATAAGGACGATGATGAAGATGATGATGATGACATGAATGATAAATATAATCTATTCTATTCAAAAATTACTAATGTATAATTCAAAAGTTTCTCTGTAATACGCACTTTATTTTTCTTAAACTAGTATTTATAGTCAAGGTGTAGAGACTATATATTCTTTGTCGTCTGTTTTAAAAAAAAACACAGAGTACAGTGCACGCTACCTACTCGCACACGTCTAGACACCCAAGTACTACGTTCACCGGGTTTGACGGGACAGCTAAACGGTGGCCCTGTGTTAATATTTTAATCTTTTAACGTATTATATTATATATTAAATAATTTTGATGACATGAAAGTGGTACATAGGATGAGGAGGGTTAGGATGAATAACTGTGCTTTACTTATTTTTTAGTTTCCCACTAAAATTTCCAAAAAATACCACGGTGACCATAATACTATTGACGATTTGATTAATGGTAGACAATGACTTTAAAATTACGACTTAATTTTTAAATAATGCGTTATTAAAAATCTCGACACTAACAATAATAGGCTCGGTATAAGTGGTTAGCTGCTCGTAGCTGGTTGGCAATACAAAGAAAAAATAGATGAACTAAATATTCATCGTTTTTTTAACACTACCCAGCACTAATGAAATAATCTTTGTATTGCGGGGGACTTTACAAACATACAATTAACGCAGATAAATTACACAAAGACTCAGAACATAATATTCTCATACTTTTAACTTCAATCCTACGCCATCATAACGATAATTTGTAAACACTATTCATTATTAAAATGATTAATATTATTATCCAAATTAAGCATTAATTTTTTAGTCCATACAGAAAATGTTTGGCCGATTTAATCCTCTCAAAATTATTGGTAATGTCAAATTGGGCGTAAATATACGTAGTCAAATGGCTACAGTGTAATAAACATTCTCACTCTATAGAAATGAATAATCACCGTTGACATTTGAATATTTTGAATTACGATGTTTACAACCTAATGATCTATGACAATCGAACTTATGTAAAAAAAAAAACAAATTAAAAAAAGCTATTGATATTATTTGTGAAGGAATTTATATACGGCATATAAAATATTTACATTAATTTATATTTTATAGGTAAATTGATTTTACCCTTACTTTGCTCGTGGGTGTCGTAAAAGACGATTAAGAGCCTTATAATGACCAGGGCCAACTCCATCTGATGCCGTTTGGTCAACAACTACATTCCCAAGAAGGGTTGACGTCTGGCAGGCGGCCGATCATAAAACTATTGCCAATTACTTTTACAATATGTACTCTGAAAGAAGAGTCATATCAATCAAAAGAATCAAGAGAGTAGAGTCAAAGAGTACATATTGTATCGACCCCAATCGGTTAGGGTGGGAGTAGGAAAATGATGAGGTAAATTGATTCTACATGTATTTACAGAATAAGAATATAAGTGTTGCCAATGCTATGTCTACTACTGAAGTCTTATAAGTTGACTAATTATATCACAGAAATATGAAAACTGAATGCTCTGCAGCGCTCGGAAACCCACCCACCAAGCGTGGCTAATGCAGCACACTATCCCCTCATTTTTGGAGTAGATCAACGTCCAACAATGAGTAAGGAAAGATTGAATGATAGTGATAAACTGATTATTTAAAACACTAAAATATAGATAGATACTCCGTCTAAAATGTAATTATTTATAATATCACGCTGGTCAGAGGGATTGATTTTGGTTCATGGCCGGTTGGTGATCGCAGTGAGGTGTTTTAGGTCTACCAGAACTAGAAGAGCGGGTGTTGACCGCTCTTCTAGTGTGAACTCTTAACCAATTTTTACGACTCCCACCAGCGACCATTGTATTCTTTTTCCATCGCCACATGGAAGGTCAAATACAATCAATTTATTATCCTATTTTTATATTATAATATCCTATGTTTTTGATATAATAATTTAGTGATAATATATTTGACGCACCATAATATATTTAACTGCCACAAATTAAATACTACGAAGCCATATCAAAACTTACAGCCGGTATTATTTGAACCGCATAAAACTTAACACTGGTACACGATAGCCATAAAATATAGAAAAAAAAAACTATAATATCTACCTGCTTTGTTCAAATAGTGTTATGAATTTGAAATAATACTGGCATGTCGCAACGACCCGTGCTACGTCCTCGTACAATATTTAAAAAAAAAACTTACCTGTAACTTCGATACGAATTACAACATTCTTTAAATTTAATTAAATTTGAACTTAATATCATTAAAGTCAAGGTTATCTTTGCTTTGGAGATTTTTGAATTGAATTTATTCAATTTAAAAAGGATATACGTCAAATGCAATTGTATTTTTTTATTGTTACATATTTAAAAAGCATCTTTATGTTATTAAAATAAGGTTGAAATTAGTATGAGTCAATGTAGCTAGAAGTAGACGGTGCGTTGATAAACCGCTTTAGATTGTAACCCAATATTGTGCACACGACGCATTTAAAAAACTAGAAAGATGGCGATAGAAATATTACTGATATTATATATAGCTTGGTTTGTCGCCATTTTTTGTTAAAGGGATGACGTGAAATACCAACCGTTGTTGTAAGGTGAGGAACATTTTCGTCTAGTTTTAAAAGGCATCTGTGGCTGTAGTGTTGACCATGTAAGTACCGGTTATACATATTGACAAATTTGACACTTAAAATTGTATAAATTCGATAAAAATTATAAATTATATTTCTTGTCGCTTATTTCGAATTTAAACAGATTCAAATGTCAAATAGGTACTGCAGTTTTGAACCACTTGGTACGATATGGCAAGTGTTCTGCAAGATTTTCGGCGATTTTTTTTTAAATAATGAAACCCACTGCACTAAGGAATAATTCCTTCTATTACGGGGGACTTTACAAACGCACAATTAATGGACAATTATTTGTGGTACACACAAAGAATTGTTTTACGTGAAGATCGAACCCACAAAACACGTTAAGAGAATCTGCAATTAAATTACCCCACTATCTGTGCAAATAATAACGATATTGAGAATACCTAAGATGGTTTCAAGAACTATCCTTGTTACCCCGAAATAGTCTTAGCTTCCTACGAATTAGGTCTTAAATTGACAATTCACAATTTGCTTGGGTAAGCAAAGATGTAACACCTGTGCTTACCTTTCGTAGCCGAGGTGTTGAGTTAATAGAAAAATATAATATTTATTACATCAGAAATACATAGTAAAATAATTAATCATCATCATTTCAGCCCACATATGTCCCACTGTTGGCCTCGATCCTCCTCCATAATGTAAGAGAAATTGACCTACTATACCGCGCTGGTTAGACGTGTTGGTATAGGATTTTATTTCGAGTTTTCCTTCTCTTGCACAGATGATATATGCAATATGCATATTATATCCTTTAATCGACTTTTACGATATCCACGGGTAAGAGATGGGGTAGTGAAATGTATTCTTACTCCGTCACCACACGGCAAATAATTAAATACAGCTATTATCACGGCTATTATCGCGTTTTAATTTGTATTTGAATTTTTCAAAATTGCGAACACAGCCGGAAAATTATATCACAAAAACAATCTTAATAAAATCCGTAAAAATAAGTTTCATTTCAAATATGTAATGTTCATTAAAATAATGAACTTAAAAAGAACTTAAGAATAGACGCGCAGTCATATAAAAAATATATAGGTACTCGTACATGTATAATAAAAGTATTTTTAATAATTACGGCAGGAGAGTCTTCCCAACATTCCAAGTTTTAGAGTTGATATTGATACAATTTATTTATAGTAGGTATTAAATATTTATTCAATGTACTCAGAAGACCATATTTCACTACACAATTTTCAATCATAAACATATCTATTGGCACACCCGTTATAGTTCCGAAGTGCAGAAAATCGACACCTAACAGTGGCAATGTGTTGTTGCGGTTCGTTCAGTGAGCGAGAGAGTTGGAAGCACATCTTTCTGGATGGGAATGGGTTGATAGGCAAGAGCCTAACTGTACCGTTCGTATTGCAAAGGTCCATGAGCGGAAGTAACATTTATTACCATACTTGTTCGTTTCCCACCATAAGAAATTAAAAAATAGATTTACCTGAGTCTCCCTAAATAAGAAAATTAAGAAAACTAAGGAGGAAACTATCAGAAAAATAAACTGCATGAACGTATTAAAAATACGTCATTGAAACTCCCATTCTTTTTAAATCATTCGTTTGAAGCTCAATTTAAAAAAAAATATGTAATTATACAGATATTGCTGTCAATGGTAAACGGCTGAACCGCTCAGATTTTGCAATTATAAATACATATATTTTTCGCAAAAGAATCTATTTGCAATACGTTGTTTGATGGTCGGCAATCAACTTTAATTATAATAATTGATTATTGAATACGTTGCGGTATTACTGACAAATACAGATTAAAAATACTTGTATTAACTTGTCAATTATTTTGCACTAACAATTATATCTGGAATTGCTCTCTAAATAAATTAAAATAAATACGAAAATCATCTGTCAGTCAGTATTTTAAAAGTAATGTTGGAGTTTCGGCGGCAATCTGAAAACTTCGTGTAGTGGGTTTTTATTACATTCAATATATTAGTGTTTTAACGTGTTATATTAAATAATTATGATGACATTTTATGTAATGTGATGCGAAGAAACTACTGGGGTGTAGTGAAATGATATAAAAGGATTTTACAACGTTTTCTTATTTCATCAAAATAACTTTTTTTTTTTCATTGCGCTTCGTGGGCTATGGACGTGGTTGCTCCCCGCCAAATTGGTCCGGGGCGACGGAAGAGGCGGCGCGCAGCCCCATAGACCCACCTTGCAAACACCTCTCTTTACCGTGCGAGCGGGCCACCGGTACACGATCATTGTCTTCGGTGGCTCCATCAAAATTCCTAGAAGATATTATTAACTGTGTGGCCATAGCACTCTCGATCGCGACGATTTGACTTACTGACGGATTATTACTAACGAGAAGAGAAGAGACTAAAGATGTGAAGAAAGTCCATTCGACACAACAATGACTCGTATAAGTAGCTGATTGCCAATATAAAAAAAGAAGAAGTAATGTTACCGCAAGAGGGATAAACGTGAAATAAAATCTTATGTCCATGGCATATTATCAGCAGACGTGGATTGAGGCTCTAACCGTGATAAAGATTTTTAACTCACAAATATGTTGTAATAGTATATTAGTTGATCACGTCAGATAATTTCATAGCCGGCACAATGTTCAGACAAGCGATAACCACTCGACATCACGTGTAACGACTGCCACCAGAATTACTTTTTATCGATATCTAAAAATCTAATAACTGGCATCGAATAAAACTCACGACGTACACAGATAAAATAACGAGCAAATAAATAAAAGAAAAAACAAAACTCCAATAAGCTTTTTGTATCTGTTGAACAATTAAATGCAGGCGTGGATTGTAAAATTTTACAATCGCGATGTATCAATGTCTTTTGAACCTGTATCCACTAACAACGGAATGCTAATGTTTGGAAGCGAGATAAATATTGTTTTTTATTATACTGTTATATAACATACAATCAAATCATCATTATTTCTTGGTTTTATACCAATATAATAACTAGTCTATTCAAAAGCTTCTCTTACTTCAATATATGTGAAAGAATTATTAAAAAAAAATACTATTTGACTGCACAGATGGCGTAGTGATTAAGATACTTGTCATACTAGTAACGTGAATTTGATTCCCACAAAGGATAATGCTTTGTGCGATCCATGAATTGTTGTTTGGTGTCTGTGTGCAATTTGTGTCCGTTAATTATATGTTTGTAAAGTCCTCCGTAACACAAAGATTTTATTTATTGCCTTTTTCGGTTTCTTTTTCACTATTATTGTTTATTTCTATATGTCCTTACTAAATAATTTGTTTCTTTTACTTAAACTATTCAATGTGATGTGATAATTATGATATTTTTTACAAAATAGAATATGATATAGTATAGTTATATTAAAAAGGTAAAAGGTATTGATATCTTATATTTTTAAACTTAATACATTAAAACAAAAATTGCACGAATATTATGGGCATTGGTATTCAAAGTTCAAGTTTTTTCGCATATTGACACTACAATTATTCATATTTTAACGTTGAATTTTTTTTTGCAACAATTATACAAGAATTATTACTATATAGTAAAGGTTATATAGCGTCTGATTGTTAGAACAAACACGTCTTTGTTTTTATGGTCTAACAATTATTAAAATAATAAAATAAGTAACGCAATAGCATTTATAATAAAACTAGTTTTGTGTTATCGAACTTCTGCTAAATATTCATCCGCGCCGATTAGCTGAATATTTTATATGTATTTTTTTTATTTCTCGAAATAGAGGTAACTAATTGTACAATAATTTTCACTACAGAGTGTATACAGCTACTGATATTTTACTGGCGGCAAAACCTAATAGTGATGTTATAGTTTCGTACTAATGGCGGTGATCACCCTTCCATAGGATGATGACCACATAAAAAATTAGATTCGTTGATTATTTCAATTTGTCTGAAGCAGATTTCAAATACTTAGTTTTAAATGTTATAAATTACTATTATATAACTAATGGTTTAAAGCTTTTTTTATATACATTATGTATGGTGGTAAACATACGCTGGAGGTCTGCGTGACCTGGGCCCGACAACGCTGTGACCTCGTCGCTGTCATCGGTGCCGACCTGACGCTGCCGGCTGTTGCGCGAGCGATGGTCGACAGCGTCAGGAATCGGTCGCCGCCTTCTGCGAGGCTGTCATCTCGCAGAAGGAGGCGGCGGAACCGGCCCGGGAGGATTCCCGTGACCCGGGCCGCCGCCCGCGACCGGGGCGGCGCAGGCGCGGGTACCTGCGCCTGATGCCGCCCTAACCGAGGCTTCGGGTGATCGGACCGGGGAATTGTCTGGTCACCCGACATGGAGGCCACTGCGTGAGGATGACGGCGCTCGACGGCGAAAGCTGTCGGGGCGTCGATAGGAGAGGAGCCCGAGAGGGCATACCGCCGAGCGGGCCACCGAAGACAAAGATCGGGTACCGGTAGCCCGCTCGCACGACGAAGAAGAGGTGCTTGCAGGGTGGGTCAATGGGGTTGCGCGCCACCTCTTCCGTCACTCCGGACCGATTTGGCGGGGTGCGACGTCCATAGCCCACCGCAAAAAAAAAAATGGTAGTAAACACGCAAGTAACACACCGGATGGTAAGTGTCACTGCCACCCATAGATCTTTGTATTACTATGGGTATAGCTAGGCCGGTTAAGGCTTTCGACTCTCTCGCTCACCGAACAAAGCGCAATAGCACGTTGCCATTACTCAGACATCGATCTTCTGCGAGAGTGTGGTACTACCCTTTTTTTTTTTTTTTTTTTTTTTTTTTTTTTTTTTTTTTTTTTTTTTTTTTTTGGTGGGCTATGGGTGCGTCTCGCCCCGCTGAATCGGTCCGGGGTGACGGAAAGGCGGCGCGTGACCCCATAGACCCACCGTAAAACCTTCTCTCTTCGCCGTGCGAGCGGACCACCGGTACTCGATTTTAACTTCGGTGGCCCGCCCGGCGGTTTACCCTCGCGGGTTCCTCTCGTCGACGCCCCGACAGATTTCGCCGTCGGGGCGTCGCCCTCACGCGGTGGCCTCACGTCGGGTGACCGGACAATTCCCCGGTCCGATCACCCGAGGCCTCGGTTAGGGCGGCATCAGGCGCAGGTATTCGCGCCTGCGCCGCCCCGGCCGCTGACGGCGGCCCGGGTCGCGGGACTCCTCCCGGACTCGTTCCGCCGCCTCCTTCCGCGAGATGACAGCCTCGCAGAAGGCGGCGACCGCGTCCCAATTCCTGACGCTGTCGACCATCGCTCTCGCGACAGCCGGCAGTGCCAGGTCGGCACCGATAACAGCGACGAGGTCACGGCGCTGCCGGTCAAAGCCCGGACACGCCTCCAGCGTGTGTTGCGCTGTGTCCTCGTCACTGCTGCAATGGTGGCAGAACGAAGTCCACTCCCTTTGCGCGACCGTGTGCAGGTAAAAGCCGAAGCATCCGTGCCCCGACAACACCTGCACCAGTCGAAAGGAGAGGACTCCGTGCCGCCGCTCCATCCACTCCATCAATACGGGCCGGAGAGCCTCGACGGTGACGACACCGTGTCTAGGCCTCTCCAGCCGCGTAGCCCAACGGACGATGACGTCTCGGCGGGCGTCCTCGCGCCAGGTGGCTATCTCGCTCAGCGATGGGGAGCCACCTTCGTCGCGCAGTGAGGTCACCCGCCGGTAGAGGTCGGAGAGCATCTCCGCCTCTAGGTCCCACGGGGGTGTCCCGGCCAGTAGGCATGCCGCCTCGGTCGATACCGTGCGGTACCCGCGAATGGCTCTGACCGCCATGACTCTCTGGGGTCTCCACAGAACAGCCCTGAGCTGGGCGTTCAGAGCCCTCGCCCACACGGGTGCGCCGTACATGGCCATAGAACGGATAGTGTGGTACTACCCCGGACGGACCGGCCCGCGGCTGTAGACAGAGAACTGTAAACAGTGTAGTCCTACCACTAAAAGCATCATATTTTCGCCTCTACTTAGTTTACAGCACATTCTGTCTCTTGTACCCGATTTAATTTAATAACTTTGTAATTCTAAGATGAATTTGTTCTTTACTCATTTACATACCCACCTTTTCTAATATTATTATTAGCATACAGTTTGTAATTGTTTATTATTCCTAAATAATGACGTACCGTGTGCTGACGGAGTAAGAATACAATTCACCACCTCCTATCTTATCTGTTGGATGATCGTAAGAGACGACCAAGGGATATAACAACGCGTATAACACCTATGCAAGAGAAGGAAAACTCGTAAGAAAACCCTATACCAACATGTTTGACTAGCGTGGTATAGTAGGTTAATTTACCTTTCATCACGGAGGTGGCTTGAGCCCAACAGTGGGACATATATTTATTTATTTATAGGGGTGTGCGAATATCGTTCGAATCGAATCGAATATTAATATTCGATTCGAAATTCGAATCGAATAATTCGAATTTTCGAATTATTCGAAATTCGACGAATAATTCGAAAAAAATCGAATAATTCGAAAAATTTCGAATAATTCGAAAAATTTCTAAAATTTCGAATAATTTGAACAATTTGCGAATTATCGAAATATCATTGGATTTTCTATTGTTCCCACAATTTGAACTCCATTATAATAATTTGTTTATAATAATTTGTTTTATTTTTATTTGCGAATAATATTATAATTCGGAAAAATTCGAAATTATTCGAATAATTCGAAATTTTTCGAATAATTCGGGAACTTTCGAATAATTCGAAATTTCGAATTATTCGATTCGAGTTTCGAATCGAATATTAATATTCGATTCGGAACGAATAATTCGTAAGTTCGAATTATTCGCACACCCCTATTTATTTATTTATATTTAATTTCATTATTGCTAACAGCGTGACAGACAATATTTTTATACAAACTGAGGAGAATAGCATATTATAAAAGATGTATTGAATAATTACAATAAAGATAAAATATAATAAACTTGGATCAACATATACTACTGCTAATGGTCAGTGCCTCCACATATTTCTCAGCTACAGACATAAAACATCTCTCTGTACAAGAAAATAAGTCTAGTGAAGGTTCAGAGGCTAGTATCTCATTGATGTAGTGTAATGCGCGAGGAAGCGTATATGAGCTGTGATGATGATGAATGATGTAAATATTCAAATTTCCTTCCTTATATGTCAATATAAGAAAGGACATTTAGAAGAAAGTAGACGTCAGTCTACTTTTAGACTGCCTCGCTACAATGACAGCGACATCATATTTTAAATAAATTCTACCTGCATCTAATGGCTCCCTATGACTTTTACAATATTGTCAATCCACCGTTTTCGTACAATGCGTCATTTGAATCATGGACGCTATTTGAGAAACTATATTTCTGAAGTAACTGCGTTCTCAGTATCCTTTACGTCATAATTATTATAAGAATGATTATTCTTCGTTAGATTAATTTATTTTTTTATTAGATTCCTAATACAGCTTAGGTCTGTCATCGTAAATAAAAACTACGGAAGAATTTCGTGTAGCCAGAACAGCAGGTCACGAAGCAAAGTGGGTACATGTAACTTGACACGGCATATGGCACGCTCCGCACTTCCGAAAATTGAGAAAAAATGGTCGAAGCTTAAGTCTTCAGCAAAAAATAATTGGCGTATGGCATAATGTAATAGAAGTAGTGGGATCCGTATAATACAAGTTGAATTCAATAAAAAAAAACAATAAACTTATATTTAAATGACAATAATATTAAAGAAATTTTAAAGTAATTTAAATTGTTGTTAATTAAAGATCCCGTAATACTTAGTCATATTCATTCATTGCTTATGGTGACAAACAAGCAAGCAGCTGATGATAAGGATTACTGTTAACCATGGAGCTTTGTAAAACCAGGGTAACAGATAGGTCGTTGTTTAAATAAAGTTGAGGATCCAGCACTTTTGCTTATTGAACGAAGTACAACAGCTCGATTTTCTGCGAGTGTGGTACTACCCCGGACGGGTCAGACCGCGACTATACACAGATGACTGTCAATAGTTATGGCCTTATGACTATCATATTCTAATAATTTACCCTCACGTTAACTATATTATAATAATATAATCCACGCGTGATATGACCTAATACTACGTCAAGCTTTTTTTGTATTCAAAATGTTTTAATCTCCTATTTACAATACAATTATTTTAAACGCACATTCATACGAAGGTCATCTAAACCTGCAGGCCATAACAAATTAATTACATCCACTAGACTTATCCATATTAATATTATTCATATGAATCTTGCTCTGTTTGTTTGGTTTGATGTTACGCCTAGACGATTAAACATATTTTGATAAAATTTAGCAGTGTACAAAAATGGATGTGTGCTTAGACCATACGACAGAAATGAAAACTTCACAAATAATGGTTAATATATATATTTTATTGTTCTACATTCAAAAAGTTTTCCGTGTGGTGACGGAGTAAGAATACAATTCGCCACCCCCTTATCCACCACCACCATCTTACCCATGGGTGATCGTAAGAGACGTTTAAAGGATATACAACGCATATAACAACTATGCAAGATAAGGAAATTCGAAACAAAATACTTTTTTTTTTTTTTTTTTGCGGTGGGCTATGGACGTCGCACCCCGCCAAATCGGTCCGGGGTGACGGAAGAGGCGGCGCGCAACCCCATTGACCCACCCTGCAAGCACCTCTTCTTCGCCGTGCGAGCGGGCCACCGGTACCCGATCTTTGTCTTCGGTGGCCCGCTCGGCGGTATGCCCTCTCGGGCTCCTCTCCTGTCGACGCCCCGACAGCTTTCGCCGTCGAGGCGTCGTCCTCACGCGGTGGCCTCACGTCGGGTGACCGGAAAATTCCCCGGTCCGATCACCCGAGGCCTCGGTTAGGGCGGCATTAGGCGCAGGTCTGTCGGCAACGCTGTGACTCGCGCCTGCGCCGCCCCGACCGTGGGCGGCGGCCCGGGTCACGGGAATCCTCCCGGGCCCGTTCCGCCACCTCCTTCTGCGAGCTAACAGCCTCACAAAAGGCGGCGACCGCGTCCCAATTCTTGACGCTGTCGACCATCGCTCGCGCAACAGCCGGCAGCATCAGGTCGGCACCGATGACAGCGACGAGGTCACGGCACTGCCCGTCCCAGCCCGAACATACCTCGAGCGTATGTTGCGCCGTGTCCTCGTCGCTACTGCAATGGTGGCAGGACGGAGTCCACTCCCTCCGCACGACCGTGTGCAGGTACTTGCCGAAGCAACCATGCCCCGACAAGACCTGCACCAACCGGAAAGAGAGGACTCCGTGCCGCCGCTCCATCCACTCCATCAGTACGGGCCGGAGGGCCTCAACAGTAATAACACCGTGTCTAGGCCTCTCCAGCCGCGTAGCCCAACGGGCGATGACTTCTCGGCGGGCGTCCTCGCGCCAGGTGGCTATCTCGTTGAACGATGGGGAGCCACCCTCTTCGCGCATTGAGGTAATCCGCCGGTAGAGGTCGGAGAGCAAAACAAAATACTATACTAACACACCTGAGCAGCGTGGTATAGTGGGTCAATTTTCCTCCCAAGGAAGGAGGCTCCATCCCAGCAGTGGGACGTATATGAGTTGAGATGATGGTGATGATGAAAGTTTATTATTCTGGTAATTTTTTCTGACCGTCATTTGTGTCGTACTCTAAAAATGCCTTAGTCGACGACAGCCGATTTTTCTCGAACTAGCATTACATAGCTGAGCGTGACGGCTAAGTTTCACTAAATACCCACAAAATAAATTTCACAACGTGCCTAAAGAAGTTTTTACTTCAGAAACTTAATAAAAACTGTCTTATAAATCGTTTAAAAATCTATTAAAAGTTTCAATCTAAAGTGTTGTCAATGGAAAGCGATTATTATAATATATGTATTTGTTTAACATACGGTTTTATTGACTTAACGTTATAATGAGGTCTCAAGTTTGTATCACGACTTAGATAACAATGTTACTTCTTTTTCATGCGAAGAGATATTCAAGCACAAACATGAATTGTGGAAATATTCTCAGTAAATTTCTACAAACTAAAAAAATATGTGAAGCATAGTTGATAATGAATTCATATGGTGACAGAGAAGGAATCTAATTCACCACCTTTTCCTTTCCAGTACTTCTGATATTCTTTAATAAACAGTTTGTTTGATTTATCAACCCTTCTGACCAGCATGATATAATAGGTCTATTTACCTTCTACTATGCAGGAGGCTCGTACCCTGCAATGGCACGTATCTGAGTCTTGGTGTTGATGAGGTTATTTTTTTAATTAAAGAAATACATAATTTCAATTCTAAAGCTTTTTATTACAGTCTGGGGAGTAAAACTAAACTAACTTAATTTCGTACATCATCATCATTCTACTCTTATCCCAATTACTTGGGGTCTATACACTATGTACTCTTTTTTCATAGTACATATTATAAAAGTTATTGGCAATAGTTTTATAACCGGCCGCCTGCCTGACATCAACCTTCCTTGGGAATGTAATTGATGACCAAACGGCATCAGATGGAGTTGGCCAAGGTATATGGCTCTTAGTCGATTTTTACGACATCCTCGAGCAAAGTAAGGGTTGGTAGTATTCGTAGCCGCTACCACACAGCTCACTTAGTTAATTTCGTTCATAAACTTTTAAAATATCTCCGGCCATCAAAAACAGTGCCTATTCAAAGTCAGACCGCGCAACTAGTTTTTTTCCTATATTATTGTTGAGTCAACGAAATATGCTAATTCTATAAATATGCACCGTACATAAAAATTGGTAAAGGTTCGATTCAAGTAATTACAGTAATCTATTTTATTACTTATAATTGTAAGTCTAATAAAGAATCAAGTGTAATTGACGAATTATTGCGGTAGTGATTTGCGATTTTTTTTCGCATCTTGTAATGCACAATTTTAATTGCGAAACGTTGGATTGATTTCGTGATTAATAAATAAACTATAAATGATAAAAAGATTCGAGTTAATTTCCGATTCATACGTTGATTAAAGTTACAAGAATTATATTTATTACTACTTGTATTTTTGATTAAACTTCGTTAGCTTAATATTATTTATTTATAAGTAGAATGTACTAAGTACAAGTATATATACAACGGTTTGATATTTTTTTGAGGTGAAAACTTATTTTGATACACGGCACACAGATTTTTTTCGTAGGCCGTAAGTGAAGCTGATCCGTCACGCTCTGAGGTGAAAGTCTCGATCGGGTGAGAAAGATACAGTCAGCTGCTCTTTACTGATGTGTCGCTGTATATACTTATTCAATTTACATATAATTATTGGAGTTTACTCCTTAAGAATCGATTTTCATATAAGGCGCCTGGTATGAGAAAAATTTGAGGAGTAAAATCTAGTGATCGAATGACCTCGTTACGTTTTGGTGCGCAACCTATTCTGCGCACCTTTCACTTTCTGACGTGAGATAATACTTCACTGAACAGTTTTAATAAATGTAAATATATATATATATATATATTTAGGTACCGGGGGAGACCGAGGCTAACCTACCTAGACCAGATCGGTCATGTACTGAAGGAAGGTAGAGTCAAGAGTCTCCGAAACCGACGAGCGTGTATGAAGAGAATTATGAATGTTGAGGAAGCGAGTGAAGTATGCAAAGATAGAGTTCTCTGGCACTCTGTTCTCTCTGCCTACCCTGCAAGGGATATGGCGTGATGATATGTATGTTATATATGTATATATTATTTTTAGTCAAATGAGCTTTTTTTGCGCCCGTTTTAATAATTGTACTTATTGTTATTATTAATTATTATTCAATAGTTTCTAATAGTTATTATTGATATGTACTTAATAATAATTGTTCTAACAATATTTTTTTGGTTTACCTTGTGAGGTTAGTGTATATAGTTAGTGGTTTATCGTGCTAATATTAAATATTAAATTTATAAAAAAAAAACAAATTTTTAATAGGTTTAAGTTTTCACTTCCGCCGGCAGCCCTCATGACTGCTTTGTTTTCTTTTGTACAGAATTACACATGCAATATGTAAACTCAAAGTCATTCGACGTGTTATAGAGCGGGCTATGCTTGGGATTATCCTGCACACGAGTGATTGGCCTGCTAAAGTGGCGATGAGCAGGTCATATCGCTCGCCAAGAAATGTTTGTATATGATTACATATCGGATCCGCAATGCGGCAATCCGCAGAAGAACGGATGTAAGCAACATAATACGAAGAATTAGCACGCTAAAGTGGCAATGGGCAGGGCCACATTGCTTCTCGAGTGGTGACAGCATATCGGACGTTGCAGCGTAACACACCCACCTATATCTTGACGAATCGGTAAAGGTTGCCCACAGATGCGGGTGATACAGGACCACACTTTATGGTGAAGCAGAAGGGTGATCTACGTCCAGCAGTATACATCAAAAGGTGAATGGCGATGAATAATTATTTCATATGAATAATTTTTAAATAAACCAAAAACTAATACAATAAATATTCCGTGCACATATATTCGTGTAACTGAAAATAAGTATTTTCAAAACAGTATTTTAAAAAATTTACGTATGGTGACGGGGTGAGAATACAATTCACTACCCCTCTCTTGTCCTTGGGTGTCGTAAAAATCGTCCTTTTCTTTTTTCTGAGACAATTCCTTGCACCAAGAAAATAATTCTTATATTGGGGGGAATTTTACTACTTTTTTATTTGTATTTTTTATTGTGCAAATTATTCTTAAACTCAGGATTACAATTTGTGTATTGTACAAATTAATGTCCTGTGTGAGAATCAAACCCCCGACACTCGGCACGGCTGATCCGAATCTTAGCGGCTACGCCATTTGTGTAGCCAACAAATATTTTCTCCGATATTGTCTTCGTATCCTCATGATTGGCTCTGCATTCTTATGTCACTAAATTCATGAATTTTTATATTAAGGTATTAAAATAAATAAAGAAATATACAATAATTTTATTTACAAAAGAGATTTGTCGGACTACAGAACCCTAAAACAAATATCGTATGCAATATGCATGTGTAGAACATTTGTGTACAAGAACCTCGTACGTACCCATAGCGCTGTAAGAACCATCCGCCATGTGTGTACTGCAAAAAATTTCTACGACTATTTCATTACGTAAACAAGTAATATTTTGACCTCACAAAACTATGGTCAAAAATGGTCATTTAATATGGTGACAAAATAGCAAGCAGTACACCTGGTAATAAGTGTTACTGTCACCCATGGGGTTGCCACCTTTTTTCTTTGCAAATAAAGTACATTGTTATTATATTTATTATGGGTAAGAAAAAAAAGTACACAGTATCAAAATAAAGTACAATTTATTTATAATTATTATTATGCTTAAAATTATATTTTTTATTGCTTTTTGCAGCTTGCCTTTATATTTGTTGTGTGGATCATTAATTAACCAATCACGATGTTCGATTTCCCACTAATTTTTTATACTTCTGCAATAGTTTATTTTTCTGTTTTGTTTCATTTTTTTTTAAACATTTTTTCGGTGTAACATATTCACTATCTATTTGCTCCAATTCCCTATCGAAGTTGTGTTTGAAGGTGTATGAGGAGTATTCTTGTCCATGATTTACCATGGCATAAATGTATGAAAGTTTCATAAATCGTATTCTTAGTGCACTCAAACCGTTTCGCACAAAAACATCAAGAAATTGACATTTGAGGTTAAATTGCATTCAGAAATTATTAAAGTGTTATGGCACTGGCGAGTGGCGATTAATTTCGTTAATGATAAAATACCTACGACATAACTTTACAAAATCCCAAAGAATTCATATCATACGAAATAAAGTATTTTCGTATACTTTATTGTTCTCATAAAGTATAGAGTTCATTTTATCTGAAATAACGTACAATACTTTATAATAAAGTACAGGTGGCAACCTTACCCATGGACCATTGCAATATTAAGGGTATAGCTACGCCGCTGCCTACCAAAACAAACCCACCCAATTGGGCTTCCGGCTCTCTCGCTCACCGAACGAAGTGCAATAGCACATCACCATTACTCAGACATCGATCTTCTTCGAGAGTGTGGTATTATCCTGGATGGATCGGCCGCGGTTGTAGACAGAGAACTGTCAACAGCGTGGTACTACCACTAAAAAAATATGGTTACATCTATCCATCGGCCAACTGGAATCCAATTCTGGACTTCACACAGAAAGGGCAATGATTGATAGTTAGATTGGCAGATGATTTTTTAAATTTTCTAGGCATGTTGCTGCTGCTAAGTGCTGCGTGATAGCGGCTACGAATACTACCAACCCTGGCTTTGCTCGTGAATGTCGTAAAAGACGACTATGAGCCTTATAACCTGACCTGGACCAACTGTATCTAATGGCGTTTGGTCAACAATTACATTCCCAAGAAGGGTTGACGTCTGGCAGGCGGCTGGCCATAAAACTGTTGCCAATATGTACTATGAAATAAGAATACATATTGTATCGACTATCGACTCCATATAATTGGGATAAGAGTAGGAGAATGATGATTTGGTGCTGCTAATTGTGATAATGAAACCGTAATGACTTAATAGATGGCGTAATGGTTAACATACCAATCTTCCATTCCAGTGCAGTGGGTTCGATTCCCACGCAAAACAATATTTTGTGCGATCAACAAATCGATGTTCTGATTCTGGATGTAATTTGTCTGTATTAATTATATTTGAACACTACTTATATATAAAAATCACCTATCCATCAGCCTGTAGAAGTTTACTATTAGACAACGTCAATACAATCCACCTAAGAGTCTTCCTACACTGCGTCGTCTGATTTGTAGTCCCTAATCGAGAACGTTTCTGCTACAGCGATTGTCACTTCGGCGAACGATGCGTTTAACCTTCAGGCTATGTCGGTTATACCTGTACTTTTACTAATTTACGTACTTATTCTATAGCAAAAAAAAATACCGAGCATATCACTTCAAGCCTTGTTATAATATCGACATTTAGAGACTATGTTTCAAAAATATATATTGATATATCAAGTAAAAATCAATATAATTCCTAAACTAATGTAAGCCTAAACTATAAAATCATAATGTTATAAAACTATAAATAATATTAACAAAATACAAAATAAAAAATCCAGCAAAAATTACCATAATTCGTTCGTATTAAAGTCGGTCAACGGCTCCAGTACATACATAATATATATACAGTTGCCATACTAATTTTAAAATGAAATTAGCAAATATATTAAAGTGTCATCTCTGATACGGCCTCACGACCCAACAAATATTGAATTATAGGGAAAAGTACAGTTAGAAAGCATATACGAAAAATATAAGCTTACAAATGATATAAATCTATCCACGTTTGCTTAATTAAAATCATTTAATCTGCAATCGGAATATATTATAGAAAGATGTACCCAATAAAGCACGATAATATATATAAACATACGAGTAGCTAATTGGTGCGGTACCGCAGTGTAAAAATACGTTTCATTTTGAATGAACTTTGAAATAAATATAACGCGCCACTTCTGTGTGGTTACGTCGACTAGCAACCCTTACATTGCTCGTGGGTGAAGTAAAGACTACTAAGAATTTAAAATCGATCTGAGATAACTACATCTCATGCCATCTGGTCAATAATTACATTCCTTAGGAGGGTTGACGTCAGATCATAAAACTATTTCCAATAACTACAATATGTACGGTGGCGGCAGAGTGCATATTGCGTCGATACCAAGTCGACCGTCGATCTCAACGTATGGTATCCTCGTTAAATAGATTTCTCATAAGTAGGTTGAAAAATATCAAATTATTTATATTTTAAACCCTCATGGGAATGAAAATTAACAAATCCTTTTTTTTTACCTGCTTGTGGTGGCAAACAAGCAAACAGCACACCTGATCGTAAATGTGACTACCTCTGATGGATCTCTGCAATACCAAAGATATAGGAATACCAAAGCTAAGGTGCTGCCTAACAATCCAAACCCACCCAGAAAAATAGGCCTTCTGGCTCCCCCTATCGAACGAAGCAAAACAGCATATTGCCACTTGCTTAAACTACTGCCATTATTTTTGCAGTGGCCTATGGAGGTGGTCACGCCCCGCCAAATCAGTCCAGGGCGACGGAAGCGGCGATGCGCTACCCTATAGATCCACCCTGCAAAGCCCCTCATTCGCCGTGCGAGCGGACCACCGGTACCCGATCTTTGTCTTCGGTGGCCCTCAAACTATTGCCCTACCACTATATAATTACATATGTTCAATTTCAATTTTATCCAATCAATCGTTGAGTTTTAATATATTTCAATACAGGTTTATCCGACCGTAATTGATACATTTGAAGTTTATATCTAATGAGTAAAGCAAACACCCACAACTAAGTATTTTAAAGACATTTTATGATTTGGAAAGGGTTCATTTGATCGAATTCATGTCCAATGAACTTCATTAACCATGATCTTAATATAAATGGAAGGCTAATATAAAACCATTAAAATAATTAATGTTCATCAATATTTATTCAATACAAATTAAGTCATTCAGGTAATTGAAGCCGGTAGCCGTTTGAGTGGGCAGGACGTTGAATATATATCATTTAATGATAAAATTCTGTACCATTATAATTAACACTTAAAATATGTTAACCAGAAGCCAATTTTAATATTATAAATTTTTAACACTAAATTTGCCTTCCGTTTCTGTAATATAATATATACGAATCTGAAAAATATCTCAATAATATAAATTTAAAAAAAATTTAATTATAAAGCAAATTTTGTGCTCTGTGATAGCGGCTGTAAATACAACCCTTACTTTGCTCCTAGATGTCGTAAAAGACTACTAACAGCTTTATATCCCGGGCCAACTTCACCTGATGCTGTTCGGTCAACAATTCAAAAAGAAGGTTGACGTCAGATATGCGTACGGTCATAAAACTATTGCCAATAACTTTTGCAATACGTACTCGTACACATTACAAAAATTATTAGCAATAGTTTTATAACCGGCTGCCTGCTCGATGTCAACTCTACTTGAGAATATAATTGTTGACCAGATGACATCAGGTGGAGTTGGCGGTCGATATAAAGCTTTTAGTCGTCTTTTATGACATCCGAGAGCAAAATAAAGGGTTGGTAGTACTCATAGCCGCTACCACACAGCCTAAAACACGAAACGAATACAAATGTATTTAAAAAAATATATAAATTAAAACGCCGCGTTCCATCACGAAAAAATCTTCCATGTAATACATTAGTGTTATGTTGTTATGCCAGTAATATAGTCGCAATGGCCAAGTGTTTCCCGTCACCGAAACGTATCAGAAAAAAAATCACCATATAAATGAAATGTACATAATAATGGCCATCTTTAAATTCGAAAGCATACAACCAACCGGAATAAACTAGTAACTGATTTACGCAATTAGGAGAATATCAATTTAATTTTATATATATGATATATGAGGTGTATGTGTTTTATTGATTCCGCCTAAAGCGTTTAGATCAAGCAAAATTGTTCAGCCTCTTTTAATGCATAAATTGTATAAAATATATTAATTACCTTATTCGATGATTTTTAATATGCTGTGTGGTAGCGGCTTCGAATACTACCAAACCTTGCTTTGCTCGTGAGTGTTGTAAAAGACAACTAAGAACCTTATAACGATCTAGGCCAACTCCATTTGATACCGTTTGGTCAATAATTGCATTCCCAATAACTTCGACAAAATGTACTATGAAAGAAGAGTACATATTGTATAAACCTCAAGTAATTGGGATAAGAGTAGGAGAATGATGATGATGATTCGATGATTTTTTAATGTCATCATCATCTCAGCCCATGTATGTCCCACTATTAGGCTCGAGCCTCCTCCACACTAGGAGAGAAATTGACCTACTATATTATGCTGGTCAGACGTGTTAGTATAAGGATTTTGTTTCGAGTTTTCCTTCTCTTACATTGATGTTATGTGCGTTTTATATCCCGTAGTCATTTCTTACGTTCACTCACGGGTAGATTAAAAGGCGGTGAATTGTATTCTTACTCCGTCACCACACGGCAATTCAATTCAATTTTCAATGTAAATATGGCAATTACAATTATTTGATTACTACTCTATTAGACTCTATATTACTTACTCTATTAGATCTTGGTATTGATATTTTGTATTGCTGACGAGCAAGCAGTACACTTGATGGTAGTTATTCCTCTCACCCATGGACTAGAGTGCTACCCATAAATCAAAACTCTCCCAGGAACTTGTGTTTCCGGTACTATCGCTCACGGAACGAAGCATAACATTTTGTCATTATTCATACGCCTTCTGCGAGAGTGTGATACTACCCTGAACTTAAAATTACATCCAGATTCAAACCTCGACTCAAAACATCACTTTGTGGATCGCACAAAGTGGTGTCCTACATTGGAATCGAACCCACGGAAATGGCACGGAAGTTCTATATCTTAACCTGTACGCCATCTGTGCAGTTTAAGTTAGTTTCATTGATTTTTTTACTACTTTGAGGCCGTCCATTAATCACGTGAACTTTTTTTAGCATTTTTATTAAATTAGCTAGGCCGCTGCCTATCAACACAAAACCCAAACCCATTCAGTTGGACTGCCGGCTTTCTCGCTCACCGAACGAAGCATAATAGCATATTGCCATTACTCAGACGTCGATCTTCTGGGAGAGTGTGATATTACCTCGGACGGATCACCCCGCGGCTGTAGACTGAAAATGGTCAACAGCGTGGTACTACCACTAATAAAATGTATGAATTAAACCTAAACATCACGATATCAACTTAAATCTTATGATTACTTAAACGCTCAAGTTATTAATGCAGTCATTTGCCTTATACAGATAACTAAAACTTTGTATTGAAATTGAACGAGAATATTCTACTCTATTACGTTACTTAGTTAGCATGTACATTTACAGTTAGATCTTATCAATACAGCATACAAATGTTACACTCCACGTAAAATATTACTATATGACAGATGTTTTTTAATACGTGGGAAACATTAAAATATTTCAAATATTCGTGTACTATTTGTAGTTTGTGAAGGAAATTTTGCCTATTAGTAATTGGTTACTTGAATGATTATTTTATATATGTAAGTATTTTTAGTGATAGAATCATGGCGTTGACAGTTTCCTATATTCAGCCGCAGGCTGGTCCGTCTGGGTTAGTACCCCACTCTTGTAGAAGATTGACGTCTGAGTAATGGCGATTTGTTATTGCGCTTCGCTTGGTGAGCGAGAGAGCCAGAAGCCCAACTGAGTGGATTCAGGGTTTATATTGGTAGGCAGTGGCTTAATTATACCTCTGATATTGCAAAGGTCCATGGGCGGCAGTAATACATAACATCAGGTGTGCTGCTTGCTCGTTTGCCAACATAATCAATAAAAAAAAAACGTTATTTATTAACTATGTACTTATAAAACCCGATTACGAAGCGAAAAATGATGTCACAAGCGGGATTTGCATGTCCATTTGCATGCCCTACAATAAGTCACGGTGGTGTAGTGGCAGCACGATTGGGCCGGAATCCCAATAGGCGCGGGTTCGTATCCCGCTTGTGACATCATTTTTCGCTTCGTAATCGGGTTTTATAAATAATTAAGCATATTAAATGCTAAATTTCAGTAATTTAAACTATGTACTTATTGTATATATTAAATTGTAGTATTTATTTTGATATTTTGGTGGGAACTACATAGATGGCAGATGTTAGATACCGACCTACCTTGCCAAGATTTTTTTTTTAATAATAATTCCCATGCAGTACACTACTTTCTGCGTCCCAAAAAAGGTTAGCTCAGCAATTTTCTTGACAACTGTGATTGTGTAGAACACCTTACCACTATTTACACTAAACTTTCCACATTTTTTATACTTAAAATTGCGTATACGCTTCTATATTTTGATATTATAGCATTTTGATAAACATGCCATCTGATACAATCCGATTCATCAAATGGTAATGACAAAAATTAATGCATTGAAACACACTTTTCAACTTTATATTAGTATCTAATATAGATATTGAATATTTTACGACTTAAATCCATAATAATAAATATAAAATGACAGTGTCATAGTGTACTTTCATATTCTGTCGAAATTTCAAGCAAAAATTACATCATTTTATCGTTTCTATTTAAACCCAAAATTTGATGTATCGAACAATTCAAATAGTTCAACTTTGAGAAAGTGGTTTTTTTTATACTGGCGATGGCTATGGACAGAAGAATATTTTAAATGATATTTTTTTAAATTTAAACAACAAAGCAATCTTTAAAATACAAAATTATAAAATAATGACATCAACGACTCTATTATAAGCAAATTACCAATTTATGAAAAAAAAGCAATAAACTGCCACCTTTGTACCGCACCTGCGCCCTTCACTACCCAATTAACAAAGACTAGTTGGTTCAAATTACATATTTATGTATAAATTTTGCGAATTATATTTCCTTCCAAAAAATTCTAATTGGGATATTTGTTAAGCAGCCGCATCAGCATTATATTGGCGTTATATATCAGTGCTACAGTAGGAAAAAAAACACCTGCAGCCATAACGAGAAAAAAAACAATCCTCGCTGCCGAATTTGCATCACTAAATAAATCTAGTGATGGATAAACAGCCGTATACAGGTTGATTTTGTTTCTAATCCTTTGATCATCATCATAACTCATAAATATTGCACTAAAAGACCTGTGCCTCGTTCACTATGGGAGGAAAATTGTACCAGTACAGTAGTACCATGCTGATAAGACAGGATGGTAGTATTTTTTTCGAGTTTTACTTCTCTTGCAATAACGTTATATCCCTTAGTTGTGTTTTACGACACGCACCAGTAAGAAAGAAGATTATGCAGATTCTTACTCTGTAACCACACGGATCAAATAGTACTTTAATAGTGGTAAGGATTAAAGGGGATTACATAACATCAGGTAAATCTATCAAGTCATAGGTTTTCCTTTCTTTTAATATAAAAAGAGATTAGAACATGGTATACCAATTCTTGTTTGAATTAGAAAGCAGAACTATTAAATTAAAAAAAAAGATATGGGGTTAGGAAGATAATGAGACAGAGTCGATTATTAACGTCATCATCATTATAATATATTAGTCCACTCTTGGTCTTAAGCTCACCGATAAAAGAGATAATTATAATATCCACATTCAGCAATCAGATTGGCACCGTTGGTGTAGTAATTTTGTCACGAGAGTACCGCTACCTATTCTGGTGATTCTTCAAGTCTTTCAGTCTTTTTGTTTCATAGAAGAGGCAAAATAACTAATGTATGTAGATGTAGTAAGAAATAGAATTACTGACTTCATATTGTGAATATATAGTGGATAAAATATTGATCTACCGTATCAATGTCGTGAGTTCTATCCAATACTTCAATGCCTTGTGCGATCCACAAATTGTTTTTACAACTCAAGATGTAATTTGTGTCCATTATTATATATTTGTAAGTCTTCCGCAACACAAGAATTATTTTCTGCGTGCAGGATTTTAATTAATCTTATAATTTATAGTTGATATAAAAGTATTTATTATAAATTCTGTATGAAATAGGGTATGAAAAATCGTAATAGCCATATATGCATAGTTAAAAATATCACTTGACATATATTGACCACGTATTCACAAAATGATCTCAGCCTGTATACACCAGTACGAAGCGAAATTCTATAACGGAGTAGCTTTATGACAAGTATAGATCACGCGTTTTCAAATAACCTCAACCTGTATATACATTGACCCGAGATTAATTAGTAGATAGAGGCATATGTATTTTAACTATATTGATGTATTGCACCCATTTTGATAGCATAAAACACCGTACGAATAAATTAAGAAGGCTGATGAATATTCAAGAAATTATCAAAGACAGTTAGGTAACAACTTACATTTCTATACCAATATAATTTTACTGTATAATAATTAGATCACATTGAAAATTAATCTTTATTGGAAAGTGATAAAGTTTAAGGTAATAATTTAGGGGAGCATATGAAATTCTAAAGAAGATCACCGCTTATACATAAGTATTCTGAAAAATACTTCCAAATGGATACCGGCAACCAATGAAGTGTTAAAAAAGAATAAATCACATACGTCCAAGTGATTAATTTATAGAACGTCCAGTTTAATCATCTCATTTGCGAGGCCTTTCTTATTACAAGAAGGTTAAGGGTTAATATTCGGTATCAAAATATTATATAGAGGTCATAGTACGATGGTTTTCTTTTTTATATTTAACGATTTAGTTTATAGACATGTTATGGGGCCTATACTAGATAGTAAAAATACGAAAGTTTGGTGAAAGGTCGGAAAGATATATTGTGACTTTTTTTGTGTAACAAATTTTATTTATATTTAATGGATACTATGAGTTCCAATGAAAACCGTTTTGCATTTGTCTAATGATGGCAAAACTGTTACGGATATAACTTTAATGTTTTATTTATTTAGATAAAAAACTTAAAAACAGAATTGATTTTTTAATTGCAACGTACAAATCTTTGGGTTGGAAAGACGATATGTAAAAATTTTAGATCCACATTTTAAACAATTCCTCAACTTCCGTGTGGTGACGGAGTAAGAATACAATTCACCACCCCCAATCTTACCCGTGAGTGATCGTAGGAAACGGACTAAGGGATGAAATATGCATATAACATCTATGCAAGAGAAGTAAAACTCGAATAAAACCCTATACCAACACGTCTGACCAGCGTGGTGTAGTAGGTCAATTTCCCTCCTAGTGTGAAGGAGGCTCGAACCCAACAGTGAGGCATTTATGACCTGAGATGATGATGATTTTAAACAATTAATATAAGATACAATTTTTGTCTAAATTTAATAAACTAATAATTTTAGTATATTTCCAAAGAATGTGAAACGCCGTGTCAAAATTCGTATGTGAAATTATTTTATCCATTTCCTTCGAATTAAGCAAATACTCTAATAAAAATAAATAAACACAGCATTTATGTACAGCATTTTCATCCTCCAAGGGATTAAATTTTGCGACGATTAACCTTTACTTGATTTCTTATTGAATAAAAAATTAGCCGAGTATTACTTTTGTAATGTAGAGTCATTAAAAATAAATATTCTGCAAATCAGGTACTCAGAGGATATATACCACCCCAAGGGTGTAAAATAGGGCAGGAAATTTGATTTTTCGTAGACGAAGTAACGCACAGATCTAGTATAGTATAATTTATACTGCTTGCCAAGTTAGAGAGAAGACACATTTTTAATGTTACAAAAGTTGCAATACAGAGAAGTATCACCTTACATTAATCAGTAAAAACAAATGATTGCCATAAGGGCTCATTACTGAACTATAAATTAAATGCGGCCTAAAGCTACAAGCCCACAACAAATGGTAAGCTCGCGACGATATTAATTGTAATTGAGAACAGACCGGTAAGGATCATCGAACACTGCGCTACTATTTGTCGCAAACACTAATCTTTACAAGGCTCATTTATACCTAGAATGTATAGCAAGAAAAAACTGTAATAAATACAGTAATCAGTACTCAATAATTTAGATATCAAAGCCAGTGCAACAAAAATGGAGTTAATAAATTTAATTCGATATACAATAAGCTTTACTCGCTAAAATTTCTACTTAAAAGGTGCGTTTTTTAAGTAAATTAGATAAAAGTACAAACAATAAATTAGAAGCACCGAAAATATTTCTTTTAGATTTTATTGCTTTCATAGCAATTTAGCATCAAAAAATTCAGTAAATTTAAAATAAGTCATCATTATATGTTACTAACTACGACTTACGAGTCTTATAGAGTGTAAATATTTACTATCAATATTTAGTAAACAATATTTTGTTCGAGTTACGAAGTCATTTAAATTTGAGATACCGCGTACTTAGAAGTATAACGGAAAGGAAAGGAATGACTTTTTTCAACTTACTGAGAAACAAGAATTAATAAGGTTTGAGTTATGGAGATTCCGTCGTCATAAGAATATAAATAAATATGTAATTAAATTTATGTATCCCAAATGAAACAATTATGCAAATGTTATAATTATTAAGCATAATTTGACGTCATCGACAATCGTTTAAAAATGACACAATCCCTTAACAGATAGTGAAACCTTATAATATATATAAAAAATAATACCGTGACTTTGTCGTCGAGTGCGCGTGTTCACTTAGTGTGACTTAGAACCAGTCACATCCGCATAAAAAGCTGTAAATAACATCGAATGTCCATTTTTAATGCGTGTGTGGCAATGATCATTTAAACAAGTATACTACCTCAATGACGAAACAAAGAATTTCATCCAGATATTCGATAACGATAAAGATTATTTTAATAGTCTTCGCACTTATATTTGTAAAACTTTTTTTCAGCAGACTATCGTCTGGACGCACGTCCTCCATTTCCTCTGAGATGACGGAAAGACGGGACGTAGCCACAAAACCCACCATATTGCCTCCCCATCGCCATTGGGCTGGTCATTGGTACCGCTTGCCTTGATATCCATGAGCAGCTCTGCGGGTTACTCTTTCGGATACCGTTCCCTTTATTTTTAAAGCTGGAGCTACATGTGAAGCATATATTTTGTAAAACATATGGTGTGCACCAGTCTTAATGTTTACCGATAGGCATAGTCTTCACCAAGGGGAGAAATATTGCCATCATTGCAATGCCTCGGAGAAGATTTGATGATCATAATTGATTTTATAAATTTCTCAAAAGAGATTTTTTGCTCAATTTCCCAGTGATGCTTTTTCCGATTTTTACGATTTCTACAACAGCGTAAAAATTATTACGTAATAAATACTTAACCCATCATCACGTCGATGATTCAATAATTCGGGTTTCCATAACGTGAAATAGGTACTATTGCGGGTGGCCGAATAATCCCCGGTCCACCCACTCCATTCGCTGTCAGAAGGTAACGATATAATCTAAATAAAATAAAATTAAGCGTGCGATTCTAAAACTTCTCTGGAACGGATAATATCGATACAATCTTAAAATTTAAAATCATTAAAAGTTTTAATATATCCGTTACTTGTACGCGTGTCATAATAAATTGATTAGATTAAACATAAACTTAGCGATAAAAATAAACAATTTAAAATAAATGATTAAGTCGGGCGCAATGCTGAGAAAAACCCTTTTTTTTTGTTATTCCTATCATCATTCTCCTACTCTTATCCCAATTACTTGGGGTCGATACAATATGTACTCTTCTTTCATAGTACATATTGTATATGTTATTGGCAATAGTTTTACGACCAGCTGCCTACCAGACGTCAACTCTCCTTGAGAATGTAATTGTTGACCAAACATCAGATGGAGTTGGCCAAGGTCGTTATAAGGCTCTTAGTCGTCTTTTACGACATCCACGAGCAAAGTAAGGGTTGGTAGTATTCGTAGCCGCTACCACACAGCTATTCTTATGTATTCATAAATAGAACTAACACAAAATTATCATAAAAAAAGAGAAAAATAATTTATTAGTTAAGACCACAAGATAGAAATGAAAAACTACATAAAGGTGAGGTTAAAAAAATCTTTTTTTTTTCGTTCTGTATTCATAAAGTAATAATATTTAGAATAAATAAAATTATTATTGTGTTTAAATTGCTATGGCAAAGTTTGTTCTAAATTAACAACATTGTACTCAAACATGCTGCTTTCATCGCCGTGAGCTGACTGTACTCGAATGAACTTTATATAGCCGAGCGTGATAGCTCAGCTTCATACAGCACCCGCAGAATAAAGTACACAGCGTACTCAAAGAAATGTTCACTTGAAAAAGAAAATATGTCATCTCAATTGGCTCAGAAAATTAATTAGCTAATTCTGTTGCAGCTAACCATTTTTTTAGCAGGCTATGGTTTAGACGCACGCCTCCGTCCCGCCCCTTCCGTCTGGGCCGACGAAAAGACAGCATACTCTCCATCACCATTAAACCAATAGGCGGGTTACCGTTTCAGATATTATCACCATCAACACCCCGACAATAAACAACAGTGTTGCCGGGGTGTCGCTTTCACTTTGGGGGTGACGGACTAATCCCCACCATCCACTCGCGACTTTAGGCTCATACGAGCTGCTATTTTACATGGTAATAATTTAAAATGGGTTACAGAAACAAAACTCCATCACTTCCAATCTTTAGAATTACACTCACAAAAGAATAACATGTAGTATAAGGTAAAAGACCTTCCCTACATTTTCTTCTACTTTGGGTGCACCAATTGGGTTCGTAAATTTTGCAGACATGCAAGTTTCTTCTACAAATATATTTAATGAGGAATAAATATTTATATTGCGGTAAACTACACAATCATTTTTTTTTTTTTTTTTTTTTTTTTTTGGTGGACTATGGATTAGTCTCGCCCCGCCAAATCGGTCCGGGGTGACGGAAAAGGCGGCGCGTGACCCCATAGACCCACCGTAAAAACTCCTCTCTCTTCGCCGTGCGAGCGGGTCACCGGGACCCGATTTTTAACTTCGGTGGCCCGCCCGGCGGTTCACCCTCGCGGGTTCCTCTCGTCGACGCCCCGACAGATTTCGCCGTCGGGGCGTCGCCCTCACGCGGTGGCCTCACGTCGGGTGACCGGACAATTCCCCGGTCCGATCACCCGAAGCCTCGGTTAGGGCGGCATCAGGCGCAGGTATTCGCGCCTGCGCCGCCCCGGCCGCTGGCGGCGGCCCGGGGCGCGGGAATCCTCCCTTGCCCGTTCCGCCGCTTCCTTCTGCGAGATGACAGCCTCGCAGAAGGCGGCGACCGCGTCCCAGTTCCTGATGCTGTCGACCATCGCTCTCGCGACGGCCGGCAGCGTCAGGTCGGCACCGATGACAGCGACGAGGTCACGGCGCTGCCGCTCCCATCCCGGACACACCTCCAGCGTGTGTTGCGCCGTGTCCTCGTCACTCCTGCAGTGGTGGCAGGCCGGAGTCCACTCCCTATACACGACCCTGTGCAGGTACAACCCGAAACACCCGTGCCCCGTCAATACCTGCACCAGGTAAACTACACAATCATACGAGCGAGCAAAATTACTTCCAGACTCGGAAAAATCGTATAATTTTAATTTGATTTAGAAATACCTAACTTCCTTTACTTCAATCATAGCTGCATCATGATAGAATGACGAAGATACATTGACATTCAAATATACAAGTTAAAAACTAATATAAATTATAATTGATATAATCGACCATTCAAAACTAAATATGGATATGTTACACATACCGTTATAATAACGACACGTGTCATAAATAAAACGTATTCTTGTAACATTATGAGAACGTATGATATAGCAATATTAAACTAGATACATATAATATACTGGAACGCAATACTTTAATATAATTCTCGAAATTCTCAGCGTTCTCATGTGGTGCACTAACTTGAAGAAGTTTATGGTTCTCATTTTCATACTTAGTTATTTATAACTCTAATTTATTAGGTATCTAATCGCATTATTTTTTTTTTGTATTGGCAATTAGCTACTAATAGCAGCCCATTCTTGCTAGTGTCAAATTTAATTCTTCTTTACAAATCATCAACACGTGAAAACTTTAGTTGCCTTAAATTAGTCATTGTCCTTGTTAATCGTACATTTTTAGAATTTTATCACAAACGAGAACATATGTAAAGCACTTAAATATCACATCCTCTAAACTCCAGCAGTTCCTCCGCATCACATTACATAAAATGACATATTTTTTTAATGTAACACATTAAAACATCAGTGTTTTAACGTGTTATAATATTTTTTTTTACATATATTTTATATTGAATCAAGACAACCACATGACGCTTTCACATTTCTGCCAAATGTTCAATCATCTACTTAACGTAATAATCATCATCCTCCACTGTTAGACGTAGGCCTAGAATGCCTACATGGAATTACTTTGGTTTAAACTCGACATAAGTACGAAGCAACTAAAAAGCAGAATAGGGTACCGTGGCCAAGAAAGCCCAATGCCAGACGGGCAGTAATACAATGCAACAAAAGGCTAAAAATATTTTATTGGTTATTTTTTTTATTTCTTATAGTGGCAAACGAGCAAACAGCACACCTGATGGATAGTGTCACTGTCGCCCATTGACCTTCGCAATACCAAGTGTATAGCTAGGCCGCTGCTTACCAATACAAACCCTAAACCCACCCAATTGGCCTTCCGGCTCTCTCGCTCACCGAACGAAGTGCAATAGCACATTGCCATTACTCAGACGTTGATCTTCTGCGAGAGTGTGGTACTACCCCGGACGGACCGGGCCGCGGCTTTTTTTTTTTTTTTTTCACGCGGTGGATACGCATTTCCGCGCTATCCCCCGCCGGTGACAGGCGAGGGGGAGTGTGGGACTCGCCGGCCAATTGGCCCACGCCCTGTCGTCATTCAAGGCGGTGGAAGGAGGTGCGCATATCGACGCTTCCTCCGCCCTGGCCGCCGCTGGCGGCGGAGCAAATTTGCAGATGCAATTGCCTCGCGTCCCCACTCCGCCGCCTCTTTTGGAGAGATGACCTCCTCGCAAAAGGAGGCCATCGACGACGAGCACTCGTCGCTATCGAGCATCTTTGAGATGATGGTCGACAGCGACAGATCCCCTCCAAAACCGGCCCGCGGCTGAAAACTATCTGAAGATACTAAAATGCTATTACGAGTGGTGAAAAACAGTTTAAGTATATGCTGTATAGATTCGTTACCTTTGCCTATCTGAGCTGCCGAACCGAACCAAAAATAATAACTAACATAGAGTTACAGTGATCATGTTTATATTTTTATATACATCGTTAGGTACCTATATTTTTATGGGATATATTTCACATTAGCATTGAAATAAAATACCGCCCACGGACGCTCCAATTGTCTAGTTTTGTAACTTGTGAGGTTTTTTTGTCGTTTTCAATGTATTTTGTTGTATTTTAGAGGTCTTGTTTATTAGTACCATATATAAAGTTCAATGAACCGTCGCTTATAACTATACACCTACTGGTTTTTATTTATTATTAATAAAACTATTTTATATTGTCTAATTTTTAACTGCTTTTTTGTTGCATTGGTATACACTATTAGTGAGTGCCTCGATTTAACTCCTGGTACGAAAATTAAGTAATAAAGCAACGCCAGCAGAGAATAAAGAAATATCTAAAGAAATAGTGTAACACTTATTTTTTTTTTTGTATGGACAATCAACTGCGTAAACAAGCCATTGTTGTCAGTGTTGAGTTACAATTTTCTTCACGTCTTTAGTCTCTACATATTAGTTATAGTCCGTCATTAAGTCAAGCTGTTGCCATCAATAGTGCTATAGCTACACTTTTAATAGTATCTTCTGGGAATTTTGGTGGAATAAAAAAAAATACAAAATACGTTTATATTATATTCACTACATCCCAGCACTTTTTCTGCATATATTGTTTTTTTTTTATTGCTTTTAGCGACAAACGAGCACGTTTCACGGGGTTTTTTGGCGGGTATCTAAAACGTCATGTGGTGCTCTTGTATTATATTCGTTATGTTAGTGTTTTAACGTGTTATATTAGATAACTTTGATGGTATTTTATGTAATGTGATGCGACGGAACTGCTAAGATGTAGTAAATATCATATAAAAGTGCTTTACAACGTTTTCGTTTTCCATCAAAATTCTCACAAGATACCATCAACAGTGTGGCCATAGCACTGTTGATGGCGACAATTTGACTTACTGACGGACAATGACTAATCTGAAGACACTAACAACTTGAAGATAATTATAACTCGACACTGGCAACAATGGCTCATTTAAGTAGCTGATTGCCAATACATAAAAATAAGAAGAAGAAGAAGAGCACGTTTCACACCTGATGGTAAGTGTTATTGTCGTCCATGGACCCTTGTAATACCAGAGGTACAGCTAGGCCACTGCCTATCGATAAAAAAATCCAAAACCATCCAATAAGTTAGGCTGCCGGCTCTCTCGAACCGAACGAAGCACAGCAACACATTACCACTGCTCAGACGTCGATAAATTCTAATTGTTAAAAAACCTAAAATATTTTAGATAATACAAGTACCACATGACGTACTTACTCCTAATTTTATTTTACGAAAATACCGAATATATACAGCGTATGGTGCAGACAAATAAAGCTCAAATTCAAATTCAAATTCAAAACATTTATTATGCATAAACCCTGCGAGGGCACTTACATATTGTCATTTTTTTTTACATTTAAAGTTAATCTAATAAACTACCACCGGATCGGAATGAGACCGCTAGTGAGAAGATCCGGCAAGAAACTCAGTGGGTTTGTCTATTTATATTTTGTCTATGTTATTATAATTTTATTTCATTTTTTATATATAAAAAAAAAAATAGTACATGTTTATTATTTAATTAGCTTCAGTGCGATGCCCTTCGAACGCAATAGTTAAAATACAATAAAGAAAGACCATGGCTGGACCGGATCCCACAAGCGGCACCCGATCACGAGTTAACTACTAGAGCAGCCATCACTCCCCTCAACCACCTTGGAGGGAAGGGAGAGACCCGCTCCACGCAGCTACCGCAAGCGGACCTTTCAGTGTGCATGACCAATACCATGACGTACTATAAATGCAAAAAAGTCAAAATTCGTCAGGCAACACACGCTACGCTTTACAAGTATGTATAATTATTAAAATGAAATAGTAACTCTAGCTAGCTATCTCATTTATTTTAAAGCAAATAAACAAATGCAACATAAGTTTGGATAATACATCGATTAATATCAGACGACGACTCATATCTGACGAAGATGTCACCATTTCCTCAATAAACATTAATATTCAATTTTGCGGGTTTTTATTATTATTACTAAATTGATCTAGTTTTTTTTTATTAACACACTAGCTGTGGCAGCAACTTCGCTAGTGTCTATTACTACCATAATTAATGTGATGATTTTATTTGAAACCTCACATCGTCCTGTGATAATATCAATTATGTCCACCTCGATAATACATCAATCATAATTTTAGTTATATCAGCGGTGATTATGACAACAGCGATTACGCAGAACTTCTTTTTCTTGGTAGGCTATGGTCTATACACACTCTTTCTTTTTTTTCTTTTCTTCGCAAGGTGGACCATGGATGTGGTCGCGCCCCGACAAATCGGTCAGGGGCGACAGAAGAGGCGGCGCGCAACCCCATGGAGCCACACTAAAAACAACCTCTGTTCGCCGTGCAAGCGGGCCACCGGTAACCGATCTTTATCTTCGGTGAATGATCTATACATACCCGGAATGGACGGCAGTCTTACAATAGTAACGATATATCAGATAAATTGCGAAATAATAATGGATACTAAACTATTTTGTTTAAATTATATGTAGTAGTATTTCCGTGTGGTGACAGAATTAGAATACAATGCACCACCCCTATCTTACCCGCAGGTGATCGTAAGAGACGACTAAGGGATATAAAACGCATATAACATCTATGCAAGAGAAGGAAAACTCGAAAAAAAACCCTACACCAACACGTCTGACCAGCGTGGTATAGTAGGTAAATTTCCCTTCTATTATGGAGGAGGCTCGAGCCCAACAGTGGGACATATATGAGCTGAGATGATGATGATGATGACGACATAGGTATTCCCAAAAGTTACTGATAATTTCATTTTCATTGTAATTAAAATATTTGAGGAACGTATTTATAATTATAATTTTACTCACTTTTTTATAGTATTAAATCTGTCTAATTTTTGTTTTTAAAGGAATACACGCACCATAGACTTTTCGAGTGTCTCTCATAAAGAGAAGGCCAGAGAGAGAGGAGATAGAGGTAGACATGAATATGACAAGACTGCAAATATATTAAAAAATAAAGGACGCAATACGATATTACTATAATAAAGCTGGAAGTTAATTTATTTCACGCTTATTAAATGATAATAAGCATGAAATATTAAAAAAATCAAAACAGCAAAAAAAAAGGAAATAACAACATGGCCGCTGTGTAACAAAACAAATATATCACGACCATTAAATCACTAGGACATACAATATTAAACATAAAATAAAACGTTCATATTTCACAATTATAATGTAATCAAATTCTGATGACACCTAACTCAGTCCAAATATTACCTAATAAGTATACATAGTTTCTGTTACAACATTATATTTGAACTTATGCCTTCGGAAATTATAAAAAATTATATAGCAATGAATAATTTATTATAATGTTTTATACGTCAGTTCATTATAGCTTGTAATAAAATCATTTAGTGACGTTTATAATCTTCTTTTTAATTAACATCGTGTCAAAATGAAAAAGAATCATTAAAGTATTAACGGCGTACAGATTATAATTATAAAGTTTTTACTGTTAAATATCTATGTACCAACCTACCTCTATTGGGTGTTAATTAGTATACGCGCATAGAATTGTTTTATAAATTACATTTCAATGTGAATTTCCTCTTGATTTTTATACGTCTTCTTATCTTATCATAAAAGGTTTTAAGCTAATTGATTATTGAAAATATAGATGTTTAAAACCAAAATAATGGTCTTCGAATGGTCTTCGAAAAAGATAAAGCCAGAACAGATGTAAAAGACAATAGGTAATGATGTACTAGAGCAAGTGGATGAATTTATATATCTTGGATGTGGATTTAGTCGAGATTGAAGGTACACTACTGATATAGAGCGAAGAGTGAATGCGGGAAATAGAGTGAACGGAGCGTTGGGACAACTTCTCGGTAGCCACCACCTCAGCCAGAAGGCACGTGTAGCAATACCTAACGCAGTGCTTGTCCCAACATTACTGTATGGAAGCAAAAGTTAGGTATGCAGAAAAGAGTATGAAAATAAAGTTAATGCGGTCGAAATGCGATCTCTACGGAAAATCTGTGGAGTTAGGCTGATCGATCGCATTCGTAACGACGACGTAAGAGAGCGAGTATGTATGAAAGAGAGTATTGGTGTAAAGATGCGAAAGGGAATGCTCCGATGGTTCGGACATGTGGAAAGAATGCCGAATGAACGTCTGGTTAAGAAGATGATGATGTGATGCGGTAGGATGTAGGTACCGGGGGAGGCCGAGACTAACCTACCTAGACCATTGGTCACGTAGTGAAGGAAGGTGAAGTCAAGAGTCTCCCAAACCGGCGAGCGTGTATGAAGAGAATTATGAATGTGGAGGAAGCGAGTGAAGTATGCAAGGATAGAGTTCTCTGGCACTCTGTTCTCTCTGCCTACCCTGGAAGGGATATGTCGTGATGATATGTATGTATGTACAACTGTGCAATCACTGTACACAGACAATGTACCCGCGAAATTCAATTTCTTTGCAAATGGCGACCTTTATTTGGCATAGAGATTAAGCTTGTCGTAGAAATTGCCACTCAACGTGATAACGTAGTTACCATCCTAGATACATTTCTCGCTAGCAGATGAGTATTTGAATAAAATTTTTGATAAGTTTCTTTAATGTAATAAATATACCATGACGTGCGGTGTCCCACAGGGGTCGGTCCTCGGACCCACCCTGTGGAACATCGGCTACGACTGGGCGTTGAGAGGGAGCCTCCCACCCGGGCTGGGCGTAATCTGTTACGCCGACGACACGCTCGTCACAGCCCGCGGTGGGACGCTGGAGGAGGCGGCAAGCCTGGCGACTCTCGGCACCGAGGAGATCGTCAGGCGGATCGGGGTGCTGGGGTTGAGGGTGGCCCTGGACAAGACGGAGGCCCTCTTGTTCCATGGGCCCCGCATGAGTCCTCCCATCGGCGTCTCGATCACCGTCAATTCGGTTGACATCAGCATCCGGGCCCATATGAGGTATTTGGGCCTGGTGCTTGACGGGCATTGGTGGTTTCGGGAGCATTTCCGCAGGCTCGCTCCACGGCTCGTCGGCGCGGCGTCCGCCCTTTCGTGGCTTATGCCGAACGTGGGCGGACCGAGCGCTACGTGCCGAAAGCTGTACTCGGGGGTCGTCCGGTCGATGGCCCTGTACGGCGCACCGGTGTGGGCGGGATCCCTGACCGTCTGACTCAGGGCTCTTCTGTGGCGACCACAGAGGGCCATGGCGGTCAGGGCCGTACGCGGGTACCGCACGGTGGCGACGGAGGCAGCGTGCCTGTTGGCCGGGACTCCCCCGTGGGACCTGGAGGCGGAAATGCTCGCCGATTTGTATCGGCGGGTGTCCGGGGTGCGAACGGGGGGCGGTGTGGTCGCACTGAGGGAGCTCACCGCCTGGCGTGTCGACGCCCGCCGAGACGTCATTGCTCGTTGGGCAGTCCGGCTGGAGAGGCCTCGGTTCGGTGTGCGGACTGTGGAGGCCTTCCGGCCGGTGCTGATGCAGTGGTTGGAACGGCGGCACGGGGTGCTCTCCTTCCGACTGGTGCAGGTTTTGACGGGGCATGGATGCTTCGCCAAATACCTGTACACGGTCGTCAGGAGGGAGAGTACACCGTCCTGCCACCACTGCGATTGCGACGAGGATACGGCGCAGCATACGCTCGAGGCGTGTGCCGCTTGGGCAGAGCAGCGCCGTGAACTCGTCGCAATCATCGGTGCCGACCTGACGCTGCCGACCATCGCCAGGGCGATGCTCGACAGCGTCAGGAACTGGGACGCGGTCGCAGCCTTCTGCGAGGCAGTAGTCTCGCGGAAGGAGGCGGCGGAGCGCGTGCGCGAGGAGCGTCTCCTCGACGATGCGAACCGCCGCCGGCGACTGGGGCGGCGTAGGCGCGATTACCTGCGCCTGATGCCGCCCTAGCCGAGGCCGCGGGTGACTGCACCGGGGAATTAGTCCGTCACCCGCCGAGAGGCTGACCGCGCGAGGAGGGAACGACGTCCGCCCCGGGGGGGGGACGTCGCTCAAGGGGAGGGTACCTCTCAGGGGGTATTCCATCGGGCCGGCCACTGACGACAAGTTCACGCTGCTCCAGTGGCCGGTCCAACGACGTAGGCGAGGTTCGTGGGTGGGTTACGGGTATGCGTGCTTACGCCCCTCTGTCGCCCCGGACGGAGTGGTGCGAGAAGAGCGCCGACCATAACCCACCCCAAAAAAAAAAAAAAAAAATGTAATAAATATATAATTCCTGATATTAAAACCACACAAACAGATTTACAGATCGGGTACAGTTAGGTTGCCTATCCTAAGATGGATTTCGAGCGTCTCTCTCGTGTACCAAATGAATTGCTGTAGTAAGTTCACGTCGAGTTTCTGCGAGGGTATGATTATTTATCATTACAAGCAGAAAGTTATCAACAACGTATCCACTAAAAATAATAACAAATTTGACATTAGTTTAAGATCGTACTTCAAGTCAGTTCAAGTGCTATGATAACTTTACTAGTTGTTACATTTATTCGATCCTGTGCCATCTCGTACTGCTTGTTACGCTTACTGAAAGTAAGGAGTGAGAGGCAAACTATTTCCTTTTATCATCAACTACTTATAGACATGAACGATATATAATATGTGTACATATATCCTTCTACATAAATCATCATCATTCTCCTGCTCTTATCCCAATTACTTGGTGGTTAATGCAATATGTAGTCCTCTTCCATTGTACTTATTGCAAAAGTTATTTTTAAAAGTTTTATGACCGGCCGCCTGACTGACGTCAACCCGCATTGGGAATGTAATTATTGACCAAATAGCATCAGGCCAAGGTCCACTCAGCTATGAACGATATAAAGTTCTTATTTGTCTTTTCTTTGACATCCATAAGTGAAGTATTGGTTGGTAGTATTCGTAGCCGCTACCACACAGCGCGAGTAATTATCTCCACAAATATTGTTAATATTTCTAAAAAAAAATGTTTTTTAAAATGTTATTTTTATATCAATCAGTCTATATCTTAATAGACTGATTGATATAAAAATAACATTTTGTTTAACGAAATGTGGATTATTTTTAATAAAGAGGGAGCAGTGGTTGTAAATACTAACCCTCATATCGAGTGCCCTAGACTCTATCATCATTCTAGACAGTTCTTGGTGCAAATGATCAATCTAAGTCTAAATGTAATTTATGTCCTTTACTTATATAGTTATAAAATCGCCCACTATACAAATATTTATTTTTAATTTTATTTTATTATGGTGGCAAAAGAGCATGCATCACCAGTTATGGTAAGTGTTAACGTCGCCTATGGAACTTAGCAATATCACGATTTGGCGGGGCGAAACGCATCCATAGTCCACAAAAAAAAAAAAAATAATGCACCTTAGCAATATCAGGGTACAGCAAGGCCGCTACCTACTAACCAAAACACACCTAAAACGTTAGGCTTTCTTGTACTACCCCGTGGTGTACTACCCGGACGGACCGGTCCGCGGCTATAGACAGAAAACTGTCAACAGCGTTATCCTACCACTACTAAAATTATTATGTATAATAATAGTAAAAAAATATATCTGTGTGTGGGTGGTATCCTGAAGACTATGTCGCAGAAGATGACGAGATGGGTGAGAAATAAAATATAAAGAAAAATCAATGCAAGAAAAATTCTAAATAAACCCTATACCAACAGGCCTGACCAGCGTGGTATAGTAGATCAATTTTTCTCCCATTGTGGACCCATCAATAAGACATAGATATATAAGCTGAGATGATGATGATGACGAAAGAAGAATCCCGTTTCATATTATATAAAGCCAAGGCAATGAAGTTAGCAATTAATAAATCCTCATATTGCATAAACATTTCATGCTAATCATATACCAATTTCAATACAAATTCAAAAAAAATAAATTGGTTAATTTCCAATTAATTGATTATATTAAAATTAATAAATTAATTTTAGATTAATGAATACCCATTATAGTAGACATTGATAGTCTATAAAGGTTTTAGGCTATTAATATGGTTTACGAATTAACTGTTCGTTTAGATTATTGCCCGTATATAATAATAACGGAATAAATATAGAAATATCTTAGAGATTTTTCCTTCTCTAATTGTTTTGAAAGTGGTAGGACCACGCTGTTGACAGTTTTCTGTCTGCCACCTCGGATTGAAGAACGACGTCTGATTAATGGCAATGTGTTATTGCGCTTCGTTTCGTAAGTGAGAGAGCCGGAAGGTCGACTGAGTAGCGTTGGAGTTTGTATTGGTAGGCAGCGGCCCAGCTATACACTTGGTATCGTAAAGGTCCATGGGCGGCAGTAACACTTACCATCAGGTGTACTGCTTTCTCGTTTGCCACCATAAGCAATAAAAAAATAAAAAAGGAAAGTGTTTAGTAAACAACAACTAAGATACATAATATAATTATAAGAAAATACATAAGATGTAAGAGTAACAATAGGTAATGATGTACTAGAGCAAGTGGATGAATTTGTATATCTTGGATGTGGATTTAGCCGATATGGAAGGTACACCACTGATATAGAGCGAAGAGTGAATGCGGGAAATAGAGTGAACGGAGCGTTGGGGCAACTTCTCGGCAGCCACCACCTCAGCCAGAAGGCACGTGTAGTAATACATAACGCAGTGCTTGTCCCAACATTACTGTATGGAAGCGAGAGTTGGGTATGCAGAAAAGAGTATGAAAGTAAAATTAATGCGGTCGAAATGCGATCTCTGCGGAAAATCTGTGGAGTTAGGCAGACCGACCGTATTCGTAACGACGACGTAAGAGAGCGAGTAGGTTTGAAAGAGAGTATTGGTGTAAAGAAGCGAAAGGGAATGCTCCGATGGTTCGGACATGTGGAAAGAATGCCGAACGAACGTCTGGTTAAGAAGATATACAATGCGAAAGTGGAAGGATGTAGGTACCGAGGGAGACCGAGACTAACCTACCTCGACCAGATCGGTCATGTACTGAAGGAAGGTGGAGTCAAGAGTCTCCGAAACCGGCGAGCGTGTATGAAGAGAATTATGAATATTGAGGAAGCGAGTGAAGTATGCAGAGATAGAGTTCTCTGGCACTCTGTTCTCTCTGCCTACCCTGCAAGGGATATGGCGTGATGATATGTATGTACGTATGTAAAATACTTAAAATCAAACCATGTGTTAATCTAACTGCCTCTAGTTTAGTAAATTTGACTACGCAGATGGTGTAATGGTTAATATACTCACCTTCCGTGTCAGTAGCGTAGGTTCGATTCCTACTAATATTTTGTGTGATACACAAACTGTTGTTCTGAGTCTGGGTGTACTTATGCAATTTGTCTGCGTTAATTATATATTTGGAAAGTCTCCCGCAATACAAGCATTATTTCCTTAGTGCAGGATGGATGATGAAAAAAAATCGCATACGCTCACCATATGGTTGAGTTTAATGGTTATTTTCTATTAGAACTTGTAAAAACCAGCTAAGAGAGTTTAGCAGGAGGAGAAAAAAAAATACACTAACTATCAGCAGATATTCTGTTATAAGGGTCTATAAAAGGACTATAAATCCAGCAGTGGACGCCGTAAATCATCATTCTCCTACTCTTATTCCAATTACTTGGGGTAGATACAATATAAACTCTTCTTTCATAGTACATATTGTAAATATTATTAGCAATAGCTTTATGACCGACCGCCTGCCAGACGTTAACCCTCCTTGGGAATGTAATTGTTGACCATACGGCATCAGATGGAGTTGGCCTAGGTCATTATAAGGCTCGTAGTCGTATTTTACGACATCCACAAGCAGAGTAAGGGTTAGTAGTATTCGCAGCCGCTACCACACAGCTTTGACCGAATAAATGAATGCATAAATATAAGACGTCACATGCAGGGCGTTTTGATGTTATTTCTCGTCCTTCCCTCCAATGTAATATAGTAGAAAGAAATGGCTACTGTAGTAGTTAACTCGTGATCAGATAGGTACTTTTTGTAGGATTTAATTTAGCCAGTAATTCAATTGCATTATATTTGAGAATTATAAAATTTCTGCAGAATTTGTTCATCTTTGTAACGTAATATATTTTTTATAGAATAAGATTTTTTTTTATTCATCGTATCTCTTATATGAATAGACCGATTATGATGCGTTTCTTTTCGTTTGAAAGCCGACGTAATCGATTTATGTACTATTTAGGAATTTCAGGGGCTTTCAGCTCTTTTTTTATCCTTAGGGATCGTAGATGCATAATTGATATTTACTTAACTTTCAAACACATCTGTGATTTAACATTTGAAACACCCATATATGATGGAACCACCAAGCTATTCTAACGACGGAGCTCGAAGGCAGAAGACGAAATAGTGAATCAGTAAACCCATCAAATTTGGTCTTACTGGATTTATCTTAACTAGTTATATTTATTAAATATATTTTTATGTCGAAGGTTATTCAAAATTTTTAAATTTTAGATTATCTTGGCGTTTAAAGGCTTCAATTTGATGATGGAGTAAGAATAGCACTCTCCCTATTTTCGTGTCCTAAAATATAAACATAGAGAAGAAATACTCGAAATAAAACCCTAAACTAACCAATCTCACGAATATAGGTCAATTTCCCTCCCATTTTAAAGGACGCTCGAACCCAAATTATGATTTAAACGCCATTAAACAATCCATAATACAGGACTTTATTAATGAAACTATAATATAATAAACATAATCAAAGTTATATAACAACTTATAATAGAATATATAAGGCAATTATTATGCTAAAAGTTTGCCTCGAGGCCACATTGTACACAAACTATAAACATGATCATGGGAACCGATTCAAAGATCATTTACTTTCGGACACAGTTAATACAAGTAATAAACTATGTATCAATACTCAACTTAATATAATGTGTTTTTGCATGTAATTGGTTTTAACTTGTTTTATTATACGAATAATGAATATCTACCACTTTGGTTATGTAAGTATTGTGACTGTTAATTGAAGTGGAACCTGCTGTGTAGAGTGAAAATAATTAATTTAACATTTAGTAGTGAGCCATGTTGATAATTAAACAGAAAATAAACAGAAAATCAACGACTGTGCATCGCAATGCGCTGTTGCGGTTCGTCCAATGAGTAAGAAAGCCTGACGCCCAATTTAGCTAGCTAAACACCGGGTACCGATGTCCCCTCCGCACGGCGTAAAAAGGTACGTGAATAGCAGGTTATGGTGTCGCACGCTGTCACTTCTGTCGCCTTGGACGAATTAGGCGGAGTATGACTATACCATAGCCTACCCGAACAAAACAAAAGGTCAGCGACCTAGATTTTATTTTGAGCTTTCCTTCTCTTAAATTGAATTTATATTTGTATTATATCCCTTAACCGTCTTTTACGAGACCCAGAGGCAAGATAAAGGGTGGTAAATTGTATTATTATCCATCATCATATGGAAAATATCATCATCATCATCATCATCTCAGCTCCTATACGCCACATTTACATACCGCAATAGCATCGGATTAAGATTGTCAAGACTATAGCTCAACACAAAAAAAAATAATCTTTAAAACAAAAAAGCGTTTATCACCTACTCAAATACCGTACTAGTTACATTTCTTATGATAAGTGCCATGATATAATCTAAACAGTACCGTTCCACCAATTAACAGAGCAAGATTGTAACGCATATAAATTTTACAAATACTGACGGAAAACAACTAATGTTTTGCATAATGTTGTAACATAAAAACTTCCTGTCATATTCAAACGCGATGCTATTTAAATCTTGGCGCCATTACTTAGTTTATAATAAATTTTATATAATTACTCTCTGTTAATATAATATAGTTTGAGCAATGGTTTGATTGAAGACTGCTTGAATAAAAGTCTCGAGTTCTATTTAATAAGGAGATCATTTGCTCGCTGTATTCGCGCGGGTTCGAATCCCGCTTGTACATCATTTTTCGGTTCGTAATCGGGTTTTATAAATAATTAAGCATATTAAATGCTAAATTTCAGTAATTTAAATAACAAGGTTGTGTCATCGTTTAATATAATTCTAACTACAAAGTTAGAAGTATTAAGCCTATAACAATGTGTAAACATTGTCGGGTAGATTGCATACCGTCACCTTAAGACGTGTAAATATGATACGAATCGAAATTTGCATGTCCTACAATAAGTCACGGTGGTGTAGTGGCAGCACGATTGGGCCGGAATCCCAATAGGCGCGGGTTCGAATCCCGCTTGTGACAACATTTTTCGCTTCGTAATCGGGTTTTATAAATAATTAAGCATATTAAATGCTAAATTTCAGTAATTTAAATTATTATTATTATTGAAAATCAAATGCATTTGATACTTTTACATAGGCTATATAGTCTCTTGAAATAGGTAGTCCCAATGTCTCAAGAGGATAGTAAAATGAAACTTTACAGTATACTGTATGATTACTCTTTGCATTTGGCTCTTCCAAATATAGGAGAGAAAGGATATATATTAGTATTTCTCATAAAAATATCTAGAATTAAACAAATAATAAACTGTTTTAGGAGTCATTATCATGCCGGGCCGGCCACGATGGTTAAGGAAGCGATACCAGTGTTCGGTCTAATGGGCACACATTGGGTTATGCGGCCGCACGCTGCCCTTCCATCGCTCCGGACGGAATGGACGGGGTGTGGTCATAGTCTGCCAAAAACGAAATCATCCTCATCGTCTCTCAACTCATATATGTCCAACATATATGTCCAACATATATGTCCAACATATATGTCCAATCTTCTGTACCACGGGACTCAGACGGACTGGCACAGAATTTTATGTCAAGTTTCTCTTTTATAGATATTAACTGAATATCTCCTTAGTTGTCTTTTAAAACACCCATAAACAATAAAACGGATGATGAAATATTTTCTCAGTCACCACACAGCAAATTGTTTAATAAATATTTATATATTTTTTCTTAAAAATACCATTTTAATCATCATCATCATCACAGCCTATAAATGTCCCACTATTGGGCTCGGGCCTCCTCCGTAATGAGAAGCAAATTAACCTGCTATACCGCGGTGGTCAGACGTGTTGGTATATGGTTTTGTTTCGAGTTTTCCTTCTCTCGCATAGATGTTATATGCGTTTTATATCCCTTAGCCGTCTCGTACGATCACCCAAGATATGGGGTGATGAATAATATTCTTAATCCGTCACCACACGGAAAATACCATTTTACAACAACATAATTAACTTGGGGTTTTGTTGGGCTCAAACTTCACCCAAACTCAGAACAAAAAATTTCGCACAAAATATTTTTCCATTTGGGAATCGTACCCACTACACTGGCATGGTAGTTCTGTATGTTAATAACAATGCCATATATGCAGTGAAACTATTAACCATTCATATAATAAATAGTATAATTATCTCCCACGAGTCAGTACTCGAACAGGACATATAAAATATCTCGCCATTTATCCGATCAATTACCAAAGTACAGATGAGCGTGAGAAACAGAACAGAACACATAGTAATTAGCTATAATAAATTACAATTGATTCGGTGAAAGCCAAACGGTCACTGTACTTTAACCTGCTTATACTGTTTCCTGTTTCCGATACTATATTTATGAACAACTTGGTAACACGCGCAACTTTGTCTGCATCATAGACAAGAGCGAGAGGTATGGGTCATAAGCATCTATTACGCGAAGAAAACGTAAAGGTACTCTCAAAAGAACTAAATTTTCCCCGTATTTGCGACGTTTTTTTATTAATATTCTGCTTCTATAGCTCGTAGAATATTCTTATATAGCCTATGGCCTTTTTAGTTAAATCAGCTATCTAATACTAAAAAAAAAATCAATTCGAAGCAGAAGTTTATAAGATTAGCGTGTTTAAAAAAACAAATTCTATTGTAATAGGGCCACATCATAAATATCTGTCCACAGCCGTGGGCCGTACGGGGTAGTTACAATAAGGGCAATATGCTGTTACGCTTCGTTTGGTGACAGAAGTTTCCCAACTTCCCGGGTGGGTTTGGAGTATTCATTGATAAGCAGTGGTCTAACTGTACTGCTGTTATTGCAAAGGTCCATGGGTGGCAGTAACACTTACCATCAAGTGTTCTGCTTGCTCGTTTGCCAACATAAGGGGCCGTCCATTAATCACATGAGGTTTGAAATTGGGGGGAATTTGGTAAGTGGTGGGTATTGACAAAAATCACGAAGTAAGTCCTAAACCTTCATAATCTTAAACCTGACCACGTATCACCAAAAAATATGTATATAACATCTATGCAAGAAGGAATACTCGAAACATAAACCTACGTATAGTAAGTTGTATATAGTAAATGGGTTGGTACATCTGACCAGCGTTGTTTAGTAAGTCAAGTTCCTATTATGTAGGAGGCTCGAGCTCAACAGTGGATCATATATGAACTAAGATGATGACGATAATATTAAAATGTCACCATTGAATACAAAAGTTATGCTTGAATTGTAGTTTACGTATTTCGTAGTTATTGAAACTAAGTAGAGTAATGTAGAGTGATTGTTTATAATTTGATACGATTCGCATTAGTTTTGTTTAATTATCATCATTTACATGTTGATGATAATGATATTTAAGAATATTATAACTTAATATTATCAATGATTTTTGATGTTTACGTAAATATTACAGCTATTTGAAATAAACAAATTTTACGTATCTTTTGTATTTTATTTTTATTTTTTTTTTGACATTTCGAACACTTTAGTGTTCATAGACACAAAAGGACCATCGTATCCTTACAAACGCAATAAAATTCTTAAAAAATAGTTTTATTTCAAATTATCAACATTTACAAAAGACAACAATATAAATGATTATCAACAGCCCACATGCACATACACAAGCTAACGCCATCCAATCAGCAATACAGTAATAACAAAACAACATGGCTACATTACTAATTAAAAATATATTCATACATAGACAAGTAGAGATACTCGTACACAGATACTAGTGATGTGGTACAAAAGTATCTAAAACGCAATTAAATCGACCGGTTTTAAGATTTGAATAATAAAGATATGGGAACATCGTAAACAAGCATATGCCACATACCTACTTATCAATTTCAATTCTAATAGCAATAAAGACAATATGAACAGATACGATGTGCTTTAGAAGGTTTGTGCCTATTTTAGTAAACCCTCAGTGATGTTAGATATTTATTCAATGTAGAGTTTTAAATAAATATATAACAAACCTTTGAAATTTCAATAAAAATATATTTAAAATTTAGTAAATTCTAGCACCGGTGAATAATATTTTAAAACCGTTACCTTCTTATAAATATTTATAAACTATAATAAGAGAATATCATGTAGAATTATATTAATAATTTAACATCTTACTTAAAGTTCGTAATTTAATTATTTAAAAACACAATGTAATTGAAGTAGAGTGATGGCTTTAGGTGTTTTTTCCTTGCCTGTAGTCAAAAGAATGAAAATCATATCTTAGGTGGGACTTTAATCTACAATTAATATAACTTATACTGTCAAATGAACTTTGAAGATTTATTTAGATTTCTCAGTACAAGCCAATTCACCGAGGCATATCCTCTTAACTAATCAATGAATTTCAATTTACTATTAATTTTTCAATATATTTAAAGTAATTAAAGTATTTATCATTTTATATTGTAACTATTGTAACACTTCAAAGACTGAGACATTCTCTTCAAAAACTTTTAATCTTTGTACATTTTACCGTACTAAACGCTAAGATCAGCAATTGGTGTGTCGCAACTGGTCAGTCCGAGTCATTACGTATTCATACAATAAAACAGAAATAACGAGATGTCCCAAACCAGCCGACATACATACACACACAGTTAACGATCTCATAGACTGACTGGTATTTGGGTGTCATTGCCATTTTCATGTGAAAAAAAAATAAAAAAAAACACGCGGTATGTATAATAACATATTGACAGTGGCTTTTTTGAAATTGGAATTAAAGATGTCTGCCGTTTACAATGTTGTTCAATTTAAATTTTCAATTAATATTGAGAATTTAAATTTCATTTAGTGAATGTTATTAAGTTTATATTAAGTCGGTGTATTTATATTAATAATTTTACAGGTAAATACGTAGCTCATTCGAATATCTATTAAAGCTAGCGGATTAACTAGTGTTATTATTGGTTACAATCTGAACTATAAAAATTCAATATTAACAGAATGAGAAATATTTATATTTACAACCAAATTACGAATAGGTATATGCATATTAATATTAATCATCGATCCTATAAATGATTACTGTTATTGTTACTTAATTGTAATTTATTACTTTTTTTTATATTAATGCCACGACTTACGATGATGCGTTCGCGTATGGAACGAACTTTATTAACTGTTACATATATACATTATTCTGTGCTATTGATTGTGGTATTGCGATTCAAAATACTTGTGACTATTTTTAACCTTTAGGAATGATTATGTTCGATGTTGCTTGGAGTCAACACGAAATGGTGCCCATATATAAATCACTCGCTGGATAGGCGATCGAAGACAAGTGTACGTTAGTCTGCCCACATCGTATTAAGCTACGCTTATGTCCTGTCCCGTACAGAAAGAACGGGGTATACCCATAGCCCTAAGAAAATGAATTGGTAATGTTAGCAGGAAACTTCTTGTAACTACCAAAGAAAATTTTCCTCAAAGTTTTGTAAGAAATATACAGTTTTGCACACCGATTTAAAATGAACATATAATCATTTCTATATAATAAAAAAGAGAAAGAAATAGAGTACTGACTTAGTTTTCAATTTTACCCATCAAGTATATGACTGATCAAGAGTTTTATCGGGATTCAAATTCTGGATTACGTAAAAAAAATATATATATATTTATTACTTTCGTTCAATATTCTCAATTCTCTCAGTAAATTCTAAACAGCAAACATGAGAAATCCACCACATATAACTGACAGTAGAGAGCGTACTAACTGAGCAGCGAAAAGTAAGTAGTCAATATCTTTTTTGGAATTGTGAAAATCCATGACCAATAGTAGCAGATACATAGATTTAAGTATAAGTTAAACTATACCCGGGTAATTTCAAACGTGAAGTTTTATATAATAATAAAACTCCAAGCTTGAAACTGCCCAGGTATAGTCCGTGATCATTAGCAATCTTGCTGCCTACCTACCAAGAATTCCTTTGGAAATGTCTAGAAAATACACTTTTCCGCCAATTTTTTTCTTTTCTCTCGAACGATAATTCGTGCCTAATATCATTTAACAAAGCGCTTATTCAAATTACTGAAATTTAGCATTTAATATGCGTAATTATTTATAAAAACCCGATAACGAAGCGAAAAATGATGTCACAAGGGGGATTCGAACCCGCGCCTATTGGGATTCCAGCCCAATTGTGCTGACACTACACCACCGTGAACTATTGTAGGACATGCAAATCTTGCTTCGTATCATATTTACGTCTTAAGGTGACGTGTTCCATCTACCCGACAATGTTTACACATTGTTATAGGTTTAATACTTGAAACTTTGCAGTTAGAATGACACAACCTTGTTATTCAAATTACTGAAATTTAGCATTTAATATGCTTAATTATTTAGCATTTAATATGCTTAATTAAAGCGCTTATTCATAATAAATAGGTACATTAAAATTAAATCCGCCCACAAGCAAATTTTTAATGTACTACAAGAAAAAATCCTAAATATATAGGTACCTAAAAATATTATTGGTCGCTAATAAAAAGACAAAAGTTCAAGACATTATGCCATTACCTGTCCGAAAAAACAAGTTATTTGTAACTACCTACAAGTAAAGTTATTAGCGTAAATCATTTTGACATATGTAACTAAATAATTAGAACTATATTTACATTCAGTAAATTTCCATGAATTTTAAATTAAATGATAATTAGGATTCTTTGTTATTATATACTTTTAATCGTGTGATAAAAACTAAATATACAATTTAGTAACTATTCTTGCCCGGTATGATTAAAAAAGCATAACGATATTTTTTAGAATTTTTTCTCATTTATCGCTAATCGCTGGGGCAGTCGTTGTCTTTAGCCAAAACAAAAATGTCTTATTTTAGTTATAAAGACCAATATTTAACAAATCTTGTGATGTTTCCTAATTTTACTACCATACCCACAAAACTAGAAGCTATGTTTTAAAATTGATATACTCTGTCTAGAAAAGTATAATATAAAACCAAAACAAAAGCGTCTAAGACTTCAATCTAGTATTGCTTATTTTAAATAATATACCTTATCATCATCATCATTCTACTTTTATCCCAATAATTGGGGATTGCGCAAAAAAAAAAGATTTCAAAAGTTAGCAATAGTTTTATGACCGGTCGCCCGCCTGACGTCAACCCTCCTTGAGAATGTAATTGTTGACCGAACGGCATCAGATGTAGTTGGCGCAGTTCGATATAAGGCTCTTCTTCTTTTCTTTCACAACGTCCACGATCAAAATAAGGGTTGGTAGTATTCATACCCGCTACCACACAGCAAATTTTCTTATAAATATTAATATTAGTTCTTATTTGTATTTATTTCTACAAGTGTTCCATTCTTGTAAAAAAAATGAATCCTGTTATAGCATACTTAATGTGACCAAACATCTCGTTTTGAACGGAACTGTGCCTTTTTATAATAACGAATCCCGGTGTCCCCGTAACGAACTCTGGGATTGTCCCGTTTTCGTCAACCGCGCAAAGGTTGGATTTGAGTAATTTAAAAACGTGCCAAGAGTTTTATTCTTACTTAAAATCTTCATCAGTTACATTAAAGCAAATTTTTCCTTTGATAAATATGGTGACTAAACATTTCGCGTATATTTTTTAATTTGTAACTTTTAAGTTAACTAACTTTTCTGAATACCTTTTAAAAAGTGTTTTTTAATTGACCACCCGACTAAAATGTCCCGTTTTGAGTCAAAGAATAAATAGTCACGTTAAGCATACTAGCTGTGTCTAGATAGGCGTGAAAGCATGTCCCACTATTGGGCTCGGACGTGTTCCATAATGGGAAGGATTGAATTGACTACTATAAAAAAAAGAAAAGAATTGACCTACTATACCACGCTGGTCAGGCGTGTTGGTAGTTTCCTTTTTTTGCAAAGATGCCATATACCTATTATATCTCTTAATCGTCTTTTCGGTACTCACAGATAAGAGAGGGGAAATACTATTCACTATTATAAAATCTATTTTTCTTTATTTTTTAAAATTGAGCAAATTTTTTATATCAGTTATTTTTTTGTAAAAATCATAACGCTTATTAGAATTTACCAACAAATAGCGTACAAAACTGAATATTATTTGTTTCTTAAAATTACAGAAAATAGTTGTATTGCGAATTTTTGCGATAATTATCATCAAATAACGTTTGAATTATAAATTTTTAACGGTATTTTTTTATAAAAATATTAACTTCAATAAATTTTATCATTTGTCGCTACAATAGCAAATTATACAGCCCCACTAAAAAAAGTTGCCTGTGCGACCAATCAAACTATACTTTTTAGACGTATTATAAGCTGCTGAATCGATACTCAAAGTAAGAATTAAGATCCATGATGTATACCATTTTATTTTTAGATAAATTATTTTTTTTATTATTCTCTTTTAACATTAACTAGATCGTTTTGGGAGAGTCCGCTTTTTTTATTATACTTAGATATTAGCATGCTGACATAAGGTTAGAAGTATTAACACCGTAGAACCAAAAAAAAGGATTCAAAATCAGCAGAACCTGAATATGTAGCGAATACTACGCAAAACACTTATTTTCCCTCATTTTTATAACGGCAACAAGTTTGAAACACTTCTGAGGTAGGACTCAGAAGTGTTTCGAACTTGTTGAATAGGGAGCCCAACTGGGTGGGTTTGGAAATTGTAATGGTAGGCAGCAGCCTAGTCTTAGTTATAGCAAAAGTCCATGGGCGGCAGTGACACTTACCATCGGGTGTGCTGCTTGCTCGTTTGTTACCATAAGCAATAAATAAAACATATATGAAATGTATAATTGTGTGTTTTTATTATGTTTGAAATGTATAATTAAATGTTATTTGATAATAATTTGAGCATTAATTTGCACTATAACTATGATCTGTCATTATAAGTAAAAAATAATAATCAGACTATTGCGCTATTTGTTGACAAATCTTAATAAGCCTTATGATTTCATAAAAAATAAAAGCCTTATTAATATTATAAATGGTAAAGTAACTCTGTCTGTCTGTCTGTCGCTCTTTCACGCCAAAACTACTAAACCGATCTAAATTAAATTTGGTCCACAGATAGTCTACAGCCTGATAAAGGACATAGGCTACTTTTTAATTCAAAAATGGAGTTGTACAGGGGGATGAAAAGATGTAAGGCAGTATCGTCATTTTTATAGGGAGAGGCTGGAAACTTATTTTTAGGCTATTGATTAGTCATATATATATAAATATGACATTAAAATTTTGTAAAAAAATTACCCTTAAGGGATAAAATAAAAATAGTGGGTGGAAAACTTTTGAAAAATAACCGTTTACGCGGACAAAGCCGCGGGCAGAAGCTAGTAATAAATAAATGAGCAAACTAAATACAAGTAATTGATTGGATTAGGTGATACATGCTCGCAATTCATTATTATAAAGAAGGAAGACCCACTTCTTTCCCTCGGTTAATCATATACCGTACACCTCAAGAAAGGAAGGAAACATTGGAATAAGATATAAGGAAATCTTATTCCTGTGATAAACAACCTCCAGAACGTCAAAGTTGCAGCTACAAAGAAAGAACAGATTTTATAACGGTGTATAGTATTCGGACATGTGGCAAGAATGCCGAACGATCGTCTGGTTAAGAAGATATACAATGCGAAAGTGGAAGGATGGGAGAGACCGAGACTCACCTACTTAGACCAGATTGGTCACGTACTGAAGGAAGGTGGAGTCAAGAATCTCCAAAACCGGCGAGCGTGTATGAAGAGAATTATGAATGTTGAGGAAGCGAGTGAAGTATGCAAGGATAGAGTTCTCTGGCACTCTGTTCCCTCTGCCCACCTTGCAAGGGATATGGCGTGATGATATGTATGTATAGTATTCGCATAGGTTTTAATGTGAGAAAAAAGTCTTTGTTTTAATTAGTTAAAAGAAAAACACAAATACCTTACAGAAATAATATATAAAGATACCATATGATATTGAATAATATTATTAGTACATTGTATCATAACAATAACGGTATCTGCTATATGAAACAGACAAGTATTCAGACCGCCGCCCATAAAACAATACTGTATTTAAACACGGCCCCCATACACTCAAAGTGGTTGTAAAACCAACTATTCACCAGATAAATATCTCACTAACACAGAATCATATAAAATTGTACTTTTATATCTCATACAATAAAGCGATGAGCTGTTAACTAGAACCACAATATAATTTCATCTATACGTAGGGATATAAAAATTGTTTATCCCAAACCTATCGGCACTTTTATTAGTCGGTGATGCTGGATCGAAAGAATTGATTGAGAGTCGTTTTATGGAATATTATATGTGCATAAAATGGACAATGGTAATCATAATTTGTTGTTGGTATTTTAAATCTTCATTGTAGTAAAGAGATATTTGACTAAAAGCTGGCAGCAATCTCTAGAAACACTTAAAACCACTACGATCGCCAACTCGGAGGTTAAGTGTGGCAATTGCGTTATTACACTAACCTTTTGATGGATCGTACATTATAGCGCAAGGTTATTTTCATATTATAAACTAATCCATAAAATAATTCTGGTAGTAATATAATTCTCAATGATTAAACACACTTGCTGCATAGATAGCGTAGTGACTAACATACCGAGTTACAATGTCAAGTGTTGTGGGTTCGATGCCCACATAGTACTTTGTGCGATTCAGAAATGTTTATCCCGAGTCTGGTTGTAATTCGTGTTCATTATTTATGTTTGCAAAGTCCCACGCAATACAAAGATTATTTCTTTAATGCAGAATGCTGACTTTTAAAAGAGCTCTCGAAAGATGTATTAAGCGGAGTCTGCGGAGTATTGAGACTTATTTGTGATCCATACATAGTTGTTTTGTGTCTGGTTAATGGTCAATTATAATAAGTCCCACGCGATACTAAGATTTATTTAATAGGGTATTAGCGTTATTTGTTTGAAAATTAATTAAAATTTAACCAAAACATTTAGTTTGGATAAATGAAAATCCGCCCCCGTCTCGTATTTCGTAAAAAGATGACGAAAGATTGGTGCTAGCCATGTATCCCACGAGTAACTGTGAATATGTACAAAAAGAAGGGCTCTATCCTTATGCCTACCTTCTTTTTTTGGCGGTGGTCTATGGAGTGGTAACACCCCGCTAAATCTGTCCGGGTCGACAGAAGAAGCGGCGCGCGATCCCATAGACCCGCCGTACATGTACTTGATCTTTGTATTTGGTGGCCCATCCTCATGTTTACTTGTAGGTTCGTTCATGAGAAAATAAAGAGCTAGTGACTAAATCAAAATACTTTATTACTTCATGGAAAACTTTTTTAAAATATAATAAAGTCATGATTCATCATCATTCGCCTACTCTTATCCTAATTGCTTGGGGGTCGATATAATATATACTCTTCTTTCATAGTACATATCGTAAAAGTTGTGGGCAATAGTTTAATGACCGGCTGCCTGCCAGTCGTCAGCCCTCTTTGGGAATGTAATTGTTGACAAAACGGCATCAGATGGAGTTGGCTCAGGTCGTTATAAGGCTCTTAGTCGTATTTTACATTATCCACGAGCAAAGTAAGGGTTGGTAGTATTCGTAGCCGCTAGCTATCACACAGCACTAAAATATAAAACAATTATTCTAACTTAATGTTATATAAAATAAAATTCTCTATGTGGTGATGGGGAAATAATACAATTGACGCCATAACACACGGGCAAGTAAGGGGTACTTGCCCGTGTGTTAAAAATCGGCTGAGGGCCTTACCAAGACATTTGACAGCAGCTCTGAGTTGGAATAAATGACTCCTTACTATGATCACCATCGATTATATCACTATACTCTTATTCATAAAGAAGGCCAACGCCCAATGGTGAACGGAGAAAGATGATTGAATGATGCTTATGATAAAGTTAAAATTAATATTTGATTTTTATAGACTCGCGTCTCTCCTTCTATACGAATAAATAGCAGTGCAACGAAGTTATTTTCGTTCATAATTTTCAGTATGATATATGTACCTGATGAACCCTTGTAGGGCCCAGTACCAGACCTCGTACATACTATTAAGAAATTCTTCAGGATGTAAACATATTGATCGATAATTACTTATACCACTATCAAACAACGCAGTCGCACGAACGAACCTAGTACACAATAAATCACAAAACACGGACGGTAAAATTATACCACAAATATATACAAGAAAATCTAAACATCGAAATCTATAAACAAAAACTAATTACATTACCTACCTTTTCTTAAGAAACATAAACTTCATACACACCAACAGCCGATCCATTTAACGACCTCTCAAACACTGCTAGTAACAAAGTGCCTATAACCTCAAAATTTAATAGTCCCAACTAATTAACAGAACTTCACATTAAAAGTTTAATAAAAAAAAACATATAAAATTGTCATAAATAACGCTTTAATATCGACTTACATGCAATATGTTCGAAGTATAAAAAGTTTGATTATAAAATGGGGAGGGTTGCCATGTAAATACCTGAACTAAACTTCAGTTGTAAAATGGTGAAACAATAACAGTTAATCGCTTGAATAACGTTAGACATTTTCATTGTGAACTGCTAAAGTTGTGTTAAAAAGTTTTTAGTGGGTGTACAAATGACTTGTTGGCGACATTCGTATTATGAGGCAACGATGTCTGCTACGTTTTATGACATAGGTATTTCTTATTATATACCCTTTTTATAGCAGAACGTAGCAGAAGACGAATGGTATTTGATGCCAAACAGCCATCAATAAAATATGGGTTCTATTTGTTTGGGACTGAGCATGAATTTTTAAAATATCAATTATTTAGCGTTCGAATTTTCACCAGAAGTACAGTTGAAAACTTTAGCAAAGAATTTTTAATAAAAAGTTGCTTGTTTTAGCTATTTATCTATAAAATAATCTTTAAAACAAAGCTATTTGGGAACAATATAACACTGGGAACAATGGCTCGCTTTAAGCGAGAGAGTTTAGCGAATTAGAAAAACAAAAGGAAACAAGGAAACGAGTCTTGTTTTGTAATAGCTACCATGCCTTTTTGACCAAAACGCATTAGAACATCAAGATTGAACACTGAAAGCGCTTTAAACTTTTTATTAAACATAACATCGTTCATTTACAATTTTATGTAAACCTTCCGATTTAACTAAACGGTCTTATAGCTTTTTAATAATCTATCTGTTAATACAAATATATTTAATTAAAAAACTATACTCGTTTCATAAGAAAAGTATCCATGAGTTTCTTTCTACAATAACACATACCCATTATCTATTATTATTCAATGCTATATTTCTTTTACTCACATTTGTAGATATATTTTGATTATAAAATTTCTAAAAAAATTATATACAAAAACATCTATGCCTATCATTACTTTATCTCTTTACTAGCTTCCGCCCCCGGCTTCACCCGCGTAATAGGTTACTTTCCTAAATCTTTTCATCCCTTATTTTTATTTTACCCGTTAACGGGAATTTATTATTTTAATGTCATATTTATTTATATCTAATCAATAAGCCTAAAAATAAGTTTCAAGCTTCTGACTTTAAAATTGACGATACTTCCTTGCAACTTTTCATCCCCCTTTACAACCTTTTTTTGCATTAAAAAGTAGCCTATGTCCTTTATCAGGCTCTAGACTATCTGTGTACCAAATTTCATTTAGATCGGTTCGGTAGTTTTGGCGTGAAAGAGCGGCAGACAGACAGAGTTACTTTCGCATTTATAATATTAGTAAGGATTTAAAGGGTACGGGTTCATATTTGAACATGTTTAAGAACAACAAATAAAACAACTATTCTAAAATTAATATAGCATTATAGTTAGTGTATCGGGAATGTGCGTTTTTTGATTCCCATCTTTGTAATTTACTTATCATTATTGTCAAATCAAATCTTTTATTATGCATAAGTCCCGAAGGGGCATTTACATATTGTCAATTTTACATTATTATTTTCAATTAATCTACCATCGGATCGAAAAGCGGCCACACTAAGAAGATCTGGCAAGAAACTTAGTACGCTCGTAATTTATTAAATTATATATTTTTTATGAAAAAAGCGCCCGGTCATAAAACTACTACTAATAACTTTTGCAATATGTACGAGTACATATTGTGTCGACCCCAAGTAATGGGAATAAGAACAGGGGAATGATAATGATTTCTTGAAATAGTTGATCACAATTAAGCTAGTTTTTATGATCATTAGATTATTCGAATGCTCTTAAAACCTTTCAATTGCGAACTGATTCATTTTGAAAAAATAATTCAAATTATCTAAATAATAATTTCAGATGTATTTCTAAAACCAGAAGCGATGTCCATGCCATAGTTCACCGTAATCATGAAGTATACTTAAATTTAATTACTATGGCTGCATCGCATTCGAGATAAACGCAATCAACACATATACTTTACTTCATTAGAGTTTTTATTTAAATGATAAATAGAATGTAAGTAATGGTTTGTACATAGCGTATCGTGGCGTGTGGTCCTCCAATTAAAAAAAGTTATTCTAATATACGACTTCTTTCGGTTAAAACGCCATATCTTTGTAATTTATCTAGTACACTATCCGTTTGTATCGTATTTTTTTTTTTACTTTACTGTAATTACAAAAGTTTTTAAACGAGTTTGTGGCGGAATTAACTTTACTAAATAACTTTTATGCTGTCTTTGGCGCATTTAGATGTTTCTAGAAATGTTAAATATATGTTTTAATTATTAAAATTACCGATGAGACTTCAATTGCAAAGTGACTTCACTTTACCAATCGTTGATCCGGTTTTTCACAAAGAGACCAAAAGTAGTATCTAAGAATCTTTGCACATATTTCTTTGTACATATATTAATTTATTAAAAGTTCGAGTTCGGAAATAAACCATCCACTTAAAAAAGCACCAAATTATTAAATGCAAATCGTATTTTAGTTTAATTTATTTTATTAGTTTTGGTGGTAAAAAGCAAAGAAAACACTTGATGGTAAGTGGTAACTGCCGTTTATAATCCTATGTAATATCGGGGGCAGATCCTGATCACTGCTTGTTGTAAGTTTAGATTTCTCTCACGCTCACGCTCTCTGAAGCTCTCACGCTCACCGAACGGAGTGCTCTAACAAAATTGCTAATACTCAGAAATCGCTTTTCCATCACTAAGTATTTTTACACCTTTACTTATTCATCAACAATAAATCGTGGTACTATAAAAAAAACTACAAAATAAATCTATACATTCCTCTATGTTTTTATTTATTCAAATACTCATTGCCATATGTTATTGACGTCGACAAAAAACCATAAAAGCAACAGAAAAATCTATTATATTTATAACGATCATAACGTTTTTTTTTTGTTTAGCAAACACTAGTCGACTATAAAAATATTTAACTGCATACACGACGTTACTTCACAAAAGCGGTCCCGCCATATTCTAACCTCGAAAACTTTAAGATATAATTAAATAATTTAAAGCTGTATTGCCGTACGAGTCATAGACATAAATCAATGGTAACAAAAGACCCGGTACACATATTGCGAGGCCCATCGCTAATTGGAAGTCACCATAAACCAGCCGACGCAATCGGCAAAACTCAATTCCCTAAACACAATGAATAAAAAAGTTAGACCCAACGTGTAACATAATATCATACCGCGAACGAACATAAAACGCTGTTGGCTATTAGATTCTGTTTCATTCAGACTATAATATTTTTACACTACCAGTAACTTCGGCACAACGCGCCTAAAAATTTTTTTCTGAATTTTAAAATTTCCCTTTGACCTTAAAATTTACTTCCCACTTTAACATTCTTCAATTTTATCGTTTTTTTTTTAAGTTTATATATGAAGGATTTGATTTCTATGTGGTGACGGAGTAAGAATACATTTCACCACCCCCTATCTTCTCCGTGGGTGATCGTAAAAGACGACTAAGAGATATAAAACGCATATAACATCTATGCCAGAGAAGAAAAACTTGAAATAAAACCCTATGCCAACACGCTTAACCCGTGATATAAAAGGTAAATTTTTCCTCCCATTATGGAGGATGCTCGAGCCCAACAATGGTACATATATGAGCTGAGATGATGATTGAAATTCTAATCTCATTTTTGTTTCACGAGTATTTTGGATGAAAAAGGGTGTAATTGATTCCTATACTTTTGCGTCATTTTCATGTACTTTTAAAGTAAGAGAAGAGTGAGACATATGCTTTTCTCGCTTTGACAATTTTATGTAAATGAATAAATAATAAACACTTATATAATAAATAAATAACACACAATCTATGCTACCAAGTAATAACTGATATAATTTTACAATACAAAAATTTAAATTCTGCCGTATGTCTATAACCTTGTTTAGTTTATATAACTTTTAATCACAGCTACTTTCCTGTACCTGTCCACATATCAGTCTATTGATGGCTACTGTTAGACTTCCCTAGGAAAAAAAATATGTCATAAGCGCTACGGCTGGCAGGCATTCTCACTCCTTAACTCACACATTCACGGCACTCCTTAACTGATTTTTTATAAATCCCACGACAAAAATGAATATTTTTCATTTTATTCTTAATTGTCCACAATACTAGAATAATTTAAATCTTGTCCATTACTTTTCTATGACTTGGGAACAGTGTTTCTTTTTCTGGATAAATGGCATTTTTGTATTTTTTTATAACATGTATGCGAAATTTCAAGATGAACGGTTGGATAATTAAAGCGTGAAAGAGTATAAAATCAAACATTTCCTAAAATTTATTAGTGATTTATTTCAAATGATTTATTTTCATTAAAATTATTTAATCTCATCTCATATATTTAGACTGAAATTAAAATTAAGTAAATAAACTTATGCTTCTTTACATAACATTACTAATTTTCGTATTAATATGCCAAAATTCAAATTTCTAATTAAAATCAATCACCTGAATTAAACTTTAAGGAATTATTTAAAAAAAACGCAGGTCAGTGGTCACCCGAATCATATTTTATTATTCAAACAGACAAAGATACTTTTGTCTAATACAATAATAAGTCAAGAACATAAAACTGTTAGCTATTAGATGGCGCGCCATTCGGTACGGCGAGCAAACGACATTTTTATATTTTAAGTAAGCGCTCACCCACACATACATGTCTCGTATCGCAGGTATAAACAAAAATGTGCTAAGTAAAAAATATTATTATAACATAATGCGCCATAAAACACGAGAGCGTCCGAGAATAGCTGCGGTTCTCAATCTTTACATTTTATGAGCAGTTAGCTACGGGCGTAGAGGATTCCGTAGCACCGAGTAGCACTTCGTAGCACTATATCGACGATTTATCGACATATGGATTTCATTTAAAACTGTTACGTTTATTTCAAAAAGTATATTACAAAAATCCAATTATGGCTCAAGTGATAAGAATATCACTCCCACTCTCTCCCCTTATTGCCCTTATTTGCTCGTAGGAGTCGTAAAAATCGGTTGAAATTCTACCAGGACAGTAGATAGTAACTCTTTTGTCTCTCTCTTTTCCTTAGTAAATGTACAATATGTACCATATTGCAATCGCCAACCCGCAAACCAAATGTGACAATTACGGCACTATTCCTTCATTTGTGAAGGAGGGTTATTCCTTCATTTGTAAGGTTGGTTCGTTACAAATAGGTATGTTATCTATTACACACAGGCTCTAGTAACTGAGAATGCCCGATGCTTTGTCACATTTCTTTACATTCACTTGCTAGTATGATTGCAATATTTAAAAAATCCTCTATTACTATACAAATGAATGTTGAATATAAAATTAATTACTTGAATCTGTCTTTAAAATATGTCAGTCAATTTTGTAAATAATTCTAATCTTTATAACAATCAAATAATATGTATTACATGTTTATCAGAATACTTTACTCTTGCAAACTCAGTAAATATTATCACTTCAAGACTAAAAACACTCGAAACAAAGCCATGCCAACTCGCTTGACCACTAAATGCTAATATCATATTATTAAAGATACTCATGCTTTAAAATAAAACATGTATCTATTAGACTAAAAAACGTCAAAAAATCTGGATCGATGATTAAGAAAAATTTAAGAATTGCACAAATAGCGTAGTGGTTCAGATACTAATCTACCGTGCTAGGTAATGTGAGTTTGATTCCATGATTATTTGTGTGATTTACAAATTGAATGTCAGTGTTAAAATGTAACGATTACACCATTAATAGTGTATTTGTAGAGTCCTCACCAATACAAGGATTATTTCCTTATTATATATCCTTAAGAAAAAAATAAACTAAAACTTTGAACACCATCGTACTCCTGGTACTCAAAGCATAAACAATGTCAATGATTTCTATTAAAATCGTTCGGCATTTCGATATACGAATTATATTAGAATAACGTCTGGGAAATCTACGCAATGTGCAATAAATAAACCGAACATATCGATATAAAAAACAAACAACTCTTATTAACTACGTTATAAAGTCTAATTTCGTTTTATTTAACATCGTATATGTGACTGTATTAAAAAAAAAGTCAAAGATGATACAATCAAAGTTTAAGGACATAATGAACTAGTACCAATATATTATATAAATATACATGTATTATACATTATGTAAATTATTATAAATAGTATTTCTATGTATTTTTGTTTAAAGATATCATCACCCTTACTTTGATCGCGGGTGTCGTACATAATGATTAATCATCTGATTTCATCATTTTCCTCAAATATGTTACTAATGGCTTGAGCACCACCACGTCGGTTAGCACGTATTGGCTCTTATTTCAAGTTTTCCTTTTACTACATATTTTATTTCCGTGTGGTGACGGAGTAAGAATACAATTCACCACCCCCGTGAGTGATCGTAAAAGACGACTAAGGAATATAAAATGCATATAACATCTTTGCAAGAGAAGGAAGACTCTAAACAAAATCCTATACCAATACGTCTGACCAGCGTGGTATAGTAGGTCAATTTCCCTCCCATTATGGAGGAGGCTCGAGCCCAACAGTTGGACATATATAAGCTGAGATGATGATGATATATTTTATTTGTATATTATATGCCTTAGTTATCTCTTCTTTACATTAAAGTGAAGAAAAATAGTCAAATGAGAATAAAATAGGTTTTAGATATATACAAACACAAGCTTTCGCCCGCGTCTTGATCCACGCAGAAGTCATCTCTGACAGAGTTAAATAAAAAAAACAATGCAAGGTGTTGATGGAAGGTTTGTCGCTAGGACGATGATTAATAGCGTCAGAAACTGGGATGCGGTCGCCGCGTTCTGCGAGTTAGTTGTCTAACGGAATTAGGCAATAACCTTATTGCCTAATTCCGTCCGGGTCCGAGAGAAAATACTCTACGTTGACACGCTCTACCGTCGGTGCTTTGGGCGGCGTAAGTGTAAGTACCTGTATTGAGGTTCACTGCATGAGGGCTTCGACTCGAGATGATACCCGGTTGCGGTGGCCCGCCTGCTTAACGTAGATATACGTGTACGGCGCGCTATGGGATCACGCTTCACCTCGGACGGATTGGGCGCGGTGTGTCTATATACCATAGCCGGTCACTAAAGAAAAAGGTTGTTCAAAGTTCTATTCATTCTACAAATTATATTGCCTTTAATATACTATTTACGGTATGACCATGGGATAAAAATATAATTATCGCCATCCTTTATTTGACTGTTTTGTTTCACCAGCAGAGTTGTGACCTCGTTAGATATGATTTATTATTTGAGTCACAGAGTGAACATTTTTGAAGCTAAACTTAACATATATCTTAAATCTTAAGGGCAAGAACCTATTGCCGTCTACTATGTGTATCGTGTGAGCTCTCACGCCGGCACTGGTCGACGCGACGGCACTGGTGCGGGGTTGATGGAGAGGGAGAGAGAAACACGTGTTTATTTATTTTTACCGAAGAATATTTGTACGTAATTTGAAAAGAATCGATAAAGAATTTTTCTCCCCATACACACTTTGCCACTTTGTTACACCCCCTTAGGGGTGGAATTCATGCATTGTCCGGTCACGCGACGTGCGGCCACCGCGTGAGGACGACGCCTCGACGGCGAAAGCTGTCGGGGCATCGACAGGAGAGGAGCCCGAGAGGGCATACGGCCGAGCGGACCACCGAAGACAAAGATCGGGTACCGGTGGCCCGCTCGCACGGCGAAGAAGAGGTGCTTGCAGGGTGGGTCAATGGGGTTGCGCGCCGCCTCTTCCGTCACCCCGGACTGATTTGGCAGGGTGCGACGTTCATAGCCCACCGAAAAAAAATAAAAAAAAAGGGGTGTAATTCATAACATCCTTTCATATTGAATCTCTATGTCGTAAAAAGAAACATGCGTTAAAATTGAATGTTTCTAGCTTTAATAGTTTCGGCTTGGCGGTAATGAGTCGTTCAACCTGCTTCACAGGCCTAATTTACACAACCAGAAGGTGAAAATTGACAAATGTCGGATATTACCATAGAATATTTGATTCGACTCGTAATTTGAAAAGAATCAATAAAGATTTTTTTTCTCTCCATACAAACTTTGCCACTCTGTTCCGCCCCCTCAAGGGTGTAATTTCGTAAAATCCTTTCTTAGTAAATTATTATTATTTATCTACGTCATAGAACGAAACCACTGTCAAAATTTCAAGTGCCAGCTTCAATAATATCGGCTTGGCGCTAATGACTTAATGCGTCGTCCAACCCGCTTCGCAGGCCTAATTTACATCCCCAGAGGGTGAAAATTAACAAATGCTGGCATGCGTTGCCCTTCCGTCGACCCGGACGGAACGGGCGACGTGTGTCCAGGCCACAGCCTACCCAAAATAAAATAAAATATTTTGCCACATCGCTCGACGAACCGATAAATCCGGCTAAAGTAAGTAAGAATATAGATAACATTAATATATAAAGAAAACTCGAAACAAAATCCTAACTCAACTCATCTGACTAAATTTTTATAGTTGGTCAGTTAAAGTATGTAAGAATATAGATAACATCAATACATAAAGAAAACTCGAAATAAAATCCTAACTCAACTCATCTGACTAAATTTTTATAGTTGGTCAGTTAAAGTATGTAAGAATATAGATAACATCAATACATAAAGAAAACTCGAAATAAAATCCTAACTCAACCCATCTGACTAAATTTTTATAGTTGGTCAGTTAAAGTATGTAAGAATATAGATAACATCAATACATAAAGAAAACTCGAAATAAAATCCTAACTCAACCCATCTGACTAAATTTTTATAGTTGGTCAGTTAAAGTATGTAAGAATATAGATAACATCAATACATAAAGAAAACTCGAAATAAAATCCTAACTCAACCCATCTGACTAAATTTTTATAGTTGGTCAGTTAAAGTATGTAAGAATATAGATAACATCAATACATAAAGAAAACTCGAAATAAAATCCTAACTCAACCCATCTGACTAAATTTTTATAGTTGGTCAGTTAAAGTATGTAAGAATATAGATAACATCAATACATAAAGAAAACTCGAAATAAAATCCTAACTCAACCCATCTGACTAAATTTTTATAGTTGGTCAGTTAAAGTATGTAAGAATATAGATAATATCAATACATAAAGAAAACTCGAAATAAAATCCTAACTCAACCCATCTGACTAAATTTTTATAGTTGGTCAGTTAAAGTATGTAAGAATATAGATAACATCAATACATAAAGAAAACTCGAAATAAAATCCTAACTCAACCCATCTGACTAAATTTTTATAGTTGGTCAGTTAAAGTATGTAAGAATATAGATAACATCAATACATAAAGAAAACTCGAAATAAAATCCTAACTCAACCCATCTGACTAAATTTTTATAGTAGGTCAGTTTATTTCTATTGTAGATAAGACTTGCCCAACAATGTGCCGTGTGTGACTTAAATAAAATGAAATAAAAGCCTATTATAATTTAAGAGAAGGAAAACTCGAAACAAAACCCTGTACCAACACCACTGACCAGGGTTATCATCCATCCATCCATCCATCAGCGCGTAAACGTCCACTGTTGGACATAGGCCTCCCCACGGGAATGCCATCTATAACGGTCCTGTGCCACCTGCATCCAACGGTTTCCTGCGACCTTGATGAGGTCATCAGTCCACCGAGTGGTGGGGTCGTCCTACGCTGCGTCGTCCGATTCGTGGTCGCCACTCGAGAACCTTTTTTCCCCAACGGTTGTCGGTTTGTCGAGCGATGTGGCCTGCCCATTGCCACTTCAACGTGCTAATCCTTAGGGCTATGTCAGTTACACCCGTTCTTCTACGGATTTCCGTATTTCGGATTTTATCACGTAGAGAAATACCAAGCATAGCCCGCTCCAGAGCACGCTGAGCGACTTTGAGCCTTTTTATGAGGCCGACATTTAGAGACCACGTTTCAGTGCCGTAAGTCATCGCTGGTAACACACACTGGTTATAAACCTTTGTTTTCAGACACTGCGGAATATTAGACGAGAAGATCCTCCTAAGTTTCCCGAACGCTGCCCAGCCGAGTTGGATTCGTCGGCTGACCTCTTTCTCGAAATTGGATCTACCTAATTGGACTGTTTGTCCTAGGTAAACATAGTGATCGACAACTTCGAGAATCGCATTCCCAACCAGGACTGGTACAGAAATGACATGGGCATTAGACATGATTTTCGTCTTCTCCATGTTCATTTGCAGCCCTACTAGTTGGGAGACCTTGCTGAGGTCATTGAGCATGGTGCCAAGGTCCTCCAGGGATTCTGCCATGACTACGATATCAGGGTTATATATAGGTTAATTTCCCTCCCATTATGGAGGAGGTCCGACCCCAAAAGTGTGACATATATGGGCTGTGATGATGATGAATAGTATTAAGATAAAAAAATTATTCACACAAAAAAATAAGACACAAATAGCGTGTTGACTAAGTGAGTCCTACTGTATCAACATCGTGCGTTCGATTCGCATGCAGGACAATACTTTATACAATTCATAAATTTTTGTTCCGAGTCTGAGTGTAATTTGTGTCAGTCAATATATTTGTAAAGTCACCCGCAATACAAGGATTACTTCCTTCCTTATCTCAGCTCATATATGTCTCACTATTGGGCTCGAGACTGCCTCCATAATGAGAAGGAAGTTAACCTATATCACGCTGGTTGGACGTGTTGATATATGGTTTCCTTTCGAGTAAGAAGATTTCTTTTTTTCTTTCCTTGAGATTAAGAGATATAAAAGGCACATAACATCTATACAAAAGAAGGAAACTCTTGTATAGATTTTATGTGCGTTTTATATCTCTTATGATCACTCACGGGTAAGATAGACGGTAGTGAATTGTATTTTTACTCCGTCACCACACGGAAAATTATTATTTCCTTGCTGCAGGATATTTTATGGCTCAAAAACAAAACCGCAAAGCATTTTAAAGAAATATAAACTTTACGGCAAAGATTTAAAATATAAAATACAATGTAATGAAATTCATTGGTTATCTCACTCACTTTATCATTTAAAATAAGTTAACGCGTATATATGTTTTCGAACTAACTGTATATTTCTAATGCGTTATATTAAACGTTACACAATGGCGGTGTGTATTTATTAAATACAATGTCATGTTTTAATATTTATTGAAAATAATAACACAATTTACGATTATTATTATTTATAGCGTTAATTTTATAATGATATGTATTCATAGTAAACGGATATGTTAACTTGTGAAATACATTTGTTTTTTTTTTTAATTTCTTTATTATGCCTATATGCAATTTGATGTGAGATAGTAGTTACAAATATTAACCAACCTTTACTATGTTCGTTGTAAAAGAGGACTATGATCTTTATGTCGATCTGGGCCAAGTCCACCTGGTCTGGTCAACAATTACAAACCCAAGGAGGGCAACATTTACAAACAATTGGTATAGCAAAGGTCCATAGGCAGCAGTGACACTTACCATCAGGTGTGCTCCTGGCTCGTTTGCCGCCATTTGCAATAAAAAAAAACGCACCCCAGTTGAGTTTCCGGCTCTCTCACTCACCGAACGAAGCGCAATAGCACATTGCCATTACTCAGACGTCGATATTCTGCGAGAGTGTGGTACTACCGCGGACGCACTGACCTGTGGCTGTAGACAGATACAGTTTTCCTACACATTAAAAACTGAAAATTGCCAACAGTTAATTTTTTTTTTTTAAACACCCGCACTAAGGAAATAATACTTGTATTACGGGGGACTTTACAAACATGCAATTAACGCAGACAAATTACACCCAGACTCAGAACAACACTTTGTGGATCGCACAAAGTATTGTCCTGCGTAGGAATCGAACCCACGGCACTGGCGCGAAAGGTCGGTATCTTAACAACTACGCCATCTGTGCAGTCCCAATTTATATTTAATATTGAAATTATATTTATATGTTATCGAGAGTGTAAGAAAAGTGAAAAATAATAAATACAATCAGCTTCAAAATCATATATATTATAATTGGAATATAAATTATTACATTACTATACATATTATAAAAGAGTGATATAAAATGTATTAAATTCAATTACGAGCAAAGTCACGGACATTTACGACATCAGGATAATTTAGCTCTATAAAAGAATTTAATATTCTAATTAAATTAAAAGTCACACTAAGACTGGCTAAATGGTCTATTAGCATTATATTTTATTACCAATTTATTATCAAGTACTAAATAAAAAATACAACATACAAAAGGAGTCTGACAAATTTCGGATTAATAATCAATACAAAATTTTATTATTGCCATTCAACATGGCAATGCTGCCAGTATTTTGAACTCAGTGGGCAACATGTTATTTGAATTATTTGTATAAATCAGCAGCGGATTATTTGAATAAATTTTAGACATATTTCCTTTCATTTATTTTATTTCAGAAAAATAATAATATATAAATAAATATATAATTATTTATTTATGATAATATTTTAATCATATTTTAAGTATATAATTATTTTATAGTCGATAATTATTTTATATTATATATAAGATAATTTCGAGATGACGTAAAAGTTATAATTTTAAATGACAATTGACAAATAAAAAAAGAAGCACAGATAATATATCTATATTCGATATAGAATTTCGAATTTATTACAGACAATTATTACTAGATAGTTATTATATATTTAACTGTGTGGTAGCGGCTACGAATACTACCAACCCTTACTTTGCTTGTGGATGTCGTAAAAGACGACTAAGAGCTTTATAACCACCTGGGCCAACTCCATCTGATGCCGTTTGGTCAACGATTACATTCCAAAGGAGGGTTGACGTCTGGCAGGCGGCCGGTCATAAAATTATTGCCAATAACTTTTACAATATGTATTATGAAAAAAGAGTACATATTTTATCGACCCCAAGTAATTGGGATAAGAGTAGGAGAATGATGAGTTATTATATATTTAGCAAAAGGCTATTATTTAATAAATTTGTTTCGTAAGATTAAATATTAGCTGTTGACTCAAAGAGAACAGTGTGGTCCTTATCTGAATGATTGTAAGGGTGTGAGGAATTCAAAGCATGCTTATTAATGAAAAAAAGATTCAATTTTATCTCATTTAAATATCTTAGAGATAAACAAACGGCCATAGATCAAATAAGGTAAAATAATTACGTCATTTTTTTAACTCCGTTGCAGTTAAAATTAACCTGTTTTGTTTGTGGCTTAAACGAAATATAACATGATTATTACGAAGGTAAGATGTTAATTGAGTTTTTTGGTTTATAACAATTTTCCTTTAGGAAAAATTCAAATATTGGACTATCAAGCTTGTTCTCTATTGCAAAGAACTTAAAAGGGTATATGAGGGACATCAGGGCAAAGTAAAAACATATATATACATCCTTACAGGAATAAGGGAAAACTGAAGAAAAGATGGATTCCATGAAGCATGATATAGATAGAAAGTGAGTGAACGCAGAAATAACATCGGATAAGATTGTGTGGAAGAAAAGAACATATTGTATCAACCCCAAGTAATTGCGATAAGAGCAGGATAATGATGTCGCTATAGTTATAAAATTACAAAAACCTGTATACGTAAATATTTATCATGTAGGCAAATTGAATACTCTCAAGTAATCATTGATAGCTGAAGTACGGTAAGAGCTAGACATGTGTAAGTAATGCGAGTGATGCATCACACGTAATATTACCCGACCGCGTACTGTCATATTACACATTGCGCAACTAAACATGACATAACATTAAACATCACACATCACATTAAACATGGCGCCGAACACTCGTGTACTGTTCTGTATATCTGCAATGTTCGGTAATTTGGTAATGGTTATCTATCTCTCAAACGCGCCGTGTGTCTTTTCGGAAGAGTGAGAGGGATAGAACGACTGGACCGCGCTGCGCCTGCGGTCGATAAATATTTATTTTGAGCTCTATTATTAGAAAATTAAGGCTTATATTAAATTAAATGTCATGTGTGATGTTTGAAGTGATGGTAAAATGTAATATTACTCGGCCCGAAATATAATGCCATATAACATCACTTCGCGAAGTACTGTTTCGCGCATGTCTAGTAAGAGCCTAGTTTGAATATAAAAACCTAACATATATTCTAGCTTAAGTATATTCAATTAATGCATCTCAATTCATATTTATGTACTTCCCTCTGCCGGATTCGATCCACCTCTAAGTTAGGAGAAAAAATGCTCTACAGTAACATGCTGGTTGGACGAGTTAGCATAGAAATTTTTCAAAGTTTTACTTTTGTTGCATAGACTTTATACGTTTATTATCTATTCTCGTCCTCTTTTATGACATCTACGGGTAACATAGAGACTGGTGAAATGTATATATAATGTATATATGACTGAGGAAACTATATTGTAATATGTATTAAATATATGGTTAAATAAAGACTAATGTTAACTATCATTATCATTTTCCTACTCTTACCCCAATTACTTGGGGTCGATACAATATGTACTATTATTTCATAGTAGATACATATTGTAAAAGTTATTGGCAATAGTTTTGTGACCGGCCGCCCGCTAGACGCTAACCCTCGCTGGGAATGCAATTGTTGACCAAATGGCATCAGATGGTGTTGGTCCAGGTCGTTGTATGGCTCTTAGTCATCTTTTACGATATCCACAAGCAAAATAGGGGTTGGTAGTATTCGCAGCCGCTACCACACAGCTAATCATTATATTATTTGTAAATTATTACATTATCATGAAATGACCAATCTTATCAAAATGAAGTATTAATATTTTAATCCAGTCAGTTTATGTCAATATCATGGTTCATTAGAAATCGGACATCTGAGGTAAGTTAAAAAGCCCTTGGTAATTTTTCTCTTTTACAAATTTATTTTAAATTAAGTAGTATATCATCTCAGCTCATTTATGTCCCATTGTTGTGCTCGAGCCTGCTCCAAATTGGGAGGAAAATTGACCTACCACGCTGGTCAGACGTGTTGCTATAGGGTTTTGTTTCGAGTTTCCCTTCTCTTGTATAGATGTTATGTGCGTTTTATCCCTTAGTCGTCTCTTACGATCACCCACGGGTAAAAAAGGGGAGGGTGGATTGTATTCTTACTCCGTCACCACGCGGAAAAGTAGTATATATAAAAAAGTAATTGAAAATAAATCTAAATTTTTTACGTTATGTATTGAAGCTGCGTTCATATATTTTATATAATTACATATATATAGAATGCAACTATTCACTAAAAGCATAGTTAAGATAAAGCTAACATAATTAATGTAATATAATACGAACCCAAAAGGCTGTGAGGTTGGTCTGCAGCCGGCTCTGGAGGTCAGGGTCGGAGAGCGCGCCGCGACCAAGCGACCCTGATGTGGAGGAGGAAGATGTCCGCTTGCCGCGACCCGCACGACGCTCACATCCGGCAGGCCCCTGTGCATCACCATGGTCACATCTTCGCACTCCCGATCACACACATCGATGCACTGCTCCAGACCTGGGTTGGCTGCTGGGTACTTACTACCTACGATATGACTCTTGGAACCAAAGCAAAAAGGATGCTAATTGGCTTCATCAGTAAATGGGATTTATTCTGCTAATTGCAAGCAGATAATGTGCTTGGAATATCTACTTTTAAATATCTAGATTTACAAAATAAAAAAAAAAATAAAAAGTGGCATTATTTTTCATTAAGATTCTATAAAAACTATCGTACTCGTTCGTATTAAAAAGTTAAATAGATGTCTCTATCGACCATACTATCTACAACAAGGCTATTTTAATTACAATTGAATTATCTCTACAAAAAATAATTAAGATGTTATTAATTAACAATCAAATTCGAAAATATTATTTATCTTTATGAAATATTATTTAAATAACTAAATTCGAATTTCAATTAAATAAATAGGAGTTTAAAAAAATATAACTATCCTTATTTAATTTTATTTCATTGCTGAATTCGAATTTCAAATAAATAAATAATGACTACAATATTTTAATTCAAATTGAATTTAATCTCTAAATTGGATTTTCTAAACGACAGATACAAACTAAATTTTAACTGTTAATAACATTTAGTAATTCTATTACTAATTTCAAACAAATAAATATTCATTAAAATGGTTCATATTTAATAATCCGACGTCATGTGAAATATTCTACAATTGTTCTAAAATATAATTGAAGAACTACTAAGCTTAGTAGAGAACAGAGTGTCATGCATGGTTAGAGAACTGAAGAAGAGCTTTGCCCAGTGCCCAGTTGTGGGAAGCATCGAAATGTGTGATCGTGTTGCGACTAAAAGCAGCTATTAATTATTAAGAATTTAATAGACATATTCTATAAATAATATAATATTTTTAATTATCGTATAATTCAGAAATTAAGTGCAAAATTATCCCTGAAAGTGATTTTTTAAAGTGTAATTTGTTTGGCAGGTACAAATGAAAGTCACTAAAGCTTGCACTGAGAGTGTTTACAGCTGTCATAATATTATTTTTTATATCAAGAATTATCAAAAAGAACCCTACTTTTTTAGATGTAAAACTATATCTATTTTTCGTGTAAAGAATACAATATGGCATTACGATACAGTAGGAATCGTGGAAGCCAAATAATTAGTCAGTAAAATTCTCCTAGGAAACGGATAAAATTAACTGCGGTCACCGAAATGCCATAACCACCATCAATAGGAAGCAAATTGCCCTACTATACCACGCTGACCAGGTGAGTTGAAATAAAATAGAGTTTTATTTAGTGTTTTTCTGTGTGGTAGCGGCTACGAATCCTTACTTTGCTCGTGGATGTCGTAAAAGACAACTAAGAGCCTTGTAACGACTTGGGCCAACTCCATCTGATGCCGTTTGATCAACCATAACATTCCCAAGGAGGGTTGACGTTTGGCAGGTGGTCGTTCATAAAACTATTGCCAATAACTTGTACAATATGTACTATGAAAGAAGAGTACATATTGTATCAACCAATTAATTGGGATAAGAGTAGGAGATTGATGGTTTTATTTAGTGTTTTCTTCACTTGCACAATCTTCATATGTATTTCATATACTTTAGTCACTTTTTACGAGACTCACAGGTATAATAGATGGTGAATTATATAATACTTACTCCAATCACCACACGAAGCAAGATTATCTATTTTTATATTTTTTTTAATATTCTTAAAAAGTAAGTGAATGATTTCTAGATTACAAAAATGTTAAACATATATCAAACTAATACTTAAAAACATCTCAATCGAGATAATAATAATAATAAAAAATATTATGTTAAAACTTTTTCGCCGTCCATAAAAAAATACAATTAAAACTGTATAAATGAGGAATAAAGAGAGATAAATACGAATTCCATCATAGGGTACATAAAAGTGACTATAATTACGCCATAAACGGCCTCTATCGCTGTGTTAAAGTTAAGTACTGATAGGTTTGATAAGATCAGTATTAAATAATTACAAACAGGATATTTTGCGTCTAAAATTACGACAAAATTAAACGATAATTACAAAACAAAATAGTATTTTAACGCCTACACAATATAAGTGACCGTATGTTATAACGTTTTACTAAACGATCTAAAGTACGAACCGGTTTTGAAAGGATCATCAATGAATCGGTGGATCGTGCCAAATTTAATGAAATATGGCCGACGACTCAATGTGTTTCCAGACGCGTAAGTTTCCGGTCTAACAGAGAGACTGCCAGACCGACAACGTTGACAAAAGTCTTAAAAATATCAAGATGAACGCCATTAGATGATTTGAGTTATATTTTTTATAAAAAAATATCATTACCGAATACAATTATATGTATATATTGTTTTTTTAGCGATAGAATACGAAAAAAAACGTTATTAGAATGTCAGTTGAATCCACTGGAGTTAGATAGGTCACACTAAATAATGATGAATACGCCTGGCGGCTTTTACAGATAGCGTAGAGATCCAACTAGCAACTTCCCCTAAGTGTCATCACTTCGATCTTCACGCAGAGATAATTATATGAGCGATATACAAAGGATTGTTCTAAGTTTAAGCGTTATTTGTGTTCGATAATTGTATTTGTATAGTCCCCCGCGATACAAAGATATATATATCAGATATTGACATAAAGATCGTATATTTATTGAAATGTAGAATAGTTTAATATGTATCTACCTCATTTCATTATTTCTTTAAAAAGTATCGTACTTAAAGCATTTTCAATTTTATACTTAACTGTAAGTTGCTCTTATTAATAAGTATATACATTTCTTGACAATTCTTATTATCGTAAATCAACAAATCTTTCGACAGAAATAAAATTGACTCATTCACAAACAAATATTTCTAAAATATAATAAAATAATCAAGTTTTCATGCTAAGTATGACAATTCGTAACAAAGGCGTATTAACAAATATGGCGGATATTATTATCGTGGTGACGTCAACTTGTTACACATCAAAATTATAAACATTACCGACATTGCCAAATGTGTATACACGTGTACTGGTTTTCCCCTAAGAATATAAATATTTAATGTAAGGAAAGTTTTGCTTTTAAATGATTCATATCAGTGACAAGAATAAAGACTAGTTAAGCTTGTTTCGTTATGCTCATGTATCTCCATAAAAATATACATTTCAATTACTTTTTGAATTATAATTACCGGTTGGGCTGTGAGTGACGGTATAGTTAAGGAGTGAATGCTTGTCATGGTATGGACGTGTGATGAGACGGGATGAAAGTAATATGTGAAAAGCTTTAATTACGAATTGAAAGCTTTAGATGTAAAGGGCGCCCAAAGAAAAGATGGACTGTTTTACCCCTTGACATAGTGTGGATATGTGATGAGACGGGATGAAAGTAATATGTGGAAAGTTGTAAGTATGAATTGAAGGCTTTAGATGTAACGGAAGGCCAAAGAAAAGATGGACTGCATGAAGCATAAAATGGATAGACAGGGAGTGCCTACAGAGATGATGTATGATAGGACTGTATGGAAGATGAGGACATATAGCGTCAACCCCAAGTAATTGAGACAAGAGACTCTGGTTTCCGAGAGGTAGCGTGGGTAATAGTGGTAGGATGACGCTGTTGACAGTTCTCTGTTTGCAGCCGCGGTCCGGTCCGTCCGGGGTAGTACCACACTGTCGCAAAAGATCGACGTATGAGTAATGCCAATGTGCTATTGCGCTTCGGTCGATGAGTGAGAGAGCCGGAAGCCCAACTAGGTGGGTTTGGGGTTTATATTGGTAAGAAGCGGCCTAGTTATACCCTTGGTATTGGAAAGGTCCATGGGCGACAGTGACACTTACCATCAGGTGTGCTGCTTGCTCGTTTGCCACCATTAGCAATAAAAAAAAAATAAAGAGAAAGACAGAGACAGAGAAGTGATCACAATATATTGAAGTGAAACTTCGTATAGGAAAGTTTTAAATTATTGTCAACTATTTTGTGTAAACTTTCCGTGTGGTGACGGAGTAAGAATACTATTCACCACCCCATATCTTACCCGTGGGTGATCGTACGAGACGACTGAGGGATATAAAACGCATATAACATCTATGCGAGAGAAGGAAAACTCGAAACAAAACCCTATACCAACACGTCCGACCAGCGCAGTATAGTAGGTTAATTTCCCTCCCATTACGGAGGAGGCCCGAGCCCAACAGTGGGACATTTATGGGCTGTGATGATGATGATGATGATTTTGTGTAACTAAAAGTGGGGTAAATACTATTACTACTAACACTCCGATAATGTGGCAATATCTTGCTTGCCTTCGGGTATCGGAGACGACATATGGTGCTCTTGCTCTCATAGTTTTATGTAAATAAATGAATGATATATCCGTGTGGTGAAGGAGTAAGAATACAATTCATCACCCCCCAATCTTACCCGTGGGTGATCATAAGAGATGTTTAATGGATATAAAACTCGAAACAATACCCTATACCACTATGTCTGACCAACGAGATATAGTAGGTCAATTTCTCTCCCATTATGGAGGAGGCTCGAGCCCACAACAGATCTTTTTTCCTTTTTCTATACTCCAGTTTAAAACTATATAAATATCATTTTCATACTCTAATCCCAATTGCTTGGGGTCGATACAATATGTACTCTTCTTTCATAGTACATATTGTGAAAGTTATTGGCAATAGCTTTATGACCGGCCGCCTGCCAGACGTCAACCCTCCTTGGGAATGTAATTGTTGACCAAACGGCATCAGATGGAGTTGGCCCAGGTCGTTATAAGGCTCTTATTCGTCTTTTACGACCTCCACGAGCAAAGTAAGGATCGGTAGTATTCGTAGCCGCTACCACACAGCATTTAAAAAAAATAGTTTAAAGCTATATAAACAATACTCATGTTAATAGAAAAAGAAGATTAAAATAAAAGATCTATTGGCAAAGTGATTTTCTTTCTCTGAATTGACGCTATGTATATGCTTTTCTGTCATACAAAGCGTATACAAATCTTCATATTGATCGATGTATTAGTTTAAAGCTTGAGATCATAATAAATAAGCTATCAAATAATTTCAGATGTGCATTTATAATATTAGCGAATCACTAAATTCACTGAATTAATGAATACTCAAAGATTGTTTCTTTTTTTATACTATACCACTCATAGATTCTTTCTTATTGAAGAGAAGAGTTTATCTTCTCTTTACATGGCTATCACAAAAAGTGAATAAGAGATTTAAGGTCATAAAATCACTGTACGAAGAAGGAAATTTCAAAAGAAAACATTATATCAATTCGTCTAGCCAAGGTGTTTTAATAGGCATCATTTGCGTTCTATTGTAGAGTATTTCCTGCAGTGGCAACTATATAAGCTGAGAAGAAAAGGGAAAAGAAACATACGATTCGTAAATACATTTTTTTTTTCAAAATAGCTACGATTGTTTGTTAAAAATTATTTGTTAAGTAAGGTCCTAGCCACATGGTGCAGGGCTCTCCTGACGGCCGACTTCATCTGCGGTATTATAGCGCTTTTAAAGATAATCAAATAAGCTTAATGATATAACTTTATTGTAAACAAGATTAGTAATATGTAGCAATTACACTAATTTATTATAAATTATTAATATTTATAATATGACAGAATTCTTTATCAATATAATTTTTATTTTTATTACTTTCATTAGAAGTTTTCTGCTGTGTGGTAGCGGCTGCCAATACTACTAATCCTTACTTTCTTCGTGGATGTCGTAAAAGATGACTAACAGCTTTATATAGTGGGCCGAGCACCTCCCATTCCCTCTGGTCAACAATTACATTCCCAAGGAGAGTTGATGTCAGACAGGCTGCGGGTCATAAATCTATTGGCAATAAATTTTGCAATATGTATAATGGAAAAGGAGTACATATTGAGTCGACCTGAAGTAATTAGGGTAAGAGAAAAATTATGATGATATTATTTTCACTTAAACTTATACAGAATAATATGTTTACTAAAAAACAGTTAAATAATGTTAAAGTTATTTGTACAAAGGCGATTGCCTGAGGTCTGTCCTGTGAGTTCACTTAAGGTGTGAGTTGTGATTGGTGTATAGGTGTGAAAGTAATTCCGATTACTTACAGTACGGTCAATTGCAACTTTATATCCGCATTTATATTCCTCATGACTGATCCATTCGTCTACAAATTAATTACCAATTTTCCAATATTTACATTTTGAATACTTTATTTGTATGAATGGTTAACCAATTTCTACCTTATCGTAGGGTACACAAATATTTTCTACTTCTGTAGAATACTATCATTTTGAGAAATTAATCCCCCACTTCAAAGTCTATCATGGGACCACGTTGGACAAATTCATACCTTCCGTATCTTAGCTTCATCGAATTAGTAGCTAACAAATAATATTTTCTTTTTCTTGTTATTGGTTATGGTGGCAAACGAACAAGTAGCACACGTGATGATAAGTGTTAAAGCTCCCATGTGGGGTACAGCTAGGCCACTGCTTATCAAACCCACCCAGAAAGTTAGCCTGCCAGCTCTCTCGCTCACCAAACATAGCTCAACAGCATATTGTCATTGCTCAGACGTCGATTTTCTGCGAAAGGTGTGATACTATTCTGAACGGACCGGCCCGTGGCTGTAGACAGTTCCACTATTAATCTTCTCTTCACGATAAAAATATGTTTTTTACACAAAAACCATCCAAATAACTAAGCAATGATAACCTAACCTAAGTCACAATTTTAAATAATGTCCGTAATAATTTATTTAAAAAATTCCAGAAGTTTACTTAATTGCTTGCCAAACGACTATTACAATAAATAATAATGAATTATAAGCGCCATTACGTGCTAAAAAAATATATTAAATATATATTTGTATTCGTAAACTAAGTGAATATACTTCAATATATTAAAATTACTTGTTATAAGGACAAAACGCGTTTTCGTTAAAATATTATTAAAGGCTCAATGTAAAAAGAATATGTTAATGAGAAACTTTTAAATTAATTCTGCGTGGTCGTTAAACTTAGAACGTTACCAAAATTGTATTAGAATAGTTTTTGATCACAGTTACAGATTTCAACATAAAATTTTTAATATGGTCGCACTGATTTAAAACAATAAATCATTTGCTACTTCTTACAATAAAACATAAATTGTCTGTCTTACTTATAAACATATAAATTTTATTTATATGCAACTTTCAAATGATCTTCTTCTTAATGGTTCTTAATTTAATTTCATAGATTTTTAACTATTTAAATAGTGAATAAAAAATAAAAAAGACGCATTTAAAAATATTCAATATCAGATTTCATAACGTTCATTAAAATTTAAATTTCAAAAAATCATTCATACAGTAAAAATTAATTTAAAAAAAATATCATTCTTTAAAAAAAAAAGGAATAGAGACCGTGACACTAACTTTCCTTGTGATAGTAAATATGAACGTAATTTCAACTAATAGAGTACATGAAAATTGGCGTCTCTATTGTAACAATATAGTGATGCAATCGTTTCAAAAAAATACTCGACAATTGCTTTAGTACATCGACAAAAAGATACGTATGGCGACACCGCACCAAACCGGTATTAAATACATAAATTTTATTTAAAAAAAGCCGGGCCGTGCCCACACTTAGCCGAATTGGTTATTATCTCATTCCATAGGTACTCATGAGATTCATTACACACTTATTGGCTAGAGAACGAATAAAACCATTTTCGTAGCGATCTAGTGATGCGGCGTATGTCGATATAACATATATATCGATATTAATGTTGAATAGAATGTAATATTTATTGCACTGCATCTAATTAGATAAAAGTTATTATGTTTATATATTATATATAAACAACTTTATTATCCACTGATAGAAGAAATACAGTCCAGCACCCCTTTCTTGGCCTTGGTTTTCATAAAAGGTGACTAAGAACTATAATATGCAGGTTACACCTATTCAAAAGATGGAAATCTCGAAAAAATAACTATATACTAAACTCGTCTGTCAAGTATGGTATAATAGAACATTTTTCCTTCTATTATGATCGAAGCTCGAGTTAAACCGTGGGACATACCTAAGCTGATTCGATAAAGGTCACTAACTGTGATAATAAATAAAATTATATAAAAAACACAGTCGCATTGTTATGTAATGATGTACGAAGGAAAAATGATATGTAAAAAAAAAACTATTAACCACATTAGCTAAACAGGTTGACTGAGTTTTATTTCAAATTTTCCTTTTCTTGTAATTATACTTATCCACCACAAGGATAAATAAAATTACACAAACATATAATTACCATATCGATAAATATCTAATAATGTAGACATATAATGCACTAAGCTCATCACTAGTACAAACCAGTCCGCGTGTTAATTGCGGTACCAAATTCGTATCAAAATCATTTGAATATCTGTAATTTATGGCAGCGGACAGCCGGTATCATCTCGGTACTATGTGTGTTAATGTTCGCATACATTATGTGAGCAATCCGAACATATGCCGTTTTATATACATTCGATATTATTACGAGAATACCAAATGTTACCAGCTAATATATTAACTAGATCCATCCGCGACTAAACTTTTACTGAACTAAGTACGTAAATATTTCTTTTATTATGTCTCACACAATTTTTTTTTATGAATAACACCCAGCTCTAAGAAAATAATCCTTGTATTGCATGGTCATCATCATCATAATCACAGCCCATAACTGTCCCACTGTTGGGCTCGGGCCTCCTGGGAGGGAAATTAACCTACTAACCACGCTGGTCAGATGTGTTGGTATAGGGTTTTGTTTCGAGTTTTCCTTCTCTCGCATAGATGTTATATGCGTTTTATATCCCTTAGTCGTCTCGTACGATCACCTACGGGTAAGATATGGGGTGGTGAATAGTATTCTTACTCCGTCACCACACAGAATCAATATACAGTATTGCATGGTATTATTTATTTATATTATTGATTTCAAATGTAAAATTTAACAAACACAAATTACATCCAGACTCAGAACAACAATTTGCGTATCACACAAAGTATTCTATTGCGTTGGAATCGTATCCACAGCACTGGCGGTGGGTTAGGTCGCTACCTTAACCGCATCGCTATCTGTGCAGTCAAAAGTATATTTAATCCTTTGGATATCAATTTTATTATAATCATCATCGCGGCTTATATAAATCCCACTGTTGGGCTCAAGTCTCCTCTGTAATAAGAGAGAAATTGACCTAATGTCATATTAGCCAGACGCGTTGGTATTGTTTCATTTCGACTTTCTTTTGTATAGATGTTGTCTGCTTATTATATATATCCCGCAGTCGTCTATTATGATACCCACTAGCTACAAAAGGGGGTAATGAATTGTATTCTTCCTTCGTCACCACATGAAAAATACATATAGCAAAATTCTATTTATTGCCTTACGAAATAGGCAAAGTCCAAACTTTATATTGCGGTAGTTAATTAACGGGCTGTGCTCCTGTAATTGCCGAGGTCCAAGGCAGGTATCACTTAACTTCCAGGGCCAGAATCTTTTGCATTGTATTTGAATTTTAAATTATATCGGAGTTCGAAGGGCATAACACTGGAGCTAATTATTACTGATCATTTTGTACTATTTTTTATAAAAAAAAAACAGTAAACAAATAATAGACAAACACGCTGAAATTCGGTTACGCTCCGATCCGGTGATAATTTATTGTATTAATTTAAAATGTTAAAATTAATAATATGTAAGTGCCCTCGCAGGGTTTATATATAATAATGGAATTTTGGAAGTGGTAGGACCACGCTTTTGATAGTTTTCTATCTGCAGCCGCGAGCCGGTCCGCCCGGGGTAGTACCACACTCTCGCAGAAGATCGACGTATGAATAATAGCAATGTGCTATTGCACTTCGGTCGGTGAGCGAGAGAGCCAAAAGTCCATTTAAATGGGTTTGGGGTTTATATTGGTAGGCAGCGGCCTAGATATACCCTTGGTATTGCAAAGGTCCATGCGCGACAGTGACACTTATCATCAGTTGTGCTGCTTGCTCCTTTGCCACGACTAGCAATAAAAAAAATTTAAGTTCTGATTTGTCTAAGGGTAGCAAAAAAAATCCCTCAATATTCTACGTAATTCTAATATACTTATTAAATTTTAAGCATATTTAAAAGTCTAGTTAATATCTTATTTATGGGTTGACCTATTTCATATCGCCTGTTACTCGGGTATGAATTTTTCTACTCCAATAAGCTAACTTCGCTACTATTTATTACTCGCAAGGTTAATTTTATATAAAAAGAAAGATATGATTTAGTCTTTAGGGTAAAAAGGTGAGAGGCAATCAAATCGTATTGACATTATTTCTATCTATTTGATAAAACATTTTAAAGTAACTAATATAAAATTTTTTGTTCTAATTTGAATGAAAAATCTAGAAAATACCTAAGAAGCAACTTCTCGTCACCAAATGAAACAGAACTATGTAAGACGAATCTAATGAGCCGAAAAGTGATCGATTTACTATTAAACATTTCAAGATTTCGAATAAGCAATCCAAGGTATCCAAGATTCTCTGAGAAAAGAGCATGAAGGTAGGAGAATCTTTGTGCTTCATTCTCAAAGTAATTCATTTTAATTTTAATTAAAATTTAATGCATCATCATACGTGGATGTTTCAAACGATAGATCACACATCTTCAAAAGTAAAACGAACACATAATTAGCGTCTAAGATTTATATGGTAGCTAATAAAAAGAACTGATAACCTGGAAACGCGTGAGCTAATATTCATAAATTGTAACTAAGAACCATCTTGATCGCGTCAGCTTTCTAATAAAAAAATCAGTCTACTCATTTAGGAACAACGATGCCACAGACAGACTCACAGAAAAGTCAAACTTATAACACCACTTTTTTTGTGACGGAGGTTAAAAACGAAAATAAATAAACATTGTTAAGATTTGAAATAAAACTGTTTTTACTGATTCTATTATGATGGAGGGTATTTATATCCTCCTGTGACAATAAACGCTTACAGGTGTATGTTATTGTTCAAAACTTGTTCATCATTCATCATCATTTCAGCCTATTGCCGTCCACTGCTGAACGTAGGCCTCCCTCATTTTACGCCACAGAGTGCGGTCCTGTGCCGCCTGTATCCAACGACGCCCAGCAACCTTCACTAGGTCGTCTGTCCACCTAGTGGGGGGGCGTCCCACACTGCGTCGTCTGGTACGTGGTCGCCACTCTAGAACCTTTCTTCCCCAGCGATTGTCGGTTCTTCGAGCGATGTGGCCTGCCCATTGCCACTTCAGCATGCTAATTCTTCGTGCTATGTCGGTTACACCCGTTCGTCTGCGGATTTCCGTATTTCGGATTCTATCTCGCAGAGAAATCCCGAGCATAGCCCGCTCCATAGCACGCTGAGCGACTTTGAGCCTGGTTATGAGGCCTACATTTAGGGACCACGTTTCCGTGCCGTAAGTCATCACTGGTAACACACACTGGTTATAGACCTGTGTTTTCAAACACTGAGGTATGTTGGATGAGAAGATCTTCTTAAGTTTCCCGAACGCTGCCCAACCGAGTTGGATTCGTCGGCTGACCTCTTTCTCGAAATTGGATCTACCTAACTGGACTGTTTGTCCAAGGTAAACATAATGATCGACGATTTCGAGAATCGCATTGCCAACTAGGACCGGTACAGGAATGACATGGGCATTTGACATGACTTTCGTCTTGTCCATGTTCATTCGTAAACCCACTAGTTGGGATACCCTGCTGAGATCGTTGAGCATGGTGCCCAGGTCCTCCATGGATTCTGCCATGATGACAATATCGTCTGCGAATCGAAGGTGAGTGATGTATTCGCCATTGATGTTGATGCCGAGTCCGGTCCAGTCTAAAAGCTTGAAGTCATCTTCCAGTGCAGTGGTGAACAGTTTCGGAGAGATGACGTCTCCCTGTCTCACGCCTTTCTGCAACTGGATCGGTTTCGTACTCTTATCCCGAATACGGACTGACATTGTGGCGTTCCTATACAAACACTTCAGCACTTCGATATAACGATGGTCGATTTGGCACCGAAGGGACTGCAGCACCGCCCAAGTTTCGACTGAATCAAAGGCTTTCTCATAGTCCACAAACGCTATACACAGAGGCCGATTGTACTCCTCGGTCTTCTGGATAATCTGCCGAAGCGTGAGGATATGGTCTATGGTGCTATAGCCTTTTCGGAAACCAGCTTGTTCGGGCGGCTGGAAGTCATCAAGCTTGCACGTGAGTCGATTGGTAATGACTCTCGAAAACAACTTGTAGACGTGGCTCAAGAGTGAGATGGGTCTGTAGTTCTTTAGAAGAGCTTTGTCGCCCTTCTTGAAGAACAGCACCACCACACTCCTGGTCCACGACTCTGGAACGTCGCCCCCGAGGATAACGGAATTAAATAGCTTCTGAAGGGCTTTTAAGACCGGCTTGCCGCCTGCCTTCAGGAGCTCTGCCGTAATTCCGTCATCTCCCGGTGCCTTACCGTTTCTTAGTTGTTCGAGAGCCATTCTGATCTCGCACAAGCTAATGTCCGGGATTTCTTCGGTATAGTGCCGAGTTAGCTTGGATCTGGGATCTTGGACCAAGCCGACAACAGGATTTCGGGATGTTTTATATAACTGTATAGAACCTTTCGACCTCTCCCAAGATCTCACTTTGGGATGAAATGACAGTGCCGTCATCGGTCTTCAGCTTAGTCATTTGGCTTTGCCCGATAGACAGATCTTGTGCGAACACTTTTGAGCCACGATTCCGCTCTATCGCTTCTTTAATACGGAGCGTATTAAATTGGCGAATATCGCGACGCACAGACCTGGAGATCTGCCTATTTAGCTGCCTGTGTTCGGACCAATCGGCTGAAGACTTTACTGTCATTTCTTTTCTCCGCTCCATGAGCTTGAGAGTCTGGTCAGAAAGTTTTTTAGGTCTATTAGCGCGGTGAGCCTTGAAAAATTTCGACCCAACCGCGTGGACAGTTTCCACGAATCTGTTGTTTATATCGTTCGGAGATTCGCACTCGTCTAGACATTCGAAGCGATTGTGTAGTTCGAGTTGAAAGTTTTCGAGGTTCTGGTATTGGACAGGTGTAGGTCGGAGGGTAGACTTCATCAAGCGTGACCGTTCGACTTTTGTGTGGATATTTAATGTGCCTCGTACTATTCGGTGATCGCTCCCAGTTTTAATCCGGCTGATCACTGAAACATCATTAAATATATGTCGTTTGTCCGACAAGATGAAGTCTATCTCGTTTTTTGTTGAACCATCGGGGCTAATCCAGGTCCATTTCCTTTGTGGCTGCTTTCTGAAGAAGGAATTCATCATAAAGAGGCTTTCCTTCTCCAGAAATTCAGCCAGTTTCTGGCCCCTCTGGTTTCTCTGTCCATATCCATGTTTCCCCACTCTCAGCTCATCATCACTCCCTTTGCCTAGTTTCGCGTTAAAGTCTCCCATAACCACCGTGAAGTGGGTTTTGGACGCGTGTATGGCTTTCGAGATATCCTCGTAAAAGACCTCCACCTCGTCGTCGGAGTATGCCGAGGTCGGTGCGTATACCTGTATGACCTTCAACGAATACCGTTTGGTAATTCTGAGTATAAGGTATGCTACCCTTGCCGACACACTCTCGATCCTCTCCACGTTGCCTACGAGAGACCTTCGAACGATAAACCCTATACCGCCTTGGGACGGGTGATCTCCCTCCCGGTAGAAGAGCAAGTTTCCAGAACGTAGGATTATCGTGCCCTCGCCCTCTCTTCGCACTTCTGATAATCCTACAATGTCCCAGCGGATTTTGCTCAATTCCTCTTCCAGCTCGATGACCTTCTCATCGGTCCTGAGTGTCCGAATGTTGTGTGTTACCAGGGCCAAAGGTCGTTTTGATTGGTAGCCGGATCGCTGCCGGAGATTCTTCGCACCCCCTACTCCATCGCTACCAGGCCCGCTACCACGATGAGCCTGTAGGATAGCGGAGCTGCCGTGACTGGGGGCCGTTTCTCTATTTGTGTTGCTCATTAGGGGTTAAAGCCGTAATCGCCACGCTTGGCAGGCGGGTTGGCGATCGCAGTGTGGTGTAATACGTTTCCCAGGAGAGAGCTGCTGCCCACTCTCCTGGTGAACCCTTAGTCGATTTTTACGACTCCCACGGGCAAGCAAGGGGTGGCGACACATGTATTCTATCCCGTCGCCACACGGGACTTGTTCATTATGTCCACAATAAACATAAAAAGATATACTGAAGAAAGCTTTTTGCTTTAATTTTTGCAGTGGACTATGGATGCGTCTCGCCCCGCCAAATCGGTCCGGGGTGATGGAAGAGGCGGCGCGTGACCCCATAGACCCACTGTGCAACTCCTCTCTTCGCCTTGCGAGTGGGCCACCGGTACCCGATCTTTGTCTTCGATGGCCCGCCCGGCGGTTTACCCTTGCAGGTTCCTCTCGACGACGCCCCGACACCTTTCGTCGTCGGGGCGTCGTCCTCATGCGGTGGCCTCACATCGGATGATGACGGATGACCGGACTATTCCCCGGTCCGATCACCCGAGGCCTCGGCTAGGGTGGTATCAGGCCCAGGTATTCACGCCTGCGCCGCCCGAGGCGCCGGTGGCGGCACGAGTGCGCATGGAGGGAATCCTCCCGGGCTCGTTCCGCCGTCTCCTTCTGCGAGATGACAGCCTCGCAGAAGGCGGCGACCGCGTCTCAGTTCCTGAAGCTGTCAACCATCGCTTTCGCGACAGCCGGCAGCGTTAGGTCGGCACCGATAACAGCGACGAGGTCACAGCGCTGCTGGGCCCAGGTTACGCAGACCTCCAGCGTATGCTGCGCCGTTTCCTCGTCACTGCCGCACTCGTGGCAGGATGGAGTCAACTCCCTCCTCGCGACTCTGTGCAGGTACTTGCCGAAGTAACCGTGCCCCGACAACACCTGCACCAGCCGGAAGGAGAGGACTCCGTACCGCCGCTCCATCCACTCTATCAGTACGGGCCGGAGGGCCTCAACGGTAACAACACCGTGCCTAGGCCTCTCCAGCCACGTAACCTAACGGGTGATAACGTCTCTGTGGGCGTCCTCGCGCCAGGTGTCTATCTCGCTAGACGATGGGGAGCCACCCTCGTCGCGCACTGAGGTAACCCTCCGGTAGAGGTCGGAGAGCATCTCCGCTTCTAGGTCCCACGAGGGTGTCCAGGCCAATAGGCATGCCGCCTCGGTCGACTTCGAGCGGTACCCGCGAATGGCTCTGACCGCTATGGCTCTCTGTGGTCTCCACAGCACCGCCCTGAGCTGGGCGTTCAGAGCCCTCGCCCACACGGGTGCGCCGTACATTTGCTTTAATGCCTCAGATGTGGTCATTGTTCAAATTATTTTGATAAATACAACCTCCGAAACTGCATAAAATTTGTGTGGTCTGACCGTTTATTACTGCAATTAAATATAATTATAATTAATCCTGTCATCATCATTATCATCATCATCACAGCCCATATATGTCCCACTGTTGGGCTCGGGCCTCCTCCGTAATGGGAGAGAAGTTAACCTACTATACCGCGCTGGTCATACGTGTTGGTATAGGGTTTTGTTTCGAGTTTTCCTCCTTCTCTTGGATAGATATTACATGCATTTTATATCCATTAGTCGTCTCTTACGATCACCCACGGGTAAGATAGAGGGTGGTGAATTGTATTCTTACTCCGTCACCACACGGATAATCCTGTAATTAATTATAAATTATGATTCCCCAGTATAATATATGTAATGATTGTATTACGTATCCTTGTATATTTATGTTTGGGGTACGTTGGGACTTACATATTCATAAAAAATCATCATCAGGTCGAAATAAATGAAGAAAAAAACTAGTACGGATTCTATCGTGTTTGTATTTGATTTTTAATTTTGCGATGTTTCGAACCTTTTACAGTGTTCATAGTCACGGGTAAAGTAAGGTGTCTCACGTCCAACAAATCATCGCTATTACAGAGATTTATATCTACTCCCTACAGTAAATTGTGATTTAGTTAGTTATTCAATTTAGACCCACATTTTTGATAGAAAATCATTACCAGTACAAAAAGAAAATGATTCTATATATAAAATATTATATAGTTTATGATCTATCATTAAACATTCAATTTATGATAATTATTACATTGTGGCAATTTACAATTATAGAAAAACTAACAAAATCTATTCAGCTACCACCGGATCGGAACGCGGCCGCTCTAAGAAAGACCCGGCAAGAAAATTCAGTAGGCATAATACTAATTATTGACTTTTGAATGGCGACCAAATTTATCTTACTGAAATTAATGAACTTAACTATTATTGTGGGTAAAATGTGTAAATGTATTATTTTAAATTTCTAATACTCGCGTAAACATTAGAAATTATTAAGAAAAAAATCCTAAATGAAATAAAAAGTTCAAATAAGATAAAGCAGGCTAGGACTTATACAGAGGCAGTGATTATAACGATGACATCTCAATCTAAGACGCCATATTCACCTCAATTCCAAACAAGCAGATGAACAAAAACTTTCCACATGTATTAATATGATTGCTACATTTGTCAACAAGACACAACATTCACTTAACCAACCAATACATATACTTGTCGTGTTCGACCGTAGGTGTCGCATGGGCGCAATGTATGACTGAATTTACTTTAAATCAGTGTTATTCAATCTTTTTGATTACGTGACCCCATTAAAAACTAAAAAAAAGTGCGACCTCACTAAAGTAATAAATAATCATAAGATGTGATTCAAAGACGAATTCCAAAGACTAAAGAGAAAGTGATTTCAAAGACTACATTTTTATTTACAAAACTACATTATTTGATTATAATATCATCATCTCAGCCCATAAAATTTCCACTGTTTCATTCGGGCCTATTACATAATAAGAGAGAAATTAGCCTACTACATTACACTATGAAGATACGTTGACATACAATTTTATGTCCAGTTATCCTTTTTTTTTTCATTAATGTTATATGCATACCATATGCTTTAGTCCTCTTTTACTACAGCCAAAGACAATAGCAAGGACAATGACTTTTATTTTTAATCCATCATCACATCAACTGATTTATATATTTTAATTGTATTTATTATATACCTACACTCTACAACGATGCCTCGAGTCCAGTAATGGGATTAATATGAGCTAAGATGTCGAAGTAGGTAAAAATTATTAGATAATTTACAAATCAAAAATAGGAACCACATTTTGAGAATGTGATAGCAATTTTTTTTTTATATATACCTAGTAACACTTCCATTTTCACTAACTAACAATCCATAGTTTGAAAATCACTGCTTTAGATAATATAAGAATTATTGAGTTTCGTTAGATGACTCTTTATATATAAACGTGTTTATGTCTGGGTCACAGATTAAGAATGTAATGTGGCGTCACCCTTTACTTTTTCAAAGCAATCGTAAAAACCGCCTAAGTAACAACCAGATGAGTGAGCAAAAGCCTCCTACGAAACTTGTAATACAAGAGTCGATTATCAAACTACTTCCCTAGTATTACCATTATAGCATTATTCTTTTTTCTCGTGGCAGGCTATAATCTGGACACGCTCTGCCCAATCCATCCGAGGCGATAAAAGTGTCGCGTAGCCCCGTAATATACCATATGCCCCAACGCCATTTGACTGACCACTAGTAATAATTCCTTGACCTCGATGGTGTATTATCCGCCCTTGCGGGTAGTATATACCCGATAGTTGACGACGATAGGCTGAATATATATAATTATATGCCTTTCGCCAATGAAACAAACCAACAAATTATATTAATGTCAAGAGTTGGACATATTACTCTACTAGAGATAATGCTACCATTATCACGCTTGGTAGACGGGGTGACAAACGCAATCAGTGTTAGAGATATGCTTCTCAGAAGAGTGCTACTGGCAACTAGTAGACCCATGCTTGTTTTTAGGACTACTGGGTACGAGATAGTAAGAGTTAGAGAATCATTGCATTAACCAATATTTCATAGGAAGTGTGATAAAACAAACACTAAATTGAACTAATAATTTCATACCTTATTTAATAATAAGAACTAAATAATCATAAATAATGTTGATATCTCCATTTGTTTACAATGTAATAATAAAAAGTTTTTCGTACTTTTACTAAGCAAGTGAGTTTTTATTACGAAGATTAATTATCTGTAACTTTTGGAATGCAGTCAAACACTTGCCTAAGTCAAGCAAAAAGAAATAGAAATAATTTCAACTCGCAAATAGTTAAGTGAATACATATATGTAAATTTGAAAACATGTTCTAGCAGAACAATTTTTTTTTACCTGCACAGAAATTTTGTATGAGACTTCGTAGTCATTAAATTATTTGCATATAATATGTGACTCAAAAAAAAATAGGTGGTTGAAATTTATTAGAAATACACGCATTGCGATTTTCAAAATTTTTACTTAAACTATGGTATTTTTTTTATTATCCGTGTGGTGACGGAGTAAGAATACTATTCACCATCCCATATCTTACCTGTGAATGATCGTACGAGACGACTAAGGGATATAAAATGCATATAACATCTATGCGAGAGAAGGAAAACTCGGCACAAAACCCTATAACAACACGTCTGACGAGCGTAGTATAGTAGGTTAATTTCCTTCCCATTACGGAGGAGGCCCGAGCCCAACAGTGGGACATTTATGGGCTGTGATGATGTTCTTTATACATTTTATTGGTAACAAATACGTTTTGTATTGGCAACATTACTATAGTGGCGGCTTCGAATACTACCTACCCTTACTTTGCTCGCGGGTATCGTAAAATACGACTAAAAGCTATTCATCGTCCTGGGCGAACTCCTTCTGATGTCGTTACGTCAACAGTTACATCCCCAAGGAGAGTTAACGTCAGGCAGACAGCGGGTCATAAAACTAAAAGTTAATAAATTGCAATATGAAAGTGGAGTAAATATTGCGTCGACCCAAAATAATTGGGATGAGAGCAGAATGATAATGACGACCTCAGACTATGACCCATCTTAAGCTTTATTCTGAATGATAAGAAAAGCAACAATCTTGGCAAGCATAAAAGCTGTAGATATCTGTATTTACTATAGTTTGGACTTCACAATATCTTCTACATTTATTCAAATATTTTATGATATTTTTCTATACATTAAAGGGTAGAGAGAGAAAGAAAGAAAGCTGAGACGGAAATATTTCAATATTGGCACCATAGATCAGTATTTATTTTTTAACAATATGAAAAGCATAAAGATTTTGCTGAAAAGTACAAAGTTAGTACACGGTAGATTGAAATGTACCTTTCTACAATCACAAACCAGCGAGAACAATGATCAAATCATAATCCATGACCAAAAAAAAATTCAAATAAATATTTATATGTATATCCTTCTAAACAGACAGAATATGTGTGTCTTATGATATCACTTGTAATCGAGTTAACTTGACACAATTAACGCGTCTTATCGTCCAATATCAGTAGGTATATTTCCATGTGGTGACGGAAAAAGAATACAATTGAGCACCCCTATCTTACCCGGAGGTGATCGTAAAAGACGACTAAGTGATATAAAACGTATATAACATCTATGCGAGAGAAGAAAAATCAAAACAAAACCGTATATGTATCAACACGTCTGACCAGCGTGTTATACTAGCTCAATTTCTCTCCCATTATGAAAGAGGCTTGAGCTCAACAGTGGGACATATAAGCTGAGATGATGATAAGTATATTTCAATTATTATTATAAAACTTAATTTTCCTTATTTTTGAACACCCAAACTATAGTCACTACCAGTAGATTTAAAAATATTTTATTTTATTAAATAGTATATTTATTGTATATAAAATAAAACACAGCGATAAATAGGAGCTCATTAATAATTAAGTACATCGGACAAAATATATTAACAGCGGTCATTGTCATAACAACTGCTGACATAAAAAATATATCATCATCATCATCATTTCAGCTCATATATGTCCCACTGCTGGGTTCGAGCCTTCTCCATAATAGGAGGGAAATTGACCTACTACACCACGCTGGTCAGACACGTTGGTACAGGGTTTTGTTTCGAGTTTTCCTTCTCTCGCATAGACGTTATATGCTTTTTTATATCCCTTAGTCGTCTCTTACGATCACCCACGGGTAAGATGAGTGCTGAACTGTATTCTTACTCCGTCACCACACGGAAAGGAAAAAATGTATAATTGATTATAAATATTATACATGTTGATATTATTACTAATATGATGACGAGATGGATGTTCAAAAGACATACTAGTATCTATTAATTAAATAAATCACTCAATTGAAGCTACTGACACAGCTAATATCATATAACTATGTAAGTACATATTAAAAATGTTTAACTGTAAACTCTGGTTGCGACATTCTTTAACATTTAATTTTTTAAACCACACCGGTTTCGGTAGTAGTCTATGTACGTGAATTGTTAAAGTATTTGATGGTATTATAAAAATTGTTTAAATATTTTCGCTTTACACGTCTTCTTATAGAATAACAAGTAAGCAAGTCGGGTGACGTAATTAGAAATTGATGCTGAGTGCGATGTATAAATGACAGATGTTTTACAGAAGCACAAAGATTTAGTTAAATATATAATGGCTGGAGGACCTCTTGCGAATCGTTCATAGCGTTAATAGAAGAATTATTGCGTATATAACTGTAACTATGTGTTGATATACCTTGATAAAGATATGTAATAAACTACCTTTTCCCTATGGTGACGGTGTAAAAATATAACTCATCATCCCCTATCTTATCCGTAGGTGATCGTAAAAGATAAACTATGCATATAACATCTATTCAAGAGAAGGTAAATTCGAAATAAAACCAACGCGTCTAACCAGCGTGATGTAATAGGTCAATTTCTCTCCTATTGTGGAGGGAAGACTAGGAGGCCGAGCTGTAAAACTTATATAAGCTGAAATGATTATGATGATGAAACTTCCTGAACTCGCATAAAAAAGTTCATCAAAATAGGTATAACTAGGCGGGAGTAAAATCTCATCGAACAATTAATTATAATTTATTGTAACTATAAAACTCATAATTTTAATGCAAGTATATAAATTAATAAGTACTTTTTAATGTTAAGTAAAGCATTATTCACTAACACAGTAATGGTGCTACCATTTTTCTTTAAATAAAATACTGTCAGAATACTTGCGCACAAACACTTTTAGTGTGCGGTTTATCGATCTGTAATTTATTGTTTAGGGATAACAAAGATTTACGGCGCAATTATCTCACTAACGTACCTAACAAAATTAGCAATAACTCCATAAGGTTGAGGTATTTCGTTCAACGGAAATAACGATCTGGCGAAAAGAGCAGGTAATAAATACCTTATTACTAAAAAAATACGATATATTATTTTCAGAATAAGGGACCTCTTCAACTGTAAGCAGCTTTATCATGCTTTGGTGCCATCAAAAGCATCTTAGTCTTTTCTGCTGTCATAAACAATAAAAAGTATGCCTTATTCTTAGGTACTTTTGAATAATACCCATAAAAACACAGTATCTAACGTTTGAAAAATTAATGGCTGCAAAACAGCCGCAATAAAAAACTAAACTCACGTCACAAATCACAACAGATTCCATTTTTAATTTCAACTTTTTACGTCACTACTAAAGTATCAGCCGTAACTTTTTTTTCTAATTTACGCACAGGACAATGCATCGAATCACGACTGTAAAGATAAATGGAATATACTCTTAGTATATAAAAAAAGGTCCGTGATGTCCAATTTAAGTGGATACTGAGGATTTTATAAAAACGAAAGTGCATACAGGTATATTATTGTTAGATGTGAGATGTCGTAGGATTTATAAAGAAATAGATACGACATTACTTTATTAAACCATAGAGAATCATGTTTTATTACTTTTTATCTTGTATAGCTATAGTTGTATAGCTGTTTGTATAGTTGTTCTTGTATAGCTCTGCTCTCTCTGCCTACCCTGCAAGGGATATGGCGTGATGATATGTATGTATGTATGTATCTTGTATAGCTATAGCTATGAGGAGCTATTACATAGTTAGCTTCTTCATCATCAGCTTAGCTCGTATAATCATACTAACTCGCTTGAGCCTCCTCCACTAAAATAAAGATCTATAAAGGCAAATGGAACGGCATATTAGACCAATTTCTACAATTGCCACAGGACACAGGAGACATTTTGCACTTTTAACCCATCACTACACAGTAGATATGTGTAAGTAATGCGAGTGATGCATCACACGTAACATTACCCGACCACGTACTGTCATATTACACATTACGCGACTAAACATCACATCACATTAAACATCATACATCACATTAAACATGACGCGAACACCCGTGTACTGTTCTGCATTTCTGCAATGTTCGGTAATTTGGTACATACAAACATATATATATCATCACGCCATATCCCTTGCAGGGTAGGCAGAGAGAGCAGAGTGCCAGAGAACTCTATCCTTGCATACTTCACTCGCTTCTTCAACATTCATAATTCTCTTCATACACGCTCGCCGGTTTCGGAGACTCTTGACTCCACCTTCTTTCAGTACATGACCAATCTGGTCTAGGTAGGTGAGTCTCGGTCTCCCCCGGTACCTACATCCTTCCACTTTCGCATTATATATCTTCTTAACCAGACGTTCGTTCGGCATTCTTTCCACATGTCCGAACCATCGCATCTCTTTCATACCTACTCACTCTCTTAGGTCGTCGTTGCGAATGCGGTCGGTCAGCCTAACTCCACAGATTTTCCGTAGAGATCGCATTTCGACCGCATTAATTTTTCTTTCATGCTCTTTTCTGCATACTCAACTCTCGCTTCCATATAGCGCGCTGCGCCTGCGGTCAATAAATATTTATTTTGAGCGTTATTTTCAGAAATTTACGACTTATATTGAATGAAATGTCATGTGTGATGTTTGAAGTAATGGTGAAATGTAATATTACTCGGCACGAAATGTAATGCCATCACTTCACGAAGTACTGTTTCGCGCTTTTCTACTACACAGGGAACCACAAAATTAAAAAAGGAACAAAATTAATAACTTCGAGTAAATTTCTCCCCTATTTTAAACGCTTAGTAAAGAATATATCATCTGAAAGTATGAAATTTCAGAATATTCTTTTTATTTCGTCACTTTAAAACTATCACAATGAAGTACTAGATAGCGCCTTATATTTGTAGTTTACAAATGTAAGACGCTATCTAGCAGGTAGGTACTACACAATTGTGATAATTTTTAATTCGATAAGAAATCAACTAAAAGTATGACCACATATTTAAATCCCCTATTTTACTCCATTAGAGGATGAATATTGAAAAATGATGATACAGGTGTATATTTATTTTTATTAATGAGTACTTGATCTTAATTTGAAGAAACTAGGAAAATATTTTTTTTCTTCTCATACAACTTTGCCACTGTATTCCACCTCCTTCGGAAATGAATTTCGTAAAATCCTTTTTTATCGAGTCTCTACGTTACAAAAGGAAACTACTGACAAAATTTCATGCTTCTAGTTTCAGTAACTAGAAAATTAAATGCAGAAAAAACCAAGCAAATATACCGCATCCATTTACTCAAAACTAAAAATCGGTTGCTCAACAAAAGGTAGATTCGGTAACGAGATATGATATTATTTTTTGTATACACCGGCGGTGGCCGAGGGGTGTGTACGACCGCGGGACGAGGAACGGCATGGGTGAGCGGGTCAGGTGGATTCCACTTCGCAACGCATTGTCAATGTATTGTTAACTTATCGAGGGTAGCGATAAATTTTGTAAGGGCAAAGCTGCAACGTGAGAAACTCTTGAATCTCTGGATCTATTGCAGTGGTTTTTAGAAACAGGTTATTTAGTTAGTATAAAATAGTAAATTAAAGTATTTTTCGTAAAATTACTCTATATAAATAATAAAAATATAATAAATTGGTATTATTTCCGTCTATAAGTAAAACGGGTTTAAATAGTGGTTGCGATTTTATTCATTAATTTGTTATCTATCGAATCCGAGTATCTGACTCGGATTCGATAGATATATATACATATATATAGATAGCATCATCTTTTTTTTTATTAAAAAGATGTTAAAAGGAATTTAATTGTGGTAGGACCACGCTGTGGACAGTTCTCTGTCTACAGCCGCGGGCCGGTCCGTCCGGGGTAGTACCACACTCTCGCAGAAGATCGACGTCTGAGTAATAGCAATGTGCTATTGCGCTTCGTTCGGTGAGCGAGAGAGCCGGAAGCCTAACTGGGGTGGGTTCAGGGTTGCATTGGTAGGCAGCGGCCTAGCTATACCATTGGCAAAGGTCCATGGGCGGCAGTGACACTTACCATCAGGTGTGCTGTCTGCTCGTTTGCCGCCATAAGCAATAAAAAAAAAAAAAAAAAAAAAAAAATCTCGTTTTCAGTTTATAGAATTTAAAAATAAATAATAATTTTCTTTTATCGTAATGATAGTACTCGTATGATCTTGGCAAGTAGGTATGTATACAGATTCCAATTTTTTTTTCTAAAGCCTTGATCTGGACAAACTCCGGTCGAACCATACGAGACTATGCTGCTTGAGTTTTAATGTTAACTTAATATTTATTTAATTTTTAAAATTAATGTTTGCAAAAAAAGAAAAATAACATATTTATATAATAAATTTATTATTGCCGAACGAACGTCTGGTTAAGAAGATATACAATTCGAAAGTGATGATGAATGTAGGTACCGGGGGAGACCGAGACCAACCTACCTAGACAAGATCAGTCATGTACTAAAGGAAGGTGGAGTCAAGAGCCTCCGAAACCGGCGAGCGTGTATGAAGAGAATTATGAATGTTGAGGAAGCAGGTGAAGTATGCAAGGATAGAGTTGTCTGGCACTCTGTTCTCTCTGCCTACCCTGCAAAAGACATGGCGTGATGGAATGTATGTATGTCTTTTTAAATTAACTCCTCTTTTCTTTTCACTTTTCATCATTGAGCCTTTTGTCATTCATTGCTAGACGTAGGCCTACCCAGCTCGATAACCCTCTCATCAGTCCTGTTGTATTCTTAATCCCTCATAAAAGAAACAAACTTTATAAACTAAATAAACTCATTTGCAAAAAAAAACGGGCGGTTTTGATTTTCATTCATATTTAAAAAGATACAATACCAAAAAGGTTTCAATCGTTTGTACACGTTACTGGCCGGTTTTAAAAATGCTGTGGTATTTAAAAAAGTACGTTCTAAATTCAATTTTTCATTTGATGTTCATTTTTACAGAAAACCCCTTTTTATCCTACATTTTTGGCGCGAAGTTCCAGAAGTTAACATCGACTTTCATAACTTTTATTCAATTTTTATCGATTAATTTCATATCCTTGACTGTCAAAGCTTTATTTAATGCTGTTTGGCTGTATCAAAAATGGTAGATAAAGTGGTAAAAGCTACCAAAATTATCGCGCTGCTTGAAGAGGGTTGCAGCCAATGTTTCGTGGCTAGGAGGCTAAATGTTAGTCGCTCGACAGTCCAAAGGACCTGGCAGCGATATCAGGAGACTGGTTCCGTCGAGAGAAGGCCTGGTTCTGGAAGAAAACCATGTACCCAACCACGGGATGATCGTTTTCTTGTGAGTCGCGCATTGAGAAATCGCAAATCTTCGTATGTGGATCTTAAGAACAACCTCCAAGAAGTAAGAAATGTGCATATTAGTCTATGGACGGTCAGGAGGAGGCTTCTCGCTGCCAATATACGCAGTCACCGCCCGGCCCGCGGCCCCAAATTACTCCGTGAGCACAGAGTTCACAGGCTTAGGTTCGCTAGAAATTGTGAATCATGGACTCAAGACGATTGGAATAGGGTTTTGTTCTCTGATGAAGCCAGGATATCTCTGTTCGGTGAAGATCGACGTCGGCGAGTGCTAAGAAGACAAGGAGAACGCTTTGCAGAGGCATGTTTCGAAGAAATCACACCTTATGGTGGGGGCTCTGTTATGTTTTGGGCAGGAATAAATTCAATGGATCGTACAGAGTTAGTCTTCATTGAAAACGGCTCACTGACTGGGCATCGATACATAACGGAAGTTCTAATTTCTCATGCACAACCCGCATTGGCCGCTCTAGGTGAAGACTCGATTTTTATGGACGACAATGCTCGCGCCCACCGATCCCGCGATGTTAATGCGTATGTGCAAGAGGTCGGCATTCGTCGTTTGGATTGGCCAGCTCGAAGTCCCGACCTCAATCCCATAGAGCATGTCTGGGACGTTCTGAAACGGCGTGTGAGATCAGTACACCCGGCTCCGCAGACCATCAGAGAGCTGAAGAATGTGATTACTGCGGAGTGGGAACGTATTCCGCAAGCAAGTATCCGGGATATACTCGCTAGCATGCCCAGACGAATTCAAGCTGTGATTTTAGCTAGAGGGGGTCACACTCGATACTAAACATTTATCTGCTTTTACTTTATTAAAGAAAAACAAACAAAAAAACTTTTTTATTTTTACTTCATGAGCATATGCACTACTAGCGAATATACACTACTAGCGAGGTTTAGCATTATTTCCCATAAATTGTATCTAAATTTTATGAAATACTGATGTAAACGATTATTTTCTTATTAATTTACCAAATTGTGTGGATAAAACTACCTATAATTATCAAACAAAGAAATATTAACATTTGAAATGGTTCATTGCTTAGGTGCCCGTTTTTTTTGCAAATGAGTGTATATCACATTTTCTTTACTTAAAAACCATCGAACAATTATTTATGTAAATATTTTCTTCCGATACAGGCCGATACATCATATTCTAATTAAAAAGATCCACTCTAGAAAATGAAATTATAAACAAAAAGAGGCGTTAAAAATAAAAATTATGGCAAACACAATTTGTTGAACTTTTTAGATTAAGAGAGCTCTCTACCCTTATCATATAACAGTTACCTAACGCGAACATACAAAGTCCAAACAAGAAAAAAAAACGCAATTGTCTATGTATAACGGTATAAGACATGTCGACGCACGCGCTAGTTCTAATATCATTTTGTTCAACAAGAATAATTTGCGTTTGCAAGGTTACTAGGGCTACCTCATTAAATATAGACTTCACTGCACGCATGGCGTAGCCTTTCAGTTACCGTCCTGTGTTCATTTCAGACTAATACTTTGCCATCATCTTCATCTCAGCTCATAATGTCCCACTGTTAGGCTCGAGCCTCCTTTATAATGGGAGGAAAATTGACCTACTATACCACGCTGGTCAGACGTGTTGGTTGGTGGTTTTGTTTCGAGTTTTCTTCTCGAGTCTCTTACGATCACCCACGGGTAAGATAGGGGTTGGTGACTTGTATTCTTACTCCGTCACCACACGGATAGTCATTTTTCATCATATTCATCATTTTTCTCTTACTCCAGTTACTTGGGATCAACGCAATATGTACTCTTCTTCCATCCGCACATGTTGCAAATAGTTATTGGCGATATTATTATAACTGACCGCCTGACTTACATCAACCCTCCTTGGGAATGAAATTGTTGACTCAACAACATCAGATGGAATTAGCCCAGGTCGATATAAAGCTCTTAGTCGTCTTTTACGACGTCCACAACCAAAGTAACGGTTGGTAGTATTCGTAGCCTTTCGCAATTAACAGGGAAATGTTTATGAGATGAAACCTAAAAAACAATATTGGTTGTATTCTACAATCTAAAACAGGCACATAGTTATCTATGATAACGATTGTTATGAAGAAAACACAAAAATAGACTAAAGCAGATAAAAACAATATTAGAAAAAGAAAGCTTAAAAAGTCAATTTCTCTTAAAGATGGACATTCGTTCATCTAAGTCAAGGAATCAGTGCAACTAATCAGTCTATTGATGATGACAAGGTGGTATGGTGGAGTATAGGGCACCTAGATTGATCGGTCGAACGAGAAGGCGGAAGAGATCGGAAGACAGAAGTAAAAGAAATAAGTATAAGTGCATTTGTTAAACCACCTAATTAGTTTCAAAGTAGCAAAACGACTTTGTCTTCAGAACTAGCATTATTAACCATAACTACCATTTACTATTCCATGGATATACATAGAATTAGATTAACTGTACAAAAAATCCTAATATAATAACTTGGCAGTAAATTAATTACAGCATTCATATTTCGCACGATCTTGGTGGGTCTGGAATAAAAGTGTTTTCCGAGCGCCATGACATGTCCTTCTTTAAACGAGATGAAAGAAAACCATTTGTCTCAAACAGTGATTTGGCTTTTTTTTTTTGGTTCTGTTCGTCCATTCGGACAGGCAAAGGGATCAAAGCCCATACAGCCAAGTCTTATTTAATTATTTTTCATATGTTGTTTATCATTTCTTCATATTATGTAGCCTTAATAGTCATTGTCTGTCAGTAAGTCAAGTCGTTACCATTAATCGGGCGCTGATAACCTAATCAATGATTTTCTTTGGGAATTTTGGGCAAATATGAAAATACACGTAAACCACTATTATACCATATACACTACACTTCAGCACTTTAACTGTACCATATTGCATAAAATACCAGCAAAATTATTCAATATAACACCACAAAACACTAAAGAAATTAATATAATACAAGAGCGTGACATGACATTTCCACATTCGCGCCAAAACCCCAGTGATTTGGCTGTACCTTTAATATTGCCAGGGGCAAAAGTCATTTACCATCAAGTGGCCAATAATCAAGTAGATTACTTGCTCAATTATAATCAAAAGCAATAAAAATACGTTATGTTGGCAACGAAACTTAATAAAGATATTTGTTTAAGAAATTTATACTGGTATTTACTTGCTTTGACCTACCTTTATTTATTAGATTTTAATTTATATATGAAACTATTACAAAGATACGGCCAGATGGTATCCGTTATCTTAAACGAGCTTAATAAACCTGACAAAGTAACCTGTGACCGAAGAAACGGTGACCGTTTACGTTGCATTCAATACCTTGCCCTCGGCAGCTGAACAATCTTGTGACACGCCGAGGACAGGTGATGAAACCCTATAAGCATTTATATTATAGTCACCACGCGGATAAATTACAAAAACACATTACCAAAAACAATTTTTCACCAACCCTGCATCGTTCAGGTACATCTTATCGCGCCATCTTTCCACTTATTTTGTTTATTTCCTTCACACTCACACCAAAATAACTATCAAAACTAAATATACGATAAACGTCCTTGTTATTATAGCAATAAAGTATATATAAACAGTGTTTATACTTGGCAATATGAGTATAATATTCCATCTCTGTCGCAGCGTGACGTTTCATTAGAGCGCCAAGATTAACTTATTAAAAGCATTGGTATGTTTTTTTTTTATTTTATTTTTTATATACGTATGCGCTTTGAAGTATCAAATGTGCTTCCAAACGACGAGATTTTGTTAAATTACGTCATTGTACAAGTATTAAAGTGTTTGGTACTTGCGTATCGTGTGGGAACGAGAACTGGTGGTATTTTTGTAAATTATTTTTTAATTTATGCTGGCATTTTACTGACTTTTGATATGGCAATTAATATTCGGTTGCAATGTACTATTTTGACATAAATCTTGTGTTACTCGTCTTTAAACGCTGCGAACGATGATGTATATAATAAGGATACGTATTTTTGGTTTGCCATCTTCTAACTACTGTAATTGGAGATGGCCTTAGTGGCGATGGTTCCAAACTTGTTCTACCTACAATATTATAACTTAAAAATTGCGTTACGATCTTATGCAATATCATTATTTAATAAGAGCGAAATTTTAATAATTTACAAAAATATAACTATTTTACGAATTTTATCGCGCTTATGCTAGATATTTACTTGCGCGACGTTTTGAACACTTTTCAAAGTTCATGGTCACAGTAGGACTACACGGGAAGGCTTAGTCCAAAATGACATTTCAAATACATATACGTTAAAATCAGTAAAAGATAAATTCGTAAAAGATTATTTCTTATTTGTAATACTTTTGTATTTGTGTGTAATATTTGCGTACAGAAGTTATAGTGATGGTTATGTGTGGTGGGATTAGACCCATTGTAAAAAAAATTGCTTGTGTACATGTAAGAAATTATTACTAAAAAAAAATATTTTTACTGTGGCAATTTTATTTGTTCTTATTAGGAAAATGTTAACGATTTAAAAAGACCGTAATCGACTTTCGATATTGAAAATTAAAAAAAAATCTTCTTAATATTAAGAACAATATTCAAATTGTATCTCAAAGATTCGCAGTCGCACCGTACTGCATAAATCAGGTCGTGCATATATACACCACCTGCCGCGGGCCACGCTTTGATCGTTAATAATAACAATTATCGCGTGCCCCGCCGGACGGAAGGTGACCTCAGGCAGACTGAGTTGCCAGGATCAAATTTAATATTCTCCCATAAAATATAACTTTACTCCCCATGTTGTTTAATTTTATAATTTAAAAATACATGAAATTATAGAAATTATTAAACTTCAGAGTGATCTTCTGTGGGTATTGTAAAAACCGGCTGACAAATCACCAGGGGAATAGACAATAGTGTTAATAGGAAACTCATAACACCAACAGCAAGCACCAACTCACCTGATGAACGCAGCGAATATGGCATTATTCCTATAATAAAGAAAGAGCCTATATCCAAGTAAAGAACTTTAAGAAACTGATGGTGATGATAATTATTTTCTATGCAGTAATCACCATCATATCTCTAGAAACTGAGGATTAAAGATTAGTACAATTATCTAAAATTAAAATGCTTATATTTTCGCGGGTAACTAGCTACTCATCTCATCATATGTACCATTGTAAATACTTAAGGCGAATGAGCAATACCTTCATAAATATTCTATTTTATTATGGTTACTCTATATAAGTACAGATGTCGCCAAGATATTTTCTGTAAACGTTAAAGTACATACATACTATCATCACGCCATATCCCTTGCAGGGTAGGTAGAGAGAACAGAGTGCCAGAGAACTTTATCCTTGCACACTTCACTCGCTTCCTCAACATTCATAATTCTCTTCATACACGCTCGCCGGTTTCGGAGACTCTTAACTCCACCTTCCTTCAGTACGTGACCAAACTGGTCTTGGTAGGTGAGTCTCGGTCTTCCCCAGTACCTACATCCTCCCACTTTCGCATTGTATATATTCCTAACCAGACGTTCGTTAGGCATTCTTTCCACATATCCGACCCATGAAAAGTAAACGTAAAGTAAACGTTAAAGTAATTCATAATTTTCAATTTTAATACATAAATAACCCAGTTAGAAATGCATTTTGTTTCGTACCTGGTATCTTAGTAATGGTCTATTGATCATCCCGCTGTCTTTGATAATAGTATTATTTAAATGTGACATTTGACTAAGATCATCTGTTATGCTATAACAAAACGATCTAAATGAAAACTAGAAAATTAAAAATTTTAATGTCGCCTAAGAGATATCCAAATGTTATTCTTTATCATAAATCCTAAATATGCATAAAATATTTTAAACTACTTGACATTGCAAACACAAAAACTGGCAACATTAATATTCGCAATTGTTTCATTGCCAAGGTCACAGGGCGGCGCAGACGCAGCCGGCCCGCGTCCCAGCGTCGGCTCAGTCAAGGGCATGCTGACCCACTTCCTGCGCAGCCTTCGGCGAGCGCGCACGTGGCGGGACAGATGTTCCTTGCTTTGTTTTTAAATTTTATCTTTTACACCAACGCTTTTGAGACAGGTGCTAACATTTTATACATGTAGATACAGAGTCCTTTGTAAAATAGATGAGTGCATATAAAGCACAATTGGTTGAAGAGTAATAAATTAAATGATATTAGTAATAAATTAAATGATGTAATATATTTTTTTTTGCATAACTGTACTTTTCGTAAACGGCTGGATAGATATTGATAAAAGTGTAATCTTTGATAGGAAATATGTATGACTTATGATTGATGAGGGCTGCGATCGACTTTTTTTATTTCGGTTTATACCAAACAATGTCTTTTGAGACAGCTAGTATACTTTGCTTTAGTTAATCTTTGATAATTCAGTTTAAGAATTATTGAATTTATAGTTCACAAAGTACTTTATTTTAAGTTTCCAACATATTTGTATAAATGTATACTAATACATGTGTATGTATGTTAATATATATATATGTATACTAATATTATATCTCACGAATTTATTTTTATTTCAATCATTATTACTTTTTTTATCTTTAGTATTTTTATAAGGACCATAAGTTTGTAATTAAAAATAAACTATCACATAGTTTTCAACCCATTAAAAGCAAAACTACGAAGTTTTACACTTGATTCTTGTAAGTACCGTGGCAATATAATATTAATCCTCCTTTACATTATACCAAAACATCTGACTAGCATGGCACAGTAGGGCAATGCCCCATAATGATAGAGGAGACTCGAGCCCAATAGTGCAACATATATGAGCTCAGATGATATCATTGCATCGTTATCCTGTTCTTATCCCAATTACTTGGGGTAGACTCAATATGTACTCTTACTTTGTACATATTGCAAAAGCTGTGTGGTAGCGGCTAAGAATACTACCAATCCTTACTTAGCTCGTACATGTCATAAAAGAAGACTAAGAGCCTTATAACGACCTGGGCCAACTCCATCTGATGCCGTTTGGTCAACAATTACATTCCCAAGGATGTCGTCACGTCTGGCAGGCGGCCGGTCATAAAACTATTGCCAATAATTTTTACAATATGTACTAAGAAAGAATAGTACATATTGTATTGACCCCAAGTAATTGGTATAAGAGTAGGAGAACGATGATGAAATGATGACATTAAAAAGAAACTTACGGAAATTACGAATATAAAATACACGAAATATAGATAGAAACAATATGACACTTATAGCCTAACAAAACATTTCGATAAATTAATTACGCACAGATATAGAAAAAAAAACAATTTGTTACACTATCAACAACTAAAGCTACTTAAAATTCATAGACGAAACAAAACTAATAAAACTCACAATACCCAAAAATCTTATACAAGATTTCCCTTTACTATCTAACTAATAAAACAATATTCATCTAATCTTCCTACTACAAATGACGGGTCTGTATACACTAGCAATAAATTTAAAAGACGTAAGGTACCATATAAGCTTGAACTGCAATTTAGAGGCTAAACGGGGCTTACAATGTACTTGAATAACACCTACATTTTGAATAAATTTTTTAACATAACCATATACCACAAATATATAGTTATTGTGTAATACATTTCACTTAAGAATGATCACGTATCTTATAATATATTCATAGATAGATATACTAAATATTATGACGAATTATGATATTATGAGACTTGCCGTGTGGTGACGGAGTAAGAATACTATTTACCACCCCATATTTTACCCGTGGGTGATCGTACGAGACGACTAAGGGATATAAAACGCATATAACTTCCTATACAAGAGAAGGAATATTCGAAACAAAACCTTATACATTATATCAAAATGTCTGACCAGCATGGTACAGTAGGTGAATCCCCCATAATGATAGAGGAGGCTCGAGCCCAGTAGTGAAACTATATGAGCTGAGACGAAGATGATATCATTGCATCATTATCCTGCTCTTATCGCAGTTAGGGTCGACTCATTATGTACTCTTACATTGCATATCGCAATTTTTTTTTTTTTGTTTTTACACCACCCTGCACTAAGTAAATAGACCTTGTATTACACGAGACTTTACAAACATGCAATTAACGCAGACAAATTACACCCAGACTCAGAACAACACTTTGTGGATCACACAAAGTAATGTCCTGCGTGGGAATCGAACCCACGGCACTGGCACGGAAGGTCGGTATCTTAACCACTACGCCATCTGTGCAGTCTAGTTAAAATGTTATTGGCAATAGTTTTATGACCGCCTGCCAATCTAACATCGATCTTTCTTGGGAATGTAATCGTTGACCATACGGCTTTAGATTGAGTTGGTCCAGAGCGACATAAAGTAACACAATACACACCATCATCATCATCATTTCAGACTATCGCCGTCCACTGCTGGACGTAGGCCTCCCTCATGGTATGCCATAGAGTGCGGTCCTGTGCCGTCTGCATCCATCGGCGCCCAGCAACTTTCACTAGGTCGTCAGTCCACCTAGTGGGGGGGGACGTCCTACACTGCGTAATCCGGTACGTGGTCGCCACTCTAGAACCTTTTTCCCCAGCGGTTGTCGGTTTTTCGAGCGATGTGACCTGCCCATTGCCACTTCAGCGTGCTAATTCATCGTGCTATGTCGGTTACACCCGTTCTTCAATACACATAAGGGAACTAATTTTTCCATATGGAAATGGAGTAAGAATACAATTCAATATTGCCTCTTAGCCGTATGTGTAGTAAAATATAAATAAGGAATATGATACGCAGGTAACATCTTATTTACGTGTAGGAAATCTCGATATAGGACCTACGCCAACGGATCTGACCAGAGTAGTATACTACATCAATTTCCCTCCTATTATGAAGGAGGCATGAACCCAGCAATGAGACATATATACATACATATCATCACGCCATATCCCTTGCAGGGTAGGCAGAGAGAACAGAGTGCCAGAGAACTCTATCTCTGCATACTTCACTCGCTTCCTCAACATTCATAATTCTCTTCATTCTCTTCATTCTGAGACATATATGAGCTGAAATAATATACACATAGCTAATTTATAAACAACAATAATCTATATTTTTTGCACAAATGGCGTAGTAGTTAAGATTACCGACCTTCCGTACCAGAGGCGTGGGTTCCCCACAACACTTTGTGCGATCAATAAAATGTTGTTCTAAGTATGGTTGTAATCTGTCTGCGTTAATTACATGTTTGTAAATTGGCTCTCAATATAAGGATTATTTCCTTAGAGCAGCGTGGTGTCTAGCCACACGTCTAATTCTAAATTATTATATTTCGCAATCACAAAACTTAAGTTACATATATATATATATAATCCGATGTAATCTTGCACATTTTATTATAACTCGGGACCAACGAGGCCGTTGTTATTTAAGATGCTAATGTTATTATATTATTTAAGCAACAAATATAATATCGCTTTAACGGCAACGAAATATTTTTATGATCATATTTATGACTAGAAAGTCTGTTATGATTTAATGGTAAGTTGATTACAAACACTTAGCTATTCAGTTTCATACATAAATATCATCACGCTATATCCCTTGCAGGGTAGTCAGAAAGAACAGAGTGCCAGAGAACTCTATCCTTCCATACTTCACTCGCTTCAACATTCATAATTCTCTCCATACACGCTCGCCGGTTTCGGAGACTTTTGACTCCATTTTCCTTCAGTACGTGACCAATCTGGTCTAGGTAGGTGAGTCTCGGTCTCCCCCGGTACCTACATCCTTCCACTTTTGCATTGTATATCTTCTTAACCAGACGTTCGTTCGGCATTCTTTCCACATGTCCGAACCACCGGACCATTCCCTTTCACATCTTTACACCAATACTCTCTTTCATACCTACTCGCTCTCTTACGTCGTCGTTACGAATGCGATCGGTCAGCCTAACTCCACAGATTTTCCGTAGAGATCACATTTCGACCGCATTATGTATGATTTTGCTCACATTCACGAGTAGACCCCTTTCAGTTTCATTACTAGTTTAATATAAATATCAAAATTTTAATTGCCGGACGGGCCACCGAAGATAAAGATCGGGTACCGTTGGCCCGCTCGCACGGCGACGAGAGGTGCTTGCAGGGCCGGTCTATGGGTTGCGCGCCGCCTCATCCGTCGCCCCGGACCGATTTGGCGGGACGCGACCTCCACCTCCATAGTTCACCGCAAGGGAAAAAAAAGTTTAGTATTTCCATTTTAATGTTTTTTAAATATATTTAGATATTCAAAAAAATATTGATGATAAATTTGCTTTCATATTTAAATAGTTTTCAGCAAACAAAATATTTTTTTTTATAAATGAAACCTAGCTAGATTGATTTTTAACCCCAAATCCTCCATACTTAATTTCACGAAAATCGTTAGTGCCGTTGTTGAGATTGAAAGAAATATAGATACAGAGAAATATAAAAGATTTGCCTGTTTAAAGATATTAGATATTGCTCATATCTGAAGTAAATATCATTTTTAAAATCTAAATTATTACAGTTCCTCCTATAAAATCGTTTTTAATGATCTTGAGATCCGTATTAAATTTAATTAAAAAAGAAAAGTTAAAGGCATTGAAATAATTCCACTTACCTACAATGCAAAGCTGGAGACATGAAGCAAAATTAACTAATAAGCCAATAAATAAGAATATGTGGAGCGCAGAAGTACAGCACCATAGATATAGCAGAATTTAAGGGGCCTATACTTGTATGAGAACCTTAAAATTGATTTTAATAATAGGTTTGGCAAAAACGCCTGAATTTTCTCGAGTTTGCTACAAATTAATCGAGTGTTACCTAACGGTTCTAAAGTTCTATTAGTTTATTGTTTTGGCTGTATTTTATTTTCGTGACTTTTGGAACGTCTTTGCTTGTGGTAGCCTAAGTGAGGCGAGTCTCTCCCTTTTTTTGGTAGGCTATAGCCCGATGTGTCTCTCCCTTCACTACACTTTAGTTGAGGGTAGTGATGACTACCCTGGTAGTCATCACTCACAGTACCTCCTGACCAAGTACAGTTTGAAACAATTGGTCCAGCCCATAAGCTTTTGTACTACCTATATTTTGAAATAAGAAATAAATCCTGACTCGAGGAGCACCATACAGTAGTTGAAAATAACTAACACAAAAGATAATATTGAAAATAGCTAGGCTGATCGATCGCATTCGTAACGACGACGTAAGAGAGCGAGTAGGTATGAAAGAGAGTATTGGTGTAAAGATGCGAAAGGGAATGCTCCGATGGTTCGGACATGTGGAAAGAATGCCGAACGAACGTCTGGTTAAGAAGATATACAATGCGAAAGTGGAAGGATGTAGGTACCGGGGGAGACCGAGACTAACCTAACTAGACCAGATCGGTCATGTACTGAAGGAAGATGGAGTCATGGTCATGAATAATCATATCAACGAGCTTAGCCCGTTATTATTTTTTATTCTTTTTTAGAAAATATATAATTTATCAAAATACATTAAAAAGATAACACCGGGCTACAAGAAAAATGTCATTTGACAGCTCACGCTGGTGTAAGTGGTAGCACGATTGGAACGGATTTCACGGATCATTTTTCGCTCGTAATCAAGTTTTTATAAAAGGATCGAACCGCTGCTTTTAGGATTAAACTGCTCGAATTTCCAGCTATGTCTGTATACACAATAACAGTGACCAAATTTACCTTCGTATTCTAATAGTTTTCAACTGACAAAAAATTTTCCTACATACATACATATCATCACACCATATCCCTTGCAGGGTAGGCAGAGAGAACAGAGTGCCAGAGAACTCTATCTCTGCATACTTCACTCGCTTCCTCAACATTCATAATTCTCTTCATACACGCTCGCCGGTTTCGGAGACTCTTGACTCCACCTTCCTTCAGTATAAGAATTTTCCTACATTTTCTGAAAATACTAACAAAGCGATGTTTTCTATAAATGAAGCCTATTGATTTATCACCCTCGAACCTCTTGCATACTAAACTTCATAGGAATCGCTGGTACCGTTATTGAGATTCTGAAAATATAGAAATATACAAGGATTGCTAGTATAAAAATGTTAGAATGACAATATGTGTTAGCCCCTCACAAGGCTTATACTTACTAATATTATAAATGCGAAAGTAACTCTGTCTGTCTGTCTATCGCTCTTTCACGCCAAAACTACTGAACCGATCTAAATGAAATTTGATACACAGATAGTCTAGAGCCTGATAAAGGACATAGGCTACTTTTTAATGCAAAAAAGGGTAAGGGAAGGTGGTTGTAAAGGGGAATGAATAGTTGTAAGGAAGTATCGTCATTTTTAAAGCCTTAAAATTTTATTATAGGCTATTGATTAGATATAAATAAATATGACATTAACATTTTGTAAAAAAATTACCCAGGGGTAAAATGGGTAAAATAAAAATAGGGGATGTAAAACTTTAGGAAAGTAACCTTTTACGTGAGCGAAGCCGCGGGCAGAAGCTAGTATCAAATAAATGTGTTGAAGTTGTCCTTTAGCACCAGATAACTCTTACCATTAGGTGGGTTGCTTACTTGTATACCAACAATTTCAGTGTGGTGATGAAGGAAGAATATAATACAACACCTCTTATCTCGTAGGTGATTTTAAGATATGATTAAAGGACATAATCCGCATATAACATCTATGCAAGAGAAAGAAAATTCGATACAAAAGCCTAAACCGTCACACCCTTTTTTTGGGTAGGCTATGGCCCGGACATACGTCGCCCGTTCCGTCCGCGGCGACGGCAGGGCAGTGCCGTGGTCCCATAACCCACCGTATTCCCTCCCTATCACCATTGAGGCGGCCACTGGTACCGCTTCCTTGCCATCCGTGGCCAGCCCGGCGGGAAACCGTCACACCCTTAACACGTCTGACCAGCTTGGTAGTAGGTTAATTTCCCTCCCATTACGGATGAGGCTCATGGCCAATAGTGGGACATATATGAGCTGAGATCATGATTATTATAGCACAAAAAGTAATAAAAAAAACTGGAGTTTACTCCTTAAGTACGATTATCAAAACAGGCGCAAAAAAAAAGCTCATTTGACTAAAAATAATATATATATATATATATATATATATATATATATATATATATATATTTATTTACATTTATTAAAACTGTTCAGTGAAGTATTATCTCACGTCAGAAAGTGAAAGGTGCGCAGAATAGGTTGCACACCAAAAACGTAACGAGGTCATTCGATCACTAGATTTTACTCCTCAAATTTTTCTCATACCGGGCGCCTTATATGAGAATCGATTCTTAAGGAGTAAACTCCAATAAGTAATAAAAACAAATACTATATATAGACGTATAGACCACCCTGCATTAAATCTTCTACCGGTCAACCCACTGTCCGTACGCGCCTCTATCTTCTTACGCAACTCCGCAACACCATAACGTCTGTAATCCGCTTACACCATACATTATGTTACAAACTTTAATATAAATGTCACTGTGTAAATTTACACCGCAACCATGGACGGTATTGATTTCAAAAATTCATAAATTTCACATAACGGTGATAGCAATAAGCATACGCCAACCGCTTAAGCTTAGTGTATGTCAACTAAAACAGCGATTAATTCTCTATTATTTACTTAACTATGTGTATTTATAAGATAATTCATTGAATAAGTTCTTCATCTTTAACTCACATACGTCCAACTACGCTTACACATACGTCGAACTATAGTTGTCACAAAATAAAAGGCCCGTTTTGACATTTGTCTTATTGATGGATATAGTGATATAACCATACGACTCGGTACTCGATACTTACGATATATCGATTCAAGTTTTCGTGAGTATTTAATCGATTTGAATATGTATTGTAAAGTACATTGGATTAAAGTTCTGATTTAAAAATTTAAGTTAAAATTTTGATATTATGGGTATTTTGAAATGACACAATGTTATGAAAGGTCAATTTTCTATCATTATATATTTGTGTTACAATAACATTCACTCAATCACAAAATAAAAAATCGAGAAAAAGTGAATCTTCAATTTCTAATCTTTAATTACACCCAAGCTCAGAGCAAGACTTTGTGGTTCGCACAAAGTATTGTCCTGCGTGGGAATCGAATACACTGTTTTGGCACGGAAGATCGGATCTTAACCACTGCGCCATCTGTGCAGTCGTATTTAAACAGTTATCTCTCTCTATTCAATATTAGTCATGCTCTAAACCCGTCGCTATTTCCCTGGCCCCACATTTATATAATTTAAATAAAAAACAGTACGAGTATAGTGTTAGAACTATATTATGTATATTATAATGTAAAATGTATTTCCTGTCCCGCGTCTGTCTCTCACACCATTGTCTGTTATAGTTTATTTAATATGCTGTCATGTCATATTGGTAGCGAATGCTCGCTTAAATCATTTAAATAACACCAATAATCTATTTCTGTCATTTTAAAATTTATATTTTTAAGAAATAACTTATTTATTATATTCTTATATTTTTACGTTTTTATTTTATTAATTAAAAAACTTAACATCACAATGAGTTACAAAAAAAATGTTAGCAAATACTTTACATAGATGTAATGGAAATAAATTTTATTGAAATTCAAATTACTAAAATTTTGCATTTAACATGGTAGATTATTATTATTATATCCGTATGGTGACGGAGTAAGAATACAATTCACCACCCCCTATCTTACCCACGGGTGATCGTAAAAGACGACTAAGGGATATAAAACGCATATAACATCTATGCCAGAGAAGAAAAACTCGAAACAAAACCCTATACTAACACGTCTGACCAGCGCGGTATAGTAGATTAATTGCCCTCCCATTACGGAGTAGGCCCGAGACCAACAGTGGGACATATATGGGCTGTGATGATGATGATGATGATGCTTGATTATTTATAAAAACTTGATTACGAGCGAAAAATGATTGTCACAAAGTGCGTGCACAGATGGAGTTGGCCCAGGTCGTTATAAAGCTCTTAGTCATCTTTTGAGACATCCACGAGCAAAAGGTTGGTAGTATTCGTAGCCGCTACTACATAGCAATAATGATGAATTGTATATAAATTTTAATTAATAATAGTTATAAATCTGGTATTTATGGGCTTACTTTGCCGTGAAAGTCGTCAAGGAGGAGGAACGAAACCTGAGGGGCAGAAGCACTATCATGGTATATTCATATCGTCAACTAAAATCGCTAACGTATTCGCCACGCATGAAATTTATGGCATTATCCCACTTTGTGGTAAGGACTATGTCCAACAGTAGCCATCTGATAATCTGACGATAAGAATAATGGTGAAAATAATAATAATTCGTGGTACTCATCAGTGTATGTGCTTAATCTATATCTATAAATGAGGATGTTTGTATATATGACATCGAAACATCAAACATCATCAAAAACTATTTGATCGTTTTTTTTTTCTGTGGTGGCAAACAAGCCAGCAGCACACCTGATGGTAAGTGAAACTGCCGCTCATGGACCTATGCAATATCAGGGTATAGCTAGGCCGCTGCCTACCGTTAAGAAAGTGCTCTTATTTAACCTCGTTTAAAAAAGGAAAATGAAAATTTAAATGAAAATTGGTGTGTATATGTATTTTTTCACGGAGAAGGTTTATGTGTTATCATCCATGAGGAAAGTAAAGAAAAGGGGTCTACGCGTGAATATGAGCAAAACCAAAATAATGGTCTTTGAAAGAGATGAAGCCAGAACAGATGTAAGAGTAAAAATAGGTAATGATGTACTAGAGCAAGTGGATGAATTTGTATATCTTGGATGTGGTTTTAGCCGAGATGGAAGGTACACCACTGATATAGAGCGAAGAGTGAATGCGGGAAATAGAGTGAACGGAGCGTTGGGACAACTTCTCGGTAGCCACCACCTCAGCCAGAAGGCACGTGTAGCAATACATAACGCAGTGCCTGTCCTAACATTACTATATGGAAGCGAGAGTTGGGTATGCAGAAAAGAGCATGAAAGTAAAATTAATGCGGTCGAAATGCGATCTCTACGGAAAATCTGTGGAGTTAGGCTAACCGACCGCATTCGCAACGACAACGGGAAATGAAAGAAAAAAAAAAGAAAAAAGGGAATGCTGCGATGGTTCGGACATGTGGAAAGAATGCCGAATGGACGTCTGGTTAAGAAGATATACAATGCGAAAGTGGAAGGATGTAGGTACCAGATGAGACCGAGACTCATCTACCTAGACCAGATTGGTCACGTACTGAAAGAAGGTAGAGTCAAGAGTCTCCGAAACCGGCGAGCGTGTATGAAGAGAATTATGAATGTTGAAGAAGCGAGTGAAGTATACAAGGATAGAGTTCTCTGGCACTCTGTTCTCTCTGCCTACCCTGCAAGGGATATGGCATGATGATATGTATGTATGTACTCATTTATGTAACTCGCCACCAGGCGGCGCTGCGGTATAAGGACTTCTACAAATAAACCAACGGGCTGAGTTTGCTTTATACTCGTAGTATATAATAAATTCATATCACCCATCTTAAGAATGCTTATTTCATCACCCAGTTATCTATATACAGATTTTAATAATCATCTTTATCGAAATACCGTTATATATTCTTATGATCATTGAATCCGGAGATTGACCCAACCTGAGACAACTTTGTTGTTCAATTTCAATAAATTCTATTGAATTATTCATATTCAAAGGCAGAAATAAGTTGCGTTAATCTTGTTTTTATTATCTACACACATCCTACTAACGCACCTGCTTTACGCAGGCGAAATTTTTTTATTAATATAAATAATATAATACCAAAAAAATACGACGTATCTCAACCTAAAAGCACTTGAAATAAATCTATTATTACTAACGTTTGTATTTAATTTGCCCGAAGTTTTTAATACTTTTACAGCGTTCACGGTCACGGGAGAACTAAGGTGTTGCACGTTCAACAAGTCATCGTTATTACAGAGATTTATATCTACCCACTACAGTATCAGTTATTAAATTTTGACCCATATTTTTGATACGAATTCATTACCAGTAGCCAAGCCAAATAGGTATACTCTATCGCATTCAAACCACGCCGCGCTTGTTACTGAAGGGATTTGAACGCGCAAGCGGTTAAGCGATTTAATCCATACGGGCAGACATCGTTCACGGTTGTGTCAAATGGTATTAAATTTGTGGTGTTATAGTGTTCTGAATACATCTTTTAATTCTTATTTCCTTTAATATTTTGATTTTATTAATTTTTCACCGTGTGTATATCATTAAACTTATTGTTTTTTTGTTAATTTAAGCTTGGCATCGACTTCAAATCGTGTTAGTGGATTTCTAGCATACATTGTAATTATATTTATAAAAAAATAATACATAATTAGAATTACACAAGAATTAAATAGTTCATCTTATTTTTCGGTTTTTAGTGTTTTAAGTAAGTATGGTTATTGACTGATCTTATTTTGAAGTCGGTTTACATATTTTTTTAAAAACTTTAATTATTTTTGAATTTTTAGTGTAAATAATCGTAGTTAAGTAATAATTTTAACTAGTTCATATAAATTAAATTATTTATCAAATATAGCACTATGAGTAGAGCGACTAAAATGCACGTGGCACGAGGAAAAATAGAAGTAGGGAATCAAAATGAAAAAAATAAGAACGTATTTCGAAAAAATGGAAATGAAATGCTGTATCTCGTTGCCGATGGTTTAAATTTCACTATTTCAATCAATTCGCGTATACACCATATGTGCTATTGATGCGTCACGTGAGGCAACAACTTAGGTATGAGATACTACCAACATTCAAGTGATGTAAATAATTGAGACGGTTGGATGCAATTGTTAAAACTAGACATAGGCTTCACAGTCATGGTAAGATGCAATATCTCTGTCATTAATGGCTTGGTACGCGGACAATAGGGATAATATCCAAACTTGTAGGCTTCCCCTTCGTTGTGACCAAATTGAAACACGCTAGTTACCTGATTTGGTTTTTATAAAATTTAATGACGACACTATTGCCACAAAAGTAAAAGATAGTGACGAGTTAGTTACCATAGTGCGTGTGTCAACCATATATCAGGCAACGAAAGGTTACGGGATAATGAACGGAAAATGCTTCCGCTAATCTTCCGTTGGGCGGTTACGGTATATAAACTCCAGGGTACTTTAGAAAATATGAGAGAAGCTAAGTCCAGATGATGATACATATTTACAACAATTCGACTTTGAGAAAGGTGAATTGAAAAAGGTCCATCCTTCCTTAGTATCTTATTTTCTACCTACGTAACAAAGACGTAGAAAGAAGAGAACGATATAGTAAATATCGCCAAAATAAAGAATTACCTAACTCCTAATCGTTATGGCGTAGTAGCTTACATTATCAGCTTACGTGATTAACTTGAAAGAATACAACTATAGGTCTATGCGTGCATATGATATTGAAAGAATTTTCCTCCAACTCCTAAGCGCTAAGGAGATGTACCTCCCATCACCAGCTCACCTAAATGAGATTATCATCGCCAGATGTAAATATTTGAATAGCTTTGGAAAATATTCGAGACACGTAATATGTGCCTATAAAATTTGATAGTTAATCTCAATTTCTATGAATTCCCATAAGCAGATCATGATTTGGTGACAATGAAATCACCTTGGGAGTTAACTTTAAAGAATACAGCTAAAGGTCTATGCGTGCGTATGATATTGAAAGAATTATCCTCCAACTCCTAACCGCTAAGGAGATGTACCTTCCATCACCAGCTCACCTTAATGAAATGTTCACTGCCAGATGCAAATATTTGAATAGCTTTGCAAAATACATGAGACACGTAATATATGCCTATAAAATTTAAGGGTTGCCCTCGATTTCCAAGAATTCCCATCATCAGATCATGATTTGATGACAATGGGACCACCTTGGAAGTTAACTTGAAAGAATACAGCTAAAAGTCTATGCGTGCGTATGATATTGAAAGAATTATCCTCCAACTCCTAACCATTAAGGAGATATACCTTCCATCATCAGCTCACCTAAATGAGTTTATCACTGCCAGATCCAGATACTTGAAGAGCTTTTGAAAATATTTGAGACACCTAATATGTGCCTATAAAATTTGAGGGTTGCCCTCGATTTCCATGACTTCTCATCATCAGATCATGACTTAGTGACAATGGGACCACCTCTGAAGTATACCCTTTAGAAAGAAAAAAGAATTTTGAAAATCGGCCTACAATTGACAAAAATATCGCTGAACACACATAAAAAAAAAATACATACAATGAAACATAGAACCTCCTCCTTTTTGAAGTCGGTTAATAAAAGCGATATCAAACCCAAAACTTCTTACATTTTCGTTTTTAAAACGAAGTCTATGAGGTAATGGCGGAATTAGCTATTCAGTTATTTTGTAGTATAGAAGACAGCGTTTCAAGTGAGACAGGTTTCCACCTACTTCAGCAAACACGGTTAAAAAGGTACAATACAATGTCCATGTCTTCTCTGGGTATTCCAAAGGATGACTAAGGGATATGATATACATATTACATCTATGCAAGAGAAAAAAAAAAACTTTAATTTTATTTATAGATTTAAATCCTTGTGCTCACAAGTCTGACCAGCACGATGTAATAGGTTAATTTCTCTCAGATATTGGGGGAGGCCCCGGCTCCATAGTGGGGGTGTGTATGGGCTGTATGATCTTGAAACAGCCGTATCACCTTTCACGAGTATAAGAAAAGAAAAAAAAATACCAAGGGTTCGTTTATTAACTTTTACAACAAACCACCTGTTTATATCAACCGTTTTACAAAATAAAATACTATGTAATTGATTTTGGTGGGCGTTTGAAAACGTAATGTGTTGATCTTGTATTATATTCAGTGTCTTAGTGTTTTAATGTGTTAGGTATATTAAATCATTTTTCGAAATTTTATGTAATAAAATGCAAGGGAACTACGGGAGTGAACTCGACACTGGCAACAATGGCTAGTATATGTATCTGACTGCTAATACAACCACAGAAGAAGAAAGTACTAAGTATTTTACGAATTAAATCAAGAGTTTAATCCTCTCGTAATTATAAACGATAAAAGGTATTCGAAGAGTCAGGAAAGTAAATAAACATTTTAAACACGTTCGAGTCCCAAATATAATAATCATTTTTCACTCGTAAACATGTTTTGTATAAATAACCTAGAATGTTAAATGCTGAATCACAATAATATGTTTAAATAAACAAATACAGGTTCAATAAAATCAGTATTTTTTTATTTCACAATTGTAATAGTTAATATTTAACTTAATAGGTATAATGTTGTAAAAAAAATACTATAAACACAAAAAAAAATGTTATTAGTATGTATTAGTATTTTTTAAGTTAACTTACACTTAGGTTTTTTTTTTTTGGTTATGGAGTAAATGGGCATTTCATTTATTTATTTAATAGTCAATGTAATATCAGCAAAATCACATTACTATATTGGTCTGAAATTAAATTTCTTTTTTTTTTAATGAATCTATCATTATTATGTCATCGTTCGTTCAATAGTTGAAAATCTTTGAGAAACACTCTATTAACATAAATAATGTTGGCGGGTGAAGATTTAATGTTGAAAAGAACACCAAACTTTTATATGGTTACATAAAATATGATAAAGATGTAAAAATATATATTTTTGATATTGTTTGTCTAGACCACAGATGCTCAAAATACTTCCTGTGGCCCACCAAACTTTCAAAAGTGACAGTATTCATTGTAATGCTTTCTTTAATATAGGATATATAGGATGTTTTATACAATTTTTTAATTATTTTCAAGTGATAATTTATGAAAGGTAAATCGCTTCGTTACGTAACGCGTAACGGCGCCAGTCATTCTGGCTTCCCTATCTTATACGCATACGGCAACGGTAGACAGGCTCCTCCTCTCTCACGCTAACCCACAGCGCTAGTCGTATTAAAATGTGATGTTAAAAGATTTTATTAATAAATAACCTTTTCTTACATTATCATAATAGTATACATAAAATTTAATTAATAACTTAACCTTTTCTCAAGTTAAACAATCTCAAGATTAAATAATTTAACTTAGATTAGTTTAAGTTATTACTTTTGTCAGGCGTCTTGAGACGCACACATTTTCTTTTCTTTTACATAACTTTTTTTTCTGCAGGCAGACAGAAAAGTTGGGGTCACAGCCCGCCGAGATCGGCTAAGACGGCGTGCAACTTCATACCCTGCTATGCTACACTTTTCGGGCACGAACTAACGGACACAAATTACAGCCAGACTCATAAAAATAACTTGTGGATCCCACAAAATATTCGGTCACAGGATTAACTTTGAAAGTGTAAAAATTAACTAGTAAAAATCAAATACAAACGTGATAAAAACTGTGCAGGACAGCAGATAAACAATAGTTTTAAGAATAGTTTATAACAGTTGTAATTAATTAGTTATAAGATTTTACAAAATTAAATAAAGAATAAATATAGATTTAGTATTAGCACGTAAGTACTAATATTGTAAACGGCTCTCGCAACGGTAACGCCGCATAGTACAGACATCTGCATCTACGCGACAAAAATATCCAACATCGTGGCAACTCTGAAGACTCTAAATTGTACTAACTACTTGTACAACCCCGAAGTTACGAAAGCCGTCATAGACAAGCTTACCCCGACACTCCGCTACAGATATTACGACTTCTCGGCGAAACAACCGCAAGACAGCCCGGATCTTATGAAGTTAGAAAACTTTTTCAAACAAGAAGCCGACCTATGCGCACCGTACGCGGCGCCCGAACCAGTGACGTCACACGCGCCGACCACTATACAGAAAAGAACACAGAAGGTCAACAATATTACGGAAAAAATATATCCACCGACCACTATACAGAAAAGGACGCAGAAGGTCAACAATATTACTTATACACCGAAGTGTCCAGTGTGTGATGAAACGGGACATACCACATCTGACTGCGAAGAATTCCAACAATTAGATGAAAATTCAAGATGGGATGTAGCGAAGAATAAACGCCTGTGCTTCAGATGTCTTCGATATAGGAGCAAGACTCACAACTGCCGAACCAAGCCGTGTGGTGTCAACGACTGTGGGAATACTCACCACAAGTTGTTGCACTACGTTAAGAAGATAGAAAAGACAGACACTGAAGAGAGTCAGGAAACGCACCACGTAGAAGCAATTAATTCCACCTGGTCAGCCAAGAAGAAACAATCCTATCTGAAGATTCTACCAGTACAGATACGAGGTCCGAAGGGATCCTTCGACACCTTCGCGTTGATGGACGACGGGTCAACAGTGACATTGGTCGACAACAACATAGTCGACACCATAGGAGCAACCGGTCCCATAGACCCATTGAAGATAGAAGGCATCAACGACATGAAGACTTCGGAATCGACTTCACGAAGAGTCACCATCAATATAAAAGGGCTCAACAATCACGAGGAACAAGTACAAGCGCGCACAGTGAAGAATCTACACGTCTCGTCTCAACAAGTCTCAGGAACAATAGTGGAAGGATGCAAACACGTGGCAGACATCACCAAGTACCTCGCTTATCCGAACGCCAAGCCTTTAGTACTCATCGGGCAAGACAACTGGCATCTACTGCTAACATCCGAGGTCAGGAAAGGAGACAGGAACCAACCGGTGGCGTCACTAACACCGCTGGGTTGGGTACTCCATGGCAGCCAAACACGCAACCGCAGCCACAGCATCAACTTCGTGTCACACATAGTAGAAGAAACCGAAGAACCAGAGGACAACCTAGAAAAGATGATGAAACAATACTTCGAAATGGACGCCCTCTGCTTAAATCCTAGAAGACCGAAGTCCGATCCTGAAGAACAAGCGCTACGGATACTTGAGAAGGCGACGACCAGAACAGAAAACGGAAGATTCGAAACCAACCTACTCTGGCGTAACGAACACGTCACCTTCCCGAACAACTACGACAACTCACTGAAGCGGCTGGTCAACATCGAGAAGAAGCTTGATCGTGATCCTACGTTGAAACAAAAGTACACAGAACAGATGGAAGCCCTCATCACAAAGGGGTACGCTGAACTAGCTCCAGCACAGAAAACGCCGAACAGGACGTGGTACTTACCTCACTTCGGTGTAGTTAACCCCATGAAACCAGACAAGCTGAGAGTGGTTCACGACGCTGCAGCCAAGACTAAGGGTATCTCCCTCAACGACATGCTACTGAAGGGGCCGGACCTTTTACAATCGTTACCAGGCGTAATCATGCGGTTCAGACAGCACGAGATCGCAGTCACAGCTGACATCAAGGAAATGTTCATGCAAGTGAAGCTCCGATCCGAAGACAGAGACTCGCTTCGATATCTATGGCGAGGGAACCGACGTGATAATCGACCACCACAAGAATACCGAATGACGTCATTAATATTCGGAGCATCGTGTTCGCCTTCAACAGCAATATATGTCAAGAACCTGAATGCCATGCAACACGAGGAGACTCACCCCGAAGCCGCAGCAGCCATCGTCCATAAGCACTACGTCGACGACTACCTAGATAGCTTCAGAAGCATAGAAGACGCCGAAAGAATCACCAAGGATGTAAGAAGAATTCATCTGAAAGCCAGCTTCGATCTGAAACAATGGAAATCGAATTCACCAGCCCTCTTGGAAGCACTCGGTGAAACCAAACACGTAGAGGATATGGAACTCTACACATCCGAGGAACAAACGGAACGAGTGCTAGGCATTATTTGGAAGGTCGACTCAGACGTACTCACCTTCAACCTGAACCTAGCCAGAATACCACCGACATTATTGGAAGGAAAGAATCCAACAAAGAGAGAAGCGCTCAGGATAGTGATGTCACTCTTCGATCCGCTCGGACTTGCATCGCCCGTCACCGTGAGAGCAAAGCAAATCCTACAGGAAGTATGGCGGCGAGGCACGTCGTGGGACGACGAAATAGACGAAGACCTTGCGGATCAATGGGCAAACTGGATGACACACCTGAAGAACCTCTGCAACGTAACCATACCAAGGAAATACCTTCACTACAGCGATGCCACTTCTCTACAACTTCACATCTTCACCGATGCCAGCGAAGCAGCCTACTCAGCAGTCCTATTCTGGCGAGCAATAACATCGAACGGCAAAGTACACATATCGCTCGTGATGGCAAAGGCTAAGGTGGCACCCCTGAAACTAACATCGATACCAAGGATGGAGTTACAAGCAGCAGTCATGGGCGCCAGACTCGCAGAAACGGTCATAGCGGAGCACGAAAGGAAACCTGAACGTAAGATCTTCTGGACGGATAGCAAAACAACCCTGTCCTGGATAAAGACTGGGTCGAGGTCATATAAACCGTACGTAGCTCATCGGCTGGCCGCAATAGAAGAGTGCTCTACAGTCAACGATTGGCGTTGGGTCCCGACGAAGATGAACGTAGCAGACGACGCCACCAGGGACGTCCCAATGGGATTCAGTAAAGATCACCGTTGGTATAAGGGCCCAGACTTTCTGCACGAAACCGAAGACGCCTGGCCGATCGAATCCTCTACAACAGCAATACCAGAACCCTCAGGAGAAGAGAGAGTACATCATATACGAGAAGGAAAATTGAAACTCTCGGAAGGTCTTCCTCAACCCTCAAGATTCTCCAGCTGGCACCGACTTCGATATTCAACAGCTCGCGTTCTGCAATTCATTCAACTCTGCAGATCATCGAAACAATCTGTGAACCATAGAAGAACGAATAAAAATAAAGAAAAGGATCCAGATTGGAAGAAGATAGTCAAACCAACGGGCACAAATACAACACAGAAGACGCTGGTACCTGGCGGGAGAAAACTGATACTAATCCCCGCTGAAATACTTAAGCAAGCAGAAGAACTCCTCATGCGCTCCTCACAGGAGGACTCCTTTCACGCTGAAATAGAAGACTTGAAGAACAATAGAACAGTCAGCAGAGAGAGTCGACTAAAGCAGTTAAGCGTCGAATACGTGAACGAAACCGTAAGACTCAGGAGTCGCATTCAAGCTACACGCAACGTTACGGAGGACTTCAAAAGCCCACTGGTGCTCGACGGTGACCACCATACAGTAAAACTTTGGATAGAATCAGTGCATAGACAACTACATCACGCAGGTGTGGAAGCAACAGTCAACGACTGCAGACAACAGTATTGGGTGCTGCGCTTACGTCCTATTGCGCGCACGATACTGCGAAGGTGCCTGTTCTGTCGAATGAAAACACAAGCGCCACCATACCCAAGGACGGGAGACCTGCCAGCCTGTCGACTAGCTCACCACAGACGACCTTTCACTTACACCGGGGTCGACTACTTCGGGCCTCTCTCTGTGACTGTCGGACGAACACATCAGAAGAGATACGTAGCCATCTTCACATGCCTCACCGTACGAGCTATACATCTGGAAATAGCTGGCTCACTCAGCGCTGACTCCGCGGTAATGGCACTGAGAAGAATGATCGCGAGACGAGGATGTCCGACGGAAATCTGGTCGGATAACGGCACTAACCTGAAGGCAGCAGACAAAGAACTACGACGAGCAGTCAACGAAGCAACCGAAACCGAAGCAGCAAAAAGGACAATCTCTTGGCGCTACATACCGCCGGGAGCACCGTTTATGGGCGGAGCCTGGGAGAGAATGGTTCGCTCAGTCAAGACCGCACTTGCAGCAACGCTACACGAACGACATCCTACAGAAGAAGTTCTCGCCACGCTGCTAGCCGAGGTGGAGAACACCGTAAACAGCCGCCCGCTGACGCATGTATCAGTCAACGCCGAGGACCCAGAAGCTCTGACCCCCAATCACTTCCTGCTGGGGGGACCTGGACGAATGCCACATCCGGGTGAATTCACCGACAGAGACGTCCTATCGAAAACCAGCTGGCGAGCGGCTCAGAGATTAGCCGACATATACTGGACACGTTGGTTGAAGGAGTATCTTCCCGAACTCCAAAACCGGCGGGAGCCCCATGGGAAAGGAGCAGCAGTACGAGTCAACGACCTGGTGCAAGTAGTGGACACCAACCTACCCCGCAACGTGTGGATACGGGGTCGAGTCGTCGCAACATACCCGGGACCAGACAACGTCGTGAGAACTGTGGACATCCGGACCAAGGGTGGAGTGCTGAGACGTCCAGTGCGGAAATTGGTGATCCTGCCGCTGTACACCGACGCCGAACCCGCACCGGAACCTGATGCAACGCAGTCGCACGGCGGGAGAGATGTGCGGGACAGCAGATAAACAATAGTTTTAAGAATAGTTTATAACAGTTGTAATTAATTAGTTATAAGATTTTACAAAATTAAATAAAGAATAAATATAGATTTAGTATTAGCACGTAAGTACTAATACTGTAAACGGCTCTCGCAACGGTAACGCCGCATAGTACTTGAGGTAATTAATTGTATTGAAATTAAGCGCGGCTCTCGCAACGGTAACGCCGCGTTGTACTTAAGTAAATTTTAGAGCTTTGTGATTGGCTATAATTCCGACTCCGTGATTGGTCAAGAAAAACTGTAAAATTACGACCAATCGCGGGGTCGGCCAAAAATATATAAATACGGGACCAAACCGTGGTACCGGCACCGTCGTCAGGTGCTTCTCTCCGAAGAAACAACTCTTAAGAAAATAAAGCAAGATTAATCTACTGAACAAGAAGTCTCTTCATTCCTACTAATCCCAGCAAATCGTCAATGTCACCGTACAAAAACTATAAAAAAAATACTTTTATTCATATAATACATACAAAAATCATAATAATAAAGACATAATGTCTTTAAAAAACTAACAATCTTAAGTATAAAGTAATTAATAAGTAAATAATTTTATCATAAAAAATCCAATATTCTGAGGAATATTTATCAAACAAAAAATATTCTGACGCATGTTTTGCTTAGCGGCTATGACACTTCCTTCTGCAACCGAGGTTTAAGAAGTTTTATTCATGGTAGGCAGCTGCCTGGCTGTGCCTCTGGTGTTGCTAGATCCATGTGGAGCAGTAGCACATAACCATCAGGTATACAGCCTGCTCGTTTGCCACCATAGGCAATAAAAAAAACTGTATCATGTTGTTTGCTTAACTTCCTTGCCACCTTGATGTTATTTGTACCCCTTCCATTATGAAATCTTCAATATTATTAGGCCTTGGCACAAACGTGACTTCCTATCTTTCACTTCAAAATAAAAAAAAAATCGCCACATATCGCCTAATTTTACCAATAATAGAAAAGAATATACATAAATCAAGCAGGTAAGTTTATTTAATAAGTTACTTAAACAATATCTTTATGTCCACAATTTATTAAATAGCCGAAAAGAATAGACATAACTGCCAATAAACGAATGACAAATAATGCGGAACTACAATAGCAGAAATATAAAAAAAAAACAACTACAAAAGAAATCTTCACATCAAATGTCTATACGAAAACGACACCTGCATTCCAAATTTAAATAAATAATAGCGCGTAGTCAGTACAGAAATTTTCTTCTTATATTTTTTATGGATTGGCAATCGGCTACTTATACAAGCCATTATTGCCAGTGTCGAGTTATAATGTTCTTCATGCCTTTAGTTTCTTCAGGTTAGTCATTGTCCGTCAGTAAGTGAAATCGTCGCCATCAACAGTGCTATGTCCATGGTTTTAATAGTATCTTCCTGGCATTTTGGTGGAAAATGATAACGTTGTGAAGCACCTTTATATCATTTTCACTACCTACATCCCAGCATTACCATCGCAACAATCACATTGCATAAAATGCCATCAAAATTGTCTAATATAACACATTAAAACAATATCGAATATAATACAAGAACTTCACTAGTGACGTTTTCAGATTCGCGCCAAAAGTTCCCAAAAATTGTCAATAAAGATCAAAAAATAAAGCCGCGCGCACAATAAACTTTAAGTACCGTAAGAAAACTACTGTTTTCAAAGAAAGTTTAAAAAAGAACTGGTTCACGCAGGATCCCGTTGCGTAGCGGTTTCCTGCGGGATCGGCCTCTACGCACAGGCTATACGCATACAGCCAAACAACCTCGTGCGAGATCTGACGCAACAGGTTTCGAGCATGTAGGGGAAAATTTTAAGTGTCATATTTACCAACCGTAGTAAATTATTTTGAATGAAAATGTATTTTCTAAGTCGTTTATATTTGCGGACATTATATTTACGTTCGATTAAAACTATTTACAAAATTGTTCTTATACAATAAGATAGTAAGTATGGCATAACTAAATAAATATTTTGGCGCCAATGTTAGACAACAACTAAAATATCGGCACGTAAAATGTCATTTCCAAATTTAGCTCTTCGAAATGCTAGTCCACTAACATTATAATATCACATTTTTTTATAATACATACATACATACATACATATCATCACGCCATATCCCTTGCAGGGTAGGCAGAGAGAACAGAGTGCCAGAGAACTCTGTCTCTGCATACTTCACTCGCTTCTTCAACATTCATAATTCTCTTCATACACGCTCGCCGGTTTCGGAGACTCTTGACTCCACCTTCCTTCAGTACATGACCGATCTGGTCTAGGTAGGTAAGTCTCGGTCTCCCTCGGTACCTCCATCCTTCCACTTTCGCATTGTATATCTTCTTAACCAGGCGTTCGTTCGGCATTCTTTCCACATGTCCGAACCATCGGAGCATTCCCTTTCGCATCTTTACACCAATACTCTCTTTCATACCTATTTTTATATATATATATACCTTTTTTTATAATCATTAGTATTATGTCGTTTAATAATATAATACTATTGTATGAAAACATAGGTTAGGCTTGTAGAAACAAGCAAACAAAAGAATATGTTACATGATTCCCAGCAACAAATTAACATTAAATTTAAGTTCCAGCAAAGCGATTCAATAAATTGATACAATAATGAACCTCTCCTCATATTTCCAATAAAGAATATTAACGTTCCAGTATGGTCATAGTTTTTATTTTATACATTTAATTCATGTATATATTCACGGGTAATTAGTTATAAAACTAACGCCAGACTTAAACTGTGTAACATTTCATTTTATTATTACCTATTAATTAATCTTATAAATAATATAAAATAAAATTGTGTCAATTTTATGATGAAAATTGAACTATTAATACAATTGACGCCAGCTGTATTGTAAACAGACATTTACTAAATACATATAAATATTATTACAAAATTTAAATTTATCTTTAAAGCTTTTCGGCTTATGGTGACATCTGATAGTTTTATATACATATATTAACTAATAAATTACTGGATTTGACCTATACTATGTTCAAGAGATAAATTTGTGAAATTACTGTTCAGCTAGTACCATTTTTAATTCCGTACATACTCAAAGTGTTTTACCTAGTGTCATGTCACAGAAGCATCTGTAAGCATGCAGGTGGTACAGGCTAAAGATGCCATAGAGCCAACCTAGTCCCACCGAACAAACGACAAAGATCAGATTCCGGTGACCTGCTCGCTTGGCGTGGAGAGGTATATGTAGGGCGGGTCTATGGGGTCGAGCGCCGCTTCTTCTGTTGCCCCGGATGGATTAGCAGGGCGTGACTACTCCATAGCCCGTCACCAAAAAAAAAAAAAGATTCTACCTAGCCACTCTTTTGGTGATATCATCCCTTAAGAAATGTTTCCAACCCTTTAGGTAATTTTTATGACTCTATCGAGCAATTAAGGGGTGACGATAATTGTATTTTTATCCCGTCGCCACACGGAGTGAAAAAAAAAATTGAATTTAATACTATTATAAATTAGCCTACGCAAAAATTACAGAAAAATAATATTTTTATCAAATTATCTAATTTTTATAATACAGTGAATCATGTTTGGATAAGCCATATTTGAGTAAAGCTAAATATGATTTATCTATTAAAAGCTACCAAAAGTGATGGTATTTTTTTTCATAATATATTACTTACAAGATTTTTTTATAATATAACATATTAACACCTTTTTTGTTTGTGGGTAGACTCCTACACATAAGACATGATAACAGCTTTAGTAATTGAAAATATTTAAATTAATATCAACCGAATGACCTCACCTAACTTTCACAAAAACACTAGTTATCATACGGCTAATATTTATACATATAAACAGCTTCATTTAAATTTCTTCATGTATAGTTTAAAGGTTCGAAAAGTTAAGAGGATCTTGTCTTTCAATTTCCTTAAATATCTTTGCTAGTGGTAGGACACTGTTGACATTTCTCTGTCAACAGCCGCGGGCCGGTCCGTCCGGGGTAGTCCACACTCTCACAGAAGATCGACGTCTGAGCGAGAGAGCCGGAAGTCCAACTGGGTGGGTTTGGGGATTTTATTTGTAGACAGCAGCTTGGCTTTACCCTTGGTATTGCAAAGGTCCATAGACGGCAGTGACACTTACCATCAGGTGTGCTGCTTGATCGTTTGCCACCATAAGCAATAAAAAAATGTCTAAAAGCAGTTCTGTGACTAATGTGTATTACCAATGATAACTTATGGTACAGAAATGTGGTCTTTAAATGTCGGTCTTGTAACTAGATTCAAAATTGCTCAACGGTTTATGAAACCAACTAAGCTTAGAATTTCTCTGCCATATAGGATCCGAAATATAGAAGGACGTATATAACGGACATAAGACGAAGAATTAGAACACTGAAGTGGCAATGGGCAAACCACGTCACACGATAAACCGCTAATGGTTGCAAAAAAAAAAATCTAAGCTTTCTACTTATATGGAGTTATGCCTGAAGTTACATAAAAATAATTAACATCCGAATGAAGAATTTCCTCTATTGCATTCAGTTAAAAAAGAGAAGTATAATGGATCTCACCATCATTCTCCTACTCTTATCCCAATTACTTGTGGTTGATACAATATGTACTCTTATTTCATAGTACATATTGTCAATAGAAAGTTATTGGCAATAGTTTTATGAGCTGCTGCTTATCAGACGACAACCCACCTTGGAAATGTAATTGTTGACCAAACGGCATTAGATGGAGTTAACCCAGGACGTTATAAGGCTCTTAGTCGTCTTTTACGACATCCACGAGCAAAGTAAGGGTTGGTAGTATTCGTAGCCGCTACCACACAGCTTTATATATTATTATAATGGATCTATATATTAGAATACACTAATTTTATATTTTCAATTAATAACCAAAATAATTTGTAGCATTAGAATGTATAAACCTAAAATTCTCAAAAATAAAAACGTAATAAAAAAAGAATATCATTTCATTTAAGTGCAGGATAATTTCTCTGTACTCGTGAAGCTTTTTAAATTTTGTATCAAATTTTATACAAAACATTTTACATCAAAAGCATTTACGATTTGAAAGCACCACTGTAAATAAGCGAGCTCATTAAAATGGCAATTCAAGCTCATATTCAATTAACTTCAAAGCTAAAGTTAATGCGACGGTGCAACTGTGTGCATATGCGACGCGACTACAACTAAATAAACGAATGCAACGAAATTGATATATAATTTATTTAGCTTGACTAATATTATAATGTAATTTAAATAAATATTGTGCTTTTTACTTTGTTATTGTTCAAATGAAAAGCTTTTCTCTGAGTGTTTAAAGGTATGTCTGTGGTAGCTACGTGGAGCGGGCTTGTCAGGTCTGGTCTAGCTATAATATTTTATAACATACTAGCAAAATTCCACAGTTTCATCCATATAGTTCCCATTGCCGTGCGGAAATGGGAATAAAATAGATCTTATATTATTGGCTGATAATGTACCTTCATAATCAGTAAAATAATTTTTAAAATCGATTTAATGATTTAGGCGTAAAAGCGTATTTTATTACGTTAACTATTATTCGTATTTTTAATATGACTTAGAGAAATTTTATTTTCCCTGTGGTGACGAAGTAAGGATTCAATACATAATTTTTCTTACCTGTGGTCATTTAAGATGACTAAGGAATATAAAGTTTGTAGAGGAACATAAGCAAAAAAAAAAATTGAAATAAATCTCTATAGCCATTTGTATGACCAGAGCATGGTATATTAAGATCAATTTTCCTCCTGTTTTGGAAGAGGCTCGAGCTTGTGCAGTGGGACATATATGAGCTGAGATGAAGATGATGCAGAGAAACTATAACCTGTTACCTATACACAATTTTATAGAAAAAGAAATGATTTAAAAATTACGAAGAGCTTCTTTGTGGATCTTGACGTGATGGCCGCGTACCAATCCGTTGGATGATTATAAAATTATTATTAAAAAAATACGAAATTGACAATAAACAAATGCCCTCGCAGGTTTTATGTTACTTGGTACGAATTTATCTATGCCATGATGGATTTAGGTTCAATGGTGCCTTAGTTAATATAACACACTTATATATAGATAATAATATCTTAATGAAAACATTTTTAGTATCAATTTGTTAGATATTTTGCATTTTAGTAGTAAATGGTTTGTAATGTTTACGCGAGTATTACACACATTTGAAATAAATTTCCCGATGTTTCGAACACTTTACAGTGATCATGGTCACGGGAGGACAGTACTTACATCATTATCATCGTCACCTCAGCCCACATATGTCCCACTGTTGGGCTTGGGCCTACTCCTAAATGGGAGGGCAATTAACCTGATATACCACATTGGTCAGACGTTGGCATAGGGTTTTGTTTCGAGTTTTCTTTCTCTTGCACAGATGCCATATACCTACATATTATATCCCTTAACAGTCTTTTACAATAGCAGGAGAGCGTGTGGTGAATTGTATTCTTACTTCGTCACCACACGGAAAATTAGTACACGGAAAAGTAGTATTTATATGATTAATCATTTTAACAAAAGAACCTCTTAAATTTTATTATTTTATTATTGCAAAAGGAATAAAAAAGCAAAGAAATTGGTATTACAGTTAACAAAAAATGACGATTTCAAATTTCATCAGTTACAAAATTTTCGCTTCGCCGCGCGTCCTATAATCTACCATACACGTACCTCTCTTACGCCATGTGGGCGGGCCGCTAGTAATTTATATGCCTTAAAAGACTCTCATAATATGGACAAGAAAGGAAAAAGTAATAAAAAATATTCTTATTCCATCACCACATGGTAAACCAAGCAGTAATATCATCATCATCATCATTACAGCCCACAATGTCCCACTGTTGGGCTCGGGCCTCCTCCGTAATGGGACGGAAATTAACCTACTATACCACGCTGGTCAGACGTGTTGGTATAGGGTTTTGTGTTTCGAGTTTTCCTTCTCTCGCATAGATGTTATATGCCCCTTAGTCATCTCGTACGTATCACCCATGGGCAAGATATGGGGTGGTGAATAGACCAACATTCATAATATAATATATGATCATAATGATCAACATTCATAATTCTCTTCATACACGCTTGCCTGTTTCAGAGACTCTTGACTCCACCTTCCTTCAGTACATGACCGATCTGGTCTAGGTAGATTAGTCTCGATCTTCCTCGGTACCTACATCCTTCCACTTTCGCATTGTATATCTTCTTAACCAGGCGTTCGTTCGCCATTCTTTCCACATGTCCGAACCATCGGAGCATTCCCTTTCGCATCTTTACACCAATACTCTCTTTCATACCTACTCGCTCTCTTACGTCGTCGTTACGAATGCGGTCGGTCAGCCTAACTCCACAGATTTTCCGCAGAGATCGCATTTCGACCGCATTAATTTTACTTTCATACTCTTTTCTGCATACCCAACTCTCGCTTCCATACAGTAATGTTGGGACAAGCACTGCGTTATGTATTGCTACACGTGCCTTCTGGCTGAGGTGGTGGCTGCCGAGAAGTTGCCCCAACGCTCCGTTCACTCTATTTCCCGCATTCACTCTTCGCTCTATATCAGTGGTGTACCTTCCATCTCGGCTAAATCCACATCCAAGATATACAAATTCATCCACTTGCTCTAGTACATCATTACCTATTGTTACTCTTACATCTGTTCTGGTTTTATCTCTTTTCTTATATATATATATATATATATATATATATATATATAAGTTTGTTATAAAAATATTCAATGTGAAAGCAAGAAACATCAAAATATGTGGTACCATACTAAACAGAGTTTATGTTTCACGTAATTAGTATGATAATTGGTTTGGTCACCGGCCGATAGTTCAGTCTTATGAAGATAAAATGTGCACTTTGATACAGCGAAGGGTCAAAGATGTGGGACATGAAGTACATAATATATTTGGCTAGAATAACTTTCATACATTTCGGTTCATATTTGTTCGGTTTATATTTTCCGTGTGGTGACGGACTAAGAATACTATTCACCACCCCATATCTTACCCGTGGGTGATCGTACGAGACGACTAAGGGATATAAAACACATATAACATCTATGCGAGAGAAAGAAAAGTCGAAACAAAACCCTGTACCAAAACGTCTGACCAGCGCGTTATAGGAGGTTAATTGCCCTCCCATTACGGAGGAGGCCCGAGCCCAACAGTGGGACATATGTGGGCTGTGATGGTGACGATGATGTCCCTCTACTAAGCTTGTGCCTTCTCCACGATAGGAGAGAAATTGATCTAGGTACTATATCTCGCTCCTCTGAAATGTTTGTACTCGTTGAACGGTTTATTTCGAGGTGGCCTTCTCTTCAATAAATGTTAAATGCATATGCTTTTACGACATCCACAGGCAAGATAGTTATTAGTGAATTGTATTCTTACTCCATCACCACAAGAAATATCCCATTCACGATGACATATAGCCAATATCTGGATATTAAAATGGATAATAAATGACAGATAAACGATTTTAAATGTCAACGATACTTTTCTGGATTTTTATTAAGAGACACTTATCATGTATACCTCTATAGGAGACCTCTAACTACTTTTTAGGTAATTTTTATAATACTGAGTGAGATACTGATATATTTTTGAATAAAAACGGGAGTTAGTGGTATACTGAAGTCGGCTTTAGACTATCTAGGATAGTTTAAAATTTATATAAAGTCATACATTTAATTTCTCAAAGAATTACATATGGATTCGATTTAAATCTATCAAAGAGAATCTTCTTAATGTTTCGGTATTTATTTTATTGTTTTCTTTAAAGACACTATCTTGCACTAAGGTATAATCCTTGTATTGTAATCAATGCAGACAAATTACACACAGATTTAGAACAATACTTTGTGGATCTCACAAAATATCGTCCTACATAGGAATCAAACCTACGATATGTGCACGAAAGGAATCTTAACCACTACGCCATCTGTGCAGTCATATAAATACTTAACGTACAATTCTAAAAAATAACTAATTGATTATAAAATACAAATAAACAGTTATTTATCTTAGGAAGTTATCCATTGAAAAATTACATTACATAATGGCGTTATTAAATACGACATTGATTACCTTTTAAAGCATATAAATCACTACAACAACAAAACCTTTAACAGCAAATTCAAATGAGTCAAACGTTTGACACATGGACATTGCTGGCAATAAAAATTCAACAGTTCGTAGACCCGTAGAGCGTATGTACGAACTTGTCGAATAACACTTCGAATAATTGCTTACCATTAGAATTGAATTTATATCAACTTTTATCAAAAACGGTATTTTGCGACTCAACGTACTTATAAAGACGTATAAAATGAGTTCAATATCCATATTATATTTAACTCTATCTTTTTTTAAATAGCGGTATGTTTATTACACTTAATTAAAATAGTAACATTTGAAATCACAGTAAAATCGCAATCATCATCATCATCTCAGCTTATATATGTCCCACTGTTGGGCTCGAGCCTCCTCCATAATAGGAGGGTAATTGACCTACTATACCACGCTGGTCAGACGTGTTGGTAAAGGGTTTTGTTACGAGTTATCCTTCTCTCGCATAGATGTTATATGCGTTTTATATCCGTTAGTCGTCTCGTACGATCACCCACGAGTAAAATAGGGGGTGGTGAATTGTATTCTTACTCCGTCACCACACGGAATATTCAATAATTCGATTTAATCGATGATTAACCTTCAGAATATCAGCGCTGTAGTATCGTATCTACGCACCATATACTAAGAAGAGGACCATATTTTGGTCTCGTGCATTTTCGATTCATCGCTGATCTCCAAATTAATGTATGAGGTTTACAAAATAAAAATTGTTTCTTTCTTTTGTTTGTTTATATCTTTCTTTCTTTCTTTCCATCTTTTTGCACACTGGGGTAGAAATATACTTCTTGTTATCAGGAGAAAAATAGATTTACGATCGTCGATACATCTGGCTATCAAAGTATACTATTAAAGATTCTTCTCAGAGAGGATAATAGGATTATGGTTGCATTTGGTAGTCTGATTGGCAATTGCATTTTTGTGTTGTAATTTTCCTAATAGTATGGCCGTTATCTTAGTGATATCTCAACTGATTTTTATGATTCGTCGAAGAACCAAGTCGTAACATGTTTTATTCTTAACCCACTACTACCACAGGGCTATCCACCCTGTTCTTGCCCATGGCATAATGTTGACTAAGGGATACAAATCTATGAAAGAGAAGGAAAACTCAAATAAAACCCGATATAACGTCTGACCAGCGTGGTGTAGGTCGATTTCACTTCTATTATGGAAGAGGCTTGAATCTAGAAATGGTACGTAAGTTAAAATAAGCCGTTAGATAAACGATTTAGAAAATTCAGTAAAGAAAAACAAATTAAATAATAAAACTCAGTCTTGTTCTTAATTTGAATTTTTACATGCAGTGACGTAATCTGCTTGTATTTTTAATTGAAACAAACTCGCGGCTAAGGAAGCAATACTAATAGATTATATTCTTAGTGTATCTCTAGACGTTGCGACAATACTTTTATTTGCAGTGCCATTAAGGATAATAACTCTTTTATACATTTATCCTGTTTCAAAAGTCTAGAACAGATAAAACCAAGATTGTTTAAGTATATTCTTAGATATCAATAAATCGTTTTTACGACTACACTTGTAATAAAAATTTTATAATATATTTCAAGTGCAAAGTCTGTGGTAAAAAAAAATAATAGTTAAATTTTAACGTCTTAAGAGGATTATAAATTAAAAAGTTTTAAAGCATCACAATTTATATCATTACTCTGTACATTTATTGTATTGAATGGAAATATAACGTAATGATTTAAATGAAAAGACAATTTTCTTGTACAGTGTGTTATCTTATATTATATTATCTTATCTTATCTTAACTAGTTTGATATCCATACTATATTACCTGCTTTAACATCGAACTCGTGATAGGATGCCGTTTATGTGATTTAGTCCGACTATTTTTTTCTATTATATTTTTTTTAAAAAATTATATTTGAGAAAGTGTTTGACTTGGTGCTACCATCATCGTTTGACCACCGTACCACTCGACTATGTAGCAGGGTTAAAAAACGTTGGCCACCGAAGACAAAGATCGAGTACCGGTTGCCCGCTCGTGCGGCGAAGAGAGAAGTTTGCCTGGTGCGTCTATGGGGTCACGCGCCATCTCTTTCGTCACCCCGGACCGATGGATTAAGAAACGTTTTCATTGATCATTTCTTCTATGTACGTGCAAGATCTGAACTGTCTGCTACTATGTTGCCTGAGCGTTATGGCATGTCCTTCTTCAAACAAGGTTTAAGAAGAACACCTTCTTCAACGTAAGCAGCGGTCTGTCCTTGGTGTTATTAAGGTCTACGTGCAGCAGTATCATTTACCATCAGGTGTTCTGCTTCCCCGTTTACCATAATAGGCATAAAAAAATATATCCGGATACATAGGACATTATACTGGGGCTAATACTCACTAAACATATTGTACACAATAATATTTAAATGAACTAAGTTAAAAAATAACGAGGCCGATAAGTTTCTTGGTAGATTTTCTGAGCTTACGGCCGCGTTCCGATTTTATGGTATATTACCAGACCAGCTTAATTTCAAACAAAATGTAAAATGGATAATATGTAAAACTACCATTATAGAATTTATACATATTAAACTATTTGATTTAACACACGAGGTGAAGTTTTTTAAAAAAATAAAATTAAAAGAACTATCCACTTACGCATTATCTTTATTGAAAAGAGAAAAAAAGGCGTTAACTACTCTACGCAATCGTTATTCGAACAAAAATAAATTCTCTACAAACAAGTTTAGTATCGTATAACAAACGAATGTTTGTGCACATCTCAATAACACTCCAGCAATCACTATAACTAGGGTCATATAAACGTAATTAGCCAGCTTAACGCACGATCTAGTTATACCACATAAACTTGGGAACTTGAGAACTTGAGAACAATTATCACTAAACGTCTGTATTTGAATGCTCTCTGTATTTACGGTCAATTCTACAATCTGCTGGGTTAAATATATTAATATTAGATATATTAATATATTTATGTCCTTCACTCTGTTCTCTCTGCCTACCCTGCAAGGGATATGGCGTGATGATATGTATGTATGTATGTATGTCTCAACTGTAAAATCGAATTATATTTTTTTGGAAGGATTTTGTTTTGGTATGTCACTAAACACTAATAATAATGGAACTCAAAATAATAAACAAGCGAAAATTGCCTGTTTAAAAATGAAATATGTTAAGTGGTTGTAGAATGAAGTAATAATTCTGTAAAATTTAATTTAAGTAATTAAACTAGACTTGATCAAATGAAAACAAACTGCACACTTGCATTGAATGAAACGGTTTGTTCACTAAAATATATAATACACTGTGTTATTAAATAAACGACCATCTAATTCTTCTGCCGATATTATAAAATACAACTAAAATAGTAAACAAATAACATCATTGTAAAATAAAGAAATCTTCATTTTCCAGCGTGCCGCGAAGGCTGAGGGGGCTCAAAGACAAAGCATATTCATATATGAGTTGAAGAATGCTCTTACTCCTTTTTACTTTAATCACTAATTGGAATTAGTGATATTTTTTCGATCTAAGCTAAAGAACGTTCCTATTGCTTTTTTTTGGAGTTTACTCCTTAAGAATCGATTTTCATGTAAGGCGCCCGGTATGAGAAAAATTGAGGAGTAAAATCTAGTGATCGAATGACCTCGTTACATTTTTGGTGCGCAACCTATTCTGCGCATCTTTCACTTTCTGACGTGAGATAACACTTCACTGAACAGTTTTAATAAATGTAAATAAATATATATATAAATATATATATATATATATATATATATATATATATTATTTTTAATCAAATGAGCTTTTCTTGCGCCTGTTTTGACAATCGTACTTAAGGAGTAAACTCCAGTCGTGCATCGGAGCTGACACACACACACTTTTTTAATTTTGTATCACAAGAGCTTGGCTATAAGATATCAAGCGATAAGTGTCAGTATAAACTATTATTGTAAATAAATGAACAATTCTGAACATTCTATGAATGAATAAATGAACATTCTACGACCGTCCCTCTTTTCTATCAGTTCCATTCTAAGATTTACCGGATAGACATTGCATAAAGCAATAAGTTTCAATTGTTTTCAAAAAATTGTAATTGATATAAAAATAATGAGTTATCTGACCATCTAAATGATAACAACAAACTGCAATTTCAGCATTTCCACGGAATATCAGTGGCAGGTACTTTTAACCTGCAATATGCTGAAAAACGCCTCCACGTTTTATGACAGGTAGCATTTCATTTATGTTATATGGCTTCTTTGTTCATTTTGTATGTCCATTGCAATAAATACATTTCTTTCTTTCATTCATAACTTACAAGAATGATAAGAAGAGAAAAAGAAAAGTATTAATTCTGAACTCATTTTACAATTTATTTTAAAATTCTTAATAATAGCTGATGTTTACACATTTAAATTAAAACTATTTTTACGGATTCTATCGCGTTCGAATACTTTATAGCGTTCATGGTCACGGCGGAACTGACTGACTTAAAAGTCCTGTTAAAATGATATGCCGAGTTTGTAGTGAAAAAGTCTCAAGTTCATAGTTTCGTTGTCGTATTAGCATAGTGAGGCATACGGGGCCGATTACGCGCAAGTAACATTTATTTATTGGTCATAAATCTGCACGCGTTCATTAGCGCGCGTGTGGGCACCTTTATGATACCAACAAACTTTTGTTTATTTTGTATTCCAACCATAACTATCACTTTTGAGCGCTAGCTTTTTGAGAGAAACGAAATTATAATTCTATTCATATACCAACCCATGGGATCAGCGTGGTATAGTTAATCTATTTCACTTTCATGGTAGCTGAGGTTGAAGCCCAGTATTAGATGACAAAATCCACCATAAGACAACGTAAGAGAGCGAGTTGGTATGAAAGAGAGTATTGGTGTAAAGATGCGAAAGGGAATGCTCCGATGGTTCGGACATGTGGAAAGAATGCCGAACGAACGCCTGGTTAAGAAGATATACAATGCGAAAGTGGAAGGATGTAGGTACTGAGGGAGACCGAGACTAACCTACCTAGACCAGATCGGTCATGTACTGAAGGAAGGTGGAGTCAAGAGTCGCCGAAACCGGCGAGCGTGTATGAAGAGAGAGAAGATGAATGTTGAGGAAGCGAGTGAAGTATGCAGAGATAGAGTTCTCTGGCACTCTGTACTCTCTGCCTACTCTACAAGGGATATGGCGTGATGATATGTAAAATCAACCATTTTCTGTTTGATGATGAAGTTAGAATAAAATTCGCCAGCCCCTTTCTTAACCGTGGTTTTTTTTTTATTAATTATGGTAGCAAATGAGCAAGTAGTATACGTGATGTTAACTGTGACTAGCCCTCATAGAACTTGGCAATTTGCGGTACCACTAGTCCGTTGCTTGTCAATCCGAACCCAGCCTGAAAGTTAGGCTTACGACTCTCTCGCTCACCGAACGAAGTGCAACAGCATATCGTTACTGCTCAGACTTTGATTTTTTGCGAGAGTGTGCCCCGCGTCTGTAGACAGAATGCTGTCAACACTGTGGCCCCTACTACTACTACGAGAATCATAAAAGATAATTAAGGGATTATGTTATATAGTTAAAATCGATGCAAGAAAAGGCAATCTCGACATAAAACCAAAACGTTTGACCAACGCTGTATAATAGGTTCATTTCCTATTGTAGTGGAGGCCCGAGCCCAACAATGGGCTTTATAAGAACTAAAATGACAATGACGATGATGATGATGAAACCAACATAAATCAGTCATATTTTTATATACATATATATATAAAAAATAGACGACTCATACACGTAGGCAGACATACAAGCAATAAAAAAAAAACATTTCTAGAAAACAAATCTCAGCCATCGTTTCTTTTCCGGCAATCAAAAGATTAAAACACTCATATAGTATGTTTTTTGCTAAGATAATACCAAAAATAAAGAAACAATACGAACTGATATGGCGATGTGATTATCTCGAAAAGTATTTATATCGGATAAGGCGTCGTACAATATCCAATAAACCGTTAAACGCTTAGGATGACGCTCAATGTTGATGGAATAGAGAAGGATTTAAGACAGCCATTTATATATGTAAATTTAATTTCAATTGAACACGATAAGAATACAAATATCTGAAATAGATACTGTACTTTCTTGTTCGTGGGTTTTTTTTTTATTGCTTATGTAGTAGTAGGTAGCAAAGGAGCAAGCGGCACACCTGATGGTAAATGTCACTGCCGCCCATGGACCTTTGCAGTATCAAGGGCACATTGTCATTACTCAGAGGTCGAACTGTCAACAGCGTGGTCCTACCACTATCCAAAACTGTGGGTGACGTAAAAGATGACTGAGGATTATATAAACAGAGATATGATATGGAAATAACATCGATAGAAGACCTGTTTACGAAGCGATAAATGATGTCACAAGCGGGATTCGAACCCGCGCCTATTGGGATTCCGACCCAATCTTGCTGCCACTACACCACCGTGGCTTATTGTAGGACATGCAAATTTCGCTTCGTATCATATTTACGTCTTAAGGTGACGGTATGCTATCTACCCGACCATGTTTACACATTGTTATAGGCTTAATAATTCAAACTTTGCAGTTAGAATTGTATTAAACGATGACACAACCTTGTTATTTAAATTACTGAAATTTAGCATTTAATATGCTTAAGCTTTATAATCGGGTTTTATAAATAATTAAGCATATTAAATGCTAAATTTCAGTAATTTAAATCGATAGAAGAGATAAAAACTTTGACAAAACTATATACTAAACCGTCTGTTCAGCGGAGTATAGCAGATCAATTTTCTCTAATAGCAGAAGGTTCGAGCCCAAGAGAGGAATGGTAGGTATAAGAGTTGAAAAGAAGAATATAAATAATCGACTGCACATATGGCGTAGTGGTTAATATACTAATTTCAAAGGTTCGATTCCTAAGCAGAACAATACTTTGTGTGGTTGACAAATTTTATTATTCTGCATCTTTTTTTTTAATTTTTTTGGTGTGACTTAGTTGTTAGTCTCAGATGGCTATGACAACTTTACCCGGACCGTGGGTAAGCGCTGAGGGTTGTCAATCCGATGTTTTTCTTTTGGTGTTGTCTCATTATTCTGAGTGTGAGTGTAATTTGGGTCCGAGTGTTTTTTATGTAAAAATAAAAATAAATTAAATTAATAATAATATTTAAATGCAAGCATAGATTGGATACGATAACAGCCAATATTCTTGAGAAAGGAAGAGGTTTGTATCACTGTAATTCCCCAATAGCAATATAAAGGAGTCTCGTTATAGTTTATAGAAGATGTTATCTGCCCAATTGAAGCTGATAACAAGTCTTACTCCATAACGCACTCAAACACGAATGTATTTTTATTTCCTGTCAGTGATATTGTTTATTTCCCATTTACTCTTTTTTTAACCTAAAGTCTTGAACTCTTTTCTTCAAAAAAGAACAATACGTTGTTGATTGAGGCCAGATAAATTAACATAGAATTTTATCTCAAATTCTCTATTTTTGTAATGATTTTAGGATCTTACTTCTTTTGCTCCCTTAGTCATCTTCTGTAGCTACGAAGAGAATCAAATAGCATTCTGCACCCTGACTCTGTCACATGGACAAATAAACTTCAAAAGTCTTTTTTTTTTTAAATGCTTTAGCTCACAGTGTATCAGTGAAATAATTGATATTTATTATATCAATAAATATACTACAGTGGCAGGTAGGTCTGAGCAGTGGAAATATGCTGTTACTTTTTTTTTATGAGCGTGAAAACCAGCAGCCCAATTTTTTGGGTAAGTTTGGCGTTTTCAACGTTAGGCAGCGGCCTAACTGTACCCCTGATATTGCAAAGGACCGTGGGCCACAATAGCACTTATCATCAGGTGCGCTGCATTTGCTCCCATAAGCAATAAAAAAAATAGTAGCTGAGTAGTGTATAAATGTTAGCAAATCGAGGAAAATTTAATCAAAATGGTCGTCAAGCATTCTGAGCACCTGATTACCGTTATTAGACCAACTGCTTCCGTAGCAAAAATGGATAGTAAATTTTATTACATTTAACTACACAAGAACATCACAACAACAGTTAGTCTCACCCCAAAATATCCAAGAAATCGACGTCCGAGTTACCGCCATCTTTTCGGCGTATTTAATTGACTTAGAAAAATGCCTGGAATAAATCGTTCTTCTCTTTTTATGTCTCCAGAGTCCACGTGAACCGCTCTTTGTTTCCGCGTCCAACTGTATTGAGTTCAAAGAAACTCTAGAAGATTTAGATGCGGCAAAAAAATGATCTATTCATTATAGTTTTCCAAGACTACGTGCTTTAAAAATATAATATACTTATTGGGGTTGAAATACGTAAAAAAATATAAAGACAATTAGCTAATTGTAAAAGCCAGCCGGCTTGGAAGAATCTACACAAAGCAAATAGGTGAGAATTTATTACATAAAATTTCATGCCCTATGACGAGAAAAGCCATGAAATTAATTAGAAAATTTGGGATAGAATACCCAATTTTAGAGACCCATTAAATAAAATATTTAAAAATTTATAATAATACCGGCATTGAATATATTTAAAAAATTACTGCAGAGATGGCGTAGTGGTTAAGACCCGATTCGACCTTCTGTGTCAGTGCTGTGGGTGCGACTTCTAAGCAGGACAATGCTTTCTGCGATCCACAAAGTGTTGTTTTAAGTCTGGGTGTAATTTATCTGCGTTAATTACATGTTTGTAAAGTCCCCCACAATACAAGGATTCCTTAGTGCAGGGAGTCATTTAAAAAAAATAACATTTGTTTTTTATATAATATTCACGCTTATATAGTGTCATCATAAGGATTTAATTTTCCAAATTCTATTTAGGCATAATGTTCATCACTCTATTAACCCCGTGGAGGACGAAGGCATGAGTATATTAAAAAATAATTCAATAAAACACAATATTCAATATTTCTTTACAGTAGAACGCTTTGCCGATCAGACACCACATCTCCACAAAAAAATAAATATAATTTGGAAAATCCAAAAGTGCACGCCTCATAATTTTTATATTATTTATCATTTACTATTAGTCGATGCCAGAAATAAAAATAAAATTAAAGAAAAAGCCTTTTTTAAAAACAAGCTTTTATTATTTGCTAATAAAATAAAAAGTTAAAAATAAATTAACTCTAAGAAGACATATAACACTTTATAAGTTCATTGTAACCTTTAACGATAATTAAGCTTCTTCGTCTACTACAAAATAATTCCATATCGTACATAATTATATATTTTTAACACTAAAATTTACACCATAATTATTAAATCTTCCCGTTTTTATTACAGTCCCAATTTTATAAATAAAAGCGTGTTGTATTTTGATGGTATGATTAAGAACATTTAGAACCTTCTTTTTCCTATGGCCAGCTTCCAGGTCCAACATCAGACCCTGGTTACCATATAGTATCAAAGTATTCGTCAAGACGAATCAAACGAGTCCAAACTCGATGGAGTTGCGTCCTTTAATTACGGAGCTCCTATGGCCCGCTTCCAGGTCGTTCGGCAGACCCTAGTTACCATATAGTATCAAAGTACTCGACAAGACAAATCCAACGAGCCTAAACTCGATAAGGTTGCGTCGTTTAATTACGGAGTTCATATGGCTAGCTTCCAGGTCCATGATCAGACCCTGGTTTCCATATAGTATTAAAGTACGCGCCAAGACGAATCAAACGAGTCTAAACTTGATGAGGTTGCGTTGTTTAATTACGGAGTTCCTATGGCTAGCTTCCAGATCTATCAAGACAATCTATCAAGACAATCTATCAAGACAAATCAAATAAGCCCAAACTCGAAAGGGTTGCGTCGTTTAATTACGGAGTTCCTATGGCCAGCTTCCAGGGCCATCATCAGATCAGCTCTATGTCACAATAATATTGCATTGTCATCCGATTTATATATGCATGCTAAATTTCAGCTCTATCGGAAACCGGGCAGTGGATCAAATTTAACTTGCAAGATTTGATTACAGACAACGGGACAGCTGAAACTAAATATAAGCTTGTAATGAAAGAAAAGAAATACTTTTGAAATTTCGTGCCATTCTCGACGTAGAGCTAAACATTGCTGTATAGGCTGAATGGGATTTATTTCCTTTGCCTGTCCGAATGGACGAACAAAAAAATGTAAACGAACCCAATTTTCACAAGTATACATACACTAAAGACAGTTTAGTTTTTTATTAATTGCAATTAAATGACAAAGAATTACCAAACCATTTTCGAAAGTAAACAGCGCGTTGCGATTATGAAGCTTTTAATAAAAGAAAAATTTCGATACATTCATTTTAAAATATTTCATCCGACGTCCTCGAATATTTTTTTTAATCAACTATTTTTTTTAGTTTAAACAAAATAATTTCTTTTCAAAAATATCAAATACGTTTAAACGAATGTTTTTTCTTGACATATGTATTATAATATTATCCTATAAGCGCAACGTGAGAAAATTACAATCATTTTTAAGTTTGAAAAGTGTTTGATTTTCATATGTCGAGAGTAGAGCAAGACCTCAACGCTTCGTTTATGAGTCGTGCAAAAGTACATTATGATTATGTAAACTAAAATATATAATACAAAGTCTGCTCTGTATAATATGAAGTCTATGGCACTAAACAATAGTTGAATTCGTAACTTTTTTTGGGCAAGCTGTATGCCTTCGGAATGTAGGTTGTATTCGTCTGTACCGCATAATGAGGGCTCGGAACTCCAAATTTATTACCACGCCGCCGGTGTTTCTTAGAAACTACTGAATTATTCGCGACTGGCGCGGCTGCGGCCCGAGGTATGCGCCTTCGGTTCCCGACATACACAGTTACGTAGCATCTTACGTAACTCGGATGAAAAACTAACAATGTATCGGCTATCTAATTGGATTATTATATGTTTATAGTATGCATAGTATTGGATTAGGAATTTTATTTATAGTAATGGACTAAAAAATGACGACATGACGTCACCCCCCTATCATTATAACACCGCAACCATAAAACATTTAATTATATTAGAGAAAAGCCTTTAATATGTAGGTAAACGCTTCATTTTAATAATAAGCATTCCGTGCGGTGACAGATTTAGCAACTTCTATTTTGTCCATGGGTGTCGTAAAAGACGACTAAGGGATATAATATGCCAATAAGAATTATACAAGAAAAAGAAAACTTACAATAAAACTTTATGCCACCTAGGGCTCGAGCCCAGCTCTGCGATTTATATGAGCTGAGATGGTGATAAAACGCTTAATAATTAAAAGAGAAAGCAAATTCGAAAAAATCCGTGGAATCCGGAGAATAGTTTCCAGCCATTTACATTTCTGCTTAGCATAGTTTTTTCTGAAGACAGGCTATGTTTCAGTCCCACTGTTGCCAAACCACCCGGGACGGTGGAAGAGGCAGTATGCAACCCTATAATGTACCGTACTGTACTATCGCCATTTGGCCGGAGCACCGGCATTGAAGCCTTTCAGTGACTGCTTTTGCTTGTCTAAATGCTTATATTACCACCATATCTTCTTTACAACTTATACAAATGCATTTGGTTCTCAGTGTGGTGACAAAGTCATTTCACCACTTCCTATCTTGGCCGTGGGCGTCGTAAAACACGACTAAGAGATATAATATGCATCTAATCTATGCAAAAGAATGATAACTAAATAAAAGCCTAACAAATCCGACCAAGTAAATATTAGTGCTAAGTTAAAATAAAAAAAAAGAATAAAAAATGCAAGGCAGAAAGAACCAAAAAAAAAATAATTAAAAAATTAATAAACTTTTGAGAGCAATTTAATGTTTATAGAAACGGAAAATTGCAAACAATGTTCATGCATGTCAAACAAAAATCAGGTTCTAATACTTCAGGCAAACCATTTATTACCTGAGAAGGTGAGCTATATTCAAGAGCATTATATGTTTCCTTAACCCTTTAAGTGTATTTGAATATACACAGCCGCGGTCAGACAGACAAAGCAAAGAAATTATATCACTGGGTCAGACGACCTTGTGCGATTCACGGAACGGCGCGAGCGCATGTCTCGCCACGCCCACTACATCCCCCCTTCCCCCCTCACGACCGCCCGTCACTCACGGAGGGGGGGACATGTAATAATTAACGTATGCATATGAAAAACTAATTGGATCCACAATAACATAAAAATGATACGAATTCAATGTTAAATTACACATTTGTCGAGCGATAAACATTCTTTAGCAAAATTTTAATATGTTAATATTATCAAAAGTAACTAATCGATGACTCATATCATCAGAATAACCTGTTAATCGTTATTTTAATGTAAAAATATCAAATCTAAAGAGAACTTATCTTATGATTATACAAGAATGAGTGTAATGTGATCGTATGCGTGATTCTGATACAGCGCTTGGGGCCATTGGCTATATTTACCGCCCCAAAAATAAATTAATGATAAATAATTGGTTAAAACCGAACTATAGTTCACTTCATGGTGATTCTAATAAGAAAACATTAAACTTAAACTCGTTATTAACAGATTGAAACTTATGATTTCTCATGTTTACGCGAGCATTAGACATTTTAAATAAAACTATTTTATGAATTCGTACGTCGTGACGTAGTTTTTTTAATACAAATTCATTCCATCCAATATTTATTTTCTATATTTAACTATATGGCTATTTATATCATAAAATGTCTTATAATTCTAACTTGTCTTCTTCTTATGGTAATCCATTATAGAAGAAAAAATAATACAATATACTTCAACCTGTATTTTGTAAATAACATCGCAAGCAAAAGATAATTTGTAAATAAAAGTGTACCCGCCCTCCCATAGGAGCTCTAAGCTCATTAATGGAATCTACAAGAGCTGATAAAAAAAAGAATAATAAGTAAAATGTACGTGCAATATATGTACTCTTCTTGCGTGTACAATGCAAGAAGAGTACACATTGCGTTGCCCACAAGTAATTCGGATAAGAATACGACGATGACTAAGATGAGACAAGTAGGTATATATTTTTTTACGCCTAGCTATGGTCCCGTCACACCCCTCTAAATCCGTCCGGGGAGATACGAAACGCGACCTCATAGACCCGCTCCGCAATATTCCTTTCCACGCCGTGCGAATGGTCCACTGGAACACGGTCTTTATCGTCTGGCCGGCCTGAGACAAGTATATCTAAGAAACGTTTGGCACAAATGCATTAACTACTAAGATTCCTTAGATACAATATCAAGCTAGCAGCTAACAGTTATAAATTTCGAAATCATCACATCAGTTCTAGAGATTATAAAATACAAACCAATCAACTGTATTCTACATTTTAAAAACGTGATTAAGATTTAGAGCTAACGTGGGCGCATATAAAACCAATTTATATTGCATATTAATTCTTTTTCGATGACTTTAAATGCATTAAAATATATGATGAAATCGAATACCATCATATTATTCGATATAATTATACTAATATGAAATTAATACTAAATTAACTTAATTGCAGAAAATTAAATGATTATTTAGTTAGGGCCGTTATCTCGAACGTCGCATCCCAATAAACAGATCTACGGTAGAATACACAATACCGATTAAATTCCATTACTTAGAAAGTGAGATAAGATTTAGTTTTTAACGACCACACGAATTATACAATCGTTTTAGATAATAATTAAACAGATGAGAAAGTTGCTTCAAATAAGTAACGTCATTGATAAACGTTTTTTTAAGATAAATTAAGATATGGAAGTTTTGTATGAATAAAGTTTTATATAAATATCCAATTACGTATAGGGCCGAATACCTATTAAATGGTATTACTCAATTAATAGTGAATCTTAAGTCGATCGTACTGTAACGATAATAGTACTTAGTATTTTTTTATTGTATAGACAGTTGCCCTTATCCGTAGTTTTACTTTTATTGGATCATTTTTCTAGGAGTTCGAGTATAATTTCATCAAAATTTACATCTACTATAAAATGAAGCCTATATTTTGGTGAGAAATAAAAGCAGATGGTATAAATTAGGTAATAATATTTAATAGATCTCAACTAAAATTGTCAAAAGTTCGAGTATCATGACTATTTCGTGCAATTCCTTATGGAATCTACAAACAATTGTTGTGAGTTTTAAACTCGGAACACTGAAACTCAGAGCATTAATTTATCAATCATGTACTCGAGAAACGTAAAACATCTCTTTACGGTCGCCAACCTGCCTGCTAAGAGTGGTCCCATCCCCTCATTTATTCGTCAGTGCCTACATCAATAACACAAATAATAGACCTCTCCTTATTACTTTGAGATATAAATAACTACTATATTCACGACTAATTTACATTAATTATATATGCTTTTAATTTTCCTAAAGAGACAGAACTTTATTATCCCTGCAAATAATTTTCTTTGATAAAAACATTAGCGCCAATCATTGGTCATCTCAATAGCAAACTGGTTGTTAGAAATTCAAACTGTACTTTTGTGATTAATGTTTTTTTTTCTCAAATATAAATAATTCGAACATGATTCTAAGTAATATTCATAGCTATATATAAATAAATCCTTACCGAGTATTTTATGTTTCGTTAATTTGTTATTGAATCATACAAAAAACGTAAATAATTATTTGGATATATCGCTTGCTCAGAAGAATAGTGTCACAATTCAAAATAGCAAAATTTTTCAGGGGGGTCAAAATAAGTATTTCCCTTTTTTCAGCTCAGTTCAGCAGCGATTCCAAATGCACGAACGTCAGCATAATATCCTTAAGAATGACGATGTGGAGTTGATAGGGTGAACTTATTATATTAACACCCTTCCACCATCAAAAATTGATATATAATGAAAATTGCAATTTTTAGAGTTGTGACACTATTCTTCTGGGCAAGCGATATATTTGGCATTCACATATGGAGATGCTGTGTGATAGCGGCTATGAATACTAACAACTCTTAATATCGTAAAAGACGACTAAGAGCTTTATAACGACCTGGGCCAATCTGACGCCATCTAGTTACCAACTACATTCCCAAAGAGGGTTAACGTCAGGCAAGAGTCAGATCACAAAACAATTGGCAATAACTTTTGCAATTTGTATGAGTATATATTGTGTCGATCCCAAAGTAACTAAGATAAGAGCAAGAGAATGAGAATGATTTGTCATCATCATCATCACAGCCCATATAGGTCCCACTGTTGGGCTCGGATCTCCTCCGTAATGGGCGGAAAATTAACCTACTATATCAACCTGGTCAGACGCATTGGTATAAGGTTTTGTTTCGAGTTTTCCTTCTCTTGCATAGATGTTATATGCGTTTTATATCCCTTAGTCTCCCTTAGGGTGGTGAATTGTATTCTTACTCCGTCACTACACGGATATGATTTGGCATATGGACATTTACTTTTTTGGCTCTTGGTGGTAAACGAGCAAGGAGCACACCCAATAGTAAATGTTACTGCCCCCTGATGGACCTTTGCAATACACACTACATCTAGGCCGCCTGACCACCAAAATCCACTCAGAAAGTTGGGCTATCAGTTCTCTCGCGCACCGAACAAAGTACAGCAGCGCATTGCTATTGCTCAGACGTCGATTTTCTGCGAGAGTGCAGTACTACCCTGGATGGACTAGACTGCGACTATAGCCGGAGAACCATCGAAATGTGCCCTACCACTAGCAAACATTTCTGATATTTTCCGTGAAGACGTTAAACTAATATTCCTGTCATCATTCATTAGCTTATTTATGAATGTGTAATGTTGAGAGACTTCCCCAAGAAGGATATAACCTTAATTGTTACTTTATACAGATACCTTGGCAATGGTATTATAAATTTTCCAGTAAATGCTGATGTTAAGTTTTCTGGTTTGATTACTTGGCCGTTTTTTACAAACTTCATGAAATGAATGAATGAATGAAGAATAAAAACTTGATTACGAGCGATAAATGATTATCACAAGAGGGGGGCATAGTCCGGAGCGTGCTCGTTCGCGTCCCCTGCCAGTCTAATTAGACTGCTAATCCGGCTCGAAATGCGTACCGCAATGCGGGTTAGGGCGTCCCCCGGAGGCGACGCGTACCGACCCGCCCCCGTCGGTACGAACATCGGCAGTTGCGGCGATGGGGGCCGCCACCCATCACGCCTTGCCCAGTTAGGCGAGTCGAGGAGAACGGAGTGCCGGGTGGGCACGTGGAATGTAAGAGGTTGTGTGGAAGGTAAGTTGCACGAGCTGATATCCGTCATGGCGGACAAACAGCTAGACGTGCTCTGTGTAACAGAGACCAAGCGAAGGGGCAGCGACGCCTGCGATCTTCCTGGTGGCGGGATGGCTCTGTGGTCTGGTGTACCACAGAGCGATCGAGCCAGCATGGGGGTAGGAGTGCTGTTGTCCTCTCGCTTGGCCTCAGGTGTGAAGGATTACGGAATGTATGATCCCAGACTTCTCTGGGTCCGTATAAAACTAGGTGTCACCAAGGTATTCATGGTTGTAGCATATGCTCCCGTAGGATCCTCGGTGGCATCAGACCTAGAGAAGTTTTGGGACAATGTTAGGGAAGTTCTGGATATGGCAGAAACCAGTGAACGCGTGATTGTATGCGGAGATTTGAACGGATGGGTGGGGACCAAGCGTCCCGACTATGAGGACGTACTTGGTCCATTTGGTGATAAGAGAGTGAACGACGCAGGTAGACTCATAGCGGATGTATGCATGGAGAAAAACCTTATTGTGTCAAACACATTTTTCCAACATAAGGACATCCATATGTATACATGGAGAAGGAATGAACAGAAAAGCATAATAGATTTAATTTTGGTAGACAGTCGCCTCCGAAGCAAAATATTGGACGCAAGAGCCTACAGGGGCCCCACAGTCGACACGGACCACTATCTCGTTATTGCGAGATTTAGTGGTCTGTTCAGAAAGTGGAGGCACTGGCGAGAGCGTGTCCACTTCGGAGGGCTTGAAAGAATAAAGGTTGAAAGGTTGCAAGAAGAGTGTGTAAGAGAAAAGTATGCAGAGGGTGTCCGAGAACGGCTGACGATGGCAAGCCAGCCGCAATCGGACATTGAAGAATGCTGGAGAGTATTGAAAGAGAGTATGGTAGATACAGCGAAAGAAGTATGTGGAAGTTCAAAGAAGCATAGAAAAACAAATGGTGATGCATGGTGGGATGCGGAAGTGGCAGCTTCCGTAGAGCAAAAGAAGAAAGCGTGGCTGGACTATGTCTCTTCTTTGAATCTGAATGACAGTATGACTGAACAGAAGAAAGAAATATATCGGCAATGTAAGAATGACACCAAGGCCTTAGTGAAAGAGAAACGTGATAGAGCAAGTATGAGTGCAGAAGATAGGCTGACTAAAAACTTCGAGGGTAACACCAAACTCTTTTGGAGGGAGGTGAAGAAGTCTCGGGGTGGTTGGTCAGCCTTCAGAATGAATAAAATAAGGTCTAAAGGTGGAGACATTCTTACACAAACACAAGACGTGTTAAGCCGATGGAGTGAATATTTTGGCGATATGTATGCGGATGCTACGGTTGGCGCCGGTGTTGGATGTGGTTTAGTAGATCAACATTCGACAACGGCGTCCTCCGATGGCATCAGTATGGATGAAGTTGAATGGGCGATAAGAAGTTTGAAAAATGGTAAGGCAGCGGGCATTGATATGGTGTCTGCCGAGATGATCAAGCTTGGTGGCTCTTGTGTCTGGGAGGCGTTCCTGTTGCTCCTCAATTTATGTTGGAGCTCGGGAATGGTTCCCAGGGACTGGAATAGCGCAGTCATCGTGCCTTTGTTTAAAAACAAGGGTTCACGTTATGACTGCGCAAATTACAGAGCCATAAGCTTGACCAGTTTGGCAGCAAAAGTGTATGGAAAAATTATTGAAAGGAGAATGAGGATGGTGTCTGATGGTTTACTGTGTGAGACACAAGGAGGTTTCAGGAGTGGAAGGGGATGCATGGATCAAGTGTTCTCTCTGCGCAACATTGTGGAGAAGCATCTGGCTCTAGGTCAGAGGGTTTTCTGCAGTTTTGTGGATCTGGAGAGAGCATTTGACACGGTTGTACGAAAGGAACTTTGGGACATTTTACCGGAGTATGGTATTAACGGTAAACTGCTACAGGCTGTGCAGTCCAGTTACATGGGCTGTAGAGCCTGTGTGCGGCTGGATGATGGAATGTCGCCTTGGTTTGACGTCAATATCGGCGTTAAGCAGGGGTGCGTTCTGTCAGCCAGGCTGTTTATCATATATCTGGATAAATGTCTCCAAAGGTTGAACGATATGAATGTGGGAGTCCAGATGGGCGACTCAGTGGTCACTGCTCTGCTTTATGCAGATGATGCAGTCCTGCTGGCACAGTCAGAGATGGAAGGTACACCACTAATATAGAGCGAAGAGTGAATGCGGGAAATAGGTTGAACGGAGCGTTGGGGCAACTTCTCGGTAGCCACCACCTCAGCCAGAAGGCACGTGTAGCAATACATAACGCAGTGCTTGTCCCAACATTACTGTATGGAAGCGAGAGTTGGGTATGCAGAAAAGATTATGAAAGTAAAATTAATGCGGTCGAAATGCGATCTCTACGGAAAATCTGTGGAGTTAGGCTGACCGATCGCATTCGTAACGACGCGACGACGTAAGAGAGCGAGTAGGTATGAAAGAGAGTATTGGTGTAAAGATGTGAAAGGGAATGCTCCGATGGTTCGGACATGTGGAAAGAATGCCGAACGAACGTCTGGTTAAGAAGATATACAATGCGAAAGTGGAAGGATGTAGGTACCGGGGCAGACCGAGACTAACCTACCTAGACACAATGACGTGCTTTTACAAAAATTTGCTGATTTTGGTTTTACTCCTAACCTTTTAAAATTATTCGCTAGTTATTTTACTAGTCGAATACAATATGTACAGCTAGGTAAATACCAATCGGAACCATATTTTACTATTTCTGGTGTGAGTCAGGGCAGTGTCTTGGGCCCAACTCAGTTTTTAATTATGATTAACGACCTGCCCAATGTCATCTCTTCGGCACAATGCCTCATATTTGCGGATGACCTGAAGGTGTTTTAGGCATAAAATGCATGGAAGACTGTGAAGCGCTCCAGCGTGACATCAATAGTGTTATTGCCTGGGGTGCGCGCAATCGCTTAGAGTTTAATACATCCAAATGTAAAACCATAACATTTACTCGATCGCGCGCTCCATGCACGTACATTTACAACATATCTGGTGTACCGTTGGAGCGGGTCACACAAATCCGTGACCTAGGCGTTACACTTGACACGTGTCTAACATTTAATACGCACATCACAACCATTTGCACACAGAGTTTTAAATCACTTGGCTTTGTGATGAGACAGTCTACTCAGTTTCAGAATCGGAGTACTATTATTGCGCTATACTTTTCCTTTGTTCGCAGTACTTTGGAGTATAACTCCATAATCTGGGACCCACACGAGGTCAAGTATAGCGTGATGATAGAACGTGTACAACGTAAATTTTGTAGATTTTTGTACAAAAAGCTTTATGGTTATTACCCTTACTTATATCCGTCTCTTTTTGTATCCGGAATGATAGGTCTTGATACTCTTGCGTTACGACGCAAATGTGCCCTATTGATACATTATTATTTATTATTTAACAATAAAATCGATAATCCGAATGTATTATCGCACTGTTCCCTATCAGCACCGTACCTATACACACGACTTCGCTCGCGCCATCTGCTCGCTGCACCACAGGTGCGTACATATACCGCACAATACGCACCTACCAGCCAGGCCGTTGCACTGCTTAACTCACTGATCACTCACTATCCAGAAGTTGATATATTCTTCACTAAATTTGATTTATTTTTAAAATATTGTTTATACTTTTTATCTTATAATTATACACTTAAATTATAGAATTGTAATGGCTCACTACACGTATTGGGAAATTGTAAGTGTAGTGAGCAGTTGAATAAAATAAATAAATAAATAAATAGACCAGATCGGTCAAGTACTGAAGGAAGGTGGAGTCAAGAGTCTCCGAAACCGGCGAGCGTGTATGAAGAGAATTATGAATGTTGAGGAAGCGAGTGAAGTATGCAAGGATAGAGTTCTCTGGCACTCTGTTCTCTCTGCCTACCCTGCAAGGGACATGGCGTGATGATATATATGTATGTATAGATAAAGCTATGACAAATAGAACCCGAGTAGTATCTTTAAAATTTAAGGAAAAAGACCTAAATTTAGTATAAATTCAACTCAAGCGTTATACCCAGTTACCGATGTCATAAAAACTGCTGAGCTAACAAAAATTGTCATTAATAAAAAAATACTGTTTTTACGGAATTTATGACGATTTTATTTGTTTTTCTTTTACCTATCTGACGTTTCGAACACTTTTAACCGACTTCAAAAAAGGAGGAGGTTCTCAATTCGTCTGTATTTTTTTTATGCTTGTTACCTCATAACTTTCGATTGGGCGAAGCGATTTTATTGCTTCTTTTTTATTTGAAAGCTGGTGCTTCCCGTGTGGTCCCATTTTAATTTGTTCCAGTTCTGATAATGGCACCCATGAGAAAACCATATAAGTCTAAAATTAGCATTATTTATGTACATAAATAAATAATGTATATATTTATACATTATTTATGTGTGCGACAAATGAACGAGTAACTCAAGCCCCGCTACTAACAGAACAACCTAAGCATGTCTGTAGCACTAAAAAGTAAAAAATAAAAATAAAAACTACGCTTAAAAAACCGACTTCAACAACTGAAAAGTACAAAATAACTTAAAATAGTATCATTTGTATGTATGTATCTATTGATAGGTTTAAAGTCGGTGCCGGTGTCGGTATCTTTAGTGTAGGCATTTCATTACAGTAAGTAAACTGTTTATAATTCTGTTTAAAGCTTGGCACCGATTTCAAACCTATCAATAGATAGTACATACAAATGATAGTATTTTAAGTTATTTTGTACTTTTCAGTTTTTGAAGTCGGTTTTTTTAAACGTAGTTTTCAATATTCACTGTTACAAATCGATAGTCCTTCCGTAAATTTAGTTTTATTTCATATATGTAATATTCGCGTAAATATCAGAAACAATTCTGTCATCAACATATTACGGATATTGCTAATATTGATGATATTAATAATATCCAAGGACGACATCATTTTTTCAAATAAAATAATAATTATAGCAAGTACCTAATTCATGGTAGCCAAACTACCGACACGGCTAGTTTAATATACAAGCCACTCCTAACACACATTGTTCGAGAGACCTTCTCAAATAATTCTAACGTACAATAAAACTGTATTTGTAAATCAGTTGTCAATTAATACAAACGGATCGCGTGCGCACAATAATTTGGGCACGCCATTTGATTGCTCGTGCCAATTTTGAAGAACAACACATATATGTATATTATATTGATATGAAACTATAAATTGTATTCGCAAAAACTTATGGCGTAATTACGCTTATTAATGGTCGGCAGTTTTAATATTTAATAATAACAGTTATATATTTATATGGTATAAATGTAAACCTGACCTCGTTTGTTTAAAGCCGAACTGGTCAATATCCGTACAATTTTTGGGGAACTTAAATTATTTTATCGCCTAAGATGGTAAATGAGCAAACAGTACAGCTGTTGGTTAGTGTCACTGCCGCTCATGGGCCTACGTAATACCAGTGTACAGCTAGACCGTTGGCTACCACTGAAAACCCACTTAGAAATTTGTACTTTCGCCTCTCTCGTTAACCGAACGAAGCGCAAAAGTGGAGCGCTAATACGCAGACGTCGATTTTCTACGAAGTGTTTTCCACGGACGGACCAACCTTTGGTTGTAGACAAAATACTGTCAAAAGTGTGGCCCTTTTTTTTTGGGATTACGGTCGGCACACTCCTCGCACCACTCCGTCCGGGGTGACAGAGGGGCGTAAGCACGCACACCCGTAACCCACCCGTGACGTCGCCTTCGTCGTTGGGCCAACCACCGGAGCAGAGTGACTTGACGTCAGTGGTTGCCCCGACGGAATACCCCTGAGGAGTACCTTCTCCTCGACCGACGTCCCTACCACTACAAATACATTCATTGTTTATTAAATAATTAATTAAATAAATTGGACTAAACGGTAAGCGCTTAGTTCAGGGCAGCGTGCGGTCCCATAACCTACCATATCACGTTTCCAATACCATTAGGCTAACAATTGATACCAATTCTTCGACTTTGATGAACAATCGCCTCTTTTTTTTGGAAAAAAAAGGCTATGATCCAGTCACATCCCATTCAAATCCTCGAGACGGTTGAGGGGACGGCGTATAACCCATAACTCGCCGTACATTACCTTTCTATTACAACTAAGGCAGACCACCTTGGCTTCGGTAAACAAGCGACCCTGAGAGCAACTCCCTTTTATAAATTAGACACTCCGTTTTCCAAAACTAGTTTCTTATTGTGTGCTAATGTGATTTTTATATGCTCTAACTGTATTTATAAAGACCAAAGGAAGTTTAATTCCTAGAATCATTACAAACAAACAATTTAAGTAAGAGTTAATTTATTGACTTAATTAAGTTAGATTTCGATCTTAGAATGTACTGACGCATGCATTTTATATGCTAGCTAGTTTTTATTGACAATGGCGGCAGACTTACTCAAATACTTTTATCGATTTATCTGATAGTAAATTATAATCATGAAAAATAATATTTTGCTGTTTTCTTCTGTCATAATTAAGAGTAACTAACCACGGTATGTCTTTTTTTTTTTAAAGATTATGTAGTCTTTAAACAAAAGAAAAATTCCCGCACTGAGGAAATCATTATAATTCATTCTCAAAAATCTCTATAATAAATAAAATTAAATTTTGACTGCACAGATGGTGTAGTGGTTAAGATATTGACCTTCCGTGCCAGTGCCGTGTGTTCAATTCCTGCGCAGGACAATACTTTGTGCGATCCACAAATTTTTGGTCTGAGTGTGTGTATATTTTGTCTGCGTTAACTATATGTTTGTGAAGTCCCCCGCAATACAAGGATTATTTCCTTAGTACACTACAAGACACCGCGTATTGAAAAAAAAACATTAATTAGTATAGTAAATCAGATACTCATATATTTTACTTTTACTTTACTTTTTAGAAGGCAGACTAGTTAGTATATAACCCACCATCATTCTACTGCTTTTATCCTAACCACTTAGGTCGACGTAATATGTACTCCTCTTCCATCGTACATATTGTAAAAGTTATTGGCAATAGTTTTATGACCAGCCGTCTGCTAGACGTCAACCCTCTTTGGTTACGATGGCGATGTCGACCAAACGGCGTTAGATGAAGTTGGCTCATGTATATATAAAGCTCTTAGTCGTCTTTTACGATATCTACCAGCAAAGGAAGGGTTATCCGTAACTGCTACCACACAGCTTAATTTTTGAAGTGAAAACTTCTTTAGGCGCGTTGAGCGTTTTTGGAGGGGAAAAACTTATAGGTTCGCGTCACCGACATGCTAATGCTAATAGTATATCTATAGCTATGTGACAACTTCTTTAGGCGCGTTGAGCGTTTTTGGAGGGGAAAAACTTATAGGTTCGCGTCACCGACATGCTAATGCTAATAGTATATCTATAGCTATGTGAAAACTTCTTAAGGCGCGTTGAGCGTTTTTGGAGGGGAAAAACTTATAGGTTCGCGTCACCGACATGCTAATGCTAATAGTATATCTATAGCTATGTGAAAACTTCTTTAGGCGCGTTGAGCGTTTTTGGAGGGGAAAAACTTATAGGTTCGCGTCACCGACATGCTAATGCTAATAGTATATCTATAGCTATGTGAAAACTTCTTTAGGCGCGTTGAGCGTGTTTGGAGGGAAAAAAATTATAGGTTCGCGTCACCGACATGCAAATGCTAATAGTATATCTATAGCTATGTGAAAACTTCTTTAGGCGCGTTGAGCGTTTTTGGAGGGGAAAAACTTATAGGTTCGCGTCACCGACATGCTAATGCTAATAGTATATCTATAGCTATGTGAAAACTTCTTTAGGCGCGTTGAGCGTTTTTGGAGGGGAAAAACTTATAGGTTCGCGTCACCGACATGCTAATGCTAATAGTATATCTATAGCTATGTGAAAACTTCTTTAGGCGCGTTGAGCGTTTTTGGAGGGGAAAACTTATAGGTTTTTATTTTTATATAAAAATTAGAAAATTATTATTATTTCAATTAGTCTTAAGTTAATAGTTTTCACTTCTATAGGCAGTCCCCATGACTGCCTGTTTTTTTTAATGGTCTTCACCCTACACTGCAAGTAAATAATCCTTGTATTGCGGGGGACTTTACAAACGTGCAATTAACGAAGACAAATTATACCCAGACTCAGAACAATACTTTGTGGATCACACAATGTATTGTCTGTAGTGTATTTATTATAGTAGACACAAACTTAATATATGTTTAACATTATAATAATTATGATGCGGTTATCGTCTTCCCCGATAGATCTTGAAATCTTTCAGAACTTGTACTCAAAATGGAGAAAATCTTGAAATTTAATTTACAAGAACCGTATAACATTCTTAGGTAAAATTAATACAACATTTCAATTTTTTTTTATTTATTTATAAATATAACGTGAGATAAAACTGTTTTTACAATCAATCCTCCCGTGACCATGATCACTATAAAGTGTTCGAGACGCCGTAAAATTAAAAATCAAATACAAACGCGATAGAATCCGTAAATATAATTTCATTTCAAATGTGTAATACTCGCGTAAACATTAGAATACATTAAATATAACTTTTTAAATTCCATTAATAGAATTATTTCCCTAAATAAAGCAAATAAATTATGTTCTATTGAACTTCAATTATTAAAATTTGGTGCGTTTATGTTAAATAGTTTTCGAGCTATGAAGAGATCAATAGTAGCTCGAGATGGTTCGTGTAAAATGTACACACGATACGCGACCCGCCCATTCTATTTGCTTAAACTTGGCTTGACATGTTACCGCGTGCCTAAACAAAAGGCATTTCATAAATTATATTTTTTTTTATTAGTTTTTAGTCCATACTGATCATAGTTTTCAAACTGGAACCAAGAGTCGACTTCTCCGGGATACTACTACACTCTTATAAAAGTCAACGTGTGTAGTGCGTAGGAATTTGCTAGGTACATCGTTTTGTTCGACGAGCAAGAGTCATAGGTCCAAACCGCAACTTATGATAAACAGTGACCTAACTATGACCGTATTGCTGAAGTAAATAAACAACAGTTACCACGTACCACAAGGTGACTGCTCGTTCGTTAACAAAGATAATAAAAAATAATAGCCGTTAAGCCGAAAGTTATTCTTAAGTGCCTTCGGAATTATTATAGTGTAAGTGGTGGTAAATGTTACCTGTGGGTGGTTTCGATGGGAGTGGCGCGGTGGGTCGCGTGGCTCGTGCGCGCGCGCCGCGCTCATGCCTCAGCGACGCACGCGCATACCAAGCGCACAGCCGCCGGAGCCCTACAAAATACACGCTGTTATAAGCACGCTTTAAAAAATTACTCAATACATACATACATATCATCACGCCATATCCCTTGCAGGGTAGGCAGAGAGAACAGAGTGTCAGAGAACTCTATCTCTGCATACTTCACTCGCTTCCTCAACATTCATAATTCTCTTCATACACGCTCGCCGGTTTCGGAGACTCTTGACTCCACCTTCCTTCAGTACATGACCGATCTGGTCTAAGTAGGTTAGTCTCGGTCTCCCTCGGTACCTACATCCTTCCACTTTCGCATTGTATATCTTCTTAACCAGACGTTCGTTCGGCATTCTTTCCACATGTCCGAACCATCGGAGCATTCCCTTTCGCATCTTTACACCAATACTCTCTTTCATACCTACTCGCTCTCTTACGTCGTCGTTACGAATGCGGTCGGTCAGCCGTCATTACTCAATAAAAAAATATAAAACAAATTTCGGCTCAATACGATTATCGCTCAGCGTATTGAGAAAGCTATGCTCGGTATTTCTCTACGTGATAAAATTTGACATACGAAATATCCGTAGAAGAACTGGTGCAACCGACAAAGCATATTGAATTGGCAAAGAGCAGGCCACACCGCTCGTCGAATCGTCAGCCGTTGAAAATGAAAGGTATCTTGCTACGAATCGTAAGACACAGCGTAGAAGGACTACTAGGTGGACTGATAACAGGAAACTGTTGGATGCAGGTGGCGGACAACCCCCTGCTAGAGTGTATTGATGACACCTCGAAATTAGCAAGAATCTGTTGAATACAAGTGGCATAGAACTGTTTTGAGTGGCATTCATGTGGGGTGGCTTGTGTCAAATAGTGGACGCTTACGGGCTGATGGATGGGTTACCTACGATATAGGTTAAGTGCTTGCTGAATTTAAACCTTGCCAATATACTGATTGATAGAAATTCTTGACAATTAATTAGAAAGTTTGTTTTATTTCTTCTACATCTTATGAGCATATGTAATTCAACTATTGTTTAAACTAAATAATTTGACAACTGACTGCACAGATGATGTAATGGTTAAGATACGGACCTACCGTGTCAAGGGTAGTGAGTTCGATTCCCACGCAAGATCATGATTTGTGCTAATCGCAAATTGTTATTTTCCATTGGTAGTGAAATTATTGTCTTTTTTATTGCTTTTGGTGGCAAACGAGCAAGCAGCACACCTGATGATAAATGTCACTGCCGCTCATGGACCTTTGCAATACCAAGTGTATAGCTAGGCCTACCAATATAAACCACAAACCCACCCAGTTGGGTTTCCGCCTCTTTCGCTCGCTGAACGAAGCACAACAGCATTTTGCCATTACTCAGACGTCGATCTTCTGTGAGAGTGTGGTACTATCCCGGATGGACCGGCCCGCTGCTGTAGACAGAAAACTGTCAACAGCGTGGTTAGTAATTACTAAAGTCTGTTAATTATATATTTGTAAATCCACACGCAATTCAAGATTATTTCCATAGCTGATGTTGTTTTAGTAAAGAAAAATAAAATAAATGTATCCATGTACCCAATAGATATAAAATATAATAGTAACACAAAAAAAAAACAAGTCATCAATAAAAACAAAAGTAGGTAATAATAGCCTTTTGAACTTTTACGAATTAATGCTGTGATAACATATTGAATGAATGAATATATATCATTAATTCCGTGATAACATATTGAATGAATGTATTTGTATTTATGTGAATGACTTATATATACGATGGAGTAAACATCCTAAGGAAACTTGGACGCTTAATTTTTTTTTATGGATTCACACTTGTATTAAATGTTTACCTTCCCGTTACGCGCACTTTCTAGCGTTCATGGTCAAGGGAAAAACCGTAAAGAAATAAGACCTTGAAACTATAAAAAAATCAAACGTGATTGTATCCGTAAAAATTGTTTTATTTTACTTGTGTAATAATCGCGTAAACATCAGGTATTATAATTTTTATTTTTCTTTTCTGATGAGGCAATGAATTTTACGGCAACTGCCAAAGCACATTACCTGGTTCTCCCTTCCTTTCTGATAGGAACAGTATGAATATATACTTTAAAATTGCACAAATTATTTCCACGCAGTATATATTACCAGATTAGTTTGAAATATATATAAGCAAGGATAAAGAAAATAAAGATCACTTATGTTTGACTTTTAGCGGGAATATTAAAATGTCATGTGGTGGTTCTAGTCTTATATTCCATGTCTTAGTTTTTTAACGTGTTATATTAAATAATTTTCTAAGCATTTCATCTTGTGTAATGAGAAAAAACTGCTGGGATATAATGAACATGCCACCAAAATTTACAGAAATTACCATTAGCAGTGTAGTCATAGTACTGTTGAAAGCAACGATAAGACTTACTGACGAACAATGACTAACATAAAGAGACTAAAGATGTAAAGAAAATTGTAATTCAACACTGGCAACAATGGCTCGCACAGATAACCGATTGCCAATACAAAAATGAAGAATACTTATTTTACCCTTTCAGATAACACTATAAGCTGCTGCTGCTTTCCGTGTGGTGACGGAGTAAGAATACAATTCACCGCCCCTTATCTTACCCGTGGGTGATCGTAAGAGACGACTAAGGGATATAAAACGCATATAACATCTATGCGAGAGAAGGAAAACTCGAAGTAAAACCCTATACCAACACGTCTGACCAGCGTGGTATAGTAGGTCAATTACCTTTCCATTATTGAAAAGGCTCGAGCCCAACAGTGGGACATATATGGGCTGAGATGATGACGATGATGGTGATAAGCTGCTGATCATGAGATTCTCGGATTGACAAGACTCTGACTCACAATATTCTCAATAATATTACAAAGTAAATAACTGTGCCTGAAAGACTAAACATACATCGTAATTATATAAACATTAATTAATCACACAAAATTAACTCTATGGTCCTAAAATGTTATACCATAAAATACAGGGATACTACATTTATATCCCCAGGCCCAAGCCTAATTTTTAAAGGGCACCAAAATTTTAGTAGTGGCCAAAATTTGCAATATTTTTGTTTTGTTGTACCTGATGCAATTTTTTTTTTTCAATTAAAATATTAGGAATGCTATAATTACCAGGCCTACCTGAATCATGGATAATCAGGAATCCAAGCAATTAATACCACGCCAAGACAAAGAAAATTTTAAATAAAATCTTTTATATCAGTCTCTTTGACCAGCGTGGTATTCCCTTCTAACTTCGAATAAGCTTCTAACCCTCCGGGACGTATATGAGTTAAGATGTTTATAAATATTTAAAATATAATGTAATCGAACCCATGACTAGGCTCTTAATACTGTCATATAAACCGCTACGCCGCGTGCGTTAAGCTGATAACATTTTAAGATAACGATATCTCTCATTATGATAACTTTTTAATTAAGAAAGTTACTAAACACACAAATGGAATGCTACCGCCTTGCATCGAGGAAACTTTATGGAAATTTTATGTGTCTTTTTATCGTTTGATTAGTAGTTAATAAGGGTCTCGAATTGTTGATGGTGGCGCGTGCCCAATGGTGAGACAGGAAAAAAAGTAAATAAAAAATTTATAAAGGGTACATCAACTACTATTTGCAATTACATAACTATGTTATAATTGTGCGTTAAGTGGTTTTTTTTAGGTATTATAGGCAAAGGGTGCAAATAGAATCATATTGCTAAGCCTACGATGTCTATTGTTTTTTGAGTAATTTATTTGCGTCATATTTCTTATAACTTATAATAGTAAGATAGACAATAAAAGTGTTATTTTTTATTTAATTCATCATCTCAACTCATACATGTCAACTCATTGGGCTCAAGCATTTTCCACAATGGGAGAGAAATTCACCTACTATAGTAGCTGATAACCACGCTGACCAGGCATGTTGGTATGGGATTTAGTTTCGGGTTTTCCTTCTCTTGCATAGATGTTATATGCATTTTATATCCCTTCGTCGTCTCTTATGATCACCCACGGATAAGATAGGGGGTCGTGAATTGTATTCTTACTTCAACAACACACGAAAAAAAAAAAGAATGCAGTTAATACCCATACATTATCACATCTCAGCTCATACACGGCCCACTGTTGGACTTAAGCCTCCTCCACAATAGAACAGAAATTACCCTTCTACATAACGCTGATCGCGTACCAAATGATTGTACTACAATAATGTTACTTTTCAAATAAATGACACATTTTTGTCTTCACTTTATATGCTGAGAGTATATATATATATATATTCTACTTCTAACTAGCGTATTTGTTATAATATGTTTGTAAAACCTCCAACATTCCGTATATTCCGCTATCTTACCCGTGGGTGATCGTAAAAGACGACTAAGCGGCACACACAACCCTAAAAGTATATTAACACGTCTGACCAGCGTGGTGTAGTAGGTCAATTTCTCTCCCAGTGTTGAGAACGCTTGAGCTCAGCAATGGGACATATGTGGTGACTGAGAACAAAAGCCCCTACAATACAAGGATCATTAATGCAAGGTGTTGCTTTTGAAAGAAAAAGTAAATGCCATATTAATTTACAAACGCACCTATTAGGAATTCACATTTCGATCATCAAACTCTTTAACTACCAAAATCCATTACAAACTCTTTTACATAACAGAAATACAATACTTTATGAATAGAAAATGATTATTTACTACATAAATATCCATAATTCATTTGTAAATCACATATTGGCCAATACTTTAGCGAGTCAAGCGAATAAATTTATCCGGATGCCTATAAAACGCACACAAGTACGGCATAGACAATATGGTGGCTAAATTAAACTTTCACAGATGGGTAGGCGCACCCACAATGTTGCCAACTTTAATAAAAGAAAGCAAACATTAGAAATATGTTGGAAATAATTTATTAAACGTAATTCATTTATGTTCGAGGTGGATAATCCAATTAACGGACTTGGAATTTAATCAAAATTATTTATTAATAATATATGTATATATATATATATATATTTATATGTAAGCTGTGTGGTAGGGACTACGATTACTACCTACTAACCCTTACTTCACTTGTGGATATCGTAAAAGACGACTAAGAGCCTTATAACGATATGGGCCACCTCCACCTGATTCCGTTTGGCCAACAATTACATTCCCAAGGAGGGTTGACGTCTGGCAGGCGGCCGGTCATAAAACTATTGCCAATAACTTTTACAATATGTACTATGAAAGAAGAGTACGCATTACATTGTATCGACCCCAAGTATTTGGGATTAGAGTAGGAGAATGATAATATATATATATAGTTATATGTATATATTATAGGTATCTATTTATTTTATTTATAAGGTTTTGATGCTTAATAAGTGATTGGTAATAATTATGAGACTTTGATAATTTTTGAGTTTGAAACCCTAAATATTACCTTACTAATAAATCTACGATGCTGCTCCGCTAGGTTGTCTCTCTTAGCTGACTATATGCTATACTCGTGAAAAATAATAGTTAATCTACGTAGGATATGGTCGCTACAAGATTAAGTAATAGAAGAAAACCTTAAATTTATTATTTCCGTTGTAGTAAGAATACAATTCCCCGCCTTCTTTCTTACCCGTGAGTGTCTTAAAATATTACTAAGAAATATAATATACAGATAACATAAATGAAAGAGTAGGAAGACTAGAAATAAAACCATATATTTACCAACCTGTCTGAGTAGCGTGGTATAGCAGGTCTATATTTCTCCTATTGTGGAGGAGGCTCGAACCTAGCCGTCGGACAACGGGTAAACATAAAATTGGAAGTTGGACTTTTAACGTTTTTCGCTCTTCTTTTCTAATATATTTAGATACAAAAAGCTTAAAACTGTTTAAAATTAAATGAAACTTGCATTTGATGCTTTTTATACTCAAACTTCTCCCTTGTTCCTCATTTAAAAAGTAATTATTATTTATTGTTTTTTAGAGACAACACCTGTATTAAATCCTTGTATTGCGGAGGACTTTAGAAACATATAATTAACGGACACAAATTACACTTAAATGCAAAACTACAATCTGTAGAACGTACAATGTAATGTCCTGCGCGGGAATCAAACGCGCTACACTTGCTATTGTAGGTCGGTATTTTAACCGTTACTATCTATGCAGTCAGACAAGGAAAATTGACTTAGTAAACCACTCCGATCCGACTAAGTTGGTATAAGGTTTTATTTCAAGCTTTCCTTCTCTTGCATATCCCTTATTTTACAACACCCACATGCAAGATAGGAGGTGTTAAATTGTATTCGTACATCACAGGAATAAATTTTCTTTAAAAAAATATTTTTCAAAATATTTTTATATTAATATTTTTTGTATATCCAACAACCGGTTGATTCACCCTAGTTGAATCGTGTATAATGCGTGTCTGTAGACAACAGTACCGGGGACAGAGGTCACATCGATATGTCGTTATATACATTTTAATGTATACTGTATACATCTCTATATGTTTGAAAGTTGTTTCTGTAAATTTTTTTGTTGCATGAAGAAGAGATACAATAATGCTTGCCCCCATTTATTTATATTGTTGAGCTCAAGCCTAATCTAAAACAGGATAGAATTTAGAAGGACGGCACCTATGACGTAGTGGTTAAAATACCTATACATATCCACACATACCTATAATATATACCACAGAAATATTAATACCTAATATAATAGGTAATTAATTAGCTGTGTGGTAGCGGCTACGAATACTACCAGCCCTTACTTTGCTAGTGGATGTCGTAAAAGACAACTAAGAGCCTTATAACGACCTGGGTCAATTCTATCTGATGCCGTTTGGTCAACAATTACATTCCCAAGGAGGGTTGATGTCTGGCAGGTGGCCGGTTATAAAACTATTGCCAATAACTTTTACAGTATGTGCTATGAAAGAAGAGTACATATTGTATCGACCCTAAGCAATTAGCAAAGGTAAAAGAGTAGGAGAATGATAAAAGGTAATTAATATTCCTGTGATATATACTATATGATACATAAACTAAATATTTGCATGATTAGAAAAATAAAGATATATGCTTATTTAACCAAAATATTTAATTACATAAAATAAAAAAACCTGTATAAATATTGTCTTTGGAGTGAAAAAAAAAACACAAATATTAACATCGTAATGTTAATAGCCAACTTCCGTGTTAAAGTTTTTTTTAAATTAAAAAGCAATTAATTGTCTGTACCTAAAGTCATTTGAAATACAAATAAATAGTCACCCAACGAAATCCGACAGCCATTTAAGAATAGCACATATTTCTTATCAAATTACATTTTTCACAAAATTATCTAACTTTATTCATTTTAACTGATTTAATACTTCCCAACATTTTATCACGACATTTTATAATAAACGACCATAGTAAAAAGTAGTTTTTTTTTTATATGGGTGTTGAATATACAAAATAAAACCATGTTTACAGCTTTAAGTGAATAAAATCCATAAAATAGTTATTTTTATGAAATAATATACATTTTTACTGATTTTATCGAATATTAGAATTTTATTAATCCGATGTTTTATTTTTTTCAGCTTTCATGACATGACAGAAGGAATACTCAATTTGTAAAATTTCCTTTTTATAATTTGTTGTTTTACGCTGTTATCCACGAAAGTGCTAACATATCTCCATTTTGTCACATAATCCTTACGCCTTAATCTAAATACACGTCATCGTCCGCAGGCCGAATGTGATGCTGAGAATCGCTCAAGAATATCCTTAAAACTAAAGGATATCTGCATTAAGCCCAAAAACACATTTATTAAAACCCGATTACGAAGCGAAAAATGATGAATCGAAGCGAATCGATGAAACGATGGTTCGAATCCCGCTTGTGACATCATTTTCGCCTCGTAATCGGGTTTTAATAAATAATTAAGCATATTAAATGCTAAATTTCAGTAATTTGAATAACAAGGTTGTGTCATCGTTTAATACAATTCTAACTGCAAAGTTTGAAGTATTAAGCCTATAACAATGTGTAAAACATTGTCGGGTAGATGGCATACGTCACCTTAAGACGTAAATATGATACGAAGCGAGATTTGCATGTCTTACAATAGTTCACGGTGGTGTCGTGGCAGCACGATTAGGCCGGAATCCCAACAGGCGCGGGTTCGAATCCCGCTTGTGACATCATTTTTCGCTTCGTTATCGGGTTTTAATAAACAATTAAGCATATTAAATGCTAAATTTCAGTAATTTCAAAAATACATTTTTATTCGCCAGGTTTCGAACCCATGACATCATAATTTACTCATACGTGCTATTAAACCAACGACAAAATCATTAAATATACTTTTAATTCTATTTATTTACATTTCACGAAGATTTTATTATCATTCAACTAAGATGAACATAAAATACTAGATATTATTATCATTATCATTTTAATTTATTGTAAAATGAAATTTATTTTATAAAGAAATTGATACGTACAACTCAGACTTCCTTCTCATTACGGACGCTAAATATCTCCTTGCGATAATTTTTATACAGTCATTTCCTTATCGAATCATCAACAGGTTGGCTTTATAACGGTAACAAATGATGAAATAATTAAAATAGTGATTTAAAAGCATAATATTACTATGTGGCTGTACACAACGACCGCCCATTACGAAAATTAAAAACCAATCAATTCTAATTATTAATATTCAAAACGATCATTCTATTTTCAAATGCATCCTTTTCACACCCGCTGAGCGCTTTCAACTGTCAAAATGACAGCTACTGACGACCAGTAATAAAAAACCTGCGCCGTCCCGCGTCGCAATGAATAAATGAAGCGATGATATGAAAAGGGAGGATACAAAGAGGTCTTTATAAACTAGTGCTACTGCAGCGCCCCCCGTAGGTTTTTTTATGTAAATTGGTCAAGGTTGCCGTTTTAAAATAGGCACATTAGAGGTGAGTATGTAATTAATTAGGTGTAAGAAAAATATTGATTTTATTTGCAACAAAGGACAATAACTATGTAGGTAGATATTATAACATTGGCAACATAATATTTATCACATATCTATACTAATGTAAATATATACACACACGTTTCGAGACGTATAAATATAAATCTAAATGCAACAGGTAATAGAAAAAGTTAAATAAATTTCGATATCTCTCATCACGATAACGTAAAAGATTTATAGATTATTATTAATAAATCCTAAGTGATTACAATCATCCATTCGTTATATGCAAAAAGATCGTTTAAAACATAGCACTACCACAGCCAATAATTCTTTTTTTTTATGTATATAAATTGCCGGTGCCTAAATAATAACCTCAAAATATAATATATTAAAGAAAATACGAATGACGCAAAGTGGTTGCGCTTTGCGCATGCGCGGCTCCAGCCCCTCAGTAATTAAATCTAATATAATTTCTAGGACGTTATTTACGCTATTCATTATTAATTTGCACGTACTATAAGCCTCAACAGGCGGACTCAAAATTACTCTTTCTTATTAACTACCAGTTCCAGTCATAAAAATACCTTTCAACAAGTTTTCTACACCGTAACCTGCTCGTGTCAATTTTCACGAAAATCACGGCATAGGTTGACTGTAAAACTTACTTAAACTTATAAATCATTTATAAATTTAGTTGATAATGCCAAGTTTTAGTGAAATAAGTGCCAAAAATGTAGTATTTACGGTATAAATGGGTGCAAATACCCTCCCTAATAAACTATCATAATACTTACACAGTACACAGTGTTACTCGAAGCTTTCACTGATATATATCACTAAGTACTGATTGTTGCACTTTCTGGTCACCACACGTGATAATAGAATGCACTTTTCTAATGAATTTTCACGGTTTTCAGGGAGGCCTGAAGGCTGCAGAGCCGTATCACAGTGACACTTGTCATGTGCGGTGCGCAGTCGGTGTACTTCGGTGACGGTCGGATATCTCCGTATTATTCCCCGCTCGTTCGGACGCTTCCGTTCTCAGTCGGGTGGATAGGGCGGTATTGATCGGGAGCAGTCGGACGGCGCCCGGCGGCCGGTCGCCGGTGGCGCCCCCGCTCAACGCTAATGAGAGCTGATGGCCATCCATTATTTAGCAGCCTCCAAGACTGTGCGGTACGCGAAAATTAATGGCAAATTTATTGATTTATTGCAAGCGAAATTAAAGATTGATTGGCTAAGTGAGTTTGCGGACGATAACAATTAATCTGGGATGGTCTTAAACTTGTCATTTTTATATGAGCCTTAGATAATATGGCGACACGGAAATATTGCTGAAATGTATCGTCTGTGGAATTGCAGCTTATTATATTTATCTACTAAATGATTTTTATTAATAAATTAATTAAATGGTCCCTTATGATAACGAAATACTATTAAATGGTCACTAGACCTTGCTTTCCCGTGGGCGATAGTAAATAACAACTATGGGACGCAAATACGTAACATAACTGCAAGATGAAAAACTCATATCAAGCCGCCTGACCAGGTCAATTTCCCTCCCATTGTAGAGGAGGTTCGAAACCAATAGTGGGACTTATATGAGCTGAAATGATTTAGATATAAATACTTAATTGCAAACAAAAAAAAATTATCACACATGGAATGGATTTCCAATAGATGTCTATTAGAAATCTATTCCAACAATCGCGGGTCAAGATCCAAGGGCAATAAATAAATTTCTTTACTTTTTTTAAAAAAAACTTTAATCTGCATATTAGTGTATGTTTGTAAAGTTTCACAATACAAGGATTACCTTTAATTGTGATTTACAATCATATAAATTACTGAAATTTAGCATTAAATATGCTTAATTATTTATAAAATCCGATTACGAAATGAAAAATGTGTCACAAGCGGGATTCGAACCCGCGCCTATTGGGATTCCGGCCCAATCGTGCTGCCACTACACTACCGTGATTAAGCCTATAACAATGTGTAAACATTGTTGGGTCGATAGCATACTGTCACCTTAAAACGTATTTGCATGTCCTACAATTAGTCACGGTGGTGTAGTGGCAGCACGATTGGGCCGGAATTCCAATAGGCGCGGGTTCGAATACCGCTTGTGACATCATTTTTCATTTCGTAATCAGATTTTATAAATACAATCATATATTTAACGTACACAAATTACACCCAGATACAGAAAAATAATTTGTAGATCAAAAAAATACTATCAAACAAGGTAGATACTATCATGTATGGATATCGAACCCATGATACTAGAACGGCAGTTCGATATCTTAACGACTACGATATCTATACAGTTACATTATGCATAAAGGTATTTTAACTTTATCTTTGATGATTTTTTTTTTATTATTCTTCTCGATTCATTCTACTAAAAGGTACTTAATTCCAAATATTAAATCACGTTGACAATATCGCTACCTTTTTTTTTTTTTATTGGTGGACTATGGATGCGTCTCGCCCCTCCAAATCGGTCCGGGGTGACGGAAAAGCGGCGCGTGACTCCATAGACCCACCGTAAAACTCCTCTCTCTTCGCCGTGCGAGCGGACCACCGGTACCCGATCTTTGTCTTCGGCGGTCGACAATATCGCTACCTAATCTAGAAGGAAAACTCGAAATAAAATATTATATAAATTGTTATATTTACATTACAGTAAATTCATCATCATAATTCAGCCCTTGTATTGCTAATGGTGGGGAATGAGTAAGCAGCACACCTGATGATAAGTGTTACGGCCGCCCAGGGGCCTTTATAATACTAGGGGTACAGGTAGACTACTCCCTACCAACATAAACTCAACCAGAAATTTGGGCTGCTGGTTCTCTCGCTCACCGAACGAAGAGCAACAGCACGTTGGCACTGCTCAGGCGTCGATATTCTGCAAGCGTGGTACTGCTCCGGACGGACCGGTCCGCGGCTGTTAACAGAAGACTGTCAACATTGTGGCACTATCATTACTACAATAATAGTGATCCACTGTAACAGTTAAATACTATTTTATTCAACTTTAGTAGGATAAAATGGCTTACTTTATCCTACTAAAGTTGAATCTTATTTGTCTCTTAAAAGGTAATAATTGCTAGTAGTATTATGACCTCTGAGTTTTCTTGCCGGATCTTCCGCAGTGTGGCCGCATTCCGATCTGGTGGCAGCTTAGTAGATTTATTAGTTTTTAAACTAGTAAATTGTCCATCCATCCATCCATTCATCAGCCCGTAAACGTCCACTGTTGGACATAGGCCTCCCCACAAGAATGCCATCTATAACGGTCCTGTGCCACCTGCATCCAACGGTTTCCTGCGACCTTGATGAGGTCATCAGTCCACCGAGTGGAGGGTCGTCCTACGCTGCGTCGTAAATTACGTCGTCGTGCGTAAATTGTCATAATATAATAATTATCATAAATTCAATGTTTAATAATAAAGGATCAAAAACAATATAGTTTTTATATGGCATTATTTTCTTTTTGTAATGGCAAAAATTTTATATAAAAAAATATGAAGAAAATTTTCTTTGTTTATTATATTAAAAAAGCAACTCCACATTATTCTAAAGACAGCTGTATTTGTTTATTATTTTTTTTATATATATAGGTACATATATCGCTTTTGGTGGCTAACGAGCAAACAGTCTATTTTATGGTAAATGATAAGAATAACTCATGGAAAGACCATGAATAGACTAGCAATACCAAATGAATAGATGAAATTATTTCAACTGCTAACTGGTTCGAACCCGGCATGGTCACAAAGGATTTATTACCTCAGAAATTGATAAGTAGGTACTAGTAGTGGGTAAACAAGTAATTTAAAATATCTACTCTGAAAAAAAAAATATATATTTTTAAAAAACAATATTGTTTTGCACTAAGGAAATAATTCTTTGTATAGCGGATAAACATACGATTAATTGACAAAAGTTACACCCAGACTCGGAACACTCGATAGATCTTAACCACTAAGCCTACTGTGCAGTTAATTAATTTTTTTCATTAAGCTTGATGGACAAGTTATCCACCTCAGCATAAGCTAGACGTAAGAGTTTCTTTGTGTGTGGTAACAGAGAAAAAATATAATTCCCCACCTCCTTTATTGTTCGTGGGTATCGTAAAAGACGACTAACGAATCTAATACGCAGACAGCCGAGGTGGTGATCGTTTTCAAGATGTCACATATTTTTTTTAAATATCCCATGAAATTTTATTTACTTTTAAGCTATTTATTTATTTTAAAATTCATTCATAGTTAAAATCTATATATATTTTGTGGCAATTAAATGATTTTATTCTTTATTTTTTTAATTTCATTAAATAAAATATCATCATAATCATCATATACTATATATATACATCATATACCATGGTCAGACGTGTTAGTATAGGGTTTTGCTTCGACTTTTCCTTCTCTCGCATAGATGTTATATGCGTTTTATATCCCTTAGTCGTCTCTTACGATCATTCACGGGTAAGATAGGGGGTGGTGAATTGTATTCTTACTCCGTCACCACACGGAAAGTAAATAAAATATACTCTGGCAATAATGACAAAGGAAAAACCAATCCTGTAAGATATATTTGCTTTTGTATGCATCAGAAAAGAAAAAATACCGAGAATATATATTTAAATGTATATTGAATAGGAAAATCGTAAGAAATAAAAACGATAAAAAATTATAAATTCCAATCTATGATTCATATTCGTTCTAACTTAAAAGCGGTCAAACTGTAATATTTGTTTATTTAAATTGTTTTTTTTTTATAAGTTTATATTTTGCACTTAGTAATTAATCTATAACATGCAGTTTTAATTTATTTGTAATAAATTAAAACTGTATGTCATTTAGTCTTCTTGGCTAAGAGAAAAACAGAGGGGTCAGCAGGAGCGCCGTCCAAGTAAATTTCTAATAGTACCCCACGTTCACCAAACCACCTATCAAGCGTAATAATAATACCATGATCATTTTTTGGAAAGGATTATATCCAACGCATCTGTAATCTAATGAATGTATACACGGATATACCAAGTGATTTATGCATTTAAATAAAATAAAATAAAAAAAAATTATTCCTTAACCAAAAAAGAACCTAAGAATAAATTAACCTAATATACCTATAATAACATTTTTTTTTACAGAATATTTAATACGAAACTATATCCTTATCTGATTAGTTCGGATCCCTCTCGTGCAAAGGCCTTCTCTAGTTCTCGCCATTTGTCTCGGTTGCCGCTATTTTGGTCCAATTTTTGTACCTCTATTGTATAGATATACTAGCTAGCAAATCAACCCAACAGGCACAATTCTGTATATATCTAAAAATCAATCGCAGCATCACCTGTAGGGCCAATTCTTAATCTAAATCATTCTTGTATCCACTTGAACATGGATATATATTTTCATTAAAATCGATTCAGCTATTTAAAAGGCATTCAGTCACATACGTACGTATAAAATTAATAATTATATATAATTATATGAATATAAAGATGGATAGACTTTTTGGCATAGAGTTATATTTTATCTATTTTATGCATCTATAACTCTTGGTTATCTCTGTCACAACTACCAGAGAAAGAGTTCTTAGATCGTCACCCCACGAATAAGATTTTAAAATAACATACATATAATTAAAATACCTAATCTGCTACGAGCTCGCGTACCCTTTACTTCCCCTGCGTTTTGAAGCTGTAACCCGTTCATTGAATGTTAAGGGGAGAAACTTTTAATTGATTCAATTAATTATCAATTTAAAACTAACAAATATCCTTCTATGTAATGGCATACTTCAACACAAGGTGTGGTCGACGAGCCGTCTAACGATTTCTAATGATAGTGTTGTTATAAAAAAAACAATATTTATTTTAATTATGTTAATAACAGTTTCTATTGAAAATATTTCAATAACAAAATAATAATTAATTATTTAAAAAAAGAAATAAATTAAGGAATGATTAAAAGTAAAATTCATTACCGAACTTTGTTGACCGCTATTTTCGTTAATAACTAAGGGATCTCATCATCAACATCACTGCAAAGATAGAAAAACTTGAAACAAACAATGAGTCAACAAGGTAGAATAGCCTAATATTCTTCCCCAAAACGGAGAAGGCTTAAGCTTAAGCTGTAAAAAAGAATACCTACAGATTTCTGATGTTTACGTTCGTTCACGAGTATTACACAATTTTTTTGAAAAAGATATCATTTTGCACTAATAGTAGCATTCGGTTCTTAGCGACCGTGACTGCGACCATTCGAATACGCAACTGTGTCGTTAAGAACCGACTGCTACTTTAAGGAAATAATCCTCGCATTGTAGGGGACTTTATAAAGATATATTTCACGCAGACAAATTATATCCATACTCAGAACAACAGTGTGTGGGTCGCACAAAGTATTGTTCTGCGTGGAAATCGAACCAATGCCACTGGCACAGAAGGTTGTTATTTTAACCACTACGCCATCTATGCAGTCCGTCATCATACATGGTATTGCAAAGGCACGTAGGCGCCAGTAACACTATCAGCTGTGCTGTTTTCTCGTTTGCCACCATCCCTACTAATATATACCTAAATGTGAATGTAAGTTTGTTTGTTACGCTTTCACGCTAAAACTACTCAACCGATCATCATGAAACATTGTACATATATTCTTGGAGGTATTAAAAGTAACATAGGATAAACTTGGAACTTGGAACTTTTTATTAAAAAAAAATCAAAATTTTTATATGAAAAATAAAAAATTGTTTGTCAAAAAATCTCAAAATCTAGCTTCTTCATCGCCATCTAGCAGTCCAGTAATGAAGTTCCAACCCTTTTTTTTTTTTTTTTTTTTTTGCGGTGGGTTATGGACGTCGCACCCCGCCAAATCGGTCCGGGGTGACGGAAGAGGCGGCGCACAACCCCATTGACCCACCCTGCAAGCACCTCTTCTTCGCCATGCGAGCGGGCCACCGGTACCCGATCTTTGTCTTCGGTGGCCCGCTCGGCGGTATGCCCTCTCGGGCTCCTCTCTTGTCGACGCCCCGACAGCTTTCGCCGTCGAGGCGTCGTCCTCACGCGGTGGCCTCACGTCAGGTGATCGGACAATTCCCCGGTCCGATCACCCGAAGCCTCGGTTAGGGCGGCATCAGGCGCAGGTACTCGCGCCTGCGCCGCCCCGGCCGCGGGCGGCGGCCCGGGTCACGGGAATCCTCCCGGGCCCGTTCCGCCGCCTCCTTCTGCGAGATGACAGCCTTGCAGAAGGCGGCGACCGCGTCCCAATTCCTGACGCTGTCGACCATTGCTCGCGCAACAGTCGGCAGCGTCAGGTCGGCACCGATGACAGCGACGAGGTCACGGCGCTGCCCGTCCCAGCCCGAACATACCTCGAGCGTATGTTGCGCCGTGTCCTCGTCCGCTACTGCAATGGTGGCAGGACGGAGTCCACTCCCTCCGCACGACCGTGTGCAGGTACTTGCCGAAGCAACCATGCCCCGACAAGACCTGCACCAACCGGAAAGAGAGGACTCCGTGCCGCCGCTCCATCCACTCCATCAGTACGGGCCGGAGGGCCTCAACGGTAAAAACACCGTGTCTAGGCCTCTCCAGCCGCGTAGCCCAACGGGCGATGACTTCTCGGCGGGCGTCCTCGCGCCAGGTGGCTATCTCGTTGAACGATGGGGAGCCACCCTCTTCGCGCATTGAGGTAACCCGCCGGTAGAGGTCGGAGAGCATCTCCGCCTCTAGGTCCCACGGGGGTGTCCCGGCCAATAGGCATGCCGCCTCGGTAGACACCGTGCGGTACCCGCGAATGGCTCTGACCGCCATGGCTCGCTGTGGCCTCCACAGCACCGCCCTGAGCTGGGCGTTCAGAGCCCCTGCCCACACGGGTGCGCCGTACATGGCCATTGAGCGGATCACCCCCGCATACAGCCGTCGGCCCTCGAAACTGGGTCCGCCCACGTTCGGCATGAGCCGAGAAAGGGCGGACGCCGCGCCGACCAGCCGGGGAGCAATTTGACGGAAATGCTCCCGGAACCACCATCGCCCGTCGAGCACCAGGCCCAAGTACCTCATATGGGCCTGGATACTGATGTGGATGGAGTTGACGACTAACGAGGCGCCGATGGGCAGCCTCACACGGGGCCCATGGAATAGTAGGGCCTCCGTCTTGTTTAGGGCCACCCTGAGCCCCAGCGCCTCAATTCGCCTGACCATCTCCTCGGTGCCGAGAGTGGCCAGGCTCGCCGCCTCTTCGAGTGTCCTGCCCCGGGCTGTGACGAGCGTGTCGTCAGCATAGCAAATAACGCTCAGCCCGGGGGGGAGACTCCCTCTTAACGCCCAGTCGTAACCGATGTCCCACAGAGTCGGCCCCAGAACTGACCCCTGCGGAACACCGCACGACATGGGCGTCCGCACAATGTCCCCTGCGGGGCTCGCGTAGAGGACACTGCGCCCCTCCAAATAGTCTGCCACCAGCCGCCTGAGGTACAGGGGCACTCCATGGAACCGGAGTGCCTCCCTGATGCAGCTGAATGGCAGACTATTGAAGGCGTTGGCGATGTCCAACGACACCGCCAACAGCACTCCTTTGCCGGCGACAGCCTCCGCGGCCGTCTGCCTCAGGCGTAGCAGGGCCCCGATGGTCGAACGCCCCCTCCGAAACCCAAACTGAGCGTCCGACAGATCGGGCCCCACTTCCTCCAGGTGCTGGACGATGCGAGGACACGCTCCAGCAGCTTACCCACATCGTCCAGAAGCACAATGGGCCTGTAGGCCGACGGCGAATCCGGGGGCCGTCCCGGCTTTGGCAGGAGAACCAACCTCCCTTCCTTCCAGCACTCAGGGAACCGTCCAGACGTCAGACAGGCGTTGAACAGTCGCCTGAGGCGAGGTTCGAGATGCTCGAGGAGCAGTGTCAACACCCGGACTGGGACTCCGTCCGGGCCGGGGGCCGTGGTGGCGGAACGAATCTTCGCCACGGCTGACCCCACTTCCAACTCCGTCACGGGCGGAACACTCTCGATGGCCTCCCGGTCGTGATCTGGCGAAGCCATGACCGGGGGCGTGTGCTTCGACTGCTGCGGGAACAGCTCCTCGACCACTCTACGAAGGAGGTCGGGCTGGAGGGTCTCGGTGAGGGGGGGGCCCTGCGCGCGAAGCTTATTCAGCGACGCGCGATACGGGCGACCCCAGGGGTCACGGTCGAGACCGTCCAGCATCTCCTGCCAACTCGCGTCCTTGGCGGACCGGATGGCCAGCCGAAAGGCGGTACGCGCACTGCGGTACGCCTCGTACAGCTGGCCCTCCCGCTCAACATCGCGGCGACGCCGCCGACTGCGGGTGTAGGACCTTCGGGCACTAATGCACGCCGCACGAAGGTCCGCCAGTCTTGGGGACCACCAGTAGACCCCCTGCCTCGGAGGTAGACGCCGCACCCTGGGCATGGCCGCATCGCAGACCTGAGTTAACGCACTGCGGATGCGGACAGCCTCGACGTCCACTCCGTCCGCTGGGGGGGGTGAGGACAGCCACGTGTTCACGATGGCCGCCTCCGCCAGTAGGTCCCTATCCAGCCGCCCCACAGCCCACCGCGGAAATGCGGGAGCTCGGTCCGCCCTGTGACCCCTGCTGGGGTCCCGGAGAGGGGAGACCTCCATCCGGATGTAACGGTGATCCGACAGGGTCTCCGCCTCCTCCAGGACACGCCAGTTCCTCACTCGTGGTGCGACAGCGGGGCTAGCGAACGACAAGTCCACTATCGACCCACCCTGCTGTCGCACACACGTGTTCACTGAGCCTCTGTTTAGGACACAGAGGCCCAGTGACGCCGCCCACTCCACGATCGCCCGCCCGCGATCGTCCGTCATCGGGGACCCCCACGCCGTGGATTTGGCGTTGAAGTCCCCCAGGACCAGGACGAGGCCTGGTGCCAGTCGCCGTATCGAAGCCTCCAAGGTGGTGAGGGAGGCCCCGAAATCGTCCATTCTCCTGTTAGGGGAGAGGTAAACGCTGTACAGTGTGACCCCTCCCCAATCCGCCGCGACAAATTCCTCGCCCCTATCCAAGAGGGATAAGGACGGGAAGTGCCGCTGCGTGGAGGTGACGATTGCCGCGGTTCCGTTCCGGCTGACCACCCATGAAGTTCCAACCCTGAGTATTGTAATACCGTTGCACTGTATTACCGACGGTCAAAAATAAAAATAGGGGATCAACAACTTTAGGAAAGTAACCTTTTACGCGGGCGAAGCCGCGGGCAGAAGCTAGTAAGCAATAAAAAAAACTATTTTTTACGAATTTTATTACGTTTCTATTGATGACGACTATGCTGAAAAGCGTTCGAAATGTCAGATAAACGGAAATTATTATTCATTATCATCAGAACATATGTATGCCCCACTACTGGGCTCGAGCTTTCTCCACTATAAGAGGGATGAGGGACTTCTTGTTACCACGTTGTTCAGATATGTTGAAATGGGATTTTAATTCGAGTTTTCCTTCTCTTTTAAAGATATCCACGTATTACATCCCTATTACGACCTTAACTTGCTATATAGCAACAAGAAAAATGAAAACCATATAAAATTACATTTAAATAAGAATGTATGTACAATCCTTTACGATTTTTTATATAAACTTTAATTTCGTTTTTACTGATTCATCATCATCATCTCAGCTTATATACGTCCCACTGTTGGCCTCAAGCCGCCTCCATAATGGAGGGCAATTGACCTACTATACCACGCTGGTTAGACGTGTATAGGGTTTTGTTTCGAGTTTTCCTTCTCTCGCATAGATTTTATATGCGTTTTATGTCCCTTAGTCGTCTCGTACTATCACCACGGGTGAGATAGGGGGTGGTGAATTGTATTCTTACTCCGTCACCACACGGATTTTTACTGATTAATAAACAAAAGATACGAAAACAAAATGGAAACTCCATAAATATAGACTATAATAAAAAAAATATTTTTATTTACTAAAACAAAAACAAAAAATAAATCGTCAAATTTTAGCGCATCCCTATAGTAGGTAGCTAAGGTTGCGTTATCGATGAGTTACCGTTCCGCCGATGTCGGCGGGCAGATCGAGTGCACTTGTTTTTCACTGTCTGTGGGGCTAATTGCGCCATTTTTCATTTGCGGCCCTTCCGCACCACCCGAAACACCCCACGGGGAGGAGGGAGGCGCTCACCCCCGTGACCAGACTTCGGCTATTCTTAGCTCGGACTGCGTGTTTACCAAATGAGAACGCGTGAAAAAGACACGGATGGCTATGGTTGAATAGGTAACGATAATGAGAAGGGAATTTTAAATTGATGGTTTTAATTGAATATAGTTAGTGAATATTATTCTTGTGATAGTAAAAGACGACTAGGGGGGAAGAAGAGTACTAAGGCAGCAAACTGCAAAATAAGCAAACTTAAAATAAACGAGTATATTAACTCATTTTAATAGCATGGTATAATACACTGCACAGATGGCGTACTGGTAAAGATACCGAACTTCCGTGCCGTGGGCTCGATTCCCGCGCAGGTCAATATTTTGTGCGATCTACAAAGTGTTGTTCTCAGTATAGATGTAATTTGTCTGCATTAATTGCATTTTTGTAAAGTCCCCGCAATTCCTCAATTATATCTTAGAGCAAGGTGGCCACGTGACCACCTCTATAGTCCACGGCAAAAAAAAGGTGCTGTGATTAAAAAAAACAAAAAAAATATAAATTTCTTTTTTATTGCGAAGTAGGCTCGAGCCGAACAGTGGGACATATATGAGAAAATGTATAATTTTCTAACGTTAATAATATTTTCAAAGAAATTTCAGCACAATTCTGGGATAAAAGAGTCATCACTCCCTAAGCTGTTCCGATAGATGGCGTGTGGAACGTCTCCATAACGACGAAGATACAGACGATAAATTTGTTTGTTACACGTGTGACCACGCTCGTCTAATTTGATAACACGATTGAAACGGATTTCCAATAGATGTGGGTTCGAGTCCCACGTATGACGTTCATTTTTCGCTCGTAAAGAAGTATTTATAAATAACCTAGCATGTTTAATACCAAATCTCAATAATTTACATCACCCATTAACTTGCTGGGTGCTATGTTTCTTAGGCAGACCAACAATTTTCGTGAGAAAAGACCGACGTCCTCCCCGAGAGGGGGGGGGGGTTGACATCAGTCAAGGGGTACCCCTCAGGAGGTATTCCGTCGGGCCGGCCACTGACGTCAAGTTCACACTGCTCCGGTGGTCAGTCCAACGACGAAGGCGAGGTGTCACGGATGGGTTGCGGGTGTGCGTGCTTACGTCCCCTCTGTCGCCCCGGATGGAGTGGTGCGAGGAGTGCGCCGACCGTCAGATAGCTTAGCTAAATAAATACATAACTCGTTAGGCAAAACACGCTACACTGTACAATTAAGACAATACAAATAATACAAGAGTATCAGACGACAGTGAGGATCAGCGTTAGAACGCTGTAAGAGATAAACATTAAAATATGCATTTTATATCCCTTAGTCGTATTCTACGATCACCCACGGGTAAGATAGGGGGTGGTGAATTTTATTCTTACTCTGTCACCTCATGGAATTTGCATGAACGAGCAAACATATAGGTAAAATTCTAAAATTGTATTTATGACTTGTGATGCACTAACGAAGAGTACCACCAACTCACCCGCCCCTCTTTAGTTTTCAGCAATATTTATAATACTCGCAAAACATGATTAAAAGGGTAATATTAAATTACGAACTAGTTTCCGATATCTGTTTTCGATATTGCTGTATGGTAGCGGCTACGAATACTATCAACCCTTACTTCCTTTGTACCTGTCGTAAAAGACGACTAAGAAACCTAAAATTCCTGAAATTTAGCTTTTAAAATGCTAGTTAAAAATTTGATTACGAGCGACAAATGAATGTCACACGTAGGACTCGAACCTACGCCTATTAGAAATCCGTTCGAATCGTCCTACCACTTCGCCAAGTGTGAGCTGTCGTATAACATTCAATTTGCGGCTCGCAATATTTTGCTATCTATTTTTAGGGGTGACTTATGACCTGACTATATTTTTAGACGACTAAGAGCTTTGTTTTGAGCTGGGCCAACTCCATCTGCGGCCATCTGCTCAACAATTGCACAATTAACAAGCACAGATTATTTAGAATAACAATTTATGGATTGCACAAAATATTATATTGCATGAGAATCTAACCCGCGACATTCGGTAAGTTCACTACGTCATTTGTACAGTCAAATAATAAAAGCTAAGAAAAATTCTATGTAGATTTTTTTTTTTAACTAAAATATTTAATTGACAAAATTTTAATTGGAATTCTTTTGATATCTGCATCATAAAAATTCAAGATCACTGGTTTTAAGCACTTAGGTTTTATAGCTTATATTAATTATATACTTACAATTAAATATATAATTAATTATATATTTAATTTATGATTATAATTACGTATTAGATACGTGGAGTGGGTCTCTGTCTTTCCTCATAGATGAGGGTAATGATGGCTTCTCTAGTAGTTAACTAGTGATTTAATCCTGCTTGTGGGATCTGATTCAGCAATATGCATTATGTTTGAGAATTACGTTATACGCGTATGATGATCGAATAAGAATAGAATTCATCTCCCTTTTCTTACCTGCGGGTGAACGTAAAAGACGGCTAAAAGACGTAAGCAGATAATATGAGTGCAAGAGAAGGCAAATTCGAAAAAAATCTTATACCAATACGTCTGATCTGTGTGATATAATAGATCAATTCCTCTCCCACTGTGAAGAACGCTTGAGCTCAGGATTGGGATGAATATGATTTTTGAAGTGAAAACTTCTTTAGGCGCGTTGAGCGTTTTTGGAGGGGAAAAACTTATATGTTCGCATCACCGACCGTTATCTACTCTCGAAAACCTCAAAACCACCCAGAAAGTTGGGCTTCCGGCTCTCTCGCTCACTGAGCGAAGCGCAACAGCACATTGCAATTACTCAGACAACGATATTTTACGAAAATGTGGTACTACCCCAACGGAGCGGCCCGCGGCTGTATACAGAGAACTGTCAGCAATGTGGTCCTACCACTAAAAATGTTTTTTTTTTAATACGTAAGTAAAATTATTGGTCGAAAACCTCTCTTGATAGGTCCAACAGTCGTCTTTAAAAAGGCTTAACAGCCCTTTTCTCTTTATAACAAATGTAGCCATCTGTTAGTTTTGGATAAAGTATAAATTAATTTAGGCCATTTCTAAAGATAGTTATAATTTTAAAAAGTAATGATAAACAACAAACTCAGCTTATTAAATAATAGTAGAGCCATATTGTTGGCATACCGCAGTGATCCGTCCGGGGTAGCACTATACTCTCGCAGAATATCGACATCAGAGTCAGTGGCAATTTGCTGTTGCGCTTCGTTCGATGAGCGAGAGAGCCGCCACCCCAACTTTGTAGGTGGGCATGAGGTTTTCAACGGCCTAGTTGTACCCTTAGTATTGCAAAGGTCCATAAGTGACAGTAATGCTTACCATTGGTGCTTGCTCGTTTGCCACCATAAAGTATACTAAAAAAAAAACAAAAAAAAAAACAATTTTCAATATCAATTATTATTAATATTTGATATTCAGCATTGTTAATCCGAAATCTCTAGCTACCTTTTCGAGGATGAAAAACATGATAACATACCAAAGAACGGTTCGAACAAACATTCACGATCTTAACTAATTGAATATGCAAATTAATTGCTCCCCATAACAGTGTCAGCGATCAACCAGCTGGGTTTATATTACAAGTTGATTAAAATATAATCATTAGACCATCTCATTAGTGATATATAAGGCCTAACAACTGTTGTGACCCAGTGATGAACGTCAAAAAAACATCTTCGTTATAACTAATGTCTCGTTTAAAGAATTTATTTCAAAGCAATAATTAATTATTTTTACATAATTAATAAGATTAACGGTATGTAATGCGTTTATGAATTATTGTAAACAGTAGCATAAGTTATAGCGTTTTAACTTATGATAAGAATTAACCGCTACTTGAATAAGGATACCGCCATATTGACAAATATAAACTAGATTTGAATTTCCTTTTTTTTTTTGTATTGGCAATGACCTGCAATTAATACGAGTTAATTGTTGCCAGTGTCGAGTTACAATTTTCTTCATAAATTATCAGTTTCTTCACATCTTTTGTTTATTCAAATTAATCATTGTCCGTCTGTAAGTCAAATCATCTCCTTAAACAGTGCTATGGCCAAACTGTTAAAGGTATCTTTTATTTTTTTTTTGTAGAAAACGAAAACAGCTTTACAAAAAAAGCACTTTTGTATCACATTCACTACATCCCAGCAGTTTTTTTGTTATCAAATTACATAACATTCCATTAAAGTACTAAGATTTTTAATATAATACAAGACAACCACATGCGCTTCCACCAAAATGCCGAGGATATAGATATATACTTCTGCAATCAACACTCTTTTGGATACAAGTTATGGTCCAGTCAGAACTTAACCAAACCATCTGAAGCAGCGAAAGGGGTGGCGCGTGCAAACCCATAAGTTGCCATTCTGTACCTTGTCATCATCATTTGAAGGGACCATCATTATCTATCGTATCTTTCCATGTCTACGATAGAGATTCAATGGTCCAAAATGTTAAAATAAGGTAGAATATTCAATTACGGAAGAGTTGGCCCTTTTTTTTATCTTTTGGTCCTTTGCTAAATAACACTTTTATCACAACTATTTCTCTCATTATAAACTTATTTGACTAAAAGTGAATGTATTGTTTTGGTTCGAAAGTATTTTTCGCTATAATAACCTTGCGCCGCCTACACAAGGACGCTGCCGCGGTGAAAACTATATATTTATTATAATAGAGTACAACACGGAGGTCATGGATATTATAATGTGCAATTTTCTATTTTCGAAAACTTGTAAAACTGGAGCTGTCATTAAAATCATCGAAAGCTATCATGATTACTTCGAAAACATTATTAATTTAACGTAAAATATTGTTAAACAAAATCAAGAGACATCTTAACGGTACAATATAGTGAAATTTGACATTTACGCTAGTATTACAGATATTATTTTGGCAGGTCTGGTCTGGGCACACGCCGTCCATTCTATCCTGGGCAACGAAAGGGCGGTACGGTCCCATAACCCACTGTATTCCCTCCATCCCATTGGGTCGGCTACTGATATAAGATATAAACTATTTTACTGATTCTATCACATTATAGTTTTTTTTTACTATGATGACATTTCGAATGCCTTTTAACATTCATTCATTTTCAAACGCCCGAATGTCATCATCGCCTGAAAAAAATTCTCTATGCTTAATTTAAATCCACTAAGATTATTTTTTTTTTATCTTTTTGTCTTGAGAGAAACTCAAGTATTTGTTTTCTTCTTCTTCAGTTTTATATAATCAACTTTTATACATAAGCTTCAGTTCAGTCTTCTACAACAGACTGGCCAGAATGGTTACTATAGGTTATTATTACGAGGCTTGTTTCTCTACTCATCTGATTACATCTTTTACTCACTTACGATACTCCAGGAAAGTAAGGAATAAAATTGTATTTTTGGATCGATCATAATCGTCAGGCTTTTACTAATCCTAATTGCCTAAGATCAAAGTAATTTACATATATTGTCTTTTGATACCTTCCTATCAATTATATTGTCTCTCTTGTGTGATAGCTACAAATATTACCAACCTTTAAATTACTCGTAGTGTCAGTTTTACCTCGCTTTAGATTAACTTCATCTGACACCGTCTGGTCAACAATTATATTCTTAAAAAATATTTATATCAGGCAGACAGATCATGAACCTATTGACATAGTTTTTGCAATATATACAATGAAAGAAGATATTGTGTCCACTTCAAGGAATTTGGGTAAGAGCAGAATGATGATGTCCTTTTTCCTGTTCACACTCTTTCTTCTATCCAAATTATACTTCATATAATCCATCCATCTTTTCTTTGTGCTTAAGCAAATCATCATCATCATCAACCTGCTCTTATCCCAATTTATTTGGGGTCGACGCAATATGTCTTCTCCTTCCATACAACTCTATCAGACATCATCTCTGTGGTCACTCCTTGTCTATCCATGTCATGTTTCACGCAGTTCAGCCATCTTTTCTTCGGTCTTCCCTTACCCCTTAAGCCTTCAACATTCATACTAAAAGCTTTCCTCACAACATTACTTTCATCCCGTCTCATCACATGTCCATACCATGTCAATCTTTCACTCCTTAATTTTTCCGTCACTGGCGCAACTTTCAAACTTTTGTGCTTTAGCAAATAATTTGTTTTAATAAACTATCAAATTAATGTGCAATTTCTCGATTATAGTCAATGTAACAAATCCTCAAAACTATTAATAATATTGAATTGATTATTTTTAGTTATTTTCATATAAATCGCAGCGCCGACCGGTTCTTGCAGCTGTTCATTTGCAAGCAATTACAAATAGTTCTTTAGTATTCGCCATATTTATATATGTTTATATCTGACGCCATTTTATTTTGAATTGTCGTTTTTTTGACCCCGTTATCGAAGTAGTTTGAACTTTATTATTTTGTTAAAATTACAATATAGAGTGATATATATTTCTTTTATTATCTTATTATTACCAATAATCGCGAGGAAAATGGCAGATGATATATAAATTTCGCAAAAGTCTTCTGTTAACCATTTTCCTGTTAATATCTTAGCTGGATTTTACAAATTAAACGGGAAAATTAGAGATAAAAACATATTGAATTCTTAAATTTAACGGAAAGAAACAACCTAATAATAAAATAATGTGAAGAAATACAACAAAAACCTACTTTGATTCAAAGATTACCTGGTCTACCTACCCTCTACTACAGTATGCAATTACTGACGGCGAGCTCCTGGTCTCGATGGCCCGTACTTTTGGAGGTGTTGTTGAAAATCAGTATAGCAATACTTTTAGCAATGCAGCTTTATACTGAACAACTTCTTTTATTAAAAGATCCAGCAATACTCACTACATTTTAGCTTAAAATGTTTATTAATTTTTAATGTTAATAATTCTATTTTCTATTTGGTGTACTTATAATTTTTATACATGCTCTGAGGAACTGTTTGCCTTAGTTGCACCGTCGCTTTTTTTTTTAACCGTATTATTTGACACCGTAGCAGGGTTCATCCGTTTCACCGGGAAATGTTATGTGGTCTTCAACTGTACGTTTTCAGCAGTCATTATCACTACATACGGACAAGATCTAGAATGAACTACTTGCTATTTTGTTACCCGAGCGCTATGAAATATCCTTCTTTAAACGAGGTGTAAAAAAAGCACTTTCTTCGCATTAGGGTCCTGGTATTGCAAAGATTCATGAGCGGCAGTACGTAACACTTACCATCAGATGTGCTGCTTGCTCATTTGCCAGCATCATAAAGAAAATCATCAGAAAAAAACATGTAATTTTTCTGTAAGTATGTCTAATGTCCCCCTAAAAAGTCAGTTAAATTAATAAATAATAGTTTAGATTAATAATTTGAATTATAAAATAATTTGAAATTTATATAATTATGTTTAAGAACACAACTTATACATACTTTCTTATGGGATTAACAAAAACCGGCTGCGGAATTACTATTTACTAGCACCAACAGCACGCCCCTGGAAAACCAAATCTGGTTCTGATATAATGCGGTTATTTTACATTTCTGTCAAATCTTTCATCATCTCGGCTCATATACGTCCCACTGCTGGGCTCGGGCATCCTATATATAAGAAGCATAGTATAAGGAAAAATAGCTGTGTGATAGCGGCTACGGATACTACCAATCCTTACTTTGCTTGTGAATGTCGTAAAAGACGGCTAAGAGCATTATAACGACCAGGGGCTACTCCATCTGATGCCGTTTGGTCAACAATTACATTTCCAATGAGGGTTGATGTGTGGCGGCCGGTTATAAAACTATTGCAAATAAATTGTACAATATGTGCTATGAAAGAAGAGTACATATTGTATCGAACCCATGTAATCCTTATTGTGTTATCCCAATTCCATCACAAAACCCAAGAGTAGGAGAATGAATGAAGTATAAGGGAAAATGACCTATACCACGCTGGTCAGACGGTGTAATATCGAGTTATCCTTTTCTTGCATAGATATTATCCTTTATCCTTAGACCTCTTTTATAAACCTCATAGGCATAGTAGGAGCTGGTCTATTGCATTTTTACTCTGCCATCATATGAAAAAAAAAAACCCCTATCATGTTAAATAATTTAATAATCGTCAACTAAAATGTTTTTGTAAGATTTAATGAAGCTTATAAATAAAATATTTGCGTGTGCGCCACTCAGTCGCGTCTTCACATAAAAATGTAGGAATATAAAGAAACAGGTACGTCACTAATTATGTCCATTGAACCGTTACAGCGCAGTATTGGAAAGTTACCGTGCCGATACCGGCCCCCTCTATCCTAGTCGAGGAGCTGGAGTGCCTCTATATCACTAGTGATCCAACCCAGCTTTACTTCAGTAAAATAGATCATGCACCTTTGTTTTTGTGAGTAGGTTATAATCTAGTCACAAAGCAGACGATTTCGGGGATAATACCTCCAGTGGAATCTCTTTCCAACTTTTGAATGGTCCATGTGTAATAGTAATAGTAAATAAGTAAGTAAACAAGTAATATATTTAACATAAGTAATAGAAATGCATTCAAGTTTAATATTGTATTTCTTAGTATTATTTATAAATAAAAATATAAGGATCTGTCAACAAAATATCTGATTTTTTTTTTATTAATTTCAACGTTCATGGTCACAGTAGTATTACCCTCCATGAACGCTGCGTTGTGTAAAAATTATTAAGATTATACTCAATTTGTAAATATGACAAGGCAAGAGAATTAATGTGATCACGCTGATAGAACATTCAACTATCAGTTCCGCGAACTTCAAAATATTCATTTCTACAGAAATTTGATACGAATATAATCTTCTATTGATAATCTTTTTCTTTAAATTACTGAAATTTAGCATTTAATATGCTTAATTATTTATAAAACCCGTTTACGAAATGAAAAATTATGTCACAAGCGGGATTCGAACCCGCGCCTATTGGGATTCCGGCCCAATTAGTCACGGTGGTGTAGTGGCAGCACGATTGGGCCGGAATCCCAATAGGCGCGGGTTCGAATCCCGCTTGTGACATCATCTTTCATTTCGTAAACGGGTTTTATAAATAATTAAGCATATTAAATGCTAAATTTCAGTAATTTAAATAACAAGGTTGTGTCATCGTTTAATACAATTTAACTGTAAAGTTTTAAGTATTAAGCCTATAACAATGTGTAAACATTGTCGGGTAGATAGCATACCGTCACCTTAAGACGTAAATATGATACGAAGTGAAATTTGCATGTCCTACAATTAGTCACGGTGGTGTAGTGGCAGCACGATTGGGCCGGAATCCCAATAGGCGCGGGTTCGAATCCCGCTTGTGACATCATTTTTCATTTCGTAAACGGGTTTTATAATCTTTTTCTTTACCTCGTTTATATCTCACTATTGAGCACGGGTCTTCACAATGGAAGTAGTAATGGTCTACTTTATAGGAACTACACGAAAATAAACAGTATAACAATTTTGCCGTAGGTTCAATTAAAACCATTGCTATTTATCATCACCCTATCTTGCCCAATTACTTGTGGTCAACGCAATGTTCTGTGTTTTCATAATATCAAACATCTCTGTGTTCATTTCCTTTCTATTCATGTCATACTATACGCAATTCAATCATCTTATTTTTGGTCCTCTCTTCATCGTTATCTCAGTTCATATAGGTCCCACTAGTAGGAGGGTCCATAGTAGGAGGAAAATTTATCTACTATACCAGGCTGATCAGACGTGTTGGTATAGGGTTTTATATCGATCTGTCCTCCTCTTGTACTGATGTTACCTACTTGAATCTCTTAATCGTCTTTTACAGTCACGCACGGGTAAGAAAGCGGGTGGTGAATTGTATTCTTATGTCGTCACCACACGAAAAGTCCCTTTACCTAACATTTATACCTAAAAAAATCACAGATATTTAAATTTTATAAATAAATTAGTAAATCTTACCAATAAATTAATTCCTATACGGAATTTGTGTACTTGTACATAAATAAATGTGTATATTGAAATGTTTTACATTTCCGTTTTGAATGCGTGTAACCACGTAACTGTCACATCTCAGTGTGTCGTGACTAAACGATATGAATTACAGAGTACACCGTCTCCTCGACTACAAGTCGCATCACCAATTAGATAGTACATTAAAACTTGAAATATGTATCCGGTGCGATATGACCTCGCCGGTTTGTTAAATTTTATTCACATTTAATATTATTAAGCTTATTTTAAAGTACCGGCTTTCTAGCGACCCGCGCTGAATTATTGCTCCACTAATTATTAAATATATCAGTGGCTATTATTTTAAAGGTTATCTTATTAAGAAATTAGTTTTATTGGTACATTTGTATGCGTCTTGGTTACATTTAGAATATTATACTGGATCTGTGTTAAAATATATTAGCACAAGACAACGTTCGCCAAAGTTTTTAAATAATAAAAAATATTAAATTAATTATTTCTATCTTAAAATAAAGATTTCAGCAGCGTATCTAGGTCTTTTTTTTTAGCATAGACTATGGTCTGGTCGCAACCTGCCATAACTAACCGGAACGGCGTACTGTATTTTTATATCGCTGCTTGGGCGGGCCACTGGTACCGAGTCCTTGTTATTGGTCCATCAAGGTCTACTCTGTAGATAGACGCAATCGCATAGTAAACATGTAATTAACCTTTAAAAACATGGAACACTGATTTGCTAATCGCGAAAACAATTATCCTACGTGAATTCGAATCTATAACACTCTAATATACGAGAGCATTTTGACGCCATTTGTGCAATTAATACCTATATATAGTCATGTGGTGACGGAGTCTCCTTGACCATGGATGTCGTAAAAGGAGACTAAGGGATAATATATGCATATAATATCTGAGTAAGAAAAAGAGGAAAAGCAGTCAAAAAGCCAGCGGCCTAAAACCCGTCTAGGCAAGCAGCGACCGGGCTGTCCTTCTGTTATTACAGAAGTCCATGAACAATTTTACTCATCAGTTACAAAAATTAAAAAAAAAACTAATGCGTAAACAGAAGTGACTGTAAGTTAATATGCTGAAACAGTGTCCATTGAGCCAAATATTACTTGTGCAATATAAATTCGTTGTGGTGTATTAATAAAAGGGGTAAGTCGTGAAGGGATGAACGGAGTGCCCTACCCTTTTTATTGTTGTAACTATTATTAAGTTTTTACTACAGCAATAACCATTTCTTGTTTTATAGAAGTGATATAATGTGGTGAAAAACAAAAACATTTAAAAGGGTATATTTTAATGCAGGAGCTTTTTTTTGTTATTTTTATGAACTGCTTTTTTGGGCCAGTATCGTACCAAACGATAAAGTCTTAAATCGCAACTGAATCAAGCTAAGTATTTTTCAGTTTTGATTGCATATTTTCTGCTAATTATACACATTTTCTCAAGATAAGTCTCTTAGTAGTAAGTTTGAAGATTAAAACTGTACCTAGGTACTTACCTACTACAAATACAATAGGGTTATATACTTATATAACCCTATTGTATTTGTACATTTTGCAAAAGTTATTGGCAATAGTTTTAAGACCAGTTCCTGTCTAACATCAACCCTGCTGCTAACGGCATCAATTGGAGTTCGCCCAGATCGACATAAAGCTCTTAGTTGTCTTTTACGACATCTATGAGCAAAGTAAGGGTTGATAGTATTTCGTAGCCGTTACCACGCAGCAAATTTATCCTCCTCTTATAAGGCTCCTATTGTCCGTGTGGTGACGAAGTAAGAATACAATTCATCACACTTATCGTACTCATGGATGATCGTAAAAGACTACTAAGGGCAAAAATATGCATATAACATCTATGCAAGAGTAGGAAAACTTGAAATAAAACCATATATCAACACGTCTGACCAGCGTCAATTTCTCTCCCAGTGTGGAGGAATCTCGAGCCCAACAGTGGGACATATATGCGTTGAGATGATTATAAGGGTCTATAAATTATTAACTGAGGTGTGTTTCACTACTAGTTATCCCCACTGACCTATAAAACTGTGAAACTATAAACAAAATTATAGTCTCACGGTTTCTCTTTCGAATGTTTCACACCAATAAAATCAAATGGTTATAGTTTCCAATCTTTAATTTACAAACAGCATGCTTTATTCATACATATTCAAATGGTAATTAATTGGATGCATTATTTCAAGTACATTAAATAATTACTGAAATTTAGCATTTAATATGCTTAATTATTTATAAAACCTGATTACGAAATGAAAAATGATGTCACAAGCGGGATTCGAACCCGCGCCTATTGGGATTCCGGCCCAATCGTGCTGCCACTACACCACCGTGACTAATTGTAGGACATGCAAATTTCACTTCGTATCATATTTACGTCTTAAGGTGACGGTATGCTATCTACCCGACAATTTTGCATGTCCTACAATTAGTCACGGTGGTGTAGTGGCAGCACGATTGGGCCGGAATCCCAATAGGCGCGGGTTCGAATCCCGCTTGTGACATCATTTTTCATTTCGTAATCAGGTTTTATAAATACATTAAATAATCATATTTTTTTTATATTTTTAACAGAATTGAAATATGTTGTTCCACTTCTGTCAAAAAACATTAAAAAAAAAAACTATTTTTGGGGTATGCCTAAACGTGACCATTTATTCTTTGACTCAAAACGGGACATTTTAGTCGGATAGGGGATGTCCATTAATCACGTGATCTTTTTTTAGGATTTTTTTAAAACGGGACGTCTGGTCACATTAGTCATGCCCCAGAAGTAGTTTTCTACGTTCATGTCATATTTTTATTATCTCTCTTTTAGTATATTATTTCTTATGCAGGACAATACTTTGTGTGATCCACATATTGTTTTTCTGAGTCTGGATGTAATTTGTCTGCGGTAATTATATGTTTGTAAAATCTCCCGCAATATAAGGATTATTTCTTTAGTGCGGAGTGGTGCTTTTAAAAAAAAAAATCTATGCATGTGAAAGTAAATTTGAAACAAAACCCTATACCAACACGTGTGATCAATGTGTATAATAAGTTAATTTTCCTTCTGTTTTGGAAGAGGCCCAAGCCCAGTAGCGGCTTATATGAGCTGAGACGATGATGATGAAAACTCGACAAAATTAAAAAAAAAACATAAAATGCCCATTAATCGTTCTCACCTGAATGAATTTGAGTAACATTTCAAGCAATACATATAATATAACATCAATGATGGATTGATGTTATGCGTCATTCAACATGTAACATTGTTTATTAAATTGCTTCAGGAGTACCTAAAATTTAGGTGTCGTTGGTGTAAATTAAAATATACATACATACATATCATCACGCTATATCGCTTGCAGGGTAGGTAGAGAGAACAGAGTGCCAGAGAACTCTATCCTTGCATACTTCACTTGCTTCCTCAATATTCATAATTCTCTTTATACACGCTCGCCGGTTTCGTTGACTATTAACTCCACCTTCCTTCAGTACGTGACCCATCTGGTCTAGGTAGGTTAGTCTCGGTCTCCCCCGGTACCTACATCCATTCACTTTCGCATTGTATATCTTATTGTTAGTATATCTTAACTATAATTTATTATTATTTATATATGTAAATAAGTTTAAAATATTAAGTATGTTTTTGAATATGTATATAGTTCAATTTGAGTCTTCTTGTTTTTTTAATATCCTGCACTAAGGTGCTCCTTGTATTGCGGGGACTTTACAAACATACAATTAACGCAGACAAATTACACCCAGACTCAGAACAACACTTTGTGGATCGCACAAAGTATTGTCCTGCGTGGGAATCGAACCCAGAGCACTGACACGTAAGGCCGGTAACTTAACCACGCCATCTGTACAGTCTATCATCATCATCATCTCAGCATACACGTCCTATTGCTGGGATAAAACCTTCATCACAATATAAGGGATATTGATTCACTATATATTGCTATTCAGACGGATACTCCCGTGACGGGTGGACTTGGAATAATCATCAGTGAATTGCACAAAGAAGTGTGGTCCTGCGTGAGAATCCAAATAAACAACACTGTGATAGAGACGTCTGCACTTAGACCACTCCACTATCCGTACAGTCAAGTCATCTGTAGTACTCTAGGTCCAGTTATGTGTGTCCATTACAAGAGTAAGACTAAGACAAGAATATCTGGAAAGTCCCTTCCTTCAAAAAGACAATAAATATTCTTAGTGTGACTTTTGGCGGGAATATAAAAACGTTATGTGGTGGTCTTGTATTATATGCAATATCTTAGTGCTTTAACTATATTAAGTAATTTTGACGGCATTTTATGTAATGTGATGTGAAGCAAATGCTGGGATTTAATGAATATTTTATAAAAGTGTAGCCGGCGAGCGTGTATGAAGAGAATTATGAATGTTGAGGAAACGAGTGAAGTATGCAAGGATAGAGTTCTTTGGCACTCTGTTCTCTCTGTCTACTGGATATGGCGTGACGATATGTATATGTATATAAAAGTGCTTTACAACGGCTTTATTTTCCACCAAAATTCTCAGAGGATGCCATTAACAGTGTGGCCATAGAACTATTGACGGCAACGATTTGACTTACTGACAATAACTCATATGAAGAGACTAAAGACGTGAAGAAAATTGTAACTCGCCACTGACAACAATAGCTTGTATAAGTAACTGATTGCCAATATAAAAAAAAGAAAAAGATCCTTAGTGTCTTTTTAAATAAAGAAAATCGCGCCTTTGAAGCCGAACCTTCCTGAGTTACCTCATTCAGAGGCGAAACATATGTCGAATTTTTGCGGTAAATTGGAGAGAGTTAAAATTCTGGAGGCTATTCATCACAGGAGTAAGATTTCCATATATCCTATTTCACCTTGATCCTATCCCGTATTTCTTCTTTTCTTTTCCTCACCTCAAGAAAGGAAGGACCGAAGGACAAAACAGGAAAAGTGATGGGTCTTCTTTTTTTTCCTCCAATCTCTACAATATCACAATAATTACCAATCCGATGTGATTTAATCAAAAAAAAAATACCAAAACTATTTAACTAGGAAACAATAATCGTTTTAATAAATATAATTTGTGTAACATGACGACGTCAATTAAGTTCCCAGTGGCAGCCGCACTAACGGAGCACTTAGCAAATAAAACATCGGACCCGCAGCTCGACAATAAGTCGGCTAGATGCCGTGACGAGTCGACATTACGCCGAAGACAACGTAGGTGCGGCCCGAGGCCTATTGACCGCGGTTTGCGCGTAAACACCACCACGGAATACGGTTATAGACCAATAATAAAGTCAAACGATATTACCTCTAAAACATTATCCAATAACATTTCAGAATTAACTATTTATATATCTATTTCATTGAAACATAGCAATGGATAACGAACAATATAAAAGAACAGTCAATGAACTTTTCGGTAAGCCGCAAGCTAACCTCTAGATGAGTGCGTACAAATCACGTTTCGCGCGAATCAATACTTAAGTTGAGGCGATCGCCCTCCCTGCAATAAACAGTGGGGGAGTAGTTAGGGGTGGTGGGTGCTGGGTGAGTTATCGACCGCCCCACCCCGCGCCCACCTGACCGTCACTAATCAGGGCTCATCCCGCGGACACCTACAGTAATTGTACGCACTTTATTGCGCGAATGTACTTCCGTTACATTTGTGTGAAGTTTAAGAGTGTTAGTATAAATCGATTTATCTATGTGTGAGTGAAGTACAGACGTCAACATAAATATATGTAGCAAGGGGTATCCGCAATGGTAATTTGGTTTATTGGGGAGGCTTTGGATGACGATAATTAGACCAACGGATCCTTGTTTTGTTTTCATATAAAGTTACACCTCGTTGTTTACGGTTGTTTAAATAAAATTAACAGAATTTCAATACGTCGAACAATTCAATTTATTCTATTGCAATATATAAATATTTCTTTTCATTCGATGGATGACTACAAGACAGTAAATCTTCGACATTTTTTTTTGTTTTTGGCAGCAGATAAAATCTGCCTACGTGGTATATAGATAATCATCTATCACCCATTCAAGCTGATGGTAAATATTGCACAATAATAAACCACAGTCTGTACAATATTTAACGTGAAAATTACAAAATTTTAAATTCTAACTTTTTCATCGCTTATCTGTTTCTTCCCATGAGATAACTGGTTAAGAATATACATATAATACCATCTCCTCTTAAAATCTTTCGTAAGAGTCATAAGAACCAGTTAAAAGATTTCCAAGAGTATCCGCAGTAACACTCTCTTGAGAAACTTATATGGTACTATGGTACTAGCTTCTGACAACAGTTTCGCCCGCATAAAAAGAGACTTTCATAATATAAAACTTTATGACCAAATTATCCCCAGGTTGTCTAATTACCAGAAGAGAAAGTAACTTATGTGTTAATCCAGGAAATGGTCTATTTATATGCCAATTTTCATCTAAATCTGGTCTACGGTTTACGTGTGATTGTATAATAAACATCCAAACATTTAAAGAAGATGTTTTATCTTCACAAAATTAATTTTGCTGATACCATCGTTTGTATTTGATTTTCATTTTCTCGACATTTTGAACAATTTACAGCGTTCATGTTAACGGAAGGACTGATGTGTCTCACGTCCAACAAGTCATCGTAATTACAGAAATTTATATCTACCCGCTACAGTATCAGATATTAAATTTTGACCCACATTTTTAATACGAATACAAATGTGCAGTAAGAAAATTATGTCATTTACTAGGTTAAAAAACTAATAAAACTACCTCATAATTACTCATAATTATTAGCCGCCGATGTCAAGGAATCAATACCGGCGATCAGCCCATATGGCGATGAGAAGGAAACACAACAGGTTATGAAGCAACATGTGCACGAGCAGGTTCTAGTCAGGTCAGCATCTAGGCCGTAACTTATAAAAAAAAACAATGGATGTTACACCCAAAACACTCGAAATTACACAGCAACATCATATATGCATTCAAACAGGATATTACCAATAACCAAATATAAAAATTGACTGACATCATATCATCAAGGTCGCAGGAAACCGCTGGATGCAGATGGTACAGGATCGTTTTAAACAGCATTCTCGTGGGGAGGCCTATGTCCAACAGTGGACGATTACGGGCTGCTGGATGGATGATTACCAATAACTAGTAATAGAATCTAAGACCTAACAATTACCAGTTACAATAAAAAATATCACTTGACTTACAGCCCAGACGCATTAACGATTTAAAAATAATAAAAAAAAAACCCGTAGACGTCCATAAACCTACCGTGAAAAAAAATATTACCATTTTTATTTACTTATATGAGTTACAAGTCACAATTTCCCCTAATAATTACGCATTAAGCCTTATTAAGCCAACTTTTATGGGTAAATATAAATTGCCATCACAAAAAAAAAACTCGTTTCAAATCCATTCACCCTAACCTTTAACCAGTGGCACCAAATCTATTTGGACGGTGTAATTCTACGTGTAATTTAGTTGCGGAAGTAAACAGAAGTCATGTTAAAGAAGTCACGCGAGCGACGACGGGCGCGAAGCATAGCGCAACGATAGGCTCGTTAAGTTCATAATTGGCGAATATTTAATATGGTTCCGTATGAAAATAGGGTTAATGATTTTTAAATCTTTTTTGTACGTTAAAATAATCCTGTTAATTATTTTTGAATAAAACTAGCTGAGAATCTATGTAGCATTATTCTTTTACATTACTCGTAGTTATATTTTATACTAGCACCCCGCCCTCGCTTCGCTTCGGTTACGTGAGTTCAGTTGTGTAGTTTACTTTCGCTACGTAGAATACCTTTCGAAGAAGGAATTTCTTAGTTCTACGTCATTTGACCTTTAAGAAAGCCCGCCAGAGAAAAAGTCCACACCAAAATCTAAATCTTTAGAGGCAGTATTGGAAAATGGGATTTTTGGGGATAACACCTACGTCATCCTCTTTAGCGATGTAATTTTTAAAAAGCCGTTCTTAGTTTACCTCCGCATCGTAACACAAATATTCCTACCGAAATTCAAGTCTGTTGCAGCTTTATTAAAAAAATGAGATTTTTTTAGGTTAACACCCCGCATTTCCCTTTGGGGACGGAATTTTGTAAAATCTGTAATCATCTACAGGGCAGAAAAAATGTTCATACCAAATTTCAAGTCTGTGGGAGCTAAATTTAAAAAATGTGATTTTTATGCCCCAATAACTGCGGGTGGCATTTCGTAAAATACGTTCTTAGCTGACCACTACTCCGCGAAAAGCTTGTAGGCCTTATGGTTCCAGAGATATCGTGATGAGTCAATACATAGGTGGAAATCTCTAATATATATATATCGTATATTTTATATACACACACGACAAAGTATCGTAGCCACATATTTAATTAAACTGAATCTTTTTTTATTTTCTTTTTTTTTTGCATTGGCAATCAACTTCTTATACAAGCTATTGTTGCCAGTGTCGAGTTACAATTTTCTTCACGTCTTCATATATCGCCATCAACAGTGCTATGGCCACACTGATAATGGTATCTTTAGGAAATTTTTGTGGAAAACGAAAGCGTTGTAAACCACTTTTATATCATATCCCCTATATCCCAGCGGTTCCTTATAAAACTTTAAAGTACTAAGATATTGAATATAATACAAGTCTACTATATGACATTTTCAGATTCCCGCCAAAAGTCCTACATAATCTTTGTATCTTTAAAAGACTCCTATGGGCGGCCAACTGAAAATCAACGCTGGATAACCGCTTATTCTGAGCTGGCTAGCTTTTCCGGCAAGACAGATCTTTTATAATTTATAAATATGGTTATGATTATTTTTCTTTAAAATTACTGTTTTCTTTTTGGATTTTTGCTGGAATAAAATCTATTTTCTTTTATCCTAATATTATAAATGTGAAAGTTTGTAAAGGTGTTTAGATGTTCGTTACGCAATCATAAATTTCGAACATAGATAAACTATTCAAATTACTGAAATTTTTAGCATTTAATATGCTTAATTATTTATAAATACCCGAATACGAAACGAAAAATGAAAAATTTCGTATTGGGTATTTATAAATAATTAAGCATATTAAATGCTAAAAATTTCAGTAATTTGAATAACAAGGTTGTGTCATCGTTTAATACAATTCTAACTGTAAAGTTTGAAGTGTTAAGTCTATACAATGTGTAAACATTGTCCGATAGATGGCATACGTCACCTTGAAGACGTAAGATATAATATGATTCGAAATTTGCATGTCCTAAAATAGTTCACAATGGTGTAAGTGGCAGCACGGTTGGGCCGGATTCCCAATAGGTGCGGGTTCGAACCCCGTTTGTGACATCATTTTTCGTTTCGTATCGGGTATTTATAAATAGATAAACTATTGCCTGATTATATGTTCTCTTGGGTTAGTCCTTTAAGTTAGCTCAACGTTTTAAAAATTACTTTTTACGCGAGTAAGCAGGGTCCATAAGCTGCAGTAACACTTACCACCAAATATACTACTTGCCCGTATACCACCATAAGTAATAAAAACCCAACCTGAGAAGTTATTCTTTAATTTGGTGTTTTAATAACATGAATTAAAAAAATGATGATACGCAAATATACCCTAATACTCGTAGCATATTCTATAATATTAAAAATGCGAAAGTAAGTTTGTTTGTTACGCTTTCACGCCTAAATCACTAAACCGATTTTAAAATTCTGTCACCAAAGGAAATCTACATTATCACCAAGTAATATAAGCTATGGTTTAATCTCGTATTTCCACAAGAACGCGGATGATACCACGGGACTTTGTTAGTAAACACTTGCTATATATTTTTCAGAAATATTTTTTATAAATTAAATTTATTTTTTATGGTGTCTTTGTTATTTCTATTATAAAGCGGATGAATATGTTTGTTTGTATGAATGCTCTAATCTCAGAAACTAACAATTGAACTCTGAAAAATCGTATTGCCTGAAGGAGCCTGTTTATCTATGCGAACAATGTTTTGCACAGTCACCGTCGTCATAGCAACTGATGAGATAACTTAAAGTGCATACATACATACATACCATCACGCCATATCCCTTGCAGGGTAGGCAGAGAGAACAGAGTGCCAGAGAACTTTATCCTTGCACACTTCACTCGCTTCTTCAACATTCATAATTCTCTTCATACACGCTCGCCGGTTTCGGAGACTCTTGACTCCACCTTCTTTCAGTACGTGACCAATCTGGTCTAGGTAGGTTAGTCTCGGTCTCCTCCGGTACCTACATCTTTCCACTTTCGCATTGTATATCTTCTTAACCAGACGTTCGTTCCGGATTCTTTGCACATGTCCTAACCATCGGAGCATTCCCTTAACTTAAAGTATGATTAATGTATTATGTTATGCTTAAATGTTTAAACAATAATGACATTAAATATCTACGCAAACGAAACTGGTGATTACGTTTAATTAGGTTACTGTCCTTGATCTGATTCCCACGTAGAACAAATCTTTGTGCGATCCGAAATTATAACTTTGAATCCAAGTGCGATCTGTGTCTGTTCATTTGTATATGTTAAATATCTCGCGACACAAATAAATATTCCTAAGTGCGACGTATATATCTTTTAAAGAAAATATAAGTATACTAATAAACTTTTATTGAAACCTGCATTTTTTTTTTTTAATAAAATCATTCTCCGTATTATGTTTGCCTATCCTTCCATAATTAGAGGGGCAAAGAATCTTCTTCTTCTTCTCTTAACCTTTGATATACCGAATTACTGATATTTAGCATTTAACACGCCTGATTATTTATATAAACTTGATTACGAGCGAAAAATGATCGTCAGACATGGGATTTTGATATACCAATTGGAAGAATTTTTACCGATTATGAGATACCGTATTATGAGAGAAATTTCATAAACACATAAAACACTGGACAAATTACATCTAAATATTCTATCAAAAATTCAATATAAATTTATGTGAAGACCAAAATTATTTCGTTCAAATCCCTCACTGTGCGTATTACGCGTTAAACTTGAAATATAATAATCATAGCGTATCAGAACCCTAGGAACTACCCCTAGTTATTGTACACGAACCAATTTACATGATTGCGGCTCGTAATTACCGCGTGATTCGGTACCAGCTATAAGTGTTGCCACGGTGACCGTGTCAACTCCCCGTAACAGGGAGATTACATCGCACCATCGAAAATATTGCCAATTTATACATTAAATTACAAATATTTTAATGTGCTATATGAAATTATGAACTTCACAATCGTTTTATTTCTGTGGAAAATAAATTGTTCATATATATGTACTACTTACTGTCTGATGTCAGCTACGAATATTGCCAACCCTTAATTTGATTATGAATGTAGTGGCAGACTAAGATCTTTACATAAGCCTAGGCCAGCCCCATCTGATGCCGTCTGGTCAACGAATACATTCCCAAGGAGAGTTTACAATAGGCAAGAGGCCCAGCATAATCATCATCATCATCACAGCCCATATATGTCCCACTGTTGGCCTCGGGTCTCCTCCGTAATAGGAGGGAAATTAATCTACTATACCACGCCGGTCAGACGTGTTGGTATAGAGTTTTGTTTCAAGTTTTCCTTCTCTTGCATAGATGTTTTATGTGTTTTATATCCCTTAGTCGTCTCTTACGATTACCCACAGGTAAAAAGGTGAATTGTATTCTTAGTCCGTCACCACACGGATAATCCCAGCCCATCATAAAACTATTTCCAAAACATTTGCTAAATATAAGATGATAGAAGAGTATATATTGCGTCGACCCCAAGTAATTGAGACAAGAGCAGGGTGATAATGATGATGTACCTTTACATATCTACTAGATATTATCTAGTACATTCGTGCAGCTATTCAGATGATGAAGTACAACAAAAGACATTATAAGATTCTTCTTCTTCTTTTTATGTATTGGCAATCAGCTACTTATATGAGCCATTGTTGCCTTTACTTTAGTCTCTTCAGATTCAGCAAGTCAAATCGTCGCCTTCGCAATAACGGCCATACTGCTAATTCTAGGAATTTTGGTGGAAAATGTTGTAAAGCACTTTTATATGATATTCACTACATCCCAGCAGTTCCTTCGCATCACATTACACAAAACACCATCATAATTATCTAATATAACACGTTCAAACACTAAGATATCGAATATAATACAAGACCACAAATGACGTTTGCAGATTCCCGCCAAAAGTCCATTATAAGGTTACTATAAAAGATGAACACACAGCGTAGTGGTTAAAATATCAACCTACCACGCCAAGTGTTCTGGGTTTAGTTACCGTGCGGAACATTAATTTATACGATCCACAAACCATTGCTTTGAATCTGAATGTAATTTATGGCCGTTAATTGTATGTTTTTAAAATCCCCCACTACACAAGGATTTTTTACTTAGTACAAGATGATTTTTAAAAAAAGGAATTTAAAGCAATTTCAAGTAAATGATTAGGTAAAAACCCGATTACATGTTTACACATTGTCGGGTAAACGGCACACGTCCCCTTAAAAGACGAAAATACGGACGATGCGAGAATTGAATGTCCTACAACAGTTCACGGTGGTGTAAGTGGCAGCACGATTGGAACGGATTTCCAATAGGTGTGGGTTCGGATCCCACTTCTGACAATCATTTTTCGCTCGTAATCAGGTTTTTATAAATAATCAAGCATATTAAATGCTACATTTCAGTAATTTAAATGATTAGGTACTTGAAACACCAACATTCTTATATATAACGTCGTCTTAATTAAGGACGAATGATATTTATTATGAAATACTACCGTAGTAAGACAGTGCGCTTCTTCGTATAGATAAAAAGCTTGGTATACTACACCAAGCTGACTCTCAGTTCATGAACCCCCTACTTTTGGGTATAAATAATCTCCACGGAGGACAAAAAATTAGTACACTATGCATCGCGTTAGTCAAACGTCAGATATTTTATTTTAAGTTTTCCTTATTTTCCATATTATCTATTGACGTCTCTTAATCGTGTTTTACATCACCAGCAGATAAGGATAAGCGGTATTTAAGATATTGTATTTTGATAACGTCACTACGCGTATAGTATAATAAATTACCACAAAAATTAATAAAAGAATACGACCAAATTATTTCAAAAGTAAAGGAAAATTTAGTTTATTGGTAGAGTCACGCTGTTTACAGTTTACTTTCTGCAGCCATGGCCCGGTCCGCCCGGACTAATGCCACACTCTTTCAGAAAATCGACGTCTGGGTAGTGGCAATGTGCTTTGTTCGAGAGAGCCGGCAGTCCATTTTTCTGGATGGGTTTTTTTTTTGTTTTTTTTTTTAATGGCGTTTACAAGATTTCGCCAACAACTAGTTATAAATATCTTCAGTCTTTCAGGTTAGTCATAGTCTAAGTCAAATTGTCGCCATCAACAGTGCTATGGCCACACTGTTGATGGTATTTTGTTGGAATTTTGATGGAAAATGAAAACGTTGTAAAACACTTTTATATGATATTCACGACATCCCAGTAGTTCCGCGCATCACATTACATAAAATGCCATCAAAATTATCTAATATAACACGTTAAAACACTAAACTATTGAATATAATACAAGAGCACCACATGACGTTTTCAAATTCCCGTCAAAAGTCCTCTGGATGGGTTTGGAGTTTTCTTTGGTGAGAAGCAGCTTAGCTATATCTTTGGTATTGCAAATATCCATGGGCAGCAGTAACAATTATCATCAGGTATGCTGCTTGTACGTTTTGCAGAGCTGTTTACTGCCTCATCGTCACTTGGTATATGGTTGGTATTAGATTGTGTAAGTAATGCGAGTGATGCATCACACGTAATATTACCCGACCGCGTACTGTCATATTACACATTGCGCGACTAAACATGACATGACATTAAACATCACACATCACATTAAACATGACGCCGAACACTCGTGTACTGTTCTGTATTTCTGCAATGTTCGGTAATTTGGTAATGGTTATCTATCTCTCAAACGTGCCGTGTGTCTTTTCGGGAGAGTGAGAGGGATAGAACGACTGGACCGCGCTGCGCCTGCGGTCGATAAATATTTATTTTGAGCTATATTTTTAGAACATTAAGGCTTATATTAAATGAAATGTCATGTGTGATGTTTGAAGTGATAGTAAAATGTAATATTATTCGGCACGAAATGTAATGCCATATAACATCACTTCGCGAAGTACTGTTTCGCGCATGTCTAGTTGGTATGTATGTATATATAACCGCCGGACAAACAAGAACCTTTACAATACCAGTGGTATATTCAGGCCACTACTCACCAATAAAAACTCCAAAGCCATTCAGAAATTGGGCTGCAGGCTCTCTTGATTATCGAACGAAGCGAGTTAGCGCATTGCCACTGCTCAGACGTCGATTTTCTGAGAGTATAGTACGAATGTAGATAGTGAACCTTGATAGTCTGATTGATAGCTATATAAATCATATCTGTACCATGATCAAAATTAGTTTGTGCTGTACCATAGCGGTTACAAATACTACCAGTTCTTACATTGTTCATAAGTGTCGTAAAAGACAACTAAGAACTCTAAATTGACCTGGACCAGTTGGTCGGAATGGAGTTCCATTCAATGCTGTCTGATCAAGAATTGCATACCAAAGGTTGATTGACTTCAACTTCAAAAGTCGGACCCACATCTATTGAGAATCCTTTCCAACTGCTTAAATATATAAACATTATTTACATTATTTACTTCTTCAACTCCTTCCTATCTTAAAGCTCGCTTTGAATATCTGCATGATACGCATAATAGGAATTTAAGGTCATCAGATAACATGAAACTGAAAATGCCACTGCATTTTACATCATTTTCTGAGAAATCGTTCACAATCACGGCGGTACATCTGTGGAATGAACTTCCGCTAGATATAAAACGCTCTAAGACCCTGGCCACATTTAAAGTAAAACTTAAAAATCATTATCTGAAATTGATCAGTTAGTATTTGCTATCTACTTTATTATATAACCTAGATTTATATTATTACTTTACTAAGCTTCACATTTATTAAGTTATCAACCGCGTTATAATATTTATTTTATATATATTTATATATGTGTATGTGTATATGTATATATATGTATATGTGTGTATGTATATATATATTGTATGTATATGTTTATTTTTATTTATATATTTTATTCATAGTTAAGCAGTACACCTACAACTACCGCTCTTTCCTTACATGTTTCCATCCAAAGGTTGCCTGGCAGAAATCGCTTTTAGCGATAAGGCCGCCCATTGTACTATCTCCGCTTAGAATTGTTATTATAAATGTATTAACCTAGGTGTGCAATAAAGTATAAATAAATAAAAATAAATAAATAAAATAAACTAGTAGTAATATTTTTTTAATTACGTGGTCGTCTTTACCAGATTTTTTTCGCCACGCCATCTATAGAAAAGACACGAAAACACAGTAATTTTGTCAAATATTATACTACAACTATTTAGCTACAATGACGAATGGCAAAAATTGTAAATGTTGTTTACGCCATGCTCTTTGACCGCGTAAACAAAACGATTTGTCGCTTCTATTGTAAACATGCTTAATGCACTGCCCGCCGCCATTTTATGTGTTTTGTTATTTTCAACCATTTGAATTCAGAACGCAATATCAGTTATGAATAGGGTTGACATATTTAAAACCAAAACCTTTATTTCAGATTCAGGCAATTTTAGGCATGGGCTGCGTCAGTATAGACACCTCGAAGAAAAGAAAAAAAAATATAGTGAAATTTAATTTATTATTGCTATTTTACTATTTACATACATACATAGCCTCACGCCTGTTTCCCAGAGGGGTAGGCAGAGACTACGGATTGCCACAAACCACGATCCTGACATACCTCCATCGCTTCATTCACGCTCATCACAGTCTTCATGCATGCCCTACGATTACGCGTACTCTTAATCTGACCTTTCACTAACACATCTTCAATTTGATCCAGGAAAGTACGACGTGGTCTTCCCCTTGTAATCGTCCCACTCACACTCGCTTTGTATACTTGTTTAGTCAACCTTTCTTCACTCATTCTTTCCACGTGTCCAAACCACCTCAGCATACCTTTTTTTATCTTTGTCACTACTTCTTCATTCATACCACAGCGCTCTCTTATAACACTATTCCTAATTCTATCTTTCAGACTTACACCACACATACTACGAAGAGCTCTCATCTCTACAGCATTTATACTACTTTCATGTCTTCCCTGCCAAATCCAACTTTCACTGCCATACATGAGAGTGGGAACTAATACTCCCTTATGTACAGCTAGGCGTGCCTTGTTAGATACATTCCTACTTTTCATAAAAGCGTACAATTCCCCATTCACTTTATTACCAGCATTTACCCGTCTTTCAACATCTTCATAATTTTTACCATCACTAGTAAACAGTACACTCAAGTATACAAATTCTTTCACCTGTTCCAATCCCTCACCATTTATAAAAATATTACATTCCGTCATACATTTATCCTTTTCAAAGACCATTACTTTCGTCTTACTTACATTTACTTTCAAACCTTTTCTTTCAAAAGCATCATGCATAGTAGTTACCATCGCCTGTAAGTCTTCAGCCGACGATGCAAGTAAAACCTGATCATCGGCATAAAGAAGACATTTGACGAGTAACTCATTCATTCTTAAACCACATTCATTAGTTTTCAAATCTTGCAAACCGCTATCCATAAATAGGTTAAACAGCCACGGTGACGCTACACATCCCTGTCTGACACCTTTATCAATGTTAAACCATTCAGTGTAGGACCCGTTTATTCTTACGCAGGCTCTGGAATCCTTATAAATGGATTTCAGCGCCTGAATAAGATGGCCATTTACCCCATACATAGATAGTACCGACCACAGTTCATTCCTCCTCACTTTGTCATAAGCCTTCTCTAAATCAATGAAAGCGCAAAAGACTTTCTGACCTTTAGCCAAAAATTTTTGCGCCATGCATCGTAAAGAGAAAACTTGATCCGTGCAACCCATACTCTTTCGAAAACCCGCTTGTGCATCCCATATTTTCTTTTCGGTCACTTTCACTACTCTTTTAATCAACACTTTCGCATACACTTTGCCGACAATGCTAAGGAGGCTTATGCCCCTGTAGTTTCTACAATCTTGCCGTGAACCTTTCCCTTTGTAGAGAGGTACGATTACCGCCTGACACCAGTCTATAGGTACTCGGCCATTAGTCCAGCAAAGATTGAAGAGCTGGTATAGGATGTTAGTTGTAATATCTTCTCCAGCCGTCAGCATTTCAACTGTAATCCTGTCGTATCCTGCAGACTTACCCGCTCTCATACCTTTCAATGCATTTGTAATTTCTATCATACTTATGCATTCTCCTTCCTCCAGATCTCTTTCATTCACAAATGATAATTTTTGTGGCTCTTCTCTTTCAAATAAGCTTTCAAAGTATTCCTTCCATCTCTCTAGTATACATTCTTCTCCATACACTGTCCTTCCACATTTATCGCTGATCGAGACTAGCTCTGTATTTTGCGCTTTGCCTCGAGCCGATCTTATGGACTTCCAGAAAATCTTCGAGTTAGTTTGGAAATCCTTCGATAATCTTCTATCGTACTCGTCTTTTTGATCTTCTTTCTTTCTTCTAACAATTTTTTTCACATCTCTTTTTTTTCTCTTATATTCTTCTTTGGCTATATCTATGTCTTCATTCGTTGCTTTCTTCATTCTCTCATTGGCTCTGACAGCAAGCCAATCTACCCAAGCTTTCTTCTTCTCACGAACTACACTCTGCACATCTTTATCCCACCATATATTCTTCACCTTGTTTACTTTCATTCTTCTAGTCACACCACATATTTCTGTAGCAACATTTACCACCTGTTTTTTAAAAGTCTTCCATAATTCTTCCATACTACAAATATCAGCCGCATGAAAAAACTTTTCCTTTAGTTTACTTTTGTATTTATCTCTAATATACTCATCTTGCAAATTTTCTACTTTTATTCTTTTTAGCACACTTTTCGGTTTATGTATCCGGTTTCGCCACGTTTTCATAAGACCATTTATTCTAGTCATTACTAGAAAGTGGTCTGTATGAATACCAATACCGCGATATACCCTAGTGTCTAGTACTTTCTTTCTGAGCCTTTCATCTACTATTACAAAATCAATTATACTCTTTCTTACATTATTTGCTTCACGTGTATACATATGGATCTTTTTGTGTTCAAACATAGTGTTTGTAACACAAAGATTCCATTCCAAGCACACTTCTAGTAGACTTCGACCATTTCCATTCACGCTTTCATCACCAAACCTTCCTAAAACCTTTTCAAATCTTTCTCTGCTTACTCCTACCCATCCATTAAAATCCCCTAACAAAATCAACCTTTCATTCAAATTACATAATCTCAAAACATCCCGCAGTTCCTCCCAAAATTTCTCTCTTGCATCTTGTTCACATTTATTGTTATGTAATCCCACGTTCACAGGAGCATATACTCCCACAATAAAAATACGAGTGAGACCTACTTTCATCCTTATCCATACTAATCTAGCATTCACACAATCATACTCTTTCACACATTGAGCCATTCGAGCAGAAAGTAGGAGACCAACCCCCTGGCAGGCTCTAGTAGTCATTGGTACCCTGGACCAGTATGCCGTGTAAGGTCCATGACTAGTAATCTCACATCCAAAAACTTCGAGGGTAACACCAAACTCTTTTGGAGGAAGGTGAAGAAGTCTCGGGGTGGTTGATCAGCCTTCAGAATGAATAAAATAAGGTCTAAAGGTGGAGACATTCTTACACAAACACAAGACGTGTTAAGCCGATGGAGTGAATATTTTGGCGATATGTATGCGGATGCTACGGTTGGCGCCGGTGTCGCATGTGGTCTAGTAGATCAACATTCGGCGACGGCGTCCTCCGATGGCATCAGTATGGATGAAGTTGAATGGGCGATAAGAAGTTTGAGAAATGGTAAGGCAGCGGGCATTGATATAGTGTGTGCCGAGATGATCAAGCTTGGTAGCTCCTGTGTCCGGGAGGCGTTCCTGTTGCTCCTCAATTTATGTTGGAGCTCGGGAATGGTTCCCGGGGACTGAAATAGCGCAGTCATCGTGCCTTTGTTTAAAAACAAGGGTTCACGTTATGACTGCGCAAATTACAGAGCCATAAGCTTGACCAGTTTGGCAGCAAAAGTGTATGGTAAAATTATTGAAAGGAGAATGAGGATGGTGTCCGATGGTTTACTGTGTGAGACACAAGGAAGTTTCAGGAGTGGAAGGGGATGCATGGATCAAGTGTTCTCTCTGCGCAACATTGTGGAGAAGCATCTGGCCCTGGGTCAGAGGGTTTTCTGCAGTTTTGTGGATCTGGAGAGAGCATTTGACACGGTTGTACGAAAGGAACTTTGGGACATTTTACCGGAGTATGGTATTAACGGTAAACTGCTGCAGGCTGTGCAATCCAGTTACATGGGCTGTAGAGCCTGTGTGCGGCTGGATGATGGAATGTCGCCTTGGTTTGACGTCAATATCGGCGTTAAGCAGGGCTGCGTTCTATCAGCCAGGCTGTTTATCATATATCTGGATAAATGTCTCCAAAGGTTGAACGATATGAATGTGGGAGTCCAGATGGGTGACTCAGTGGTCTCTGCTCTGCTTTATGCAGATGATGCAGTCCTGCTGGCACAGTCAGCGACTGACCTGCAGACCCTAGTCGACACAATGACAGAAGATTGTAAGAAAAGGGGTCTACGCGTGAATGTGAGCAAAACCAAAATAATGGTCTTTGAAAGAGATGAAGCCAGAACAGATGTAAGAGTAACAATAGGTAATGATGTACTAGAGCAAGTGGATGAATTTGTATATCTTGGATGTGGATTTAGCCGAGATGGACGGTACACCACTGATATAGAGCGATAGGGTGAATGCGGGAAATAGAGTGAACGGAGCGTTGGGGCAACTTCTCGGCATTCACCACCTCAGCCAGAAGGCACGTGTAGCAATACATAACGCAATGCTTGTCCCAACATTACTGTATGGAAGCGAGAGTTGGGTATGCAGAAAAGAGTATGAAAGTAAAATTAATGCGGTCGAAATGCGATCTCTTCGGAAAATCTGTGGAGTTAGGCTGACCGACCGCATTCGTAACGACGACGTAAGAGAGCGACTAGGTATGAAAGAGAGTATTGGTGTAAAGATGCGAAAGGGAATGCTCCGATGGTTCGGACATGTGGAAAGAATGCCGAAAGAACGTCTGGTTAAGAAGATATACAATGCGAAAGTGGAAGGATGTAGGTACCGAGGGAGACCGAGACTAACCTACCTAGACCAGATCGGTCAGGTACTGAAGGAAGGTGGAGTCAAGAGTCTCCGAAACCGGCGAGCGTGTATGAAGAGAATTATGAATGTTGAGGAAGCGAGTGAAGTATGCAGAGATAGAGTTCTCTGGCACTCTGTTCTCTCTGCCTACCCTGCAAGGGATATGGCGTGATGATATGTATGTATGTATACGAAATAAAAAAAATCTAAATTATTTCCGTCAACCCTAAATTGAATTTATGATTAAAATAGTTATAGATCTGTTGTATTAATTCTTTCTTCAATAAGTGCTCTTATTTGCAATGTACTTTGTTCATCGGTAACGATTTCACATAAAAATAGATTGATTATTTTTTGTTTTCTGACTTTTAGTCATTTTCCTTGTAATATTTATTAACCAATTTATTTAGAATTTTATTTAAGTACGTTGCGTTTCCTTGTGTATTTACAAAAAAAAAGAAAGAAAAAAATTCATCTTCTACTTAGTACCGAATCCTGGAGCGGTTCATTCGCACCCGAACATTTTTTTTTCCTCCTAGACAGTGATAGGCTTAGGCCCGCTATGCCAGAGTCTATGGCGGCAAGTTTTTGAAGGCTGATTTTGGAACAGACGAAAATTATAATTTTTTTTTTAATAACTTTAAGACTAATTTTTTTTAGTTATTTTTTGCTTTTACAGAGTTAACAAAATATAAATAGTAAAGTTCTTTTCTTATAAAAAATAATCATGTAATTACTAATATTTCAAATATCTAATGAAAAATATCTTTAAGGTATTATTATCTATATATAAGGGCATTATAATAAATAGGGCGTCATCGAACCTAAATCTCTCACCGCTACTGGGATAGAACCTTTTTATAGTAAAAGGATTTAACCTACTACACCACGCTAGGTAGACGGGTTTTATTTCGAATTTTCCTTCTTATGCATAGATATTATAGGCATATAATATTCCTTAGTCGTTTTATATGACACTTACAGGCAAGAGGGCCAGTAGTGAATTGTATTCTTACTCCGTCACCACGCGGAAAATATTCAAAACTATTTTTTTATATACATAATACATATCACTTTCCGTGTGGTGACGGAGTAAGAATACAATTCACCACCCCCTATCTTACCCGTGAGTGATAGTAAGAGACGACTAAGGGATATAAAACGCATATAACCTCTATGCGGGAGAAAGAAAAGTCAAACAAAACCTTATACCAACACGTTTGACCAGCGTGGTATAGTAGGTCAGTTTCCCTCTCATTACGAAGGAGACTCGAGCCCAACAGTGGGACATATATGATCTGATATGATGATGATGACATATCACAAAAAACACTAGTCCATAGTAATTATTCATATCTTGTCTTTTAAATCGTGATTCTTCAATCCAAAAACTTGTCCATTAAAGATAACTTTCAATTTTGACGAAATACTTACTTCAAATGACTTTAACAATTTTTATTTTTTTTTATAAATTATAAATTTTGACCTTATTCTCGTCCGTTACTACGCACGCTGTAAAGTGTTCGAAATGTTGGGAAATTAAAAATCAAATACAAACGCGCATAGAATCAATAAAAATAGTTTTATTACATTTTTTTAATAAATTTATTTGGCATATCACTTGTTCACAACTCACAGTGTGTTTATCAAAAGGATTTAGATAAAAAATATCTACTTATTTATATTTTATAACTACTCGTCTTCAATTTTAAAATAGTATATAAATAAATCACACCCTGAATATATGGAATAAATCCAATATGAAAACTTATATATGAGGAGGTGGTAGCTGACCGTCGCCCACACACTGCCACCTCCCCATAAACATATCCGGGTGGGAGGTGGGGTCACACTCACGCACCGGAAGTGCCCGTTCAGCCTTCTTGCTTCTTACTCATATAGGAATTACTGTATTTGCAGTCTGTGTGTAGAAATAATTTTAGATATTTTAATTTAAAATTATGAGGATTGGGATGGATTATCCCATGTCAAAGTCGCCATTCCGTATAAAGGTCATGGGTTCTATCCCAAAACACAGGAAAATTCTTTGCGTTTTCTACAAATAATTGGTCTAAGTTTAAGAATTATTTTTGTGTTTATTTGTATGTTAGTCACACTGAAAGTTTTAGAATAGGACACTAAGAAAAGGAGAAATTTATTTAAATTTCTAATTAGTAGGTACCTCTTTGAGAATCTTAAATGTGTAATGATTGAAATAAGATGTCATTAGGTGCCACAATCTAAATTCTTCCCGCGAAATTTATTTTAAAGTTGCCTGTGGATGTCTTCAAAGACGAACTAAGGAAACATATAAATGTTATATGTAGATATATGTTTCCTTCCTTCCTTTATCCAAGAGCAAAAAATCTCGAAATAAAAATTTATGCTAATACATTTTGACTGCACAGATGGCGTAGTGGTTAAGATACCGACCTTTCGCGCCAGTGCCGTGGTTTCGATTCCCACGCAGGACATTACTTTGTGTGATCCACAAAGTGTTGTTCTGAGTCTGGGTGTAATTTGTCTACGTTAATTTCATGTTTGTAAAGTTCCCCGCAATATAAGGATTATTTACTTAGTGGAGGGTGGTGCAGGTTGGTACATGAGACTAATTTCAACAGTAGGGCATAATTATATTGACTGACAAAAAAACAACCAAGTTTTTACTGTTCTGACGTCAAAACTCTGACGTTGATTAAATGTTATCGTCATTATATATGTACAATCACAAAACTACATTTTTGTGGTAATTCCAAGTGTTGACGGAGTAAAAATAGAATTCACCACCCCCTGTCTTGCCTACTTTTTTTTTTTTTTCGCAAGGTGGGACCATGGATATGGTCGCGCCCCCGCAAATCGGCCCGGGGCGACGGAACGGGCGGCGCGCAACCCCATGGACCCACCCTGCAAACACCTCTCTTCGCCGTGTGAGCGGGCCACCCGTACCCGATTTTTGTCATCGGTGGTCCGCCCGGCGGTTTACCCTTACGGGTTCCTCTCGTGTCGACGCCCCGACAGCTTTCGCCGTCGCGTCGCCCTCACGCAATGGCCTCACGTCGGGTGACCGGACAATGCCCCGGTCCGATCACCCGAAGCCTCAGTTAGGGCGGTATCAGGCGCAGATATTCGCGCCTGCGCCGCCTCGGCCGCTGACGGCGGCCCGGGTCACGGGAATTTGAATCAGAAATCATTGCAAAACTGTAATAAAAAATATTCTAAAATAAAAAAAAAACATCAAAAAGTGATGAAAAAAAATGGTAACATTATCAATATAGTCAAAGTCAACCAAATACATTTTTTTTTCGGGCGGCGGTCTATAGCATGGTCACGCCCCGCTAAATCCGTCCGGGACGACAGAAGAAGCGGCGCATGACCCTATAGACCCGCCCTACAAGTACCTCTCCACGCCGTGCGAGCGGGCCACCGAAACCTGGTCTTTGTCTTCGGTGACCCGCCCGGCGGTTTACCCTCGCGGGTATCCTCTCGAGTTGACGCCCCGGCAGCTTTCGCCGTCGAGGCGTCGTCCTCACGCGGTGGCCTCGCTTCGGGGCCACCAGACTAATCCGCGGTCCGCTCACCCGAACCAAATATAATGGGAATTTATTTTATTTTAAGGATAACTCAAAAACTACTAGTATCTTGGTCCATGTTAAATAGGACCACATTGAAAGCACCAGTTTTCAAATAAAAAAAGAAACATCAAAATCGGTTCTCCTTTTTTTGGGGACAGGCTATGGCATAGTCATAACACGCCCATAATCCATCCAAGACAACGGAAAGATCGGCGCGCGACTCCATAACCTGCCATACACATACCTCTACGTCGTGTGGACATCTGAACCCGGTGTTTGTCTGCGGTGGCCCAAAATAGGTTCCCCTAGAAAAATGTTCTGAAGTATCACACAAAAAATACAGTCAAATTGGGAACCTTCTCCTATTTCAGAATTGATAAAAAAATATCATCATCATCCTCCTCCATAATGGGAGGGAAATTGACCTACTATACCACGCTGGTCAGACGTGTTGGTATAGGGTTTAGTTTCGAGTTTTCCTTCTCTTGCATAGATGTTATATGTGTATGTAGTATCCCTTAGTCGTCTCTTACGATCACCCAAGGGTAAGATAAGGGATCACCGAAGACAAAGATCGGGTACCGGTGGCCCGCTCGCACGGCGAAGAGAGGTGCTTGCAGGGTGGGTCTATGGGTTTGCGCGCCGCCTCTTTCGTCGCCCCGGACCGATTTGGCGGGGCGCGACCATGTCTATAGCCCACCGCAAAAAAAAAGAAAAAAAGGGTAAGATAAGGGATGGTGAATTGTATTCTTACTCCTTCACCATACGTGCTAATATACATAAAAATATTTAATACAGATCAATTAATCGAAATGTGTCAATTTTGATCGTATATGAACTGAATGATTAATAGTGAATAATGAACTATGAGATTCCCTAGTCTATATGGTTAGAGGGAAGAAAGCTGTTAGCCAGATCGGTCGGTTTATCTTATATTAAAGTGACCATTCAATATTCTTGCAAATCCACCAATGAGTCACGACCCATACTTAAGTAACTCCTGGCTTGAAGGATGAACTTTTTAATAACACGTAATAATGGACGAAAAGTAATGCATACAAAGCCGCGATCAAAAGCTAGCGCTGAATAAAAGCCTTAAATACCACTGAGTCATAACAATTCTAGTTACACTGCTTATAAGTGATTCACTCACAAACATTGCATCAATATCCTACAATTATTGGTTTTTTTTTTACATGACCCCCATGACGTCATCGTTATCTGAGATAAAAAAAAACAATATGAATCACAAATAAATAGAAGGTTAAAGTAATATCGAGATTATTAATTATAAAATAATTTTCCTGTTAGAAATCTTATGGATACAAAGATTTTTAGGTGTGTATCACATTGGCTACCGAAGACAAAGATCGGGTACCGGTGGCCCGCTCGCACAGCGAAGAGAGGAGTTTTGCATGGTGGGTCTATAGGGTCACGCGCCGCCTCTTCTGTCACCCCGGACCGATTTGGCGGGGCGAGAAAGCGTCCATAGTCCACCGCAAAAAAAAAACGAGAGGTGTCAAGGGACACCCGGATGAAACGAAGTTCCTTTCGATTAATTAGTGAAGAAGGTGTATTTTTATTTTATTACGAAGAAAATCATGAAATGTTGTGTTTTATCATGTAAAAACTACTCCGATAAACGTTCAGATGCTATGGAAGGAATCATATTTCATATCGTGATATTTTCCCAATATTGAAATCTCCATTAAATATTGAAAGCGACAAATATGACTATTTAGGTAAGAATGAACTAAATACTATAATTCCGCGTGGTAACGGAGTAAGTCGAACGCATGAAGCTACATTTGATCTCTATGGGTCAACTGACCCCTCCCCCTGCTCCCCCTTGGCGAAGCCCTTGACCCCCCGTACCTGTGGGAGATCATAAAAGATGACTGAGGGATAAAAAACACATATAACATCTATGCAAGAGAAGGAAAACTCAACTAAATTACCTTATACCAACACATCTAACCAGCGTGGTGTAGTAGGTCAATTTCACTTCTAGTGTGAAGGAGGCTCGAGCCCAATAAAGGGACATGTATGAGCTTATAATTTAGGATATATTGGCTTCCACATAAAGAGTAAACTGTCGCTATTTTTTGTTCAGAACTATTTATGTTACGTTATCTTCGTGTGAATTCTACAGTTTAGGTAGCGCTCGCTAATGTAATTCAGATGACAAGAATGATAACTATTTCTTAATAAAAAATAGGTATTATTGTAAATATTAAAAAGAAAAATAAACTAAAAAGAAAAATAAAGCTCGTCTCTAAAGTAACTTGTTATTTTTGTTTATTATTATAATTGACATTTTTCATATAAAAAAGAGTGAATATTAATTAACAATTGAATTTAAGATTATGTAATATTTAATTATTTAATGTCACACTTATGTTAGACAGCTATCGATGTCATACGCACGCACACACAAATGAATATAGAATAGCGGCGTAGTATCACGACATGACCACGTTTGCCTTAGTACCTACCCAATGTATCATTTCCAGTAGTCGACACAATTTTACTGCCAAGGCGCGCAAAAAGATGTTTCACATCACAAACTTTCAATACCTATCTACTATATACCTACAGGTATAGTATGTTATTAACAAATCGATAGTGCTGTTAAAATACAACAATCATCAACGATGACTGCTCTCACGCCTTTACTTGTGTTCGGGTCACACAATCGGCGATCATAGATTTCTTGCCATATTTCTGTAGATCTGTAGTGCGCCCGGGTGCTGCCTGACCACAGCACTGCGCACTCTTATTGTCCTAACTTTTGCAATATTGTACCAAACGACACACGATAAAAGGCAAAAAATATGTACTTTAAATATCGAAAGTAATAAAAGCATTTGTTTGCATAAGAATCAATTCCTTATTATAAAATGTGCATCGGCAATAAATATCAAATTATTTTGAATTTTTAATTTACTATTTTTATTATATATTTTTTTTCTGCCTTAAGCGATTTTTATCGTTATATTTTAGCCAATTTGCAAAATATCTTTATAAATTATAGCCTATGTGTTATTCTGAGGTGCAAGCTATATTACTATAAAGTTTCATCAAAATCCATTCGGTAGTTTTTACGTGAAAGAGCAACAAACATGTTCACATCCATACTCGTACATTATTACAAACTTTCACGTTTATAATCATCATCATCACAGCCCATAAATGTCCCACTATTGGGCTCGAGCCTCCTCCGTAATGGGAGGGAAATTAACCTACTATACCGCGCTAGTCAGACGTGTTGGTATAGGGTTTTGTTTCGAGTTTTACTCCTCTCGCACAGATGTTATGTGCGTTATATATCCCTTAGTCGTCTCGTATGATCACCCACGGGTATGACATGGGGTGGTGAATAGTATTCTTACTCCGTCACCACACGGATTATCACCACACATTTATAATATTAATAGGAAATAGGATAATAGGATATATAATTAATTCCACTAGACTACCAAAACTTTTGGGCCCCGAGCTCGAACGCGAGCCGGCCGCGCGGCGAAACGAAATTAATTTGCGCATTATTTTGATTTTGCTATATCTCTTAAGGTATTGATTTAATTTGCATGGTCTGAAGGAAAAAAAATATCTTCATGAAATGCTCAAGCCAACTAATGTATTTAAAATGATAAGGATTAATACAGTATTTGTGGAAATAGCTTTTCAATTATCGCTTTATAATAGGCCATTTTTTAAAGTATTAAAATGGATATAGTATGTTATCCTTGAGATAGGCATATACCATCGCGGACTTTTTTGTAGGCCTTTTTAAGCTCTATAATACTGTAGTACTTTATTTTGATCTATTTCGTAGGGTTCAGCCAGCGTTTGCAATGTAAGCGCAAAATAATGTGTTTATTTACGACATCACATTAGAAACCTCTTAAATTATCAGTGTTTCTCTACTACATTATGCATATATTATACATATAAACCTTTCTCTTGAATCACTCTATCTATAAAAAAAACCGCATCAATATCCGTTGCGTAGTTTTAAAGATTTAAGCATAAATAGGGATATATGGACAGAGAAAGCGACTTTGTTTTATGTTGTGTCGTTACAACTGTGTCGGTAGTAATTTTTTCCGTCTAGCTCCCCTTTCGCAACGCGCGATAAGGAACTTCGTTCCAAAAGTGTGTATCACATTGTTGGTTAAGAAAACACCTAGGACTAAGGAATAAATTCTTATCTCGCGGGAAACTTTACAAAAACATAATTAACGGATACAAATTACACCCAGACTCGAAATAACAATCTATATATCGTACAAAAATTTCGACTGCACTCATGGTGTAGTGGTTAAGTTTCTGACCTGCCGTGCCAGTGCCGTGGCTTCGATACCCACGTAGGAGACAATAGTTTATGCGATCCACATATTGTAGTGCCAAATCTGGAAGTAATTTGTGTCTGTTAATTGTATGTTTACTACTACTACTGTTAATTGTATGGTTACTACCCGTGTGGCGACGGGAATAGAATACAAAGGTCGTCACTCCTTACTTGCCCGTGGGAGTCGTAAAAATCGGCTAAGGGTCTCACCGGGAGATTGGGCAGCGGCTATCTCCCGGGAAACTTAATAACATCTACCGCGATCGCCAATCCGCTCGCCAAGCGTGGCGATTATGGCATTATTACCCCCCCCCCCCCCCCAAAATAAATATGGATGCAAAAAAAGTCACGGCCCCCAGTCACGGCAGTTCCGCTGTTCCACGGGCTCATTTTGGTAGCGGGCCTGTTGGTGGCGGGGCAGGAGGTGCTAGGAATCTCCGGCCGCGATCCGGCTACCAAAAAAAACGACCCTTGGCCCTGGTAACACACAACGTTCGGACGCTTAGGACCGACGAGAGGGTCATCGAACTGGAAGAGGAATTGAACAAAATCCGATGGGACATTGTAGGATTATCAGAAGTGCGAAGAGAAGGGGAGGGCACAATAATCCTCCGGTCTGGAAATTTGCTCTTCTACCGGGAGGGAGATCACCCATCCCAAGGCGGTGTAGGGTTTATCGTTCGTAAGTCTCTCGTAGAGAACGTGGAGAGGAGCGAAAGTGTGTCAACAAGGGTAGCGTACTTTATACTCAGAATTACCAAACGGTATTCGTTGAAGGTCATACAGGTTTACACACCGACTTCGACATACTCCGACGACGACTACGTCGTTCGAGATATCCTCGTATAAGGCCTCCACTAGGAGGCCTTATACGAGGATATCTCGAAAGCCATCCATACGTCCAAAACCCACTTCACGGTAGTTATGGGAGACTACAACGCAAAACTAGGCAAAAGGACAGACGATGAGTTGAGAGTGGGGCAATATGGATTTGGACAGAGAAACCAAAGGGGCCAAAAACTGGCCGACTTTTTGGAGAAGGAAGGCCTCTTCATGATGAATTCTTTCTTCGAGAAACGGCCACAAAGGAAGTGGACCTAGATTAGCCCTGATGGATCCACTAAAAATGAGATAGACTTCATCTTGACGGACAAACGACAAATATTCAATGATGTCTCTGTGATCAGCAGGATTAAAACTGGGAGTGATTACCGGATGGTTCGAGGCACATTGAATCTTCGTACGAAAGTCGAGCGGTCCCGCTTGGTGAAGTCTACACTCCGACCTACACCTGTCCAATACCAGAACCCCGATAGCTTTCAACTCGAATTACATAATCGCTTCCAATGCCTGGAAGAGTGCGAATCTTCGAACGATATGAACAACAGGTTCGTGGAAACTGTCCACGCGGTCGGGTCAAAATTCTTTAAGGCCCGTCGCGCTACCAGAACAAAAAAGCTTTCTGACCAGACTCTTCAACTCATGGAGAGGAGAAAGGAAATGACGGTACAGTCTTCAGCCGATTGGTCCGAACTCAGGCAGCTTAATAGACAAATCTCTAAATCTATGCGACGCGATATACGCCGATTCAATACACTGCGTATTGAAGAGGCGATAGAGCGAATTCGAGGCTCCAAAGTGTTCGCACGAGATTTGTCTATTGGGCAGAGCCAAATGACTAAGCTGAAGACCGATAACGGTACTGTCGTTTCATCCCAGAGCGAGATCTTGGGAGAGGTCGAAAGGTTCTATGGGCAGTTGTACAAATCATCCCTGAATCCTGTTGTCAGCTTGGTCCAAGACCCCAGATCCAAGCTAACTCGGCACTATACCGAAGAAATCCCGGACGTCAGCTTGTACGAGATCAGAATGGCTCTAAAACAATTAAAGAACGGAAAGGCACCGGGCGATGACGAAGTTACCACAGAGCTCCTGAGGGCAGGCGGCAAGCCAGTTTTAAAAGCCCTACAGAAGCTGTTTAATTCTGTCATTCTCGGGGGCGACGTTCCAGAGTCGTGGACCAGGAGTGTGGTGGTGCTGTTTTTCAAGAAGGGCGATAAAACGCTCTTAAAGAATTACAGACCCATCTCACTCCTGAGCCACGTGTACAAATTGTTTTCAAGAGTCATTACGAACCGACTCGCGCGCAAGCTAGACGACTTCCAGCCGCCCGAACAAGCCGGTTTCCGAAAAGGTTATAGTACCATAGACCACATCCACACGCTACGCCAGATTATACAGAAGACCGAGGAGTATAATCGGCCTCTGTGTCTAGCGTTTGTGGACTATGAGAAAGCCTTTGATTCTGTCGAAACTTGGGCAGTGCTGCAGTCCCTTCAGAGGTGCGAAATTGACTATCGATATATCGAAGTGCTGAAGTGTTTGTATAAAGACGCTACTATGTCAGTCCGCATCCAGGATAAGAGTACGAAACCGATCCAGCTGCAGAAAGGCGTGAGACAGAGAGACGTTATCTCTCCGAAACTGTTCACCACTGCGCTGGAAGATGTCTTCAAGCTCTTAGACTGGACCGGACTCGGCATCAACATCAATGGCAATTACATCACTCACCTTCGATTCGCAGATGATATCGTAGTCATGGCAGAATCCCTGGAGGACCTTGGCACCATGCTCAATGACCTCAGCAAGGTCTCCCAACTAGTAGGGCTGCAAATGAACATGGACAAGACGAAAATCATGTCTAATGCCCATGTCATTTCTGTACCGGTCCTGGTTGGGAATGCGATTATCGAAGTTGTCGATCACTATGTTTACCTTTTTTTTTTTTTTTTTTTTTTTTTGTGGTGGGCCATGGACGTCGCACCCCGCCAAATCGGTCCAGGGTGACGGAAGAGGCGGCGCGCAACCCCATTGACCCACCCTGCAAGCACCTCTTCTTCGCCGTGCGAGCGGGCCACCGGTACCCGATCTTTGTCATCGGTGGCCCGCTCGGCGGTATGCCCTCTCGGGCTCCTCTCCTGTTGACGCCTCGACAGATTTCGCCGTCGAGGCGTCGTCCTCACGCGGTGGCCTCGCGTCGGGTGACCGGAGAATTCCCCGGTCCGATCACCCGAAGCCTCGGTTAGGGCGGCATCAGGCGCAGGTATTCGCGCCTGCGCCGCCCCGGCCGCGGGCGGCGGCCCGGGTCACGGGAATCCTCCCGGGCCCGTTCCGCCGCCTCCTTCTGCGAGATGACAGCCTCGCAGAAGGCGGCGACCGCGTCGCGCCGCGGCGAGTACGGGCCGGAGGGCCTCGACGGTAGTGACACCGTGTCTAGGCCTCTCCAGCCGCGTAGCCACCCTCTTCGCGCATTGAGGTAACCCGCCGGTAGAGGTCGGAGAGCATCTCCGCCTCTAGGTCCCACGGGGGTGTCCCGGCCAATAGGCACGCCGCCTCTGTCGATACCGTGCGGTACCCGCGAATGGCTCTGACCACCATGGCTCGCTGTGGCCTCCACAGCACCGCCCTGAGCTGGGTGTTCAGAGCCCTCGCCCACACAGGTGCGCCGTACATAGCCATTGAGCGGATCACCCCCGCATACAGCCGTCGGCCCTCGAAACTGGGTCCGCCCACATTCGGCATGAGCCGAGAAAGGGCGGACGCCGCGCCGACCAGCCGGGGAGCAATTTGGCGAAAATGCTCCCGGAACCACCATCGCCCGTCGAGCACCAGACCCAAGTACCTCATATGGGCCTGGATACTGATGTGGATGGAGTTGACGACTAACGAGGCGCCGATGGGCACACGGGCCCATGGAATAGCAGGGCCTCCGTCTTGTTTAGGGCCACCCTGAGCCCCAGCGCCTCGATTCGCCTGACCATCTCCTCGGTGCCGAGAGTGGCCAGGCTCGCCGCCTCTTCGAATGTCCTGCCCCGGGCTGTGACGAGCGTGTCGTCAGCATAGCAAATAACGCTCAGCCCGCGGGGGAGACTCCCTCTCAACGCCCAGTCGTACCCGATGTCCCACAGAGTCGGCCCCAGAACCGACCCCTGCGGAACACCGCACGACATGGGCGTCCGCACAATGTCCCCTGCGGGGCTCGCGTAGAGAACACCGCGCCCCTCCAAATAGTCTGCCACCAGCCGCCTGAGGTACAGGGGCACTCCATGGAACCGGAGCGCCTCCCTGATGCAGCTGAATGGCAGACTATTGAAGGCGTTGGCGATGTCCAACGACACCGCCAACAACACTCCTTTGCCGGCGACAGCCTCCAAGGCCATCTGTCTCAGGCGTAGCAGGGCCCCGATGGTCGAACGCCCCTTCCGAAACCCAAATTGAGCGTCCGACAGATCGGGCCCCACCTCCTCCAGGTGCTGGACGATGCGGGCAGCGAGGACACGCTCCAGTAGCTTACCCACATCGTCCAGAAGCACAATGGGCCTGTAGGCCGACGGGGAATCCGGGGGCCGTCCCAGCTTTGGCAGGAGAACCAACCTCCCTTCCTTCCAGCACTCAGGGAACTGTCCAGACGTCAGACAGGCGTTGAACAGTCGCCTGAGGCGAGGTTCGAGATGCTCGAGGAGCAACGTCAACACCCGGACTGGGACTCCGTCCGGGTCGGGGCCGTGGTGGCGGAACGAATCTTCGCCACGGCTGATCACTATGTTTACCTAGGACAAACAGTCCAGTTAGGTAAATCCAACTTCGAGAAAGAGGTCAGCCGACGAATCCAACTCGGCTGGGCAGCGTTCGGGAAACTTAGGAGGATCTTCTCGTCTAATATTCCGCAGTGTCTGAAAATAAAGGTTTATAACCAGTGTGTGTTACCAGCGATGACTTACGGCACTGAAACGTGGTCTCTAAATGTTGGCCTCATAAAAAGGCTCAAAGTCGCTCAGCGTGCTATGGAGCGGGCTATGCTCGGTATCTCTCTACGTAATAAAATCTGAAATACGGAAATCCGTAGAAGAACGGGTGTAACTGACATAGCCCTAAGGATTAGCACGTTGAAGTGGCAATGGGCAGGCCACATCGCTCGACGAACCGACAACCGTTGGGGAAAAAAGGTTCTCGAGTGGCGACCACGAATCGGACGACGCAGCGTAGGACGACCCCCACTCGGTGGACTGATGACCTTATCAAGGTCGCAGGAAACCGTTGGATGCAGGTGGCACAGGACCGTTATAGATGGCATTCTCGTGGGGAGGCCTATGTCCAACAGTGGACGTTTACGGGCTGATGGATGGATGGATGGATGGAATTGTATGTTTGCAAAGTCCCCCGCAATACAAGGATTATTGGAACGAAGTTCCTAATCGCGCGTTGCGAAAGGGGGCTAGACGAAAAAAATTAAGACCAAAAGTTGTCACGACACAACAAAGCTGTAACGACACAACATAAAACAAAGTCGCTTTCTCTGTCCCTATATCCCTATTTATGCTTAAATCTTTAAAACTACGCAACGGATATTGATGCAGTTTTTGTTTATAGCTAGAGTGATTCAAGAGGAAGGTTTATTTTTATAATATGTATATGCATAATGTAGTAGAGAAACACTGATAATTTTAGAGATTTCTAATGTGATGTCGTAAATAAACACATTATTTTCCGCTTACATTGCAAACGCTGGCTGAACCCTACGAAATAGATCAAAATAAGGTACTACAGTATTATACAGCTTAAAAAGGCCTACAAAAAAATCCGCGATGGTATATGTCTATCTCTTAAGGATAACATACTATATCCATTTTAATACTTTAAAAAATGGCCTATTATAAAACGATAATTGAAAAGCTATTTCCACAAATACTGTATTAATCCTTATCATTTTAAATACATTAGTTGGCTTGAACATTTCATGAGGATAATTTTTTTCCTTCAGACCATGCAAATTAAATCAATACCTTAAGAGATATAGCAAAATCAAAATAATGCGCAACGAAATTAATTTCGTGTCGCCGCGCGGCCGGCTCGCGTTCGAGCTCGGGGCTCAAATTTTTGGTAGTCTAGTGGAATTGTATATCCTATTATCCTATTAATATTATAAACGTGAAAGTTTGTAATAATGTATGGATGTGAACATGTTTGTTGCTCTTTCACGTAAAAACTACCGAATGGATTTTGATGAAACTATATAGCTTGCACATCAGAATAACACATAGGCTATAATTTATAAAGATATTTTGCAAATTGGCTAAAATATAACGATAAAAATCGCTTGAGGCAGTAAAAAACTATATAATAAAAATAGTAAATTAAAAATTCAAAATAATTTGATATTTATTGCCGATGCACATTTTATAGTAAGGAATTGATTCTTATGCAAACAAATGCTTTTATTACTTTCGATATTTAAATTACATATTTTTTGCCTTTTACCGTGTGTCGTTTGGTACAATATTTCAAAAGTTAGGACAATAAGAGTGCGCAGTGCTGTGGTCAGGCAGCAACCGGGCGCACTGCAGATCTACAGAAATATGGCAAGAAATCTCTGATCGCCGATTATGTGACCCGAACACAAGTAAAGGCGTGAGGGCAGTCATCGTTGATGATTGTTGTATTTTAACAGCACTATCGATTTGTTAATAACATACTATACCTGTATATAATAGATAGGTATTGAAATTTTGTGATGTGAAACATCTTTTTGCTCGCCTTGGCAGTAAAATTGTGTCGACTACTGGAAATGATACATTGGGTGGGTACTAAGGCAAATGTGCTCATGTCGTGATACTACGCCGCTATTCTATATTCATTTGTGTGTGCGTGCATATGACATCGGTAGCTGTCTATAAGTGTGACATTAAATAATTAAATATTACCTAATCTTAAATTCAATTGTTAATTAATATTCACTCTTTTTTATATGTAAAATGTCAATTATAATAATAAACAAAAATAACAAGTTACTTTAGAGACGAGCTTTATTTTTCTTTTTAGTTTATTCCACTTTAAACGTGATTTTGTTCGTTCAGGTGGAGTTGCGATATATCACAACACAAATGATACGACCAATCTTGTAACACCAAATATGTCGGTCATTATGAACAATATTCAGGACTTGCACGTAAGACGTACAAGTGTTGCAGATTTATGTGCAGCAGAGTGTGTAATGGAAAACGGCGTTACCTTAATCATGGCAGTCATATATGTCTCACCAAATAACAAATTAATAGATATTCAGGAGTTCATTCATGGAGCACTGCTAGAGTATTCTATAGATGTATCTCGAACGCTTAGCAGATACAACAAAAATTTAGATAAGCTTCCACTCATTTTGGCCGGTGATTTTAACATCAACTTTAGTAATGAAAAATCAAAACCATTGCTACAGTTTCTAGAGGAAGAATTTGATTTAAGAATAAATAATAATGCAGCAGAATCAACAACAATGAATGATGCAGTTTTTTCAAGACATTTAAATAAAATAGGATCCCAAACATATGTTTCCTACTTCAGTTACCACAAGCCAATTATTACTAAAATTGAGCTTACTGAATAAGTTTATATTACATCATATTTGTTAATAATAAAAAAAATATATTATTATAACTTAAAAAAAAAAAAAAGTTTTATTACAATTTCTTCACTAATTAATCGAAAGGAACTTCGTTCCATCCGGGTGTCCCTCGACACCTCTCGTTTTTTCTTTAGTGCAGGGTCTTGTCAAAAAAAATAACAAAATTATGCTGTGTGGGAACAAAGTAAAAATACAATTGACTACTTAGGGGATAGTCCACATGTTGATAAAGTAAGTATACAAATTCACCATTTCGCAGGCATTTAAATATTAAGAATATAATCATTATATCTTAAATAAATACAATAAACTACCACCGGATTGGAAAACGATCGCAACTGGAAAGATCCAACTTGAAGTTAGTTAGCGAGTTATCTATTGTTTATTTTTTTACTGATTTTTTTTAAATAAAACTAGCTTCTGCCCACAGCTTCGCTTGTGTGAAAAGTGACTCCAATTCTGGAGAAGGCTGATGCCCAGAAGTGGGCCTTATATTAACTGCGATAACGATGAAGATAATGTGAGCCTGTGACACACGACACGGTAATTACATCACTCTATCATCAGTGCAGTACACATTAAAATATAAATCATTCTAGAATGTATCATTCTTATTTAAAATAAAGTCATTTTTCCAGTCTAACCAGATTCCGTAAAATATAATGATTATATGTCGATTTTTGACGATTACGTTAAGCACGTAATAAACTTAATAATATGTCATCATTCTTCTACTCTTATCCCAATTACTTGGAGTCGATATAATATGCACTCCATACAATCTTATTTCATAGTACATATTGTAAAAGTTATTGGCAATAGTTTTATGACCGGCCGCCTGTCAGACATCAACCCTCCTTGGGAATGTAATTGTTGACCAAAGGGCATCAGATGGAGTTGGCCCAGGTCGTTATAAGGCTCTTAGTCGTCTTTTACGACATCCACGAGCAATAGTAGTATTCTTAGCCGCTAGCACACAGCTTGAAATGCTACAAGTGCTCTCATGAACATGAGGAAAATATTCGAAACTCTCGCGTAAAAGTTAGAAATTATTACGCGTACAAATGCTTTTATTTTATTTATTCATTTAACTGCTGTGATGACGGCTACGAATACTACCAACCCTTACATTGTTTGTGGGTGTTGTAAAAGATTACTAAGAGCTTTATATTAACCTGGATCAACTCCACTTGATGCCGTCTGATCAACAATTACATTCCTAAGGAGGATTGCCGTCAGATAGGCGGTCGGTCATAAAACTATTGCCAATAACTTTTGTAATATGTTCGATGGAAGAGGAGTGCATATTGTGTCGACCACGAGTAATTGGGAGAAGAGCAGGATAATGATAGTGATGAGTCTTCATCACTATCACCAATCTTGAATTATATACCTCCGTATTGAACGTGTGATAAACTACTAGTTGTATGTACCACCAACCACTTTCTTTCTCTGCTAATATGATAACTAGGTAGCCTGCACAAATGGCGTAGTGGTTAAAATACTAATCTAATCATACCGGTGTCACAAGTTCGATTCCCTTACAGGACAATACTATGTGCGATCCACAAATTATTGTTCTAAGTCTGGGTGTAATTTGGGACAGATCGGGTACCGGTGGCCCGCTCGCACGGCGAAGAAGAGGTGCTTGCAGGGTGGGTCAATGGGGTTTCGCGCCGCCTCTTCCGTCACCCCGGACCGATTTGGCGGGGTGCGACGTCCATAGCCCACCGCAAAAAAAAAAAAAAAAAGGGTGTAATTTGGGACAGTTAATTGTATAATATCTGGATGACCGAGCCTTGCTCGCTATTTTTTTGTTAGTGTGTTTTGAAAGATATATTTAAATATAATAAATATAATGAAAACATAAATTAAAAGTTAAAAGTAAAAATAGAAACTAAAAAAATATATCGAGCAAAAAGTAACCAGAGTCGCGTTTGTTGTATGGGAGCACCCCTTAAATATTTATTTTATTTTGTGTTTCAGTATTTGTCGGTTTAGCGGCAACAGAAATACATCATCTATGAAAATTTCTGTCTGACTGTTTAACTATCATGGTTTATGAGATACCTCCTGGTGATAGACAGATAGACGGACGGACGAACAGTGAAGTCTTAGTTATAAGGTCCCGTTTTACGCTTTGGGTACGGAACCCTGAAAAGGTTAAAATCACATAAAACTTGGTACAATGGAAATACTCTTTAAAATTAGAGTGTTTCGAAAGTCACAATACTGTATTAATGTGGCATTTGAAAGTTTTATAACTTAGAGAGGAGGTCATGCACTTTTAGTACACGGCGTCATAGGAACGTTGAGTTTGAAATTTTAAATTCTTGGACAGCAATTTTCTAAGCCGAATAATGTAATTGAAAGCCATGATAACACATTGTACCGAATAACTGAAATCCATCGCTCATAAGATGTATTACCCGTTTTTATTTTACTCTAGAGAGGGTATTTTTACCGCATAATGATTAGGAAAGAGAGATAGAGTCATTTGCTATATTTTGGTTTGCTGTTTAGCCAGCGTTTAATCAACATATTTTTAAAAATCGAGACGGAAAAGCTGAGTTATATTAGGAACAATCAGTAAGATACGATAGGGAAACAGGATGTTAATGCTGATCAGATTGGTCGCACGACGCCATTACCTAACTATGTGCGCTACTACGGTCGTTTGGATTTCTTTATACCAATTACTTGCAAATACTTTAAATCATGCGAAGGGGTCGTATATCAAAATAAATCCTTCGAATAAATGATAAACCCCGAGTCCAACAACCGGTTGAATTCCTGAATACTCTGCAGGCTCCCGGTCTCCCAACTCACATCTTAAAATTAAGAGCTAGCGCGCCAAAATTATATAATACCACCAGTTTGTAAGAATAAACATTGAATTGCAATGTAATCGCTTCAACTATACTGACCGGTGGTTCTCGAGCAGAGTCTGTATTTATTTCTAGGATTCTTCAAATACCATCAAATTTCTAATTCGAATTTCAGAGAGTGCAGTTTGCCATCAAAGTCTACTTCGCATAATCAAAGCTCGAGGTCAAATTTTTAAGGTAGCGGGAGTAGACTTGAGAGAAAGCTGCTTCTCCCATGGGCTGTTGTATGTGACATGCTTCAGAGTAAGCTCACAGAGTAGCCTAATAATTCTAGCATCCGAAAGAAAAACAAAAGATATTATTTACAAATAAATACTGTAATAGGTGTAGTATCGCGGGTGGATGTCAAAGAAGCGGTACCAGTGGTCGGCCTAATTTCGATAGAAAAGACGGTGGGTTATGGGGCTGCACACTACCCTTCCGTCGCTTCGGTCGTAATGGGAGCGGTGTGTTCAAAACATAGCCTGCTAAGAAAAAAGCCTCGTGTCCATAATACATAACAAAATTTTATGTTATTTTCATCTTTATTAAACCTTCCCTACACTATAATAAAGATTGTTATCATCATCATCATCACAGTCTATATACGTCTCACTGTTGGGCTCGGGTCTCCTCCATAATGGGAGGGAAGTTAACCTACTATACCGAGATTGTTAGACGTGTTGGTATAGGGTTTTGTTTCGAGTTTTCCTTCTCTTGCATAGATGTTATATGAATTTTATATCTCTTAGTCTTCTCTTACAATCACCCACGGGTACGAAAGGGGGTGGATTTTTTTTTTTACTCCATCACCACATGGATAAGATTATTGTACTATATAAGTACCTGTACAAACATTTACACATAATAATTTATAAATTACAATAAAATTAATAACGTAAAAACAAACAAAAATCCTATTAGAACCATTTTCGACTTCTACGCAGACAAAGATGCGGACAAATGATAATAATTAATAAAATAATAAAAAAAGGCCAAAAAGTAAATAAGAGAAAGTAAGTATCCGAACCGAGCTCGATTTTCCAACTGAGCTAAATGTGTATTCTTAATGACAGCGTCAAAATTTGAAAACCGTCATATTCTAATAGTTTTAATTCAAGAGAAAATTATATTTTTTGTTGCCGAAAAATACTGACCAATCAATATTTTCTATAAATGAAACCTAGCTAGATCGATTAATGGCACCCGGAACCGCTTGTATATTAAATTTCAAGAGAATCGTTGCAACCGTTTCCAAGATTCAGATTACATATATATATATATATATACAAGAATTGCTCGTTTAAAGATATAGTGAGATTTGTGAAGTCCCCGCAATACAAGGATTTTTACCTTAATGGTCTTTCATAAACTGTGTGGTAGTAGCGGCTATGAATACTACCAACACTTACTTTGATCGCGGATGTCGTTAAATACGACTAAGAGTCTTATAACGACCTGAACCAACTCCATCTGATGCCGTTTTTTCAACAATAACATTCCCAAGGAGGGTTGACGTCTGGCAGGCGGCCGGTCATAAAACTATTGTCAATAACTTTTACAATATGTACTATGAAAGAAGAGTACATATTGTATCGAACCCAAGTACCTAATTGGAATAAGAGTAGGAGAATGATGATAGTCTTTCATTAAAAATAAAATACTTTACTAGAATAAACATATCGACCGCAGACCAGATTTCACCTAATTAGATATGAAATATGATCCAACGATACCCGTTCTCAAGTACCGACCGATATATTCTCAACAATATAAATAGATGGTATGAACAATACTATCTCATAACCACTACACATCAATAACATTTGCACAGGATCGGACCCACCTCCCCACTCCTGTGGGTGGTAACGGGGAGCACTCGACCCTGCAAGTGCGCACAAAGGCTCAAATCAAATGGTTCCCAGTAAACATTGGACGTACTTTCGTATTTGTTATAACTCACTTGTTTTGTGTCTGTATGGGTGAATGGTGGGGGAAAGGGATGAGACTAACGATTAGATTATTATGGAATGTTAGTTTTTTTTATATGAAATAAAACTATTTTTACGGATTTTTATATATAAATTCTATTTTTACTCACACGGCTTTTTAGATTTCGTTCGATGATTTGATGAAACTCAAATATTCTAGTCCTCCATGCTGAAAATTTTTCGAAACGTCGAGAAGTTTTTAGAAAAAAACAATGTATAAATCAAGTCTTTATGAAATTTAAATAGGAACATTTGGGCATAAACTGCCTCATTAAAATAAAAATTGCCTATTCTATTATCGATTTATAAGGAATACATACCCGAACATAATATGTTGGGGCATACTATTACATGAATCGAACATATCATGTTTTTAAGTCAGTTTTTAGTAGTGATTGAGCTAAACTCTTGAAAGTTTTCTGTTTACAGCTGCAGCTCGGTCCGTCTGGACCGAGACTGGGTACCACACTCACGCAAAAAGTCAACATCTGAGTAGTGGAATTGTGATATTGCGCTTGGTTCGCTGAGCAAAAGAGTCAACTTGAGAGCTCAACTTTCTGGGTGGGTTTTTGGTTGGTGGACGGTGGCCTAGCTATATCCCTGGTATTGCAAAGCTCCATGAGCGTGACAGTGACACTTACCATCGGGTGTTCTGTTTGCTCGTTTGCCACTGCAAGCAATAAAAATAGGTATTTTCGACTATATATTAATTATATAATTAAATATTAATTCTGTCTCGGTGATCAAATAACATGGATGCTATCCTACATGCATGTGGTGTGGGCTTCACAGTTCGGGTTCAGGATCAGCCAAAACACATATTCCTGGGGTGTTCTGTATAGATCTTCGATTTTCTCGTGGAGTTGTCAGCAGCAGTAGATTCATCTCCTATTACGTGAGACTAAAGTGAAATATGACAGCTGTTGACCAAAGTGAAATATGACAGCTATGTGACCTCTCCTTACTCCTGCGGAGGTTATCCACCGGCCATTAAACACGTCACTGCAATATTGAGAGTTTTATTGTGTTATATAAATTTTAACAATAACCATCATTATTTTTATTATTAAATACATGCAAAAAATAGATATTGAAAAATAAATGGCGTAAATTGTAGTTACAACACAAATCGTTAATATTAGTTGAGATGAAAATTATTTATTAACAAAAGTAATATTAATGCCTTAAAAAATAAACGTTAATTTTAATTGTTAAAATTCTAAACATTAGCTTTGATTCTAAAAATAACAACATTAAAAGTCTGAAGGGACGAAGCAATGATGTGGCGGAGTAATCTTTTGTTAAAAAACATCATTAACTCCCTCAAAAGCCGGGGGTGAACCCCCATACACCCTTCATACGTGACATGTCGGGTGGGTACAGCCCAGACGCAATAGTAAGCCGTAATAAGCTTGGATGGACTTTTCTCCGCCACTTTGAGAATGGTTTAGTGCGAAATAAATGTATGTATAAATATGATATTAAGTTTCTTTCGTTGATTCTGACCTCCATCGAATATTTTTCTATATTTATATAAAATTTAATAAAGAAGTAAACAATCATTTGTTTTATAATATTTAATCTGTGGAAATTGTTGGCACAATATTTAAAATAGATTTTTTATAAAAGCAAAGCTCTATTCCTGTGGATTAAATCTGAAATATATTTAAAAATCGTAGGCTTCGATGGATAATTCCAAACTTTGCTAATAAATAGTTTATATTGCCATAATAATAAAATAAAAACAACTAAAATACCATTGACACAAGGATCAAATCTATCTCCAGCCTGCCAAGCAGACATGTAGCTGACTTAAATTGGTGTATATTTGAATTCAATGACCCTGACTAAGCTACGAATTTTTAACTGCAGTTAACTTTCACTGGATACTTAATAAGCTTGCGCCTTTTAAAAATTACTCCCCCAAAATGATGTTTTTTTTTAAATATCTAAGACATTGCTTATGGAATGTTAACAGACTTATTATAGATCAAAAACTATGTTCATCAAAATAGATCATATGTTCCAACCGTCATATTATGTTTATAATTAGTCTTGATAAAAATTAAGAAATAGACAGTTTTTGAAGAAATATTGGTAAATTACTAAGAAAATATTACCCGTGTAAACAGTGTTTGAATATATATGTCGATGAAGATAAATCAATAACACATTAGTTCCTAAACGAAATCAAGGACGTCAAAAAACGCGGCAATTTTAATATGTCCGTTGAACATTTGTCAACAACAGCAGTTCCCGTGACGAATGAGCTAGCGATGACGGCCACGGGGGTTGCGTGGGGGGACAACACTAGTGTCCCCTCGCTCCTGTAGCATTTAGTGTCTACGTGAGATGCAGCCTTGTGAGCATCATTGCTTACGCTAACATTTTCATACTCTATTTAATGCCTATTAGTAATGTAATAAATAGATGCTAAAAATATCTAATATTTTTTTATTCAACAACTCAAAAATATATATTTATTAGTAGTAGCTATTTTTAAATTAAATCTTTTTATGATACAAAAATAAAAGACACTAAAACTATTTCATAGCGCTTGTATTCGAATTTTAATTTTTCAACGTTTCATATACTATTCAGTTAAAAAAAAATGCGGGGAAAATAGTTTTATTTCAAATTTTTAATACCCGCGTAAACATCGGAGAATGCGATTAGTTGTTGACAATAGAAAAACGGTTGTCTTTTTAATTAATTACACTGTTTGTTGTAGGTACATGTTTCTAGTTTAAACAATTGATTCGAAAGCCAAATTATGTTTTATACAAACCAATAACAATAATAGAGATGGCAACAATATTTTGTATTCTATATATGTATATTAAATATTTGTGTCTTAATCACATTCTAATTCACGTATATTTTAAAAGAGGTCTAAGGTATGTAAACAGATAGCTCTATAAAAAAAGAATAACTTGAATAAAACTTTACGTTAGCACTTCTAACATGGAATACTAGGCCTCGTATTTATTATGGAGATCTGTGCCCAGTATATGAACATATATGGGTTGAATAAAAAAAATAACTTGCATTTCAAATCTATCTAAACTCTCAGAGATAAACGTTATAAAAAAAAAGAGAATATCCCATAAAAATATTTAAGAAGCTCCCCTTTTTCTTCAAACATAAAGGGTATATTAGGGGTCGCTGTATAGCCTTAAGGCAAGGCTTTTGATGGGCTCAAACGTTTGAATTACAATAAAATGACAAGCCTACGCAGATGATGCAGTGGTTACGATACCGACCTACTGTGTCGATGTCTGATTTCAATACTCACGCAGGAAAATACTCTGTGCGATCCAAAATTCATTATTACATGTTTGAAACTACAAGGATTATTTTCTTAGTGTCTCTCAGCTTAGACTCCATCCTGCCAACAGCGCCGCAGTGACGAGGACACGGCGTAGCATACACTCGATGAAGAAATAATTATATTACGGAAATAACTCTTATGTCGTCACCATACATATTTTTAATAGCCTTAATGCATAAATCGAGGAGTAGTCCAAACATATTTCACGTTGTAATTTTTGATCGGAAGTAATAAAAAGAGAATTTCTACCCGTTAAACAATTATATTTCCAGATTTCTGCATAAAATTCTACATATAGAAGGACTCAGTAATATTTTTACACCTGCTAAATATCAAACACAGGTTCACGACCGGCAATTACCTACATGATGCAAGTAATTGTGAATGTAATATCAACGAAGTATTCGCTTTTTCTTTAATAAATATTTGTTATGCACGAGAATAGATAGAATCAACAACACTCAAGACAATCGGATATCATCCAATCAGGCAACACGTACATTTTGGCAGCAAAATGCATCGAGCATCAATTCATCGATAAACTCCTTCGCGATAGTGAAAGCACTATCATCAGTTTCTAACTATCTAATTATCACAAAGTACATTCAAAACAGACAAAAAGTTAATAAAATTATATTTTATTATGTACTCCACGTACGTTCCAATTACTATTATCTGACCTCGATAATTCTCAGTGGGTCCAAAAATTCTTTGGATTATCGCGCAACATTCACAGCGCATTTACGATTACACTACAACTATCATTACGGGCGCACTATTGATTCCTAATCCGCACTTCCGGATGTTACGTAACACCCCCCTTCCATGGGCCCCGCGCGGGCCCCTACACCCCCATCAGCCCTCACCCGCGCCTACAAAGATTTACAACTGGCCGGGTAGCGTTTGACGAATGATTGGCCGGCCGTTCGCTTGTTACATGGAGGCTTTACGGATTGTTTTTGTTTTTCGCAAAGGATCTATGGAGAAAGTTTCGTATTTGTCACGGGGTCCGGTGGTGTGGAGAACTTTAGATAAATATATGTTTTATTTATGTTTTTATTACTCTGTATCGGACATTTTAGGCAATGAAAGTGGGTAGACATTTTGTAAACAAATACTGCCTAAAGGTTTATCTCGTCACTGAATGCATTCCATTTTATACTTGTGTACTTGATGTACAGATATTTACTAAATATTGTAATTCATTTATATATATATATATATATATATATATATATATATATATATATATATATATATATATATATATATATATTATAGTTTGACTTTTTAACAGTCCGTTAGTTAATAAAATGCTTTAAATATTATTAAGGGTAAATATCTAAACGACAATATTTTAATCAAATTTGCTGGTTATTTGAGATGATTCTAATTATTGTACTTGAAATATTACAAAGTAAATTTTCACCAAAATTATTTGGCCCCCAAATTTTAATTACTTTCTCGTGTTTAAAGTAAAAAAATAAAGCTGATTTCTTTTCTAAACTACTATATTAATATAGAATAGCAAACATCACTAATATTTGATTGGCCCACTCTTTGCGTTGATCACCGCAGTAATGCTTTGGGGGTACCATTTACAAGCCTTTAATGTCAGCTGCACTTACAGCATCCCATTCTTGAATTAAATCATTCACAAGCGCTGTTTTGAATGTAAAGCTGTGTTCACCTTACACCTTAGAATAGCTAAAGATGTTCGATATGGTTCAGAAGTGGAGATTGGGCCGGTAATTCTAATAATACTTTTTTTTCTAAACCAGTACATAGTATACATAGTAGTAACTCATTTATGACAAGACTCATTGCCTTGTTGGAATTTGACGCCATACAAGATAGTATCAACAAAAAAACGGGTAAGCGAAGGCAGTAGCGTAGTTTCGACTGCAGTATTTACTTTTCACTGTCCATATTGTCTTCGCAAACGAACATTTCGCCGACGTATTATGAAGCATTTCTTCCGTGTGATGACGAAGTAAGAATACAATTCACCACCCCCTATCATAACCGTGGGTGATCGTAAAAGCCGACTAAGGGATAAAATATGCATATAAAATCTATGCAAGAGAAGGAAAACTCGAATAAAACCCTATACCAACACGTCTGACCAGCGTGGTGTAGTAGGTCAATTTCCCTTCTAGTGTGAAGGAGGCTCGAGCCCAACAGTGGGATATATATGAGCTGAGATGATGAATATTAAGCATGGATGCGTCTATGTATTCCCATAGAAGCCACAACCTCTGTAAAAAAATATTTAATAAATTGATATGGCGTTTACATACTCGTACATATTAGAACTAGCTTCTGCCCGCGGCTTCGTCCGCGTATAAGATTACTTTCCTAGTTTTTCTAAGTTTTTCATCCACTATTTTTGTTTTACTCCTTAAGAGTTTTTTTTTTCCAAAATTTTAATGTCATATGTATTTACATCGAATCAATAGCCTAAAAATAAGTTTCAAAGCTTTAAAAATGACGATACTTCCATAGAAATTTTCATCCCCCTATATAAATAACCCTTTATCAGCATTAGAAAGTAGCCTATGTCCTTTATCATGCTCTAGACTGTCTGTGTACCAAATTTCATTTAGATCGGTTCAGTAGTTTTGGCGTGTAAGAGTGACAGACAGACAGAGTTACTTTCGCATTTATGTACAATATTAGAATGGATTACGAAAAACAATAGCTTTCAAATGTTATAGCGTTATAATTTTGACTTTACTATCCCGATGTTTTGGATACACCTCAGTATTAATAATCATAAGCAAACTGTATTATAGTATCAAATTTAAAAATGGACTTCATTGCTTTCTGAAACATTAGTAAAAGAATCCTTGTTACTTCTGCTCTTATCCCAATTACTTGAACTCGACGCAATATTATACACGTCATACTCCACCTAATTCTTTCTTCAGCCTTCCCTAAAGCTCTACCCTAAAGCCTAAATACGTAAAACTTTTCTCACAATATTTAATACTTTCGTCGCATCTCATCATATATCCATACCACGTACTGCGTTCACTCTAACTTTTCCGTCACTGATGCAACATTCAAAGTTTTCCTCATACTTTCATTCTTTATTTCATCAATTCTTGTCACGCCTATTCTAAAAATATTGCACTAATACATTGATAAATAAATTTTTGATTGGTGTGTGATAGCGGCTTGGAATACTCGTACTACCAGCCCTTACTTTGCTCGTGGATGTCGTAAAAGACGACTAAGAGCCTTACAACGACCTAGGCCAACTCCATCTGATGCCATATGGTCAACAATTACATTCCTAAGGCGGATTGACGTCTGGCAGGCGGCCGGTCATAAAACTATTGCCAATAACTTTTACAATATGTACTATGAAAGAAGAGTACATATTGTATAGACCCCAACTAATTGGGATAAGAGAGAATGATGAATAAATATTAATAAATAATGATAATAGTAATAACTATTTAAAATGAAATATATACAATTTTTAGTAGTTAATTTAATTAAGTTCTTGTGTATTTTCAATGAGTTTGAAAATTTCTTTCTTTCCCACTAAAGATAATATGAATATTAATATGAATATTGTATTTAATATGAATATTGTATTCTTACTCCGTCACCACACAGATAGGGAAGGGACGGAAAGACCACCGCCTTAATATTGCTCAACTTCGTCCTTCTCAATCACAAGAGCAAAGCGAGACAGCCCGTGAAACGGCTCGGTTGACAATGCGAAATCGTCGAGCAAATCTCAGAGATCAACAATTAGATAATTTTCAATGCGCATGAAGAAAAATGTTTTATAACACAAGGTACTTCTTCGTCTTGCTGACACGTTAAAATATTTTTTTTTAATTTATTAAATATTTATTTATTATCATAATAAAAAACAACTTAATAATTTTAAATTAATTGAAATCTGCTCATCTCATTCATCAACTGTTAGAAGCGGAGCGAAGTGTGCCGAGTCCGCTAATATTGTAATAATAAAAACATGTTGGGCGCCAAATTCTTTCCGAAAGTATAGACGCTAAAAAGTTTTCGAAACGTTGGCATAGTAAAAAATGGCGATACCAATCTCTTAGACCATCTTATACTTATCAAATTTACTAATGACAAGGGGTTACACGTGAACCTCGTTAAAAATATATTCCAATAAAATACCTTTTCAACACTAAGAAGATAACGGTCCGAAGCGACTAACATAAATAATTTTATTACTTTGAAATTAATTCAAATATTTATTTCCACTCATCAAATTCGTAGTGATCATAGGTTTTTAATGTTCATCCGATATTTCTCTCATAGTAAATTCCATCTCGATGCCATAATGAGCCATATAAGAATTTCAATAGACTGTTATCTTGTATCTTTATTCTTCTTTTTAGAATTTTTCCCTATTTATTTGGAATGGTCTGAGAATTTCGAATGGAGACGTAATACGTTCGTATAGGGTTCTGTAACACCGGAGTGATCGGACAAACTGCAATCATACCACCATCAGCTCAAATATATCACAGTGTTTGGCCCGAGCATCCTCCGCAATAGAAGGAAAATTGACCTGCTAAACCAAGCTAGTCAAATGGGTTGGTATAAATAAGGTTTTATTTCCAGTTCTTTTTTCTCTTGCATAGATGTAGCTTCGATAGATTTTTTAGATCAGTTGTAGTTCAGGTAAACCTCGTTATAACAACCGGGATAAAAAAAAGAGCGGCGTACGGCCCCACAACCTAAAGTATGTTCCCTAATACAATGGACTATCGGTACCAACGGTCGTGCCTTCAGTGGCATTTGCCACGAATATTTGAATATTTTGTGCAATACACAAATTATTGTCCCGATTCTGGCTGGAATTTGTGTTCGTTAATTATATATTTGTAACCCCCACAATTCAAGGATTATTTCCTTAGTACAGGGTCAAAAAAAATATGTACCTTTCTTTATATTTTATTGTCTCACCATTTTCCTTTTCCTTCCTTCGTTCTTCTTTCTCATTCTTCCTTCCTTCACGATAAAGGTGGAAAATTATACTATACTGATCCCATATCTATATATCTATCTAATATCTTTAAGCGAGATATTCGGGTTGATAAAGGTTTCATTTTTAGAAAATATAATTTGTCAGTGTTTTCAAGTAATCAAAATTTTTTTTTCACTGGCTGAATACTATTAGAATATAAATTTGCAAATTTGTCTGCTGTGATTAAGAATAGACTTAATTAGGAAATCGAGCAGTCTAATCCAGATAGCTCCGATTCGATCCTTATTTTTCTCAATTTATTATTTCTAATATCATTATCGTTCTCCTACTCTTATCCCAATTATTTGGGGGCGATACAATATGTACCTACTCTTCTTTCATAGTACATATTGTAAAAGTTATTGGCAATAGTTTTTCGACCGGTCGCCTGCCAGACGTCAACCTTCCTTGGGAATGTAATTGTTGACCAAACGGCATCAGATGGAGTTGGCCCAGGTCGTTATAAAGCTCTTAGTCGTCTTTTACGACATCCACAAACAAATAAGGGTTGGTAGTATTCGTAGCCGCTACCACACAGCATATGTTATTTCTAATGTTTTCTACATAATTTTATCAATTATTTTATTAATATCTAAATTACTGAAATTTAGCAATTAACATGCTAGGCTATTTTTAAAAACTTATTAATCAGCGAAGAATGAATGTCACACGTTAGATAGGAACCCACACCTATTGGAACGGATTTCCAATAGGTGTGGGTTCGAAACCCACGTGTAACATTCATGTTTCCTTCGTAAACAAGTTCTTTTAATATCTAAATATAGTTGCAAAAAAAAAACACTAAAAAGAAAATACCTAGCTTGGTCATTCTGATATTAAATTGTAATAAGTGTATAAGTGGTATAACCATACCGGATTGTTTTTTTAATTTATATGCGCTAACGGAAACTCATTTATTAATACTTAACTTACATATCAGCACTCGCATCAATTTCGAGTTATAAAACGCATAATCATATAATTTAATTGATAAACGGCAATGATTACAACTTATATGTCAATTAAAAATATAATTATTTATATTAATAATAACACTTCAAATTTAATATAGTGACATTTTTTCATTCTGTCTATTTGCCGATGCTAGTAATAAATTCCCTGTATAGTCGCGAGTTTTTTCTTAAAAAGTAAGAATATAATTTTTTTGACTTTCTTTTCCATGGGTGTCGTACGATACGACTAAGGGATAAAATAAGCAGATTTAGTAGTGGTGGCCACACTGTTGACAGTCCTCTGTCTACGGATAAATAAGATAGGCTTAAAGGACTTGTATCCATAGCCGTTAATAAATTTAAAAAAAAAAATATCCTCTGTCTACAGCCGCGGACCGGTTCTTTCAGGGTACTACCATAATCTCGCAGTAAATCAACGTCTTGGCAGTGGCAATGTATTGTAGCATTTCATTTGGTGATCAAGTGAGCCGGAAGCCCAACTTTCTGCGGGGTTTTGGTTAGAAAGCAACGGCCTAGTTGTACCTCTGATACTGCTAAGGTCCCTGAGCGACATGCCTTTTGCTAGTTTCCACCATAAGCAATAAAAAAAAGATAAGATCGATCGCAAGAAAGGGCAAACTCAACATAAAACCTTGTGCCAATATGCCAAATGTCTATCCAGCTTAGTACAGTAGATTCATTACCCTCCTATTATGGGGGAGACCCGAACATAACAGTGAAAGTGATATGGACTCATGTGATGATGATGTCAAAATCCTTTTTTTAATATTTAATTAATTTTTTGGTACTAATACATACATACATATCATCACGCCATATCCCTTGCAGGGTAGGCAGAGAGAACAGAGTGCCAGAGAACTCTATCTTTGCATACTTCACTCGCTTCCTCAACATTCATAATTCTCTTCATACACGCTCGCCGGTTTCGGAGACTCTTGACTCCACCTTCCTTCAGTACATGACCGATCTGGTCTAGGTAGGTTAGTCTCGGTCTCCCTCGGTACCTACATCCTTCCACTTTCGCATTGTATATCTTCTTAACCAGGCGTTCGTTCGGCATTCTTTCCACATGTCCGAACCATCGGAGCATTCCCTTTCGCATCTTTACACCAATACTCTCTTTCATACCTACTCGCTCTCTTACGTCGTCGTTACGAATGCGGTCGGTCAGCCTAACTCCACAGATTTTCCGTAGAGATCGCATTTCGACCGCATTAATTTTACTATCATACTCTTTTCTGCATACCCAACTGTCTCTTCCATACAGTAATGTTGGGACAAGCACTGCGTTATGTATTGCTACACGTGCCTTCTGGCTGAGGTGGTGGCTGCCGAGAAGTTGCCCCAACGCTCCGTTCACTCTATTTCCCGCATTCACTGTTCGCTCTATATCAGTGGTGTACCTTAAGTCTCGGCTAAATCCACATCCAAGATATACAAATTCATCCACTTGCCCTAGTACATCATTACCTATTGTTACTCTTACATCTGTTCTGGTTTCATCTCTTTCAAAGACCATTATTTTGGTTTTGCTCACATTCACGCGTAGACCCCTTTTCTTACAATCTTCTGTCATTGTGTCGACTAGGGTCTGCAGCTCAGTCGCTGACTGCGCCAGCAGGACTGCATCATCTGCATAAAGCAGAGCAGTGACCACTGAGTCGCCCATCTGGACTCCCACATTCATATCGTTCAACCTTTGGAGACATTTATCCAGATATATGATAAACAGCCTGGCTGACAGAACGCACCCCTGCTTAACGCCGATATTGACGTCAAACCAAGGCGTTTTGGTACTAATCCAAACACATATTCCTGCCACTCTAATTTCTCTAAGCCAGGTCCCACAGCATCGTCGGTAAATTTCATCCTCTGCAAGCCCCGACAAATACTTTTAACTGTTTTGAGACTTGCAATAAATTTAATTAGAAAATATAAATAGAAGTATCTGGAAAGTATACTTCCTATGCAAAGCTCATCACGTCTTTTAGCTTCATGTCTCCCATGAAGCAAAATTGATTTATATGTCGATAAACAAAAGTACGTATTACATGATAAGTAAGTGCAGCAGTTAAATTACGTTCAAAATGTTTTTGGAGTTTACTCCTTAAGAATCGATTTTCATATAAGGCGTCCGGAATGAGAAAAATTTGAGGAGTAAAATCTAGTGATCGAATGACCTCGTTACGTTTTTGGTGCGCAACCTATTCTGCGCACCTTTCACTTTCTGACGTGAGATAATACTTCACTGAACAGTTTTAATAAATGTAAATAAAAATATATATATTATTTTTAGTCAAATGAGCTTTTTTGCGCCTGTTTTGATAATCGTACTTAAGGAGTAAACCCCAGTCGTGCGTCGGAGCTGACACACACACTTTTTCTTTTTTTTTATTGCTTATGGTGGCAAACGAATGCTCTTCAACCTCTACCGGCGGGTTACCTCAATGCGCGAAGAGAGTGGCTACCCATCGTTCAACGAGATAGCCACCTGGCGCGAGGACGCCCACCGAGAGTCATCGCCCGTTGGGCTACGCGGCTGGAGAGGCCTAGACACGGTGTTATTACCGTTGAGGCCCTCCGGCCCGTACTGATGGAGTGGATGGAGCGGCGGCACGGAGTCCTCTCTTTCCGGTTGGTGCAGGTCTTGTCGGGGCATGGTTGCTTCGGCAAGTACCTGCACACGGTCGTGCGGAGGGAGTGGACTTCGCCCTGCCACCATTGCAGTAGCGACGAGGACACGGCGCAACATACGCTCGAGGTATGTTCGGGCTGGGACGGGCAGCGCCGTGACCTCGTCGCTGTCATCGGTGCCGACCTGACGCTGCCAGCTGTTGCGCGAGCGATGGTCGACAGCGTCAGGAATTGGGACGCGGTCGCCGCCTTCTGTGAGGCTGTCATCTCGCAGAAGAAGGCGGCGGAACGGGCCCGGGAGGATTCCCGTGACCCAGGCCGCCGCCTGCGGCCGGGGCGGCGCAGGCGCGAGTACCTGCGCCTGATGCCGCCCTAACCGAGGCTTCGGGTGATCGGACCGGGGAATTGTCCGGTCACCCGACGTGAGGCCACCGCGTGAGGACGACGCCTCGACGGCGAAAGCTGTCGGGGCGTCGACAGGAGAGGAGCCCGAGAGGGCATAAAAGATCGGGTACCGGTGGCCCGCTCGCACGGCGAAGAAGAGGTGCTTGCAGGGTGGGTCAATTTGGCGGGGTGCGACGTCCATAGCCCACCACAAAAAAAAAAAAAAACTGGTGGCAAACAAACAGACAGCACACCTGATGGTAAGTGTCACAGCCGCCCATAGACCTTTGCAATAGCTAGGCCGCTGCCTACCAATATAAACCCCAAACTCACCCCAGTTGGGCTTCCGGCTCACTAGCTCATCGAACGAAGCGCAATAGCAAACAGCCGTTACTCAGACGTCGATCTTCTGCGAAAGTGTGGTACTACCCTGGACGGACCGGCTCGCGGCTGTAGACAGAGAACTGTCCACAGTGTGGTCCTACCATTATTAAATGTTTAACCTTAACCAATATTTACTTAGATATTTTAAATGCACATGATTTCCAATATGTTATACAAGACTTCGAAATAAAAACCTCTAGCCAATGTCCAACATATCGTGGGATCAATTCACACTTAGGACAATACTTTGTGTAATTCACAAATTATTCTCTTGAGTCTGGGTGTAATTCTAGTCCGTTAATTGTATATTTGTTAACTTCTCCGTAATACAAAGATTTTTTTTCGAAGATTTATTCAAGGTGTTGTTTTTAAAAGAAAACGTTACACTGCTGCATTCTCTAATGCGCCCTCAGTCAATTTTTACAATTCGAAATACTACTACTGTTAGAAACCTACAATATGTATAATACGGTCGTATCTATATGCTTCACCTATATTATTTTTTTTTTTTTTTTTTCAAATAAAAGTTCTTTTGTTCGAATTCGAAAACTTTATTAATTTTTTGAAACACTGTATTGATTGTTTATTCAAAAAAAACCTGGTGTTCGAATTCGAAATCATTATGAAAATTTCACAAACCTATATGTTATTTTTTTTTTATTTCAAAAAAATAATACCTGGTGTTCTAATTCGAAGTCATTATGAATTTTTTTTTCAAGTTTATATTGAGTAATGATGCGTAAATAGTATTTATAAATGCATCCGTTGTTTCATATCGCTCGTTGCTACTGTATATGTAATACCGACGATGGAGGCGTTTGATTGATCTCGCTATTTGCTACGTATGTACCTACATCTGTAATTGTAACAATTTATAAATATTTTAAGTGCTATTATGAAAACAACGTAACGGCTTATGGAATGTATCATACATTCATTTATTTCTAATTTTAACACGCTTTGATCAATTAAACGTGCGATAAATACGATTATAAAAATGGTGGCTACAATATGATAGAATATTGGTTAAGATACCGATATATTGTGCCAATTGTCATGTATACAATTACTATGCAGGATAACACTTTGTGCGATCCACAAATCATAGTTCTGAGTCTGGGTGTAATTTGTGTCCGTTAACTCCGATAGAACAAAGTTTCGTTCCTTGGTGTAGCGTGTTGACTTTATTAAAAAAAAATATGTTGTAAGTATTATTGGACATTAAGTCTCCACATCATCATTCTCTTTCCCTTCTTTCATTTATTTGCTATAAGTTTTACAATGTGTACGTATTACAAGAATTTTAGCCGTCTGCCTAACATTAACTGTTTAGGAAAGTAATTGTTGCTTAAGCCGATAGGTATTTCGTAGCTGCCTTTACATAGCAAAGACATTAATTTTCAACAATTAAAAATTTAAATATAATTCCAAATTATTTATTATATACTCGCAAAGGCACAATGTTGTCAATTTTTATACATTTTATCGCAAATTAATCAATAAATCTACCACCAGATCGTAACGCGATCGCCACTGAGAAGATTCGCCAACAAACTTGGCGGATTTTTTTTTGCTTTTATTAATATTTTTTTCTACTTTATCTATGATACCTAATATAATTCTCAAAAATAATTTAAAAATTGTGGTTAAACAGCGGATCTAACAAGCGGCACCTGATCACGAGATAACTACTACCATCACACAGGAATACTAATATTAAGACGCAGGCAAACATTGGATTTATAAATATCCTGAAAACATAATTATACAGTTTTTCTCAAACCGAAATCATTGCACATTTTGTAAGATATTGTCTAATCGAAACCCGATCAACCGTAGGCGATGAGACCCTATAACCGCTAGAAAACTTTTCAGTCACTAAAAAGAACTAGCCTATCACATTTACAAAGTTTTGTTAATATAAGTTTAGTGAATTTAATGATTTTTAGAACAGACACCGCGACAGATTTTCGATAAATAAATAAAATTTGAAATAAAATATCACATCAAACTATGCTTAGAAAAGCTGACTTTTAAATGCAAATTTACAAACGTTCACTTGATTTACGACTGCATAATATTTATTAATATCTTGTTCTTTGATATGAGATACATGGTTTTAGATATATTAGAAGACCCGTGCGAAAACTTCACACCGTTATATTAATGTGTTTTTTTAATTCTTGCTATTTACAAATTTTACAATTACTGCATGAATTTCTTTGAAAACGTTTATTAGGATTTGCCAACAAATGGCGATATTATCTAAATCTTTTTTGAATTGATATCTGTTATAGTGAACATATTATCGGTAATAAAAATAAGATATTCCCTTGGTATTACACTTTCGCCCTTTTTGTAGGATTTTCTATTCTGAGGATGTGCTATTATTAAGCCTGAGTAAATGGTTCCCAACTACTATTTATGAATAAAACTAACTGCATATTATAGGTACAGATTTTTTTACTTTTATAGTCTCACCTATTTCTTGTAGCTGATGTTAGACAGATGTACCTCTTTATAACTTAAAATTACACAATAGACCTACCCTACAGACGTCTCATCATCATCATCATCATCTCAGCTCATATATGTCCCACTGTTGGGCTCGAGCCTCCTCCATAATGGGAGGGAAATTACCTACTATACCACGCTGGTCAGACGTGTTGGTATAGGGTTTTGTTACGAATTTTCCTTCTCTTGCATAGATCACCCACGGGTAAGATAGGGAGTGGTGATTTGTATTCTTACTCTGTCACCACACGGATTCACAGACGTCTATATATGGCAAAATAACATTACGTGCTTATAATTTTTTTAATGTCTTTGCTAGCAGACCAGCATGTAGACCTGATGGTAAGTGCCGTTTTTGTACCCTCAGCAATACCAGGGCGATTGCTACTTACTGTAAGATTGGGTTAAGCTCCTGACTATGTCTGTCACTGAACTAAGGCTACCAAATAACATGTGTCCAGACAGCAAATTTCTGATGGAAGTATACCAGATTGGTGAAGCCGTTTACGTTGTCCACAAACAATGTAAGGGTGCTCAATATTCGCAGCCGCCACCACACAGTAAAGGTAGCATAAATAAAAAAAAATATCATTTAAAACTATTATTTAATCGTGTTTTTTATTTTCAATATTACAATAGCACGAAATCCTTTGGAAGAACCCGAACTTTGACTTCCACCATCCTTTTATGCGAAAAATTTTTTTTTTTCATTTCGGCTATGGAGTGGCCACGCACCGGCAAATCGGTCCGGGGCGCTGGAAGAGGTGGCGCGCGACCCCATAGGCCCACCCTGCAAGCACCTCTTTTCGCCGTGCGAGCGGGCCGCCGGTACCCAATCTTTGTCTTCGGTGTCCCGCCCGGCGGTTCATCCTCACGGGTTAGGGCCATATGCATTTTTTTTTTGGTAGGCTATGTGCCAGACACAAGTTGCCCGCTCCGTCCGGGGCGACGCAAGAACAGCGCGTGGCCCCATAACCCACCGTATTCCCTCCCCATCGCCACTGGGCCGGTCACTGGTACCGCTTCCTTGCCATCCGTGGCCAGCCCGGCGGGTTACCCTTTCGGGTACCATCCCCCGTAGACGCCCCAGCTAACTGCCGGGGCGACGCCCTCCCGCGGTCAGCCTCTCTGCGGGTGACAGACTATTCCCTGGTCCAGTCACTCGCGGCAGCGGCTAGGGCGGCATCAGGTGCAGATACTCGCGCCTACGCCGCCCCAGGCACGGCCGGCGGCGGAGCGTGTCACTGAAGAGGATTTCCTCTCGGAGCCGCCCCGCCGCCTCCTTCCGCGAGACAACTGTTTCGCAGAAGGCGGCGACCACGTCTCAGTTCCTGACGCTGTCGAGCATCGCCTTAGCGATAGTCGGCAGCGCCAAGTCGGCACCAATGATCGCGACGAGTTCACGGCGCTGCTCTGCCCAGGCCACACAGACCTCGAGCGTGTGCTGCGCCGTGTCCTCGTCGCAATCGCAATGGTAGCAGGACGGTGTCTTCTCCCTCCTCACGACCGTATGCAGGTACTTGCCGAAGCAACCATGCCCCGTCAAGACCTGCACCAGTCGGAAGGAAAGGACCCCGTGCTGTCGACCCAACCACTCCATCAGCACCAGCCGGAAGGCCTCGATGGTCCGAACACCGAACCGAGGCCTTTCCAGCCGGATTGTCCAAGCCAAGCCATATGCCACCATGCCATAAACATCGGCTCTAAGAAGCTCGCATGTACATCATCACATTAAGACGCTTCTAAGTCCACAATGCGAAATATACAAAATTTTAACTAAAGGAAACGACTTCTAAAACAAAAGAATGCACTAAAAAGTAAAAAAAAAATAATTGTGAAGTAATAAAAAAATATTGAAATAAAAGTAGTTTTACGGCACCTATCGCGTTTGTATTTGATTTAAAGTGTTCGAAACGCCGGGAAATTGTAAATCAAATACAATTTTATTTCAATTAAAAAAAATATTCCGTGTTCATTGCAGTTGAGATCAACCAAATAGGCATTGTTGAGGATAACTCAAAAACTACTCGTCAGATCTTGATCAAATTTAAAGGGAACCATATGAGAAACACCAGCTTTCGAATAAAAAAATATCATAAAAATCGGTTTAATTCGAAAAAAAATCTAAAGTAACCAACAAAAATAAAAAAATAAAAACAATTGAATTAAGAACTTCCTGCTTAAAAAAACTGATACCTACCTATGACTACATATAAATAATAGGTAAATCAATGAAGGATTGTTTATGACATTTAGCGTATTGTCTTAGACGTGGTATCGACCCCATTCGATCGGAGGGTGTCAATGTCGTTGAACAAACACCCATGACATATCTGGGTTACTAGTTACCACAAACATATGAAACCTGTTAATACATCTAGATTATATTCCATATATTGCACGCCTCATAAGCGAAGCGTTGAGGTCTTGCTTTACTCTCGACTTATGAAAATCAAGCACTTTTCAAACCTAAAAATGATTGTATTTTTCTCACATTGCACTTATAGGATAATATTATTATACATATGTCAAGAAAAAACATTCGTCTAAACGTATTTGATATTTTTAAAAAGCTATTATTTTGTTTAAAGTAAGAAAAAAGTTGATTAAAAAAAAATTTCGAGGACGTCCGGATGTTACCGTAAAGTATCTGGCATTCTGTCGACCGTAAAAATGAATGTATCGAAGTTTTTCTTTTATTAAAAGCTTCATAATCGCAACTCGCTGTTTCCTTTCGAAAATGGCTTGGTAATTCTTTGTCGTTTAATTGCAATTAAAAAATAACTAAACTGCTTAGTCATTAGTGTATGTATACTTTATGAAAATTAGGTTCGTTATATTTTTTGTTCGTCCATTCGGACAAGCAAAGGATATAAATCCCATTCAGCCTATACAGCTATGTTTACCTCTACGTCGAGAATGGCACAAAATATGTAAAGTATTTGTTTTCTTTCATTACGAGTATGTACAAGCTTTTCTTTAGTTTCACCTGTCCCGTTGTCTGTAATCAAATCTTGCAAGTTAAATTTGATCCCCTTTCCGGTTTCCGATTGTGCTGAAATTTTGCATGCATGTATAAATTAGATGACAATACAATATTATTGTGACATAGAGCTGACCTGATGATGGACCTGGAAGCTGGCCATAGGAACGCCGTAATTAAACGACGCAACCCCATCGAAATTGGGCTTATTTGATTCGTCTTGACGAGTACTTTGATACTATATGGAAACCAGGGTCTGATCATGGACCTGGAAGCTGTCCATAGGAACTCCGTAATTAAGCGACGCAACCTCATCGAGTTTGGGCTCGTTTGATTCGTCTTGACGAGTACTTTGAGACTATATGATAACCAGGGTCTGACGATGGACCTGAAACCTGGCCATAAGAACTCCGTAATTAAACAGCGCAACCTAATCGAGTTTGGGCTCGCTTGATTCGTCTTGACGAGTACTTTGATACTATATGGTAACTAGGTTCTGATGATGGTCCTGGAAGCTGGCCATGGGAACTCCGTAATTAAGTACCGCAACCCCATCGAGTTTGGGCTCGTTTGATTCGTCTTGACGAGTACTTTGATACTACATAGAAACCAGGGTCTGATCATGGACCTGGAAGCTGTCCATAGGCACTCCGTAATTAAGCGACGCAACCCCATCGAGTTTGAGCTCGTTTGATTCGTCTTGACGAGTACTTTGAGGCTATATGGAAACCAGATTCTGATCATGGACCTGGAAGCTGTCCATAGGAACTCCATAATTAAGCGACGCAACTCCATCGAGTTTGGGCTCGTTTGATTCGTCTTGACGATTACTTTGAGACTATATGGTAACCAGGGTCTGACGATGGACCTGGAACCTGGCCATAAGAACTCCGTAATTAAACAACGCAACCCCATCGAGTTTGGGCTCGCTTGATTCGTCTTGAGGATTACTTTGATACTATATGGTAACTAGGTTCTGATAATGGACCTGGAAGCTGGCCATAGAAACTCCGTAATTAAAAGATGCAACCCCACCGAGTTTCGGCTCGTTTGATTCGTCTTGACGAGTATCTTGGTTGGCGTGAATATGCAAATCCAACAAATTGGGAAATAAAGTTCGTTCCGCTTATTATTAATGTGGATTATGTCTGATTGATTAGATGGATGACCTAATGCCAAAGTAAGCACGTGCCGAGGGCTGAATGGCATGAGGGTGTATAAACATTTCATATCGCTAACGTTGCGCTTCAGAGTACCAGGGCGAACCCTGTTATACTGAAGCCCTTATACCTCCACAATGGACCTCTGGGGTGATGAACCGTTTTTGTCCTATATTTGTGGGAACAACATGAATAATAAAAATACTAAAGAGTTAAAAATAAAATTAAAGAAAAATATTTTTTAAAAAACAAGCTTTTATTATTTGCTAATATAATAAACTAAAAAGTCAAAAATAAGTTAACTCTAATCAGACATATAACACTTTATAAGTTCATTGTAACCTTTAACGATATTTTTATTAATCTTCAACAACAAAATAAAACAAAATAATTCCATATCGTACATAATTATATATTTTTAACACTAAAACTTTACACCATAATTATTAAATCTTCCCGTTTTTATCACAGTCCCAATTTTTTAAATAAAAGTGTGTTGCATTTTTTAGCAAATAATAAACAGCTTGCTTTTAAAAAAGGATTTTTTTCTTTAATTTTATTTTCATTTCTGGCATTGACTAATAGTAAATGATAAATAATATAAAAATTATGAGGCGTGCACTTTTGGATTTTCCAAATTATTTTTTTATCCTTTACTTACTCTGTATCATTGTTAACTCATATACGTCCCTGAGTTTTAGCGAGAAAGAAAAAGTGTCATGTGGTGCTCTTGTATTATATTCAATAGGTATCTTAGTGTTTTAACGTGTTAAATAATTTTGATGGCATTTTATGTAATGTGATGCGCAGGGAGTACTGAGGTGTAGTGAATATGATATAATAGTGCCCTACATACGTCTTCGTTTTCCACTAAAATTCCCAAATGATACCATTAACAAGCCAAAGCACTGTTGAATGCGACGATTTGACTTACTGACGGATAATAACTTTAAATGAAGAATTTATAAACAAAGATTTGGCTTATAAGTCTTAGTAACCAAGCTATAAACTCCAAGAAAAAAAATATACGTCCCCCTGCTGGGCTCGAACCTCCTCTATAATAGAAAGAAAATTGTTCTACTACGCTGGTCAAACGTCTTGGTATAACTTTATTTCTAGTTTTTTTTTTGGAGTTTAAAGCTTGGTTACTAAGGTTTATACGAAGACCTCTTCAGTGAAAATCTAAATATAAAATGAATGTACAAGTGTTCCATATAGTGACCATATCTTGCTCATGGGTGTCATAAAAGATGACTAAGAGATTATCATTCTCCTCCACCTATCCCAATCAATTGTGGTCGACTTACCTATATATTGCAAAAGTTACTTCAGCACTCCTTTTTTTTATTTTTTTTTTTTTTGCGGTGGCCTATGGACGTTTTCTCGCCCCGCCATACTTCAGCCCTCCTTGGGAATGTAATTGTTGACCAAAGGCATCAGGGGAAGTTGGACCAAGTCGATATAAAGCTCTTAGACGTCTTACGATATTTACGAACAAAGTAGGTATTAAGTGTTGGTAGTATTCGTAGCCGCTACTACATAGCATATTTTATATTTTCTCTTCTATCTTCTCATCTTTTACCCTGTATACCTATTGTTGGAATCAAATTTCCTCCAATATGGGAGGCAAATTGTCTACTAAATTACGCTGGTCAAATATGTTCGCTATCAAAAATCCTATATTTTGCGATGAGTTTCTCTCCTCTTGTATATGTGTTATCTGCAATAAGTAGATAATCCTTAGTCTTCTTTTACGACATCCACAGGCAAGAAAGGCGGTGGTGAATCGTTTGTTCTTCCTCAGTCATCACACGGAATAATTTTACATTCATCGTGCAAAAAGACACTATTAGTTATCGCAGCTGCATAAATTTAAAAAAATTAGTTCACCCATAACTATTTTATTTGCATAATGGAATGTTTGTTTGCATAAATCTATTCTAAAGAAATCTTTTTTTTTTCTCATGCTGTATCGAATTTCAAGAAATCGGCCCTTATTAACATTTAAATTTTATGTAGGTAGGTAGGTGGCCAATTAAATCGAAATCAATGCTAATTTACGTCGCAAACTTAACCAGATGCAGTAGAAAATTAGAGAAAAATAATTAAAATTAAAATAAATACATGAATATTTATCTATAGGTAATATTCGAGGGATATAATCATCAAGTTCTGACTTGGTGACATTGATAGGTACCACTGAAGAAATAAGTAGGTATATCTACTCTTTCGAATTAACGAATAATTTAGAAAATACGTCTACAATTGACTAAGAAATTACGTAACAAACATCCAAAAAAAAATATACAGTAACACTCAATTTTTGAAGTCGGTCGTAAAGGTATAGAAATATACCGTCCAATAGATTTGAACTATACCTATTATTTCTCCTCTTCTGTTCAACAGTTGGGAAAAAAAATCCTTTTATTTAAATTGTTTAAAAAAATACCTACTTATTTTAACAGTTTATTATTTTTATAGGGGCACTGCTACGGAACAAGCAATGGTCAGATGACCCAAGAGGGGCTTCGTCCACTATCTGTTATCCGTGCTGGTGTGTAGTCAGCAGAAGATATGACATCTGTTATGGTTAAAGACAAAGTACCTAATTAAGTAAATTACTTATTCATATATTTTTAACTTTATTTTTTTTAACCTTATTATGTTTTTACATTTGTAATATAATTTGTTGAGTATTATTTATTGAACTCTACGTTTTAATATTCTGTCAAATTTAAATCGTTTTACGTGTAATACATTTTGTCTTACTCCAAATAAGCAATTATTTTAGTTTACACCTATTCTAAGATATTAGTTTAATGGAATAACTACGTTTACAACATACAGTTGGGCAGCCTTAGTTCAAATAATGTTGCTTACTACCGTTTTCGTTTTCCTTAAAAAAATGCATTTGACCCCGCTCCATACAACTCAATAGTGCAATTACAGCGTTTTAACATTCTGTAAAAATAGTTCGAAATGTCGTAGTCAACAAAATTTTGATAAATAATTGTTAGAATGAGATTTGAGAATAAAAATTATATTTAGAAAAAAATAATAAATCTAATATCCAAAAATCGTAGGTCTACGTTGAAAAATACGCTAGTTATGATTTTTTGATAAAAAGTGAAACAGTTTTTTGGCTCTCGTGAACATTTTCGTTTTTGTGGACTACTACGTTTTCGCTTTCCGCCGTCGATATGTATGTTCAATTCCTATCCACTATCTCAAATTTTGAACCCCAAGAGTGATATTTAGTACTGTGGATTCGTAGTTGACTTACCTACCTATATATTTGCAAAAATTTATTCAATTAAACAAACACTTCTTATTTCAATAATTTATGAAAAAAAAACTTATAAGGTATATATTTCAATAGTTATTAAAAAAAACTTATTCCAATAGTTAATTAAAAACATATAGGAGCTTTTATTTTGAATTTTCTTCCACCTGCAGATGAACCAGTTAATGTTTATATCGCTTAAGATAATGATAAGAAAGGTAGTAAGAAACTTTTGGCGGGAACATGACAGCGTCATATAGTGGTTCTTATATTATATTCAATATCTTAGTATTTTATCGTGTTATATTAAATAACTTCGTATGCATTTTATATAATGTGATGCGGAGGAACTGCTTGAGTGTAGCGAATATAATATAAAATTGCTTTATAAATAAGGTACCATTAATATTGCATAGCACTTTTAAAGGTGGCGATGTGACTCTCTTACGAACAATGACTTATTTGAAGGAACTAAAGATATGAAGGATCTAATATTTGTAAAGAAATTGTAACTCGACGTAGACAACAACTGTCTTATATTAGTAGCTGATTGCCAATATAAAAAAAGAAGAAGAAGGATAAAGATGGTAATGACCATAGTAATCCTCCTCAATCACTGTACAGATAATAGATATTTATCCCAACTATAAACTATAGGTAATAGAAGCCATAGAGCCAACGAATTAACTTTAAAAAAAAATAAAACCTTATTCGAGCTAATCATAATTTAAATATGAAACCGGATTTCATTAATTCGATTAAAGAATGATTACTTGTAGACGATATTAATTACTGTGATGTTTCCACGTGAATATGATATTTCATTAAGCGGACGGCTTAACGTACCATCTTTATACTAATCTCTTTACATCATTTATTTTAATACTAATAAATATGTATAATAAATATTAAAACAATTTCCTGTTGGAAACAAGTTATGTTGTAAAATGTGATATATCGCATCGGGCGAAAGTCCTTTCGCGCAATAAATCCGCGGCGTACGCGGAATTAGCGTCGGATATGACACGCGCCGTGACGTTTGCGAAGCGTCCGGCGTCCGGTGCCGTCGGTCCGGCGTTGTCCGGAGGCCGTGGGCGGCCGCTGTGGGCGTGCAGGCGCTGCACCGCCCCGGCCCCCCCGCGCGCGCTGTTTATTCTCGGCCCGACTGGCGGGGCGCGCGACAGTCGCCCGCGTGACGCGCACTGAGACACACGCGTACGTCAGGTATTAAACGATACGAACGGATCGAGCGGTGCATCCAACACCGGACATCACAAAAAAAAAATACAGTTGTCAAACATTTTCGGACAAGTCGTGCGAGTACATCGTCACGGACGCGAGAAGGGTGTAGGACGATCGCGTCGCGGAAAATGCATTTCCCGTGTGCATGGCGCAGGCGGTGCGGGCCGGGGGGTGGGTGCATGCGATGATGGACATCGTATTGATTTCTATCTGGCCGCTCCTCCCTTATTGTGGCGGTGCAGGGAGCGACATCGATCGTTGCACCGGCCCTTTCAATTAACACCCCGCAATCTCGCCGGACACACGATATTTGGACTTTATTGTAAACCCTTGCAGTGCCCTACGTGATATTATGTTTTGTGCAATTTGAATATAAGCATATATTATTTTATTAATTTGTCGCATCACGTGGCTATTATAAATACGTGAAGTTGTTTTGAATAAAATGCAATTAACGTTAATTGCTTTGTTAATATCGAATCGATTTTAATTGTTTTTTAAATAGTTCATTTTGTGGGTATTGTGAGTGATGTATCAGTTCGGTATTCTAAAACATTTCGTCATACAGTTTATTAATTGAATAGATAATTCTCTATTACAAAAATAAATATTATCATAATTATTAAATTATTTTTTCACTAAAATAGTTTTATAATTATATAATAAATTTTAATTCTGTTTTTTTTAATATCTATAATTATTTATCATTATTCCTTCACCCTTCTCGACGAAATAAAAAAATATTCAAAAAGAAATTAGGATGCAACCGCTCGATTCAGCGGAAAATTTTTAAATTATTGTAATCGTATACAAATCTTACGCCACAAACAAATCTTTTCAGAACAATAACACATCCAATAATACGCAATACTCAAAAACAAACAAGCTTTAAATATAAACTTCCAATTTTTTTGTCTACGGAGATTAATTTGCGAGAATCGACGAGTCATAGACTAGGATAAGACGAAGAGTATACTAGTTTTGTTAGTGAGGAAGCGAAGGCATTAAAGTGGCGGCGACATTAGGTGCGAGGTTGGAATGCGCCGAATTGGATTCATTTAGCCCGCGAGCACGCCCCGACACCGTGCCGCCCTCAGAACACCCGGCCATGGCGACCGAAACCGGTGAGTTATATTATCTTTCATATTATGGAACTATTTACATATACCTATAATTGCAAATTTCATAGTCCAAAAAGAATCAGAGTGTAGATATTATAGTATTTTTTTCTGAAATCCTTTAAAAAATAAACAAAATATTCTTAATTAAAATTCTAATTATAAATTTTGCTATTTAAGATGCATCAATAACTTGTCCTTAAAATTTACGAGAATGATGCTAAAATTTATTTATTATACAAAAAGTAAGACGTCTGCGACGAATGTAAAACTTCAATGAAATAAAATAATACACAAATTACAATTTAGTTCACTATATACCTACTTGGACATTACTAAATAGATTTTCGATTTAATACGCATTAAATAGATAAAATAAAAAAATGTAAACCTTAAAACGCATCCCAATAAAAAACAGAGCGTTAGTTTTTCAAAATTGAAAAAAAAAAACATACGAAAACAAAATGGCGTTGCAGTGAGACGCAATTGTTTACCAACAAAATGTATACTATAGTAGGTACGCATGTCGCTCACGTCACACGTACGTATGAGTTCGTTGATATTCGCCCACCCGGCCTACCCCACGCCAGGATCATCCCCCGCAGGACCTAGGGGGATGGGGCGTCGGGCCTTCTTGTTTAATGACGTCGCCGTTCACTCGAGATCTAAAGTTTTCTTTTATTTGCGGCAAATGCATTTACAAATTATTGTCTGAAATAAAAAGCTTTCGCTGCTATTTTAATCATTTTATTACGACTATTTTAATGTAAATAACATCATTTGTAGTAAAGTAACCATATCGTTAATATTTATTAGTCCATCAGAAACATGCTGAATTTCAAAATAGATATATTAATAACAATAGTAAGTCGTATTCCTTCAAAACCTTCATATATAAAATATATCGATTGTAAAATTCTTTTAGAAATGAAATATCTGTGGAAGCGTTCACAAAAAAATAATCTATAATTCAAGTATCCAGGCGCAGTACTGTTTTCATTTTACTGCCTTGACGCTTCGACACGATTTCCGAAGGGGCTCATAGGGTTAATATTGCGCTGACGGATAGATATACGCATCATAAAAACGCTCACTCCGCCACCATAGCCGCCCCTCCGAAGGGAGAATTCACGGGCGGGGGATCAAAAGCCGTGCATTCACACTCAAAACGTATCATGACCTTTTTGATGCTAACTTTTTTTATTAGACGCATTAATAGACTATGCGTCTATAACTGTATTGATTTTTAAACTTGATAGTTTATTAATACAATTTTAAATAAATTATTTATTCTATTACAAGTAACTAATTAGATTCGCACTACAAAAAAATATTCTTACACGCAACATCGAAGCTTGAATGCTACCATTCTCTATTAATATCCTATTTCTTAAAATGCAAATAAATGTTCGGCTTAATTAAAAAATAAACTGGCATTAACTTAGTCTTTGTTCAAAAAATATTAGTACATTTAAATCACATTCGAATTGTATGATTGCATAAGTAAAAATGTCACTATTTTATAATCGTTAGGTAACTGTGGAAAGAACATCAATAACGACCATCACTAAAATTTTATTACGAAATAAACCAGCCTTATATTAATACAAAATTATATTGTCTATTATATTATTTTGATTACTCTCTCTATATTTCAGAAATATGTGCTTTAAATTTCCCTTAAATCCTTACTAATATTATAAATGCTAAAGTAACTCTGTCTGTCTGTCGCTCTTTCACGCCAAACTACTGAACTGATCTAAATGAAATTTGGTACACAGATAGTCTAGAGCCTGATAAAGGACATAGGCTACTTTTTAATGCAAAAAAAAACGTTGTAAAGGAGGATGAAAAGTTGTACGTCATTTTTAAAGCCAGAAGGTTGAAACTTATTTTTAGGCTATTGATTAGATATAAATAAATATGACATTAAAATTTGGTGGTCACTGCTCTGCTCTATGCAGATGATGCAATCCTGCTGGCACAGTCAGTGTTTGACCTGCAGACCCTAGTCGACACAATGACAGAAGATTTTAAGAAAAGTGGTCTACGCGTGAATGTGAGTAAAACCAAAATAATGATCTTTGAAAGAGATGAAGCCAGAACAGCTGTAAGAGTAACAATAGGTAATGATGTACTAGAGCAAGTGGATGAATTTGTATATCTTGGATGTGGTTTTAGCCGAGATGGAAGGTACACCACTGATATAGAGCGAAGAGTGAATACGGGAAATAGAGTGAACGGAGCGTTGGGACAACTTCTCGGTAGCCACCACCTCAGCCAGAAGGCACGTGTAGCAATACATAACGCTGTGCTTGTCCCAACATTACTATAAGGAAGCGAGAGTTGGGTATGCAGAAAAGAGCATGAAAGCAAAATTAATGCGGTCGAAATGCGATCTCTACGGAAAATCTGTGGAGTTAGGCTGACCGACCGCATTCGCAACTACGACGTAAGAAAGCGAGTAGGTATGAAAGAGGGTATTGGTGTAAACATGCGAAAGGGAATGCTCCGATGGTTCGGACATGTGGAAAGAATGCCGAACGAACGTCTGGTTAAGAAGATATACAATGCGAAAGTGGAAGGATGTAGGTACCGGGGGAGACCGAGACTCGCCTACATAGACCAGATTGGTCACGTGCTGAAAGAAGATGGAGTCAAGAGTCTCCAAAACCGACGAGCGTGTATGAAGAGAATTATGAATGTTGAAGAAGCGAGTGAAGTATGCAAGGATAAAGTTCTCTGGCACTCTGTTCACTCTGCCTATCCTGCAAGGGATATGGCGTGATGATATGTATGTATGTATATACATTAAAATTTCGTAGAAAAATTACCCTTAAGGGGTAAAACAAAAATAGGGGATGAAATACTTTAGAAAAACAACCTTTTACGCGGGCGAAGCCGCGGGCAAAAGCTAGTCTGTGAATATAATATCTATTTGTTGCTTAGAATTACACCTTATGTTATCTGCCAAATTTATTACCTCAACCTCGGCCCTGTATTATCGAACTCTCGTTACTTGAAATATTCCTAATTGGTAGGTATAAGTATAGATATTGCATATAATTATAATCATTTGAATGTATAGCAAATCATATATTTTACTAACAACCATATCGGGATGGACAAAATAATTATTAAAATAACCATAGCTAAATCGTACAGTTAGTATCCATATAATTGAATATTTATTAAATATTTAATATCATTTTCCGTGTAGTGACGGAGTGAGAATACAATTCACCACCCCGTATCTTACCCGTGGGTGATCTTAAGAGACGACTAAGGAATATATAATGCATATAACATCTATGCGAGAGAAGGAAAACTCGAAACAAAACCCTATACCAACACATCTGACCGGTGTAAGTCAATTTCCCTCCCATCACAGAGGAGGCTCGAGCCCAACAGTGGGACATATATGAGCTGAGATGATGATGATGATGAACATTCTCAAATGTTTTAACTTAAAATTAGAGATGAGACGATAAAATTTATGATTTTTCAACAAACACAACAAAAACAAAGTTAATTATTAATGTTAACAATAGGAAGCTATTGTTAACATAAGTAGGTAACACATAATGTTGTTAATATTTTTATTAATTAATTATTATTTTTATAAAACATAACAGATATTCTGTTTTTTAGACCATAGGCATTATAGGCAAGTACTACTACTGTTTTTTAGAGCATTTTCCGCAACAAAATTTGAAAATAAAAAACTTAATACTAAATATCTGGTTTTGTTTAAAATATGCAGATCTGTAATAATATTATTAATAAAATATTACAAAGATTGTATTTGCAATAATTTATAAGAAATACTTTAATCATAAATCATAAAATATTTAAGAAAAAGAAAGATATAATAAAATATATTAAATAAACATGTTTATCAATCTGACCGTTTACGACACCCAAAATCTTTTCACTTCGCTTAAAATTGGCCCAATTTGAATTTCAAAGCAATATAATTTACTCTTTGCTGAAAAAAAAATATAAATAAAACATCATTTAAAAAAGTTAAAACGCCAAAGACCACAGTGTTATTGACTCATGCAAAACATTTAGCATTAATAGTAAGTACAATACATTATTTATAAACGTTCTGGTCAGTCGTAAAAAGACACAATTTCAATTTAAAAAAAAAAATCTGCCGTTGTTTCCAAGATGTTATTGGCGGGCTGGCACTCGGCAACCGTGCGTAAATTTATAATGTATGGAATTAAAACCTATGTGATTACAAACATACGCTTTTTTTAACTCTAATACATAATGACCAAGTAACTCCCGATTTAGAATCTCAGGAACTTCTTTAAAAAATATATTAAATGAACACTATTTGTATGGCTAAACTTATTTATGATTTTCGAACTGTATATTTTTTCTTTGCACAAAATGTAGGCTGAATGACTTATAGATTCCAAACAAAAAAAAACTATATAAATTGGTCTTGTGTTCGTGAAAAATAATAAGCTAGGTATATTTAAATAATTAAAAACAAATAAAAATTCAATTTTATTGAATCTCTTTTATTATTTTAATTTTGTTTCTTTTTTCTTTTTGTTGATTTATTATTGTGTTTTTGTTTTAGATTTTATGTTCCAAGGGAGCGATCATAGGCCTGGCCAGACTCAATATAGTCTTCGTGGTAGGTTACTTTTTTATTTTATCATATTTATAAAAATAGCATTGCGCGCCAGCTAATATTACTATTATTCTTATTCTATTTATTGATTTAACAATATAAAAAGCATATTTGTGAAGGGAAGATTGTCTACCACTCGCAGAACTGAACCTACGTTTAAATAATATTTTAAAATATTGATATCGTTTCATTATTCTGCTGTGCGGTGGCGGATACGAATACTACCAAACCTTACATTGTACATGACTGATGTAAAAGACGGCTAAGAACTTTACATCGATTGACTCAATTCCATCTTACTCTGTCTGGTTAACAATTACATTCCCAAAAGCCTTAACGTCAGGCAGTGGGGCGGTCATAAAAGTATTGCTAAAACTTTTGCAAATTTACAATGGAAGATGACATCGACCACAAGCAATGGGTGTGAGAACAGGATGATGATAATGATGTCATCATCATTTAATTTTATTCTAGCTGAAAAGTTAAGAGTATTGAATCTGAACCATTTGTAAATAATTGATAGAAACAATTAATAGATGGCGTAATGGTCTCCCATTAAGATGAAACTATTAATTGAGAATTGCCAACTACAAATAGCTACTATACTAGCTTAATTTGGAACGGTTTTGTAATAGATCTGAACTGAAGTCCTTAGTTAATAATTTTTCAGTTCACAAATGAATTTTTATTATATATTTGTGCCATTCAATTGTGCAGATAATGTCGTTATAATGTTCTTAGACGGCAAATACATTTATTCCTACTATAGCGAGACACGCTCCAGCGTCTAAAATGTCAGTACAATAAGTCGAATGAATTTTTAATACGTAAAAGTGCTATCTCATATATTTCATATTGTGTTAACTTGAGAAAAGGTACTAAATAAAACATTTTTTTTTATTATTTGATAATAATTTTATTAAATTAATGTTAACAAAGTTACAGAGGATCCTTGGCATTTATTATTATTAGCTATGTTATTCATTGATATTGTCAACGCTTCCTTTAAATTGTTTTTTTTTTTAAATGGGTAACTATTTTTTAATGTTATATTTAATTAAATAGGTATGTACATTTTCCAATAAACACATTTATTGTGTTTTTTTAAATTAAATGTACCTAATGATTAGATACCAAACTATATTGTTTAAGTAAAATCGGTAGATGTAGATATAAAATACAATAATATAATAGTTTTAAACTTGCTAAAATAATAAGAGACTATAATAAGTCAGCTTCAGTGATACTATACGGACAGGTACCTATAGTATCACTGAAGCCTCTCGAGACGATACCGAAAAAGGTGGCCCGTCCGCACTGCGTAAAGAAGTCGTGTATTGCAGGTTATGGGATTGCTCGCCGTCCTTTCCATTGTCCCGGACGGATTGGACGGGGCGACTTTAGCATGGCTCTTCCCAAAAAAAAAATATAATTGAATCCTTCTCATAACGGATATGAGACAAAAAAAAAGCATTTCATTTTCACGTCTAAATTGCTCTATACATAGATATTAAAACCTTCCTATAGGATTACGCGCTAGTTTAAAAATAATAAAAATAAACAACTGAACCTTTAAAAAAACATCGAAGAGCTTTACATCAACCTGAGCCAACTCTGCCTGATGCCCTTTGGTCAACAATTACATTCAAAGAGTTTGACATCAGACAGGAGGTCGGTTACAAAACTATTACTAAAACTTTTGCAATATGTGTGATGGGACAGTAGGAACAATATGTGCGATGGAACAGTAGGTACAATATATTGGATGGAACAGTAGGAACAATATGTGCGATGGAACAGTAGGTACAATATATTGGATGGAACAGTAGGAACAATATGTGCGATGGAACAGTAGGTACAATATATGTGATGGAACAGTAGGTACAATATATGTGATGGAACAGTGGAAACAATATGTGCGATGGAACAGTAGGTACAATATATGTGATGGAACAGTAGGAACAATATGTGCGATGGTACAGTAGGTACTATATTTGTGATGGAACAGTAGGAACAATATGTGCGATGGAACAGTAGGTACAATATATGTGATGGAACAGTAGGAACAATATGTGCGATGGAACAGTAGGTACAATATATGTGATGGAACAGTAGGAACAATATGTGCGATGGAACAGTAGGTACAATATATGTGATGGAACAATAGGAACAATATGTGCGATGGAACAATAGGAACAATATGTGTGATGGAACAGCAAGAACAACATGGAGAGTAGTTAGATACATATTACAATGACAAACAAGTGCAGGATGATGATGACATCTTGCATAGTTTATTTTTGGAAATATCAATAAATACCTACTCTTCGATATGTTAAATCCTAAATATAATTAATACGCTAGCTATTTATTCTATTCACACTTAAGATCATCTTTTATTAAAAGACATGATGCCCGCGCCGGCTTCATACAACATAACCAATCAGTTGAGAAGAAAATTTCCTCCCAAGCCAATAGCTTCACAAAATCAATTGGCAGGCCTGAAAAAATATTTGACTAAAAATAATTTGTGCACATTTTGTCTCGATTAATTATGTCTGTAAAGTTTCTGATTTATTATTTAATTTTTAATTTTTTAATGCAAGACATCCTTGTATATATTATAAAATTTAAAAAAAAATGGCCTCAGCCGTTTAGGAGTTATAGACTCCGACCATAAAGGCAAGTATATAAGACACGAAAACGTATATTTTTTACGTTATTAGTAGTTATTCATAAAACGGTTATTTACACGTACTCTGTGTTAAATGCTGAGTACCAAGCGGACTTAATCATGTATATGTTAAAGTATTTTATTAACAAAATTAGTCCTTAATGTACCCCTCACCCATCCGTGGTAATCGAAAAAACGGACTGAGAGATAACCAGTTATCGTAATGGTAGGACCACCCTGTTGACAGTTTTCTATCTACAGCCGTGGGCCGGTCCGTCCGGGGTAGTACCATACTTTTGTAGAAAATAAACGCTTCGTTCGGTGAGCGAGAGATCCGAAAGCCTAGCTTTCTGGGTGGGTGGGTTTTGGTTGGCAGACAGCAGCCTAGCTACCCTAGTATAACAAAGGTCCATAAGCGACAGTAACACTTACCATCAAGTGTACTGCTTGCTCGTTTGCCATCATAAGCAATAAACACCACAGATGGAGTATACAGCAGTATTCTCTTGGGTTCAACTTGTAACATCAAGTACGAACGTCAATCCGCCTACCAAACGTAGACATTATGGCGTAATCCCTCGTATCGAAGGCCTATTTCTCCTAATATAAAAACATATAATACGCCTAAAAACGTTATGTAACTGAAGAAAAAGAAGGAAAATATCGTCATCAAGAATAGATATCCAAAATTAAAGCCATTAGGTTGACGACATTTAGTATGTGTAGAATTATGTACCGTAATTTTTTAGCATATCAACAACATTATTAATACTAAAAATATATATCTATGTAATTGCTAACATTCAGTTAAATATAATTTTATTATAAATACATACGATATGACATTTTTATAGCTCTTTATAAACGTGTACGAGTTTGTACAACCTAAATAAATAACTCTTCTTTTTTTTTCCACGAAAATGTTTTCTGCGAAATGTGATATCGGTCTTTTCGCTTATTTGTATTTTAAAAAGCTGCACTTTAGAATATTATTGTTTCATTTTAAAATGTTAAGATGCTTGTAGTTTTAAATAGTATGTCTTCAGTAATTAGTAAGTTCAATAACATACAATTTTAGGCACAACTTTGAATATTCCGTTCATTCGTTCACTGTCTATTTCGTTCATGGAAGTCTACAATACCATAAATGCAGTCAGGTTGATCCCTACCGTAAGGTGAAATTGGGGCTTCCATCTCTCTATAATCTAACGAAGCGCAGTTGCAAAATACTATATATTAGACGTCGATTTTCTATACGACGGTAGTTCTTCGAATGAGTCGATGCATTTACGAGTGCAAGCAGAAAACCGTAGCGTGGCTGAACCACTTTTAAAATAAAAATTTTGCCTGTATTTTTGGACTGGAAGCCTTCAAATTTTTTACAATATACCTATTCAAAGAATAATCTAATAGATTTTAATTGCCCGACGTTTCGACACTTTACAGCGTTTATGGTTACGGGAGCATTAAGGTGTCTCACACCCGCTGCAGTATCAGTTAATAAATAGTATAATATTAAAATTTTAAAAACTGATACTGGAACGGGATTTCAAACACACATAGTTTTAGTTATCAATCGACAATAGAAGTGAAAACTCTTAACAAAAAAATAAAAAAACATAATTGTCTATGAACGTGATCAATATTGTTTATTTTGATTATTTTGATAAAGTATCATTTAATACGGTAATTATTATAACATTTTATTATATAGCTAATTGAAAAACATATCTACTACCATATATATGGTTGCATAGGCATACTGGAAAAATTCAGCTAAGAAAACCTACAATAATACTATTTAATAATAATGTCGAGCTGAATAAAATGGACTAAACTTACAATAGGTTTCTTGATCGGCAAAAATGTCTTTAAACTTCTAAAACAACAAATCAGATTGTTCAACTCGACACCGTAGCAGAATTCATCCATTTCATCTGGAAACGCTACGGTCCCCTACGTTTCGGCGATCATTTCTTCCACATACGTGCAGGTTTTGAATTAAACTACCTACTGCTGTTTCCCCAAGCGCTATAAAATCTCCTTCGAGCACTTTGTTCACGTTATGCAGCGGCCTAGCTATGTCTCTGGTATTGGTAAGGTCTATATGCGGCAGTATCACTTACCACCAGTTGTGCTTCTTTGTTTACAACCATAAGCATTAAAAAAAGTATTGAAAATCCTGAGAGCCAAATTTTTTACAAAGAAATTATCGTTCTGGTAAAACTAAGGACAAAGAACGAACATGACTGTCGTAGACAAGTATTTAAAAAAAAATACAAAGAACAATCTATTAACCATAAATTGCGAAGATGATTATCATTCCTAGAATAGTGAGGACAAATGACCAAAAAACTTTAGTGAAAGGTGTTTGGACGAGTCGTTGCGCAAAACTTAACTAGTAAGAATATATCACACATATAAGTCATTAAATAATATATAATGCTATAAAGATAGGCAAATCTTACGTAGAACATCGTTAAAACGATTTTGTCATGAATAATTAATGTTTAATGGATTTGTTTTTCAATTAAACTATACATAAAAAAACTTAATTTCAACACCAAAATGGCGTCAAATATCTAATTTAAGTTACAATGTCATCTTTATAAGCCCTTATTATATTCGTTATGGTTTCTGATGTTTACTCGAGTATTACACATTTCAAATAAAACTATTTTTACGGTTTCCATCGCGTTTGTATTTGATTTTTAATCTTGCCGTCGTTTCGAACACTTTACAGTGATCATGGTCACCACAGGTTCTTTCGTATAAACGCTGTAAAATAATTTTATTTCAATTCCTGTATATTCGCCCTATCTTACTCTTTTTTACAAACATGTAATTAATATAATAATTACACCCATACTCAGAATAAGCTACGGCTACGAATACTACTAACCCTTGCTTTGTTCATGGATGTCGTAAAAGACGACTAATAGCTTTATATCGACCTGGGCCAACTTCACCTGGTGCCATTTGGTCATCATTTACATTCCCAAGGAGAGTCGACGTCAGGCAGGCGGCCGATCATAAAACTATTGCTAATAACTTTTGCAATATGTAGAAGTGCACATTGCGTAGACCCCAGGTAATGGGATAAGAGTTGGAGAATTATGAGAAAAACAAAATAATATTTAAATTATAGACAAATTATAGTTTTCGAAATTTACTTGATTTAATAGCAGGTAAGATTTTAGTTTAATTTTGAAGTTAAAAATATTTTCATATTAATTTCAAATAATATGTAAAATTGACAATATGTAAGTACATATAAATAATATTATTTTATTTAGAAATTGTCTTATAAAGACGACGGCGTATCATCATCAAGACAAAACAAAACATTAACAGTTTTTAGAATGTTCTAGAACCGAATATAAACTAAAATTATGTCTATCTTAATTCTACGGCCCCGATGGTCCACTTTAGCACCACACAATTGGCGGAGATGGGCAACTTAATTCTATTAATATGGCCCCGGTAGTAACTACACCACATAATTAGCGGTGATGGGCATCAGCAAGTATGAGACACATCTTTCCATCATCCTAAACGATTTAGGCGGGGTCTCAAATCATAGCCTGTAAAAAAATTAGCAATGGCATATAATAACAGTATTTTAGATACGAATATTATAAATTTAAAAGTTTATAAATCTAGATGTTACTTTTTTCTTTTAAAAGATATAGTAACAGCTTTAAGGAAATAATCCTTGTATTGCGGTGAACTTTACAATCATGCGATTAACTGGCACCAATTACACCCGAACTCGTAACAGTTTGTTGATCGAACAAAATGTCGCACGCGGGAATCGAAAACGCGACACTTGACACGGAAGATCTCAAGAAATTATGATAATTATTATTGTATCATAAATTAAATGCTTTAATAATAACAGATCATAAACAATATCAAAAAAAATATATATACTCATTTTCTTTTTGTACTGGCAATGAATTTGTATTAATTTGTATTAAAAATTTGGGTCAAAATTTAATATCTTATAGGGTAGATATAAATTTCTGTAATAACAATGACATATTGGACGTATGATACCTTAGTCCTCTCGTGACCATGATCACTGTAAAGTGTTCGAAACGTCGGCAAATTAAAAATCAAATACAAACGCGATAGAATCCGTAAAAGTAGTTTTGTTTTAAATGTGTGACACTCGCGTAAACATCAGTAATCATTAGTTAACCGAATTCATCTCATCATTTCCAAGATTCGATAAATTTATTAACATATTTTGCAGTATCGTCCCAATTCTTTGACTCTTCTGTATAATTGTCCCAATTTTTATTTCTTACAAATTTATCTAGGTTATAGCGAACAAGGCAAATAATATTCCACGTAAATATTAGTCCTCATTCTCCTGATCTTATGCTAATTATTTGCAATCGACGCTATGTAGGTACTCATATTCGTACATATAGCAATAGTTTTATGATCGAACGCCTGCTTGATGTCAATCCTCCTTGAAAATGTAATTGTTAATCAAACGGCATCATTTTTATTGTTTACTCGAGATGGTAAAAATGATAATGATGTTGAAAGGAGAGTAAATGCTGGTACTAGAATGAATGGGGCACTGTACACCTTTATGAGAAGCAGAAATGTGTCCAAAAGGGCACGTCTAGCTGTGCATAAGGGAGTATTAGTGCCTACCCTCATGTATGGTAGTGAAAGTTGGATTTGGCAGAGAAGACATGAAAGTAGAATAAATGCTGTAGATATGAGATCTCTTCGTAGTATGTGTGATGTGAGCCTGAAAGATAAAATTAGGAATAGTGTTATAAGAGAGCGCTGTGGTGTGAATGAAGAAATAGTGACAAAGATCAAAAAGGGTATGCTGAGGTGGTTTGGACACTTAGAAAGAATGAGTGAGGAGAGGTTGACAAAGAAAATATATAAAGCAAGCGTGAGTGGGACGAATACAAGGGGAAGACCTCGTCATAATTTTTTGGATCAAATTGACGATGTATTGACGAGAGGTCATATTAAGAGTATGCGTAATCGTAGAGCATGCATGAAGACTATTATGAGTGTGAATGAAGCGATGGAAGTATGCAAGGATCGTGGTTTGTGGCAATCCGTAGTCTCTGCCTACCCCTCTGGGAAACGGGCATGAAGCTATGTATGTAAACGGCATCAGATGGAGTTGACCCAGGTTGATATAAAGCTCTTAGTCGTTTTCTACGACATCGTCTAATGGGTTGGTAGTATTCGTAGCCACTACTACACAGCACCGTTATGATGTTAAGTTTTAGGGGGGGACGTCGGTCAAGGAGAGGGTACTCCTCAGGGGTATTCCGTCGGGCTGGCCACTGACGTCAAGTCACTCTGCTCCGGTGGTCGGCCCAACGATGAAGGCGACGTCACGGGTGGGTTACAGGTCTGCGTGCTTACGCCCCTCTGTCGCCCCAGACGGAGTGATGCGAGGAGTGCGCCGCCCGTAACCCACCCCCAAAAAAAAAAAAATGATGTTAAGTTTTATAGAAAACTTTTGTAGCAAAACTCACTCAGTTTCTCTCAATTTGATTTGATACACAGATGGCGTAGCGGTTGAAATACCGACCTACAATTTCAAGTGCCGCGACTTTGATTACCACGCAAGACAATACTTTGTTCAACCCACAAATTTTTGTTCTACGTCTAAGTGTAATTTTTGTCCGTCAATTATTTTTTATAAAGTCCACCGGAATATAAGGATATATATACCTTAGTGTACAGTGTTATCCTTAAAAAATAACCAACGATCCAAGCTTTCTGTCCCTTATCCTCTTATTCCTTTCTATTATTTATAGGAATTAATAAATATTCCTTACTAGGAAAACTTTAACAAAAAATTAGCAATCCAGAAAGTCCAGTCGTTATTATGTTATGGGTTAACAACGGAATCATATATAATTTTATATTTTAAACGACCAAATATCACGAAGCATCTACATTTATTACGCGACGATGACGAACATAGATATGATAAATTAATATAACTTTATTTTTATAGTATCAGGCATATAAATTCACATTTCATGTGTTATTGAAGTAAAAACTTTTTTAGGCGCGCTGTGAACTTTATTTTGTGGCTATTGAATGAGATTGAGCCATCACGCTCGCCTATATAACGCTTGCTCAAGTAAATTCAGCTCACATCGAATTTACGAGATCATTTTTTGGTATAAATGACGATCAGTCAGAACAAAATTTGCCAGAGTAGTTTATATGACCTTGCAATCATCGGTGACGACCTGACGCTGCTGACTATCGTTAAGACTATACTCGACAGTGTTAGGAACTGGGACGCGATCGCCGCTTCGAGGCAGCCCAAGGCAGGCAATCTATCCGGAACCGCGAGTGGACGAACTAGGGATTGATTCGCCAACCGCGTGAGAACGACGCCCCGGTTACATTGTTTATGTTGCCGGAGCCATTGACGGGAACGGTACACGAATGGGTGACCTACCGAGCTAGTTACTGAGGTGAAATAATCGGTACTAATGCCCACTCTAATGGCGATCAGGAGGGAGTATGGTGGTCACCCCGGACGGAACGGGCGATATAGGTCCAGGCCTACAACAAAAAATAAAAATAATTATACACAATTTTGAATTAGATATATTGTAAATGTTATTACTTTTTTTATTGAGTATGGATGGTAAACGAGCGAGCAGCACACCTGATGTTAAGTGTCACTGCCGCCCATGGACCCTTGCAATACCAAGGGTCCACGGGCGCCAGCAACACTTACCATCAGGTGTGCTGTACGCTCGTTTGCCACCATGGCCAATAAAAAAAATACATTTCGTATTATTCACCTCGCCTTGATGAAGTCTTCACTTCTGTCGTTTGGTATTAATATCACTAATTATTATTAAAATAATGGTAATATATAATTTAATATTGTAATATATATGCTTATTGACATAAAATGGCAAACTATTTAGCTTATCGTGACTATAATATACGTCTATTAATTATATAAATAATTAAATTTTATAACTTTGGGTCTGAGACCTGGGTATCAAATTCTGAAAATTCTTTTATGATTAGAGATTACTAGTAGACTTACATTATCTCTATTATAGGATATACCTTTTGTTCTTTTGTAATATATACCTCGCAAATATGTTATTGCATTGGAAAGAGAAAGATTGCAGATGCTGACTTGTAACGTTTTAAAGAAAGACGTGCGTATAGTTCCCACCCATTAGTAGAGGATTTATTACGGTATATAACTGTAACCTGACATTGATATGATTATACACTATCAAACCCTTTTTTTTTATGTTTGTCTTAGTTGTTAACCTCAGATGGCCATGACAACTTTAACCGGACTGTGGGTGAGCGCTGAGGGCTCTCAACCCGAGTCAAACCCTATTTTTTAGAGATTTTTTTATTGTCTTTTGATGGTAGACAAAGAAGCAGGAATCTTGACACCAGAGGGTACAACCATATTAATACTTGCCTACCGCGAGAAACGCACATAGTAGAGAATTAACTGATTTTATGTATGAAAACATTAATGACTGTTCAGATTGCATAGTGGTTAAGATAACTAACCTTACGTGCCAGTCAGCGAATTTTATTTTATAGGAATTGTCCTGAACTGATTCAGAACAAAACTTTGCGATCTACAAAGTTTTGTTCTGAGTCTGGCTGTAATTTGTCTGCGTTAATTGCATGTTAATAAAGTCCCGCGCAACACAACTTACTTTAGAGCAGGATGGTGTTTAAAGAAATCAACTAAAGCAAATTTATAATATTTGCTAATTTTCCATCATTAAAGGGAAAAATAACTTCAAAACTACAGATACTGTAGGGGGATTTTATAGCGTCAAAAAACACTTTTCATGAATAATAATTATTGCCACATGTAATTCTTTTTACGTATGACTAAACTAACAGACTAAACGGCTAGAGCGATTTTGATGCAATTTTTTCATCAGATCAGGTGGATTTAAGAATAGTTTATATTAATAATTGGACCACGTAGAGGGCGCTGCGACAAATTTCATAGAATTTTATATTTATTTTCTTTAGTTTGTACAAAATAGCGTCGTTTAGCTCAGCTCATATCATTATCATCATTCTCCTACTTTTATCCCAATTGCTTGGGGTCGATACAATATGTACCTGCTCTTCTTTCATAATACATATTGTAAAAGTTATTGTCAATAGAATGACCGGCCGCCTGCCAGACGTCAACCCTCCTTGGGAATGTAATTGTTGACCAAACGGCATCAGATGAAATTGGCCCAGGTCGTTATAAGGCTCTTAGTCGTCTTTTACGACATCCACGAGCAAAGTAAGGGTTGGTAGTATTCGTAGCCGCTACCACACAGCGGTCTTTTAGCTCAGCTGGTAGGTATATATATGTTACAGTAACATTGTTTGAATTGTCCAGGCGGCGCCGCGGCCGGCGGCGAGCAACAATACTCGTTACGGTGGAACGACTTCCACTCATCGATGGTTTCATCCTTCAGACGTCTACGTGATGAGGAGGACTTCGTTGATGTTACACTCGCGTGCGCTGGTGCCACCTTCACAGCACATAAGGTAATAACTGTTAAAGCTATATAAAAATAAGACCCGAAAAATAAATCTAGTCAATTGGAACTTCACAAAGATACAAATTCCGAACACAGATTTTATCAGCATTTATGAATGGCAAACAGAATTGTCCCGTCTCCTCATATAACTCTCTACTGCTTGGACTTGAGACTATTCCACGATAGGAGGAATAATTGACCTACTATACCACGCTGGTCAGATGGATTGGCATAGGATATATCAAGTTTTCCTTCTCTTGTATACGTGTTATATGGATATTATATCCATTACGCGTGTTTTACGACACCCATAGCCAAAATAGGTGGCAAATTGTACTCCTAATCCGTTATAATACAAAAAAGGCAACTATTAGGCAAGTCTAATCTGGTAAAAAAAAATCTTAAGCCTTATTTGCTCTCTCCTTCCGACTGGTGCAAGTTTTGACGGGGCATGGATGCTTCGCCAAATACCTGCACACGGTCGTCAGGAGGGAGAGTACACCGTCCTGCCACCACTGCGATTGCGACGAAGACACGGCGCAGCATACGCTCGAGGTTTGTGCCGCTTGGGCAGAGCAGCGTCGTGAACTCGTCGCAATCATCGGTGCCGACCTGACGCTGCCGACCATCGCCAGGGCGATGCTCGACAGCGTCAGGAACTGGGACGCGGTCGCAACCTTCTGCGAGGCAGTAGTCTCGCGGAAGGAGGCGGCGGAGGCGGGCGACTGGGGCGGCGCAGGCGCGATTACCTGCGCCTGATGCCGCCCTAGCCGAGGCCGCGGGTGACTGGATCGGGGAATTAGACCGTCACCCGCCGAGAGGCCGACTGCGTGAGGAAAGATCGACATCCTACCCGAGGGGGGGGACGTCGGTCGAGGAGAGGGTACTCCTCAGGGGTATTCCGTCGGGCCGACCACTGACGTCAGGTCACTCTGCTCCGGTGGTCGGCCCAACGACGAAGGCGACGTCACAGGTGGGTTACGGGTGTGCGTGCTTACGCCCCTCTGTCACCCCAGATGGAGTGGGGCGAGGAGTGCGCCGGCCGTAGCCCACCACAAAAAAAAAGAAAAAAAAGCCTTATTTGTCAAATAAAAATCAGTTCTAAATGATTGAGACCTGTTTTGACAAGTAGACGGAAGTTGCGCATTCTACTGGTGATTCTTTAGACAATGGTGCCTATAAAAAGTAACTACCATACAGCGCGCAAAGATTTTAGATTTTCCCACTAATGGCCACCGCTTTGAAATAAAACTTCAATAGAAAATAACGATAATAACCTTGATCTATAAAGATAATCTATGTCCTAAGTAAAGCCTTTCGTCTAATTGAGGCTGCTAGAACCAGAGTGGCCTAACTGCATTTTTGCAACTTTTAACATAAGTGCAATTTCGTAATTTAAAAGTGTTAATCTACAAAACCACAGCGGCCTAAAATTGTTTACGAGCGCTTAACAATAGACTTTTTCGGCTTTTGTTCAAATCGATTAAATTTAATTTAATTTTAATTCCCTCTATATTGTAAAACATGGTTCTTGTAGTTAGGCCACTCATGTTCTAGCAGCCTCAATTCAGATTTAGACACATTATTAAATAGCCAAATAAACGATTTTGGCATAACATTTAAAACTAGAATACGAGACTGATAGTTGCCAGCTAAAATAACCTTATCTCATTTGCGATTGGTTTTTGAAGAAAGTTTGATTTTTGCTAAGGAGTATCTCGATTACGCCTCTGTTATTATTTACCACTGCTGTCCTCTGCTTCTTATATCACAGTATTAGCCATGAACCTCTTCCATAATGCCTATTCCATGTAATTCACCCACATGATTTATATCGAAGGTCAAAAATTTCTATAAATATAACATTTTTCAATAGGTGGTGTTATCAGCGTGTAGTCCTTATTTTAGACGGCTACTGAAAGCGAATCCTTGCCAACATCCCATTGTGATTCTACGAGATGTGCACGACAAAGATATGGAGAGTCTTCTAAGGTAAGTATTGTATGATATCGGCAAACATACGTAATCCGGATTAAAACATAAAAACAGATTTATACAAGGATGAATTATAAAATGAATAAAATTTTTGTTCGCCTCAGATTTATGTACCAAGGAGAAGTCCATATCGGACAAGAGCAATTGAAAGAGTTCCTGAGAGCAGCCCAACTGCTGCAAGTAAGAGGCTTGACAGATGTACCGGCACCAGCACCGATCGCTACTATCGATGAGAAGGCGTCACCAGTGAGTATGGACATTTATTATTTATACTAAGCAGTTAAATTCTTTTAGGCGCCTTAAAGGGGCTATTATATTTACGAATAAACTACCAGTGAATGTACCTACCTATATATGTCATATTTTTTAGAATTTTTGTGGTTGCCCCCTAAATAGCTATAATTTTCCGAGTACTTTTATGTGAAATTTTATTAAATTGATTTAAAAAAAATATACGCCAAAGGAAACGTTGAATACTACTTATTCAACGTTTCCTTTGGCGTATATTTTTCATACATCTCTTAATAGTCTAATAAAAAAAACTGTTTCCTCTGTGATTTCTGAATAAATAAGAAAAATATCTCTGTTCAATAGTCAGCCTCATCGTGGACGGAGACTGGTAGCGGAGGTTCCCGTGAAGGTCGCGAAACTCAACAGCGCGAGGGTAGGAGGCCACGGAAACCAGACGACAACGCAGCGAACACACCACCGCCGAAACGTGCTAGATCCTCGGATCTCTACCAGGCCCAACTGAAGACCAGGTATTACGGAGTACTATGACTATACATAAAAAAACTACAATTAAATTAATTACGTATTATGACAAAATACGAATCATCATCACCTCGGCTCATATAGGTACGCCCCAATGATGAGTGAGAGCTTCCTCCAAAATGGAAGGGAAATTTGGTCTACTATACGCTGATCAATCGGGCTGCTATGATTTTATTTCAAATATTCCTTTTCTTGCAATGACTTATCTGCTTCCGACCTGTATTTTACGATCACCCAAGGGGGTGGCGACACTTTGCATTGTCACTCCGAAAATAGAATAGAAATATCATTACTTCAATCGAGAATTGTCACATTAGAACTAAACTAAAATATTAGAGGAAGAAAGGAGAATTTATGAAAACAGAATAAACACATTTAAGGTGTATATTTGCCTGTTAATGCGATGGACGATACCCCATGTATCATGATAATAGATAAAAAAAGAAAGAAAATATTTCAAACATTTTAATTTTTACCCCCAATGAGGGAAATGCATTTGACGTGGTACAAAATGGATGAAACTAAATGAGGGTAATATTATTAAGAAAAATTTAAATAGGAATTTTAAAAGCTTCAGAAGTAAGCCTAAGATGGAAAAACTTGTTGTAAAGTATAGCATGAATAGAAATTCAATATAAAGGAAAGTGAACTGACAGGAACAGGTGTAAAAAGAGAACTTGCATAACCCTCAAGCAATTAAGATAAGAACAGCGAAGTTGCTCAGTGTGGCCGCGTTCCAATCCAGTGGTAGCTTAATAGATTTGTTAGATTTTGAAACTAGTAAATTACCACAATATAATAATTATAATAAATTAAATGTTTAATAATAACTGATCATAAACAATATAAAATTTTATATATAGAATCATTTTCTTTTTGTACTGGCAATGAAATTGCATCAAAAATGTGGGTAAAAATTTAATAACTAATACTGTAGCGGGTAGATAGATAATAAATCTCTATAATAACGACAACTTGTTGGATATCTTTAAGACACCTTAGTCCTCGCTGTAAAGGGCGAAACATCGATAAATTAAAAATCAGATACAAATGTGATACCATCCGTAAAAATTGTTTTTTTTTTATTACTAATTTTTATTTCTAAATAATAGCAGTAAACTTTTAGTAATCGACGGAGTCATATAATCACGATATATATTTATGAGATTTTGCCACTATTGGTGTAGGACGGAACAACTATTGGCACAAGGTGCCAGCCCGGAGCGACTTGGTACCAATGGTCACGAGCTTGCACTATTCGGCCAGGCTATGGATGTATCGCAAACCCCACATTTATCTGGAGTCTCCAACAACTTGGTGAGTTATTTTTCCATTCTTTAGCTTATATGTATCTCTCTGCTCCATCTACTACTTACTTCATTAGGAAAATTTTATATATTATTTATATTATATTATTATTATTTGTATACTTTTAGTATATTATTATTATTATTACCTAGCATATTAAATGCTAAATCTCAGTAATTTGGATCTAGTATCCAGGTCGTATCATCGATTAAAACAATTCTAACTGAAAAGTATTGAATCGGTACAAAATGTAATCGTTGTCCGGTAGATGGCGCACTTTCATCCAAAAAATAATACGAGCCACAATTTGATTGTCATACGTCAGCTCATAATATCCAAGTGGTAGATCAATAGATGTAGGTTCAAGTCCCAAGTGTGGCAATCATTTTTCGTTCGTAAACTAGTTTTTTTTATAAATAACCTAGTATATTAAATGCTAAATATTAATTTGGATAATATAAACAATGTGACCTTTTTAAACTTATGCATTTATTAATAAAAGATTTTTGTGACATATGATTGTAAGCAATTTAATAAGTTTCAAGGAGCTCTACATTTAATTCCATATTCTTATTCTTATATTTTTGCCAATAAATTAAACTAATTAACTATTATACAAAATGTTAAATGGACGGAAGATACCATTTTAAATTAACATTAGGTACTTGACAACTATTGAACGGAATTCTTAATTATCATAATGTATTTGAAATGCAAGGATTGCAGATATTTACTTGAATGGCATATACATATATTAAACGAAAATAATTTTACGTAATATTCTGTGATTATTTTTACATACATACATATCATCACGCCATATCCCTTGCAGGGTAGGCAGAGAGAACAGAGTGCCAGAGAACTCTATCCTTGCATACTTCACTCGCTTCTTCAACATTCATAATTCTCTTCATACACGCTCGCCGGTTTCGGAGACTCTTGACTCCACTTGTGATTATTTTTAGTTTATTTTAATCACTGTGGTGAGGGAACAGTTGCAATGAGAGGGTAATGCATTGGTATAAACGACGGGTTTTATTTGGTTAGCTACAGATGGCTATGACCACTTTACCCGGACTGTTAGGTGAGCGCTAACGACTCTCAAACCGATCAAGTTATATACTCCCTATGGAGTACAAACCCCGGCTCGCGAGTCCTCGAAGGCGAGGACGGAACTGTGGATATTTACCTTTCGAGACCTCGTGGGGTGTATGCCTCGAGCTGAGCAATGGTATAACCGACTCTTCCGGTCCTGCCTATATCTATAAAAGAGGATGTTTGTATATATAACATCGAAACTATTTAACCGATCATTATAAAAATTGGTATGCATGTTTATTTTTCACGGAGAAAGTTTATATGTTATGTCCATTTATGTAACTCGCTACCAGGTGGCTCTGTGATATATCGACTTCAACAAACAAACCAACCTAGCAAACCCAGGTTTTGCTAGTATACCTATATTGGAACGTCCCAAGCATGGAATTAACATTATTACAAAAGGCTTACCTACACAACAAGGAAGCGATTTTAAATAAGGTCTTTTATTATCACAATAATTAATAAACATTGAAAGATATAATTCCTCCGAATTTCTCGTGAGATTTGTTAAGCGAGGGATCACTGTAGGATGAGCAACAACCCTCTAATGGAAAACTGATAAATATGATCGTCACCCGCCCACCAACCGTAGCAATTATTATTATATTCCTTGGAGGCGTTTATTCGTCAATAAATCTAATGAATAGATGGCTTTGATGACGATAGCTCATGCTAATATCCGATTAGTCTGATTCTATAAACGATAGAAAACAAAATGCGTAGGTGAATGCTGGGTGGCGTTCTTTTAATTCTCATGTAACTATTATACTCGAAATATCAATTAATTCATTAACAAAAATATTAATGTGCTGCGAATTTCTTTAACATTCTAGTCTGGTGACGGCGAGGAGTCTTCCTCGGACGCCGGTGCCAGCGATACGGAAGGAGAGACACGCGCCAAACAAGAACCTTTGGATTACGACGACCCAGCGACTATGGCCAACACCAACGGAGCACTGCCGCATAACTTCCCAGGACTGTTGAATCTACCAGGTAAAATAATATAGAATATTTATAACAGAAATTACTTTATTACTAAAAAAATAATTTTGCACCTATATAGATATTGAATGTATTATTTTTAATTTCAGGCTTCCCTGGATTACCGGGGCCTTCAAGCATACCTGATAATTACGGTGAGTTGGATTCTATATTAACACTAATATCTCCCTCAATAATAAGACGGCTCAATAGTGCAACATTGACAATGGAATTGTTCGAATTAACATCAATAAACGATATACAATCAAGAGCATTAAAGATATTAGAACAAAGGAAGGCAATTGCATCATTAATTGTTCATTATTGAGCCTACCTACCTATCTACCCTCTATATGTAATAACACTAACAATTAAATAACGAGAACGACACCAAAGCGCTTAATTAGTCCATTAAAACGTATCGATAAATATTACCAACCGAACGATATCGATATAGGTAGAGAGGAGAACGCATTGTCGACTCCGGGTGCGAGTTAGCGTACGGTCTCGTCCGCGGTCGGTACGCAGTCGATAGTGGGTCGCACTGAACGTGCTCGTCTGCGGCAGGAGGCGGCTGGGCCGGGGAGCAAGCTGCCGGCAAGGAGTTAGCGGCCTTCGGCGCCGGCTACGCAAACGGTGAGCCGGCCAAGCCCGCGTGCCCCGAATGCGGCAAGCGCTACAGCAACAATAGCAACTTGAAGCAGCACATCCTCAACGTACACGCGGCGCGTGAGCTGACGCATTCGTGCCCCGTGTGCCCCAAGGCCTTCAAGACCCGCCAGTACATGCAGATACACATGAACTCCATACACGGCGTGAAGCAGAGGAGGCGCGAGCCCGCCCCGTCCGCAGAGCACTGCGACCGATACACTCACAATAGCGCTTAGTTCTGTGCGAAATACGTTCTAACCGCCGCCTCTGTGTTACAGGGGCGGCTCTGGCGGGCGGGGCGGCCATGGGCTACCGACCGCAGTGCCCGTTGTGCGGCCGCGTGTACTCATCAACATCCAACCTGCGCCAGCATATGCTCAATGTGCACTCGCAGACCGACCGCGACCAATGGTTCCCATGTCAGCACTGCGGCAAGAAGTGCAAAACCAAGCACTACCTCATCAATCACCAGCTGCAAGCTCACGGCATTCGCCAGCGGCAGAATTCTTAGAGACGGCGCGACGCCGAGCGCGCTCCGCACCCCGCGCACCCGCCGCTCGGCGCCTGGTGGTGATACCACCGCGAGACCACCGCGCATACACGTGCCAATACAAACACACGCGTCGATATTGTATTTAAATATAACGTATTTTTAGAGAGTTTATTCTGACAATTCGGAACGGTGAGCTAGTTTCGGGTTTGCCAAGCGCTCTGGCCGTAAATGTGAGAGTAACTTGGTGCTGTCGGCATTGCAGATGCCGCGGCGCAGAGCGCGTTGGCAAACCCGGCGGGAAGCGATAGTGGCGCGGGTGAGAGAGACGAGGCGGAGTTAACTTGGCTGGGGCAGTTCGGATACGCGCGCCGAGCGCAACGCTGGGATCGGCTGCAGTGTCCGCTGTGCGGGGCGGCGCTGGGCTCATTGGCGGAGGCTCGCGGACATCTGGAGGCGCACTACCCGCGCGACTCGCCCGTATGCCCTGTGGTGGGCTGCGCTCGATACTTCGCTCATCCAAACTCCGTACGCAATCACATGCGCATTAAACATAGACACCAATGGGAGACCATGAAGACCCTCAAATGGAGTTGTGGCTGGGCTAATTGACTGAGAAAAAATCCAAAGAGTAATAAACATAATGCAACGCATTTGATATACGGCTATTGAAATTTAAACATAACGGCTGTGACGGAACTAGCACGTGGCGCTCGGAACGTGATGATCTCCCAACGCATTTTTTTTCATGTCGCTGTCGTATTTAAAACATTTGTATAAAGCGGTAGAATAAATCGACTGAAAAATATTTTTGTAGTAGCATAGACTGATATTGTTTAAGTAAGGTTTTATATTGTAAGCGCATTATGACATGTGATGATTGGTGCCATTGATAGAATACGAAGTGCAACACGAATGTCGATCGTTCTGAGCACTTCTGTAAGTCTGTAACTTCCATTGTTGCTTCTACGGTTATAGTCATTCGCTTATAAGTTTAATTTTATTAATCGATGACGATGTCCAACGTATTTCTGATGATCTGATGTAAAAATAACAGATAATCTAAAATTTAAATGTCAAAAAACATCATACAATTTTCATTTGATAATTTAATAAAATTCAGTTCTTAGATATTGGCATTCGTCAAATTGTATGTATAAATACCAATAAAGTTAACATTAAAGGCCTAAATTCGTCATTTAGTCCGATTAAAACTTATAAGTGAATGATGTTATTCTTCTATTAGCTGTTTTCTCTTTAGGCCCCGTGTCCTGGGTGATAAGCGTAGTGTTAGTTTATTCGATTTATAATCGATTATCTTGTGATTATATTAGATGGGGACATCACTCATATTTTCGATTCCAAAATTAAAACCGATAAACATATAATTTAGTATCTAATCTCATACTTTTCTTCACAATTCTATTTTATGTAATTGATACATATTTTTATTACCATAAATATAACAATGATTATTTTTTTAATTATTTTTGAGCTTTTTTTTATAAATATTTACTTATATGTATCGACCATAGATAAGACAATACGAAATAGATTTTAAATAAAACGAACATGAATGCCTTCGAATGCAATAGCTATGAATAAGTTCACTTCCAAACCATAGAGGATTTATTTTCTAAACAATGTACGTGATGTTGTGTGTAAATTGCACAATATAAAAACATATCTAGTCAACGTAGGCAACAGGAAGGATTTATTTTAAATGTACATACATATACAACAGTGCCAATCGCATATATATTTGTAAAGTAAAACACCAAACATAACAAATCTAGAAATATTTTAAAGCTAGCGTAGAAATGTTCAATGGCCTTTCTTGTTCAAATGCCTATATTTATATATTGGCAACACTAATGTTAAACAAAACATTTAGCCTGCCTATAGATACGTAGGATTATACTGAACCAAATGACAGATAAGGCTTCATCAGAAAGCAATAAGTTTTAAGATAACCATTATAAGAATAATTCTTATAAAATATTTCACATTTGTTACCTATATTTAACAGGAAAAATATGCGTTGCCTTAAATACAAATTTATAGTGAAGCGTAATTACTCATTTTGTATTATCGTGTAAATAATATAAATATTGCCTTTGAAATAAATGCGATTGGTAACTGACACATTTAATAGATCTCCGTAACGAATAAAAAAATAATATTGGTAAATTTAGCGAGTAGATGAAATTGTTCCTGACGCCTGAGAGGCAATGTCGTATATCTTAATAATTATGAAAAAAAAAAAGTATTTTAAGCGTAAAATTAGTCAACTCAATAACCAAATGTTCAATGTGAGTAAACGATTCTAGTTGCGAATGTATTAGTGATACGATATATACGTAATAACTTAATTTTTACCAGAAGAAAGTGTCTGCTTATATAATACATAAATAATAAAACTACGAAGTAGACATTTTTTCTTTTATTTACTCCCGATCAAACATATGTGGCACTCAAAATTTAATTTCTATATATTATTCAGAAACTAACAATCACTAACACCACACTAAATAAAAAAAGGTAAGAATATATTCGCAACTGTCTAATTTGAACTTTAGCTTCATCAACTCAAGATTGGATTTTCTTTCACAGGCGGCTGTCGACGAACTCAAGATTTGCTCCGAGTAAGAGCGACCGACCCGCGGCCGTGTCCTAAGTGCGGTAAAATCTATCGGTCCGCACATACTCTTAGAACTCATTTGGAGGATAAACACACTGTCTGCCCTGGTTATCGGTAAGAATTACTTACATATTGTATAAAAAAATCATATTGTATTTTTTACCGGGCCTGCCATTGATGGTAAAGTAGATTGCAAGTTCTTTTGCAATAAGAAATATGTTAAGAACATACTCTTTTATTGTCAGTTTAATAATGGAAACTTCGTCAACAATGTTACAACGCTTTGTTTATGAATAAATTACTGTTATTATTAAAATTTAACAAACTTATTTCAAATTTTACAGTTGCGTACTTTGCGGTACTGTGGCGAAATCTCGTAACTCTCTGCACTCGCATATGTCGCGGCAACATCGGGGTATTTCAACTAAAGATTTGCCTGTCTTGCAAATGCCAACTCGATTCGATCCTGAGCTTGCCAGCCAGTAAGTGATATAAAAAGAATATTTAAATATCAACCCATGTAACTAAATACTATTTTCTAACAAAATACCTATGTATGTTACCTAGACCTATGTCCATTACGAGGTGATTCTTGTTGCAGATTATTAGCCAAAGCCGGCGTTAAGGTATCACCTGAACAACTTCGTGCTCGCGCTTCTCCTACTGGTCCTCGTCGATCTGACATTAAATTAGATGCCAAGTCCGCTGCATCCGAGAGCAGTTCTATTTGTGGGGATAACGATAATGATGATCTGAGCCAATCACGATATCAAGATAACATACCGGTTTCACCCCCACGTAAGTTAACATTTCCATTATGCCCAAGTTAAAAATAATAAAATTCAAGCGTTTATTATTTTCAATTGTATTGGGATCGTCTTACAAGTTTAACGATGTAGCAGCAGAATATAATTTGCCACGCAGAGACTACCATCTAATCTCTGCAATCCATAAGAGTTTCAATATTCTAAAATTAGATCAGATATTAGGATAATTATGTTTCTGACTACCCACAGCAGATTCGCTGCCTCAGATGTTTGTAAAAGACGGTATCGACTTTTGGACGGATGCTTTCTTTATTGGCAAAGCAAGTGATAAATAAAAACTTACGATTTCATAAATATATAATTCCTACCGTGTGCGAAATAGGGATTCCACTCGTCTTCTAGGTGGTATTGTATCCGATGCGATGATAAAATATAATAGTTTAAAATTTCGAATCTTCCGTAATACGGGCTTTTATGAACAAAAGTTTACAGTCTTCTATAAATATAAAATAGTCCTTATTAATTTCTCCTCCTTTTTTAGATATCAACAATTTAGCTAACACAACCATTACGAAGGTACCAGCGGTTAGAGCGGTGACTGCCAAGACTGTAGAGAATATACCACACGGATTAGGTTCTGCAATGAAGCACGATGACTATCCACCAGGATATGGAGGCAGTTCAGCTTTACTGGATACTTATCTACAATACATTGGAGAAAATATGTTTGGTAAGCACATTGCTATTCCCTTTATATTGTAATAAAACTTACTCGTGCTAAGTTTCTTTATTATTTTTCTATTCTTTGATATTTATCAATGTATTTTATTACGACAGGTATGAATGCGAAACTGGCTCAAATGAACGCGTTGCATATGGAACGAAAAACTTACGAAGAACCGTCACCACAAATGGGATCTTTACCACCTCCGCCAACTAATCTTGCCCACCAACGATTCCTAAAACAAATGCAGCGGCAATATACAGAAAGTATGGCTAAACCCGATATCATGCGCGACTCCGACGAGCCTTTGGATCTTGGGAAGGAAAGGCAAAGGAATGATAGCATAAGTGAGACTGATGATAAACACGAGAGTCCAGATAAGGATAACGGTAAAGATTACTATAAAGATTATAACGAGGATGACAGAAGAATGAATAGCTCCGAGCAGGATCCTGAGAGCAACTGTCAGGATGAAGGTGATTACTCTGATGATGAACACAACAAAAACTCGTCATGAAATGATCGCATAGTAATTAATGTGTTGAATTAGTCGCGTTTTACGCGAAACAAGGATAGGACAATGTTTTGTTGAAATTATCAAAAGGTGCTTGAGTGTTACGTTTTGTGGTCATTAGCTTGATTCGTTTTTTGTAATAACGGTTTTAATTGTTGACCCGTGGAATGTCGTTGGTGCCATTTCCGTAAATAATGTAAATTTAAAGTTTTAGGATAGAATCGGTTGCAGTTAGGTCAAGTCTGGTTATTTTGCGTGTAAAGAATATGAATGAATCTAGATTTGTTGGTATTTCGAATAGAGCTGATACGTGGTTATGAATTTGAGCGTGTGTTGAACATGAAGTGTTCGCAACTTAAGGTAAAGGTGCACGTGAAGAAGCACGTAATTGAATGTTTCGTTTATAACCTGTTAGTGAGATATTATTTTTATACCTAATGTGATACACAGCCATAAATCACTTTAGCATTTACATACCTGACACCATTAGTTCAGATTGACTCGCCACATCATTGTGAGATTGTTTTAGTAGTTATGAAAAACTAGTGAGTAGTGTTTTTGTAATATATATGTAAAGGTCCCTGTCACATAGTAGGACCTCTTACATAGTAATTCCATCCATCTACCTCAGCATTTGGGCCAATGCGGCAAACGTTATAAAGTTAACAAAAAATCCACACAAATTGTGAAATTCCATCCATCTACCTCACTTCAATAGATTTTATTTAATATTTTATACAATTTATAGATATAAATAACTGTTGTTTTATGCATTTTGCAGATTGCATTTATATATATATATACTATAGAGTATATCGTAGGTAAATATATGCAAGTCATTATAGGTCACTGTTAGTGCTGCCCGTAGATACTTGTATACTGTTATTTTATAGAATGCGCACTCACTAGAGAATATTTAGACTCTGTCACGACCATAGCGAGTAATGGACAGTACAGAATTAATATCAATGAGCACACTAACTTTATACGATGAATATTGTATACGAACAAATAACAGAGCTTAAAATTCATACTATTAATATAGTAAATATACATATATTTGCGTATACTGAATCGTATGAATAACGCGATAAATACAATATGTATAACGATTAAAAGTTTAAGAAAATTTATAACATTGTCACGCCTTGAAAGGTCTACAGAACAATAACTTTAATACAGCAATACATATATAATAATAAATTAAAAATTTAAGAGCGCGTATTCAGCACTAAGTTATAATCTTTATATAATAATGAACACCCTCGCCTTGAGACTGAATGCATCCTTGGGATGTACGGTATCGCGTTATTGTAACACTTGCGGTTCGTCAAAAGTTCAAATTGGACAAGGTTAACATATATATATATATATATATATATATTATAAGACGAAATTAATGCATGTACATATATAAATCGAGGTGATATGTAAAGTACATTATATATATAATAATAATAAAACAAGTAACAAAAAGCAATAAATAAAGTATACATTTGACGTTGCCTTCGAATTTGTGTAAATACGTGGGTAGTGAACGGTTTGTGTTGGTATTGTGGACAAATGTACCTTATAGTGTACACGTGAAGGTTTATTTTGTAGTAATGTTGTGGGCTCGTTACTTAAATAACAATTACTGTGATTACAATCTCATGTTAGCCTTCAATACTTATACATATTTTTTAGAGTACAATGTTATAGTTATTTAGTATATTATAAGAAGTATTTGTAAGCGAGTCACAAAATTATATTTACCTCCCGCCCCTGAACGTTAGGATTCACGTTGTTTAAGTATTTAGAGCAATAGGTAAAAGCATTTAACCTTTTATATGAGAGATATTTATAAATTTAATGAGATATCTCACTTTGCCACCAGGGGCTTGTTAACGAGCTGTCACTTTGACACTTGCAAAAGTGTGGTCATCACAAAAAACATAGGTTACAAATATAGGATTAAGTTTTACGGGTTGATTGAATAAAAAAATGTTTAGTGTGTTAGTGAGATATGATGATTTAAGTCAGTTTGGTTTGCGCAAATATAACCTTGTTGACATATAACAGTGTTGCCATAGTGTGTAATTATTTTCGACTGTATATAAAATAAGTTTGATTTTTTAGGAAAATGAGTGCTTAATAATTGATTATCGTATAGATGCGAGTATGTTTTTTTTTTATTAAGATGATTCTGAAATACATTATTCGCATAATAGTTCTTTTAGATAAATAGAATCTACGCACGCTGTACTTTAAACATTATACAATAGACAGTTACCAGATTGTGATTAAGGAAATTATATATTTTTTGAACACACACACTTAAAATACAGATATAAGGGTGGCCATTATATTAATAAACCATTGCGATATATACAATTAATGATTGATTTATTGATATACGACCTCCCTATGCACTGTACATTTGTTGATTATGCAGATTATATACCAGTGAATGAATATATAGGACTATAAGTCAATATGCTCTCGATATATATAATACTTACGTTTAGTTACCTCGTGAACTGGAAGTTCAATATTAGTTTTTTTTTTTATTGTTTGGTTATACTAATTTACCTCATTAGCATGACCTATCATGTAAAACTTTATTGTTTAACGCACAGATGTTAATCATTACTCTGTTCATATGGCTGTATGCAATTTCCACAAGCAATAAAAAAAATATCATGACTCTATTACACTGAAGTACAAATAAAGAATTGATGTATAACATAATAGACGTTTGCACAATGTTAATAGATATATATATTTTTGTAAATTGTACTTAATACAGTTTACCTGGGACGGATAGTAAGCTTATGTTAGCAAGCACAAATATTAAGTTCGATAGTGTAACACAGTTCCAGGTAGTTGAATCTCTGTTATCATTATTCTTATAAAACCGCCAGTACTGCCTTCGACTTGACACTTAAATATCTGGTTTAAGGCGAATATATCTTATGATTATCGATTGATAATTACGACTTAAAACATAGTACGAGCGGTTTTGTAACTCATATTTATTTATTACATTTTTGTACTCTGATAACAAATAAAAAAGCTCTAGGCAAAATTCAGTTTTAAATGATCTCGTCATGTTGTATTTTATCGTTGATCACCTTGTCTATGGTGGCACTAATGTATACGACTATTACAAGAAGTGTTGCCACCATTAATTTTCAATTTTTTTTTTCAGTAATTCTGTTATACCTAAGATTGATATCGTCAAAATCAAGTGTAATTGTGAATGATTTATGCAATAATTAATTAAGTTGTATGAAAGGAATAGTGTCATATTTATAATAATGCCATAAAAAAAGACGTGACAGTAGTGTTAATGATTTTGACTATATTACTTATCTATACCAGAATTATTATTGAGTTTTATGTATATTTTTTGTTAGAAAACCAAGCCTGATTCAATGTACATTAGACGTACTAGCTATACGGCGCTTCACTACATAACTATATACAAGAATAATAAAAATAATTGTTTTGAATTTGCTGTTTTATTATTTTTTGTTTTTTTATACTCTTAATATTGATACCAAACATTATTTTTATATTTTACTAAAAGCTTTCTTGTCAATTTTTGAAATTGTAAGACGAAATGTACTCATATAAAATATCTTTCCTGAATGACTTGATTGATTGACCGATCAACGCACAATCTAAAGCGCTGATCGTAGAGACCTGAAATTTGGAGGGTGTGTTCTTTGTATTACGTAGGCATCTGATAAAAAAGAATTTGCCAAAAATTCTAGCCCTAAAGGAGTTTGGGGCAGTTTTATGGCACATAATATGGAGTGGAGGTATTGTAAGTAGCCTTCAGAAGAATTTCCAATGAATTCAACAACTTTTAACTATAATTAATTGAACGATATCGTAAATTTACTTTTTTTTGTCATGTCTTTTGGCTGTTAGCCGCAGGTGGCATTTACAGCTTAGCCCAGACTATAAATGAGCACTGGGAACTTCCAACCAGGATCGGGTGGTACATACTAGCCTATTCCTTTAAATACTGCTTTATTAAGAGACAGCAAACTCGAAATAAAACTATGTCAATCCATGACCTTCAATTCCTTCACATTGTGGAACAGAGACAAATACTTTTTTTGCCAGACTATGGTCTGGACACATCCCGCTCATCCCGTCTTGGGCGACGGAAGTGCGTCGTGTGACCCCATAATCCACCGTAGTCCTTCCCCATAGGACTGACCGCTACTACCGAGACAGAAATCAATACCCAGAAATAGAACGTAAATAAGAGGATATTTTTGTAAATTTAAAGTAATTTAATTAACACAAATGAAAAACTAGTTACATTTATAGACAATTTAAATAAAGTAACCGTGCCCTTGTGCGATTTTATAGACCATGGCATATGATTAATTAACTAAAACAAAAAAATACATATATTTATTTAATGGAATCACATCAACAAACTTCTTTCATATAATAATATTAACTTACATATAAATAATCCTAAAGCTAAGCAATTAAATATATTAAATTGAATATATGAACTATTTAACTAAATATACATATATACTACATACTAAATTTACTCTTATAAAAACTATGACTACAAAATACGGCTACACAGCGTAAAACAATAGCAGTGTCCTTATGCCCGTTTTCACCAACTACCACTAAAATTTAAGTAACACCTAAGCTAATATAAATAACACATAACATAGGTGTTAGATGTTATCTTAATACATATAAATTACGTGTCACGTTGTTTGTCCGCGATGGACTCCTAAAGTACTTAACCGATTGTAATCAAATTTGCACAGCACGTGTAGTTTGATCCAACTTAAAAGATATAGGATAGCTTCCATCTCAATTTACAGTCGCAATATTATTTTATTGCAAATTATGTCTATTATTTGACAGTCACAATTATCTGTTATGTCTAAACGATTTTAACAGATGACGGTATCTGTTGACTGGGTTGAGTAAGTATTTAATCGATGGCGCTGTGTTAAACATACAAAGGTTTCATATAAGCTACAATTTATTAGCATAACCACCACGTGTTATTGAGGCTACCTTAGCCACAGCAACGCGTGGCCGGGTCTGCTAGTATAACATAAAATATTAATTTTATTTGACGTAAATTAACATCATGAAATTTTGTTAATGTCAGAAGTCATTTACATTGCCTTGAGTATTACCTAAGACTTAGCAGTTGTTAGTGAAAATGTCAATTATTTTTAGATGAATTCACAAAGGAAGAGCGAAAACTACCACACAAATTGATTTGTAATATTACGATCCCATTTAAATGGAATAATTTATTGATTCACTTAGCCCTAGACTCTTTGCTAAAAGAGATATTGATCAAAACATTGCCAAAGCATTAATCAGGCAAGACTGGCATCAAATTGGTGAGTGTGCTATCAATCACATTTTTGTCACTGCAATTGTGTGAAAAAATTGTCAAAATACTATACATATTAAAATTGCAGTACCTATACTTATCATTAACAATAACTAACCTTGCTTAGTGTAATCACTAAATAACTTGTGAATAAGATTTGAAGCCAATTTGAAGTGATACTAACTAAGCTATATAAGAACAAGAATTTAAAAAAAATAAGCCAATCATTCTTATGATTCAATTACAATTTAAAAAATATAAAAGCATTTAAAAATAAACTTTAATTTAAAAAAAAATATCATGGTTTGTTTGTACATGCATAGATTGAAAATAAATTCTAGTTGCGATAACGAGATATTTGGTCTAAAATACTTTTCGTGTTCCGCTAATCTTCCTTTATTTTCTTCTTAGCGAATAGATAATGAAAGCCCAACAGAGCATTCACTCTGTAACAAATACATTTAACTAAAATTAGATTTTTAAATATCTATAATAGATTTTTTTTAAAAGACAGCACCTTCCCTAAGGAATATGTACAAAGTAGGGGGGTGTTTATGGAGCTTCATAACGGACGAAATTATCGCATCTCCAAATTTATTTTGGATATGCGATAATTTGGTATTTCTGAAATTTATATGAAAGAAAACTTAGAATAATTGCGAATAAGACCTGTTTGTGTATAAGACACATTACAAGAAGTTTTCTTGCAACCAGCTCAACTGACAGCCTAAAGATAAGCTATTCCAAAGGAGAATAATACGACAATCACCACATTTAACATTTGCCTTTTACAATTTCCTAAAATTCAAATACCAGTAACCGAAACATAATCCGAATTACCTAATTCCATATTCATTTCTAAGGTCCTTTCATATCCCGAATAATTTTCATTAGATTTCTCCTATTAGTTACTCTTTAATTCACAAACCAATCCCCTCATCAAGCAACATATGTTATTCTGCGTAGTGGCTGAATAAGAATACAATTCGACACCACGACATCTTGCTCGTGGATGTTGCAAAAGACAACTAAAGGATATAATATGCAGATAATAATGAGGAGAAGGAAAACTCGACATAAAATCCTATGTTAACAATTATCCACACATCTGTCCAACATGGTTCAGTAGGCCAATTTCCCCCTCACATTGTAGGTTACCCCCGACATAACAGTGAAAAGTATATGGACTGTAGAGAGAACATATATACCTATATGAAGCAATAAGATATTAATAAATTATTAACATGCTACTAAATATATATAAACAAATATATAATTATAGAATATATAGAATATAATCTTATATTTGAAAATAACTATAGTAATTGTTCTAAAAGATCTAGCTATCTATATTAAAAAAGCATGTCTAACTTTTAATTCTACATCTTTAAAATAATTCCAATCTCCAAAAACCATTCAAAAGTTATCTTGTATAGATTGATTTCAATTCATCTATTGCATCTGCCATTATGTTAGCAAATTATTCTAATCTATTATGAGATTTAGACTGGAAATTCATACTACTTTAGTAATGACAGCAGTGAGAAACATGAGTTTTTTTTTTTGTATAGAGAAACTATAACTAAATTGAGTACATTTATAAAAAGTCAAATATTTTGGTATTCAGATTTTTATCTATTATGGTTTATGAAGTATTAAACAGAAAAAGTATACTCACAGTAAGGCCATATGCTATTTCCTGCTAGCCAGTGCTATGCCAAGTCCGACAATACCACCCAGGGCCAACACAGCACCACTTGCAACAGCTATACCAATCAGACCCTCCTTTTCCATGCGTTTATTTATCTGACGCTGTAAAATTTAAATTTCTTTATAGTCGTAATCTTTCATATATGGCAAGCTAAGGAAATATATAATTACACCCACATTTCATCATACAATTCTTAGTCCTATAAAATACACCAAAATCAATGAAATTACTAATATATAATGGTTTAATAAACAATTTGAGATATATTCGAGAATCCATATCAAGACCTCCTTTGAAATAAACCTATATTATACGAATTTTATTGTGTTTTTATTTGACTTTTTAATTTCCCAACGTTTTAAACACTTTACAGCGTTCATGGTCACGGCAGGACCTCCTTCTCCTGTAAAGTGTTTCGAACACATTGGAAAATTAAAAATATATTTTTTTAAATGTCTGTACAAATAACCGCGAAAACATCAGAAATCCATTAAACCTATCAATTTGCATAATGAATATATTGAGGTCAGAACAGCATTCTTAACGCCATTTATACTAACAATTCCTAAAGTTTTAGTAGCACCTAAAGCATTATAAATAACACGTAAAATTGAAGTCATGCATCATTTATGTCACCTCGGGAGTTTAATATTTATTTAATAAAATTACGCAATAAAAAAATTAACTTAATTTTCTGTCCTTTGGTATTATCTAATATTTTTAGGAGTTGTTGGTGCAAATGGATATCAGTCACCTTTAAAACATGAACAAGCAATATTAGGATTACTAGTAATCATAGCTATAAATAACTACTACTAATAATAGTTTTTATAAAATAAATTATTAGGGGGGCGTAGTCCGGAGCGTGCTCGTCGCGTCCCCTGCCAGTCTAATTAGACTGCTAATCCGGCTACCGCAGTGCGGGTCAGGGCATCCCCCGGAGGCGACGCGTACCGACCCGCCCCCGTCGGTACGAACTTCGGCAGTTGCGGCGATGGGGGCCGCCATCCATTACGCCTTGCCCAGTCAGGCGAGTCGAGGAGAGCAAAGTGCCGGGTGGGCACGTGGAATGTAAGAGGTTGTGTGGAAGGTAAGTTGCACGAGCTGATATCCGTCATGGCGGACAAACAGCTAGACGTGCTCTGTGTAACAGAGACCAAGCGAAGGGGCAGCGACGCCTGCGATCTTCCTGGTGGCGGGATGGCTCTGTGGTCTGGTGTACCACAGAGCGATCGAGCCAGCATGGGGGTAGGAGTGCTGTTGTCCTCTCGCTTGGCCTCAGGTGTGAAGGATTACGGAATGTATGATCCCAGACTTCTTTGGGTCCGTATAAAACTAGGTGTCACCAAGGTATTTATGGTTGTAGCATATGCTCCCGTAGGATCCTCGGTGGCATCAGACCTAGAGAAGTTTTGGGATAATGTTAGGGAAGTTCCGGATATGGCAGAAACCAGTGAACGCGTGATTGTATACGGAGTGTTGAACGGATGGGTGGGGACCAAGCGTCCCGACTATGAGGACGTACTTGGTCCATTTGGTGATAAGAGAGTGAACGACGCAGGTAGGCTCATAACGGATGTATGCATCGAGAGAAACCTTATTGTGTCAAACACATTTTTCCAACATAACGACATATGTATACGTGGAGAAGGAATGAACAGAAAAGTATAATAGATTTAAGTTTGGTAGACAGTCGCCTCCGAAGCAAAATATTGGACGCAAGAGCCTACAGGGGCCCCACAGTCGATACGGACCACTATCTCGTTATTGCGAGATTTAGTGGTCTGTTCAGAAAGTGGAGGCACTGGCGAGAGCGTGTCAACTTCGGAGGGCTTGAAAGAATAAAGGTTGAAAGGTTGCAAGAAGAGTGTGTAAGAGAAAAGTATGCAGAGGGTGTCCAAGAATGGCTGACGATGGCAAGCCAGCCGTAATCGGACATTGAAGAATGCTGGAGAGTATTGAAAGAGAGTATGGTAGATACAGCGAAAGAAGTATGTGGAAGTTCAAAGAAGCATAGAAAAACAAATGGTGATGCATGGTGGGATGTGGAAGTGGCAGCTTCCGTAGAGCAAAAGAAGAAAGCGTGGCTGGACTATGTCTCTTCTTTGAATCTGAATGACAGTATGACTGAACAGAAGAAAGAAATATATCGGCAATGTAAGAATGACACCAAGGCCTTAGTGAAAGAGAAACGTGATAGAGCAAATATGAGTGCAGAAGATAGGCTGACTAAAAACTTCGAGGGTAACACCAAACTCTTTTGGAGGGAGGTGAAGAAGTCTCGGTGTGGTTGGTCAGCCTTCAGAATAAATAAAATAAGGTCTAAAGGTGGAGACATTCTTACACAAACACAAGACGTGTTAAGCCGATGGAGTGAATATTTTGGCGATATGTATGCGGATGCTACAGTTGGCGCCGGTGTCGCATGTGGTTTAGTGGATCAACATTCGACAACGGTGTCCTCCGATGGCATCAGTATGGATGAAGTTGAATGGGCGATAAGTTTGAAAAATGGTAAGGTAGCGGGAATTGATATGGTGTCTGCCGAGATGATCAAGCTTGGTGGCTCCTGTGTCTGGGAGGCGTTCCTGTTGCTCCTCAATTTATGTTGGAGCTCGGGAATGGTTCCCGGGGACTGGAATAGCGCAGTAGTCGTGCCTTTGTTTAAAAACAAGGGTTTACGTTATGACTGCGCAAATTACAGAGCCATAAGCTTGACCAGTTTGGCAGCAGAAGTGTACGGTAAAATTATTGAAAGGAGAATGAGGATGGTGTCCGATGATTTACTGTGTGAGACACAAGGAGGTTTCAGGAGTGGAAGGGGATGCATGGATCAAGTGTTCTCTCTGCGCAACATTGTGGGGAAGCATCTGGCTCTAGGTCAGAGGGTTTTCTGCAGTTTTGTGGATCTGGAGAGAGCATTTGACACGGTTGTACGAAAGGAACTTTGGGACATTTTACCGGAGTATGGTATTAACGGTAAACTGCTACAGGCTGTGCAGTCCAGTTACATGGGCTGTAGAGCCTGTGTGCGGCTGGATGATGGAATGTCGCCTTGGTTTGACGACAATATCGGCATTAAGCAGGGGTGCTTTCTGTCAGCCAGGCTGTTTATCATATATCTGGATAAATGTCTCCAAAGGTTGAACGATATGAATGTGGGAGTCCAGATGGTCGACTCAGTGGTCACTGCTCTTCTTTATGCAGATGAGGCAGTACTGCTGGCACAGTCAGCGACTGACCTGCAGACCCTAGTCGACACAATGACAGAAGATTGTAAGAAAAGGGGTCTACGCGTGAATGTGAGCAAAACCAAAATAATGGTCTTTGAAAGAGATGAAGCCAGAGCAGATGTAAGAGTAACAATAGGTAATGATGTACTAGAGCAAGTGGATGAATTTGTATATCTTGGATATGGATTTAGCCGAGATGGAAGGTACACGACTGATATAGAGCGAAGAGTGAATGCGGGAAATAGAGTGAACGGAGCGTTGGGGCAACTTCTCGGTAGCCACCACCTCAGCCAGAAAGCACGTGTAGCAATACATAACGCAGTGCTTGTCCCAACATTACTGTATGGAAGCGAGAGTTGGGTATGCAGAAAAGAGTATGAAAATAAAATTAATGCGGTCGAAATGCGATCTCTGCGGAAAATCTGTGGAGTTAGGCTGACCGACCGCATTCGTAACGACGACGTAAGAGAGCGAGTAGGTATGAAAGAGAGTATTGGTGTAAAGATGCGAATGGGAATGCTCCGATGGTTCGGACATGTGGAAAGAATGCCGAACGAACATCTGGTTAAGAAGATATACAATGCGAAAGTGGAAGGATGTAGGTACCAGGGGAGACTGAGACTAACCTACCTAGACCAGATCGGTCATGTACTGAAGGAAGGTGGAGTCAAAAGTCTCCGTAACCGGCGAGCGTGTATGAAGAGAATTATGAATGTTGAGGAAGAGAATTATGAATGTTGAGGAAGCGAGTGAAGTATGCAAAGATAGAGTTATCTGGCACTCTGTTCTCTCTGCCTACCCTGCAAAGGATATGGCGTGATGATATGTATGTATGTAACTATTCAAATCCATATCGATTTAATATGCTTGAACTGTTGTAAAGATGAAGAGAAAATGCTTTTCTGACCCTAAAAAAATAGAAAAGATTGAATTGAGTTTACAGGTATCATACCTCTAAGGCGAGGACTTGTTGATTGGCAGGCTCAATTTCTAGAAATGACTTAACATAATGAAGGGCTTTGTTGTACTCCTTGATTCTTGCCTTGCCAATAGCAAGATAAAAAAGGTAGTCCCTTTTACCCTCTGGATGTGAGTTGAACAGCTCCTCTAAAAGAAGGATTCCCTGAAAATTTAGTAATTCATAAAATTAATGTTAACATATTTTAAAAACTTAAAACTCTCACAATCAAATAAATATATGTTTTTTTTAAATCAGCTTTTATTTTGTCAAAAAGAACTAAAATTCAGAATAATCCCTTACTAAACTAAAATTGTTACATTTGACAACAACAAAAAAGTAATTAACTTTTTAGTAATAAGTGAGAGTAACTATTATAAATATATTTTGGCAACATAACAGGCAGTGGTAGCTGCTACAAATACTACAAACCCTTATTTTGCTCATGGATATCGTAAAAGACGACTAAGAGCTTTATATTATATTAGACTACACAGATGGCGTAGTGGTTAAGGTGCCGACCTTCCATGCGAGTGCTGTGGGTTCGATTCCTACGCAGACATTGTGGAATCCACAATCAGTTGTTCTGAGTCTTGTTGTCATTTGTCTGCGTTAGTTATATATTTGTTATCCATCCATCCATCAGCCCGTAAACGTCCACTGTTGGACATAGGCCTCCCCACGAGAATGCCATTCAATACGGTACGGTATATTTGTTAACTCCCCCACAATACAAGGATTGTTTCCTTAGTGCAGGGTTTGTGTAAAAAAATATTGACTTAGGTCAATTCAATCAATTCCAATTAAATATCATAATCGTAACATTTGGTTGATCTTCGTAATTATACATTAAATTAGCGACTTTATCTGCATAGAAATCAAGTCAGTCATTAAATATTATTACCATTATTTATATTGTGGACTGAAAAATATCATTTTATTCATCAATAGTTGGAGTTTTACGTTAAGAGGGCAAATGATTTGGATATTTGGATGGATATGAATAAAAAATTACTTTTCCCATACAAACTTTGCTATTGCATTTCATCTCATTTGGGATTGAAACTTTTCTCTAATGTCACAAAAAAAGCATGTTATGATTTTATATTTCTAGCTCCTGTAAGTCTAGCTGGCATAGATAATTTACTCAATAGCAATTTTTTAAGTCATAATATTTAAGTTTACCAACAATACCGTCTTTTACTGTTAAAATCAAGTGATTAATAATTAATTTCATAGATACACCAATTACAGGATTAAATACAAGACCTCAGACCAAAGAGTAAAGTTATTAAACTGAAAAAGAGTGGCAACTCGATGATAAAATATGCATGTATGGAAAGTGCTGCTGCCCAGAGTTTAAGCGGTGAACTAAAGTCGAAGTGATATATATACATATCTACATGTGTATGTGTAATTATACAGAATATTCTTTTACTATGAGATATACCCTGAAATATAAAAAAAACATATCGGCTGATATCGAAACAATAATAATATAAGTTTAACAATGAAAATTAATATAATTTTCAGAAAGTACATCAATAATCGAAAATAGATCGATGACAATAACTACCTACACTATGAACAAAAAATAACAATTCTCAGTTGTCAAACGTTTGACAGACGGGACAAAATGGCAGCAGCTAAGTTTGTACAACCTGTCTGTAGGCGGCGCGACGGTCAGTAAAAAAAAGTAATGTTTTAAGTGTGCCCCCCCAGCCTCAGACTAAAAACAGCATATATTCACTGTTGCTGTATAAAACTACAAAGTTTTATACAAAAACTACAAACATATAAATATATTTGAAGTATAAAAGAGGATTCCTTTATCTGATGGTGTAGACTTATATTATTTTATTTCTTTTCTGCCTTTTTTCATTAACAATATCTAAATTTTAAATAAGAGCTAAGGCAATTTATTTGACACATGATGCTATATCAATTAATTATTGATTAATGTGTCAGTTTTTTTTTTTTTTGTTGTGGCTCTGTTTATACTTAAGCCAATGTCAAAGTTAAGTTGCAGCTTCTTCTTCTTCTTCTTTTTATGTATTGGCAATCAGCTACTTATACGAGCCATTTTTGCCAGTGTCGAGTTATAATTATCTTCACGTTCTTAATCTCTTCAAGTTAGTCATTGTCTGTCAGTCAGTCGAATTGTCGCCATCAACACTGCTATGGTGACACTGTTAATGGTATGTTGTAGGAATTTTGATGGAAAACGAAAACGTTGTAAAGCACTTTTATATGATATTCACTACATCCCAGCTGTTCTGTCACATCATATTACATAAAACACCATAAAAATTATCTAATATAACACGTTAAAACACTAAGATATCGAATATAATACAAGAGCACAACATGACGTTTTAGATTCCCGCCAAAAGTCCAATGTGTCAGTTAAATATGTATCAGAAAGAAAGAAAAGATCTTTGTTTTTACAATGGAAAAATTACATTATAAAAATTTAAAAAAAAATAATAACAAATGGGTAATAAAAGTAAAAACAAAATGGTATTATATAAATATGTATCAGTTGTGTTTATCATCAATAATGTAGAATTAGAAAGTCAATATTAACTTTATCCTTATCAGCCTCTTTATGCCCTTTTTACAACAAAGATAGCCAAACTTAACATAAATACAAACTAAATTCGCCCTGATTAGTGAAAGGCTAAAAATAATAATACTTTATCACTTGATTTGAAGTCCAAACATGATGGCAAAACAAAAGGCTATATATAGCCTAAATGACTTATCATTTTTTGTATCCGTGTGGACATATAGTAAATAAAGATAGAAATATTTATAGCTATCAATATCCAAAACAATACATTACATGACGTCAACATTTTCTCGCTAACTACCTAATAACATGATGCAGTCAAATTAATTACCTTACGTATATCTGTGGGATACTTGCTCCGGACTAGACACCATGCATATTCAAATTTTGCCTTGTGTGACACTGCACCTTGGTGCAGTTGCTCATGGAACACTCTCTCGAACTTCTAAACAATAATCACAAACAAAAATTAATGTTCACGCACAATGAGTCACGTATCTTATATTGCACAAATTTTAAAATTACTTGCAAATCCTCCGAGGAGACTATTTCATCTAACACGTCTTCCATTGTTCAACAAATACGATTTTCCTTCAAACAATTTTTTTGAACGTTTAGGAATTACAATCAAAAAGCATTATTCTTCGTGTTACGGGAATAATCGGTTTTTCGTTTGACATTGATGTCACAATTGATGTGTATTGCCACTTTTTGGTTCAATTCATACGTATTGATAAGCAAAAGGAATATAGACCGTACAACCAAGTTGTAATAAGATCATCATTCATATCACCAATATTTTGAATTACTATCTAATTTACTAATTTATAAAGAAATTGTAGATTAGTAATGCGAAGCATTTGCATTTTTTTTTTAAACAAATTTAATCGCTCTGTTACTCGGACCAAGGGACAATTGTTGTTATTTAAATTTTACCTCGTTTTGGTAATTTTAACTTTTCTAAAGCGAGATAGGAAAGAATAATCCGTTCTAGATGAGTCTTTCGAGTACGATTTGGAATCAATCCCGCTTGAGAAATGTTTGAATTCAATTTTTATCTCAATTATGAAGAAAGATAAGTTTGTATAATATAATGAATGTTTTTTTATAATAGAAGTTCTCTCTAATGCATACACAATCATGAAATATCAAACATGGAATATTAAACTAGTTATCATGTCTCCCACGGATTTCATGACAAGAACACATTGTGTTGTAAATCTATCACCATATGGGGATTGTTTTTCTCTAATGTCAGGGCCGCACCTGTGTGTATCGTCACGAAGCTTCAAGCAATGAGAAGATACACGCAAATATGACCGGTCATTACCGGCTATCGTCGTAAACATTCGGGCTTCGTGTGCGTTATCGCTTGGGTGGCGATAAGTCAAAAGGTTTTAGCGCGCTAATATATCGCACTCTGTGAAAAACGCTAGTCTGCCACTAGCGTTTTTCATTTCGGCGGCAATTTTCGATGCATTTAGACGCGTTTGAGGATCTCCAGTTAATCAATAAATATGGAATGAAATGATGAAATGGTGTTAGAATTATTACACCATTATGAAGCGATCTTCCTGGTGGCGGGATGGCTCTGTGGTCTGGTGTACCACAGAGCGATCGAGCCAGCATGGGGGTAGAAGCGCTGTTGTCCTCTCACTTGGCCTCAGGTGTGAAGGATTACGGAATGTATGATCCCAGACTTCTTTGGGTCCGTATAAAACTAGGTGTCACCAAGGTATTCATGGTTGTAGCATATGCTCCCATAAGATCCTCGGTGGCATCAGACCTAGAGAAGTTTTGGGATAATGTTAGGGAAGTTCTGGATATGGCAGAAACCGGTGAACGCGTAATTGTATGCGGAGATTTGATCGGATGGGTGGGGACCAAGCGTCCCGACTATGAGGACGTACTTGGTCCATTTGGTGATAAGAGAGTGAACGACGCAGGTAGGCTCATAGCGGATGTATGCATGGAGAGAAACCTTATTGTGTCAAACACATTTTTCCAACATAAGGACATCCATATGTATACATGGAGAAGGAATGAACATAAAAGTATAATAGATTTAATTTTGGTAGACAGTCGCCTCCGAAGCAAAATATTGGACGCAAGAGCCTACAGGGGCCCCACAGTCGATACGGACCACTATCTCGTTATTGCGAGATTTAGTGGTCTGTTCAGAAAGTGGAGGCACTGGCGAGAGCGTGTCCACTTCGGAGGGCTTGAAAGAATAAAGGTTGAAAGGTTGCAAGAAGAGTGTGTAAGAGAAAAGTATGCAGAGGGTGTCCGAGAACGGCTGACGATGGCAAGCCAGCCGCAATCGGACATTGAAGAATGCTGGAGAGTATTGAAAGAGAGTATGGTAGATACAGCGAAAGAAGTATGTGAAAGTTCAAAGAAGCATAGAAAAACAAATGGTGATGCATGGTGGGATGTGGAAGTGGCAGCTTCCGTAGAGCAAAAGAAGAAAGCGTGGCTGAACTATGTCTCTTCTTTGAATCTGAATGACAGTATGACTGAACAGAAGAAAGAAATATATCGGCAATGTAAGAATGACACCAAGGCCTTAGTGAAAGAGAAACGTGATAGAGCAAGTATGAGTGCAGAATATAGGCTGACTAAAAACTTCGAGGGTAACACCCAAAGAGTAAAGTTATTAAACTGAAAAAGAGTGGCAACTCCATGATAAAATATGCATGTATGGAAGGTGCTGCTACCCAGAGTTTACGCGGTGAACTAAAGTTGAAGTGATATATAAACATATCTACATGTGTATGTGTAATTATATAGAATTTTCTTTTACTATGAAAGCTACCCTGAAATATAAAAAAAAACATATCAGCTGATAACGAAGCAATAATAAAATCAGCTTAACAATGAAAATTGAGATAATTTTCAGAAAGTACATCAATAACCGTAAATAGATTGATGACAATAAGTACCTACGCTAGGAACAAAAAATAATAATTCTCAGTTGTCAAACGTTTGACATACAGGACAAAATGGCAGCCGTGAAGTTTGTACAAACAATCTGTCGGCGGCGCGACGGTCAGTAAAAATAAGTAATGTTTTAAGTGTGCCCCCCAGGTAACACCAAACTCTTTTGGAGGGAGGTGAAGAAGTCTCGGGGTGGTTGGTCAGCCTTCAGAATGAATAAAATAAGGTCTAAAGGTTTAGGAAGGACATTCTTACACAAACACAAGACGTGTTAAGCCGATGGAGTGAATATTTTGGCGATATGTATGTGGATGCTACGGTTGGCGCCGGTGTCGCATGTGGTTTAGTAGATCAACATTCGACAACGGCGTCCTCCGATGGCATCAGTATGGATGAAGATGAATGGGCGATAAGAAGTTTGAAAAATGGTAAGGCAGCGGGAATTGATATGGTGTCTGCCGAGATGATCAAGCTTGGTGGCTCCTGTGTCTGGGAGGCGTTCCTGTTGCTCCTCAATTTATGTTGGAGCTCGGGAATGGTTCCCGGGGACTGGAATGGCGCAGTCATCGTGCCTTTGTTTAAAAACAAGGGTTCACGTTATGACTGCGCAAATTACAGAGCCATAAGCTTGACCAGTTTGGGAGCAATAGTGTATGGTAAAATTATTGAAAGGAGAATGAGGATGGTGTGCGATAGTTTACTGTGTGAGACACAAGGAGGTTCCAGGAGTGGAAGGGGATGCATGGATCAAGTGTTCTCTCTGCGCAACATTGTGGAGAAGCATCTGGCTCTAGGTGAGAGGGATTTCTGCAGTTTTGTGGATCTGGAGAGAGCATTTGACACGGTTGTACGAAAGGAACTTTGGGACATTTTACCGGAGTATGGTATTAACGGTAAACTGCTACAGGCTGTGCAGTCCAGTTACATGGGCTGTAGAGCCTGTGTGCAGCTGGATGATGGAATGTCGCCTTGGTTTGACGTCAATATCGGCGTTAAGCAGGGGTGCGTTCTGTCTGCCAGGCTGTTTATCATATATCTGGATAAATGTCTCCAAAGGTTGAACGATATGAATGTGGGAGTCCAGATGGACGACTCAGTGGTCACTGCTCTGCTTTATACAGATGATGCAGTCCTGCTGGCACAATCAGCGACTGACCTGCAGACCCTAGTCGACACAATGACAGAAGATTGTAAGAAAAGGGGTCTACGCGTGAATGTGAGCAAAACCAAAATAATGGTCTTTGAAAGAGATGAAGCCAGAACAGATGTAAGAGTAACAATAGGTAATGATGTACTAGAGCAAGTGGATGAATTTGTATATCTTGGATGTGGATTTAGCCGAGATGGAAGGTACACTGATATAGAGCGAAGAGTGAATGTGGGAAATAGAGGGAAGGGAGCGTTGGGGCAACTTCTCGGTAGCCACCAACTCAGCCAGAAGGCATATATGCATATACGTCTAGCAATACATAACGCAGTGCTTGTCCCAACATTACTGTATGGAAGCGAGAGTTGGGTATGCAGAAAAGAGTATGAAAGTAAAATTAATGCGGTCGAAATGCGATTTCTGCGGAAAATCTGTGGAGTTAGGCTGACCGACCGCATTCGTAACGATGACGTAAGAGAGCGAGTAGGTATGAAAGAGAGTATTGGTGTAAAGATGCGAAAGGGAATGCTCCGATGGTTCGGACATGTGGAAAGCATGCCGAACGAACGTCTGGTTAAGAAGATATACAATGCGAAAGTGGAAGGATGAAGGTACCGAGGGAGATCTAGACTAACCTACCTAGACCAGATCGGTCATGTACTGAAGGAAGGTGGAGTCAAGAGTCTCCGAAACCGGCGAGCGTGTATGAAGAGAATTATGAATGTTGAGGAAGCGAGTGAAGTATGCAAAGATAGAGTTCTCTGGCACTCTGTTCTCTCTAACTATCCTGCAAGGGATATGGCGTGATGATATGTATGTATGTGTGTATGTATGTACTTCTTGTAAAATACCGAAGTCGCTAATATGACCACAGTTTTATCGCGATAACTTTCTAGTGTACAAAACGTACGAAGCTTCGCCACACATTACTTCGGGACGATACACGCAGGTGCGGCCCTAGCATAAGAGTAGGTATGCAAATTTATATAAAGGCATTAGAACTTTTAAGGCTTTTTTGTACACACTCCTTAAATGATTTAATATTTTCTAATAAAACAAAAGTTTGAAATGAAAAATCTGAAAGAAATACTGTGACATTTTTGCTAAGTTTGTTACATAGAGACTAGAGCATAAGGAGCTTTTCATATACACAGATGATTCTCATCTGTGTATATGAAAAGTGTCCGTCGAAATGTTATAAATAAGGGTAGCGCCACATTATCATGGTAAATTTGAAAGGAAGCGGAAAAGGAAACTAATAAATCAATAAGCTTACTATTCATAGTTTACGAAATAAAATCACTCGAAACTATTAAATCAATAAGCTCACCATTCACAGTTTACGAAATAAAATCACTCTAGGTGTACGTTTTCTTGTAATAATTATTGAAGGTTATAAATTATATTAATTCTTTTAACTCGGCATACTTCCGTTCATCTACAATTACTATATTCATACCATACCTTTTGCTACACCAGCGCGATTGTGGAAGGTTTTTGAACTGTTATTTATAGCTGGACACTTTTTCAACTTTTCTTCCATATGAGATTGTTCTCCTTATACTGGTGTGCCTTTGCATCATGCCGTCCATACTTTGCATATACTAGTAATCCATAGATAATCTATGTATAATATATACATATGTACTCTATGCTTTAATCTAGGGATGGACATTCTCAATAAAAAATCGATTTTAAAGTAATCGATTATTTATCTTCACATGATAAATCCATTAATAAATAAAAGAGTTATTTTTAATAATCGTAATTTCTTAAAAAAATAATTGATTTTCCTTTAAAAACACATCGATTTTTTTAAAAGATATTCGATTTTCCTTTAAAAAATAATCCATTTTCTTTTAAAAAAATGATTTATTATATTGTTTTATTTTTCTAATTACTATATACATAATTGTGTCGTCAAGAACGAGACTTCATTAATTATACATTATGATATAAACAAAAGTCGATAAGTTAGCGTTCATTGTCTTTTCAGTGCCTCGGAAATGGGAGGCGGCGGAGTAGGTCTGAGAGAATATTCTCACCGACACACTTCGCCACTAGCGCACCGAGTGACGCAGACAAGTTCTGCACCCAATATTGTCCTAGTTGCAGTGTTGCATAAAAATCGATAGTTTGACTATCGATAGTTAACCTCAAAAAGTATTCATACTATCGATAGGACTATCGATAGTATCGTACATATCAATACTATCGAGACTATCGATAGTATCGATAGCTCTCCACGAGCAATACTATTAATAACGGCGATACTATCGATACTATCGATAGTGATTCATTCGATAGTATCAATACTATCGATAGTATCGTTAATACCATTCGTTTTAGCGTAAAACTATCGATACTATCGATAGTATCGACTATTTCGGGCTATCGATTGCCAGAAAATTTTCAATAGTATTGCTTAAAAATATAAATACCGTAGTTGTGTCCCTGTTGCTTGTTTTCAGTGAATTTTGTGGTGACTTTTCTAGCAGTAACGTGCATTTGCGTTCTTACTTTGAAGCCCAAGTTAGCTAATAATGGTTAAGATCAATAGCCATTGAAAGTTGAGTAAAATTATAATGCTGCGAGACTTCTGGACAATTGGGTCGGAATGTGTGAATGAATGTAAGTGGTACCTTGTACTTGTACCACCCTGTTGACAGTTTTCTGTCTACAGCCGCGGGCCGGTGGTTCCGGGGTAGTACCACACTTTCGCAGAAGATCGGCGCCTGAGTAATGGCAATGTGCTATTGCGCTTCGTTCGGTGAGCGAAAAAGCTGGCAGTTCAACTGGGTGGGTTTGGGGATTTTATTAGTAGGCAGTGGCCTTAGCTATAACCTTAGTATTGCCAAGCTCCATGGGCGACTGTGACACTTACCATCAGGTGTGCTGCTTGCTCGTTCGCCACCATAAGCAATAAAATGAAAAAAAATGGCTTGTGCCAGTATACTAATGAAACTCAGAATGTCTATTACTATAAAATTTTAGTGTAATTATTAGCTTTGAAAGTTTCGGTTAAACAAAATTATGAAAAACATAATCAAGAATTCTGAGTTACAATTCTACACAGAATTATGGCCGTAATTAGTCATTAGATTTGTTGTATTTCTAGCGATATTAATCTAGTGAAGTTTTAACAGGGTCCGAAAAACATAAGTTCTCTGTATGCTCGATTGCAATGTGATCCATCTAGAAGGCTCTATTAAAAATATGCTTACATATATGTAACTTCACATTATAGGGATATAGAAATATATATCTAACTGAATCCAGAATAATTTTTAATTGTATATTATATACAATTGAAAATGAAATGAGCGAGATGCAACGTTGACATCAAAATTCCCGAATTGAAAACATTTAAACCATTGTGTTACTCTCTCTGACACCACATTAGGTCCATAAACGTCACAATTTGTTCACAGCTTGCGTTGCATGTATCTTTTTTGTAATAAAGTTTTAAAATATGTCGAATTTCTTCATAGGATTGACCCATTTTAACAAAAAGAAAAAAAAATGTGTGCGTGTAAACCTTTACGCGCGATTGAAGTAAAACTTCTTTGGCGTTGACGACATATATCACTGAAATGATTAAATATTAACTTAAATAAATAAATATTATATTATAATTATATCTATTATTCATGTGCTTTACAATGATTATTACAAATGTTATATTAATATTGTTCATTCGAAACAGGTAATCTAAGCAAGTACAGTAGTTCATTATAAATTTTAATATATATAGTTAAAATTTGCAAAAATTACTATAGCGCGATTTAGACTCTAATACATGTCCTCTTAGAATCCATTAACTTTGTTACAGCGCCATCTAGTAATAAATTATGATCCTATTTAAAAAAATCTGTGTTACTCCCTAGTCGCGCCTAAAGAAGTTTTACTTCAAAAAGAAAATAAATAAATGAAATAATCCAAGAATATGACATAATACTTCCACATTCCCACCGAAACTCAAGAAATATTGACAGCAGCAAGTATTGCTATTATAATTGTTTCACTTTGTTAGTATCACAAATTTAATGTTATTCACCTGACTAAAATTTGTTCTACTCTTCTTCTTCTTATGTATTGGCAATCAGCTACATATACGAGCTATTGGTGCCAGTGTCAAGTTATAAATATTTTCACGTTTTTAGTCTTTCAAGTCAGTCGTTGTCTAAGTCAAACTGTACCATTAACAGTGCAATGGCCACACTGTTAATGGTATCTTGTGGGAATTTTGATGGAAAATGAAAACGTTGTAAAGCACTTTTATATGATATTCACTACATCCTAGTATCGCCGCACATCACATTACATAAAATGCCATCAAAATTATCTAATATAACACGTTAAAACACTACGATATCGAATATAATACAAGAGCACCACATGACGTTTTCAAATTCCCGTCAAAAGTCTTCTTGTTCTACTCTATGATGACGCAAATTTAAATAAATTTCTTTAATAATAATGTCAGTACTTGGCTTACCACATAACATAACTTTAGACAACAATACTATCGAATAGTTGCTTGCTATCGATAGTCCAAAATAGTCGATACTATCGATAGTATCGATAGTTTTGAGTTAAAACTAATGGTATTAGCGATACTATCGATAGTATTGATACTATCGAATGAATCACTATCGATAGTATCGTTGTTATTGATAGTATTGCTCGTAGAGAGCTATCGATACTATCGATAGTATCGATAGTATTGACGTATTACAATACAATCGATATACTATTGATACTATTGCTTATACGTAAACTATCGATAGACAATTGATTGTCTATCGATAGTAGACTATCGATATGCAACACTACCTAGTTGAGGTCGTGGTTTGGGACCGGTGACTGATACCCGAACAAATTAATCTGTCGCCCATGATGGCCGGTCTCTTGTGGGCGACACTCTGGCAACACTGTTATTTGTTTCTCGAGCGTCGATGAGGACTGATTGTCAATGAATCGGTATTAGTGGTAATTTCAATGATTATGAAGATATGGTAGGTTATGAGCAAAGAGTAAAATCCCACCACTGCAGCAATGTTATCGATGTTTTAAATTTAATCATACAGCCAAAGTTTGTAACAGCAAGCAGAGATGTAGTTGCTGCAGCGGTGAGCATTTCTACCGAGACTGTGATAAACCTAATGAATTATGTTGTAGGTATGCGTCCGATATATCAAAACGAATCTGAAATCGGATTTCAGTCAGAAATCGTATCGTATCGATATTCAACACTATACAAACTGATTTTAGAAAACGTACTTAGGCAGAAACTAAATCAACACATATCAAAACAAAACGACGAAATCGCAAACTAATAATAAATCTAATCATCGCGCAATCGTTTTCTATTGCTAGTTTTGCAAACCAAACCAATATTTGAAAACTTACTAACTATCTCTTTCACTCCGCTAAGCGATCGCTTAGTCAGAATGAGAGAAAGCGAATTTCATTAAAATTCGCCTTCTTTCATTCTAACTAAGCGATCGTTTAGTGCATTGAAAGAGATGAAGCGAATTGTCATCTGTTTTGGAATTTGGCGGTTTCTAAGAAACTCAGAATGGCAGATGGAAACGAAACAGAATTACAAGAGTCAGGGAATAAGATCTATATTAGAATGCAACTACTTCCATGATAATATTACACAATACTTAATGATAGTAGTTTAAGTTTTGTGTTTGTTAAATAGATTTTTGAATTATGGGAGAGTTTTTGCACACTTGACCTTGGTGACACGTTCGGTGTGCGCGTAATGTTATTTTTGTGATCTCGTGAACTATATAATTAGATAGGTATTTTACGATTCAATACTATACTAACGTATGTTAGTATCATACATACGATTTGATGATAAATAAGAAATAACTATTTAATGTAAAAAGGTAAGATTTTCGCTTCGTAATCGGGATTAATAAAAAAAAAACCATACAAAAAAAATGTACATTATATAATATAATCATGAAATCATTGTAAATATGACGATTTTTAAATACGCAAGAAAGTTTTGTATCATATCCAAAACAAAACATTTTTGCTAGTCTAGTACTCTAGTTAAGCCTAGATAAAGCATGAAGGAAAATCGTACACCTAAATCCAATCAACAAAGAAATTATAGAAAAATTATTTGAATGCGTTCGTACGATTGCGTTTTTCGTTTGCTACGCTAAAATAGCTAAAAACATCGAATATCGATCGAAACTAAAGTAAACCCGCTCCGTCAACCGCTCTGGAAATCGATTTCTGAAATCGGTTTTTAAAATCGATTTAAATATCAGAAATCGAATTTGTATCGGTTTGCGTAAAAATCTGAAAACGCCCATCTCTATTATGTTGTGCAAACTGTAGTGGTCCACATCTAGCTATTTCAAAATTATGTCCAATTAAGATGAAAAAAGAAATAAGATTTCATATGCAAGTATTGCAAACACAAAGTTTAATGATAATTCAATTTCCTGCTTTATCAAACATAAATAAATCTGCTAAGACACCATATAAATCAAATAATGTAAATAATGCTCCTATAAATAATGTAAATATTTCCTCTGTTAACCCTGTAAATAATATAAATAATCCTGTATCAAATGTAAATAAGCCAGTTCTGTTAAAGGCTGAAGATCTCAAGGCCCAATTGCTTGTAAATAATGATTTGACTATGTCTATAGTTCGTACACTTCGTACATTAATTTCATTGCCTAATAAGTCTGATGATTCTCCAATTACAACAACTACTGTAAAAGATGTGCTTTTTAAAAATCTTTCATAATGGATTGTACACCCAATACACAGTTACAATTACGTATTGCTCATTTTAACATTCAAAGTGCAATAAATAAAAAGCCTATGTTCATGAAATTTTTACAAGATCAATGTATTGATGTCTGTCTTCTCAATGAAACTTGGTTTAAAGATAGTTATCGTATTTTTCACATACCAGGATATAATATTCATTTTAAAAACGCCAAGAATGAACATGGGGGAGTTGCTATACTCCTTAAATCATATCTTAAATATAAGTTCCTACAGACTACATTTTATGAAGATGTTCAAACTGTTGCTGTATCAATATCAACGACTTGTGGTGATCTCTCAGTTTTATGTTGTTATTGTCCTCCCTCTAGTAGGCATATTAGATTAAATAAATTACAAAATATATTAAAAGACCTGCCTAAGCCTATATTTGTTGCTGGTGATTTCAATGCACATCATATTGCCTTTGGATGCTTAGCAACCAATGGTCGAGGCCAACAGTTGTATGATATAATTGATGAGTTGGACTTATGTATTTTAAATGATGGTTCAGCAACCACAATTCGCCACCCAAATACTGTTCCCTCTGCTATTGATGTTAGCTTTGTTAGTGCATGTTTAGCCTCACTTTGTAAATGGTTAGTTCACGATGATAATTATGGAAGTTATCGTTTTCCTACTATTATAGATATATTACTTTACTATTATAGATATATACATTGGGTATTAATAGGTATCAATATAATCCACCTACAGAAAAATTTCTTTATAACAAGACTGATTGGAATCAGTTCAATATGCTATCTAAAAACCATTTTAGTAATGTAATTGTGGATGTGAACAATCCATTGAAAACTTATAATTATTTTTGTGATAGGCTAAATAATCTGAAACTGGAGTGTGTGCCCAAATTTATTAAATCTAGTACATACAGAAGCAAACCACCAGCTCCTTGGTGGAACCAGAAGTGTGAGCAAGCTGTAATTACTACATAATATGAAGCTTTGAAATTGTATCGTTCCAATTCTACTGTAGCAAATTTTCTTAAATATAAAAGACTGAATGCTATTAAGAAAAAAATATTTGTGAAGAAAAAAAGGAATAGTTGGCGTAATTTGTGCAATAGCTTTAATAGAACTACTCCAATCAGTAAGATTTGGAATGCTATAAAGTCCTTTAATAAATCATATTCTGATAAATTTGTAGGTCCGCTATTAGAAAAGTTATCATTATTCGACAGCAAATCTAATTTTCAATGGATCCCAACTGTTCAGTTGTTATGTTCCATTATTAAAATATATATTATTTTCTGCAATAGTATTCATTCAATAATATATTATAGAATTCTAGACCACCGGACATCTAAGTGCTTGTTTTTTTCTTTTCAGTTTTTTTTTGTTGTGTACGTAATTTGGTTCACTTTTTACGCAGTTGGGTTTTTTGATTTTTTTAATTTTAATTTTTTTATTTCATACTTTTTAGTTATGAATACCTAGGTGGCTACAGTTATTTTATTTATTAATAAGAAGGTATCTAACAATATATAGTTTTTCGACTGAAGTTGAGCACTAAATCGTTAGAAGTTGAAGATGGGCGACCGCGTCAGACATTAGATACTTTAGGTAGTCCAATATACCTACTAGATACTTTAGTATATGTCCATCCACATTCACACGCACAGTCATACGATTTTTTCGTCTTTTGATCGTTTTCTACTGTCTAAAGACCTGTAAACGTAAGACCATTGGTGTAAAAATGCGAAAGGGAATGCTCCGATGGTTCGGACATGTGGAAAGAATGCCGAACGAACGTCTGGTTAAGAAGATATACAATGCGAAAGTGGAAGGATGTAGGTACCGAGGGAGACCGAGACTAACCTACCTAGACCAGATCGGTCATGTACTGAAGGAAGGTGGAGTCAAGAGTCTCCGAAACCGGCGAGCGTGTATGAAGAGAATTATGAATGTTGAGGAAGCGAGTGAAGTATGCAGAGATAGAGTTCTCTGGCACTCTGTTCTCTCTGCCTACCCTGCAAGGGATATGGCGTGATGATATGTATGTATGTATGTATGCTTTATTAAAATTCTATTATCCTTTAAAAACGACTAAATAATTTTTACTTAAAAAACTATACAAAAATGGAAGTTAGAAAATTTTAATGAATAATACTTATATTATCCATACCTGAACGTATATACCCGTAAATACCCATACCCGTACTGCTATATACCCGTAAATATCCATACTTAAACATCCAGGTACGTACTGGTAAAGACCCATAACTGATGATAACAGTATGACACCTGGTACGAAGTACGGCCAGTACATACTGGCCGTACGGGTCGCACCCAATACGCGACGGTCTGACGTCTTACCTGTTTGGGCCAGCAGGTATTACGTAGAGAGCTGCTCGACCGCGCGCTGTAGAGCTAACGAAGTTACCCGAACGGTTACGACTTACGACGTGCTTCGATCGTCCCCGTATTGAAACGTATGATTTTGGCTTTCTAAACGAATTTGTTTTTTATATCTTTAAAGTTAAGGAAGTTAATTGCTTAATAATAGAAAGGATATATATATTTTGAGTATCTTATTTCAAGAAAACGTGTTATTTACAATTGATTATGAAGATGAAGGTAATTTTATATAGATACTTATAGAATATATATAGTCAATAAATAATTAAATTTTGATATAATTAAGCATTAAGTAAATATTTTAAGACATTATATGATTACCTTTTACTCATATCGATGACGCTTTGGTAAATATCCGTATTTATTTCATATAATTTTGTTTAATTGATTTACTATTATCATACCTAACACAATGAATCATACAAATAACTATACGAATTCAAAAATATATTACAATCAATTTTAAATCAATAAATAGCATTTTAATTATTTTTATTTTGCTAAAATGTTTTTTTTTATACAAGTGACATCTAGCTAAGCTAGGATACATCTTTTACATAATTCATCTTTCATAGAAATGTAACGCCATCTGTAAATTTTCAATACGTAATCCATCGATATATATGTACTATAGTCCTTAAAATATAGCTTGATCTCTGTGACAGATAGCGACAAAACCGATGAAGTAATTTTGAATACGCGTCATTATCACCATTTTAATTTGTGTTTTTTTTTTTCTTGCTTATGGTGGCAAACGAGCAAGCAGCACACCTGATGGTAAGTGTCACTACCGCCCCTGAACCTTTGCAATACCAAGGGTATAGCTTGGGCCGCTGCCTACCAATAAAATCCCCAAGCCCACCCAGTTGGGCTTCCGGCTCTCTCGCTCACCGAACGACGCGCAATAGCACATTGGCATTACTCAGACGTCGATCTTCTGCGATAGTGTGGTACCACCCCGGACGGACCGGCCCGCGGCTGTAGACAGAAAACTGTCAACAGCGTGGTCCTACCACAATTGATTATATCGCCTATATTTTCATTCTTTAGGTGCCAGTTATATCTCAACTGAATTATGAATATAAAAATATGAATATTTACATCATAACTAGTAACTTCATATGTTTTAAAATACTTAGTAATCATTTTATAAAAATATGGTGCTTACGCAAGTACAAGATCATACTGAACTGAGAATAAGATAGAGATGGGGCAATCGATAAACGTAAATCGATAACATTCTTATTAATTATTTATAAAACAAGTAAAACCAATACATTACCTATATAAACCACATGGTTACTCTATAAAATAAGTAAATTGTGTTAATTTAGTATTCAGACATCAGTTATAATTTTAATAAGACCATTTCTATTATATTAAAAAGATAATTTCTTTTATAAAATAAACATGATTATTCATGAAATAATCTGTGACCAAGAACTCATCATCAACCTACAGGAATGCTCCAGCGATGATGATAATAGTGACGATGAACTTGGATGTATTCCTTTCGAATAAAAAAAGATTTAATTAACAGCTTTAGTTTAAATTAAATAAAATCCATTAATTTAAATTCAATAAGATTTTCATAAATTGTTTTAAATTTATAATCGATTCATCCATCCATTTGATTGGAAGTTCAATAAGATTTTCATGTATTATTTTTTAATTGCAGTAGCAAATAACTTAAAAAATAAGGAATTATATTGACAAAAATACGGACTGCATCGTAAGCGTGCGGGACTAGTGAGAACTGTCACAGAGATCATGCTATATTTTATAAACTATACGTACTAGATTTCGTGTTCCGAACACTTGCTTTGTTCGACTAAGCTGTACTGCAATCCGTACACCTCACTTTAGTGTGACTGCGACCATCATGGATTGTAGGTGTATACAGAGCAGCGTTGTTAATACGATAATTCGAATAATACCAATCAAAACTTGCACATGTGGATGCGAATAAAAATTCTTTATTTAACTAAGTAAAATGTTTTGTTGTTAAAGTATACAAATAGGTAATAATATCGAATTAGCACAATAAACAAAAATATTCTACATTTAAATGTCACACCATCTTTGATAATAGACTAAAGCCCGCAGATGTTCAATTACACTGGTTGGAGGTAAAAATGTGTGAGTAAACACAGACTTGACGTAGTGTCTAGAAAGTATTTTGATTATTTATATTCTTTTTCCTTTAGTATATATTATCAGTTAATACTTATTTGCCAAAGATCAGAAAATAGAAAATCTTCAAGTGAATACACGTGTCTTCCTACAAAATATTCGTTTATCTGTTCTACACACTTTCCAGCTACAGATGTTTATACAACTAAAGCTGTAAAGCAATTTCTTAAGAAGTCAGCAAATATTGTTATTATGAAAAATATTAGAAGGAAACTTTATTTATTATATTTTCCGAATAAAAAATATTTGATTTTTATTTAATTTGATTTCAAACTATTCATCACCATCATTATTTCAGCTCATATAGATAATACGACTATTATTTTTATTTATTTAACTACTTAATAATACACTTTGAAATAGAGTATGCTTTATGAGTTCTAATGAATGTTTGTAGGTACAAAAACTGTGTCACTTCTGCGGTGTAAAATCTATAGTAAGCACACTTTGTTACATAACGTTGAACGAAACGCGTAAGTGCGCATGAGATGCCTACATCTTACGAAGTTTTGGTCGCGAGAAAATTACAACTATAAAGCGATCTAGCGCTGTGTGCTTCAATGTTCGCGTTAGATTAACTATTTATTCTTTTAGCGCTGCAGCGGACTTTAGTTTAACTGTTACCAAAATGGAACAAAATATTTATTCGGGATCAAATTATATTTTGAATGAAAATATAATATACACCAAGATAAAAATATTCTTATATAAAATATATTTTATTGTAAAAAAGTGTGAATATTTATTATCAGTTATTATAAAACTTTTATCGGTAACTATTGTTAGATGTAGAATCATTTTACGAATATCTTAAAAAGTATCCCTCGCTTTATACAAGAAAATACAATTCTTTGTTAATCAATTTAGATTTAAATTTAATGAATTCTATTTTTTACTTTTTAGTTTGTTTATCTATTAAAGCTTGTTTTTAGTTTGTTTTACTAATATTATTAAATTTTTAGTTCAATACTCGGAAATGATCGATTTTGCTTATGTGGTAGCATGGAGAATAGAGTAAGGAGTAATATCTCAGTGTATTAAGAAGTGTCCAATGATCGGGAGCAAATTAAGGTGGCCAGGTGGCGCTATAGTACAGGCATCGGGTGATCGGACCGGGGAATTGTCCGGTCACCCGACGCGAGGCCACCGCGTGAGGGCGACGCCCCGATGGCGAAATCTGTCAGGGCGTCGACGAGAGGAACCCGCGAGGGTAAACCGCCGAGCGGACCACCGAAGACAAAGATCGGGTACCGGTGGTCCGCTCGCACGGCGAAGAGAGAGGATTTTACGGTGGGTCTATGGGGTCACGCGCCGCTTTCTCCGTCACCCTGGACCGATTTGGCGGGGCGAGACGCACCCATAGCCCACCAATAAAAAAAAAAAAAAAAGGTGGCGCTATAGTAGCAAGTGGAAGCATTTTAAAAAGAGCGCCACAAATTTTATAGGTTCATAGGTTATTATTTATCAAATCACAGTTGACTACGTAACTCGCCACACTTCACTCTGCTTATTACTGCTACATTCATATCATTTCCACTTGCTACACTAGCGCTATTTCGGTGAGTGTTCGAACAAAAATTTGCTGTTTACAAGTGGACACTTTTTTGACTAATCCCCATACAAGATGGTATTCCTTAGTTTCTACCTTCCATATGTGGTAGCGATTGCCAGTATAATATCTATGGTTGCGATGTAGAAAATAGAGATACACCCAAAGAGTAAAGTTATTAAACTGAAAAAGAGTGGCAACTCGATGATAAAACATGCATGTATGGAAAGTGCTGCCACCCAGAGTTTAGGCGGTGAACTGACGTTGAAGTAATATATATACATATCTACATGTGTATGTGTAATTATATAGAATTTTCTTTTACAATGAAAGCTACCCTGAAATATAAAAAAAAACATATCAGCTGATAACTAAACAATAATAATATCAGCCTAACAATGAAACTTGAGATAATATTCAGAAAGAATATCAATAACCGAAAATAGATCGATGACAATAAGTACCTACGCTAGGAACAAAAAATAACAATTCTCAGTTGTCAAACGTTTGACAGGCAGGACAAAATGGCAGCAGTTAAGTTTGTACAACCAATCTGTAGGCGGCGCGATAGTCAGTAAAAATAAGAAATGTTTTAAGTGTGCCCCCCAGGATACACCAAAGTTATTATCAAAGAGTAAAGTTATTAAATTGAAAAAGAGTGGCAACTCGATGATAAAATATGCATGTATGGAAAGTGCTGCCACCCAGAGTTTAGGCGGTGAACTAAAGTTGAAGTAATATATATACATATCTACAATTCTACATGTGTATGTGTAATTACATAGAATTTTCTTTTACTATGAAAGCTACCCTGAAATATAAAAAAAAACATATCAGCTGATAATTAAACAATAATAATATCAGCCTAACATTGAAACTTGAGATAATTTTCAGAAAAATATCAATAACCGAAAATAGATCGATGATAATAAGTACCCACGCTAGGAACAAAAAATAACAATTCTCAGTTGTCAAACATTTGACAGGCAGGACAAAATGGCAGCAGTTAAGTTTGTACAACCAATCTGTAGGCGGCGCGACGGTCAGTAAATATAAGTAATGTTTTAAGTGTGCACCCCCAGGTTATTATATTACATAGTTTGCCACACGCAAAAAAGGTCGTTTCTTCTTTTTTTATGTATTGGCAATCAGCTACTTATACGAGCCATTCATGGAGAATAGAGTAAGGAGTAACATCTCAGTGTATTAAGAAGTGTCCAATGAACGGGAGCAAATTAAGGTGGCGCTATAGTAGCAAGTGGAAGCATTTTAAAAAGAGCGCCACAAATTTCATAGGTTCATAGGTTATTATTTATCAAATCACAGTGGACTACGTAACTCAGCACACTTCACTCTGCTTATTACTGCTACATTCATATCATTTCCACTTGCTACACTAGCGCTATTTCAGTGAGTGTTCGAACAATACTTTGCTGTTTACAAGTGGACACTTTTTTGACTAATCCCCCATACAAGATGGTATTCCTTAGTTTTTACCTTCCATAGAGCTATTGTTGACGAAAACGTTGTAAAGCACTTTTATATGAAATTCACTACATCCCAGCACTTCCATCGCATCACATTACATAAAATGCCATCAAAATTATCTATTTTTTTTTTATTATGAGTATGTTATTCCACAGACTTTTTGTTCGTGTTCTTTTTATGTTTAATTTAATTGTTATGGTGGTTTGTTTATAAAATTAATGTTCTTTAAGTGGCTTTATTACATTTGGATAAAGCTTGAAGAGCGCAATTCATGTGTCATAGATGTTGAGCGACAACATGTCTTTTAAGGTTTCTTCTTGGCGCTGGTGGTCTTGTTGTTGGTGAAACCCTTCTACTTGTAGATGTTTCTGTCCTCTGTGATGTTGTGTTGATGATAATGATGTCTGTGACGTTTCAGCTCAAAAAAAGGACGTTGATGTCTTATCTTAACGACCTTTATTTTTTTTTAGCATACATACTTAATTAAACAAACTTAAACATACTTATAGGTATTCGGAGCCCGGATTTCTGCACCGGGTATTTGGCCATACCCGTACCTTCCAGACTGGGTATGGAATATTGCAGGTATTTCTCATGCCTAGTTCTGTGTCCTGAACACTTGATCCTGGCGTGCCCGTCATTTTCGTTGCAACGTTTAGTGCTCGCAATTCAAATTAGTGATCTACAACTAAATAGTTCCTCCCGCCGCTTGTGTGATCTTCTTAAAACCAAAGAGTGTTTTCAACCTGTATATAACTTTATTAAGAACACGTTTGCCAAACTTTAAACACAGCACAGTACCTGTTAAATAAAACGAAGTGCCCGATTAAAAAGAAGACTTGGCTTAAAGGTCTAAGCAACCAAGCCATAAACTCAAAAAAAAAAAGAACGATATACTCAGAGTAGGGATATTCGATATACATCAATGCATCGAAAACATCGATGTTTACAATGCGATACATCGAATCGATCCGATGTTTTGAAGAGCTATCGAAATACTCGATGTATCGATGAAAAACATCATCAAACATTTTTTCATCATCATGAAACATCGAAGCGATGATAACCAGTAAATGCCACAAAAAAGACTTTTTTTTTTTAGAAATCTGTTTGATAAGGGACTGTGGAATAGGTATAAATGCCACAAAAAGGACCTTTTTTTTTAGAAATCAGTTTTATAAGGGATTGGAATAGGTATCCATCAGCCTGTAAACGTCCACTGTTGGACATAGGCCTCCCCACGAGAATGCCATCTATAACGGTCCTGTGCCACCTGCATCCAGCGGTTTCCTGCGACCTTGATGAGGTCATCAGTCCACCGAGTGGGGGGTCGTCCTACGCTGCGTCGTCCGATTCGTGGTCGCCACTCGAGAACCTTTTTTCCTTTTTTTATAGGAATAGGTATAAATGCCACAAAAAAGACCTTTTTTCTTTTTTTTTTAGAAGTAACACTTTTGATATGACTTTAGAAAAAGTACTCGATGTTTAAAACATCGATGTTTTTTTCATCCGATACATCGAAAGACATCGATGTACAGTTTCGATTTATCGAATCGAAAATAACACCGATGTTTTTCAAAGTGGACACCCCTAATTCAGAGACGGATGGTGGTATCTTATATTCTTATTAATTCTCGTTTTCTTTGCCTTACAATCGCTCTAAGCAACAATTAATTCAGCAAAAGATTAAACATAAAAACTATTATTGTAGTCGTGCGAGATTTTTATTATACAATGCAAAGTATGATTAACACAGTTAAGGGCACAGCGCTCGAAGTTGCTGGATATTTGACGCCGGTGTTAAAGGTATTGTTATCAGTCAAATTAATAGTTATATCTGTTTATACATAATTAGTGTTATGTATCATCATGAAACATTTAGTAGGCAGATATGGTTTAGATATAAAATTTGCTAATATTTTATAAATTACGATGGATAGAATCTTTTCAATTCTTTTTACAGTTCATATACCTTTGGTAGGCAGGGGACTCTGTATAATAGGATTGAAATTTGGCAACTATACTATTGTATCGAAACCGATTGACATGTAATTTTGTTTCAAGCTTTCCTTCATTTGCAGACATGTTACCTGGTGGTCTTTTTTGTTCGTTTCTTACGATACCTGTGGCAAGAGGACACTTTATTTAAGTCCATATTAATAATTACAATTTCAATTAAATTTTTAGTCTATTATCACATTGAAAAATTATTAATCTATTTTATCAACAAAACATTATATTTGCCAAAGGTACATTTTTTTTTTTTTTTTTATTGCTTATGGCGGCAAACGAGCAGACAGTACACCTGATGGTAAGTGTCACTGCCGCCCATGGACCTTTGCCAATGGTATAGCTAGGCCGCTGCCTACCAATACAAACCTGAACCCACCCAGTTGGGCTTCCGGCTCTCTCGCTCACCGAACGAAGCGCAATAGCACATTGCTATTACTCAGACGTCGATCTTCTGCGAGAGTGTGGTACTACCCCGGACGGACCGGCCCGCGGCTGTAGACAGAGAACTGTCCACAGCGTGGTCCTACCACAATAAATAAAATAAAAACTAAATAGAATTTGATGTGATTTGCTTTATGGCAGGCATGAAATTTTATAATTTTTAGATATTGAATGCTCTATAGTTTCATAAAAAGTGGCCATAAGCACTGTCTGTACTCTGGAATCTGATAATAGTTATATAGTTTAATGTTTGTTTTATTATTATTTATGGTGGAAAAAGAGCCATTGTTTTGGTCTTTATTAAATTGGACCAGACTAGCAATTTAATGAGCAGAACTCAACTGCTAACTTTAAGAGTGAACCTTGAAAATTTTATTTGAAAATAAAATTCAGCAAATGTGTATTAAAATTAAATTTGTTCTTTTATCTTTATAGGAGTCAAAGTTCCAGGAAACGGGAGTTCTCACACCTGAAGAGTTTGTAGCTGCTGGAGATCATTTAGTGCATCACTGCCCCACTTGGCAATGGGCTAAAGGTGAAGAGGCAAAAGTTAGACCTTACCTACCAACAGATAAGCAATTTCTAATAACTCGAAATGTACCCTGCTACAGAAGGTGTAAACAGGTATGCAAAGTTGTGTATGTTTTTTGATAATATAAATTTATCAATTATTGAGTATTCAATTGTATAAGAGAAGGAAAACTCATAATAAAACCCTATACCAACACGTCTGACCAGCGTGGTGAAGTAAGGCAATTTCCCTAATAGTGGGGAGGAGTCCAGTAGTGTTGAGATGATAATGATGATGATTCAATTGCATGTTTTAATGCTGCACCGCAATAATGCTACACAAAAGTTTTAAATTCAATTAAATTTTTTTATATCTATGATAGATTACCAAATTTTTTTCTAATTTTTTATGTTCATGATTATTTTAAAGATATCTCCTAAGAATTAATTAATGTGTTGCAGGAAATTTAATATACTTCTGTCTAGACGTCTTAATATACTTCTGTCTTGAACATAACCATTCATAATTTGTACAAAAATTGTCCTGCAAGTAAATAAAACCTATGTCACTTATTATACGAGACAGCTATTTAAACAACTATAACATTTAAATTACTGAAATTTAGCATTTAATATGCTTAATTATTTATAAAATCCGATTACGAAATGAAAAATGATGTCGCAAGCGGGATTCGAACCCGCGCCTATTGGGATTCCGGCCCAATCGTGCTGCCACTACACTACCGCGACTAATTGTAGGACATGCAAATTTCGACATGCAAATGCGACATCATTTTTCATTTCGTAATCGGATTTTATAAATAATTAAGCATATTAAATGCTAAATTTCAGTAATTTAAATAACAAGGTTGTGTCGTCGTTTAATACAATTCTAACTGTAAAGTTTGAAGTATTAAGCCTATAACAATGTGTAAACATTGTCGGGTAGATAGCACACCGTCACCTTAAGACGTAAATACAATACGAAATGAAATTTGCATGTCCTACAATTAGTCGCGGTAGTGTAGTGGCAGCACGATTGGGCCGGAATCCCAATAGGCGCGGGTTCGAATCCCGCTTGCGACATCATTTTTCATTTCGTAATCGGATTTTATAAATAATTAAGCATATTAAATGCTAAATTTCAGTAATTTAAATAACAAGGTTGTGTCGTCGTTTAATACAATTCTAACTGTAAAGTTTGAAGTATTAAGCCTATAACAATGTGTAAACATTGTCGGGTAGATAGCACACCGTCACCTTAAGACGTAAATACAATACGAAATGAAATTTGCATGTCCTACAATTAGTCGCGGTAGTGTAGTGGCAGCACGATTGGGCCGGAATCCCAATAGGCGCGGGTTCGAATCCCGCTTGCGACATCATTTTTCATTTCGTAATCGGATTTTATAAATAATTAAGCATATTAAATGCTAAATTTCAGTAATTTAAATAACAAGGTTGTGTCGTCGTTTAATACAATTCTAACTGTAAAGTTTGAAGTTTTAAGCCTATAACAATGTGTAAACATTGTCGGGTAGATAGCACACCGTCACCTTAAGACGTAAATACAATACGAAATGAAATTTGCATGTCCTACAATTAGTCGCGGTAGTGTAGTGGCAGCACGATTGGGCCGGAATCCCAATAGGCGCGGGTTCGAATCCCGCTTGCGACATCATTTTTCATTTCGTAATCGGATTTTATAACTATAACATTTGTACATTTGGTTAGCTATTTGGGTTTTTTATTTTCATTTGAGCTGCATTACTTACAAACTTATACAAAGTGTGTGTTAGCTTATACAAAGTGTTTTTAATTGACACAATTTTAAATCCTTGTATGACCATTACAGGATTTACTTTTCTGAACTAAATGGGCTGTGAGGTCACAAATTTTTATGTTTAGTCTTTTTACCTCTGTAAGGTATCAGTGTCTGCACACAATCAGCCTACCGGTATCTCCTGTTAGATATAGTTCTGCCCTTGAAGATAATGCTATAATAGCTACCCTTTTTAAGCAATTTAGCACCTGTTGGTATTATGAGTTTCTCAAAGAATTTCTGCTGCTCACTTCCCTAGTGCTCCCTTAGCTGGTTTACATAACTGTAACAGTTAAGTAATTAGTGGTGATATATTGTATTACCCCATCATCACTTTAGGCAAGGTCCAACCTACAAAAAAGCTTATGGTCACAACCGTCTGCAAATTGATCAGGCGCTGATTGGCAACTAACTCATTATTAATATAAGAATACATTCTACAAATTCATTGTTGTATGATACATTGCTATTTTACATACATACATATCATCACGCCAAATCCCTTGCAGGGTAGGCAGAGAGAACAGAGTGCCAGAGAACTCTATCCTTGCATACTTCACTCGCTACCTCAACATTCATAATTCTCTTCATACACGCTCGCCGTTTTAGGAGACTCTTGACTCCACCTTCCTTCATTGTTATTTTATTAGTGTATTAGTTATAATATTATCAGCCCGTCAATTTAAATAGAATCTGAAAGTGTAATATCACAAGTCTGTTATTGTTGTGGGCATGCCCATTATTGCCCACCATGGTGAATGTGTGATTGCATGACATGGGAATTGTGTTCATTCACTTTTTAAATAATTTAAATAGAAAAGAAATTTGAAATGTGAAATCACAAGGAACTGTTAAGTAATGTTTTTTTTTTATTCTTTTAAGTCAACATGAACTTAGTCTAAATTACCCCTGACTTGATCAGGGACCTAAATTAGTTGTGATAATTTATTAACGGTTACAATAAAAGGTAGAAAAAAATTGAAAGAATACATAGTAACATTATAAGAATTAAAATAAATTTAACAAGGAAATATGAAAAATAATTATGCTAAGAGAGAAGTAATAAAGTAGTTAAAAGTAAAAGAGAAAATTAATAGCACTTAATAGTATAATTAAACTAATTAGATATAGAAAAAACAAGTACTACTTGTTGATACTTATTATCAGGAATCTTAGTTAGTTTAGGAAGTGAATTAACAATATATGTACATCTGGTTTTAGAAATAGATAGTGCTAGTGACATAAGGAAGGTAAGAGAAGTTAGAGAGAATACATAGTGACTCACTATGTATTCTCTCTAACTTCTCTTACCTTCCTTATGTCACTAACACTATTAGTGACATTATAGGGATGAAATAATTATTAAGTAATGTTATGCTATATTTATTTTAGATAGAATATTGTGAAGACAAGGAGAAGGTGATAGAAGATGAACACGATGCTGACGGGGGTTGGGTAGATACACACCATTACGATAACACTGGCGCACCCACTGTTGAGGAAAAGGTACTATAATAATAAATATGGAGATATTTAACTTGCTATATTGCAATTTTTGATTGACACATGAGTTTTATGAAAAGATATATTATTGTCTTGGTCCATAATCAGACATACATTTTTTTATTAATTTTAAAGGTTTGTGAGATGACCTTGGAAGCTGCTGAGACGGGTGACAGCGATGCCGAAAATGCCGCAGGTGATCGCGACGAGGATGATGATGACGAAGACGAAGAGGGAGAAGCTGAAGATATGGAGCAGTTCCAAGAGTCGGGACTGTTAGATGAAGTGGATCCAGTAAGAATCTTGTGTATTTTATTAATAGGGTTGATATTGCTCATACCGCCTATAAAGTGTGACAATTATAGAAATATCTCCTCTGGGGGAGGCTTATCCCTAACAGTAGATAACCATAGACTGATCATGGTGATGATGAAGAAGAAAAAGGAGAAGAGCAGTTCTATCTCCATCAAATCGAAAATTGATACGGGTGGCAAAGTCAAGTTAGTGCGTGTACAAGGCCTTACAGTGTCACTATTTATTAAATATTATTAAAAATAAATTTGATATCCTTATCTAGTTGTTAGGGGTCATACTTGTATGTCTGCATTGTCATTGTAATAAGTATTTATTTTGTATAACAAAAGAACTTTAATTAAACAGATACTTAAATAAATTATCACACCCTAATATATAAAATCTATGTACCATATTTAACTTCTTTTTTAGGGTTCCGTACCTCAAAAGAAAAAAACGGAACCCTTATAGGATTACTTTGTTGTCCGTCAGTCCGTCTGTCCGTCTGACTGTCTGTTAAGACCCTTTTTCTCAGGAACGCGTGGAGGTATCAAGCTGAAATTTATATCAAATACACAAGTCTACTGTCCCTTAAAGCTGTGAAAAAATTAAACTTCTAAGCCAATGCAATCAAAAGATACAGGCGTTTATGCCGCAAATTATCGACACTCGCAAGGGAATCAAAACCTACAGGGTACTTCCCGTGAACTCAGAATCTTGAAATTTGGTACGAAGCAACGTCTTATAGCACAGATAAAGGCAAATTGCGAAAACCGTATATTTTTAATTACATCATATAATAAAAATATTTTTAATAATTTTAAACTTACTACCCCTTTTCTCATGAACGCGTAGAGGTATTAAATTGAAATTCATATCAAATACCATCCATAAGACCTTTAAGCTGTAACAAAATCAAACTTCTATGTCAACGTAATCAAAAGAAACAGCAATTTAAGCCGCATATTTTCAAACACGCAACTACTTGCAAGGGAATCAAAACCTAAAGGGTACTTCCAGTCGACCTAGAATATTGAAATTTTGCACGAAGCAACGATTTATAACATATATAAAAGAAAATTCCGAAAACCTTAAATTTTTAGTTACATCACATTTTTTTTTTTAGTTTTACGGAACCCTTCGTGCGCGAGTACAACTCGCACTTGGCCGATTTTTTACTTTATAAAAGATTAAATGTATGAATTGATTATTTTCTTATTATTCTCTGTTCTCTCTGCCTACCCTGCAAGGGATATGGCGTGATGATATGTATGTATGTATTATTTTCTTACAACCTTGAACTCAAACCACGTGGTGACGGAGTTTGGAATACAATTCACCACCCCCTAACTTACCCGTGGGTAATCGTAAGAGATGACTAAGGAATATAAAACGTGTTTAACATCTATGCAACAGAAGGAAAACTCGAAACAAAACCCTATACCAACACCAAATTTCTTTCCATTATGGAGGAGGCTCGAGCTCAACAGGACATATATTATATGAGCTGAGATGATGAGGATGATGACAACCCATAACGTCAGAGAAAAGAAAATGTATAGCAGACTTCTCAATAATAATATGGCGGTACTTTGTAGCTTTTATTAAAGATCACTCTCGGCATTAAGGAAATATTTCTTGATTGCGGGGAACTTTATAAACATACAATTAATGAACATGTAGAAGAAGGAATCGGACACGAGGAATATAAATGCGGATATAAAGTTGCAATTGACCGTACTGCAAGTAATCACGATTACCTTCACACCTATACACCAATCACAACTCGCACCTTAAGTGAACTCGCAGGACAGACCCAGGCAATCGCCTTTGTAGAAACAACTATATGGTATGGATGAACGACACAGGATAGTCTTGCCCGTGCGACCACGGGACAAGAACACAACCAGCGCCACCCATTTACCTGCTCGTGGATTCCTCAGCCAAATCACCCAAGGGTTCATTAAGAGAACGAGCAACAGCTCTTCTCCGGAGAACGTACAGCATCCACCGCTACCGCCAGTCCACCTGCCAAGCGCAGCAACCATGACACCACTCTCTCACAAGTGACAACATGAGAGAGGTCCACAACACTAACGTAAGCGAGAATACGATATGCGACCAGTGCACCGCGCCACTCGCGGGCTTCGACTGCCGAACGGAGGTCGGTCGTTTAGTTTTGTTCGTCTCTTAAACAAGTTTGCGCTAGGTGGCGCGATTAGTGAATACTTTGTTAACATGTTTCCGCTTAGCACGCACGATAAACGGAAGTACCGTCAAACACAAATTATAGACTCATAACAATATCGCACAAAGTAGTTTTAGTAGTGGTAGGACCACGCTGTTGACAGTTTTCTGTCTAGAACCGCGAGCTGGTCCGTCCGGGGTAGGACCGCACTCTCGCAGAAGATTGATGTCTGAGTAATGGCGATATGTTATTGCGTTTCGTTCGGTGAGCGAGAGAGCCGAAAGCCCAACTGGATGGGTTTAGGGCTTTTTATTGGTAGGCAGCGGCCTAAGCTATGCCCTTGATATTTCAAAGTTCGATTGGCGGCAGTGACACTTACCATCAGGTGTGCCGCTTGCTTGTTTGCCACCCTAAGCAATAAAACAATAATAATAAAAAAAAAACAAAGTATTGTCGTCCGTGGGAATCGAACTTGTGACATTTAGTTTCCTAACAACTCGCCATCTGTACAGTCAAACTCGTTGGGATTAGTATTTTTAAACGCAGTTTTTATAGATATAAGTTTCAAAATGACATTTTTTGTACTCACCCTTAGCTGAAGAGTTTTTTTTTTATATTCATGATAAAACTGCTTTTGACTGCACAGATGGCGTAGTGATTAAGATCCCGACCTTCCCTACCAGTGCCGTGTGTTCGATTCCTACCGACAATCTTACTTTGTGCCATCCATAAAGTGTTGTTCTGAGTCTGGGTGTTATTTTGTCTGCGTAAATTGTATGTTTGTAAAGTCCTCCGCATTACAAAGATTATTTCTTTAGTGCGTGTTTAAAAAAAATACAAAAACGGGTGTACATAGAAAAATAAAAAATACAAAGTACAGAATATCGAACCTGTGATGATTTTGTAAGGGTAAGACAGTTGAAAGTATACACTCCATGGCATTTTTTTTCAGTCAACGGATTTAGCCCAACGCAAAGAAAGCAAACCGAAGAACACAGCCAAGAACAAGTCTGATGGTGATGAGATCATTCGCACAAGAACGTACGACCTTCACATCACATACGACAAGTACTACCAGACGCCGCGACTGTGGCTCATTGGATACGACGAGGTATTTTACCATATTAATATTTCTTTCCTATAGTGACAGAGTAAAAACCTCTCAGCAAAAGCGAGACAGCAACTTCCTCTTAGGAAATCTTTAACGCCTCACTATAATCGCCTGCCAAGTGTGGCGATTATGGTTCTATCCCCTCATTATAGGGGAGGCCTACGTTCAGCAGTGTATGGCAAAAGCCAGGTTGATAATGGTCTTATGAAGATTATAGTGTCCATTTAGTTTCACGCAAGCAGTTAAATAATTTAGGATCATTTGGTGAACATTTAAAAAGATTTCCAGAGATTTTTTAATTAAATGGTGGTTTTATGTAATCGGCTATAGAAGTCGAGAAAATGCTTAAGTGTTATGAATATACATACAATATTTTGTATGTTTCTATATTTTAATAAAATTCTCTGGCAAAATTGTTAATAGCCATCGTACACACTAATGTGCCACGTTCCGCCCGTAGCCGAGCGTGCAAACGAGAGCGCGGAACATGCAATAGAGAGGCACGATCGGCCTAAGCGTTCGGCTAGGCAATTCATTCTTACATTTTAAGAATTTGACATGAACTGTTTTGTCAACAGTATATAAAGTGAAGTGAAAAGTTAATGTGGTTTCTGTTGTATATGTTTGTTCAAATCATAAGAGTATGCAATTTTTCATCAATGTTTTCTTATGACGTTATCACGTAATATTATCGTCCGTATACCTAATTTACAGACAACCATCTGTTTTCCATTTATATAAATTTAAATTAAAATTTATTTAGGCATAAAACTCGTATGATATGGAAGTCATATTGTTAATTTTATTTGAAATGAATGCATTAAACTATCATCGGATCGAAACGTGACCGCGGCCTTTGCGATTATCTGTCGAGAAACTCGTCGCGTTTGTCTATTTTTTTATACTTCTTTTTTTATAAAATTTTACATAGCATATTTAATAAGTATTAGCTTCAGTTTGACCTGAGAGATATGATATAATTCTCAAATATATAATAATATTAAAAAAATTATGGCTAGATCAGATAAGTGGCACCCGATCACGACTTATAAACTACTAAAGTAGCCATCAATCAATTCATATATTCGTTTCAGGATCGCACACTATTAAGTGTAGAGCAAATGTATGAGGATGTGTCGCAAGATCACGCTAAGAAGACTGTCACAATGGAGTCACATCCTCACTTGTCCGGACCTAGCATGGCATCTGTACATCCTTGTCGGTGAGAAATAATATCATCATCTTTCTCAGCACATATACATCTCACTCCGGGATTGGATATTCCTCCACAATGACAGGCATTATTAAACAAATACGATGAAAGAAGATTGTTTGATATCTCCATAAATAGGTCCGCTCACCATAATTTCTGTCGCAATATCATCATAAATTCTCATATATCCAAAGATTAGGTAGTCAAAAAATATTATTATTTAATTCGTATAGTGTCTACAGACAAAGAATACAATTCAACGAAGAAATATAATATCTATGCATGAGAAAAAGTTGAAATAAAACCCTATAAACCTGTCTGACCAGCGTGGTATAGCAGCTCAACTTCTCTTCTATTGTGGAGGCGCACTCCACCTAACCTAGCACAGCCTCTGTTGGGCTAGCTCCTAGTCAACTCATAAAGGTCCCGCTGGACCTTTATGGGTTGCTTATGATATAGTTGAAAAATGTGGAGGCCTTTGTTTTTATCAATTAACAATTACACACAGCTAAAAAGACTAATTATTTATACTTGAAAAGTTTCATATATATATATATTTATATATATGACTAAGTTAAAATCGACTGACAAGATTACATTTTTAGTCACAAGCGAAGCTAATATAAATCGTGTAAAAACATTACAGGCATGCGGAGGTAATGAAGAAAATAATAGAAACAGTAACGGAGAGCGGTGGGGAGATGGGTGTCCACTCCTACCTGATCGTCTTTCTCAAGTTTGTACAAACAGTCATACCTACTATAGAGTATGATTTCACACAGAACTTCGCCATGAACTAGATAAAATCGCAGCCGAAACAAAATCGCCATTGTTTAAGCTTTCAGTGATATGCTATTGGTAAGCGTTTGCTATACGATTCACGAGTGACAACGTGATTGAAGCCAAATTTCACTATGTATACGCAATGACAGTAATGGTTTAGGATATTTCCGTGTTGAAGTTGATAGGTTAATTTAAATGAAAGGAACTCGACTGCGGTGTAGAAATCATTAAAGGCTCTCAAAGGCTTTTATTTTGATATTTTACTGGAGGGCATTGAAAAGTAATTTTATAGCTTGCATATTAAAGTGCATTTCGATTTTTTAATATTTTTTGTCAATGTGCTAATGAAGTCCTACTATGAATTTTTTATGTTACTACTCGAGAAATGTCCATATCGACTTTACAAAAGGCGTAGTGGTTAAAGTACACACCAACCATGCTCGATACCTACACAGGACAAATAAATTATGTTTGAAAGGTCTCTTATAATACAAGGACTATTTCCTTAATGTCGAGTGTTATCTTTAAAAAAAGCTATATAAATATGGCCATATTATTATTGAGAAGTCTGCTATACATATTTTTCCGCTGACCTTACAGGTTGTAAGAAAAAAAAACAATTTCAATATGATATAACAATAATGCTTATAAAATATAAAAACTACTAAACCAAAGTGAAAGAAATTTTTATGGGACTACCTGGCAGCTATTTCGCGTCGAACAAAAAAATAATCACGCGAATCGGCCATTAACCGCGGCGTAATCGATGTACATACATAGAAAAAAATCCTCCTCCTCCTCCTCCTTTTTGGGAAGTCGGTTAAAAATTCATAAGTTATGTATAATGTTGCAAATACCATGTGAAATTTTCTTCGCGTGAACAGCCATTACCTGGTTTCTTTCCTGTCATCTACAGTCAGTGCCGTACAACAATTATTAATAATATATAAAGAAAAATAAAGACTGAAAACACCCTACCTTAAAAATAACTCAGTTTTTTTTTTCATATTATCGAGTAGTACCGCGGGATAATTATTTTAAGACATTAATTAATAAAAAAATAAAATCATTTTAAAATATTTGAAACATATACATTTGTTTTATGATTCTCCTATTATAAAGTGAAATTTATGGAAGGGGTTGACATTCTACAACCTTTTTACATAACAAAAAGTTTGCAAATAAAACAATTTAAGTGACTGCTAAATCGCGTATTAGACTAGTACTACTTACTAGGGGTGTGCGAATAATTTCAAATTATTCGAATAATTTCGAATTATTCGAATAATTTCGATTTTTTCCGAATTATAATATTATTCGCAAATTTTTATTGTATTTTAAATTCGGAGTTTGTTATGTTCGATATTCAAATATGACATTAATAATTAATAAATATTTTATTTAAACCATGAAATATAACTACATGAATAGAACAATGAGTATGAACATTTGCTACAAATTTTTGTTTAAAAATAATAAATACGATACTGAATCTGGAGATAATGAAGTTCGTTTATCAGATACAATATCACCAGCAGTGGAAAATAATCTTTCACTTTCAGCAGAAGTACAAGGTATTCCTAAATATCTTCTCGCCATAAGTGACAATCGGGGATATTTATTTTTTTCGAATTATTCGAAATTTTTCGAATTATTCGAAATTTTTCGAATTATTCGATTTTTTTCGAATTATTCGTCGAATTTCGAATAATTCGAAAATTCGAATTATACGATTCGAATTTCGAATCGAATATTAATATTCGATTCGATTCGAACGATATTCGCACACCCCTACTACTTACGTGTACGCGATATCGCTGAGGCTTACTCTTGTTTTGCAAACGTGAGAATATTTTTAATGAGATATATTTTCTTCTCGCTTTTAAAATTAGACGTCTTAAAGGGAAAGGACCTACTCTATGGCCGAAAATTAATTATCTATACCAACAATACTTGTAGTGAAAACTTTATTATCACAAAAACAATGCAAGTAAAATGTCAACTTATAATTCATAATGACCATATATTACCAAACCAAATGTATGGGAGATCATTATTTTTTTTCATTGACATCACTCCAAGCTTATAGAGAAAATACATTTTCCAAAATATTTCAAATCTCATATTATTAAAACGATCCAAACTAACTTGATAATTGTTATTCTAAAGATATCCTTTAGTTAAAACCAACACGAGGAAGTTAAAGAGGAAAAAGCTTATAGAGAAAATACATTTTCCAAAATATTTCTAATCTCATATTATTAAAACGATCCAAACTAACTTGATAATTGTTATTCTAAAGATATCCTTTAGTTAAAACCAACACGAGGAAGTTAAAGAGGAAAATCAAGATAAAACATTGTCTGAACTTAAAATTTGAATATATCAAAACTGAATCTGTGTGGTATGCTTTACATTTAACTATGTCCGATTTTATATAAATAATTATTCAGATTCATTTATTATGTTATTCATTTATTATCTATAAACCCTGCGAGGTCACTTACATATTTCCAGTCTTAACATTTTAAATTAATTGAATAAATTACCAACGGATTGTAACGCTACTGAGAAGATCCGGAAGGAACTTGGCGGGTTTGTCTATTATTATTTATTTACTTATTTTTTTTATAAAATAATATTACAACATAATCAGTAATATTAGTTCTAGTGTGATGTATTTTGAACCATGATACAATGTACAAAGATCCTGGCTGGACCAGATTTCACAAGTGGCACCCGATCTCAAGTTAACTATTATTGAACATTATCTATGCTATTATTCAAAAGAGAGGATTTATAATCAAAATGTTTTTTTTACAAAAGTTTTATCTGCTGTCTTGTATTTTTACAACACAAGCATGTCTAGGTTTTTTAATATATTATTATAATATAGGCCTCTGTATATGTACTCATTTATTTGCAATTTTTTATAATGTTTCTATAAAAAATATTTGAAAATATATAACAAATAGTTAGGTGTATTAAATTTAAATCGTATTTTTCGAAATAATTGTAAATTGTGAAGTGGAATTAGAAAAATGCTTTTAAAGCTATTTATTTAAACATAATATTTTCGTTATGAGGGTAGTTTAATATACAACCAGTGGCCAGTGTTGCTATATGCATAAATATAATAAATAAAAGCTTTAAAGTTGGCATTTATCTGTATTCTTGCCCTTGATATAGTTTATTTTTACAATTAGTTATATCTGTTTTATTTTAAGGACATGATAAGCTCGGGTAAGCGGTATGACAGATAGACCTGTGTTTTATGATATTCAAGCGTAAGTGACTGTCAATCTGAGTACTAAGATTGCCAATCACTCGGGTTGTAATTTTATCTCAGCACGAAAATAACCTGTCATTTCGTTTATTCGTGTCAGTCGCACATCACGTTCCACTATGTGTTAGCCGTACAGGTTTAAATTTTGGGTGTTCTATCCTGTCTCCCGCCGAATTGGACAACCGTCCAACCGGATGTGATGCAGTTAGCGGTGCACAGCTGACCCAAACTAGGATAATCCATTCTGATGTTGTTTGTTGGCTCTATGTATTTGCAGGTTTAGTATCTGGGCAGTCTATTTATATCCAGTAAACGGTTATACGATGTAATCCTCTTAAGAAGAAATAAAGAAGAACTATATAGCCGAAATATGGTTGAGAAACCTTTTGTTCCCACTTTCTTTAAATTGAGGGTTTCGTAATTTATTACATTCTATAAAAGTGACAGTTTGACCCCCCTCATACTGTAATTATTCTTCGATGTGAATATTAAAGAAACTGATCTTTTTATAAATTTGTAAATGATTTTAATCGCACCTTGTATTTTAAAATTAAAAAAGAAAATCTATTTGCGGGTACCTAAAACCGGTCGTTAATTATTTATATTTTAAATGTAGCTGTTGATAATGGTGTCATATTATATGTAAATACTGTTCCAATGTGCGATATTATCGAAAGCTTGGAATTTCTTTATTCGCTTGCTGGTACCACGCACATTTATCTTGTACATTTTATCGTTTACCTATTTAATTAAATAATGGTCCTTCGAGCCGGCTGACATGGTATAGACATGTGAAGAGGCGGGATGAAAGTAATGTTGTGAGAAAAGTTTTAGGTATGAATGTTGAAGGCTTAAGGAGTAAAGGAAGACCAAAGAAAAGATGAATGGACTGCGTGAGGCATGATATGGATAGTATAGGAGTGACAGCAGAGATGACTGATAGGATGGTATGGAAAAAGATGACATATTGCGTCGACCCAAAGTAATTGGGATAAGAGCGAGATGATGATGATGATGGTCCTTCGAGCCGGATCAATCGACAAAAATATCTAAATAGGTAAATGATATAATGTAGCTTGGGTAACCCCGTTTGCCCATTTCTTCTGAGCTATAATAAAACATATTCTTGTATAAAATATTATCTAGAAATGTATCTATTTATAAAATATTTTTGTATTTTGCTATGTAATTACGTTTGTCTATTTGCTGATTAGTTTTAATACATAAATGTGCATTGTTTAGGTTTTTTATATATAAATGTTACCTATGGAATACTTTTGTTTTAATCAACCAATCAAAAGCATAAATCAAGGATATAAAATGATACTATTTTTAGGTTTCCGACTTTCCGTACCCAAAGGGTAAAACGAGACCCCTATTATTAAGAATCCACTGTCCGTCTGTCTGTCTGTCACCATGCTGTATCTCATGAATAGACAGTGGAAATTTTCACAGACGATATATTTCTGTTAAAGTCTGTTGCCGCTAGAACAACAAATACTAATAAACAGAATAAAATAAATATTTAAGTCGGGCTCCCATACAACAGACATGATTTTTTTTGTTTTGCCGTTTTTATAGATAATGATACGGAACCTTTTGTGCGAGTGTCCAACTCGCACTTGACCAATTGCTAATGTTTTTTTATTGGTTATGGTGGCAAACGAGCAAGCAGCACACTTGATGGCAAGTGTTACTGTCGCGCATGGACCTTTGCAATACCAGGGGCTAAAGCTAGGCTATCTACCAATCGAAACCCACCTAAAAAGTGGGCTTCCGGCTCTCACTGACTGAACGAAGCACATTGCTACTGCTGACGCTGACGATTTTCTGCGAGACTGAGGTACCACATCGGACGTACCGGCGGCCCGCGGCCAACTAGCTATACTATAAATACCATTACTATTATTGAATTAGGTGATGTATGGTGAAAGGTAGACTCACCATGTTTCCAAGGTTAATCATACCACACACCTAAAGTAAGAAAGGAATACGGGATGGCATCAAGGTGAAATAGGATATTAAGCAATATATCGCAGGTCTTCGAATAGTGATTCGAAGTTCGCCTGAACGAAGCATCCTCAGGACGGTTCGGCTTCAAATGCGCCATGTGTGCGCAGGGCCGGACCGTGTGTTCAGGGGGCCTAGGCTACTACTACTTAGAGGCCCACCTAATTACTCAAAGTATAGGGAAAAAAAGACAATAAAATAATTGATTTATGTAGATTTTTAAATAATATAAAAAATCGATTTTTCCTTAAAAATCGATTATCTATTTGTATTAAAATAGATTTTTGGCAAATCGATTAATATTGAATAAAGAAAATTCGATTTTTATTTAATCGATTCTTTTCCATTAACCTCACATCCCTACTACCTACTAGTTATGTGATAATCCACTGCACATCACACTGCTGCTTTTATATCGAAGAAATTAATGTATGACCCAACATAAACATGATGATTCAAATATTGCCCGGGTGGTGATAGAGTAGGTAAGAATACAATATGTCATCACACCTTGCATTCCCGAAGTAGTAGGACCGTAGGACCTAAGATAAGGACGACGTATTATTGGCTTACCCTGATGGCGATAGAGGTCGTACGCGATAGGTGGGATAATGGGATTGCATGCCGCGCGTCCCTTCTGCCATCCTGGGTGTGACAAGATCATAGGCTGTCCCTAAAAAAATGGGATAGTACATCAATTTCTCTCTCATTATGGAGGCTTGCCCAACAGTTAGCTCATAGAGCTCTCGTCTATGAGCTAAGATAATAATGAATGCAAATATTTGTCTCGAGTGGGTATCAAAGTAATATCATCATCCTGCGCTTATCACAATTACTTATGGTCGACGCAATATGTACACTACTTACATCATGCATATTGCAAAAGTTTTAGTATCAACCTGCCTTGATATCAACTCCATTTAGGAATGAGATTGTTGACCAGATAAATCAGATGGAGTTAGCCCAGCTCGATGTAAAGCTATTAGTCGTGTTATTGTCGTATACGCCCACCAGTAATGTAAGAGTTGGTAGTATTTGTAGCCGCCACCACACAACAAGGATATCAATGTAAAAACCAATAAAATTTCTAATAATAATTTATTTAAATTTATCACATATATATGTACAAATCACCATATTACAATAAAATATAATCAGTACTATGCGACGAAGCCACTTTACACAAATCTGACCGTTACCCTAATAACTATACAAAATAATACAACTAATACGCAAACAAATATACATTTTATACAAATCTATCCACAGCGAACTATATAACTATCGTTGCCACGAATGGCAAACTAAATAACTCTACATTTGAATTTAATTTTGATAAAATTACATTAATTCTTTACTAATATCATCGAATGGTATAAAGACAGAAATAAAATTATAAGAAACAACCGCAAAAAGTTTCAATAATAAAACAAACAAGAGTTATTTAGTATTCCTTCTACGCAAGCAATATACATATACAAAGTAGAAAAGTTTGTTTGTCCAGACGGAATTTATCACTACCCGTTTCTGAAGAAAACGTACAATGGATTAAAAATCTATTTATATAGTGAAAAAGTATTTCTACACCAATCTATTATATCGAGACACCCTGGCCCTATAATAATTTATTTATATCGACCCTAATTCCGATAGCCAAGAGATATTCAGATTAAACTTGATATATTTTTGTTTGCAGCTCTCTACTTTACCACTTGGCTGTCATATTAAAAATATAGATTGATCTACAATTTTCATTCTCTCACACCATGTTTAATGATTGCTACTATAAGAGTAAACGGTATGTTAAACATTTTCCCAATTAAAAATAAAAGAAAGGGTATTTTATAAACACACGATCAAACTGTAAAACCTTCGCACTTTTGATTAGCATAAATTATTTATTATTTTATAAAAAAATAAGAAGAACGCCTATCTCAGTGCTCTAACGATTACAAGAAAAATTGCTTCATGTTCGTCACAGCATTCACTCCAAAGTGTAAAAAGAATTGGTGTAATTACGCGATAGAGTAGTCTCTTAACCATTTTCTCTGGTGAACTATTCTCATACAAATAGGTAGTGGGTTAAAATTTCCAAGCCCTTCTATAAAGCAATTAACTTCAAAAGAAAATTAGGCAATATTTTATTGGACTTATCACAATTTTCGATCGAAATCTTAGCACAAGAATATCTCCTATCTATTTCAAATATCTTTTATTATACAGTGATAAAGTAATAGACTCATGAAAGAATTAAAATGTACATATAATATGTAAATGAATTATAATATAATTTTAACATATTTAATATCAATATTTAGGTACGCAAATTAAATATTGTAAGAATACTAGTATTCCAAATTAAAGTGTCGACGAATCATAGGTTGTTTGAACAAAAAAAAAATCATTAAGACTCAGAAATTATCTCTCTATATTAACTTAAATCGTAAGATAATACTAGAGAAGTAGGTATATTCTCTAGTATTATTTTGAACAAAAATGAATCGCTCACACTCTAATTTGGAGGAAACTATTTCAGAATTAATGATTAAAAATAACTAAATAACTTATGATTAACTGTATTCACAAAGGATCACAGAGTATTACAAACTTATATAACATTTAACTATATTATTGCGATATGTAGCCAAATAACACGTTAGGGAACGTACACCTATTTTACCGCCTCCCCCCCTCTAGTTTTCACGGTGTAAATCTTTAATATGATTTTAAGCTATATTTTGCAAACAGGATGTTTAAAAAAGACTTGACTTGAATTTAGCTCAACTAGATGACGACAGAGAACATATCTAAACATGTCAATTAATTAGGGTATATCCCCTAATAAGCGATTGTAATAAAACATAAAATCATTACTATTATTCATCATATACGCATTATCATTCATTATATACGCGTTAGAAGTTGAAAAATTCTTTCGACATAGTCACATGTGATAGCGATTAAGTTAAAATTAAGTTTTATTAGAATTTAGATATATTTATATCTTTCTTTTCTTTTGCTTTAACACTTAGAACTTAGAATTTTAATATTAATTTTATGTGTCATCACCGTTTAAGAAGTTCTACTTCAAAAAGTGTTGAAATATGTAACGATTGTTCGTTGGTAGTGATTGAAAGGTTCGATTTAAATAATAATATCCAGTAGATCGCTTAAAAAGTGGTGCTTTAAAGGCTAACTGATAAAACATGTATATGTGTGTGGTGATGGAGGTAGAATACCTATTTACCAGCCGTAATTCTCAATCGCGTGTCGTAGAAAACGGCTAAGGGCAAAGCAGATAAAATCACTTAAAACGCTATACCAACGTTACTATAGCAGACTTAAATTCCCCTATCACACAGAGAACCGAACCTAAAAGTGGGACATATGTGTTTGGGGTTTGTATTGGTAGGCAGCAACCTATCTATACCCTTGGTATTGCAAAGGCCGAAAGAAAAATCTAATCTCGAGCTATATTAAAAACTATCTCGTTCTGTAAAAATTTAAAAACTTTTTTATAAATCGATCGTAACGACACCTCCTGGGTCCTAACGCAATGTTTTAGTGGTCTAAAATCGTCTATCTTCGTATTTATTACCTTTCTAATGAAATCGGTTTGGAGCATGTGAGTTGGATGGTTACAAATTCTATAGCGGCGATGGGTAAAAAACAATTTTTATATTTATATATAATTATAAAGTCAACCTTTTCAGGAAAATAGAAACAAAAAATCAATTACATTTCCATATATATATATATATATATATATATATATATATATATATATATATATATATATATATATATATTGTCGAAAGTAAATAAATAAAAACTTAAAAATCCTGTAATTTTATTATATAACCCTATAATTGCTTAAGATTTTAATTTGAAATATATTTAATATGGGCTATAAAACGCCACAATTTTATTAAGGTTCACATTTTATTAAACATTCTGTGTAAAAACACTAATGTTTTTTAACAAGATGAATGAAATAAAAGTATCTTCAATTATGGTACTTCATGGATCATTCACGGTATTTGTAACAACTATCTATCAACAGAATATCTATTTTATATATATATAGGGAATTATATAAGGCAAATCCTAATAGTTACAGTTGCCCACTAACACACCATAGTTACACATTTTTCATTGGATAAATGACGATATATAAAAAATATAATGTAATCTTACTTTATATAACCTTGGGTGTAAGTCATGTGTCGGTCTTATATTCAATAGTTTAGTGTTTTAATGTGTTATATTAAATAGTTACATTTTATGTAATATAATTTAGATAGTGCTAAAGTGTAGTGAATATAATATAACAGTGCTCTATATTTTCATGTTCCACCGATATTCCTAGAAGTAAGCACTATTAATGTATAGTATGACCATTGCACTGTTCAGACAATTATTTGAATTACTTGATTGACAATTACTTTAAATGAAGTGATAATTGGTAAATGAAGACTTGGCACAAAGGTTTTATATCTTTATACCTATGCCCAGCACCGTATAATTTCTTAAAAAGAAAAACTAACTTGCATTCCTCTCATAGATTTGTAATTTTGTAATTTCACGGGAATAACTATTATTATTTTTTGATTTAAGCTTAGTATAATGGTTGATTGAGAAATTGAGAAAATCTACTGGAATTTCATTCGACAGAAAGAAAGATTTACAATAAATAAATAGACCGTGTATTCTCCTATTCAGTATAACCTCTAACTTCTTTAATACAGAATATGTTTAAAGTAAATTTGTGGTATATAAATTGCCCCTTTACTTTCCAAAAGTTTAAAAAAACTACTTTCTTTACAGCAGTATAGTTTTAAAGTATTGGTATTTAATTAAATTCTTCTTGTCATTCCAAATATTATTTTCTTTTTATAACGTGATCATCTAACAATCAAAATCTTATAAATTATTTAATCAATCTTCTAAAATGAAATAACACTAATTTTAAGTGCAATTATAATTTTGTTTGTATAAATTAATCATGCAAATTAATTAAAAATAAATAGCCACATAATTTAGGGTGAAAATATTTCCCAGTCTCGCCGAACCGTTCACTCTCGAATTTATAATCTATGCTACATACATATCTACATATACAATGAAGAATAATATATTCATTTTTATTTGGACTAACATTTTCATGTTGGTAGAAATAGTAATTTTCTAAATATATTTTTAAAATAATTCTACTAACACACCCTAAACACTTGCCTCAATATACATAACCGTCCCATCGAGTCAAGTGATATCTATACGAATTTATTACTTATTAACACATACACACAGTTCATTTTACATTTGTATAGGAATGTCATTGATTCGAATTTCGAATATGTTTTCGTAAAGTTTCGTTAAATGTCGTTTTTCTAAACCACGAATTTTTTTCTAAATTTACCCGTGTTGAAATTAATTATAATATCCATTTTATTTTATTAAATAATATGTCTCCCGCTGTTTTTGAATTTTATCGTATAATAAACAGTTCACAATCAATTTTCTATCATTTTATATTTTCCCTTACTATAAATTGAACTTTATTTGTAATGGCACATAGGTCTAATATCACTTGTGCGGTACAATGGCAACAAGTCGTAATAGTACTAATGAGAGTAGTTTGTCGAGGGGATCGAGGGTACCTCGCTGGAGCCACTTCGGTATGGTGGTGCGGGCGTGACTGAAGCCCAGCTTCTGAAGGATGTAGTCCACGCCATATGGTTCAATAGACTTGCCGGCCCACGACAGCAACCTAAACGAAGTAATTCATTATTTTTTATTAGTCGTAGGAACATATAGCTGACAGTTTTCTGCCTATAGTCAGCTCGTACAGTATAGAAACTAGTCGACCTAATTTGTTGCTGATATTGGCGAAAGCACTTTCTGGATTTCACAACAATAAGAGAAAGTAAATTAAGGTATGACTTGGTACTAAGTGTGAGTTGTCCTTTGATACAATGGACACCGCCGCCATATTTTAATCAACCAATGTGGTACAATTAATCCACTGACTGTTTTCCATCCATCATTTTATTGATTTCCTCTGTGGTTTATAGGCCAGAGGATAATGCCATAATCGCTATGCTTGGTACTCAAGTTGCCGATTGAAGTTATTATTATAAGTTTCCCAGGAGAATGCTACTGGCGAAGAACTTATGGCGGCATCCTGCGCCGCCTCGCCCCACTGCCCCGCGTGTGCGGCGGGCAATAAGCCTGCCAACCACCGCATGGGCTTTGGGGCGTGTAGACCTCCGGCTTCGGCTCCAAAGGGACGGAGCGGCCCTTCGACTCCGGCCGCTGCCGCTCCTAGCGCGGCCCGATCGCCCGCCGCAAGCCAGGAGGTGATGATGGACACGGCCCATTAATGGCTGCCCAGTCCACTCACCTCCTGCAGGCCAACCACTCCGCCGGTGCGCAGGATCTCCTCCTGCAATCCATGGCGAAGTGGTCGATCGGTGCAGCCGTAGTCGCGGAACCGTACTGTGTGCCTGATCGCCCCGATTGGGTGGTCAGCCGGAACGGAACCGCGGCAATCGTCACCTCCACGCAGGGGCACTTCCCGTCCTTATCCCTCTTAGATAGGGGCGAGGAATTTGTCGCGGCGGATTAGGGAGGGGTCACGCTTTACAGTGTATACCTCTCCCCTACTATGAGGATGGACGATTTCGGGGCCTCCCTCACCACCTTGGAGGCTTCGATACGGCGACTGGCACCTGGCATTGGGCCTCGTCCTGGTCCTGTGGGTCTTCAACGCCAAATCCACGGCGTGGGGGTCCCCGATGACGGACGATTGTGGAGTGGGCGGGCGGCCACGAGTGAGGCACTGGCGTGTCCTGGAGGAGGCGGAGACCCTGTCGGATCACCGGTACATCCGGATGGAGGTCTCCCCTCTCCGGGACCCCAGTAGGGGTCACAGGGCGGACCAAGCTCCCGCGTTTCCGCGGTTGGCAGTGGGGCGTCTAGATAGGGACCTACTGGCGGAAGCGGCCATCGTGAACATGTGGCTGTCCTCACCAGCCCCAGCGGACGGAGTGGACGCTGAGGCTGCCCGCATCCGCAGTGCGTTAACGCAGGTCTGCGATACGGCCATGCTCAGAGTGCGGCGTCTACCTCTGAGGCAGGGGGTCTACTGGTGGTCCCCAAGACTGTCGGACATTCGTGCGGTGTGCATTAGTGCCCGAAGGTCCTACACCCGCAGTCGGCGGCGTCGCCGCGATGTTGAGCGGGAGGGCCAGCTGTATGAGGCGTACCGCAGTGCGCGTACCGCCTTTCGGCTGGCCATCCGGTCCGCCAAGGACGCGAGTTGGCAGATGCTGGACGATCTCGACCGTGACCCCTGGGTGGCCCCCGTATCTCGCGTCGCTGAATATGCTTCGCGCGCAGGGCTCCCCGTCACCGAGACCCTCCAGCCCGACCTCCTTCGTAGGGTGGTCGAGGAGCTGTTCCCGTGGCAGTCGGAACACACGCTCCCCAGGTCCTCTTCCCCGGGCTGAGCGTTATATGCTATGTTGACGACACGCTCGTCACAGCCCGGGGCAGGACACTCGAAGAGGCGGCGAGCCTGGCCACTCTCGGCACCGAGGAGATGGTCAGGCGAATCGAGGCGTTGGGGCTCAGGGTGGCCCTAAATAAGACGGAGGCCCTTTTATTCCATGGGCCCTGTGTGAGGCTGCCCATCGGCGCCTCGTTAGTCGTCAATGAGGTACTTGGGTCTGGTGCTCGACAGGCGATGGTGGTTCCGGGAGCATTTTCGTCAAATTGCTCCCCGGCTGTTCGGCGCGGCGTCCGGCCTTTCTCGGTTCATGCCGAACGTGGGCGGACCCAGTTTCGAGGGCCGACGGCTGTATGCGGGGGTGATCCGCTCAATGGCCATGTACGGCGCACCCGTGTGGGCGAGGGCTCTGAACGCCCAGCTCAGGGCTGTACTGTGGAGGCCACAGCGAGCCATGGCGGTCAAAGCCATTCGCGGGTACCGCACGGTGTCTACCGAGGCGGCATGCCTATTGGCCGGGACACCCCCGTGGGACCTAGAGGCGGAGATGCTCTCCGACCTCTACCGGCGGGTTACCACAATGCGCGACGAGGGTGGCTTCCCATCGTTCAACGAGATAGCCACCTGGCGCGAGGACGCCCGCCGAGAAGTCATCGCCCGTTGGGCTACGCGGCTGGAGAGGCCTAGACACGGTGTTGTTACCGTTGAGGCCCTCCGGCCCGTACTGATAGAGTGGATGGAGCGGTGGCACGGAGTGCTCTCCTTCCTGTTGGTGCAAGTCTTGTCGGGGCGTGGTTGCTTCGGCAAGTACCTGCACACGGTCGTGTGGAGGGAGTGGACTCCGTCCTGCCATCATTGCGACAGTGACGAGGACACGGCGCAACATACGCTGGAGGTGTGTCCGAGCTGGGACGGGCAGCGCCGTGACCTCGTCACTGTCATCGGTGCCGACCTGACGCTGCCGGCTGTTGCGCGAGCGATGGTCGACAGCGTCAGGAATTGGGATGCGGTCGCCGCCTCCTGCGAGGCTGTCACCTCGCAGAAGGAGGCGGCGGAACGGGCCCGGGAGGATTCCCGTGACCCAGGCCGCCGCCCGCGGCCGGGGCGGCGCAGGCGCGAATATCTGCGCCTGATGTCGCCCTAACCAAGGCTTCGGGTGATCGGACCGGGGAATTGTCCGGTCACCCGACGTGAGGCCATCGCGTGAGTGCGACGCCTCGACGGCGAAAGCTGTCGGGGCGTCGACGAGAGAAGAACCCGAGAGGGTATACCGCCGGGCGGGCCACCGAAGACAGAGATCGGGTACCGGTGGCCCGCTCGCACGGCGGAGAAGAGGTGCTTGCAGGGTGGGTTAATGGGGTTGCGCGCCGCCTCTTCCGTCACCCCGGACCGATTTGGCGGGGTGCGACGTCCATAGACCACCGCAAAAAAAAAAAAAGTAGAATGCTACTGCCAATTTGTCTTGTGATCTACTAGCAGCTTTCTACGACTTCCACGGGTAAGAGGTGGTCAAACATTGTATCTTAAGTAAGCAGTAGTCTCGCACCATTTCTATTAAGTATGATTAATATCAAATAAGCTGAATTTCAGATTGTTACCTGACGGTTGGTTCGAGATGCCACGTGACACAACGATAGTCCCGGTAGTCTTGCGCTGGTCCTTCGTGCCGGGCGCGTGTAGTACCCGCACTAGTCCCGGGCTCGTTCCACGCCGTCGCCTTCCCGCCCGGCATCTGATACAGACCAAACATGTATGAAAACAAAAATTACTTATGAAAATATCCCTATGTTGAAAAAAAGAAGTTATTTCTTTAATCCATGCTTCTCAGCAAAATGCTTTTTGCAGATCCGTGTCCTTGATTTTCCTAGTGTATGATAGCAACAAAATATTGGTTTTGTTACTCTGTGTTGCCCAGTTAAACACTTTCAGATTTATCTTATTGATTTTCCTACCATACATATTTCAAATCAAAAAAAAAAAAGGGGTCTACGCGTGAATGTGAGCAAAACCAAAATAATGGTCTTTGAAAGAGATAAAACCAGAACAGATGTAAGAGTAACAATAGGTAATGATGTACTAGAGCAAGTGGATGAATTTGTATATCTTGGATGTGGATTTAGCCGAGATGGAAGGTACACCACTGATATAGAGCGAAGAGTGAATGCGGGAAATAGAGTGAACGGAGCGTTGGGGCAACTTCTCGGCAGCCACCACCTCAGCCAGAAGGCACGTGTAGCAATACATAACGTAGTGCTTGTCCCAACATTACTGTATGGAAGCGAGAGTTGGGTATGCAGAAAAGAGTATGATAGTAAAATTAATGCGGTCGAAATGCGATCTCTGCGGAAAATCTGTGGAGTCAGGCTGACCGACCGCATTCGTAACGACGACGTAAGAGAGCGAGTAGGTATGAAAGAGAGTATTGGTGTAAAGATGCGAAAGGGAATGCTCCGATGGTTCGGACATGTGGAAAGAATGCCGAACGAACGCCTGGTTAAGAAGATATACAATGCGAAAGTGGAAGGATGTAGGTACCGAGGGAGACCGAGACTAACCTACCTAGACCAGATCGGTCATGTACTGAAGGAAGGTGGAGTCAAGAGTCTCCGAAACCGGCGAGCGTGTATGAAGAGAATTATGAATGTTGAGGAAGCGAGTGAAGTATGCAGAGATAGAGTTCTCTGGCACTCTGTTCTCTCTGCCTACCCTGCAAGGGATATGGCGTGATGATATGTATGTATGTATGTACATATTTCAAATCATTAGTGGTGCCATCAAATCTGTGGTAACATTGTACAAGTTTTTATGGCTATTTAGATACAATGGGGCCAGCTCTTTATTATTTCCTATTCAGTTATTTCCGTAACAATTATGATACAATATATTTTTATTATATTTTCTTCATCGCTTGTTTGAATAAAAATGCATATTTCTAAAATAAGTATGCTATGCTATCTCACTATGAGAGTGTGGTAGCACCGTGCGTAAACTTAAGACAATAATTAATATCACTTACCACTCGATCTTTCTCTTTGATATACGACGATATGAGGTCGTGTAGGAACAGGAACGCTTCCGCGTCCACAGACACGAAGATGTGATCCTCAAACTCTGTGATGAAACTGCACTCCACTACTGGCTTCTCATCTGTACAATATATTTGTACATTATTATAGAATCATGAAAATTTATCTGTATCTATCTCTCTCTAGGTCCACATCCACCCCACTCTTGGGTGGATCTCCTCTATAATATATTAAAGAGGGCAAACGAAGCATCTCATTTGGTGATAATATGATTTAAAATTGTATTATAAACTAATCACCATATGAGAAAATTGCGTCAGTAAGAATATATTAATACTAGCCGACCCGGCACACTTCGTTCAATTCAAAAATTTAAAAAAATCAAGTATTTTAATGACGTGCCAGCAAGATCAAGAAGCACCTTGTACCATACGACAGTCGCGCGTTGATAATTATCTAATTGTTAAAATTATCTAATTGTTGATCTCTGAGATTTGCTCGACCATTTAGCTGTGTCAACCGAGTCGTTTCACGCACCTCACTTTGTTCTTGTGATAGAGAAGCACGAAGTCATACTAACCAATAGAGGCCATACTAACGCGGCGCTTTTCACGTGCAGTAGCAGTGCGTTCTTGTTCAGTGGTTTTATTCACAATGTTTAGAATCCTAATTGCATTACGGGTTTGTAGGGAAAGATTAGATCTTCTTGATCAAAACTTTGTTAATAATAATTTCGACACTATAAGATTTATTATAATAATACTCGTAGCACTCGCAACTCGTACTCACAAACAAATCAACCAGTCAACTTTAATTTCGAAGTTTTGCGGTATTTTCAAACCATAGACAACATTACATGAGCTGTCAGTTGCGTTTTGTTATACCGTGAACAAATGAACGTTTAGACTGATGTTTATTAATTTTTTTTTTGTAGATTAATATCATATTTTATTATCCTATTCCCGACGAAGACAAACTCAAAAACATAAAAATCATAAAATTAGTCCAGCCGTTCTTGAGTTACAAGTGATGTAACTAACACAACTTTCTTTTATATCTATAGATTAACCTCTATGCGGTGATGGGGTAAGAATACAATGGACCACCCTTACTCTTAATCTTACTCCTGGATGTCAAAAATATGATAATAAGGATTATAATATGCATATAACATGTAAAAGAAAGAAAAATCGAAATAAAAGTTTACTTCAACCCGTCCGACCAGCGTGGTATATTATGTCAATTTCCCTCAATTGTGGAAAAGACCTGAGCCCAACAGTGGGACTTAAATGGGTTGAGATGATGATTGATATTACTTAGAGATGTAATACTGAATATAAACCGGAAAAATTCAACTACTAAGGTTGAATTTTTTCTTAAATATATTGTGAAGGACATTGTTTACATACCATTCTCGGTGGGTGGTGAGTTCGCTTGCAGGTGATGTGTCCGCAGATGCAGTTGAAGGCTCGGCAACGCGAAGATCACCTATGTTACATCAAAATATATTCTTATTAATGATTAATGCTATATTTTTGCATTGATATATATTTTCTTGTAGTCTAAATCAAAATTAATTATATATTATTTTTATAAAATAATTTTATATTATTTATTTATTTATAAATACTTAAACTATTATTACTAATCATTAATTTTGAAGTCCTTTATGACACAAGTATTAATTTCGATACTACAGGGAGTGGAGTGGAGATAATAAATATTATGGGCGATTATCATCGACACTTATTATTAGTGATCGATGGCGATTATAAACATAATGCAATAATTTTATAAAACTAAACATGTTGATGAAATGATCGAAGAAAATTATAACATTTAGTGTGGGACCTAGTCTAACATGGAGGCTGACGATGATGATAATAGTCTGTATATCTGAAAAGCACTATCCTTACGAGAACTACCACGTAAGGATAAGTAACAGTACCCGGAACTGGTACTGTATGGATGTAGCCACCTGAGGCTGACACAGCTAGTCCAAACAAAAAAAAAACGTTACCTCCCGCACATGTTTATCGCCAGCAGCTCTGCTTCGCTCGGCGCTAGCGCCACGCTCCGTAGAGCCCGTATTACTGCCGCTGTTCGCGCCGGACGCACCAGCTCCGCTCGCATCTCGCTCCAGGGACGGGAATAACTCGATCGCTAAACAAACATCATTATTGTCACGATTACCTATTTTTTATGGACAGTATAAGAATACAATTCAACATCTCTTTCATTCCTCCACCTGTTGTTAAGAGGTATAAGATATATAAGCGGATAAACTTCAAAAGGGAGGTAAATGACCAGTGTGGTGTAGTAGATCAAATGTCTTAACATTATGAAAGAGACCAGTAGCTGTGTAGTGGCCGCTACGAATACTACCAACCATTTTACTGCTATTGGTTTTATAAAAGATGACTAACAGCTTTATATCTCTATCTGATGGCGTCTATTCCATAATTATATTCCCAGGAAGTGTTGACGTCAGGCAAGCGGCTGGTAATAAAACTATTAATACATTTTTGCAATACATATATACGCTAGATGATTATATATTGCATCGACGTCAAATAATTGGGATAAAAGCATATTGAAGCCGAACCGTCCGTGTTTTGCCTCGTTTAGAGGCGAAACACGTGTCGAATCATTATTCACATTTCTGCGGCAAATTTCATGTTGAAGTTCTGGAGGTGATCACCATAGAGGTAAGTAAATACATATATATGCTGGAAGAAGAATATATATTGCGTCGACGCCAAATAATTGGGATAAAAGCAGGATATCGATGATGTGGAGGACACCAGTTAATCATAGTGGCCTGGCGCGTATATGGGTTGAAGAAACTATAAGACTTGAGTATTAAATACAAATCTCTATTAGAAGGGCAGCGATCAGAGAACTGTCACGTGCTTTTTTTGGGACCGCTATGGTCCGTTCACACCCTGTCCAAACCGCCTGGGACAGCGGAAGAGCAGGCGTGCAACCCTATAACCTGTCGTATTGTAAGGCTATTCTCCATTTGAGCGGTCTGCCTGTATTAAGTTCTTGTCTTCAATGGCAAATAACACGCTTTTTTTTTTTCCTTTTTTTTTGCAGACTATGGTCTGGACACCGCCGTCTACTCCGTCCGGGGCGTTATAGGGCGGCGCGTGGCCTCATAAACATAGCCATAGGACCAGCCACTGGTACCGCTGCCGTGGCCAGCCCGGGAAAATAACACACTGACCGTTCAGATATATTTGCCTGTTTCCAGCTTACCTATTATCAGCAGTTACGTAATATGCCTGATATAAGATACTTCTAATTTCTTTTTGCTTTAAGGTTTTATGCCACCATCAAATAGAATCGGGTTGGTGATCTGATAATGGCGATATTATTTTCTTAATAGTTTAACACAATTATATTTCGTCATGTGACCTTTTCGCTCTTCCGCCTCAGTCCATCAATGTCTTCTCCTGGATATAAGCCTATAGTTGAATATAAACAATTGCGTTAACCAACCCGTCTACTAACCTTGGCAATTATGGCAAAATTAGTCTTTCTTAGGGAGGTTTATATGAAATAATTCGACTGTACAGATAGCGTAATAGTTAAAGAACCAACTGACCGTATCAAGTGTCGTGGGTTCCAACCCCACACACGATCATACTTTGTTCCACAAATTATTCTTCTGAGTTCTAGTGTAATTTGTATCCGTCAATTATATCTTTGCATAGTCCCCCGCAATACAAGAATTATTTTCTTAGTAGGTTGTCTTAAAATGTGAATTTGGCTGATGGATGGATGGACATAATACTCACCGTCGATTTCGCTGTTAGCAAACGCGTATTGGAACCACTCCTTGAGGGTCTTGAATTGTGGTGGAAACAGCAGCGCTCTGGTCATCCGACACACCGTCGCCATCGAATGGTGGGAGCGAGCAGCGCCCGCGCCTCCCACACCACCAAGTGATGCCGTCAGGCTCTGAACCACGTGCACCTCCAGTTCACCTGGAGACAGACCACGATATCATTGACTGGTCGACATCCTATTGTATCATATCTACCTAATTCCAATCACGTTAAAATGCACTCAGCAAGGTCAGCTATTAGTCCAATAAGTCTAATTATCGACCCTGCTGAGTGTCGCAGATTCAACGTCCACCTCGTCTACTTTTATTGTTATCGACAAACTATCTTACGAGTTTTGTTGTTATTTATGTCTTAATTGTATGTTTTGAAAGTCAAGTGAGGATATATGCCTAACTGCTGGGTGTTCCACTTTATAAAACAAAATCAAATAGAACAGAAAATAAATATAAACAGGCAAAGCCTTACCATCATCATTAGCCACTTGTTGGGCTTCCGTGGCGAAGCTAATGCAGGGCTCCTTGAGGCTGAACAGTGCCCAGGATTTCGCCTTCAGACTGTTCCCATGGAAGCACGCCAGGGATATGTTGGTGCCGTGCAGTTCCATTGTACCTCCTAATACAGTGCCTGGTAAAAAACAAGTATATTTAAAATATACCAATTGAGTATCTGACAAGAAGGTTTAAGAGATAATATGTCAAGAAGACGATAACTAAGGAATTCAAATTGATAATACAATTCCAAGTTTTTGAGTTGAAATATATTCCATCCATCCATCAGTCCGTAAACTTCCACTGTTGGACAGAGGCCTCCTCACGAGAATGCCATTCGCAACGGTCCTTTGCTACCTGCATCCAACGGTTTCCTGCTACCTTCATGTAGTCGTCAGTCCACCTAGTAGGAGTTAAATATATTATGACCTTGTAAGCAGGACACCCCACCAGGTGGACTGACGTCTTGATGAACATCGCTGGGAGTCATTAGACACGGGCGACACAAAACTTGCTTTGTGGGAATCTATGAGGGAGGCTTACATCCAGCAGTAGACAAAAAAATCGAGGCACCGGCATTTAAGATATACAGTTTACCGTCAAAATATTAAAGACGAAATGTCACTTAAAGAGGACGAATTCATTAAATCTACGAAAATTATCCGTAATAGAAAATTACAGAATGGGCGGAAGTGGATCGGCATCGAACTTGATCGCGAAGTGCGCGTCCATCTGTTAACCACAAAAGAAAAACTATTTATAGACTGGGCCAACTGCCGCTTCTACGATGATTTAGAAGTAGTACGTTGCTCAAACTGCCAGGTTCACGGTCATGTCGCGAAGTACTGTACAGAAAAAACACCTACGTGTGGTCACTGTACCGAAAGACATATCACGAAGTCCTGCCCAAATAAAGACAAATCAGATTTTAAACCAAAATGTGCGTCGTGTAAACGTTTTAAAAAACCCTATGATCATCTATGTGGCGCATCGGACTGCCCCACCTACAAGTTAAAGTTAGAACAATTAGTACTCAATACAAATTATTAAAAAAAAAAATGGATAGTTTAAATATAGGGCAATTAAATCTTCATAATGATAGGGTAGCGACATCAGAGCTAGACCGTCTAGTTATGGAATATAATCTAGATATCGTACTTATACAAGAACAATACCATAGTACTCGCTTACGTAATAGGGTTGTACAATTGGACAGCAAAGCACGAGCCGGCATCTATGTTGCAAGTGCCAAATTTACGGTTACGTCACTACAAAATCTTATGACGTCACACTGTGCTGTCGCTGAGATTACATCCTCATCCTGTAGGGTTTACGTTGTGAGCTATTATTTTCAATATTCAGACCCCGTAAATCCACATTTACACCATCTTCGCCATGTTTTGCGGTCTCTCACGGGCCGTAAAATTATAATAGGTGCTGACGTGAATGCGTCATCTACTCTCTGGTATGGCAAGTTTAGATACACCGACACTGATCGACGGTGTGCGATAGAAGATTTCATCGCTGAGATGAATCTGTCCATCCACAATACACCTGATGCACCACCAACATTTTGCAGCCCTATGGGTGAATCTTCTATTGACGTCACGCTTTCAAGCGCAGACGTCCGCTTAAATAGATGGCGCGTTCTCCCTGACGCGTCGTGTAGTGATCACCGTCTGATCGTGTACGAATTTGGATCGAGTCTGTCGCAGGATCCTACTAGACAGAGCTACAATTTTAGATATAAATCTAAAGGAGCTAACTGGGATTTTTTCAGCTCGCTCTTTTCCTCATGTGCTAGGGATTTCACTCGCAGTCAATTAACCGCAGAAGAAAGTGCTGAAATAATGTCAAACTCTCTAATATACTGTGCTGATATAGCTTTGGGTCGAACACCCCTGCCTAATACTAAGAGGTGTGATTGGTGGAATAATCACTTAGTAGAGCTCCGCAAACGCTTCCGAAAGGCGCGCAGGAAACATAATAAACTCAAAAAGACATGCAGGATAGGAGCGGCCTTTGATGAATCTCTATCTTTACTGAAAGCTGCCCGGTCTTGCTACCGAACTGCGGTGGAAAAGTCGAAAGACGCTTTATTAAATAGGATTGTTGAAAAATTAGAAAGTGAAGGTCCGTGGTCTCCACTATATCATGAGTTTAAAGCAAATCGCTCAATCGACCTAGCTTACGTACAAAATATCAAAGTAAATGATAAACACACTACGGGTATTGAGGAGACCACGGAAGTTTTATTAAATACGTTAATTCCAGACGATAACATATCAGTCGACAGCGAACACCATAAACAAATACGCGCGTGGGCCGCTGACCCACCTCTCTCGCCTATGTCTGACCTTCCGTCTTTTGCCGAGTTTATGAATACCGTTAGAGCTCTTCCCCTCAACAAAGCTGCTGGTGAAGACAAAATATCAAATAAAATGATCAAAGAAGCTAGTCGAGCATCGGGCAGCTCAATGTTAATGGTTTTTAATCGTTGTATATCTGAAGGTATTTTTCCTCGGTCATGGCGTCGCGGATATATACGGATAATTCCTAAAGGCGGTGATAAGCCACCAGATGACCCGAAATCATATCGACCAATCACCTTATTGCCCTCACTAGGCAAACTCTTAGAACGGCTAATTGTTCCTCGTTTATTGCCGGGTGGACCAACATTCAACCATAAGCAATTCGGCTTCACTCGCGGTAGATCAACTATCGACGCAGCCATTGCGGTGAGAAAAGTTATTAATACATCCGCTTTTAAATACGTGCTAGGCGTTTTCCTGGATATCTCAGGTGCCTTCGACAACGCCTGGTGGCCAATGCTACTTCTTAAATTAAAGACTCGTGGGTGCTATAGGAACATCTACCTAATTATACAGTCATACTTTTCACAAGGCTCAACTAAACTGAAACTTGGTCACCATGCTGTGTCGAAGCCACTGACGATGGGCTGCCCCCAAGGTTCGGTGCTAAGTCCATATCTATGGAATTTAGGTTTTGACGATTTCCTCGAATTACCTCTGCCGAAACATTGTCAATTGATCGGCTATGCCGACGACGGTCTTCTACTCGTAGAATCCAACACTAGAGACGGTTTAGAGAAATTAGCAGAAATTTGTCTCAATAATATATTCGAATGGGGCACACGAAATCGGCTTACATTTGCCCCACAAAAAACGTACCACCTTTTATTAAAAGGAAATTTACAATCGTTGCCGCGTATAAAATTCAATAATATGACAGTCAAAAAGAAAGATTCAGTTTGCTATCTTGGTCTACTCTTAGAAAAAAATTTTTCATTTGTCGAGCATATTAAAACTGTAGGTGAAAAAGCGAAACGAAATTTCTATGCGCTTACTAGAATATCAACGTCTACCTGGGGCCTTCGTTTTAATACACTGAAAACTATATATATGGCCACATATTTGGGGTGTATTTGTTACGCTGCACCCGTTTGGGCTGATAGGGCTACCATAGGGGCAGCTCGCCTTAAATTATTACAAAGCCAACGATTGGCCTTAATATTCTTGTGTAAAGCCTACAGGACGGTCAGTACCGAGGCTTTGCCGGTACTCGCGGGTGTACTTCCGGTTGACTTGGAGATTCAGAGACGGGCATCAATGTATTACACGACAAGGGAAAATATGAACACAGATTTCCTTCTACCGCGCGACCGTAATAAAATCGCTCGATTGTTTGCACCGCAGTCCGTTGTCTATGAAAAACTTTTAATTGAATGGCAAGAAAGATGGGATTCATCATCGAAGGGCCGTCACCTCTATCTATTTTTCCCATGCGTCCGCGAGCGCCTAGAGAGAGTGTGGCTGGAGGTTGACCATTTTGTAGCTCAATTTCTAACTGGACATGGCAACTTTAAAAGTAAATTATTTTCTTTTAAACTCGTACCTTCACCACTATGTCAATGTTCTACAAATAACCGCGAGTATGAACAATCAGCACATCACATTCTCTGGGAGTGCGATCTCTGGCGTAACGAGCGCGACCTTATGTTAGACAGTTTGCAAGTAACATCTGGAGTAGTATACTACACGGATCTTGTAGCAACTCGAGAAAATTTCCGTGCGTTTAGGCGTTTCTGCCATACCTACTACTGCAACCAATCTTAAGGCTCACATATAGGCCCCGTTAAGTTATCCCGTATCCGTGGTGCCGTACTGCTGCGCTTATCGTAGCTGTACAACCCTTTACTTATTGGCTGACTAGTCAATATTGCTTTCTGTCTCCCGCTTTGCCTGGGAGGGAAGTGGAATCACTCTTTTCCAACTCCTCCTCTTTAACTTTTCTAATTAAATTTGTTGCGGGTTCCAAGACAATTAAAATCATTTCCCGGGACTGCCTGAGGGTCAAACCTCGGTGTCATTTATAGTGACCATTGTGGATCCTGGCTTACAGGAGTTACAATGGTGGGAATGTGTGGTGGGATTAGTCCCAACACTAAAAAAAAAAAAAAAAAAAAAAAAAAAAATATACAGTTTACAATACAAGCAGCAGAAGACAGACTTGAAATAGAACGCTTTAAATGCTAATCACCATCTCAACTTACATACCCACTGCTGGATTCGAGTCACCTCCACAATAGGACGGATATTTGACCTACTACACCACGCTGCGGCTGACCGACCGCATTCGTAACGACGACTAAGAGAGCGAGTAGGTATGAAAGAGAGTATTGGTGGAAAGATGCGAAAGGGCATGCTCCGATGGTTCGGACATGTGGAAAGAATGCCGAACGAACGTCTGGTTAAGAAGATATACAATGCGAAAGTGGAAGGATGTAGGTACCGAGGGAGACCGAGACTAACCTACCTAGATCAGATCGGTCATGTACTAAAGGAAAGTGGAGTCAAGAGTCTCCGAAACCGGCGAGCGTGTATGAAGAGAATTATGAATGTTGAGGAAGCGAGTGAAGTATGCAGAGATAGAGTTCTCTGGCACTCTGTTCTCTCTGCCTACCCTGCAAGGGATATGGCGTGATGGTATGTATGTATGTACACCACGCTGATCAGACTAATGGATATAGGGTTTTATTTCCAGTCTTTTTTGTCTTCAATAGATATTATTTGTATATGATATTCCTTGATCGTCTCTTGCGATACCCACGGGCAGAAATGGGATTGTGAATTGAATTCTCAATCCATCACCACAGGGAGATATGCTAATAAATCTTAATATAGGCATCATCATCATCATCTCAGCTCATATATGTCCCACTATTGGGCTCAAGCTTCCTTAATCGTCCACGTTGGTCAGACGTGTTGTTATTGGGTTTTGTTTCGTGTTTTCCTTCTCTTGCATGATGTATGAGTTTTACATCATGACGGGTCACCGGATCACCCACGGGTAAGATAAGGGGGTGGTGAATTGTATTCTTACTCCATCACCACATGGAAAATAGAGCTACATAAATCCTAAAAAAAGTATGACAATCTGTCTGACCAGCTTGGTATATAGTTATCTTATGTCACCACACACGATTTCATCCTGACATAGTCATGCTTTTAATACACTTTTTTTTCTAAAGTAGTTTATAATAGTGTTACCATTAGCTGGTAATGGTGTAGGCAAAGTGGATAGTTGCATGCCGGAGATCAGCTGAAGTACTTTCTGCCAGTGTCGGTGGTGACGGAGCTCTTGGGTTTGCTGTTGGGGCTGGGCGTCCGTTGATGTCGTCGGCGCTGCTGGCGCTGAAAATAAGATATATAAATGAACTTCTTTACGAGTTATGTTTTGATTGCAATCTGGCGAATTAATGCGACCCAATTTCTTATATTAAAATAAATCTGCTTATAAAATTATAAACGGTATGATGACGATTTTTTTTAAGTTAAGGTAACTCCTTGTAAAACCTATGCATAGTATAGCTGTTCAATGAGTCTCCCATTAAACAACAGCCCAACAGTGCGATATAAGTATATTTCTTGAAAAGTAAAACAAGATGAGGTCTTTATTAGACTAGAAAACTCGTGTAAAAACTTCACGCCATTATATTTTTTTTGCCTTTACCTGTAGTATGCAAGTTTTTGTGAAAATCTTAACGTTTATTAGGATCTGCCAATAGATGGCGACATACATTTTTTCTTAATGTTTTTTACTTAACATTACTGATAATATTTGAAATTAAATTATTTTTATGGATTCCGTTTTAATTTTCCGACGTTTCGAATAGTTTACAGCGTTTATGGTAAAAATAGTTTTATTACAAATGTGTAATACTCGCATAAACATCATATATCATTATGTTACAGATAATATTTAAAGGATACAAATTATCATGAGATTATGTTGAAATGTAAGTAAATGTGTAATGTCCTCCAGTAATCATGAACGCTGTAAAATGTTCGAAACATCAGGCAAATAAAAATCAAATACAATCGTGATAGAATCTGTAAGAATAGTTTTATTAAAACTGTAATATTTAATGGAAAAAAAATATTTTAGTATATTTGCTTTTTTTTTTTTTGTGTGTCTTAGTTGTTAGCCTCAGATGGCTATGACAACTTTACCCGGACTGTGGGTGAGCGCTGAGGGCTCTCAACCCGTATTTAGTATATTTGCTTATTTTTCGTCATTATATGGGAAAATAATCTTCAAAATGGCGTCTCAAACAAATGTTTGAGACGCCATTTTATTTAAATATATTGATGCAGTATTATAACAGAAAATTTCTAAACACGTGTTAGGACCACGCTGTTAATAGTTTTCTGTTTACAGCTGCGACCCGGCCCATACGGGATAGTACCACACTCTCGCAGAAGATCGACGTCTGAGTAATGGCAATGTGCTATTGCGCTTCGTTCGGTGAGCGAGAGAGCCGGAAGCCCAATTGGGTGGGTTTGGGAATTTTATTGGCAAGCAGCGGCCTAAGCTATAACCCAGGGTATTGCAAAGGTCCATGGGAAGCAGTTACACATACCATCAGGTGTGTTGCTTGCTCAGTTGCCACCATAAGCTATAAAAAAAGCACAATAAATACTTTTCAGGATTAATATATAGAAATATGGTCAAAGTGAGTTATGTAATATATGTAAGTAACTCACGTTCCCTTCTGTCTCTCTTGGTGGCAGTATAATTAGGATGTAGAGAGCTGAACACCCGCTTGCTGGACTTGAATTGTTGCGTGAAGAACTCCTCGAGTTTCAATTGCATTTTGAGTAGATCGGGCGTGGTGCTGCGCGACATCAAGATCTGGAGTTGGTGCCAGCTCAGCGTACCGTGCGTTAGGATTATAGCAGGCCTGGAGAGGATATGGATATTATTAGTCAAAATCATCATTCTCCTACTCTTATCCCAATTACTTGGGGGTCGATACAATATGTACTCTTCTTTCATAGTACATATTGTAAAAGTTATAGGCTACAGTTTTATGACCAGCCGCCTGCCAGACGTTAATCCTCCTTGGGAATGTAATTGTTGACCAAAAGGCATCAGATGGAGTTGGCCCAGGTCGTTATAATATATTATTAGTCAAAATATGTATATTAATAACCTTAATGATATTTAAAATAAGATTATTGCTTTGTGGTGACTATTGGCAAAACCAACTAATAACAGAATTTTTAATTGTATACTACAACACTGAAAAATTTAATGACTCATTGTTATCAATACATGGTGTTAGTGCGGGGGTCTATTAAAAATTAACGCTGGTATATACGCAGATATACATACATATACCCGGTACTCGGTCAATTAGAGTTAATTATCTTTATATTTCACCAAATGTTAACATTTATAATTGCTCATCATTCAGAAGGGCGAACTGGTACTTTTAATACAAGTTGCTACAACAGCTTAGCTAAGGTACCAGTCACCAAATATGTATGGCAAATGAAGTCAGATGAACTTTATAATCACTAAATTATAATAACTATCAACCAATACAAAATTTTAACAAGATCCTACGGTGTGACTACTACAGCTAGATTACTTGAATTAATGTAAACTGGCACGATTTTTATCTATAATTAGTGCCACATTGTGCCTACATTCAAATACATACAGAAGGTCTCTGAATAATGGTCACCACCCACTCCGATCACATCGGCATTATAAAATCGAAGAACTAAGGAAAATAATGTGGCAGATATATATCAGATAATGTGGTTACAAAAGTATTAAATACCAAAATGAAACCCTATGCCAACCTGTCATGTAAAAATGGGGTAGTAGCCTAATTTTTTCATCAGGAGGGCCTCCTATGTACGTGCCTACGTACCCAACAGTAGAATATTTAAAAAATATTTGATCAAAGTATCATAAAATCTTTACATAAAAAAAAAAATAACATAATCTTTATACATACATACATATCATCACGCCATACATACGATCTTTATAGATATTGAGTATCTTTATTTTATGCATTCTTACACTCATATGTTGGCCTATCGCATCTGATTAGGTATTTTATATGATGATAATATATATAATGAAGAAATCATATATAATTTGACTGCAAAGATGGCGAAGTAAGTTCCTACCGTGCCAGTGCCGTGATTTAACAATTTCCATGCAAGACAATAATTAGTGTATTCGACAAAGTGTTGTTCCGAGTCTGGGTGTGATTTGTGTCCGTTAAATTATATATTGGTGACGGGATAAGAATACACTTGTTGCCACTCATTATTACCCAGACTAAGGAATCTAGTAGAAACGACTGAAGAAGCACCAGCTCTTCTGAGAAACGAATAACAACGTACTCTGATCACCAATTCGCTTGGCGCGAGTGCCGATTACGGCGATAAGTTCCCCAATGAAGGGTGCACCACCACCACCAAATGGCATTGAAATGGGTGAAGTCTACATTCAGCAGTGATTGATACAAGACAATGAAATAAAAATACTTTATGCAATAGGAAATGATCAAAATCGTACCTAGAGGTGGGTCTGTGTGGATGATGTGCCGGATGCCTGGCCCGCGCGAGCCACTCGTCCCTCAGGGCGGCCTGCAATCTGGACACCCTGGCCAACAGAACCGGCGTGCCCATATACTCCAACCTTAGTTCTAGCGCGGCGAGTCTCACACCGCACACATGACTTGGATTACAACCAGCTTCCTCCTCAATATGAACTGTAATAATTGTAATAAGTACTTGTAACTACTATAAACATGTCTATAGATTCATGGCTGCTTTTTTAATGGATAAACAAATACTTTTCTGTATGATGACACAGTAATAATACAATGCAACACCCTTTATCTTGCCAGGGGGAGTCGTAAAAGACGATCAAGTGATAAAATATTCGTACAATGCTAAATATGCAAGACAAGGAAAACTCAAAATAAAACCAACCCGTCTGACCAAAATGGCATAAGATATAGATTTTACTGTGGAAACTATATAAGTTGAAATCATGACGAAAAAGAAGAGTACACGTCACCATCTCTTACTTTCCCGTGGGAGTACCAAAAATAGGTTAGAAACCTGCTTCAGTGTTCAGCTCAAATGATGATGGAGAGGAATACCGCATATTCTGGTAGCGAATACCGTTCTTTCGTCGTCCGGGACAAAAATAATGGCCGAGCCAGATCCCACAAATGTCATCCGATCACGAGTTGTCTACTAAAGCATTCATTCCTATCAATGAGTTTGGAGGGAAGGGAGAGACCCACTTCATAAAGTAATTTCTGGATACTCGCTATGTATTGATTATCACTCACCGTATGTGTCGATAGATGACAACGAGATAGCACCACCGACTATACCACCCCTGGCGTCCAACTCGGAGCTGGCCAGCGCCACCCCGACGAGCATGTTCCTGTGTCCCGTACTGCCGATGCTCAGCCGACCGGTACAATTGAAATCGCGACTCTGCCAACTAAACATGCAACATTTTTCAACTTCTATATTTTATATATTTACAATTTTTCATCAATTGACTGCACAGATGGCGTAGTGGTTAAGATACCCTTTGGTACCAGTGGTGTGGGTTCGATTCCCATGCAGGACAACACTTTGTGCGATTCACAAAGTTTTGTTCTGAGTCTGGGTGTAATTTGTCTGCGTTACTTATATGTTTGTAAAGTCCTCCGCAATGCAAGAATTATTGCCTTAGTACAGGGTGTCTTTAAAAAAAATAAAAAAAGAACCTATGAGTCTATTGATGGCCATATATCACATCCTCACGACGGAAGATTGTCATAGTGGTCCCGTATGTTCATCACTTCTCACTTTTCTCGAAGCAAACAGCTGTGATATAACTAGGAGAATTATAGTATTATCACTACACGTAGATATTTAAATCCAACAGTAGGTAATGGACGGATAGATGGATGGTTCATTTATCATCTTTCATTATGCACTGTTGGCCGTAAGCGTGTCCCTCAAATTAAAGGATAGTGTTGTAGTCGCGATGCTTGGCAGGAGGCTCGGCGATCGCCATAAAATATTGCCCACTCTGAAACTATTAGCTGATTTTTATGACTCCTAAGAATAATTAAAGTTTGGCGACAATTGCATTCGTGTAAAACCCTATACTAATACATCTGACCAGCGTGGTATAGTATGCCAATTTCCCTGCAGTGAGAGACAATTCGAGCCCAGCAGTGAGAGGTATACGAGTTCAAATCATGATGACATTGCCTGCAAAGACGACATAGTGGTCAAGACGCCAATCTACCGTACCAGAGTCGTAGGTTCGATTCCTACTTAAGACAATACTTTGTACGATTCACATATTGTTGGTGTAATTTATGTCCGTTTAATTGAATTTCCATAAAGTCCCGGGTAATACACGGATTATTATTTCCTTAATGGTGCTATCTTTAAAAGAAGATGTAAGTTTACCTGACATTTCCCATAACGTTGCCCATGTTCATGTGTACATTGAGCTTGGTGAAGTTGACAGCGAACAGTACGAGCGTTTCCCACGCGGCACCCATCGCCGGTACTGGACTCTTACTCTCTGCAATATACACTTAGCATAAATGGCAAACTAATTACATTTAGGGAGGTTTATTTTTTGAAACATAACTAAATAAAACCGTGTGCGTCTCGTAACAAAAAGTGATAACTTAAACTATTTAATATTGAAATTGTTTAACTTGAGAAATGCTTAGGTTATTATTTAAATTTTATGTATATTAATATGATAATGTAAGGAAAGGTTATTTATTAATAAAATCTTATAACATCACATCTTAATATGGCTAGCGGTGTAGGTTAGAGTGACATAAGAGGAGTCTGCCTACCGCTGCCATATGCGTGAGAGAAAGAGAAGCCAGACAGACTGGCGCGGTTACGCGTTACGTAACGAAGCGGTTTACCCTTCCATTAGAAGTTGTCACTTCAAAAATAAATATTATTTACAGCAGCACTTTGCGTTAGTATGTGTATAATGTGGTGATACTCCGTTATTTTTTTTTTCTTCTAATCAGCGCAACTTTAGAGAGGGACCTGATATCCATAACACAAGTTTAATCTTAATTTGGGAGACAGAGAATTAAATATAAGAAATTATATATATTTATTAAATAGAATTTAAATGGAAACTCAATTCTTGTAATAAAACAATATATAATAATACATTGTAAATTATATTTTGGCAAATAAAGTTATTATTATTATTTAATAACACACTAAGTGTAGTATTACTTAAATATATAATGATATTATTTTATTTACGCCCATATCGACCCACGATATTAGCAATCATTATCCTGCTCTTATCCCAATTACTTGTGATTGATGCAATGTAGATATTGCATCTTCTATCGTACATATTGTATAAGTATTGACAATAACTTTATGATCATCCGCTTGATTGACGTCAACTCTCCTTGGGAATGTAATTGTTGATCAGACGGCATCAGATAGAATTGGCCTCGGTCTATGTAAAGTTATTAGTCTCCTTTTAAGATACGAGAAATGTGAGTGTTGATAGTATTTGTAGCAGCCGCTATAAAGATTTAGTATATATATATAAAACTTTTTGTTATCTCAGCAGTCGTCATATCTACAAAACCTGCGCAGAATGTTTGAAGACCATTATTACTAAACTTCGTCCGATTTGCAATTTAAAAACGATAAAAAGGCTAAATGATACAATGATATTTTAATTCCTATTGTTACTTCTGATATGCTGTGTGGTGGAATCTACATCGTCATCACCATCATTTGGGCTAATATACGTCCCACTGTGAATCGGCTCGCCTTCACAATAGGACGTAAATATATCTTAACTATACCAGGCCGGTCACATAGGTTGGCATATGGTTTTATTACCAGTTTTCCTTTTTTGCATCGATGTTCTCTGCATCTTATACCCCTTACATGTCTCGAGCAGGGTATAGGTGATGAATCGCATTCGTACTCTGTCACAACATAGTGGCGGCTACCAGTATTACCAATCCTTCCACTGCTCTGGGATATCCATTCGATGCCGTTTATTCAACAATTATATTACTAAGGTTAACGTCAAGCAGGCCTGGTCTTCCTCACCCAGGCTTTTACAATTTGAGAAAATAAGAGATGGTCTTTTAAATCGTCCGCACATGGTAATAAACTATACTGTTTTATATATCTGACACATACCTTTAGGTTTCTGATGGTCAGTAACAGTCTTGGCTTTCTCTCTCTGTGGTAGTACAGGTGACAGAGGCGTGCTTCTAAAATGAAAAAAAAAAGAAAATTCGTCAAGAAATAGGCGGATGGATTTATTTTTAAAACATTTGAATATCATCGTGTGGCGACGGGACAAAAATATAAATGTCATCACTCCTTGCATAGCCATGGTAGTAGTATAAACAGGCTATGGGTCTCCCTAAGAGAGCGAGCAGCTGCTCTCTGCCCTCCTACGAAACTTTTTCACATTATTTACTATACATAAACCCCGCGGAGACAGATATTGTAATTTTTTACATTTCACCTTTAATTAATCTAAGTTACTATCACGGGATCGGAGCACGACCGCACTGTGAAGATGCAGCGAGAAATTCAGCAGCCTTGTCTATTTATCATTGTATATAAAACTACACACAAAATCTCTAGAAAATATTAGCTCCACTGTGATACCCTTTGAGTAATGATAGAATAGAATTTTCAAATATAATACAAAAAATATGGCTGGACTAGATTCCACAAGCGGTAACCGTTCACAACTTAACTACTAGAGCAGTCATCACACACCTCAACCACATTAGAGGGTAGGGAGAGAACCAGTCCATGTAGCTACCGCCAGCAGACCTTTTAGTTAGCATGACCAATATAATACTATTTGCCAAAAACGTCAACCACAGTCAAAATTACCAAGTTAGATAAAAAACGCTATGTTTCACAATTAGGTACAGTAATAACAAAAAATGTATAACAAACACCTCATTGCAATCGCTAAATCGCCTGCTAAAGTTGGCAATTACGGCATTATCTCCTTATGAGTGATAATATAAACAGCTGCCTGTCCTGGCAACTCTGCTGTTCTTCGGATTCATTTTGGTGAAAGTGCTCGGACTCGTGAGATGCGGACGACACAGTGGCGATCTATGTGATAGATTAACGTTCAGCAGTGAACTGCAAAAGGCTGAATAATGATTTGAGTAACTTACCCTTGACCTCTGGTGTCATGATGTAGACTGAGGTCACCGAGGAACATTCTTCGCACGATGGTACGCCGATACCATGCTCTAGGGAAAGCTAGGATTTCACCAAGTCGTCGCATGTCGTATTTGAACCAAGCCGAACCAACATCCACTATTGCTGTAAAAGAAATTATGTTATTAATATAATTACTTTTCAAAATTGAAAATTTTACACCACATAAAATAAATAGCAATCTGATAGATTGCTATTTATTTTTTGTGGTGTAAAATTTATTAATAAAAAATAAAGTTTGAATAGATCATCACCATCGCAGCCCATAAATGTCCCACTGTTGGGCTCGGGCCTCCTCCGTAATGGGAGGGAAATTAACCTACTATACCGTGCTGGTCAGACGTGTTGGTATAGGTTTTGTTTCGAGTTTTCCTTCTCTCGCATAGATGTTATATGCGTTTTATATCCCTTAGTAGTTTTTTATTATCTTTAGTGGTAGAGAGTAAGCAGCTAATCTTGTGAGGAGTGGTAACTGCCAGCCATGGATCTCTGCAATACTCGGGGTACAGTCGTTATTTAACCTAAGTTATTTATTGGTCTTGGGTTAAATAAAATCATTTACAATAGTTACAACTTACTAGAGAACCGAACAGTAGCCTTGGAAAGATCCTGATCAGTTTGGAAATCAAGCTTCCTGGAACGCGCCAGGTGGAACTTGACAAACTCCACATTAATGCTGAGCGAATCTTTTCTTTCGGAATCTGAGAGAGGTGACCACTGCGCCTCCTTAAGACTAGATTTCTTTCCACCGTATGGATGGAACATGTTCACTGAGAAGTCAGCTAGGCAGCCGGTGACGCTGAGACCGCCCATGGCTACTGCTGGTTCCGCCATATCCCTGGCAAATAAAACGTATATTTTTTTTAATTTGTATAAATTAATTGTACGAAATTATCTATTTATCATATAAATAAAATTGAACAGTCTGTGTGTAATTCCAAATTAACAGTTTTTCACCAAATGCGTGTGAAAGTATATAATGGTATTAACATAAAAAAAAACTATTTTTAAAATGTTTCTCTGTCTGTCTGTTTGTTCCGGCTAATCTCTGAAACTGCTGGACCGATTTTAACGGAACTTTCACTGGCTCACTTTCAAGTAGCTGATGTTATAAGGAGTATCTGGGGTAGATTTATTTTAGAAAAATAGAGTACCGCAAAAACAAAATTAAAACCATTGAGAGACGCCGAGTGACACCGAGAGCGCGATTGAAGCTTGAGGCCTTCCTCAAACTATATATCCTTATATAGGCTACCTTTTTTTCAACAAACCACACGGGCGAAAGCTAGTAATAAATATTTCTCTTTCCCATTATTCTATACTCGGACAATCGTATTCATCACCATCATCTTAGTCAACCATTCTACTATTGAGCTCGAGAATCCTTCAAATAGAAAGCAAATAGATGTACAATAGCACACCGGTCAGAAAAGTTTTATTTGGAGTTTTTCGTCACTTGCATATATGTTAATTGTTATCTGCATATTATATTCCTTGGTGGCCTTTTACGACATCTACAGTTAAGAACAGCTTTCTTAGTAGTGAATTATATTTTTAATTCGTTACCATACACAATATTTTGGATCATAAAAATCTACAAGAGTAATAATATAAACTGTGTCTTAGTACTCAGATTGGGATTAAGTGTTAATAATAATGACTAACTCATCGGAAGCTCGCTTAGAGCTGAAAACTATCTGCAGACTGGGTAGTTGCAGCAGACACTCGACGCGCGAAGCAGGTAAGCACGAGAAACGCACCGTCGACGGCTGCAGTTGGAAGTGCACGATCACATCCACAGGGAACGACGCGTACGCGTAACCACCCTCCGCCTCCGCCGAGCGCGCCCGCCGACCGCTATCCGCTTCCGCTTCTGACACACAATTACCAAATTTATTTATAATGTTGGCACTTATATTTTGACTATTTCACATCTTAAAATGATCTAATCTATATCTATAAAAGAAGATGTTTGTATATATGACATCGCTTAACTCAGAAACTATTTGACCGATCGTTATGAAAATTGGTGTGTATGTATTTTTTCACGAAAAAGCTTTATATGCTATCCCCATTGATGTAACACGGCGTTGCGATATATCGACTTCTACTAACTAACCAACGAGCTGGGTTTGCTAATAATCTACATAATTCTTACCAGTATACACAAAGGTGGTACTAGTACTAGGAATAGTTGGGAGATATCGCCACGAACAGCACTTTATCAGAAGTGTACTAGATCAGCTATCACTCTCCTGATATAAAACCATATCTAACATTACACATATACTCAATCCATCAGTCTATCAACCTCTACTATTGAACACAGATCTTCCTAAAGAAAGTGAGTCATACCATAATCTCCACGCTTGACAAACAGATTGGCGATTGCACTCATCAATCGACACTATAATATTATAGATATTCTGCATGGCAATCGTATAAACCGGCTGAAAGATCACCATATGCGATCACCTATTTCGCTACAAAGCGTGGCGATTATGCCATTATCGCTCTTGGAGTGATGTTTAGTTTTTTTTTATACTATAAAATTGACTAGTACTTACCAGGAGTAGGGGTCGAAAATGACGCTTTAGTTGGTATTGGTTCCAAGGTCTGTTCCAGGAACTCTAATATATGCGGACTGATGATGGTCTCTTCAGGTATACTCTGTAGCGTGATCCAGGCGAATAGAGCGGCTTTTTTCGTGTTCATCTTGCGCGTGGGAATATTGTGGGGCTGGGTTGGAACGCTCTGTGGCGATGTTGCTTCTTCGGATAATGTTTTTGATTCGTAGTGTACCTGTTGAATAGTCGATAATAATAGAAAATTAACTTAATTACTTACTTATAACTATTCAGGCTAGCAAGCCAAAAGCAATACTCAGTAATTTAGATATATTACGCAGTTATACTCCTCAGGCTACGAAGGTCAGGGAAAGGATGCCCATAGCCCGTTCATTTGGTAGTGAAGGGTAATATGACGACTGCATGCCCGTTTCTATCGCCTTAGACGGTTTGGGGAAGGTGTGATCATATTACAGCATGTCAAAAAGAGGAAGTTATCCTTGCGATATTGCCATTATGAGTTAGAAGCAAGGCTAGATAATTTCTATATATATTTAAGAGTTGAACTCGCTGAACTTTTATGTACATACCTTGAGGTCTAGTCCAGGTACTCGGAATACGGTGAGATCAAGCACAGGCTGGTGGCGTGACGGTGGCGCCTTGCGCCGGGCAGCAGTTGGTGACCCACCGCTTGTCCCGCCCCCAGCACCGCCTCCACTGGTTCCACCCGCGCTAGCACCCGCCTCTCCTAGACCACCAGACGCCGAACGACCCACACGCATACGACTGCCGCTGTTAAAAATTAAATTATATATTACCTTTTAATTATCCGACGAACAAAAGAATGGCTGTATGTAATATCGTTTAAGAAAATGGTATAACTTTATAAACCCATTTCGTGTATCTATCCAACCAACCAACCATCTATTGAAATAGTGACACAGTTGGACACAGGCTTTCCAAGGCTATTAATGATTTATGATATAATCGCTATTATGCCCCAAAATTCACCCAAAAACTAGGTTGCCGGCTCTTTTATTCACAGAACGAAGCGCAATTATTTTCTGAAAGTATGATATACATATTCAGTATACATGTACAGTGAGTTCTGGGACGCTAAACCGACGTTCCATCAGCTCTGATGGTTGGGAGAGTTAAATTTATAAATTTATAGCTGGCACAATAAAAAAAAATAAAAGGAAAGCAGCAACTTAGCTGTATCTCTAGCGTTGCCGATTCCACCATGTAAATTGTGATTCTATTATGAATTGAAATTGTTTATTGCATGCATGTGTACAATTTGGTGTTACAATATTATGAGTAATAACATTAGGGGCCATTCATAAATAATGTAAGGCGTTTAGGGCGAGAGGGTGTCAACTGAATATTATAACTTCTTACTATAGACATGGTCTTACTGAACCTGACATTACGTAAATTATACACATACATATCATCACGCCATATCCCTTGCAGGGTGGGCCAAGAGAACAGAGTGCCAGAGAACTCTATCTTTGCATACTTCACTCGCTTCCTCAACATTCATAATTCTCTTCATACACGCTCGCCGGTTTCGGAGACTCTTGACTCCACCTTCCTTCAGTACATGACCATATATAAATATCCATACATAAATTATTACATTGAAAATTACTAATTTTGGTCAAAACTGTTCTAGATTATTAATAAGATTATGGAGTAGTTGCAATCTTATGATGTCTTACGGTAGAGGGGGAGGGGGCCAAATCATTCTTCAAAATCCCTTACGTTATTTATGAACGGCCCCTTATGAGTCCTGCTGACATTAAGACAAAAACTGAGCAATGTACCTTTGTGTGAGTATCTTTGTGCTATTGTATTTAAGATGTATGACAAATAGAATATTTCAATAATGAGATACCAATGATGGACTATATAATACACATAAAACGGAACACATTTTATGTTTAAAGACCATTATTGGTTTCTCCAATTGGTGGTAGAGTAAGAATACAATTCACCATCCCCTTTTTTCTCGTGGGTGTCGTAAAAGACGACTAAGAGATATAATATCGACTGCACAGGTGGCGTAGTGGCTAAGATACCGATCTTCCGTGCCAGTGACATGGATTCGATTCTCACGCAATACTTTGTGCGATCCACAAAATGTTGTTCAGAGTCTGGGTGCAATTTGTCGTCTACATTAATTGCATGTATGTAAAGTCCCTTGCAATACAAGGATTACTTACATAAAAGAAAAATTAGGCACGAGGAGGAAAACTTGAAAAACCCTATACCGTCACACACAACACGTCTAACCAGCGTGGTACAATATTTCAATTTTCTTCCTATTTTGATGGAAGCTTGAGCCCAGTAGTGAGACGTATACGAGCTGACCCATAAATGTTGTTATTGTACTTTTTTGTGGAAGGTAATGAATATTTGACTGCACAGATGGCGCAGTGGTTAACATACCTTCAGTGCCAGGGCCGTGGGTTCGATTCCCACAACAACACTTTGTGCGATCCACAAAGTGTTGTTGTTACTCTGGATGTAATTTGTCTGTGTTAATTATATATTTGTAAAGTCCCCCGCAATACAAGGATTATTTCCTTAGACTGCTCTACGGTGGTGTTTTAAAGAAAAAACAATCTAAATCACTTACATTTTGAGTTCATCCTCTTTGCTTGGCTCTTTAGTGTGCAGTACACACTTGCCACTGTTGATGTGAACCTTAACGTCCAGCTCGAAGTCTATGTTCGGTTCAGCCGTCTTAGTCTTGCTCGACTTGTTCTCCGAGCTGAGTGGATCAGATTGTGGTGCACTACTATAAAAACAACATTATTAAATAAATAATTTTTTGTTAATGATTTTTCTAAACCCCACCTAACTTCTAAGCTTAACCTATTGCCACCGGGTATCACTAATGACAGGAATCTGGATCTGTAGTGATCTGCCCAAACGGCGATGGGGGATAATACTGTTGGCTGTGAAGCTACACGACATTCTTTCGTCTTCCGGGATGTGTGTCCAGATCAGAGCCTGTCGTAAAACACAGATTATGATAAAAAATATATGTAAATGTAGTCTCGTCGCGTGTGGTGATGGGATAAGAATGCAATGTCTTATCAGCCCTTACTTGCCGCAGGCTTCATAAAGACCAGTTGAGCGATCATCAGCTGAATTAACAGCAGGCCTTTTTGGGCAACTTAGATTATGGTAATTTAATCCCTCAATGGATAGAACTATCAGTGGACGTCAATACGTGGTTGGAGGGACACTTTTTCTCCAAAAAGTTACAGCAGACGTTATGAAGCCATGTTTTGTCTAAGATGCAACTTTATAAAATTCCAGAATGCTAACTAGAATCTTCATGGTCAAAAGCCATATTTAATCAATGAAAACCAGGGAGGGAAGCAAAAAGTAATACTACAGTTTAAAAATAAAATAGGCTCTATATCTTGCCATACCACCTCTGCTCACCTTTTAAGCGGACTAATGGCATCGTGTGCTAGTTTCTGAAGTGATAACGACCCTTCAAACTATAGTCCTTAATAGCGCAATTTACCTGTAATCATGTTTCCTCCTAAGCTCCACAGGCTCCAGTTCATCAGGCCAGTGATCAGGGTGTGCGGGCAGTGAACTCTGTCGTTGCACGCCCGGAGGTTGCGATGGTCGCAGACCTGCTGAGTTCGCCCCTCCACTAGAGCGTGGTCCTCGGAGTGAAGCAGTACGTGACGGACCTGTGACGGGACCAATACCTAATCAAACGTATCAGGTCATCTATTATAATTCTAATAATATTTCCAGGCACTTCAAAATATACAATATACTTATATTTATATGCAAAATTTCAGTTCAATTTAGTTAAAGATAAATACTTTAAAATTCAGTTGCAAGATTTGACTCAATTGAGTGCATAGATGGTGTGGTTAAGATATCAACCTCATCGCCAGTGCCGTGGGTTCGATACCTACGCAGGACAATACTTTGTGCGATCCAAAAAATGCTGTTCTGAGCCTGGGTATAATTTATCTATGTTAATCATATACTTCTAAAGTCTCCCGCGATACAAGGATTATTTCCTTAATGTAGGGTGGCCTTTTAAAAATAAAAGTTAAATGAAGTCTTGTAGAAATAAAAATCAGAATTCAACACTAACCGGTGAGGGGTTCGCTCTCCATAGAACTCCAGCTACCACCCTCAATAATATCGGCGAGGCGGTTATCCTCGTCACCCAGCAATAGCGTCTCACCAGAGTCGCCAACACCACTAGTGGACAACGCCAAATTAGGTTCCACTACACTGTAAAAATAAAATTTATACTCGTATGCATTTATCACCAGTGCTGTATGGTGAGATTATTGCTGATTATTTGACGTCGTTCTGGGGCTACTGGTGGCCTACGTAAGTTTTCTCACGAAAAAAAGACACTGGTCAAAGCACATATAATTAATAATTATGCTTAAAACCTATACATATTAATATATTTTATTAATAACTAGTTTCTTCTAGCTGCTTCGATTGCATAAGATTGAGTATTAGAATGTAAAATTTTATGACTAAATTATCCCAAGGTATCACATTACGGGGATAAAATATCCGAGATATCCAAGAAATGATCTATTTGTGTGCCAATTTCCATCCAAATCTGTTCAACGGTTTACGTGTGATTGACTTACAAACATCCAAACATATTCAAATTTCTAATATTAGAACGATTGAAACAAGTTACCATAAGCATTTGCAATATTTCACTTTTAATTGAAATTGATTTATTTATAGGTCATAAAAACTAATAGAAATCAGTATTATTGCTTAGGGATTATAAATATAGGAATGTTATATGATAAAAGACAAACTCTTACCCCTCAAAATCTTTTTTCTCAACTGGTGGGCTTGGTACGATGAATGATTTGCTCCGGTTGGAGCCCAGTCCTAACTTGCCCTTGGTGATGGAGCTCGCCCGGACGCTCTGACGACGCAGCTTTTGTATCATGTCTCTGGAAATATTATAAGCGTTTTAATAAATCGGTCCCATGTGTTGACGCAGTAATAATAAAATTCACTACACACTTGTTTATGCTGGTGATTGTAGTAAAAGACGACTATACTTGCAGATAATAATATGTAAAGGGATATAACTTGTTGATAATATCTACGCAAAAGAGAAGGCAAATATGAAATAAAACCTTATACCAACCCGTCTGACCAGCGTAGTATAAGTAGGTCAATTTACATCCTATTATAGAGAAGGCTCGAGCCCAGCACTGCGACGTATATGAGTCAAAATTTATATGGACTCTTTTCAAAGCGTAAAACGAAAGGCTCTAACGTCCAGTAAAATTTGAATTAAAAAATAAGTTATTGTCTGTGATAGTAGGTACATTCTCATAGAAAATCGAAGTATGAATAGCAACTTGTCCTTGGTTGTATAATGTCCAAACCCTAACTTACTGTAGCTAGTGCTAGGCTGTACCCATGGTATTGCAGACATCCATGAGCGGGTAAGATGGGCTGCTTACTCTTCTGGCTCCAAATACAATAAAAGAAACTACAGTACCCGTCAATAAATATAATACTTCGATTCTTGGAAAAAGCAATCGGTTTCGACTTCATATTGCGTTGTCCCTGTCTTACATTACATGTCTCTCTCGGACATTACATGACCTATGTAACGTTTGTCAGTCATTGCACAAATGCGAGAGAGTGTAATTGCCTAGAGTTTTAAATACCGCAAGAATTTTGAAAATAAAAGGTAGGTAAAATAGTAGTATTTTATCTAGTAACAAAATATCACAATTGTTTAACTGTTCTTAATAAATATCAGACTGTCATCGCTTCGCGCGACCACATTCTACGAAAGACAGGACAGCTCACTACGAAGGCAAGACGATGTGCAAAATTTATCGCCGGGTAATGTGAATAAACTACCTTCTAAAGTCTTTGAAGACGAGTGCTTCTAGTTCGTGCAGGCGTTTCATCTCGTACTCTATGGTCGTGTGGCTCGCGCCGAGTGTCCGCAGGTCGTTGATGATCTTCGCTTGCTCGTTCATCTCCTTTTCTATGAGCTTGGAGCGTTTCTTGGCGTCGATACTGGTGTCGAACACGAACGCGGGTAGGTGCTCAGTGCATTTGCGACGAAGGATTATACTTTCCTGTATACATTATATACATTTGAAATTTGCTTCCCTTACTTTGCTCGTGGATGTCGTAAAAGACGACTAAGAGCTTTATAACGACCTGGGTCAACTCCATCTGTTGCCGTTTAGTCAACAATTACATTCCCAAGGAAGGAAGGCAAGCAGGCGGCCGATCATAAAACTATTGCCAATAACTTTTACAATAAGTATGATGAAAGAGGAGAACATATTGCATCGATCCCAAGTAATTAGGATAAGAGTAGGAGGATGATGATTTAGAAATGTATTAAGTAGTTGTAAGTTTTATTAAAGACAATAATAATAATATGTCAATATTAATGCTCCACCCGCTACAAAAGCGAAGAATAAGAAACGACTGCATGTAGCAGAGGATGAGAACGTTGAGATTGATTTGCGCCATGACGAGCAATGAACGTATAAGATAAAGTTTAAAAGTTGCGCTAGTGACGGCGAAGTTAAATAGTGAACGCTTGACATGGTATCTTAGTTATTTATTCTGTATTGGCAGTTTAATGAGGTTATGGGATCGAATGTCGCCCTATCGCCACCCCTAACTATTCAGGCGGGGTGTTATCAGAACAAAGCGATACCGATCTACTCGTATTGTTTTTATTAAGACAAAACCTTGCTATAAGAAAAATCATTCAATTAACGAAGAATAATTATAAACTGTATGATCGGAATACAAACCACTATACTCAGTACAGAAAGACGGTACCTAGAACACTAAGACATATGTATAATCTAACCTGTGAATCTTTACTGTTATCAGCCTCGTCGTCGAGATCACTGTCGTAGTCTACATTAAGCGGATCCTCCTCCTCGAAGCCGGTGAGCATAGTGAGCGTGTGCCCCAGCGCCGACAGCTGCTTGCCCACGTTCACATCTAGGTGGATGTCTACACCTTCCATCTGCCATGACACGTTCAAGAACCATTTCGCATTTTCTGCAACAATATTACAACAACTTTTTATATAAAAACGTAGACCATGATGTTTTGCCCACCTGGATACTTGAGTCAGAAAATTTTGAATAGCAGAACATACTCTGGAATTTTAACTATGTACCTATGTATTTAAACACAAATTAAGTATTCTTAAATTGAATGCGACAGCGTAATAAAATAATTTGAATACTGTCTTTTTGGTTGTTTTTCTTTTTCTCCTTTTTAATCCATCGATCCGTCCCCACTGGTGTGAGAGTGAGCAGGTGATTTTTACTGTCCATCCTCCTAGTGATCTCTCAGAGAAATGCCGAACCTCTCACCACACGAGTAATTATAATGTAATTTAAAAAAAACTTCAATTATTTAATTAATTCATGGATTAATTACCATTATGTTTAGCGGCAGTAGTACGACTGCAGACTTCGTAAGTACCTTCGGAGACACAGCACACGTTCAGCTCGGGTTCATCAGCTCTCGGCTTCCAGTCATCCAAGGAAGCTTCAAAGTCATCAGCGAATCGCAGACACAACCCTACGAAACGACCTTTAGACACGAGCGCACCCGAACTGCATGCGCCTATTGTTGTACTCTCAAGGGTTACCACCACGGCTCCCCGGGACTCCCCTTCACCTGTCCAAGTACCCCAACCACCACGATTGACACCCCAGCGAGCCTGCGGAAAAATTGAAAACTCGATTACACACTACTTTTAATAATCCTTAGAAATATTTTATTGGCAGTAACTTGAAGTAAAAGTGTAGTATGGAGCGCATGTAAGCATTTAAATCATGTAGCCACTTAATTAGTAATATATTTTTTTTAGTTTTAAGTAGATAATAGTGGCTAGGGCTACACTGTAGACAGATTGCTGTCTATAGCCGCGAGTCAGTCCGTCTGCGGTAGTACCACACTCTTGTTGAAATTCGACGTTTTAGCAATGACAATGTGCTGTTGTTCTTTGTTCGGTGAGTGAGAGAGCCGAGAGCCAGAAGCCCAAATATCTAGGTATATTTAGAGTTTATTGGTAAGCAACGGTCAGCTATACCCTGATATTGCAAAGGTCCATGGGCGATAGTCACACTTGCCATCGAGTGTGCTGCTTGCCCGTTTGCAACCAGGAGCAAAAAAATATAATAATAAGCATTTATATTAACTATGAACACTATTTTACGGTCACGTACCGTTTCATATAAATGACTAATAAATTCAGAGATATTCATAGTTATCATTTAACTCATAGAAAGCCACTCTGTCTAAAACTATTCATGTGTCTAATTTAATTAAACTCTTACGTAGAGTAAGGATTTACAGCACATTCTAACGTCATCCTATTTTTATAGCAACACGTACTTGGAGAGTTTCTGTTGTGTGGTGGTTACGAATACTATTAAGCTTAACATTACCTATGGATGTCATAATAAACAATTAAGAGCTTAACATTATCCTGGACCAACGTCACCCAGTGCCGTCTGGTTAACAATTACACCCCCAAGGAAGGTCAACGTCAGGCAGGCGGGCAGTCATAAAATTATTGCCAAAATTTTGGAATTTGTACAATGTACATATTGCATCATCTCCAAGTAATTGAGATAGGAGCAGGGTGGTGTTGAAGAGGAAAAGAAATAAAAAACTCACGACCATGGGCGGAGGATTCAGCGGTAAACATATGCCGATGTCATCAACGTTCAGCTGTAGGAACAACGTGCTAAGGTGCGGCGTTGTAATTTGTGACGTCAATTGCACCTGAAACAAAACATATTCGTATTGTTACACTCTCACTGTCAAGAGCAAACAAAGTCATTAAACAGCGCAAAAGTAAGAATAAGTTCAGAAAAAATCTCCTGAGAGGAAGGCACCAAATGGTCTGATTAACGAAAAAAAACTCAATTCAGATTAATAGCAAGGACTCAAATTACATTAAATGGTAACTTTTTTTTCGTTAGATAATTTAATCTAATAGAAGGCCAATAGATATTCTGTTAAATGTACTTAAGCTGGAAGTTCAAAACCAAAATAGGATTAGAAATAATAAAGGGTTAGAAGAAAAACACTAAAGTTAAATCTATAAAGTCTATTCTGGGGGTTCGCTCAATAAGAAATATGGCGGGTTGCGAAGCCCCATATCTCGAGTCATCTCGCTTGAATGTGTACAATATAACCGGTTGTCTGTAAAGTCGGTTTACGGACGATAATTTTATATGATAACGTCATAAGAAAACTGATGAACAATTGCACTTTTATGAATTGAACAAATATAAACAAGTGAAGTGAAAAGTTAATGCAGTTTCTACCATATTAAACTTTTAACTTCAATTTATAAACACATATCTCATCACAGTTCTCTTAGGTTCGCTTAGGCCGATCGTGCTTAAAACGTATTAAATAATTTGTATTCTCATTTAATGAAGGTGTACATTATCCCCATGCCATAAGCGTATGACAGCTGATAGTGAGGGCCTCTTTACTAATCCTTTATGAACAACATAGGTAAGACTGATTAACAAAAATTAATGTCAAAACTTACCTTTTCAAACACCTGTTGTGTAGCAGTCAGAACTTCCTTATTAAGATTGAGACGTTTTTCGTTCCAATATTCATACGCGTTCTTATAGTTCAACCACACGAGGATCGCCTTGTCCACAGCAACCGGTTGTATATAGATGAGGGGTCGTTTTAATGTTATTAGTACAACCTCTTTGTCGTCACCACAGACCATCTCATCTTGGAATGCGTTGCGCATCGCTGAAATATTGACATATTTTACATAAAACACTACGACGAATAAAGCTAACGAATAAATAAAAATGAGTCAAAATAAGAAATAGATCAAAATAAATAAGTAGTCAAAAAAGGAATAAGAAAAATGAATAGTCAAAACTAGGAATAAATTAAAAAAGGATTCAAAATGTATGTATACAGGGTGTCCCAAAATTCAACGATAAGCTGGCACCAGCAGGTGGACCTACATATGACTACTCGAGAACAGAAAAGAAAAAAATTCTACCTTGATTTTTTTTTTCATTACGACAAAAAAAACCAAAATCTTTAAAAATGGACATCCTTTATTATATTATTAAGTGCTATTGCTACAGTTTTACAAGTAATTCTGTGATTTTTTTTGTATTGGCAAGGTAAGTAGCACTACTGTCGATCACAACCATTAAAAATTCCAGAATATCTATAGTTTTTACACAAAAATCAATCAAAACTATGTTTTTTTCATAAATTATGTAAGATTTTGACTTTCAGCTCACTTTCACTCATCATAGTGAAAAAAAAAAGTATGGACGCTACTGTGGCAAATAGTATTAAAAATTGGCGCATCTAACTACAATTCTAAAATGGTATAACATTCTAGACAAATTAGCCACAAAAATATACTTAGGTGTACTATTTCAAAATAACAACCATATTTCGAAAATTGTTAGTGTTGATAGTAATCACTTTTACTATGTAGCCAAAATGTTTTTGTAGCAAGTTCTCAGAATTTTAATGAGACATGTGCGTAGTCCATAAGTCCATAAAATAAGTTGGACAGAGATAGAGAGATTATACGTTAGAGGGAGATAGATAGATGCTAATTGTTTAGTAACATTAATGCAGGTGGAGAAGTAATTAATGTCCTCAGCAGCACAGCAAGTCAGTATGCTCTACTTCTTTGTTTACTGCACACCGTTCTGTTTTAATTAAAGTGGCTCTGGTACTGACGACTTTTGGATTGAATTAAGTGACCTGGAAATTGATCTGACTTGGCATTATTTTAGACTGTGATTTTGTGTTTTTTTTAAAGAAGTTTTGCCTTATTTTCAAGTGTTTAGCATTCATCATGCCGCTACCATACACAGCGTTAGAATACGCTAATATGCACCTAATTTATGGAGAATGCCGATGCAATGCCAACGCTGCTAGCAGATTATATCGAGCAAGGTACCCTAATCTTCAAAGGTATCCGGATTATCGCGTATTTATTAACGTGTATCAAGCTTTTTCGGAGGGTTGTATACCATCTGACAGGCGAAACGCTGGAAAACCTAGATCGGAACACGATGAAGAAGTTCTCAATGAAATAGAAAACGATTCAACTACCTCTGTACGTGCTGTACAAGCAGCAACGGGAATCCCAAAAAGTACTGCACATAGAATTTTAAAACGTCACGTCGTCGTGATGAAACAACCTGCAAGAAAGATGGATATTTAAATCTTCACAATCTTCATAGCTGGAACAATGAAAATCTGCACCTGGTGAGAGAAGACAATCTCAATACCAATTTAAGGTTAACCTATGGACTGGCATAATAAATGGCAAAGTGATAGGGCCCTTTGAGTTACAAGGAAACATAGATGGCAATAGTTATTTAAACTTCTTACAAAATGAGTTGCCAGGATTATTAGAAGATGTGCCCTTAAGTGATTTGCAAACCATGTGGTTTCAAAACGATGGTTGCCCAGCTCACTATGCCCGTCCTGTGCGAGAGTACTTAGACCAAGAGTACCCAGGGCGTTGGATCGGGCGACTTGGTCCTATCTTGTGGCCACCCCGTTCACCCGATCTAAATCCCCTGGACTTTTTCTATTGGGGTTGTCTAAAGGACAGAGTCTGCACAAAACCGATTGCAACCTTGGACGAGCTTCGCCATAAAATAATTCAGACTGTGGATCTACGGACTACGCACATGTCTCATTCAAATTCTGGGAACTTGCTACAAAAACATTTTGGCTACTTAGTAAAAGTGATTACTATCAACACTAACAATTTTCGAAATATGGTTGTTATTTTGAAATAGTACACCTAAGTATATTTTTGTGGCTAGTTTGCCTTGAATGTTATACCATTTTAGAATTGTAGTTAGTTGCGCCAATTTTTAATACTATTTGCCACAGTAGTGTCCATACTTTTTTTTTTCACTATGATGAGTGAAAGTGAGCTGAAAGTCAAAATCTTACATAATTTATGAAAAAAACATAGTTTTGATTGATTTTTGTGTAAAAACTATAGCTATTCTGGAATTTTTAATGGTTGTGATCGATAGTAGTGCTACTTACCTTGCCAATACAAAAAAAATCACAGAATTACTTGTAAAACTGTAGCAATAGCACTTAATAATATAATAAAGGATGTCCATTTTTAAAGATTTTGGTTTTTTTGTCGTAATGAAAAAAAAAATCAAGGTAGAATTTTTTTCTTTTCTGTTCTCGAGTAGTCATATGTAGGTCCACCTGCTGGTGCCAGCTTATCGTTGAATTTTGGGACACCCTGTATATTGTATAAAATAAAATCGATGCCGTTGTCGGTACGTTTAGATATTTTAAACTACGCAACGGATTCAAATTACTGAAATTTAGCATTTAATATGCTTAATTATTTATAAAAACCCGATTACGTAGCGAAAAATCCGGCATTCCAATAGGCGTGGGTTCGAATCCCACTTGTGACATCATTTTTCGCTTCGTAATCGGGTTTTTATACGCAACGGATTTTAATTCAGTTTTCTACAGGTTACAGTTTTTTTTTTAATATAACATATATTGCCATTTGAGCTGACCACCGGTACCGAATTAGCTTAGGTGAATATTGTATGACAGTGAGTTACGATTGAAAAGAAAATGTACATATGTACTTACATATTCTTGTATTAAAGAAAGCGTATTGTTGGAATTCCGGTTCGGCTTCCTCAAACATGGCATTGCGTATGAGTTGTCCAAGGCTGAGGTTGACATCCACTTGAGCTCTCGCAAACAATCTCACTTCGTGCGGTTCAGTCGGCTGCTGAACGTTCTGTACACGATTCGATATCTCGAACTCGACCGCGCCTGTTTCTAGACGAACCGCGGAGTTGCTCGGTGTTGTAGCCGTCAATTGGATACGCTACAATACGATATAATAGATAATTTAATAACTTGTTTATAATTTATGTGATGGGATAAAATACAATATGTCACCATCCGTTCACTTGCCCTTATCACTAGGTGAATGGACTTCAGCATTGTTTTAGGAAATTTATAACACTAATAATATCAGCTCATATACATTTCACTGTTGGGCACAAGCCTTTTTAACAATAACAGGGAAATTGGCCTACTTACCCTTTAGATGAGTAGTATATAGTATCTATTTTCGTTTTCTTGCATATATATTACATGCATATGCCTTAGTCGTCTTATACAACAACCACGGGCAAGATAAGAGGTGGTGAATGTTATTCTTACTTAGAGCCGGATGCACAATTTTCTGGCATGACTGGCATAAAATGAGGAAAGATTTATCAACAGAAAAAGCTATGTATATAGTTGGTGTACTGTGATCTTCAACCTGTGTGCCATAGGTGATTATTGCACTATATACCCGCTGTAGAGAGGCCTATGTTCAATAATGGATATTGATAACTTGATGAACAGTTGGAAATAGACATATTAGTAGGTTAGTTTCCCCTACGCCCTATGTGATTCTTCTATATGAAATGATAGTGAATAATAACAAATTCAGTATGTTAAATAATTGTTATTTGTTTATGAAAGAAGTATGTAAACTTCTGATATTTAGGCGGTGACAAAGGAAGAATACAATGTCACCGTCATCCCTAAACTTTAATAACAGGAGTAAGCGCTTTTATATTATATAAAATATACCAATTAGAGAATAAAAAATTTATATAACAATCATTACTTACTAATTTAAAAAATGACTTGGGAATTGTTAATTTATATATTTATTTTAGAACTTCACATCTAACTGTGTTGATAATGTTTTATATTGGTTATATAATAATATTATATATTTTGCCTGCTGTCATCTACCTTATATCTCAATAGCAACAGTAAAGGTAAAATAAGTTTGGCTAATAATAGACTTATAAATCATCAGACTTATTGTATTTTCATAGATTTGTAATGCAGTGTAATGAAATGCTTTTACAAGATGATAATGAAGATATGGATATATATACAAAATCCTCAAGAGCAGCATATCCTCATCAAGAAGCAGCTGAGTATGAAGAACATTTTTCTTCGGAGCTGCAGGAGACTAAAATGTCACACTATAGAAAGTGCTGTGAGCTGCATGGCATATTCAATAAAATGTTAAGGTTTTAATATAATAGTGATTTGAAAATCATATTTTCCATTATTTACTTACATAAGAATAAAAAAAACACTTTTTAATGATTAAATAATAATATAAATATAAAATTAAAAATAAAAAGTCTTTTATTTCATGGAAATATTACATACTTATTGTTTTTTTTTTACTTAAGCTTAATCTATACTTAAAAGAAAAATTACTATTCTATATCCTAATATATTATATCTTAAGTTTCTAATTATGTATGATTGAAAGATTAAATATTATACTTTTATTTAAAATTGAAACAGTTTTTACTATATTTCTACTTTTCTACAAAATTCATATAATGAAATAATATATATACATACGTCTGTGTTAGATACACATATATCTATATATAGCTATGAATATAATAGCAACTATTCCTTGGTCATTCATCATCTCAGCTAATATAGTTCCCACTGCTTGGCTCGAGCCTTCTCCGCAATAGAAGGGAAATTGACCTACTATAACAGGCAGGTTGTTATAGAGGTTTTCATTTTCTTTTCTTACATCACTTATGATGTTATATGAATATAATATACCTTAGTCATCTTTTTCGATACCCACTGGTAAGATAATATGTGTGTTGAATTGAATTCTTACTCCATTACCACACTGAATTCCATAGTATTTGTGGCAGACTTATAATATTGTAAGGCCATTTCGGTCGACTGCTACATCATGAGATGCCTCATTGGTTCGATACTTTGAAAGAAATTAGGTCATAATTTAAAAGCATATATGTAATTGCATTTTTGTAACATTCGTATTTACTTGGAATCATGAAATTAAGAAGTAATATGTAAATAGATACTTCTGTTCTTAAGCTACCTAAGCCTTCAAAATCGCAAAAATAGAACAATTTTCATCTTGTCTTAATATAAAATTTTCAATTTGTCGAAATACCAGCTCTACGTACTATTTTTAAAACTTGTAGTATTGACACTATTAGCCACAGTTATTATACATTTGTAAGCTTTAATTCTGTTTAGATGTCATAAACTACTATAATGCTATATTATATTTAATAATAATTAATTTTGTGAATAATCGTAAAGATTTTTCAATGGCGTGATGATATGTATGTATGTATTTTTCAAGAAATATTATCTTTTTTATAATTTTATTAATGGTGGGTTAAGTTTAATTTTACATGGCCACACTCGATAGTGTTGATCGCAATGCTACTTAATATTCCGAGTCGATCGTGTTTACGATTTAAATTTCATTTTCGATTTTGTTCAAGAGTACCAAATATAAATTTTGTGAGATTTGAATTAAATCGGAATCGAAATCAAAACTGTATTCAAGAGTAAGTCTACAGGTATGCTGCTTGCTCGTTTGCCATCATAAGCAATTTAAAAAAAAGGTAATTTGACAGAGGAATCTATTCATTTATATTCATTACTCATACATGGTCTTATTTTTTTGAAGTTTGTATGTTTTACTATTGAAGAAGTAACTGATAATTGATATTACCTTGATCCTAATGGTGAGTGAGAATAGTATCCTGCTGAGTGCAGAGGTAGAGGCCTCTTCTTCGTTCCATAGGGGCACTGGTTTTTCACCACCATAAACTTTTTGTACCACCTCGTTCACTTCCTGCGAATATATTTATTTATATTAATACGTTATTTCGCGTAGTAGGTGGGTGGGGTAATGTACCCAACATTACCCACGGCACTGATACCGGAAGACGGTATTTTAAACACTACGCCATATGTGTAGTCAAGTTGAAAGCTTAAATTAAGTTGGAGCGTTAATAGGCGGTCAGTGGCAGCACGACGGGTAATATATTGAATAACGTATTGAGGGGGGGCTTCAACAAAATAGAGATGTTTTTATTAAAAAAGCTGTAGTGTTAAGCAATAAAGTACAAAACTGACAAAATGTAAGTATTTGTGTATAAATAATAAGAGCAGGGTTTCATCTTCATCATAATCCCACAGCGTTCTTTTACGACACCGACGGGCAGAGGAGCCTAACACAAAACGTCATTCCAGCTGGACAATGAACGCTGTAAAGTATTCGAAATGTCGGGAAATTATACATCAAATACAAATACAATACAATCCGTAAAAATAGTTCTACTTCAAATGTATAATACTCGCGTAAACAATACAAAATAGGGTTTATATATATAATAAAAGTACTTGAATTATACGCTGACTTACCTTCATGAACACCTTCTGTACGAACACAAGATGGTTGAGTAGGTCAGTGGAGAGCGTGTGCTCGAACAGGCCGATGTCTGCGGCGGCGTGTACGTAGCGGCCGGCGCGCAGTAGCGCTCCGCCCTGACGCGCGGCACCCCTCTGCTCGAGTACGCGACCCGCCACGTGCACTCCGGGCAACCACACGGCCGCCTCCGCTGGTATATTCGTCTCTGACACCTGATACATATTTTTATTTTGTTCAGTAGCAAATGATCAAGTACACATCATATATGTTGTTTTATACGAATTTAAGCTATTAATAATAGCAGCTATGCTATGACGAAATTTAGCATTTAATATGCATGATTACAATGTACGAGTACAATGTGTAAACAATGTCAGGTAGATGGCGCACGTCTCCTTGAAAACGAAAATATAATACGATGCGAAAATTGAATATCATACAACAGTTCACATTGATGTAAGTAGTAGCACGATTGGAATGGATTTACAATAGGTGTGGCTTCGAATCCCATAAGTGACAATCATTTTTTGCTTGTAATCAAGTTTTTATAAATAATCAAGCTGCTATGACGGTAATATAACTTTGAAACTTCGTGCGGGAATGGAATAAGAATACAATTCGACACAACCTTCGTTTCAGTGGGATGTTATTATGTATTTATGGCACTGCGATAGAGTTCTAGGAATTTTAGCTTTTTAGATTTGTCAGGTTCTTTCCAGAATTGTGAGGGGAAAATGACCTACTACGTTTTATATAGAGTTTCCTTTCATAAGCACTAATAATAGTTGGATATCCCGTCCATTCTGAAGGCATTCACAGCATTTAAACGTATATAATATTATGAACTGAATAAAATGAAGCGACCAAAAGCCATTCCGAAAGTATGATCGCAGAAGTTTCCTAGTAGAGTGAGGAATTATGACAAAATTATTATTAATCATTAATTCCATAGAGACGCTACTCGTAAAGTTACATGTACTTCCACTAACCTGCAACTTAGTGACGAAGCTGAGCGAATGTTGCTGCAATTCGACGGTGAACTGCGCCTTATTGCCGGTGATACCGGAACTCTGCACTTGCTCCATCTTGTACTGCGCTTGCAGCGATGGAAGCAGAGCCGCGGTGATACTTAAACTCTATAAATCATATATAAAAAACAAATTAATAAGTCTATAAGCTTTTCAATTTCATTACTATACAAAACTGGACTTTAGGCATATACTGCAAAATGTTCACGAAGCGAATTGACCACACTCTAGTACAAGGTCTTTTCCTTCCCATTACGGAGGAGGCCAGAGTCCAACAGTGGGGCATATATGGGCTGAGATGATGATGTTGATGATAGTGTAAAACGTCGGGAATATAGAATTAATTCTTAGTTAATTATCAGTATATTTTTTTTTAACAAAGATTAGAATAGAATGAAGCTTATATTTTATATATGTTTTTATTTATATTTAAAAAAAAAACACCACCCTGCACTAAGAAATTCTTGTATTCCGGTGGAGACTTTACAAACATACAAATAATACAGACAATTAAACAAATTAATGTTAAAGTTGACCTGAAAATCAGTGCTGTAACTCATTTGTGATGCAGGTCGTGCCATGGTGAGACCTTTTGCGTATGTTACATACATATACACTTGTAACATTTATCTAGTTTCATTACTCTTAAGTTTTGGAAACCGAAGTAACTGATTTTCTTTCTTTCTTTAAAGTACTCTCCGTGTGGTGACAGAGTAAGAATACTAAGTAAAGTAAGAATACTAAATAATAACAGAAGTTAAAGCTACAAAAGCAGATAAACTTGAAATAAAATTCCCTATATGGGAGTATTTTGACTACACAGATGGCGTAGTGTTTAAGATACCGACCTTCCGTTCCAGTGTCGTGGATTCGATTCCCACGCAGGACAATAATCTGTGCGAGCCACAAAGTGTTGTTCTGAGTCTGGGTGTAATATGTCTGCGTGAATTGCATGTTTGTAAAGTCCCCCGCAATACAAGGATTATTTCCTTAGTACAGGGAGTTCTTTAAAAAAAAATACACAATAATGCTCTATGCTAAACTATTTGAGCAATGTGGGCAATTTATTTTTATATACATATACAGTCAATGGTACAGAAAACGATGTATCACCTCTCGTACAATAAAAAATACTGTTCACAAGTATGGAAGCTTAACTTTAAAACGATGCCTTTCATTGGCACACAAAGTTACAACAGTTGAATCATAAAGGAATATAAAATTAGGTTGTATTTTAACTTGGTTCGAGAACATTAGATACAGCTTTTGTTTTTTTTATTGTTTATAGTGGCAAAAGAGCAGACAGCACACCTGATGGTAAGTGTCACTGCCGCCCACGGACCTTTCCAATATCAAAGGTATAGCTAGGCCGCTGCCTACCAATACAAACCCCAAACCCAGTCCAGTTGGGCTTCCGGCTCTCTCGCTCATCGGACGAAGCGCAATAGCATATTGCCATTACTCAGACGTTGATCTTCTGCGAGAGTGTGGTACTACCCCGGCAGCACCGGTCTGCGGCTGTATACATAGAACTGTCCACAGCGTGGTCCTACCACGATTTATTTATATTGTGCTCAATACAAGCATAAAAATTAAAAAGTAATAAATGATAAAACCTGTAGCAATATAGAGAAGTGCAGTTGCAACGGATTGAGTAGGGGATGATGGGGCGTGGGTCTTGGAGGGCGTGGCGGACGGGGCGCGGGCGCAGGAGAGCCCTCCTCTGACGAGATTGACCCCCCCGCAGCAGCGCTCGCGGGCCCACTCGGTCCTGTCCGGGACAACCTCGACGATGTTCGTGTCACGCCTAATTCCTGTAAGATATTCAAAATAACAAATAATAATTAATAATAATATAAACAAATAATAATTACCCAAATAAGGTCAGGTTCATGAGCATTGTATCGTATATATATATATATATATATATATATATATATATATATATATTACAATGTTTGACTGCACAAATGGCGCAGTGGTTAAGATACAAGCCTATTGTACAAGTACCACAAGTTCGATTCCCACGCAGAAAAAATACTTTGTGCGATCCACAAATTGTTAATTTAAGTTAGGATGTATTTTGTGTCAGTTAATTATATACTCTTCGAGCGGGAGTAACTTCTACCATCAGGTAGGCTACTCGATCGATTACCACTATAGGCAATAAAAAAAGAAAATATTGTGGATCACACGAAGCCTTGCGCGGGAATCGACTCCATGACACTGATGCGGTAGGTCGGCATCTTAACCACTACGATATCTCTATAGTCATCATCAATAAGTTCTTATGGCTTATTCCCTTGATTAAAACAGCCTCCTAATCCTCATACCTGAAGCGTGGAGGAGAGCTGCCTGCTCGAACGTGTCATGACACCATGTAGAGCAACCGGATGCTGAGGTAGGTCCACCCTGACAGCACCTACATGTAGCATCGCCGTGGCACCTTGTCTTCCAGCTTCCCAGCCATAAAATGCTTGTGATTTACCTACGCTAACACGAACTACGGTCCTGGAATAATACATTATTTTTTTCGTCATGCTATGGTTTGAACACACCCCGCCCATTCGGTGCGACGGAAGGGTGGCGTGCGGCCATATAACCCACCGTGTTTACCTTGGCTCTTAATCCTCTTTAACGACATCCACGAGCAATGAGGGGTTGGTAGTATTCGTAGCCGCTACCACACAACGTAATTATATTAACCAGTAAACAATTTTAATACCAACTTAATAAAAGTTTTATTTCAATAATGCCAACTCGTATGAATATATTATTTGTATCGTCATCAGCTAAGCTTATATAGATCCTATTCATTTAATTTCCCTCCCATTGTTGGAGGCTCGAACCAAAAGCCTTTTTTTTTTTGCGGTGGGCTATGGACGTTATCGCGCCCCGTCAAATCCGCCCGTGGCGCCGGCGGCGGATCGAGTCTGCATGGAGGAAATCCTCCCGGACTTGCTCCGGCGCCTCCTTCTGCAAGATGACAGCCTCGCAGAAGGCGGCGACCGCGTCCCAGTTCCTGACGCTGTCGACCATCGTTTACACGAAAGCCGGCAGCGTCAGGTCGGCACCGATGACAGCGATGAGGTCACGGCGCTGCCTGTCCCAGCTCGAACCAAAAGCCTCGAACAATGTGAAGGAAATTGAATTACTATACCACGCTGGTCAGCCGTGTTAGGATATACTTTTATATATTTTATTACCTTTAGCATAAATACTATCTGCATATTATATACCCTAATCGCCTTTTAAGTAACTGACGGACAAGAGCGCGGGTGGTGAGTTGTATTTTTATATCTTTATCAAATAGAAAAATGTATTCTCATTTTCACAAAGATAAAAATAATATGGTTTAAAAAAATTACAAGGATTAACTATGCTTCGGAGTCATATTCCCCACCTCCCCTATATAGCGGTTTCTAGATAAATATACAACACAGGCACAATAACTGAGGCCCAAAAGACAGAAATTCACCCGACAAAAGATCAATCTGCTGATATATTTCAACGAAACAAGTTGCAGTATGATCACAATTACTACTTCTTTGTTATTCGTTTATAACCCCCTATGCTCTTATTATTACAGTATTACACTTCTAATTATCAGCTTCCTTCACAAAATAATGGTAATTCGCCCCGATCCTAAGCCGTCTGCCTGGTCTTCGTCCGTCCGTAGAGTGACTTTGGATACCAATAAAAATACTTAGCTGAAAACTTTACCATATATCATTACTCTCACTCACTGGTGATTAGGTGCAACTCCTTCAAGTAGCACGATCATTGTTCTGCCCAGATTGCCGCTCAGAGACCATTGCCTCGACCGTGATGCTGTTAAAGATGCTTGTAGGGAAGTGATCTCCGCCTCAAGCTTCAGGCCGGATAGAGACGCTAAAAGCCGAGTACGGTGGATCCTAAAAAAAGGAAAAGCAAATTTAATCGAAGATAAAAGAGAAACGGGAAATATATATATTTTGGTAGTATTAAAAAAAAACTATTATCCTTCATATAAGTTATTAAAACTCAAAGAAGTAAGTATTCTCTATACAATTTACATATTTAGTATACTGTATACAATTTATCTATCCATCGTAAAATAAAGATACATAGCGGCTATTTATGAATATGAGTTGAGAACGATGACCTATCTATATCAGATTATTGAAAAAAGTATTGAAAAGGGCCACTACAATACTTTTTTTTTTATTTAGTGGAACTTTGAATGTTAGACTCGGATAGCTGTATATCAGAACGCATCGTTATGTGAGCTAATGATGAATGTAGAGGGTTTTCAACCACATCTTTTTTAAATAAATGTCCCCATGGGTGGAGTGCCATTTAGGATACGAACCTCGGCTTGGAACGTTGCCGAGTACAATATTTTCCCACCTTAATTACATTTAACCATCAGATTGCGAGACCTCAGCGCTTACCCACAGTTCCGATAAAAATATCAATGAAATATAAAAATGTCATAGCCATCTGAGGCTAACAAATAAGACACACAGACACAAAAAAAAACATTTAACCATAATAACAGAAATCATAAGGTCTTTTTATTCAAAACGTACTAAATTTTAAAAATGTTTACTTATGTACCTGGCAACCCCAACAACTACTATGCCCATGTTGGCAGCACTGGAGGAAGAATTACTGGCATTCTGTTCCCGGGAGCTGGGGCGTGCATTTATTCTGCTATGTCGATAATGTTCTGGAATATCAGTGGTCACTGAGAACCTGCAATCGATACAAACAAAACGCATGCAAATTTAAATATTTAAGGCTCCAGGCTCTTCGGCTGAACCGACTTGATTGCAAATCGCCTACAGGGCATGTAGCCCTATATACTATTAGTACACCATCTCTGCAGTCAAAGTCAAAATACACAAGTAACCATAGGTAAAAAATAACAATACAAGTGTTGCAATACCTGTGCGTGATAGTTTCAGCGTCCGGCATGTTAGCGTACAAATCCAGTAGCAAGTACACAGTACGCCAGCATCGCGGTGCCAACTTGCCATCGGCAGCGTCAGCTGATGGTGAGCTCAGTGATGCGTGGACATGACTAGCACCCGGGCTACTCGCTCCACCATTGCCGCTGGCCTCACCGGGACACATAGGAGTGTGAGCGCCTTCGTTTAAAGAGCTGTAGCCTGTGTATACAAATTTTGGTATTAATTTCCATAAATCTTATTATTAATTTATTTTGGCAACATTTTTGCACGAGTTTTTGGTAATAATTTGTACAAGTTTTGATAATAATTAGCACCAGATTTAACATAATAATTTACATAAGTTTTTGTATTAATTTATTCAAGTCACCATAGTGATTTTCACGAAATTTGGAATAATAATTTGGATAAGTTTTTGTGTATTAATTTGCATAAGTTTCCATGATTATTTTCACGATAATTGGTATACTAATTTACATAAGATTTTGTGTTAATTTGCATAAGTTGCCATAATGATTGGGACGAAATTTGGTATAATAATTTGCATGGGTTTTTGTATTAATTTGCCTAAGGTTTTCATAGTGATTAGCCAGAAATTTGATATAATAATTTGCATAAGTTTTAGTATTATTATGCATATGTTTTGGTATTAAGTTGCAAAACTCTTTATATTAATTTGCATAAGTTTAAGTAATAAATTGCAAAAGAAGAAAGGACGATGAAAAGATTTTGATATGAATTTGCTATTTATTTTGCTTTATTTCTACTTTCAGACATAAATTAGCTTGATACTCCAGTCCTTAACCTTATTGAATCTCTAGTATAATACCGAAAAATATCCTATTCAAGTAAAATGACGTCCATAATTTTCATCGAAAGTAAAATATATTGTTAAATAATGTTGTTTGATATATTTAAAAATAATCCGTAAACGAATTCGAATTAATATTTATAAAAAAAAAAGTATTTTTCTAGATCAAAATAATAACTCACCCAATTTTCCTTTGACACTTTTTCCAGTAGACCTAAGTTTTTGCGCAAAAGACTGTGGCCGAGTTCTCGCCGGTTGGTTCAACTTCTGTTGGCTCAACGACTGCGGTACTGTGACACCCAGTTCCGGCGTCAATGTTGGTGCGATCATATCCCATTTCGGTTCCAAAGTCGCATATTGCACTTCCTTTTCTAGTGATGTTACGCTGACTAGATTTTCTCTGAAGTCTGATACTGGAAGGAGTAAATTATCTATATAAAAACTGATTTACAGACTCTGAAACGGCGAATCGAAATTACTAAAAGTTGTAATAAGATTAGCGATTTCCGATGTTTACGAGAGTATTACACATTTCAATTATTTTTTTTACGAAATTTTCGAGTTTGTATTTGATTTTTTATTACCCGAAATACCGAATATTTCGTAGCTCCAAAATATCTCACGTCCAACAAGTCGTAGTTATGTTATCGTTATTAAATTCCAACTGAGACATCTTAGGCATCCCATCACCATGAACGCTAAAACGTTCAAAACGTCAGGCAACGCAAAATTAAATACATATGCGATAAAATACATAAAATTTTTTTTTTTTTTTTTTTCAAATTTCTAATAAGATTGAGATCAGCTCGTATAAACAAACATTTCAGATCTTTTTCTATTGATTATGGTAGCAAACGAGCAAGCAGCACATCTAATGGTAAATGTTACTGTCGCCTTTGCAATGCTAGAGGTACAACCAAGCTACTGCCTACTAACGTAAACAACAAACCTATCCCCAAACCTTTTTAGGTTTAAAAGTTAAGCGTCTGTCTCTCTCGCTCACCAAACAAAGCGCAACAGCACATTACCACTGATATCAGATGTCGTTTTTTTGAGAGTGTGGTACTGCCCTGGACGGACCGGCTAACGACTGTAGACAAAAAACTGTCAACAGTGTAGTCCTAACACTATTAAAGCTCTATAACATTTATTATAGAGTTTATTATCGCAATATTAGTACATTACTGCAGCGGCCAGCAAAACAGGGATTGATGGACGAACGTGTAAATGTGGGCCGAGGCACACATACGTAAGTCCATCAATTCCTAGTTGTGGCCAAAGCTTGTATACGTGCTTTTCTCAAATAATGCGCGGAAATTAAAACTAATTAGTACTAAGGAGAAATGTATACATGACGAACAACGAACAACATTTTTCACGTCAAAGGGTTAATTTGTTTTTTTTTTTTGCATTACCAAACAGCTTTCTTTTTCAAGCCAGTTCGAAATTTAACTAAAACTCTGATAAGTTGCCTATCTGGTTGCAATATTTTGAAGTAACAAATCGTTCCATTTTTAAAATACACGATAGATATGAATTTACATATATATTTATTTGGCCGCTAAAACACGACAGATATGGATTTTCATACATTTTTTGCCGGCCGCTGCTCGAATGTATTTGGTCAGTACAGCAATTTCGATTTAACTCGAAGAAGGTAGTCAAAATAATGCTCTAATTTCTAAGCATGTTTGAGAAATATTTATTTATATATTTACCTGATGACGAGGTATGTTTGTTCTGCCTGTGTGAGATTTTCGTTTGACTCCTCAATTCAATCTGTGTGTCCTTTACATTCTGGTACATGTTACTGATCTGATGCAGTAGACGTAGCAACGGCATATTTACCTACAAAACGGAAATGTAATCAATTTTGGTTTAGCGTATTAATATAGGTATGTCCCGTGTAGATGACTACTATAATGATAATGATATCATTTAGGTTTTTGCCATCCACTGCTGGAAGTAGATCTCCTCTATAGAACACCAAATGTTGTTGTTATTGGTGGAAGGGGTTCTTACCATAAGCGCCATGATTGGCAAGAAGGTTGGCTATCATAATAAATTGTTGTGCATTTCCCAGGGGAGGGCTTCGGCCCATTCTCTTGGTGATGCCGTAGCAGATTTGTAAGATACCCGCAGGTAATCATAATCATTTCTTTAGTCTTTTAAGATGTTATGTTCAATAATTTAGCTGGTATTTTATATAACAGACACAGATACAGAAAAAGTGCTAAGTGTAGTGAATAAAATATAATAGTGGTTTAAATGTATTTTTATATTCTACCAAAATGCTCAAAGAAATCAGACTTGATTACCAGCGCACAATTAATGGTAACGACTTGACTTATTGACACACCATCATCATTCTCCTACTGTTATCCCAATTACTTGGGGTCGATACAATATGTACTCTTCTTTCACTAACACACCATTATTATGAATAATCTACACAATATGATGGAGTGGAATATTATAGTAAAACTTATGAAGAAAATTGTAAAGAACTCAAGTTATATTTATATTTTTGAGTTTACAATCTATTCGACTGAAGGACTTTGTATCCATAGTTATAATTATAAATAATTATAAAGTAAAATTATTAACCATAAAACTAACCTGCTGTGATATAAATCTAATACTAATATTGAAGTTTAGCATCGTGCTAATGTGCTTCTTAAGCTGTCCACGTGATATGTAGAGTACATTCTGTCGCTGGATCAGATCATCCACCGTCATGTCGGCCACTTTCTTGAGGTCCACGTCGATAGATACCTTCTCACACAGGAATGCTGGTGTTTCTGACGGTATACTTGTATGAGTTTGAATGCCTGCTGAATCAAATTAAATATCATTTTAGAGAGATTACAACAGACGAAGCTGGAATCCCTAATATCTAATAAATCTAATATCCCTAATCCTGTATATATGACGTAACGATTAAGATACCGTTCTTGACGTGGGTTCGAATCCCATGCAAGATAAATACTTTGTGCGAGCCCAAATTGTTGTTCTCTGGATGAGTGTAATTTGTGTCCGTTAATTATACGTTTGTAGTTCCCCGCAATACTTAGCATTATCTCCTATTTTTATTTTCTAATAAAAAAAATACTTTTATTGACCGCTTTCCCATGTAAGCTACTGTGAGTACGCGTGGTAGATAATTTTTTGTTCACATTCTCTTCACAAGATGCTTATGAACGCCATCTATCGGTAATACTTACACATTATTTTGATTCGGTAATATATAATGCCCGCTTTCAACATAAGGCGATCATGTCACATCAATGAATGATTGATATGGCCATTTAAAATTCAACATTAGTTTTTAAACTACATGAGGTGTTGGGTCGTTAGTGAGAAATAAGAGATTGAAGACACACAGTGCCCAGTCTATTAGACAGATGCAATTAGTGGAATGAGGCCTTATTACTATCACTCTAAACTGAAGAAAATATAGAAATACGGATAAAGTATCAGTGGTGTCATCATCATCTCAGCTCATATATGTCCTACTGTTGGGTTCGACCCTCCTCCATAATGGAAGCAAAATTGACCTACTATACCACGCTGGTCAGACGTATTAGTATAGGGTTTTGTTTCGAGTTTCCTTCTCTAACATTGATGTTGCATGCGTTTTACATCCCTTAGTCATCTCTTACAATCACTCATGGGTTAGATAGGCTGAATAAATTGCTACGTTTTAGCACAATAAAAGTGAAAAAAAGAACGTACAGAACTTTCCAGCTAGCATTCCAGAACTACTATCATCATAAATTGCATTAAATATTGTATTAATACAAACCTTTCCCTTTGCCAGCTTGTCTCCTATCCCTAGCGGCGAGATCACTGACTACTATATCTATCCGGAACATATCCATCCACGCGATGAGCGATAATTTTGATCCTAACGATTCCAATGCAGGTGGCACACCACCTTCGCTGGAACCATTCTTGTTCTTCGATTCACCTGCAGCAAGAATGTTATATTAAACCAATGAGAATAAACAATTTTTTTAAACATCAATGAACGATATCGATAAGCATATTTACATATGTTCATTCTTATATACATCTAGTGTATACCTGACCCAGACCCAAAAGACGCTGTACAAATCTCAAAATAAATCCTTAAAATCGGTCGCAACATCACCTACCGGGTCCAAATGTTAATATAAACCATTCTTGAAGCCACCTGAACACACATAAAAAATTTCATCAAAACTAGTCCAGCTGTTTAGAAGGAAGTCACACGTGTAGAGAAGAATTATATGTATAAAGATATTTCCAGAGTGGTAACCAATGTTTCCAATGTATTAAGTGTAGCTAAAAACATTATTTTTATGTATTTTATATTTGTTTTTATTGAACATGTTCTTTTTATTCTTTTTTGTATTGGCAATCAGCTTCTAATATGAGCTCATTGTTGCCAGTGTAGAATTATAAATTTTCTTAATAAATTTACAGTTATTTCACAAATTTAGTTGCTTCATATTATATATATATATATATATTCATTGTCGTCGGTAAGTCCAGTAGTTAAAACTCTCCAAACAGCGGTTACCGCCCTAGCCAATTGGTTCAGGAAATGGAGAATCGAAATCAATCCAGAAAAGAGTCAGGCGGTCATGTTCACACGCAGAACTGCCCGTTCCTACTCTATAGACAACATCCCACCCCTCCAGCTATTTAGCAAACCTGTCTCCTGGAGCAGGCAAGCTAAATACTTGGGTGTGACCCTTGATGACCGACTTAGCTTCGCACCCCACATAAAGATTGTACGCGATCGTGCAGCCTTTGTGATGGGACGCCTCCACAGCCTACTCCATGCTAGGTCGAAACTACCCTTGAACAGCAAGGTCCGATTATACACCGCTTGCATACGGCCGATCATGACCTATGCAAGCGTAGTGTTCGCGCACACCAAGGCACACAGGATCCATAGGTTACAGACCTTACAGAATAGGTTCATGCGCCGAGCTACGGGAGCACCGTGGTTCATTCGTAACGTCGATCTTCACATCGACCTCGAACTGCCGACCATCAGGCAGTTTATGAAGCGGTGCTCCCAGAGCTACTTTGACTCTGCCACGACACACCCCAACCAACTAGTGGTCGGGGCGGCTTCCTACACCCCATCGCGCATCTCCAAAGTCCGACGTCCACGTCACGTCCTCAACGACGATGACGACGTTATTACGCTCGCCCAGACCAAAGCCTACGCCGCGCGCGAGGCCATCGCGCACAAACATCCGCGTTTCCGTCCTCGACGTCGAGGTACGAAAACACGGCGAGCAAAAATCACCGACCCCAAGATGGACACGTCCACGTCCACCTTACCCCCAGCGACGCCCCGAGCCGAGGCCCGTTCCCCACAGGGGGAGCCCTCGGGCGAAGTCGCCTAATTCATGTCTATCGGGTTGAGAGCCTTCGGGCTCGCCCGCAGTCCGGTTAAGCTGTAAAAGCCCCTTCGGCTAACAGCTCGCAGTTGGTATGTTTTAGTGGGTATTCAGTGTCCCCTTCAGGGCCTGTGAGTCCCACATACCCCGCCCGGGGCGGGTATGCGAGAAATGCATTTTTAACCACTGCGTTACCAAAAAAAAAAAAAAAAAAAAAAAAAAAAAAAAAGTCGGTAAGTCAAAGCGTCGCCTTCAACAGTGCTATAGCTACACTGTTAATAGTATCATCTGGGAATTTTGGTGCAAGCCGAAAAAAAATATAAAGCACTTTTATATCATATTCACTATACCCTAGCACTTCCTCCGCATCACATTTCAGTATATGTTTAATTATTTAATATAATACGTTAAAACACTAAGATATTAAATGTAATATAAGTCCACTACTTGCCCGGCAAAACTTCACTAAACATGTTATATAGGACACAGCAAGGCGGATCGTCCCGTAGTCATAAGTCTATATTTCTTGGTGCTGGGTGTGGAAATAAAAATTAAGTCGTGTTTGTTTATTAATTTGATTGTATGTCGTCCAAATTACCTTGTGTAACCTGGTTCGGTGATACTCCTAATGCGCTGAGGAATGGTTGGAATACCAAGTGTGCATCCAACAGCATTAGTGAACCTTGAAGTGGATACAGGCTGCACGCTGGCATGGCAGCGGCCATCGCGCGAGGGTTCATCTTTGTTGTTGGAATTATTGGCTTCTTGCTCTTTGGCTCCTGGATCAAATCGTGATACAGTCCAAATTATCAAGTGGTAACAAAAAAATTCATATAAACGTCAAAAATAAAACCCAACTCACCACTTTAATGGGTTCCTGTTTGGCCATCCACTGGTATAGATCCTCTCTAGCTCTGTCGTTTCTTAAGTTCTCATCGCTTCCGTGCGGAGAATACAATGAAGGATTCGATCCCACAGTCGGTAGATCTTCCTTCAATGTACCATAATCTAATAACACAAGAGACAAATGGAGAAAATATTGTGATGGTAATTACTCTGTATTACGTTATATTAAGCAATTTTAATAATGTTTAGATACAGGTAGGATCGAAAAGTAAAAGTATCCTCGAAATGAGTACCGCAATGCGGGTTAGGGCGTCCCCCGGAGGCGACGCGTACCGACCCGCCCCCGTCGGTACGAACATCGGCAGTTGCGGCGATGGGGGCCGCCACCCATCACGCCTTGCCCAGTTAGGCGAGTCGAGGAGAACGGAGTGCCGGGTGGGCACGTGGAATGTAAGAGGTTGTGTGGAAGGTAAGTTGCACGAGCTGATATCCGTCATGGCGGACAAACAGCTAGACGTGCTCTGTGTAACAGAGACCAAGCGAAGGGGCAGCGACGCCTGCGATCTTCCTGGTGGCGGGATGGCTCTGTGGTCTGGTGTACCACAGAGCGATCGAGCCAGCATGGCGGTAGGAGTGCTGTTGTCCTCTCGCTTGGCCTCAGGTGTGAAGGATTACGGAATGTATGATCCCAGACTTCTCTGGGTCCGTATAAAACTAGGTGTCACCAAGGTATTCATGGTTGTAGCATAGTAGGATCCTCGGTGGCATCAGACCTAGAGAAGTTTTGGGACAATGTTAGGGAAGTTCTGGATATGGCAGAAACCAGTGAACGCGTGATTGTATGCGGAGATTTGAACGGATGGGTGGGGACCAAGCGTCCCGACTATGAGGACGTACTTGGTCCATTTGGTGATAAGAGAGTGAACGACGCAGGTAGGCTCATAGCGGATGTATGCATGGAGAGAAACCTTATTGTGTCAAACACATTTTTCCAACATAAGGACATCCATATGTATACATGGAGAAGGAATGAACAGAAAAGCATAATAGATTTAATTTTGGTAGACAGTCGCCTCCGAAGCAAAATATTGGACGCAAGAGCCTACAGGGGCCCCACAGTCGACACGGACCACTATCTCGTTATTGCGAGATTTAGTGGTCTGTTCAGAAAGTGGAGGCACTGGCGAGAGCGTGTCCACTTCGGAGGGCTTGAAAGAATAAAGGTTGAAAGGTTGCAAGAAGAGTGTGTAAGAGAAAAGTATGCAGAGGGTGTCCGAGAACGGCTGACGATGGCAAGCCAGCCGCAATCGGACATTGAAGAATGCTGGAGAGTATTGAAAGAGAGTATGGTAGATACAGCGAAAGAAGTATGTGGAAGTTCAAAGAAGCATAGAAAAACAAATGGTGATGCATGGTGGGATGCGGAAGTGGCAGCTTCCGTAGAGCAAAAGAAGAAAGCGTGGCTGGACTATGTCTCTTCTTTGAATCTGAATGACAGTATGACTGAACAGAAGAAAGAAATATATCGGCAATGTAAGAATGACACCAAGGCCTTAGTGAAAGAGAAACGTGATAGAGCAAGTATGAGTGCAGAAGATAGGCTGACTAAAAACTTCGAGGGTAACACCAAACTCTTTTGGAGGGAGGTGAAGAAGTCTCGGGGTGGTTGGTCAGCCTTCAGAATGAATAAAATAAGGTCTAAAGGTGGAGACATTCTTACACAAACACAAGACGTGTTAAGCCGATGGAGTGAATATTTTGGCGATATGTATGCGGATGCTACGGTTGGCGCCGGTGTTGGATGTGGTTTAGTAGATCAACATTCGACAACGGCGTCCTCCGATGGCATCAGTATGGATGAAGTTGAATGGGCGATAAGAAGTTTGAAAAATGGTAAGGCAGCGGGCATTGATATGGTGTCTGCCGAGATGATCAAGCTTGGTGGCTCTTGTGTCTGGGAGGCGTTCCTGTTGCTCCTCAATTTATGTTGGGGCTCGGGAATGGTTCCCAGGGACTGGAATAGCGCAGTCATCGTGCCTTTGTTTAAAAACAAGGGTTCACGTTATGACTGCGCAAATTACAGAGCCATAAGCTTGACCAGTTTGGCAGCAAAAGTGTATGGAAAAATTATTGAAAGGAGAATGAGGATGGTGTCCGATGGTTTACTGTGTGAGACACAAGGAGGTTTCAGGAGTGGAAGGGGATGCATGGATCAAGTGTTCTCTCTGCGCAACATTGTGGAGAAGCATCTGGCTCTAGGTCAGAGGGTTTTCTGCAGTTTTGTGGATCTGGAGAGAGCATTTGACACGGTTGTACGAAAGGAACTTTGGGACATTTTACCGGAGTATGGTATTAACGGTAAACTGCTACAGGCTGTGCAGTCTAGTTACATGGGCTGTAGAGCCTGTGTGCGGCTGGATGATGGAATGTCGCCTTGGTTTGACGTCAATATCGGCGTTAAGCAGGGGTGCGTTCTGTCAGCCAGGCTGTTTATCATATATCTGGATAAATGTCTCCAAAGGTTGAACGATATGAATGTGGGAGTCCAGATGGGCGACTCAGTGGTCACTGCTCTGCTTTATGCAGATGATGCAGTCCTGCTGGCACAGTCAGCGATTGACCTGCAGACCCTAGTCGACACAATGACAGAAGATTGTAAGAAAAGGGGTCTACGCGTGAATGTGAGCAAAACCAAAATAATGGTCTTTGAAAGAGATAAAACCAGAACAGATGTAAGAGTAACAATAGGTAATGATGTACTAGAGCAAGTGGATGAATTTGTATATCTTGGATGTGGATTTAGCCGAGATGGAAGGTACACCACTGATATAGAGCGAAGAGTGAATGCGGGAAATAGAGTGAACGGAGCGTTGGGGCAACTTCTCGGCAGCCACCACCTCAGCCAGAAGGCACGTGTAGCAATACATAACGCAGTGCTTGTCCCAACATTACTGTATGGAAGCGAGAGTTGGGTATGCAGAAAAGAGTATGATAGTAAAATTAATGCGGTCGAAATGCGATCTCTGCGGAAAATCTGTGGAGTTAGGCTGACCGACCGCATTCGTAACGACGACGTAAGAGAGCGAGTAGGTATGAAAGAGAGTATTGGTGTAAAGATGCGAAAGGGAATGCTCCGATGGTTCGGACATGTGGAAAGAATGCCGAAGGAACGCCTGGTTAAGAAGATATACAATGCGAAAGTGGAAGGATGTAGGTACCGAGGGAGACCGAGACTAACCTACCTAGACCAGATCGGTCATGTACTGAAGGAAGGTGGAGTCAAGAGTCTCCGAAACCGGCGAGCGTGTATGAAGAGAATTATGAATGTTGAGGAAGCGAGTGAAGTATGCAGAGATAGAGTTCTCTGGCACTCTGTTCTCTCTGCCTACCCTGCAAGGGATATGGCGTGATGATATGTATGTATGTATGTATGTATGTATGTTTAGATACAAAATGATTGTTAAAAGAACACTCAAGGGTCATATTAAAACGATTTTTATAAGGGTGATATAAATAAGCAACCATTGCTACTACCAAAATTGCCTGTATTCTGTTTTAGGCATTTTTTGACGGACTTTGACATGGTCTGGATGTATTCGAACTGAATGATCTTGGGCGGCGGCAGATCAGCGCGCAGTCCTATAACCTATGCCTGCCAATTTCTTGACATGAAAGGCCACGAACTGCTGTCGAAATCCCAGTAAATAATCATCGGGATGTTACCCTCACGTGTCGGATGGCAAACAAATCTCCTGTTCATCGCGCGTGACTGCGGCTAGAGCAGCATCCGGCGCCGCCCAAAGCTGGTTTATATTTGTTTTCAAATTGTAAATCATGTTCACATCTTTATAATTGTTTCCACAATTTCAAACTATTTAGGCTTCAATAATGCCGCACCATGTATTAGTGTTCAAAATTTAGCGAATTATTGAATAGAATTGGTCGCAAATAATGGTAAAATAGTAGTATTGTAGTTTTTATTTTAAAAAACATAAGAAGTCGGCCTCCTTACAATACACAGTATCCATAGAGAATTTATTTTTTGCATATTCTTGGATTACGAAATATATATTTTCCATAGATATTAAAAACAGATAGTTATATCTCCTTTATAATATACACATATATAAATAATACATAAATCAAGCAATGTACTACTCACTAGCAATGCTATCGTCATGGAAAGCTGGTTTCCTGGTGGAGAATGGTAGCGACGGGAACACTAGGCTCGCGCGGCTGCTTTGTGCGCCGCGAACTGTTCGAACCGTACATTAGCACAAACAATCATATTATATGAATACACACGTTAGGAGAATATATTCTATGCATGCAACTACCGAGCATGAGGTCACGGGTTCGAATCCTGGGTCGCACAATAATTACTGTCGTTAGGCTTTTCTGCAGATATTCGAGGATTTTCTTAGGAAAATTATTATTTTTAGCTCGAAGATTCGACTATACTTAATTAATAACAGTAGTATTACCTCCTACTTCATTCATTTATTAGTATGTTTACATCCAATTTCTGATTTAGGTAAAGAAAGGATAAAGCCATAATCAGCTATACTTTTCGGCCAAGTTGACAATTGGTGAGGGCGTTATAGTTTTCAAAGAGTTTCCTGCTGGTAAACCTTCAGGATTATTTTCTCTTTATTTTATTTCCCAAAGTAAAGGACCCTCGAAAATAAAGAATGATGATATATTGTAATCTCAGCCTGTCACCACACTGAGCACCTCCTACCTCCTATTACGTGGGATAAAAAAGGCATGCAAAAATGTGGATACTTCTCTTAATAAATAAACTATTAACATAAACAAATATGTATAGGAATCACATCTACGAGTCGCAGATCAGGTTATTCTTTAAAGAGTACATTTTTTTATGGGACATGTTGTTTGGTCACACTCAAACTGTCTAGGGCGGTGGAAGGAACAGCGTGCGAACCCAGTTTGCCATACTGTAGCTCGATATGGCCATTTGGGCCCACCACCGTCACCGTAAGCTCGTCTTCGGTGGCAAAGCTATCTGTACATACCTCGGTATTTAATTTCATATGAAAAAATAATTATACAGTTAATTATTTACATAATAATATTAAAAAGCGATAATATACACAAGCGATATATTTTAATAAAATGAAATAAAAACGAATATATGAATAAATAAAAAAAAACAACAAAAGCAAAATAACAAAGCCGATCCACACATAAAAAAAAATGCGTGCAACTACAAGTGTAAAAGTTACGTATTCAAGATACGACAAGAAAGTCGTTAAATTGCTTAATGACGTATTTTGAAAAGAGTTAAAATTTCAAAATAATTTTCTCACAATATGAACTATATAAAAAAAACTTCTTAACATAAAAGCGGGAAACGTCGAAAACATAAAAAAAGCCATTCTATACAGCCACACACTACGTTATTACGCCGAAGTAAATTCTAGCAGTAAATAATAAAGTTCAAAATCAAGTAATGCTAATACAATAGACGGGAATGGAATAGATAAATACATTTGAGGGAAGACATAGATACATTGGACACACAAAAACTTGTTAAACACAGCATGCTTGACGTGCTTCCACGAACAGTCAAGACAAATAATAACACAAGAGTTTGAAGCCGTTTGAAAATCTAATGTTGCATTATAATATTCTTTTAGATAAATAAATTACACGGCTACAAAAAGCTTAGTATAAGACATACTAGGCTATTTATAAAAACTTGTTTGCGAACGTAAAATGATTGCCGAACGTAGAACTTCAACCCACATCTTTTGAAAGATATTTTCAATAGATGTGGTTCAAAGGGTTTCAAATCCCACTTGTAACTTCAACGTGTTTATTGGACATAAAGAAAAATATAATATAAATTCAGTTTTCAGAGTTAGGACGGATTTGTGAATATTACGTAATATACATAAAAAATAATTATTTTCCATATCCTCAATAAGTTTGTTTTTAATTTTTTTTTTACAAAATAGTTATACATTTCTGAAAATTTATAGGAATTTTATAGAAAATATCCTAGTTTTATAATCGTATGTCCGCAGTCATAATTTCAAACGACTTCGCTCGATCAATTGAGATTTGTGGACCTTAATAATTAAAAAAAATATGTGCGAAAGAAGTGAAACTTTAATTATAATAATTTATGATAAGGCGATTTAGATAATGCAGCTGGCGACCGGCCCGGCGCCGACCTACTGTATGGGAATTGGAATATGAGTACGAGAATGATGATCTAAACTCAGAACAATAATTTATGGAATGCACGAAATATTGTAACGCGTAGGAATGGAAACCTGGACACTTGGAACAGTATGGCAGTACATTAGCCATCCGTGCATTCCGTGAGTATTTCCGTGTTTTTTTTATTACTGAATATTTTTAACTTTAACAGAATAGACGTGACTATGAGTACGGAATTATACGCAGTGGTAATTGCAATGCTTGCTCTGTTACGCAGCAGGTCGAGCGACGATCGTGTATTTAATATATTATTGATAAGACTAAAGTTCGTAGCTCACTCATACAACACCGCTCCCACTCGGCAAAATACTGTTCATTGAAATGTGAACTTTCGAGCGTCCTCTATAGACACACTTGACATTGACAACACAAATTAACAGCAAGCTGTAAGGGAGCGGTCAGCTCAGTTCACATTTCAATGAACAGTATTTTGCCGGCTGGGAGCGGTATTGTATGAGTGAGTTACGACCCTAATACAGCTTTGGTCGACTATTGAAATGATACAATGATTATCGCGGTTTACGCGAACATTACACATTTATATGTGAGATATAAAAGAATCTTTTCACGGATTTTTTGCATTTGTGTTTGATTTTTTCATCGTTTCGTATTTTCCATAAACAAATCAAATCACAACCAGTACCATGAACGCTGTAAAATAGTTTTATTTAATAGTGAATTGATATTCACATACTCGTAAAATAGTTCTTTTCTCAACGTGCATTATAGACGTTGAGCAAAGAACTACTTTTAATTTTATTAAATTGCATCGAATTTATAAAATGCTTGCCATAAGGAATTTGTAATTTAATAAAATTAAAAATAAAGTAATCCTTTTCTCAACGCCTACAAGGCATAGACGTTGAGAAAAGAATTATTTTATTTTTTTGAAGATTATCGTTAAATTTTCAATTTAATAGCGATAATATAGATTTAAAGTTTAAGTTTAACTGTTAAAATAAGATCCACAAAACTCAATACAATGACAAAACATGTTGGTGTACGAACCAGAGGGCGGCGTGGATGGGAACGAGTGTGGACGCGGACTTAGCACCGCGCCACCGGGCGCTTCGCGTACAACATAACAATTTATTATTAAATATATATTAAATGATCTCTTATCATACATAAATATATCATTTATATATTGATTAATTAAGTATTGATTTTTGGTTAAAATAAGCGCTTTAATAGCGACAGCATAATTCATCCTTTGCTATTGATTTCCTGTAACTTTTAGTAGGGATCTAAGATCGTTTTCACCAAGCACCCCTAAATTTTAGATCACACCTAAACTAATATGATACAAAATTATGTTAATATATTTTTTGATTTCACTTAAATAAAATATTTTTTTTAATACCTAACGTCATGTATATAACTTACATTTTCTGTATCACTAATATAAACTTACAATTAAATGATTAAAAAAATTAGGGAAAGTAGTTGAAAGTCTGAATCTTATTTAGTAAAAGAAATGTTAATGAAATTTACGTAAAAATATGTTGTTTTAATTTAGAACTAAACCCTGACAGAAACAATATTTCTGACAGAAACAGTATTAATAAAATAATATTAACTAGTAAAATTCTTTACATTTATATCTAATTATATAATTACATAATAGTAAGTAATATACAAGCAGCAAAAATCTATTATACATATGTTAAATAATTATAAACATATACTGTAATTTTAAAAAATAGTAATTGAAATAAAAAGTATTATGTTTTTATAAATGTCATTATTTTTAACAGGGGCATAGATTAATTCATAAATAAAATAAAACTGTATATAATAGAACATTTTCAAGATCAGTATAACAGAACTATCATTTAAAAAACTATAAATATATACTTATTCACATATTATATTTATAAGGAAATTAGATAAATAATATAAATATAGTGATTGTATTAATTAATAATTGCAATTTAATTTATCAATTAATATATAAAGAGTGTATGTACTAGAGTGATTTAATATAAATAGTGATTAATATTTGAGGTAAATAAAAATAACTCACCGGGCAGGTTGATTTTATCAACATCCATATTAAGAAGTAAACAGTTCTCATCCAATGCTTCACTCTCCAATGGATACTCCTGCCAACCTTCTACGGAATCCTGTAAAATAAATACATTTGACCTTAGATAGACCACCTTCAGGGATGAAACGTGACTACAGAAATTAATTTCATGGAATGAAATAAGGGATTAAAATTATATCACAAATATGTAAAAACACATACCACAATGGTAAATGTGTATGTTTATATGTAAATATGTAGATTATAGTAAAGAAAACCTGAGAATTTAAAAGTTTTTTTTTATTGCTTATGGTAGCAAACGAGCATACAGCACACCTGGTGTCACTGCCGCCCATGGACCTTTACAATACCAAGACCAGACCCCAAACCCATCCCAGTTGGGCTTCCGGCTCTTTCGCTCTGTTATTAGGGTTCTCGTAAATTGGTTTTAAAAAAAAAAGGTTTTTAACTGTCACAAACACTTCACAAGGGATATGGCGTGATGATATGTATGTATGTACAAACACTTTTAATTGAATGTAAAATTAGTACAATTATTAAAATGATTTTTAATGATAAATCGACAGGCGCGAATGAGATCTGTAACCGGACTGACTATTGAATGTGTGGGATGCGCGGGAGACGAGAGCCGAGAAATGCTGACATGGCAGAAAAGAAGAAAGCTAAGAGATACAGGGAGGAATTATAATTATAACAGCTCACCGAACGAAGCGCAATAGCACATTGCCATTATTTAGACGTCGATCTTATGCGAGAGTGTGGTACTACCCCGGACGGACCGGCCCACGGCTGTAGACAGAGAACTGTCCACAATGTAGTCCTACCACTATTAAATATCTATTAATGCTATGTGTGCATTTTCATTGTAAACACTGGCTAAACGTTACGAGATATATCTAAATTATATACTACGAAAATATACACGTTTAAATCTTCTAAACACCTACACTAACCATGTTTATTTTTACACATTACTAAAAAAATTGTTATTTAGGAAACTATTATTAACAGTGCAGTATTACTACTTATCCAATTAATTAAATTCGATATGTGATGCATTTAATGTATATTAAAATTGCAACATATCATCATCATTCTCCTACTCTTATCCCAATTATTTGGGGTCGAAACAATACGTACTCTTCTTTCATAGTACATATTGTAAAAGTTATTGACAATAGTTTTATGAACGGCCGCCTACCAGACGTCAACCCTCCGTGGGAATGTAATTATTGACTAAACGGCATCAGATAGAATTGGCTTAGGTCGTTATAAGGCTCTTAGACTAAGAGTAGTAAAAGAAGACTAAGAGTCTTAGTCTTCTTTTACGACATCCACGAGCAAAGTAAGGATTGGTAGTATTCGTAGCCGCTACCACACAGCACAATTAAATAAATTAGATATGTGGTGCATTTAATGTACATTATAATTGCTCTCTACAGATCATTAAAATGAATATTCTAGAAGTTATCAGCGATCTAAAATGGGAGGGCAGGGCTTCCGAATACCGATGCGAAGTGAGGTCGGGTCGCTATTAATATATATCAACTTATCCGAAGAATAAAGTTACATCTACATAATCATTACTTTAGAAAAGAGTTATTTAAAATATGTCAAACACAAAATCAGTAATATCATTTTTCTTAATTATTTATATAGGATTGACTCATTTGCTAATATTAGTTTCTCTTATATATAGATCAGTTTAGCTTTATAGCTACAGTAAAAACGATTTAGTATCATAATTATATGTAATTTTGTTCTTCATATAGGTTGATATATAAACTGCTTGTACTTACTTCGAGTAGATCGGGCAATGCGAATGTAACGTTCAGTGGCTTCATAACTTTACTTTTGTAATTATGTTCTAGCAGTAACGGTGTGTACAGAATGTTCTTCCATTGTCGGCTTAATACTATCACACCCTGTAACAATCATCATCAGCTAACATACACCCAACTAATAAGGGGCCATTCATAAATTATGTAAGACGTTTAGGGAGTTGTTGACTGAATATTATAACTTCTTACTATAAGCATTAGTGAACCTGACATTGTGTAAGATATTAAATTGGAAATTACTAATTTTAGTCAAAACTCTGATTATTAATAAGATAAATTTATGATATTTATTTTCAGAATAAACGCAGTTCTATTTGACCAATACCGCCTTTTCTTACAAAAGTTCTTTTTAATGGGCAGGGGGGAGTAGTTGCAATCTTACGATGGCTTACGGTATGGCTGTAAGGGGCCAAATCTTTCTTCAAAATCCCTTACGTAATTTATGAACGGCCTCTAAGCTCGATATTCGTCCATAATAGAAAGGAAATGGACCTGTTATACCATGCTAGTCAGACGTGTTGGTATAGGGTTTTATTTCGAGTTTTCCTTTTTTTGTTTGATGTTATATGTATATTATCCTCTAACCGTCTTTCACCATACCCACGAGCAAGATACAGGGTGGTGAATTGTATTCTTACTTCATCACCACACGGAAAATGTAGCAAAGTCTTATAATATTAATCATTCTCTTTGTTCAGCTCAGACATGTCCCAGTATTTGAGGCGGGCCTGTTGAACAATGGGAGGGAATGTAGCTTACTATCTCACGCTTTTCGGCTTTGCACAATGACCAATCTAGTTCCGTATGGTACTCCATTTCTAGTCAATTGCAATATTAACTGCTTAAGTCTCTTGCTATAACCATCTTGGTCTCTATATGAGTGGTTAATTTTTCTCTCACCTGTCGCAAAGTGGAGAGTGAAGGTAGATGTCGTTCGGCAAGATCCGCCTGTACGGCTGCAGCATCGGCCTGTAAAGCATGTCGCAGCAATACACCGCACAGCTGCAACGACGGCTCTTCGCGTAACTGTTTTGCCATGGGGGTGTGTCTGCCGTAACGACTCTGTAATATATTAAATGTACAGTTTAGTCATGATATCAATAGCCCGAGGTCTCCAATTTGGAAATACGACGGAGATCTCTGATGAAGCATGGTCAGAGATCTAGCTTCATGTCAGGGTGGCTATTTACAAAACCAAACTTTAAAAAATAATATTATTCATTTTTTTTTAATCTATATGCCACACTGTCAGCCTCGATCCTCCTCCATAATAGGATAGAAATTGACCTACTGTCACCACACTGGTCAGGCGTGTTGGTATAGGGTCCGGGTATGGTAGGTATTCTTCTCTTGCATGGATGGTATATACGCTTTATTAGTACGCTTTAGTCGTCTCTTACAATCACCCACGTGTAAGATAGGGGGTTGTGAATTGTATTCTTGCTCCCTCACCATACGAAACATCTTTTAAGTTACCTGTTTATAATAAAACTAGCTTCTGCCCGCAGCTTCGCCCGCGTAACCTTTTAGGTTACTATCCTAAAATTTTCATCTCCTATTTTTATTTTACCCCTTAAGGGTAATTTTTACGAAATTTTAATGTCATATTTATTTATATCTAATCAATAGCCTAAAAATAAGTTTCAAGCTTCTGGCTTTAAATGATAATTCCTTACAACGTTTCATCCCCCTTTACAAGCCTTTTTTTACATTAAAAAGTAGCTTATGTCCTTTATTTCGCATTTATAATATTAGTAAGGATAGTATAGAACATATCATCTGATGGTAATTGAATCTGTCTCATAACATCATTAACCTAAGAATATATGTTTAATAAAGTATATAACCATATTGCTGCCAGGTTACAATTATATACGTCATAAATCCTCTACTAACGGTACGAAGTATTTGCATGAAACATTTGTATAAATTTATAAAATAAATAATACAGTGACGATTGAAATTCACCTTGGGCAGTGTAAGATGTGGTGTGAGATCTAATGCAGCAGCCATTAGGCTAGCAGCGGTGGCAGTCAGTCTTCTAGCATGTGCACGATACAGCGCGACCACACGGATGCCAAGTCGGTTACATGGATTCATCCAGGCATTGATGGCAGGAGAAGCTGTGCTTAACAAATTCCAATCCAATCTGAGAATTTAGGAAAGTTACAATCAATACATTTTAACTATGTTTTGAATAGAACCAGGCCGCCAATTATTATTATTTAATTTTACAAACATTAATAAACACAGATTATACCCAGAGCCAGAACAACAATTTGTACGTGGGAATCGAACCCGATTTTTTTTTATTGCCTATGATGGCGAACGAGCAAGCAGCACACCTGATGGTAAGTGTCACTGCCGCCCATGGACCTTTGCTATAAACCAGGCTATAGCTAGGCCTCTGCCTACCAATACAATCTCCAAACCCACCCAGTTGGGCTTCCAGCTCTCTCGCTCACCGAACGAAGCGCAATAGCACATTGCTATTACTCAGACGTCGATCTTCTGCTCATTGTGGTACTACCCCGAACGGACCGGCCCGCGGCTGTAGACAGAAAACTGTCAACACTTTTTGTCGTCTTTTACAACACCGACTATCAATTTACGGATTGGTAGTATTTGTAGCTGCCATAAAACAGCAATAATAGGGTGAAAGTACGAACGTAATATATTTACCTTGTGTAATCAATTTTCTTTGTGATTGGAGTCCTTGGGGGAGCTGCAAAGTTAAACCAAACCACCTTCAGATCAATGGCACAAGAAGACGTATTCCCATTGTCTTTCAAAGGAACCACGGTACAGCTGCTGTCGTTGTTTGAAGGTTCATCAGGTCCCGGAGTGGAAGGCTCCGGCGGGGGTACCGGAGGAGGTTGAGCATTGCCCAAATTCGGAGTACTCGGCTTAGAGTTCGATTCTTTTTTCCTGAATAAGTCTTCTATGCCCGAAGATCTATAACTTTTGGTTTTCTCTTTATCCGGTTTCAATTCTTCAGCAGACTTGATAGATTCCCTGCAACTCTCATTGTCTGACCTAATACATTTCTTCTCATCATTTGGTTTATGTGATTGGGAATGTTTGGAGACTTTTATCGATATACCTTCGAGGCCACATTCGAACATAATATAGCCAATAGGAGTATCCTTCTGAGCATCCACTGTTCCGCCTTGACAACACTGTAAGAACATGTCAGGAACTTAATTACACGTTTTTTTTAAATATATAGACCCTATTAAAAGTTATTCGGCGTGGTGACGGAATAAGAATACAATTCACTACCCCTATCTTACGCGTGGGTGATCGTAAGAGACGACTAAGGGATATAAAACGCATATAACATCTATGCAAGAGAGGAAAATCTCGAAACAAAACCCTATACCAATATGCTTGACCAGCGTGGTATAGTAGGTCAACTTCCCTCCCATTGTGGAGTAGGCTCGAGCCCAACAGTGGGACATATATGAGCTGAGATGAGATGATTAGAAATTTTGGCAATATTATATAATATTTAGCAAGCATTATACAAGTGAAGCATTAATCGCTACTAGAGGAAATCTTAGTTCAGAAAATGTTTGCATAATGTTGGCAGTTCGCTAGAGATGATTAGATACTCACCATAGACTCGCATCCTTTAGCACAAGTGTCCAACCTGATGAACTTGAACGAAACTTTGGAATGTTGGCAAGGAATACCAGTGATGGTCACGTCTTTCAGCTGCGAAGACTCATTGCGTATACGTCTAAGTTGACCGTGGACTTTTCCTGATAACGAAATATTTAAAATTAAAGTTAAAGTGACTTAAAGACATACGCTTCTGGGCAACTACTATAGGCAGATCTGTATCAAAGCAAAAAGTTGTGCAATTTAATACTTTTTAATAGTACTGGTAGGGCTACACATTTGATAGTTTTCTGTCTACATTGGCGGGTAGGCGGTAGTAGGCAGTTCGGGGTGGTACGACACTCTTGCAGAAAATCGATGACTGAGTAATGGCAATGTGCTGTTGCGCTTCGTTCGGTGAGCGAGACAACCGGCAGCCCAGCCTTATGGGTGGGTTTGGGTTGGTAGGCAACGACCTAGCTGTACCGTTGGTTTTGCAAAGGTCAATGAGCTGCAGTAATACTTACCTTCAAGTATGCTGCTTTAAAAAAAGGTGCACTGCTTGCTTGTTTGCCATCATAACCAATAAAAAAAAGACAAATTTGTAGATATTATTCTGAGGATGTGTAAAAATAACAATTTTTAATATTTGCACTTACCTACGTTCAATGTTATAGTAGTATCTTCACACTGCTGCTGTGAAGCCTCAATATAAACTGGTTCACCTCGTTCCTGACCACGCTTTCGCGTAGACTGAGCAGTGATCAAGGCCCTTGGACCTTTCATTATCCCAAACGACTTTTTACTTCCCAGAGCCCGTAAAGTTGGCCTGTAGTAAAGCTGGACTGATTCCAAATTCTTTTTCGCACTCACATATTTCGCTATAATATTTTCCACAGACACCCCAAACAAAGATACACAGGTCAAGTCTTGGATGTTATCCAAAGCCGAGAAGGATATCATATCTTCAACAACTGAAGATTGTATGAAGATCATATTCACTTTAGGAATAGTCACAGTTGCTTGGAGCTGGTCGCAAATAGTTTCTTCATATACATTGGAGTGAGGGATTGTAGCTAGTTTACATTTATCGTCCTTATCTGCCACCAAGTTTGACTGACTACGGTCCTGCATCTGTGGTAACCAATTTTGCACGTATTGTTTCTGTTTAAGAATGTTTGCGCTTGATACCGATGATATACAGAGCAATCTTAAGTGATTTATCACCGTTATAGGATGTATATTTGCTAAGACCGGAGTTAGAGATTCTACAAATTTTTGCGTACTTTCCAAAACTAGAGGCGTCAACATTATATCAATTTCACCTCGTAGCTTAACAAATAAACCGCTCTTACTGTCGCTTGTGGTGGTAATGGTTGATGCGGTACTTTTTTCTGTTGTATTCTCCTGATTATCCTGTACAGTCTGCTGAATATCCCACCATCCTTGAGGATAAGGATGAGCTTTGACTTGAGAGTTGAAATGCGGAGGCATATTTGAATACGGCCCATGTTGATTTTGATTATTTTGATCTTTCTTTGATGCCAGTCGTAATATGTTAGTTTTTCCATGCTGTTCAAAGGATGGTAAATATTTTTGTCCTACGTATACCAAAGTGCCATCATCGGCTCTTCTAAAAAGTGGCAAAGTGAATACGTCACTACCGCTTGGTAGAGAACAGGTCGCCCAGTTTGAGCATTTGTACTGAGGCAAGTTTTGCATGTAACTGGCCATCAAAAGAGGCGAATCTACTATCGGTTTGTTCGTCTGCATATGCAAATTAACCAATGTCATGTCTTCCTGTGATGATATGGCTGATATAAACGAGGTTGACGATACCGAACCACTTTCGGAGTCAGGTTGCACGCCTGTACTTAGATTGCTAATGGTGTCAGGAATATCGACTGGATCCGATTTAGGCACAGAATTGTTCCACTTCTCATTAGAAATATCATTGATACCGAAAGAACTTTTTTCTCTAGGATTACTATGGCGACTGCCGAAGGAATGTTTTAAACTCGAAGAGCGACTTGGAAACATATCTTCATCAGCGGAAAAGAATGCTTCAGAATGATTTTCACTGGTTATTGACATAGTTCGTTGAACTTCTTGAGGGAGCGTATCGTCAGGAGGAATTTGGGCGTTTAGTGAATAGTGAGATTCAGATACAGCTACACTTCGAACGGGTACTTTTGGAACCACAAACATTTCAGCTTCTGTTGGAGCCGTCTTTTTAACATTATCTTTAACACTGCAACTTAGAGCCAACTTAGAATCAGAAACGCTACTCTCCATTTGTGGAACATTTAGTACGCACTTATTCAGTTTTGAATCGCTATCAATTTTCGAACTGCCTAAAGGCACAGTAGCATCGACCAAACGAGCGTAAGGTACGTCGCTTTTAGTGCTAGAAACTAGAATATTATTACTTCCTTTGCTCATACTGGTATAGGAGAATCTTCTTGTTAGACTTCGCCGTTCTGCACTTTGCGGCGATTTATTTAGATTTTGTGGTAGAGGAGACGGTATCAATGTAGTCACATTGGTTGGCTGGAGACAGACATTCAAACTATTATAAGGCGGAGTGTGAAATACTAGCTGTCCCGAATGCAATAAACTTTGTCCATATCCATACTCTCCTGGAGTCTCTATAATATTGAAGATCGCTATATTGATCCCTTCGTTAAGGTCATTTGGACTTGGTTTTAAGAAATTAGGACCATTTCTATTGGAGCCAAAGAACGCACAGCCTCCAGTACATCCACACTGTGAGCTCTTTCCTTCATTAGGCCATAAAAACCAAAGTCTTTTCGTCTTATCGTCATGGAGTTTAAGAAACTTCTGTTGAACTAGATGAAGATTTTTCGGTGTTTGTGGTAACGAAGATGCAGCTTCAATTAACAATGGACCTAAAGCTACAGAACCAACCCCAACCCAATTGTCGCTTTCTTGTTGTTTATTTTGGCTATTGTTAGTATTATTACTACTGTTGGAATGATGATGGGTATTAGTCTGCATGTTTGTCTGTGTATATAGCGCTAATCTGATATTTGGCAAAAGCCCGGTAACACCAGTACCGAAACCAGAACCGTGTAGGTTACAGAAACTAAGTCTTGCCGGAGATATCCATGTTTGCAATGTGGTATTGGAGTCTGCTATATAAATGTCAATGAGATCAATAGCAACTCGTATCATTTTATATTTGATTTCATTCGATGTAGGACACCGATATTTCAAAGTAAGATCAGTTTCAGTACACATAATATTGTTTAAACCATGATGGCATTGTTTCGCCGAATTTGGTGGAACTAATTCATTTTCACTATCGCATATTAATAGCAAGAATGTCTCTAAAGATGATACTATTTGGTACAACTGCGGTAAAGTTAGCCGACCAGTTAATTGACCCAGTTGAAGTTCCATCATCCAAGCATATTCTACTGTTTCTTCATCTACAGTGCGATTGGTATCACTGAAGAAACCGTTACCTCTAAGTTGGAACGAGGAAAGCATCAAATGGCCTTGGTATAATGCGCCCGAATTGGTGGGATTGGAACGCGACAAATTATTAGCTGACACTAAAATCGAAGGACTTAATAGAAGCTGTAGTTTAGTTTCTCTGAAGCTTTTATCCATTTCAAATCCGAAACGTTCAATTAAGACGACCGGACATGGTGGTTCATTCTCACTACAATTTTTGACTAGATGCGCTTGAATGTCATGGATTATAATAGAAACTGTGACGTCTAATGGCCGATAATGCCGTGGATCAAAAGGACCCTTTGATGAATCTGATGAATCATCGATTGATATTTCCGTATGCTGGTTGACGCTAGTTTTATCGTTTAACTTCGTGTGATCGCTGGACCAATAAAATGATTCCATATTTGGATTCTTTTGCATATCTGTAAAAGTTTGATCTTCACCAAATATATTTTCTAAAAGATTCATAAAACTAGTAATAATAGTTCCATATGCTAAAAGAATGGATGGTCCAACTTCTAATTCAACACTAACTTTATCTGGAGGCAAACTTGTTCTATCAAACTTATTTCCGTCCAAAGTCCAGCTTAATTGTGGCTGTTTTCTCATTCTTGGTATCCTCATAGGTGATAGAAGAATTTCTTCCTTCTCTGGAGTGGTAATGTCTGCTTGAGGTTCAGGGCCTAGTGGAGGAACTGGATGATAATTGTATCTCACACTTAATGCTACTATGGGAACAGACCAACAGTCTACCCAACCTTGTGATTTTACGCATTTTCTTCGCCATTTCGAAGCTTTTAATCTGCAGGGTACTAATTTCATATTCTTATCAATAGACAAAAGCAGTAATCTTGAAGTATTTACTTCAGGCAAATATAGACTCATATCTACAGCCTCGCCTTGTATCCAAATTTTCAAAGGTATAAAATCTGGCAAGAAATCGACAAATGGCAAATCGAATGAGACATCCAATAAATCTCCACAGAACGCTACATGATTGTTTTCCTGGTTAGTAGAACTGCAATCAATCCAGTTATATTGATTGCTAACAGTGACCACTTCACATTCTTTGAGTAAGAGTGAAATTTTCCACGTGTAAGGTACGAAGTGTAAGATATCAGGGCGACTTTTCGTCGACCAATCGTTAATGAGATCTTGAAAGAAATCTATGTGTGTATACACTAGATGTGCGGTTGCTTTACATCCTGTAAAACTTAGCTGCCAACACTGATGATGGTTCCACACAAGTGGATAATGACATTTAACAGTGTATTCCAAAGTTTCACTTTCAGCTAAACTCCTGTATTGCAAACTCGTAGTAGCTTCTAAATGCAATAATTGCCCCGTGATTTTTGTCGTATATCCGTCTTGTAACACAATCCAGGGCAAAGTTACTTCAAGATATGACCCAGCACCGATATTAATATGAACAGCGTTGGTTTCTTTATTCTTTGTAAATAATATATCTATTGTGGCTTCGTTCAACGTCGAAAGTCTAATATCGAAAGATTGCGTTTGACGTCTATCACCAGGCTTCGGCTGCGGAGTCACTTCTAAGTTCTTGAAATTCGGTGGGAAGAAAAACTTAAACAAATGATCTCTTTGTCTATCAGCCCAAGGTCCGTAACTAAAATCTGTACCCTTGCCACATTTGATATCTACTCCCCAAATAGGTGGCGCTGATTCAACGATATCTCCATTAGCTAACTGAAGAAGAACCGGTTGCTCAGGGACCAAACCCGGCTCATCCATGTAAAAGTACACTTCAATATAATTAGAGCTCATTATAACAAAACCTTCACCCATATACCTGGGCGGTTCGTCCACCATTGATGTGTAATTTGGACTAGGAGCAAGCATCACTTTACAGTTCTCAGCTTTAGCTTTGACAAAATGCATGAGGTGATCTAAACTGGAGGCTGGTGGCTTCGTACTATATACTAAATGGGATTCTTCTATACTTATTGAGAGTGTTGTTGGTACAAGTCTGTTGCCAAACACAACTCTACCTGAACAGATATCAATCTTTATAACAGGTATGAGATCCCGCCATGTTCGTGCCATGGCTGCTTCTGACCTGACTGTGTCTTGTGCCCGTCGTCGTTTCTCATTAGCATCGTTCATAGCTTTGTCCCTATCCGTACAGTCGTCATCGTTCTGTTGTTTAATGACGGGCTCCAGACCGAACAGTTTTTCGAGTTCGTTATATAAGTCGCATCGATTATAGAAGTGAAGTTCGAAGCCGTTTAGCATAATCGATAGACGAGTATCCGAGTGAGACAAATCTGTAAATAATTATCGTTTTTATTCGATTACATGGAGATAATCTAGACACAAGGGGATAATACACTAATCATTCACATTTAGCAGGGCCAGGGAGGATAGTAAACGCAGTTGGCGTTATAATTTTTCTCGAAAGTACTCATTACCGTTCTCCTGGAAACTCAACGTTTGTGGATCTTGCGTGGGCATCGCTACTACACTCTGCAAAGGTCGATATTAAGACATTTCAACATCAGAACAGGCCAGTTAATACAAAAAATATATTGCAGAAAATAAGAAGCAAAGAAAAGGCCTTCATTTGTATTAATTCTGTTTTAATCTTATTTAAAATCGTATGCTAATTTATGAATCCTATGTAGTGCTTGTTAGCATAATAATGCGACCTAGATGTAAGATCACTATAAGCCTGTCACTCATCATTATTCGCCTAGTCTTATCCCAATTATTTGGGGTCTATACAATATGTACTCTTCTTTCATAGTACATATTGTAAAAGTTATTGGCAATAGTTTTATGACCGGCCGCCTGCCAGACGTAAACCTTCCTTGGGAATGTAATTATTAACCAAACGGTATCAGATGGAGTAGGCCCAAGTCATTATAAGGCTCTTAGTCGTCTTTTACGACGTCCACAAGCAAAGTAAGGGTTGGTAGTATTCATAGCCGGTACCACACAGCTCTATGCTATAAGCCTGTCACTAAAGGAATGAAAATTATCAGGATTATCTTTTTAATTATAAAAGAAAACATTGATATTTTTTTTTACAAATTCTACTTGTATTACCTATTCTACCTTTACATACATATAATTAACGGACAGAAATAACACTTAGAACAATTTGTGAATTGCGTGAAGTTCTGCGTGTGAACCGATCCACGAGACTTGGGAACTTAGGTCAGTATTTTAAACATTTTGCCACCACTACAATCTATTTACATTATGTAAACAGTTTCAAATAGAACTGTTGTATAATAATATAAGATGCATTTAATATGCCCAATTAACTAAAGCGCTTTCAATGGAATATGATTTTCCAGAGCATGACCACACAACATCGATTGTCATCTGACTTGCAAGCTACATAGACAATAGTCATTCTAGGATCACATCAGATATCAAGTTAACAGTGCTGACCCTCTTTAACGTCAATCATAGAAAGAACCGAAACCTAAGCCTAATGCTGTCAGATGCTAGAACTTTGCACATCTACGAGAACATCTATTTTAGTATTTTGAAATTTGTACCTGATCTTTTCTCTAAACGTTAACAATTTACTATACCATATTCTAGAAAATTCATAATTATGAGCCACGGGATCGAGCCAGAGACCTATGCATAGCAGTGTATTAGTCTCACACTCGGCCTTCATGGCTAGTTTGATACACTGTTGTTCATTGAAACTATTGTTTTCATTTATGTTTTTACTATTTTCACAGTCAGATGCATTTTCTCCGGAATGTAAACAATAATGATTTAAAGATATGTATTGCAACTATATATACAGTAAGACCCCGTTTAACGCTGTTTCGGTTTAGCTGTCTTTTATTTCCACCCGGGGATTCCCCGAAATTGTGCCCAGCGCAAGGTTTCCAAATACCATATGTACATAACATATTCGAAACAGTGTAGTTATGTTTCTTCTTTGGTGCGGTGCTGTACATTCGATTTTTTGTCATTTGAAACATTTGTTGACATTATTGTACATATGTATAAATTTATATAATACTATAATATAACAGCTTCTAACACCCATCTGGACTCCCACATTCATATCGTTCAGCCTTTGGAGACATTTATCCAGATATATGATAAACAGCCTGGCTGACAGAACGCACCCCCTTTTTTTTTTTTATTTTTTTTTATTGGTGGGCTATGGGTGCGTCTCGCCCCGCTGAATCGGTCCGGGGTGACGGAAAGGCGGCGCGTGACCCCATAGACCCACCGTAAAACCTTCTCTCTTCGCCGTGCGCGCGGACCACCGGTACTCGATTTTAACTTCGGTGGCCCGCCCGGCGGTGACAGAACGCACCCCTGCTTAACGCCGATATTGACGTCAAACCAAGGCGACATTCCATCAGCCGCACACAGGTTCTACAGCCCATGTAACTGGACTGCACAGCCTGTAGCAGTTTACTGTTAATACCATACTGCGATAAAATGTCCCAAAGTTCCTTTCGTACAACCGTGTCAAATGCTCTCTCCAGATCCACAAAACTGCAGGAAACCCTCTGACCTAGAGCCAGATGCTTCTCCACAATGTTGCGCAGAGAGAACACTTGATCCATGCATCCCCTTCCACTCCTGAAATCTCCTTGTGTCTCACACAGTAAACCATCGGACACCATCCTCATTCTCCTTTCAATAATTTTACCGTACACTTTTGCTGCCAAACTGGTCAAGCTTATGGCTCTGTAATTTGCGCAGTCATAACGTGAACCCTTGTTTTTAAACAAAGGAACGATGACTGCGCTATTCCAGTCCCCGGGAACCATTCCCGAGCTCCAACATAAATTGAGGAGCAACAGGAACGCCTCCCAGACACAGGAGCCACCAAGCTTGATCATCTCGGCAGACACCATATCAATGCCCGCTGCCTTACCATTTTTCAAACTTCTTATCGCCCATTCAACTTCATCCATACTGATGCCATCGGAGGACGCCGTTGTCGAATGTTATCTACTAAACCACATGCGACACCGGCGCCAACCGTAGCATCCGCATACATATCGCCAAAATATTCACTCCATCGGCTTAACACGTCTTGTGTTTGTATAAGAATGTCTCCACCTTTAGACTTTATTTTATTCATTCAGAAGGCTGACTAACCACACCGAGACCTCTTCACCTCCCTCCAAAAGAGTTTGGTGTTACCCACGAAGTTTTTAGTCAGCCTACCTTCTGCACTCATATTTGCTATATCACGTTTCTCTTTCACTAAGGCCTTGGTGTCATTTTTACATTGCCGATATATTTCTTCCTTCTATTCAGTCATACTGTCATTCAGATTCAAAGAAGAGACATAGTCCAGCCACGCTTTCTTCTTTTGCTCTACGGAAGCTGCCACTTCCGCATCCCACCTGCATCACCATTTGTTTTTCTATGCTTCTTTGAACTTCCACATACTTCTTTCGCTGTATCTACCATACTCTCTTTCAATACTCTCCAGCATTCTTCAATGTCCGTTTGCGGCTGGCTTGCCATCGTCAGCCGTTCTCGGACACCCTCTGCATACTTTTCTCTTACACACTCTTCTTGCAACCTTTCAACCTTTATTTTTTCAAGCCCTCCGAAGCAGACACGCTCTCGCAAGTGCCTCCACTTTCTGAACAGACCACTAAATCTCGCAATAACGAGATATTGTTTTTATTTTTGTAAGAAATAAATGTTTGGTTTTATTTTGATTATAAAAAACATAATTATTAAATTTAATATCTAACCAATTTTCTATCCATCTTTCCCTAACCTCATTATTTTCATTCATGTTAAGATAGGCTCGTTTAGTGCTGTTTCGCATTACGCTCTACTTTGATATTATGTATCCTACGCCGTTAAGCGGGGTCTTATTGTACCTAATGCGACCTATGTATAAATACTTATGGCGGAATTAGTATTATAGGAATTATATCAAACGATTTATAAGTACATGACATTTATAATTATCCTTTTATTTATTTACTTATCATTATTATATTTGTCCTAAACCTAATGGTATAAATATGTGACTAATGGTTTTAAGAATCAAAGTTCATATTCTATGCAAATGTGTTCTCAGCATTAAAATCAGAAATCAATAACCTTTATAGAACTATATTCAATTTGAATTCAATTTGAAGACAATAGAAGCAATTTATTGAGCACAATACTTGATAACTTATAAAAAAAAATAAAAAAAAAAAAATATTAAAAAAAAAAATACGAAAAAAATGGATTTCTGATGTTTACACCAGTATTACATGAGAAAATCGATAAAAAAATGGTATTAATTCAATAGACAAATGGATATTTAATACAGAGGAGTACTCTTTTTTTTTCTATTGAGAAAAATATGAGTTTTCTAGTCAGCTTAACTAAAGTTTACTGGTTTTCCCAGTATCATTGTCTGTTTTGTATTAGTAAAGGGGGGATGAGTAGGGTTTATTTATAACAAAAAACACATAAGGTAAAATATCATATAATTACTGTTTCCTATGTAAACAATAATATTAGTACTATGTTGATTTATTTATCGCATAAGGTTTTATACTAAAATATACCATATAATGGTAGGAATGAAGCAAAATTTTATAATAATGGGACATTGAGCATCAAGAGTTTGTCACAGTCGTATAGCAACTGCTGGGATAACATTTTTTTTGTATTACTATAAATGTTTTTAATTCTGATAACTATTAGTAGAAGGATGATATGACTGTTCAAGTAATCATGTTAAGTTTTTAGGTATTTAATTCTACGAAACTACCACAGTTAATTAGTAATCAAATACCTCCGAGATATGAATGCCCTAACATTAGAGTTATTTGAGATATAAGCTGTTGAGAGAGCGAAATATTGTTTTGACATTCGAGCAATATTTGAGTTATAAGGAACAGATAGCTGCGACGCTGTCCGCAACCCACCCAGTTTACTGCGCCTCGGGCATTTGCTTTAAGATACAAGCAAATTGACATACAAGCAAGGTTAAGGAACGGATGAAACTCGTATCTCATTGTATCACTGTACTGCCTAATCCACTTACTTACCTTCAGAAACATCTTTGGGCACATAGGATCTCCACCATCTGAATATCAAGTATCCATCTTGTATACGTAATGTGTAATCATAATTGATGTATACTATGTCACGGAACATAATCTTACCGGACAAGGCATTTAGTGTGAAGGAACCTATAAAGCAAACAACATTATTAATCCCTTCGTCTTTTTTAAATATATCTAAAAGAACTTGTACATACTACTTGAATTATGTTTATATTTTTAAACTGAAGTGTGATAAGTGACAGTACTTAGTATGCGGCCAATATTCAACCTTGACCAAGTGTAACTTTTTTAAAACTGTCTCCTTTTCTTAATCTATTGCCACACAAATTAGACATCTATTTATTTTAATGCCATATCGTTTCTAAATCATATAATACTATCAGATCATCATTCTCCTGCTCTTATCTCAAATAAATAGGTTGATGCAATGTATACTTGTGCATATTGCAATAGTTATTGGCAATCATTTTATGACCAGCCGTCTGCCTGATCCCTAACCTCCTTGGGAATGCAATTGCTGACCAGATAGCATCAGGTAAAGGTTGTCAATATGAAGTTCTTAATTATTTTCTACGAGATCCACAAGCCTTATTTAGCTTTTAGGACATCCACAAGCCTTATTCAGCTTTTACAACATCCATGAGCAAAGTAAGGGTTGGTTACTATCCACCCTTACATTCGTAGCCGCTACCACACAGCAATAAATATAATACATACATACATATCATCACGCCATATCCCTTGCAGGGTATGCAGAGAGAACAGAGTGCCAGAGAACTCTATCCTTGCATACTTCACTCCCTTCTTCAACATTCATAATTTTCTTCATACATGCTCGCCGGTTTCGGAGACTCTTGACTCCAACTTCTCAGTACGTGACCAATCTGGTCTAGGTAGGTGAGTCTCGGTCTCCCCCGGTACCTACATCCTTCCACTTTCGCAAATAAATATAATGCTATCAGATATAGGAACTATGTAAGTACCTACAGACATTACACCATATCTTACCAATGGATGTCATAATAAACAAAGAAGGGATATAATATGCATACAACATCTATGCAAAGAAAAGTAGATCTCGAAATAAAACTCTATACCAACACATCTATTCAGCATTAAATAATTAAATAAAAGGTCAATTTCCTTTCAATTCTAGAGAAGGCCCCAGCCTAGAAGTGAGATATACCAGGTGAGATGAGTAAGTGCATAAAAATAAATTTATATTACATTAAAACAAAACTCATTTCTAAATAACAATAAACAAATAAATGCATTATATTCTTACTCATACATTGAAATGTAAGAATCCATTAATAATAAATAACTGTGTTTATTTGTATTATTTATCATAAGTTATATCTGATAACAGTTTGACATAATTATATGTGACCATACCCTTACAAAAACTATCTATCTGATAATCTTATCTAAGCTATTAGAATAGTGATTCAATGAATGAAAAAAATAAAATAATAATAAAACATCAAATTATACTTGTAATAATTGACACAATATTCTATCTACTAGGCACTTGGGAGCATATCTCCTCTAATAATACTAGACAATATTAGGAATCATAGATTTAAAAATATTAAATGGGTCACTCACCAATTTTAAAATTGTCATCTTGGAAATAAAATTTATTGATCAGCCTGGTTATTATATAGCCCAATACTCGGCTATTATAGTAAGTTATGTAAACGATCCATGATATCGACGATATTAAGGACACCAGTAGAAGGACAAAGTTTTTGTCCATTGTTATTTCTGCGAAATCTATCGACGACGAATTCCATCTTTGCGCCACCGGATCATCCAAAGATCCGTTAAGGTTCTCCCTAAATATAAGTATAATATAAATTAGCATACATATACTTATAAAACCTCCCCATCTTACACTTATTACCAAAATAAACACCATTCAATTACAGAGCTACGCAATTCGTTTTTACTTACATTATGAAGGTTTAAACACAATATAGACACTCCTCACATTTTATAACACCATACAGTCTTAAATAATTACATACTATATACATTTCTAATAGCATTTAAGTATTTTTCTTATCAAAATCCTTTAACACTGCCCATTCGTGATTTAGAAATTTGACAGATTAGTAATAACGTTCCGTTTCATCCTATAGAATATAATTGACTGCATTTTACACAATAATAACAGGCTAAAGCGTTTCAGTTTTCCGAGGTAGGCAAATAAAATAAACGCAAAACAAATAAATTTACTTTAAAGTTCAGATAAATTATTTTAGGTTTTATGAAAATAGATAATTTTAGAAAGAAAGGAACAATCACTAATTATTTTTTTTTTTGTCAATAGTCACTAGGCAACAATATTTATTATTATTCCATGCCGCATACTTAATTATAATACAACTAAACGACCAAATATTATTATATATTTCTAAGACATTTTTCAATTTAAAAATGACTCATGAGAGCGAAGATCCTCCCGAAGAAGGTGTTGAAGAAGAAACCCAACAATTCATATATAATCCAAAAGTGCGGTCAGTAATAATTGTAATATTTTTTGGAATACTTATTACTTAATGTATTTACATACCAAATGCCAAAGTTTAACTTTCTAAACGTGACATAATCAGAAATTGCATGCATTTTTTACATAGCAAAAAAAAATAGTTTCATTAGACTATATTGGCCTGAGAAAATTGCAAGTTTCCATTCTCTTGATGTGGTACCTATCATCTATTTACGTCTTTTAGAATCTCATAGAAAAGAAAGGTGTATAGCTACATTGTAGGTATATGTATCTACTTAATTCGGCATCATATACTCTTCTCATTTCTGTTATGTATATTAGGTAAACTAAGCAGTCTTGTTATGTTATATTAACATTGACCTATTGCTTTATAGTAATTATTGATCTCTTGGTAAGATAATCCATAACACGTAATTGTATTATTTTCTTTAAGCCATGAGTAAAACGGAACATGTGCGATAAGTACCTACTCTACTTTGTTTAAGTACCTAGTTACTGTGAGTCACCAATTAAAGGACTAAATTTTTTTGTTCATATAATTTCAACTTTTAATAATTATTGCCATAATAACTACATCCATTTTTGTCATTTATTCCGTCATGTTACTTTAGAAGTACACTATAGATAAATGGCTATAAACCTTTTACCGGTATAATAAAGCCTTTGCCCGCTGTTGGGCTTTGTTGTGATGTATGATGACTAGGTTAATTCCGTCTATCAATCTATTACCGTCCACTGTTGAACATAATCAAAAACGAACGTAATAACATAATCGTAATCGTAGCAATTGCTTGGGCGATCACAGTCGGTGATATAGGTAAACCAAGAGTGCTGCTGTTGATTCTCCTGGTGATTCCTCAACTTGACACCCATGATAAAGTGAGGGAGGTAGTGTGTGGATTCATAATCCTTGACACGGAGGACCCACCATCGCATGAGAAAACTATCCTTCCATTATATATTTTATAGTTATCCACATAAAGCGTGCTGCGTGTTATACTTTTGGATAACTCTTCAAGGATGATGAGTGAAGATTCTATTTTTTTTTTGCATTTTCTACATTCGTTATGCACTGGTATAATGCATAGATGCGAGTACCGGTCCTAAGAGTACGATTCTTGGGTCAGACATCAGAAACTCTTGTTCGTGTTAACTTTCGAGGATTTTCTTTTTAAATTAATGATAACTTTCGAGGATTTTCTCGTGCAAATCAAAGTACAATCAGCTCATAATTATTCTTCGTGTGGAGATAGATTAAAATTTAGATTTAGGTGTTGCATCTAAGTAGCAAGGGTCATATAAATTACATGGTAACGCGTAATATTGTCGTTCGCACTTAGAACTCTGCTTACATTTTTTGATCGGTTAGTTTCCAGTGGCAAACCACACATCTGTCTAAATAAGCGGGAGAGCGTTGTGAGGTCGCATTACCTAACGTGTCCTCTCCGCCTTTTAAGTATGCTACCGACATCGTTACCTTGACTCCAGTTGCTATAAAGTGTATTTTATTTCTTAAAAAAAGACATCAAATGGAATAATTTTGGGACTCAGGGGCTTTACAAATATACAGTTAAGGAACAAATAGCAAATAGAACAAATAACACCCACGCTCAATATAATCGTTTGCGGATCGTACAAAGAAATGTCCTTCGTGGGTACTGAACCCACGGGACCACAAGTAAAAAAGCTAAAAAAGAAATATAATTATTAATAGTATTTTTAGATGGGCCATACCGCAAAACGTGGACGCGATGACTTTCGTCGGTAATAACGTGCTAGCCATTGCACACGATATTTACATAATATTCCTTGACTTCAAATATAATATTGAAGTTGTTTACGTGGCCAAAAATCAGGAAACAGGTGATGGAGTTGACGTCATAACCGGTAATTGTTACAATTGTCATTTTGTTAATTTCCTTTAATGAGGTGACGCAGATTTCTTGGTCCAATTAGTGTGGTCTAATCGATCTAAGAGTTCAGGAGTGATAACTATTCAGATAGATTCTGAAGGTGGTGTGTGTGATTGGGTCCGGTGGATCAAACGGAAGTGGGCAAAATTTTCGTGAAATGCCCTAAGAGTAGACATTTTAAACGTACAACTTAGTGCAAAAAGTTCTTTATTTGAAAATATAATAAAATGTCTTTGAATAAAAACACATAGAATTTCGGTACTTTAAGTGTTTAAAAAAGCGAAGCCAAAAATCCTTTTAGTGTGCAAGCGAGTATATACGCACACTGCTATAAAATTGATCACAATGACGGCACATTACGGAACGGGCAGACGTAGGGTGACATTTTTGTCACCAATTTAGTGACGCACATTTTGTGCGTGGAATAGATTTCTGTGTGTTAGTATTCCAAGCAAAATGTATTGCAGGTCAACCGTAAGTGTGCTTTTTTATTGGTTATGGTGGCAAACGAGCAAGCAGCGCCTGGTGATAAATGTAACTGCCGACCATGGACTTTTGCAATACCAGGGTCAAAATTCAAATTGAAATTCAAAAACAATACAAATCCCAAACCCACCCAGTTGGGCTTCCGGTTCTCTCGCACACCGAACGAAGCGCAACAGCAAGTTGCTATTGCTCAGACGTCAATCTTCAGTGAGAATGTGGTGCTACCCCGGACGGACAAAGATGGGTCAGATTTTGATAAATTTCCTCTACGGGCACATATGTTCTGAATGTAGTTGTTAAAGTTATAAATGATGCAAAATGATAATGTGAATATTTAGGCATGTGGCTGTACAGAAGGCATATTGGCTAAGATACCGATCAACCGCGTCAAGCGTAGGATGAATATGGTTCCGGTGGCCCGCTCGCTCGGCGTGGAGAGGTTCATGTAGGGCGGGTCTATGCGACACACCCCGACCGACGATTAGCTGAGCGTGACAACACCATAGCCCGCCGCCAAAAAAAAAGCTTGAGACGGATATGAAAAGGAATTGTTGCATTTCATTCGTAGTCCATTTCTGAGTAGAATGAATTATGAATGAAATTTATCGCCTTTACAAAAGCGAATCTCAATCTAAGTCTATTCCAGGGAATCGTTCGTACCTATTTGCTTTCGCCGAGAAAGTCGAGCATGCTAAGATTTTTGTCATGAAATATCCATCATTCACAGTATTGGCACAAATGCAAGGTAAGTCACGGTTTTATTTATTCCATCTCGTCGTCATCTCAGCTTATATACGTCTTAATGCTGGGCTTGGGCCTCCTCCATAATGGGAGGAAAATTAACCTGCTATACCACGCTAATGAGTGAATATGTGAGCAAAACCAAAATAATGGTCTTTGAAAGAGATGAAGCCAGAACAGATGTAAGAGTAACAATAGGTAATGATATACTAGAGCAAGTGGATAAATTTGTATACCTTGGATGTGGATTTAGCCGAGATGGAAGGTACACCACTGATATAGAGCGAAGAGTGAATGCGGGAAATAGAGTGAACGGAGCGTTGGGGCAACTTCTTGGTAGCCACCACCTCAGCCAGAAGGCACGTGTAGCAATACATAACGCAGTGCTTGTCCCAACATTACTGTATGGAAGCGAGAGTTGAGTATGCAGAAAAGAGTATGAAAATAAAATTAATGCGGTCGAAATGCGATCTCTGCGGAAAATCTGTGGAGTTAGGCTGACCGACCGCATTCGTAATGACGACCAGGGCCGGCTTTACCTATAGTGCAGAGGGTCGTTGCACCGCCGGGTGCTAGGGGGCGCCGAGAGCCGCTTGTAACGATCAACCTATTCCATTTTGTTCACCCACTTTGGTACAAGAGGGCGCCAGGTTATTGATTGCACCCGGGCACTACATGTGCTTGAGCCGCGCCTGACGAAGACGTAAGAGAGCGAGTAGGTATGAAAGAGAGTATTGGTGTAAAGATGCAAAAGGGAATGCTCCGATGGATCGGACATGTGGAAAGAATGCCGAACGAACGTCTGGTTAAGAAGATATACAATGCGAAAGTGGAAGGATGTAGGTACCGGGGGAGACCGAGACTAACCTACCTAGACCAGATCGGTCATGTACTGAAGGAAGGTGGAGTCAAGAGTCTCCGAAACCGGCGAGCGTGTATGAAGAGAATTATGAATGTTGAGGAAGCGAGTGAAGTATGCAAAGATAGAGTTCTCTGGCACTCTGTTCTCTCTGCCTACCCTGCAAAGGATATGGCGTGATGATATGTATGTATGTAGTAATAGTTAGACGTGTCGGTATTGGGTTTCGTTTCGAGTTTTCCTTGTCTTGCATAAATGTTATAGGTATGCGTTTTATATCCCTCAGCCGTCTCTTACGATCACCCACGGGTAAGATAGATAGAGGTGGTAAATTGTATTCTTACTCCGTCACCACACGGACAGTAGGACAATTATCTTACCATATATATGGTCACAGGGAATTAGTATAGGCTTCCATTTAGAGTTTGCTTTGTTTTGCATAAATGTTATCATCGTTTCATCATTCTCATACTCTTATCTCAATTACTTGGGGTCGATACAATATGTACTCTTCTTTCATAGTACACATTGTAAAAGTTATATATTACAGGCAATAGTTTTATGACCGGCCGCCTGCCAGACGTCAACACTCCTTTGGAATGTAATTGTTGATCAAACGGCATCAGATGGAGTTGGCCCTGGTCGTTATAAGGCTCTTAGTCGTCATTTACGACATCCACAAGCAAAGTAAGGGTTGGTAGTATTCGTAGCCGCTACCACATAGCTTTTGCGCATTTATGTTATATGCATATTATATACTTTAATGATCTTGTATGATATCCACGGACAAGAAAGTTAGAAAATGTTAAAAAAGATTACGTGATTAATGGACGGTCCCTAAGACCCCCAAAAATCGGTTGAAGTATAATCAGGCAAAGGCTGGAGTAATATCCCGGGAAACTTATAATATTAATTGCTATCACCAACGCATTCAAAACCCATGACTATAATGACATTATATTCCGTCTTTTGGCAAGCTATATTCATCATCGCTCTGCTTTTATCCCATTTACTTGGAGTCGGCGCAATGTCGGAAAGCGAGATAAATTTTATATTTTTTATGGGGTTATAAGTATAAAATGTTATATACATTTTATATACAATGCACAAATTATCATTATCCCTTGCTTTTATTTCAGCACATTAGTTATCGATTCAATATGGATTCTCAATCTGAACTAATATCCTGATCTTATCCCAATTAATTGAGGTTGACACAATACGTACACTACTATAATATAATATGTATGATGGTACATATTACAAACGGCAATAGTTTTATGGCCGACCGTCTGTCTAGTTACTCCTTGGTGACAATTGTTCATTTATTTTTAAAGACACCTCTGCACTAAGTAAATAATCTTTGTATAGCGAGGGACATTACAAACATTCAATTATCGCAGACTCAGACCAATACTTTGTGAATCGTATAAAGTATTGTCCTGCGTGGGGATCGAACCCATGGCACTGGCACCAGAGGTCGGTGTCTTAACCAATACGCCATCTGTGCAGTCAAATTGTTGACCAGACGGCATCTAAAGGCATCGACTCAGGTCTATGTATAACTCTTCGTTGTTTTTTTTTTCTAGACCCACGAGCAATGTTAATCTTATTGTATTCGTAGTAGCTACCATACAATAACATCGTTCACTGCTAGAAACCTATATGAACATCGATAGCATGACGGAAGTGGTAAATGAAAAATAAATAATCGAAATAGTGGAATGACTTCCGTAGAAAATGTCTTCTTTTTTGTACATACCTACATACATATCAACACGCCATATTCCTTACAGGGTAGGCAGAGGGAACAGAGTGCCAGAGAACTCTATCCTTGCATACTTCACTCGCTTTCTCAACATTCATAATTCTCTTCATACACGCTCGCCGGTTTTGGAGACTCTTGACTCCACCTTCCTTTAATACGTGACCAATCTGGTCTAGGTAGGTTAGTCTCTGTCTCCCCCGGATCGCCCGGATCTCATCCGGATCGGATACATCCATCCACTTTCGCATTGCATATCTTTTTAACGATAACGACTTCTTTTTTGTAATGATCTTTAATCATTTATGTTCAACAGATCTGGATGTGAACAGATACAAGGGATTATGCATGATGGAGGGCGACCTGATCGCGGGTTTCGCAGGCTTCCCTAACTATATCTGCACTATATGGAGCTGGCGTACCAGCCAGCGATTGGTGTCCATCGAGACAGGCGTTATACGACGCAGGCAGATCTATATGTACTATAGTTTTTTTTTATGTCAATGATTTATTAAGAGTACCCTCACTACTCTTTTAGGCTCACGGGAGCTGTCTATGTGACAAGTGTCAAGTAAATGAATATTTCTTTTTTCCTAATGCTGGCAAATGAGCAAGCAGCACACCTGATGGTAAGTTATTCTACCACTCATGAACTTTAGCAATACTAGGAGCACAACTAGGCTGCTTCTTATTTTTTATGGCAGGTTATGGTCTGAACTCTGAACAAGTTCCGCCCAGTCCAGAATAACGGCGGACTATCTCATAGCCCATTGTGTTGCTGGCGTGAATAGTAGTAAATATTCATTCATAATCAGTAGTGATAAAAAGGTTTCTATGTGCAATATAGAAACTTGCAGAGTACAAGTGGGTACATTAGGTACTTAGTACCACATTAAAAGGACAGATAGCGCTGTGTTCAAATTTCAATTGGCAATTTTGTAATTATTTCGGGATTTTTACCTAAAGCATAAAATATGATTACAATGTTCAATAAATCAAAAAAATAAAGAAATAAAAGGAAAATATAGTGATGGATTGAACATAATATTTTTAATTGAATAAATTTTAAGCCAATTCTATTAAATTAAATTAAGCATACAGACAGCTATTTAACAATTTGTTTCGACTGGGAGCGTGGCGTCTCCTGTAATCCGGCTACTCGGAGGTCGGGATCGGTGGAAGGTTTAAGGTCGGGAGTTCTGGTACATGAGTGGCTCATGTTGACTGGGCGTCCACACTAAGCCTGGTATTAATATGCATCGCTCAGAGGAGTTTGGGAGGTGCAGGTTAACTAAGGAGGGTCGAACCGGGCCAGGGAGGAAACTCAGCAGCCAAAAGTTCCCGTATCGGGCAGTAGTGGGATAGCGGCTGGGAGTGGGGCGCTTTGTAACAGCCTGACCAAAATAATCACACCCGTTCCTTTTTGTTTAAGTCCATAAATTCTTTTTAATAATTTATATTTAATTTATATGCATAATTTTAATGATTTTTATGTAAACACTTTAACTTAATCCATCTAATATCTTTAAACAAGCATTTTTTTTTGTATATTTCGGCAACGGCACCAAATTTAAATTATTTTTTTTATGTATACCTAAACCCTACGAGGGCACTATGTGTAATTGTCAGTTTTAACATTTTCAATTATACAATAAATTACCACTGCATCGGCACGTAACCCCTACTGAGAACATCCGGCAACAAACTCAACGGGATTTTTCTATTATTATTATTTAAATTACTGAAATTTAGCATTTAATATGCTTAATTATTTATAAAAACCCGATTACGAAGCGAAAAATGATGTCACAAGCGGGATACATTATTATTATTTCTTTACAGATTATTTAAAAAAGAAATATTACAACATGATCAGTAATGATTAGCTCCAGTGTGCTCCCCGAACCCCGATATACCTAATATGAAATTCAAATACAATATAAAAGACCAGATATAAGGGTCCAGATCCCACAAGCAGCACCCGGTCATGAGTTAACTACCATGCCCATGAAATTTAGTATTCAGGAAGCTGTTACCACCTTACCATGCGGATAAAAGAACGCAATTGTAACCATAGCTTTATTAGAAGTATACCTACCTAAAAATATTTCAAATCATTCATATCGTTGAAAACAAATAATCTACTTATATTTTAGATGCGAATATTCACGAACCCACCTATTTGGTATCACAGCAATGACATATGAGATTGTAGGAAATCTTTTGTCCAACATACATATAATTATAACAATATCTGATGTAGTATAGTATTACACATTTGAAATTATACTATTTTTGTGAATTCAATCGCGTTTGTATTTGATTTTCAATTTCCCGACGTTACGAACAGTTTACTGCGTCCATGGTCACAGGAGGACTCTCTCCGGACACAGCACTCCCGTGACCATAATTATGGTGTTAGAAACGTCAGGCAATAATAAATCAAATACAAACGCGATAGAATCCGTAAAAATAGTACACCTAGCCTAGAACGGTATAAAGTGTTAGAAACGTCAGGCAATAATAAATCAAATACAAACGCGATAGAATCCGTAAAAATAGTACACCTAGCCTAGCTCTGGCGCCATGCATATTCGTCTTCAATGTATATGTCTTATGAAGGGCCAGTCCGACGCATATGACCATCTGCGAGTGCTGGGACGAAGGCCTGATAGTGTGGGAGGTGGGCCAGTGCTACAAGAAGTGCTTCCTGCTTCGACGTGCTAAGGAAGAGGTCACCGGCTGGGATGTCTCGGAGCCTCCATTTGTTGCCGTCTGTTGGTCGAACGATGGAACCCTTTACGCTCTTAATACTGAGGCTACTCTGTACAGCGTTAGTGAATATTATAGTATATATGTATATTATATATTATTACAGAGTTTACATTTACTCGTATTAAATTTTGTAATACAAAAAATGTATCATATTTAGACCCACATTTTGATATATATTCATTACATAAAAAAAGCAATATTCACTTGCTGTTATTCTAATTACATGGGGTCCACGCAATATATACTCGTACATATTGTTAAACTTATGGATAATAGTTTTATGACCGTCAACCTGCTTGACATTAACACTCCTTGGTATGTAATTGTTAACTAAACGACATCAGGTGGAATTGGGCCAGGTCTATATAAAAAGAACACGATATAAAATTAAGGCTGTTGTGTAATGATTTTAAGGACCTGCGCGAACGATCATCCCTTAGTGACAAGGCATATCTCAAATATTTACGAGATATCTTTATAAAAGTAACTCCTTTATAAAGACATTTCTAAGATAATCACTGGATTTATTTCTCATCACCTATTCAAAAAAATGTAACTGTTCATCAGCCTTTCGTCCCACTGTTGCGCATAAATCTTCTTCTAATTGATGATAATGTCAAAATCGCCATGCCTGATAGGGTCTTTGGAGTTTGCATTGGCGGTATAGGTTTCCCAGGAGTGAGTGCTACTCATTCTCCTGGTGATTCCTCAGTTGGTATTACGACCTCCAGGGGTCGGGATATTGTTTTTTTTTTTTCTAGAACCACTATCAAATGATTTGAGTTTATGAAGTGTGTTTATTTTGCTCTTAATAGGTAGCTTCAGATGGTATCTCGATGGTAACGAAGGAGGAGTGGAGGGATACTGCATCTGAAGACTTAAAAGACGCCAGACAGCCCCGTATGTGTATATTTGGTAATGGCATTCTCATTTACGGGCCTGGTGCGACTATTCGAGTGAGTAGATTGAGAAACAACACGATACTCTTTTCATCTTATTCCCATACTTGGGATACGTGCAATAAATAGATATATCTTTTTCTTTAGATAGTATAATGAAAGATAATGTGATGTGGCCAGACAATAGCGTGTTAAAAACAGAATAGCTGATAAAAGTAAAACATGTGCTATTTTTTTTATTGCTTTTGGTTGCAAACGAGCAAGCACCACACCAAATGGTAAGTTTCACTGCTGCCCATAGACCTTTGCATTCCAAGGGTATAGCTAAGCCGTTGCCTACCAATATAAACCCCAAACCCACCCAGTTGGGCTTCCGGTTCTCTTGTTCACCGAACGAAGCACAACAGCACATTGCCATTGCTTAGACGTCGATCTTCTGCTCAGTGTGGTACTACCCGCCACCGAAGTCAAAAATCGGGTACCGGTGGCCCGCTCGCACGGCGAAGAGAGAAGGTTTTACGGTGGGTCTATGGGGTCACGCGCCGCCTTTCCGTCACCCCGGACCGATTCGGCGGGGCGAGACGCATCCATAGCCCACCAATAAAAAAAAATAAAAAAAATAAAATAAAAAAAGTGTGGTACTACCCCGGACGGACTGGCCCGCGGCTGTAGACAGAGAACTGTCAACAGCTTGGTCCTACCACTACTCATATTCACTGTGTCATTTTGAAAGTAAACTAAATTTTCCGTGTAATGACGGAGTAAAACTAACATCATCATCTCGGCTCAAATACATCCCACTCTTGAGCTCGAGCCTCCTACACAATAAAAGGGAAATTAATTTACTATACCGCGCTGATCAGACAAATTAGTATAGGGTTTATTTCGAGTTTGTCTTCTCTTTCACAAATGTTTCTTTGGATGCCTTTTATGACAGCCACAAGGAAGATAAGATCCCAGGGGATGGTGAATTGAATTCTTAATCCGTTACCACACGGATAAAAAATAATATAGTGAAGGTACAATAAAAGATTATGCCAACCTATCATACTAGTTTAATAGTAGGCTATTTTCCTCCTACCGTAAATCAGACCTATGTCGAGCGCAAGGCAGTACCGTAGGTTATGACGTCACGCGCCGCCCTTCCGTCGCCTCGGACGGAACGGACGGCGTGTGTCCAGACCTCCGTGGTCCAGACCATAGGCAGCCAAAAAAAAAGAGAAACATGTCAAGTAGTTGATCGAAAAACATAGAAGCCAGATGAAGAGATTAAATAATGGTAAACATTCTGTATATATAGCTACTTTATGAATACAATTATGAATATTTTTATACTTCTCTACTTATTTCATATTTTAAATAAAACATTGGAGTAATGCTTCAAAATTATAATAATGTATGAGTTGATAGTTTCAATAATAGTCGTTCATACTGTTATTATCAAAATATATATACCAGCGCCGCAAGTTAATATTATTTTAATATTTTTAAATGTAAAATACAAATCAAATCACAGAGGATAAAATTTCTGTATTCGTTTAAACATAGGTACCAAAAAAAACTCGTACATCACTATAAATAAAGGTTTATTGTATTTCGAAATCTATAATTTGAACGATTTTTTTATTTAGTTGTTAAAAAAAGAAGAAGAGAAAGCTTGGAAGGTATTTTGGAGCTATGAGTTCGATGACACGGTCAAAAGCTTGGTGGGTAATCCGACCAGTAACATGGCCGCGGTATGGACTTCCAACGGCTTCGTTTACAAGATAATTGCAGATTCCGAGGAGAAGATTAACGTGCAGCTGTTTACTTACAAAATGAGGTTACTATGCAATCATTAAATGCATCAATAAAATTTCCTAAAATCTCCTAAGCCGAAATCACTGATATCTCTTTTTAATGCACTTTTTTTTTAACATCCCACATTAAGGAAATAATGAGGAAATGATTAGAAATGAAAAAAAAAATCCCCGTGGTGACGAAGTAAGAATACTATTCACCACCCCATATCTTACCCGTGGGTGATCGTACGAGACGACTAAGGGATATAAAACGCATATAACATCTATGCGAGAGAAGGAAAACTCGAAACAAAATCCTATACCAACACTTCTGACCAGCGCGGTATAGTAGGTTAAATTCCCTCCCATTACGGAAGAGGCCCGAGCCCAACAGTGGGACATTTATAGGCTGTGATGATGATGATGATTAGAAATGAAGGAAATAATCCCTAATATATTGTGGGATACTTTACAAACAATTCATACCCAGATTTAGACTAACAATTTGTAGTTTGTGTAAAGTATTATCCAGTGTGGGCATAGAACGCATGGCATTTGGTGCGGTAGGTCGTTATCTCAACCATCATACTATCTTTACACTCTCTTCTATACTTACTTATTATTACGTTTAGATTTGTTAGTTATGGCATTAATACCCAACGAGAAGTGCTATATTTCTTTAAACTTTTACATTTCCAGAAAAATAAAGAAAATCGCTCTGCTGGCACCTGATAACCAGTATTTGGTTGCTATGAATTGCTTTGGGACCCTGGCTGTTTACGAGGTTTACACTGCCAAACTTGTAAGTATATAAAAAAAAATGGGGGAGCGGGAAGGGAAAAGTGTCATGTGGTGCTCTTGTATTATATTAAATATTTTAGTGTTTTAACGTGCTATATGTAATAGTTTTTATGATATTTTATTTAATGTGATGCGCAGAAAGTACTGCGGTGTAACGAATATGATGATAAAACAGTGCTAAAGCACTGCTTTCGTTTGCCACTAAAATTCCTAAATAATACCTTTAATAGCCATGCTACTGTTGAAAATGTTATATAAATATTTTTTTAAATATAAACTCAGAAAGACCGTCTGTAGATAGCACAAAGTATTGTCCTATTTGGAAAAGGAACTTTTAAATCACCGCCATCTGTACAGTCAAATTACATCCTTAAATGTTGTAAGCTACTTGTAAAATGAACCCGTGAACCTAATTTTTTATTGTCTATGACCACACCTGATAGTAAATGTTACTGCCGTCCATGGACCCTTATAATACCAGGGGCTATAACTAGACCATTTCCTACCAGTGAAAACCCCAAACCCACCCAAAAAGTTGGATTGTCGTCTCTTTAGCTCACCAAACGAAGCGCAACAGCACATTGCCACTGTTAGGAATCCTATTTTTTGCGAGAGTGTGGTACTACCCCGAACAGACCAGCCCGCGGCTGTACACAGAACACTATCAATAATGTGGACCTGCCACTATTGAGTTGATTTGAATTTGCCATTACTATTTACATTTCATATTTTTTAGGTCCTTATGAAGTCCGTTGAAGGTCATGACATATCTTTCCAAGCGAGTCCAATCGAGCCTCTTATAATTATTTATGGTGAAGTGGGGTCCAACTATGGCATAGTATTATACACATATAGCTCTGCAGAAGGGCTTAAAAAAGTAAGCAATATGTGCCTCACACATCAGATTGTATCAAGAGTAGTGTTCTCACCAAATGGAAGAGTTATTGTAGCTGCAGCCATGTCTGCTGGACATATTTTCATTATACAGGTATCTAATAACTGCAATTTTTGTATAGTTATATATTTTTAAAAGCTCAGCAATGGCACTAGCAATTTCTATGCAATTTAGTAAGCAGGTGGATTCGAGGGTGATAAATAGGTCTCGCTAAGTTGCATTTAAACAAAATATCGCTTCGTCAGTGTTTCCAGCCAACGAAAACATTAATCTTGATGTTAAAAATTTGGCTGCTGTCATAGAGCGTAGATATAGCTCAGTTGAAAAATCGAGCAATCTAATTCAGACAGCTCCAGTTCATTATTTTCCCCTTTTATAATATAATTATTACATTTTTTTGGAGTATATCGTCAATTTTTAAAAAAAATCTGGTTGTTGCCCAATAAACACTAAAAAGACAGACTACCCTGATGGAGTAGTTGTTAAGGTATCGATCTTCGGTGCCAGTGCCATGGGTTTGAGACCCACGCAGAACAATACCTACTTTGTTCGAACCACAAACTGTTCTGAGTCTGAGCTTAATTTGTCTGCATTAATTGTATGTTTGTAAAGTCCCCCGCTATACAAGGATTATTTCCTTAGATAAGTCCTAATTGATTTTCACCAATCCCGAGAAACAATCGATCTATACTGCATACTTATATTAGCATTATCTGCCATTGGCCACCTTGGCGAGCCCATAGCATATATACATAGCGTCGTGCATACGCCGATGGATGCTAGAATAAAATAAGCTTCCCAACCTTTTAGGTACCAAATTTTTAGTATTTAAATGGTATTATTTATGTTCAGGTCACAGAAGACTATAGTATGAGTCTAGTTCGATACGCGGAATTGGGACGTGGACTTGCAGATTGCTTCCTCATGAAGGTCGGTGAATTTATGCGCTGCTTCAGCCTCGTGATATTCTCAGACAAATATTCTATAGGTAAGTGACTGCAGATATGGCGTAGTAGTTATGATACAGACCTACCGTACTAAGTGTCGCAGGGTGGACTCCCACACAGTACAATACTTTGTAGGATGTACAAATTGTTGTTCTGAGTTTGGGTGTAATTTATGTCCGTTAATTATATGCTTCTAATGTCTCCAACAATATAAAGATTTATTTCTTGTTTGGCTGATCTAATGGTACCAGTGTAATGGGTTTGATTCACATACAGACAAATATTTTGTGCGATCCCCAATTTGTTGTTGAGAATTTGAGTCTGGGTTGTAATTTGTATCAGTTAATTGTATGTATGTAAAGTCCCCGAAATATAAGAATTATTTCCTTAGTGCAGTGTGTTGTCTTTAAAATAAATGGCGATAACACGCTGTATTCTTAATTAACAATCTATCAGGACCATACGAAGTATTATTGGATCTTAATTTAGAGCACTCGTGTACACAAGGAGAGTGACCAATGATCATGAACGCTGAAAGTATTAGAAATGTCGGGAAAATAAAATATGCGTGCGTACAAAGTATATATATCAGAAGTGAAACTTTGGCAAACTAATATTTAAATCTCGTTTACATACACCAACCAATAGCGTGTATTCTCTCTCTCTCTCGCTCGTGCCGTGTTTCTCGTGTCGCGTTTCATCTGTAAAAATTTTACCCTCATGCGCACAAAGAAATTTCACTTCAAAATAAATATGGCGCGTAACGGCAAATTGTGACTTAGAAATAAAGATGGCGCGTAACAGAAAAATGTTACAATTTTTTTTCTCTCATACGTCGATAAAGAAGTTTCACTTCAAAAATCAAATACAAACGCAAGAAAATCTCTAAAATTTGTTTTATTTCATTGTTTTTGCATTATTGAATTTTGAGAAATCATTTTGATAGGTGAGCGTGTCGCCTGTATCAACGCAGAGACTGGTAAAGACAACAAATTCACGGGTAAAATGCAGGGCCCGTACGCCAGGCTTTTACCTTCTGCCATTAAGGACACCATGATTGCTATACCACACCTGAGCAAGAATTTCCACATACTTAAACTGTCTGGAGAGGTCAGTCGTTTATTATTATTTAAAAAAGTTACTTTATGCATAGGTGTCGGACAAAAAAGTCAAAATGCAGGCTATTTTGTCGTGTTATGTAAGTCAAAGCTTCCATTGTGATGGTCCGCTCAATAAGTTGAGAGGTGAGGCAAAATACAATGGGTTTCTATAGCATTAAGTAGGTTTAAGTGGGTGGTGGTAAGCCTATGGTCCATAGGCGGCCGAAAAAGAGACCTTTGTTCATGTGAGCAAAGAAAGGGAAGCCCAAAAAAGATACATAGACTGCGTGAAGAATGACATGGATAGACAGGGAGTCATCACAGAAATGACGTCAGATAAAGCTGTCTACAAAGAGAATACATATTGCATCGACTCCTAGTAATTGAGATAAGAGCAAGGTGATGATGATGATTGTAGAATGTGACCAAGAGACCAAGTCATCGTTCACTTATTGCAGGTCTATTGGTTATTATTGTCGAATAAATATTTAATATAAGATCATTCTCCTACTCTTATCCCAATTATTCGGGGTCGATACGATATATACTCTTTTTTCATAGTACATATTGTAAAAGTTATTGGCAATAGTTTTAAGACCGGCCGCGTGCCAGACGTCAACCCTCCTTTGGAATGTAATTGTTGACCAAATGGCTTCAGTAGGAGTTGGCCCAGGACGTTATAAGGCTCTTAGTCGTCTTTTACGACATCCACGAGCAAAGTAAGGATTGGTAGTATTCGTAGCCGCTACCACACAGCTATGAAGAAATAAGATATTTAATAATATTTTTTTATGTACGACACCCAGTGTTAATTATGATTTTACTACCTTTCAGAAAGGAGTGACAGTGTCTGTGAAGATGGGTCCGATAATTTTCACAAGACACGATATAAAACAGTTTGATGGATTCACAAATGCAAACGCTTTTCTGACGTACAGCTACGATGGTACCGCTATTCTTAGACAGCCCAATGCACCCGAAGAATACGGTATGTCGCTAATCTCTCACTAGTTGGCTAAATATTCCAGCACCCATACATAGAATCTTCTATTATAAAATTTATGACATGTTTTTGGTTGTTTTTTTCACGTATTATTTTACTATGCATCTTCTTGTTAAATGTTTTTTTTTTTTCTAAAATAGTTAAAATATTACGTAAGATCTTCAAAGATGTTAAAGTAAAAATAAATTCTAATTAAATCTTTGACTTGTAATCACAATCACTTGTACTTGCCCGTGGGAGTCGTAGAAATCAGCTGAAGTTCCAACCCGCCTGCCAAATGTGGCCAATACGGCACTTTCTTCCTCATTTGTGGCGGAGGCGTACGTTTAGAAGTGGACTGTGAAAGGCTGAATGATGAAATCTCGAACATTTATATGTTAAAAACTTTTTATATCATTGAAAGAACTAACGTACCTTATATCATAGCATTTCTTTTTATCTTTACCTTTCCAGCCATTTTATATTAGCAGTGCTGATTGCTGATTATAACTCTCATAAAAAAAAATTGTTTACGAATTAATCTAATTTCTTAAAACTCTCTAGTAGTAGTATATATAAAACTGCACCTGGTTATCATTTGTATCTGATAACCGATCCAGCTGCAGAAAGGCGTGAGACAGGGAGACGTTATCTCGCCGAAACTGTTCACCACTGCGCTGGAAGATGTCTTCTAGCTCTTAGACTGGACCGGACTCGGCATCAACATCAATGGCGAATAAATCACTCGCCTTCGATTCGCAGATGATATCGTAGTCTTGGCAGAATCCCTGGAGGACCTTGGCACTATGCTTAATGACCTCAGCAAGGTCTCCCAACTGGTAGGGCTGCAAATGAACATAGACAAGACGAAAATCATGTCTAATGCCCATGTCATTTCTGTACCGGTCCTGGTTGGGAATGCGATTCTCGAAGTTTTCGATCACTATGTTTACCTAGGACAAACAGTCCAATTAGGTAGATCCAATTTCGAGAAAGAGGTCAGCCGACGAATCCAAATCGACTGGGCAGCGTTCGGGAAACTTAGGAGGATCTTCTCGTCTAATATTCCGCAGTGTCTGAAAACAAAGGTTTATAACCAGTGTGTGTTACCAGCTATGACTTACGGAACTGAAACGTGGTCTCTAAATGTTGGCCTCATAAAAAGGCTCAAAGTCGCTCAGCGTGCTATGGAGAGGATAGGCCTCTCCATAGCACGCTGAGCGAGGTATTTCTCTACGTGATAAAAGCCGGAATACGGAAATCCGTAGAAGAAAGAGTGTAACTAACATAGCCCGAAGAATTAGCAAATTGAAGTGGCAATGGGCAGGCCACATCGCTCGACGAACCGACAACCGTTGGGGAAGAAAGGTTCTCAAGTGGCGACCACGAATCGGACGACGCAGCGTAGGACGACCCCCCAATCGGTGGACTGATGACCTCATCAAGGTCGCAGGAAACCGTTGGATGCAGGTGGCACAGGACCGTTACAGATGGCATTTTCGTGGGGAGGCCTATGTCCAACAGTGGACGTTTACGGGCTGATGGATGGATGGATGGATGGAACTGAAACTTGGTAAAGTCCTCCTGTGACACAGGGAAATTTTCCGAGGCGTTGTCTTTAAAATTAAAATTAAATAAAAAAGGAATAAATTGATATAATGTAGAATAATGAATATAAATTAAACAATATCTTTATCACCATTCTCCGGCTCTTCTTCTAAATACTTGTGGTCGACGCAAAATGTACTCGTACATATTGCAAAAGTTATTGACAAATTGTTTTTGATCGGCCGCATGCCTCCATGGAAATGTAATTGTTGAGCAAACGGCAGCGGATAGACTTAGTCCAGGTCGATAAAAAGCTCTTATTTGTCTTTTACGACATCCAAGATCAAAGTAGGGGCTGGTAGTATTCCTAACCGTTACCACACAACACGAAATAAAATATATATATACGAAAATAAGTCTAGAACAATGAAACTTCATTTCCTTCCGTCTACAGAATTAAAATTAACTTTAACTCATCGTTACGAGAGCCGGGGTCGCGGTGGTATCAATGAAGCTATCATTGACGCTGACAACCAGTTCATAGTTCACCTCGGTGGTAACCAGACAGTCGCATGCGTGTACCTGCACGGTGGAGACGCGGCAAGTGACAAGCTACACCACGAGCCCCCCGACAAAAGCATATATAGCACGCAACAAGATAAAATCCAAATTATACATGAATCTGATAGTAAGTTAGTTAAAGAATATATTATTATTTACGTTCTACGTTTTTCGTATGGTGGTGGTAAAAGACGACTAGTTTTTTATGCGCTTATGGTGGCCAACGATCAAGCAGCACGCCTGATAGTAAATGTTACTGCCGCCCATGGCAATAGTGACATAATATTAGTAGTAGAGTCTGTATTCCAAGAATTTCCCCAATCAAATTGAATAAATAAGAGTGTTTTCAAATCGTTCTAATGACGGCTTATGCTGTGTCATTTTTTAAATAATCCTTGTGCTTTAAAACAGTAGAACGTCTTTCATAGCTAAAATCTGCTATGTATTCATTTTAGTTTTTAATGAAGGACATTAAATCGATTTAGTTACTGTGAACACAATATATGTTCTAGCTGAAGTACTTCTGATTTAATAACGGAAATATATACATAAATTTAGATGTATTCGCTTTTTAGAAAACTACTTAGACCTGCAAGAGGAAAAAAAGATTCACGAAGAAACAATGGATTACGGAAGACAACGCGAGGAGATCTTGAAAAATTTCCAAATGTTGCAGACCAAGTTAGTGCACTTATTGGAAGAGAATTTAGCCGAGATACCTCTGCACCAGTTGCCTTTATCTGAGTTTAATCTTCACTTAGAAGCCAAGAAAGAGAGATACAAGCAGGTAATTTTGAAAAATTCTTGGAATTGAGCCTTACTTCTAGGTTAATTGAATTGAAATATTTTCGTTATTAGTTTTATATCAAAAATCTAAAAGCTCCATTGTAATGTGAAATATCGTGAGTGACCAGAGCCACTAAAGCTCGTTTTCGTCAATGACACTCAAATTTTAAGTGTCACCTTAGGCAATATAAATTATGCATAACATGAATGATATTTAAATCCTAAAGATCTTAAGTTGAAGTTGATTGAAATTTAAGTTTTGGGTTATCATCTTAGAGGAATAATTTCTGGATTAAAATAATGAATATAATAATTAGTAGATTGCACAAAGTATGGCTCTACATAATAACTGATATGATGACTGATCCGCTATACGCGGCACGGCAGTTCATTGTAATAACCACTACGCCAATTGTGTAAGCAATTAACATATTGGAGTCGGTAGATAAATTATACAAATAGGACTTGTATATGCATTGTTTGCGCTGTGCACTAGCGGTTACGAGTACTACCAACCCTTACTTTACACGTGGATATTGCAAAAGACGACTAAGAGCTTTATATCAACCTGGGACAACTTCACCTCATGCCATCTAGTCAACAATGACACTCCCAAAAAGTGTATACACGAAACACACGAAGATGATGAAATAATTTCGTTTTTACCAACATTTCAGGCGGAGAAGGAACGTGAAATCATTCGACTGGAGACAGAAGCCCTCATCCGTGCTCAAGACAAAGTCACTGCTTGGATCAAAGAGAAATGCTGGGATACGATGTCGTCCCCAAGGGTCAAGCTGTTCGCAATATTCAGTCACTATCATGTATGTTAGAAAATTATTCACGTTCATACCAAGCCTGATCTGAATGAATTAATTTTTTTTGACCCCACCCTGCACTAAGGCAATAATCCTTGCGTTGCGGGGCATTTTACAAACATGCAATTAACGCACAAATTACACCTAAACTCAGAACAACAGTTTCTGGATCGCACAAAGTGTTGTCTTTGTGGGAACCGAACTCACACCACTGGCACGGAAGGTGGGTCTTAATCACTACATCATCTGTTCATTCTTGAGGGGAGGTCTAAGTAGATGTGTCTACATCTCTCTCGAGTGTGCGACAGTGGCCGACTATGGGCTGATGGCTAAATGGGTTATGGATATACATGGCTTGTATTATAATACCTGTAGCTATTACAAATATATTGATCACCTTTATTACAAACATATTATAATTAACGGAAATTAATAATACTTTGAAAAATCACAAGTGGATCGCACAATATATCGTCTTGAGTCGACATCGAACTAGCAGTACCTACTAGAAGAAGATAAGAAGATGGAAGATTATAAAATATAAGAATAAGATAGGTATCTTAGTCATTGTGCCATTTATTTAGTATTCATTTCAATTAGGTGGAGAATTTTCCTGTACTTCCATCGCAACGTGACGTGTGGCCGGAGCTGAGTCGAATTCAAGCTTTTCGCACTATCCAAATGGAAAACCAAGATTTGTTCAAACCTTGGAAGGAAGATAATGGCATAGAAATTAGTTATAGTATGGATAATAAGTTAGTATTGTTTGCTTTTCCTTTTTATTATTGCGAATGTTTCCACACTTGCCATGTTTAGCCTTTTCAGTCTTACTAATAACAGTAGTTTTTATTATCCACTGCTGGAGGTAAGCGTACATCATAGATCGTCACAAAGCGCGGTCTTATGCCGCCCATTAGTGTTGCCCAATGCGAGACCAAGACTCGCTGCAAGAGTCCCGCAGTGCTCCCTTAGACAGTATTTTACAATTCCTTTGGCAAAAAAAAGGATTGTCAACATTTTGTATTCTTAATACCAGTACACGGGGAAATAATTTGATGTTATTTTAAACAGTCTCATCATGGTAGATAGGTGTGATTATAGCCCCACTTCCGTTAAGTGTTATGTACCTAATTATTGATAGTTGTATAGTTAGTACCAATAGATGAATGGAATTTCATTAGTTTAGTTGGATTTTTCATTTCTATGTGACTCTGTGTTATTCTAACAGTGAGAACTGCAAGAGCTGCGAGTCCTTCAAGAGTCCTACATTTGGGCAACACTACCGCCGATAACAAACGACTGCCACTAGCCACTAAGTCGTCGATCTATCTGATTGGCCCTCTCACACTGAGGCGTCCGTTATGTGGCCATTTCATAAATCTTTCTTTCTCGGTGGTTATTTTTTTATCGAGCAATGTGGCCTACACATTGCCTTCAGCTTGCTAATTCTTGGTGCTATGCCGGTTGCATCCATACTATCTAACCAGATTCATATTTTGGATCAAGTCGATCGGTTAAATACTTGATAGCGTAGCAAACAGATTCACATACATATTTATTAGTTGGGATTGTCCAGGAGCATTGACACGACACAGGTTGCTAGTCGTAAATTTTACCAAAAACTTCCCCTATATTACTTACTCTTCCTTCATTGATGCCTAGAGACAAAAGTGAAAGAAGTACAAGTATCAATAGAGAGCATTTGCTGCCCTGATTCCATATCATCGTCATCGTTGTATCTTATATACATACGTTCCACTATTGCATTCGGGCCTCCTCCAAAATAGGGGGAAAATAGATCTAGGAGAGAAACTGCATCTCGTTCCTCGGACGGTTTAGTATAGGGTTTTATTTCGTATTTTCTAGTCTTGGGCTTAGTCGGTCACCACTGAGAGCGCTCAATTTAGTTCATAATCTAATAGCGAACTAGTTCGCTCTATTAGTTCATTAGTTCTTTTTTTGAAATAATTTAGTAAAATCAATAAATAAAGAAAAAAATATATTTATAATTATTGCAAGTTCTGTTTATTTTTATTTAAAAAGTACAAAATATTACGTGAATATTTCACACGTTTATTTATGGCACATAAAATCTTTTACTTAAATAAAAATGAAAAAATAAAATAATTTTTATTAATAATTCGGCAACAACTAGTCTCGTTCCTATTATAATACGTAATCATAATACGATACTTAAGTTAGTAGTAGTAGTTCAAAACATTTACTTAAAGTCCGTTATTAGATGTGGATGTGAAGTTGTTTAGTATCGATATCGAAATATCAAGGCGCGCACAGTAAAAGGAAATAACTCGGTTGGTCACATAGCGCCACTGTCTAGAAAAGCGGACGCTAAAAAAATATGAAAAGAACTAAGAGCGAGATCATCGACGAACTAGTTCGCATAGTTCACCTAAAGGAGCGCTCTTCCCACCTAGGTCGTTCGTGAACTACCCAAGCCTAGTATTTTCGTTCTCTTGCATAGATGTTATATACATATTATATCCTTTTTTCGTCTGTTACAACACCCACAGGCAAGATAGGATAGGATAGGTGGTGAATTGTATTATTACTCCGTCACTATATGAAAATGACATATTATTTATTTTATATATTAGCATAAAGTTGATTGTTTTTTTTTTTTAGGATTAAGGCGCAGACATCTACAGAAGGTATTAATTCACCACGGCAAAGTACTGTGAAAGATGATGAGGTGGTGCCCGTGGACGATTCAGCTACTGCAATGGCAACGGGTCAGCCGTACGCACTTTCTGGAACCATTTCTCACCTTTTCGTCACAGTCCCGCCTTACGTCATCCCGCAAACTCTCGCCTACAGCTTTCTACATATGAATTGGATGCAGGAAATTAATAAAGTATATATATATATATATTTAGACCTTATTTATCTATTATAAGAAAGTACTTAATTATGTAAAAGGAAAATTGGATTTTTAAGTTTTCACGTTTTAATTACTAAACTAATTACTGTTTCTCCTAGTGATTTCTCAGTCAATATTTACAATAGCCATAGAAAGTTAAGGGTGGTATGAATTTATTTTTTGTCCGCCCACACATGAATTACCGAAATATACCAATTTTTTCACACATAAAAATAATGTTAATTTTCTTAAGATACATGAATTTTATTACATTACAGCTACAAACCCACAGCCTACGAATTTGGTTCAACAAGCAGTTTGATGATTTGATGAACCTTAAGGTTAGGGAGGTTGGTCTCGTCAAAGAGAGGAATGCTAGACTTAGATTCATTATCGAAGGTAAGTGACACTTATTATTTACGTTTATCATTATTACGGATATAATATGTATGTAACATATTACATATATGTGAGAGGAGACAAACTGGAATGGCAAAAGAAAGAAAAGAATTCAAAATAAAACCTATGCCAACATGTCTGACCAGCGTGGTGCGTCTATTGAGTCAGCTTTTAGTTAGTATATATTATATAATCAGTAGTAGGTAAATTGCTCCAGACGTGTCTTATAAAATGCGTACTATAACGTTACAGTTGGAACAGTGTATAATATTAGCCATTGTAAGGCTGTTGTATTGAATATAGTTAAAAATATAATTAATTGATTCACAGAACTAAACAAATTATCAGATCTACGTGGTAGCTTCCACCATCTTAATGTTGAGATCAGGGATCCTGAGTGGATGCAAGAGGAACATACCGACAAACTTATCAAAGTCGACCCCGATGAGGTTTGTTTCTAAAGTCTTTCATTATCTCAACAGGATATATCCCGTCGTTCAAGCCACCAGTTAACGGATTATTAGTTTTTTTTTTACTATCGCCATATCAATCAGATCAGTTGTCAAGATTTGATTTCGAGTTTTCTTTGTATTGTTAGTGATTATTGTTTTATGTTGGTGGCTACGAATGCTAGCAACCCTTATTACATTGCTCGTGGGTATTCTATAAGACGATTACACACACACATCAACCGTCCGGTCAACAATTATATTCAAAATGACAGTATAGATGGCGTAATGGTTACCATACCGACCTACTATCCCAGTATCGTGGGTTCGATTCTTACGTAGGATAATACTTTGTTCGATTCTCAAATTGTTGTACTAAGTCTGAGTATAATTTGTGACAGCTAAATTGAATGTTTGTAAAAACCTTCACAATAGAAGTGTTAATTCCTTAGTTCTGGGCGTTGTCTTTATTTAAAAATGCACTAATTAAAACAACAATTATTCAAAGCTAAAATATTTTTGATCACCCATCCGTGCTTTGTATGTCGGTTTTCAATTTCCTTTCAATACGATACATTTATCTTACATTTCAGCCTTTATACGTCCCAACATTGGTCTTGGACCTCCTCCACTCTGGGTATTATATTACCTTCTATACCACGCTGGTCAGACGTGTTGGGTTTTACGTCGAATTTTTCTTCTATTGCATCAATACTATACCATATTCCTTAGACATATTTTACAACATACATGATTAAGAGTGGGGGTGAATTGTATTCTCACTCCTTTACCGTAAGAAAAATAAATAAACGTTACGATACAATACAGATGACTTTAGCCACCTGGCTAAAGTCATATGGAAAAAAGATTTTTTCGTAGTGAAAATTGTTGTTTTTAAAAAATACTCAGATCAAAGCAATGCAAAGATTTACTAGTATTAATATACATATAGATATATATTTAAACGAGTATAATAAGTCCTTACATTATTTTAATGTTTCATCAAGTTTTAGAAATTATGTAGCCACCATTAAACTATTTTTAAACATTTGCTTTATTGCAAGTAAAATAATTTTAATGTAGTGGTAACACCAATAATTAAAAAAAAAATAGGAAGAAAATAATCACACCTATCATTTGGGATATAAAATCTTAAGTAAAGTCTGTACACCGTAACATTTCAAGATTAAATATTACTAAAATCTTAGTTTAACTCTTAACATTTTAGTGTTCAATAGAGCCGTACATAAGTCCTAGTCAGATCGTGATCATACCTCCAGAGCCTGGACCAAAAGACGATTTCAAAGAGAGAGCGCTTATAGCGATGATGGATGGAGTCTTGGAAAAGCTTTGGCACGAAGAGATCAAGAAACCTATACCGATGCCGCAGTGTATGGTATGTATTATCATGTTATTTATTTGGTCATTAAAGGTTGGATACGCATGTTCTCTTCTTTCATTTTGAATAAAAGAAAGAGAAAGAAAAACAGCGAAAAGAAATGAGCATATTTACATGCTGTATTTTTCATAAAAATAAAAAAGAATGCTTGTCTCAAAATCTTCACTGATCTTTCAAAGAGCTGCTTTTTTGCGCTCATCTTTAACCTAAGACCATATAACAACCTGCTATTCGGCACCGGCCTCCCCTAAAGTAATAAAGCTCTTCCTAATTCTCTCACATTGCCTTAAATGGGTATCCCTACCGGTCTGCTCCGATTTTAAGTACTTAGGCTCGCTTCTCCAAAACGGCGGCAATATCGACCGGGAAGTTAATAGGAGAATTAATGCAGGGTGGATGAAATGGTGACAGGTATAGGGAACAATATGTGACGCACGGATGCCCCTTAAACTTAAGGGGAAATCAACAAAAGTGTTATTAGACCTGTCGCTATGTACCTATGGATCTGAATATTGGGCATTGAAAAAGATTGATGAGAGACGATTCCATGCTACTGAGATGCGTATGGTAAGATGGATGTGTGGGGTGATAAAATTGGATAAGATACGAAATGAGTATATTAGGGGAAGTTTGAAAGTAAGCACCAGTGATAGAGAAGATTAGGAGCGTGACATTTTCTTGGTATGGTGTGATGAGGAGGAATGAAAGGCATGTGAAAAGGAGGGTTATCAGTATGCTTGTGGATGGACGTAAGAATTGTGTGAGACTCAAAAAAAGATGGATGAATTGTGTAAACGTAACGTAAAGTTGTGAGTGTAGATATGACTCCACTTAAGTGTGGGATGAGGGTAGGCAAATGATGAGGTCAAACTTGACGGAAAGAAACATTTCTCAATCCCGTACTTCATCATCATCATCATTCACGAGAATCTTATCCGAATTACTTGAGATCGACGCAATTTGTACCCGTACATAACGGAAAAATTATTGCCATTAGTTTTATGACCGGCCAACCACATGATGTCAATCCTACTTGGAAATGTAATTGTTGACCAAACAGCATCAAGTAGAGTTGGCCCAGCTCGATTTAAAGCTCTTAGTCGTCTTTTACGACACTTAAGAGCAAATAAATTCCTTTTTTCCTTAAGGACAAAAGACTTTTCTTTGTCTTTCAAGAAAAAAAGGAATGAAAGAAAAAAAAATGAATTTTATTATACTCAGTGAAAGGACAGCGTAGTGACTATTGTATTCTTACTCAGTTATTACACAGATAATCCGTGTAAAGAATATATAGCTATCTGTGTCTAATTGCTTTATTTGTTTTGCCTTTTCTCATAAATTGAATCTTATGTAAAATATACTGAATTTTCAGCTAGATAAAGAACCAGAACAGTTCAATGAGGATGATCTTCGACTGGTGTTTGAGTACGAGGCGAAGGTGGCGTACCGCAATGAGGAGCGTGAAAAGTACCGGAAGATGTTACACGCTGAATACGCCAAGCTTACTAACGTACTCAATGATGGCATTATCAAATTTAACCAAAAGGTTCGTGCAGCATACTCTTTCATGAGGATCAAATCAAATAATTTAGGTACTATGTTTAAATCCTGCAAGGTGGACTGACGACGTCTTGAAAGTTGGAAACCGTTGGATGTAGGTAGCACAGGACCGTTCTGACTGGCATTCTCGTGGGGAAATTTATGTTCAACAGTGGACGTCTACGAGCTGATTAGGATAGACGGAAATCCTACAAGGGCCCCTTTTTAAACCTTCGAATCGGAACGCAGCCGCAAGTTGAGAAGATCCAGTAAGCTGAGAAAATTTGGTATTCAGGAGCCTTATTATTTTTTATTTAAATTATATTAGCGTGGAATTAGAGTAGGCTGAACTATCATCATCATCATCTCAGCTCATATATGTCCCACTGTTGGCTCGAGCCTCCTCCATAATGGGAGGGCAAATGACCTACTATACCACCCTGATCAGTCGTGTTGGTATAGGGTTTTGTTTCGAGGCTTCCTTCTCTCCCATAGATGTTATATGCGTTTTATATCCCTTAGTCGTCTCGTACGATCACCCACGAGTAAGATATGGGGTGGTGAAATGTAATCTTACTCCGTCACCACACGGAAATGTATATTTTTCGATGGCTGAAGTATATTTTTATATATTCAAAGGTGAAAGAGACTTGGTTAACTAAAGTAAGAATCGACTCGGTCATCGGTCAAGAAAATCTCATCCTGTTAAGATTGCGGAGGACCAATCTGGACCGAATTGAAATGGCTGAAGTTGTAGAGAAGTATAGGTTCGTAAGCATTATTAATTAGATTCGTTATTATTGGTAAAGTACCAGCTATAGCTGGTATCGTTAGTATATATACTAGCAATAGTGGACGTCGAGTTATATAGATATTTGCAATTAGTCCAAAATTGCAGTCTTTCAGTATGATCCCAAAACACGCTCTAATACTTTCTTTCCTTAATTGAATATTGTGGTAAACTCAGGAGCGCTGTACTTCACGTGTATATTGGTCTTAGGCTAGTATTTTTTTAATAACACAATTCGCTATTAGCGAATTGCCTCTTATTATCCGCTTAGCTCACTCTGTATCGGCCTGCTTTTAGCTGTTCAATTTCTTTGATTGATATTAGTATCTAATACTTATGCGAGAGTTATAAATATAAAATTAACCTCTGTAACAACCATGACTTGTTGGACATGAATGGTATAAAGTGTTCGACACGTCGGACGAGAAAAATCAAATACAAACGCGCTAAAGTCCGATAAAAATTATTTTATTTCATCCATATAAAATAAATCTATTTTTATAGATCCTTAATTGAATACTTTACAGTCATGGATGATCACAGGGAACTTGATACCAATACTTATTGGAATAAAATATCTTTAGAATGGAGACATTGTTATTGCAGCGGATGCCTAAACATCCCAACTGGGGTGGGTTTGGAGTTTATATTGGTAGACAACGACCCTAAAGGTCCATGGGCGGCAGTAACAGAGACAGACACAGATGAGGTCAACCAAATGAGGATAACATTCAACCCAGTCTTGCATGCCGTAGGCATCATAGCAGGAATCCTTTCAAGTCGTTAGACACTTGTATGTCTCGAAGCCACAGTACCTACCCAATTAACCGCATTAATTTTCTGAAATCGTTGTAGTCATTATTATATTATTAATAATTTTTGTAAACAGAACAGATATATCTGATTTGGAGCGAGAACTAGAGATGTTGAACCGTCAAATGCATCAGATTCAAGAGCAGAACAATGAATGCCAATCAGCATACGACGCGCTGATAGTCAAAGACAGAACTTTAGATAAAACATTCAAAAACCATTTCGCGGATCTTTCTCCGATCATCGTTGAACAGTGTTATAAGTTCTTCAAGTAAGCATACATATTTATTTTTTTGTAATTATAATCCACACTCTTGACGGTTTTTTTTACAATCATTAATGGCTCAAATTGGTCCAAATTGAGACACATTTTCGAAGATAAACAACTTCTGAATAGTAATTTGCAATTAAAGGTTAGCGAAGTAAGTAATTAGGTAAGCGAGAGATTCATCATCATCATCAAATAGCATTATTCAAATCTCTAGATTAAAGGACAATTTTTCAAAAGTTATATATTACTGTTTTTTTTTAATTTTGGTACTGTAAACGCTTATTTAGTTATGCTTTTAGTATCCTGTATACCGATATCCCACTAAACCATAAATGTGAAAATGGGAACCAAGTTTATTAGTCTGTATGACAAATATAGCCAAATCTATTCAATTAATCATTTGTTACTTCACAGGCGTAGACCAAAATGGCACCAGCGAGCTACGTTGATACCGAATGTTCTGTACGAGCTGGCTCAGGCTGTTGTTACCGGAGTGCGACCACCGCTATTGCACATTGACTGCGTCGACTTCTTCAAGGCGTTAGTGGCATATTATAATAATTTACCGGTTATATTTATTCATATCTAAGCTCATATGTCACACTGTTAGGCCCAAGCCTCCTCCATAATGAGAGGGAAATTGACGTACTACACCATGCTGGTCAGACGATTTGGTATAAGGGTTTGTTTCGAGTTTTCCTTCTCCTGCATAGATGTTATATGCGTTTTATATCCCTTAGTCGTCTCTTACGATCACCCACGGGTAAGATAGGGGGTGATGTATACTTACTTTATCACCACATGGATATATATTATTTATTTACCTATTATATTTATAACAAAGATATTGTGGTAGCCATCTGCTGTTCAGTCCATAATGTACCACTATTCAACTCAGGTTTCTTCCACAATATTAGCGAAATTAACCTTATATAGCACGCTAGTGAGACGGGTTTATGTATGTGTTTTGATAAATTGAGTTTCTTTTCTTGTCTACATGTTATCCGCAGAGCATGTTACTTACTAGTCGTTTAAGATACCTGCGAGCAAGAAAGGAGCTAGTGAATTGTTTTCTTACTTCATCACCACACGGAATAATATTTCAGTTACTGTTTTATGGTGTGGTATGGTTTTAGAATGGAACAATTGGACCTGGTGAGCAACATGCCTCCTGTCATGGACGAACAACTATGGGCTGCTATGTGTAAACTCCGACGTGTTAAAGTGGAGAATGAGATACGAGTTAGTGCTGTTTACCTAAAAACATATTGTTTCATCCATCACCTTCTCAAAATCCACAATTGGACCTAGGCTTTTCTATGAGAATAATGGTCACTGTAGCAACTCTACGATATTCACGATGTCGTTACTTCAGATTATTAGATCAATTACATTCGGGGTTTTGGCGCGAATGTGGAAATGTCATGTCACGCTCTTGTATTATATTCATTTCCTTAGTGTTTTGTAATGTTATATTGAATAATTTTGCTGGTATTTTATGGATATTGGTACAGTTAAAGTGCTGAAGTGTGGTGAATATGGTATAATAGTGGTTTACGTGTATTTTCATATTTTGGCAAAATTCCCAAAGCAACATTAGGTTACATTGATTAGGTTATCAGCGCCCGATTAATGGTAACAACTTGGCTTACTAACAGACAATGACTGCTAAGGCTACACAATATAAAGAAATTATAAATAATATATTAAAAAAAAAATAAGACTTGGCTGTATAGGCTCTGATCCCTTTGCCTGTCCGAATGAACGAACAGAACCAAAAAAAATCAATTACATTCGGCTCAAACGTGCCATCGATGAATATAAAATATTTCAAATTCATGTATTTAACAAGTTGTAGTAGGACCACATTGTTGACAGTTTACCTGCGGACTGTACAGCTGCGGACCAGTCCGACCTCGAGTATCACACTCGCGCAGAAAATCAACGTATGAGCTGTGGCAATGTGATATTGGGCTTCGTTCGGTGAGCGAAAGAGCTGGCACCTCAACTTTCTGAGTAGGTTTGGGTTGGTAGGCAGAACGGCCTTCCCCTGATATTGCAAGGTTCATAAGCGGCATATGTCACCGTAAGCGATAAAAAAAACAAAAAGGAACTGATAACCCAAATACCTACTCAATTTTACCACTTATTATTAGGTTGGTTGTTTGCTCCTCTGCCACCAGACAATAAAAAAAAATCATAGATATTTTTTTCCAACAGTTAAGTTTAAAATGTACTACCTACCTACTCATAACACGAGAACATTTATTTTAAATTTCTGTCCCACTATTTGTTGTTTAACTCATATTTCCATGCGTTATGCCCAAAAAAAATTAAATATTGTACATATTCACTTTTAATGATTGTCTCCATTTTATTTCACCTCAAAGAGTTGGCGCTGGCAGATCTCTGCCCCTTTTTTATTGCATATAGTGGCAAATGAGCAAGCAGCTCACCTGATGATAAGTATTTCTGCCGGCCATAGACCTTTTCTATACCATGGGTATAGCTAGGCCGCTGCCTACCAATACAAACCCCAAACCCACCCAGTTGGGCTTCCGGCTCTCTCGCTCACCAAACGAAGCGCAACAACACATTGCCATTATTCAGACGTCGATATTCTGCAAGAGTGTGGTACTACCCCGGACAGACCAGCCCGCGGCTGTATGCAGGCAACTGTCAACAGCGTGGTGAAATAAGTAAACTAAGTAAAAATGTAATTGAATGAACAGATCCGGGCTTTGGCCCTGGAGTTGTCGTATGTGGAGAGCACGCACCAGGTGTGGGCGCGAGCAGTGCACGCTCGCCGGAGTGCATTAAATGCATTACACGGTAAAATACAGGAGCATCGTCTCGAAGTCGAACTCGCTGCCAGAAATAAAACTATACAGGTGAATAAAGAAATTGATTTTTATATTAATAGCCAAGTATCCAGGTATATTGCAAAGCACTCATTAGAATAGTACTTATAACGTTACTTATAAAAGTTACGGTCGTGACGTTAAAAACGTTACGAATATAAGATAATGTTGTTTTTAACGCCATCTCCTACAATTTTTAGGTATCAAACCAATGGAACTGGTCAATGGCAATCTCGAACGTATTTTTTAAAATCGACAGCAATTATCGTACTGTTAATTACCCTGTTAAACATGATTAGGACATTATAGTCCTTTTGGAGAGGATTCTTTGGTGGTCATCAATAAGCTGATGATAGGTGATGAAATTAACAAAGTGCGCCATGGGCTCAAGCTTATAGCCGTCTTTGGATCTCTCTTTTTTTTCTCTAGGCTACCGTTGCTTCCTTGTACATGATACGTGTTTCACCTCTTAATGAGCCGTGCTCAGGACGGTTTGGTTTCAAATGTGCTTTAATTTCTTTTCTTCCGTTCCTCCATTTCAAAAAATATTGTATTTTAGCCATTTATCAAGTAATTCAATAAATTTGCTCAACAGTTGGTATTACCAGCGGGTCAAGTGGAAATAGTAACAACAGGACACATGTTGGATTTCGAAGACGCGACTCTCATACCTCGTGAGGACATTGAGAGGATCAACAATCTTATTTTGGTAAATAATATTCACTGTACCTACTACAAAACTAAATATGTATGTAGTACAGCGTGTCTGTTTTGTTTCTTTTTAGTCCATATAGTTACGATCTAGTAATGGGTACAATGCTTCTCCACAATAAGAATGACAGTGACCTGCTATTCCACGTGGGCCAAACGATTTGGCGGCCAGTTTTATAACGAATTTTCCTTCTCTAACAGTGATATAGTGGCTGTCTACAAAAATTGTACACACAATCAACCAAATACATAATTTTAATTTTTAAATAATGCTTATTGTTTAATAATTTAATTTAAACGTACATTATATGCAGTTTGTAAAGACTGTAGAGTGAGTATTTATATAATTCATGCCGATCAGGGAGGCAATTCTTACTCATAGAAATAAAAACGTCCTGCCTGCAAACTACTGTGTTGCCAAAACATCGTCCTCACGCTGTCGGTCTCGGTGGAAATAGATTAATCAATCATACACTTATTGTATTTTATGTAATAATATTAGAGAGTAGGTGAAATGAAGTTGCGTATGATGCGGAAGCAGATGGAATTCCGCAAGGGTATCCTGAGCAAGGAATGGGAGCATGCACAGATGAAAATGAAGCTGAGACACATGCAGCACGAATTAAAATCGTATCAAAGGCTTAAGGTATATATATCTTGATATGAGATGTTTATTAGATGTACTTAATTAAATGCAAGTTCTTTATATTCATTCTATATAAATAGTTAATTTGTTTTCTGCTAGCTAGGCCGCTGCCTACCAATCGAAACCCGAAACCCACCCAGAAAGTTGACTTCTAGCTCACTCGTATACCGTACGAAACGCAACAGCACATTATCACTGCTCAAACGTTGATTTTCTGCGAAAATGTAATTACTACGCTGGCGGATCGTCCCGCGGCTGTGGACAAAAAATTGTCAACAGTGTGGCCCTAACCACTATTGTTTAGTTGCTTTTCTGAACTTTTGTATTATACAGTTATCATTTAATTAATTGTTTCCACAAATGATGGGAGTAGACATACGACAATTCTTTGTAATGATAGTTAAGAATGTAGATATAATTTTTTGCTGTTAATTACGTGTTTGTAAATTTGCTCTTATTACAAAAATTATTTTTTGAGTGCGAGGCGTTTTCTTTTAGAGAATAATTCCGATTTCTTAAATACTTACTTCTTACGATACTTATCATATTTTCTAGATACCAAAAGAGTTACAGTTTTACTTAAAGAACAAGGAGTTAGGTTATACAGACGAGATGGATTACATGCGACTTGAGAAAGAAATGGAGAGCTCCAAGAACGCAGCGAACAAGGCTCTCACCAGTATCATACATAGAGTGGAAGACCTTGAGGTATCATTTAAATTTTGTTAACTTATATAAATTTAAATAAGTTAAATGGCTGGCTGACATCGTCCATACACTATCCGTTAATAAAAATTGCATATCGATTGTTAGAAATAATTATATTGTTATGGAGGGTCAAGCAGGTGGCCGGTCATAACTTCCTTATTGCAAATAGTTTTAACAATAGCTTGTGTGCAGTGTTTTTTGACTGAATTATTTTATAATCAGGTCGACTTGGCGAATCTAAACGCAAAAGTGGCGAAGGTTGAACAGCTTATCTCGAAACTCAACGTGAAGGTGTCGGAGAAACGGCTTAAGGAGGATCCTCTCGAGCCCATTAGGCGCCGACGAGTTATTAGATCGCGGTAAGGGCTTACTTTTATTGACAAACCATATGTATTCTTGACGTATCCATTATTACTGATGACATAACATTAATACAATCCACTGACTAGAATATTTGATAATTTGTGTATATTTCTCTATAGGATGGAAACCTTGGTAGCTCGCGGCCAATTAATTCGAGAGGTACAAGCTAATCATTCCACCATCGCTATGCTGCAGACTGAACTGGAACTATTACGTCTCAAGACCTATCCAACCCTCGCCAGTTTCCGTGAACTGCCGTAGTTTTTAGTGTCTGAGTGTGTTGATTGAGTTTAATAAGTTTTACGGCAGTATGTCAATTTGTGTGCGTTCCTTTGTGCGTGTGAGCGTTCGTTTGTGTATGTGTTTGTTCAAAGATAATGTTGTCTTGTATTTATTCTGTATTACCTCTTCATTGTGTGTTCTGTATTACCTGTTCATTGGTGGCGTGTGTATTATCTCTTCATTGTCAATTGGGCTGACCATTGGTAACGATTCTTTTGAATCCGCTCAGCGGATTACTGTTTTGGGTATCTTACTAAAAAAGCTGGGGTAACAGCCGTGACAGATTAAGGGTACTAAGTCTTACCGAACACTATTTTCTTCTGCCTGAATGTCTTATTGAGACGCATCGATCGTGCCATTAGCATTTTAATGTCCACTGTAGATACCAAATGATAATTACGACATAATCATGCTTAACACACGGATTAACTTGCAGTTTGTGTTATAAACCTTATAAGTTTCCCAGGATGATTCCCTTGGTGGTAACTTAGCCCTTTCTAGGTAAGCTAAGTTGGTGGTGACACATTATTTAAGGTACTTAGAAAGTATTATTATAACTAACGATACGGAAATTTCACTTCGTACAGTGATGGTTTCAATAAAATACGTAGTTGTAACCCAAAACCTGAAAGTGATTTGTATTATTATTTTCTGTGATTGCTTTGTTTTATTTCTTCTGGTGTTAAAAACCACCTCTTGGTTCTGTTACCTATAGTATTGTTTATTATTTGTAGAATTAGGATAGTTACAGATAGACCGTAGTTTGCTACGGTCGGTAAGTTGACGTAGTACCTAATATTAAGATTTTGTCATTAAGTTCTTGGATTCAGTTAAGTTCAGAATAACTAATGTTACTAAACAGAATTATAACTATGTACTGCAGATTATTAATTTTATTTAAAATATTTAATATATAATTTATTATAAATTATAAGGCATTAATAGCATAGCGAGGATAATCTCGAATATAGAAATATCTCTAACCCTATGTTCTTATTAATTACTCAACTATAGTATATATTATTCTGAACAGAAAAGAAATTTAAAAAAAAATCAAAAATCCTGACGTAAAAAGTGAACCAAATTACGCACACAATAAAAAAAACTGAAATGAAAAAACAAGCACTTCGATGTCCGGTGGTCTAGAATTCTATAATATATTATTGAATGAATACTATTGCAGAGAATATATTGAAAAATTAGATTTGCTGTCGAATATTGGATCCCGACTGTTCAGTTGTTATGTTCCATTATTAAAATATATTTTATTTTCTCCTTTGTGTCGCGCAGACGGGTAAAAATAAACTTTCTGTTTTATCAAAAAGACCACGTTGATAGTAGTGGATTATTTACTTTATTTTCTTTTTTGGTGATTTCTTTGGTTTTTTGTAATAGCTATGGTATAGTTACATCCCGCCTAATCTGTCGACGCGACGACAATGCCGGGTGACCCCATAACCTGCTTTACACGTACCTTTCCGTGCCGTGCGGGTGGCTACCGGAACAGTGTTTTGGTTTATGGACCTACCTACATAAAGTGATATTTATCATCATCACAGTTCATGTACATTCCAGTCTTGCATAAGTATCCTCTTCAATATGACGGAATTAATCAATGCCACGCTGATGAGACGGGTTGGTATAGTATAGGCTTTTACTTCGAGTTTTCTTGCTTGCATGCATTAGTTTAATACATTGAATTCTTTTTGTCATCGCACGGAGTGTATTCGCTCATACTTACAAAATATTTCAGATCCATTACGGGTTGTATGTGATTCTCTTGCTCTTATTCTAATTATTTGGATTCGACGCAATATGTACTCGTACATGTTGCCAAAAGTTTATGCCAATTGTTTTTTAACCGGTCGTCGGCCTGACGTCAACCCTCCTTGGGAATGTAGTTGTTGATCTAACGGCATCAAGTGGAGTTGGCCTAGGTCGATATATATAAAACTCTTAATCATCTTTTACATCCACGTGCAAAGTAAAGGTAGTATACGAAGCCGCTACCAAACAGCACTATCATCATCATCTCGGACGTCACACTGTCGGGCTCAAGCCTCCTACTGAGGGAAATTGACCTGCTATACCACGCTGGTCAGACGTGTCGGTATAGGGTTTTGTTTCGAGTTTTTCCTTCTCTTGCATAGATGTTATATGCGTTTTATATCCCTTAGTCGTCTTTTACGATCACCCACGGTTAAGATAGGGGGTGGTGAATTGTATTTTTATTCTGTCACCACATATTTTAGAGAAGTTGTTAGTTTTTTTTTTAAATTTATTAACGGCTATGGATACAAGTCCTTTAAGCGTTGTTAGTTATTAATCTAGTAAATTGCCATAATATAATAATTATCTATCATAAATTCAATGTTTAACTGACCACAAACAATATAAAGTTTCATATATAATATTTTTTTTTGTACTGGCAATGTTATATGCCTTTTGTATCCCTTAGTCGTCTCTTATGATCACCTAAGGGTAAGATAGGGGGGTGGTGATTTGTATTCTTACTCCATCACCACACGGATGAACAGCACATATATACATAGGTTTATTAGGGTAAAACAAACTTATGAAATAACAACAAAGCCGATTACAAAACATTTATTTTTCCATTTAACAAATCTACATTTATTGATAAAATACATAAATACATATGCTTAATACATACCAACATTCATAGAAAATTAACTATAACTTTAACTAATACTTAGTCCGCTGTCTACACATGTCTCGAGCCCGTGAACCTTTCTGTTATGAAATGTTCGTGAGATGTTAATTCCACAGCTATCTAAGACCGAACGATTATAAATTTAATCTAGAAGTTAACTTTAATCACTGCACGTACGCATATTAATATGAAAGGTACAGTCGCGTACAAATCCTATCATAATAAGTAATCTGCAATCGTCTAGATCGTTATATGTATTTTTGAAATAACTATTATATATATATTAAAATTAAATACACTTTATTTCGTTAAGTGTAACAATAAATTTGTGTTAAATTCAAATTAATTATTATTAGAGAAAACTGTTAATAATCTCTAATAAAAGATAGAAAATTATTAAAGATATATATATATTAAAAAAAATATTTATTGTATGACTACCTAAAGTAAAATTTAATTTTCATATATATTTTAATTTCATTATATAACAAATTGAAACTAGGTATAAGACGGAAATGTTGAACTGATAAATATTCATAGAATCATCATCTCAGCTCGTATTCCACTGTTAGTCTTGAATCTGGAGGACAATAGAAGGAAAATTTACCTACCACGCTGGTCAGACGAGTTGGTATATGATTTTACTTTGAGTTTTTGCATCGCTTGCATTGATATTATACGCATATCATATACCTTAATCGTCTTTTACGATACCGACAGACAAAATAGGATGTGGGGAACTATTGACTGCTCCGTCGCACAAGGAAAATTCAAATAAACATATAATTAAATAATTATTGAATAATTACAAAATGTACTTATCTATTTTCGTTACGTAGTAAATATAAATTGTAGGCGGAAGATATTAATGGCCTCATATATATAACATAATCTGTATGTTACTTGGCTTTCCTGAATATTGTATGACTTCTTTTCAATAATAGAAGAAAGTAGCATTCTAATAGTTTCACTTAATGTATAGTTACTTCAATGAATTTGTTCTAAAAGAGAATTGCAGATATTATTACAATAAGACGATTATTTGACTGTATAAAATCTAAGTCGAATACAAAAGCTACGTTAAAGTGCAATATTTTTTAGGCGCATATGAAATAACAAATTCTTATTTTATAATGTCCGCGACTGTACTTGAAAAGCTTTTACGAGTTAGAATTAGGCCACAATTTCGTTATTAATTTATCACACAATATGTAATCACAATTATGCCAATATTATAGCGAAAATTCGTCTTTTTGGGCAACCAATTTTTTATTATACCGCACTTAGGTAATACTAATTCAATAAAAATATTTTGCTTGGTAAGCTACTACTATTGGTTCTACTAATTGTCCTATTGGTGCTAACTCAAAAGTCATTATTATCATCTGCCTGCCATGTGGCAGATTTAAATATCTTATTCCCCTAACATTGATGAAAGGGCAAAAAACATGCTGCATATGGTTTAGGGATTACCAGATTTTGTCTCGTCTTGAAGCTAAGCGAACAATCTTTTAATACTCTATAAAAGACCAGTATTTTCAAACTGGTTGAGTCCATTTGTCAAATTTTGTATGCTTTTTATCAAAATTATAATAAAAAAATAGCTTTATCCTATTTTTTTACGGGGTTAAATATATTCATATGTAAATTTTAAATATCGGCTTCAACATTACAAATGTATTCATATTCCTTAATTGCTTTTCCAAATGTACCTAATTCCATCAAACTGATAACATTGAAATCTAATTGTGCGTTAATATATCTTACATTATATTAAGTTATATTCTAATATCGATTTAATACTGCTATTTTTTTATCAAATATGAGGAGATATGTCAAGCAGATTTAACGAAAATCTTAAGACTTCACGTAATATTGATTAATCACATAGTCCCGTGCTTTTAGGGCCATTATCGTAGCTTAACTAGCCATTTCTATTTAGATAGCACTCCTATAACCACAGATATATGGGTTTTATAAGAAAGTACAATAACGATAGCTAAATTGTATATTTGTTTTAAATCGTGTCATTTTATGAATTTCTGATTCAAGAGACAAATTTCACATGTTATGTTTATAAAATTTATTGTCCCTTAAATTCTTAAGTCATCATCTTTTTAAGTCATCCGTCTTATTCGCTATCATTGATCTAAATTACGAGGATATGCCAAAGAAATTATATACTTTTTATTTATTCGTTTGCTACGGAGACACTACGAGTAGATATACAGAGTCATAAAGGAGTTTACTTATAAAATTATAATTGATTAAGACACGACATATGAATTCGTTCTATATGATTTTTATACTATGAGATTTTTAACTATTGAAGGATGTGTTTAAGTCTATTCTAGATTTTTTAATAAACACCTTTTAGTGATTCTATTTATTTGCGAGATCAGTATTTAGGGCATCTTGCTGTATTTAGAAAAAGATAGGGAAACATTGAAGCACAGCTAATTATATACATATCCAACTGTGTGGTTATATTTATATCAAGCTGCTGAAGAAATTATTCGTTGAAAGCGCTGTTACACGACAAATATAGAGTTATGGAAATAATAGAAATTGCAGCATTTCAGATTTAATGAACAAAAACAGTTTTTTCATAAGCATGCTCCAGATGGACACCACAGAAAGTTATCAGAATTTAAAGCTTGCATACTTTAAATTATATACGATCACAAAAAATATATCTCCTCACACTTGTGCTACACAAAAAATCAAATAAAATTGAAGAAACATTTAATTAGAGAACAAAAGATAAATAAAATTAATATAATTTCCTTTGGCGTAACCAGCTTATGCTATTTGCATTTTCAAACTCTATATTTTCAATTAAAAGTTGACTCTTTGGGATCGGATCGCATAGATGTTGGCCATTTTGGAAACTAATTTTCTTAGTACAAGGGTTTTCTTTTATCGGAATAAGTATATGACCCTGAGTAAGTCCAGTTAAATTATGTTAGTAACTAGACTTTTAATGTAGTTTATACTGTCTAGAGTTGTTCACGCAGGTGTATATACCTAGTCTCTAATAATGATAGATTTTACTTAGAAGATTAGCAGTCATTCTTTCACATATACTAGTGTTATAGTCTAGAGAGCAGTTCTTTGGTCGTATACGATGACGGCGTCTGCGTCGAAGAATTGGCTGTGTGACTTGCTAAGAGCAATAATAGCCGCGTGCTCATTGCGCATACGGTTCTTATATTTCTTGCTTAAATTCACCTATTATAGAAAAAAATATATATTTTTTAATGTCTTCTATCCAATCCTTAGCCTACCAACATTCATTTCTGTAAGAGGTCTCCAGGATAGATAATGATATTATATAATTATCACGCCTGGCAAGAGGCTTGGCAGTTCTGATAGGTTTTCCATATGAATGCTGCTTCCCATGCTCCTGTTGATGAGCTAAGGGCAGCTGATTTTTATGATTCCCACGAGAATGTGGTGAAGATAGACTGAATTTATTACCCATCCCAACCATGTGAACAAGATTTTGATTATAAACAAAAATTCTATCACTACTTTCCCCTTTGGGGTATGTATCTTAAATCAATTTTAAACGTGTTTTCCTCAATATAGGTTGTTTTAGAATTTTTTTTTGTAAATCATTTTTTTTTTGTTTTATACTGTATCGCTAACGCAAAGTTGTGGTTAGCTTAAGAATTTTGACAACGACTTCAGGAAACAGATATCTTACTAAGCAATTGATATTTTATTATTGTAATTTACACTCAACTGAACTAATACTATCAAGTGCCCAGAATCAATTTCTGTCAGCTCCTTTTATAAGTAGGGTCATCATCATTCCCTCGCACTTATCCCAATCACCTGGGGTCGATGAAGTATGTACTCGTACATTTTGTAATAATTATTGCCAATAGTTTCAACCCTCCTTGGGAATGTAATTGCTGACCAGAGGGCATCAGATTTAAGTTTGCCCAAGTCGATATAAAGCTCTCAGTCATCTTTTACGACGTCAACGAGCAAAGAAGGGTTGGTTGTATTCGTAGTCGCTACCACAGGACTTTTATAAGAGTCCTTTTACAAGAAGAGTGCTAACATGTTTTCCCGTTTTACTGTCAAGAACTCAATCATTAAAACATACCTTTGCATACAGTTGCTGTAGATCGTCTTCGGTAGAGAGTGGTCGCGGTTTGGGCCTGAGGAACGCGGGCAGGGACCTGGTCTTCAGTGCGTCTATGTTCGCTGCGTTGTCTATTTCATCTAACACTGCTAACATAAAGCTTTTTTAGTTTAGAGATTAGCTTGTCAAAAGAAATGCATTTCTGACGCTGTATATTAGAATGTCCAAACAGCTCTTAATATGGCATCTTTTGAAGTGGTATCCCTTCTATGCAATTATAATCTTTGATAAAAAAAATATATTGAATAATTATATGCTGCAATAAAACAATAGCGATCGTTTTAAAAAAAATTACAATGTTGAAAAAATAAAAATTGACCAAATTGAATAAAAAGGAAAAAAATGTTAAAATTTACTAAAAAGAAAATTGACAAAATTGAGTAAAAAGGAAAAAAATCACAAAATTTAATAAAATAAAAAATAATATTTGAATAAAAAAGAAAATTATCAAATTTAAAAAACAATAAAAAAATTAAAAAATTTTTTTTTCTTTTTAAAGACTGTACGGTTGCGCACAAGGCTCCTCGTCAATGAAAGGAACCTGAATCTGTTTTAACATACAATATCTTATTCCTATTTCAGTATAGTGACCGAGTTATAGGTGATCAGCGCAAGGCTGATGAATGATTGAAGTAACAAACCCTTATCTCGCAGTAGTTTTTAAAAACATATAATTAATGAACACAAATTACTAACACCTAAATGAAAGGTGCGGGCCACGGGGCGGTCGTTCTAATGCTCAATTTCATCAACAACATTTAAATTTTTAAAAATTGTAGCTGATATGATTCAAGCAGTAATAGGTAGTTACATTCGTCAAGTTATTTTTTCTTTTAATCTTTCTATGTTAGCCTCAGATGAGGGTTATACTCTTACGATTAGTGGTAAGCTCAGACGCTTCTCTCAGTCTAAAGCGGCCATAAGTTAGCGGCATAATTGTAAATAAGACTGACTGCTGCTGGAGGCGTACTGCACGCTAGAGTCACGCTGCTCGGGCACTTTGTTCACGTAGCAGTGCACCGGATGCCTCGGCTCCCTCGCAACCCGGCACTCTGCATCACCCGCATAGCTCACAGGTCTGGTGTGGCGCTGAACTTGTACCTAATTATAGAGGATCCATCATCAGTTCCGACCGTAAGACGTTCACGGAGGCACTCATTTATCTGTGCTTCCTGATCTTACGATGCAAGGCGTTTTAGTTCCAATTATAAAACTTTCCTTATGACGCCACAAGGTTAACCCGGCCTTGTATTGATATAAAAGCTTAGATATATCCTTTTTTATTATGGTTTCTGATGTTTACGCGAGTAGGTATTACACATTTGAAATAAATCATTTTTTACGGACTCTATAGCGTATTTGATTTTTTTTTGCTTTAATATAAAAGAGCTTTTATAGTATAAAATAGTTTGAGTGCGGCACTTAGATCAAGGTGACGTTATATTAAGATAGGTATATTGGTGAAACGATTCTAAGCAAATCTTAAATATGTATTCATTTCTTGTCCATACTGTACCAAATTGAAGTTACGCCCTCCGCACTGTAGTGCGGCTAGGTTTTTACCCGCATCGCAGGTAAGATATGCACAAGGCGCTTTACACCTGATTTCGCATTGAATATCTTAAAAGCAGACTCCAACCAACCATTTTCTTTTTACTAAAGAATTAATTCTTATATTTGGGGCAACTTTATAAAAATACAGTTAACGGACACAAATTACACACAAACTCGGAACAACGATTCGTGGATCACACAAAGTATTGTCTTTTGTAGGATTTGTATTCGCGGTAGTTGGCACAGCAAGGCGCTATCTTAACTACGCTATGTGTGCAGTCAAATTGAACTTATAAAGACTCTCATATCGCCATCTTTGTAATTTATAAACAAGTTTTGTGAATAACATAACTCACCTCGGCATGTTTCATTCTGTAATTATCCTGACTTGAATAAACATGGTTCTCTTTGATACCATAATTGTCTTTGAGATATTGTTCATCTGTAAGAGATAAAAAGGATAAGCAGGAAATTGGTCTACCTACCACGCAGGTCAGATATGTTGGTATAGGTTTTTACTTTTGAGTTTTCCTTCTCTTACACAGATGTTATATGTATATTGAGGGTGGTGATTCTTACTCCGACAACTATTGTACTATTTTCTGTGCGTTTCGTGTAAAATATGAATACTATTCACTTTTCCTTCTCGTACTGCATATGTCCATGTGGTGACGGAGTAAGAATACTATTCACCACCCCATATCTTACCTGTGGGTGATCGTACGAGACGACTAAGGGATATAAAACGCATATAACATCTATGCGAGAGAAGCAAAACTCGAAACAAAACCCTATACCAACAAGTCTGACCAGCGTGGTATAGTAGGTTAATGTCACTCCCATTACGGAGGAGGCCCGAAACCAACAGTGGGACATATATGGGCTGTGATGATGATGATGATAATGACTGCATATGTCGTAAAGGATGACTATCTAAGTAATGTAAAGAGTTGATATATTATGTTAAACAACTGAATAACAGGAGAGGCGAAATATACCATGTTATGGAAACGCTGCTTTGAATGGCTAGATAATCTGCGGTTAGAGCCCCGCTAACGAGAAAAAAGGGATACATATAAGCAGACAATGTCAGTCTAAGACAATGAAAATTCGATACAAAGCCCTTTACTAATCCACTGAACCACTACAGCGTAGTAGGTAATTCAATGTAACTCCTATTGTAAAAGCGGCTCCGTGCCCGCTTCTGGAATGCGTATGGTCTGATGAAGAAGATACCTAAAATAAAACTTAGATAAATACTTACCAAACGATTTCTGATGGCGCGGCATTAGGCGGCAGTAACAAATTATAACTAGCAAAATAACTACTCCGCAAATTCCTCCTATAAGCCAAGATAACCAAACAATTATAACACGACCCTGCAAATAAATACTTTCATTAATAAATGCATAATTCGTTAAAATTATTGATTTTAAAGATATGCACCACAGATCAGAAGGATATGCACATCTTACCTGCAGAAACATTTCACTTACTAACAAAAAAGCGAAATACGCTCATCTTTGCTCCCTTACCACCTAACATTTTAAATGTTTACATTAACAAATGCTATTTAAATCTATTAAAACTACTTATAACAACATTTTATAATAAAATTACAAAATGAAAATGTCCATTTTTGAAATATTCGCGCCTGCGCGATACCGTACGTGGTTCCATAGAGCTTTTTTTTTGGTTTTGTTCATCCATTCGGGCAGGCAAAGAGATTAAAGCCCATACAGCCAAGTCTTATTTTTTGTTTCATATATATATTAATAGCCATCAGCCTTAATAGTCATCGTCTGTCAGTAAGTCAAGTCATTACCATAAATCGGGCGCTGATAACCTAATCAATGATATTTTGGGCATTTTGTAAAAATATGAAAATCACGTAAACCACTATTATGCCTATTCACTACACTTTAGCACTTTAACTGTATCATATTCCATAAAATACTAGCAAAATTATTCAATATAACACTACGAAACACTAAAGTAATGAATATAATAGTGACATGACATTTCCACATTCGCGCCAAAATTTCGTTCTATATAGTAAAATTATAACTAACTTCTTTTTTTGGGTTTATAGCTTTGTTACTAAGACCTTTAAGCCAAATCGTTGTCATTAAATCAAATCGTCACTGTCAACAGTGCCATGACCACACAGTTAAAGTTATCTTTTGGGAATTTTGGTGGAAAACGAAAATGTATGTAAGGCACTGTTATATTATATTCACTACACCTCAATACTTGATGCGCATCAGATTAAATAAAAAGGATACCAAAACTGCTTAATATAACACGTTAAAATAATAAGATATTGAATATAATATAAGAGAACCACAGGACAGTTTTCTTTTTCCGCTAAAATTCCATAACTATCTTCGTTAGAAATAAGTGCAGATAATTAGATAAACTTTGGAACAATTTTTGCTGCTATATCAAGTATCAACATTAAAACAAGCTTTTACAATAAATATATTTATATTTTTAATACGTTTTAATGGTAAACATGATATTATTGTCTATAATGCACTGTAAAACAAATTCTACTCAATAGATGAAACGACAAGTGACATTTTATTTGAAACTGTCAGCGCGTTCTCTTCTTCTTCTTATATATTGGCAATCAGCTACATATACGAGCTATTGGTGCCAGTGTCAAGTTATAAATATATTCACGTTTTTAGTCTTTCAAGTCAGTCGTTGTCTAAGTCAAATTGTCACCATTAACAGTGCAATGGCCACACTGTTAATGATATCTTGTGGGAATTTTGATGGAAAACGAAAACGTTGTAAAGCACTTTTATATGATATTCACTATATCCCAGTATTTCCGCACATCACATTACATAAAATGTCATCAAAATTATCTTATATAACACGTTAAAACACTAAGATATCGAATATAATACAAGAACACCACATGACCTTTTTAAATTACCGTCAAAAGTCCACTCAGAACCACAATTTGTGGATCACATAAAGTATTGGCACGCATGGTAAGGCAACCCATGACATTGGCATATACGTCACTGTTTTAACCAACGCCATCTTTGCAGTCAAGATTTGGATTCCAATCCCTATGTGGGATGGAGAAAAAAAAAAGCGCGTTCTCTCTGTACTCCATACATTATGTATACTTGTTAGAGATGAGCGTTTTCAGATTTTTACGCAAACCGATACAAATTCGATTTCTGATATATTGAAATCGATTTCAAAATTCGATTTCAGAAATCGATTTCTGGAGCGGTTGGCAGAGCGGATTTACCTTAGTTTCGATCGATATTCGATGGTTTCAGGTTTTAGTTATTTTAGCGTAGCAGACGAAAAACGCAATCGAACGATCGCATTCAAAATATTTTTCTTTAATTTCTTTGTTGATTGGATTTAGGTGTACGATTTTCCTTTATGCTTTATTTAGGCTTAGGACTAGCAAAAATATTTTTTTTTGGATATGATACAAAACTTTCTTTTGCGCATTTAAAAATTGTAATATTTACAATGATTTCATGATTATATAATGTACATTTTTTTGTATGTTTTTTTTGTTTCCATTTTACATACATATCGTCACGCCATATCACTTGCAGGGTAGGCAGAGAGAACAGAGTGCCAGAGAACTCTATCTCTGCCTACTTCACTCGCTTCCTCAACATTCATAATTCTCTTCATACATGCTCGCCGGTTTCGGAGACTCTTGACTCCACCTTCTTTCAGTACATGACCGATCTGGTCTAGGTAGGTTAGTCTCGGTCTCCCTCGGTACCTACATCCTTCCACTTTAGCATTGTATATCTTCTTAACCAGGCGTTCGTTCGGCATTCTTTCCACATGTCCGAACCATCGGAGCATTCCCTTTCGCATCTTTACACCAAAACTCTCTTTCATACCTACTCGCTCTCTTACGTCGTCGTTACGAATGCGGTCGGTCAGCCTAACTCCACAGATTTTCCGCAGAGATCGCATTTCGACCGCATTAATTTTACTATCATACTCTTTTCTGCATACCCAACTCTCGCTTCCATACAGTAATGTTGGGACAAGCACTGCGTTATGTATTGCTACACGTGCCTTCTGGCTGAGGTGGTGGCTGCCGAGAAGTTGCTCCAACGCTCCGTTCACTCTATTTCCCGCATTCACTCTTCGCTCTATATCAGTGGTGTACCTTCCATCTCGGCTAAATCCACATCCAAGATATACAAATTCATCCACTTGCTCTAGTACATCATTACCTATTGTTACTCTTACATCTGTTCTGGTTTTATCTCTTTCAAAGACCATTATTTTGGTTTTGCTCACATTCACGCGTAGACCCTTTTTCTTACAATTTCTGTCATTGTGTCGACTAGGGTCTGCAGGTCAGTCGCTGACTGTGCCAGCAGGACTGCATCATCTGCATAAAGCAGAGCAGTGACCACTGAGTCGCCCATCTGGACTCCCACATTCATATCGTTCAACCTTTGGAGACATTTATCCAGATATATGATAAACAGCCTGGCTGACAGAACGCACCCCTGCTTAACGCCGATATTGACGTCAAACCAAGGCGACATTCCATCATCCAGCCGCACACAGGCTCTACAGCCCATGTAACTGGACTGCACAGCCTGTAGCAGTTTACCGCTAATACCATACTGCGATAAAATGTCCCAAAGTTCCTTTCGTACAAGCATGTCAAATGCTCTCTCCAGATCCACAAAACTGCAGAAAACCCTCTGACCTAGAGCCAGATGCTCCTCCACAATGTTGCGCAGAGAGAACACTTGATCCATGCATCCCCTTCCACTCCTGAAACCTCCTTGTGTCTCACACAGTAAAACATCGGACACCATCCTCATTCTCCTTTCAATAATTTTACCATAAACTTTTGCTGCCAAACTGGTCAAGCTTATGGCTCTGTAATTTGCGCAGTCATAACGTGAACCCTTGTTTTTAAACAAAGGCACGATGACTGCGCTATTCCAGTCCCTGGGAACCATTCCCGAGCTCCAACATAAATTGAGGAGCAACAGGAACGCCTCCCAGACACAAGAGCCACCAAGCTTGATCATCTCGGCAGACACCATATCAATGCCCGCTGCCTTACCATTTTTCAAACTTCTTACCGCCCATTCAACTTCATCCATACTGATGCCATCGGAGGACGCCGTTGTTGAATGTTGATCTACTAAACCACATCCAACACCGGCGCCTACCGTAGCATCCGCATACATATCGCCAAAATATTCACTCCAGCGGCTTAACACGTCTTGTGTTTCTGTAAGAATGTCTCCATCTTTAGACCTTATTTTATTCATTCTGAAGGCTGACCAACCACCCCGAGACTTCTTCACCTCCCTCCAAAAGAGTTTGGTGTTACCCTTGAAGTTTTTAGTCAGCCTATCTTCTGCACTCATACTTGCTCTATCACGTTTCTCTTTCACTAAGGCCTTGGTGTCATTCTTACATTGCCTATATATTTCTTCCTTCTGTTCAGTCATACTGTCATTCAGATTCAATGAAGAAACATAATCCAGCCACGCTTTCTTCTTTTGCTCTACGGAAGCTGCCACTTCCGCATCCCACCATGCATCACCATTTGTTTTTCTATGCTTCTTTGAACTTCCACATACTTCTTTCGCTGTATCTACCATACTCTCTTTCAATACTCTCCAGCGTTCTTCAATGTCCGATTGCGGCTGGCTTGCCATCGTCAGCCGTTCTCGGACACCCTCTGCATACTTTTCTCTTACACACTCTTCTTGCAACCTTTCAACCTTTATTCTTTCAAGCCCTCCGAAGTGGACACGCTCTCGCCAGTGCCTCCACTTTCTGAACAGACCACTAAATCTCGCAATAACGAGATAGTGGTCCGTATCGACTGTGGGGCCCCTGTAGGCTCTTGCGTCCAATATTTTGCTTCCATTTTACAATTAATAGTTATTTCTTATTTATCATCAAATTGTATATATGATACTAACATACGCTAGTATAGTATTAAATTATAAATTACCCATCTAATTATATAGTTCACGAGAACATAAAAATAACATTACGCGCACACCGCACGTATCACCAAGGCCAAATGTACATCAAAACTCTCCAATAATTCAAAAAATCAGTTTAACAAACACAAAACTTAAACTATCATTAAGTATTGCGTAATATTATCATGGAAGTAGTTGCATTCTGATATAGAACTTATTCCCTGTCCCTTGTAATTCTGTTTCGTTTTCAATCTGCCATTCTTAGTTTCTTAGAAACCGCCAAAATCCAAAACTGATGATAATTCGCTCGCTTCATTTCTTTCACTGCACTAAACGATCACTTAGTTAGAACGAAAGGCGGCGAATTTTAATGAAATTCGCTTTCTCTCATTCTAACTAAGCGACCGCTTAGCGGAGTGAAAGAGTTAGTAAGTTTTCAAATATTGGTTTGGTTTGCAAAACTAGCAATAGAAAACGATTGCTCGATGATTAGATTTATATTAGTTTGCGTTTTCGTCGTTTTGTTTTGATATGTCGTGTTGATTTAGTTTCTGCCGAGATACGTTTTCTAAAATCAGTTTGTATAGTGTTGAATATCGATACGATACGATTTCTGACTGAACTCCGATTTCAGATTCGTTTTGATATATCGGACGCATAGGTACCTAATACTTGAGCCCACATCCTACTAAGAAATATTAAGCTTGTACCGTGGCTCCTCACCCCAATACTAGACATGCGCAAAACATTACTTTGAAATGTCATATCACATCATTACACTACGCAGAACATTACGCAGAACATAATATTACTTTATGATATTACAAATGTGATACATATCACACGAGTTCGGTTCGCATAATATTGCTGCTATGCTATTATTATGATCCGAATTATGTAAATTAATATTTATTATTTTATGATATTTATCACATGTTACCTACATGTGTTAAATATTATTTTTTTTACCCGATTTGTGTAATATGATTAATGTGTAAAATAGTCGATTGATTTCCCTTCATACTTTTCCAGGCTTAGAACTGACAATCTTCATATACTACTTACTTTATACTTTTTATTTTTTCTTTGTTTTGATAAATTGTAGGTTCAAGGTTATACAATAATGTTAACGGGGATAAGCGCGATCATGGTATAGGTACATATACATACCTTTAATTTGCCTGACATTTAAGATCTCTTATTTCGTACAATACAATAATCCGTTGAGGAATTAGCTAGCAACTCCAGCAAGCAAGCATTACATTACGCGAAATTCAGGCTAGAGCCAAGAGTGCATAGCATAACGATCGAGTAATGTATTGTGTGATGTGATGTGTAATGCCTCGGTGTGTCGTGTAATGTTTAATGTGATATTACCCGCCTGAGTAATATTACGTTTTGATATCAAGCGCATTACTTACACATGTCTACCCAATACCATTACGATGTCTGTCTATCTCGGCAGTATCGATTCATCCCTACTGGCAGCCCAGTTTTGTTGACCGTTGTTATAACTTCATAAGCTTAAAAGACTTGTATTAATAATTAAAAATAAATTTAAAAAGTAAATTGTTGTTATTTCTGTTTTATTTTTATTTATTTCAGGAGTTTTGGCGCGAATGTGGAAATGTCATGTCACGCTCTTGTATTATATTCATTTCTTTAGTGTTTTGTGGTGTTATATTGAATAATTTTGCTGGTATTTTATGCAATATGGTACAGTTAAAGTGCTGAAGTATAGTGAATATGGTATAATAGTGGTTTACGTGTATTTTCATATTTGGCCAAAATTCCCAAAGAAAATCATTGATTAGGTTATTAGCACCCGATTAATGGTAATGACTTGACTTACTGACAGACAATGACTATTAAGGCTACATAATATGAAGAAATGATGAACAATATATGAAAAATAATTAAATAAGACTTGGCTGTATGGGCTTTGATCCCTTTGCCTGTCCGAATGGACGAACAGAACCAAAAAAAAAAAAATTTATTTATTTCATCACATTCGTATTTTGATCAATTCTTCGACAGTTGACAAAGATCAAAAGTCAATGTAAGGTTGTTGACACAAACAATTATTCCGTGCTCTCGCCTTTTTATTTATTGTTATCAATTATACCCTCGCGAATTTGCAAGCGTCGTGTGATCGTAATATCGTACGATTCTCATGCGTCATTACTCTTTACGCTTTCTTTAATAGCAAAATTTTTTGTTAGTCGTAATCGTCATTTGCCGCGATAGGCCGTACAATAAGTAAAAACATTTTTAGTAATTACCAACACGAGCTCCGTGTTTATTTTTAAACATATTTGTGAAGGAAATGAGTGTAAAATTTAATTTTCTTGTAATTTTCATTTGCGGTCTAGTTGCGCAGAATTCTCAGGGTCTCTCGCCTGTCATTCTTAGTGAGTATTAGTTTTTCTTTATTGTTCTAGATAACTTGTGGTAATTAACGTGTCATTTTTCCTTGGAGCATTTATATTATTACTGAGCTTTAATATTTGTTACACGAAAATATGTTTTTATGAAAGAACATTTGGATAATATTACTTATGTAATTATATTTGAAAACTATAATTTTTTTATTGTTATTATATTTGTTACTAACAAAGTATTAAGTTATAATTCCAAAATATTAATTTGTTGTTTGGTATTTTTACCAACTTAATAAATTAGATTTAAAACAATTGTCAACATGTTTTCTGGGCAAAATGTATTTTTTAAGTGTTAATATACTAAACTAACACATCACACTAATATATGATTCAAACAAAACTAGGAATTGTTATGTTTTTAAAAATTGTTGACAACCACAGAATATATGTTTAAAATTGATACAATTTATTGAAGAATGATCATGTTTCTTATAGATCATATAACATACATTTTCCTACAGAAATATGTATAGGTTCTTTCAATTTCGTTATTGGTATACAACCTATAAAATTTTGAATAAATAGTTACTATGTTATTTAAATGGGGAATAGAAATCCACAATCTCTTGAAATATTAAAACTAAATGCTTCAATTTTCATAGGCAAGATGCCTATGAAAAATTTCTTCATAAAAAAATTGTATTAATAATTAAAAATAAATTTTTTCATAGGCAAGATGCCTATGAAAAAAAGATTCTTAATCACTAAAAATATTTAAGACATATTTGAAAAAAAAAATTGAACAATTTTTTTGAACCATTATAATATACATCTATGCCTTGAATAAAATTGACCGAAGTTTTATTGCCGACAGTACCTGGCGATGGTGGCAGTCAAGTGGAGGCAAAACTAAATAGAACAAATGTTGTTCACTACATATGTGCTAAATCATCAAATGACTTCTTCAATATTTGGCTCAACCTGGAACTCCTTGTTCCTTTCGTCATTGATTGCTGGGTGGACAATTTGAGATTGGTATATGATAATGCAACAAGAACTACAGCTAATCCATTTGGTGTTGATATCAGAATACCAGGATGGAGTAATCCAGAACCTGTGGAATGGTTAGATCCATCTCATCAAAGTAGTGGTGCATATTTCAACACAATAGCTGAGGTGTTGATTAAGAATGGTTATCAGAGAAATTTGTCTATTTTTGGTGCACCATATGATTTCAGAAGAGCTCCAAGTAAGTCTTTTTTACAATCATAAAATATTCTTATTTTAATATTGCACAGATTGTTTAAAATAATAAGTAGACTTTCTTTAAGTAAGTGTATTTTCAATATGTATTTTAGTTATATCTATCTTCGTCATAGTTGAATGCCGAAAGGCGACCCTCTGACACTACACAAATAACAGGGAAATGGAGCCGCTGATGATTTTTAGTGGCTATTCCGGTTGGCTACTAAGCCACCGGCGAGCCCCACATACAAAAATCATGAATGGGTAATGTGTAAATACATTTTACATCAGCGTCAAAAAAAGAAATATATCCATCTTTAAACTCGAAAAAGGGGAAATTACCAGATACTATGATGGTCAAATGGGTTGATTTAGGAGTTTCCTTTAAAGATTATACTCTGCACTAAGGAATAAATCCTTGTGACATAGTATAATGTATTCCTATGTTACAAATATAATTAATGGACACGAAATACACCCAGACTCAGCATAATAATATAACTCTGAGTTATATTATTATGCTGAGTCTGGGTGTATTTAATATTGGTGGATCACATAACCTATGTCCTCTGGTAGTTTTTACAAAGATAGAAAGAATTAAGGGCATAATGTATTACTATTTAGTCACCGAAAAGAGCAACACAATGCTGGGTCAGGCAAATGGGGTCATTGGATTTTATATATATAATAGCAAACACAAAGGCTGAATTATGTCTCACTGAATAAATTACCATGCTTGACCCACTGGTTGGTGATAATGTTAGCATTATAAATTTCCCAGAAGAATACTGCCTATTCACCTGGTGATAATTCAGCCAGCTTTTGTGACTCCCACTGGCAAATAAAAAGTGGTGATCATTGCGTTCATACTCCATATGGATGACGTATGTTAGCTGCAGAAAGAGAACTTTTTGCATTCATTAATGTAAATCATTTTGTCTTCAATCCAACAGATGAAAATGCAGAATTCTTCACAAACTTGAAGACACTAGTGGAGGACACGTACAATCTTAACAACAAATCATCCGTAACACTGCTAGTGCATAGCATGGGTGGGCTGATGGCAACACACTTCTTGCAGAAGCAAACACAGAAGTGGAAGGACCAATACATACGGCGACTGATCTCACTCTCCACACCGTGGGCTGGTTCTATGAAGGCTGTGAAAGTGTTTGCTATAGGTGAGTTGAAGGCCTACCACCTCCTTCGATTACTATTAAACTAAAGGCACCTGTGGCACTAAAGTTGGTGAAATTAATATTTTAATTATTTAAACTTGTTAACAATTATTTCGACAAAAGTTTGCTTCTATCGATCTGGAAATCTGGGTCTATTTAACAAAAATGTCGAACGTCTAAGATACTTCTTATATTATAAGTGTCATGTTATTTCATTATTTATAAAGAATGCAACAGTATTTTACGGATTCTATTTGCGGTTGTATTTGATTTTTAATTTGCCGCGTTTTGAACACTTTACAGCATTCATGGTCATGGGATAACTGAACGCTGTAAAGTGTTCAAAACGTCGGGAAATTAAAAATCAAACGCGATGCAATCCGTAAAAATATTTTTATTTCAAATATGTAAAACTCGCGTAAACACCAGAAAGCGTTATACTTTTCATGATTGTAAAATAAATCTGGTTTGGGAATTCCATCGAAAACTAGACTTCGTCTTGTGGCACTCAAACAGTTTCTAAAATGGTCATGCTATCCACATTCCTTACAACTAACCAGAAGCAAATTTTAAGTTAGTTCTTGCTCATAGTTCATATAAACTTATACTAGAGAAGCTACGGAAAACATTTCCGAGATATTTGCTTAAATACATAGGTATAGCCTTATGCTTTACAATTTTTCTTACCCAACAAGATTTCTGTAAGGGTGATTAAGGACCTGCCGGATTGGCCACAGATGTCAAGGATTTGGTACCAGTGGCGATGGGGACGAAATATGGTGGGTTATGGGACCACGCGCTGCCCTTCCAGCGCCCCGGACGGAATGGACGGCATATGTCCAGTGATCCAGTCCATGCCAAAAAAAAGTGTGATAAAGGATTAACTTTAAATAAACTTGGAAATTATGACTTCTCATACTCTTGAGTAATTTATAACACCTTTTTTTTTTCACGCTGTGGAAATGCATTTGCGCACTATCCTCCCCACCTGTGAGGACGGGAGGACTTGTGTGGGACTCACCGGCCACCGTGCGACCGAAATACCCACTAAAACCACAGCGGCCCCATCCGCGCTTTTACAGGGTGCCGGAGAGATCGTCTGATGACATTCAATCCCCGACACCCCAACGCATGGCCGTCTGGCCACATCCCGTCGTCATTCAAGGCGCTGGAAGAAGAAGCGCATATCTGCGCTTCCCCCTTCCTGGTCGCCGCCGTCGGAGCGAGTCAGTGGACGCAAGCGCCTCGCGCTCCCGCTCCGCGGCTTCCTTCCTCTTCATGACGGCCTCACAAAAAGAGGCCATCGACGACCTGTCGCTACGACCAGCACCTGTCGCTACCAAGCATTTTGGAGATGATGGTCGGTAGCGACAGGTCCATTCCCAGTGCCGACGACAGATCGTGGCGCTAGGGCCCCCATCATACTTCCACTGTATGGCGTGCATCGTCAATTAGCGCGCCACACATGACATCCTGGGGCCCCTTCCCTTCCAATTTTATGCAGGTACTTACCGAAGACCCCGTGTCCGGTAAGCACCTGCACCATCCTAAATGTTAGGCTGCCGTGCCTTCTCGTAAGCCAGCGGTGAAGGTATGGGGCAACTGCCTCTACAGTCCTTCGCCCTGCTACAGGGGACTCCAGATCTTCCCTCCACCGCTGGATGACCGTCCTTTGGGCCACTTCTTGTGCTCTGCCCAGCCTCCTTGCGGAGATCTGCTCACCGTTGGCCCGCACTGTAGCGCGGAGCCGGTAAACCTCCGCCAACGCCTTAGCCACAAACGGCCAAGGCGGGTCACCTGCCAGTAGTGTCGCCGCAGTCCAGGACACCGTACGGTAGCCCCTGATAGCCCTCACCGCCATAACCCTCTATGGTCGTCGCAGGAGGACCCTGTTGCGGGCGGTGAGGAACTCCGACCAGATAGGGGCACCGTACAGTGCCATGGACCGCACGATCCCGGTGTAAAGCCGCCGACAGGATGACCCAGGGCCACCAGTATTTGGCAGAAGTCTGCCCAACGCTGCAGCTGACTTGGTGAGCCTAGGGACGAGCTGGGCAAAGTGTGGCTTGAAATTCCAATTACTATCGAGGTGCAGGCCCAGATATTTCATCTGAGCCCGCACCGGCACGGCAACCCCAGACACACTGATGTGTGCTCCTCGGGGCGGACCACGTCGTGGGAACTTATAACACCTACTTCGATCGCCAACCCGCTCAGATGTGGCGATTATAGCATACGTGTGCTTTATAGGAGTAACACTAATGGTGGACGTTGAAATTCTGGAGAATGGATAGCATCTTCTATTTCCGGCCTCACCCACTAACAATTGACGTAATGTTCGAATATTTGTATTATTATTGATTTTCTTATTATAGACCATAACGTTTTAGGTCTGTTTTTACTAATTATGATGCAATTTGTCTCCTATACCATGCTGTCTTCTTATGCGTGTGGTTGCTTCGTCATTTTTGCTGTAAAATAAGAAAAAATCAATATAAAACCCTATACCATCCCGTCTAACCAGTGTTGTAAGTCAATTTCCCTCTTATTGTGAAGTAGACTCGAGCCCGGCATTGGTTAGGTATATGATGAGCCGAGATGATGTAATGGTGATACCGTGCTGACCAGGCGGGCTTTTATATTGTTTTTGTTTTAATTTCCTTCTAGTTATATATAGTTATGTAGGTAAACCAAATCAAAATAGCTAAAATAGCAAAAAAATAACGTTGATTATCAATATATATATATATCGTCAATATCGTTAATAATAACAAGGAAAAGACATTGACACAGATCAATTAACGTCATATATTTACGCAAATATGACATTCTGTTTAATTGTAATTGCTAAATATAGATAAGATTTTTAATCTATGTTGACTTTTAAGATTTAATTTGTCTTCCTAAAAGAGGCTCGTCAATATACCCACATTTTTTACGTGCTATTAATAAGAAAATTATATTTAATGCACTTTAGAATATGGTTGAGGTTAGTGCTTCAAGTAGCGATCGCTATTACGAGCTTAATTTCTACGCTGCATAATTATTTATACATACATACATATCATCATGCCATATCCCTTGCAGGGTAGGCAGAGAGAACAGAGTGACAGAGAACTCTATCCTTGCATACTTCACTCGCTTCCTCAACATTTATAAGTCTCTTCATACACGCTTGCCTGTTTCGAAAACAATTATAATTATTTATATGATTCACTAATGCTAGGGCTGCACCTGCGTGTATCGTCCCGTTGTAATGTGTGGCGAAGCTTCGTATGATTTGTAAACTAAAATGTTATCGCGATAATACTGTGGTCATATTAGCGACTTCGGTATTTTACACGAAGTATCGTGCAGTAATTAAAGATGGCTGAAATAATTTTCATGCGTTTAACTATGGATAACAAGTTGCTTTACTTTTACAACTATATTATGCTAATAATTACATAATGATTTTTTTTTGGATCCCTTCATGGGTTCACCTTCATAATGGTGTAAAAATTCTAACACCACTTCATCGCTCCACTCCATATTTATTGATTAACTGGAGATCCTCGAACGCGTCTAAACACATCTAAAATTTTCGCCGAATGAAAAACGCTAGTGACCACAGAGCGCGATATATTAGCGCGCTAAAACCCTTTGACTTATCGCCACCCAAGCGATAACGCACACGAAGCTCGAATGTTCGCGACGATAGCCAATAATGACCGGTCACATCTGCGTGTATTGTCCCATTGCACGAAGGTTCGTGACGATACACGCAGGTGCGGCCCTAGCATAATGCATTTTAAGTCGGGGTATGTGTTTTTATTTTTTGATTGTACGTTGACTTCAGTTGTTACCCGCAGATTCACAATTTTATCCGGACTATGGGTGAGGGCTGAGGGCTCTCGACCCGCCAAAAGTGAAGAAGAAACATTTTAAGATTGATGATTATTGGTATACTTCTTACAAAATACAAAGTACTATTCTATCTTGCTCATGTTTATTAGGGTTCCGTACCTCGAAAGGAAAAAACGAAACCCTTATAGGATCACTTTGTTGTCCGTCCGTCCGTCTGTCCGTCTGTCTGTCTGTCTGTCTGTCTGTCTGTCTGTCAAGACTCTTTTTCTCAGGAACGCGTGGAGGTATCAAGCTGAAATTTCTATCAAATACTCAGGTCTACTGTCCCTTAGAGCTGTGAAAAAATCAAACTTTTAAGCTAACGCAATCAAAAGATATAGCTATTTATGTCGCAAATTTCTGCAAATTTTTGACACTCGTAAGGGAATCAAAACCTACAGGGTACTTCCCGTGAACTCAGAATCTTGAAATTTGGAACGAAGCAACGTCTTATAGCACAGATTAAGGAAAAATTTTGAAAACTGTAAATTTTTGATTACATAATATAAAAAAAATATTTTTAATCATTTTAAACTCACTACCCCTTTTCACCTGAACGTGTATAGTTAACAAGCAGCAGTTAATTTTGCACTGACAATGAACAGGCAGCGTGACCGAGTGGTCTAAGGCGCTGGTTTAAGACACTGTAGGCACGAGTTCGAATCTCACCGCCGCCGAGCTCTTTTTGCTATTTATTTTTGCAAAATTTATTTATAATAATTTCATAATATAATATTATAAATAAAATAGTTTAAAAACGTGTTCATTAAATGTTTTAAAAATTAGTAGTTTTAATATTTATTAAAATTACTAATTTTTATTTACTACTAATTTAGGTGTAACTTGAATTAATATCAAAGAAAAAAGAAACTTGAATTCATCATCATTATTCTCCTACTCTTATCCCAATTTCTTCCGACGTCCGCCCCTTACCTCGCTCAAGGGGAGGGTACCTCTCAGGGGGTATTCCGTCGGGCCGGCCACTGACGACAAGTTCATGCTGCTCCAGTGGCCGGTCCAACGACGTAGGCGAGGTTCGTGGGTGGGTTACGGGTATGCGTGCGTACGCCCCTCTGTCGCCCCGGACGGAGTGGTGCGAGAAGAGCGCCGACCATAATCCACCCCTAAAAAAAAAAAAATCCCAATTACTTGGGATCGATACAATATGTACTCTTCTGTCATAGTACATAATGTAAAAGTTATTGGCAATAGTTTTATGACCGGCCCCCTGCCCGACGTCAACCCTCCCTGGGAATGTAATTGTTGACCAAACGAGATTTTTAGTTTTACGGAACCCTTCGTGCGCGAGTACAACTCGCACTTGGTCGATTTTTTTTTATTATGTGTTTGCCATCTGACGTTTTATAGGACAGTAAATTTTAGGGGTCAGTTTAAACTTTTGTGGGTCACGAGATATGAAAGATCTCTACCAAAAGGCGTTAAATCAATGTTAGATAATGCTAAAGTATTATTCAAATTCCTCACTAATTATACCACGTTATTTCGCAGCAGTTTTTTTAGTTTATACATACATACATACATACATACATATCATCACGCCATATCCCTTGCAGGGTAGGCAGAGAGAACAGAGTGCCAGAGAACTCTATCTCTGCATACTTCACTCGCTTCCTCAACATTCATAATTCTCTTCATACACGCTCGCCGGTTTCGGAGACTCTTGACTCCACCTTCCTTCAGTACATGACCGATCTGGTCTAGGTAGGTTAGTCTCGGTCTCCCTCGGTACCTACATCCTTCCACTTTCGCATTGTATATCTTCTTAACCAGGCGTTCGTTCGGCATTCTTTCCACATGTCCGAACCATCGGAGCATTCCCTTTCGCATCTTTACACCAATACTCTCTTTCATACCTACTCGCTCTCTTACGTCGTCGTTACGAATGCGGTCGGTCAGCCTAACTCCACAGATTTTCCGCAGAGATCGCATTTCGACCGCATTAATTTTACTATCATACTCTTTTCTGCATACCCAACATATTTAATAAACAATTTTCCCTCTATAACTAAGTACATTAATTACGTTAGCCAGCGATATATTATTTTAATATTTTAATTTGGTTTGATTATATCCTGATTGTCTACATCTGCTAAATCATATTTTGGCGGCGACGTTGAATGTGAATGGCGGAGTGGCTTACGTACCGAGTATTATGGGTTCGACGCAGGATAATTGTTTGTGCGATACTCAAATAATTGTACTGAGTCTAGACGTAATTTATGTTCATTATTTATACTTGCGTTATTTATACTTACGTTATTTATACTATTTCCGTGTGGTGACGGAGTAAGAATACAATTCACCACCCTCTATCTTACCCGTGGGTGATCGTACGAGACGACTAAGGGATATAAAACACATATAACATCTGTGCGAGAGAGGGAAAACTAAACAAAACCCTATACCAACACGTCTGACCAGCGCGGTATAGTAGGTTAATTTCCCTTCCATTACGGAGGAGGCCCGAGCCAAACAGTGGGACATTTATGGGCTGTGATGATGATGATGATGATTTATACTTGTAATTAATTGCGAGATAAGGACTTACAAACCTTATTGCAACATGTCTTTAAAACAAAATCTCAAAGTTTACATCATAGTATTTATGAAGCTATTTTAGTATTTTTTGGGCATTCATTAAATATAATATTTGAATTAATTTTCGTTAATTTTCTTACTACCAAAGTCTATCAAAGTGGACAATTAATCATTCTACAGAATTTCATTCCTTTTTTCACACATTTACTTTCTTCGTTATTAGGTACTACCCAATTTCATTTTATGTTTTTAAGTTCGACTGTGTTATAGTTTATTCGAATTATTGCTTATGTAACCGAAACGAAAGGCTATTGTTATCGAAATGTTTTGGTGGCTTTAGTACTGTGATCACCACACATTTCATAAAAGCAAGTATTGTATTATCAAAAATATGCATTGGGTTCCCACCCAAAGCACGGTCTAACTTCGTAGTCAGACCTTTGATGCGTGATGCTTTTGAGTTTTTTTTTTTTTTTTTTTGTGTCTCTTAGTTGTTAGCCTCAGATGGCTATGACAACTTTACCCGGACTGTGGGTGAGCAGTGAGGGCTCTCAACCTGTAATGTTTGAGTGTCGAACTTGATAAGTACTTTATTGCTGGCAACTGCACAGACAAGATCAAGTATTATTATCTTCCAATTCACTGAAGTCTGCTTTGTGTAAGGCTTATTTTAATAACCTAACTTCTAAACTGCTGGACCGATTTGAATGAAATTTCGTGTGTACATTTCAATGCGTTTCTGTGGTTTGAAAACATAATTGGTCCCGGTAGGTGGCGCTGCTGTAAGTATTTCTTTACCGAAAAATGATTTTCTGTACAATTCTATATACGAACTAGGCTTATTTACTATCCCTTACAAATAAGATTTATAACCCCGTTTTTCCATCAATAATTTTTCAAGCGTATACAATTTTACGTTTTTATATCTTGGGTTACAATAATGAAATTTTAAACAAACTGTAGCCTGCAGGTGTTACTTCTCGATAATTTGGCTTTCTATTGGAGAATAAATGGTTAAGATCGTTTCAGTATCTTCAGAGCCTATTCATTATAAACAAACAAACATACAAAAAGAACTTTCCTCTTTATAATATAAATATAGATACCATTTGCCGCGCGAAGCGGGCAGAGACAGTTAGTAATTTATAAAACAATGCGTATATGTTGATGTTAGCCTATTATGTACAGGAAGCGATAACATATAGCACTAATAAGTCCGTTCGTTACTTCAGTTGTTAAATCTCTATGAGTGAATTACCTCCATCGATGTCCACTGCTGGACGTGGGCCTCCCAAAATTCAATAATGTCATAATCGCCATGCTTGATAGGTAAATTGATGATCATAATTGGTGTTATGCGTTGGCCCGGAGAATGTTCATTCTCTTAGCAATCCTTCAGCTCAGATACTTTTTACAAACGAGGATGCACTTGATTGTAAATATTATTGCCGGTCATGAACTTCTGCAATACCAGAGGTACAGCGAGGTTGCTACCAACCAACCCAAATCAACCCGTCCGAAAATCGACGTCTGAGCAGTGGCACAATGCCACTGCTCAGACGTCGATTTTCTGCGAGACTACTATCCCGGACGGACCAGCCCACGGTTTTAGATAATTGGCTATGGATACAAGTCCTTTAAGCCTAATAGACAGAAAACTATCAACAGTGTGGCCAACTCCCACCAGAAAATAAGTGGTAATGGTGACATATTGTATTGATAACCAAATGGGGCTTAGCGAAATATCTAGGTAGGTACCTTCTTTTTTTTTTAAGTTTAAAAATATCTTTTAGGGTTTCTCTGTAGAGTGGGCCACCGAAGACAAGGACCCGGTTCCGGTGACCCACTCGCAGTAGAGGTAGGTTGTTGAGCGGGTCTATGGGGTCGCGCGCCGCTTCGTCCGTCTCCCCGGACGAATTAGCGGGCTGTGACCACACCGTAGCTAGCCGCCAAAAAAGAAAAAGGTGCCAAATGTTATTGTCGACCATTATGATAAATTGTGTAGGTATAAACAAAATTAAACGCAATAACATAATGATTTATAATTAACGCTAGTATTACGCGTGTATTATTATGTGTAATAATACTATATTTACATATTTAATCGTATTTGATATAAAATTATTTTTAAAGATTTTATAAGTTTTGTATTTGATTTTCATTTTGTGGTTAAAATTTTTAATGCTGTGTGGTAGCGGCTACGAATACTACCAATCCTTACTTTTTTTCGTGAATGTCGTAAAATATGATTCTGAGTTTATCGACCTGGGGTAGCTCCCTCTAACGGCGTTTGGTCAACAATTACATTCCCAAGGAGAGTTGACGTCATTGAGACTGGCGGTTGGTTATAAAACTATTGTCAATAATTTTTGATATACCTATGTACGAATAGATATTGTGACGACCACAAGTAAATGACAGAAGAGTTGGAGAATGATGAGTTAAAATTTTAATTTTTAAAACCCGTAAAAACAGATTCATTTTAAATGTGTAGGATTTTATAGCGTTTATAACCTAAGTATAATAACGATCATTGGGAGAGACCTGTCGCTGTCGACCATCGTCTCGAAGATGCTTGACAGCGACAGGTGCTGATCGTAGATAGCCTCCTTTTGTGAGGCCATCATGAATAGGAAAGTGGAAGCGGGAACGCGAGGCGCTTGCGTCCGCTGACACGCTCCGCCGCCAGTGATCGGGAAGAAGAAGGCGCTGTTATGCGCACCTCCTCCCACTGCCTTGAGGTACGATAGGACGTGGCCTGAAGACCAAGCATTGGAGTGCCGGGGATCGAATGTCAGTAGACGATCTCTCTGGCGCTTCGTAAAAGCGCGGAAGGAGCCACTGTGATTTTACTGGGCATTCCAGTCGGGCTTCAGCTCGCCGGCGAGTCTCACACTCGGAAATAGCGCGTAAATGCGTCCACAGCGATAACAAAAAAAACTATAATAACGATAATCGGTAATAACAATGATTTGAACACGTTAATCTTCCAGGAACTATGAATGCTAAAAAGTGTTCGAAGTGTCTGGAAAGTAAAAACTAAATACAAATGCGGATAAAATTCTTAAAATAATACCGTTTCACAAACACAATAAGCTTTTTATTTGTTCAATGTTATTTCGTGTGTTTATTAAATATCATAAACGATAACTCTAAAAGATAAACGTAAGGGCCCCTTAATGAACTCGGTAATATTAATATCATTACTTAGAGAGCTAAATAAATATTACAAATGTAATACTTATACAAGGAAGAAGTACTCAAGAAGATAATGGACGATACCGTGTCTTCATTTTAATTTTAATTACATTGTTATACGATGTTTGCATTCAATATACAGACATAGGTACTATAACATTATGTAAAGCAGCGACGAAGGAAGAATAAATAATTTGGAAAATCCAAAAGTGCACGCTTCATAATTTTATATTATTTATCATTTACTATTAGTCAATGCCATAAATAAAAATGAACGAAAAAAATACTTTGAAATTTCGTGCCATTCTCGATGTAGTGCTAAATATAGCTGTTCCTTTACTATGCTTGCAGCATTATAAACGAACCCATTGCTGTATGGCATTTGTTTCCTTTGCCTGTCCGAATAGACGAACAAAAAATGTAAACGAACCCAATTTTCATAATGTATAAGTATATACACTAGCAGTTTAGTTTTTTATTATAGTTCGCGTCATATAAAAAGAACGCTGGAAGAAAGTGTTTGTGTTTGCGCATGGATACATTCGCGCACAAAAGTACTAAGTAGTCTTTCGCTTGCGGTTTTGTATATGTTATTGGTTGCCTCATTAAAAAATATATTAAATAGAATAAATAAAACATTTTTAATTCGGTGTAGAACGTTTAAATCAGTGCAAAAATATAAGTAAATATAAATTGAAGTAATGGGGAAACTCGTTTTATCAGGTCGTCGTGGGTGATGTGGTATTTTGTAACCAGATGAGGACGCGGTGTTGGTGCTAGAGGTGGCCATTTCATCATCGTCACTTGACCCTTCACTACCATCAGAGTCAGAATCATCATCCCCTAGACAAATAATGAATGTTTCTGTCATCATGTCGACCACATGATCGCTTTTACAGTAATCGGCCTCTATTTCTTTTACTTTGGTGCATAATTTTCCCCATTCTGTTGCCCCAATTAAATTTATTTTTTCATTAACTAGGTTAGTTATCTCTGTAAGGTTCCAATTAGCATTTTCGCTGACAAAGGGATATCCCTTTATTTGGGACCAGGCCATTTCGATAGGATTTAGGTCCGGGTGATATGGTAGCAAACGTAGTACAAAATGGCCTGCGTCGTTTAATATGGCATCCAGGTTATTTCTTTTAAATTGCTCTTTGTTTTTTTTATTAAGTTGTACAACTCCGGCTTTAGCATGGATTCATCGTATTCAATTCCTTTTTGGCCAAGCCATAATTGCATATCTGCTTTCTTTGTATTGGACGTTGGTGCAGCATCAAGTTGTGTATTTGTGGTACGATGCATTGTCGACTACCGCGACTGAATTAGGCAGTAAATTCAGTAAATTAATTCTTTTTCACTAACGTTGAAATTGTGGATAATTCTTTTTATAACACCCTGGTCAAAGCTGTCAATGTCTGTTATTGGTTTTTGTTTGACTCTTTTATTTTTGCCGGGAGTTCAGAAGACAGTAAGAAATTCTGAATCTTTTACAATTCGTCTCACTGTAGACTCGGAACATTTTGTGGCCTCTGCGGTCCGCTTCATACATTGTTTTAAATTATCTACCGATCCATTATCAGCCTCTTGCTTCATAAAACAATATACGCCATAAATAATTTTACTAACTTCTCTATGTAAAACCATTTCGTAATTAACAATTTTTGTGCGCGATAGTATTTTGTGAATGAATGTAACGTGTAGACAGAGTGGCAAGCAAAAGTCAACTGACGATCCAATAGTGCACCTGCAAAAATGTGACGCAGGAGCAGCTCGCCCCGCACCACACTTCATACCACCAAATAGACCGATAAATCGTCTAATGCGCAGCTCGACCCCTAGCGTTCTTTTTACGTGACGCGAACTATAACTGCAATTAAACGACAAAGAATTACTAAGCCATTTTCAAAAGGAAGCAGCGCGTTGCGTTTGTAAAGCTTTTAATATAAGAAAAACTTCTATACATTAATTTTTACGGTCGTGAGAGGTCGGTGGAAGTTGCCAGGGCATTGACTCTAGAGGATATCCGTGAGGGTAGACCGTCGGGCGAGCCACCGAAGACAAAGACCGGGTTCTGGTACCCGCTTGCTCGGCTTTGAGAAGTCTATGAAAGGCGGGTCTATGACGTCATGGGCCGTTCTTTCTGTAGCCTCGGACAGAATTAACGGGGTGTGACTGCACCATAGCTCGTCGCCAACAATTTTTTTTTAAAAAGGGTAAACTTTCAATCGCCATATTCGCAATCGTAGTTAATATTATGATTAACCAGCAGAGGGTTACTCCTTTATCACGTGGTGGTCGCGTAGCTAGTTCTTACAATTTCCACGGGGAAGTAAAGGGTGGCTAAGTATTCTATTATTTACCAAATCCCAATTCAAGGTAGTCAATGCATCTCAGCCCATATGCGCCCTACTATTGGGCATCGGTCTCTCCCACTGTGGGAGGGAAATTGACTTACTACTGCTAATTACTACTTATACCACGCTAGTCAGACGTGTTGGCATAGGGTTTTGTGTCGATTTTTTTTTCTCTTGCATCGATATTATCTGCATATCGTAGCACTTAGTCGCCTTTTACAGTAAGAGAGGGTGGTGAGTTTTATTCTTAGCCCGTTATTACAGGGTAGTCAATATTTTTGTTTTTGTATATCAGGTGATGATTTAGGCAGTAAGATGCTACGCGAGAGTATAATGCGTACCCAGCAGATCACGTGCCCGTCGCTCGCGTGGTTACTGCCCTCGCCGCTGTTCTGGAAGCCTACAGAAGTTCTCGTACAGACAGACAAGTACAACTACACGGTCAATGATTTCCAGAAGCTTTTCAAGTGAGTATTTTTACCATAATCATCTTGGGTTATATACAGTGGACTTTTACACAGCAAAATAGAAATTGATTGAAATTTAACTTTGTTTGGAAAGACTGAAATTTTGGTCCACAACTTTTTAATGTGAGGAAAAGTAATAATAGAAAAATAACTTAAGCAACTACAATTGTCATTTAGCATTTGAAATTCCAGCAGGCTATGGTCTGGACACACCCGCTCATTCTGTCAGTGGCGATGGAAGGGCGGCGTATGTCTCCACAACCTCCCTTGTTCTCATCCCATCGCTATTGGACTGACCACTAGTACCATGGACGCCCTGGACCACATTAACATCCTAGGTCTTTTCATAAAACGGTCATCATTCTCCTACTCTTATCCCAATTACTTGGGGTCGGTATAATATGTACTCTTCCTTCATAGTACATATCGTAAATGTTATTGGCAATAGTTTTATGACCGGCCGCCTGCCAGACGTCAACCCTCCTTGGGAATGTAATTGTGGACCAAACGTCATCAGATGGAATTTACCCAGGTCGTTATAAGGCTTTTAGTCGTCTTTTACGACATCCATGAGCATAGTAAGGGTTGGTAGTATTCGTAGACCCTACCACACAGCAAACAAAACGCAAAATAAAACGGTATATATATTTATAGCGAATACTCTCCCAGATATAAGTCTAACAATAACTGATTTTGAGTGATGTCTTTCCAGTGACATGGAGTTACCGGACGCGTGGGAGATGCGCAAAGACACCGAGAAGTATACGAAAGAGTTCACCGCACCGGGTGTGGAAGTCCATTGTATCTATGGTTACAATATATCTACAGTTGAAAGGTAATCATACATACATACATATCATCACGCCATGTCACTTGCAGGGTAGGCAGAGAGAACAGAGTGCCAGAGAACTCTATCCTTGCATACTTCACTCGCTTCCTCAACATTCATAATTCTCTTCATACACGCTCGCCGGAGACTCTTGACTCCACCTTCCTTCAATACGTGACCAATCTGGTCTAGGTAGGTTAGTCTCGGTCTCCCCCGGTACCTACATCCTTTAACTTTCGCATTGTATATCTTAACCAGACGTTCGTTCGGCATTCTTTCCACATGTCCGAACCATCGGAGCATTCACTTTCGCAATAAGGTAATCCTTAGTTCATATTAACATACGTAGATTCACGCCTGTCGTCCAGCTCACATAACCCGATGTATTTCGCCTTTCTATCTATTAAGCGTCCCACAATGATCAATATGTTGACCTACAGATAACAACTATATACGGAATATAACTATACCAATCCGTCTATAGCCAGTGTGGCATATTATAGTTTTTTTGTTTTTTAAATAAAAAGTTATTACAATTATTGTGATCTTAATTATGTATTTATTGAATATATTCAAATTCAATATTATTATAATCTATATAAACCCTGTGAGAGCTTGTCAGTTTTAATATTTTAAATTGATACAATAAACTATCACCCGATCGGTACGTAACCACTATTGAGAAGGTACGGCAACAAACTCAGCTGGTTTATCTATTACTATTATTTCTTTATAGTATAACATACAACAATAGTACAACATGTTTAGTAATAATTAGCTCCAGTGTGATGCCCTTCAAAACCCAATATAATATAAAAAATATTATAAATGCGAAAGTAACTCTGTCTGTCTGTCCGTATTTCACGCCAAAACTACTGAACGGATCTAAATGAAATTTGGTACACAGGAAGTATTGTCATTTTTTGAGCCAGTAGCTTGAAACTTATTTTCAGGCTATTGATTAGATATAAATAAATATGACATTAAAATATTGTAAAAAAATCCCTTAAGGGCTAAAATAAAAATAGGGGATGAAAAACTTTAAGAAAGTAACCTTTTACGCGGGCGAAGCCGCGGGCAGAAGCTAGTATAATATAAAGTTCAAAAAAAATGTATTTATTTTTATACATTGGCAAAAGATTATGGCTGGACTAGACCTACAATCAACACCCAATACCGAGTTAACTAATTTAATATATTTTTATGTTTTATTTTTTATATTATGGATCGGTTGACAAAACGAAATTCTAGAGCAAACCTAAAATATCAACAATCAGTTAAATTTTGAAGCGCTATAAGTAATGTTCTTGCTCTTGCGTTTAACAGAGCGAAAACTGTCGTATATCAGAAGGTGCTTGACTGCAGAATGCAACCAATGCACCAACATACATGGCCAATAATAATAAAGCAAAGGTCTTGCTGGCACGTACGTCATTTGAAGTACTTGATATTTTAAATGTATATTTTATTTATTATTTATTGTAATTATAAATAATTATTTTTAATTAACTTTAAAATTCTAAATCTGTTTATTCATTGACTGTTAGGCGGAACAAAGTTCGCCGAGTTACTTAGTGTATATATATATATATATATATATATATATGTATATATATATAAGAGATTTCCACCTATATATTGATTTATCACGATATCTCTGGAACCATAAGGCCTACAGACTTTAAATTTGGTAGGAATATTCCTTTCGCCGAGTAAAGGTTAGCTAAGAACGGATTTTACAAAATTCCACCCGATTCCACCCCTTTAAATTTTGTATGAACATTTTTCTGCCCTGTAAAGGTCAGATAGAGTAGGATTTTAGAGATTCCTTCTCCGAAAGGAATTCTATGTAGCGAAAGTAAACTACACAACTGAACTGACGTAACCGAAGCGAAGCGAGGGCGGGTCGCTAGTGTTATATAACATGATACGCGACCGTGAATAGGACATGTTATCATATGCTTAGATATTACTAAGGTTATGACTAAGGTCTTACAAGGTCTTCATAAGTAAATATGTTTATACGTAGGTATAAATATTAGTACTATGTTTAAGGGGGGAAATAGGTGTAGATGGCCGTTTTCGAGCAGATTTTAATCAATTATTTTAAGGTATAAAAAATTAATATTATTTATTCAAACTTTTAGGTTATTTTATACATATATTGAAGAGTAAAAATTTATATTTACAAGAATAAAACTTAAAAAGTAGTAAAGATATCAGCTGATACATCTCGTAGGTTGTCGTCCGACTTCGCAACTGGTGTACATCATGGAGGCCATAATTTTTATCTGAAATCAATGCAACAAAATTATTACTTTTTTTTAGATATGTATCTTCTATATAAACCTCATTTTAGAGAAAAAAAAATAAAATTGCATTTTTTAGAGGGCTGTGAAAGTAAGTCATGTTTTTTTACCTTGTTTTTGTTTATTGTTTAGTATAAAAAAAATAGTTAAAATGAAAAAATCGCTTCTGATTGAGGTTCATATTCAGCACAATTATGTAAAGAAATCATATACTAAATTTGAAGATGATTGGTTAAAAACTTTTTAAGCTAGAGTGTACACTAGTTCGAAAAAACTAGTTTCAAGAAAAACGCGTTTAAAAAATAAGTGATTAAAAAAGTTAAGGTGACCGTCTCTTTTTTCTCATGCAATAATTTCTCGCGACATAAATTATCAGCAATAATTTCTTGTTCAATATTTTCTCAAAGGCAATATTTCTCATTGTCAAAATTTATTTGGTATTATTAATTATTATTAAAATTAATATTTATTTAATTATGAATGATAAAGCGATAATAAAATATTTGAGAAACCTTTTAAATGATAATTTTTTGTTCTGTGAGAATTTTTAATCAAGAAATTTTTAAGTGAGAATTTTTTGCATGTGAGAAATTTTTGTATGAAAATTTTTTTATGAAACATTTTTGTTTCGAGAAATTGTTACCGGTAAATAAAGCCACGGTGCCAAAAGTTAATATAAAGTCGTATTAAACGAATTGAAACAACTTACCAATTAATCAGCTATTCCAGCCCCATATTGTAAGCCTTCTTCACTCTTTTTAACACTTTCTAACATCTGCCCATGTTCCCTTTCTCTCTTAAAAATATATACCTGGAAGTATATGAATGACTCGACCCTAACCGACCGCTCCGTTCAGCAAATTATGTTCTCGGGCGCTGTACCGAGCGCACTTACTAAACCGCTTGTAACTTTTGAACGAATAATAATTTTGACCTGAAATTTTAACTGTATATTTTTCAATAGTCTTACAATCGATTTATAAAAAAAAAAATATTGAATTTTTTTAATCCTCTACACGTATTTCCCCCCTTAAGTCTGTATGTTGCACTTATATACTTTATGTTGTGATAAATCGTACAAAGTCTCTGAAGATTTTATTTATTTATTTTCTAATTTTATCTGAAAATCATAGGTGTAACATGTTTGTGGTACATGCAGCTTATGTTGAAGATCTTTCTTGGTATATATTTTGTAGTGGTAGGAACACTGTTAATACGTCTGACCAGCGTGGTATAGTAGGTCAATTACACTACCATTGTGGAGGAGGCTCGAGCCCAACAGTGGGGCATATATGGGCTGAGATGATGATGATGAGGAACACTGTTTCTGTCTACAGTCGAGGGCCGGCCTGTCTGGGGTACCAGTGCCACACCCTCTAGAACTCTATCTTTGCATACTTCACTCGCTTCCTCAACATTCATAATTCTCTTCATACACGCTCGCCGGTTTCGGAGACTCTTGACTCCACCTTCCTTCAGTACATGACCGATCTGGTCTAGGTAGGTTAGTCTCGGTCTCCCCCGGTACCTACATCCTTCCACTTTCGCATTGTATATCTTCTTATCCAGACGTTCGTTCGGCATTCTTTCCACATGTCCGAACAAAATACAAATGTAATATAAATGTAAAATACCATACGTCGTAAAAATCAGTTAAGGGATCAGGACTACGGGTAGGAATTCTCTCCTGGCAAGCATATAGAACCTCACAGCGATCACAAACCAGCTTACCACGTGTGGTGAGTACGGCGCTATTCCCATAATAATGAGGGAGATCTATGTCCAGCAGTGATGACAGACTGAATAACGATTATGGAGATGAGTTTATTAGGCTATTGTAATGATAAAATATCTATAATAGTCTCTGTGGTGACGGAGTAAGAATACAATTCACCACCACCTATCTTACCCATGGGTAAAACGCATATAACATCTATCCAAGAGAAGGAAAACTCGAAACAAAACGCCTGACCAGCGCGGTATAGTATGTCAATTTCCCTCCCATTACGGAGGAGGCTCGAGCCAACGATTGAATATATTTGAGCTGAGATGATGATATATAATTTTCTTATAATTTGCAGATTGGTTTACAAACCAGGCACTTGGCTGGATGGTTACCCGACATTATCGACTGGCGATGGCGACGGTACAGTCAACTTGCGTTCTCTCAACGCGTGCGAACATTGGCGTAAAACACGTTATCGTAATGGTAAAATTGTGAAATCATTGGCATTGCCCAACGCTGAACATCTGAAAATATTACACGACCAGCGAGTACTAGACTATATAGCATTGGTAATGAAGAACTGAGGGTATTTGTAAATATTTTAAAGCATATATTAGATATGGTTGATTCGTTGGGCGGTCCGCTTAATTCGAGTGATCGGTATTAGTGGTCCGCTCAATTAGCGGTGAGGTTAATCTGTCGTAGATTGAGTAATACGCGCTATTTTGTCATCATGATTTTGGTGGAGGTGTGATCGACCTGTCAAAAAAAGCATCTATTATTTTAAATTATAAAAAAGAGATTATCACGGGTAAAATTTAAATCCATAGTTGGAAGTTTTTTGATAGAACTATTTTTATGGTATTTATCAGTTTAGTATTCGATTTTTATTTCCCTGTCATTGACATGAAGCTTGTGAACATACAATCGCGATAAAATCCATAGTTTTTTTTTTGCAAATGCAATACTCGCGTAAAAATCAGAAATTTTGTGTTTGGTTACAAAAGAAAAATACACTTGACTAATTTTACAGTTTATATCATAAACGATGACTAAAGGCTATACGCCTAACTACACGAGAAGGAAAACCCGAAATAAAATCCAATACTAACCCGTCTCATGAGCACTATATTAGGTCAAATTCAGTTATAGGGCAACTGATGAATGGTGACGTATTTCTTAACCCATCCACAGGCGGGGAGAATGGATTGAATACAACCTGAGGTAATCTCTTTCTTTTTTATTTTCATTAACACTTAAAATAACTAAGCAAGTTGCTTTTAAAATATGTCAAATAATTTGTTTTTAAGTATTTATTTTAGAATTATCATTGTATGTATATTTGTGGATATCTAACTATGTAGATACATGGTAAAATACCACCAGCATAGGTGAGAAAGTGGACGATATATTGGTTAGTGTACGTACTAACCACACTAGCTTAATTGCTGAAGCAGTTAAAAACCTTTATAACATCTGAGGTTTGTCTTTTGGGCATGCGTCTCCGACGCTCTGACAGTCCATTATTACTATCCATTTTATTCGAGGATAACATAAATGACTGGACCATGGTCCATAATACAAGTATGGTATGGTAGACTTATCGCTTCCAAGATAATTCTTCCACGCGATAATGTTATTAAACTCGAGTAAATATTGATTTTATTGTAAAATTGTATTTGAACAAATTTTTATATGAATATCACTACATATTATAAAGCTAAATAATTTGAATACACTAATAACTAAATCTTTTGGTGACTGAGTAATAGAATTCAACCTCTGTCTTGTGCGTGGGTGTCGCAAACGATGACTAACTGATATAGTATGCATGTGACATCTATACAATAGAAGGAAAATTTAAAAAAAAAATGTTTGATCTGCTTGACATAGTAGGTCAATGTCCCTCCTGTTGTGGAGGAAGCTCGAACCCAACAGTGGGACGTACACGAGCTGAGATGATTAATCTCTAATGACTGGCACAGGTCATCAGGTTCGTTCGCCATGCAGAATAATTGTTTGTACAATTAACAAATAATTGTGAATCTGGATGGACAAACGGATACATACATTATTATCCGTTAATTAAATGTTTGTAAATTCTACCGTTGTGAAAGGCGTTTCATATTTTCCTTAATGCGAGGTTGCCTGAAAAAAAATATCCTATAGTTTATGATATATAGATATTTAATCTTAAAATCCATGTATCTGCCATTGATTGATGTACATGTCCCACCTCCAATAGCACCATTTCAAATCAAGCGAATTGCATTTACTGTATGAAGCATTTCATATTGCATATTTTTTTTATTAAATTCTTGAAGTTATCTTATTTATAGTACACATATTATTTATGTGACATCGACTTATGAGTTATTGCCATACGAGTTAAATAATTGTGAAATAATTGGTTTAGACCATTCATTGTTTGTAGAACCATATAGTGGTATCCGCTTATATATTGTCGATTAAATAGAAAAGTAACATTAATTAAAAAGATCAAAATTTATTGTATACGCATTTTTTTTTAAATCAAAATGGCGTTTAAATTTAAAATGACACTTGTGACAGCACAGTTTTTGACGTTTAATTTGATGTCATTTTTCTATACAAACTGTATGTAACGTAAATATATCGATTTACAAAATTATGAAGAAATGTCGCTCTTCCTTTTAACATATGTTTAATATCGTAAAATTGCTATTAAATTTTGTTATCTAGTGATATGAAAACTACATAATCATGTTTATAATATAATTATATTACTAGAAAACCTATTATTTTAAATCGTTAGTAGAGGATTTAACTAAATAACTGTGTAGCTATGATATGTTTATACATAATTCATGTTCCACAAGATATAATTACTTGACTAAAATCTGCATAATTTCGTATTTTCCTATCTGCAGAAAATTTGAGAATATTGAAAATATGTCACGATCGTCTTCTTTAAATTAGTAGTGTGTAGTTTTTTGTCTGCATATTAACAATTGTTGACGATGGCGATAAATTAGTAACTTATTTTTTGTGTCTGCAATGTGATGGAATTCTGACATGCCAAAATAAATTTTCGCACGTCTGTAAAAGCTAAGTATAAATAAGTTAGTTCTCTTAATCTTTTAAGTGTATTCTAAGTAGAAAAAATATATATTCTATTATGTATACCAATAATTTATTTTTTATTATTATTAATAATAATACTCAAACTGTTATTATTCTAGATATAATGAAATGCCTCAGTACGGTTTAAGAGACAAAAAGCAAAGCTTTTATATGGGCTGTGATACTTGCTCTCTTTGGTTTTGTATTTATGTGACATTTTTTTTTTTGTATAAAGTACTCGGTGCCTCTAAGTCATATGTTGACTTATTATTTTCTTTTACACTAATAATTTTAATTAATAAAACATCTGTCAGCGTCACGATCACGTTTCGTCCACGACAATGGCCAAAACCGCCCAATCGATATCAATAAAGTTATGTGGAAAGACGTGGTGGTTTTTTTTTAGTGAACACGCGAAGCCGGCGCCGGCAGCTAGTATAATAATAAGCAAATTGACGCTAATAACGTGAAGTTAAAAATTATTTAGTTTATATACAGGTAATAAATTTATTAATAAGTTTAATGTCAACAAAATTCTAACAAAAAAGGAAAAGAAAACCAAATTCAAAACGTAGTAGACGTACTAGTGTAGTAACGTAAATATAGTGTAGATCAACCAAATACTCATTACCGAGTAATACTCAAGAATTAGATGTTGATCAAATTGAAATAGAACAATATGGTAAAGTACCACCTTTGAAATATAAGGAGAATCAATAAAATCGGTTCACTTAGAAAAAGTTCTAAGGACACAAAAAATTATAGAACTCTTAACCGCCTCTTTTTTATTTAAGTCGATGAAAAACTTAATGTATCGCCATAACATTTACGAATTACCATTATATAAAAAGGTTTACTGATTTAATAATGTTAATATTATTCACAATTTTGTTTCGGAAATATTTATTGAATAAAATATTAAACCATATTGTGCATAATAACTTTATCACTTACCGATTGGTCTAAGTTAATATTTTTACAACTTAAAACCTTGTGATTTATAGATTCAAATATTCTGTATGTTTTACGAAATATTTGATTACTTAGAGGGCAGTAGTTTAAAACAGCCTGAACTAAAACTACTTGCATTATATTGTAATGCTAACTTATCCAGTTTTTATTATTTTTTAACGTATATAATTAATATAAATAAAATAATGTTCATGTATAATATTATATTCGTATATTTAACTTATTTTTTTTTACAAGATTCTAAGAATTTCTTATTTTTGACAAGCTAATATCGTAAATGCTAATAGGTGTTAATCTGTGTAATAAAACTGTACATTTAAAATATATGGTAAATAATTATGTATGTTTATCTCTGATGTTATTTCTCATTGCGATAATGCTTGAATTGCAAAGGAATCTGCAAAGTTTAAGTTTTATTTTTTATTGTTATTTTAGCAAATTATAATTCGTGTCTAATTGGTATTGGTTGAAGCAATATTTGTTTTAAAAGGAATTATTTTCATGAAATAATATATTTTACTTTTATTTATCCAATCACCTCTTAGAAATATTCGATTGATGCAAGTACTTAAAACTCCAAACCCTTTTCCCGCCTTCTGAAATAAAAAAAAAGTTAAAAATATATAAATTATCTGCATTTTTGAGTACCCATGTGCAAATTTATAAGCCATTGTTTTTTAGTACTCATTTTTATGACGTGGCAACTCTTCAAGTTGAAGTATTACGAGTTTATATTATATCAGACGAGAAATAAAAAATCTGTTTAATAAAAATGTTTTATGTCCAGTAAATAAAACACAGTGATCAGTAATAAACATGTATTTAACGTTGCAATGTCAGCCATATTATCTAATTCGTTTACGCGTCTAAATAGGCCTAGTTTCACAACTGTTTAAAAACACATGACAATAAATTATTGATCAGATTACTGGATGTTTTCACTGAAACTTCATAATTATTTTCAGTATAGTAGAGTTTAATACCATGTAACGGTAGTTCGTTTAAAATGTAACTGACCATAGATTATAAAAAAAAAACAATAATTTATAAGACACTAATTCTTAACAGGTTCTTTAGTATTCATAAAAAACATTATTTTTAAAGTCCTCACTTCTAAAGAATGCTAATTTAGAAAAGACATTTAACAGTTGTGAAATAGGCCCAAAAGATTATATACCATGTACACAGCCGATAAAAAAATAATAGGTACATACATACTTATACTTAGTTCTGTATTCCATTTTGATTTAGAATATTTTATTGAGGGAAATATGGTTTGAAGAGTATGGAATAGAATACATTAGTAACAAATTTATTTCTCATACAAAAATTTCAACATTCTCTTGGAAGTTATTACATTCAACATCTTATGTCAACATAATATACAAACAACGGCAAACATTTTAATAAAATAGTGAATATTCTTTATATTTCGTTTCAAATAAACATAGATATGACAAAAAGTCTGTTAAAGACCAGATTTAATAAATAAGTTAAATAGAATACACTTTAAACCGAATTGGGTTATATACCAAAGTGGGTTCACCCTAAGCACTGTTTATCCTCATGTTAAAAAATCGTCCTTATTTTCCCAATGAAATCGTAAAAAATGGCCGAGGGGCTTTTAAAACCAGATAAGATTGGAAAGCCGTCTGTCAAGCTTAACGATTAGGTAGAGCCATTATTCGATATCCGTTTTGTTACATATATCTTACGTCTAATAAGATTATTTTCTTGACATTCTACAAATTGCCACTGACATCTCGTAATGTAGCAAAACATAATTTTCGTTTAAAATGTTTGTCGCTATCTGTACCAACTAATGTATTTATAATTAAAAACATCAAGTGATCTCTAAAAACATACAGATTCAATGAATCACATTATATTTCCATTCAAAACGTATAATGAACAATGCAAATATAAATAACATTCACAATAACATAACGATTCCAATATCCAAGTAAGAATAGGGCGCATCGATGATTCTCTTACAACTGTTTCAAAATTATTATTTTTTTAATTTGTTCTAAATGTCTTCAAAATTGATTGATGATATATTTTTTCAATGACAGTTGACAGTTAGAGATCATTGACGTCCCTATTTATACGTGGATCGTAAAAAACGTACCTTACCCACACAACGTAACCATTTTTTTATAATTTTAACCCGCATCGGTGACCACAAATGTATGCGTGGCCAAGTCCCAATTTACTTGCAGCGTGGTATTTTTGAAGACCCCCACGCTTCTTCCTAAACAGATCATGTAGTTTGTGTAAGTGCCCTAACCTATATATTATTTACAACGTACGTGCATATAACAAAAAAACTCATCGTATAATTAAATTTTTCCGATTCATGTGCAAAAAAGCAAAACCCAAGATTTTGTATTGAATATAATTATGCTATTAATTAATTAAAATAAATAAGTACATGGGTCGATCAACTTTTATTTCTGCAACGGCAACCTTACCTTGTCCCTGACCGATTAAAAAAGTTCTATTTAAAATATGCGTTTCAACTGTATATTTTCGATAAATATTGACATTAACAAACCTATTATTAAAAGTGCTCCTCAATTATTCTGCAATTTATCCCTTGTTTATTGGTTGTCTAAGTGACAAAAGGGGTTTTTAATAGTATTACAGATTGTCCCCGACCAACAGTGCATCACAAAACTTTGTATAATACAAACTACAGAATTAGTCAATTAATATCAATTAATCAAAATAATTTATATGATTCTAATATTACAAAAAAACATGTGGAGTACTTATTTACTTTACCTAAAATACGATTTTTTTACATTTTATTTTTGTCCCTTACAATCTTGAAGTCACCCAGACAACCGTAAAATATTTGAGAATCCAAAACGCAGATGTCCTTGGCACGTAGCCGACGACAAGCCGAATATAATCCGATCACTACCGATCGACACGACCAACCGTCATTTTGATTCCACCAACGGCCACGACGTCAGTATGCCGAGTTTTGTTTGAGAAAGTGGGTGTATTTATTGTCAGTCCATCGGACCACCATCAGATACACGTAAGTAATAGATATTTTTTAAAATATTATTATGCAGTAAATTCTATTTTATCTATATTTAAATCTGATAATAAGCCAAATTACAAAAACGCATTAGTATTTAATAGACAGCTCAAATTTGCGAAAATGTCTCTTGGAGAACCAGTCACTTGAACAACGAAATTGGTTGTCCATAGGACAATTTGGTTGTCAGTGGGACAAATATAATGCAGAAGGATTTCTAAAATTTTCTATTAAATATATTTTGATTTTCTTCATGGTTTTTGTTTTATTTATAGAGTATGAGATTGTCGGAAAAAGAAAAATCAAGACGGTATAGAGAGAGACTTAAAGCAGACCCAGAAAAATTGGCTGAACGGAAGAGAAAGAAAAGGGAAATCTATCATAAAAACAAAAGGCTGATTTCAAATATGAATCCCGAGGAACAAAAAAAAATGTAGAATTATTTGGAAATTACGTAAACAAGAACAGAGAAAACGAAAAAAAACAGTATGTAATATACTTAACGATACACCACCAAGTTCTCTATCTATTTTGCAGGAAATCAATATACCCCAAGAACAATACCAACCCACTCCGCCTAGATCTCCTGCTGCATTGTTAGAATCTAGAAGTAAAGAAAGAGGAAGAAAGGATGAAAGTGATGACATACACAATAAATATAAAACGTTGTCTAATGCCATTAAAGAAACATACAATAAAATGAAAGCTCGAAAAGGAAAAAACCTACTGAAAACAATATTTGAGAACATAGATTCGTCACAAAAGACTAAAATTATAAAGGAGTGCCTAGATATTAAAGGAACAATTACAAGAAGAACAAAGGAGCGCATCGGAGATACAGAGCTCACAAAGAAAATCACCTGTTTTTTCCTAAGAGATGATGTGTCAAGAAACACAGCCAGAAAAAAAGAAACTGTTACTAAAGGCAAGAAAAAGGTACAAAAACGGTTCCTTTTAGATTCAATGAAAAATCTATTTAATGCTTTCAAGTTGGAGAATCCGGATGCAAAATGTTCTTATTTTAATTTTACCAAATATCGACCTTTCTACGTAGTCAGACCAACAGTAAATGGAAGAGAAATGTGTCTGTGTAAAATACATACAAACTCAGCAGCCAAGATAAACGCCCTAAGACAGAAACTAGTAATTAATGCAACAGATATAAGTACACTTATTTTGGAAACGGTCTGTGACAGTAGTAAAATGGATTGTATGTATGGAACCTGCGTTCAGTGTCAAAACAAAGAAATAAAAATAAATGAAGGCAATCTTAAAGGCAAAATACAATGGTTTGAATGGGTAAGAGAAGAGGCAACCTACCTGAAAGAAGGGAAAAAATAAAAGCTGTAAAGAATGCAAAAAGAGTGAAAGAAGACACGGTACAAAACATGGTAGAAAATTTTAAAGAAGAGTTGAAAACTACAAAGAAGCATATTTTTAATATGAAGACTCAATACAGGAACTTCCGCCAAAGTGTTGATGAGATTCCATCAAACGAAGCAGTGATTTTGGTAGATTTTAGTGAAAACTATAATACCAAATGTACGGAAGAAATACAAGCGCACCATTTTGGTGGATCTCGCAATCAAATTACGCTGCATACAGTTGTCGTGTATGTGCATGACAAAGAGAAAGCTCATAACATTTTGTCTTTTTGCTCTGACTTCGTGCAATATACACCAACCAGCTGCAATATGGGCGCATTTACACCCGATTCTGATACATATTAAAGAAAACTATACAGAAATCGTCACTATACACTTTTTCTCAGACGGACCGTTCTCGCAGTATCGGCAAAAGGCAAATATTTTCTTGACTTGCACAAAGACATTTGATTATGGATTCCAGACATTCAGTTGGTCATTTTTTGAAGCTGGCCATAGGAAGGGACCTGCCGATGGTATTGGAGGATTTCTGAAAAGAGAAACTGACAATAAGGTAGCCACTGGAAAGGATATAATCGATGCATTTGGGTTTTATCGAGTTCTTCAAGGATTGAGTAAAGTTAAATTATTTTATATACCTAAAGAAAAAATTGACGACATTCAGAAAGATATTCCAAAGAATCTTCTACCTCTCTTGGGAACCAAAGAGGTGCACCAAATTTTTTCAAGGCTTCGTGGCCAACTAACATATAGACATTTGAGTTGTTCCTGTTCTAGAGGATTGTGCGACTGCCTAAAACCAAAATTTTACTCGCCCACATCAGGTCACAAAAAAAAATATCTCCTGAACATACATATGCAGATGACGACTTGTTATTAAGTTCTACGCTAGCGTATCCATCAGCAGATATTTATGATCATGTATCAAGTGACGACTTACCTTTAAGTCACTTGCCATCTTCCAAAAAAGATAATATTTCATTAACTGATTTATATGAGGCCCGGAACAAAAGCGTCTACGATATTGTATATGGCTCATCTGATAACTCTGATGCTGAAAATAATACTGTAGAACCGCAGCCATCTGTATCAGGTCTTAACAATAATTTACCTACAATTGGTGATTATCTTCTTGTTAAAGTATTTGGCGTCAAACGCAAATCATACAATACATATGCATATATTGCTGAAAGCAATATCGAAGACGACGGCGAGATGAAAGTTACATTCCTGAAATCTGTAAAAGGAGGAAAAGTATTTATCCTAGATGAGAAAGATGTATCGTATGTGGCGTATGAAGATATCATTCAGAAACTTCCTAATCCAGACGTTCAGTGTAAAAGAGGTGTTAATTATTTTAAGTTTTCTTTTGACATTAATGTTTTTGAGAAATAATTTTCTTTATGGTTATCTTACCGGTTGATCTCTATTACGAATAAGAATATTGATTTTTTTAATGTTTAGATTATTGTTAATACTGCTCCGACCCTCTAAAGGCACCTCTAGTATGTGGAATATTTCTTTGAATCTACAATGAAAATACAGAAAAGGAAACTGTACATCTTATGTAGATACTACAATTTTCTTTTATCTGAAGCTAAATTCATATTTTTATATCGCACAATTTTGTCACAATATAATCAACTAAATGAGTTCCTTTTAGTTGATTGATTGAACACAATCAACTAAATTAGTTCCCTTTAGTTGATTGTGTTGTAAAAATATGGGATATTAAACTATGACTTTAGCTACAGAGATAATATCCGTTTCCTTTTCTACATTTTTATTTGAGATTCAAAGATATATTTCAAAACCTGTTGGCGGCGCTACTGAAGAGTCGGCGTATTCTTAAGTTACCAAAGGGCGTTAGCCTATTGTGATCCACTGTGATGCAATAATAATTATCATAATGAGACTTTTTTTGAAGACTGCGATATTAAGTTAATAAATGTAAGGAAAGTTAACTAGTTGATGATAACGAATGCTATAATTTGTAAGGATATTGATTGCCTTTTAAATTTATTAGTGTTATTGAGAATGTTAATGTTTTAGGTATGCAAACCTTTAATAAATACTTTTGATACTTTCATAAACCTGTTTTATTTATAATCACTTCCTATAAAGTTTAAGACTTAGCCATACACTTTCCTTTGGACAACCAAATTATGTCTATTGGACAATTAGATTGTCCCTATAATGAAAATCACTTTGTCATTTCGTATAACATTTTAAAATACAACTGGAACTTGGTACTTTTAGAGATCGATAGTATAATTCAAAATAAATTTCCATATAGTGTTTTGTTGCTTCATTACCACTATTTCCAGTTTTAATGAAAAGTTGCGTTGCGTATGATACAATAGTTGTCTTGGGGACATATTAACCAATAATATTTCATAAGTTATGCGTTAATTTACTTATATAAATATGTAAACTTATAATATATCATACAAATAATAAAAACCGACTTCTTATTTTAATCAAAAATAATGTATAGATTTTTTAAAAATCCTATTAAGTTAGTGGTCCAGGAGATAGATTTAACGTAGTTCGTCAGAATTTTTGATTTAAAAGTACTATATTTTAATCAATCAACTCTGCTCTTTGTAGAATCTTGAAAGAAAATAAATTTTCTGTAAAATGAAATAATTAAACGTAGAAAACGAGACGACAAAATAAAATTAAAAAATTTCAACCTAACGACATTTAAAAGTTGATTGACCCACATATAATATGTTGCATTTCATAAGTGCTCCATTCCAATAATTTCAAGTTTGTGGATAGATTAATTTAAAATTGCATGTCTCGTCTATGTCAATAAATATTGTCTATGCTATTTTCTCTATAGGTATACATTCGTCACACAGTAATGACATCTTTCAGACCGTATATATATCCGACTCCCTAAAAATCAACGTAAACATCTAAAAAGTTGACGTGGATAGGATAATTATATTAACTCTAATTTAATAACCAATTTAGTATTGAAATTACTGAAATTTAGCATTTAATATGCTTAATTATTTATAAAAACCCGATAACGAAGCGAAAAATGATGTCACAAGTGGGGTTCGAACCCGCGCCTATTGGGAGTCCGGCCTAATCGTGCTGCCACTTACACCACCGTGAACTATTGTAGGACATGCAAATCTCGCTTCGTATCATATTTACGTCTTTAAGGTGACGTGCGCCATCTACCAAAGTTATCGGGTTTTTATAAATAATTAAGCATATTAAATGCTAAATTTCGGTAATTTGAATAACAAGGTTGTCATTGTTTAATACAATTCTAACTGCAAAGTTTGAAGTATTAAGCCTACAATGTGTAAACATTGTCGGGTAGATGGCGCACGTCACCTTAAATACGTAAATATCATACGAAGCGAGATTTGCATGCCTACAATAGTTCACGGTGGTGTAAGTGGCAGCACGATTGGGCCGGACTCCCAATAGGTGCGGGTTCGAACCCCGCTTGTGACATCATTTTTCGCTTCGTTATTGGGTTTTTTTATAAACAATTTAGTATTAATAAAATTATGAAATGGCAACTAAAGGTAATACATTTTTTTTTATAAGTTTCAATATATAACTTTTTTTTTATTACGTAACCTATGCAAAGGACTCAGTACTCTTATACGTAACGTAACAATAAATAATAAATGCGTATCTATACTCGCCTCATATTCGCACAATCTATCAGGCTATGTAAATACATAACCACCAAGGAATGACCCACTTTTACTTAATACATCTTACAAAAAAAAATATCACGTTTAAACCAAAACTATAACGCACACAATAACGGCACTAATTATTAAAAAAAAAGTAAAATACTAATATTATATATAATCAGAAATCCCATTCGTTTGGTTTGTAATCATTTATCATTCATTCATTCGTTCATTTCTATTATCTCTAATTAAACATTATATATCGCGTGGTGGCGAACAGGAATATTGCTAGATGCGTTAAAACCAACTAAAAGCTCTATCTAGAGTCGAGCAGACCTCAATTTATTACGTTATACGTAGTGCACTAGACTACATAGTGCACTCTGGTCAACGATTGCATTGCCAAAGAGGACTAACGTCATAGACGATTATTAAAACTCACCTTTCGATACAAAGCATAATATTGGTGTATTATTATTCCATCTGTGAATAAAACGATATGCCATGCCAGTCTATTACAGATTGGAATAATAATGGCGTCATTTTTCATAACGGTTTTTAATTATTTAGTAATAACGTGAAAAATATAAGTTAAACTTAACAAGATCGGATACAAATTTTAAAATCACACATTTCCTCACTGATATATATATAACCATATTCCATAACCAAATTGCCATATTAACTTCCATAAAATACATAATTTATACTATAAAAATACTTTACGATAAGACCAGTTAGCGTTGCGTCAGCGATACTATATCGCTGACGCAACGCTTTCACAACGCTTTATATATTCCATGACATATTTCATTAAAAGCCTCGTTTTCCGAACACTGTAAATTTTAATTTCAATAGTGTCTTTAGCTCATTTTTAAAAAGTTAACATTCTCATTTTGAATTCACATAATTCATGTCTTCTTAATTGGCGCCAAAAAAATGGAGGCGTAAGGTTTTAATTAGGTTAGGATAGATAAACATATTGACGAGCATTTCTCACTAAAATAGCATTAATAATTTACATTATTAGTTTTTGATTGTGATTTTAATACAAATATTAAAATTTAATAAAACACGTTCACAATGTTATCAATTATATCGCCATATGCAATTGCATACATACGATAACAATTGATAATATATGTATTATTATATTAAACCACTATTCTGATTACCATTATAATACGCACATAGTATGTAAGGCCTTTTAAAAATTTAAGTCTTAGATTTATCTTAACTCATTTAGCCAAATGTCAACCAACGTATCAACAATTAATTGAATTTGTCTTTCAAAAATTATTGAGATACTCTTGACAAAAATACTTCAATTCTTTTTATAAGCAGTACAATTAAAAATATTAATTCTTCACTTAATTTTCGTCCATTGCTTCGAATATTTTGTTCAAAAATCTCCTATTTTCTGGTCGATCATAGCGCTAGACGAAGAATTACGTGGTGAGTTAAGAAAATTTTAATAACAAAAATGGTTAGATATTATTTAAGTACTACAATTTTAATGCAATTGGATACTTGCGAATACTAATTTTCTACATTGTTTCTGGCGAATTTGAAACTAGGACTAACATAGAAAATGAGATTTTTCGACGAAAATACATGAATTGTTACCATCGCCATTCCTATTTCACTCAAAATGTTTAATAAAATATATTTGCACACAGGTACACGTACATTCAGCCAAATGGGCTAAGATTACATTTTCACACATTTTAAAACGTTTATGAACAGAGGAAAAAGAATAGTATTCTTATTTTAAAACAATTCGATATTCAAATTTAATATTATATATTTTAGTAAATGATTTTTACCACGCATTGCGTAGAGATTTAAATGTATTACATTTAACGAAATTTACTAAAATGAAACTGGAAGAGATTCAGGAATGAACTCTAAACTAAAAGATGTAGTATTCTAAAGTTTAATTTCATCTGTCCATAAATATTTCACCACTTATATCTTATATCTAGAGCATTTTATAACCGACACACAAGCAAATGTCCTTAAACTAAAATGTCTCTTATGCCGACGCAATAAGACTCCCAATAGTCTTAATCAGTTTGTCCACCTCCAAAGCTGATGTCAAGCGATGACAATGACACTACCCAAGCACCATGTCTCAACATACAAGTTATACACTCTCGACTTGTTGGAAACATTTTAAAAAGGTTAAAAATCCAATATGGCCCCTCTCATATATGATTACAGTACAATATGATTGTTTCTATAAAATTTATTGTGAAATTAATGAAAAATGCTAGTTACTATAACAATCTATAGTAGTGTTCTTCTTACAAGTCGAGAGGGTACAAAAAACAGGTTTGCATGATAATAAAATATAACGAATTATCGATTATATAAATAGATAATTGAATGAAGACCTTAACGAAATATTAATGTTTTCATCTGATATATAATTTATTGCTCTACAAGTTTTCGTATGGTATTTACGTTAGTGAGTTTTTTTTGCCTTTAGAGTTTTCGTAATTTACATAAGATGTTTTGCTTATAGAATTGACAGTAGTTTCTAAAGAGATATACAAGATAAATATACCGACTTTAATAGAAAAAAACCTGTCCTTTTATTAGTTCTCTTTAGAAAGCACTACATTATTAGTAAATGCTAGTACAAACATTATACCAGTTTTATATTTCTGTGACACACGATTTTGGGTTAGAGCGATTTGTCAATGTCCGGTACTGCTGGAAAAAGTTCGAGGAATCGATGAGATCAAGGAACGTATACTCTAAATGTTCAATGTAAATAAACAAATATAAAGAAAGTTAAAATATATTACAACTCTAATTTTGATACATTAAACATTAGTTGTAAATGAACATGCTAGCTATCAATTCATAAATTCATGCTAATATACATAAAAAAAAACTTTAAATAAGTATATCACTTAAAATAAAGATAATAAAGTCCAATATACAATTAAGTTCAGTATAAAGACATTAGTCTAAATGAGCCAGTGATGACAATAATAGGATCCACGATTCCCGGAACAATTTTCAACAATCCATTCGTTAACACTTTACAGTCGGAAGAAAACAAACTGATAGGCGTGGCGCTACCTGTTGAAGAGCAGATCAGGTCGATAGTAGACGTAGATGCCGATGAGAACAGTGGCGGTAGCGAAAAGCGCGCGCCGCGTGACGGGCAGGCGACGGATTGTAGCGGGGAGGTAACGACGTAGTCGTGCAGATAGAGCTGCTGGCCCGCGAGGTGTCGCCGCCAATCGACGACGTTTTAGCCGTTCCTCATCCAGGCGGCGCTGCTCTTCCCTATTAAAAACAACAAATTTATATTTAAAAAATAATACTATATATTTGCTTTTTTTTTAATTTGTCGACGTTTGGAACACTAAAGTGTTCATGGTTCTCATTCCTCCTGTGACTATAAACCCTGTAGTGTTCAAAACGTTGGGCAGTTAAAAATCAAATACAAATGTGATAGAATCTGTGAAAATAGTTTTATTTCAAATGTATGATACTTGCGTAAACATCAGGTGTTGTTATGTAAACATGTCTGTAGTATAAAAAGGATGGGTTACAAGCGGACCTTAGCAAGTGCTTATTAATATCAAGTGAAACAGATATTGTCAAGTATGAACATAAGTAGGTACACATACATACATACATATCATCACGCCATATCTCTTGCAGGGTAAGCAGAGAGAACAGAGTGCCAGAGAACTCTATCTCTGCATACTTCACTCGCTTCCTCAACATTCATAATTCTCTTCATACACGCTCGCTGGTTTCGGAGACTCTTGACTCCATCTTCCTTCAGTACCTGACCGATCTGGTCTAGGTAGGTTAGTCTCGGTCTCCCTCGGTACCTACATCCTTCCACTTTCGCATTGTATATCTTCTTAACCAGACGTTCGTTCGGGGTACATTAGTAAAAAAACGGTTGTATACTTCGAACGTCTAGAAAATAATAATAAAAAACTTGACTCAACTGCTACTTGTAGTTGATTGAAGACTTTATTGCACTTTAGAACCCTGCAAGGCCTTTGATTTTGAAGACCTGAATTTTTAGATGAAAAGAAGACCAAAGGATTCACGAATTGCATTTCTGACATATAACTATTGACAGATCTTATATATCATCTGCTCAAAATATGTAAGCATGAAATGTAGCAATTATCTACGACTCAAACTTATCTTTAGGTGAATTGCTAAAGAGAAAAATAACTCACTCTCTCCTCTCAAGCGCTTGGACTTCATGTTCAAGATCAGTGGGATCGTTTTCTTCGTACAATTTCTTTGCAGTCACCAGGATGTCTTCAAAAGGTAAGTCATCGGGTAACTACACAAAATGAATAAAGACCAAACCAATAATTTCGTTGATGTCACACAAATGACTTTAAATATACACTTCGTATTAGAACAATAAATTAACATCATCAAAATAGCACATGCAATGAGTTTTATCAGATTCTTCTTCAATAGTACTATATTCGGAATTATATCGTTTCAGACTAGTAAGGGAACTTATAATATCAAGTGACATCGCCATCCCACCTTCAGCGATTATAGCATTATTCCCTGGAGCTCTGGACGTTAATAAATTAAAAGTAAATGAACACATACCCTGGACAATAGACAATGCAGCATCGCCATATCACAGTCGCATATGTAGACCTCTTCAGCGCGATATAGTACGATGGCGGCTGTAACGTACACGGGGAACAGTGGGGGCGCGCACAAGAAGTAGTCGTACAGACGCACTACATCCGTATACTTGTTAAGGCTGTGCCCAAACCATGTCAAGTACCAAGGGAGTGCGAACATCGTACCAACTTGAGCTCTGTAATTTAATATATATTATATATTACGTTAATTCTGACAATACAGGTGAAGTCTTAATGGTGAAAGAGAAACCATGAAGAGATAAGAATACATTGTACCAACCCTTACTTTTCTGTGGAAATTCTAAAAACTGGTAGGGGAATCATCAGTAGAATAGGCAGTTGTACTATACTGGGAAACTTATGAAATCAACTGGCTTCGCCAAGCCGTCTGCCAAGCGTGACGATTATACATTCTCCTGTCCAAAAGTAAGCTGCTGTCCACACCTCTGATTAAACCCTTAGCCTATTTGTACGACCCCCAGAGGCCAACAAGGGGTGGCGATAGTTGTATTTATATCTTGTGAGCCACAACGGGCGACAGTTTTAGTTATTTTATTTGATAATATTCTAGTTTCTCAGATACGTCCTTCATCCACCCATCAGCCATTCGGTGTCCACTACGATGACGTATGTTGGACAGGAGAATGCCATGTATGAACATGGCATTCTCGGTCTTGCACCAACTGCATTCAAAGATATACAATGTCGTTAGTCTACGCAGGACAGTGCTATCTTGCGTAGTTCGATACGTGGTGGCCATATTAGAATCTTTTTTTACAACGGTTCTCGTTTTATCAAGCTATATAGCCTGGCCACTGCCAATTCAACGTCTTAATCTTTTGAACTATATTGGTTACACTTGGCGTTCTATGGATGTCCCTTCTAATGTAGTAAATAAAGTCATCACAGCTTTCCGTGTGATGATAAGAGTAAGAAAACGATTACACTGACCTTTTTCGCACGTGGATAAAAGGTAACCAAAGGGAGCAACCAAAAAATAATATGAATATAACATCTAAGCAAGAAAAGGAAAGCTCGAATTAGAAACCAATACAAATCCGTCTGGCCAGTATGCTATAGATAGTTGGTCCATTTCTCTCCCATTGTAGGGGAGGTTTGAACCCAGCAGCGGGACGTGTGTGATTTGAAATGAATTTAATTTATTAATAAATGTATAAATTACTTACTTATCCAAGCACTCGGCTAACTTTCTATCAGCTCTGCCGAGCACAGGCAGCATGTAGTTGAGAAGATGCTGTGTTGGTTGCATCGTCGTCTGCATGAATGGTGCTAGTGGAGCACCCGGGCCGTATGACAGCCGACACAGCAGTGGGAATGAGGCACGATCTCCGCATACTAGCAGAAGAGTGATGGCTACGTCGTGATAACCCTGAAAAAGAGTCCATCAGAAAAATCTTTTTCTCATTTACATTTTAAGGTCGATGGTGTTTAATCTTCAAAATCAACTTTTAATTTTTACGTAGCGTCCTAAGCATGAAGCTCAAATAATGAATCTGTATAAACACCCAAAATGATGACCAAAAGTAAGCACTAAGCCATTAAGACGTCTTAATAGCTTAGTGGATCAACTGAGAGGTATATTTTTTGGAAAGAAATTCTCTATTCTCTCTGAGACTAAGAATGAAATGAATGGAATAAACCTCATTATTTTTTTCCTTTTTGTATACACATATAGGAAGAAATATGAAAATCACGTTTTTTATAAACGTGATATATTACAGTTTTTGGCGGGAATGTGAAAATATCATATAGCGGTCGTAAATTAAATTCAAAATTTTAGTGTTCTATAGTGTTGTATAAAATAATTTTTCTGGCATTTTATGTTAGTCCCGTCAAGGTACGTTTTTGTGCTTGCAAAAGGTCGTGTAGTCACGAATTTTTGATATGTTATTAGGGCCCATATGATCATAAAAATACACAATTTGCAACATGCAAAGTGCTGTGCTAACGGTAGGGTGACCATAAAATCATAAAATGTTTGGACATTTTTCAGATTTTGTTAAATATCTTAGTGGAGGAAGGGTCTGACATGTTTGGTTGCTATAAAACATTTAAAGTACACTAAATAGGCTACAATTTAAGACTAAAACCACTTCTATACCGCTATTGGTTCTTGCGATACAGTCCTTCAAACATAGCCAACTTTTTCAAAAAAGTGGATATTTTTTAAAATAGTCACCTATTTTGTGTAATATCTTCTATAATACGCATTTTTTTACACCAAAACTTACTATAACGAAATTGAAGAACATTTAAATAGCTTTTATTTGAGATCAAATTGGTAGGACCAGGAGTTCCCTCAAAAACGGCAGATAACCAAAACCAGGGCAAATAACCAATAAGTGGGTTTTGAGGGGTAATACAAATAAACTGCTTTCACGTCTGTCTAACCGACTTCAAAAAACCAAAAGAGGAATTTATCGATTCTAACTGTGTTTTAAAGATGACGATGTTGATGAAGGTAATAATTAAATAAAAAATAAAATCCATATTGTTGCGTTTTAGTTAATAATATCTGGATGACCGAGCTTTCGCTCGGTATTTTCTTTTTAGTGTGTTTTGAAGATATATTTAAATATAATAAAAATAATTAATTAAATAATAATAAAAAAAATAAAAAGTAATAAAAAAGAGAAACAGGATCTGAACCGGCCTCGACTAGACTGCTCGATTATTCAATTGAGGTGTCTTAATGACAGCGTCAAAATTTGCCTTCCATATTTTAATAGTTGTCAGCCAACGCAAAATTATATTTCTTCATTGCCTGAAACTATTGACAAAACAATATTTTCTACAAATGAAACTTAGCTAAATCGATTAGTCGTCACCGAAACCCCCTACATGCTAAATTGCAAGAAAATTGTTTGTGCCGTTTCCGAGATTCAGAATATATATATATAGGTATATATATATATATATATATATATATATATATATATATATATATATATATATATATATATATACAAGAATTGCTCGTTTAAAGATATAAGAATATCGTAAGCTACTTTCGTGAGTGTCTACTAAGCTTTTCTTTTTATTTTAGATGGCCCGGGCTTTAGCTCGGACGGTGATGATGGTATACCAAACAATACGATGGATGCTGGGACAGGCGCTCAGTCTATTATCGGGTCATCTTCATCGTCAGAGCATTTTAGCTCCACATCTGGGACGTTAGTACAAAATTTGCCACCGCATGACTGGCAAAGAACTGAGCAGCGGAGTCCCGCCTTTCTGCATGAACAGCCCCCAGAGCACCCTTTCTTGCATTTGCAAGTAATTTCTCGCAGAAGGGCAGGTGGTGCAGGATCCATAGTGGTGGGAATAGTAGCGAGTCCCTGAGAAGACAGCTTCCAACCCCAATCAGTTGGATTCAACTTAATTCCCCGCCATTTCTGCACTTGGAGGTAGCACCTTTCTGCCATCTTCCGTCGGCGGCAAACGGGCGAGGCTTAAGGTTTTTGACGTAACAAACGTCTTATATCGCAGGAAGTCTAAACTATCCCTCGCGATGTCACCGCCATACAGAGCCACAAAGCACTTGATACCTGCTTCTTTCACGGCTTCTAGGGTGGAGTCTGGACAAAGAAAGACCTTCACTTGCTCAGCAACTGGTTTACTCTTGCTGAGGAGTGAGGTGATTTTAGTCTTTCCTTGGCCAAACGGTGCTGAAATAGTGTCGCACCCGGTAAAAGCGTGGGCGAACAGTACCGTTCCTGGTGATGACTGGAGGTCTTGTTGGATGTTGTAGGACTTTGAGGAGTAGTGACAGCAACCAGCTTTGCCCTTTGTGCTCTTTTGAAGGTAGACGTTTGTCTCTTCGGTGCATAAACCGTTAAGAATAACTAGTAAGTCGACGTCTTCTCCAATAATGACTACGCGATTAGCTACTCTTTTTAAAAGCACAGTCATGACAATCTCACAATCCGCATCTTCTTCGGCCACAGCCACTTCTACTCCCTCCGTCCGAAAGGCGTCACAAAGAAGAGCTATTAAGCGTCTCTTGTTGTTCTCATTGCCCAATACGTGCTCTTGAGCAATCTGAATCATTGTGGATTCATCGAACGTTATTTCGTACCTTGAATTTACTGCGTAGCGCCGGAGTCGTTCCGCTGTTTTCGTATACTTTTTTGCGGCGTCTTCGGGGTAGCCGTCAAAAACGATAGAGATGTGCTTCCCAAAGTGCAAAATTACGACAGGACCTGTGTCGAGGTCCTCACGACACACGAAACACACGCCTGGACGGATAGACATCACACTGCAAATTTCTTAATCTGCTCTAGATAAACACTTTTACAATACAATTCACTCGTTTGGTGGCTGCTCCCCTGCGTTACCGGATACACAGACACACATACACCGCATCAATATAGACAACTACAACATAAGCCCGAAGGCATGTTAATTTAGCACTATGGTTAAATTATTTGTTAGTTTGGGAGTTTTAGCCAATATAATATTTAATAGTATATTGTTACCGCCTTCACCGCGTGGAGATACTCCCAGCTTATGTTTCGTTCTTTTTTAATTGTCGTCTTTGTTTACATTTTTTTTGCATATTTTATTATTTAGAAAAAGAATATTTGTGGCCGTTACGAAAAATATCCACTTTTCGGCATATTTTCGAAGATTTGTATGTTATTTGTCAAATCATCATCATCATCACAACCCATAAACGCCCCAATGTTGGGCTCGCGCCTCCTCCGTAATGGGAGGGAAATTAACCTACTATACCGCGCTGGTCAGACGTGTTGGTATAGGGTTTTGTTTCGAGTTTTCCTTCTCTCGCATAGATGTTATATGCATTTTATATCCCTTAGTCATCTCGTACGATCATCCACGGGTAAGATATGGGGTGGTGAATAGTATTCTTACTCCGTCACAACACGGAAAATCATCATCATCTTTAAAAAGACGTGAAAACAGTATTTTGCTTTGCCTCGTTATCTGCGTTTTGGAGGGATCTGCTGGTTGAACAAGTACCAATTTGATCTTAAATGAAAGCTGATTGAATGTACTACAATTTTGTTATAGTAAGTTTTGGTGTGAAATGCGTATTATAGAAGATATTACACAAAATAGGTTACTACTTTGAAAAATATCCACTTTTTAAAAAAATCGGCTATGTTTGAAGAACTGTATCTCAGGAACTAATAACGGTATAGAGCTGGTTTTAGTCTCGAATTGTAGCTTATTTAGTGTACTTTTAATGTTTCATAACAACTAAACATGTCAGACCCTTCCTCCACTATAAGATATTCAACAAAATCTGAAAAATGACCAAAAAAATTATGGTTTTATGGTCACCCTACCGTTAGCACAGCACTTTGGAAGTTGCAAATTGTGTATTTTTATGTTCATTTGGGTCCTAACAACATATCAAAAATTCGTGACTACACGACCTTTTGCAAGCACGAAGGTGTTTTTGGGCCTACCTTGACGGGACTATGTAATAAAACACAGAGAAAGTGCTGGACTACAATGAATATAATACTAGTAGTAGTTTACTTTCATGTTCTGGCAAAATTCCCAGGGATCGCATTGATCTAGTTGTCAATACTTAAATAAAGATATCGACTTACTGACGGACTATTACTATGAATACAATGTTATAAACGGTGGAGAGAATTGTACCAAACTTGATTATATTCAGATTGTTAAGCTAGCTATTGTATTCTACTGAAAGAAATGGATTGGAAATCCGTTCCAAGCATCTTACACATTAAACGAGCGTGGATATTTATGATAACGAAATAGTGGCTCATATTGTCGTCTTTACAAAGGAACGTTTCTAACGCCATCTATCGGCAATTGTTTACACATTGTTACGATTTAATACTCTAACTTTTCAGTTAGAATTGCAATAAGTGATGACATTACACAATTATAGTAAACTTGTTTGTTGTGTATTTTAACTGTTAGTTTTTTCATTTTGAACTCAACATAGATAATTGATTTTGCTCATCTGATGCAGAAAATAGAGCTAGTGACATCTATCGAGCTATGGAAAAATCTCAGCCGTATAAACAATCTCTAATCCTGCATAGGTAATGGGACTTAATATTTAAATTATTGCAATTGTCATCGGTCCTAGGTAAGAATGCAGTTTCAAACTGATCCGACCTTTAGAAGGGGGTACAAATCATGTTCATAAATTCCAATGTAGACAGAAACCAAGTTAATACAATCACGTTAAAATGGTAACATATTTTTTATGGGTAAATAAGTTTTTATAAAATAATTAGTAATTTCAAATGTTAAGTGATCGATATTTCTCAGTGTAAATAAATATCTTATATCAATATAATAGTTTTTCATGTGGTGACGGAGTAAGAATACAATTTACCACTCCCTATCTTACGGGATATAAAACGCATATAACATATATGTATATATTTCCTTTTCTTGCATATATGCTAGAAAAAACGAAACAAAACCCTAGTATACACGTCTGACTAGTGCGGAATAGAAGGTCAATTTCCCTCCCACTATTTAGGAGGCTCGAGCCCAACAGTGGGACATATATGACCTGAGATGGTAATGATATAATAGTGCAAGACTTAACTTAAAAAAAATCTATATTTGTTTAAAATTTGTGCACAAACATTATGTGGGAGGCTAGAGAGAGTGATTGTTTCGAGGAATAATTAATAGTTCAAATAACTGTGGCAAATTTATATGGAATATCGGCAATATCTCATGACCGCGTTATTTAAAACACAAACGATATTTTATATTGAAATATGTGGCTTAGGTCTATGTACTTGACCTAACCGCAAATAAGAAGTATTTGATATCATAATGCCACTATAGGTATTTAATGAAAAACAAAACGATGTAGCGGTTGCTTTGTTATTATAATGTTCTGGATAGCGACCACCTGTGCTGATTGCCTCCTTTCGATATCCAAATAGGTCAATTCTTTATGTGATCCAATACTATACTGCTGTATGGTGAACGGGCACATCCTGCCTAGTGGCCAGTCCTATTTACCACTGTACAGATAAGGAGCGACGTTGTTCAAGGAGAATAATTATCTAAATAAGAGCAAGTAAACGACACCATTGTGTCATCTAAAATTTGTCCTCGTTTCATGAACTGGACAAACCAAGTGCCATCAACATGACTATCTTTGCTGTAGGTGTCATAAAAGATAATTAAAGATCATAATTTTTGTATAAGTTAATAAAATTTATATATAAGCAATGGTGGTTTGAGGGGAAGACTAACGACTGGCAATAGATATAAAGTAACTAAGAAGATCCAGAACTTCAAAGCGTCCATGTCATGTTACGAAATGCATGCGTAGGTGGGACCTATGATTAACCATGACATGTATATATTTGTCATAAATCATGGCTTTACTTAAATTGTGAAGCAATGGAAGGAATACTAATAGTTTAGTACCCCAAATTTTCTTCATAAGACATAGTTTTCTTTCCAATTCGGAGTAGAATTTTACAGAATATTTATTTTGCCAATATACGTTTCAGTTAAACATATGATAAATAAGGGAGAAAATAAAACATAACATTGATTTTTAGGTGGTAATTAACCACTGCTCACATTTTTATTGATCCATTATACACAGCGTACATCGTCGTAAAAAATCCACAATTCTTAAAACTAAGAGGAGCAGTCTCGCCGAATAAGTAAGGTTATATACAGTTTGTACAAAAATAATTGCTAACTCCCTCCGAATCCATTAATCGAACAGCCGGGTCTTCGTAATTCTGCCATTGAAATTGCTTACGCAGCAGGTTTCTCGTCTGAAACTGTGGTAGCAGCAGATGCAACAGATTGGCTCTCATCTGGGGATACAGCGCAAGCCAGAACTGGGAATCTCTTGTACAGGGCAGCTCGGTACCTCGGGTGACTGATACCATATACGATAGGATTGTATACAGCATTAGCCTTAGCAAATAGCGAACCCCAAATAGTAGCTAAGGGGCTGATCGGCGCACTCTCGAAAACGCCCGTATAGTTGATTACGAGGTATGGGGTCCAAGCCATAAACCACAGCGAGATGGTCATCAGCGCCACTTTAGCCAACTTGCATTCAGCGCTGGTGTTGGCAGCTTCGGATGATCTCAGAGAAGCAACGTTCATTTTCTTTGCTTGTTCCCTCATAGCTTTTTCGTGAGCAGCGACAGCCTGAACGATGAAGTAGTAAGAGTAAATGATCAGCAAAAGTGGTAAGAAATATACGAAGATGGAGTATACTAGGATATAGCTGCGGCTGAGCCAGTCCTTTGTCAAGTAGTCAGTTCCGCAGGCAGTCATGTTTCCTTCAGGTACATAGCGGTTCCATCCGAAGAATGGCGCAAGGGTCCATAATAGTGAGAAGAACCAGATTCCAAATATGCGGGTTAGCGCTCCATTATTAGTCATTGGCTTGGCGGCAATACCCTTCACAATTACGTTGTATCGGTCGAAGGCGATCATGGTCATTGTCCATATTGAGGCGCATCCAAAAAGAGAGCCAGCACAACCGTATAATTCACATGCAAATGGACCAAAGACCCATGTTTCATTATAGCAATTTATGACCATAGCCGGTGACATGGCACACATCATCAGGAAATCAGAGAACGCCAAATTCACCACTAATAAATTTGATGGTGTTTTCAGGTTCTTGGTGGTCATGAAAATATAAACAACCATACCGTTGCCGACGATAGAGATGAATCCAAGAACGCCAATAGTGAATCCGAGAAGTGCATGCCAAAGTGGATTCATAGGAGGAAACTGATACCAATGAGGGTCGACCATGTGAAGCATGTCAGCAGACACCTTGTCGACGACTGTTTGATTGCCACCATATACGGCAGCTTGGCCTCCCCACGACTGCAGAGCTGCCATAGCTGGTCCTTGTCCCAGGGACATCACTGTTTTTCTTGAATTGATTTAAATGTTGTAAGGTAGACTCGCTGCGAGATGGTTACTACAAAAGAACTGAAGAAAATCGTCAAACGAACTACTCCAGTCTTTAATGTGAACCAGTCCCGTGATGTGACGAGGCTGCCGAAGTAGTGGAGACTACTCGATGTTTGCTGTTCCACCAACGTCTTATATACGAAAATTTGAGGATTAAGGGCAACGTCGCGACGTAAATCAATATTCCTAATTAGATATTCGTTTCTAAGTCGATGAGCATAATATCATATATTTAAGACGTTTCAGCATTTTTGAGGGTTCAATAAGGAAGTTAAAGAAGTGTATAATTAAGGCAACAGTTGTTCCTAAGCCGTGGTGAATATATTATACGACTTCCATTTCCAGTTTTAAATAAGTAGTTGTATTTTACAGGCGTTAGTTCCCTCACCTTTCTTTCTGATCTTGGAAGTTGCCATGCCATTCCAGATCGTTTTTGGATTGTATGAGGTGTACTTTATAACTAGGTACTGAAAAGAGCAAATTTTAGCGTTTTGGCTCATAATTTTAGTACCCATGCTATAATCTGTGTAAAGAAAAGAGAAGAGAGAGGCAAATCATGTCTGGACAAATACAATAACCAAGACTGCATAATACTTTGTATTGCATGCAGTCTTAAAACAAAAAGTATCATCATTATGCCTTCCAAAATTATAATCATTACAATGAGGCGTCTGTGAAAATGGATGGGATTATATTAAGCAGTGTGCTCTTCTTTTTATGGTCAACTTGAAGATAGTAAATATAAACCTCGAAGGTAATATTTAGCGGTATTTAAATTTTCTCAATTTAGTCAGATGTAGAAATTGAAGGAGCTATATTAAGGAATATAGAAAGAAGAGTTTCTATGGTGGGGTTGAAGGCAATAGAGCCAATACAGCAATTGTTTGGATGTTCTGAGTTAGTGACCAAAATAGTTCAAAGTTAATAATGGCTCCAAATCTTGGTCTATAAAAGCCACCGAAGCTGTGGTCTTGAAACTTGCGAGAGTCTGTAAATTATTGAATTAATTTTGAAAAAAGAACCTACATTATTGTCAGACAGTTTTACATTAATATTACATGTAACTATTGCGAAGATACTTTTCATACATTAATAAAATTATTAACTGCAATCATTTATAAAATATACAGGTGCCCGAATCCAGTGCCTATCCATCACTCAACAACATTATTGAACCATTACTGAGTATGGATCTTCTACAATGAGATGGAATGGTGCGGTAAGTTTCAAACGTTATCACGAAAGAATCTAGAAAATAGTATTTTCTTAAGAAGGTAAGACTTCTCCTATTATGAATTTGAAAACATCAAAGGCAGAGCCAAGTCATCGCAGCACTTAAGAATTATATCATATATATATTATATCATAATAGTGTATATATATTATATCATAATAGTGAGGCGATATATGCTTTACTTGACTCTATGTCAGGTGCTTGAGTAAACCATACATCGCCATGCATATAAACTTTGAGGTTTTAAAGGTTTTCTTTTAATTAGGACAGCATCTACTAACTTTTAAGCGTGTTTATTTATAAAATTCAAATTGGACACGACATCTAGCAGCACTAAATCAAATGTAACATCAGTACTCCATACACAACCGGTTTGTATAAAATTAGAAAAGTTCTACTAGGAGGCAATTTTCATCATTCAATTCTTATCTCGGTTTAATAATTCAAAGTTTTCTTAAGCGTGAATGATCTGTTCTCAAGAGTCTTCGAGAACGGAACAATTCCGCTTGTGCTAAGTTGAAATTTGAAATTTTTATCTCATTTTCGTGATCCATATATTATATAGTGTAAACTAATGTAATACTTTGCAAACTAATCTAGCCTTTGTTGATGTTTTTGTCTTAAATTCAATAAATCATCATAATTTATCTAGCAAGAGGTTAACCTACTCAAAAGCCTTATATGCTAAACCTTATCAAAGGTATACATATAAAAGTGTAACAGTCTGTTCTATTTATGTATCCCTACACGGTAAGTAATGCTTTACCATCTAAGAATTATGTGTTTAATTTTGTAATAATATGTGATCAAAGTCGCAGAAAGCCGTTGGATGCAGGTGGCATAGCAGCGTTCTGAGTGGCATTCTCGTGAAAGAGGTCTGTGTCCAACAGTGGATGTCTACGAACTGATGGATGATGTGATCAATATGCATAACCAACAGCACTCTTTAAATCTTCAGATAGCAATAGTTGTATAGTAATTAATTAATCAATAAATATTATTTAATATAATTTATCAATAGCGTATTCTTTCAATCATTCTAATTGTAGGTAATTTCCATAGAAGCTCCAAGGTACATGAAGAATATCGGATTCCAGTAGATGTGAATGTATGCCAGGTTATGCCGTCGTGCGCTATCCCTTTCGTCGCATCTCTGTGACTATACCCATGCAAAAAATAAAGTGTACATGAAGAATAACAGATCTGCTTATTTTAGAAAAACCCTTATTACCGATATCAAGAATGTTTTAGGTATACCTGACGTGGACTCTGCCCTCGTCGCTACTATCAGTGCCGACCTCTCGCTGCCGGCCGTCGTGAAAGCGATGGTCGACAGCGAGAGGAATTGGAACGCGGTCGCCGCCTTCTGCAAGACCGTCATCTCGCAGTGGGTAGCGGCGGAGTGAGTTCGGGAGGATCTCGTTCATGAGGACTCGCGCCACCACCGGCGTCTGGAGCGGCGTAGGCGTGAGTACCTGTGCCTCATGGCGCCCTAGTCGAGGCAGCGGGCGACCGGACCGGGGATTAGTCTGGTCACCCCAGAGTGGGGCCACCGCGTGAAGACGACGCCCTGACATCGAGACTTATTGGTCGAGATGACTGGACGTCGACTCGAGAGGATACCCGCGAGGTCGGGTGGGCCACCGAAGAAAAAGACCGCGTTGTAGTGACCCACTCGCTCTGCCTCGAAAGGTACGTTGTTCGGCGGGACTACGGGGTCGTGCGCCGCTTCTCCTGTCGCCCTGGACGGATTAGCGGGGCTACGAATACTACCAACCCTTACTTTGTTCGTGAATGTTGTAAAAGACGACTAAGAGCCATAAAACGACCTGGGCCAACTCCATCTGATGCCGTTTGGTAAACAATTACATACCCAAGGTTTGACGTTTGGCAGGGGCCGGTCATAGAACTATTTATATACAACTATTTACTTTTACAATATGTACTATGAAAGAAGAGTAAATAATGTATCGACTGCAATTACTTAGGATAAGAGTAGGAGAATGATGACTGGGTATAATTTGTATCCGTTGCATTATGTTTGTAAAGTCGTCTACAATACAAGTATTAGTTTCTTAGTGTAGGGTTTGGTTTTTTTTTAAATAAAGAAAAATAACGCAATGGGGTAGGTGTGAGTCACTAAAGTCGAGTGTCAATTATGTCTGCAGTTCACACAGATGGTGGATAAGCGAATATGCACATGGTGGATTGTGGAAACCGTGCAGCTTTAGCACTCAAGCTCTAGGCCAGTTGGTCTCGCAGAAAATTGATGTCTGCGTTGTGGCAATGTGCTGTTGCGCTTTGTTCGGCGGCCTGATTTTCTGGGTAAATTTTGATTGATAGGAATTGACCCAACAGTACCTCTGGTATTGTAAAGGTCCATGAGCGGCAGTATCACTCACCATCAGATACGCTGCTTGCTCATTTACCACCACCATAAGCAATAAATAAACTCTTGTTAAGTGCTAAATTTCAGTAATTTAAATAAATTCAAATTACTGAATATTTTTAGCACATAATATGCTTAATTATTTATAAAAACCCGATTACGAAGCGAAAAATGATGTCACAAGCGGGATTCGAACTCGCACCTATTGGGAGTCCGGCCCAATCGTGCTGCCACTACACCACCGTGAACTATTGTAGGACGTTCAAATCTCGTTTTGTATCATATTTTACGTCTTTAAGTTGACGTGCGCCATCTACCCGACAATGTTTACACATTGTAGGCTTAATACTTCAAACTTTGCAGTTAGAATTGTAATTGTAACGATGACACAATCATGTTATTCAAATTACTGAATTTTTTTAGCATTTAATATGCTTAATTATTTATAAAAACCCAATGTGTAAACATTGACGGGTAGATGGCGCACGTCACCTTAAAGATGTAAAATATATACAAAGCGAGATTTGAACGTCCTACAATAGTTCACGGTGGTGTAGTGGCAGCACGATTGGGCCGGACTTCGGGTTCGAATCCCGCTTGTGACATCATTTTTCGCTTCGTAATCGGGTTTTTATTCTCTTGGACATGTAGTATATGCATAATCATTACTTGTCGCCTTTTGCGATACCCATTGAAAATGTTATGGAATAATAATAATCAGAATAATCAATTTATTGGTAAATATAGTATTTACAAGTCAAAAATCTACATAAAATATCATCAAACGCATTCATTAAATAATTTCATTTTTCGTGATAATTTGTCATAAATAATATAATATAAATTAAATTGTAATAAAATATTAAGGAATTAATGCATCCTCATAAATATACAGGAGTCAATAAGGATCGTTAAAATGAGAATTGTATAATTAAATTATTAAAGCTATATTAAAACCTAGGGACAAAATCCTCTATACGATAGAAAGCCTTTTCAACAAGCCATGACTTTAATTTATTTTTAAACATTGTCAAGCTAGATGCGTCGGTTATATATTCAGGCAGTTGATTATATAAAATGGGTCCCATCACGTGTGTCAATTTGTCAGATTTGGCAAGTTTGCGAGGTATCTCAGCAAGCTTCTTATTACCGCGTGTGTTGTAGCCATTTGAGTTGTCTCCGCGAGTCTTGAATAAGTCAAGATTTTGTCTTATGAATACAACAATCGAAGAAATTACGAATGAGGGTAAGGTGTTAGTGAATAGTGTTCTAATTTTATCGATAGGGCATTGGTTATGATAACAACCTACCATGACAAATTAAGAAGATGAAGAAGCCTAAGAAGGCCTACATTTTGGGTGAGTTTGGGTTGGTAGGCAATGACTGCAGAGATGGCGTAGTGGTTAAGGTACCGACGTTCCGTGCCAGTGCCGTGGGTACGACTCCCACACAGGACAATACTTTGTGCGATCCATAAAGTGTTTTTTTTTACTCTGGGTGTAATTTGTCCGCGCTAGTTGAATGTTTGTAAACTGCCCCGCAATATAAGGATTATTGCCATACATATTTAAAAAAAAAAACGCATGACCATATTTCACGCGTGCGTACCACTAATTGTTGCCTCGAGTTTGTCTGTAATTTGTATCTGTTAAATATACCGATTTTTGTAAAATCCCCCGCAATACAAGAATTATTTTCTTAGTAGTATTATCATTATAAAAATACATATATTATTATATCAGTCAACAAAATAGTATCACTGTTATGCCTATTAATATTCAGGTCAGGTACGATGGAATGTCAGTTCACTTGTACCATATGGATATGGTGACATACAATGGTGACGATTCAATAGAACTGCCATTAGTAATATAGAATGAAATAAAACGTAGTAAGAATACGATTCAACACCCCCTATCTTACCCGTAGGTCGATCACCTAAAAGGCGACTCTCTGATTTAATACATATACTTGAAATAAAATCCTATATTAATATGACTCGAGTGGTATCATCATCGTCATCTAAGCTCATATATGTACCACTATTGGACTCGAGCTACTGCTGTGTGGTAGCGGCTATGAATACTACCAACCCTTACTTTGTTCGTGGATTTCGTAAAAGACGACTAAGAGCTTAATAACGACTTGAGCCAACTCCATCCGATGCCAATTGGTCAACAGTTACATTCCCAAGGAGTGTTGACGTCTGGCGGGCGGCCGGTCATAAAACTATTGCCAATAACTTTTACAATATGTGCTATGAAAGAAGAATACACATTGTATCGACCCCAAGTAATTAGGATAAGAGTAGGAGAATGATGATGATGATATTGCGCTCGAGCTTTCTCCACAATGAGAGGGAAATTGACATATACACCACGGTGGTCAAACGTGTTAGTATAGGGTTTCGTTTCGAGTAATTCTTCTCTTGCTGGCTAGCGTGGTATAGTAGGTCAAATTCCCTCCTATAATGGATGAGGCTTGAGCAGCAATGAGTCTTATACGGGCCCCTGGTATTATAAACGATCAATAATATAGGATAAGTATCATTACGTCTTATATTCTCGTAGAAGTCGTAAAAAACGATTAATGGATGTCAGGGATTCAGGGAAGCAGGCTACTGGCGCCTGGGTAACTCATAACAGCAACTGTGGTCGCCAAACCAATTGCCAGACGTAGCTATTATGGCATTATCCCCATTTCGTAAAGAATCCTATTCCATATCCACAATTAGACGTCAATAGACTAATGTATGAATTAGGTAATTAGCAAATTCATTTGTATTTTTTTATTGCTTATGGCGGCAAACGAGCAAATGGTATACCTGATGGTCTGATGGTAAGTGTTACTGCCACCCATGGAACTTTGCAAGGGTATAGCTAGGCTGCTGCCAACCAATACAAAGCCCAAATCAATCCAGTTGGGTTTACGACTCGCTCGCTCACCAAACGATACGCAACAACACATTGCCATTGCCCAGACTTCTACGAGAGTATAGTACTAACCTTTTATTTTTTTTATAGGTGGGCTATGGATGCGTCTCGCCCCGCCGAATCGGTCCGGGGTGACGGAAAGGCTGCGCGTGACCCCATAGACCCACCGTAAAATTCCTCTCTCTTCGCCGTGCGAGCGGACCACCGGTACTCGACTTTTAACTTCGGTGGCCTTATAGTACTACCCCGAACGGACCGGCCCGCGGCTGCAGACAAAAATTGTCAACAGCGTGGTCCTACCACTAATAAATCGTATAGTGAAGAACGAATTTATACGTATATTTACAAGGAGCCGTTGGCTGCAAGTGGTATAGAACTGTTCTAAGTGGCATTCTCATAGACCTATGTACGTCTGCGGATCAATAGATGGATTAAAAATTTCAAACTAGAACAGCACGAGTTGCAATACCAGTGATATAGAATAAACTATATCCAGGACGGAGAAAGAATATAATTCACCACCTCCACCTCAATTTTGCTCGTTGGTGTCGTAAAAGACGACTAAAGAATATAATATTATATGTATAATATCTATGTGAAAGAAGGAAAACTCTAAATAAAAACATATATCAACATGTCTGATCAGCGTGGTATATATATATTAACTTATATATAGGTTAACTTCCCTCCTATTGTGGCGGAGACTTGAGCCCAACAGTGGGACGTATATGTGCTAAATAAATACGTACATAAACTTATTTTTAACTGTTTAGGGTTACGTATATTCGAATGAAAAACGAAATCCGTACCACTCGTGTGTCTCTCTGTCCATCCGTCACAGTCAATTTATTTTAATTCTACTGTACCGATCAATTTAAACATAAAGGTATTTTTTGAGAGAAAAGTTAGGCAATAAAATTAAAAATATTTCCAAATGTATCGTGTGATAAGTATATGAAATAAAAATTATTTAAAAAAAAATGTCAATTCCTTCTTTTTATCTCCGAAACTATAGTAACCTAAAATATTAAAGTAAAACATCTAGAAAACAGTCCACCACTTAGAGATTACATAAAAACCTACAAGATTTTTACAGTACAAATATACCGTAGTAAATCTTCCAAACTATTACGAAAAAATTTACATTCAGATTGACATATTTAAAGAGTACATATAGAAGGAATGCTCGCATAATGGTACGGAACCAATCGTGAGCGAGTGCCGCTCGCTTTGACCCAGGTATTTTAACTTACATATATTATTAGATTAAAAAAATTTAGACGACGTACTTATAAATAATCTAATTCGTAGCGCGCGCGTATAAAATAGGACCACCGCAACTAGCTCAACGAGTCGATAACAAACGCTCGAACAAATAACTTGTCCAGTGTTACGTGACATTTATATAGTTACAGGTAAAAGGAGCTGCAATAATTCATCGTCACCATCAGCTCAGTTAATATACGTCCCAGTGCTGGTCCGAATCTTCTCCAATACGAGTAAAATTAATCTCTTGTCCCATGCACAGAAGGTTATTATAGGGTTTTATTTCGAGTTTCCTTCTCAAGCATAAATCCATCCATCCATCCATCAGCCCGTAAACGTCCACTGTTGGCAATAGGCCTCCCCACGAGAATGCCATCTCTAACGGTCCTATGCCACCTGCATCCAACGGTTTCCTGTGACCTTGATGAGGTCATCAGTGCACCGAGTGGGGGGTCGTCCTACGCTGCGTCGTCCGATTCGTGGTCGCCACTCGAGAACCTTTTTTCCCCAACGGTTGTCGGTTCGTCGAGCGATGTGGCCTGCCCATTGCCACTTCAACGTGCTAATTATTCGGGCTATGTCGGTTACACCCGTTCTTCTACGGATTTCTGTATTCCGGATTTTATCACGTAGAGAAATACCGAGCATAAGCCCTCTCCATAGCACGCTGAGCGACTTTGAACTTTTTTATGAGGCCGACATTTAGAGACCACGTTTCAGTGCCGTAAGTCATCGCTGGTAACACACACAAGCATAAATATTATTTGGATATTAAATCCTTTAGTCGTCTCTTACGATCACCCACGGGTAAGTTATGGGTGGTGATTTGTATTTTTATCTCCGTCACCACGTGGAATATTATATTTCTTTCTATTTTTTATAGTGTCAAGCATTTTCAACAAGGTAAGGGGTAACCAGAGGTCTACACACACCAACATTTCGCCTTACGATCCTAGTTCCCACGTAATATTTATGCAGAGTGTCTATTGCTGATAAGTAGACGTAGTTATAAACTCCAAACACGCTGTTAAGAATTGCCAGAGAAAATCCAACAATACTTTTTATCCGGGCCAGGATGTGAACTCATGACTTTACGATCGTCCAGTAGCATACTTAAACTACTAAATACAATGAAGTAGGCAATATTTTATACGTGATTTTTTTAATATTAAAGAAAATAAATACGTTATTTAATCATGTATGATGAAATTTGCCAAGTTGTAATCGAACAGGAATATTAAATCCCTTCAGCATTTTGCTACACATAGAAAAATTACGAAGATTTGATGCCGTGAAATGGAATGTAAAATATATCAAACATAATTCAGTTAATAGCTCGATGACATAAAGATTTAAAGGTTTTACTTTTGAACAAAAATAATCGTGAGTTATTTTCAGTGGAGCTGAGTGCCGTTGTTTGTCTACGAAACTCATCACCAGATCCAGACGAAATTTAAATGAATAAATCTCCTTTAGAGTAAGAAGCATTTTGGAAATGAATCTATATATGTCGGAGTTATGCTCGAATATATGTAAATTAAAAAAAAATACAAATTGAGTCTTTCTTTTCAAAATCGTTTAACAAATGCAACGACTTAGTGCGATATCAATAAATATAAATAAATACGTAGAGCCAATATAATTCAATACCTCGAAGCAATTTTGTTTAATACCCCTACACAAAAAGAGGGGTGTTATAAGTGTGATGTGTTCGTATGGCTGTTTGTGGCATTATGGCTCTTAAACGAATGTACTGATTACGATGGGTATTTTTTCTTATTTGAACGCTGAAGTGGTTGAGCTCCAATGTTCTTCATGTCTTCGGTATCTCTTCATATTAGTCATTGTCCATCAGTAAGTCAAATCGTCACCATTAACAGTGCTATGTTAATGTATTTTCAGTGAATTTTGGTGGAAATATGAAAACCTTGTGAAGCAGTTTTATATCATGCTAGCTGCTTCACTTGCGTAAAAAGTAACTTTCCCAAAGTCGTACTATTATCCCAAAGGAACACATTATCCAGATAAAAGTATCCATATGTGTTAATCCAGGCAATGACCTATTTATCTGCCAATTTTCAGTCTGTTATAAATGGTTCTAGTATATAATAGTCCCATGGAAGCCTTTTCTAATTTACACCATCAGCAGTATGGTATTTTCTTCACATTAACTCTTAGAAAAACAGCCAGTTCAATTTCATTATCCGCGCGTGACAATTGCCCCAATAAATGTCATTATAATTATTCTTCTATTATATCATTCAACATAAGGCATAATTATCTTTTTTATTGAAATCTGGCCATATTCTTATAACAAGGCGTTTCAAGATCATCAGTTCTTTTTGTTAACTGCCGTAGGGATTATAGACGCATAATAGGTTATTTACTTTATCTTTAAACAAATAAGTGACTTAAGATTTGAAAGACCCATGTATAATGATACCACTGAATTAGGGGGCATTCAAGTATTACGTAACGCAATTTGAGGGGTGGGGGGGAATATTACAATGCGTTACATAGCCGGGAGGGGGGTTCAAACAACGCGTTACGTAATATTGTTATTTTATTAAATAAAAAACTAGGGAATTTAAATTTCCCAAGTTGCCAAGCAAATTTTATTTTTTAGATGATGAATAAACAATATACACATGTATCGCGAGTTTGGAAGCTCTTTTTTATGTATTATTGCCGCAAATACGTTTAAAAAAGGTCACTTGGGTGTTACGTAACGATCAGGGAGGGGAAGGGGGTACAGAGAAACGTTACGGCGCGTTACATGGGGGTAGGGAGTATCAAAAATCTTCAAAAATTGCGTTACGTAATACTTGAACGCCCTCTTACTCTGATGATGGAGCTTGAAGGTAGAAGATGAAATCCTGGATTGCCTATTTATAAACCCATCCTGTTTGAGCACATTGGATTCATCGTAACTAATTCTGTTCATTAGAGTTTTGCCTTGCTTCGCTCGTATATGCCGTCAAAGACGACTAAGAGTTTTTCTCGATCTGGACCAACTCCACCTGGTACTGTCAGGTAAAATTTACATTCCTAAGGAGGGTTGACGTCAGGTGATTGGGATAAGAGCAGGATGATGATGAATTTCCACACCACTTGAATGACACATTTTTAAGGCTAGAAATACTTTCGACCCGTAATAGTGGGCAAAAGTTTTACATAGAACTCAGGTAATTGCACCTATTTTTGAAGCAGAGTTTGTATTCTTCCACGTGTGTTAGGGCTAAAACTTATGAGATAAATCAAAATAATATACTACGAAATTGTAGATCTTAAAAATATCTACATAAAAGTCATCAATGGTATGTCTCCTTTCCGTCCAGGGCGACGAAAGGGCCGTACGTATTCCCTCTCCATCGCCATTAGGCCGGCCACTGGTACGTTTCTTTTACATTCGAGGCATAATAAACACGTCTCCCGCTTTTTTTTTTTTTTTGGGGTGGGTTACGGTCGGCACACTTCTCGCACCACTCCGTCCGAGGTGACAGAGGGGCGTAGGCACGCGCACCCGTAACCCACCCGTGACGTCGCCTTCGTCGTTGGGCCAACCACCGGAGCAGAGTGACTTGACGTCAGTGGTAATAAGTACGTCTCCTAAGGATAAGCCGCAGTGACCATATTTATATTTTACGTAAATTATTTTCTGGTAAGTATACTTAATGGTATATTTACGAAGCTATTTTAAACAATACAGTATTATTTCTTATATAATTAAATACATTAGATACATAGTACATTTAAAGTAGATAAAAAAATACAATTTACAATATATCATTCAAATTAATATTTAGATATTAATTTCAATTAATTGAAATTTAAGATTCGTAGTCTGACCGAAACCGAAGTGAGGGCGAGTCGCCAGTCATCATCTCAGACCATATATGTCCCATTGTTAGGCTCGAGCTTCCTCCATAATGGGAGGGAAATTGATCTACTATTTCAGGCTAGTCGGACGTGTCGGTATAAGGTTTTGTTTCGAGTTTTTCATCTTTTGCATAAATGTTACATATATGTATAAAACCCGATTACGAAATGAAAAATGATGTCACAAGCGGGATTCGAACCCGCGCCTATTGGGATTCCGGCTGCTGCCACTACACCACCGTGACTAATTGTAGGACATGCAAATTTCACTTCGTATCATATTTACGTCTTAAGGTGACGGTATGCTATCTACCCGACAATGTTTACACATTGTTATAGGCTTAATACTTCAAACTTTACAATTAGAATTGTATTAAACGATGACACAACCTTGTTATTTAAATTATTGAAATTTAGCATTTAATATGCTTAATTATTTATAAAACCCGATTACGAAATGAAAAATGAAAGTGGCAGCACGATTGGGCCGGAATCCCAATAGGCGCGGGTTCGAATCCCGCTTGTGACATCATTTTTCATTTCGTAATCGGGTTTTATAAATAATTAAGCATATTAAATGCTAAATTTCAATAATTTGTTACATATATGTGTTTTATATCTCTTAGTCGTCTCTTACGATCATCCACGCGTAAGATAGGAGGTGGTAAATTGTATTCTTACTCCATCACCACACAGATGGAGTCGCTAGTATATAGAGTATTATTAAGCTCCTATAAATCTGGTACGTTTCACCATTGTATAATTCCTAAAAAATATTGAATAAAAATAAATAAATTTCTATAATCTTCACAGATAATCTTACCTGATAATATTTGAGATGTGGATATTTCATGATAACACGTAATATTAACACGGTGAGCTGGTCCTGTAGCGCGACACGTTGCTCGTATGGAATGCCCGGGGGGAAACGTTTCAATGAACGGTTCACATCTAGTACCACCTGGCAAAAACATAATGTTTAATAAGAAACGGTAACTGAAGTGAATATTTTTATAGGAGGGCTTTGAGTTTTTAATTTGTATGCTTCTTATGTGATGAAAAGTATGCGAAAAAAAAGACGTAAGCGACTGCTAAGTCGTCGTATTGGTCGCATATTTTAAACAACAAAGATATTGATGAATAATTTAACAACGAATATATTGATAATTTAACGAAAATACTAATAAAAATCTTAACAAGAAAATTAAAAAAAAATATATAGGCTGACCGACCGCATTCGTAACCACGACGTAAGAGAGCGAGTAGGTATGAAAGAGAGTATTGGTGTAAAGATGCGAAAGGGAATGCTCCGATGGTTCGGACATGTGGAAAGAATGCCGAACGAACGTCTGGTTAAGAAGATATACAATGCGAAAGTGAAAGGATGTAGGTACCGAGGGAGACCGAGACTAACCTACCTAGACCAGATCGGTCAAGTACTGAAGGAAGGTGGAGTCAAGAGTCTCCGAAACCGGCGAGCGTGTATGAAGAGAATTATGAATGTTGAGGAAGCGAGTGAAGTATGCAGAGATAGAGTTCTCTGGCACTCTGTTCTCTCTGCCTACCCTGCAAGGGATATGGCGTGATGATATGTATGTATGTAAAAAAAACATATACTTTTATGATGAAGACTACATCCTGGTACTACGAAAATAATCCTTCTATTGAGAAGGACCTTACAAACATATAATTTAACGGATAAAAATTACATCTAGACTCAGAATAATAATATCGACGGCGGAAAGCGAAAACGTCGTAGTCCACAAAAACGAAAATGTTCACCAGAGCCAAAAAACTGTTTCACTTTTTTTCAAAAAATCATAACTAGCGTATTTTTTAACGTAGACCCACGATTTTTGGAAATTAGATTTATTATTTTTTTCTAAATATAATTTTTGCTCTCAAATCTCATTCTAACAATTATTTATCAAAATTTTGTGGACTACGACATATTGAACTATTTTTACAGAATGTTAAAACGCTGTAATTGCACTATTGAGTTGTATGGAGCGGGGTCAAATGCATTTTTTTAGGGAAAGCGAAAACGTGGTAATCAACATTATTTGAACTAAACTGTATGTTGTAAACGTAGTTATTCCACGAAACTAATATCTTAGAATAGGTGTAAACTAAAATAATTGCTTATTTGGGGTAAGACAAAATGTATTACACGTAGAGCGATTTAAATTTGACAGAATATTAGCCAGTTTGGTAGTCATTTGGAGGACAAAGCCAAATTGGCAAGCAAAAAGTTAGACGTGCTGCCCGCTAAAACGTCGTTAATGAGCAAAAATCTTTTTTTACGGAAAGCGAATTGCTGTAGTCGACATAGTATAAGTTATTACTACTTTTTTCTGTAACGTACAGCCTTTTTGAATGCAGGCATTTAAGTTTAAACCCATTTTTTTTTAATGTTAATTTCATAACTATTCATCATAGAATTATGTAACCCGGACCATTTGAATCAGTTTTTTTTTCTGATTCGAACAATGCAATAAAAATTTTTTTCGTACTTTGTGGACTACGACGTTTTCGCTTTCCGCCGTCGATATGTAGATCACACAAAGTATTGCCCTGCATTGAAATCGAACCCATAGCACTGAAACGGTAGGTAGGTATTTTAACCACTTCGCCATCATGTGCAGTCATGAAAATACATAAAAAATAAAACTATTTTGCCCGATTTAATGGAGTTTGTATTTAATTATTGGTCTCCCTTTGTTTCGGATGTTGCCAGCTTTTATGGGAGGACTGAGATTTAATTTTACAGTCCTCACCTACATAAACGCGATAAACTTCATAAAAAATGTTTTATTTATACTGTGTGGAAAGGGTCTCTCTTTACCCTACAATTTGATTAAGGGGAGTGATGGCTGTTCTAGTAGTTAACTTGTGATCGGGTGCCATTTGTAAGATCTGGTCTAGCAATAATGAAATTCTGTTTTTTATCTTAAAAAAAAAGAGTGCCAGTTCGAAGGATATTACACTTACAATACAAAGACAAGAAACTACTGTATACAATTTATTTAAAAGCAAAACTTAAAAAATGACGAACTCGCTGATTTTTTTTGACCAATTTTTACAGCTAGTGACCGCCTTATAATTCGATGGTAGATTGTTATGATAATTTCAAAGAAAACGTAAATTGACAATATATAAGTGCAAAAAAAAAATGAAAATTGGAATTAATTTGATGTAATAATACTCGCGGAAACAGCAATAACTAAATAAATTGTAGTTTAAAAATAAAATACAAAAATAAAAAAAAAAACAAATAAAAAAAACCTGATATGAAATTATACAAATTGGGCCATTACAAAAATATATTTTTATTTAACAAACGTTTTTTTACACTATTACCAATCTGGCTACCATGTATAATGGTTACGGCATTAATCACCCTTGACTCCTCAAGCCTATCGACAAGCCTATGACAGGCATCAGCCTATCGACGTCCATTATTTAGACACAGATCTCCCCACAAAGGGAAGTATATGACATAGTTGTAACGCTTAGCAAGATAGTTGGCAATTGCAGTAACTATCAAGAGTTTAGTGCTCATAGACAGATTCGACTTCCACTAAAAAAATAATTAAATGCCTTAGTGGTAGGACCATGCTGTTGACAGTTCTTTGTCTACAGCCGCGGGCCGGTACGTCCGGGGTAGTACCACACTCTCGTAGGAAATAGACGTCTGAGTAATGGCAAGGTGCTATTGCGCTTCGTTCGGTGAGCGAGAGAGCCGGAAGCCCAACTTGGTTTGGGGCTTGTATAGGTTGGCAGCGGCCTAGTTATACCCTTGGTATTGCAAAGATCCATGGGTGGCAGTGACAGTTACATCAGGTGTGCTGCTGCTCATTTGCCACCATAAGCAATAAAAAAAAAAACAAGGTTGTTCATTGTATTGTGAATCTATTACTATATAAAATGCCTTTGAATTGAATATGACTAATTATAAATATGTACATTAATATTTGTATTTGTTTAGATAAGCGAATGAGTCATAACAATTACAGATACAAACATGTGTAGATAATATTATGTATTTATTTATACATACATACATACCATCACGCCATATCCCTTGCAGGGTAGGCAGAGAGAACAGAGTGCCAGAGAACTCTATCCTTGCATACTTCACTCGCTTCCTCAACATTCATAATTCTCTTCATACACGCTCGCCGGTTTCGGAGACTCTTGACTTCACCTTCCTTCAGTACGTGACCAATCTTGCCTAGGTAGGTGAGTCTCGGTCTCCCCCGGTACCTACATCCTTCCACTTTCGCATTGTATATCTTCTTAACCAGACGTTCGTTCGGCATTCTTTCCACATGTCCGAACCATCGAAACATTCCCTTTCGCATCTTTACGCCAATACTCTCTTTCATACCTACTCGCTCTCTTACGTCGTCGTTGCGAATGCGGTCAGCCTAACTTCACAGATTTTGACCAAATAATTATTTATTTATATTGTTAGTTAACTGTTCCTTTTCTATAGGTGTCGGCAAAGACGACTAAAGGATCATCATCATTCTCCTCTTATCCCAATTACTTGGGGTCAATACGATATGTACTCTTCTTTCATAGTACATATTGTAAAAGTTATTGGCAATATTTTTATGACCGGCCGCTTGCCAGACGTCAAACGCCTCCTTGGGAATGTAATTGTTGACCAAACGGCATCAGATGGAGTTGGCCCGCGTCGTTATAAGGCTCTTAGTTGTCTTTTACGACATCCACAAGCAAAGTAAGGGTTGGTAGTATTCGTAGCCACTACCACACAGCAAAACTACTATACTTTAATAAAACACTGAGGAAAAACAATTACAAGAAAACATACATGCCTCAGAGGTATGTTATTCATGTTAAAATTTCATTTGTTACCTGATTATATTCACTGTGTGTTGAAAGTTCATCAAGTGATGGAGGTTCAGTTAATTCTTCCTGTGTCACACCAACTAATAAAGGCCATATTTTTCTTCTATAATCATCTGTAAAATATTATTTAATTATGTAACTATATTATATTGGATATTATTTTATTAGATAAAAGTTTGTTAACATCCATCCATCCAGTAATATACATAAGTATTGGTTTAGCTATCTGCTACACTATTTTATTATAAAAATTGTCCAGGCTTAGCTTAATTTATTTTTGTATATTGAATACTGGTTCTTTTTATAGACACATGTTTCATCCAATTTGTGGATTGCACAAAGTATTGCCCTGCATGTGAATCGAACCATCTTACTACACTACCACCACTACACCATTCATGCAAATAAAGTCACACAATTGCTGCATTTAAATTCGTCTCTGACTAATTAATTTTATTGGTACTATAAATCAGCTATATATTCTACTCTATCTCTATATTCTATGCAGTTTCTGATACTATCATAATTGGTTTATTTAGGGTAACTAGTGGTCGCGGGTGATTGGACCGGGTTTAGTCCGTCACCCGCCGAGAGGCTGACCGCGCGAGGAAGGACCAACGTCCTCCCCGGAGGGGAGGCGGACGTTGCTCAAGGAGAGGGTATCCCTCAGGGAGTATTCCATCGGGCCGGCCACTGACGACAAGTACACACTGCTCCGGTGGCCGGTCCAACGACGATGGCAAGGTTCACGGGTGGGTTACGGGTGTGCGTGCTTACACCCCTATGTCACCCCAGATGGAGTGGTGCAAGGAGTGCGCCGACCGTAGCCCACCCCCCCCCACAAAAAAAGGCTAACTAACGGCATGGCCGAAAAACGAAAGTAAATTAAATGACTAATGGTGTCCATTATTTATGCATAGTCATTCACAAGCAGAGATAGTGTCATAATCACCACTTATAGTAAGTAAGTTAAACAGTACCAGTTGTTGTTATAGGTTATCGAGGTTGGTGATGCTATAATTCTCTCAGATACACTTTGGTTATTTTTTACAACTGCTATGGGTGAGTAAGTACACAGTAGTACAGGTAGTGTGTATATTGTTTGTATTGCTAATCCAACAACAAATATAGAAATTTTAAAATACATCATACATGTGTATTCAATAAAGGTTTTGCATCTTTTTGTTTATTCATTTATCATTAATGGGATGGAAATTAACTATTACAAGTCTAGTTGAATGAAATTAAATTTAATCAAGTTTTCCTTCATTTTACTTCACTTTGTCTTGTGTGTTCTGTGCTCTTGTCCCAATTACTTGGGGTCGACGCAATATGTACCCCTCTTCCTACATATTGCAAATGTTATTGGCAATAGTTTTATGACCGGCCGCCTGCCTGACATCAACCCTCCTTGGGAATGCAATTACTGACCAAATGGCATCAGGTAGCATTGGCCCAGGTCGATATAGGGCTCGTAGTCGTCTTTTACGACATCCACGAGCAAAGTAAGGGTTGGTAGTATTCGTAGCCGCTACCACACAGCAATTTTATCTGTTTATGGTCATATTTACAATACTAGAAAAGAAGGAATGATGAATTTGTGAATATAAATGTTTGTAATACAGAAATAATTTGTTTAGCACAAAGTATTATTCTATATAAAAAATATTCTTACTGTGTTACTATTATCCATGTAGTGACAGAGTAAGAATACAATTCACCACCCCTTATCTTACCCGTGGGTGATCGTAAGAGACGACTAAGGGATATAAAACACATATAACATCTGTGCAATAGAAGGAAAACTCGAAACAAAACCCTATATCAACACATCTGACCAGCGTGGTATAGTTGGTTAATTTTCCTCCCATTATGGAGGAGGCACAAGCCCAACAGTGGGACATATATTAGCTGTGATGATGATGATGACTCTGTTACTATATAAAAGTACCAAAATATATCTACTATTTATGTAGAATATTTTATGATTCATAGCACGTGAGGTAACGGACCAAGAATACTACAAATCCTTGCTTTGCATGTAGATTTTGTAAAATACCACTAAGAGTTTTGTATATCGACCTGGGCCAACTCCAGCTGATACTGTTTGGTCCACAATTACATTCATAAGGAGATTTGACTTCAGACACGCAAGTAGTCATAAAGTGATCGCCAATAATTTTTATGATATGTACGAATACATACTGCGTCGACTCCAAGCAATTGGGATATAAGCAAGAAAATTACGATGATGATGATTAAGTAACTCATATAAATAGCACTTCAGCTCCAACACACAGACAGCAATTACTATGTAGGATTAGATAAATATCAGCTACAATCTTAGGCAACACTAATAGAAAATTCTTTCCTTTCATTGTTTCAATAATTATAACATCACCTCTTTCATTAAGACAGATTTATGAGCTATAAAACTTGAACTATAATTGATACTGTTGACAACTCTAGCAAAAAGTATTATTATGATAACATGAGGGTACACAAGAGATAAATAATATAAAGTTTAACATATACAGAACATCAAATACAACTGGATGTTAAATACTGCTGTTATGAGACTAATCTCTGTAATGTATGCCCATATTTTGATACAACAATATCTAAATTTCACTTAAACATGTTATCACTACAGAAATTCATTGAAATAGGTAATCCAATTTTTCAATTATACTATATTAACACAATTTGTAAGCAAACCGTTGCATAAACGGTAAAGATGTTAGACCTCACAGTTTTACAATAATGGCAATGTATAATGACATGTTTACATTCTTACCACTTATGAGTCCAGCTTTGCTTTTGGCGAAATTTTGCCACTGTTCTAAATTTACACAGTCTGGATTCTCAAGACATTTCTCTATTTCTTTCTTTTTCTCTTTTATATCAGGATCCTCGTAATCTGGTTCTGAAAATAAAAATGCAATGTCGCAATCAACTAACTTTCACTCGTAATAAATAAAATTGGAATAGAAAGATAATTCATAAGGTATGATGAAATTTAACTAGAAAAGAATACATCAGGAACAGATACTAATATATAGGAACATATCGTCACAACGATTGTTTACAATACCTTCATCAAATTTTAACTCGGAAGGCGTAAAGATGTCATCAATATTTTTAGCGTTATTCAAGTCGAAAACTTGTTTATTCACTGCCGGTAAACAATCACCATTCAAGTTACACTTATCGCCATTATCGGCGTCAGTATTATTAGATTCCATGATAGAAAGTTACAATTTAATCGAGCGAAAACATTACACCATCTTTCGCTGAAGAGCGATGTGATGACATTTGGAAAAATGTTATGTTCAAAAACCTAATAGTAAATAATTAAATATATTAACTGAACGCAATCTTCGCAAATTGAAGCAAATCTTTATATAAAGTGTGTTAAATGAATAACACTATACATTTTATCTAGTTTAACTAAAACTATAATAGTTTTTAATAATTATAAATTTGTTAAATACTTATAGTATTTGAGTTAGTTTCAATAATATAATACAAAACTTATATGAAATTTATTGGTATTGGAACGGTTCTGTTATGACAAAACTTTGCTCCATTTCACGCAAGCTTATTGTATAGTCTTTTCTTTTATCAAAGCTTTCATTTCAACATTTATAGTAGAACCAGAATAAACTGACAATAACGACTGCGGTCATCTCTTCGCCACCAGTAGTACTCCTCAAGGTGCCATTCCATCTTTTTCAAGCTAAGCCTTTCTTTATCGCAGGGCCACGGTCTAACTGCACTCTGCGTGGCCACCTGTTGTAAAATTATACCTACGCAGCATTTGGTTGTTTATTGAATTATATACATTCTTTGCATTTCATGAACATGATAATTGGTAAATTAAGCAGACATATCTGTTATTACACTAGTAGCCCAGTCAAAATAACATTTCAGCTAGCATAAATTGTTATAAAGCTGAAAATTGCTGGAGGTCTTCATTTCATTATTCCCAATGAAATGTCAAAAGTCCCCATCGATCCCACATCTGCTAAAAATGTTATTCAAGGTCAAAGGTCGAAAATTTCGTTTTTTCGCCTTATCCTCGCAAACGGCGAGTGTTGTAGTGAAATAGCCTACATAAAAGTTGTAGATTATTAAATTCTCTACAAAAGTTGTTTCCATGCTTTTTTTCCTACGTATCACCATTTCAGAGATATCATAATTTCAAACCTCGAAAATACTCATATTTACTCTTATGCGGCTCGTAATGCTTCATCGACTATACCGCATGAGTAAAATATGAAAGTATTTATAATTTTAATTATTAAAATATAATATTTATAATTATTTTATATAGTTTTTTTATAATATAATGAAATATAATATTTATAATATTCAAATCTTACCGTTGGTGATCGTAAGAGACGACTAGGGTATATCAAATGCATATAACATCTAAGTATTATGCGAGAGAAAGAAAACTCGAAACGAAACTCTATATCAACACGTCTGACCAGCGTGGTATGGTAGGTCAATTTCTCTCCCATTATGGAGGAGGCTCAAGTTCCACAATGGGACGATATGAGCTGAGATGATGATGATGATGAATATTCAAAATACTTATGATATTATGAAATATTATGAATATTGCAAAATATGTGTTTTTTTTAATTCGTATGGTGGCAAACGAATAAGCAACACACCTGAAGGTAAGTTTCACTGCCACCCATGGACTTTTGCAATACCAAGGGCATAGCTAGGCCGCTGCCTACCATTACAATCCCCAAATCCACCCAGTTGGGCTTCCGGCTCTCCCGATCACCGAACGAAACGCAATAGCACATTGCCATTACTCAGACGTCGATCTTCTGCGAGAGTGTGGTAGGTACTACCCCGGATGGACCGGCCCGCGGCTGTAGACAGAGAACTGTCAACAGCGTGGTCCTACCAATAAAAATTATCAGGCTATGGAGGGTAGAGAGAAGATTCTCTCTCCCCTCTCTATAGTCTATCTACCTGTCTTTACCGTCAGACTCAGTCCCCAATTTTGTTCCTCTCCCTCTATCCTTGAGCAACATCTGCTCTTACCGTATTGTATAAAAAGTGCCAAACGTACCTATACATGTGCTTCTTCAGAAAAGCTACTTTTAGTATAAAGCGTTTCTTCACAGTAAACAGACGTGGTCGTTGATATTATTTTCGATTTGAATCTGTGCTGTTCAATAATATTGGAATATGACGCAATTTTATTATCCGTGTGGTGACGGAGTAAGAATACAGTTCACCACCCCTCTCTTATGCGTGGGCATCGTAAAAGATAGTTAAGGGATATAATATACATACATATGACCTCTATGCCAGAGAAGGATAACTTAAAATAAAACCCTATACCAACACGTCTGATCGGCGCGGTATAGGTCCATTTCCCTCCCATTATGAAGGAGGCCTGAGGCCAACTGTGGGATATTTGTGGGCTGAGATGAGACGATGTTGCAATTTCATTTGTAATAATGAAATGAAGACCTCCACCAATTTTCAGTTTTATCGTAATTTATGCAAGCTTACCCTATTTTTATGTCTGTTTTGACTGGGCTATAGACTCGGTTTCTTAATGCCATGACACCTTTCCATACATCTGTGATTTTAGACGTTTTATATATGTACCTATTTATATAGAATTATAATTATTACACCATTGTAGTAATTATAGCAGTCACTAGGTTAACAACGTGCCTTTTGTTAATAATGTTGATTTTTTTTATATATATATATATTTGATATTCCGATCGCTATACTATCTCAATAACTCGAAAAAATCGTTAGAGTAAGTCATTAAGCTCATAAGTAAGTAATTGAATTTTAGTGCTAGTTGAATATAGCCTATACGTAGGCCACCAATCTACGCCATAATATTCGGTCTGACCCTGCTGCATTTTTAGGTCGTCGGTCCACCTAGAGAGGGTGTTAACCTGGGGGGACACAGTTAAAACATTACTTATTTTTACTGATCGTCGCGCTGCCTACATATTGTTTGTACAAACATAGCTGCCATTTTGTCCTGATTGCCAAAAGTTTGACAACTTAGAATTGTTATTCTTTGTTCCTAGCGTATGTACTTATTGTCTATATATAATCTATTTTCGGTTATTGATGTTCTTTCTGGACATTATATCAATTTTCATTGTTAAGTTTATACTATTGCCGTTTCGTTAACGGCTGATACGGTTTTTTTTATATTTCAGGGTAGGTCTCATAATAAAAAATAATAATTACATACACACATGTAGATACGTAGCTATATATGTATACTATTACTTCAACTTTAGTTCAATACCTAAGCTCCAGGTAGCAGCACTTTCCATACATGCATATTTTACCATCGAGTTGCCACTCTTTTTCAGTCAATATAATTTTACTCTTTGGTGTTAATTTACGTTTTACTTAACACATGGCGGTCTCCAATCATCCTTAATTAAATAACTTCTTCTGTACTGACGTAACTGTATTTTCTTAAACATTTGGACAAATTTTGTTAAAATTTTATGTGGGTTGAAGTGCTATTGGATTGCCACAAATTTTGTTTGCTATTTTCATAGAGTTATATGTATAGAGAAGCTATCCCGAATAAATATTTTGTTCCATTTTGGTAACAGTTAAACTAAAGTCCGCTGCAGCGCTAAAAGAATAAATAGGCAATCTAACGCGAACATTGAAGCACACAGCCCTAGATCGCTTTATAGTTGTAATTTTCTCGCGACCAAAACGTCGTAAGATGTAGGCATTTCATGCGCACTTATGCCTTTCGTTCAACGTTATGTAACAAAGTGTGTTATTATAGATGTTACACCGCAGAAGTGACACAGTTTTTGTACCTACAAACATTCATTAGAACTCATACAGCATACTCTATTTCAAAGTGTATTATTCAGTAGTTAAATAAATAAAAATAATAGTAAATTATAAAAGAAAATGAACTATTATATGTTTATATAAACTTTGCTTTAACATACGACAATAGTTTTGAATATCCGTGTGATGACGGAATAAGAATACAATTTATCACTATCTGTCTTGGTCGTGGATATCGTAAAAGGTCGCCTTTAGACGATATAATATGCATATACTACTATACTATCAAGAGAAGGAAAACTCGAAACAGAACCCTATACCAACCTGTTTGATCTTTGACAAATAAGTATCAACTGATAACACAAACTAAAGGAAAAAGAATATAAATAATCAAAATACTTTCTAGACACTACGTCAAGTCTGTGTTTTGTCACACATTTTTACCTCCAACCAGTGCAATTGACCATCTGCGGGCTTTAGTCTATAATCAAAGATGGCGTGACATTTAAATGTAGAGTATTTTTTTTTATTGTGCTAATTCGATATTATTACCTATTTGTGCACTTTAACAACAAAACGTTTTACTTAGTTAAATAAAGAATTTTTTCACATCCACATGTGCAAGTTTTGATTGGTATTATTCGAATTATCGTATTAACAATGCTGCTCTGTATACACCTACAGTCCATGATGGTCGCAGTCACACTAAAGTGAGGTGTACGGATTGCAGTACAGCTTAGTCGAACAAAGCAAGTGTTCGGAACGCGAAATCTAGTACGTAGTACATATATATCGATGGCTATTTTTCAGTTCTTAGACGGTGAATTCATAATTGCACCCGGTAGATGGCATTGGGAGTTATCAGGAATTTCATTGACTTTTTTAGTTTTGTGCAGAACAACGTCAATTAAAAGCAATGAAGAGAAACTCACTTCCCCATAGTTAATTGCTGCCGCTTTAGATGCCGAATAGTCCTGAGGTTGTCTCGAGACGAATCGATCGCTATTTGAAGTTTTGCGGCATTGCAAGGTAATTTTTGGCGGCTGCTCATCACGAGTGTGGGTCACGAAGTGGTGGGTCTCGCGTCCTTTTTTTTCATTTTAATAACCATCACCTAATTCAATAATCTATCTATTCTTCTCAGTGAGTGCATAAATACAAGTAGGTAGATATCTATCACAGAACAAGAAGGGAAAGTATTCACGAATATGACAGTAGATTGAGTTTTACTCAACTATTATGTAGTAATATTTTCTCTGTGGCACTCAGGTGTCAAATAATATGAAATCGTCTGGATTCTATCAAAAATAAAAAGCAATTATTTTCCAAATGCAAGTATCTAAAAAATAAACATATATGTAAATAATAATAAATAAAATGAATATCGATATAGTTACTCAGAATGAAACTATAAGAAAAATAGAAGATATCATTGATATCCAAAAAGCAAATGGTAATTTTAATTTTCGTCAAGTTGCCTTTAATCTACCATCAGAAACTGAAAGTACCATATCAACAAATGTAACTAAAAGTCTACAGCCTGGATTGCCTAAAACAAAATCGAATAATAGTGGTAAAAGTGGACTTAAAAAAATACATTCATATCGCCAAAGGAGTCCTTTGTCAGATGGTGTATCATGGCCGAGTGATTCGGATATAACTGTGCTTAAAATGAAGTTGTGTATTAGTAACAATGATTTGAAGGAGCCAGTCGGTAGCCTTGTCCCAGGGGATGGACTTCATCAGTGTGATAGTTCTTCTCTGATAAATTTGGCAACATTGATGCGACAGCCTCAATCAATATCTAAACACAGTTTTAGAGAATATCTTATGCCATTGACGTCTTGGGAACAAGAGTGTGCGAAGCCAGAGTTAGATAAAGAATCTCAATCGAAAGTGAAAGAGACTCAAACGATTAACATGACGCCCGGGTTCAAACGCAATTTCAATGTATACAGAGCTGAAAATGGACGCGAAAATGACGATAGTACTCCAGATTATTCAAATTCGGATTGCTCTAGGGTTGGTAGGGTGCCAAAATTGGCAAAATTTCTGCGACTGTATTTCTGTCCTTGTTGCACGTGTCTTTATAAACTTGAGAACTTACAGGCAAATAATTCTGCAACGACCAACAAAATTTCTAAAAAGGAGAAATAAACGTAATTTACAAAACCAACCGGTTGTGCTGTAATTTTAACACTTCAACTTCAGCAGTTTAGCATATTGTTTAGGGCGCCTTGCCTAGGGAGGGCTTAGCGCACACTTCACTGAACCTACATCGCTGTCAAGCCGCTAATAGTTAATTAGGCACCTTACATGTAACCAAATGGGCTTCGCATCGATTTCTCAAATTACCTATAAAAGTGATTCAATCTGAATAATGGCACTATTAATTCCATGTATACATATTTTTCTAGGGTGACGGAGTAAGAATACATTTCATCATCTCGTGGGTGTTGTAAAAGACGACTAAACGATATAATATGCTTACAATAGCTATGCAAGAGGAAAAAAGCTTCAAATAAAACCCTATACGAACCCGTTTGACCAGCGTGGTATAATAGGATAATTACTGTTTTATTTTAGAGGAGACTCAGTTCAGCAGTGGACGTATAACAACTGAGTCGCCTTGAATAGCTTAGCGGCCTCCTCAGGTCGTCACTGCCGCCGCTGCCATATATTACGTATAAATAATACTTTGCTATAAAAATATTTAGGCGTCATAATTTTCAATCAGCAATTATAGACATAATAATTGTTTAATTCAGGTATAAAATGCCATCCCTAGCGGAGGCCACAGGTGAATGGACTAGGGATTACTTAGTCTCCTGAGGATAGGCAGACCTTGTGCCGTTCTCCCGGAGACAATGGGCGGAGTATGTAAATAGTATACCCATCCCAAAAAAAAAAGATATAGAATCCTATATATAATAGTTTTATAAAACGCATCTTATGAAATTAAATAAATAAACTAAAAATGCACGCTAAAAGGGTGTCCAAATATTCTCCTACTCTTATCCCAATTGCTTGGGGTCGATACAATATGTACTTCTCTTTCATAGTACATATTGTAAAATTTATTGGCAATAGTTTTAGGACCGGCCGACTGTCAGACGTCAACCCTCCTTGGGAATGTAATTGTAGACCAACCAGCATCAGATGGTGTTAGCCCAGGTCGTTATAAGGTTCTTAGTCGTCTTTTACGACATCCACGAGCAAAGTAAGGGTTGGTACCTAGTATTCGTAGCCGCTACCACACATCATCCAAATATAAATATAAATTTGTATTCAAAAACAAATCCCGTTGCAAATTTTATGCTGTGTCACTTTTTGTTCTGATTTTTTTGTTCTTTTTGTCTGATTTGATTTTTCTGATCAAAAGTCAATTTATAAATACCCGAATACGAAACGAAAAATTATGTCACAAGCGGGGTACATAATTTTTCGTTTCGTATTCGGGTATTTATAAATAATTAAGCATATTAAATGCTAAAAATTTCAGTAATTCAAAAGTCAATTGCTTAAACAATGTACGTCTTATGTCGTCAAAGATAGATACAAGTATCGTATTAGAGGAATGACGTCTGTCCCAAAAAAGTCAACACGTGATTTAAGTAGAGTAGGCGATTGTTAATTGGCGATCGTAGTTGGTATTAGAAATTTCCAATTTAATCACCCAACCTTCGAGGAATCCCTTAATTAGTTGTTACAACTCGTTAGTACCTAAGTTTCGTATGAGTCGACAGATTTCTAGTCCGATTTTCTAGATTGCAATCCCTGTATAGGCTTTATTTCAATTTTTTCATCTTTTATAACTGCCCTTTTCATTAAAATTTAATAATTATTTACTTGTATTACAGTCCCTAATGTGGTGATAAGATAAGAATGCAATAGTTGCCACCCCTTACTTGTCCGTGGGAGTTATTAGTCAGGGATCAACTGAGAGTCTCACCAGTTCTTTCCTGGGTAACGTGTAATACCTCACTGCGATCGCCAATTCGCCTGCCAAGCGCGGCGACACAGTCAGTGTAAGATAGAATGATATATTACAAAACCTGCAAATCATTTATTTGTGGTAGGGCCACAGGACCAGGACTATCCCCCCTGAGAGGCTGTCCCGCCAACCGGCGAAAATCCCGTTGCGGAGTCGTCGTGCCGGAGTAGGAAACCGGAGTGGAGTCCGACGACTACGGGCGGGGGGTCACCGGGGGCCCTTCCGTGCTTCGTGTCAGCTCCTCACAAAACCCACCCTCCTACCATGTACTATGCCCCGCACCTTTTTTTTTGGCATCACCGGACCCTATTCCACGAAAGTACACTCCCTTCCTCTTCTTATACAAAACCCATGAAAAGGAAACACAAAAAGAGAAGGTTTTACACGGAGGTCCCTCTATCCACATTTGACGTGAACTTTTGTAACATTAGGGGTTTACACAGCAATCTCGACGCTGTCCACCAACACCTCGAGACGGCGCGGCCTGCCTTGCTCTCTTTAACGGAGACGCAGTAAGTGCCCCGGATGATATTTCGTACCAAAATTATCCAGGCTACGAGTTGGAGCACTCCTTCCACCGTAAAGCTGGGGTGTGTGTGTTCATCCGGGATGACATCTGTTGTCGCCGCCTTAGGGCCCTCGAGCATGGTGAACTGTCAATTTTATGATTACGCGTAGACTATGGAGGGTATACCCGCATCTACGCGTGCCTCTACAGGTCTCATGGCAGTGATTAGGGTCAACTCAGTTATTCGAGAACTTTCAATGGGGGATTGACGAAATATTGGAGCAGTGTCCATCAGCGGAGGTGGTGGTTCTTGGAGACTTTAATGCTCATCATAAAGAGTGGTTGGGGTCCCGAACCACTGACCTCTTGGGTAGGCATCTCTTCAATATGGTCTCGGCCTATGGTCTCTCACAACTGGTAACACAGCCCACCCGTGTTCCAGACATTGAGAGCCATGAGCCCTCTCTACTGGATCTTCTGCTGACTACACACCAGCACGGATACCGGGTAGTGGTCGCAGCTCCTCTTGGGTCATCTGACCACTGCTTGGTCCGTAGCAAAGCCCCTATTGCGAGGCCTAATCGCTCTAAAGCGACTGGGACTCGCAGAGTCTGGCAATATAAGTCAGCAGATTGGGATAGGCTTCGCGAGTTCTACGCATCCTACCCATGGAAGCAGCTTTGCTTCGCCTCTGGGGACCCTGGCATTTGTGCGGATTGCGTTACCGATACCGTTATTACGGGGATGGAATTAATCATCTCCAACACCAAAATACCGGTCGGTGGCCGCAGCTGGCCTTGGTTTAATAAAACCTGCAGGACGGCTGCACAGCAAAAGCAGTCCGTATACCAGGCCTGGAATAGGGCCCAAAACTGTCGGGACCCAAATGTCAGGGAGGAGAAGCGAAAATTTAATGCTGCTTCTAGATATAGTAAGAAGGCTATTGCCAGAGCCAAGGCGGAACATGTTGCCAGAATCGGCGAGCGATTGGAGATCTATCCCGCCGGGAGTCGTGCATTTTGGTCGCTCGCCAAAACTGCCCAAGGCAACTTCTGCCAGTCCAATCTCCCACCACTGCAGAAAAATGATGGCAGTCTAGCCCACAGTGCAAAGGAGAATGCCGATCTTTTAGGTCAATTCTTTGCCTGTAACTCGACTTTGGACGCTGGAACCGCCACACCACCTATCATCCCGCGGTGTGAAAGCTCTTTGCCTAAAATCCGCATTACGCAGCGAGCGGTGAGGCGAGAGCTGCGGCTAATAGACGTACATAAGTCGAGCGGGCCGGATGGCATCCCTGCAGTGGTCCTGAAAACGTGCGCCCCCGAGTTGACCCCCGTTCTCACGCGCTTATACCGACTTTCCTATGATACTTGTAGGGTTCCATCTTCGTGGAAGATAGCCCATGTCCACCCGATCCCAAAAAAGGGAGACCGGTCGGACCCGTCGAATTACAGGCCGATTGCGATTACATCCTTGCTCTCCAAGATAATGGAGAAAATAATTAACCATCAGCTTCAGCAGTACCTTGAGGATCATCAGCTGATCAGTGACCGCCAATATGGGTTTCGTCATGGCCGGTCGGCTGGTGATCTTCTTGTGTACCTCACACACCGTTGGGCAGAGGCCTTGGAGGGCAAGGGTGAGGCGCTAGCGTTCAGCCTAGATATCGCGAAGGCGTTCGACAGGGTTTGATACAGGGCCCTTCTATCGAAGCTACCATCATATGGAATCCCCGAGGGACTCTGTAATTGGATTACCAGTTTTTTGGATGGTCGGAGCATAAAAGTAGTCGTCGATGGCTCCTGCTCCGAGACCATGCCCATTAATGCTGGTGTACCACAAGGCTCGGTGCTCTCCCCGACGTTGTTTATTCTGCATATCAATGACATGCTCTCCATAGAGAGTATTCGTTGCTATGCGGATGACAGCACGGGTGACGAGCGATACACCGAGCATCAGAATGTCCCTCGGAGTATGTTACAGGAAAGACGGGCTCAACTTGTGTCTGAAGTCGAGCGCTCTCTAGGGCGGGCCTCAAAATGGGGTGAACAGAATTTAGTCCAGTTCAACCCCACTAAGACACAAGTTTGCGCGTTCACTGTGAATAAGGACCCTTTTATCATGGCGCCTCAGTTCCAAGGAGTAACTCTCCAAATCTCCGAGAATATTGGGATCCTCGGCGTCGAACTATCGAACAAAGTTCAGTTTGGGAGTCATTTGGAGGAGAAAGCCAAATTGGCAAGCAAAAAGTTGGGCGTGCTGAGCAGATCCAGGCGGTACTTCACGCCGAGACAACATCTTGTGCTATATAAAGCACAAGTTCGTCCTCACATGGAGTACTGCTCTCATCTCTGGGCAGGCGCGCCTAAATATCAGCTAGACCCACGTGACTCCCTACAAAGGCGGGCAGTTCGAATCGTCGGTGATCCCAATCTCACGGACAGACTAGAGTCGCTGGAGCGGCGGAGAGACTTTAGGTCACTCTGTGTACTCCACCGGCTCTTTCACGGGGAGTGCTCTGAGGAACTGTTTGACTTGGTACCACCGTCACCATTTTACCACCGTACCACTCGACACCGTAGCAGGGTTCATTCATTTCACCTGGAAACGATATGGTCCTCGACCGTACGTAGCGATCATTTCTCCCACGTACATGCAAGATCTGGAATGAACTACCTGCTGCTGTGTTTCCCGAGCGCTATGACATGTCCTTCTTCAAACGAGGTTTAAGAAGAGCTCTTCCTTCACGGTAGGCAGCGGCCTGGCTGTACCCCTGGTGTTGCTGGGTCCATGTGCAACAGCATTACTTACCATCAGGTGTGCTGTTTGCTCGTTTGTCACCGTAGACAATAAAAAAAAAAAAAAAATCAATCTCATCACACCCTGCCTGCACCGTCCGGAGCGGCGAAGGGGCGGTATACAGCTCCATATACTGCCGTATTACTTCCTCATTGCCATTTCGATTTTACACCGGTAGCGATTCCTTGGGTTCGGAAGTGCAACTTGCTTAGTTCTTTTTTGGCAGGCTATGATTTTGACACACCCCCGTCCATTCTGTTCGGGGCGACAACAGGACGGAGTGTGACCCCATAATCCATCGTGTTTCCTCCCCATCGCCATTAATGAGGGGTTTACACGGGTCGATTTTCGCCGTGCGGCAAAAATTGTGTGGCTTTTGTCACCCGTGTAAAGCCGCCAGGCCGACTACTAATACAGATTCCTTGACATCCATGGCCGGCGCGGCAATAAGCTTAGACCTAATACAATTACTATTATATAATATTAAACGCTAAATTGTTTTCTGACGTTGACGCGTTACACATATGAAATAAAACGAATAGTTAAAGCATTCATGATCCTAACGTAACTTAGCCTAGGTACCTAATATATATTATATATACGCGATTGTTACATATTTGAAATTAAACTGTTTTTAGAGATTTTATCGCATTTGTATTTGAATTTAATTTTACAGCGTCCATGGTCATGGCAGGATTGCGGACCATTAACGCTGTAAAGTTCAAAAAACGTAGAGAAATTAAAAATCAAATACAAACGCGATAGAATCCGTAATATAATTTTATTTTAAAAATAAATACAAATGCGATTAAATACGTAAAAATAGTTTTTTGTTTCATATCAAAAATCCTATTGCTACAAATATGCAATAGGTACATATATTGCAATAGGTATCTAAAAAAGTTGAAACAATTTAAACAAGATTATTGCCTAAATCAATATTGTAATAACCATTAGATACTGTTTATAACAAAAATAATATTAATGAAAAAAAAACCTCTCGGTATAAATAATATTCGTGACTGAAGTTAGTTTTAACATATCGCATGTCTGAGTAATTATATTGACTACGGTTTCACAAATCAATTAAATATCTAGTAGTTGTATTTACATGTTGCAATTTCCTGTTATTAATATCGTTTTTTCTATAGATAATCAAGGTGATTTTGAATATTAAGAGATTCAACGAGTAATTGTTCATGTCATTATTCTTACTAATTTTGTTAGTGAAAAAGATAATCATTAGAAATATGTTCCAACTGCCTTAACAACTGTTCTATCATTCTACACGCTATCTATCAAAAAATACAAGGTAACCTAGCATGTCCATTGTGGACCCCGGCTGGTAGTACAATATATTAATCTGTGCCCTGGCTTACAGAAGTTACAGAGATAGGACTGTGTGATGTGAATAGTTAAATCTCAGTAATCATTAAATTTTAATTCAATATTTTACATAGGTACCATATAAATAATTAAGCGTGTTTAAATTACTGAAATTTAGCATTTCATATGCTTGATTATTTATAAAAACTTGATTACGGACGAAAAATGATTGTCACATATGGGATTCGAACCAATTGTAAATATACCACACCTATTGGAAATCTACCTATTAGAAAGAGTCTATTATTAAGTCTGTACAATATGTTTTTAGGTATTACTATAGATGCTAGACTGCAATGGGGCCTTCATATTGAAAAATTGTCGAGCAGGCTTAGCTCAGCGGCTTATGCGGTCAAAAAAATTCGATTATTGACCGATATTGAAACGGCTAGAATAGTATATTTCGCTTATTTTCATAGTCTTATGTCATACGGCATATTACTGTGGGGATGCTCCGCGGATCTGAGTAGTATCTTTGTTCTCCAAAAAAGGGCTGTCCGCGCAATTTATAAACTAGGCCCAAGAGTTTCACTTCGAGAAAAATTTAAAGAAGTAAATATTCTGACTGTTGTATCGCAATATATTTACGAAAACGTATTGTATGTAAAAAGAAATATCAATAATTTTGAAAGGTATTGCGACATTCATTGTGTTAATACTCGGAATAAGGACAAATTAGTTGTACACACGACTCGTCTCGAAAAAAATAATAGGTCATTTATGGGGCAATGTATACGCTTCTATAATAAACTGCCAAAAGATATCCGAGACATGCCTGTGAATAAATTTAAAAGGGCTGTCAAGAACAGACTCTGTAAGAAAGGTTATTATAAAATCTCGGATTATCTAAGCGATAGTAAAGACTGGCTATGAGCAGCTCCTCATTCAGCAATTACCTTGTCTTTGTAAACTGTTTGTTTTATGTTTTTTTATAATGATCTTACATACCTGTGAAGCGTAGCGTGTTTTGCCTAACGAATTTTGACTTTGGTTAGCGTTAGTAATACATGGTATTGGTCATGCTCACTGAAAGGTCTACTTGCGGTAGCTGCGTCGAGCGGGTCCCTCCCTTCCCTTCAAGGTGGTTGAGGGGAGTGATGGCTGCTCTAGTAGTTAACTAGTGATCGGGTGCCGCTTGTGGGATCTGGTCCAGCCATTGGCTATTTTACATTGTATTTAAACTATTAGGTTCGAAGGGCATCACACTGGAGCTATTTCTTTTATGTACTATTCTTTTTATATATATAAAAAAATGAAAAGAAATAATAATAGACAAACCCGCTGAGGTTCTTGCCGGATCTTCTCAGTAGTGGTCTAGTTCCGATCCGGTGGTAGTTTATTAGATTAAAATTAAAATGTTAATACTGACAATATGTAAGTGCCCTCATGGGGTTTATACATAATAAATGAATTTGAATTTGAATTTGTACACAATGTCGGGTAGATGGCACACGTCTCCTTAAAGACGAAAATATAATACGATGCGAAAATTGAATGCCACAGAACTGTTCACGTTGGTGTAAGTGGTAGCACGATTGGAACGGATTTCCAATAGGTGTAGGTTCGAATTCCATATGTGACAATCATTTTTCGCTCGTAATCACGTTTTTATAAATAATCGTGTTTAGTATTAACGACTATTGTTCGGGACAGCAGCACGTGTACTCTTTCCTTATTTATTACCTTTTTTTTAAAAGCAATATTTTGCACTTAAGAATAAATCTTTTTGACACGGGGTTATGGTGTGGCAGGATCGCCATTTGTCATGAAATTCGATGAAACCCAAACTTGTAAGTATTATGAATAATATTGTTACATGTAGGTACGCTGACCACTTCGTAGAGATGGCAACCCCGTCAGCATACCGTGGTATCAACAGCTTCACACACGCAAAGATGCAATCCATTTTGAATTACTATCAATTTTATTTTTTACTACAATATTTGTAGAGTTGGGGGAGAGCGGTACTGTATCCGTATAGAGTACATATTCTAACATAAGGTTGGTAAGAATAAGTAAGTTCTTTTATTATAATTATCTAAGTAACAAAGTTAACTTGGAAAGAAATATTAAGCAACTAAATTAAAAAAGAATAGAAATATTTGTGTATCTACAGATATGCAAATCAGTCTGGTATGTGTCCGTGCATCTTAGCAGTTTTACGGGGAGATAACGACCAAGAGGTTTTATTATTTTTTTTAAAGACAGCTTCCTGTACTTAGAAATCAATCATAATAAGTAGGTAACAATTATAAGCACGTACTTGTGTGTATATATTGCAATTAACATACAGATTTAGCATTGGTCTGGCTATGCTCCTGGTATTGCTAACGTCCATGTACAGCAGTATCACTTACCATCAGGCGTGCTGCTTGCTCGTTTACCACCATAGGCATCATCATTTGCCTGCTCTTCTCTTCCCACGCTAAGTGGGGTCGGCACTACACGTCCTTCACAAACTTCTATCAGCCGTCATACCTGCACTCACAACTGTCAGACACATATCCTTATTTACATAATCCATCTATCTCTTTTTGGGTCTCCCACGATTCTTACACCCATCCACAAGCATATTGATACCCTCCTTGTCACATGCATTTCATCCCTCCTCATCCATGTCCATACTGGCCATACCAAGTCAATCTCGCGCTCCTAATCTTCTCCATCACTGGTGCTACTTTCAAACTTCCCCTAATATACTCATTTCGTATCTTGTCTAATTTTGTCACCTTACACATCCATCTTAACATGCGCATATCAATAGCATGCAATCTTCTCTAATCCGTCTTTTTCAATTCAACAACATTCAGATCCACCATAGGCAATAAAAACAAGAAAGATGAGCAGACATCGATGTACCTCATAATAGAGCAGATATCTTCGTAGCTCATAGAGGAGCTGTGTGTACAATTTTATTCTAGTATTTCATTTTTTTAAACTCCTACTAACTACCCCCTCCTCACGCTCTCAAAAAAGGTGAACGAGCTGTAGGACTTTTTTGGTAAACTTATAAGATATACTGCGAACACTAATCCGCCTGCCAAGCGCAACAATTATAGTTTTATCCACCTAAAAGAGGCCCATTTATAAAAGTGGACATCGCCTAATGGATATGGTTATCAATTAATTCACGCAGCGATACTTAAAACGCTAGACAGGTACTCTCGCTTATGTTACAATGCTATTGAACATGTTACCTTTTGAAAGAGGTTTTAAATACATTAATTTTGATAGCCATTATGCCAACGACTTGAGCCCACGCAAAGATAGAACAATGGTACTGTTCTAATCTTACCCTGGGACAAGGTCATCCTTTCACTAAACTGTAATCAAGATATCAATTGACAAGAGTTAGCAGCTATTATTTTACTAGTCCAACTATTGGCAACGAATTTGCTGTTTTAATTATGACTTATATTACAAGTGTGATTGTAAATTTTATTTTCACGCATACACGCCTAACTGTTCAATTGTAGATTTTGTAGACAATTTATCGGGGTAAAGAAACAAATATACTTTTCTCAAACATGCTTAGAAATTTGAGCATTATTTTGACAACCTTCTTTGAGATAAATCGATATTGCTGTACTGACCAAATACATGCGAGCAGCGACCGGCAAAAAATGTATGAAAATCCATATCTATCGTGTTTTAGCGGCCAAATAAATATATATGTAAATTCATATCTATCGTGTATTTTAAAAATGGAACGATTTGTTACTTCAAAAAATAGCCACCGAGGAGACGACTTATCAGAGTTTTATTTAAATTTCGAACTGGCTGGAAAAAGAAAGCTGTTTGATAATAAAAAAAAAAACAAATGAACCCTTTAGCACGTAAAAAATGTTGTTCGTTGTTCGTCATGAATACAGTAATACTACTTAGTACTACTTAGTTTTAATTTCCGCGCATTATTTGAGAAAAGCACTGTACAAGCCTTGGCCGCAACTAGGAATTGATGGACTTACGTATTTACACGTTCGTCCATCAATCCCTGTTTTGCTGGCCGCTGCAGTAATGTACTATTTCATCCACAAAAGCACTTTTCCTTTAGGGGTAGAAAGAAAGAAATAATAAACAAATATTTTGCCTTGCACATTAATAGATACAATATTAAATTACATTGACCAATCGTTATTATCAGCTCATATACGTCCCACTGTTAAATGTTTCCACTTCTCCAAAATGGGAAGAAAATTCACCTACTATACATCAGGCGGACAACCATTGGACAACAATATTAATAATGCATAAAGCCAAAAGCATCATTTTTCAAAATCATCACCCTCCATCTTAACTATGGGGGATAGTAAAAGGCGACTAAGGGATGAAATATAGGTAAATACATATAACATCTCAACTTAACGAACATGTCTGACCAGCGTGGTGTAGTGGGTCAATTGCCTGCCTAGTGTGGAGGAGGCTTGAGCTCAGCAGTAGGTGGTATGAGCTGAGATGATGATGATAAAAGCATCAATCAATACTTTAATGGACTCACGTTAGGTGGTTGGATTAGATGTCCGAGGCAGAAGGCGCTTTTACTGGAGAGAGCGTGCAATATTAAAATGAGAGTATTGGAGCCCTAACTACCGACAGCTTGGTCCTTATATTCGCTGCTGGTGGATCAAGGCTTTTAAATATTTTATATGCTATTTAAAAATGTACTTAGTAGGATTTTAAATAAAGATTATATCTGTACAATATCAGACATATGTATATAAAATATTTTATTTATTTATTAGGTTAACCAACAATTGTTTATACTTATACAATAGAATAGAACTAAAATTAAAAAAAAATAAACAAAAACGATTATAACAATTAATTATAGGTTAACACTACATGTACATGCGGAGGCTTCCCATTGGAAATATAATATTAAAGTGATATTAAAAAAAAAATAATGAAGTCCCATGAAATATTATTATAAAACTATAAAAAGTGAATAAGATTTAAAACTATTTTTAATAAGATTCAAACTATTTCAATACCTAGTATTGAAATAGTTTGAAGGTTATCCAAATATTCTACAGGTTACATAAGATTCTCAGACTCATTCTTCTACTTCCTTTACGGTGGTAGCTACGTGGATCTAATCTCTCACTTCCCTTCAGTATGGTTAAGGAGAGTGACGACGGCTGTAATATGTGATATTGCTGAGATACCTCGCAGACTTGCCAAATCTGACAAAATGACACACGTGATGGGACCCACTTTATATAATCAACTGCCTGAATATATAACCAACGCATCTAGCTTGACAATGTTTAAAAATAAATTAAAGTCATGGCTTGTTGAAAAGGCTTTCTATCGTATAGAGGATTTTGTCCCTAGGTTAATATAGCTTTAATAATTTAATTATACAATTCACATTTTAACGATCCTTATTGACTCCTGTGTATTTATGAGGATGCATTAATTCCTTAATATTTTATTACAATTTAATTTATATTATATTATTTATGACAAATTATCACGAAAAATGAAATTATTTAATGAATGCGTTTGATGATAGTTTATGTAGATTTTTGACTTGTAAATACTATATTTACCAATAAATTGATTATTCTGATTATTCTGTGCCGCTTGTGATATCTAGTCCAGCCATAGTTCTTTTTTTTGGCCGCGGGTTATGTAGTGGTCACGCCCCGCTAATCCGTCCGGGGCAACAGAAGAAGCGGCGCGCGACCCTATACACCCGCCCTACATGTACCTCTCTACGCCGAGCGAGCGGGCCGCCGGAACCCGGTCGTTGTCTTCGGTGAGTCCAGCCATAGTCCTAGAATTACGTTATATCGTGGTTCGAAACTGGAGAACTAATATTTACTTTGTGCGATTCACAAATTGATGTCCTACGTCTGAGTGTAATTTGTATCCGTTTATTAAATGTTTGTAATATTTTTATTTCTACGCATGAATGTGAGCAAAACCAAAATAATGTCTTTGAAAGAGATGAAGCCAGAACAGATGTAAGAATAACAATGATGTACTGGAACAAGTGGATGAATTTGTATATCTTGGATGTGGATTTAGCCGAGATGGAAGGTACACCACTGATATAGAGCGAAGAGTAAATGCGGGAAATAGAGTGAACGGAGCGTTGGGACAACTTCTCGGTAGCCACCACCTCAGCCAGAAGGCACGTGTAGCAATACATAACGCAGTGCTTGTCCCAACATTACTGTATGGAAGCGAGAGTTGGGTATGCAGAAAAGAGTATGAAAGTAAAAAGAGTTAGGCTGACCGACCGCATTCGTAACGACGACGTAAGAGAGCGAGTAGGTATGAAAGAGAGTATTGGTGTAAAGATGCGAAAGGGAATGCTCCGATGGTTCGGACATGTAGAAAGAATGCCGAACGAACGCCTGGTTAAGAAGCTACACAATGCGAAAGTGGAAGGATGTAGCTACCGGGGGAGACCGAGACTCACTATGTAGACCAGATTGGTGGTACTGAAGGAAGGTGGAGTCAAGAGTCGCCGAAACCGGCGAGCGTGTATGAAGAGAATTATGAATGTTGAGGAAGCGAGTGAAGTATGCAAGGATAAAGTTCTGTGGCACTCTGTTCTCTCTGCCTACCCTACAAGGGATATGGGGTGATGATATGTATGTGTGTATGTTTTATTTAGAGAGTCTTAGGGAGTGGTATCCCAAACATGAAAAAAAAAATGTATGTAATTACTCTGTTGCACCTACGTGTCCAAGGTCAAAATACGTTTGTTATGGAATTTAATACGTATAGTAAGAAAGTATTTATTTACAAAAAGATCACCTACTATCTGTTGACAGCACGCCACTAACAATGATGTGATTATGTGACATCGACATGTTTTTATGTGAAAACGTAAGAGCTAGTTAAAACTTTCCTCTACATTCTTGGCTTTGTTTTGATTTTGACTGTAATGTTTATGACTTTCTACTTCAATTCCCAAGGAGGGTTTAATTTTAAAGCATGCGGCTAATCATTATCTCAGCTCATATACGCCCCACTATTGGGATCCTCCTCTAATTATAGAGGAATGAATATGGCCGAACGAGCGACAAATACTTGATGAAGTTTTAACAATGACGCATTTGATTCACCATCATCATTATTTTAGTCGAAATATCCCACTGTTGGGGTTGGGCCTCTTCCACTATGAAAGGCAATTCATTCTATACCACTCAGAAAAGACGAGTTGATATAGGATTTTATTCGTGATTTTCTTCTCTTGCATAGATGTTATATGCGTATTATGTCCCCTAGTCGCCATTTACGAAATCCACTAGCAATACAGGGAGTGGATTGTGTTCTTACTCCATCACCACACCGAAAGATGCGTTTGAATGAACACTCAAACTTGCTTGTAACTGTCCAGATTGATAATACAAAATGGCCACCCAATAACGAGTACTTTACAAAAGATTTCAGCACAATTTTGTAATAGAAATATCTGCGAAATATTGTCAATAAATTTCTTTCCAAACTTATAAAGTTATAACACTACTCAGCTATTAAATTATTACATTTTAAAATACATTTCGTCGTAGAAAGTCTGTATTGAAAAAAAATATATATTACTTAAGTTTAGTAATAAATTGTTTAATATAAAAAAAAATAAACTCAAGTTATTGAACGAACTGACATTTTGAAGAGAACGCTTCGCCTATTGCGTTTTACTTTTGCTAGTATTTAATTATGTCATGTTCTTTATCGTAAGAAATAGACCACGAAAAATAATATTTATGTTCATTTTATTAATATCGAACGATTGGTCCATACTTTAAATAATACAAGTATTACTTCAAAAGAAATAGTTCATGTAAAAAACATATAGTACTAAAAAGCCAATTTCGTAACCAACACACTTCTTAAAGAAGTCACAAGATGGTGACGAACTTATGATGCATGCTTGCTTTTCTTTTAACGAAGGTTATGGCCACTAATAATAATTAATACTACTACTAGTAAATAATCTTCGATACTCTAATTCGATACTCCTTATTTGCCTATGGGAGTCGTATAAATCAGCTAAGGGCGATGGGGAAGGAATGCGGTGGGTTATAAGACCGCGCGCCGCCCTTCTGCAGCCTCGGACGTATCCAGACGATAGTCTGCCAGGCATAAAAAAGTATGATTTTCTTGTCAGCTTAATGTAATAGATAGATCAAGTTCAATGGCTGGTACTTTTAAATATATATTTCGCTTTAAAATTTAAATCTCTATACCGCGAATGATAGAATTAGAGGAATTAAAGACCGTCTTTGATTGCACAGATGGTGGAGTGGTCTAAGTATTAACTTCTCACGTATTGATTGTCTCAGGTTCGAATTCCAAACCCGACTAGAAATAAAGTATGGTTCAACCAGATCATGTATCTGGACCCGATCAGGATAGAATGAGGCATGCCGGATCCGGCAAACCCGATCAGGACCAAGTCTGGTCCTGATCAGGATAGCCTGATGTGAAATAACATCAAGTATGGTAAGGCATACCGGATCAGGACCAGATCAGGACCAAATAAGGATAGCCTGATGTGAAATATCATTAAGTATGGTAAGGCATACCGGATCAGGACCAGATCAGGACCAAATAAGGATAGCCTGATGTGAAATATCATTAAGTATGGTAAGGCATACCGGATCAGGACCAGATCAGGACCAAATAAGGATAGCCTGATGTGAAATATCATTAAGTATGGTAAGGCATACCGGATCAGGACCAGATCAGGACCAAATAAGGATAGCCTGATGTGAAATATCATTAAGTATGGTAAGGCATACCGGATCAGGACCAGGTCAGGACCAAATAAGGATAGCCTGATGTGTAATATCATCAAGTATGGGTAAGGCATACCGGATCAGGACCCGATCAGGACAGAATGAGGCATGCCGGATCCGGCAAACCCTATCAGGACCAGGTCTGGTTCTGATCAGGATAGCCTGATGTGAAATAACATCAAGTATGGTAAGGCATACCGGATCAGGACCAGATCAGGACCAAATAAGGATAGCCTGATGTGAAATATCATTAAGTATGGTAAGGCATACCGGATCAGGACCAGATCAGGACCAAATAAGGATAGCCTGATGTGAAATATCATCAAGTATATAGTAAGGCTTGTAGTATATCAGAACCAGAAACAGTTTTCGTAACACAAAAAAAATATCAATCAAAATTCAAAAAGTGACATGATTGTCATATTTATGCCACGGCGAAATTGTATTTGCATCAGAGGAGATTAATCTGAAATCTTTAATTAATGATATGTATTTAATAATAATCCATCCATCCATCAGCCCGTAAACGTCCACTGTTGGACATAGGCCTCCCCACGAGAATGCCATCTATAACGGTCCTGTGCCACCTGCATCCAACGGTTTCCTGGATTTTGTTTCCTTTCCTTTTTAATAATAATAATGTTTAATTAATAATATAAAAATAATTTATATTTAAAGTAAAAAACAAAAATAAATAATATATATATATATATACATATATATATATATATATATATATATATATATATATATATATATATATATATATATATATATATAAATGTACCTAACATTTGAAAACATAGATAGATAGAAACATTATATTGTCAACAACCATTCTAACATTTAATGTTTTGGGTCATAATAAATAGATGGCGTTAGTAAAATGACGTCATTATTTGAATCGCGGTGTTAAGATTCTCCGAAGCGTAATGACATGGCCTAATATTAAATAAGTTGTAATCGAATCATATTACAACAGATCGATCAGGTCATGAATGAGAAATTCAGGCGACAGTTGCAGTCGTTAGCATCTGGTGGTTGCGCCATAATCGGAACGGCTCACTGGGACTCTCTATGATAAGAATATAGCACCAGTGTTTCCACGATTCCATGGAATCAGAGGTAGTAAACAATTAATCATAAGAAGAATTCATTTTAATCTGTGAAAGAAGTAGTTGGTGAACAATGTGATGCTAATGCTGAAGCTGAAGCACTGGGGTTAAGTTTTTGAACTGCGTTCAATATTTGTGTATTGGGTTCTAAAATCAAGCCTGTCAGACCTAGTTTGATATGCAACAAGTCGTTGAGGGTTTCATTGTGAAGCCTATTTCTTTTATAAGTTTTAATTTTTTTTAGTACACTGAGTAATCTTTCCACCTCAGTATTCGAAGATGGCAGTGCTAATAGAAGTGAAATCACAACTTCGAGGTTTTGGTATTTGTAAGTTCCAAAATGATCTTTCAAGCTCAACACTTTATTCCAGTATACTTCCGTTGGTAATTTTGTGACCTCTTCTTCACTTTTTACCTTGAAATAATTCGCTTCAATAAGGGCTTGTTGACGCCATTTATTATCAGCTTTTAGTATATTACATTTATTACTTAAAAAACTGAAATGGCTGAACACAGGATGTGTTAAAGAACGATTTTCCAACTGTCGTGCAATTTGTGTATCTACATATTTTATCAAATAGAAAAACATTTTCAAAGTCAAATCTGAATTCATCATTTCAGCGTATCGCCGCCCAGCGATTTTCACCAGGTCATTTTACCCCAAATTATCCTAAATCCCTAAAAATATTAAATAGCCCTAAGCCATATTTTAAATTAGTAGTTTCGCCCTGAAAAAGGGCGAAATCCCTAAAAGTGGAAACACTGTATAGCACTGCATTCGGTGTCTACGTCATATATTAATTTATATTTTGACCTATTAAACATGTTCTTTAATATACTCATGTTTTTTAAAAGGACCGGACTGGGCATACTCGTTTTGGATCAGGCAAGATATATAACGCAGATGATTGATTTGGTTCCGATCAGTAAAATTTCATCGGGACCCGATCAGGAACGCCTGATCTGGACCCGATCAGGAATGCCTGATCTGGACCCGATAAGGTTTTCCTGATCGGGTCCAGATATATCTTCTGCGTTACATACCTTATCTGGTCCAGATCGGGCATGCCCGGTCCGGTCCTGCTAAGGAAGACGAAAAAATTTCTAGTCGGGAATAAGACAATTTTACGATGTATAAGTAATTGTTCTAACTCTAAGTGTGATTTGTGCCCGCAAATATATTATATTTGTAATAAAAAAAAAATAAAAAAAAAGATGTTAGATTGCTGTCTTTCAGCAAGTAATTTTCCGCTGAACCTGAGACGAATACCTCACAGGAGGACGTGGAGAAAAATCTAATGGACTCATTCACCGTGACACGCTTCGCGGTCAGTCCAAGTTGCGGGTTTTCGAATTCGCTACCCTTAGGGAAGACAAGCGTGAGACCAACACCCCAGTAACACTATTGTTTGTTGCCAGGGCATCGCCAATCAAAACCATAACACTCGACATCTGAGGTCAATATTTAAACCACAATGCCAACTAAGCAATCAAAATACTAATCTTCGAAATAAATAAAATGGAATATTTTAACGGCCACGCTTCGTTATTTTTATTTAGCGATATAAAAAATAAATGTCATAATTCTTGATTGAGCTATAGAATCACGCAAAGTATTTATAAATCTAATTTAGTAATATGAAATATTCAATATGTCTAAAGTATTGTAAAATTCATTGCAATAATTCTAGAAAACTCTATTCCTAGTATAGCCTTTTATCTTTGAAGATCCGGTGGCGCTGAAATACATCTATATCTCTCTCCATTTAACTTTTTATCTCACATAACAGGACCTCGTGTGGTAACGAGTTAAGAAGAATACACAGTGTTATTCTGAGTAATTTGTCTGCATTAATTACTTTGTTTGTAAAATCCCCGCAATACAAGAATTATTTCCTTGGTGCAGGGTGGTGTCTCCTGCCCCGACGGCGAAAGCTGCTGGGGCGTCGACTCGAGAGAAACCCGCGAGGGTAAACCGTCGGGCGGGCCCTCGAAGACAAAGATCGGGTACCGGTAGCCCGCTCGCACGGCGAAGAGAGGAGTTTGGATGGTGGGTCTATGGGGTCGCGCGCCGCCTCCTCCGTCACCCCGTACTGATTTGGCGGGGCGAGACGCACGCACAGTCCACCGCAAAAAAAAAGGATGGCGTCTTTAAAAAAAAAAAAAAAACAAAAGTTACTATCCCCTTTCTTACTCGTGGGTGTCATAGAAGACGTCCTAAGAAACATAATATTCGAGTAAAATCGATGCAACAAAAGAAAAAGTCACCATTAAATGCAATGCCCACCTCTATGAATAGCGTAGATCAAATATCTATATTAATTATAAACCATACATACGCCTTCTATTAGAAATCTCTTCCAACTATTAGAAATTCATTTCGAACAGGTGTGAGCAAGAACCATTTGTAACAATCATATTTCAGTTCGCAATGTTAAATACTAAATCAATTAAAAAGTAATAAATTATATAGATTAATAATACTTATCATCGCTTAATACAATTCAAACTGAATAGTTGTGCTGCTGTTTGTAAGTATTTCCTAATAGATGGCGTGGTAAAACGAAAATACGAGACTGCAAACTACAATTTGGTTAATATTAATAGATATATTTCTCTCTTACTGTGGAGGTGCAGTATCGAAATTGACAGTCTAGAAGTGATAGAGCCAGACTGTTGAAATTTTTCTGTTTACAGCCGCAGATCGACCCGTTTGTGGTAGTACCACACTCTCGCAGAAAATCAACATCTAAGTAGTGGAAATGTGCTGCGCTTCGTTTAGTGAGCGAAAGAGCCGGCAGATCAACTTTCTGTGCGGGTATGGATTGGTAGGCAACAACCCAGCTGTACCATTATTATTGCAAAGATCCATGAGCGGCAGTAACACCATCAGCTGTCCTGCCTGTTCATTTGTTTATTACAAACGAACAGGCAGGACATAACAAGCAATAAAAAAACGTGTAGGTTCATCCTAACGTGTCATAGATATAGACTGAGAGAAAACCAGTGCCCAGTCTATTACTGTTTATCAGACATATACTTTTCGTATCGAGAGGTTCTGAAGATTGATATTAAACAAATCGGGATCAACGGCTGTCTGTCCTCCCGTGGCCATATAAAAAAGAAAAGTATTAGCAACAACGAACAAGGATATGAAGTATAACAGATGCCCCATTTCATATATACTTTCATTTTCTTCTTCCACCATTAGGCAATTGTTGCCAGCACACTGGAACCTTAATTTATTAACCGATAAATCCACGTTAGCTAGACGTGTTAGAATAGAAGGTCTCATTTCAAGTTCTATTGCAGTGGTGTTATTTGCTTAAATTCATTAGTTTCTTATGGTACACGTTTATTAGGTTTTTATAATTAACTATTTCATATTATCTATCTCTTTCATCATCATTATTATCCTGCTCTTATCCCAATTACTTCTTTTTTTTTTAAAGGACACCACCCTGCTCTAAGGAAAAAAAAAGGATTATACCTTTTTTTTTGCGCGGGACATGACAAACATGCAATTAATGCTGACAAATTACGCTCAGACTCAGAACAACACTTTGTAGATAGCACAAAGTATTGTCTTCCGTGGGAATCAAACCCACGGCACTGGCATGGAAGGTCGGTATCTTAACCACTACGCCACCTGTGCAGTCAAACTTCGGGTCGGCGCAATATGTAATTTTCTTTTAATCATACATATTTCAAATAGTTAGTAGTTAATAGTTGTATAGTTTTATAATCGGCCACCTGCCTGACGTCAACTCTCTTTGGATGAAATTGTTGACCAGACGCAATCATATGGGGTTGGCCCAGCTTGGTTTTAAGCTCTTAGTCATCTTTTACGATACCCACGACTAATGTAAGGTTTGGTAGTATTCGAAGCCGCCAACAATACGACAAATAATCCATCTATAATAATCTAGGTCTCTATAAAACATAAAATAAAAAGTGTCCTTTGCATTCAGTCTTTTTTATATAATAACTAGTGGACGCAAAAGACGCTTTTGTGCAATTCTAAAAAAAATAGATACCTACTTAAGCTTTTTTTGGCGGTCTAGGAGTTCGGATTGGGACACCCCATTTATTCCGTCCAGGGTGAGAGAAAAGCGGCCCGTACTTGCCGTATTACCTTCCTATTTGCATTAGACTGTACCACTGATATTGATTCTTTGATCGCGGTTGCAAACCCGGCGGGTTACGCTTTTGAGTGCAGTCCCTGTATTTATTTACGGAGATTATACCTAAAAGCGCTAACCTAGCGAGTTCAATTATAAATCATTCTTGGATCCATCTGAATACACGAAAAATATCATCAGAATCGGTCCAGACATTTAGGAGAAGTTCAGTCACACACGCAAGTATTTACAAAACAATTAACTATACTTTTGTATCCCTGGGTACAGTGACTGTTGAACATGCAGATGGTGTAGTGATCAAGCCACCGATTTACCGTTCCAAGTATCGTGGCTTCGATTCTCACGCAGGACAATACTTTATGCAATCTACAAATTGGTGTTCCGAGTTTGAGTGTAATTTATGCCCGTTAATACCATTTGAGAAGCTCCCCGTAATACAAGGATTATTTTCTTCACGTATTATCTTAAAAAAAACAGTGCTTTTTGTGATGGAAGTTATTCTTCTTTTTTGGGGACAAGCTATGGTCTGGTCATACCCCGCCCAAACCACCAGGGGCAACGGCACGGATGGCATGCAACCGCTTAAACTTCCGTAAGCGTACCTCTCCTATCGACTCCCCGGCAACCTCTTTTTGCTGCCGGGGCGTCGCCCTTCTATTCAGCAAATAAGTCATGAAAGCGTAACAAACAAACTCAACATTCGAATTTATTATTTAGGATATGCTTACATATAAATAATGAAATTTATGTACCTATCTACTTTCTACCAACAAATTATCGACCGTAGAAAGTATTTTACAGGCTCCTACCAGTACATTCACCAATCGCTTTTGTCGAAATTCATTCATGTTATTATTATACAATTTATAATGAGTTGTGCGAATAATATTAAAGACTAAGAACTTGTTATTTTCCATACATAGTATCTGGGGGGGCACACTTAAAACATTACTTATTTTTACTGACCGTCGCGCCGCCTACAGGTTGTTTGTACAAACTTAACTGCTGCCATTTTGTCCTGTATGTCAAACGTTTGACAACTGAGAATTGTTATTTTTTGTTCCTAGCGTAGGTACTTATTGTCATCGATCTATTTTCGGTTATTGATATTTTTCTGAAAATTATCTCAAGTTTCAATGTTAGGCTGATATTATTATTGTTTAATTATCAGCTGATATGTTTTTTTTTTATATTTCAGGGTAGCTTTCATAGTAAAAGAAAATTCTATGTAATTACACATACACATGTAGATATGTATATATATTACTTCAACTTTAGTTCACCGCCTAAACTCTGGGTGGCAGCACTTTCCATACATGCATATTTTATCATCGAGTTGCCACTCTTTTTCAATTTAATAACTTTACTCTTTGCATAGTATCAAACTATCTACAGATAGCATAAAACAAAGTCGCTGCCGTTGGCTATACGCTTCGATCTTTTAAAATACGCGATACGGATTTAAATGCGGTTTTCGTCAATAGATACAGTGATTGAAGATAAAGATAATAAAAGACATATTTTCATGAGTTTAGATTACAAACGCTGGCTAAACCTTCTTTTTTGGCAGGTATAGTCCTGCACACACGCCGTCGTCCGTCCAGAACGACCACCATGATTCTTAACAATTTACCTGTGTTTGAAGGCTACAACTTAGCCTCACAATTATCAAGTATACAAATTAACTATGCTGGCTTTATTTCTAGAATTCCTTCTCTGATAATGATGATCATTTGTAGACGATATGTACACTTCTTCCATCTCTGATTCAATATATAATTGCAAATATTTTGACCATAGTTTTATAAACGACCGCGTGCCTAACATGAATCCTTCTTGGGAATGCAGATAATTATTGAAGAGACCAATATAGAGTTGGCCTAGATATACGACTCTGCAGAAGATCAGTGCAGGCTTCTGGCTGCAATAGGTATACTGAGCAGGGGTCGTTTTGTGACGAGCAGTTATTTATATATAGTTATTATATCAACTTTTGTGAATTAGAATGTTACTATAAAACTTCTTTCTTTTCTTTCTTTCTTTTTCGTAGTTGTCTTTTGTAAGTATTCTTCTTTCTTCTCTTTTAGTAAGTATTCGTAGCCACCACACATAGAGTATAAATGCCCAATTCCCCTGTACACCGTCTTAAATTTCACGTAATAAGCGAACCTCTTGAATTTTGTACTTGATACACTTAAAGTTGCCATACTGCTTCCTTTTTTTAAATGTAACTATTTCTCTTTTTTACTTACTTTCCGGCTCACTTCGTTCGGAGCGACAGAAGGGCAGCGTGTAGCCCCATATCCCACTGTGTTCCCTTAACATCGCCATCGGGGCGGCTATTGGTACCGTTTCGTTGACATCCGTGGATGGCCCGGCAGAAATATAACTAATCCTACCACGCACACTTATTTGCACCTTCTACTACGCGCAATTCTACTAGAATTTACAATGGTCCTCATGGAATCTACAAAGTTCTGTGTGTGTGGTCCTCAGTAGGAAACGCTTTTAATTATTTTGGGATCGGCTACAAATGTAATTAAACAATTAGAATAGTGGGAGTTGAAAAAATTAATATGTGAATGTTGATTGCTTTATCTTATTGTCTCAATCAAAATAAGTCCCACCATGGGACTTCAGTCACGTCTACAATGCGAAGGAAATCAACCTACCATCCCACGCTAAACAGAAGTGATAGAATAGGGTTTTATATAGTTTTCCTTCTCTCACTAATGCATAAAATACTAATCTGTTAACTGCATATAACTCAGTCATCTTTTGCTGGTCTGGACAAGAGAGGGAGATCTCTAATTATATTCTTACTCCGCAAGCATAGGGAAACGGTTTGCTTGGTTGTTTGATATCTTTGATTAAAAGACGTTCATATTTACTTTTAATCCATATATGTCTTATTACTGAAGATGTGCATCCTCAAGAAGACTTCAGTTCATGATCAATATTTAGGTGTTAGGATGTTAGGTATATATAATCCTTAATACATTTAATGCAAAACCAGGTTTAAGGCGCCTTGTTCGTAACTTACCTGGCATGCGGTTAAGATAAAGGTAGACTTCTCTGTGGAGCGGAGGTCGTAATTTCAATTCAGTTTTCAGGTTCAGTGTAGAAAAGAAATGAATATATATTTAAAATGTGCTAGTAAACCCTAGTTCCGTGGTATCTAACTTAATACAAGGTCACATTGACCTAGTACCGCAATAAAACTATTTTATACTAAAACTTTTATTGAAGTAAAAAAAAAGAATGTTAGTTGTTACAGTATTACAAGGTCCGATCGGCCTTGTGCCGTCACAACGAAAGTTTTGTAACCTGATGCATTTACTTGGGAACTGGAATACATAATACGTGACGGTTATGGTTTTATCCCGCTCTTAACGAGGTCTGGATGTTGATTGGATGAGGGATGGATGGATAGATGAACGCATGAATGGATATGATCAATACATTCTTCATTTTTGACTGCACAGATGGCGTAACGGATAAGATACCGACCGTGCTAGTATCGCAGATTCAATTCCCACGCAAAACCCACCAGTTGTTGTTCCGAGCCCTGACTCAGAGTGTAATTTGTGTCCGTTAATTATATATTTGTAAAGTCCCCTGCAATACAAAAGTTATCAATATAGCGAATTCATACTACAAAGAATTTAATAGGCGTTATTTTCAGAAAATCAAACACGGGGCACGATGATCAGCTGTTACATTTTCAAATCACTTCACCAATGAAGGAAGCTTATACATTTCATATTGGTGTTTCACTTCTGTTACGCGTATTGTGAGGCACTTGTTTTTTTTTTACTTTAGCACCGTCATACCGGATCTGCAAACTACGAACGACATTACCACCTCCGATACGACTTGCACTTTCACAAAGAATATGTAGCTGAAAGTAAAATATAAATAGACAATGTTAATAGCTACGATTATTATTTAGACAATAGGAAAGATAATTAATTAGGGTTAAATAATTTACTATAGGAGTAATACTGATATCGATTCCTTGACATCCATGGCCAGCCAATAATTAAAAATTCTTATCCGCTGTCTTTTCTTGAAGGGCATCATCATCTCAGCCGACAAAGTTCCACTCGTGCTTACTTTAAAATGGAAGGGAAATTAAAATACTGGTCAGGCGCGTTATCTGTACGTTATTTCCCTTAGTTATCTTTATACACTAAAGGCGAAGATATTAGCCCCGCAGTTGACTTTGATGTCAGTACAGCACATTTGAGCGATAGCCACGCAGTCCTCAAATCGTGCTTAGCTAGGGAGGTGGCAATTGGCGATAGCCCCGGAGTCTCGTTTATCCCTCACATAAGAAACTCAACGAGGCCTTAAGGTCATAGACCTACAACCCTCTTAAACGTCCTCACGTAGAAAAGAAGTAATTGGTGATAGCCCCACAGTCCCTATCACTCCTTACACAGAGATATACATATGTATAAACTAGGATTAAGAAACAAATGTATATTTTTACACAGATAGACAATTTTATAAATTATATTACTATATATAAAGCAACAGCCAGGCAGCACAGGCACCATGGCAATAATCCTGGTATTGCGGTGGACTTTACAAATAATCAATTTAATGGACACAAATAACATCCAGAGTTAGAACAACAATGTGTGAATCACGCGTTTTTTTATTCATTATCAATGACAGTTTTATAAAGGAGTGTCATAAATGGCGTAGTGGTTAAGATACCTACCGACCTATCGTGCTAAGAGATTAATAGGTTCGATTCTTACTCAAGACAATACTTGTACGATCCACAAATTATTGCTCCGAGGCTCGATGTAATTTGTGTCTGCTAGTTGTGTGTTTGTAAGGTCCTCTACTACACAAGCATTAGCTCCTTAATAAAGAGTGTCGGCATTGTCTTAAAAAAAAAGGAAGCGTTTCAAAGTATATTATTTGTACGTAAAATATAAATATAATATATAAATATAAAATGTCAACTGTGGGTAAGAATTTATTATTTCATCAATAAAAATTTGTAATGCATAATATTTCTTTTTTAATCCGATAAGGTTAACGCTTGACGATATTCCACCCTATGCTAAATAGGAATGAGGACCTAATTTGTGAAGCATATTAGTTTTTGTGTTTTGTGTCAGGGTTTCTCTTACTATCATGTCAGTACACGAGTTACATCATTTCGTCATTTATTATCATTTAGCCTTTCAATGAAGTTTTGAATCTGGATTCGGATATTAAAATAACGTTATACCCGCTCCGGATGCGATTACGCATATGGAAAAAATCCAATATTATGAAAGTCATATAGTTTCAATTACTTATTATATTAGGATATTGCATATTTAGAGAATTTTAAAAAAGAAATGCTAAGAGTGATAAATATTATATCATTCCCCTTTGAAGAGGGTTAAAGCTTAGTCTATTAGATTAATTGGTTGAAAGAGAATCGGTCATAACATGTCCCATACAGACACCGCCCTCAGGCGAAATTATACGAAACTTTTACATCGGTTTCGGTTACAGTTTTGGATTGCCATAACATACAAGCCTCCATAACAAATAAGGGCATAGTGGCGTAATAGCCACGCTTGGCAGGCGGGTTTACAATCACAGAGGTGTCTTATAGTTACCAAGAAAGAACTGCTGCCTACTCTCCTATTGAGATTTTAAGTCGAATTTTTGCGACACCTACGGACAGTTAATAGGTGGCGACAATTATTTTCTTATCCCGTCGCCACATGCGGACATTGTATCACATATTATACGTCATTTACCGGTTTCGTTATAAGCCAGTGGTAGATATTTCGTATTCTATCATATCCTACTATCCATATATACCTACATACATACTGTGCACAAGGTCAAAAATGCCCCGTATTATTTTAATGTGTACCTATGCTTAAATATTGCAAGCTATAAGTGCTTTGGAGTTTCACATCTAGCATTTTGATATATATATATATGGGTGAATAACAAAACTTGATGAAATTAAGCTATGGCCAAAGGCTACGCCCTCCCTGAACTGTCGGGGACGACGGAAGGGTGGGACTCATTAACCTGACGAATTAAATTCTTATCTTCAATTGACCTATGGTACTAAGTAGTCCGTCCAAAAGCAGCGGAATTTAATCAGAGGATAACAGATGGAACTGGTGCTGAGAGATTAGTCGGATTTTACGATGTGCATGATTGTTAGGGTTATTCCCGGGACGACCACGGATGTCAAGGAATTAGTACTAGTGCTCGGCCCAACAGTGATGGGTAAGGAAAATAGTAGGTTATGGGGGCATCCCTCGTGTTGCCTCAGACGGAATGGCCAGGGTGTATCCAGACTATAGCCTGCCAAAAAAGGGTTGGTAGTATTCGTAGCCACCACCATACGACATACGACCGAATTTCAATATAATTTACATACATACCATCACGCCATGTCCCTTGCAGGGTAGGCAGAGAGAACAGAGTGCCAAAGAACTCTATCCTTGCATACTTCACTCGCTTCCTCAACGTTCATAATTCTCTTCATACACGCTCGCCGGTTTCGAAGACTCTTGACTCCACCTTCCTTCAGTACCTACATGACCGATCTGGTCTAGTTAGGTTAGTGTCAGTCTCCCCCGGTACCTACATCCTTCCACTTTCGCATTGTATATCTTCTTAACCAGACGTTCGTTCGGCATTCTTACCACATGCCCGAACCATCGGAGCATTCCCGATGCGTAAAGATGCGAAAGCATCTTTACACCAATACTCTCTTTCATACCTACTCGCTCTATTACGTCGTCGTTACGAATGCGGACGATCAGCCTAACTCTCTCTTTTCTGCATACCCAACTCTCGCTTCCATACAGTAATGTTGGGACAAGCACTGCGTTATGTATTGCTACACGTGTAAGAAAAGGGGTCTACGCGTGAATGTGAGCAAAACCAAAATAATGGTCTTTGAAAGAGATGAAGCCAGAACAGATGTAAGAGTAACAATAGGTAATTTAAATTATGGGTTAAAAAAACCCAAGCCACACGTCAAACAAAATTCTTTGGGTCTGTTAATTCGTCGGACTCAATAAACCACCCAAGCTCAAGATTCGCATTCTTTAATTCTGTTCATTTATACCTCTTGCAGCAATAGAACCTATCACCGAATTAAGAATGAACCACTATCCATTTACTAGCCTGTCGACATTCATTATAGGACTAATATCTTCCCATGAATGGAATATCATATCATTACCACGCTTGGCAGGAGGAGTTAATGATTTTAATAAGTGTTCTCTTTTTTTTCGTTTTAAAAAAGACAACTTCTAGCACTAAATAAAACATAGTACTTGTAGTACGGGGGACTTTACAAATATTCAATGGACATGGAGATTATACAAATGTACAAAATATTGTCTCCTACACAGAAACCTGCGACACTGGCACAGTAGGATATCTTAATCACTTTCGCATCTGTACAGGCAATCAGTTATGAGTTTAGTAAGGTAGTATCATAATCATAACATTCAGACTTTCACCAATCACTACTAACTGACTGAAAGATAGGCGTAGTTATTCTACAGTAAGGTCCATTACACTTGACGAATGGGTTGATGAAGGCAGTAAGGTGTTATATATTTCACAGAAGAGCCATTGCCCACTATTGTGTGGTCTTAGTGAACTCTCAGCCGATTTTGCGATTTCCACGTGGAAGTAAATGTTGGCCATAACTGGCTAATCGAAAACTTATCGAGAATGTAGCAATCTCGCTTACGAGCTGGCCATGTTTGTTAAGGATTTGGTACTAGTTGCCAGTCCAATGGCGATAGGGAGGATATACGGTGAGTTATGGGACCATGTGCCGCCCTTTCGTCGCCCCGGACGGAATGGTCGACGTGTGTCCAGAGCATTAGCCTACCGAAAAATAGAAATCCCGGTTATGAAAAGTTCGAGTTCGAATATTGATCATGTTTTTCTTTTTGAAGTGAAAACTTCTTTTGGCGTACCGCACACAGATTTTTTCGTAGGCTGTAAGTGAGGCTGATCCGTCACGCTCTGAGGTGAAAGGCTCGATTGGGTGAACTCGGGACCGCCGAGAGTACCCGAGCGAGAAAGATACAGTCAGCTGCTCTTCACTGCTGTGTCGCTATGTATGTACTATATTCTACTATTAATTGTTAATTATTATCAACTATTCAATAGTCTTTAATAGTTATTTTTTGACGGCTGGCTATGGTATGGTTACACCCATACACCCTTTTTGTTTATTTTTTTCATAGTGTTGAGTTTTCACTTCTGTCGGCAGTCCTCATGACTGCTTTGTGTTTTTTTTATCTATTCGTACGACTAGAATTGCCCCCTAAATTCGTATCCCGTCGACACACGAAGGGTGACATGCCGCTGAACAAAGCACTGCTATTCATGCTCCTAGTGCTATCTTACCCGGTTTGAATGTATCCAGGAAATTAGGAGACAAATTATATCAGTTAACCTATAGGATGCACTAAACCGTAAGTGCAGACAGAAGTATGTAACAAATAAGTCAATGACCTAAGAATTTTATAATCAGTCATTGCGGAAGTGTTGAATATATTGAATAATAACGATTTTATATATAGATTAATATTATCTTTATCGAAACTATTTCATATTCAATAATTAATAATTCATTAGTTTATACTAAGTGCAGATTGACAATTTGTCTTATTTTTTTAAGACAACAAGGCATTGAGCTAATAATCTTTACGTTGCGGGGGACTTTACAAATATAATTAACGGGTACAAATTATACCTATACTCCAGATACTTGGTACCATGGATCGCTTTCGTAACTATTATACCATCTGTGCAGTCTGAAATCGCCATTTGGAACACTCTGAAGTTAATTCTGAACCCGTAGCTTGAAGACAATCTCACTTTCTATGTCATATGTTTCAATCAATATCTTTGACTGCACAATCGTTGTTTGGTTTATAGTTCTACCTTTCGTGCTGTTGTGATTACAACTCCTAGTCATGGCATTCCTTTGAGCTGTTGAGAAATTAGTGTTCTGTTTCTCCGTATACTTAACTTGTGTCAGATATTTTTTAAGATAACTCACTGCAATAACTAACTAGTGGTTGTAATATCGAAAGCTTTGCAACATACAATTAATGGACAGAAAAAGTTCCAAACTCAGAATAAGAATTTGTGCATTGCACAAGGTTTTGTCCTGCGTGTAATACGAACCGACGGTATTTAGTATGTACAGCAGACCAGTGTCATAACCACAATACCATCTGTGCAGTGAATAATTGTTAATCTGTGCATGATAATGTATTCTCTTTAATACAAAGTTTTATATCTTCACACAGACTAATGACTTTAAATAATTAAGAGATCCCAGCATTCATGCCATAATGCATCTACTGTAACAAAAATACATCCATGACAAGATCACCGAAACGTTGGTCAGACTAAATAACGATTGGAAGATCGACAGGTTATTAAGCTACACGTCGCTGTTTTACCGCCTCAGAAAGTTCGGGCGGTATGACTGTACCATTTTTTTTTTCACACTGTGGGACCATGGATGTGGTCGCGCCCCGGCAAATCGGCCCGGGGCGACAGAAGAGGCGGCACGCAACCCCATGGACCCACCCTGCAAACACCTCTCTTCGCCCTGCGAGCGGGCCACCGGTACCCGATCTTTGTCTTCGGTGGCCGGCGGTACGACTGTACCATGGCCTGTCAAAAAAAAAAAAAAAGAAATATTAATTAAAAAAACGCATATTATATATTTATCATATAACGTCAACTTTATGTATACATATATTTGTACAAAATTAAGATTGTCTGCGATAAGTTATAATTAGATAATGAAATTAAAATATTAGATGACATTTACATTTGAATAACTTAACTTAAATACTCGTAGTAAGTAAATATATTGATGTAACTTATATAATGCAATAAAATGGACACGATGCGTCTCTCTATTAAAACAACTTCTTGAGCAAAATGTTAGGTGAAAAGGATATTTTGATAATAATATTTTAATTATATACCATCGTGACTTTTTTAATAATTTTATAGAAAGAGAGGTGTCTTTTAGAGGTTCTTCTTCTTCTTTTTATGTATTGGCAATCAGCTACTTATACAAGCCATTGTTGCCAGTGTCTAGTTATAATTTTTTTCACTTCTTTAGTTTCTTTAGATTAGTCATTGTCCGTGAGTAATTCAAATTGTCACCATCAATTGATGTGGTCACACAATTAATAGTATCTTCGGGGAATTTTGGCGGCAAATGAGAACAATGTAAAGCACTTTTATATCATACTAGCTTTTACCCGCGGTTTCGCTCGCGTTGAAGCCCTTAAATAAATAATAAAGATCATACATTCCAATAGAATTGTTTCTTAAAAAATTTGAAAATCTAGCAACTTCATCGCCAATAAAGTGCAAACCCTAGATGCTGTATTACCAACGGTCAAATTAATATCTTATTGAGTATAGCTTCAGCTATCATGCCTGCCAAAATATTTCCTTTACTCTCCGTTTTTTTTTAAATTATAGGTATCTTATGTCCTTTCTAATAATACCTAATACCTCGAATTCTATGTGTACAAAGTTTCATGATAATCGGTTAAGTATTTTTTGCCTGAAAGCAAACAAACAAATTTACATTCATATTTATAATATTAGTAGGGATTTAGTACATCCCAACAACGCCCTCACATCACATTATATAAAATGCCATCAAAATTATCTCATATAACACGTTAAAACACTAAAATATCGGATATAATACAAGACCACTACTGATGTTTTCAGATTCCCGTCAAAAGTCCTTTTCTACACACATACATACATATCATCACGCTATATCCCTTGCAGGGTAGGCAGAGAGAACAGAGTGCCAGAGAACTCTATCCTTGCATACTTCACTCGCTTCCTCAACATTCATAATTCTCTTTATACACGCTCGCCGTTTTCGGAGACTCTTGACTCCAACTTCCTTCAGTACTTGACGAATCTGGTCTAGATAAGTTAGTCTCGGTCTCCCCCGGTACTTACATCCTTCCATTTTCGCATTGTATATCTTCTTAAACAGACGTTCGTTCGGCATTCTTTCCACATGTCCGAACCATCGGAGCATTCCCTTTCGCATCTTTACATCAATACTCTCTTTCATACCTACTCGCTCTCTTACGTCGTCGTTACGAATGCGATCGGTCAGCCTAACTCCACAGATTTTCCGTAGAGATCGCATTTCGACCGCATTAATTTTTAGTGTCCTTTTCTAAGGTTAGCATAATTGTTTCTTTTCTTCATTCTTACTTTTTTATCCTTGGAGTTTTTCAGATTCAGTATTAGAAATAAAAACATTAAGTAGTACTTGTTCTTCTTCTTCTTCTTATGTATTGGCAATCAGCTACATATACGAGCTATTGGTGCCAGTGTCAAGTTATAAATATTTTCACGTTTTTAGTCTTTCAAGTAAGTCGTTGTCTAAGTCAAATTGTCACCATTAACAGTGCAATGGCCACACTGTTAATGGTATCTTGTGGGAATTTTGATGGAAAACGAAAACGTTGAAAAGCACTTTTATATGATATTCACTACATCCCAATATTTCCGCACATCACATTACATAAAATGCCATCAAAATTATCTAATATAACACGTTAAAACACTAAGATATCGAATATAATACAAGAGCACCACATGACGTTTTCGAATTCCCGTCAAAAGTCCAAGTAGTACTTGTTTCTTATCATATTCACGGACAACAAAAGGTCGGTGACGCAATCTACGTCAACAGTTAAAAAAAGGTTTCTTAACATAGTACTTTCAATTTTAATGTTCAAATATATAAGAACTTAAGAATGTCCACTGTGCTGGAGCATCCTTTTCTCTATGAGTCAAAATTTAAAAAAAACAAAGAAATGTTTATTGAAATAAAGAAGCTTTTTTAAAGCAAGAAGATTAAAATTTGACTCGAAGACATCTGCTATCCAAGGAGACCGAGTTAATTTATTTCACCGATATCTTAAGTTTTGGCGTTCTTATGTGATAATATTGATGAGGCAACATGTAAAATTGGAACATGTTCGACATATAACCTGTACTTGATATATTTGGATACAAATTACGTTATAGTCAAGTTGCATACTTTTTTAATGTTTTTTCTTTTGCGTAAAGCAGCTCGTAGCTTGACGACATTCTGTCTGATGGTAATTGGCATAAATAAATATAAGTGTTAAAACTAAAAATACCGTACAGAAGAATAAGCAGACAATACGTATAAAGTTTGGCGGGTACATAAGTGTAATATATCGGTTTTGTATTACCTAACAAATATCTTAGTGATTTAATTTGTTAAATTAAATGATTTTGATGGTAATTTATGTATTGTACTGCAGAGAAAGTGCTAAAAGTAGTGAATACTATATAATAGGGCTTCACGTATGTTTGCATTTCTACAAAATTCCAGAAAAAAACTATTACTAATTTAGCGTTTCCCGTATTGGAGTTGACTATTTTATCACTATATTTCCTGAATCTGGGTGTCATAAAAGATTACTAGGGAATATGATATGTAAATAACATCTATGCAAGAGAAGTAATACCGATAGCCGAGCAGTGGGACGTATATGAACTGACATGATGATGATGATAAGTAGGCTTAATGTAGGCTGAAAGGATAAAAACTTATGAAGGTCGGTAAAAGTATTTATAATGACCAAACACTCCAAACAGTAATTGGATAGCAATACAAACGTTTATAAATGATTTCGTTCCGTTACAGTTCTTATAGGATTTTTCTTGCTTAATTTAATGAATTACTTCGGCGGAGTATGTTATCATATGTATATATGTTTAAACACACTTACATATAGCGAAGTGGTCAAAGTATCGACCTCTCCTGCCCAGTGTCCTTGATTCTATATCCATGTAAGACAATTCTATTTATGGATAAAAATAATTGAATGGTCTTAGCCTAATTACTTGGAGTCGATATAAAATGTCATCTGCTTCCATCGTACATATTGGCAATGATTTTATTAATCAATGATTTGATTTGATTTCGACGAACCGACAACCGTTGGGGAAAAAAGGTTCTCGAGTGGCGACCACAAATCGGATGACGCAGCGTAGGACGACCCCCCACTCGGTGGACTGATGACCTCATCAAGGTGGCAGGAAACCGTTGGATGCAGGTGGCACAGGACCGTTATAGATGGCATTCTCGTGGGGAGGCCTATGTCCAAAAGTGGACGTTTACGGGCTGATGGATGGATGGATGGATGGATTTGATTTGGCGTCAAACCTCATTAAGAATATAACTGTAATCAGACGCTATCATAGACAGTTGGCAAATCTATGTAAAATATTAAAACAAAACAAGTAAATTTTGCAATTAATAATTATTATTTTTATCAAAAAGACTAAAGTTTATTCCTGGTATGGTGACGGGTTAAGAGTACAATGTGGCATCACACCTTATTTGCCCGAGAGTAGTCAAAATCGACTACGCGAACACCCTGGGAATGAGCAACAAGGTGCGATTATCAGTCTGCCTGCCTAGCGTAATAATTATTAGATTATTATTACCTTCAATTCCCTCGTGAAAAAGAACCAACTGTCGAATTCAGGTCATCAACAGAAGAAGAATAGACAAACGGGTCGATGAATGTAAGATAAACTCGTTGATAGTAAAACCATAAGCGATTTGATTGTCAAAGAACTTTTTGTAACAATATATATCCGGGATTTATGATCAGAAGATAAGTCTGAGACCTTTAACTTGCTGGCCATATGGGGTTATCACCATCTCATCATCATCATATCAGCTCATAGCTCCCATTGTTGGGCTCGAGCCTCCTCCAAACATAAGGAAAATTCACATACTACACCACGCTGGTCAGACGTGTTGGCATAGCTTTGTTTCGAGTTTTCCTTCTCTTGAACAGTTGTTATATGCGTTTTATATCCCTTAGTCGTTTCTTATGATTATCGACGGGTATGATAGGGAGTGGTGAATTGTATTCTTACTCCATCACCACATGGACGTTGGGTTTATTGACCTTGCCTGTATCTGAAAAGATATTTTTAAACTAAAAAATACATATAAAATCTAGTATTTGTTAAAAGATTTTTTTAATATCTTCGACGCCCTTAAAATAAACTTAGGGCTCTTTAAGCAAACCCATATAACGGAAAATTTACGTATTTAAAATACTAAAGCGACACTTGAACTTTGAAAAAATATTTACGTATCGCAAACAGTTTTCGTGAGGTGATTGAACCTACAATTATCCGTGCGTAGGCAACTAAAATAACCACTTTAACATAGCTGTAAAGTTATAAAGTTTTATGCATATTTATGCAAAATAGCTCTATGACTGTTGCAATGGTAAAAAAATCTATAAATATGACATAAACTAATTACCATAAAGTAAACTACTCTATGATTATTAAAGTAATCTAATTTTGTATTGAATGATTACTGTGCGTTATAAATTCGTATTTAACAGAATTTGTTAGTTTCGCGTAGAATTGCCAAACAGTTTCATTTCTTCGGCCCCCGTGCCGGCAGTCCGCTGCAAGTTATAAAGCACAGAGAAAGCGCGCCGTGCCAACAGTCGCGCGCGTCTCGCTCCACGATTGCGTTCCGACCATTTCGCGCCCTTTTTTGACGTGCACTCATTATTAGTGTTGCAACTTTTTGCGGATAATATTTTTGTGTTAATTTTTTCACAATGGAAATGAGGTAAATATATATTTTTGTAATTAATTTTAAAGTCAATTGTTAATATTGCAGCAATAAAAATATTATGTTTAAATTAACTATAATGACTCGTATTAGGATTTATTAACATTAAATCAGCATGTCATTTAATTTCTACGTAATCAAACATGAGAAATCGTTCACTTTCTACTTCCAATGGCGGTAACAGTGTGTACAAATGTAAACGTTTCGCGGCTCAACTATCATTAGAGTAATTTCTACACAACATAATAATATCATTATTGTTTTAACCACATGATTCTAATAATTTCTACAATGCGTTATTACAAGTCAAAGGAGTCTCACATTAATAAATATGAATTACGCCAATTAAGACATGAATCTTAGCAATTTTATTTCTCTACTGAATTTTGAATATGTGTTTATGTAAAAAAAAACATTTAGATTTTTTTTTATAATTAATTAAAGACAGTATTTAATTTGCTGGTTTTGAAAACTGATTCGGTAACTACCAACTGAAACCTCACATATTCAATGAATTTGAAGAGAGCTTTTCGTAGTTTATCTATGTATTCGTCTCATATTGGGCAAGAGGTATCTCTATAATAAGAGGTAATTTGGCCTAACTATGTGATTACCATCATGCCATCATGATCAGAAGAGTTTTTATGGGCTCGTCTTAAAAGAAAGAAATGATAACCTATTGTATTCTGAATCTGTCATCATCATACGAATAGATGTTTCCCTTTACCATTTTTTTAACCGTGAGGTTCTATATTAACCAGTTAACTCAATAGGCATTACTATAAATCTAAACTCTTAGAAATCTATTGCAGTGTTACCTATAGATTTTCAGTTAACCGTTCAACAGGTGCGCACACAAAAAATTCACCAAAATCAGTCCAACTGTTTAGGAAGAATTCACTGACATATGCACCTATAGAAAATTACCTCTTAGAATATAAAACTTCTTAGTGTTATAATACCCCGTTAAAGTAGTCATTACTTTACTTTAACGTACTAAATAATGACATAACTCCTAAAAGCATCCTACTAAAAGCATCCACCTAAAAGGGTATTGATGCTCACTTTTGAACAAAGACTATCTCGATGGTGTGACAACTTCCGCTGACAAGTAAAGGATGGCAACACCATTCTATTCTTAATCTATACCTATGCGAGATTTTTTTAATTATTGTATTAGACATATTTTGTAAGGTATTTAGCCATTTAATAAAAAAATCTAAAATTTACTCTATATTTCTTTCAGCTACGTTTAAAAAAACATGCTTTTCTTTTCTTTTTTTTTTAAGATTATGAACACTAGACTGAGGAATAAATTTTATATCGTGAGTGACATAATAAGAAATTAAATAACACAAATAGTATCCAAAATAATAATTTATGGATCACATAAAAAAACTGTCCTGCTTGGTATCTAGCTCAACATTATTTATGTATTCATAAAATTAAAACCATAACAATTTCGATTATTCGTAACGTATTGTGGCTTTAATGTATTCGATGTGATGACCTACGCGTAACCGTAACATAATTACGTTACGATTACGTTATTTAAATACGTTCACTTGTTCGCCGATAATGTTTGTATTTATATTTTCACGTAACCGCTACTCGTCGTAATTTACAGCTGGTCTTATTAATTTATTACATACATACATACATACATATCATCACGCCATATCCCTTGCAGGGTAGACAGAGAGAACAGAGTGCCAGAGAACTCTATCTCTGCATACTTCACTCGCTTCCTCAACATTCATAATTCTCTTCATACACGCTCGCCGGTTTCGGAGACTCTTGACTCCACCTTCCTTCAGTACATGACCGATCTGGTCTAGGTAGGTTAGTCTCGGTCTCCCTCGGTACCTACATCCTTCCACTTTCGCATTGTATATCTTCTTAACCATAATTTATTACATCTAACACAAAATTCAGATTTCATTTTAAGTTTGCCTTGTTTGACATTTATCTGTTTATTTTCCTTTTCTTTTGTAACCGGCCGTGAAGATTCATCACGTCCTGCTGGGCGATAAAAGGTTTAAAACCACTGGATCTCCTCTCCTCTCATCCAATGAACCATCGCAACCGTTTCCTTGTTTTTAGTGGCTTATGTGCTTATATTCTTTAGTCGCCTTTCACGAGAACTGCGGGAAAATAAGTTTTGGTGAATTGAATTCTTACTTTATCACCGCAAGAAAAATTTAATAAATGAATGAGCGGTATCGATAAATATTATTTATGGAACTGTTGTATTACGATACAGCTCGGTCCATATACGTCCTAATATTTAGCACAGGCCTCTTCGGCACTCTGGGAGGAAAATTGACCTACTATACCAGGGCATAGAGATTTATGTGGAATTTTCCTTTTTATATCCATATTATCTATATACTATATCCCTTATTCGTCTTTTAAGACACCCACTGGTAAAATAGGAGGTGGTATTGCATTCTTATTTCATCACTACACAGAAAATACTAGCAATATGGTAAAACAATGCTTCAAGATAAATATACATAGATAAATCGTAATTTAGTAGCAATAAAAGCCTATTGAGTTTGTAATATTATGTGATATCGGCAATATATTTATTTAGAAATGCCGATTATCGAGATACATTATTTCAAACTTCGAAAATCTTTATAAACGTCTTTAATAAATTGGCAACATTAGAATTTTAGGCGTACACAAATCGAAACTTTATCAGATACCGAACGTAAAAAGTAATAAAGTAGTCGGTATTGTTCCTTGAATAAAACATGTAAATGCTTTTATAATAAGAAAAGAAAACCATTAAGGGCGTTCGTAACTCAATATCTTACAACAAAAGACATCGGTTTCAAATACCAAAAATATAAAATGAATAAAAAAAAGATTAATTTAGGCATTGCAATTATTAACAAATTATTATTACCTAACAAACTAGTGAGCGTGTTATTCTATAATAGTGACAGGTTAAGAATACTCCTTGCTTGCTCGTGGGCATTGTAGAAACCAACCGAGGAACCACCAGGAGAAAGAATTGCAGCACTCTTCGACATAACATTAATACCGATCAACAAGCCGCTTGTTAAGCGTAACGATTATAATATTCTTCCATTTTGGGGATACCTATTACCTAATATAATATATTTTCTTATATATACCTACTACTCTCGCGTCAAGCAGTAAGATATTTAAAAACTAAAAAAAGACTGCAAATTTTAAACGCATAATCCATAACTCAAACCCAATATCTTGATCTGACTGTCAATAATAAGAAATAAATTAAAAATATCGTCCATACCTGCTTTGTTACTGGTCAACCACCTTCAAATGCAAATTGTGTTGCAAGATTTTTTTGTTCGATAGTGGCTCCAGCAAGTATTTTAAACGTGATGACTATAAGAAAATATATTGATTTTATAGTTTCTTTACATCTTAAAGATCGCAAATTAATTAATCACGAAAATGAGGATGATTTGAATTTGTTTAGAAGTATGTTTCTGTTGATCATTTAAAATACATTATTATCTGTATATGTATTACCTAATACAATAGGCTGTTTGGAGTTTTAGCGGGAAAGGAAAAGTGTCATGTGGTGATCTTGCATTATATTCAATATCTTAGTACTTTAACGTGTTATATTAAGTAATTTTAATGGCATTTTATGTAATTTGTTGCGCAGTAAGTACTGAGGTGTAGTGAATATAATATAACAGTGCTTTACATACGTTTTCGTTTTCCACTAAAATGCCCAAAAGATATCTTTAACCGTGTGGCACTATTGATGGCAACGATTTAACTTACTGACGGAGGATGACTTCAAAATAAGTTAATTTATAAACAAAAGCTTGGCTTAAACATACATACATACATATCATCACGCCATATCCCTTGCAGGGTAGGCAGAGAGAACAGAGTGCCAGAGAACTCTATCTCTGCATACTTCACTCGCTTCCTCAACATTCATAATTCTCTTCATACACGCTCGCCGGTTTCGGAGACTCTTGACTCCACCTTCCTTCAGTACATGACCGATCTGGTCTAGGTAGGCTAGTCTCGGTCTCCCTCGGTATCTACATCCTTCCACTTTCGCATTGTATATCTTCTTAACCAGACGTTCTTTCTGCATTCTTTCCACATGTCCGAACCATCGGAGCATTCACTTTCGCATCTTTACACCAATACTCTCTTTCATACCTACTCGCTCTCTTACGTCGTCGTTACGAATGCGGTCGGTCAGCCTAACCCCACAGATTTTCCGCAGATATCGCATTTCAACCGCATTAATTTTACTTTCATACTCTTTTCTGCATACCCAACTCTCGCTTCCATACAGTAATGTTGGGACAAGCACTGCGTTATGTATTGCTACACGTGCCTTCTGGCTGAGGTGGTGGCTGCCGAGAAGTTGCCCCAACGCTACGTTCACTCTATTTCCCGCATTCACTCTTCGCTCTATATCAGTGGTTTACCTTCCATCTCGGCTAAATTCACATCCAAGATATACAAATTCATCCACTTGCTCTAGTAGATCATTACCTATTGTTACTCTTACATCTGTACTGACTTCGTCTCTTTCAAAGACCATTATTTTGGTTTTGCTCACATTCACGCGTAGACCCCTTTTCTTACAATCTTCTGTCATTGTGTCGACTAGGGTCTGCAGGTCAGTCGCTGACTGTGCCAGCAGGACTGCATCATCTGCATATAGCAGAGCAGTGACCACTGAGTCGCCCATCTGGACTGCCACATTCATATCGTTCAACCTTTGGAGACATTTATCCAGATATATGATAAACAGCCTGGCTGACAGAACGCACCCCTGCTTAACGCCGATATTGACGTCAAACCAAGGCGACATTCCATCATCCAGCCGCACACAGGCTCTACAGCCCATGTAACTGGACTGCACAGCCTGTAGCAGTTTACCGTTAATACCATACTCCGGTAAAATGTCCCAAAGTTCCTTTCGTACAACTGTGTCAAATGCTCTCTTCAGATCCACAAAACTGCAGAAAACCCTCTGACCTAGAGCCAGATGCTTCTCCACAATGTTGCGCAGAGAGAACACTTGATCAATGCATCCCCTTCCACTCCTGAAACCTCCTTGTGTCTCACACAGTAAACCAGCTTGGCTTAAAGGTCTTAGTAACTAAGTCATAAACTCAAAAAAAATATAAGCTGTTCTGTACAAATCTAAAGAAATAAAATAGAATGCCATGAAATCGATCATTCAACTCGGGCTCAATTATTTCTCAAATCCACTGAAAAAGTTTCACCGAAATCGGCCTAGCCGTTTAGGAGGAGTTCAGTCACGTACACTCCATACAGAAGAATTAGAATTAAAGATTAGAAGCTGGTAACTATGAAATGAACATTGACATTAAAAACATTTAAGCATTTATATTTTATTAAGTTTTGTTATTGATATGTTGGAACTGTTAGATTTGGTTCCTAGATGTGCTAAGTTCATAACTTAATGAATATAAGGTTATAAAGTGACTGGAGTAGAGTTAACTGACTTGAGATGATTCGTCGGTGCGATATTATTCGTATTAACACTGTAAAGTCAAAAGGAGTGACTTTACGAGATATATCATAGAGAAAAAGTGTTTGAAACCCTGACACAGGATTACGCAGTTTTTCCCCCACTACAAGATTCTATTTTCGTATGACGAGGTCTACCTCGTCATAGTCATGTAGTTAAACCTCTAGGTACCACAACATAGTTTAACCTCTAGGTTAAACTAATATAGAAAGGATTTTTATGGTCATGTATGCAAGTGATGAAATAATAGCTAATGATGAAATTATAAAAAATAGTATTTGTCTCGCATTCAATCATCCATCCATCCATCCATCAGCCTGTAAACGTCCACTGTTGGACATAGGCCTCCCCACGAGAATGCCATCTATAACGGTCCTGTGCCACCTGCATCCAGCGGTTTCCTGCGACCTTGATGAGGTCATCAGTCCACCGAGTGGGGGGTCGTCCTACGCTGCGTCGTCCGATTCGTGGTCGCCACTCGAGAACCTTTTTTCCCCAACGGTTGTCGGTTCGTCGAGCGATGTGGCCTGCCCATTGCCACTTCAACGTGCTAATCCTTAGGGCTATGTCGGTTACACCCGTTCTTCTACGGATTTCCGTATTTCGGATTTTATCACGTAGAGAAATACCGAGCATAGCCCTCTCCATAGCACGCTGAGCGACTTTGAGCCTTGTTATGAGGCCGACATTTAGAGACCACGTTTCAGTGCCGTAAGTCATCGCTGGTAACACACACTGGTTATAAACCTTTGTTTTCAGACACTGCGGAATATTAGACGAGAAGATCCTCCTAAGTTTCCCGAACGCTGCCCAGCCGAGTTGGATTCGTCGGTTGACCTCTTTCTCGAAATTGGATCTACCTAATTGAACTGTTTGTCCTAGGTAAACATAGTGATCGACAACTTCGAGAATCGCATTCCCAACCAGGACCGGTACAGAAATGACATGGGCATTAGACATGATTTTCGTCTTGTCCATGTTCATTTGCAGCCCTACTAGTTGGGAGACCTTGCTGAGGTCATTGAGCATGGTGCTAAGGTCCTCCAGGGATTCTGCCATGACTACGATATCATCTGCGAATCGAAGGTGAGTGATGTATTCGCCATTGATGTTGATGCCGAGTCCGGTCCAGTCTAAGAGCTTGAAGACATCTTCCAGCGCAGTGGTGAACAGTTTCGGAGAGATAACGTCTCCCTGTCTCACGCCTTTCTGCAGCTGGATCGGTTTCGTACTCTTATCCTGGATGCGGACTGACATAGTAGCGTCTTTATACAAACACTTCAGCACTTCGATATATCGATAGTCAATTTGGCACCTCTGAAGGGACTGCAGCACTGCCCAAGTTTCGACAGAATCAAAGGCTTTCTCATAGTCCACAAACGCTAGACACAGAGGCCGATTATACTCCTCGGTCTTCTGTATAATCTGGCGTAGCGTGTGGATGTGGTCTATGGTACTATAACCTTTTCGGAAACCGGCTTGTTCGGGCGGCTGGAAGTCGTCTAGCTTGCGCGCGAGTCGGTTCGTAATGACTCTTGAAAACAATTTGTACACGTGGCTCAGGAGTGAGATGGGTCTGTAATTCTTTAAGAGCGTTTTATCGCCCTTCTTGAAAAACAGCACCACCACACTCCTGGTCCACGACTCTGGAACGTCGCCCCCGAGAATGACAGAATTAAACAGCTTCTGTAGGGCTTTTAAAACTGGCTTGCCGCCTGCCCTCAGGAGCTCTGTGGTAATTCCGTCATCTCCCGGTGCCTTTCCGTTCTTTAATTGTTTTAGAGCCATTCTGATCTCGTACAAGCTGACGTCCGGGATTTCTTCGGTATAGTGCCGAGTTAGCTTGGATCTGGGGTCTTGGACCAAGCTGACAACAGGATTCAGGGATGATTTGTACAACTGCCCATAGAACCTTTCGACCTCTCCCAAGATCTCACTCTGGGATGAAATGACAGTACCGTCATCGGTCTTCAGCTTAGTCATTTGGCTCTGCCCAATAGACAAATCTCGTGCGAACACTTTGGAGCCTCGATTTCGCTCTATCGCCTCTTCAATACGCAGTGTATTGAATCGGCGAATAACGCGTCGCATAGATTTAGAGATTTGTCTATTAAGCTGCCTGAGTTCGGACCAATCGGCTGAAGACTGTACCGTCATTTCCTTTCTCCTCTCCATGAGTTGAAGAGTCTGGTCAGAAAGCTTTTTTGTTCTAGTAGCGCGATGGGCCTTAAAGAATTTTGACCCGACCGCGTGGACAGTTTCCACGAACCTGTTGTTCATATCGTTCGAAGATTCGCACTCTTCCAGGCATTGGAAGCGATTATGTAATTCGAGTTGAAAGCTATCGGGGTTCTGGTATTGGACAGGTGTAGGTCGGAGTGTAGACTTCATCAAGCGGGACCGCTCGACTTTCGTACGAAGATTCAATGTGCCTCGAACCATGCGGTGATCACTCCCAGTTTTAATCCTGCTGATCACAGAGACATCATTGAATATTTGTCGTTTGTCCGTCAAGATGAAGTCTATCTCATTTTTAGTGGATCCATCAGGGCTAATCCAGGTCCACTTCCTTTGTGGCCGTTTCTTGAAGAAGGAATTCATCATGAAGAGGCCTTCCTTCTCCAAAAAGTCGGCCAGTTTTTGGCCCCTTTGGTTTCTCTGTCCAAATCCATATTGCCCCACTATCAACTCATCGTCTGTCCTTTTGCCTAGTTTTGCGTTGAAGTCTCCCATAACTACCGTGAAGTGGGTTTTGGACGTGTGGATGGCTTTCGAGATATCCTCGTATAAGGCCTCCACTACGTCGTCGGAGTATGTCGAAGTCGGTGCGTAAACCTGTATGACCTTCAACGAATACCGTTTGGTAATTCTGAGTATAAGGTACGCTACCCTTGTTGACACACTTTCGATCCCCTCCACGTTCTCTACGAGAGACTTACGAACGATAAACCCTACACCGCCTTGGGATGGGTGATCTCCCTCCCGGTAGAAGAGCAAATTTCCAGACCGGAGGATTATCGTGCCCTCCCCCTCTCTTCGCACTTCTGATAATCCTACAATGTCCCATCGGATTTTGCTCAATTCCTCTTCCAGTTCGATGACCCTCTCGTCGGTCCTAAGCGTCCGAACGTTGTGTGTTACCAGGGCCAAGGGTCGATTTTTTTGGTAGCCGGATCGCGGCCGGAGATTCCTAGCACCCCCTGCCCCGCCACCAACAGGCCCGCTACCAAAATGAGCCCGTGGAACAGCGGAACTGCCGTGACTGGGGGCCGTGACTTTTTGTGCATTCATATTTATTTTGGGGGGGTAATAATGCCATAATCGCCACGCTTGGCGAGCGGATTGGCGATCGCGGTAGATGTTATTAAGTTTCCCGGGAGATAGCCGCTGCCCAATCTCCCGGTGAGACCCTTAGCCGATTTTTACGACTCCCACGGGCAAGTAAGGGGTGACGACCTTTGTATTCTATTCCCGTCGCCACACGGGCACTCGCATTCAATATAAAGGCTTAAATAATTAAATAGCTATTCCGGGTCGGCGACGGATATCGAGGAATTTGTACGAGTGGTCGGCCCGATGGGGAAGGAACACAAGTTATGGGACTACACACTATCTTTCCAACGAAATGGACGGGGTCCGGGGTGTGTCCAAACCTGCCTGCCAAAAAATACATAGCTAAGGTCCTTCAATTTTGACTGTTGTTATTAATATAAATAATAACGATATTTGCTTGTTTATTAAATTTAAGGCGTTGCCCTAAGGTTGAAATAACTCTGACATCCAAAAATCGAATATAATCGGTATCTTTCAAAGCTAAATGCATCATGCCATACCATGTAGGAGTCAAGGTGAACAGGCGACTTTAAAAGTAATCAAACGCACTTGAGTTACACAAATTAACACCGTCTCGATTGAAGAGGAAGTACTCCATCATATTTCAACACTCACACCTACGAGAAACTTTTTTCGCAGTGTATTCGATTGATGCTCGTATTTTGAATAATCCTGGATATCCAATGAACTTTTTAATCGAAAGAAAGAAAAGTAGCTCACATATGTAACTAAAGCAGTATTCAAGTTCCATTTTTGTCATAATTAACATAAATCTCAAAAATCTCATTCAATTGCAATCAAATTTGCTGATAGTTCAAAATTAAATACGGTATACACTAATCTTTAGCCTAATAGATCAAGACTTTTTTATCGTCTCTATTACAAATTTAAGTCTGTGGTAATAATTATGTAAATCATTTCATTGAAATTAAACATTTCTAGTAATTAATAACAGATAATAAGAAGGTAAATATGTTTTAACAATGATGTAAATTAAATTTAAGATTTCATAATATTATTATGTAGTATTTTGTGTATACGATGTTTTTAAACAATGAATAGTTTTACGTCTAGACGTAATAAATTAAAAAAAAGCAAGGACTTCAACTACCGTCTACTCGGTCAACATTATGAAAAAAAGTCATTGGAGTTGCGATAAAAAAGTAAATAAATTCAAAAATGGAGCGTTACAAACGAGCACAGAGCACTTGTTGTATCTTGTTAGTAAAGTGAAAGCACAAATTATTTAACATTGTAGGTCAGCTTTTGATCCACAAGATCATTCTAAGGAAAAACCTATTGTTATGTTTATTTAATATTCGTTATAATGTAACAATATTGCATCGATCAATTAGTTTTTTTGTGATAGTAGTTCAGCGTAGCAAATTGGCGGGAGAATATTGTGAAATCTTAACTAAATAATGACATTCTGAACGTTATTTTTAAACGTCAAGGCTCGATTTGTCTCGCTAACGGATATTTAAATGTAGCTTCTACGTTTAGTTTTATTTGTTAGTGAAACTAGTTACACAAATAATCAAGGCTAACAGAGAGAGTAGACTCATATCGACTTGCATCCAAATACCTTGCATGCGTATATTTTTTTTGTATCAATACGTATGATGCTAATTAAGAATATAATATATCGCCCTTACTTGCAGCCTCCTTTACTTTGCTATGGGAATCATAAAAGCCGGACCATTTAGCATGGTACTCCCTTGGTCAGTTGTTTAAGCAGCAGGGCTCTCTTAGATAATTTGTAACCACAACAACTATCGCCACCCCGCCAGCTAAATACAACGATTATATTATTTTCTCCTTTAGGAAAATTTCTGTCGAAGACAGGACATCAATAAGCTGCTTAAAGGGTTGATAGACTTAGTGTATTATAATAACTAAAATTAAAAAAAAAAAGTATTACAATTAGTCTTACCTGAACGGTTAATTTCTTAAATTATACCAATCTGTATTTATCGTACTACTAGTTTAAGTAGTTGTAAGAACGAAAGTTCATTGACGCATCGTGAAGCAAAGGAAAGCAAAAGTTGTTACGGTAATAAACAGTCTTGTGCAGAAAACTATTATAGATCATCAATAAATAATAAACGATCTATAGTTTAATTGCTCATAACAAATTTCTCTTGCGTCAATAATATAATTAAATACATTGATATCCAAGGAATAAATAATCTGTGCGTAGACGGAGTAAGCATACAAAAGAGACCCACCCATTCGCGACTGATCGTAAAAGACTATAAAGAGACGCAAGCAAGTGACACCGCCGAAAGAGATAGAAAGCTCGAATAGCAAAGCCGTATCAAGTCTGACCAGCATTATATATTAAGTTCCCTCCTACAATGAAAGATGCTTGAGCCCAGTAGTGAAACGAACACGACCTTAAATGACAATAATGATGAAAGAATCAAGCTATCAATTAGATGATGATGAAAGAAGACGCGGACTTTTATGACTGTGTTTTTTATTACTTATGACCAATGATCTGTTGATATTATACAAATGTCTTATAGTCAAATACCTATACATTACTCAAACATACTAAAACAATATACAACAAAAATGTCCGCCTCCGTAATTTGCCTAATATTTACAAATGAATAGCTTGTATGTACACATTGAAGGCGTGAAGTTGTTGCATAAGTGCATAAATAACAGTTTAAAAGTTCATATGTCTTTTGTATGCGCAGCCTCTGCATTTGAATTATCTGTCCAGTAATTTAACTGACAAAATTCCAACTGCTGTGTTAGTGGCAAAAACAGATGGCTCTATGATAATATAATATAATATATATATATATATATATATATATATATATATATATATATATATATATACATATATATATATATATATATATATATATATATATATATATATATATATATATATATATATATATATATATATATATAATAATAATATGAGTATATATCTTAAGATTTTTGTTAATATTACTAGTAGGTTTTCATCGACCTGAGTCAACTCTACCTGATCAGACTCATCTGATAGAGATTTATTTACGTTAATTATCAAGTTAAATTGCGTAGAAAATGCCGTTTTGTTACTGTACCTACTGCGAATACGGACTTATTTTGCCCAGGCATTAGGAGCGACGGAATATAACCTCTCTTTATATTGAGCGGGCATTTGCCACCGGTAGAGTCAATGATCAAATTGTTTTCATAATTCTTAATGTATTTATGTACTTCCGCCTTGAAATAACTAACGAAAATATATTTTATAAGTTTTTTAAACTGCAGTAAAATCGTTTTATTTTTGTTTTTGTATTGCATTATATTATTTGTGTATTTCTATTTAAATGTAGGAACTGATTTTATTATAGATACTTTTTGTGTAAGTATTTAAATTAAGTATTAAGTTCTTGTTTTTAGATTGTACAGAAATAGGATACTATATGTACGTCTGATTACGATAAAAGAAATTTAAAATATATAATATTATCCGTGTGGTGACGGAGTAAGAATACAATTCACCACCATCTTACCCGTGGGTGATCGTAAGAGACGACTAAGGGATGTAAAACGCATATAACATCTATGCGAGAAAAGGAAAACTCGAAACAAAACTCTATACCAACACGCCTGACCAGCGTGGTATAGTAGGTCAATTTCACTCCCATTATGTAGGTTATATGAGTTGAGATGATGACGATGACAATATATAAAAGGAAATAAATTTTATTACTTAACAGAAAACTCCATTCCCTTATATTTTACGCATTTTTCTTGTAATTCTCTATTTATTTATCTAGCTAAATACTGTTCTTCTACATTTTTATTTATTTTTCAAATATGCCACGGCCTTTTCTCAGTGATAAGTAAGGATATATCTACAATGTCTATTCATTCCCACGTTGTGTTACAAGGTAATCAAAACAGTAATATACTCAATAGATTACGCGTTTGCAAAAGATGAGAGATTTGAGAAAAAAACCACATATATATCTCGTTTTGTGATAATACGAAAACAATGTGTGTAAAATAAATACACATTAAAAAAAACACACACAAAAAATACACATATTGCCTGCCGCCTTAAAAATTATATAATATTATAGAATTTATGTTTAAATGATTTTTCTTTTGGTGACGATGTAAGAATAACTGTATAGATGGCGTAGTGGTTAAAATTCCGATCTTCTGTGCCAGTGACGTGAGTTCGATTCCTACGCAGACATATATACAATACTTTGTGAGGCGAAGACAATACTTTGTGCGATCCGACATAGTGTTGTTCTGAGTCTGAGTATAATTTGTCTGCGTTAATTATATGTTTGCAAAGTCCCCCACAATACAAGGATTATTTTATTAGTACAGAGTGGTGTTTAAAAAATAAGAATACAATTCACCGCTGCCTTCCTTTCCACTGAATGTCGTAAAAGACGACTAAGGGATTATAAAATTCAAATAATCACTAAGAAAGTGAAAGAAATCTTGTAATAAAACTCTACACCAATATAAGTGAACAACGTATTATAGTATCGCAACGACGACGTAAGAGAGCGAGTAGGTATGTAAGGAGAGTATTGGTGTAAAGATGCGAAAGGGAATGCTCCGATGGTTCGGACATGTGGAAAGAATGCCGAACGAACGCCTGGTTAAGAAGATATACAATGCGAAAGTGGAAGGATGTAGGTACCGGGGGAGACAGAGACTCACCTACCTAGACCAGATCGGTCATGTACTGAAGGAAGGTGGAGTCAAGAGTCTCCGAATCCGACGAACGTGTATGAAGAGAATTATGAATGTTGAGGAAGCGAGTGAAGTATGCAAGGATAGAATATAGAGTTCTATGGCACTCTGTTCTCTCTGCCTACCCTGGAAGGGATATGGCGTGATGATATGTATGTATATACGTGTTATAATAGATTAATTTTCTCCTATTATAGAACAAACTTGAAACCATACATATGCTGAGATTATTGATTACAATCATTATCCTGGTCTTATCCCAATTACTTGACGTCGACGCAATATGTACTCTTCCATCATACAATATGTAAAACTTGTTGGCAATAGTTTTATGACCGGCCTCCTGCCTGACGTCAACTCTCCTTGGGAATATAATTGTTAAACAGCATCAGGTGGAGTTGGCCCAGGTCGATACTTTATATCTCTTAGTCGTCTTTTACGACATCGAGCCAAGTATGTTGGTGCTATTTATAGCCGTTACCACAGTTATCACACACACATATGATATTGATTAATAAATTAATTAATCTGATTGAATAAAAAATTAATTATATAACAGATTTATGTCAAAAGAAATCTTGAATTATGTAGAATGTATTACATTAAAAATATTATTACGTTTATTAATCTTTAGATCAGATTGAGATATTAAATGAAACGATAAACAGTTTTTTTATCTGTACGATCTAGCCCAGTCTGGCTTTCAACGTGTTGTAAATACAGCCAGTTTCCATTTTCACACAGTGACTATCTTACGTAACAGTAACGGAGCAATCTTGTTACGGCGCAACCGTTTAGCTTGTGATTAAATTTATATATAGTTGTTTACTTATAAGAAAATTTACAGACATATCAGAATATATTTAACTGAACAGATGGCGTAATGTTTAAGATACCCATCTATCGTGCTAGTGCCGTAAGCTCGATTGCTGTGCTGGACGATACTTTGCACGAAACAAATTTTTTTTTTCTAAGTTTGGATGTAATTTGTGTCTCTTTAATTATATGTTTATCTACTCCCCCGCAATGCAAAAATTATTTCCTTAGTGCAAGATACTGTTTTTAAAAAAAATACTTATGAAATTCTTCTCTCTATCTTGTTTATGTCATAAAAGACTAGGTACTAAGTGATATATAGATAACATTTATGCAATAAAAAAATCTACATTAAACCCCTGTGCCCATATGTCTTACCAGCGTGGTATATTAGATCAATTTCCCTCTCATAGTGTAGGATGCTCGAGCCTAACTGTGAGACGTATATGGTCGTAAAAAACTATTCAGACTTTTCCGAAGACGTTAAAAATAAGAATAATGATGGTCACAATTTATTTACAAGTCTTCAATTGTCTTTGAAATTAATTGCTATGGATCTTTGAAGAAATGTGTAGCAAAATATTCAGACTGATGGAGCGACGTGTAGAAGCCTCCATTCGTCCGCTTATTAGATAGAAATAAGATTCAATATCCAAAAGCAAACTGAAGCTATATCGCATTAAATCCATCTTGTAGGCAATATATTGGCCCTCACGCTTATTGTAATGTTTATCCAGAAACCACAAAGCATTTTATTCCCATCCACTTATCCATTAACTTCCACTATTGAACAAAGGTCACCAAAATATTGGATAAATATTCAGCTCGAGATAATATAATAAGTACCTTACTCATAAAACAATAAATTTTTAACAACATATCTGTCATAAAATTATACTTAATATAAGGAAATATTAGCCTTTAAAACCGAGAGTGTATAAAGGCCAAAGCGAAAATTATAATTATGAAAAGAATGTGAACATAAAAAACGTGATTATTTCATACGGTTGCATAAATAAAACTTTATTATAACGCATAACGGATGCTAAGTGACTGTCGCAATAATTTGCTGAAGCTTCCTTGCGTGTCCGCATTGCGTGGATTTTATAATTTCATATAATACACAATGTTTGAATACTGACTGTTTTTATTAACCAAGACTTATTATAATTACTTAGGAATACGATATTACATAAATAATGAACTAATTAACTACTGATGCTTTTCAGACGATTATCTTTCATCTTATCTATATTATATATAACCGATCTATAGACATCGTTCTTTCAAAAAAAAGAGTTCCTTGGAATTGATCGCAGATTCTAATGCATTGTTTTATCGGTCTAAAACTATCAAATGATGGCCTTTCTAATGAAATCGGTTTGGGACATAAGTAGAAATATTTTTTATCTATACTAAAAATGGAAAGTCGGTTTTTTGTTCGGTTATACTACAAAAACTACTGAACCGATCGGTATAATATTTATACCATGAGATGCGGCGTGTTACGGAGAAGGTTTTAGTATATGATATGTTGGTGATTACTTGTCCGGAAAAGAGGGAAATACGCGGGCAACAGCTAGTGTTTTATATATATAATTTGTAAAAATCATTCAATTAGAATTTAGAAATGCAAAATGATAGATGTTGATATTTTTGTTGTTTGATTTAGAAATTTACTAAATTTAAAATAATATATAGGTCCAAAAGATTATTCTCATAAATTATTTGATTTATATTTATTATATTTGCCGATATTTACCTTAGTTACCTACTGACTCTAGCCATAGTTACAAATCATCTCTCAAATACCTTAATAGTAAGTGTTATTGAAATTTTGCATTTATTTTCCAAAAAAAGCCTTTTTTAAATTTTTAATTATATACCTCTTTTTATTTTCTGGATAGTTGATTAACATACAGCTACTAAGTAAAAGCGTTCGAGGTTCTATTGTCGTAGCGAAAATTAATACACTGGCAAATATCAGCTATTTAAGATATCCTCACGCAATATTACTAATTTAAGCAAACAATAAACATTATCCTTCGATTAAAAACTAATTGCTGTAGAGAAACTATAAATCGGAGGTGAAACCTTCGTACACGACCAAAATAATAGAAAATTTGCGGATACGGAAATTGGATAAAACAATGACACGCGAGGTTGTATCATTATGAGATTTCCCGAATAACTAACACGCTCATTGATACGGTAGTTAAATAACCGACTATTATAATATTACTAATTTACTATTCAACTTAGTTCTTAGTCCACTAAGTTTCATCATCATCATCATCATCATCATCTCAGCTCATATATGTCCCACTGTTGAGTTCGAGCCTCCTACATCCTCCTACATAATGGGAGCGTAATAGACCTACTATATCACGCTGGTCAGATGTGTTATTATAGGGTTTTATTTCGAGTTTAGATATAGAGCATAGATGTTATATGCGTTTTATATCCCTTAGTCGTCTCGTACGATCACCCACGGGTCAGATAGGGGGTGGTGAATTGTATTCTTACTCCGTCACCATACGGAAATGTAATACCACCAAGTATACTAATGTTAATTAGGCAACAAATTCCTGTATGCTTAAGAGGTAAGAACACATTTTCATTCTTTACGATATTTTTTTAATGGCGTTGCCAAGATTTCGCCAATAACTCAGTTTAGATTAATAGTTAGAGGAACTAGAAAAAAACACAATTATAAATTGATTTCATCAATCATTACATTCAATATATTAATGAATATAGAATGTTTGATGTCAGTTAAATTAATTTAATTGGTGATCAATTTCTTACGTTTTTGTTATGTGCAATTGTGCACGCGTCTCAATGCGTATAGATCGCCGTATTTATTTGTCAATAAGAATGTATAGGGCTGCCTCTTTTATAATTACGAATAAATGAATCTTAGTAATGGAAAATTCAATGTATAAATATGACGCGTAACGGCGAAAGTGACTTAGAAATAAAGATGGCGCGTAACATAAAAATATTTTTTTTTCTCCAATATGTCGATAAAAAAGTTGAACTCCCAAAACTACTATAGCAATTTTTAATAGGCTCTAGCATTGTGGAAAGCGTGGAGCGTACTTGAGCTAAGATGATGATGAGATTTTTTTTTAATATAATTAGTAGATACTTCCTACGATATTAGATTTCTTATAACTCTTAGATTTACAATTACTACTTAGTTTTACGTTAAATCTTTTTTTTTATAATTCTTAGATTTACAATTACTGCTTTGTCTAAATTTTCCAAACGATTTATTTTGTAATATGTTCAGTAAAATATATATTCAATACGTTGAGCATATATTCTTGGCGAGATTTTTTTAAGATTTATTTCATTAAGTTTTGTATTGCACGTTCATAGCTTACACTAATCTCTTTTTTATTATATTCTGCAAATTGCAAATTTTAAAAATGCAAGTTTTGTTTCGATTTGAATTATAATCATTACACATGATTATATTACAATGATACACATTCTTCTGTTATCTGAAAAGCATACATTATTTAAACGAAATAATTTTTCTAGAGTTTTAAATTTGACAACCCTATGAACAGCCATCTTGAAATATCGTGACAACACTAACACACATATCGAACATAAACAAAAAAAAAACTAGCTCAACTAGATCATCATCTGTCGTAATGACCATTACCAAGGATCGTGTGACCAATTCGTGTTGGTAATTAAATTAATTGATCATTTCGAAATTTGTTTATTACACCAAGTGTCATCTACCTAACCTAGAAGTATGTTAAGGTCGACTGCTAGTTGAACACTTAGGAATGAAGAGTTGACTTTTTTTTAATTTGTAATGGCCTATTAATCTTTGATGGCCAACTGAGTGGTCGCTTTTTAGTCGCTTATTTTTCAAGCTACGCTTCGTCATCTATCACCCACCATCTCTTGCCCTGGAGTATCATAAAATGCAAGTAAGGGATATTATATGCAGATAACATCGATGCAAGAGAGCGAATACTCAATGTAAACCATAATTATATCAATAAGTCTGACCAGCTGGTCTGGTATAGGTCAATTTCTTTCCCACAGTGGAGCCTAAGCTTAATAGTTGGACGTATATGGACTGAGATATACCGTATTATTACAGTTTCTATAAATAATATTCATCAGAATATCTCATTAAGTTATTATGAAATAGGACATTCAGATAAAGCTCATTCAGATAAGGCGAATAGCTCATTCAGAAAATAATTCATTCAAATAAAGGGATCTGACAGCGTCATGTGTCTTGTGGTTGTGTATTATATTGAATATCTCAGTGATTTATTGAGCAATATTAAATAATTGACAATTGTGATGCCTTTTTATGTATTGTGACTTGAAGGAATTGCTGGGTTCACCCCTGGGTATATCCGTGAATGTAACATAAAAGTGTTTTCTTTTTCCATCAAAATTCTCCAATGGTATATTATTAACAATGTGATAATAGCACTGTTGAAGGCAGCTATGTGACTTATTAGCATACAATGTCTTTAAATGAAGTAATAATTTACATACATACATACATAGCCTCACGCCTGTTTCCCTGAGGGGTAGGCAGAGACTACGGATTGCCACAAACCAAACAACACAAAACTCTTAATCTGACCTTTCACTAACACATCTTCGATTTGATCCAGGAAAGTACGACGTGGTCTTCCCCTTGTAATCGTCCCACTCACACTCGCTTTGTATACTTGTTTAGTCAACCTTTCTTCACTCATTCTTTCCACGTGTCCGAACCACCTCAGCATACCCTTTTTTATCTTTGTCACTACTTCTTCATTCATACCGCAGCGCTCTCTTATAACACTATTCCTAATTTTATCTTTCAGACTTACACCACACATACTACGAAGAGCTCTCATCTCTACAGCATTTATGCTACTTTCATGTCTTCCCTGCCAAATCCAGCTTTCACTGCCATACATGAGAGTGGGAACTAATACTCCCTTATGTACAGCTAGGCGTGCCTTGTTAGATACATTCCTACTTTTCATAAAAGCGTACAATGCCCCATTCACTTTATTACCAGCATTTACTCGTCTTTCAACATCTTCATCATTTTTACCATCACTAGTAAACAGTACACCCAAGTATACAAATTCTTTCACCTGTTCCAATCCCTCACCATTTATAAAAATATTACATTCCGTCATACATTTATCCTTTTCAAAGACCATTACTTTCGTCTTACTTACATTTACTTTCATACCTTTTCTTTCAAAAGCATCATGCATAGTAGTTACCATCGCCTGTAAGTCTTCAGCCGACGATGCAAGTAAAACCTGATCATCGGCATAAAGAAGACATTTGACGAGTAACTCATTCATTCTTAAACCACATTCATTATTTTTCAAATCTTGCAAACAGCTATCCATAAATAGGTTAAACAGCCACGGTGACGCTACACATCCCTGTCTGTAACAATAATTTGTATAAATAAAGATCAAAATCTCGACACTGGCAACAATGAGTTCATATTGGCAGCTGATTGTCAATTCAAATAAGAAGAAAAATAAAAAATATTATATTACAAAGTCGAAAGTGGAAGGATGTAGGTACCGGGGGAGACCGAGACTAACCTACCCCTGACCAGATTGGTGACATATTGAAGGGAGGTGCAGTCAAGAGTCTCCGAAACCGGCGAGCGTGTATGAAGAGAATTATAAATGTTGAGGAAGCGAGTGAAGTATACAAGCATAGAGTTCTTTGGCACTCTGTTCTCTCTGCCTACCCTGCAAGGGATATGGCGTGATGATATGTATGTATGTATGTGTATTATATTACAATTTCTACTTACTATAAATATTGAAATTGCAACAACCATAATAATTAAATACCTTTAATTATATATTTCGCACGATAATTCATCACCCATTCGCTAATATAGCATTATTGAGTAATTACATAAATCTCACGATTAGCAATTGAGGTCGTACAGTGAAATACTAATGTGATAGGAGCGAGTTTTCCTGTATTTATTGAGAATTTCGTCATATTTTAAGCATAGATACCTACCTACAATCCTTAAAATATAGCATTACTGTAAAATTATTATATAATTACTGTTTTATTGTTATTATTGACAGATAACGTGAATGTGTCTAATGCTAGGGCCGCACCTGCGCGTATCGTCACGAAGCTTCGTGCAATGAGACGATACACGCAGATGTGACCGGTCATTATCGGCTATCGTCGCGAATATTCGGGTTTCGTGTGCGTTATCGCTTGGGTAGCGAGAAGTCAAAGGGTTTTAGCGTGCTAATATATCGCGCTCTGTGGTCAGACTAGAGTTTTTCATTTCGGCGGAAACTTTCGATGTGTTTAGACGCGTTCGAGGATATCCAGTTAATCACTAAATATGGAGTGGAGTGATGAAATGGTGTTAGAATTTTTACACAATTATGAAGCGGAACCCATGAAGGGATCCAAAAAAATCATTATGTAATTATTAGTATAATATAGCTGTAATAGTAAAGTAATTCGTCATTCATAGTTAAACGCATGAAAATGATTTCGGCCATCTTTAATTATTGCACGATACTTCGTGTAAGATACCGAAGTCGCTAATGTGACCACAGTTTTATCGCGATAACATTCTAGTGTACAAAACGTACGAAGCTTCGCCACACATTACTTCGGGACGATACATGCAGGTGCGGGGCCCTAGCATTACTGTTCTATCATCTAATGATGATCGCCAACATATTAGCTTATATACGTCCCTATGTTGGGCTCGCGCCTCTATGCCACGCTAATACTACGCAAGTGTATTCTTACATCACATGAAAATTAGTTCCGTGCCGAGTGTTAAAACTTTAGGCGTTAAAACTTAGATATTTAGCATTATGCAGGCCATAAGGTGTCCACAAACGTAAATCAAATAAAAAAAAGAAAAGTTAAACACTTCTAAAAATAAGTATTATGTACTCTTATAGGTATACTCGTATATTGCGTATAAGCTACTTATCCTTATTATTTACTCAAAATGATAATTATCTTTAGTTAAATATTATCAACCGTATCATTCCCTTGCTCTTTCTTATACTTGGGGTCGACGCAAAATGTACTGCTTCCATTGTACAAAATGCAAAAGTTATTGGCAATAGTTTTATGAACGACCGCTTGACGTCAAGCCTGTGAATGTAATTGTTAACCACAAATAGAGAGTAATTCACAAATAGAGATTTAATAACAACGTTAGCTTTAAACACATTTAAATAATTTAGCTCCGTATGCATATTCATACAACATACATTATGCATTTAATCTAATATCATTAATTAAACTAATTGAATAACAAATATTAATTCATAAGTGAATTAATTAACTAAATTAATAAGTCTTTTAAAAAAATAAGTTTAATAAGTAAAAATCACATGTTAATTATATATATTAAATCGATCGTTTAATTTATAATTATTTATATAGGTATTATTGCGTAAATTTTAACAATAAAATGTAGTTATGTAACGCGAAGGAATGTCGGCCACCTTAACATGACTTAAACACGTGCATACATTGTGGGGTGCGCCGTCCTATTAAGTAGATCACCTATGTAATAGCTCTTAATTTATCCTACATGTATTATCTTTGCCTCACTATAAAACCGGTCTATTGGCTAAGCTTGTTTGATATTTTAAAGGACAATGTCTTGCATTAAAAGTAATAAATTCTTGTATGAATACAAACATATATACAAATTACAATCGAATTCTGAACATCTCTTTTATCATCGTCATCTTAGCTATTGGGCTCGAGCCTCCTTCACAATATATACATTTACTTATTATACCACGCTGGTCAGATGTATTGGTATAGAGTTTTACTTCCAGTTGTCATTGTCTTGCATAGATGTTATATGCATATTATATCCTTTAGTCGTCTTTTGCGATATCCACAAGCAAGTGGGTGGTGAATTGTATTCTTACTCCGTCACCACACAGATAGAATCTGTGGATCAAGAATTGTATTGAGTAAGAACTAAACCCATGATACTTGATTTCTGAGTCTGTTACTTAAAATATCTTCTTCATTCAATGTTCAGCCTATCAATGTCTTCCTCATCGTCATGTTTGGTAGACGGTTTGGCGTTTGCAGCTAAAAATAAGTTTCGCATTAGAACGCGGCTACCTATTTCCTTGGTGATTACTGAGCCAGATTTAATCCACAAGAAATTAAAAGGTGGCTCCATATTGCATTCTGATCTTTCACCATAACCGTCAAAACATCTACCTTCGTTTAAACTCCTCTCTACAATCAAGGTGTTTCTTGTTTTTTTTTTCAGTACAATTTATATTTAATTTGTTTATTTGACTTTTGTATCATGTCCCTTTCACACGGCACTGACAGAATGTAAATGGTACCTTATACTTACAACAAATATTGTTCAAATATGTGGAGGACAAAGTACACATAATAATTTATTTAAATCCTATTAATTAGGTGTTGTGATTAATTGAGCGATTATCCTTTATTTGAAATTTTATTTATATATTTATAAACTTAAGACGTTTTTTTATATAGTAGTAGTAGTTAATAGTAGTTTTTAATATAACTTAATAACGTTAAATTATTCAACTTTTTTTTGTAGGGTAAGGGTATTTAAAATACATATAAAATTATCGCTTAGGTATTTTTAGTCATCGACATATTTCTTGACAGCTAAAGGTGTTCATCTTTTTCTGATTTCATTGAAATTACCGTGAGTTTATTAACCCTATTGATCCCAGCTAGACAAACATAAACGAACAGAAAAACCGAAATGCATTTGAATTTATGGTATGTATAGATATAGTGACCAAATACGTGCAGAATTACACGTGCTTATGTAAAAAAATACTACTTAGCATTCATGACATGAATAATAAAGAGAGTGAATATTTTTAAAAGTTTAGTTCACCAACCGAAACACGTAATCGCATACAATAGCAATATTTACATATTACTTGAAATGTAACTCAAAATACAGAAAAAAAATCAGTTTAAAAAAATCTTACGTAATTAAAAAAGTTACATAATTGCTTATACTTATCTCTGTGATGAATTGCAGTTAGAATAAAATTCTCCATCCCTTTTCGTGCTCTTTGGTGTCGCAGAAGGCGACAAGAAAGAGAATATTCAAAATAAAATGCTATATTAACCTGTCCGACCAGCGTGGTATATTAGTTCAATTTCCCTCCTATTATAGAGGAGACCCATGTCCAGCAGTGGGACACAAATTAGCTGACATAATGATGAGTTTAAATACTTTAAGCTTATGTGATTTAAAAAACCAAACTTTAGGTTTCTATAACATTTTTTTTTAATTAAAATAATAACAGTACTTTACGTGGTTTCCGTGTGGTGACGGAGTAAGAATACAAGTCACTACCTCTATATATATCTTACCCGTAGGTGACAATAAGAGACGACTAAGGGATATAAAATGCATGTAACATCTTATGCAAGAGATGGAAAACTCGTAACAAAACCATATACGAACACGTCTGACCAGCGTGGTATAGTGAGTCAATTTCCTTCCCATCATGGAGGAGGCTCAAGTCCAACAGTAGGACATATATAAGCTGAGATGATGACGTAAGTATATCTTCATAGTTATTACCATAGTTTAATCTTTTCCCGTCCACTGCTGGTCTCCTTCATACAATGCCAATCTTTCATTGCAGTGGTTATTGCCAGAAACACCACGCTTGAAAAGCTGGTTGATGAGTAACGTGTTAAGTATGCGTTTCCCAAGCGAGGACTGTAATTTTTACTTGGAAGATTTTTACCGCTCTCGCTATATCTGCATTTGTAACCCGTTGTTGTGCGAAGAGTCATCACAATCTTATTTATCAAACTCATAGAGAAAAGTATCTAAATTTATCTAGTGATATTTTGTTTGAATATGCAATGGTTTTATTATGATAACATTATATAAGAGAGTATTACGTAAATTGTTCTTTTTAATCCATACTTTGGTGACAATGAATAATTTAGATTTTAGATAATATCTAAATATTCTAAAACATTCTTGTTTACATCACTTTCACTGTATAATAATAAAACGTGATAAATTAAATTGGTAATTATAATTTCAAAACAGTTATATCATAAACAGATATAATAAGATTTATTATTTTATAGTACTAAGGGGAAAATAAGGATTATTAGTCTGATTAAGATTCAATATCAATGCAAGAACGTGTCCCTGGTTACAAGACTTAGTTCGTAACGCGTCAAAATCGATATCTATATATTGTAATCAACATTTAGGTTATAACTTAAGTTCGCGTTGTTAAAGCATTATGGTGCCAGTCGGCCACACGAATATTATTAATTTTCACATTGGTCGTGGGTGTCACAGAAGACGACTAAAAAGTTTACATCAACTTGGATCTACTTCATCTGATGTCATTTGATCAATAATTATATTCCCAAGGAGAATTGACTTAAGACAGGCGGCCGATAATAAAACTGCAATGGATGAAAAGTATACATTGCATTGATCACCAATAATCGGAATAAGAATAGAATGATGATGATGATCCAATGTTCGTGTTGTAATTTAAACGATTCATAAATAATCAGATTTAGACGAATATCAACGTTATTAAAGTCGGGAATATAAACTTACAAAATACAGATACACTTTTGTGTAACAATCTCGTTATCTTTAATTTACGATCAGATGGTGCACGAGACCAACTCGTTCGAATACTATGTACAAACTTTATCAGATCACTCAAACGTTCATTAGAAACTTAATGATCTCAATATGCCAATACAGTATTTGCTTGTCATATTATTCGACTATACTCGAAGTGATCAGTCGATCAAGTGTCTGTTCTCAATAGTTGTTTGTACATCGTATAAAGTATATGCGTATGTCAAATTATGTTTTTTTTTTATGAAGAAATAAATATACAATCTACCAACTTTGTATTTTCATTACCCTGATAATAGTGCTAGATGTAGTAAATTTTCTTCCCAGTAGGAAGGAAGCTCATTACAGCCCATTCCTAATTAAAAAATATATGAAAGGAAAAAAATACATTTAAATGCAGAAGCGATGGATTCAGTGGCAATTGATTTAAAACGGTATATATATCAAATGGAATAAATGATTTCATTCCATTTGCGCTGCCATCAACAGGTTCCCGATGACATTAAATGAGTTTTACTCCGTAGTTGTTACTCAATCGAAAGTGAAATCTGTAGAATGTCATATGGCAGACTACGCACAGCATGACCAGTGGATGTTTAATCAACGTAATTACAAGACATGACATTTGTTTTTTTTGTGTTAAGATGTTATTTGTAGACTAAGGAAGTTAATGTTTTCAACTACATTCAAAATTTCACTTGATTGAATGGTCAGCCTCTTTTATCTATTTGTATATGTTTCATTGTATAGAAATTACCTTATTTCTTCACAGCTTAGGTATATACGCTTTCCTTTGAATCAGTATATTTGTAATCCTGAATTATGGATTGTATAAGGATAATTTCAAGCTTGCCTTTTGTTGCGGTGATGTTACCTACTTATATCCTTTAATAAGCACTTATAACATATAAACGAAAAAATGTAAATATACTCCTATACTTATTCTTAATCCTTCAATGAATGAAAAATATATTACTATTTAATTCATATTATTCTCCACCACATAAACTGTCCAGATTGTAAAATTTATCCCAAAACTGCCAGCTATTTTATTATATATAAAAGCCAAACATACACATTTAGATAAATTAACAAGATGTTTTCGTAACTTACACGTTATTTAATTAATTCATAGATTAACATCAAATTATATTATACAAATTATAATTATGTTCACAGTTCGAATGAGATAATTTATGTTAATAGAATTTGTCATTTCTTTTTGTTGCGGTTATTTAACGTGAGCTGTTATTTTCGTAAGTGAAAAATTGCCAATTTACATATTACAAAACAGCGATCTCGTTATTTTTAATTTTATTTTATGTGAATTATTATATTTAATATAATTATATTTAAACCGGTTATATATATATTTAATATGGGTTTATTATGTCAGTGGGTTCTACTAAACTTTGTATATCTATAACTATATTTAATAAAATTATAACGAAGATTAAAAAATAAAAATAAATAATGATTTATGCTCAAACTCATGCTAAAAAATAAAAAATATAGTGTATAAAAATAATAAGATAAAATAAATGTATGACGAAATATAGTTTTAAAATTTCTATATATGTGTTTGTTCGAGAATTGGGCCAAGATTATTATTTATATATAAATATTTTCTTAAAACTTGAATATGGCATAGTCTACAATTATCTAGTTACCATGGTAGTTTGGTAAATTTAGTTTTAAATAAATTTGAATGGTATATACAATGACTGATTTCGGCAATATTATTAATATTACAATCGTGACAAAATCTAATAATGGTGACAGATAGAATTAACTTATTTTGTATAACTTTGAAAAATTGAATTAAAAATTACAGAATCAAAAAGCTTTCGCTACCCGTCACGATATAATTAAATATGTCGAAACTATTGTTTACAGTGTTGCGTTATATTTGACAATGAAACGGACGGCTCAACACGATATGCGCCTGCGCAGCTTCTAAGCACTTAGGGCTGCCAAGTATTTTATAATAATTTTCCTGCAAAAAAATATGTAAAAATTAACAGAAAAGACCATATTGGTAATTAGCAAATATTAGAGTAAATATTATGAGCAACTTTCGATGAACTTTAACAAGACATAGCCTTTATATTATTGAATATTGCTGAACCCTTTATATTACTGAAATTTGGCATTTAATATGCTTAATTATTTATAAAACTCGATTATGAAGCGAAAAATGATGTCACAAGCGGGATTCGAACCCGCGCCTATTGGGATTCCGGCCCAATCGTGCTGCCACTACACCACCGTGACTTATTGTATCTGATGTCATCCACGTTATGTCAACGAAATAGATAACATGCTTACTAAAAATATATTGTTATACTTTTGCAGACTTGCAGGATCTATGATCCCTTACTATTTAAATAACTACTAGTCTACAAGTGTAATACCTAATACATTTATAAAGCAATCTATCAAAATAATATACTAATCTTTACGTGTATAATGCTTGTAGCATGAATCTCAAATTGAATAAGGGACATTGCAAAAACCAATACGTCAAAGAATTTCTTCTTCTTCTTAATGATTGGCCTCTGTGAGTGATTAACCACAACTTCGCCAATGTCAAGTAAAATAAGTTTAAAAAATTATAATAGTGTTATATTTTAGTCGTCAATCATGTCGGTTCATTGTAGTCAAAGAATTTTATAAAAAAAAATAATTCAAAGATCCGTGATGTCAGTATTTCGGTACCTACTCTACATTAAACTGTCACTTATGAGTTTCCCCATTTATAACACTCGATATGGAAATCCGATGTTTATATCATGACATTTGGTCTAATAGAATATTCTCGGTGAATAATCTGGTCTAATAGAATATTCTCGGTTGGTTTGTAAACGTCAGAATCATTGCCTATAAAAATAATATTCCATTGTAACTGGTTAGATTAGAAAGCTGAATATAATACAAGTAAAGTTATGCTTCGTATATAAATAAATTAACGTAATAAGTGACAACCCTTATTCTATTTGAATACAATAAAACCAGCGCGTGTTATAACGAATTAGTAAAAGCTTTAATAATTTGTTTGTAGCTTGAACTTTGAACTACCGAAACTAAGTTACAGAAGCGGTACATAATAAAACTATTTATTAGGCCACTTATGATTATAATAGATATTTTTATTACCTTTGGTGGCAATCTAGCAGGCAGCTCACTTAATAATAAGTGGTAACTAGTGTTATGGATCTCTGTAATACCAGGATCCCATCCATTACCTAACGTAAAATATTGTAAAATATGAAAAAAGAACATCATGAGGACTGCCGGCAGAAGTGAAAACTTAAACCTATGAAAATAATGAATATTATATATTAAAATAGAACAACAAGTACGTATTTCAGCTAATTTCACGACGCTCACACTGTTTACTTCGCTGCATAACAAGAATACCACGCTATAGCATATTATTCAGTAAGTTATTGGTCTCCATTTATATATTAACTAGTGCCTCACGACTGCATTTGCGTGTAATTCAATTTTATTATGCATCGTTCTTTGATGATTTTATCTCTAAATGATGATAACTATTTTCACTGAATGCAGATTTCAATCAAATAAAGCCTAAATTTTGCTCCAAACTGATTTTAATTTATTTGTAAGAATTTCTAAAAGACTTTTTAGCAGTTTTGGAGATTAGCGTGTACAAAAAATGGACTGTTACTCTTTCTGTTCTATTTATTACACGTATACTAGCAAATATTTCAAGAACTTACTAAGAAATTATGAAATTATTGCATAGCCCAAGATCGTAACGGGTCGATGAATATCAAACGATAATGATAGAAAATTTTATTATTACTCTCCCCGACGTAGACACAAATTCTTGCAAGTCTGCATTCCATCTCGTCAATACCACAAAGTGTATTAGCTAAATCACGTTACGGACCAGATAACAGAATTTATTCATTGTCCAATTCTTGCGAAGGTACTCGAGAAACAGTAGCTCGTGCCTAACAACTACACAAAATTCTATTTCACGTATCAATGATTTCGATGGAGAAAGCATTACTTTAATATACTCGTTCAATAATAGGTATTTTTTAACTCTATTTATTCTGCGTATCTGTTATGTGATACTTTTGTTAATAACAGTCTGTATATAGACTAAATGACTTCCGGACTAATTTGACATTTTGTAATTGAAGTTTTAATTTGAGTAAAACGTTTGAGGGTTCGCATTAAAAAAGTAATTAGCACTTTCACATATTAAAATTGAAATTATTTGCTTCATTTGGTTTGTAATTATACTAGAAAATGATTCAAACAAGCTTAGGAATGATAATGCGAAATAGAAATCGCCCACACAGGCAGATTAAATGTCTCTTATTAGGAAGCTAGCAGAAAGTAGGAATTATTGTAGAGCATAGATATGGAAATATGAAAAGTGTATACTTCCCTGTAAGGTTAAATTTCCTATAAAGCTTAGTTACATAAAGAGAAATAAATAAAAATAAAATACAAATTAAACCGCTTATAATGTTTTTATATCTCATCAAATCTGACGGAAACTTCGCCAAAAAGAAAAGGTGGCACCACTCTACTGGAGCCTTTAACTCCAATTGCGAAATAGACGTATGAACAGATTGATAGATGGAAATAGCTATAAAATTAATTTCATATTTGTCAATAAAATTTACAATTCATATTTAACAATATCAATAAAATTTTACCAACATTTCCTACGATATTTGTTCACTAATTGGTAAATATTATATTTGGCAACTATCTGAAAATGTTAAAATTTTGAATTGCCTATGATTTTATTACCTTCGAATTTCATGTCATAGCCTTCGATATATTAAAATATAGACTTCGATATATTGAAATATAGCGTTTGCACAAAATATTTTATAAATAAAATATTTTGTGCAAACGCAAATAATGTGACGATTGATAGTGTAATAGAGACAGAAAAAGAAGAAAACAAAATATACAATACTATGTGGATCATCATTATCAATTCATCATTTAATTATCGTCATTAAAAGAAAAAATAATCTTCAAAATGGCGATAGCGTACCGAATAGTATAAAGTCATGCATTATCATGGAAGACAATTAATTATCTTGAAAAGTGAAATAAATAATAATAAAAAAAAAATAATTATGCGTGCGTACAAAGTACACATATCAGAAGTGAAACTTTGGCAAACTATTTTTTAAATCTATTTTACACACATCAACCAATAGCGTGTACTCTTTCTCTCTCTCTCTCTATCCCTCTCTCTCTCTATCTCTGTAGTGGGGGGGTCAGATAGTGGGGATGCTACGAAGAGTCGCACAAAGAGGAGACCGAGAACGTCTAATGTGTTCTATCTCATTCTCTCGCCGGCTGAATCCTATACATTTATGTGTTTGTGTCTCTATGGACTTATGTTTTCGTTTCATCGAGTATGAAATCACAACGATTCTATAGAAGTTTCACTTCAAAAAGACACGTGACAAAAATGTTGTAAACCAATAGTAAATTAAAAATCCGCCTCAAATTGTTTGGTCTCCAAGCTAAATTTTTATTAAAAAAAATATTTAATTTTATATACGCAACTCATTCTTATATTATGGTAACGTGCGTGATGCTAATTAGATCATTAAACTAAAACACATTTAAGCAATAAGTTAATCATCACATAACTAATTAAATATGTTTATATACCATGCCACCTTACCTATAACTTATAATATTGCAATGAACCTTATTATGTACTCGTATGTAACAGTTGAAATTGCGTGATTTAATGAAAGCGAAAGAGCTAAGTACTCATTGTAAAACTGTATAAATGACTTACGAGCTTAAACATAAGCCTTCCGTGCACTCATGTGTTCGATTCCCACGCAATAAAATTTTATGTAATACATTATTCATTTCTTCATATTTGATTATATGATTGCTTAGAGGCTGCTTGTAATTGGCGCTAAGATACACCTATTTCAAGGTTTTTTTTTATAATATAGAAATAGTTTTAACTTAGATCTGTCTCAAAAGGCAATATATATTAGGTACAGTACAGTGTTCTGAATCTGAATGCAATTTGGTCCGTTAATGGCATGTTTAAAAAACTCCATCGTAACACTGGAATTACTTCCTTAGTGCATCAGTGTTCCTTTAAAAAAATACGTAGGTAGTATATATATAAATTATAAGAATAGAATACAAAATATCCTTTTAGTTGGGAATAATTTTACATCTACAGATAATATTTTTAATATAGACGGTAAATTATAAATAAAACTTGGTGTCCCTCTGGCAACCATGGTAAACTAGGCCAATATCCGTACTATGCTAAATGCGACCCAACACGTAGGTACATATATCTATGGTCTAAAAAGTTGAAGAAAATATAAATAAATATATGTAAGTGTCATCAGTTACTATTTTTTTAGGTTCTTTCTATATAATTCGACACTTACAACAATTTATGTTATTCGTTGCATTAAATTTGCTCGCACCATCAACGCTTACATAACTTCCCTGTAGTATAAGTGTCCAGTTTTGGGAAATAGCCACCGTTATATAACGGCGGCCATCTTGTTCGCACGTGTTGTACCATTGATATTTATGAAATTGAACGTTGAGTAATGAGTTATTGGGTCATTCTTCCGGCAATTTAATGACCCATAGAGAAAATAATAAACAAATTGACTACACACGATGTAAGTACATCGTATATTTTACGCTGAATGAAGAACTCTTATCCAATATATCTTGATTTTCATAGACCAGAAATATTTTTATATTTTGTTTTAATTTAATTAATATTTTGTTGATCTGTGCTAGAATAAGTAGTATATATATTTGCGAATATCACAAAAATAATCGAAATAATTTATCGACATAGGTTTGCACTCTTTTATTCGATTTTATACAGTACTTTAAAAGATATATAAGCAAAATATGGTCCCTTTATGAGTAATTTTGCCTCTCTCTTACATTCGAAGGATAAATTTAAAAAAAAATAACTAAACCATTTTCCATGCGGTGACGGAGTAAGAATACCTTTCACCCTCTCCGGTCTTACCCTTGGGTATCGTAAATGACGACCAAGAGATATGACATCCACATCTGTGCCAAAGAAGGAAAACTCGAAATGAAACCGTGTATCAACCTGTCTAACCAGCGTGGTCCAGATCAATAGCCTTTCTATTATGGTGGAGTCTCAAGCTCAGTAGACACGTTTATAAGTTTAGATGGATGGACTGCCAGCTCGCCTGCCATCAAAGGCTAAAAAAGTAATAAATACATTAAAATACTAAAGTTTATATTGTTTGTTCTAGATGGCGATATTTATTAACGTTGCTGCTACTCAGCGTGGCGTTTGCCTCGGAGGAGGTTGACGACAACATCCCTGACGCTGGCGTGGACGATAATGATGAAATATCACTACGAGAAGAGGTAACCAACTAATACATTCATTATCATCTTCCTGCTCTTATCACAATAACTTGAGATCGACGCAATATGATTCAACTCAATTTGACTATAGGTACACATGGCGGTGTTTAAGATACACATCTATCGTGCCCAGCGTTATGTATTCGATTTTCAGGCAGGACAATACTTTGTGCGATCTACAAATTGTCTTTCTGAGTCTGTCCGTAATTTGTGTCTGTTAATTATAGGTTTGTAAAGTCCTCCGCAATACAAGGATTATTTCCTTAGTCATCATCATCATCGCAGCCCATATACGTCCCACTGTAAATGTCCCCATTATGGGAGGGTAATTGACCTACTTACTATACCACGCTGGTCAGATGTGTTGGTATAGGGTTTTGTTTCGAGTTTTTCTTCTCTTGCATAGATGTTATATGCATTTTATATCCCTTAGTCGTCTCGTACGATCACTCATGGGTAAGATAGGGGGTGGTGAATTGTATTCTTACTCCGTTACCACACGGAAATTTCCTTAGTGCAAATTAAAAAATGTAGGTACTCTTCTACCATTGTATGTATTGCAAAAGTTTTAGTATAGTTTTATGACCATCCTGCCTATCGTTAATGCCCCTGGGTATCTAATTGTTGACCAGACAGCATCAGATGGTGTTGGTCCAGATCGTTAAATTCATTATCTCGTCGCCAAAGGCAAAATAAACTAATCTCTAATGCTTAACAACGATTGCACAAATATTATAGTAGTTAAAAATCCGACCTATCAAGCCATGTATTGAGGTTCGATTCCTATGCAGAACAATACTTTGTACGATCCACAAAATTTTATTCCGAGTTTGGGCTTAATTTGTATTCATTAAATTATGTTTTCCGTATGATGACGGAATAAGAATACTATCACCACCCCATATCTTACCCGTGGGTGATCGTACGAGACGATTAAGGGATACCAAAAGCATATATCTATGCCAGAGAAGGAAAACTCGAAACAAAACCCTATACTAACACGTCTGACCAGCGCGGTATAGTAGGTTACTTTCCCTCCCATTACGGAGGAGGCCCGAGCCCAACAGTGTGATATTATGGGTTGTGATGATGATGATGAAATTAAGGTTATAAAGTCCCCCGCAATATAAGGAATTGACTTAGTGAAGAATGTTATTAAAAAAAAATACTGTTAAGATCATCAATTTCTTTTTATTTTTGGAGTTTATGGCTTGGTTACTAAGAAGAAGACCTTTAAGCCAAATCTTTATCTATAAAATAACTTAATTTAAAGTCATCGTCCGTCAGTAAGTCAAATCGCTGAATTTAACAGTGTCATGGTCACACAGTTAAAAGTATCTTTTTGGCATTTTAGTGTAAAACCAAAACGTAGGTAAGGTACTGTTATATCATATTCATTACACCTCAGTATTTCCTGCTCATCAAATTACATAAAATTCCATCATAATTACTTAATACAACACGTCAAAACACTAAGATACTGAACTGAAACAACTACATGACACTTTTCCTTTCCCGCTAAAACTCTCCATTTCGATTAGCTTAAACCACAGACAATTATAGTCTATATGTGTAATTCAAACATGTACAGAAACTATAACGCAGTTAATCTATCCGTGTTTCTCACGCAATTATGCAAAATGGAAGCGTGTGAATAATTCGCAGGCAAATTATGCAAATAACATCTTCCGTTGAATTCTCATGTCTCAATTTGCTTGCCAATACTTTCTTCCTTATAAATATCTAATTAAATCTAGATTATTTAAGTTAATTAAGTCTTAAAGTGGTATTTACATATAATTTGGCATTGACTATATATTTGCCAATAATGGCAATTAAAAATAAATTACTTACTCTAAAATCGATAATATAATGAAGTATTAATATATTAAAATAGAATAAATAAATAACTATTTGTAATACATTATTTTTGCTACATAAAAATAGTAACTTTAAAAATTACAAGCGTAACTTTCCCGCCGAAAACACGGACTTGACAGCAATTGCGTTGTCCAGAAACGCGTAAAAAAGGGAGAATTAAGAAAAAAAGTAATGAACCGCTTTCGCCTTTCACTCTCAATGGCCTTCGCGGCCGGACATTGACACGAAATGGTGTAGAAAAATTGCATTACAATATAACAGTAATTACACCCAATATTGGTCATGATCCAAGTTTATACTGAGACACGAAACGCTATTGTATTTTAATATAAATTCAAATGAATGTGAAGAACACACGATACCATAGAGTTATGTTTGTTTTTCTTAATTTTAATCAAGAGGCATTAAAATGCATAGTGGAAATATAAAGGTGAAATTATTTTTTAATTTTGTACAGTCAAAGCGGTTCCCCGTGTGACACACAAGGTAATAGCACCTCTTCCTTTCTTAAGGGTATCTTAAGAGACGCATACAGATAATCAACCTCCTACAATCAATCACCTACTCTGATCCCAATTACTTAGGGTCGACGCAATATGTAAGTACTCATCTTCCATTGCACATATTGCAAAAGTTATTGGCAATGGCTTTATGGCCTATCACCTGCCTGACGTCAACCCTCCTTGGGAATGTAATTGTTGACCGGACGACATTAAGAGGAATTAGCCCAAATATAAAGCTCTTAGTCGTCTTTTACAACATCCACAAGCTCAGTAAGGTAGGGTAGTATTCGTAGAAGCTACCATACAGCAATCAGTTTCACTTAAATTTGAATCATATTATACGACAATTCATCAGGCAACATTATAAACAGTTTTTTTTCCCTTTTACTATAAAAAAGACTTGGGGCAAATATTGGCTGAAAGCAGAAGGCAAAAAAATAACGAGCTCTCATATTCTTTTTATGCAAAAATTTATAGCAACGGTGTAACCGTAATAAAATTATATATTATTCTTTAATAACTATAACTAGCTACTAACATGTTATAAAAACGTTTTATTTTTCAACTTCTCGATTATTTTATTAGTTCCCCACGGGAAAATGCTATAAATCCTAAGCTAGAGTAAGCTAGACTTGTATTTTAGCTATAATATGCTCTCATATTTTGCAATTGAATATAATTATTCTAAGTATACGACTAAGATCTATATATAATAAATCAAATTAACAAAGATTCGTTTTGTAGAAAAACTAATTAATTTAGCTGCAACTTTTTAAGATTCCCTTGAACTCTACTTGGTCGCGTTCTATATATAATGAATCGTTTTTGAACGAAACCCTTGGAAAAAAAAAACCACTTTGCAATAAGTTATTGTTATCGTTTTCATCATTTTATTACGTCAAAGAAAGAATTAATTGCGAGCCAAAATTTTTATTAGAAATATTTATTAGTAGAGAATAATCACGGTAATTACTTACACAGACCGTTTAGAAAATTTGTTAAAATTGTGGATTGCTCTAGTTTTAAAGTTGAATTAGGTAATAATTGACAACACAAATGGTGTAATCATTTCAATTTCGATATTGTCTGTCGCGGGTTGAATTATTATACACGACAATATTTTAGTGACGTGATACATTCCGTATGGTGACGGAGTAAGAATACAAGTCACCACTCCCTATCTTACCCGTGGGTGATCGTAAGGGACGACTAAGGGATATAAAACGCATATATCATCTATGCAAGAGAAGGAAAACTCAAAACAAAACCCTATACCAACACGTCTGACTAGCGTGGTATAGTAGATCATTTTCCCTCCCATTAAGGAGGAGACTCGAGCCCAACAAAGGAGCAAATATGCGCTCAGATGATGATGATAATAATAATAATATTTTGGACAATGCAATGCATCCAGTTTGTTCTGAAACTGGATGGAAATTATATCTGTTAAATATTCATACAGCCAAAACAAAGACGAGTTTTTTAAAAATATATATGTACACTTATCATTATTATATTTAACGAGTTTACTTAATATAATCAATTGATATCTTGTTACAAAATGGTTATGGTAATATATGATAGTATTACGTGATTATTAGATCACGATTGTAACATTAATTGGCTTTCAAGCTCAACATAAATTATTTAAACGACGACCAGACGCGAAAGCGGCACTTGCGGCGTTTATAGGGATCTAATACCTATTTCCGTATGGAGACAGAGTCAAAACACAATCTGCTGCCATCTTTTTCCTTTTCATTGAACGTAAGAAACGACTAATGAAGAATGGAGGCAAATTTATAATATACATAGAGAAAGAAATAATAACCCGTCTAGCCAACGTAATAGAGAGGGATAGGTTGAGGTAATTTCTGATTATGGAGAAGACTTATGCCTATTAGTATTAACATCATACAATTCAGCTTCTCGACTCTTCCATAGAATGCCATAGGCAACGGCCATTCATTGAAAGTCTTAACTTCATAATCGCCACATTCGACAAGAGGGTTGGCGGTGTCAATAAAGTATTAAACGTTTCCAAAAAGACTGCAGACGCCCAACTCTTGATGATGCCAGGTGGCGATAATTGTAATCTTATCCTGTCACTATACAGGGAACTAGGAAGAATACCGGCTGGACTAAGACAACTTTTTGCTCAACTAAAACATATATCGTTTGGAAAAACAAAAACTTTTTGAAAAGCGTTACATAAGTTAGTGTAAATTAATTAATTATTAGACATGTTTTATTCAGATTAAAGGGTTAATTCTCGCAATATATGTTTTAGTAATTAAGTGTAGATGCAACCACGCCTAAAAGTTGACATGAAATACATGTATGTAATCGGTTTCATGATTGTTGCAATAAGCTTGTTTGTAAGCCTCCATATGAGCGTTACTTTCACTGTATATGATTTAATTGCGTAGTTTATGTACTTGATCCCTTTAACACTGCAAGCCCTGATATTAAGTTCCTATACAATTAATTTTGTATATTAGGTATATTACAGAATTTACAGATTAAATTGTTTTGAGAGAATGAGCTGTACGTCGCTGGTTTAGGCAAACGGCAATTAAATACGAGCAGGTATTGCCAATGTCGAGTAAATTCGTTGCTCAAGTCGATTTTATAGTTCTAAAAGTTTTTATTTAAATTGAACTACCAGTAAATCACAAAACGTCGTCCAGTTTTGTAAAGAATAAGGTGCTTTCTAATACAGACATATTTCTTTGGAGATATTGATAGAATAGGAACCGCATTTTGGCACTTTGCACTTGCATTACACAAAATGCCATCAAAGTTTTTACATTTAATAATTAACAAGCTAAAATACTGTAGGTATTTAATTTAAGACTACAATGTGATATTTAACATTCCCGCCAAAAATCTCTTCATGTTTTATATGGTCATGAATTTAAAATATTTTCATTCACATTTGTTAGAAATAAAGAAGAGAGCATTATAAAAAAAACATACATACATACCATCACGCCATATCCCTTGCAGGGTAGGCAGAGAGAACAGAGTGCCAGAGAACTCTATCTTTGCACACTTCACTCGCTTCCTCAACATTCATAATTCTCTTCATACACGCTCGCCGGTTTCGGAGACTCTTGACTCCACCTTCCTTCAGTACATGACCGATCTGCTCTAGGTAGGTTAGTCTCGGTCTCCCTCGGTACCTACATCCTTCCACCTTCCAGGTACCAGACGTTCGTTCGGCATTCTTTCTACATGTCCGAACCATCGTAGCATTCCCTTTCGCATCTTTACACCAATACTCTCTTTCATACCTACGCCTTTTCTTACAATCTTCTGTCATTGTGTCGACTAGGGTCTGCAGGTCAGTCGCTGACTGTGTCAGCAGGACTGCGTCATCTACATTAAGCAGAGCAGTGACCACTGAGTCGCCCATCTGGACTCCCACATTCATATCGTTCAAACTTTGGAGACATTTATCCAGATATATGATAAACAGCCTGGCTGGCACGCACCCCTGCTTAACGCCGATATTGACGTCAAACCAAGGCGACATTCCATCATCCAGCCGCACACAGGCTCTACAGCCCATGTACCTGGACTGCACAGCCTGTAGCAGTTTACCGTTAATACCATACTCCGGTAAAATGTCCCAAAGTTCCTTTCGTACAACCGTGTCAAATGCTCTCTCCAGATCCACAAAACTGCAGAAAACCCTCTGACCTAGAGCCAGATGCTTCTCCACAAAGTTGCGCAGAGAGATTACTTGATCTATGCATACCCTTCCACTCTTGAAAACTCCTTGGCTCTCACACAGTAAACCATCGGACACCACCATAAAAAAACATAATGTATAGTTACGATAGCACATAGCAATGACTTAACACAAATCCGCAATTCTTAGACTGTTGCGCAATTAAGAAGCAGAGAGACTATTGAAGTATAATACAAAATGAAATACTGTCAGGAATTCCGCAATCCCTGCTGAGAAAACCAATTATCACCTTATCTAACACTGTAGCTCCAAACTTAGCTTGTTCTTTTTCTCCAAACCTATAGATAATCCAAAATATATAACATGGTAATTTAAAACAATTTAAGAAACATTTCGTGATTTGATTTTATTATTCCTTTCTTTAGTAGGTAGGTACTTAATTCTCTCTTCATCCGGCTCAATAAGGAAGTCTAGATTACTTACTATTATGTACTGATAAATGAATAAACCGTTTAATGAATGTCGAGTTAGAACGTGTTCGGATTGAAATGGAACGGATTTGAACACAACAAAACTACGATTACAAATACGGAAGTTTATTTGAAAACATATAAATTAAGTACTTTTAAATTGCTCAAACTGTCTTACAATATAGTTTTCTTGGTTCTTATTGAGGTACTTTTAAAGAATTCCATAATTTTCACAAGAAATTTTTAAATAGAACAAGCTTAAAATTTTAAAGGGCAACTTATTATGAGATGGCTTTGTTATTCTGATCACAGCCTTTTTGTATGACGAAAAGTTGGCGAGAAAAATACTTGCACGTATTCAACACACATTACATTTTATGAGAAAAATGTGTGACAAATACGCGTAGGTAACGCGACAAAGCAGTCGCTTAAGCACTTTTTTTCGCGAACTCGAGAAGGATAATAATTTTATATAAAAAATGAATGAAAAACACGATTTCTATCATTTATAAATAATTAATGGATAATTAAAATATTCTCTATAATACAAAGTTTTACTTCTGTTGAGTCTTACGACGTACAATGTTTAGTTTTTTTTAAAATATATTTTATATAGATATTTTTTTAATAGTCGCTGACTGCTACGATCGGCAGATTGCCATTCAAAAAATATATTTTTAATAAATTTACAGAAGTATTATTTTTTTTTATTTTATTATTATAAGTTTTTTTAATAAATTTATAGATGTATTACAATTTTTTTAATATATCTTACATAAGTACTTTTTTTAAATAAATTTATAGAGGTATTACACAATTTAACTATTGTAAAGCTGTTAAATTCTCTGAATCACAGTAATATAATTTTACCTAGTTTTAAAATTGTGATATGATAATGATGGTTCGCCATGATTGCGTACGAGACGCTATTTTTTTATAAGTCGCATTTCGTACTATAATTGTTGCAATGTTTGACAACCAAATCGAATTACAACCACTAAAAATTATGAATCGGTAATTAGCTACGTCAATTATGCAATACTTTGCAAGGAACTTAAATTTTTTCATGGTAGGCTGTGAATGAATACTCTATGTAATTGTTAATTGTCCGGAAAAACGATTACAACAATCTTAACGCTTATTTCCGCTTTTCATCCGCGCCGCGTTATCGACAAAGAGCTCAACTTTTTTTTTTCTAAAAAACGAGTTTCTATTTTTTGTGCAACTCTTGCTTTAGGCATTTACGCAGTGCCACAGCTGATAGAATTATAATTAATACTGACTTCTGAAATTATTAGTCTAGTGTTATAACATCTATTGCAGTCTTCATCCTGTTTTTCCATCAACCAATAGACTTCCACTGCTGAGCTCTATGTCTTCAAAGCGGGATAATGGCATAGTCTGCACTTTTCCAAGCGTGTTGACAATCATACGTAGTGTCATAGATTCCTAGGCTATTACTGATTGCAGTCACAGATTTTTTTCTAGGCGCAAATTGCTAGTATCTTTTAAACTACCAATATCAGGCAATGCCAATGTCCGAAAGACGATGTTGAAATAGACGGGGAAGTTTGCTCTTAGCTAGAATGAAATCCATGAACTTAAGTTCGTAATTGAAAGATTTGATGGCATAACAACTTTGATCCGGTGGCAACGATTATTTTTTTTAAACTTTGACAACATTAACCTTGTAATTTTTAATTACAGGAAACAAGAAATCTCCGACCACGCGCATACACACCTGCAGCTTTCAACCAACTCCCAAGTGGCTTCAGACCCACGCCATCATTAGCTGAGTTAGCTGGCTATCAACAGAGACCGCAACAAGAGCAAGAGGAGTACATATTACAGCCCAGACCTACTCCGCAACTGTACATGGAGGAACCCAGACAACAAATTCAAAGGGCCCCACAGAGGAAGGTAATTCATATCATCTTTCTACCGATACTACTTTGATATTGACATTTTTCAGCCTGCAACTATTATAAATATCGGGTCCTCCAGGGTAGTACTAATCTTTCGCACATAGTCGAAGTCTGAATAGTAGCTATTTGCTACTGAGTTTCGTTCGGTGAACAAGAGAGTTGGTGATCTAAATTCCACCTTACGATAAGAAGCCTGGCTATGATCTTGGTATTTTAAAGGTGCAGTTATTAATTTCCATCAGCTGAGTTGTTTGATCGTCTGTCACCAATAAAAAATCTAAATATCATCCAATAGTTTATAAAAAATAATTTAAATATTCCAAATTTCAGCAAGAGCAACGTCCAGCAAGACTGCAACAGCGACCAGTCCAGGAAGTTGAAGAAGAGTTAGAGGAGGAAGAGAAAGAGGAACCGGACCGTCTAGCCGCATTGCTGCAGCAATCTAAATTCAACTGCGTTAACAAACAGACTGGTTACTACGCCGACGAGGAACTCAGCTGTGAAGTGTTCCATTACTGCCAGGACAATGTCAAGCACTCCTGGATATGTCCCGAAGGGTTCACATTCCACCAGGTATGTAACGTCGATAACACCAGCAATATATAAGATTGACTTATAAGAGTATACCTTTTCCCTGGATAACAAGAGTGCAACGCGTCACTACCGTTTACTAGCGGTAGAGCCACCTTGTCGACAGTTTCCTGCAATTACATCCGGGGTAGTACCACACTCTCGTAAAAAACGATGTCGGAGCAGTGGTAATGTGCTGTTGCGCTTCGTTCAGTGAGCGAGAGAGCCGGGAGCCCAACTTTCTGAGAGAATTTTTATTGGTAGGCAGCGGCCTAGCTTTACCATTGGTATTGCCAAGGTCCATGAGCAGCAGTAGCGTTTATCATTAGGTGTGCTGCTCCGTGGGAGTTAAAAACCGTAACATGATTTACCAGAAAAATGGGCTGTAGCATTTTCGTGAGAGACTTGAGTCACCAACTATAGTCGCCAACCCGCCTGTCAAGTATCGGAATCTAAGAATAAACATCGTTACTCGTCCTATCACCGTCCATTACTGGACGTAGACCTCCCTCTTAAATGAGAATATAGTACCACAATCGTCACATTTAGTAGGTGGATTGGGCGATCGCAGTAAGATGTTATACGATTCCCATTAGAGATCTGCTGCCCAATCCTCTGGTGTTATTGTATCAAACTATTAGTTCGAAACCAATGAAGAAATAGGATAAATTTAAAATGATATATCTCGTACAGGTTCACTTAATCTGTATGCCGCCCACAAACGACAACATTTGCCAGAAATCCTCCAAGTACCACTTCGTCAACGAGTACTTGTACAGACCTATCAACCAGGAGGAAGTCGATAGGAAACCTAACGTCTCCCTCAAGTACTCCGATAGATATTACCCCGCCGAAGTCTACAGGGACGACAGATACGAACAGGAGGAGGGAGAAGAAGAGGTAAGATATGATTGTATTTAAAATATGATGCACTCATCAACCGTATCAAAATGCTGGGAGCATTTTGATACGGTTGAGCATACACCAAAAATAGAAAGGAATATATGTATTGTTAGATAAAATGCACTTTCCGTCTATTATTTAGAGACAAAATACATAAAAATAGACTTTCGTACAAAACGTTCTGCGCATGATTGCGTAACGCCAATATTTTTGCGAAGGTGCTTGTCGAGGGTCAGTTCATCAGTTATTTTTTCTTTATTTCCTTTTAAAGTTTAACTTTGTATTTCCTGCGATTTTGTAGATATTCACTTCGTATCAGCATCACAAATATTGTTAACCATGAAAAATTCTTAGTTTCCTTTCTATTCCTTCGTCACAATACCTAATTATAATTTATTTAATTTTTATATTCCAATAACTAATACAAATCTGTTGTAAATGTCTGATTAAAAAGAAAATAACATCAAATTACGTGTAAAAAAATTTATTCATAGTTAATCTTTCATATTCAAATATCATTATTCATACAGGAAGAAGCACCTCGTCGCCAACCAGCACCAGCTCAGCTACAAGCGAGACCCACCCCCAGGCCACAGGTATTCCGATCAGCCGAAGAAGTAAACATACCTCTTGTTCAAAGGCGTCCTCAACGCCCCTACGATTTTGACTTCTAAGTCATCAATATACCCATGACCAAATCACGAGGCAATTAATCGCCTTTCGATATGGTTCAGCCATTTTAAGCTTCTGTGGGTCTTAACTAGGATAATGTCAATTTGCAATTATTTTGTGGCACTATATAAGTATATATTCATTGAACATATTTCTTTTGTTAATCATCTTCAGATATTTATGTTCATTATAATTAAGTTGATTCAAGTTAAGAGCCACTGAAATGTGAATAATTCTGGTAAAATATTCGTGTGGTGCTATAATAATGATTTCGTTTAATCAATTTATGATTAAATTGTACCATCACAACTTTAAATACTTATGTTAAGAATAATTTTAACTAAACTTATTTATGTTTTTGTAAAATAAGTCACAAATTAGTTGTAAGCTAGTCTGTTTGTAAACTAAATAAGAATAATAAAATATAAATGAAATGTGATTTTTAATTTACGCCGACCTATTTCACTTTTAAAATAAAATATAAGTATAACGATTTCTGATGTTTACGCGAGTTTTACATATTTGAAATAAAACAATTTTTACGGATTCCTATCGCGTTTGTATTTGATTTTTAATTTCCCGACATTTCAAATACTTTACAGTGTGCATGGTCACAAGAGGACAGTTCTCCCGTGAACATGAACTCCGTAAACTGTTATACGCGATTAGAATCCTTAAAAATAGTTTTATTTCAAAAGTATACATAAATAAAAACCTTTAAATGCTTACCTCGTATAATTATAAATCACTAACGATGCTACAAAATGTTAGTAATCATGTTGAAATTTCAAATCTCTTCTCGCTAGTTTACCTGTAAATAAAAAACATACAAAAAGCCGAATACTGAAACGCCACTCAAATATTTAACGGTTTGTTAAATAATTGACCAGCTCCTAAACTCAAAATTCATATTCACAAACGTCAATTACAAGATTCGTTTTTTCATAATCGTTAAATTTAAGCATATCCTAATTTAAATGGGCTTCAAATGCCACTCAATTGAAAAAACCGTATACTGAAAGGCTACTACATACATACATACATATCATCACGCCATATACCTTGCAGGGTAAGCAGAGAGAACAGAGTGCCAGAGAACTCTATCCTTGCATACTTCACTCGCTTCCTCAACATTCATAATTCTCTTCATACACGCTCGCCGGTTTCGGAGACTCTTTACTCCAACTTCCTTCAGTACGTGACCAATCTGGTCTAGGTAGGTGAGTCTCGGTCTCCCCCGGTACCTACATCCTTCCACTTTCACATTGTATATCTCCTTAACCAGACGTTCGTTCGGCATTCTTTCCACATGTCCGAACCATCGGAGCATTCCCTTTCGCATCTTTACACCAATACTCTCTATTATACCTACTCGCTCTCTTACGCCGTCGTCGTTGCGAATGCGGTCGGTCAGCCTTACTCCACAGATTTTCCGTAGAGATTGCATTTCGACCGCATTAATTTTACTTTCATGCTCTTTTCTGCATACCCAACTCTCGCTTCCACATAGTAATGTTGGGACAAGCACTGCGTTATGTATTGCTACACGTGCCTTCTGGCTGAGGTGGTGGCTTCCGAGAAGTTGTCCCAACGCTCCGTTCACTCTATTTCCCGCATTCACTCTTCGCTCTATATCAGTGGTGTACCTTCCATCTCGGCTAAAACCACATCCAAGATATACAAATTCATCCACTTGCTCTAGTACATCATTACCTATTTGTACTCTTACATCTGTTCTGGATTCAACTCTTTCAAAGACCATTATTTTGGTTTTACTCACATTCATGCGTAGACCCCTTTTCCTTAGATATTGACGTCAAACCAAGGCGACATTCCATCATCCAGCCGCACACAAGCTCTACAGCCCATGTAACTGAACTGCACAGCTTGCAGCAGTTTACCGTTAACACCATACTCCGGTAAAATGTCCCAAAGTTCCTTTCGTAAGGCTACTCAAATATATTTATCAATTAATCCCAAACAAATTTGTAATAAAGTGATAACCCGGATATAGTTCAAAATTTATAGTTCAAAATTTATTGACCATTTAATCTGGACTAACACATGTAGGTATTAAGAAAACCTTACCAAATTTTGACAAATTTCATATGATACATCAAATTCGCAGTCTCCCTCATATCCAGCATCTTTGTCATCTATTTCTGTAGTTTCCGATCGATTAGAATAGTGTTCTTGTGATAATTGGACAGCATAATTATTTGTTGATGGTTTTGAATAATTTAACGCAGCAAAATGTAAAGCTGCCTCATTCATACAACGATCACAGTATACACAGAAATTAGTTCGATAAGAAAAGCTAGGTTCTGAATATATGGGGACTAAGGTCCTAAATTGTCGATTAATATTGCATCTCTCACAGAATTCAATATTAGCACATGGCCTATACGGTATATAACCACATTCCGATTCGTTAGATGATTGCATTCGATACGATTGATATGTCCTGGATGGAAATTGAGTAGCTGTGGAACAACGACTTCTATGCTTCTTTTGCCTTCTATTTAATGATATACTAGATTCAAAACTTGATCTGCTACTTGTCGAAAAAAAACCAGCCACGTAATGTTTAGAACAACAGCTATGGTGTTTAGTTTTGTGAGCTCTAGCATCCGTTTTAAAACTAATTGATCTAGTTCTACGTTTTCTAGAGTTGGGTTTTCTAAAACTAGTACTGGAGTTGCGTAAATTAGAGCTATTTTTGTATTTACTCACTTCCATTTTTGGATATATAGAATTGTGTTTATGATATTTATAACCAGAATCACATTTATAATCCAAATTACATCCACATTGCTTAGAACTAGATTTATATACTTTAGATTTTAGTCTAGAAAGACGCATTTTACTTGAACCAATTCTCCGGTTTCTAGTACCATATTTTGATTTCGTTTTATAACTATTTTTATAATAAGGACTAGTATTTCCATTTGAGAAATCACTAAATCCTGTAAGAATAAATGGTGATGACTGTACCGATAACGTAAGGGATGAAGTAGTCAGCTTTTCTATCTCTTCATCATCTTCTATGTTTTTAGATAGATCACCAGAATGAGTATACGTTGTAGTGTAACGATGGGCTCTAAAATTGGCACTAGGGTAAATTATTCTTGGGCAAAAAGAAGAAACAGTTTGGCATTTTGATGACATCATTTCTATTGTACAGAATACGAGCTGTATAGATCGGAGATAGATTTCTTGATCGCTAATATTTACTTTCTAAGTATGTATTATGCGTTTCTATGACTCTCCTGTGATTAAATGAATGGCCTGTATGTGCTTAATACCCATCAATAATGCATTGAATCTTTTTAATCTAGTATTTATAATACCGATTATTTCTATTAACTTCGAATGCGTAGTATGACGTTTATATTTCACAAATAGATCAGTTATAGAATTGGAAAATTTATAATATTGGTGTAAAGGGTATCTTGATTGCAAAATTACTTTTTTATCAATGGATGTAATAACTGTAACAAAATAAATTGCTCGATTAAAAATACCTAAGTCTATTAGAAATGGTGAATTGAAGCGACGAGTCTACTAGGACAAGTACCAAGTTGGAGAAGGGCAGGATGATGATATATATAATTAGAACATATATATTATTACTATCTACTTACGGTATTCTGTCTTCAGCATAACTTATATATTAATTGTAAAGGGAATTGTATATTATAAAGGTGATTACACAAATAGTTGAATACGGTTACTGATTTTGTGCCAGCATTGTTATTTAACAATGCTTTACAACAATAAGTTCTGCAATATAAATCTGAAAACCATTTAATAATTAGGTTTATAAATCATTTAGTCCTTTATTAAATATAGGTACATTATATTCCAGTTGAGAAACATAGACATTGTAACGTTTTCATCTATTCACCAGCAATAAACGTCCACTTTTGAATATAATTATGTAGATCTCTCTACAAGAAAACTACGCATAACAGTCCTGCAATGCTTATATCCAACGGTTCCTTGCAACAGTTGGGTTGTCATCAGTTTACCGGTTAAGGAAGTCTCCCTAAGAAATAAAACTATTTTACGGGCTTGTAGTAGTACTCCGTGACTACGAATACTAAGAAAAAAAATGTTCAAAACATGGGGAAAGTAAATACCAATTACAAACGTGATGAAATGCGTAAACATAGTTTTATTTTATATATAAATCAAGTATTAGGTATAACTTGCGTAAACATCAGAATTCATTGAATCGATTAGAATCGTCCTACATTGCAACGTCAATTTCATGGTCGCCACTCGAAAAACTTTCTTTCAGTCGTCGGTTCATCGAATGATGATATCTTTACTTTTTAAATTTGCTATCGACAGTAGAGTAACTAGAAATTTATACGCCCAGCGGGCGGTTTTACTGCTGCGCCCCTTTTTGGACTGGCCATGATCTGGTTTCACAGTTGAGTAACTTCTACGCTCTTCTAGGATCTATGCCCTGTACTTTTTTTTTTTTCCCTGCAGGGTGGACTATAGATGTGGTCGCGCCCCGACAAATCGATCCGGGGTGACAAAAGAGGCGGCGCGCAACCCCATGGACCCACCCTGCAAACACCTCTCTTCGCCGTGCGAGCGGGCCACCGGTACCCGATCTTTGTCTTCGGTGGCCCGCCCGGCGGTTTACCATTACGGGTTCCTCCCGTGTCGACGCCCCGTCACGGGAATCCTCCCGGACTCGTTCCGTCGCCTCCTTCTGCGAGATGATAGCCTTGCAGAAGGCGGCGACCGCGTCCCAGTTCCTGACGCTGTCGACTATCGCTTTCACGACAGTCGGCAGCGTCAGGTCGGCATCGATGACAGCGACGACGTCACGGCGCTGCCCGTCCCAGCCCGAACATACCTCGAGCGTATGTTGCGCCGTGTCCTCGTCGCTGATCTATGCCCTGTACTAGGAGATCGTGAGCTCTGCACTACGGCTCTGTCGAACTGATCCAACGTTAGCGAATAACTAAGTTAAAGCGAACTAGTATTAATTTTAATATATCTACTAACTACTACTAAATAAATAAAATTTAGTAGGTATGTAACTACAATCAGCAATTCTAAATAATTCGAAGATTCTCTTAAGATTAAAGAAATAAAAAAATGTAGGTACAAGGTAATCGGACGTCCTACCTATATTCGTACCTTTGATTTTTTAGGGGAGTAAAAATATTTGAATCTGTTCTTCTTCTTCTTCTTAGTGAATGGCCTCTGTGAGTGATTAACCACAATTTCGCCAATGTCAAGTAAAATAAGTTTAAAAAATTATAATAAATTTATATTTTAGTCGTCAGTCATGTCGGTTCATTGTCTAAGTCTTAATCTACACCATGTAACTTTTCATTCTATTTGAATCTGTTTCGCTTCCAGCGGATCGCAATGACTTAAAACGTCATTTTCACCATTATATGAGGCTGTTAAAAATTTCAATTTATAAACTTCTATTGAATGTAGACGACGTCATTTTGAGATGTGAAAACCATGGAGAATAGAGTAAGGAGTACCATCTCAGTGTATTAAGAAGTGTCCATTGAACGGGAGCAAATTAAGGTGGCGCTATAGTAGCAAGTGTAAGAATTTTAAAAAGAGCGCCACAAATTTCATAGGTTCATAGGTTATTATTTATCAAATCACAGCTGACTACGTAACTCAGCACACTTCACTCTGCTTATTACTGCTACATTCATATCATTTCCAATTGCTACACTAGCGCTATTTCGGTGAGTGTTCGAACAATAATTTGCTGTTTACAAGTGGACACTTTTTTGACTAATCCCCCATACAAGATGGTACTCCTTTACTCTATTCTCCATGCTCTGAGATAAAAAAAACAGGCTATAGCTTATCTTATATTACTCAATCTATGCTTTTCTCTTTGGTCACTACGTGATAATACTTGTGATTGTTTTTTTTTTGTGAGTTTTGGCGCGAATATTAAAATGTCACGTCACGCTCTTGTATTATATTCATTTCTTTTGTTTTGAAGTGTTATATTGAATAATTTTGCTGGTATTTTATGGAATATGATACAATTATAATGCTGAAATGTAGTGAATATGGTATAATAGTCGTTTACGCGTATTTTTATATTTTGCCAAAATGCCCAAAAACCATTGATTTGGTTTATCAGCGCCCGATTAATGGTAACGACTTGACTTATGTCTTACTTGATGGGGAGGGAGTACGGTAGCTTATGGGGCCATAGGTTGCCCTTCCGTCACCCTGCACGAGGAGGACGACGTGTGTCCACACCACAGGCTACCAAAAAAAAATACATCACATAAACTGCAAACTGAGTTTATGTGGCCGCATAAAAAATAAAACATCGCCAAAACTCCTGCAATCTTATTCATAAATCCATTAATAATCCATTTCACACATTCGTACCTAGACATGATTGGCCTATTTGTTCTTAATCTTTACGAGAATAAATATTATTAAAAATCACTTTAAAACTAGTAGGTATCAGCATCATCATCAGTATTTTAGTAGGTATCAGCGACCGAGTGAAGCCAAGTCATTCAACTAATTTAAATCATCATTATCTAAAAAAATATTAATACCATAAACTAGTGCTATTATGCACATTGCATAGACATAGTAGGTATTTCTTACTCTGCGACTTACTCAGAGTAAGAAATACTATCTCTATGCTGCATATAGTTTTCACTATGGAAGGTAGAAACTAAGGAATACCATCTTGTATGGGGGATTAGTCAAAAAAGTGTCCACTTGTAAACAGCAAATTATTGATACCCGATACGAAACGAAAAATTATGTCACAAGCGGGGTTCGAACCCGCACCTATTGGGAATCTGGCCCAACCGTGCTGCCACTTACACCATCGTGAACTATTTTAGGACATGCAAATTTCGAATCATATTATATCTTACGTCTTCAAGGTGACGTATGCCATCTATCGGACAATGTTTACACATTGTATAGACTTAATACTTCAAACTTTACAGTTAGAATTGTATTAAACGATGACACAACCTTGTTATTCAAATTACTGAAATTTTTAGCATTTAATATGCTTAATTATTTATAAATACCCGATACGAAACGAAAAATTATGTCACAAGCGTCTATACAATGTGTAAACATTGTCCGATAGATGGCATACGTCACCTTGAAGACGTAAGATATAATATGATTCGAAATTTGCATGTCCTAAAATAGTTCACGATGGTGTAAGTGGCAGCACGGTTGGGCCAGATTCCCAATAGGTGCGGGTTCGAACCCCACTTGTGACATAATTTTTCGTTTCGTATCGGGTATTTATAAATAATTAAGCATATTAAATGCTAAAAATTTCAGTAATTTGAGCAAATTATTGTTCGAACACTCACCGAAATAGCGCTAGTGTAGCAAGTGGAAATGATATGAATGTAGCAGTAATAAGCAGAGTGAAGTGTGCTGAGTTACGTAGTCAACTGTGATTTGATAAATAATAACCTATGAACCTATGAAATTTGTGGCGCTCTTTTTAAAATGCCTCCACTTGCTACTATAGCGCCACTTAATTTGCTCCCGTTCATTGGACACTTCTTAATACACTAAGATGTTACTCCTTACTCTATTCTCCATGGTTTTTACTTCGAATACCTATGTTTTATAGTCTGTGGTTGCGATGACATTACGTCACAATAAGTGAAGCGGTGAAGCCGCAAATTATAAAGAACAATCAAAACATAAACATATAATGTAAATTACCAGCTTATGAAGTCTAAATACTAGAAATAAGACACTAATTTTGCTTCTATGAATTTTACGCACTGCGAAATCTTAATATTCAGTAACTGATGAGTCTAACTGATATCACAATCATCATTTTTGTAACTAATTCTTATCAAGTTTGCTTATCTACTTATGTTTCTATGCACCGTAATTGTGATTTAACACCTTTAAAAGTAATTTTAAAAGAGTTTAAAATGCATCTAGTGAGATGAGTTGAACGTTTGAAATGTTGTAAATAGAGAAAATTCAATCTTTTGTATTATTTCTTCTTCAATAAGTCATAATACAAAACAGGAATATCTGTTTCCTTTAATGTTTTTTATTGGCAGACGATCTGTGTCTCGTATTTTGTATATACAATAGAATAAAAGGGTCAAAAATTAAATTGTATGTATGATTAGTCAGCATTGTGCGACTAGTTTGAGATATTTACCTTCAGATATTATCTTGTAAAAAAAACATCAAAAATCCTATAATGAATTCAACAGAGTATAAGAAATTTCATGAAAACTATATGCAAAATAATCATGGTTCTACAGCATTCCATACATTTTGTTGTATATTTTTCACTGTTCAAAGTTCTCTCTACATTTCTATAAAATCTACACCTGCCACATCAGCTTACTTTTATGAGTATACTGTTATAGTTTTGCCTATGATACTAGCTCATACTCGCTTGTCTGAATATATTTATATATTAAATTGTGTTATATTTAGTATTTTGGTTTGTCAACTTTTTTCATATAAGACCGCTTTCAATAAATTTAATTCAAAAAATATATTTCAGAATGATAAAATTCCTTTAATATCATCATTAAGAGCACTCACTTACTTGATTACTGTATTATGTATACTAGCAGTTGATTTTCGCGATTTCCCAAGGTATTTAGCCAAAACCGAGAAATGTGGTTATAGTTTAATGGATACAGGTGTTGGTTTATTCATAGCTATGAGTGGCTTGGTCCATAAAAGTTTACATAAAGATAGTTTTAAGAATATAGTCAAAGGAAATCTTAAAATCATTATTATATTATTATTTCTTGGTATAGGAAGGTTTTTATCTGTAAAACAATTGGATTATCCCGAGCATGTCACAGAATATGGAGTACATTGGAATTTCTTTTTTACTGTAGCAGTTTGCAAATTATTGTCTATGGTACTATTGTATTTATCTAATAATGCATTATTGCTTAGCATTATAACTCTTGTATTTCATGAAATGGTGCTATATATGGGTCTTCAAGACTGGGTATTTAGTGATACTCCAAGAGATTCCATAATATCAGCAAACCGTGAGGGGATATCATCTTGCTTAGGATATGTTTCTATATATTTATTTTCTGTACATGTAAAATATATATTACTTAATAAAAATACAACTAAATATGACACATTAAAAAAACTAGCATATGAAAGTGTAATATTATTGATTCTGACTTATTGGGACTTAATTCAACCAACCTCGAGAACTCTAGCTAATGCTGGATACTGTATATATATAGATGTACTATTAATAACTATAACATGTATAAAATATTTTGTAATGGTGCTATGTGATGAAAAGGATAATATTCAAATTCCAAAAATTCTGTCTGCTATAAACACAAATGGTTTGTCATACTTTTTAATAGCCAATTTGTTAACGGGAGCTATTAATTTATCTATAAGAACACTTCTTGTATCGAGTGCTGTGACTTTTATTATTTTAAATGTATATATGATTGTGACATTAATAATTGTAATATATTTGAAACTATGGGGTTTTAAAATGTAAAACAAATATAAATAAATTCACAATTTTATATAATATTCAATTTATTTCATAATTTTATACAATAATTAAAATAATATTAATAAAATAAATTGTATATATTACAAATGCTAAAATTCCTGGACATATATTGAATGTTAATTATACTTAATTAGTAAATGCATTGATAACAATTATTATAGTTATTATTTGCAAAATAAATTAAACAAATATGTACACATTTCATACTAATTCATTTTTAGTTTAATAAAAATTCAAAAATATATTTTATTACATACAGTCTTTGATTTTTAGTTCAACTGTTTAGAATAAAAAACACATAGAAGGATAGTTTGGTACTTTAAGTGTTTAAAAAAGTGAGGCCAAAAATCCTGTTAGCGTCCAAGAGATACATGCACACTTCTATAATAGGTGTGCAAACGATTACACGAGTATACACGCACACTACTATAAAATTGAACACAATGATCTTGCACACTACGGAATGGGTCGGCGTAGGGTGACATTTTCGTCACCATTTTAGTGGCACACATTTTGTGCGTGGAATAGGTTTCTGTGTGTTATTATTCTAAGTTGAACTGTTTAATTTCCTTTCATAGAATTACTGTAGGTAAATCAAAGAAAATGATTCAATATGTCGACTATGCATGAGTAAGTTAAGTAGTTCAGCAAAATATTTGTTTATTTTTTCATAAGTAGTAACTGGCTTTCCTCACGGGTAATAGTGAGGTATTCACTGTTGTCATACTAAGTATGTATTAATCTGGTATGTAAGCTAACACACGACTTAAATTTATTCAAATTTGTTAAGCTGTTGCATCATAAAACAGAAACGTACAACCATACTTTTGCAATTAAAATATTATAATACATATGGTCCGAGAGCCAGGTGAAAATTTGGTTAATTATTTCTTCTCGAGTGATAATTGGTGATACGCATCAGACAATAGTATCATGAAGCCTTATGACCGTCAGCTGCAGCACGGTGGGGGGGATGAGCAGTTGTAACCTCCCACGCTCGAAAAAAAAAAATACATTCACTCATTTCCTCTCGGCTAAAAATTTATCAAATTGTAGCTAACCCAATATCTCAACAAAAAAAAAATCAGCTGGCTATAACATAGTGTATTGTACGTCAGCTGATGTCTCGATCATGGAAAAAAAATCTTCACTTTCAGTGATATCCTCTCAAATAAAAATTTACCTGATGATAGCTTATATGTAACTATTGATAAATATATACGTCAGCTGGCTGTATCTCGGTGGAAAAATCGTCAGCTGATAATTTGAAGGTAACGTAGAAGTTAGCCAGAAGCATTTACTGATTATTTAAATGCATCAGCTAAGTTTCCCTCGACTTACTGCTAGCTGATTTTTTTTATTTATCACAGAAACATATTTGAAATCAGCTCACAAATTTTCATGTGGGAGGAAATGACATCTCTTTAATTATTCGGCATAGCACTCCAATATGAGTGTTGAGGTGAAACAAATATTCCGTATCAATATTTTTTAAACTTATACGTGTATATTCAAATAATTTTAGTTATATTCCAATATTTAAATAATCTATTTGCTTAGTATAAATTAACTAGTTACTTGATAAAAAATATTTATTATAAAAAAATTATGAAAAATTACAATAAGAAGTCAGTAAATGCAGCAGTCAGTAAATGCTTCTGGCTAACTTCTACGTAACGACCTTCAAATTATCAGTTGACGATTTTTCCACCGAGATACAGCCAGCTGACGTATATATTTATCAATAGTTACATATAAGCTATCATCAGGTAAATTTTTATTTGAGAGGATATCACTGAAAGTGAAGATTTTTTTCCATAATCGAGACATCAGCTGACGTACAATACACTATGTTATAGCCAGCTGATTTTTTTTTTGTTGAGATTTTGGGTTAGCTATAATTTGATAAATTTTTAGCCGAGAGGAAATGAGTGAATGTTTTTTTTTTCTACTGCTCATCCCCCCCACCGAGCCTTAGCTGACGTTCACGAGACTTTATGGTTCCATTTTCTGATGCATTTTACTAATTATCACTTGAGAGGAACTTGGTCATATATATCTGTTACTGGCTCTTGGACTAATAGTGTTGGCCCACAAGATAAGTGACACTGCTCGAAAAAACGAAATTTTTCAGAAGTGGGTCAAAAGTAATCTTCTATTTTCAGCTTTCTGAAAATACGATTTCAAATGCACTAACGTCTGCATAATATCCTTAAGAATGACGACGAAGAGTTGATAGGGAGAACTTATAATATTAACCACCCACCAAAAATTGAAATATAATAACTGAAATTTTTAGAGTTGTGTCACTTTTCTTGCTGACCAGCGATATTTAGTTATATGTACGTCTATATAATATAAAGATTATTGTTTTGATTAAAAATTATTTAATTAGTATATATTTCGCAAGCTTAATAGACACATTTCCTTTAAGGCCGATGCTCACATGATGGGGGGCTTGGCATAGGTTTTTGTAACAGCAAATTATCAGCTGTATGCTGATTTCGTTGAAATTATTACAAGCAGACTAAGCATATCGCGACAGCTCGTGTGACGGTGCTAGATACCGCGGCAGGCTTTCGTAAGCCGCATAAGGTTTTGGGACGCCACTGGTGGCTTTACAACGCTTCGGTGGGTTTTGGCACGTACACACAGACGCGAGTGTGGCGTAGTGCGGAGAACCGTTCAAGGCGCGAAGAACAAGTGCGTTCATTTCTCTTTTGGCTAGTTAACTATGCATATCCTCTAGCATGCCACGAGCTGCTTTGGCATGCTGAAGCATCCTTCGCTGTTTCTATGTTACTTTACCATGCCTTTCCGTCAAGTGAGCGCCGGCTCTTACCTTTATAGTGTAGTAAATTATAAATAATTTAAAAATATTTCTTTGTTTCGCCAAAATTAATATCTTTGGGACATTTTTTTATAAATTTGAGATCAGACGTGATATTTAATAAATAAAATCTATATTTAAAAATGTTCTAGAATGGAATGGATGTCATTGCACAGATGTAGAAAGGAATTCTTTAAGTATTTGTACTTGTATACTGCTAATATTGCGGGTCAAAATCATTTTAACTGGCATTGTTCTCTAATTTATGAAAACATTATTACACAACACAATATCTTTACTTTTCGACAAAAATCGATTAAAACAATATAGGAAATCGTAAAAAAGTTTTTTCCTTTTGGTTTTTTTTTTGTTTCCTTCTCCCAAGTTTCAGAATTAAGAGACAAAAATGTAGTCATTCTTAATAGTAGGTAAGTGAAAGATATTGAAGAGCACAATAGAGAATGTATCGTTTATCCGTTTGTAGTGATCAAATCAGGTCGATACCACAGTCTTGGACCTGTCACACTTTTTACCAACGAAGGTCGCCCTCATTTTCGAATCAGTAAATTTTATTCACAATAATTAGAGACTTAGTATCTATATAAAAACTTATTAGTATTTATTAGTAAGCTATACTGCCAGCTAAAAGTAATCAAGTGTTCACTTAAAATAAAATACAAATAAATAAAAAAAATATATAAATTTTAAATATTGGCAAATTTATATAAAAATGTGATTTTCACTATTAGAATAAATATTAAAATAAGAAATTTATTAGGACATAAATGTACGTTTAAACATCTCTTTAAAAACTAATATCAATGCCTCCGTAAATTTTTGTGAAATATGTAAATAAAAATAAAATAATTCGTGACACCTAAATAACTGTCTCCATGTTACTTAATTTTAGAGACAACTAAATAAGCTTTTTACATATATCAACATAATTAATGTTGAAATCACAAGAAAAAGATTCTCTATTTTGCTCAACTGGTATTTGACTTTCCAGAACAAAAAACTTTTTTTTACAAGTTATTATACTGCTAGGGCCGCACCTGCGTGTATCGCCACGAAGCTTCGTGCAATGAGACGATACATGCAGATGTAACTGGTCATTATCGGCTATCGTCGCGAACATTCGGGATTCGTGTGCGTTATCGCTTGGTAGGCGATAAGTCAAAGGATTTTAGCGCGCCAGTGTGGTCAGACTAACGTTTTTCATTGCGGCGGAAATTTTCGATGTGTTTAGACGCGTTCGAGGATCTCCAGTTAATCAATAAATATGGAGTGTAGCGATGAAATGGTGTTAGAATTTTTACACCATTATGAAGCTGAACCCATGAAGGGATTCAAAAAGGTCATTATGTACCTAATTATTAGCATAATATAGCTATAAAAGTAAAGCAATTCGTCATCCATAGTTAATCGCTTGAAAATGATTTCGGCCATCTTTAATAATTGCATGATACTTCGTGTAAAATACCGAAGTCGCTAATGTGACCACAGTATTATCGCGGTAACTTTTTAATGTATAAAACGTACGAAACTTCGCCACATATTACTTCGGGACGATACACGCATGTGCGGCCCTAGCATACCTAATAGTCGAATTTGCTGTCATCGTTAGCAAATTTCGGTAATGCACTCCTTCGGCAAAAGATATACTCAATATATATGTACTGATTTAATATACACACACACATATATATATATATATATATATATATATATATATATATATATATATTTAAATACGTCCACTTTCACTAATATGTCGGAAGCATGTACTATTTACATTTGAAACTGCTTTAATCAAATATCAACAGTCAAGTTGGTAGCTTGAGATCTATCTCTGCTAATGCTATCACTGAAAGAATTGAAGACCTCAATATTGTTTATAAATTATAGGTATATATTAACTACTTATCTTAAAGAGGTATTTCATTGTTTGCTAAATTTAATATTAATGTAAAAATATCATTTTAGGAATGCCAATCCATATTACAATTAAAACTTTGTTTGCTACAAGATTAAAGAAACCACATTTAATAAATATTACCACCACTTATATACTTGAATCCACAAATCCAAAGTTCGCAAAAGTAAAAGTTTTTGCTACAAGTATAATTAATAAACCTTAGAGAATTCACACAAAATAATTTTGTGGCCCAACAGATCATTAAGCTTTTACTGTTCCATTTTTAGGTAATTGGTTTCTCAGCATCTTTATTGTGTAAGACGCAAAATATAACAAATCGCGAGCTCTTAGTTCTTTACTACAGTTTCAGATAAGTACTGTAACTAGTTACGGTACTTATCGGTATAAAGACTAGCCCTTAATGCACCGGGTATCAGTTTCTATTGCTGCACTATTTTTGGACTGGATATAATCCAAACTAATAGCTTAGTAATTTTTGCACCCCTTCAGGATCTGTGGCACTGTGGACAGCGTCTTATTTACGGCTCGGATTGGAATAGTTAATAGGTAATAGTTTTCCGGCCAAGAAGGCACGGGTTTTTATCTGCTAGACGTATATCTAGGCAGATACCTATATAATTTCGAAACCTAATATCATTCAATATATTAAGGTCAGGTCATTATATTATAACAAATATTTAGTTGTTTTTGTCAATATTACATACGCTCGTACAACGAGAAGAAGAGAGCCGTCTTAAGACGGTAGAAGAATAAAAATTTTTTACTCAGTGAGGTAAGTATAGCCTTTTTTTAATTTAGTAACTAGCTCTTTGAAGGGATTCTCAGATTCCATTTAACAACTTTATTTGACAGCAAAGCTTGGTATTTCAAATTACAGTACTACGTTAGCATACCCCGCTATATATCGCGATGATATGATAATATAGTTGTCGCCCCATTTACGTAGACGTGGGAGTCCCAAAAACGGATTAAGGCATCACCATGAGAATAAACAACAGTGCTCCTTCGGGCCACCTATAACAACTACTCCCAATTCGCTCGCTAAGCATGGATACTATGTTATTAATACCTCATCAAAGAATGAACGTATGGCATTCTATGGGGGATATCTACATCTAGCAGTGGACGGCGAAAGTCTGAATTATGATGATTATTACTTTAAGTGTTATGAAGTTATAAAAATAAACCTGAACCTGTCAGAATAAACCTGTCAGAGCTCGCAACGTTTACAAATGAAGATTTATAACCAGATAACTTTATTGCACAAAAACGTTGGTAACTAAGCTTATAATCGCTAGCCTTTGGATGCAGACCACACAGAACTGTATGGTTCTAGTGAGACCTTTAACTAGCTATGAACTGGACATAATGGTAATGGACTGGAATTTTTGTGAAAGTTAATGCTTTTCGCTACATTCTTTGAAGAAGCGGAGACATATCCGCAGACATGGAATTTTTAGGCTGTCTATGTAAAAGTCTGGCTGCACAGAATACTAAACAGTACATTAACAAAATTATGAGTATTATTAAGTATAGAATCAAATAGGGGAACCGAGTTGACGACCAGAAAACAGTGTACCGCATTTGCTGATTATTATTTTCTGTAATAAAAAAAACAAGAATATTATACGTAAATTAATTAACGTCTATGAACTGGTGAAACAATTTGACATCATTACAAAATAAAAACTTGCTGTGTGGTCACAGAGTAAGAATACAATTTACCACTCTCTAACCTGTTGGTGTCGCAAAAGATGTTTAGCGATATATATATATATATATATATATGAAAATAACATCTATGCAAGAAGAGGAACCTTGAAATAAAACTCTATATCAACCCGTGTTATAGTAGGTCAGTTTCCTTTCCATTATGACCGAGATTCTAACCCAGCAGTGGGACATATATGAGCTGAAATGATGATGATAAAATGACAAGTAGAACTAAAAAGAGAAATTAAATATATGGAACCACCATTATTCGCCATTTCTAATATTTTAAACATCTACACAGCTCTTTGTTTTTCGGTTACGAGTTATGAATACAATGTGTCACCCTCTCACTTTCTTATAGAAGTCGTAGACTCATTAAATCTCCTAGTGTAAAATAGGAGAATGGGTAGCGGCAGTATCCTGTAGAACTGATGATAATGAGCTCTTTATTTTCTTTATACTTCTGAGCTTATATACGTCTAACTATTGACCAGGTGCTGTGTGAAGGACTTCTGTTAAGTGAAGGATCAGCTCAATCTCTTTCCCATTGTGAAGGAGATCCGAAATCGTTGTCTGCGTATGTGGTCACTACGAATACTACCCCTTATAATACAGTATTGGGTGTCGGAAAAAGGCAGCTAAGCGTTTTTCATCGATCTGGGCCAACTGCATTAGTTGTTGTCTGGTCAACAATTACATTCCCAAGCAACGATGAGACAGACGGCCGGTCATAAAACTATTGCCAAAACCTTTGCAATAAACATAGTGGAAGAAAGCACTTTTTGCGTCGATCCTAAATAGGGATAAGAACAGGATGATGATGACGATAAGCAGGAGGCCCGAACTTAACAGAGAAACGTATATGACCTGAGAAGAAGAAGATAGCCAAGTAACAACTTACCCAAAACAGCAGCACCATATCCGATATGACTTGTGCCCATTCTATAAGAGCAAGTCGGCACATAAACTTCATACATCATCTCATCGTCGAAGCTTAAGCTTAGTACACTTCTGGGAGTATTGAACCAGGTTGTGGTCCTATGTGTCAGGTCTTTCAACTGCTTTACGTATTTAGATTCGTGTTCGTGAGCACAGAAGAATATATTCGGATGAATTGAATCGGATACCTGGTGATGAAACAATTTCGATTTTGAATTAAGTTTTTTTTAAGACAATAGTCCACAGGTTGGTTATGGCTACGAATTGTACCCACCCTTATATTGCTCGTGAGTGTTGCGAGACTATTGAGAGTTTTAGATCAACCTGGTTCAGGTTGATCTAAAACGCTCCATCTGATACAGTCTTCGTCAACAGTTACATTCCTAAGTAGGTTTGACATCAACCAGGCGGACGGACATAAAACTAAAACTTTTGCAATATGCACGTTGGAAGAAGAATATATATTGCGTCTACACCAAGTAATTGGGATAAGAGCCAGGACGTAGACCCTGGGTTCCTAACTTGTATTTACTAACTGGGGTAAAACTTGTATTTCGTGGGGGTAACAATGAGCTGGTTGTTGTCTCTCTGTTTGTCTTAAACTTTTATAATATCATAACCCAAATTATTTTATATTTAGTTATTATATATTGATTGAGTTAAACTTAGCTTATAAATGTAATTTAGAGTAAAACTATCTCAATTTTCATGTGCAATTGTTTTTATGTTTAATAAAGTCTACGTATTTGTATTAACACGTATTGTTTGAGATCATCGTTGGGAGGAGGGGCGAAAACATTAGGTCACAGGGATAACGAACCTAAAAAGGTTAAGAACCTCTGACGTAGATGCATTCTTTTTTCACGTTTTCACGCATTAATATCTACTTTTGGACTATGGTCCAAATTTCAGGAATCTAGCTCATCGGGAACTTTAAATTCAAAATAATATGCTAAAAAATGTATCTCACCTTTAAACCAAACTGTTGCCTCAAAGTCACAGGGTAATGTGAAACAGCAATCTTAAAATTCTTCTGATGTATATCATCAGGATCAGTCATCTGAGGATATTCTTTAGTGATAGCATTCACTTTAAAGAATGTGATATTGCGGAAATATATAACTGAAGGTTGTTGGAACACCTTGTCAAACTCTGCCAGTTTGTCGTGCCGTATTGGTTCATTTTCACCGCCAATGTCATTGTCACCCGGAATCCAAACTTGCTGGAGAGAAAGAAAACAAAAGTTAAATTTGGACAAAACTCACAAAAAGCAAGGCAGGATTATGTATGGAGAAAAATGATTAATGAAAAAGGGAACGATTATCTATGGATAAGAATGATTACTAACGTTTATTACAGATCTGAAATAACACTATTTTTATAGATTATTTTCACCACCAACGAAAGTCACCCGGATTCCAAACTTGCTGGAGCAGAAAATGAACAAAAATTACATACATACCATCACGCCATGTCCTTTGCAGGGTAGACAGAGAGAACAGAGTGCCAGAGAACTCTATCCTTGTATACTTCACTCGCTTCCTCAACATTCATAATTTTCTTCATACACGCTCGCCGGTTTCGGAGACTCTTGACTCCACCTTCCTTCAGTACATGACCGATCTGGTCTAGGTAGGTTAGTCCCGGTCTCCCCCGGTACCTACATCCTTTCACTTTCGCATTGTATATCTTCTTAACCAGACGTTCGTTCGGCATTCTTTCCACATGTTCGAACCATCGGAGCATTCCCTTTCGCATCTTTACACCAATATTCTCTTTCATACCTACTCGCTCTCTTACGTCGCACTGTGATCAATAATTACAAAAAATAGTGTGAAAAAAAAAGTTTGATAGAAGATGTCGTAGTTTGTCCGAAAGAAATACGGCAAGGAATTTTCGTAGCAAGTGCCTTAGTGACACCAATTAATGGCAGAATAATACGGATAATGACGTAACGTTGTCAGAATTAAATCTTGATACACACAGTGCATCGCATTACAATATTTGTGTCTTTGATAAAAGTTCTAATAATTCAACACGCGTCAAGCAGTTATTTTCAAAATTAAATTTAAGTAGGCTAAATAAAGAAGAAAAATTAACATAGAAAATTTATGTGCAAAATATACCGATGTATTTTATTTAGAAGGCGATAAATTGTCCACGACAGATATTTATCAACATTCGATAGAGCTAAAAGAAGACGCATGCAGGCCTATATATTCAAAACCGTATAGGTTAGGTACCTTATTCATTAAAAAATGAAATTAATAATCAAATTAAAAATATGTTAAAACAGGGCATTATAGAACTATGTCAAAGTGATTGGTCCAGTCCTATCTTATTGGTGCCTAAAAAATCTAATAACGAAAATAAAAAGTGGAGGTTAGTCATTCATTACCGAAAACTGAACAATAATATACAAAATGATAAGTTCCCACTTCCAAATATTACGGAAATATTAGATTCATTATCTGGCAGTATATATTTCTCGCATTTAGATTTACAACAAGGATACTACAACGTCAGCTTAGCTCCTAACAGTCGCAAGTACACTGCATTTTGTTCGGGACAGTTTCAAATGACTCGGATGCCTATGGGACTTAAAACTAGTCAGAGTTCGTTTGCGAGGATGATGACTATGGCCATGACAGGCTTAAATTATGAAAAATGTTTAATATACCAAGATGACCTTGTCTGTTTTAGCCGAAATTTAACCACACATATTAGTAATTTACAGGACATATTTGAGCGTTTACGCAAAGTAAACTTAAAATTAAATCCTCTAAAGTGCAGCTTCTTAGAAAAGGAATTGCTTTATTTAGGACATGTTGTATCTGACAAGGGTGTGGTACCAGATCCAAATAAAATAGGATCGTAATATTAATCCAGTATCATATAAAGCCAAAGATTTAATTTTAATAAAAAATGAGACAGGCGATAAATTCCAAAGTATTTACTCGGGCCCATATATCGTAATCAAGGATTGTTCACCTAATTTAGAGATTGTTAAAAATAATAAAAGTTATTTAGTACATAAGAATAGAACCAAACTGTATACACCTGCTAGTTCTAATTAATTTGTAATGTAGTTTACTTTTTGTTTTTTTTCCCTTATGTAAGAAAACAATGTGTAACCTGTATTTTAACTGTTTTAATAATTATTGTATAATGATAATACACAATCATATTTAACATGTATTTAACTATTTTTGATTTGATGAAGCGAAAATAAAATATATTTACATTTATTTTCATTTTGCGGGGGAGGTGAGATGTAGTACATATACTACATATATAGATATGCATACATACATACATATCATCACGCCATATCCCTTGCAGGGTAGGCAGAGAGAACAGAGTGCCAGAGAACTCTATCTCTGCATACTTCACTCGCTTCCTCAACATTCATAATTCTCTTCATACACGCTCGCCGGTTTCGGAGACTCTTGACTCCACCTTCCTTCAGTACATGACCGATCTGGTCTAGGTAGGTTAGTCTCGGTCTCCCTCGGTACCTACATCCTTCCACTTTCGCATTGTATATCTTCTTAACCAGGCGTTCGTTCGGCATTCTTTCCACATGTCCGAACCATCGAAGCATTCCCTTTCGCATCTTTACACCAATACTCTCTTTCATACCTACTCGCTCTCTTACGTCGTCGTTACGAATGCGGTCGGTCAGCCTAACTCCACAGATTTTCCGCAGAGATCGCATTTCGACCGCATTAATTTTACTATCATACTCTTTTCTGCATACCCAACTCTCGCTTCCATACAGTAATGTTGGGACAAGCACTGCGTTATGTATTGCTACACGTGCCTTCTGGCTGAGGTGGTGGCTGCCGAAAAGTTGCCCCAACGCTCCGTTCACTCTATTTCCCGCATTCACTCTTCGCTCTATATCAGTGGTGTACCTTCCATCTCGGCTAAATCCACATCCAAGATATACAAATTCATCCACTTGCTCTAGTACATCATTACCTATTGTTACTCTTACATCTGTTCTGGTTTTATCTCTTTCAAAGACCATTATTTTGGTTTTGCTCACATTCACGCGTAGACCCCTTTTCTTACAATCTTCTGTCATTGTGTCGACTAGGGTCTGCAGGTCAGTCGCTGACTGTGCCAGCAGGACTGCATCATCTGCATAAAGCAGAGCAGTGACCACTGAGTCGCCCATCTGGACTCCCACATTCATATCGTTCAACCTTTGGAGACATTTATCCAGATATATGATAAACAGCCTGGCTGACAGAACGCACCCCTGCTTAACGCCGATATTGACGTCAAACCAAGGCGACATTCCATCATCCAGCCGCACACAGGCTCTACAGCCCATGTAACTGGACTGCACAGCCTGTAGCAGTTTACCGTTAATACCATACTCCGGTAAAATGTCCCAAAGTTCCTTTCGTACAACCGTGTCAAATGCTCTCTCCAGATCCACAAAACTGCAGAACACCCTCTGACCTAGAGCCAGATGCTTCTCCACAATGTTGCGCAGAGAGAACACTTGATCCATGCATCCCCTTCCACTCCTGAAACCTCCTTGTGTCTCACACAGTAAACCATCGGACACCATCCTCATTCTCCTTTCAATAATTTTTCCATACACTTTTGCTGCCAAACTGGTCAAGCTTATGGCTCTGTAATTTGCGCAGTCATAACGTGAACCCTTGTTTTTAAACAAAGGCACGATGACTGCGCTATTCCAGTCCCTGGGAACCATTCCCGAGCTCCAACATAAATTGAGGAGCAACAGGAACGCCTCCCAGACACAAGAGCCACCGAGCTTGATCATCTCGGCAGAGACCATATCAATGCCCGCTGCCTTACCATTTTTCAAACTTCTTATCGCCCATTCAACTTCATCCATACTGATGCCATCGGAGGACGCCGTTGTCGAATGTTGATCTACTAAACCACATCCAACACCGGCGCCAACCGTAGCAGCCGCATACATATCGCCAAAATATTCACTCCATCGGCTTAACACGTCTTGTGTTTGTGTAAGAATGTCTCCACCTTTAGACCTTATTTTATTCATTCTGAAGGCTGACCAACCACACCGAGACTTCTTCACCTCCCACCAAAAGAGTTTGGTGTTACCCTCGAAGTTTTTAGTCAGCCTATCTTCTGCACTCATATTTGCTCTATCACGTTTCTCTTTCACTAAGGCCTTGGTGTCATTCTTACATTGCCGATATATTTCTTTCTTCTGTTCAGTCATACTGTCATTCAGATTCAAAGAAGAGACATAGTCCAGCCACGCTTTCTTCTTTTGCTCTACGGAAGCTGCCACTTCCGCATCCCACCATGCATCACCATTTGTTTTTCTATGCTTCTTTGAACTTCCACATACTTCTTTCGCTGTATCTACCATACTCTCTTTCAATACTCTCCAGCATTCTTCAATGTCCGATTGCAGCTGGCTTGCCATCGTCAGCCGTTCTCGGACACCCTCTGCATACTTTTCTCTTACACACTCTTCTTGCAACCTTTCTTCTTTCAAGCCCTCCGAAGTGGACACGCTCTCGCCAGTGCCTCCACTTTCTGAACAGACCACTAAATCTCGCAATAACGAGATAGTGGTCCGTGTCGACTGTGGGGCCCCTGTAGGCTCTTGCGTCCAATATTTTGCTTCGGAGGCGACTGTCTACCAAAATTAAATCTATTATGCTTTTCTGTTCATTCCTTCTCCATGTATACATATGGATGTCCTTATGTTGGAAAAATGTGTTTGACACAATAAGGTTTCTCTCCATGCATACATCCGCTATGAGCCTACCTGCGTCGTTCACTCTCTTATCACCAAATGGACCAAGTACGTCCTCATAGTCGGGACGCTTGGTCCCCACCCATCCGTTCAAATCTCCGCATACAGTCACGCGTTCACTGGTTTCTGCCATATCCAGAACTTCCCTAACATTATCCCAAAACTTCTCTAGTTCTGATGCCACTGACGATCGTGCGGGAGCATATGCTACAACCATGAATACCTTGGTGACACCTAGTTTTATACGGACCCAGAGAAGTCTGGGATCATACATTCCGTAATCCTTCACACCTGAGGCCAAGCGAGAGGACAACAGCACTCCTACCCCCATGCTGGCTCGATCGCTCTGTGGTACACCAGACCACAGAGCCATCCCGCCACCAGGAAGATCGCAGGCGTCGCTGCCCCTTCGCTTGGTCTCTGTTACACAGAGCACGTCTAGCTGTTTGTCCGCCATGACGGATATCAGCTCGTGCAACTTACCTTCCACACAACCTCTTACATTCCACGTGCCCACCCGGCACTCCGTTCTCCTCGACTCGCCTAACTGGGCAAGGCGTGATGGGTGGCGGCCCCCATCGCCGCAACTGCCGATGTTCGTACCGACGGGGGCGGGTCGGTACGCGTCGCCTCCGGGGGACGCCCTAACCCGCATTGCGGTACGCATTTCGAGCCGGATTAGCAGTCTAATTAGACTGGCAGGGGACGCGAACGAGCACGCTCCGGACTATGCCCCCCAAATACACACATATATACATACGTACATACAATATACACGTATACTTTATAAATACATTACTCTTACCAAATATACGCAGTGTTTATTCAGCATTCGTTTGTTTTATTCGTCTCTAATAATCTATCCTTTACAGGTTCTTCCTCGCTTGTATCAAAATTAGGTTGTTCTAATAATTTTATGACTTCTGCAGGAAAAATACCTTTCTGCTTTAGGGGTAAGGGGCGTAAAATCGATATCAGAGGATCTGATTACACCAATAATATTTCGAATAAATCATCAGTAGTCTGCTTGCGTGACATTTTTCGTGTATTGTGTTCTCTATAATATTTTATGGCGACATTCCTGTGCGTCTTCCCCTAATTGTCCAATAGGCAACAAGAAATTATCAATTATGTCTTTGCCATGAGATAAAACTTTATGTACTGTGGGTGGCATGCTGTACCATCCGTATAAACTAACATATAGTTTCGCCGTATCTCTTGCATATTTATCAAAGAGGGCACTATTTATTTTATATGGACAGCTTAATGTTTTCAGAATATCAAGCCACGATCGATGTCTGTGATCTCGTGTACTATATCAGGATCGGCAAAAAATCTCCTAGCAGTGTTGCCGTCATTGGTGTTGCCGAAGCCCGGTTTTGGAACATTAACCAACAAACCAAGTTTTTCTTTAAATTGTTCTTGTATATTCTTTTTTCTATTGGTAACAATCTGTTTATTTTCTTCACCCCGAACTTGCCACGACTTCACAAGCAATTTATATGATATGTGCAGAAGGTACTTAAAAAATCTAATAGATGCGTGTAATGGTGATATGCCGAAGTCCAGTGTCTGAGGGTTGTAAGATCTTGGTTCTAAATCTAGAATTTTATTAAAATCAGACGTAGTCGCTTTACAAATGTAGCATCTCTGTGTTGACTTATTTAATGATAAAGCATTGCAGATCTTTCCATCAATCATAGTTTTCAGCAAAATATGTTTGACATTATAAGTACGACCACACAAATCTATCTTGGTAGGTGTTAAATTAGCGATTTGTCTATCCATATTAGTAAACTCAGAATTAATTACTTCTGGTGTCTCTTTCACGAATTGCAACTTAATTAGCCTACAAAACCTCGTGGAATTAGTACGTGGATTCTGTACGTGCCAAATAATTACATCATTATTTTTTTTGTATGTAGTGTATGCGTAGAGGAACTAACGAAGTAATAAAAACGAGCGAATCATCCGAATCCTCTTTTTCAAACTTTTGTTTGTAATTTTTTTAACTACCACTGCCATCCGCGCCCCATTTATAGGTCATTTCCAGGCCTAAGTTACTATGATCGCTAAAAGACATATGCAGTTCTTTTTGGTGTTTAGCGATACGTGACACTGTATGATCTACTAAATTTTGTAATAGAACTTCAGCCGATATGTCTGTAATTTGTATGTTCAGTGGATAGCACTTGGCCTTCTCTTCTAAAAGTTTATAGTACGGTGGATACAATTTCTGTAATTTTTTTCGTATAGCTGATGCCCTAAGTTCAATATACTGAAAACGCGTTAATTTCAATTGAATAAAAAGTGCTAGTGCTTCTTTTGCCGAATAAGAAATATCATTTTGTACACTGTCTCGTAACTTGATAGTACAGTCAGGAGATGATGAAATATTATGAAGCGCTGAAGCAGCCCTACATTTTCCGACTGAATGAAGTTTCATCTCAGCTGCTAGGCACAACTCTTCTTCACTTCTGGATGATACTTCGTCTTTTAACCTTCTACGCTTAGTTCTCTTAACAAAATCCATGAAATCCTTTTTCGGGCGTCCTCTACCTACAGACCCAGAAGTTGAAGGCTGTTCAATATTATGATCTCCAGATGTTATTGTGCATTTAGACAACCAATCCTGATATTTTTTTTTTCAAATTTGGAAACATCTTTGCCGATTTTAATCCAATTTCTGGCAGCTGATAAACAAAAGCTATGTACTGAATTTCGTAACTCATTTTGTTGTGTTGCCAAATTTGATACTCCAATGACCTCATAAATATAGTTTAAAAAGATATGTTATCTTTAATTTCTTAGTTGCAGGTTTCATTGGCGGGTGTTTTTTGAGATAATTAAACAAATCAGCATTTCTAACTGTACCACCGTTTCCTGTATAAATGAAAAGTTTGTTCAGGCAGGGGTACTTTGGGATATTTTTTTTAATTGAATATCATACTATAGACTTCCAATTATCTACTAGTGCCAAAATGTCTATGTTCTAATATGTTCCTCGTAAGATACAGGCTTTAAAATATAAAAAAATGTTAAATTTTATGTTAAGTTTTGAATATTTCTTCCTAAATTACTGTAACAATGAACAGCTACTAAGTGTTATACAAAATGAAGCACATGCCTTTATTAATGTGTACCATGTTTATCGATGCGCTATAATGCACTGTTAAGTCACAACAAATAGATAACTGTGCGCGAAAGCAGAAAGTAAATTGAACAAATCAATACAATTAGCGAGAACACTGCATTCACTAACTGATATCTCAGTAATGACTTACCTTCAACCGTTCATATTAAACAATAATATGAGGTAAGTACCCCCAATCGCATAGAGATAATTTGTTTTACATACTCTCACAATGTCAAATTTGAATATTATCCACCTAATATCTAATAATTGATCACTGTGCGTCGTCGTTACGAATGCTATCGATCAGCCTAACTACACAGATTTTCCGTAGAGATCGCATTTCGACCGCAATAATTTTACTTTCATACTCTTTTCTGCATACCCAACTCTCGCTTCCATACAGTAACGTTGGGACAAGCACTGCATTATGTATTGCTACACGTGCCTTCTAGAACAAAAATTAAGTTCGGTCCAAATTCATAAAAAGGATATTAGGACATAGGGAAGGATTATCTATGGATCTTATTCATTCTTACTAACATTTACACGATTATTAGAGATATGAAATAAAATTATTTTTATGGATTAATTCAATTTTATTTCTAGAAACAAAAACTGTGTTTACTTTACATGTTCATGAGAATTCTCCGTGCCCATCAAATACTTTTCAATATGATGTTTTAAATACTTTTCAATATTCGGTCGCGCCCATTTGAAGCCACGTATCAAATCGACATTAAATGTTCTATGGAAAATTGCAAGTTGAAATTCTAGAGATTGTTCATCATATAGGAGTAAGAAGGCTTCGTTATATCCTTTCCCACCTTAATCCTATCCCGTATTCCTTCTTTCTTTTCCTACCGTGGGAAAGGGGTGGGGTCTTGCTTCCTTTCTCCATTTTTAAAGTAAGAATAAATTAAATAAGCAGCCTATTGGGTGTGGTGGGTGTCATTCTAGAAAAAAAATGCGTATATTACCTTAATTTTGGCGATGAATTTCAAACTGTTACTGTTGATACAAGTTTAGAACCATATTGTATTGTCATCAAATACTAATTTTTTGTATGAATTATTAATTTTTTTTTTTTTTTTATATACACAGGACGTGTTAGGTTATGGAAAAGCAGTTTTAGTAGATGTTGTTTAACAGTCGTAGATCATAATAAGAATGTGTATTATACAAAAAACAAAACCTAATAACTATAGTAATGCCAAAAATATGTGTCTAAGATGCTCGACTTTAATAGTACCTACTACTTGAAATTATGCCTACCTGCTGCCTCGTGCATATATAAGTAGGTATGTATTTGCTGTAGTTTAAGGTAAACTCTTGTAGGTAAAAAGTAAGATAGAAGTATTATTCATTTAAGTATTACTACTTATTTTTAACTAATGCTCCATCCTCACTTTGCTTCTATGTTTGGTTGCTATCCCCACATTTTAAACTTGATAACTCTAGAATGTTACTTTTTATGATTATTATACTATAAAGGGCAATTTTAATGTACATTAAATGCACTACTTATCTAGTGTATCTGATTGGTGGATTTTAAAAAAGGGTTTTATAAATAACACATTGCTTTTTAGTAATATGTAAGAAAAAATATGCGTGCGTACAAAGTACACATATCAGAAGTGAAACTTTGGCAAACTAATTTTAAATCTATTTTACATACATCAACCAATAGCGTGTATTCTCTCTCTCTCTCCCCCTCTCCCCCCCTCTCTCTCTCTCTATCTCTCTAGTGGGGGGTCAGATAGTGGGGATGCTACGAAGAGTCGCACAAACAGGAGATCGAGAATCCTATACATTAATGTGTTTGTCTCTATGGACTTATTTTTTCGTTTCATCGAGTTTGAAATCACAACGATTCTAAAGAAGTTTCACTTCAAAAAGTCACTGTGTGATATTTTTAGGAGATAAAGGTGGTATATCGAATCAAATCACTAATCTTTACACGAAGAAAGTCTAAAGCCGCGTATCGACTTCGCGCTCCAAAAGGACGAACATTGGCGCGCGTTCCGGCCGCGCAAATTGGATACCACTTTGGAATGCGCTTTGTGTGTTCGTTAGAACGCTCGAACGTGGAGCCGGTCGTTCCATCTGTTGTCGGTTTTTTGCCGCGTATCAAACGTGGCGCGCGCGCCATTTGAGACGGACATGAAAGCATTTTGTGTATTTGTTGCATTCTAAACGCTGCGGCTGCTCGCATACGATTCCTGCATGATGAACGATCAAACACTGGAACAGTTGCCTCGCGCGCAAGGCGCGCTTAGTGTGTATAGTTCATATATTTTGAACGCGTACCGTGGAACGCACTCTCGGCGCGGTCATTCATGGCACGCGCGCCAGGAGCGCGATGTCGATACCCGGCTTAAAGCTGCGTATCGACTTCGCGCTCCAAAAGGACGAACATTGGCACGCGTTCCGGCCGCGCAAAATGGATACAACTTTGGAACGCCCGCAAATGTGTTCGTTGGAACGCACGAACGTGGAGCGGGTCGTTCCACCTGTTGTCGGTTTTTAGCCGCGTATCAAACGTGGCGCGCGCGCCAGTTGAGACGGACACGAAAGTATTTTGTGTGTTTGTTGTGTTCGAAGCTATGGATAACCAAAGTTGACGTCAATGTGGTACAAAAGAACTGCTGTGGAATAGCAAAGGTTCTTTGTATCATAATAAATAGGTGTATATCTGTCATAAGTGTCATTCCATACTGCATAATTTTTCGGTAAAACTTTTTCATCCAACAACGCATTCTTCGTTTCTGTTTTCTCTTATACATAATACTGTGAATAACTATAAGCGCTGCGGCTGCTCGCATAACAAACACTGGAACAGTTGCCTCGCGCGCCAGGCGCGCTTAGTTGGTATATATAGTTCATATATTTGGAACACGTACCGTGGAACGCACTCTCGGCGCGGTCATTCATGGCACGCGCGCTATTAAATAAATAATAATAATGTATTTATATCAGACATCAGAGATCCATAGTATTGTTAGTAACTAAAATTAACCTGTGTTAGATCATGTTACAATCTTAAAAATAAGTGATAATTAAATAATAACAACAGTATTCGAATACTGATAGAACAGTGTCCTATGCCATCAATATCCGAACACAGTGTTTAAAAAAAGGGCTGTCCCATTTAGAGGCTAGGGTCTTTAGGATGGTGTTGGTGCTCGCACAGGTTCTGCATAGCAGCTACGCAATTTTTTTTTCGCATACAGGCATGAAACCCGTCAGTGCGCGCTTCGAGGAACATACCAGATGCGCTACAGAATCGCGAGAGCCCCAACAGTAAGTACCCTAAAGGCATTGTTATATTGGACGCGAAGGGTGTTGACCGATTTTTGAGTATATGTGGACCATAGACCACTCGTATAAAAAGTTTGGCAAAAAGACTTGAACAAAGTAATTTTGACTTCTCGCGGGCATCGATAAAACCTACGGACCAACATCTCTCTCATCGGCTCTTACGGTCAACGTCCTTCGTTCCCTCTCTATATCCAGCTCATCGCTAAGATTTTCAGAGACGACATGTCCCAAATACTTGAATTGGGTTACCCGTTTTAATGCAGTTTCACATAGCATCACTGACGGTACCTCTGCTAGACTTTTGCTCCTAGGTACAAATACCATGAACTCACATTTTGCACATTATAATGTAACCCGTGGCTTTCAGCATACTTTTCACATATACTAATAATAAAAGAAAAGTTATTTTAGAAGAAGAATGTTTTTTTTTTTTTTTTTTTTAATGGCGTTTACAAGATTTCGCCAATAACTAGTTATAAATATCTTCAGTCTTGCAGGTTAGTCATAGTCTAAGTCAAATTGTCGCCATCAACAGTGCTATGGCCACACTGTTGATGGTATCTTGTTGGAATTTTGATGGAAAATGAAAACGTTGTAAAACACTTTTATATGATATTCACGACATCCCAGTAGTTCCGCGCATCACATTACATAAAATGCCATCAAAATTATCTAATATAACACGTTAAAACACTAAAATATTGAATATAATACAAGAGCACCACATGACGTTTTCAAATTCCCGTCAAAAGTCCAATGTTTTATATTATTAATATATTTTTATACAAGTGACAGTCAACAACATTTGTCTTTATGGTAACTACGAGGTATACACCTCTTTACATCCACTCCTCTTTAGAAGCTTATGCCGAGAACTTTACTAAGCTTTTCAAGCCTTGGCCCATAAAGTGGCTTCGTAAAAAGGTCAGCCAATTGCATTTCTGTCGTTACTTGTTCAACTTGAAGCAAACCGGCTGATACACACTCTCTGACATAAAAATTCGATTCGTTTAGTACGATTATGTTGCTCATAAAGAGGATTATATGCTAGTTTTATAGCCGAGTCATTGTCAATATAAGAAACTGGAGGTATATCGATATTCGTTATCTGTTTCAGCATATCTTGTAGCCATATAATCTCTCGAGTAGCTTCTGAAGCTGCAACTACTTCCGCTTCGGTTGAAGATAGTGCAATAGTTTTTTTGTTTCTGACTTTGCCAGCTGATTGGTCCATAATAAGTGCACAGAATGCCAGAAGACGAATGTGAAGTTGCAAAGTTTGCATCACTGTAGCAAACCAATTTATTTTTCGTATTATTATTACTAAAAATTAGTCCTTTAGTCATGGTCCCCTTTAGTTATCTACGGTAGTGAGACGCACTACAGGACTAAGTCTTGTCATAGTCTATTCCAGGTTTTTGTGAGAAACCTTTTACTACAAGCCTTGCTTTATGTCTTTCGATATTACCATCTGGGTTAGCCTTTAATTTGAATACCCATTTGCAACTTAAAGGTTTTCTATTCTTCGGTAATGAAACAAGTTCCCATATATGATTTTCATTTAAAGAGTTGATCTCACTTAACATTGCTTGCATCCATTTATCCTTATCTTTACTTTCTAAAGCTTCGCGATAAGTTGATGGAACTGTGTATTCTTTGTTGAACATTTCTGCTGCAGTATTTACAATTTCATCAAACCTGGCAGGTTTTCTTAATTGGCTGCGACCACGAAGAATACGTTGTTCACAAGGAACTTCTATTATATTTTCAGTTCCATTATTTAATTCTCTTGAGCACATGCTATCATTTTCGTTTACAACAGAAGTTGTTCTATCATTATCATCCTCGTCATCACCTTCTACAGACTCATAATCACTTACATCAACTTTATCAAAGATTGTTATTTCACTATAGTGTTTTCTATCTCTATTATCTTGTGAAGATTCTGAAATATCTATAGTTGAGGGTGCTTCGTTGTAAAATAGTCTGTTAGTAAATCTAACGTCTTTAGCAATCATGATTTTTTGTTTTGTAGGTACCCAAATTCGGTATGCCTTCGAGGTATCTGAGTATCTGACAAACATCCCAGGTACAGCTTCTGAATGAAATTTATTTCGCATCTTATCTTTTAAAAGAATATAGACTTTTGTCCCAAACTGACGCAAATGGAAGATACAGGATTTCCTTTTAACCCACTTTTCCAATGGTGTGGTAACGATACCAAAATTTTCTTATTTATGCTCCGATTGGAAAGGTAATTGGCTGTTTTAATAGCGTCACCCCATTGATTTTGAGGTGCTTTCGATTCCAGCATCATATTCCTCGCCTTTTCCAGTAGAGTTCGGTTTTTGCGCTCTGCAATACCATTTTGATGTGGTGTATACGGCGCTGTCAAACGTCTGGTAATACCATTAGTTTTAAGAAAAATATTAAATTCATTACTACAGTATTCCTGTCCATTATCTGACTGGAGACAGATTATTTTATTGCCTGTGAAATTTTCCATTTCTGCTTTGTATTGGTTAAATTTGTCAAATACTTCACCTTTATTTTTTATGCAGTACACGCGTAAGTCGTCAATAAAGTTTACAAAGTATTTATTTCCACTGTGCGTTTGTACCTTCATAGGACCACAGACGTCGCTATGCACTATTTCTAGCTCTTTTGTAGTGCGTGGTGAAGAATTTGGCTTACCAGGCAGCCTTTTAATTTTTGTATACATACTTCGCAATCGCCTAGTTTGTCATTTTGTTTAAAATCTAAACCAATAAGTACATCATTTTTCAAAGCCAATTTCATGTCAGCTTCGTTCATGTGCCCTAAATATTTATGCCATTTGTTAATGTTGGTTTCTTGTTCTACTGAATGACATTTTTCTTTACGAAGTTTATATGATGTCGCTATCACGTGATCAGGCTCTCTGCGGGTGACGGACTATTCCCCGGTCCAGTCACTCGCGGTCTCAGCTAATATAGCATCAGGCACAGGTACTCAAGCCTGTAACGTCCCATGCGCCGGCGGCGGAGACAAATGTCTCGTAGAAAATGGTGACAGTGTCCTAGTTTCTGACGCTGTCAAGCATTGCTTTAGCGAGGGTCGGGTCAGCGTCAGGTCGGCACCACGAGTTCATGGCACTGCTCTGCCCAGGCCGCACAGACTTCAAGCATGTACTGTGCCGTGTCTTCGTCACATGTCCCAGTGACAGTGGTGGCAAGATGGTGTCTTCTCCCTCCTCACAACCATGTGCAGGTAAGGCCACTGTTACGACTTGCACCAGTCGGTAGGAAAGGACCCCATGCTGGCAATCCAACCACTCCATCAGCACCGGCCGAAAAGTTTTGACGGTCCGAACACCGAATCGAGGCCTCTCCAGCCGGATTGCCCAACAGGCAATGACGTCACGGCGCGCGTCACCCCGTCAAGCGGCCGTCACGGCGCGCATCACCTCATCAGGCGGCCGTCACGGCGCGCGTCACCTCGTCAGGCGGCCGTCACGGCGCGCGTCACCCCGTCAGGCGGCCGTCACGGCGCGCGTCACCCCGTCAGGCGGCCGTCTCGCTGGACGAGACAGTGCCACCCCCTGCCTGCGTCGCGCAACTCAGGCAACCGTGCGGTATCTGCGTATGACTCTGACCACCATGGCCCCCTGTGGTCGCCAAAAAAGGCTCTTAAGTCGGACGGTCAGGGTCTTTATATCTGCTTGTGATATATTCAAAATCGTATTGTGAACATTCACAGTACATACATATTCTTATCCTGTATATAGCTAGGATAATCCTTCCAGATGTGAAATAAGTTCTGTTTGAAGAATAGTAAAATTACCTTTGACACAGTTGTTTAGACCAGTGATATGAATAAATTAGAAAAAGATGCCTAGATTTTAAAAAATAAACATGCTAATACTCACTAGGACTTGATAATCCACTTCAAATATACTGGCAAGTCTTTTGACATAGCGGTGAAACTGCACCATGGTTGAAATTGAACCTTCATCCATCAGGTCACCTAAATAAACCAAAACATCTGGTTTGAAGTGTTTCACCACAACACTGAAGGTAGACTTCAGATATCTGGAATACATATAAAAGTGGAAAATAACTCTTCTCATAAGGATTGGATAATATTACAGTGGTCACCACACCTTATTTACGCATGGAAGTCATAAAGATCACCTGAGGGTTTATGATACACTAAATGTAGACCTTGACTCTGCTTGCGGTAGCTACGTGGAGCGGGTTTCCCCTTTCCCTCCAATGTGGTTGAGGAGCGTGATGGCTGCTCTAGTAGTTGACTTGTGATCGGGTGCCGCTTGTAAGATCTAGTCTAGCCACTTATGAATCCTTACTCGAAGAGCATCTCACTGGAGCTAATATAAATGAAATATGTAACCAATCACTTTCGTGAAAATATATAATTTAAAAAGAAATTATGAGCACACTGAGTTTCTTGCCAGATCTTCTCAGTTTTTAGCTGCTTTCCTTGCTTGCTTTTCCTTTTCTTCTGATCCAGTGGTAGATAAATTAAAATTAATGTTCAAAAATAATGTAAAATTGACAATATGTATGGGGCTTATGCATAATAAATGATTTGATTTGACTTCATCTGGATGGAATAAAAAAAACTCAATCATAAACTTTGAGAAAACATAATATTTATGTTTTCATTGTAAATACTGTAACTTAACACTGACTAAAAATAAGGTAAAAGCTAAGAATTTCACTGTTACTAAAGAACTGAACTACTATTTAAGCAAAAAAAAATAATAGAAACTAGTATGAATAAATAGATTTTATTTTTGCAGAGTTTTACTTATTTGCCGGAGAGAGGATAGAGACAGTCTAGGTTACTCTTTGACATAGTTGCTATCTGTCAGTGAAAGTTTTATCAGAATCAGTGCAACTTTTAAAAAAAATATTCAAGCTTATAGGCTTTTTTTTATATTTATTTATGTTACTTTAATTATTTTTCTAAAATTAACATATGAAAAAGACATTATTTCTTGTATGTCAGCTATCTACCAGTGAAAGTTCCGTCGATATCAGTCTAGCCGTTTCGGATATCATTCATATTTACTTTTTGAAGCATTTGAAATTTACTTAATATTAAGTGTTAATATTTTTTTTTTTATATAATACTTGTACGCACCGATCGCTATCCCAGTTTAAGAGGTAACTCAAAGGAGCTGGAACAGCCATTTCTCCTTGTATTTGAGGATCAGCAATGAAGAGGATCTTGGTGCATGTAGAGTCGTGTTCCTTGCATTCGAGATCAGTCCAATACTGAGGTTGAACAACATAGATAAACCATTCGCAGTAAATAGCAGCCACTACAAAAACCGCTATAGAATACTTTACAGTGGTACTGTAACAACAAAAAATGTTAAATATTAGTTAAGATTTGTTAATGTTGTATATATATTATATATTGATTCCTTCATACCTTCTTCTGACGTACATCCTTTACACTTATTTTTTTCAATTTTATATGCAGTTATACTATTTCTGCTTCCATTTCATGTAAAAATAATGTAAAAATAAAATAAAATATAATCTACTTCATATATAATCAAGATTTCATAAATTTGATTACACTATTACGTTTCATTACACTTGAATAATTGCCGATATAGCTATCAATTAATCGAGCGGTATATTAAAGAATATATAGCAAGCTGCATAGACTAATATTTTTTTATAAAGATATAAATATTATCCTTTAAAAATTAATATTTTCACATATTCTTTCTACTACCAAATTTTAATAACATTCAAGTTGTTCTTACTATGCGAATATATCGTATTCCTGAGTGAGAACGGAGCGTTTAGAAATAGGAGCAAAAAATATGTTTGACATTTTGACATAACTATAGTTGCATTCACGATTTAAACAATTTAACGTTCAAACATTTGACATTAGGTTAATTTTAATTTTATAGAAGGACTGCTTAATGTATTATTTGTAACATTTTAATATATTATTTATTAAAAATATTATACTAATTATCTCTATTTCAACATTTTTCTGAAATTATAATTTTACGAGATAAATACAAAATCAATATTAAAACATGAACGTTTCTTTAATGCGGCGATTTGACAGAACAGCCTCGAGCCACTTTTTAGCTTGCCGATTAGCGTATTTTCATACTTTATTTTGTATTAACCTTTCGTGAACGTGTAATAAATAACATGTATCTCAATCTAATACAATAGTGAATTGTTTTTTAAACTATAAAATAGTGCACCTACAGTGTTACATAAACAGTAGACGACTAATACTTTCGGCAATCCCGATGCATATAACTACATAGTACGTCAGTGAACGAATGGTGGCATTATGATAATGGATGTGGATGCGCCTAACACATTAAAAAGGAGCAGCAGCGCACCGTTAATCAATGAGGCAGCTTCTACAGCCATCACGTCGCCCACAACAAACGTAGCACCCAGGTAAATATTTAAGTAAACGAGCACGCCTCCTACAGCACCGATATGGTTGTTGCTACGCTGACTACCTATTTTTGACAGCTGCTGAAGTGGCCAGTGGGTGCTGTAGCCGTATTTAGCGTTGTTTGTACATTAATCACACTATTCTATAATATTATCATTGTTAGTTGATTGTATATCATTATTATACATTTTATAATAATCTGGTGTCATTAGTGTTGACATGTAGTGTGTTGATAATGTGTGAGTATCACATTATTGCTGATCATTTACATCTTGAATTTACATATATTTTTTTTATTAAATGTTTTTATTACTTGGTCATCAACATTTTACATTGTCTGATCATTTACGTGGTTGATCATTTAGTTGGTATCAAGTTTAACTAATTAAGTAGCTTTCAGTTTCAATGCTTAGTTAATTACTTCTTATTATTATTCCTCTAAGTAGTGGGTCAAGACTTTTATATTTTATAGTTACTCATTTTATACTATAATAATGTGAATATTATGTTCATTCTTTAATTGTGACAGATAACATATTGGTGTACCTACATTTATAAAAGTAAAATAAATTAGATATTATCTATGGTTATAATATTTATTACAGTTTTAACCTATTTATTTTTAAATATGTTATATTGTTTGTTTATTTATCTATGAGATATGCTGTGAAGTACTTACCCAATCATGACAAGTTGAAATATTTATCTAAGAATTCAATTTTATATTTGTTTTTACGAAAACTACATCCACATAAGCTTAAATGTGAATAATCTTTAGATGGTACTCTCTTTAGGTAAATAGAAAGGTACTGACATATCTGATAGCATTATAAGAAAATTAAAACACTTACTTGGTGGTTCATTATGGTCTACTCATTGTTGCATAATGTTTCTAGGTCTGACTAGCAATGGTAATCAATAGTGATCTGATTTCTAAGTATTACTGTCTCTAAGTGTTATTGTTTTTCTTTTGTGTAACATAGTAGCCGCGGATGACTATGACAACTTTACTCGAACTGTTGGGTGGGCGTTGAGGGCTCTCAAACTAATATGTGTTATTGTCTATTAGTGTACTAACCTATATCTCTAATTGCATTGCTATTTTAAGGACATCTTAGAATTCTCATAATTATGTTATTCAAATTCATAAATGAATATTTGCCGTCAACTGCTGGATGTAGCCTCTCCATTTGACTAAGATGCTTAAGAAATTCTTTAAAGTGCACATTATTTTTCTCTGTTATGTCTATCTATATATATTATTATTATCTATTTATAATTGTATTTGTAAATAAAATGTGAGCTATGTGGTAGTGGCTATGAATACTACCAACCTTTACTTTGCTCATGGATGTTGTAAAAGACAACTAAGAGTTATAACGACTTGGGCCAACTACATCTGATGCCATTTGGTCAGCAATTGCATTCCTAAGGAGGGTTGATGTCTGGCAGATGGCTGGTCATAAAACTAATGGCAATAACTTTTACAATATGTACTATGATAAAAGAGTACATACTGTATCAATCCCAAGTAATTGGGATAAAAGTAGGAGAATGATGATGATGTATTGTTCTCTTTAATATAAATATTTTTGGTGCCTACTTATATATGCAAACAGAATTAGCGAAAACTGCAGTATTTGTCAAAGGTCCTTAAAGTGTAACCATAGCAATATAATATTAATAAGCATTTTACATAGTTATTTATAGTCACTGCTTTAAATGCATGTTGTATATCAACAATTGTTTCTTAAATTAAGCTTCATATTTAAGATCTCTTAGCACTCGATGGTCTACTGTCAGTTCTTATCATTTTATGCAAAATAAAGTTCTACATCATCATTCTCCTACTCTTATCCCAAATACTTGGGGTAGATACAATATGTACTCTTCTTTCATAGTACATATTGTAAAAGTTATTAGCAATAGTTTTATGACCAGCGGCCTGCCATACGTCAACCCTCCTTGGGAATGTAATTGTTGACCAAATTGCATCAGATTGAGTTGGTCCAGCTCATTATAAGGCTCTTAATCGTTTTTTACGACATCCATGACCAAAGTAAGGATTGGTAGTATTTGTTGCGGCTACCACACAGCAGAAACATAAAGTACTACATATAGGAATTAAAATAAATATTAATTAATACCTAATTATGAATACTTAATTTTGAGTACATCATGATCTTAACATGATTTATTATTACATGATTAATAATAATTATCCAATTCAGAAACAAGATAAAGACAGATAAATTTATATGTTACTTAGTGCATGTAACAAAATTATAATTTATTATCTTTTTAGCGTAATAGATTGTTCATATGTCTTTACTTATTGTTTCAAAGGTCTTCTTTATGCTTTCAAGCATATTTAGATATCACTATTGATTATTATAAAATGGAGGAGAGGAAGGAAGTCCCACCACTTTCCCACTATTAATCAATATACCCAATAGGGATCAAGGTGGAATAGGATATTAGGAAATCTTACTCCTGTGATGAGCACCACGCTCCAGAACTTCAACTTGCAATTTTCCTCAGAACTTTGAATGAAGATTCAACATGTGTTTCGCCTCTAAACAAGGTATCCTCAGGATATTCTCCTGCCTCTTCCTCTCCGCCATTTTATAATAATAATGGATTTCCGCCATGTATCACCTAATTCAATCAATTATATCACTATTGAGTTCAGGTCTGCTCTAGATTAGAGGAAATTAATCTGCTAAATGTTGATACAGCTTCAGAAAACCTGTTTAAGGTTTTTTGAAGATGTATTTTCAACTTCATTTGGTTATGATTTTAACCACCCACAATGCTTAGTTGATTTTTATTATAACATTGAATAAGTGCTGGTGGTGGAATTGTATTCTTAATACCTCACCACCGGGTAAATGCTGCGGTATATAATATGTGATTGTAAAGTGATTTAATGTCTTATGTCATATTCGTGGATTCCGTGCCACGCAAGCCAATCTTGTGCAACCCCCGTATACTTTTCTGATTGTTCCTTAAATTGTTGTATGTAAAAGCTTTATTGAGGTTTTCATCATCATCTCAGCTCATACATGTCCCATTGTTGGGCTCGAGCCTCCTCCATAATGGGAGGACAATTGACCTACTATACCACACTGGTCAGACGTGTTGGTATAGGGTTTTGTTTCGAGTTTTCCTTCTCTCGCATAGATGTTATATGTGTTTTATATCCCTTAGTCGTCTCGTACGATCACCCACGTGTGAGATAGCGGATGGTGAATTGTATTCTTACTCAGTCACCACACGGACAATATTGAGGTTTTATGATAACTAAACCCACTTATTGGGATTTTCAGTGGTACATTCTCAATGTTGGTGGAAACTAATGTGTATTATGAGATCGTTAATCTCAGTCTCAGAGTGACAGTTATGAGATTAGTCTCATATAAAAACCTGTTAGATATATTACTTACAGGTATTCTGTATTACAACTGAGGGATATGATATATACATATACATAGATAATAGCTCGGCAAGGCAAAGAAAGCTCGAAATAAGACTCTAGCCAACTCGTCCCAATATATTCTGGACATTTATAAAAACCCGATACAATAGTTTTTGGAAGAATACGAATAAATTACGAGAAAAACCGGGTGTTCCTGTGTGTGTCGGCGGCGTGAGTGATCCGACAGACATAGCTAATCACTTTAAAGATCTTTTTTATGTTAAGTCTCCTTTGGGTACTTCGAGTGCTATGCCCAAGGTTGAACCCGGTATGCCACTAGAGTTGAGTTTTAATGCTAAAGAGATGGCTCAATTAATAACAACTATGTCACGTGGTAAGTCCCCTGGCCATGATGGGCTCAGCATAGAGCACCTTCGATATGCTGGTGTATACCTACCTAAGATTCTGTCTATGTTGTACAGTTTGTGTATTGCTCATTGTTACTTACCGAGTGAGATGGTGCGGACAGTGGTAGTGCCTGTTGTTAAAAATAAAACTGGCGATCTCGCGGACTCACGTAACTACAGGCCTATCACGCTTGCTACCGTAATGTCTAAGGTGCTTGATGGCGTGCTTAATGCACAGCTAGGTAAGTTCATAATACCTCACGATAACCAATTTGGTTTCCGACCTGGTCTGTCTACGGAAACAGCTGTGTTGTGCGTTAAGCATGCTATTACATATTATACGAAACGTGGGACGCCTGTCTATGGTTGCTTTCTTGATTTATCCAAAGCATTTGACCTGGTTTCCTATGATCTACTATGGAAAAAACTAGAAGATGCTCAGGCACCACCGGAAGTGGTAAACATCTTAAAATATTGGTATGGAAACCAGATCAACAACGTACGATGGGCAGGAGCACTGTCGTGTTCGTATAAGTTGGAATGTGGGGTAAGACAGGGGGGTCTGACTTCCCCAACCCTCTTTAATCTCTATATCAATGATCTGATCGGTGAACTCAGCAGCACGAAAGTTGGTTGTCACATTGACGGAGTGAACGTTAATAACATCAGTTACGCAGATGACATGGTGCTGCTGAGTGCGTCGATCTGTGGTCTGCGGAAGCTAATAGCACGTTGTGAACAATATGCTGAATTACACGGATTGACATATAATAGTGTTAAAAGCGAACTTATGGTCTTTGGGGCTGGGGGTAAATATCCCAGTCTTGTACCAACTGTATACCTGAATGGCACGCCGTTACAGAGAACGTTTAAATTCAAATATCTAGGTCACATACTGACCCCTAGCCTCAAGGACGATGAGGATATCGAACGAGAGCGGAGGGCATTGTCGGTTCGGGCGAATATGCTCGCTCGCAGGTTTGCTCACTGTACACTGAATGTGAAGATAACTTTGTTTCGTGCCTACTGTACAGCATTTTACACATGCAGCCTGTGGGCGGCATATACGCAAAGATCCTATAGTGCCCTCCGCGTTCAATATAATAATGCGTTCAGGGTACTGGTGGGGCTGCCTCGCTACTGTAGTGCATCGGGGATGTTCGCAGACGCGCGTGTTGATTGTTTCTATTCAACAATGCGTAAGCGGTGTGCATCCCTGGTGCGCAGGGTGCGTGGCAGCGCTAACAGTATCCTGAATATGATATCGAGCAGACTGGACTGTACATTCATGGGCCGCTGCTGCGCCATCTCTCATGGGATGTTGTGGCGGTGACATGCCTATGTCTTGTGATGTGCCGTTTGTAATTTTATTTTTATTACTAACATAGGTGTAAGTCGTACTAATCATTTGAGTCTTGGTCACTTTAATAAATATTATTATTATTATTATATAGTTCACGGTGGTGTAAGTGGCAGCACGATTGGGCCGGACTCCCATTAGGTGCGGGTTCGAACCCCGCTTGTGACATCATTTTTCGCTTCATTATCGGGTTTTTATAAATAATTAAGCATATTAAATGTTAAATTTCAGTAATTGGAATAACAAGGTTGTGTCATTGTTCAATACAATTCTAACTGCAAAGTTTGAAGTACTACCTGAAGCCTACAATGTGTAAACATTGTCGGGTAGATGGCGCACGTCACCTTGAAAACGTAAATATGATACGAAGCGAGATTTGCATGTCCTACAATAGTTCACGGTGGTGTAAGTGGCATCACGATTGGGCCGGACTCCCATTAGGTGCGGGTTCGAACCCCGCTTGTCACATCAGTTTTCGCTTCGTTATCGGGTTTTTATAAATAATTAAGCATATTAAATGTTAAATTTCAGTAATTGGAATATTCTAGACATATTCTGATATTAGTCAAGGAGACTGACCTAATAATAGGATGTCTTCATCAGTTGTGAACTAAATACATGTCTTTATGAGAATCCTTGTAAAGCAACTATGTTACATTTTAAAGTCGTGATGGTAAACACTGTAAAATGAAATCGTATCGTAAACGTTGAACTAATTGTTTTTAGAATATGCCATTGTACATTAAAATTACCTCACGACATATACTCATATTCTTGTGGATTTGTAGTTTATTTTAATTGTTAAATTTAACTCTGTGATATTGTTTATGTGGACACGTTATTCCAATTTGTTTTCCAAGATTAATCGTGCAAATATCGACGCTAAAAAGCATAAACGTAGCGCAAAATTAAAATTGTACGGTAGACTAGCAAAAACTCTTTTATATTTAAACGGTTTTATGTTAATTAAAAACATTAATTTCGTATTTGTAAATCTAGGGTTGACGACTTTATTGGGCTCACAGTGGTTTTTTAATTATTTTTATTTTATTTTTTGGGTTTCGTTAATGCTTTTTAGCGTTGATATATATAGTTCTCACTGATCGAAAAATTCGAAAAAATTTGATTTTTATAGTCGTTTAAATTCGATAAAATATCAAATAATGTTAACATCTATTCTTCGTTCTAAAAAATTCGTTCGCTAGGCACTCCATATTTCCCTATATCAAGTAGCCAAGTATTTTTCTTTTTTTATATTGAATAAAACGATGTTATTTTTTTTTTATTGCCTTTAATGTTGTTTATGGACCTTAACAGTACCAAGGTGATGAGCCAATTCACCGACTACAATATTTTTGTCGAACGATATTAAAGATATTTACGTTGCAAAAATTTAAAATTAAAAGAATGTGCGTTTAGCATTTGAACATCGAGGATTACTTCTTTTGTTATATCTATCTATCAGTGTGTCGACGTCAAATGTTGGACATATTCAGTCTTAATGGCGGATAACACCGTAATCGCCACGCTTGGCAGGCAGCGATCGCAGTCTGCGCAATCGCATCTATTCATTTTCTGGGTGATACTTTAGTTGATTCTCACAGTCCAGTAAAGTACACATTATATTCTTAATCCACTCACCATAGTGCATCTTTTATATGATGTAATGATTATTGATGCTAGTATTATACCTTATCATCATTCTCCTACTCTTATCCCAATTACTTGGGGTCGATACAATATGTACTCTTCTTTCATAGTACATATTGTAAAAGTTATTGGCATTAGTTTTATGATCGGCCGCCTGCCAGACTGACGTCTCGACGGAGGGTTGACACCCTCCTTGGGAATGTAATCGTTGACCAAATGGCATCAGATAGAGTTGGCCTGGGTCGTCATAAAGCTCTTAGTCGTCTTTTACATCCACGAGCAAGGTAAGGATTGGTAGTATTCGTAGCCGCTACCACACAGCGTATTATACCTTATGTAGGTATAAGATTATTTTCATCAAAGCATATGTAATTTATTTCAGATTATAATCCGTATATTCATATTAATAAAAATAAAACAACAATAAATAAATATTAATTACTATACTAATCACAAAATAAAAGGCCCGTTTTGACAGTTCACACCCAAGAAGTTCTCTATTTTTTACCGATCGAAATGTTCTAAGGTAATTACATTTTTCATTGATGGGTACCGCCCACTCGGCTAAGTGCCGTTCATAACGATTTTTTCATATTCTCCACAGACTATTAATAATCGGTTAAAGAAAAAATAAATCGATCAAAATATTTTCTTTTAAGGTGGACTCGCAGTTGCCCGGTTTTGTTAATTTTAATACTAGTGTTTAGAATAACTGAATTTCACCAGCTGTGATTTTCTTTTTGATCTTTACTGAATTTTACTGAAAGTTATGAGTTTGGAGCTAACAAAGTCACAAATATATAAAGATAGAAAATTGACCTTTCATAACATTGTGTCATTTCAAAATACCCATAATATCAAAATTTTAACTTAAATTTTCAAATCAGAACTTTAATCCAATGCACTTTACAATACATATTCAAATCGATTAAATACTCACGCAAACTTGAATCGATATATCGTGAGTATCGAGTACCGAGTCGTATGGTTATATCACTATATCCATCAATAAGACAAATGTCAAAACGGGCCTTTTATTTTGTGACAACTATACGTAGATTACAAAAAGAAACACAAATACGTATATTATATCTAAACACAAAATAAAAATTCTCTTTAAAATTCCAAGATGTGTATTATTATAGATAGAATAAGATTATCATTAACATGTTGATGATTTGTTTTGATCAGGGATGTTATAACTCCATAACCGTAACTGATACTTTCGAAATCCGAAATGAAAATATGTTTATCTGAAACTGTAATCAAATCCGATATAAAAGTTTCAAATAATTTCAGATAGAGTTGGAATCTGAAAGAGACACGTTACGTTATATTTATATCTGTCCAATGTTAGCCTAGTAGATAATAATATTAATTTGTTATCTACTTTATATTTTCATTTTATAATTTCCTAAATATCTGAAACTGATATATTATTTTTCTAATATCCGCATCCGTATTTAGATCCGAATAATTTCTATAATTTTAACTGTATTCCTTTAGTAAAATTTACATCATTGCAAATAGATACTCTTGATAGTGTTGCGTAATGCTAGCAAAGTGCCTTGGACATAGCCGATCCGGTGGTAGATTAATTAAAAAAAATATGTAAAATTGACAATATGTAAGTGCCCTTATAGGGCTTATGCATAATAAATGATTTGATTTGATTAGCTTCCACGTGAATTATGGGTAGGTATATGCCATAACCACTACAAATACCCGGCTATTTTGAAGATTACAGTTAGTATTAGGTGCGCAACTAAGTTCCCACTGTTTTTTAAGACAATATGGCTGCTGTAGTAAGTGCTGGTCGATTGTGATATAACCAAATAGTCATGATTCAAGCTTAGACATGTGGTAAACAAACTGCTTTGATAGGTCAGTGATTTTGTGTTTCTTCTTCTTCTTCTTATGAATCAGCTACTTATACGAGCCATTGGTGCCAGTGTCGAGTTATAAATATCTTTACGTTTTTAGTCTTTCAGGTTAGTCATTGTCTAAGTCAAATTCTCGCTATCAACAGTCCTATGGCCACACTGTTAATAGTATCTTGTTGGAATTTTGATGGAAAACGAAAACGTTGTAAAACACTTTTATATGATATTCACTACATGCCAGTAGTTCCGCCGCATCACATTACATAAAATGCCATCAAAATTATCTAATATAACACTTAACGTGTTACACGTTACGTGTAACACTAAGATATCGAATATAATATAAGAGCACCACATGACGTTTTCAAATTCCCGTCAAAAGTCCTTTGTGTTTCCATCATATACTTTTGGTTGTTTGAAAATGTCTGATGTTGTGCCAAATAATCGTCATTTGCGGGAAGTGTTGATTTTCTTCTTTCTTTCGAAGATAACGGGGGATGAAGCGCATCGATAACTCCAAAAAGTTTATAGAGATGCTGCTCTAAGTGAAACAATGTGCCGTGATTGGTTCCGTCACTTCAAAGACGCTGAATTGAAGGCATTGCTCGATGAGAATCGGTGCCAAACTCAAAAAGAGCTTGCTTCAGTATTAGGAGTTACCCCGTACCAGTGTCCCACCCGCACGGCGAAGAGGTATATTGTAGGGCGGGTTTACGGGGTCTTGCGCCTCTTTTCCTGTCGCACCGGACGGATTAGCGGGGTTTAACGTGCCGTAGCCCGCCGGCAAAAAAAAAAGGAATTACTTGCGTTGGGAATGATACCAAAACAAGGATTTTGGGATGCTTGTGATTTGAAGCCATTAAGTGATGTTTTTCACTTTTGTACAAACTGCTCCAGCGGAAAAAAATTAAGGGGTTTCTTCATCGCATCGTTAGGGGTGATGAAAAATGGATTCATTACAGCAACCCAAAGAGAGAAAAATCATGGGGAATGTCCGGTCATGCTTCTACGTCATAGCCTCGGCCGAACATTCACACTGTGAAAGTTTTGCTGTGTATTTGGTAGGACCAGGACGATGTTATATTTTATGAGGTGTTGAAACCAAACGAAACCATTACTGGGGAACGGTATCGAACTCAATTGATGCGATTGAGCCAAGCAATGCGCGAAAAGCGCCTACAATACGAGCAGAGGTACGAAAAAGTGATTCTACAGCATGACAATGCGTGGCTTCACGTCACCAAACCCGTTAAAACCTACTTAGTAACTCTCAAATAGGAAGAACCCTACCCGCCATATTCGCCAGATATTGCGTTTCTCGAATACCACTTCTTCCGTTCGATGGCTCATGGTCTGTCTAATCAGCAGTTTCGCTGATATGAAGACATCTCAAAATGGCTCGATTCGTGGATAGCCTCAAAAGACGAAAACACTTCTACCGTGACGGTATTCGAGTTCTGCCAGAAAAATAGCATAAAGTTGTCGCTAGCGATATGCAATATTTTAAATGGTTCATTTGTACGCGTTTTTTTCAATGAAGTTGCATTTTCATCAAAAAAAAGAGCGAGCACTTATACTTCGTGCGCTGTAGCATGGTGCGGGTGACAGTTATGGCGAGTTTCGTTTCACTCTTGAAAGTTGCCGCGATTTATAATTATGATGAAAGAAAAAATAATCAAAGTGGTATGCGTATAACGTAACACCAAAGACGTATTTAGTGATGGGATGTACTACTACGAAGAATTGTCGATTAAAAAATAAATAAAAAACAATTTGTGCGCTCAATTTTTTATTGTTAAAAAGTATACAATTATTACATATTTACTTCAATTTTTCATTCAATTTTAATCCTCTTCTAAACTCATATCAGAGTCAGGAACATCGGAATTGTCACTTTCATCGTCCGTATCTGTGACGGATATTATTAAAGATGTCTCAATTATGTTATCAATACGGATGTCACGATCCCAATCAGACATAATGTCCCTTTTCGTTTTATTCACCACCTTCGACCAGTCCTTAGGTTGAACGTTACTGATTGCCTCTTGTAACAGGGTCAACATCTTATTTGCCGTAAATGGCGGTGTAGTATTATTTCTTGCGGCGTGACCTACATAAACATAAATGGACTTATGAAAAAAAATATTTAGTTTTTAATCAATAAATTAATTTCAAATATCTAATGCAAAATTTACTCTTGAATATGTCTAATCTGATACCTGGTAATGTTTTTAAATTACATGCTTCGTTCAGAAAGCTGTTACTTTTTCAAAGTATCAAAACGAGAATTGAAATTAAAAACATACCTTTTATTTGGGCCCAAATTAGCTCAATAGCGTTATATTGACAATGGTAGGGTGGTAGTCGCAGGACCTGGTGACCTTTTTCTTTTGCCATCTCGTCCAGAGCGTAGGTAGGAGTTGGTGGCTTATGACGCCGTACTAGAGTAATAAGCTCCGTCTTTAGCATACTCATATCTGCTGTAACTCCGTTTTCACTCAGCCACTTCACCAACTCGCTTTTGCGGTTTGATTGTGTTTGAGGTTTATTAAGTTGTACCGAATTGTAGGGTGCGTTATCCATTATTATGGTCATAGGCTCTTTTAAGTTTTCTAAGAGGCCTATGAACCAAACTTTAAATTTTTCGTAGTTCATCTCCTCGTGATACTCCGTATTTTTCGATTTAAAAGCCAGTAAACAATTAGGGACAAATCCACTTGCTGTACCTGCATGGCAAATAATGAGGCGTTCGCCTTTGCCCTCCGGGACTTTGGTACATGACTGTGCCGTATCGTCGGTCCAACTTTTACCCACTGTGTGGTTAGCGTTTAGCCACGTTTCATCCAAAAACACAACTTTACTCCAATCAACTATGTTTTTAGCCTTCCTTAAAAAAGTACACCTTGCAAGGGCAATATCAGTCCTTTCCATAATAATTTTTCTTTTGTTAACTTTTTTGTAAACAAAGCCAATATCCTTTATAACATTCCGCAACGAAGTAATACCTCCTTTCAACAGTTCAGCTTCTTTCAATGATTTTAGAAGCTTAAGCAACGTGGGTAGCTCCATTCTTCTATAATAATCATAAATGTGATTTCTAATAGCGTCCTTAGCAAATTCATCCAAATCTGTGATTGGCTTCACCTTGGTCCGCTTTTTGTTCGGTGTAGATAATTTATTTTCAGACGTCCCTTCTTGACCAATTTTCTCGCGTGTTATACGCGAAACAGTATTGCGGCCAATATCAAGAGCTTCGGCTACTCGTTCTACAATTCGATTCAGTGGTAACAACGGTCCATTATTTTGTTGTTCTCTTTCAAAGTAGTTTCGGAGGCGAACAACAAACTCTCTAGCTTGACTACCCAAAACAGTTTTTTTCGTATGCTTAGGCATGGTTATAACCAACAAATATAACAACAAACTTTAACAAATAAAACAACAAACTATAACAAATAACAATTTAACGAAAACAAACTGATGAAAAATGGATAATACGTGTCACATACAAGGCGGTAGCACTCGTACTGACAGCATCGCACGGGTAAACAAAATGGCCGACTCGGCGATGCGCCACAGAATAAAAATATGCCACGAAAAAATATGAAATACCAGTTGTTTTGAATGCGTTTACGAAACTTTTTAAAAATTTTGAACTATTAAATTAATTGAATAATTTGTATGAATATATTTTTTCCTATATATAATTTTCGTGACAATAATAAACAGAACAACATTTATTTATGCTACGAGTATAATTAGTGATAAAAATTTAATTGCGAATCGTCACATCCCTAGTCACCTGGTATTGACATGTGTCACCCGCACCATGCTACAGCGCACGAAGTATAGTTGCGCACCTAATATTATAATTATGAGTATTACAACACCGCGTCGCTGGCTAATATCCTGACGCTCTCTTGGCCGCCTTCATCCACTTCCCTTAGAAACAAAGAGATGACCACACTATGTTTTTAATTCATACATCCCAGAGAATAGTTTAAATCTATTGATCTCAATCAATAATCGTATTCGCGACTTCCCTAGCACGGAAGCTGTTTAATCACTGAACCACTTAGAGCCGTCAATTGCGACAGATTATTTCAATTGGCATAACAATTGCAGATTGATAGAGGTTAATCATTCGACATTGCATCGCGTGGCAGATTTTATTTGGCACGTTTGACTATTATTACTGTTATAATAATGACGTCAGCTTTTACAGGATCAGAATAACTCCGGAATAAAGAACAGAAAGGTACCGGAGATGATGGTATTACCACAGAGTTCATTGGGGCAGGCGATAAGTTTTTTAAAACTTAGAATAAACTTAGCTATACAGACGACCTGGTGAAAGTTGCTGGGCGTTGATGGATGCAGACGGCACAGGACCGCACTCTGTGGCGTACCATGAGGGAGGCCTACGTCCAGCAGTGGACGGCGATGGGCTGAAATGATGATGATACAGAAGTTGTTTAATTTTGTCATTCCCGAGTGCGACCGACCGTCATTCCGAGATCGATACCGTTTTTTTTGGGTGGTCTGGACACACGCCGTTCCGTTCCGTCCGGGGCGAGCAGCGCGTGGTCCCATTATCCACCGTATTCCCTCCCCATCGCCATTGGGCCGGCCACTGGGACCGCTTCCTTGACATCCGTAGCCAGCCCTTACCCTTTCGGGTACCACATCCCCGTAAGTTATCGATACCTAAGACAAACAGTCAAATAAGTAGATGCGATTTCGGCAAATTTTTGACCTGATGAATTCAACTCGACTAGGCAGCTCGTTAGGGAAATTTAGAAGGATCTTCTCGTCTGATATTCCGCAGTGTCTGAAACAAAAGCTTATGACCAGTGTGTGTTACCACCGATGACTTACGGCACTGAAAGGTGATTTCTAACTGTCGGTCTCAAAGTCGATTAGTGTGCTATTGAAGGAATAGCTCGATATTTCTCTACATGGTAAAATGCAGGAGCATACGGATTTTTCTATCTCGGTTAAACCGGCTGTGTCGGTTAAATCCGTTCTTTTACCTATTCACGTATAAGAACGGGTTTAACCGCCGTATTAGCACGTTAAAATTGCTTTGGGCAGGCCACATCGTCCGTCGACGCGCCAACACTTTGGGAAGAAAGATTCTCGAGAGGCGACCACGAAACGGATAAAGCACTATAGGACAACCTCCATTAGGCTGACTGTCGATATTATGAATGTCGCAGGAAGCCGTTGGATGCGGGTTGCATAGGACTGTTCTGAGTGCCATTCTGGGGGAGAGTCTTATGTTTAACAGTGGTCGTCTATTGGCTGATGGATGGAATAATAATAATAAATATAAGACAATCTAGTAGCTGGATAAGCCACCATCAGCGACTTGCTTTGCTGTACAAACTTGTCAGCGTAAATAAAATAATATAAATATATAAAATATCGTGCTCAAAGGTGCCAGAAGCAGTTCTCGAAAATGGTTACGCGACATTGTAATGTGACCGATCTATCATTACTGTTAGGAATGTTGTAGCCAACAAGACTGACATCCTGGTTATAGATCGGCTAGAGCAGCTGAGAAATATAAACAGGATAAATATCTAGACTTGGCTCATAAGATTGTCTATATGTGGGATGTGGACTCCGCGATCATTGTACTGACAGTTGTTTTATTCAATGGTTTAATGGTCTCACGAGACTCACGTTAGGTGGTTGGGTCAAGGTTCAGATGTAGAATGCAGTTTTCAGCAACATGGCACGCATTGTTAAGAGTTTTCTCTCTCTTGATCCCTAACCAACAGTAACTTGGTGCATATACCCGCTGCCGGTGCTGCACTATTTCTACTTTTTTAAAAAGTTGCTTTAATTGTTTATTTTTGTAGTTTATATGTCTGTGTATAACAAGCACTGTTTGATTTTAATTTTTTTTTCAAATTAATTGAAGTTAAAATTGATATACCTAATTCTAATACGGTATTAGTCCCATTTTTTGTGTGATAACGAAGTAAGAATGTATGTCACCACCCCCATATTGCCCGTGGGTGTCATAAAAAGCGACTAAGAGACATATCCCATATACATATATCATAATATGAATGCGTCTGTTAAAGAGAAGGACAACACGAAATCATAACTCGTATTGAAATTAAAATTATTAAAATTCATATTGCATTAAAATCTGCCATTTAAAAGTCACCCACCTAATATATTTCTTGAATTTGTTCCAAATATGTTCAGATGAAAATGTCAGCCACTATATTTTAAGTATGCTAAATAAATATATGTATTGGGCAAAATTAAATTTATAAATCGTGGCGAATTGTTATTGTTGTTTCAGAAATGATGTCATTTTAAAATGATGTCAAAGATTATTTCTTCGTACATATTTTATCCAGGGTATGATTACGTAAGAATTCATTTAATCACAGCTTTCTTTCCCCGAAGGTCTTGTAAAGCATTCACTAAGAATGTAAGGCAATAGTATTAATGTAAGAAAATATGAGTTTGGAATAAAACTCTTCGCTAATTCGTCTGTCCAGCTTGGTATAGTAGATAAATTTTCTCTCTTCAGAGTCGGTTTAATCGGTCAATTTACTTCCTATTGTCAAATGGGCAATTTTTTTTAAATAAGACAGTATCCAGCACTAACAAAATGATCCTTGTATTGCGAGGGACTATACAGGCATGAAATTTAATGGACACAAATTATACCCAGACTTAAACAGCAATTTGTGGATCGCACAAAGTATTGTCCTATGTAGAAATAGAACCCACTATACTGGCTCGGTAGGTCGATATATTAACCATGAAGCTATAAGCTATCTATGCATTGAAGAGCTGAGTTGATAACGATGGACAAGATATGAGCTGAGTTAACGATAATGGTTTTCAATAAATTTAATTTGATGCATGAGGTTTACATAAATGTCACAGACGTCAAGGATTCAGCATCAGGGCCCGGCTTAATCGCGATGGGGAAGGAATACGGTAGGTTATGGGGTCACGCGCCGTCCATTCGTCGCCCCATACGGAAAAGACGGGGTATGTCCAGAATATAGACTGCCAAGAAAGATTTAAATAATTAAAAAAAAATATTGTTACAGGAACACATCGATCCTCAGTATGTTCTCTAACAACTCGATGCGCACGCGACGGCACAGTGGCACCTTCGGATCAGTTACGTCACCAGTCAGCTTAGCCGTTAGTAATTTCTGTTTTGCTATTGCTTTATAATCGGCAACATACTATTGTTAGTCTCACCAATATACTAGCTTTTGAAAACATCCAGCTTGCCGATCAGAATCAGAATTTCTAGAATTTTCTTGAAAATTATTTTGTTTAATTTACAGAAAACTACATTTTCTCTCCTGCCCAGGCTTCGAAATCCGTCGTCCACAATCGTTAATTGAATGTATATTAATAACTAAAAGGCGACATCTATCCAAAACTACGTGGTATAGGGTTTATTATAGTTAAACTGTGTAGTTTTGTTATCTGTATGGCAAAAGTGAACATGAAAGTCACCACTCCTTTCTTTCCTGCGAGTGATCGTAAAAGATAACCAAGGACACAAACAAGATAACGTCACTGTAAGAGAAATAGAACTTAAAATAAAATGGCCGCCAGTAAACTTCAAGTTTGACTCGTATGATTCCATTTGATAAATTCCATATATTTAATTAACCAAAGAGGTTCTAATAATAAAACCCGGCGATAGACAGTGGTACTCTTAAGTAGCTACTAGGAAATAGCTCGAATATGAATTCTATAGAGTTCGAAATATCCCATCCAACCCAAGGCGGGATACGCGGTGAGGGTTAAATGATGAGGGTAGCTAAAATGTCATATCCCTAAAAAATAAAATGCTTACTGCGTTATAAAGCGTACATAAACTCACATAGAGATTTAGAGGGGCTGGCAAAGATTACAGATTATTATTAGCCAGGAACATGGCGTATCTCCATCCCTTTTTTGAACGGTTTTATTTAGCTTACTCCGTTTGTTTTTTAATTTTTCTTGGGTAGAATTTAGTTCATGCTCATTTTCTCTGGTCATAAGTACTCTTAATGTGGTACATTTCGTCACCAATTTGATCGAGAGACGTAAGATGTGGTTTTGCCCTTATAATCGCCCTATTACAAATTAAATATTTTTGACATTTAACTATGAAATTTTTACGTGTTGCAGAATTCGTGGGCGCGCATGGCGCCTCGCGTGACTCAGCTACGCATCGAGGAGTGTGCCGACGTGAACACGCGGGAGGTAGCCCACGAGAGGGAGGTTCATACCGCCATGCAGATGGGCCAGTCGTGCGAGGAGCTCAATATCGTTGGCGGGCCAGCCAACTCACCCACTAGGGCACCTAGGTGAGGTTCTTGATATAGATATATGTGGGGTGATCTTATTTTTATTTGATATCAGCCGGAAGCCCAACTTGGTTTGGGGTTTGTATTGGTAGGCAGCGGCCTAGCTATACTCTTAGTATTGCAAAGGTCCATGGGCGGCAGTGACAGCTACCATCAGGTGTGCTGCTCGTTTGCCACCATAAGCAAAAAAGAAAACCAGGAAATAAATACAAGTGTTGTGCTTATTATTTATAACAATCATACATATAAACACAAACTATTAAATATAATGCTTATTTGATTCGATTCGGTTAGTATCCATGGACTCGCTCCCTGTTTCGTGGGTCTAATTTTTTTTTGCGGCAATTTGTTTAAGATATACTTCGGTGATAAAGGGGTGTAGTTATCAATATTATTTTATTTTCATACATATTTTCCAAATCTGTTTAGACATGTTCAATAACTAGTAAAATCATGATCAACTATTTCAGTTTAAATCGTTCAAAATTTATGGTATATATTTCAGGTTTTCACCAACAGTTGTGTCTCCATCACCGACCCGGAAATACACAACGCGCAGCTTATCACCGATTCAACTACGAGCCTCGAGTTTCAGCCCTGGTCCTGTTAGCAGACCCAACCTACTATCTACGAAACGGCGATACGATGAAGCCAGTTCACCAATCTCAAAACGTATGTGTACCTCAGATAGGTTAACACCTTCAACACCAGGGACACCGGATTCAGATTCATTAGAATGCACGTTCAGGCCTGTCTCGCCCCGGGCGCAGCCTATGAATGAATGCTCCCACGAATCTACAGATGTTCAGGATAATCACAAGTGTTTGAATCCTAGCTAATAGTGTGTGAAGAGATATATTGGGTTGAATGTTTTTGCGTAAAACGGAACGTGGCATTAATGGCCTCCTTTGAGGGATTGAATCTGATTATTTTACAGCTCTATTGATGACATAATATATAAATTTCATCATTATCCTGCTCCTATCCCAATTAATTGGGGTAGATGCAATATATATATTTCTCTTTCATCGTACATATTGCAAATGTTATTGGCAATAGTTTTATGGCCGGCCGCCTGCATGACGTCAACACCCCTTGGGGATGTAATTGTTGTATAAACGGCATCAGTTGAATTTGGCCCAGGTCGATATAAAGCTCTTAGTCGTCTTTTACGACACCCACGAGCGAAGTAAGTGTTGGTTGTATTCGTCGCCGCTGCTACACAACAATGTAGCGATTTCTAATGATTATGTGTATATTATTAGACGTATTTAAAAGCTATTTTTATGGATTCAATGGCGTTTGATGTTTTGGAAAGTGTTCTCGCGTTTCAATGTAGGTCAAAATTCGTAGATGAAACTGTAAAGGAGCGAAACCTCTGCAATTACGATGTCATCTAGAATTCATTTTTTAGGTTCTTTTTTGAGGCTATTTTCTTTAATATACTTATGAATGTACAACCTGCTGCAATTTTGCCAGGATTCTGTAATAACATGTTTTTCTATTAACGAGTTTTAAGAAGACCATAGTACATGATCGTACTCAATAGACTGGACCTTGGATGAATTTCTTATGTTGCTAAGGTTCACGAGCGACAGTAGATATTAAAAATCATGAAGCGCAAAGATATCCATCCATCGATCAGCCCGTAGACGTTCACTCTTAGACATAGAACTCCCCAAGAGAATGCCACTCAAACCGGTCCTGTGCCACCCGCATCCAACAACTTCCTGCGACTCTTTAGATGTCGTCAGTCCACCTACGTGCGGCGGGTACGTAAATGTTTTCATATAATTGCATCTTAAATTGACGCTAATTTACCTATATGAAATTTTGATATACAAAATATTAAATTATTATCTTTTAACTAATTAAGGATGGTATAATAAATATTAAGGTAATATAAAACAACTAATTAGTTGATCTAGCTTCAGTGATGGATTTAGCCTTGATGGCGCACTTGGCTCAAGTTAATATACCACCGACGGAAAAAGACTGGGTGCCGGTGGCCCGCACGCACGGCGTCGAGAGGTATATTGCGGGGCGGGTCTATGGGGTCAAGTTAATAAAACGCCCTTTTTTCGTGCCAATTTGTTAGATATTTAAAATTTTAGTACTTGATAAGTCATTATAACAAAATAATTTTACTTTCCATTTTTGACATCTTTATGTTATAAAAGCAAAAGATTAAAAAAATGGTCTTACAATTAATAAAAAAAGCAACAAATTTTCGCCACTTTCAAAATGTACCTTATTAGGTCTCGTCGGCCTTACAGTCTAAATCTGTCATTAATTAGCTTTAGTTCTCATTGCAAACAAACAACAACAATTTATAAATTATTATCCATTGTACATTTAAAAATATTCTTGCCAATGCTGCCGATTCCGTTGCCACTAATTAACTCTATTAATATACTATAATTTGAAAAAATAAAGGACGCTTTAATAACAGTCTGATATTTTTTTGGTTATGTTCGTCCGTTCGGACAGGCATAGGGTTCAAAGCACACACAGACAAGTTTTATTTAATATTTGTTATATATTATTTGTCACTTCTTCATATTGTGTAGCTTTGATAGTCATCCGTCAGTAAGTCAAGCCGTTATCATTAATCGAGCGCTGATAACCAAATCAATGATGTTTTTGAAAATTTTGACAAAATATGAAAATACACGTAAACCATTATTATACCATATTCACTACACTTCAGCACTTTAACTGTACCAATATCCATAAAATACCAGCAAAATTATTCAATATAACACTACAAGACACTAAAAAAATGAATATAATACAAGAGCGTGACATGACATTTCCATATTCGCGCCCTAAATTCCCTTAATATCCGAACTAAAAAGAAAAAACATAATTTAAAAAAAGGAAAATTAAAATTAGGTGAGGCTCTTGACATCGAATGGTATATGAATAGTTTCATTCATTGTGCGCTTGTTCTACAAATAAAGGTTATTACAAAAATATAATATGGAAACATCTCACATTTTTTTACTTTTTATGTAGTCCCGCAATTACTTATCATGTTAAAAAAGATTATATTCATTTTATCACATTCAAGGTAACGGGGCAAACTCAATAAATTATTGTATTGTTACCATTCAGTTCCACGAAATAGTTCAAAAATTTCGTTCGTTACAAACACATCAAGTAGCCAATAAAAAGCATGTAAAATTAATAAAAAAATAATGTTTTTTTTTTAACTACACTCGGTACGTCGATTAACTGTCTTGTATTTCTTTATTGGTAATTGGTGTTGCTATTCCAACAACATAACAGAAGAATTTATTTCAAAATTGAATTGTTGTTTATTTTAATTCAGTAAATAATGCGCAACAAAATTTACAGTAATATTTTTTTTATATTTTTTGCTTATCGACTGATTATGGCTATTGGATTGAAATATAAAATTAATTTAATTTTTTTATAATCTTAAACGTGTCTAGAAGCGAATTTATTATACGGGTGTACGGGAATGGACACTCTTTCCGTAGTAAGAATGAATAACATTACCGTTACCTGAAAGCGTTACACGATATATGTAACAACGCAGGCGTAGAAACAAAGCGTTACACATATAACATAACGCTTCATTTCTACGCTTTATACTGCAACGCTTCCCTTCTTTCTGTCTCAAGTTCTATTGAACATCGTGCTAAACAAAATTTAATATCTATATTCTTAAAAAAATATAATTTTCCTGCTCTTATCTCAATTACTTGGGGTCGACGCAATATGTACCCGTCTTCCTACATATTACAAAGGTGCTGCCATCAACCCTCTTTGGGAATGTAATTGCTGACCAAATGGCATCAGGTAGTGTTGGCCTCGGTCGTTATAAGGCTCTTAGTCGTCTTTTACGATATCCACGAGCAAAGTAAGGATTGGTAGTATTCGTAGCCGCTACCACACAGCAAATATATAAACAAAATTAATAAATTATTTCATTTACAGTTGTTGTATACTTTTATTGCAAGACTTAATAAAAAATAAACGTTAAGGCTTAATTTTCAATCTTATTTTTCCCACCACTCATTTTGAGAATGTTTTGTTTTTCTTAGAAAATTAGAAAAATTAGTTGAAGAAAGGTTTGAACTCTCAATGCCCTTAATTATCTCAGGGGTTTCTATTATCCCCGTAAGTCTCAAACCGTTTCGCGAATTTATGCTATACGTGGATATGCTAAACTCACAACACTATATTCGGGGAATTTTAAGTGCTAAATAACTTATTAGAAGGGTCTTAATAATCCACTTTCTTTTTCTAGCAGTTATGATTAGAAAGAGATGCGACGAAACTAAAGTTTAGTAGTTTAGTCGGTGACGACAGTTAGGAGGAGTCCTTAAATCTATATATTGAATTTATTTTATGCAAAACATTCAACCTAAATAAACTGTGGGTTTTCATCGCTTTTTAATTCTACACCATTGTTAGCGTAAAATGACAAGCGATTATATACCTAATCTGTAATTTATAGGGTTTAAATTCGTGTATTTGTTCCGATGCAGTAGCCTACCGTGTTGGTTCCTATGAACTTGAAATTATTATCTTAGTTTAGGAATGAATTGTGACATCATATTTGCATTGATTAATTATTAACGGCGATTTTTTTATTTCCTAACAGGCTATTTATCAAAATAAAATTCCGTTAAAGTTAAAATAATTAATGTTATATGCCAATGTTATGACAATTGTAGTCATCCTAAGCATTTCGCCACGAACAAAATGAATGGAAAATTGGAATATTATATACCACACCTATTACACCGATCGGCATAACATATTATTTCGTATTTTCTCTTTCTTGCCGTAATGTCATGTGCTTACAGCCCTTACTTGTTTCGGCAAGAAAGGGGTTGATGAAGGTTAATTTTCTTAATCCGCCATACAGAAAAACTATATTGGCACATAAGATTAATCGATACTTTTAACAGCTATTTCACAGTCTAATAAATTGCAGTTAATAATTAAGCATGTAACAGATGTAAGCGCGAGTGCCCTATTGTTAGCCAAAGCATCCAAAACTTTATTGTAAATACAATTAGATGCGTTCGCTTGTAAGGAGCGCGTAATGTATATAAATTTTATAGATAAGTTAATTATAAACAATACATTATCTGTGTAGATGTTAGGCATGGAATTATTATAGCTACGTTAATATAACCAACGTTTTATATAATGTTTTTTTTTTTCTAACCGTTATATCTTTTGTGATTATCCGTTGTTATTTATAACTTGTACCAAGATCTTCGCAACTATTAACATATTTAGGCAGTTGAATCCAAGCTTACTATTCAGTTAACACGTTAACTGCCATCGCAGTCTATTATAACAAATCGTAATAAAATGCTTTACTCAATATCGTGTCTTCGGCTTGAAAATAAGCCCAACACACACACACGTCGGCTACCAGATACGTTGAATTTAGGTAAGTTTTGTCGGTCATATAGTCCGACAAGGCCTGAATGATACACTCATTTGTCGGACATATAGCCCGACATGGCAGCTAACGTGTTAATCTGGAAAAAAATATATTTACCTATTTCATTTGAGACTTTAACAATCTTTTTCACTTAACTAAATTAGGACTTTAATGCAATTACTTGATATAACGGGCGTTATCAAATAATGTATATAACGTAACGTTAATGTATGACATCACTGGTGAAATAACTGTTATTTAAATTCCATGTCTAGTAAGTATTATTGCAATAATAATTGCGATAATTACTATACATAGTGAATTCGTGTATTTCGTTTTGGAAATCAAGTATTTTCTTCATTGGTTTGTTGATTCTTTAGTATAAGAGCGCGAACAGTATAGACACTGTTAGACACGTGGCCTCGTCCGTATTATTAAGGATATTGTGACAATATACTTTACAAATCACATTTAAAACTTCTTCATAATTATTTTTCTTTCATATTTTATCTGCTTTTACTTATATTTTAGAGGACTTTCACATATTTACCTATTGTAATCCTTCTACTAATATCTTTCTGCTTCTGATATTCGATACGAAATACATAAATTCATTCAAAGGTGTATAATTTCTTTTATATTAGTCATTGTTATAAAAATATTGTATTAAATACTATACGACCATAAGTCATTCATGAAAAGTGTTTAGTATTTTAGAAATTTAAAATCCTAAACTGATGCATTTCAAACGTAAATAATTTAAAAAAAAAATAATGTTATATTGTTAAGTCCTTTAGTGGTAGACATAAGTTCGTTGCGCCAGTATTTTCTTTTTATAATTACTCGTTTTTAATATTTTGTTACATTTTAGGAGGCTAAATTGTCGCAATCTAGGTTGTTTTCACGCATTTAACGTATAGGTACTTAATAAAAAGCAGTCCCGGTGTCATCATCATCATCTCAGCTCATATATGTCCCACTGTTGGGCTCGAGCCACCTCCATAATAGGAGGGAAATTGACCTACTATGCCTACCACGCTGGTCGGACGTGTTGGTATAGGGTTTCGTTTCGAGTTTCTTTCTCTATAGATGTTATATGCGTTTTATATTCTTAGTCGTCTCTTACGATCACCCACGGGTAAGATAGGGGGTGGTGAATTGTATTTTTACTCCGTCACCACAGAGAAAGTCCCGGTGCAATAATAAAGTAGAGAATTTCTTAAAAGTAATAGTGTTTTTTCATTATGAAAATATAATTGCGGTTTTATGATAATTCTCGTGATCTGCGTGGAATTAATTCTAGGTTACAGCATAGCATATTGCATGGCTTGAGAATAGTAACATCTATAATTTAGTAAAAGCAACTTTCGTATAAACCAGATGATTACAAATGTGACAAATTTAAACTTTTACTTTCTCTTCTACTTCTAAAAAAATGTGTATGGTGTCTGTGGTACTCGTTTAAGATGAAACAATATTCGTGTTTTTTTTTTTAAATTTCAATTGAAGGCTGCAAAGTGAAGGTTAACAAAAGTCGGCAATGTTTGTTTTTATGTCTATCAAAAGGTCAAGGGCTCTAAATAAACCCGCTATGCCATTTATGTATTTAGTCCCATTTTATTATTTTGTGCAATATCGGGTCACGGATAGTCTATGGTTGGCTGGATCATAGGCATTCTTAGACCTTATCTCTGTTCGTTCAGTACATACGTGTGATTATAATTTAAATATACTTATTCAAGAATGCGAAGTATTATTTATTGTAATTCGAAATATATATGGGTTATAACTTGACCCTTGCGGAATCGTTGAATGAAATCTCATTTTCAAATATATAAGAAACTCGAAAGATTCGGAACGCTATAATTGAAATCGGAATCTATGCAGTTATTAAAACTGAATTCATGCAAAATACGCGAAAGATTCGTAGAAAGAAGAAGTCGTAGATTAAATTAATTATACATAAATCTATGTACGTAACTCGAATCGTGTTACGAAAAATTCTCTATCAATTGGCAGCGCAATCTAATATTGAATGAATTTATCCGCCGATTGTAATTTAAGTCATAACCAAAAAGATTATTTTAGGTAAGTTATACGTAATAGAAGTTATAATTATTTAGGATTTCATTGCCGTTCATAATCTTATGGTATTTAAATAACAGATCCATATGTCACGGTCATTGCTACTTTAAGGTTCATTTTTGTGCATTGCGGTCACGCGCGAGCGATGCGGCTGCCGCGTGTTTAAACGCTTACGACTGTTGCGCGCGGCTCATGCAACAATAGTCAAAGTATGAAAATGTATGGCGCCGTTGCCGAGGTTCGCGACAGTCGTAAGCAACGAATGACATTAGCTGCGCTGTACATTTTTATACATTGGCTATTGTCGCATGAGCCGTGCCCGATATTCGTAAGGTTTTAAACGCGATGCACGGAAAAGAACCTTTAGTGTTCTACAAATTAAAAACAGCCAAAACTTTGTACTATAAAGTGTCTCGAAGGAGGATCACACAGCCGTCGTCTTTCTCTGTAAATAAGGATTTCAATAAGATAATTATGACTTCCATTACGTACATATTATAAACAGTTATTATCATATAGTGAATTGTCACTTGAAAATGTTAGGTTATTTCAAGAAAATTGTGTTATTTTGTTGGCTACACGATAGGATCCCATCGGATCCGGTAGTCTTGAACTGTAAATGCATTTTGTTAATATAGTTTGCTGTGTATATAGTTTTAAGCAATGTAATATATGTATGCCTACGATATGTTTATCCCCGTGTGTACCTAATGTTACTAGGTAAATGATTAGTAATTTTTTTGTATCTAGGTAATTGTCAGATAATAGATTTGACTACTCGAAAAACTAATTCGGTTTTCAAGTGTGATTAAATCACAACGTGAATTTGGTTGTTTTATTTCCATCCATTCATCCATCAGCCCGTAAATGTCCACTGTTAGACATAGGCCGCCCTACTAGATTGCCACTCAAAACGGTCCTGTGCCATCTGCATCCAACGGTTTTCTACGAACTTGATTATGTCAGTCCACCTAGTGGGGGGTCGTCCTACGCTACGTCGTCCCATTCGTAGTCGCCACTCGAGAACCTTTCTTCCCCAACTGTTGTCGGTTAGTCAAGCGATATAAAAGTCAGGTATGAATGCGATGAGTGCATAAAAGTCAGTTATGAATGCGATGTGTTACTGGTGACCTTTTGAGGTAGGCCAAGGCTCTTTCTGTCGTGGTAAAGATGACAACGAGAAGAATCACTCTTTTTACCCCCACCAACGACTATAGATCTTATTAGAGCAAAAGAAGCTAAAACATATTTTACCATTTTCGTCTATCTGTTTTGAGGCTAAGAACTCACGGAGTGATTTTCACCCGCGTCCGCCGCGGTTGCGGGCCCGCAGCTTCTGTAGAATGCTGATATTTTGTAAAAAATAAAAGCAAATCTCACGATGCGTTTTACGCCCGCGGTGTGTACAGTTGTTTGCGGCTCCCGCAGCGGCGGGCAACTAGCAGAATCGCGCGGGCCGCGATCATCCGCAGCCTCGGTGGGTTGCGCCCGCGCGTTCTGCGACCGGTTGGCGGGTAGTCTTCTTTAATTCACTTATCGGTGTAAGAAGTAATCCATAAATCTATCCTAATGCAGTGGATGCACCCAAAACCTTTTAAGTGCTCTTATTTTATTTCTTTTGTGAAGTAAATATTATATTTACTTAGCAACAGCTCGTTTCTGTTTCCATTGCGATATGGACCTCAACTGTATGCCGAGTGTGAGTTTTGACGTTAACATGACGCGCTCTACAGCGTGCGACTTCTGTTTTTGACTCCGTCGAGGTACGGCAGTCGATACAAATGGCATGCTTACGCATGCCATTTGTATGAAGAAATGTAGTTTCAAAAACGCACCGCTAGTGGCGCTGTACATTTCTTCATACAAATGGCATGCTTTCGCGCACGCTGTAGAGCGCGTCATGTTAACGACAAAACTCACACTCAGCACACTGATCGTTAACTGTTCGTCTTGCAAACGCCCGTCTTGCGATCCTCACCCGCCATGTATGCGGGCGATAATATAAACCGCGACGGCTGCGTAAACGCGCAAATAACCGGTCTCGTGAGTTAGAAATAAAACCGCTGCTCCACTACCGCGACGGGCACGGTACAAAATCGCTCCGTGAGTTCTTAGCCTTAAGCTCCAACAACTTTACAAGCTCCACTACCTCTATGATATTTCACGAGTTTTGTCCAACCAACCTTGCGAGCCTCACATAATTTGGGTATGTTCCTAATAACGACTTACAAAATAAGTAAACGTTTTACCAAACCAAAATCACTTTATTTACACGTCACTTCTATAATTGAAATATGTATAATTAAGACAAATGTTATCAAGAAAACAGTTTTCAAAGTATTTAAATCTAAAACTTATCTATTAAAAGAACAACATTATTATAACATTCCAATATTTTGTACTCTCTTAAAATGTGATAAATTACAAAACATTAAGACAAATGATGCAAATAATCTCACAATAATTACTATGTAAATTAATTATATTAAAACATTACAAAATCCATTAATAATAATTATTAATTAAAATTGAATTAGCAAACAATTGCCAAGAATACATAATATTATGTATAAAAATAATTCCCATCATCCGGTGTTTGTTGGTTCTGCGCTTAAATTAAATAATAGCACAAACATTTTCGTTTATTTATTACGAAAGACTTAGCGATTAGAGAGACCAAGTCTGCTAACTATAATCTTTTAAAAGTAAATGTCACAATGAACATGCGTCATAACAATTAAATAGTCTTACAATTACACACAGCAGACCGTTTTAGTCCTAGCAGAACAATTGTGACCTTTAAAATGACTCATAATAGCGACATGTCATCATATAAACTGGTAAATAATGGCGCCATTATGATATTTGGCGGCCAAAAACGTTTTATTAAAGCAGATTTGGAGCCCTGACAATTAAAGAGATGTTTACGGACTTGCCAATATCTAGAAGAAGTTATAGATTACAAAGCAATGTACAACATCATATTCAATTGAATGGAGGATTGGGTATAATCTATTGTAATATTTATACAGAAAGACATTATTGTTTCACAGTTCAATATAGTGTTAAATCAATCTCGTATATATTACTCTAAACCTATGAACAATTGTTATATTACAATTTATTGTAAATACATTTTTAAATTTTGCAATAGTCGGAAATTTTATTATGAATATTAAAGGTGGCACAAATAAGCAAATCCATGTATTCATTAAAAAAATATCCTATTTAAATGTCTTCCAAAAAATTTATAGGACTGTTATTTGTCGAAAGATTTAGAAAATGCTGTTTTTTTAAATTCAATTTCAATAAAGTTCATAAGTTGTTATTGCAACTGGCGATGTAACAGTTAGAGGCATATGCATTGGTAAGTAATCGCCATTTATAATAAATATAACCACTCAATACGTTTTTAGATTCAATAATAGAAATATCTTTGCAACACGGAATAAATGTGATCATTTCATTCCCAAATATTCCTCATTGTTGCACTCGAGGCTACTCCACAATAGGAAGGAAATTAACGTACTATGCTGCTAGCTCGTATTGGCATAAGGTTTTATATCAAGTAATTTATTCTTGTATCTGCACATTATATCTTGCAGGTAGCCAAGTAATAATACTGATTTTAGTAAGTAGTATTTATCACTACAATTGTACATCATTCTGCTTGGAAACTATAATACCTTCCAATCCTTTCCCTATGACGCTAGGCAGCAGCTTGGCTGTGCTTTTGGTATTCCTAAACTCATTATTATGAAATGGACTGCTTTGCTGGTTTGTCACCAAAAATAATAAAAAAAGTCTGGGATTTAAATCGAACAAGGATTATTAAAATATCCGTATTGGCAATTCAAGATTTTACTATTATCATCGCTATGTATTTCTTAATCTTTATTAGCGAAAAACTCGATACGATTCCTACATGTTCAACAAATCTTAATTGTTAAATTACACTAAATCATTACATACTTATCGTAACTGTATAATGCTGTACAAATTTACATACACCTTGATGTCTGAAGTGAATGAATTATCTAAACTGTCTTTGCTATAAGGACACTCGGAGACCGTACCCGGGGTTATCCACTATGACGAGGGCTCGTAAACTCCGTGGTATTCCCTTACACTATGTCACTTTTTTCGATAGTAGAAATTAATTGCAACGTTTTCACCACTACAGCATGTTTTTCTTACATATTTGGTTCGTACCAATTAAATATAACAACATTTTTTTGTTATTATTTTTTTTATTCTGTACTGTCACTAAATTCTGGGCCCGGGCATGGCCTAAGACAGTCCTGAACCGAAATATTTAAAGTGTATGAAAGCTTCGATAAATATTCATTACAATACATAACATTAAACTAATTAAAACCTATATTCACTATAGGAAGACAGCGTTATTCTAATTATATAGAAGCGAAAAGCCGGCAAACATTACTGGAATGAGTTTTGGGATGAATATTTTTTGGTAAAATTCTACATATATTGAGGTCAGAATATGATTTTGGTTTCAGTGCTTTTCATCTCAACGTTTTATGAAATAAATATTCGTTTTTATCAACTATACCTAAATTTTAGGTAAAACCTAAGGCAATGTATGTAACATTGCATTGTGTCATGTCAGACACCAAGCAATCATTAATAGATTGTTTTTAAAGACTACACTAATGAATAAAGCCTTGTATCGCAGAGAGAACTTCATAATCATACGATAAGTGGACACAGATTTAAAACAACTCTGTGGATTGCACAAAGATTAGTCCTATACTGGAATCGAATCAATAAAACTAGACAGGCGAGATCTATATTCAAACTATTCCGTCATCTTTGCAGGCAATATTACCTAAATTTGGGTGTGGTTGATGAAAACGGTGATGGTTTTTTCGTTGTTAATTTTTATTGAGGTGTCATCCTCAAGTCAAATGGTTATGGTATTTGTTTACAGCCATAATATTATGGCACAAATAGGCAACCCTAATTTCGGTGAAATCATCAACAAACATTTCAGTCTTTATTTTAAATTTATTGTTAGTAAATAAACTTCTATAATAAGTCTAACGCTTATTCGTGATGCTAATAACTTTTAATAAACTAACACTTAAATTACACTAAATTTTCACTACCTAATATTTATTTAATGGCAGTGTTGTTTCTCAAATAGCTGAGTTAATAAGTCCCGATGGTGGACTAAGTGCTTTGGGGGTTCGGCAATGCTATATTAACCCGCGCAGTCAGTAAGTGTTGTGAATGAGATATGACATCTTTACAGTAATCATTATCGTACAAAATTAACATACACAAAGTATAAGACCATAGGAATCATACTATCTATACTGATCTTAAAGTTTTCCAAATACCAACGTGCATCTCGTATTTTGGTGTCCTTTTAAACCGGCACCCGGGCAGACTGCCCCTGCCACTGAATAGTCCAATTACTTACAGACAAAACACAGCACTAAAAGCCAATGTGGCACCTTAAATACAATCTGTTACATGAAATATTCTTTAGTTAGGTCTATGGTCTTTTTACATTCCATTATAGTCCAAGCGAGCCAAGGCATACACTCAAGAATACAAAATAATTAAAACAAGCTATCAATTGCGATATCTTAGTCTATGGTCTAGGACGTATCAATTTAACGTGATTAGTGATTTAAATATACAGTTCATTACTTGACTTTATTTTATCTTTCATATACATCGTGATTCGGCTCAACTCCGAATAAGGTTGGGCTAGCAATAAACCTAGTCAAAAAATTTACTAGTTTTATTTCGCTATTACTTCCATCCTTCTTCAGTAACAGGAAAAGGTCATCCTTCTATATCAACAAATTTTCTCATGGGGGTTAATACCATACTTGCCAGGGTCAGTATACGAATTGGTGATCCCTGGCGCTGCTCTCTTCGCCAGTTTTACGACTCCCAGGGTAAAGTAAGCGCATATATGTACTCCTGCTGGGCATGGGCCTCGTCCACAATAATAGGCAAAATGATCTATTATACCACGCTGCTCAGATGGGTTGGTAATGGTATAGGGTTTTATTTCGAGTTTTCCTTCTCTTGCATATTATATCCTCCAGTCGTCTTTTACGACACCCACAGGCAAGATAAGAAGTGGTGAATTGTATTTTTACTCTATCACCACACACAATAAAAAATCTTCGCTTAAAACAAAAAGTATAAAAATAAAATCAAACAATACAAATTAACAAATGTGAGTTTATATACAGCAAAGTGTTGATTGATAACGTCCTAGCCTTTTTACATACAAATTTTATCTATGTTAGAAAATTTGGACCCACCTTAGTATATTCTGTACAGTATATAAGGTACCACAGAGTTGATCTCAGCTTGAAGTTAATGTGGAGTCTTCAACTAGCGCCACCTTAGCCACTTCAAAGAATATTGTATGTGAATACTTGTTCCTCACAGTGCTGATGGCGGATTTGGGCTTCTTATGCAGCGTGGCGTTCTGCGCCAAGGCGATTGGTAAAATGTCTTTAAGGCTGTAACCTGTAGGCGTCATTATAATATTTATTTTTAAATCATAAACACCTGTAATTTATTAAATTACAGCATAGATAGACGTTTAAGTAACAACCTCCCATCCATGTGACATGGGTTTGACCCACATAGGACAGTGCAAAGTGAGATCCATGGACACAAATTACATCCATACATAGAATATACTCAGTACTTAAGACTACTCAGCCATGTGTGCAGTCAATATGTTTAAAAAGAAATCTTTTGATTTGGCTTAAGTTATTCTTCTACATACTCTGTATAGTGTTAGAGTAAGAATATAATTCATCACCGCCTTGCTTTCCCATAGGTGTTAACAGTAATATGCAACTCAACATCTATGAAGGAGAAGGAATTGTTCAAATAAAACCCTATACAAACTCATTCGACTAGTACATGATATATTAGATTAATTTTTCTTGCGCTATGGATGAGGTATGGGTCCAACAGTGGCAAGTGTATAAATCTGGGATGGTAAATGGCTAGCACAGTAACATACAAAAGTTGACCTGTATAATATCTCAGTGTGTCTGTCCAGTGTCCGATGTTCTTCATACGCAATGCTAGGTATAACGCGGCGGCCGCCATCTTGCTGTCCGAGTGGGCGATTAGGCCGTACTCCAGCAGGCACTGCTCCAGCACGAACCGTGCCAGCGTTAGCGTCGGCATTGAAACGCGTGCGCACTACATCATATTAATTAACACAGTATAGAAGATTAGTAGAGAAGCTTTTCCTGGAAATTATATATGATAAAGCCGTATAGTCAATCATGTCTTGTGACGACGATTAAAAATAAGATCATCCTTTATTTTCCCGTGGTCGTCGTAAAAACTGGCTAAAGGTGAACCAGGTGGGGTGAACCGTAAGGGTAATTGGCCGAGCCGACCACGGTAGTCAAGGAATCGGTACTAGTGGTCGGCCTAAAGGCGATGGGGAAGGCATTTGCTGTTAAAGGTTTTCTTTGAGATGCTGCTGTCCATATCTCTAGTCCTTCCGTAACTGGTTTTTTCCAACTGTAATAGGCAAGTGGTAAGAGGTGATGGAACATTATATTTGTAAGTGAATTGGAATGGTAAGTGCATTACTAAAAATATAAAGCTCTATTCATCATTTATTAGCCTTTCGCTGTTCACTGCTGGATGCCTTCCAGTCATCCCATATAGCACCAGATACCGCGATCCCATGCTACTTGCATCCAACTACTTTCTTTTTACTTTGAACAAGTTGTCAGCATAATTTATGAAGGATGTAAAGCTTACCCTCGCGTATCTCCTGAGAAAGCGATAAGAGAGCGGTACGCCGAGGTCGAAGTCCACCACTCGGAGGATATTTATTTCCATTTTGAGCAGTTGACTCAGTGTGTACGCGCCATCGCAAATGTACAAGAAGTCATCTACTAACGGCGGGATGCGTTCCTATTAACAGACAATGGTATATATAAAATTCTAAGTCAGTTATCTTCCAGAAAGAGGTAGCAGACCTGGTCATAGAAGAGAACATTCATGTTGAATTGTCCCTTCGCCAGCGCGTAGACTAACGCAAGTGCCACCTGTCTCTAATGCCACCCCAAACAACGCCGTGGATAGTCTGACCGAAAATTATTCGACCACCCATAGGAAAGTCTGAAAGACAGGACAAATCCCCAATTTAATATAACAACAAAGCCTGTAAAGATAATTACGTATATCCAATTTTATATTTTACCTTGAAGTAATACAATAATCCCATACCTAATCAAATAATACTAGGTATTCCTTTAATATTCTTTTACAATTTTCACAAAAAACGAAGGGTGGGAATATATGTATTCTTGCCCAAAATCCACTTGAGGATTTCAGTACTACTCACATCAAATTTTGAAGCAATAAAAAGAGCCGATGCACCAAGCAACTGTAGTTCCTCCTTTGTCAAATGTTCTCTCTCTGTCTGAGTCTTAGAGGAGCGTGTAAGGTATAAGTCTACCAGTTTTACAGCTAAATATAAAGTCTCATGGTTCAATTCAAAACTTTCTTGGACTTCCACCATCCAATCAACCAAGAGGGCCCTCATCCAGGATGTGATGCCTTTCATTCTTTGAAGGTAGTCATCAATTGGGAACAAACACTGAAATTTAGAAGAATTCATTTATTAATTTGATATCATCATCATAATTTCGACTCATATGTGCTACCGCTAGACTTAGCCCTCCTCCACAATGGGATGAAAATTGACCTACTAAACTACACTGATGAGACGGGTTGGCATAGGGTGATTTTTTTTATTTTCTTTCTCTTGCATAGATGTTATTTGCATATCAATCTCTTATTCATCTTTTAAAACATCCTTTGGCCAAAAGAGGAGTGATGAATTGTATTCATATTCTGTCATGACATGGAAATGATGATGATGATCATGAATCTATTACCAGTATGTTACCAGATGGAGAATATGATAATATATAGCTTTGTCTCGTAAGTGGAAGATCACACTTAATCTATTTTCTTTGTTGATTTCACCTCAACTCAATTTTATAGCAATTGGCAGTAAATATAATAGTGAGTTTGACTTACTTCTCTACTCTTTAAATAATTAAATATGTCCATAGCATAATTGGAGACTTGGAATGGATCATTCCAGTTCTCCAAGTCAAAATCTGTGACGCCTTGTGGTGGTTTGTGAGGAGCCTCTGGTTCATCATCTAGAGACTTTGTTGTATCATCTAAATTAACTTGGTCTAATTTCTCACTGATAGCTTTCTCCTCCTTTGAAGTTTCAGCAGGACTACTGAAAATCGGCAAGGAAGGAAGAATATATTGATAACTTTTTAAGGAAATGTATTAAAACATTTAAAACCTAACTACTTAGAAACAAAATATTGCAAGATAAAAATTTTACTTGCACTAAAAAAGAATGAAAACATGACAAACTGTAGTATATCACGAGTTCACTGCTCATCAAAGTCCATAATATAGGCCGCTTCAAAGCAGAATAATGTCATTGTCATGCTTGCCAGCAAATTAGTGACTCTTTGAGGTGCTACTGCTCAATTTCCTGGTGTCTATTCCTCTCTCAGGTAGTTTATGACTGAGAGCAAAGTAAGAGGTGTTGACACATTTCTTAACATAGTAGCAGTCGGGAAAATCAGAAAATGATTATAGAGCTTGGTTTGAACCTCCTTCACAGTGAAAAGGAAATTGGCAGGTAGTAAGTTATTTATAGCAGTTGATAGCTTAACTAAAGGCTTTTAGTTAATTTTCTTATACATTTTTTTAAATATTGATATTAGATACAATTACATTCTGGTTGTCCATCAACTAATCAATGCTAATTATTGGAAAGTCCTCAATGGTGGATAATGGCATAATCATGTATAAGACAGGTTGGCAAACAGATGATATTTATTATAAGTGATTCCAGGAAAGTCCTGTGGCCCATTTTCCATCTTTCAGCCAGTTTTAATAACCCCATGGGAGATTAAGGATTGGTAACACATGGTATTCTCAAACTATCTCCACATGAAGAAAGAAAAATTTAGTATTAGATACATAAAAGTCAAATAATGAGTAAAACTAACATATTTTCCAATGCAGTTGTATACAATGAAGGTTCAGATATATCACTTCTAGCAGACTTAGAAGAGTTCTGACTTTGATTTTGGTTCACAATCTTATCTTTCTTGAAATCAAAATTCTTGAGGATACCATTCTGAGCCCTAGTGGCTATTGGCTTCTGTGGTTCTTTGGCAAAATGTTTTTGAACAGCATCAATAGCATTTGTTGCAACTCTCTGAAGTGTTTTACCTCTTGTCGTTTTGCCATTCAATATGGCTGTCTGATGTTTGATGCTCTAAAAGGTAAACAATTAAATAAAAAGTGACACATCAAAAATAAAACTAAATTTTACATGTATTTCTTGTTATTATATCCTCCACACATATAAGCCAGTGTTGCCCATATACATAGGACCCATCAATATATGTCAACTTTTGTTTGAGATTGCTCTATTTGTTGCTTAGGTATGCATAAGTAGGTCTTGTAAGTGAATGTCATATCTCCAGTGCTCTTCCTAAAAGTGTGGTTAGGGCCACCTATGGTTTTACTGGAATTTGAAATTATGTAACCCAAAAGTAAGTGCTCCAACTCTGTCCAACTCAAGGGCAATAAAGCAACCTCTAATTAAGGAGATATAAGTGGAATTATGACGTAATTTAGCATGTAAAGGGTTTAATATTTGACACTACAAGAGAAGGAAAACTTAAACCAACCTAGTTGGTCAATAATATACAAGACTAAATTCAGATATCTGGAGAACACATATGTTCAATAATGGCAATATTGGCAAACAGGAAAAAACAAAATCTTAAATTATACTTTCCACATAAATCAAAGTATGATGTTATACTTAATTTATTTAGAATAAAAAAGTTAGTAATGAAAAGAAGATATATTATTTGTGAGAAGTTTAAATATATATCAATATATAATATAGTTCCTGGTGGTTACCATTGTATAACAGATATTTTTAAATGAAACTATTTATTCTATTTACTAATAAATAAAATGTGCTACAATTGCAGTTTTTTACGTGCTAATATTGAGTAATTTAACATCTCATGCGTTAAATTCATCTCAATTGTTACCTTGACCCAAATAATAAAATGGTTATATACTATTTGTACTAAGACCTCGAAAATAAAATTATATTATTAAATATCTCTTCCAACTTATCGTGGAATGGCTACAAGCTAGCATAGGTACACAGAAAACGATTAAAAATATTAAAATTAACAGAACAAAGTTTTTGGAGGGAAAGTACAATAAACGAAAATACATTTAACATATTATTATTTTTCATGTCATTACACATGTTTTTCATGTTCATATATATGATGGCAATGATCAAATAATAGTTATTTTTTAATACACCGTGAGATAGAGTACCCTCTGGTACAAGTTATAAGAAAGAATGTACAACCTTCACAACTGGTAGCAGTTTGCTTTCCACAGTTACTTTTTTCAGCCCCACAGTCACCTTGTCTTTATCTCCAAGAGCACTAGATTTGTTAAAAGCGTTTGTGATGTCTCCAAAAGCTGCTCGTTTCGCCGTAGCATCTTTTAAGGGGCTGTCTGCCTTCCTTTTATTTGGCACTTTCAAGCTATCTTTATGAGTCTTCAGAGCAGCTGATTGCTTGCTCCTCGTCGTTATTCCACGCCCCAGAACCCCATTCAGGTTTTCATTAACGCCTATCGGCTTCGATGCCAACCTTGTTGGCGCCATTGCTGAGGTACTGAAACAATCCGCGATTATCACGTGCACTTTTTCATGGAAGTAGTAAATATCACGCGACTATACGATATTATTGCCAAATACGTGAGATATCGACGTGAATACGTACTCAACATTTATAAACTTAACGAACCGAAAATGGAGGCAAAACAAGCGAACATCAAAACGCACAGCGTCAAACGGATAACTAACGACTTTTTATACTCACAGCTTTTAAACGGCGTGAGCCGTTTTAATCTGAGTTTGGTCACTACGAATTGCACAGACCAATATTGATTTGAAAATTATATATTTTATCAAAATTTCAAGATATTTCAACTAGACACCGGACGGATGAAACGTCTTCAAAAACCGTTGAATTACTTTGACTTTAAATTTTCATTGGCTCAACGGTAAACCAATAGTTGATTGGTGGGAGAGGGATGCGAAAATGCGTTCTGTACTACGTAACTAATTTTGCTATCAGACGAAAATAAAAAGCAATGAAACTCCAACTCCGTTACATTTAGCTTTTTCTAGGTTATTTGAAAGTGATATAAACAGTTCTTTATCGAGTTATATGTAATATTCAGGTGGAGTCCAAAGTCAGCTTTTAGAGGTCAAACTATGCATTATTACGGTCTAAAGATACCTTATTAGTTCATTCCTACATTTTTAAGTGCAATGGAATGTTAACGTCATTGAGCCGTATTACATTCCAGACCTTATTATAAAAACATTTTTACCATTATACATATTTATTTTTTTATTAAATTAAGCTACGAAATAGAGTAAAAATAGTATATAATAACTTTAATTTATTGAAACTGGGCCATTAAGAAAGACAAAAAACTTTTCAAGACTTAATTAATTTAATTATCTTTAAATCTGGTTTAGAAAAGGTGTAGATAAGTTTAGTTTGATGGACGATAACTTGTTTTATCTACGGTTTAGTTCTGGACCATTATTGTCATTGTTTTTAAGAATTGTAATTTACGGTCATTGTACTTCACATTGTTTGGTATTCTGTCTTTTACGAAAATAATAATTACATAATGATAATAAAATAGTTGTTACCAAATACGTAACTATATATATTATTATTATTTAATAAAACTAATAATGCTGGGAGGCCTGAAATTAAAAGTGGTTTACAGCCACGAAAAAACTTGTTTCGCATACATCAGTCCAAAGTACAGCACAAATAATGAACAGGTAATATTTATGATTGTTATATATATTTTTTTTAATTATAGTGAATTATTAAATAGTTTGTTTTCATAAAGTTTATAACTATTTGATTTGAGGTTAGAAGTTTGTTTATAACTGAAGTCATATAGAAAATGGCATAGGTAAGAGTGATTGTTATTTATTTTCAGACCCAATGTGTGCAAGTACTTTCTAAAGACAAGCAAATTTTGTTATGGGTGGTGTTTAATAACTCTATACCTGAAGGTCATATAGCTTGCAATCCAGTATATAGCAGAATGGTTGGCTTGGATGAAGGTAGTGATGTTTTTGTGTCTCCATATGGAGACTTGAAAGTGCTTGACGATTTGTATGTGGAAACTGATAGTCCTGATGATCAAGAGATACTGGTGAGTGAATAATAATGAATACAATAGTTCATTGTTTCAGTTTTACTCAAATTCATTTAATTCATTGTATTATACTTTTATTTATAACTTAAAAGTGTTTAGAATATGTGTTTCATATTAGTTATTAGTGTTAAATAACTCAAAAAGAACATAAATAAGTAAAATGATTTTTCATTATATATATTTTTGTTAATTGACTCATTCCTTAATGCAATGGGATGACCTGTCTGCTAAACACCCTAAATGCTGACTAGTGATGATAAATGTTTGATTTTCACTTTTGGTATTACATATAATTTTAATTTAATGAAATTAACATTAAAAGATTTAATAAACTTTAATATAGTGTCATTTATATTGGCACCTAAGTGTTACTCAAAATTTAAGTGTGTTTTAAAACATTCTAAATGTTTTAGGAACATAATATGGAATTATTGCAAATGAGAATACTAGACCAGCTCAGATTAGTTGTAGCTAATCAGAAGTCAATAGTATGGATATCTGCATCTTTACCAATAGTATTTATACCAAAGCAGACAGGTATTCTAGTTAACCACAGTAGGATCATTGTAAAAGTAGACGCATTTAATAGTCTACACAATTTTCCGAGCACACCAACAAACACTCCAAAAAAATTAGAAAAATTTAAAAGTATTGGTGTAATAAATAAAGGAATGATTGGTCGCTATTTAAATGTACCAAAGAAAATAGTATTAAGAGCTTTACCTATAGACAGTGATGGCAAAAAGAATTTAATACATCCATATACAGTTTTTGTACATGAAGATTTAATTGATGACAAGTATAAAGAGCTTATGGTAATTCTTGCTACAATGACAAATATACCATCGATATTACAAGATAATGATGATGATAACGAGAATAATAATAGTTCTATTAATGATTTATGTGTAGAAATAGTGCCAATAGACAGTGTGATTTATAGAAGTCTATGTCGGGAAGTGTACAACAGGAATATACCGACAGTACTTATACCGAAGTCTTTAAATATGATAGTCAATGTAGAGAATGGGATGAAATTAATTTTTACTATAATTGGAGACAGTATAGAGCAACCTGATCATATAGATATTGTCACATACTCAGACCAAACATTAACAGATATGGATGTTATAGAAAAGTTTAAAAACTGCGTCATAAGTAACACACATTCTGGTAAAAAATTCCTTATAAATAATGGAATGATAAAACAAAATATTGAGATTTGCAGTGGTTTTCTACAATTCAAATTGAAACCGGAGAAATTGAAATTTACAATGTTAAATTCTGAATCTTTTCGGAATTGTACTATATCGGCCAAATGTTTAGAGGATACTGAAATGACAGCACCAAAATTGAATATATCGAAGTTAGATTATGATTATAAAAATTATTGTAGAACAATGAAATCTGTGGAGCTGTTAATTGAAAAAGTTCTATCGCATGTTTACTTTGAGATATATAGAGAAGCAAATTTTAGAGGTGCCTCCGAAATTAAGAGTAATGTTTTATTAACAGGTAAATTGTATATAGTGTTTTATTTCTTAGAAAAATAATAGACTACCAAACTTCAGTGTGACAATAAGTTAATAATACAATAGCACCACTTTTTCCATGGAAGTTTAAAGAACTGGTTGAGGAATCACAATTCTTGGGGTAGCCTGACATATATCCAACAGTAGATCTTAATAGGCTGACAACAGTCAGCTAGACTATATGGAAGCTTCATCAGATATATTAAATTGGCCTTGATTGTATCCATAATAGTTCTCAACACTATTACCCAAAATTTTAATTATTTTTACGAATTACATCGCGTATATACAAACGCCAACATGTGAATGGGTTTACTTTCTCCGGGTTGAGAGATCTTAGGGCTCACCCATAGTCTGCGTAAAGTTGTCAAAGTCATCTGCGACTAGCTAAACATACACAAAAATATTATGCCATAAATATCCGATATTTTGATATTTATTATAAATATCGGATATTCGAACGAACCCTGCTATAAATACTATCTTTACATTACTTCATTTAATTACGTCTGGGCAATAATTACATTCGTAAGGAAGGTTAATGTCAGGCAGGCGCAGGCGGCAGTTTGCTTAAAACCAATAACTATTTACAATACGGTACAATGAAAAAAAATACCTACGTATTGCGTCGACTCTAAGTAATTGGTTAGGAGCAGGTTGTATAATGATGATAATTGTGCATTTGACAGTTGAATAAATTTTTAAATTGCAGGTCTAAGTGGCACAGGTAAATCATCAATCTGCCACATAATCCAAAAAGATTTGACGATGTGGTCGCACATTCTACATTGTCGATCACTCAAAGGTCGTAAGGATATTCCAGAAGTACTAGGCAAGGCAATACTAATGTGTCAAGAACATAGTCCAGCAGTGCTGATCTGTGACGATATAGATTCTTTAGTGCCTCCCAACGTAGAAGGAGCCTCACCTCAAGATATTGCATATTATCAAAGGTATTTTCTTTTTATTTTTTGGGTATCGAACGATAATATTACACCAAATGTTGGTTATTTCTCACAATAAGAATAATTTATTTTGTGTATTCTATTGCTTAAGATTCTTTCCGTGCAGTGCGTTTAAACGCTCACGACTGTCGCCCGCGGCCGCGTTTAAATGCGATGCACGGAAATGAACCTTAAGCTGCGTCATTAGATATGGGCGTTTTGTGTTTGTGCCACAAAAGGTTATGTATCCGATATACAGTTTGCATATCGATATCGAAAACAGTTTTCTGATATCGATATCAGTTGTAACAACTCAAATTAAACCCTATACACTTCGAAATTTAGTTCCATTTTGTAAAGTGTCTCACTAATATCGCGTAACCGTAGCCGCGAGAAACGTTATCATAACATCATAACGTTATTTAACTATACAATGGAAACTAAACCTTATTGCTAGTACAGTAAGATATATTAACCACGCAAACATGTCTAAATTTATTTCATATTCTGTTCATCTCTTTTATACTAATAAAAGAACATACCCTTACAACGAGAGGTAGCGAATATGGTTCATATCTCAATATCGTTTGTGAAGTTTGCGTTTTGTTCGTACGTGTTCACATCTTTATAGTTTTAAGTTTTGACTTAATAGTTATCGCATGTTAGTAGCAGTTTTGACTCGATACAGTTTTTGCGATATCGGCTACATTGATATAGATATCGATATGGTATGATATCTAACACATATCCGATATAAGTTACGTTTTGATATATCGAACTCATCATTATGCGTCATACATTTGCTATTGTCTCAAGAGCCACGCGCGTCAGTCGTAAGCGTTTAAGGCGCGGCCGCGATTAAACACGATGCACAGAAATAAACATTTAGCCCATATAAATATTAAATTTGGACCTCTACTGCAACGAGAGCGAAATTGACCTAATATGCCAAGTTGATCAGATGAGTTAGCCTAGAATTTTAGGTCGTACCACCTTTTACATAGATATTTAAGGTGGTTTGGACACTTAGAAAGAAATGAAAGCTAGTGTGAATGAGATGAATACAAGAGGAAGACTACGTCATAGTATTTTGAACCAAATTGAAGATGTGTTGACGAGAGGTCATATTAAGAGTATGCATAATCGTAGAGCGTGCATGAAGAAAGTTATGAGTGTAAATGAAGGGATGGAAGTGGTCATGGATTGTGGCCATTCGTAGTCTCCGCCTACCACTCTGGGGACCAGGCGTAAGGCTATGTATTTATTATCGATATATCATACGAATATAGTGTGGTGAGGTAACCAAATGTTTAATTACCACACCAGGCACCAAGCCTTCAGTACCTACTATAGGAAAAACGAATTGACACGGTGCAAGTGGTCAGTTCAAATGTTGTCGATAGGTTTTAAGAACTGTAGCTTAGGCAGTGGAGGATATGGCGTGCAACCCTATAACTTGTCATTACGCTCTCCTGGCCATGTCAGACTGTAGTCCTGCAAGAAATGTGGCCTAGAAATAAAATGGCTAAGTGTTGTAATGTTTCCAGATTAGCAGTGGTAATCAAACACTTGCTGCAGACATGTTCTGGCGTGTGTGTGCTGATGACGTCGCTCAGTATGAAGGCACTGCATCCAACACTCAGACAGTTCAACGGGAAGCCAATGTTTACTGCGCATTTTGATGTGCCTGAACTTGAAAAGGTGAATTTGTTAAACTACTTTTTAGTCTATACATGTTCCATTGTTCGGCATTTTTTTTTTTTTGATAACGCAGTGGTCCGAAATGCGTGACGCACTTACTGCCCGGATGGGAAGTGTGGGACTCCTAGCCTAGGGCTACGATACCCACTAAAACGTATCCACTGCGATTGCTGTTAGCCTAGGGGCTGTTACAGCTTAACCGGGTGAGCCCTGAGGGCTCTCAACATGAAACCATTGTTCGGTATGATACTTCTTTACAATAAGATGAAAATGACTTTTATTCCATAATTTTATTTCGACGCTGACTACTTTTGCAATGATGTTGTCATCTCTTTCTTTAATTTTTTAATAGGCTATGGTCTGGAAGACGCCTCGTCCGGGGCGACGTGTGGCTTCATCCTCTGCCGTATTACCTCCCCATTACCATTTAGGCTGACCACTGATTTCTTAACATCGCTGATTCTACTCTATTCTTACCTCGTACTTCACGACATCAGTATGAAAAAGCACGGTGATTCATTGTATTCTTATTCTGTTCATTCATTATTTGTCATTATCGATATTTTATCACTACATTCTGTCATTAAACTCTTATTTTCTATACTAGTTGTATCAGTAAATTCGCTTGCGTATAATACGTATTAAATACTATTATTCTGTTTGAACGTCCACATCGTTTAACAACATTAATGATAATGTTAGGATTGGATTATGGAGCTTGAAGCATCACCGCGTAGCGACGGGAGAAAAATACAATTGTTGCCACCTCTTACACGCTCGTGGGCGTTGTAAAAATCGGCTAAGGCTTCACCGCGAGTGTGGCCAGCAGCTCTCCTGGGAAACGTATAACACCACACTGCAATCGCCAACCCACCTGCCAAGCGTGGTGATTACGGTTTTAACCCCAAATATTAGAAATATGAGAGAGGCCTACGTCCAGCAGTGGATGATAAAAGGATGAATGATTGAAACTATCGGATATCTGAAATGAGAATACATCCGAAACTGATATAAAAGTTTTAAATAATTTCGACTAGGGTCGGTGTCTGTATGGGACAAGTTACGAACAGTTTTCTATCAACCAGCCTTAGCCCAGTAGGTACCTATAAACATAAGCCTCTTAAAAAGTTAATAATACGCTAACCATAATTAGCATTTTCCTTTTACAATTCTCTTCAAATTCATAATCCGTAACCGAAACAGTTTTCAAAATTATTTCAGATTATCCATCCGAAATAATTTCATATCACAAATCCGGTATAATGATATTCTAATATCCGTACCGGAATCACGTTTATGGATACGTATAACATTATACCCGTTTCGGATAACATTATGGATTTCAAATTATTTCGGATTATCCGCTAGTTTCAGTTATGGATTTTAAAAACCTTTGTTTTTACGTCTATAAAATTTGCAATTTAATTGTAAAAGAGAATACATAGTAGACTTGTCTTTGATAAAACTACTTTTACAGATTCTATCGCGTTTGTATTTGATTTTTAATTTCCCGAAGTTTTGAACACTTTACAGTGAAAAAGGAAATCAAATACAAACGCGATAGAATCCGTAAAAGTAATTTTCTTTCAAATGTGTAACACTCGCGTAAAAATCAGAAATCATTAGATGTGTCTTTATTTCTATCCGAAATTATTCGAGACTTTCATATGAGATCTGTTTACGGTTTCGTATATATTTTCATTTCGGATATCCGATAGTTACAGATATCCGATAGTTTCGTTAACGAAGCTCCTCCCTATTGATAACAGTTCATAATAATATATTTTTACACGTTACTTATCGAACTATAGGATGAAAGAGTGGAATTATTCAAGCATCTCCTTAACGACAAGCTTCGACAGGAGTTTCTGGTTGAGGCTGATGACTTCATCAAGCTGGCCATGGACACCGCTGGCTGTACTGTTAGAGATATCATTGACTATCTCAATAAAAAGATATTTAAAGCTGTTAAGAAAAAAAGTAAGTAAATTTTAAAAGTGCTTTTTATGGATGGGTTTCTTCTACACAAATGTGTCCATCCATCCAATCCTTGGCCTTTCACGTGAACTAATGAAGGTTATGTTACAGTACTTCCCCATCGTTATATGGGCTGACCTATGGAGATATGGTATCGCCATTCGGACGGCTACTGGTACCAATTGCCAATTACTTGACATCCGTCGCAGCCCCTGTGGGGTTACCCTTTCGAGTATCATTCTCATCGATGCATCGGCAACAAATAATAATATTGCTAAGGCGTCGCTCTTACGTGGTCTGGCTCTCACGCGGTCGGCCACTCTACGGGTAGCGGAATGATCTCGGGTCCATCCATCCACGATTTTAGCTAAGGGAGAATCAGGTCCAAGTACTCGCGTCTGATGCCGCCCATATAGTGACTGAGTGCAACACCGTGGAGAATATTCTTCTTGATCCCCTCCCACGCCTCTTTTTGCGAGATGACTGCCTTACAGAAGATTATATATGGTTACCCTAACAGTATAATAATATCATCACCACGCTGGCAAACCGATCGATCGCGGTTGGTGTTATAAGTTTTTCAAAAAGTGGTGCTACCCATTCTACTAATACCTCAGTCGGTTTATATAACCCCTACGGGAAAGTAAGAGGTGGATTTATACATTCTATTTTGAAAACAGGCACTGCACGGTAATAAATAGATACATTTCATGCATCTTGAAACGAGTGTATAGCCATTGTGATTTATTTTTTAAATTAAAACCTTTTATGAGTGGGCTTTTTGAAATTCGTTACTTATTTTCACAGAAGCCAACCCGGATGATCCAAAACCCCGTCTTGTGGAAGACATAACTAAAGACGAGGAGAAAGCAAAAGAATTCAACATCTGGGGCCCAGTGGGCGGTTTGGAGGAAGTTAAGCAGGAATTGACGGAGTGTATATTCTGGCCAATTATGGTAAGATTCTATCATTATAATGATTAACGAGACTGCCCATCCAATGAATTCAATTGAAGTCCACTGTAGTGACCTCTATAGGTCATTTCACGAAAAGATGATAAGTTAGAATATTAAAATCTATATAAATGTGTAAACATTCTCGGGTAGGTAGTACATGTCTCCTTTAAAGACGAAAATATAAAACGAGCCACAAATTGAATGTCATACCCAGCTCACTCTTGTCTATGTGGCAGGACGATTGGAACGGATTATCAATAAGCGTGGGTTCGAGTCCCACGTGTGACATAAATTTTTCGCTCGTAATCAAGTTTTTAAAGATGATAGTGCCATAAGGGCTACGTTGACCAAGCGAGTTGGGCGATCATACTCGGTATCCCCTACTGCGCCTTTCATCATCTCAAACCATATAAGTCCTTCTGTTGGGCTCGTGCTCCTTCACTGATAGAAGAAAAATATGGACGGAATCTGTAAGATGCAACTTTTCTTTCACACAGTACCCAGCTTTGTTCCCGTCTCAGTCGTGCGGGATACTCCTGTACGGTCCACCAGGCACGGGCAAGTCACACATTGGTTCATGTTTGTCGAGACTTACCAATATGAATATCATCACGGTCAAAGGGCCTGAGCTGTTGTCCAAGTATATAGGACAGAGCGAGAAAGCTGTCCGAGATATATTCGACAAGTAAGTATTAACTTATCTAGCAGTTATCTTGTCATCGGGCACCACTTGATGGAAGTGACTGAGGAATGGACTTGAACCAGATGCTCAATCATATTTTCTTTGTATTATATTAAGAAAAAAAGAATTGCCTGCTTTGTAGTAGCTAGCTACGTATACTACTAATCCTTACTTTGCTCAAGGATGTTGTAAAAGACGACTAAGAGTTTTAGGTCGATAACCTTCACCTGATGCAGTTTGGTCAATAATTACATTCCCAAGAAGGGTTGTTGGGTCAGGCAGGCGGTCTATCTTCAAATTATTGGCAATAATTTTTGGAGGTTTATGATGGAAAAGGATTACGCGTCGACCCTAAATAATGATAAGAGCAGGACAATGATGATTAAAAAACTTAACGTAGCAGGGCTTTTTAGTAAATCGGATATGTTTTTGATCAAGTTAGAGGAACTTCGTAGTATAGGCATAGCTATTGACGTAATTTGTATAACAGAAAATTTCATTAAAAGAGGCAATGAAAATTTAATATACTTACCCAATTATTATTCAGCGGATTTTTTTTCTAGAAAAAATGTAAATCGTGGAGGCACGTGTATATTCGTTAGGGCAGGACTGCAATTTAAAGAATTACCAGAGATAGGACAGCTGTCAGTTTCTGGTATTTTAGAATGTTGTGGCTTGGAAATCGTACCACATCCACATCACAGTTGTATGCATTTACAGAATTCCATCACATGATTATACAGTATTTTATGAACAATTGGATAAACTTCTTACAAAAATAAGCTTAAATTCAAAGAAGAAAATTATCTTATGTGGTGACTTTAATATTGATGTAATAAAAAGAAATAGGGATGATGTAATAAAAAGAATCTGGGAGTCGTGCATTCTGGTCGCTCGCCAAAGCTGCCCAAGGCAACTTCTGCCCGTCCAATCTCTCACCACTGCAGAAAAATGATGGCAGTCTAGCCCACAGTGCAAAGGAGAAGGCCGATCTTTTAGGTCAATTCTTTGCCTGTAACTCGACTTTGGACGCTGGAACCGCCACACCACCTATCATCCCGCGGTGTGAAAGCTCTCTGCCTAAAATCCGCATTACGCAGCGAGCGGTGAGGCGGGAGCTGCGGCTAATAGACGTACATAAGTCGAGCGGGCCGGATGGCATCCCTGCAGTGGTCCTGAAAACGTGCGCCCCCGAGTTGACCCCCGTCCTCACGCGCTTATACCGACTTTCCTATGATACTTGTAGGGTTCCATCTTCGTGGAAGATAGCCCATGTCCACCCGATCCCGAAAAAGGGAGACCGGTCGGACCCGTCGAATTACAGGCCGATTGCGATTACATCCTTGCTCTCCAAGATAATGGAGAAAATAATCAACCATCAGCTTCTGCATTACCTTGAGGATCATCAGCTGATCAGTGACCGCCAATATGGGTTTCGTCATGGCCGGTCGGCTGGTGATCTTCTTGTGTACCTCACACACCGTTGGGCGGAGGCCTTAGAGGGCAAGGGTGAGGCGCTAGCGTTCAGCCTAGATATCGCGAAGGCGTTCGACAGGGTTTGGCACAGGGCCCTTCTATCGAAGCTACCATCATATGGAATCCCCGAGGGACTCTGTAATTGGATCACCAGTTTTTTGGATGGTCGGAGCATAAAAGTAGTCGTCGATGGCTCCTGCTCCGAGACCATGCCCATTAATGCTGGTGTACCACAAGGCTCGGTGCTCTCCCCGACGTTGTTTATTCTGCATATCAATGACATGCTCTCCATAGAGAGTATTCGTTGCTATGCGGATGACAGCACGTTTGACGAGCGATACACCGAGCATCAGAATGTCCCTCGGAGTATGTTACAGGAAAGACGGGCTCAACTTGTGTCTGAAGTCGAGCGCTCTCTAGGGCGGGCCTCAAAATGGGGTGAACGGAATTTAGTCCAGTTCAACCCCACTAAGACGCAAGTTTGCGCGTTCACTGCGAAGAAGGACCCTTTTATCATGGCGCCTCAGTTCCAAGGTGTAACTCTCCAAATCTCCGAGAGTATTGGGATCCTCGGCGTCGAGCTATCCATCAAAGTCCAGTTTGGGAGTCATTTGGAGGACAAAGCCAAATTGGCAAGCAAAAAGTTGGGCGTGCTGAGCAGGGCCAGGCGGTACTTCACGCCGAGACAACGTCTTGTGCTATATAAAGCACAAGTTCGTCCTCACATGGAGTACTGCTCTCATCTCTGGGCAGGCGCGCCTAAATATCAGCTAGACCCACTTGACTCCCTACAAAGGCGGGCAGTTCAAATCGTCGGTGATCCCAATCTCACGGACAGACTAGAGTCGCTGGAGCGGCGGAGATACTTTGGGTCACTCTGTGTACTCTACCGGCTCTTTCACGGGGAGTGCTCTGAGGAACTGTTTGACTTGGTACCACCGTCACCATTTTACCACCCTACCACTCGACACCGTAGCAGGGTTCATTCATTTCACCTGGAAACGATATGGTCCTCGACCGTACGTTTTCAGCGATCATTTCTCCCACGTACATGTAAGATCTGGAATGAACTGCCTGCTGCTGTGTTTCCCGAGCGCTATGACATGTCTTTCTTCAAACGAGGTTTAAGAAGAGCGCTTCCTTCACGGTAGGCAGCGGCCTGGATGTACCCCTGGTGTTGCTGGGTCCATGTGCAACAGCATTACTTACCATCAGGTGTGCTGTTTGCTCGTTTGTCACCGTAGACAATAAAAAAACAAAAAAATAAATAAATAAATAAATACACATTAGATTTTGAGTATTTTCTTATAGGTTACAATTCAAACTTAGTAATTAATAGCACAACAAGACAAAACAAAACAAACATGCATTGATAACTTTGCTCATAATTATCAAAAGAATTGTCAAGCAGAAGTACTTGATCTTGTATTATCTGATTATACTTCCCAATTATTAAAAGTACCAATAAACAAAACTTGTAACTTAAAACTGTGGAAAACAAAAAAGCAGATTATTGTTAAAGAAAATTTACAGTTGTTTAGAAATAATTTGCGATGTTTATCTTTTACACATGTTTATGAGGCAAAGGATGTAAATGAGGCATATGATGGTTTTATAGATTAATTTATTTTACTATACAGATTGTGTTTGCCCGAAAAAAATATAACCATAGAAACTAATAGAAAAATAAATGGATATCTCGAGGAATAAGAATATGTAGCAAAAAACGACAGAAGATAGACAAAGATATTTACTTTGGAAGTTTAGGTTCTTAGCTTTGGAAATTTTTAAAAATAATAGTGCCTTATATAAAAAAATTATTAGATTAACACAAACAGCTCAAAATAATCATCTCATAAAAACATCTCAAAATAAATCAAAAGCTACCTGACATTTCTATATGTAATCTACATATAATAAATCAGTAGATCAAATCAATCCCGTGTCTGTACATTTGATAAATTTATTAAAAAATGAATCTAGGCAGTAAGAAAACACTAACAGAAAACAAAAACATTTTTTGGAATTTCTTGTCTGTCTGTATGTCTGTGTGTCTGTATGTCTGTGTATCTGTATGTCTGTGTGTCTGTATGTCTGTAATCGCTAATCTCCGAAGTTACTGAACGGAATATTTCGCAGTTTTGATAGAAAGATTAAGCCCAATTCAGAGCAACATTTAGTCTTTGTTTCATTGAAATCTAATATCTGTAAAAAAAGTTATGGTCATATAAGTTTTTAATCACCGCTCGCCTTTTATGTCACTAGAAGGTACAATTCAAAATTATTATTTAATTTATCTATAGTGTAAGGAAAGTATTTGTACTAATTAATATAGTAGTTTCATCAATTAAGCTCATTTACATCCTACTGCTGGGCTCAAACCTCCTTCAAAGTTGAAGGGAAGTTGACATAATACATAACATTATACTATTTCCATTTCTTTATTTCCTCGATGACAGCTCCTGTGGAAACTTTGAACGAGCGTCTTTTTTACATTATGTATACATTATTTAATAAAAATATGACGCTTACGCGCGTACAAGGTCATAGCAGAGTCGGAGAAACTGATAGGGATGGGCTATCGATAAACGTAACACGATAAGAGGCCCGATATTTTTTTAAAAAGTGTAAGAAACTAAACTATTGCCGGCTAATTTTATACAAATTTATTAACTAATATTACATTTCATTACACGATGTAGTTATATTATGTTGATTGTTCATTTATTTATTTTAATCAAAATCTGATGAATCGCCACTATCACTCGATGAGCTCTCCTCAACATTTATTATAAGTTCCTGTATTTCTATATTATCTAATGCCACATGAATTTCCCAATCCGACGCTATAATGTTTTGGGTTCTTCTCACAATTTTTTCCCAGTGTTCGGCGGTTACTTCCGCACATGCATTTTTTAATAAATCTAACATCTTGTTTGCCGTAAAAGGTGGATGGGTATTGTTTCGAGCGGCGTGTCCTTTGATTTGTGCCCATATTAGTTCTATAGCATTGTACTGGCAATGATACGGCGGAAGTCGAAGAACCCAATGACCACATTCAGCAGCTATTTCGTCGGTAATATATCTTTTAGGGAGGCTTTTTTTAGATTTTAAAATATTCACTAATTGTACTTTTAATAAAGTATCATCCACATTTTCGCCATGACGTTTGAGCCAGTCAATTATCTCTTGTTTTTTATTGGCCTGCGTCGGCATTTTATCAATTTGTCTAGAGTGATATGTAGCGTTGTCCATAATAATTATCGACGGTTCTTCCAGAGATTGCATCATTTCTTTGAACCATCCTTCGTAAATCTCCGCGTTCATTTCTTCGTGGTAGTCTACTGTTTTCTTGGCTTTAAAGGCCAGTAAAGCATCTGACACGAATCCTTTCGTAGACCCTGCATGGCATATGATAAGGCGTTCACCTTTTCCCATTGGCACTGAACTAGTGGAAGCGGCTGTGTCGTCAGTCCAGTTCTTCGATACTGTGTGGTTTGCATTTAGTCTCATTTAGTCAGTGAAAATAACATTTGACCAACCTGATATCTTTTGGCTTCGCTCAAAAATTCGCAGCGAACCATAGCAACGTCGTGACGCTCCATCAATATTTTACGTTTGTCCGATTTTTTATAAAAAAAGCCAATTTCTTTCAAAACTAAGCTTAATGACGATTTTTGGCCATGAAACAAACCACGTTCACGTAAAGAAACAACAAGTTTTTTAAGTTTTGGAATTTCTTTGCGCAAGTAATAGTCATATATATAACGACGAATAGCGTCAGCGTCGAAGTTGTCAACCGATGTCACACGACGTGGTTGGCGTTTCTTCTTCGGCGTACGAAGCTTATTTGCTTGCATGCCGCTTGTACCCTAAGCCTCGGTAGTAATTTTTGAAACAGTAGGTCCACTAATTCCTAATGCGGCCGCAACACGCTCTCGCACTTGCGACAGTGGTAATAGCGGGCTTGATATTCTGCTTCAAAGTAATTACGAACCTTGATCACCAGTTCTCTCGCCTGACTTTTCAGAACAGATCCTTTAGGCATTTTGATATTTGACAGCTGGGCAGCAATCAACACGGAGGAACACAAAATACACAACGTAACGTATGGATAATGTGAAAAAACTCAGCGAACAGAAATGTAGTGACCATATAGCACGACCGTCTTGTTGCGAGTGACAGATTAAAACAAATACAAAATGGCGGTGGGTCATTGAGTGTTCCCAGCTTGAAAAAATATATTTGAATGTTTTTGTTGAATTTGTCTTTGTTCAAAACATATATCCGATCGATATCATTACTTATTTGGTCACAACACTACAACTATCAATTTAGAACTGTCATCGAGAAAATAAAGAAATGGAAATAGTATAATAAATATTTCTAATAAAATTTTTGACTCGCAATTAATTCTTTCTTTGACGTAATAAAATGTTGAAAACGATAACAATAACTTATTGCAAAGTGGTTTTTTTTCCAAGGGTTTTGTTCCAAAACGATTCATTATATATAGACCGCGATCAAGTAGAGTTCAAGGGAATCTTAAAAAGTTGCAGCTAAATTAATTAGTTTTTCTACAAAACGAATCTTTGTTAATTTGATTTATTATATATAGATCTTAGTCGTATACTTAGAATATTATATTCAATTGCAAAATATGAGAGCATATTATAGCTAAAATACAAGTCTAGCTTACTCTAGCTTAGGGTTTACAGCATTTTCCCGTGGGGAACTAATAAAATAATCGAGAAGTTGAAAAATAAAACGTTTTTATAACATGTTAGTAGCTAGTTATAGTTATTACAGAATAATATGTAATTTTATTACGGTTACACCGTTGCTATACATTTTGGCATAAAAAGAATATGAGAGCTCGTTATTTTTTTGCCTTCTGTTTTCTCATTCTTCATTCTTGACATCCGTGGCCGGTCCGGGGGTTTGTGTGCGAGGGCATACTTTTTTACATTTTTATACACTATTGATAGCATAGAGTACGTTTCAAGCAGCTTGCATAGCACGTGAAGGTGATCAGCGCTGAGATGACACCCTTGAGTAGGCCTGTAACAGTCATAGCCCCGCCCCATTCGTTGGAGTCTTTTGCTTTTAATGATGTTATTGTTTTAAAGTCTTTCAAATCCTTTGACATTATTATAAAATATAAAAGATATCCATCTGAAGATATTCTACACTACTAAAACGCGACATGAACCAAGAAATTCATTTTTATTAATACTTTCGTAATGAAAGCCATTTATTATATATTTATCCGTGCGGTTGCGCAGTTGGAATACAACTCACCAACCGCTTTCCTACCCGTGGGTCGATCACCCACGAGACGACTAAAGGATATCATACATATCATACATCTATGGAAGAAAAGGAAAACTCGAAACAAAACCCTATACCAACACGTCTGACCAGCGTGATATCGAAGGTCAATTTCCCTCCCATTACGTACGAGGCTTGAGCCCAATAGTGGGACGTATATAAGCTGAGATGATAGATGTCCATGTCCCCAGGTAGCCCTGAAAAGACTTATCTGAGCAGAGCAATCTTACCAAAATTAGGAGACAGCGCAAAATAACTTTGGAAGTTACTACGTCAGAAACTACAGCTGCATTACTTCTTGGTGGTAAAACAGCTTTGTTTGAAAACCCGATAGATTTATGCACATTGTTTATAAACCCGATAGATTTATAAAGCAATGAAACACCGAGATGTTCAATAACACAAAACTGCGACACAATCAAAGTGTTTTTTGTTTTATTGTGTACGGTGGTAAACGAGTAAGCAGCACGCACTTATTTTTTTTAGCAGGCCATGGTCTGGACACACGCCTTGCATTCCGTCCGCGTGGCCCCATAACCCACTGTTTTTCCTCCGTATCACCATTGGGCCTTTCGAGTACCATCCCCGATGACGCCCCGGGCCATCGGGCTTCACCCTCACGTGGTCTGCCTCTCCGCGGGTGACGGACTACTCCCCGTTTCAGTTAACCGCGACTTCGGCTAAGGCAATTAGACGCAGTTAATCGCGCCTGCGCCACACCGCCGCCTCTTACAAATGAAGCGGAAATAACACATTGCTACTGTTAAGACGTTGCTTTTCTGTAAGAGTGGGGTACTAGGTCCGACTGGAGGTCGGACCGGCCCTTGCCTGTAGAAAGAATACTATCAACTGTGGCTTTACTACTATCAGTGTTTTTATTAAGGATTGCTGTCTAATCGTTTGCGTTGATTGGACAATGATAAATAAAAAAAATCGTTGAGGCCGTAGATCGAGCACTACGAGATCGTAATAAAAGTCAATGGTGCTTATCTTTGGAGATTTTCGGCAAATCCTTCCTGTTAAAACTCGAGGAAATAGAACTGATGAGATCAATGCTTCACTGAAGTATTCTTATCTGTGGCCCCAAGTAGTAAAGCTGACCCTAACCATCAACATGCAAGCAAAGCCAAGGGCCAAATGCAAGACCAAGACTTGCTGCAAGAGTTTCGCAGTGCTTCCTTAGACATGATTTTACGATTTTCTTATCAAAGAAAGGATTCAAATTACTGAAATTTTTAGCATTTAATATGCTTAATTATTTATAAATACCCGATACGAAACGAAAAATGATGTCACAAGCGGGGTTCGAACCCGCACCCATTGGGAATCCGGCCCAACCGCGCTACCACCTACACCATTGTGAACTATTTTAGGACATGCAAACCTCGAATCATACTATATCTCACGTCTTCAAGGCGACGTATGCCATCTATCGGACAATGTTTACACATTGTATAGACTTAATACTTCAAACCCCACAGTTAGAATTGTATTAAACGATGACACAACCCTGTTATTCAAATTACTGAAATTTTTAGCATTTAATATGCTTAATTATTTATAAATACCCGATACGAAACGAAAAATGATGTCACAAGCGGGGTTCGAACCCGCACCCATTGGGAATCCGGCCCAACCGCGCTACCACCTACACCATTGTGAACTATTTTAGGACATGCAAACCTCGAATCATACTATATCTCACGTCTTCAAGGCGACGTATGCCATCTATCGGACAATGTTTACACATTGTATAGACTTAATACTTCAAACCCCACAGTTAGAATTGTATTAAACGATGACACAACCCTGTTATTCAAATTACTGAAATTTTTAGCATTTAATATGCTTAATTATTTATAAATACCCGATACGAAACGAAAAATGATGTCACAAGCGGGGTTCGAACCCGCACCCATTGGGAATCCGGCCCAACCGCGCTACCACCTACACCATTGTGAACTATTTTAGGACATGCAAACCTCGAATCATACTATATCTCACGTCTTCAAGGCGACGTATGCCATCTATCGGACAATGTTTACACATTGTATAGACTTAATACTTCAAACCCCACAGTTAGAATTGTATTAAACGATGACACAACCCTGTTATTCAAATTACTGAATTTTTTAGCATTTAATATGCTTAATTATTTATAAATACCCGATACGAAACGAAAAATGATGTCACAAGCGGGGTTCGAACCCGCACCCATTGGGAATCCGGCCCAACCGCGCTACCACCTACACCATTGTGAACTATTTTAGGACATGCAAACCTCGAATCATACTATATCTCACGTCTTCAAGGCGACGTATGCCATCTATCGGACAATGTTTACACATTGTATAGACTTAATACTTCAAACCCCACAGTTAGAATTGTATTAAACGATGACACAACCCTGTTATTCAAATTACTGAAATTTTTAGCATTTAATATGCTTAATTATTTATAAATACCCGATACGAAACGAAAAATGATGTCACAAGCGGGGTTCGAACCCGCACCCATTGGGAATCCGGCCCAACCGCGCTACCACCTACACCATTGTGAACTATTTTAGTACATGCAAACCTCGAATCATACTATATCTCACGTCTTCAAGGCGACGTATGCCATCTATCGGACAATGTTTACACATTGTATAGACTTAATACTTCAAACCCCACAGTTAGAATTGTATTAAACGATGACACAACCCTGTTATTCAAATTACTGAAATTTTTAGCATTTAATATGCTTAATTATTTATAAATACCCGATACGAAACGAAAAATGATGTCACAAGCGGGGTTCGAACCCGCACCCATTGGGAATCCGGCCCAACCGCGCTACCACCTACACCATTGTGAACTATTTTAGGACATGCAAACCTCGAATCATACTATATCTCACGTCTTCAAGGCGACGTATGCCATCTATCGGACAATGTTTACACATTGTATAGACTTAATACTTCAAACCCCACAGTTAGAATTGTATTAAACGATGACACAACCCTGTTATTCAAATTACTGAAATTTTTAGCATTTAATATGCTTAATTATTTATAAATACCCGATACGAAACGAAAAATGATGTCACAAGCGGGGTTCGAACCCGCACCCATTGGGAATCCGGCCCAACCGCGCTACCACCTACACCATTGTGAACTATTTTAGGACATGCAAACCTCGAATCATACTATATCTCACGTCTTCAAGGCGACGTATGCCATCTATCGGACAATGTTTACACATTGTATAGACTTAATACTTCAAACCCCACAGTTAGAATTGTATTAAACGATGACACAACCCTGTTATTCAAATTACTGAAATTTTTAGCATTTAATATGCTTAATTATTTATAAATACCCGATACGAAACGAAAAATGATGTCACAAGCGGGGTTCGAACCCGCACCCATTGGGAATCCGGCCCAACCGCGCTACCACCTACACCATTGTGAACTATTTTAGGACATGCAAACCTCGAATCATACTATATCTCACGTCTTCAAGGCGACGTATGCCATCTATCGGACAATGTTTACACATTGTATAGACTTAATACTTCAAACCCCACAGTTAGAATTGTATTAAACGATGACACAACCCTGTTATTCAAATTACTGAAATTTTTAGCATTTAATATGCTTAATTATTTATAAATACCCGATACGAATTATAAATAATTAAGCATATTAAATGCTAAAAATTTCAGTAATTTGAATAACAGGGTTGTGTCATCGTTTAATACAATTCTAACTGTGGGGTTTGAAGTATTAAGTCTATACAATGTGTAAACATTGTCCGATAGATGGCATACGTCGCCTTGAAGACGTGAGATATAGTATGATTCGAGGTTTGCATGTCCTAAAATAGTTCACAATGGTGTAGGTGGTAGCGCGGTTGGGCCGGATTCCCAATGGGTGCGGGTTCGAACCCCGCTTGTGACATCATTTTTCGTTTCGTATCGGGTATTTATAAATAATTAAGCATATTAAATGCTAAAAATTTCAGTAATTTGAATAACAGGGTTGTGTCATCGTTTAATACAATTCTAACTGTGGGGTTTGAAGTATTAAGTCTATACAATGTGTAAACATTGTCCGATAGATGGCATACGTCGCCTTGAAGACGTGAGATATAGTATGATTCGAGGTTTGCATGTCCTAAAATAGTTCACAATGGTGTAGGTGGTAGCGCGGTTGGGCCGGATTCCCAATGGGTGCGGGTTCGAACCCCGCTTGTGACATCATTTTTCGTTTCGTATCGGGTATTTATAAATAATTAAGCATATTAAATGCTAAAAATTTCAGTAATTTGAATAACAGGGTTGTGTCATCGTTTAATACAATTCTAACTGTGGGGTTTGAAGTATTAAGTCTATACAATGTGTAAACATTGTCCGATAGATGGCATACGTCGCCTTGAAGACGTGAGATATAGTATGATTCGAGGTTTGCATGTCCTAAAATAGTTCACAATGGTGTAGGTGGTAGCGCGGTTGGGCCGGATTCCCAATGGGTGCGGGTTCGAACCCCGCTTGTGACATCATTTTTCGTTTCGTATCGGGTATTTATAAATAATTAAGCATATTAAATGCTAAAAATTTCAGTAATTTGAATAACAGGGTTGTGTCATCGTTTAATACAATTCTAACTGTGGGGTTTGAAGTATTAAGTCTATACAATGTGTAAACATTGTCCGATAGATGGCATACGTCGCCTTGAAGACGTGAGATATAGTATGATTCGAGGTTTGCATGTCCTAAAATAGTTCACAATGGTGTAGGTGGTAGCGCGGTTGAGCCGGATTCCCAATGGGTGCGGGTTCGAACCCCGCTTGTGACATCATTTTTCGTTTCGTATCGGGTATTTATAAAGAAAGGATTGTCAAAATTTCGTATTCTTACGAGTAATACCAGTACACGGAAGAATAATAGCCCCAATCCGGTTTAGTGGTATGTACCTCATTATTGATAGTTGTACTTGTGTAGTTACTGCCACTAGATGAATAGAATTTCATTAATTTAATTGGATTTTTAATGTCCATGGAGATTTTTTATTTCTATCAAAACAAGTGACTTTGTGTTATTCTAAAAGCAAAAGTTGCAAGATTTGCGAGCCTCGCAAGAGTCTTGCATTTGGGCAACACTAATTCACATGCTTAAGAATTTGCCGATGTTTTAAAGAAAATTGGAGAAAGCGTCCTCCTTGATGAAAATGGTCAAATGGCTGCCGTAAATACTTGGTCGAGTTTGAATTTTTAAGTTTCAAATAGGGGTGCGTAGTAATACTGAATGTCACGCGGACGAAGTCGCGGGCATCAGCTAGTTATTAATAAAGCTGAATTTTGTCTACCAAAGGAAGACATAACCTCAATAAGGAGCAGGAATCTATTACTAACTCAACCACTAGACATTGCAAATGAATTTAATAATTATTTTATTGATGACATTGAAAATAATATTAACATCAATAATTTAGTAATTAATCCGAATCCCATATTCGAAACCACACCTATTGGAAATCCACGATATGATAGCATAGCACGATTGGAACTAATAATCAAGCATGTTAAATGCTAAATTTCAGTAATTTATATAATTTTATTTAAATGGAGCAACTAAAAAATTGATGAGCCCGCTAAGTTTTTGCCGGATTTTCTCAGCTTGCGGTCGTGTTCCAAATAGATGATAGAATTTAAATTAATTTCAAACAAAATGGAAAATTAAATTATAGAGTATGTCTATAGTAGAATTTATATTTACTTTATAGAATAATATATATTTTATGTAATCAAACTTGGCCTCACATATAGGCCCCATGAACTCTGTCATATCCGTGGTGCTGTACTGCTGAGCTTCACGTATCAGTACATCCTCTTATCTATTGGCCTATTAGCCATTTTTTTTCGCCCGCTTTGCATAGTAGTGAAGTTAGCAGTTTTCTAATTAAATTAATTGCGGGTCCCAAGACTTGCCCGGAAAAGCGTTTCCCGGGACTTTCTGAGGGCTTTCAAACCTCAGTGTCTTTTACGGAGACCACTGCGAACCCTGGCTTACAGAAATTATAGTGGCGGGAATGTGTGGTGGGATTAGTCCCTATTAAAAAAATACTATATAGAACTTATGTATAATTAATACATACAGAATGTCTTTATAGAATTTATAAATAATGAATGATTTAATTTGATTAATTTTTACGTTTATAAATTTATTTATTCATTAGGCGAGATGTTTTTAATACATGTTTTTAATTCTCAGAGCAGATATGAAGCGGCCTTGCATCTTGTTCTTCGATGAGTTTGACAGTCTCGCACCCAAGTAAGTGTCCGTTGTAAGTGTCCATCAATATATCACAATCGCTTTGAACTATCCATTATAATATGTGTAATATCGATAACTCTATTGTTAATGGTAATGCAAAAAAAAATCGAGTTAATAATGACTTAACAAGTATTTCGAGATACAGACGATTAATTGCTAAAATTTTGAAGACGCAATGTTTAAGTTACTCAGAAAGATTAATAAACATTCATTCCACTCATTGCACGTGTACCATATACAAACAATAGATTAAGAGCATCGAATTTTCTTTTCAAATATTTTCGCTATGAATTTAGGGAATTTTAATTGAGATGTTATTAAATTTACAAACGACGAGTTACAGAGTCTGCTTTTAGAACTTTGAGTTATAGAGTATGAATAATATGTATTTCATAATTTTATGTAAATTAATTAATGATTATAGTGGCTTTCCGTGTGGTGACGGAGTAAGAATACTATTCACCACCCCATATCTTACCCGTGGGTGATCGTACGAGACGACTGAGGGATATAAAACGCATATAACATCTATGCGAGAGAAGGAAAACTCGAAACAAAACCCTATACCAACACGTCTGACCAGCGCGATGTAGTAGGTTAATTTCCCTCCCATTATGGAGGAGGCCCGAGCCCAACAGTGGGACATTTATGGGCTGTGATGATGATGATGAAATTAATGATAAACGCAATCTATTAAAAATTGAGCGACGAAGATTTAAAATCATTTAATGTTTGTTGTTTTTGGTGGCAAACGAGCAAGCAGTAAACCTGTTGGTAAATTTTACTGCCGCCCATGGACCAATACCAAAGGAAAAGCTAGGTCGCTGTCTACCAATCAAAATTACAAAACCTACCCAAAAAGTTGGGCTGTCTACTCTCTCGTTCATCGAACGAAGTGCATTAGCACAATGTTACTGCACAGACGTCGATTTTCTGCGAGAGTGCGTTACTACCCCGGACGGACAGCCCTGTAGCTATAGACAAATATTTGTCAACAGTGTGGCCCTAGTAGGCTATTATGTATGAAAATAATTTATTTATTTTCATTTATTTATTTATATTTAACTAGCTTCTGCCCGCGGCCTCGCCCGCGTAAAAGGTTACTTTCCTAAAGTTTTTGATCCCCTATTTTTATTTTTGACCGTCGGTAATACAGTGCAACGGTATTACAATACTCAGGGTTGGAACTTCATTACTGGACTGTTAGATGGCGTTGAAGAAGCTAGATTTTGAGATTTTTTGACAAACAAGTTTTATATTTTTCATATAAAAATTTTGATTTTTTTAATAAAAAGTATCCTATGTTACTTTTAATACCTCCAAGAATATGTGTACAATGTTTCATGATGATCGGTTGAGTAGTTTTAGCGTGAAAGCGTAACAAACAAACTTACATTCACATTTATATATTAGTAGGGATAGGGATTTCATTATTGCTAACAGCGTGCCATACACAATAATAGACAATATTTTTATACAAACTGAGGAGAATAACATATTATAAAAGATGTATTGAATAATTACAATAAAGATAAAATATAATAAACTTGAATCAACATATACTACTGCTAATGGTCAGTGCCTCCACATACTTCTCAGCTACAGACTGTTCTAATTGTATTTCATATGCGTAATAACAGCGTAAAGATTAGTAATCATTGTTTAGACGTGGTCACGATTCGACTGGTGTTACCGATCGCGTAGTGAACCAGTTGCTGGCGAGACTGGACGGAGCTGAGGGAGGTGCTCGTGGGCCGGTTATAGCGGCCACCTCGAGACCAGACTTGGTAGACCCGGCTTTATTGCGAGCTGGGAGGCTGCAGCGACATGTGTACTGCCGTCTACCTGATGAGGTTAGTTAAAAAAAACAATGTTTATCTTTATATGATTTTATTCTAATCACTTGGCGTCGATGCAATATGTCTTCTTCTTCCACACAATCCTATCAGAAGTAATATTTGCGTTCACCCTTTAGGTCTATCCATCTTTTCTTTAAACTTTTCTCATCCCTAAAAGCTTGCCGGGCGGGCCACCGAAGATAAAGACCTGGTTCCAGTGGCCCGCTCGCACGGCGTGGAGAGGTACTTGTAGAGCGGGTCTATGGGATCGTGCGCCGCTTCTTTTGTCGCCTCGGACGGATTAGCGAGGCGTGACAAAACCATAGCCCGCCGCCAAAAAAAAAAAATCTAAAAGCTTCGTAATTCATAGTTTTTTTTTTTGCGGTGGGCTATGGACGTCGCACCCCGCCAAATCGGTACGCACCGGTGCGCACCCACATTAACCCACCCTGCAAGCACCTCTTCATCGCCGTACGAGCGGGCCACCGGTACCCGATCTTTGTCTTCGGTGGCCCTTCGTAATTCATACCTAGAACATCCCTCATAATATTACTTTAATCCCGTCCCATTACATGTCCATACCACCTCAAGCGTTTACTTAATTCTCCGTCACTGACTTTGTTTTTAAATAACTGTTTCAAAAAGAAATTAGTCGTGTTACTCTTTGCGTTACTTCTTTTTTTTATTTAGTATTTGACCTGCTAAATTTTGTTATAAAATCTCATTACCATATAATGGCAATCCGTTGCTATTGCTTTACTAATTGAGCTAACGTGGCAGGTACGTGTAGTAACTAATTCTTCACATTACCGCCTTGTTGTTTGATGTTTTACAACGCCATCTATCGGTAAACGTGTACACATTGTTACGAATTTTGTTATTGTCTATACTTAGAATTATAGATTTGAGATCTGAGGTCAACAGGCCCTAGAGTTCAAATTCGCGTCTTTGCAGATTAGAGTAGTAGAAACAGGTAACGATCCTTTGACTTGGTGGCTCCACTTGGGATCTATATGTAGAGATGAACGAACTTTTACTATAAGCAACGAGGAGATGAGTCCGTGTCTGTGCATTCAGTCTTTGAACATTAATATTAATTAATATCTGTTTGTTAGCGTGATCGTTACGAGGTGCTCCGAACACTGGCGAAGGGTATCTCCGTAGATGATGGAGTGGATCTCCAGGAGCTAGCTGAAGCGACTGACGGGTACTCACCAGCCGATCTCAAGTCTATACTGGTCACAGCACAATTGACTAGGCTAGAAAAACAACTGGTTAGTTTTGCTTGTCACCATCATCTTTATTCTGCTCTAACCACAGTTAGGGGCCGTTCAAGCATTACGTAACACAATTTGGGGGGAGGGGGGGTCTTGTTAAGTGTTACAATGCGTTAGATAGCCGGGAGGGGGGTCCAAACAATGCGTTACGTAGCATTGTTTTTTTATTAAATAATAAACCAGGGAATTAAAATTTCCAAAGTTGGCAAACAAATTTTTATTTTTTAGATGATGAATAAACATGTGTACACATACGAGTTTGGAAGTATTGTGAGTTTGGAATCTCTTTTTTTATTTATTATTGCCTCAAACACGTTTAAAAACGGTCACTTGGGTGTTACGTAACCTTCAGGGAGGAGGAAGGGGGGTACATACAAACGTTACGGTGCCTTACATGTGGGGGAGGGAGGATCAAAAATCTTCAAAAAATGCGTTACGTAATACTTGAAGGCCCCCTTATAGTAGTAATATATTCAAACATATGGCAAATACAAAGTTTAGGTAATAAGTTTTGTAACCGGCCACTTGTCTGACGTCAATCCTCCTCGGGAATGTATTTATTCACCAGACGGTATCAGATAAAACCAGCAATTTTTTTATATTATCATCTCATCTCAGTTCATATATGCAGAGTTGTACAAAATACCCTGTACAAAGTATCTGGAATACAAAATGCAAGATACTTTCAAATGACAAGATACTTTTGAATGAAAAACTTATTTAATTAAAAAATCAATAATAAAATCAATTGATTTTATTATTGATTTTTTTTTTTTAATTCAATAATATAATTAGTATCATGCCTTCTGAGTTTTCTCGCCGGATCTTTCTCAGAGTGGCCGCGTTCCGATGCGGTAGTAGCTGAATAGTTTTTGTTAGTTTTGTAAAAATTATAAAATTGCCACAATAATAATTATCATAAATTAAATACCTTAATAATAACAAATCATAAACAACATAAATTTTATATATAGAATCATTCTCTTTTTGTACTGGCAATGAATTGTATTAATTTTGTATAATAATGTGGGTCAAAATTTAACATCCTATAGGGTAGATATAAATAAATTTCTATAATAACAATGACATATTGGACGTAAGACACCTCAGTCCTCCCGTGACCATGATCACTGTAAAGTGTTCGAAACGTCGGGAAATTATAAATCAAATACAAACGCGATAGAATATGAAAATACTTTTGTAAGAAAACAAGATTTTATCGTGTTAATAGCTGAAATGTAAGGTATAGTTTCAAAACCCTCTAAGTGATTTTTGATACATTTTTACATTTTTGAACCAAAGGAAAGATTTTTAAATTTTATTTGCTGTCAATGCTTATTAATGTAACTCACTAAAATTTGCCATAAATTCAATCTAAAAAATAATGTCAGTTGCAAACGCCGCTAAAATAACTATTATTATTTTCAAAGTCCCCTAAAATGAAATTGACCAATACATTTGAAACACGTGACTTGTAAAACTGTATGGCGGTATTATTTGTTTTGAGTTAGTTGCGGATTTTAAAAGAAAGACATTAAAAATTATGAAAGACCTAGCAGTTTGTTAAAAAATGTGACATCAATGAGATGTTGAACTAACAATTTTATAAATGTCTGCTAACATATTACTAAAAGTATTTTGTCAGAAAAAATATTTATAAATAAAATACTAAGATACCAAACAAAAGGTATCTAAATACAAGATACAAGATGAATTTTTAAAAAGTATCTTAGATACAAGATGGAAATACGTATTTTGTATCTTGTATCTGTATTTCAGATACTTGTATCTTAGATAAGTCACATATTTGCATATATGTCCCACTATTGGGCCAGAGCCTCCTCCATAATGGAAAATTGACCCATACTATACCACGCCAGACGTATTAGTATAGGGTTTTGTGTCGAGTTTTTCCATCTCATGCATTGATGTTATATGCGTTCTATATCCCTTAGTCAGCTGTGTGGTAGCGGCTACGAATACTACCAATCCTTACTTTGCTCGTGGATGTCGTATAATACGACTAAGAGTCTTATAATGCCTGGGCCAACTCCATCTGATGCCGTTTGCTCAACAATTGCATTCCCAAGGAGGGTTGACGTCTGGCAGGCGGCCGGTCATAAAACTATTGCCAATAACTTTTACAATATGTACTATGAAAGAAGAGTACGTATTGTATCGACCCCAAGTAAATGGGATAAGAGTAGGAGAATGATGATATCCCTTAGTCTTTTCTCACGATCACCCACGGCTAAGATAGGAGGTGGTAAGCTGTATTCTTACTCCGCTATCACACGGAAAAATCTTTTGATATATTCAAAAGTTAACATTAACTATCTAGAAAAATCTGACTGTCTCTTTGGTGTTTTAGCGAAGATATTCTTGGCGATCATAAAGTCCTGGGTTTGAATCCCGGGTACAACAAAGAAAAATACACGTCGATGAGTTTTTCAGTTGATGTTTTCTATTTTCGAGGATTTACTTGGAAAATTTTGTTAAATGAGTTTAAGGTATTGAACTAAGCCCCAGTAGCGATTTTAGGCTCATTATTATGTGCGACCGAGGGTTGTGAGTTGCTTTGTTTCTCTTTGGGATAAAATTGTCAGACGATAAATAAAAGAAAAACTGATTGCTAAAATGTCTAAGTTTTTAAATTCTATGTATCAATAACAGCGCCACCTAATGATTAAATGTAAAGTTTTTTTTTTACACCTTGCACTAAGGCAATAAGGCTTGTATTTCGGGGGACTTTACAAACATATAATTAAAGCAGATGAATTGCACTCAAAACACACACTTTTGCGGATCGCACAAGGTATTGTACTGCGTTGGAATCGAACGCGCGGCACAGGCACGGCTGGTCGGTATCTTGACCACTACGCCATCTGTGCAGTCCAGCTAATAATTACACGTGACGTTCATATCCTCCTGCGCGGGAATCGTACCTACGATACTTGGCATGTTAGGTTAGTATCTTAAATGCCATTAACCTATGCATTTATTGAAAGTTATTACTCTGGAAATTTTATATAATTATCAGATAGCGAATGAAGACAAAACAATGGATTCTGTGGTGGTTTATAGAGAGGATATAGAAAGTGCCTTAGAAGAGACAAAGCCTTCACTATCCAAGCAGCAAAGAACTTTCTATGATATGATGTAAGTATTGTCACATCTATTTGACGTGTGGTGACGGAAGAATATAATTCATCATCATCATCTTCATATGAGCTCATATATGTTCCACTATTGGGCTCGAGCCTCCTCCATAATGGGAGGGTAATTGATCTACTATATATCACGCTGGTCAGACGTGTTGGTATAGGGTTTTGTTTCGAGTATACCTTCTCTCACATAGATATTAATGCGTTTCATATCCCTTAGTCGTCTCTTACGATCACCCACTGGTGAGATAGGGGGTGGCGTATTGTATTCTGGGTGGTGAAATTAAATAAAATTAAAAAAAAAAATTCTTACTCCGTCACCACATGGAAAAGAATACAATTCACCAATCTTTATCTTGCCCATGGGTGTCGTAAACGTCTAAATGATCATCATCAATCTCCAACTCTTATCTCAATTACTTGTAGTCGACGCAATATGTAGCGTTAGACATTGCAAAAGTTATTGGCAATAGTTTTATGACCGGCCGCCTGCCTGACGTCAACCCTCCTTGGGAATGTAATTATTGACCAAATGGCATCAGTTAGAGTTGGTTTAGTTCGATATAAAGTTCTTAGACGTCTTTTACGACATCTAAAAGAAAAGTAAGGATTGATTAGTAGCTGCTACCAAACAGCTAAATAATAATATGAATATAACATCTGCGCAAGAGAAGAAAAACTCGAAGTAAAATCCTGTACCAACACGTCTGACCAGCTTGTAATATGTCAATTTCCCTCCTATAATAGAGGAGGCTCGAGCCCAGCTGTGTCTTTTAGTGTATGTTCGTCTTTTAGACATCCACGATCAATCTAAGGTTTGTCAATATTCATAGCATAAGTATAATATATATAATACCATAATTATTGGGTTTGGTGGGCAGGTTGGTGATCGTAGTTGGTCTTCGGTGATTACCGTGCAAGTGCCGCAGCCAATTTCTGTGATGTTGATCCCTAAACTGGTTTTAACGATTCTAATGGTTGACCGGATCAACCGTATTATTTATTGCAAGGGGTAGTGATATAGTGAATCTTTAACCTTTTACCACGGCCATGTGGAGACGAAAATAATTAAGGAACGTATTCATACCAAGTAGCATGTCCAGGGAAATTGAGATCTTAAGACTTGGTCTACAAAAATATCAGGCTTGGTCGAAATTAGTTCTTGACTCTAGGATGCCCTATGATGGTAATAATTCTTTACAAATTTAAACTTGTTAAAGATTATTTTAAAATTGATGTTATAATAATGTTTTTTTTATTTCACAGATACCGAAGGTTTAGAGGAGAGAGTTTGACAACGGAGCAAAAGCTTTTGTCAAGCTTACAACTAAAACAACGTGTCACTCTCGCCTAATATAGTCATTTTTATGCATTTTATGGGATGGTTACAAAGGGTTTTATGCCTAGTCTTAATTTATCATTTCATTTATAGTCATTGTCCATTAGTTAATCAGATAGTCGCTTTTAATAGTGCAATGGCACGCTGGCAATGGTGTCATCTAAAAATGTTTGTGAAATATGAAAGCCTGGTTTTCCATGCTCTATCATCATCTATTATTCAATTTAAATATTTATTCATTCAAATGCTCATAACACTTATAGTTTCATAAAACGTGTAGTGGGCCATTACAATTTTAGAATTTAAACATATAATTATAACTGAAGACATGCAAACACAATTATAAAATACGTCGAAGTTGAAAAATATATCAACCTCCGGATACTGAGTAATTAATGAGTTGAGCAGAGCAATAGCCTGACTGGTAGGTGTATATTGTGCGATACACGTTCGCACCTGTGGGGCAGCGAGTATTTGGGTTGACGTTTGGCAGGCGGCCGGTCATAATACTATTGCCAATAACTTCTACAATATGTACTATGAAAGAAGAGTACATATTGTATCGACCCCAAGTAATTGGAATAAGAGTAGGAGAATGAATGTTATAGAAAGTGTAAATTACAACTGTAGCATTGTACTAGAGAGAGACTGAGATCGATTTGGTGCGAGAGCCTGAGTCTCAAACGCTTTTGTACAGCGATGTGGCTGTACCCCTGGTATTGCAGAGGTCTATAAACGGGGAGGCCAATTACTTTATTTATTTATTTATTTATATTTAATTTCATTATTGCTAACAGCGTGCCATACACAATAATAGACAATATTTTTATACAAACTGAGGAGAATAACATATTATAAAAGATGTATTGAATAATTACAATAAAGATAAAATATAATAAACTTGGATCAACATATACCACTGCTAATGGTCAGTGCCTCCATATACTTCTCAGCTACAGACATGAAACATCTCTCTGTACAAGAAAATAAGTCTAGTGAAGGTTCAGAGGCTAGTATCTCATTGATGTAGTGTAATGCGCGAGGAAGCGGTGCGAATTGACCAATGCTAGACGCCAGTAGAGGTCGCTGTCGCTCGCGCAATTTACCTACAACCTGGCGAGGCACATTGAATTTTATTTCTGCTAAAAGTAACGGATTGTGGGCAGAACCTCGTATTAGTCTGAAGAAATATTTTACTAATGCTGTGTTACGACGCGTCGCCAACATATGATGTTCTACCATACCTATTACATATAATGTGGGGTATAGATAGGGGTAATAAAAATAAATTCTTTTGTATAGGTAACGAATAAATGTTTTTTGTATTCTCTCAACTTTTGAGTTAATTGTATTGTGTTGGGATTCCAAACAATAGCATTAGTTTCTAAAGTACTCCGAACATATGCATTGTATAAAATATTAACTGTCAAGTGGGATGGTTTGCTCGTCTATCAATAGGTAATAAAAATAGGATAGTGTACCTCCGTACCACACCCTCGTGTGGTACGGAGGAAAAAAGTCAACTTACCACCGCCTCTCTTATCTATGGGTGTCATAGAATACAAAAGTATCCCTTTTTATATGCCCTAGCTTCCGCCTGCAGCTTAGCTCGTGTGGTTCTCTTAAAAGGAAAATAAAGCCCCCGACTTTGAAACATTCTTAATTGGTGTTCTCCTCCCATTGGTCTCGATGTGACGTTATATATCCTACAGCCTTCCTTGATAAATGGTCTATTCATCATTGAAAAAAATTCAAATCAAATAAGTAGTGCCTGAGATTAGCGTGTTCAAACAAACAAACTAATAAAAGTCGTTGGTTGGCGGTTTCTAACAGACTGTTTTATTCAAGTCATTCATAGATAGACAATAGACAAAGTTTCACCTCAATGTCTCATAGATGGCGCTACTTGTATTAATTAACATTATATTTGATAATATTCTAACACCCCCACTTTATCAAAATAACAACACTTCAAAGTATTACATACAGTGGAGAGGTAAAGCTACACAAAAAAAAAATGCCTTTTAAACTCAATATACAATAACAAATACTGTATACAGTTCTGCCTTGGCTATTCTAAATTAACAATTCCAAAATCTTTCATGAACTTATAATGTTTAACAGCTGGCAGACCTTTGGTTAGCAAGTCAGCAGACATGTTAGTTGTTGACAAATATCCAGCTTTAAACATATCATTTCTTAAAACTTCTCTAATGAAATGATACCTGATATCCAATATGTTTGGACCGTTTATGTGACTGATCATTATTTGCTAACTTTAATGCACTCTGACTGTCATTGTACATAACAATTTTACTATAAGAACCAATTATTTCAAACTCTAACTTCTGTAAATATATTGCTTCTCGACATGCTTCCGACAAAGCCATATATTCTGCTTCACAACTACTAATTGTAAGAGCAACAGTTCTTTGTTTCTTGCTCTCCCAAGAAATTACAGCACCTGATTTAGTGAAACAGAAACCAGTATATGACCGTCTGTCAGTGGCATCACTTGCCCAATCAGCAGCCACAAAACCTACAAGCTCTGCACTTTCTTTGGAATATTTTAAACAATAGGTCTTAGTCTGTGACAAATATTTCAGAATTCTTTTTGCATAATTCCAGTGTACATAAGTGAAGGAATAAATAAAAGGCAGCACGAAATGATGTATTTAAAACTTAACGTTCTCGAAGTCTTTTTATTACTTATACAGACTATATAAAATATTTTAACCATAAAGAAAACTATTGTTATACTAATGTTGCCAGAGTAAGAGGTATTTCATTGATTTATACTAACACACCCCTTCAAGGTGTGTGTTAGTATACCTCTTACCTTCTACAAGGTGTGTGTTAGTATGCCTCTTCATACATACCACACTTATTCATAAACTTAAATAACATGTTTTTATTTAGGGCTTTTGTAAACATATCTGCAATCTGATCTTCAGTTTTTATATATTTTAGAACAAGATAACCCTTTTTAACCAAATCTTTAATATAATGGAATCTTATATCTATATGTTTTAATCTCTTAACACTATCAGTATTAGCAACATTATAGCTCCCTGATTATCACTGAACATCACTACAGGACAGACCTTTTTAATATTAAAATCATTTAATAGACTTACAAGCCAACAAGCATCAGTTGCAGACATACTGATTGCTATATATTCAGATTCTGTTGAGGAGAGACTGACACTAGCTTGTTTCTTTGAACACCATGAAATCAAACAGTTTGCATACATAAAACAATAACCAGATGTTGATTTCCTATCTCTTAAATTTCCCCCCCAGTCAGTATCACAATATCCCTTTAACTCATCATTATTACATTTATATATCAGACTGTAACTTATAGTGTGCCTAATGTATCTTAAAACTCTTTTTAAAGCTGTTAATAACATGTTGTTTGCTTTGTTCTGATATCTGCTCAGAATGGACACAGCTACACAAATATCTGGCCTTGTTACTAATGCTGCATAAGATAAACAGCCTATGATTTGTCTACATTTCTTTTCAATGTTTTTATCAATTACAGAAACACTATTTTCTTCTAATATTTTAACATTAAAGTGAAAGTCCATAGGAGTAGACATTTCTTTACAATTTTGCATTTCAAATTTTTGTAAAATATTTTCAAGATATTCCTTTTGATTTAATTTGGTGACTCTATTTTTTAAATCCTGTTCTACCCGTATGCCTAAAAGAATTGACACAAACCCCAGATCTTTCATCTTAAATTCTCTATTTAACAATGATTTAAGGTCACATATTTCACTGTTATTATTACTAAAAATTAACAAATCATCGACATACAATAGAACATATGTTTTAGTCTCACCAATTTGTTTTGTATACAAACAAGTATCACTTTGAGATCTTACAAAACTTTTTGTCATTATTACAGAATTAAATTTATCGTTCCAATATTTTGGTGACTTTTTTAAACCATATAATGACTTGTTTAGCTTAACAGTACTTTTATATCCACTGTAGGCACCCTCTGGTAATTCTAAATAAACTACTTCATCAATATTGCCATATAAAAATGCACCTGTGACATCCATCTGATAAATGGGTAAATTAAGCTTTGTAGCGACTGACACAAATAATCTGAAGGTGGATAATTTTGCTACCGGAGCATAAATTTCATATGAATCTAACATATCACTTTGTTCAAAGCCCCTAGCCACTAGAGTAACTTTATGTTGAACATTACCATTATAGTTTTTAATTTTGAACACCCACTTACTACTTATAATCTTCGCCCTCGCAGGTTTTTCACACAGGTCCCACGTGTTATTTTCATTCAGGGCATCCAATTATTTCTTTATGGCTTTTTGCCATTTTCCAGCATCGTGCCTTTGCATAGCTTCTCCATATGTTTGAGGTTCATTTCCTTGAGTTGAAACAAAATTACAGGTATAGAAAGATGTCTGTTTCCTAATACGTGTACTCCTCTGACGTGGTGATAAGGTTTCATTCTCATCATATGTGGAGTCCTCGTCGCTTAGACATGGCACATACATGCTGTAATCACTCTCTGTAGATAGTTCTAGAATTTCCTCAGATTGTCTAGGCTGCTGTTTATCTTCACTGGTTTCTCTCTCCTCCACACCTTTACTACTGGAGTGTGTAAATCCTTCTTTATCTTTCGCTTCACTATATATTTGATCCTGACCAGCTGTTTTGAGTATATCATTATCATATTCCAGCATGAGCTACTGTTCCGAGTTCTCTTTGTCCTGTTGTAGAAACACAACATCCCTTTTAATATCCACTCTGTTCTTATTTGAGAAAAATAGCCTATAGCCCTTTACATCTTCTCCGTAGCCTACCATGACTCCTTTCTCTCCTTTAGGGTCCCATTTTCGCCTCTTTTCTTTAGGGACATGAGCAAAAACAGATGTACCAAAGGTTTTCAATTCATTTATATCAAAGTGTTTATTTGTCCATGTCTCAAATGGAGTTTTTTCAGGCTCACTTCTGGCTTTTACCAGTTCTGTTTAATACATATGCTGCTGTTTGAACAGCTTCAGCCCATAACTTCTTTGGTAGCCCTTTTGCACACAGCATCGTTCTCGCTGCTTCAACTAATGTTCGGTTTTCTCTCTCTGCTTTGCCGTTTTGTTCTGGTGTATATGGCACCGTGGTTTGGTGTATAATACCATGTCTGGTAAACAAGTTACGCACATCTTTGTTCGCAAACTCCAACCCATTGTAACTTCGAAAATAGTGTATTTTATTATTAGTGGTATTCTCAGCATTATTTATGAAGTTTTCAATGCACATCTTCACTTCATCCTTCCCTTTAACAAAGTACACTGATCTGAAGTTGGAATAGTCATCTTTCATAACAATGAAGTACTTGGACCCTCCAACAGACGGCACCTCCATAGGCCCGCATGTGTCAGCATGTATAAGTTCACATGGCCTAGTTGTTTTTGTTTCACTAGCACTGAAAGGCAAGCGATGTATTTTGCCTTGCAAGCAACTTTCACACTTCACCTCTGTACCATCTTCAACTAAAATGTTGTTATTTTTGAGCACAGATTTTACGTGTTGTACATTTTAGTGAGCTAGTCTTTCGTGCCACTCTTTAAGACTTGTTTGCACTTGAGTCACATTTGCTTCTTCGCATTTGTAACGTACGTCCAAGAAATACATATCGCCGTTACGTTTAGCCACTGCACATAGTTTATTTTGTTTGTACAATTTACACACGTTTGTAATCATAACATAACCTTTATTGGTCACGCAATTGACAGATAATAGATTAGTTTTCATTTCCGGCACGTATAGAACATCGTCTATGATCGTATCTATCCACTTCCGCCCGTCATAAACTTGTAGCGCCACCTCTCCGCAACCATGTACACTAATTGGATTACCGTTACCAACAATTACAGATTTATTCGATAATGAGGAATACTTTGTAAACAAATGATGATCTCGACATATGTATATGCTGACTTGCGCCAGTGACCACTAGCCACTGTGACTTTTGAAAATTTTGTCTTGATTTTACAATAACGAATGTGTTACCTGGATTATTGTCTTGGTCCTTGTTTTTTTTAAACCAACACTCACTTTTTAAATGTCCCAATTTCTTACAGTAAAACCACTTTTTTGTCTACCTATTACCACTATTTGAACTGTTATTATTACGATTACTATTGCACGCGCTCTGGAAGTGTCCCAGTTTATTGCACTTATAACACTTAACATTTTTCTTTTCTATTTTCTTTGCAACGAAAGCCACCGATTGCTTTGGCTCATCTTCTCTGTCTTTTAATCGCTCCTCCTCTATTAGTAGTCTTGCAACGAGATTATCATAAGTTTGTTTGTTGTCCGCAGCGGATTCCCACGCAGAGATAAAATGTTTGTATTTAATTGGTAGCGACATCAACACTTTTGTTATAACGAATTTCTCTGAAATTTTTTCTCCCATCTGCTTAAACTTATTTTTCAATTCTTCGATTTTAGATAGAAATGTAGACATATCCGTTCCCTCCTCATATTTAAACTGCAAAAATCGTTGTTGAAATATATGTATGCTAGTTTCCGACGTTTGCTCGTAAACGCTCGCTAGCTTCTTCCACATTTCCGCAGATGTCGAACATGTTAAAATATGCATCATAGCACTTTCTGACATTCTCGTCACAAGCCATGTTTGTGCTTTTGCATCTAGCTTCTCCCATTTTTCTTTTTCAGCTGCATCTTTCGGCTTCACACAAATACCTTGCACCACATCTAATAGGTCTTGACTGCGTAATAAAATTATGGATTGGAACTTCCAAACATTCCAATTTGAGACTCCTTCTAACTTAATGTGAGAACCAAACGCTTTATTTTGTTGATTTCCTTCCTGCTCGTCCTTTCCTTGTATTATCAAGTTTTTTTTCTTCCCGCCAACTTAACCTCAAAATACCTCACGTGCCGCAATGACGCCCACAATGGCTTTTTATTATTTACTTAACGAAGCAGTATCTCTCTACTTTATTCAACCTAAAGGATTATGTGCCTGGGCCCATAACCTGAAGGAATAAATAAAAGGCAGCACGAAATGATGTGTTAACAATAAGAATAACAGTTGTTAAACTGGCTTAAATAACTGACTGAATAGGAAATATCAGGACGAGTTAGGACAGCTAAGTACATTAAACTTCCTATTAATTTTTGATAAGGTAGCTTTTGTTCACATACATTAGACTTACCAACATTCAATTTACATTCTATAGGAGTTTCTACTGCATGACATTCAGACATATAAATTTTTCTAAGTAACTGATTAATATACTGTTCTTGATCTAAAGTAATTACATTGGTGCTTTTTTTAATGTTAACTCTCATGCCCAAATAATTTCTCACTTGACCTAAAACTTTATTTGAATTATTTATGGGAAAACCTTCAGGTAAATGCATAAATATGCTTTCTTTTAGATGACCATTAAGGAAAGCTGTTTTCACATCTAGATGAGTGATGCCTAACTGGATTTATGGCAAACAACAAACGCAGGGTTGAATGTCTAATCACTGGACTGAAGGTTTCTTGGTAATCAATACCAGCCCTCTGGGTAAAATCCTTGGCTACAAGCCGCGCACGATATGTCACTTTATTGTCTGAGTCAAACTTTTTTTTAAACACCCACTTACACTGCACTTTACTCACGTTGCTGGGAGTATCGACAACTTCCCATGCTTGATTGTCTTGGAATGACTGCAGCTCCTCTGCCATGGCCTGCGACCACATCAGTCGCTCTGGCCCACTGATGGCCTCTGCATATGTCGGTTCATCTTCTTCTGTAGCTGTAGCACACATGTTGACGATACCGTATCTATCTGGCTTTCTCCTCTGACGCTTCTCTGTTACTTCTGGAACTGGTGTAGTGGAATCTGCATGTGGTATATCTGAAGCTTCTTCTGTACTCTGTGGAGCTGAACTAGTCTGTTCAGTGTTCAGGTTTCCTCCACAAGCTTCTGACTCTAAACTTTCTTCTTCAACATCCAAGTAATCAAATTCTGAAGAACTTGACTTGTTCAGGGGTTCAAGTTTCACCACAGATTCCTCTACCAACTCCCCCACTGAATCTGTGCTTTCTAGAGAAACAGTTACAGTCTCTAGACGCTTGGGTTTTTCTTGTATTATAACATCTCTACTTGTGGTGACTTTATTCTTTACTGGGTCATATATTCGGTAACCTTTGACATTATCACTATAACCAACAAGTATATTTATTTATTTATTCAGCATATTACATTTCATTACATACCTTAGCGATAACAACATAAACATTTACTCACATGATTTGCATAGTTTGTGTGATACAAAATACTTGGCTACATTAGATTCGCACTGTCCTCCGTACTAGTGAAAACTGTATCACGGTAAGACAGTATCCTCCAATACAATCACATATATTGCATTTCACGTATATCACTCAACATAACTTAAAAAATATTACAAGAACACAATTAAATATAAATGTGGGTGACTGTAGATCTCAACATTTGCAGTGAGCGACGGAATGATATACACAATGTCGGTAGTATGGAAAACACCTACAGTATATGCAAGGATAACAGATAAGACGAAATATGTTTGATTATTTGTTTTTTTAAGTGTGAAGCACTATATTAGTAAATTTATAAATATTAATTAAGATATGGTTTAAATAGGTAGTATGTTTTCTTGATTTCCTGTCCCACTTAGCTCTTTTTTCTTTTGGTGTGTGCACCATCACTGGACCATATACACGTAAATGTTGTAAATCTGGTTTCCTACCAAACCACATCTCAAATGGAGTCTTTTCAATACCTAAAGCTGTAGACCTGTTTTTGAGATATACTGCGGTATTTGCAGCTTCTGCCCAAATTTTTTTATCTAATTCTGCTTCAAAAAGTAGGCATCTAGCTCTCTCCACAAGCAATGGTGCGATTGATTCTTTCGCTGAGTCCATTCTGCTCTGGTGTGTAAGCATTTGATTTTTGATGTATTACCCCTTCATGTTTCAAAAAATCTCTAAAATCATTGCTGCAATACTCATATCCATTGTCTGTGCGCAATATTTTTATTTTTCTGTTTTGAAAGTTCTCCACCATTGACTTAAACTCTTTAAAACAAGTCAGTGTTTCACTTTTACACTTTAAGAAGTATATGAAGGTCATTCTGGTGAAGTCGTCAATAAATAGCAAAAAAATATCTTGCACCACCAATGGATTTGCACTCCTTCGGTCCACAGATGTCTGAGTGCACAATCTGCAAGATTTCTGTAGCTCGTGTACATGTCGTGAATGGTAATCTTGACTGTTTGCCTTCACAGCAAATTTGACAGCTAGACTTACTTGTCACAAATTTGTCTGCGTAATCCATTCCATTGATTAAACCTTGCTTCATCTTGTTCATATCTGTGCTGTTTAAGTGTCCAAGCCTTCTATGCCATGTTTGTCCATCTACTGTTGATGATGATAACAAGCAAGTCTCATTTTGCAAGATTAAGTTGTATACATTATTTACAAGTTCAGCTTCCGCAACTAAGTTGCCTAATCTGTTTTTTATGAGGCATCAGTCGGGTTCAAACACAACATTATTTTCATTTCTTATCAATTCACTGACTGATAGTAGGTTACTCTCAAGAGTCGGTACGCACAACACGTTCTTCACTGTAACCTCGTAACCGAAACTCGTCGTGACATCTCGTCGCCGGCACATAATACAGGCACTTTCATGTTGTTTGCTACTGTGATTTCAGGTAAACTTGACGAATCCGTCCTATTTATCAACCAACTTTCGTTTGTAGTCATATGTGTACTGGCTCCCGAGTCAACATACCAGTCACATTTATTAAAGTTACCGCTCAGAAAAACAACACTGAATGCATTTGTTTGCTTTTTCTTCTCTGTTTTTTCGTTTCTAAATGGACATTGAGACATGAAATGTCCAGATTGTTTGCATTTGTAGCATGTTATTGTTTTGTTATTTCTGTCATTTGAGTTTAACATTGACGTACTCGGTGCATATATATTCGGAGTTGGTCCGCCATGTTTGCTATTGCTGTCAACTTTATCAAGTTTCTTTTTCTGCCAACTTCGAGCAATAAATGCTGAGTTGTCATTTCCGTTCACTTCAATAGAGGCGCCATTTTACATATCTAACAATTTTGTTTTTTATGGAATCTGTCGTGATCTGGATCCCGGAATGCTCTATTACCATGATCATTGGCATAAACTTATCTGGTAAACCAGCTAGTAACAATGACCCAACCCAATCATCGTTTATAATTAATCCAGTACCGCTTAATCGTTGCGAAGTTTCCACAATCTGCGTAACGTAACTAGTCATATTTTCACATGTTTCTAGTCTGATGGAGAATAAATGACGTAACAAAGTTATTCTTCTTGAAAATCCCGCGTCATCAAATAGAGCTTTGAGTTTTGACCATAACTCCTTTGTTGTCTTCGTCTCCTTTATGTGCACAAACAATGATGTGTCAATAGTCAGGATCAATTTTGCGCGTGCTCTGGCATCTGCTACTGTCTGTGTTGCATCTGTCGCTGCTGCTTCTCGCTTGAGGTTCTTGTCCGTGTCCTCAAGGACTAGCAAGTTGTGTACGGCGAACGCCCAGTCATCATAATTTTCACGACCCTCAAGGGTCTTGAAGCTTTGACACACTCGCAATAAGACTTGAGTTCATCTTGATTGATGTCACACGCGTAAAATAAACTAACAAACTAACAAAAACTCTTCTAAAAACGCAATAACTTTAATTTTCTTTGCAAAATCTGAGTAGCCCATAACCTAATAAAAGTAGTTGGTTGGCGGTTTCTAACAGACTGTTTTATTCAAGTCATTCATAGATAGACAATAGACAAAGTTTCGCCTCAATGTATCATAGATGGCGCTACTTGTATTAATTAACATTATATTTGATAATATTCTAACACAAACGCCTCAGCTTTATAATATTAGTATAGATTTTTCTGTATGTGTTTAAACTCCTAAGCGATTGGATCGATTTTTGTGATATTTTTGAGTTCAGTTGGATTAAAGAGCGTTTTAGATTAACTGTAGATGGCGCTGCGATCGATTTAAAAGACTTCAATTTATATTTCCTTAGATTTGTATAGAACAGCGGTTATTAGAACTTATCCAACCATCAGACTGCATAGATGGTGTAGTGGTTAATGTACTGACCTTTCCTGCCACTGTAGTGGATTCATTTCCCACGTAGGACAATACTTTGTGAGATCGACAACAAGTGTTGTTCAAAGTCTGAGTGTAATTTGTCTGCGTTAATTGCATGTTTGCAATACAAGGATTATTTCATTAAGGCAACTGTGGTGTCTTAAAAAAATATGCATATAACATATTTGCATGGAAAGAAAACCCAAAATAATATCAACCTATCTTACCAGCGTGGTATAGGGTGTCATATACCCTTTTATGGAGGAGGCCCGAACTTCCTAGAGCTCAAAGTATATGGAGGTATATGAGCTGACATGGTGACGATGATGTTAAGAGGTTAAAGCTGTGATTTCATAAAGCTAGTGTACTATTAATTATTTAATATATTTATTTTTAATATAAGCGCACATTAAAATTAGTTTTGTTTTGTATATTTTGTTGCAATATTTTATTTTATTATTTATATGGATTAAAGCGGTGTTTTGAAAAAAAATGTCTGTTGTTTAATTTTTGTAAACCTTATTCTGTGTGATTGTGATAAAATTTCTCTTAGAGAACGTTAAAAGAAAGAATTGATAAATATGGTATATTTTGGAATAATGTGAGGACTGTTGTCCACGGATGTCAAGGATTCAGTACCATTGGCCGGCTCAATGGCGATGAGGAGGGAATACGGCGGATTATGGGGCTACCACGCACTGCTCTTTCGGCACTCCAGACGTGTGTTCAGATCATAGCCTTCAAAAAGAAAATAAACAGGTTTGGATAGTTATTTTACGGGTTGCCTACACATATGGCGGTATAGAGATTGTGTACAACCGGTTATGGATTTGCATACTGTCCCATTGCTCTTGAGTGTTGTAAAAGACAACTAAAAGCTTTGCATCGACCTATACCAACTCCATCTGATGCTGTTTAGTTAATTATTACATTCCTAAGATAAGATGTGTTGGCATCAGGCAAGCGGCCGGTTATAAAACTATTGTCAAAACTTGGAATATGTATGATGCTAGAAGAATACGTATTGCGTCGACTCTGAGTAATTGGCATAAGACCATGATGATGAACAGCTAAATAGATTTTTTTCTAGATAACGCTGCACTAAGGAAATATTCCATGTATTGCGAGGGACTTTACAAACATATAGATAATTAAACGGACACAAATTACACCCAGACTCAAAACAATAATTTGTTTTGTATTGCCCCGCGTAGGGATCGAGCCCACGGCACCGATAGGGTAGGTCGACCATTACGCCATTTGTGCAATCAAAGAATTATTAATATGAAAGAATCATGACGACTTAAGACAACAATGAATGTTGCAAATAGAAATGTAACTCGTAATTACCCTGCTTTAATCCCAATTACTTAGATTCCACGCAATATGCAAATTCCATCACACACACTGGAAAAGTTATTGGTAGTAGTTTTGTGATTAGCCGTCTGCCTAACGTCAACCTTCCTTGGGAATGTAATTAATTGTTGACCAGACAGCATCAGATGAAGTTGCCCTAGGTTGTGTTGGCTTTTAGTCGTCTTTTACACTTTACTTTCGACACCTACAAGTGTTACAAGGATTGTTAGTATTCCAAGTCATCACCAAATAAGCACCGGCTATGAATTAGAAGGCAAAGTTGGCCCAGGTCGATATAAAGGTCGTAATCCTCTTTTAAGACATCCACGAGCAAAGACAGTCTTGATAATATTTGTAGCAGCTACCATACAGGAAAAATAGAAATGTACTTATTATTAATAAAATAATCTTGGCTATCATTATCGATACATTAGCATTTTGGTTATAAGCTTCAAGTCAAAATACAAAGTTATATAAATCTCATTCCGATAAACACGTACAGTGTTGTCGCAATCAATTAGATGTTATCAATATTCAATCTCCTAAAGTGCTCGATGTTAATTAAACAGTACACGCTAAGCCGCGTTAACTAACGAACAGCTGATAAAAGTTTGCCCATCAACGGCGAATAATTAGCGGCGGCGGGTATCGCGCCGTGAGACGTTTGATGCTGGAAAATGGTAGTGTTTCATTTTGCCACTAGATGGCCGTAAGAATTCTTTGAGTAATTAATGGAATTATAACAGAAACGTTTTAGACTGCACAAGTGGCGGTTAAGATATCAACTCATCGTATCCATCGATTCACAAATTGTTCTGAATCTGGCTATAACTTGGATTCGTATTGTATGTTTGTAAAGTCCCGTGCAATAGGTACAAGGATTATTTCCTTAGTAGGTACAAGCTGTTTTTAATAAATAAATAAATAATGGGTTGAAAGCCCTCAGCGCTCACCCAATAGCCCAGGTAAAGATGTAATAGCCATTTGCGGCTAACAACTAAGTCACACAAAAAAGAAGTAAAACATTCTTATGTGAACACAATATTTTGTTTTTATATTCGAACCAATTTTCTTTTATATTTTCGTCTACGCTCTATTTTCTACTACAAAACGCTTGTCGCCTAATAAATTATAAGACGACCATATGCTCGATACAGGCTTAAATTTTAATTTTCTCCCTTGTCAATTATTATAGATATTTTACCTTTAATAGGTTTTGTTAAAAATGTAAGTAAATAAAAATATAGGAACTCTAAACTGGATTATTACTAATCTCTTGAAATGAAATGAAATTTATTGCATGAAATATGGTTTACAAGTTCTTTCAGTTCTAATGTTTTTTCTTTTTATTCACTACCTTCCATGGCAGACGGTCCACAGACCACGTTATAATAAGTGATAATTGCCGCTCATGGACCTTAGCCATATAATGTATATTTGCAAGAGATTGTGCCTCCGGATCCCTCGTTCAACGAACGAAGCTCTACTAAATTGCTACTACTCAAAGAGACAGACAGAGAACTGTAAGCAATGTGGAACTACCATTAGGCTAATTGTATTATCATTATCTCAGCTCATATAAGTCCCACTGTTGGGCTCGGGCCTCCTCCACAATAGGAGGGAAATTGACCTACTATATCTACTGCAATTGTCAAACTGGTTAGTAGATATAGGATGTTATTTAGAGCTTTTCTTCTCTTCATAATCATCATCACAGCCCATATACCTATGTTGCACTGTTAGGCTCGGGCCTCCTCCGTAATGGGAGGGAAATTAACCTACTATACCACGCTGGTCAGACATGTTGGTAGAGGGTTTTATTTCGAGTTTTCCTTCTCTTACATAGATGTTATATGCGTTTTGTATCTCTTAGTCGTCTCTTACGATCACCCACGGGTAAGATAGGGGGTGGTGAATTGTATTCTTGCTCCGTCACCACACGGAACGTTTCTTCTCTTGCATAGATGTTATAGCTACGAATATTATACCTGAGTCGTGTTTTACGATATCCTGGGGCAAGATTGGGAGTAGTGAATTGTATTTTCACTCCGTCGCCACGCGGAGGTTAACTACTGATACCTACATGTAACCATAGATATGATTCCGGGAGAAAATACAACGTAAAGTATAATGATTACGGATGTTTACACGAATATTACACATTTGAAATAAAATGGATTTTATAGCGTTTGTATTTGATTTTTAATTTGCTGACGTTTCACTAATTTCAGCAAATTCATCATCATGCAGCACTTTTAATCCTTAAGTAAAATTCACTTATATTCGGTCATTTTAAAGATTAACATAATATACCTATATCTTTCTCAGTGTGGCCGCGTTCCGATCCGGTGGTAGCTGAATAGTTTTGTTAGTTTTGTAAAATTGTAAAATTGCCACAATAATAATTATCATAAATTAAATACTTTAATAATAACAAATCATAAACAACATAAAATTTTATATATAAATAGAACCATTCTCTTTTTGTACTGGCAATGAATTTGTATTTTGTATAAAAATGTGGGTCAAAATTTAATATCTTATAAGGTATATAAGTATATAAATAAATTTCTGTAATAACAATGGCATATTGGACGTAAGACACCTTAGTCCTCCCGTGACCATGATCACTGTAAAGTGTTCGAAACGTCGGGAAATTAAAAATCAAATACAAACGCGATAGAATCCGTAAAAGTAGTTTTATTTCAAATGTGTAATACTCGCATAAACATTAAAGTCATTATGTTAACATATATGCGTTATAAAGATCGGTAATATATTTTTAAATGTTATTGCTTTTAAATTTGTAAAATATGTTATGCTATTTAAGTTTGTAAAATAATATTTAAATATGTTATGCTATTTAAATTTGTAAAATAATGACCACGAAGAAAAACTATTTCATGATGGTTTCCACTAGATGGCGGTATTATCATTTCTTATAAGTTCTTCTACACTGGTAATATTTTCTTAAATATTCCTAAGTTATGTAATCTCTCTATTTATTAAATACTCTATCTTAAACAATCTTTAATATAAACAGATTTACAACCTCTCAGTTTTTCGTATGTTTGTAATTAACAGTAGGTACCTAACTACTTTTAAGCGCGGAAGATACGCCTGTTTTATTGAAAAACTTAACCAAAGTTGTCGAGGCAGTTTTGATTAAGATTAGTTCATAAGTTACATAATAATTTAGATTGAGCGCTGATTCGGAACGCAAGCCGCGCGTTGTCTCGTGAAATTTCGCGGTACACAGATGTATGGAATTTAACTGCACAAGCTAAAAGTGACATTTGTAATTTTGAAATAATATAATGCTCTTGAAATAATTAATTCAAACAAAATTATACAAATTTCTAAATAAAAAAAAATACAGGCGTAAATAAAACCGATTTTTTTGGAATATACCTAACTACTTAAAATTCTAAAATAAAATTTGACTCTTCAACATTTGAGGTTATACGAGGAAATAAAAAAAAATCATATATAAATATATAAATAATATGTATAATAGAAAAAAAATATTAAAATAAAATTAGAAGCATCTTCAAATTGGCAGGGATCATTGCAGAATTAGTTGAAGTTCTTTTAGAGCAAACAAAAAAAAACGGTCGGACTTTAAGAAAATGACTGATCTGATGAATCTGAGCTTCTGAAAATATTTTATATATTTTTTTAAACTAAATTTATAAACAAACATTAAAAAAGGTCCCAAACGTCCCATTTAAAAAAAAAAGGAATTTAAAACTCTTTTAATTTTTTTTTTAAACTTTTTTTAAATTGGTAACGGTTTTAGAGTCTGATAAAAGTTTGAAAAATTTGAAAAACTTGCGGGGTTAGAAAAAGATAGAAAATTTTTAGCGAAATCGATGGGGGTCAGTTAAAAAGTTTGTCGATTTGGTGTAGAATGACCCATATACAAAATATTTAAGTGAGTATAAATGGAAAGATATTTGTTGGACAGCTATTTCAAATTCTCATTACGAGTAATTGTTGTCACAATTTTGTATTAAATTGTATTAAGCTTCGTGGTGAAATTTAGAATACCATAAATGATTATAAAAATGGGTGTTGTCAATGATCTGGAAAATATATGTCTGAGAAATATAAGTTGATAAAGAGATACCTATTTAAACGACATTCAAAAACAAATCGAAAGTGCCGACAGAAGTGTTTATTTTTTAAAAAGTCAGGAAATATTTGATGTATATTTAAAAAACTAGCTTTACCTAATTAAAATTGCAATTTTGATTCGTATCTATTTAAACATCTCGTAAAGACTACATCAATTATAGTTATGTATGTCACTGTGCTAAGATTGGACATCGTTAAATCAAATGCTCTATCTAAAAATAAAGTTTGATTCAAGTGTCACTATTGTGGCGTGTTTTCGATTCGAAAAGTTCACAAGTGCCGATGCCTATAAGTTTAACCCATTTGGGTCTGTAAACCACAGTGGTCCCTTCCACGCTTTTACGGGGTGCCGGAGAGATCGTCTATTGTCATTCTATCCCTGCCACCCCAACGATAGGCCATCTGGCCACTTCCAGTCGACCATCAAGGCGGTGACAGGAACTTCGCGTAACGGCGCATCCCCCTCCCTGGCCGCCGCCTGCAGAGCGAGTCTGCGGAAGCAGATGCCTCGCGTTTCCGCTCCGCGGCCTCCTTCGAAGAGATGACCCCCTCTCAGAAGGAGACCATCGACGACCAGCACCTGTCGCTGTCAAGCATCTTAGAAATGATGGTCAACAATGACAGGTCTGTTCCTTTTCCTATGACAGGTCTTGGCGCTGAGGCTCCTAGGCAGGAGCGGCTCTAGCACATGTAGCGCCCGGGTGCAATCAATAACCTGGCGCCCTCTTGTATCAAAATGTCCCCATTTTGGAATAAGTTGATAGTTACAACACGTTCGACTAAACTCCGAACCTCGCTGGAATGCGTTGTCGCATGCTTAGTCTCGTTGTTTTGACACAAAACCAGGTAAACGCGATCGGATTATGAAGTTACAGTGAGCATGGCGACAAAGCAACCTACCCAAACCTGTCAAATAACGCACCCACTACGTTTATAGATGGTGAGGCATTGACTGCGTACGGTGTGCCCGCTCCGTGTGGAGCGTTACAGTGGATGCTCTATGTGTCTCGAGCGGCTTTCGGCGCCCCCTAACACACGGGCCCGGGTGCACCGCACCCTCTGCACTACCTATGTAAAGCCGGCCCTGCCCCCAGGCGGGACATACCTCCAGGGTGTGATGCTGACGCTCATCATCAATTGGCGCGCCACACTTATGGCAACTAGGGGTCTCTTAGCGGCTACGAATACTACTTACCCTTACATTACCCGTGGGTGACGTTAAAGACTACCAAAAAATCTACATCTATCTGGGCATACTCCATCTGACCTTTGGTCAATAATTATATTTCTACTAGAGTTGACGCAAGGCAGACGGCCGGTCATAAAATAAAATATAAAATATTTCCATTATATATGACGGAAGAAGATTACATATTGCGGCAATCCCAAGTAATTGGGATAAGTATAGTATGGTGATAATGACTACGTTACGATAATTGAAATCTTCTATTAATGGGGAGCCGCTTTATTTTTGTTCGGTTATAGTTCGAAAATTACTGAACCGATCCGAATAATACTTATACCATAAGATGCAGAGTGTTTAGGAGAAGGTTTTAGTATATGATATGTTGGTGATTACTAATCCGGAAAGGAGGGACGCGGGCGGAGGACAGCTAGTATAAATAACCACATCTAGTATGAACACGCTCCACACTGTAACTCTTTGTCTTAAAATCTTGTAAACTTTGAGCGGTGTTTAATAGCTTAATACGCGTTTGTTAACGAGTTGTGTAATGAATTAAAGCTGAATTTATCGGCTTCTGCTGACTCTTGGTGCAGAGATAATTAGACTTTCACGCTTATGCTGTCTTATATAGATAAACTTAGGTTAATTATGGGTTGAAAAGTTATACATTTAGTTATATAACAGAAAATATAAATAATTTCTCATATCTGACGTCATCTGCCATTATTACCTATTATATTTCTTGCATCATCATCATTCTCCTACTCTTATCCCAATTAGTTGGGGTCGATACAATATGTACTCTTCTTTCATAGTACATATTGTAAAAGTTATTGGCAATAGTTTTATGACCGGCCGCCTGATAGACGCCAACCCTCCTTAAGAATGTAATTGTTGACCAAACGGAATCAGATGGAGATGGCCCAGGTCGTTATAAGGCTCTCAGTCGACTTTTACGACATCCACGAGCAAAGTAAAGGTTGGTAGTATTCGTAGCAACTACCACACAGCACTATATATTTCTTGCAATTAGTTTTTTTTTTATGTTAGTTAGCTGTTCGCCTCTATGTGCAGCCGCATTTTTTCGTCCACTCACTGTGGCCCGGAACGGCTTGATCGATTTGATTGTTTATAATAATTGTTTAGATGTGTTTGGAGATAGTTAACTCATAACCAATTTCATTCCAGTGCAGTGGTTCAATTGGAGATGGATACAATTTTGATAGTTAACTCGTGATCGGGTGCCGCTTATGAGATCTGGTCCAGCCATAATTTTACATTGTATTTGAATTTTGCTTTATGTCGTGGTTTGAGGGGCATTACACTGGAGCTAATTCTTACTAAACATGTTGTACTATTGCTTTCTTTTTTTCAAAAAAAGAAAAACAGTAAAGAAGTAATAGTACCTAATAGGCAAACCAGATGAGTGTCTTGCCGGATCTTCTCAGTAGCGGTTACGTTCTGATCCGGCGGTAGTTTATTGAATTATTATATAATGTTAAAACTGGCAATATGTAAGTACAGGGGTTACCCATACCTATACACACACACATATATATATATATATATATATATATATATATATATATATATATATATATATATATATAAAAGAGATTTCCACCCATGTATTGACTCATCACGATATCTCTGAAACCATAAGTCCTGCAAACTTTAAATTTGGTAGGAATTTGCCTTTTGCCGAGTAGAGGTCGGATAAGAACGGATTTTACGAAATTCCAACTTCAAGGGGGGTTGCGGGGGGATCCTGAATAATCTCATTTTCCAAATATAGCTCCTACAGACTTGGTATTTGGTGTGGACTTTCTTTCTGCCAAGTAAAGGCTAGATGAAGTAGAATTTTAAGAAATTTCTTCTCCGAAAGGAAATTCTATGTAGCGAAAGTAAATATATAACTGAACTGACGTAACCGAAGCGAAGCGAGGGCGGATCGCTAGTATATAATAATAAATGAATTTGAATGAAATATATCATTAATGCGAGTTGTAAATAAAATCCAATAAAAACATGAATCTTCAATAATATAATTATTATATGGTTATTTATAAATACCCGATTACGAAACGAAAAATGATGTCACAAGCGGGGTTCGAACCCGCACCTATTGGGAATCCGGCCCAACCGTCATTTCAGTAATTTGAATAACAAGGTTGTGTCATCGTTTAATACAATTCTAACTATAAAGTTTGAAGTATTAAGCCTATACAATGTGTAAACATTGTCCGATAGATGGTATACGTCACCTTGAAGACGTAAGATATAATATGAAGCGAAATTTGCATGTCCTAAAATAGTTCACGATGGTGTAGTGGCAGCACGGTTGGACCGGATTCCCAATAGGTGCGGGTTCGAACCCCGCTTGTGACATCATTTTTCGTTTCGTAATCGGGTATTTATAAATAATTAAGCATATTAAATGCTAAAAATTTCAGTAATTTGAATATTCTATGGTTGTCGATTTCACTGGCAAAAGATTAGAGATCTAAATGGGTAGGTTATAGGTAGGTACTAAGTTCTATAGACAATCTCAAAATTTATTTATTAGAAGAGAAGAATATATGACATTCTTGTCATTTTAAAACATAATTTGTTGTTTATTTTTCTAAAATTGCTACATTTTCTCTCATATGTGTCAACTGAAAAGATCACCAATGTTGGCAAGTAACCACACATACACTCACACACGTGTACACACCAGGGATGTAACGGAGGTAATTTTATCGGAACCGAAGGCGGAGTCGGAGTTTTTAAATTTGATTTATCGGAGTCGGAACTGGAGTCGGAACCGGTGGCGGAGGCAGGGTCAGAAGTGGTGGCAGGAGAATTTTTTTTTATTTAAGGACAAATAACACATTATTCAGTCAATTTTTTTCATTTTAATTTTTTGATTATAAAATAAAACACAAATAATGAAAAAAAATTGCCATGTTTCCAAATAAACAAGAAATTAAAATAAATTAATTAAATCCCAACGTAGCATATTATATTATATTAAATGAACAAAAGCTTTGAAACATATTAAATCAAATGAATTCAAAAGATTGATACTCCAATAGTAGTAGTACTTCATGAACAAAAGCTTTGACGCTTTGTCTCCGTTCAATCTATTTCTTAACGAGTCGTCGATTAGGCCAGCGCCACTAAAAAGTTATTCGCTAGCTACCAAGCCGTGGACACGACAAATATTGGCAGGCAATTGAGTGAAGGGGCTGGAATTTTGTATTTCCATTTACTTTCCACCACAGTTAGGGATCATCACTAATACTTATACGTCCCCGCGCGACATGTATGAACCTGTTCATAACAGTCAAGTCACAGGCCGCCGCCGCTATGTTATGCTTCGACCTCCGAATAAAACCTCCGATTTAAAAGTGTCGGAGCCGAAGTCGGAACCGAAGGTGTAATAATAATCGGAAGTTCCGACTTAACGGAGTCGGAGTCGAAGCTCCGTAACATCCCTGGTACACACACACAGTCATATATATATATTACAAAATAGGTAAACACACATGCATGCACAACTTGCAAAATCATTTAATCTAAGTTCTATGTTATAATATTTTTTTTTTATTGCTTATGGTGGCAAACGAGCAAGCAACACACCTGACGGTAAGTGTTACTGCCGCCCATGGACCTTTGCAATACCAAGGGTATAGCTAAACCTATAAAAACCCCAAACCCACCCAGTTGGGCTTCCGGCTCTCTCGCTCACTGAACGAAGTGGAATCGGTATGAGTGATGAGCCTAATGGCAATGGGGAGGTAACAAAATGGGTTATATGGACTTATGCGGCCATACGCCGTCCTTCGGTCGCTCCGAATGAAATGGGTGGAATGTGTTCAGACCATAGCCTGTGAAAATCAGGATGTAGGACCTCCTGTGACTACAGTTCTTTCATGCCGAGAGTCGTTGGTTCGATCGTTATGCAGGACAATTCTTTATGAGATTCATAAATGGTTCACACTGTGAGTGTCATTAATATCCGTTAATTGTAGGTTTGTAAAATCCCCAGAATACAAGGATTAATTCCATTTTTTTTGTTTTTGCTGTGGGCTATGGACGTCGCACCCCGCCAAATCGGTCCGGGGTGACGGAAGAGGCGGCGAGCAACCCCATTGACCCACCCTGCAAGCATCTCTTCTTCGCCGTGCGAGCGGGCCACCGGTACACGATCTTTGTCTTCGGTGGCCCGCTTGGCGGTATGCCCACTCGGGCTCCTCTCCTGTCGACGCCCCGACAGCTTTCGCCGTCGAGGCGTCGTCCTCACGCGGTGGCCTCACGTCGGGTGACCGGACAATTCCCCGGTCCTATCACCCGAAGCCTCGGTTAGGGCGGCATCAGGCGCAGGTATTCGCGCCTGCGCCGCCTCAGCCGCGGGCGGCGGCCAGGGTGACGGGAATCCCCCCGGGCCCGTTCCGCCGCCTCCTTCTGCGAGATGACAGCCTCGCAGAAGGCGGCGACCGCGTCCCAATTCCTGACGCTGTCGACCATCACTCGCACAACAGCCGGCAGCGTCAGGTCGGCACCGATGACAGCGACGAGGTCACGGCGCTACCCGTCCCAGCCCGAACATACCTCGAGCGTATGTTGCGCCGTGTCCTCGTCGCTACTGCAATGGTGGCAGGACGGAGTCCACTCCCTCCGCACGACCGTGTGCAGGTACTTGCCGAAGCAACCATGCCCCGACAAGACCTGCACCAACCGGAAAGAGAGGACTCCGTGCCGCCGCTCCATCCACTCCATCAGTACGGGCCGGAGGGCCTCAACGGTAAACACACCGTGTCTAGGCCTCTCTAGCCGCGTAGCCCAACGGGCGATGACTTTTTGGCGGGCGTCCTCGCGCTAGGTGGCTATCTCGTTGAACGATGGGGAGCCACCCTCTTCGCGCATTGAGGTAACCCCCCGGTAGAGGTCGGAGAGCATCTCCGCCTCTAGGTCCCACGGGGGTGTTCCGGCCAATAGGCATGCCGCCTCGGTAGACACCGTGCGGTACCCACGAATGGCTCTGACCGCCATGGCTCGCTGTGGCCTCCACAGCACCGCCCTGAGCTGGGCGTACAGAGCCCTCGCCCACACGGGTGCGCCGTACATGGCCCTTGAGCGGATCACCCCCGCATACAGCCGTCGGCCCTCGAAACTGGGTCCGCCCACGTTCGGCATGGGCGGACGCCGCGCCGACGAGCCGGGGAGCAATTTGACGAAAATGCTCCCGGAACCACCATCGCCCGTCGAGCACCAGACCCAAATATCTCATATGGGCCTGGATACTGATGTGGATGGAGTTGACGACTAACGAGGCGCCGATGGGCAGCTTCACACGGGGCCCATGGAATAGTAGGGCCTCCGTCTTGTTTAGGGCCACCCTGAGCCCCAGCACCTCAATTCGCCTGACCATCTCCTCGGTGGCGCGAGTGGCCAGGCTCGCCGCCTCTTCGATTGTCCTGCCCCAGGCTGTGACGAGCGTGTCGTCAGCATAGCAAATAACGCTCAGCCCGGGGGGGAGGCTCCCTCTCAACGCCCAGTCGTAACCGATGTCCCACAGAGTTGGCCCCAGAACCGACCCCTGCGGAACACCGCACGACATGGGCGTAAGGATTAATTCCATTGAGCGAGGTGTTGTTTAAAAAAAATAACTAAAGAAATAAAAAAAGAAATCATAATATGAGTTGTACATTAACAAACTGGATGTTTCCTCTTTTATCCATAACGTACAGTATCTACTCTGAAAAAAAAGTTATACAAATAAAAGAAAATAAAGCGCTTTTATACTGAAGGTCCAAAAGCAGAAGTCGAGAGGTGGCGAGGTGAAATTAGGGCCCTTGTCCTCGCTGAAGAAAGCACTTTTTATTCGGCTTAAAGTAATTATTGTGTTTTTGTGAAAGAGTTTGTTAGCGGACCATTCAGACTTGAGGACACGGGCGCTTTCTTGAACGAGGGACGGATTTAGACTCGCAAGGAATTATGAAATGTAAAGTTAGGTGGGAACATTTTATTTCAATTTTTCGTTTCTATATTAAATATTTTCTACGGATATGGGGTAAGAATACAGCCCATCACCCTTTTCCTTGTAGACGACTAAGGCATATAATACATATGAAGGTACCATCTATGCAAGAGGAGGATAATTCGAAATAAAACCCCATACAAAACTATTTAAACAGTACACTCATTTGCAAAAAAAACGGGCACCTAAGCAATGAACCATTTCAAATGTTAATATTTCTTTGTTTGATAATTATAGGTAGTTTTATCCACACAATTTGGTAAATTAATAAGAAAATAATCGTTTTCATCAGTATTTCATAAAATTTAGATACAATTTATGGGAAATAATGCTAAACCTCGCTAGTAGTGTATATTCGCTAGTAGTGCATATGCTCATGAAGTAAAAATAAAAAAGTTTTTTTGTTTGTTTTTCTTTAATAAAGTAAAAGCAGATAAATGTTTAGTATCGAGTGTGACCCCCTCTAGCTAAAATCACAGCTTGAATTCGTCTGGGCATGCTAGCGAGTATATCCCGGATACTTGCTTGCGGAATACGTTCCCACTCCGCAGTAATCACATTCTTCAGCTCTCTGATGGTCTGCGGAGCCGGGTGTACTGATCTCACACGCCGTTTCAGAACGTCCCAGACATGCTCTATGGGATTGAGGTCGGGACTTCGAGCTGGCCAATCCAAACGACGAATGCCGACCTCTTGCACATACGCATTAACATCGCGGGATCGGTGGGCGCGAGCATTGTCGTCCATAAAAATCGAGTCTTCACCTAGAGCGGCCAATGCGGGTTGTGCATGAGAAATTAGAACTTCCGTTATGTATCGATGCCCAGTCAGTGAGCCGTTTTCAATGAAGACTAACTCTGTACGATCCATTGAATTTATTCCTGCCCAAAACATAACAGAGCCCCCACCATAAGGTGTGATTTCTTCGAAACATGCCTCTGCAAAGCGTTCTCCTTGTCTTCTTAGCACTCGCCGACGTCGATCTTCACCGAACAGAGATATCCTGGCTTCATCAGAGAACAAAACCCTATTCCAATCGTCTTGAGTCCATGATTCACAATTTCTAGCGAACCTAAGCCTGTGAACTCTGTGCTCACGGAGTAATTTGGGGCCGCGGGCCGGGCGGTGACTGCGTATATTGGCAGCGAGAAGCCTCCTCCTGACCGTCCATAGACTAATATGCACATTTCTTACTTCTTGGAGGTTGTTCTTAAGATCCACATACGAAGATTTGCGATTTCTCAATGCGCGACTCACAAGAAAACGATCATCCCGTGGTTGGGTACATGGTTTTCTTCCAGAACCAGGCCTTCTCTCGACGGAACCAGTCTCCTGATATCGCTGCCAGGTCCTTTGGACTGTCGAGCGACTAACATTTAGCCTCCTAGCCACGAAACATTGGCTGCAACCCTCTTCAAGCAGCGCGATAATTTTGGTAGCTTTTACCACTTTATCTACCATTTTTGATACAGCCAAACAGCATTAAATAAAGCTTTGACAGTCAAGGATATGAAATTAATCGATAAAAATTGAATAAAAGTTATGAAAGTCGATGTTAACTTCTGGAACTTCGCGCCAAAAATGTAGGATAAAAAGGGGTTTTCTGTAAAAATGAACATCAAATGAAAAATTGAATTTAGAACGTACTTTTTTAAATACCACAGCATTTTTAAAACCGGCCAGTAACGTGTACAAACGATTGAAACATTTTTGGTATTGTATCTTTTTAAATATGAATGAAAATCAAAACCGCCCGTTTTTTTTGCAAATGAGTTTATAATAGGTTAGTTTCCCTCCTATTATGGAAGAGGTTCGAGGCCAGCAGTGAGACATATATAGGCTGATATGAGGCTGATGTTGAAAATATGTATTGTTATTAAAAATAATATGTTTTTAAATATGACATTAGTCATAATTGTCATTCTGGTAAGGTCACGATCCACATTAGTTTCCACAAACATTGTTCCAATAAGTGCTTTCAGGATGGATTCTTTACAAATAAGAACTCAGTAATGATAGGGCTACACTGCTGACAGTTTACTATGAGCCGATAGCCCAACTTTCTGGTAGGGTTTTAGTTGATAGGCAGTGGCCTAGTTTTACTCCTGGTATTGTAAAGGTCCTTGAGCGGCGGAAACACTTATCATCAGGTGTGGTGCTTGTTCGTTCGTCATAAACAATAAAAATGAGTTTTGTTATGAGAAATCTTAGACGGTGGCTACTTCCCAGGAAGATAAGGATTATACATATATTGTATCATTCTCACTATATACGTGACATAAAAATGTTAGGGAATTGGATTTCAAGAAAAAGTTAAGCACGCATTTACATATTATTACCAAAATTTATAGCTTTTATATATGAAAAATAACTTGTTATTTTTAATGAATTATCTGTGATGCAGCCCTGTCTAAATATCGGAGGCAAAATTAAGGGACACCATGTGAGTCTTCTCTCCGCTCAATAAACGGACTACCGACTCGTACATATTGTATCACTACTTTATTTTCTTTTTCTTTCTTTCCTTCTTTCATTTAGAAATTCTTCCCTTTTTTTTTTGATAGAAATAAAAAAATTAAAAAGAAGAAAGAAGTTTGTAGAAACGTCGACGTTTTTTACGAAACTATTACGAACTAAATCCGTCCCCCGCCATTACCCGGAATATTCTTGTTTTCGTCGAGTTTTCTTAGCTTTTCTTCGCGTTTTCTTTCGTTTGGTGCCTTAATTAGCTCATTCAGTGGCCCTTCCTCCCTGCCCGTCACCCTCAAAGCTCCACCGCACCCCCTAAATTATCTTATTTATTGAAAGCACTTTTATATTACATTTTGACAGCCCGAATGGCGCACTTTAGCAAACATTTGGAGATCGGTAGAGCCCCAATGTGCGAATAAGGTGATCTTTTATTGGTTAGGGTGGTAAAGTTTATTCACATTTTCGTATACAATCAAATGTTTATAGATTTTCGATGATAGGAACAATCTTAATGTTTGTATTTTATATGTTATATACATACACTATATTGATTCATATTTTAATTATAGATGATTTACTTTTAGTTAGGTAGATATTTCACTTCATGTGCGTAATCTATGAGCTTTCTTTTTTTATTGCTTATGGTGACAAACGAGCAAGCACCTCACCTGATGGTAAGTGTTAATGCCGCCCATGGACATTTGCAATATCAATGGTACAGCTAGGCAGTTGCCTAACAACAAAACATACCCAAGCTAATCTTCTGGCTGAAAACTGTCAATAATTTGGCCCTACCAATACTAAAGCTACTACTGTGCGTAATCTATGGGCTTCCTTGGTTCACGGTATATCAAAAATTGGTATGCATTATTAGATGTGAATAACATGTATTCAAAAACAAACAGAGGTTAAAAGGTAAAAGAAAGATAGTGGAAGACATTACCAATCATAGTGAGTTTCACGTCATTTCATCGCACGTTGACTGGCTAAAGATGATGCGATATATTAAACTCGTACGTTACTGAACATGCACTATATATTTGCATGCTATGTTGTATTATGGCGGCTATGAATACTAACAACTAGTGTTGCTCAAATGCGAGATCAAGACTTGCAGCAAGATTCTCGTAAGTGTGGCAACTCTCGCTATTAGAATAACACAGGGTCATTAGTTTGGAGCACATGGCGTAGCAATGAAAAATCAAAAAGCTATAGAAATCAACCGACATCGTACGTTTAATAGAGACTGTGGGTGGACGCTCCCTTCAGCATGGATACCGGCACTCAATACTACCTCGACACACAAGGTTTTGTCTGGGATGGAGAGCGACGTGGTCAGCGTGGTATGTCAGGGTGATGGCATGCGGAGTGAGTTTGCTGTGAGACCATCAAATGCCCTCGGTAACGATCGGGACTCATGGGACGATTCCGCTGAAGACGCTCAAGAAGCAAGCAGTAAGAAGCTGTGTCGCGGCGTGCTGCACGTTACGCTAGCCGCAGTGCGCGTCGGGGGCTTGCAGACGCAGCTGCGCACTCGCCCTGATGATGAGCATCGGGCATGCTCGAAACCCGGGTCGACATAATCGACTCTAACGCGTGAGTATTGCCGGAAATACAACTGTTTAATATGTGTCAAACTCACGATAATTTTAATACTAAAATGAAAAATCCAACTAAATTAATGCAATTCCATTCATCTAGCGCTGCTAACTGTACAATTATCTATAATTATATAGGTGCATACCATTTACCGGGAAGGGGGCTATAATCCCCCGTGTACTGGTAGGTATTAGGCATAAAAAGTGTTGACAACCCTTCCTTTGCCAAAGGAGTCGTAAAATACTATAAGAAGACTAAGAGAGCATTGCGAGACTCTTGCTGCAAGTCATGGTCTTGCATTTGGGCAACATTACTGACAACTCTTACGTTGCTCGTGACTGTCGTAAAACACCCTCAAGTTGAGAGCCCTTAGCGCTTACCTAGCAGTTCGGATAAAGTTGTTATAGCCATTTGCGATTAAAAACTAAGTTACTAAAAAACAAAAATATATATTTTTTTTTTGATAACGCTGTGGTCCGAAATGCGTTACGCACTTACTCCCCGGAGCGGGAAGTGTGGGACTTCTAGCCTAGGGCTAGGTTACCCACTAAAATGTATCCACTGCGATTGCTGTTAGCCGAGAGGGCTTTGACAGCTTAACCGGACTATGGGTGAGCGCTGAGGGCTCTCAACCCGGAAAAATTAAAAGATGGCTGAGAGCTTTATATCGACCTGGGCCTGCTACATCTGATGGCGTCTGTTCAACAATTACATTCCCATGAAGGGTTGGTGTCAGGCCGCTGTCAGTTAGATATAAAACTATTGCCAAAACTTTTGCAATACTTCAAATATTAATTATATATTTATATACCTACTTATAAATTAGTTTTGTTATATATATCCTTATTATTTTGTTTAATATGAACGATGCAAGAGAGTCCATAATGCATCGACCCCAAGTAATTAAAATAAGAAGCAGGATGTTCATAACGATGAATTATTAGAATTTAACAAGTCTCCATCCAGCCATCAGCCCGTAAACGTCCACTATTGGACATAGGCCTCCCCACGAGATTGCCATTCAAAACCTGTGCCCCCTGCATCCAACGGTTGCCTGCGACCTTCATAATATCATGAGTTCAAGTAGTGGGAGAGATTGAACAAGTCTATTGGGTAAATTTTCTATATAAAAGATAACTAAATTTAGATTGTAGGTAAGTCGTTCAAATAATGGAAAATAAAATTAATCTCTTCATCAACTTTTTTTTGAGTCGTGTAGTAATTTGAGTCCGTTTAACATATAATATGTTTGCAAAGTCCTCCGTAATACAAGTAGGTACTATTTCATCAATACTGGATGGTGTCTTTATAAAAAAAAACGGTTATGGTACAAATATTGCATGTACTCTGAAACGTTGAAAGATATAATAATTATCTATTATTTATGTGACTGTGTGAAATAATAAATATTATTTATAACAACTACATACATATATTTAAAGAAATATTATTAAGCTTAAATCGATTGTATAATATCGATCGAATACGCCGATTTTCATCATCATCATCAACCATTTCAGTTAAATATTATATTATATATATATATATTTCAGTCATATAAATCTTGCTAGGCTCGAGTTCCTTTCTCACTGAAAGAGAAACAGCAGCTATTATAGTGCTGCTCAGACGAATTGATATAGCGTGTTTATTTCGAGTTCACTTAATCTTGCAGTGATGTTATCCACTTGCGTTCCTCACTTATCTTTTACAATCACTCACAAAAAAAAGGAAGGAGTGACGACACATTGTGGCTATTCTCACTCCATCACCACATGCACTAAAAAAACTAAACGCGAAAATAGGTATGCTTAAAATTTGCGTAGCTCTATGTGATTAAAGATATGTAACTAAAAAGAAAATGCTGTAGAAAGGATTGGTGAGCTAAACATACACAATCTAAGTCAAAATAGGTCTTATATAAAAATAAAAAAGGCTTCTTAATAAACAACGTAGCCATTTTTAAATACCTACATAATAGTATAAAAATAAAACACAAGAAACTGAAAGTGAAGCCACTATCTTCACCTGAACCAGACGTGACCGTAAAAGAAAAAGGGGCAAAGTCTTGCAGGAAGTGTCGCTGATAAGCCACCATAATGGCGGCCGCTGATAACGGCGCTCCCGCCTTTTTCTCCCGCCAAAACAGGGCGCTATTGTCGCCGCAGAATAGCAACACAATGCCACTTGAATACACAATGGATCTGACACTCACACTGTGAAGTAATAAATTTTTTGTGGTCTATTCACAGTTTTATGTTCGTTTTATGGTTGGTTTATGTGAATTTGATTTTTCATATATACACATCTTTAAGGTAATGGATGGATGGTTCATTATTTAACGGCAAATAATGTGATATAAAAGCAACGTGCAAAATCTAAATTGATTAATAAATTAAAAATATGTATTAAATTTTTCAACTTATTTTTTTTAATGATAACATACTCCAACACTAAGGAAATAAACTTTATTAATGGATTCCAATTACAAGACACAGAACAACAATTTATGGATCGCTCAAAGTATTCGCCTGCATAGGAATTGAATCTATAATACTTAGCACGATTGATTGGTATTTATTTTATTTATTTATTTATTTTAAAGGAAACTTACAGCTAAGAACATCCCAATGATGACTTAAATAGTAACATAAAGCCATTTATGAGTCTCCACATATAACATGGTATCTTAACCAGAACGCTGGGTAGATATCTGTACAGTCGATATTTATCCACAACAAGTAATCGATGGCAACACGTAGTAAAATGATTAATAATAATCAAATTTAATATAATAAAATAAAAATACCGGGACTTTATATTTATTCATATATAGGCGCTATGTATTATTTAAAGATAAAAACATTATAGCTTATATATTTTTTAATAATTATGTAGAGGAATATTGCTTAATTTTCTTCAAAAGTTCAATTAATCCAGTTGGAGTAATCTCGTAATAAAGCATCAACATTATTAAAATATTAATAAAATCAACATACACACTCGAGTGTGCTCAATTTGTGGTTTTAATAAAATTTTAATTGACACGTATTAGGTTTGGCAAGTAAATTGTGAAGGAGGCAGAGTGGCCGCTTTCCTTCGCCGCACCGCGAACATTAGCGCTGGGGGTGGGTACTGGGACAAAATTTTTGTTTTTCACTTGTGTAAGAGATAGCTATAGTGAAAATTCTTGTCGATGAAAAGAGACAACAGCAGGTGCACACATTGCCTTTGTTAAAGAGCAAAAATAATAGAGAGAACGGTCGTTTATCTCTTTTTATGGCGAGAGCGCTATCTTCCCGCCGACGCTATTATGGGAGACAATTTTGGCGCGAAAGAAAACTGCTTATTACTTCTTATTCTTGGCGGCTGGTTTGGCAAATTTTTCTTTTTATAAAAATCTGGTATGAGTCAAGTTGAGCTCGTTCGCGTTCCGTTTTTGTATCTTTCTTATTTATATTTCATTTAGTAATTTATGTTATAGTATTATTATCTTGAATTGTAACAACCAAGTTATTGTTCTGTTTTATATTTAGCGTAGTTTTAAGAACATTCTACATTTAAATTATTTTTTGAGTGTTTGCAATAATTAATACAAAATTAGACAACGTTTATCCATAGATTAATTAGTGGTAAATAGTGGCGTGATCATTATGATGATGTGATAAATATTTTAATATTTTTATAACATATGTAAATTTTTTAATATGCTGCGCGTGGTAGCGGCTACGAATACATGCTAACCAACCCTTACTTTGCTTATATAGTTTTAGATTCCCCTGGGCCAACTTCCTCTGGATGGTTTACGTCAGGCAGGTGGCCGATCATTAAACTAAAGTTAATACCTACCTAACTTATGGATAGTCCGCGTAAAGCTGTCAAAGCCATCTGCAGCTAAACACACACACAAAAAAAAAACTAACTTATGCAATATGTATGATGGAAGCGGAGCGCGATATTGCGTCGACCGCATGTAATTGGGAAAAGATCATGATGACGATGATGATGATATAATAATTTGAATTCTTCATTAATTATCTCTAAATGATATATTTTACTGCTAAGCCTGTAAATGGTAATGATAAATGTATCTATGTCATTCATTTATTATTTATTTATTTCCTCTATAACAAAGGTAAAAAATAATTACACACGTACAATATTTAGTTATGATTACACTCATTCCTTTGTGAGAGACTGGTGTCTGTAATAGGGAACCCTGTGGCACAGATCACCAGGCTCCCACCTGCGGGAGAAATTGCGATAATAATACTACTATAATGATGATAATATACTATATATCATTGTCATTATCATATTTTTATCCCAATTACTTGGGGTCGTAATAACTTTTGAAATATGTACGATGGAAGAGGAGCACGCGGTATTCCTCTATCGTAGATACATATTTCAAAAGTTTTGGCCTTATTTTTGTAATAAGCGGCCGCCTACCTGACTCCAACCCTCTTTAGGAATATAATCGTTAACAGACAACAAATAGAATTGACGCACCTCTATGTTAAGCTCTTAGTCGTCTTTATTACGCCTACGGGCGTTGGAAGGCATGGTAGTATTCGGAGCAGCCACTACGCAGCACTTGATGAATTATTCTGTCATTGAAAAGGTCTAAAACCTTGTATTGTTTGTACTTAAAATCTCATGGAACACAGTCCTTTGAGTCTAGGGATTAAATCAATAAAAAAATGTTGATATGTATTTAAATATTTTGCTGTAGCGTTATAGTTTCCGTTAATTATTTGAAAATAACTACACATAAAGATTCGCTTTTACTGTTAAGAGTCGTTTTGTTTTATTAACAACATTTTCATTATTTCCATTAAGTTTGTTTCACTTCAGTCTGTGTTGGCTATGTTCTCAATAAACTGAATTAATTGATCGCTGACACTTTTGTGGTGCCAGAACAATGGCTTAGGGCAAAGAGTAATCTTGATACTCTAATAATCTATATATATTATATCTAAATGGTATTTTTATCGGTGATATAAATCTACCATAGGTAATCATTTTTTGTTCTGTTCTTTCATTCGGACAACCAAATGGAACAAAACACATACAGCCAAGTCTTATAAAATTGCCTTCATAAATTATTAACACATCTTTACATTGAATAGCTTATTTATAGTCACTTTCCGTCAGTAAGTTAAGTCGTTATCATTAATTGGGCGCTGAAAAATAAGTTAATAATTTTTCAAACAATTTTGCCAGAACATTAAAATACACGTAAACCACTATTATATCCTATTGACTACTCCACAGCACTTTTTCTGTATTATTATATTATATTACATAAAATACCAGCAAAGTTGTTCAATATAATACTATAAAACTTTAAATATATTTCTTTATTTTTTTAATAAGACACCATCCAGCACTAAGGCAATAATCCTTGTATTGCAGAGGAGTTTACAAACTTATAATTAACGCAGGCAAATTACACCCAGACTCAAAATGACAGTTTGTGGATTGCACAAAGTATTGTTCTGCGTAGGAATCGAACCCATAGCACGTAAGGTCGATATCCTAACCACTATACCATTTGTGCAGTCAATGAATATAATTCAAGAGCGCAACATGACATTTCCAATTTCCCGCCAAAACTTCTTCACCATGATTTATAATTCAATTAGTCCATCGACAGCCATTAGTGGATCTAGGCCTCGTTATTAAGAGGTCTAATTACTCGACAAATAGATGGAAAGTCATTTACTATAATTGCAAAATAATTTCTGTTTTAATGTAAAAACATAGTATCATTATCTTAATAATATCAACTCGTACACGTCCCGTTATTAAGCTGGAGTCTCCTCCACAATAGGAAGCTAATTTGCTGGTCAGACTGGTTAGTTTCATTTTAAGTTTTTCTTTTTGCCGTAGATATTTTATGAATATTGTAGTAATCTTTAGTGATTTCTTACAGTAGCTGTGAGTAAGATATGGAGTGGTGAATTGTATTATTATTCTATCACTATACGGAAAAAAAAATATATTAAGGCAAAAATTTTCATCGAGAAGTATCAAAATCTCGCAATCCTTATTTCATTCATCGCCCGTTTCTTTGTCGCGTCCATTCTTCTCATTTCTTATTATCAGTGAATTAGATCGCCCCGCAAATGGATTAAAACGTTAAGTATTTATTTATCGTTTTAATCTGAGATCGTGGCGGTTACACAAACAGTAGTAAATTATATGCTTTGTTTGATAACATGGCGGAGTGAGTTGTTTAGTTTATTTTTTATTTGTACTAGCTAATGGTTTAGAAAACTTGTAAAGAGTGGATACGTATATTGCTGTTTCTGTTTTTTTTTATTTTTCTTTTCATAAAAGACAGATAGGTGACAGCATTGAATTAGGTACTGATTGTTATTGATAATTAAATAAATAAGGATGATAGATTGAGTTTTGGCGGGAACTTGAATGGTCTTGTGGTAGTCTTGTTTTATATTCAGTATCTGTTACACAGAGCACGTCTAGCTGTTTGGCCGCCGTGACAGTTATCAGCTCGTGCAACTTACCTTCCACACATCCTCTTACATTCCACGTGCCCACCCGGCACTCTGCTCTCCTCGACTCGCCTGACTGAGAAGGCGTGATGGGTGGTGGCCCACATCGCCGCATCTGCCGATGTTCGTACCGACGGGGGCGGGTCGGTACGCGTCGCCTCCAGGGGACGCCCTAACCCGCACTGCGGTACGCATTATTCGAGTCGGATTAGCAGTCTAACTGACTGGCAGGGGACGCGACGAGCACACTCTGGACTATGCCCCCCTAAGGACTATGCCCAACATTCAGAACCGGCGTCCTCCGATGGCATCGGTATGGATGAAGTTGTATGGGCGATAAGAAGTTTGAAAAATTGTAAGGCAGCGGGCATTGATATGGTGTCTACCGAGATGATTGAGCTTGGTGGCTCCTGTATCTGGGAGGCGTTCCTGTTGCTCCTCAATTTATGTTGGAGCTCGGGAATGATCCCAGGGACTGGAATAGCGCAGTCATCGTGCCTTTGTTTAAAAACAAGGGTTCACGTTATGACTGCGCAAATTACAGAGCCATAAGCTTGACCAGTTTGGCAGCAAAAGTATATGGTAAAATTATTGAAAGGAGAATGAGGATGGTGTCCGATGGTTTACTGTGTGAGACACAGGGAGGTTTCAGGAGTGGAAGGGGATGCATGGATCAAGTGTTCTCTCTGCAACATTGTGGAGAAGCATCTGGCTCTAGGTCAGAGGGTTTTCTGCAGTTTTGTAGATCTGGAGAGATCATTTGACACAGTTGTACCAAAGGAACTTTGGGACATTTTACCGGAGTATGGTATTAACGGTAAACTGCTACAGGCTGTGCAATCCAGTTACATGGGCTGTAGAGCCTGTGTGCGGCTGCATGATGGAATGTCGCCTTGGTGTGACGTCAATATCGGCGTTAAGCAGGGGTGCGTTCTGTCAGCCAGTCTGTTTATCATATATCTGGATAAATTTCTCCAAAGGTTGAACGATATGAATGTGGGAGTCCAGATGGGCGACTCAGTGGTCATTGCTCTGCTCTATGCAGATGATGCAGTCCTGCTGGCACAGTCAGCGACTGACCTGCAGACCCTAGTCGACACAATGACAGAAAATTGTAAGAAAAGGGGTCTACGCGTGAATGTGAGCAAAACCAAAATAATGGTCTTTGAAAGAGATGAAGCCAGAACAGATGTAAGAGTAACAATAGGTAATGATGTACTGGAGCAAGTGGATGAATTTGTATATCTTGGATGTGGATTTAGCCGAGATGGAAGGTACACCACTGATATAGAGCGAAGAGTGAATGCGGGAAATAGAGTGAACGGAGCGTTGGGGTAACTTCTCGGTAGCTACCACCTCAGTCAGAAGGCACGTGTAGCAATACATAACGCAGTGCTTGTCCCAACATTACTGTATGGAAGCGAGAGTTGGGTATGCAGAAAAGAGTCAGAGAGAGAGAAAGGTCAAAATGCGATCACTACGGAAAATCTGTGTAGTTAGGCTGATCGTTCGCATTCATAATAGGGGTGTGCGAATAATTCGAACTTACGAATTATTCGTTCCGAATCGAATATTAATATTCGATTCGAAACTCGAATCGAATAATTCGAAATTTCGAATTATTCGAAAGTTCCCGAATAATTCGAAAAATTTCGAATAATTCGAAAAATTTCGAATTATTCGAATAATTTTTTGGACATTTTCCGAATTATAATATTATTCGCAAATTTTTATTGTATTTTAAATTCGGAGTTTGTTATGTTCGATATTCAAATATGACATTAATAATTAATAAATATTTTATTTAAACCATGAAATATAACTACATGAATAGAACAATGAGTATGAACATTTGCTACAAATTTTTGTTTAAAAATAATAAATACGATACTGAATCTGGTGATAATGAAGTTCGTTTATCAGATACAATATCACCAGCAGTGGAAAATAATCTTTCACTTTCAGCAGAAGTGCAAGGTATTCCTAAATATCTTCTCGCCATAAGTGACAATCGTGGATATTTATTTTTTTCGAATTATTCGAAATTTTTCGAATTATTCGAAATTTTTCGAATTATTCGATTTTTTTCGAATTATTCGTCGAATTTCGAATAATTCGAAAATTCGAATTATTCGATTTGAATTTCGAATCGAATATTAATATTCGATTCGATTCGATTCGAACGATATTCGCACACCCCTAATTCATAACGACGGCGTAAGAGAGCGAGTAGGTATCAAAGAGAGTATTGGTGTAAAGATGCGAAAGGGAATGCTCCGATGGTTCGGACATGTGGAAAGAATGCCAAACGAACGTCTGGTTAACAAGATATACAATGCGAAAGTGAAAGGATGTAGGTACCGGGGGAGACCAAAACTAACCAACCTAGACCAGATCGGTCATGTACTGAAGGAAGGTGGAGTCAAGAATCTCCGAAATCGGCGAGCGTGTATGAAGAGAATTATGAATGTTGAGGAAGCGAGTGAAGTATGTAAGGATAAAGTTCTCTGGTACTCTGTTCTCTCTGCCTACCCTACAAAGGACGTGGCGTGATGGTATGTAGGTATGTATCTTAGTGTTTTACCGTGATATATTAAATAATGTACGCATACTCTTAATATGACTAGAGGTAATATTAATAGTATGCGTAATCGTAGAGCATGCATGAAGACTATTATGAGTGTGAATGAAGCGATGGAAGTATGCCAGGATCGTGGTTTGTGGCAATCCGTAGCCTCTGCCTACCTCTCTGGGAAATAGGCGTGAGGCTATGTATGTATATTAAATAATTTTCATGGCATTTTATGTAATGTGATGCAGAGGAACTGATCGGGTGTAGTGAATGATATAATAGTGCTTTGTAAATATTTTAATTTTCTACCAAAATTCGTATAAGATATTCGTGCGGCAACAGCACTGTTGAAGGTGACTTTTTGACTTACTGGCAGACAAATATTTAATTAAGAAAATTTAAAATCTGATGTATCTAATTATTTGTGAATAAAAAGTGATACATTATATTTATTACATAGATAGCATTATTACAACAAAATAAATTATTGATGTGGTTTTTGCTGTGGTGGTGTAATGGTGTCTACCAATACTACATTGGTGATGATGGGTGTCGTAAAAGACTACAGCTTTACAAAAACCTGGACGACCTTCATTTGATATTGTCTAGTCAACATTCCTAAAGATGGCCGATCGTAGGCAAGCGGCTGGTCGTAAACCTATTGGCAGTAACACTTACCATCAGGTGTGCTCAGCTACTCATACGAGCCATTGTTGCCAGTGTCGAGTTATAATTATTCACGTTCTTACTCTCTTTAGCTTAGTTATTGTCCACCAATAAGTCAAATCGTCGCCATCAACAGTGCTATGGCCACACTGTTAATGGTATCTTTTGGGAATTTTGATGGAAAACGAAAACGTTGTAAAGCATTTTTATATCACATTGACTACATCCCAGCACTGCCGTCGCATCACATTACATAAATTGTCATCAAAATCATCTAATATAACACGTTAAAACACTAAGATATCGAATATAATACAAGAGCACCACATGATGTTTTAGATTCCTGCCAAAAAGTCCCCCCGGTTCTCATCCTTTTATTCGTTATAATCTTAAACTCTATCCCTGGAGACTGCGTCTATACACACATGTAATGGTATAAATATAATAACATAATTATACGGTACAATAACAGGTACCTTATTGAGACAGATTGACAGGAATTATGTTGATGGAGTAAGAATACAATTCACCACTCTGTTTCTTGGCCGTAGTTGTAGTATAAGACGACTAAATCAGCAATCAGATTTTCGCTATCCACTTCTGAACGTAAATCTCCATCAAAAATGAGAAAATACTAGGTACCGTAATTGCCAATCTTTTTTTTTTTTTTTTTGCGGTGGGCTATGGTCGTGGTCGCGCCCCGCCAAATCGGTCCGGGGCGACGAAAGAGGCGGCGCGCAACCCCATAGACCCACCCTGCAAGCACCTCTCTTCGCCTTGGAGGTTGCGTGTCGCGGGTTCCTCTCATTTCGACGCAGGCGGTTACAGCAGGCGGTTTGGTGAAGGCAGTGAGAAGTTATATTTTGCCCAGTACAGAGCAGCTAGACCATTTATGATGACGAAATAATTTATTTTAAAATAATCAAAAATATATCGAAGACAATATCAAGTTTAAAGCTTATATAAACATTTGAAAAATTAAACCAAATCTAGTCAATTGGGTGTCACCTTCCTATTGAGTGGTAGTTGTTGACACGACCGCTGTCATTACGAAGAGATGTTTGTCCGCAATTTGTTGATAATCTACTTTTTAATACTGGCAACACGGTTAAATTCGATTTATTTGATTATTTGTCAAGGAATTCAAGTGAATTAAATTGATTGTCGAATAGGGCGGAATGGTTGGATTAATTTTATTAAATGGATTGTAATTGAAGGGAATGTTTTGAGTATTATCTTAAATCTTTTCGTGTGGTAACGGAGTGGTAATACAATTTACAATCCATTTTCTTCCCCGTGGGTGTCATAAAATTAGATTAAGGGATAGGTATATTGTGCATATAACATCTATGAAAGAGAAGGAACACTCGAAAATGGAGTTATAATTTATTTTCCTTTCGTTTTTTTTTCAAATAAAAACCTTCCTATAACTATTATAGTAGGGGAATTTTACGTCTATTGTGGAGGAGACTTAAGCCCAGGAGTGGAGGTGTAAATGAACTGAGATGATAATTACTTAAAAACTATGTACACTGATATAAGAGGAACACCAAACCAGTGAAATAAATAGAATTTATTACATGTTAACTTTCATAATTCCATCTACACATATATAATCTACTAGCCGACCCGGCAAACTTCATTCCAATTCATAACAATTGAGCAGATTTAAAATTATTAAGTTATTTTTTTTTATTACGGTAATAAGTATAAATAATATATACATTTACAAAATCAACTACTTTAATAACGTGCCATCACGACAAAGAAGCACCTTGTGATATATACGACATTTTACTTTTTTTATCAGCCGCAAGAACATTTTTTCCTGCGCGTTGAAAATGATCTAGTTGTTGATTACTAAGATTTGCTCGATGATTTCGCATTGTCAACCGACCCGTTTCAGGGGATGCCTCACTTTGCTCTTGTGATTGAGAAGCACGAAGTCAGGTCATACTAACACGGCGCTCTTCGTATGCAATATTTCGTTCTTCTTCGGTGATTTCATTCGCGATGTTTGGAATCCTAATTGCATTACGGTTTTGTCGGGATAGATTAGATCTTCTTGGTCAAAGCGTTGTTAATAATAATTTCGACACAATAAGATTTATTATAATAATACTCGTAGCACTTGTAACTCGTTTCATAAATACATCAACGGGTCAACTTTAATTTCAATTTTTTGCGGTATTTTTTTATTCCTGGAGTTTATGGCTTAGTTACTAAGACCTTTAAACCAAAGTCATCATCATCTCGCCTCTTATATGTCCCACTGCTCCACAAGAGAAATAAAATTGACGTACTATACCAGCTTATTGATTATGGTGGCGAACGAACGGGCGGGCGCGGCGCGACGTACTCAAACATAAGAACTTCATTTGAGTGTCCACAGTGGACACGCGGGCGCGGCGCGGACGCGGGAAGTGGCGCGGGATACTTGGCGCGGGGAGCGCGCGGGCAACTCGCGTCATAGTTCGTTCATACAAGTGGCCGCAGTGAGTGCGCGGACGGCAAGCGACAACCCACGCGGGTGCGGGCATCTCAAACTAGTTCGAGCTAACCGCGCGCGTTGTCGCCGCGGTCGATGGCGGTCAGGCACAATCGCGCGCGTTCCCGCACCAGCGCCGATCCCCGCACCGCGCTGCCAGCCTGGCCAAGCACTTACTGCTGCCTATTGACCTTTGCAAAAGCAGGGGTATAGTTAGGCTACTGCCTACCTACCAAAACCCACCTAAGATGGGCTTCCGGCTTTCTCGCTCATCGATTGAAGCGGAACACATTGCCACTAATCAGAAGTCGATTTTATGCGTCCCACGGCTGTTGACAGAAAACTGTCATCAGTGTGATCCAACCACTACTAAATAGATACTACTTAATAGAAAAAGGATAAACACCTAAAAACTAGAAGGTCAAAACGTAAAGTTTTGGCACGCTATGTATCCAGATAATAAATATAAGGTATGATTCACTTTCGGTAGGCATTTGGTTTCTGGCGACGATATTAGATTGAAGTGAATTTAATTTGTACAAAATGGAAACATCCTCCCCGTCTGGAGGCCAAAAAAGGGGGGTGTATTTTTATTCCATTTTTATAAGAAAATTTATTTGATGTAAAAAGGTAACGAGTTGAGTAAATCTGATGAAAATCGTAAATATGTTTTATTGATAAATAAGGTACGATAAATATTATAACGGTGCTTATGTATTTACTTTTTTTTAAGACGTCTACGAACACTACCAAACCTTATATTGCTTGTGGATGTCATAAAAGACGAATAAAGACTTAATTTGCCTGGGTCAAGTCACACTAATGGCAGTAATAATTATATTCCCAAGGAGAGTTGACGACTGGCAGATCATAAAACTATTGATTTTTTTTTTTTTTGCTCTTCGTGGTAAACGAGCAAGCAGCACACCTTATGATAAGTGTTATTGTTGCCCATGGACCTTTGCAATACTAGAAGTATTGCTAGACCGTTGACTACCACCCTGGAGGTATGTCCCGCCTGGGGGCCTCAGCGCCACGACCTGTCGGCGGTCATAGGAGCGGACCTGTCGTTGTCGACCGTCATCAACAAGGTGCTTGACAGCGACAGGCACTGGACGTCGATGGCCTCCTTTTGCGAGGAAGTCATCTCTACAAAGGAGGCCGCGGAGCGGGAACGCGAAGCACTCGCGTCTGCGAACTCGTTCCGCCGGCGGCCAGGGAGAGGGAGGCGCACCTCCTCCCACCGCCTTGACGGCTGACTGGTCGTGGCCAGATGGCCAAGCGTAGGGGTGTCGGGGATAGAATGTCATTAGACGATCTCCCCGGCATCCCGTAAAAGCGCGGAAGGGACCGCTGCTGGTTTTAGTGGGTATTCCGGCCGCCAACATCTATGGCCGGCGAGTCCCCCCCCCCCGTCTGTCACAGCGAAAACAAAAAAAAAAAAATGGCCGTTGCCTATCGATAATCCCAAACCCACCCAGAAAGTTAGGCTCTCTAGCTCACCGAACGAAGCACAGCAGCATATTGCCACTGCTCAGACGTCGAGTTCTGCGAGGGTAAGGTAACTAAACTACACTGGACGGTGCGGCCCGCGGCTGTAGACAGAAAAATATGTGCTCCTACCACTATAAGTGTATACTAAACTATAATTACATGAGTTCACACAATATGTACTCCTCTTTCATCGTACATATTGGAAATAGTTATTGGCAATCATTTTATGTCCAGCCGCTTGCCTAAAGTCAACTTTCCTTCGAAATGTAATTATTGACCAGACGGCCTCGGCCAACGGACTTAAAAGAAAAAAATAAACATCTTAAGTTTGTAGTTACAATGAGAAAAAGAAAGTTCTATTGCTTTTTTAAATATAACGATAACTTAACTTTAGACTTCAGATCTACACATGTCAGATGTAAGTGGCTCCATGCAAAAACGCCGAATTATAAAAACATTTTTGCATTCATCCTCATCATCATCATCATTCTCCTGTCCTTATCCCAATTAATTGGGATCAACGCAATATGTATTCCTCTTCGTACTTATTGTAAAAGTTATTGACCATAGTTGTATATCCGGCCGTCGGCCTGACATCAACTCTCCATGAGAATGTAATTGTTGACCAAAGGTCATCGGGTGCAGTTGGCCCAGGCCGACTTAAACTCTAGTCGTCTTTTACGACATTCATGAGTGAAGTAGAGTTTGGTAGTATTCGTCGCCGCTACCACACAGCAACCTGGAGAATGCCGTAATGGCTATTTTGCTTGAACGACATGTGGAACTGAATAACTAGTCCTTATTTAAAAATTAAAAGCAAAAGACTACGCTTAGATTTTTTATGTTCTTATATGGGCTAATAGGAAGAAAACCAATATTTTTTTTTAATAATACCTTTATTTTGGGGACTAACTATAGTCCAATGCCAGAACCTGTCTTACAAGACCTGTTTATCACCCTATGGGTGGACCACCGTGTTCGATTTTTATGACATTTACAAGCAAAATAGGAATTGGTATTATTCGTAGCCGCTACCACACAGCACTGCAAAAACATTTTTGGATTATATTTTAAAAATAAGAAAAATGTGTATTCTTATTTTTCCATGTGGTGACCAGCGCGGTATAGTAGGTTAATTTCCCTCCCATTACGGAGGAGGCCCGAGCCCAACAGTGGGACATTTATGGGCTGTAATGATGATGTTGATGATATTCTTATTAAAAACGCATCGCACTAGAGTTGTAGCACCATGTACGACGTTCTAGGTCCGAGGCGTGAAATAAGACACAGGTATAACGTATACTTGTATATATTCTGTATTCCACAAACGATTCACTTACTAACACGTTACGTACAATTTTATAATAAAGAAATAACTTGAAAAATAAAATCACTTTACTTATCCAATTTTCTCAGCTTGCAACTGTTATGTTCTGACACAATCGTAAATATTATTGGATTAATTTCATACAATATATAAATTTACAGTATCTAATTGATAAGAGATTACGATTTAATGTGATTAGATTCGAATCCAAAATACCATTTCGAATAATCATCATCATTACCTCAGCTCACGTGTGACCCACCGTTGAGCTCGAGCTTCCTCCGTAATGGGAGGGAAATTGACCTACTATATCACGCTGGTCCGAAGTGCTGGTATAGGGTTTGGTTTAGAATTTTCCTTCTCTTACGTAGATTTTATAAGGGATACAAAACGCATAATAGGGATATATCCCTTGTCTGTTACGATCACTCACGAGTAACATAGGGGGTGGTGAATTATATTCTTACTCTGTCACATATTTAAAACAAACACAAAGACATTTAGTTATAAAGCTCGTATATATTTCACGAAAAAACATCTCAGATCGAGAGAGGAATTGGGAAGTAATGTAATTTATAAGAAAACCTCCGCGTCTCACCGTTTTATGTCAAACGTAATGAGGTGTGTAGATGGATCAGAGAGAATTCGCCTTTACCATCACAAGGCGAACGATTCATTCAAATTTTCAAATGTTTATACCAAGTAGCGCAATTCATATTCCAACTTCATGAATTCAATTTAATATCTTTAGATATTTGCTACTCTCGAATGCCATATTTTGTTTTTCGAATTCAAATGCGAGTTGAGAGTATTGAATTCGCGATGTGATTAAGGATTTTACATTCTTCGTGTATATTTTTAAATAAATACTTAATAAACTATGATGTGGCGATAATTATAGAATTCAATGAAAGATATTTCCGTTATAGATAGGTATAAGAGTATTTTTTTTTGTTGCTAATGGTTGGTTCCTGATGGTAAGTGTTACAACCACCCATGGACCTTTACAATACAGCTAAGCCGATGCCTACCAATGAAATTCCCAAACACACCCGGAAAATTAGGCTGTTGACAGAAAACTGTTGACAGTGTGGTTCTACCACTATAAATGATAATAATATATAGTTATGTGTAATTATTTTATTACCTATTAAATTTAAATTCTTTTTTTTCTCATCTCATATATTTAAGTTTTACTGCGAGCTCGACCGAGAAAAATGAAGAAGAGAAAAGAACAAAAAACGTCTGGCTAAGGATTTTATATACGAAACAATAAAATAGTCTACTTTTTCTTAGTTGCCTTTTACCACACGTATAAAAGGAAAATATGGTAAATTGTATTCTTAATCCGTTGGCACACAGAAGAATTATTACACTTAATTATAAAATATAAATAATAATTTATTATATATTTGTATTAGTATATTATTTATTAAACTATGTCAACTGAACTCGACAGAATTAGCAACAAACAGGACACAATTTAGTGAGACCAAGCGTCTGCTTGCAAGCAAAATTAAATGACGCTGCATTCGCAAAGAAAATGCAATCACCGCCCCGGTATATTCCCCGATGCAAATCTCAATTTCCGAGTCACTGTGCCTCGCTATTCCTTACGCTAATAAAACGTGCACCAAACGGAGATGCTGTTTCGCCCGCTGATGAACGCCAAATGACGTTATGACAGCGCACGCCGCCATTTAACGCCTATTTGGTTCCAATTTCAAATCTCCCGCGCGCCCCTGTGGTTCCGGACACGAACGGGGCATAGATAATAGCGTTTTGTTTTATAACATTAAATGTTTTGCAGTCAGTATCGAATATGACATTAGAGGATACGACATCAATTTTAACGAGAATTTTAATTAAAAATGTTTCTCTACAAAGTTTGAAAGATAAACCGCGTACATATGGGATTTTAAATTGAAATTTGGGCTACAGTGAATGGTGGACAAATAGGAATAAAAATGTTAGCTTTGAGTGTAAAAACAAAAATGAAAGGAATCAATATGCCCGAAACGGAGCGCAGTAAACCTTTGGTCTGCTAACTTATTTATATACCAAGACTGATAATCTTGTTTTTCTTTAATAATCAGTTTGCAGTTTTTAGATTAATAAGACAGTCATATGTACTACTATTCCAAAGATATTGTCATACGATTGATGGGGATAGTTTTGGGTTTAGAATAGAAATGTGATACCACTCCCGTTTTACCGTGAGGGTCGTAAGGACTGGAGGAATTACCACGATTGAATGAGCAGTAGTACTCTCATGGGAAGCTTATAACACACACCATGCTCGCCAACTCACTATTCAAGCCACCATGGGGAGACCTATGACCAATATTAATAGTCGATACGCTGATGGGAATACAAATATAAATTTTGACATTTTAATTTTATTTGAAACTGTAACTAGATAGATTATTAGGTATTAGTAAAATGTATTTTATTTATTTAAGAGGTCTATATTGTGCGAGACACATCCATAGCCCACCGCAAAAAAAAGGGTGTCGTTGCGGGATTTACCTCTTACTGTAATCTGCGGCAAAGAAATAGGTGTGATATTTTGTATCCGTAATGTATGTTTCCTTGTGGTGACGGAGCAAGAATACAATTCGCTAATCTCTATCTTGTACGTTGATGTCTAAGGGATATGATGTGCATATAAGACCTATGCAGCAGAAGGAAAACACCAAAAAAACCTTTCTGAACGTAGAATACTATTATTCGTCAATTCCCTCCCATTGAGCAGGACGCAGGAGGCACGAGTCCAGCAACGAGACGTATATAAGCAGAAATTATGATAAAGTTGAAAGTATTTATAATATTGAATATATATATATATATAAGTATTTATATACGAATAATTTATTTTATTAGAAAACTAATTGAAACTGGATATGAAAAATTGGTTTGAAAGTAATACTTAGAAAGAAACAGCTTAATAATGCATATTATTAAAAATATGAGTATTGCCTACTCAGATTTCTTTTATTCCCAGCAAGGCGATCGTTCACCAAATTCCGATACACGAATATCCGTTCTGCCATTTTGGAGCGCGAGCGGCCGGAAACCCAAGGATATAAAGTTTCGCGCGCCTTTCTACCCGCCATGACACTTTTCAATATTTTTACTCTTATTTACCGGTATTATTTATGTGTAGCATTCTTCGGCGAGGGAAACCGATAGCTTATATTGGCTGTCTTCTATCGTTCGCCTCTTTTTATGTTTTATTTGTGTTGACTGAATATACAAATATTCACTTAGGTTTCTTTGAAACGATCCAGTTATGATTATTTTCATTCGCTTTTCTTCTATAGTAATTACTGTTGGATGGATGAATAGATTTTAATTATCCCGTATAATTTCATTTATTCTCACTGTGCTTAGACATACTCTTCCTATTCATAGTTCTGCTATTCCTTTTTTAAATTATTATCGCTTTGATTAACGCTACCTATTATAGTCATTCGATCAGTGTTCACAGATAAATAATTCTCGTTGGTTTTTTTCATTACTCTGTAATATATATTTATATTATTGATCGTATTTTGTAGTACATGTAATAAGATTTTAAGTTCGTAGCTAGTGCTACTACACTAACATCGTAGAGGGTGATTAATTACAATTACTGAGCGACTACGAATATATTTGTAGTCATTCGCTACGAGCTACGAACATACTCTTAAACATCTGTCGTATAACAAAGTAAGACACCCCTCTAGTACGTAATCGCGTATATGTTCAAAGCTAAGTCCCACATTGGGTCCGATATGTTTTTTATTCAGACAGAATGGCTCCTTTCATGAGCATTGCGGCGTGAGTTGGTCACTTTGTTGCGAGTAGAACGATTGCTACGTCAAACTTAGAAATAAATATATCGCTAGAAGTGATTAGAGCATAGCTATTAATAATGCCAAAAAAAAAAGATTTACACTAAGTATAATATATTATTACTCATATATATATAAAAAAACTAGCTATAGCTGTGTGGTAGCGGCTACAAATATTATCAAATCTTACTTTGCTTGTGGATGTCGTAAATTACGACTAAGAGCCTTATAACGACCTGGGCCAACAGCACCTGATGCCGTTTGGTCCACAATTACATTCCCGAGGAGGGTTAACATTTGGCTGGCGGCCGGTCATAAAATTATTGCCAATAACTTTTACTATATGTACTATGAAAGAAGAGTGCATATTGTATCGACCCCAAAGTAATTGGGATAAGAGTAGGAGAATGATGATGATATCTAAAAGAAAGATGGCGCGTTACACAACATTGAAGTAAAATTCAGTGCAATAAAAATAATGAACACTAATTTTTACGTTAGACAATTGATCATAATGGATTTTGACATAGTCAGTTGTCTATGTGAAGTAACACACTAAATTTTGTTAAATATTTTTTTTCGATTGGATTTCTCGTGACATCTCGAACAATCATAAAGCATTGATCAGTTTATTGTTCTCAAGTACTACATACATATCAAAATAAATTGGTAAATTTCTTACTATTAATCTATCTTAATGTAAAAATTACATGCGTTTTTTTTCACATATCTTTTTTTTTGTAGACTCGTCCATCGATAATGGAAATAGTTCGTTCTACTATCACAGCAATTTTATGCTGAGAAAGTAGAATAAACTTAACTCTAAGAAAATATTTAAAAATTTTTGATAGAATTGTATATCAATTTTCATTAATTCCTTTCAAAAATATTCACCTGATATTTTTATGTCTAACATATTTTTATATCTTTGACAACAAGCAATGGAATACAAAAATGGGAGGATAATCGCGAGACTTTTATACGTTCATCCGATTAGACTGTCGTATGCTTATGAGCTCTTTGTCGTACGTTTTTATATTCGCAGTTAATCGCAACGATCAGACGCACTCGTGCGAAAGGCCTAGAGCTTACAAAGCGGATCGTACAATACGCTCTTTATATTATTTTGTATCGATATTCGAGAATTTAGAAAGCTTTAATGGTGTATTACCATAAAGTAAAATATATGACATACGATTTTTCGTTTAAATCTTAAACACCAGTTTTTAAACGAAAATTCGGATGGGACTTTTGGCGGGAATCTAAAATGTCATGTAGTGCTCTTGTATTATATTCGATATCTTAGTGTTTTACCGTGTTATATTAGATAATTTTGATGGCATTTTATGTAATGTGATGTGACAGAACTGCTGGGATGTAGTTAATATCATATAAAAGTGTTTTACAACGTTTTCGTTTTCCATCAAAATTACTACAACATATCATTAACAGTGGCCACACTGTTAATGATATGTTGTATAGCACTGTTGATGGCGACAATTCGACTTACTGATCGACAATGAGTAACATGAAGAGACTCATAACGTGAAGATAATTATAACTCGACACTGGCAACAATGGCTCGTATAAAGGGACGTCCATTAATCACGTGATCTTTTTTTAGCATTTCTAACCCCCCCCTCCCCTTAGGTGATACGTGGTGAGGTTTAAGACTATGAACCCCCCTCCCCCACCAACATCACGTGAATTTTTAGTACCTACCTGCGGCGCTGGGAAGACTTCTGCCAAATACTGGTGGCCCTGGGTCATCCTGTCGGCGGCTTTACACCGGGATCGTGCGGTCCATGGCACTGTACGGTGCCCCTATCTGGTCGGAATCCCTCACCGCCCGCAACAGGGTCCTCCTGCGACGACCACAGAGGGTTATGGCGGTGAGGGCTATCAGGGGCTACCGTACGGTGTCTTGGACTGCGGCGACACTACTGGCAGGTGACTCGCCTTGGCCGTTTGTGGCTAAGGCGTTGGCGAAGGTTTACCGGCTCCGCGCCACAGTGCGGGCCAAAGGTGAGCAGGTTTCCGCAAGGAGGCTGGGCAGAGCGCAAGAAGTGGCCCAAAGGACGGTCATCCAACGGTGGAGGGAAGATCTGGATTCACCTGTAGCAGGGTGGGGGACTGTGGAGGCAGTTGCCCCATACCTTCACCGCTGGCTTACGAGAAGGCACGGCAGCCTAACATTTAGGATGGTGCAGGTGCTTACCGGACACGGGGTCTTCGGTAGGTACCTGCATAAAATTGGAAGGAAAGGGGCCCCAGGATGTCATGACTGCTGCTGCTGACTCGCTCCGACGGCGACGGCCAGGAAGGGAGAGGCGCAGATATGCGCTTCTTCTTCCAGCGCCTTGAATGACGACGGGACGTGGCCAGACGGCCGTGCGTTGGGGTATCGGGGATTGAATGTCATCAGACGATCTCCCCGGACCCCCTGTAAAAGCATGAATGGGGTCGCTGTGATATTTCGGTCGCACGGTGGCCGGTGAGTCCCACACAAGTCCTCCCGTCCTCACAGGTGGGGGGATAGTGCGCAAATGCATTTCCACAGCGTAAAAAAAAAAGCGTGTTATGGTAAGTCAATTTTCCTAACATTGTGGAGGAGGCACGAGCCCAATAGTGGGACGTATACGGATTGAGATAATAATGAATGTACACACTATCAGAAAAAAAATTGTTAATAGAATCTATCAATATTATTTTCTGTCACTTCTAACACTAATTTCTAAAAACTTGATTACGAGCTAAAAATGATTGTCACATATGGGATTCGAACTCACGCCTAATTGAAAATCGGTCGTTCCAATCATGCTACCACTTACACCAGCGTGACTTTTTTCACTTCGTATGATTGAATGATTGCCATACAACAGGACACGCTGGTTGAAGTGTTAGCATGATTGGGACGGATTCGAATCCCATGCATCCCATATTTTTATACAACAACTGGGTCCCAGTTAGAAGATTGGTCATTCAAAAGATGCTACTTATAGTTTTATTGCAATAATACTTTATTTTCAGTGTTAAGACCACATTGTTGCCAATGGTTAAAGGTACCGGTGGTATGTCCACATGGCAGTTGAGAGTATCGGCTCGTTTGAGACAACTGACTGTGAAAGGTTGTATTTGTTTTGATAAAGACATTAATTTAATACTAGTTATACAAAAAAGTATATAATTGAACTCAGATAAAAACTAGGTGCACCCGTTGATATATCGGCATACGTTGCATAAACGGTTTGAGATCATCATCATCAACCTGCTCTTATCCCAATTTATTTGGGGTCGACGCAATATGTCTTCTCCTTCCATACAACTCTATCAGACGTCATCTCTGTGGTCACTCCTTGTCTATCCATGTCATGTTTCACGCAGTTCATTCATCTTTTCTTCGGTCTTCCCTTACCTTCCCTTAAGCCTTCAACATCCATGCTTAAAGCTTTCCTCACAACATTACTTTCATCCCGTCTCATCACATGTCCATACCATGTCAATCTTTCACTCCTTAATTTTTCCGTCACTGGCGCAACTTTCAAACTTCCTCTTATATGTTCATTCATTATTTTATTCATTCTTGTCACCACACATGCATCTCAACATTCGCATCTCCGCTATATGCAGTCGTCTCTCATCCGTCGCTTTTGTCGCCCAACATGCTGATCCATACAGTACAGCAGGTCTTATTAGGCTTTTATATATTTGGCCTTTTAATTTAAGGGGTACTTTGGGGTCGCATAAACGGTTTGAGATAAAGAAACAAAATGTACTACAGAAATATTAGTCCAATTTATCTTTACAATAGTTCGACACCATACCTTAAACTTCAATATCTCATTTATAAATATAGCCTTTAGCTATAAACATAGTATTTATGTTAAAACTAAAAATATATAGGTATATATACGAGGTGAAAAAAAAGTTATAAATTCATATAAAAATAAATAGCTTAACCAAAATGGGAATTTTAAGGTGATAAAGTTTGTTTTTTTATTGTGCGTTAATTAATGAAGTAGTTTGGACGATAATGCGATATGAAGACAAACAGTTGAATACGTAATATCGACGGCGCGCTGGCCGATGGTGAGTGTATTAGGCAGCGAACGAAGCGGGATAGTAAAGGGCCGTTATTTAATCAATGACCGTATTCACCAACAACACCTAAAGTTAAGGCTACACCTAAATCAATCTATATGATACTGATGTTGTTTCATTAAATACGTAGATACTATAGTTTGAAATGAGTTAGAGTTAATCTAAAATCTAGGTGTAGTTGGTAAAAACGAGTATCAGAATAAAAAGGTAGATTACCTTTGAGCCTTTGTCTATAGTCTCAGATTCTATAGTGATTAATCCATAAAATTTAACAATAATACATATTCTTACTAAAACTACAAATGCGAAAGTGAAATAAATTATTAATTTTCCGACGTTTCGAACACTTTACAGAAGGATTCCAGTGAACGCTGTAAAGCGATCGAAACGTCGAGAATGTACTGTACTCGCCAGCCATAGATGTTGGCGGCCGGAATACCCACTAAAACCAGCAGTGGTCCCTTCCGCGCTTTTACGAGGAATAACCAGGCCGGCGGCCAGGGAGAGGGAGGCGCATCTCCTCCCACCGCCTTGACGGCTGACTGGTCGTGGCCAGATGGCCAAGCGTAGGGGTGTCGGGGATAGAATGTCATTAGACGATCTCCCCGGCATCCCGTAAAAGCGCGGAAGGGACCGCTGCTGGTTTTAGTGGGTATTCCGGCCGCCAACATCTATGGCCGGCGAGTCCCCCCCCCCGTCTGTCACTGGCGGGGGATAGTGCGTAAAAGCATTTCCACAGCGAAAACAAAAAAAAAAAAATGGCCGTTGCCTATCGATAATCCCAAACCCACCCAGAAAGTTAGGCTCTCTAGCTCACCGAACGAAGCACAGCAGCATATTGCCACTGCTCAGACGTCGAGTTCTGCGAGAGTAAGGTAACTAAACTACACCGGACGGTGCGGCCCGCGGCTGTACACAGAAAAATATGTGCTCCTACCACTATAAGTGTATACTAAACTATAATTACATGAGTTCACACAATATGTACTCCTCTTTCATCGTATATATTGGAAATAGTTATTGGCAATCATTTTATGTCCAGCCGCTTGCCTAAAGTCAACTTTCCTTCGAAATGTAATTATTGACCAGACGGCCTCGGCCAACGGACTTAAAAGAAAAAAATAAACATCTTAAGTTTGTAGTTACAATGAGAAAAAGAAAGTTCTATTGCTTTTTTAAATGTAACGATAACTTAACTTTAGACTTCAGATCTACACATGTCAGATGTAAGTGGCTCCATGCAAAAATGCCGAATTATAAAAACATTTTTGCATGCATCCTCATCATCATCATCATTCTCCTGTCCTTATCCCAATTAATTGGGATCAACGCAATATGTATTCCTCTTCGTACTTATTGTAAAAGTTATTGACCATAGTTGTATATCCAGCCGTCGGCCTGACGTCAACTCTCCATGAGAATGTAATTGTTGCCCAAAGGTCATCGGGTGCAGTTGGCCCAGGCCGACTTAAACTCTAGTCGTCTTTTAAGACATTCATGAGCGAAGTAGAGTTTGGTAGTATTCGTCGCCGCTGCCACACAGCAACCTGGAGAATGCCGTAATGGCTATTTTGCTTGAACGACATGTGGAACTGAATAACTAGTCCTTATTTAAAATTTAAGAGCAAAAGACTACGATTAGATTTTTTATGTTCTTATATGGGCTAATAGGAAGAAAACCAATATTTTTTTTTAAATAATACCTTTATTTTGTCGACTAACTATAGTCTAATGCCAGAATCTGTCTTACAAGACCTCTTTATCACCCTATGGGTGGACCACCGTGTTCGATTATTATGACATTTACAAGCAAAATAGGAATTGGTATTATTCGTAGCCGCTACCACACAGCACTGCAAAAACATTTTTGGATTATATTTTAAAATAAGAAAAATGTGTATTCTTATTTTTCCGTGTGGTGACCAGCGCGGTATAGTAGGTTAATTTTCCTCCCATTACGGAGGAGGCTCGAGCCCAGCAGTGGGACATTTATGGGCTGTGATGATGATGATGATGATATTCTTATTAAAAACGCATCGCACTAGAGTTGTAGCACCATGTACGACGTTCTAGGTCCGAGGCGTGAAATAAGACACAGGTATAACGTATACTTGTATATATTCTGTATTCCACAAACGATTCACTTACTAACACGTTACGTACAATTTTATAATAAAGAAATAACTTGAAAAATAAAATCACTTTACTTATCCAATTTTCTCAGCTTGCAACTGTTATGTTCTGACACAATCGTAAATATTATTGGATTAATTTCATACAATATATAAATTTACAGTATCTAATTGATAAGAGATTACGATTTAATGTGATTAGATTCGAATCCAAAATACCATTTCGAATAATCATCATCATTACCTCAGCTCACGTGTGACCCACCGTTGAGCTCGAGCTTCCTCCGTAATGGGAGGGAAATTGACCTACTATATCACGCTGGTCCGAAGTGCTGGTATAGGGTTTGGTTTAGAATTTTCCTTCTCTTGCGTAGATTTTATAAGGGATACAAAACGCATAATAGGGATATATCCCTTGGCCGTCTGTTACGATCACTCACGAGTAACATAGGGGGTGGTGAATTATATTCTTACTCTGTCACCACACGGAAAAATAATAACGACACATATTTAAAACAAACACAAAGACATTTAGTTATAAAGCTCGTATATATTTCACGAAAAAACATCTCAGATCGAGAGAGGAATTGGGAAGTAATGTAATTTATAAGAAAACCTCCGCGTCTCACCGTTTTATGTCAAACGTAATGAGGTGTGTAGATAGATCAGAGAGAATTCGCCTTTACCATCACAAGGCGAACGATTCATTCAAATTTTCAAATGTTTATACCAAGTAGCGCAATTCATATTCCAACTTCATGAATTCAATTTAATATCTTTAGATATTTGCTACTCTCGAATGCCATATTTTGTTTTTCGAATTCAAATGCGAGTTGAGAGTATTGAATTCGCGATGTGATTAAGGATTTTACATTCTTCGTGTATATTTTTAAATAAATACGTAATAAACTATGACGTGGCGATAATTATAGAATTCAATGAAAGGTATTTCCGTTATAGATAGGTATAAGAGTATTTTTTTTGTTGCTAATGGTTGGTTCATGATGGTAAGTGTTACAACCACCCATAGACCTTTACAATACAGCTAAGCCGCTGCCTACCAATGAAATTCCCAAACACACCCGGAAAATTGGGCTGTTGACAGAAAACTGTTGACACTGTTCTACCACTATAAATGATAATAATATATAGTTATGTGTAATTATTTTATTACCTATTAAATTAAAATTCTTTTTTTTCTCATCTCATATATTTAAGTTTTACTGCGAGCTCGACCGAGAAAAATTAAGAAGAGAAAAGAACAAAAAACGTCTGGCTAAGGATTTTATATACGAAACAATAAAATAGTCTACTTTTTCTTAGTTGCCTTTTATCACACGTATAAAAGGAAAATATGGTAAATTGTATTCTTAATCCGTTGGCACACAGAAGAATTATTACACTTAATTATAAAACATAAATAATAATTTATTATATATTTGTATTAGTATATTAGTAATTAAACTATGTCAACTGAACTCGACAGAATTAGCAACAAACAGGACACAATTTAGTGAGACCAAGCGTCTGCTTGCAAGCAAAATTAAATGACGCTGCATTCGCAAAGAAAATGCAATCACCGCCCCGGTATATTCCCCGATGCAAATCTCAATTTCCGAGTCACTGTGCCTCGCTATTCCTTACGCTAATAAAACGTGCACCAAACGGAGATGCTGTTTCGCCCGCTGATGAACGCCAAATGACGTTATGACAGCGCACGCCGCCATTTAACGCCTATTTGGTTCCAATTTCAAATATCCCGCGCGCCCCTGTGGTTCCGGACACGAACGGGGCATAGATAATAGCGTTTTGTTTTATAACATTAAATGTTTTGCAGTCAGTATCGAATATGAAATTAGAGGAGACGACATCAATTTTAACTAGAATTTTAATTAAAAATGTTTCTCTACAAAGTTTGAAAGATAAACCGCGTACATATGGGATTTTAAATTGAAATTTGGGCTACAGTGAATGGTGGACAAATAGGAATAAAAATGTTAGCTTTGAGTGTAAAAACAAAAATGAAAGGAATCAATATGCCCGAAACGGAGCGGAGTAAACCTTTGGTGCTAACTTATTTATATACCAAGACTGATAATCTTGTTTTTCTTTAATAATCAGTTTGCAATTTTTAGATTAATAAGACGGTCATATGTACTACTATTCCAAAGATATTGTCATACGATTGATGAGGATAGTTTTGGGTTTAGAATAGAAATGTGATACCACTCCCTTTTTACCGTGAGGGTCGTAAGGACTGGAGGAATTATCAGATGAATCAGCAGTAGTACTCTTATGGGAAGCTTATAACACCCACAATGCTCGCCAACTCACCATCCAAGCTTCTATCCCCCCATGGGGAGACCTATGACCAATATTAATAGTCGATACGCTGATGGGAATACAAATATAAATTTTGATATTTTAATTTTATTCGAAACTGTAACTAGATAGATTATTATGTATTAGTAAAATATATTTTATTTATTTAAGAGGTCTATATTGTGCGAGACGCATCCATAGCCCACCGCAAAAAAAAGGGTGTCGTTGCGGGATTTACCTCTTACTGTAATCTGCGGCAAAGTAATAGGTGTGATATTTTGTATCCGTAATGTATGTTTCCTTGTGGTGACGGAGTAAGAATACAATTCGCCAATCTCTATCTTGTACGTTGATGTCTAAGGTATATGATGTGCATATAAGACCTATGCAGCGGAAGGAAAACACCAAAAAAACCTTTCTGAACGTAGAATACTATTATTCGTCAATTCCCTCCCATTGAGCAGGATGCAGGAGGCAAGAGTTCAGCAATGAGCCGTATATAAGCAGAAATTATGATAAAGTTGAAAGTATTTATAATATTGAATATATATCACGAATAATGTATTTTATTAGAAAACTAATTGAAACTGGATATGAAAAATTGGTTTGAATATAATACTTTTGAATAGAAAGAAACAGCTTAATAATACATATTATTAAAAATATGAGTATTGCCTACTCAGATTTCTTTTATTCCCAGCAAGGCGATCGTTCACCAAATTCCGATACACGAATATCCGTTCTGCCATTTTGGAGCGCGAGCGGCCGGAAACCCAAGGATATAAAGTTTCGCGCGCCTTTCTACCCGCCATGACACTTTTCAATATTTTTACTCTTATTTACCGGTATTATTTATGTGTAGCATTCTTCGGCGAGGGAAACCGATAGCTTATATTGGCTGTCTTCTATCGTTCGCCTCTTTTTATGTTTTATTTGTGTTGACTGAATATACAAATATTCACTTAGGTTTCTTTGAAACGATTCAGTTATGATTATTTTCATTCGCTTTTCTTCTATAGTAATTGCTGTTGGATGGATGAATGGATTTTAATTATGCCGTATAATATCATTTATTCTCACTGTGCTTAGATGTACTCTTCCTATTCATAGTTCTGTTATTCCTTTTTTAAATTATTATCGCTTTGATTAACGCTACCTATTATAGTCATTCGATCAGTGTTCACAGATAAATAATTCTCGTTGGTTTTTTTCATTACTCTGTAATATATATTTATATTATTGATCGTATTTTGTAGTACATGTAATAAGATTTTAAGTTCGTAGCTAGTGCTACTACACTAACATCGTAGAGGGTGATTAATTACAATTACTGAGCGACTACGAATATATTTGTAGTCATTCGCTACGAGCTACGAACATACTCTTAAACATCTGTCGTATAACAAAGTAAGACACCCCTCTAGTACGTAATCGCGTATATGTTCAAAGCTAAGTCCCACATTGGGTCCGATATGTTTTTATTCAGACAGAATGGCTCCTTTCATGAGCATTGCGGCGTGAGTTGGTCACTTTGTTGCGAGTAGAACGATTGCTACGTCAAACTTAGAAATAAATATATTGCTAGAAGTGATTAGAGCATAGCTATTAATAATGGCAAAAAAAAAAGATTTACACTAAGTATAATATATTATTACTCATATATATATAATAAAACTAGCTATAGCTGTGTGGTAGCGGCTACAAATATTATCAAACCTTACTTTGCTTGTGGATGTCGTAAATTACGACTAAGAGCCTTATAACGACCTAGGCCAGCATCACCTGATGCCGTTTGGTCCACAATTACATTCCCGAGGAGGGTTAACGTTTGGCTGGCGGCCGGTCATAAAATTATTGCCAATAACTTTTACTATATGTGCTATGAAAGAAGAGTGCATATTGTATCGACCCCAAAGTAATTGGGATAAGAGTAGGAGAATGATGATGATATCTAAAAGAAAGATGGCCCGTTACACAACATTGAAGTGAAATTCAGTGCAATAAAAATAATGAAGACTAATTTTTACGTTAGACAATTGATGATAATGGATTTTGACATAGTCAGTTGTCTATGCGAAGTAACACACTAAATTTTGTTAAATATTTTTTTTCGATTGGATTTCTCGTGACATCTCGAACAATCATAAAGCATTGATCAGTTTATTGTTCTCAAGTACTACATACATATCAAAATAAATTGGTAAATTTCTTACTATTAATCTATCTTAATGTAAAAATTACATGGGTTTTTTTTCACGCATTTTTTTTTTGTAGACTCGTCCATTCTATCGGATAATGGAAATAGTTCGTTCTACCATCGCAGCAATTTTATTCTGAGAAAGTAGAATGAACTTAACTCTAAGAAAATATTTAAAATTTTTGATAGAATTGTATATCAATTTTCATTAATTCCTTTCAAAAATATTCACCTGATATTTTTATGTCTATTCTATATACATATTTTTATATCTTTGACAACAAGCAATGGAATACAAAAATGGGAGGATAAACGCGAGACTTTTATACGTTCATCCGATTAGACTGTCGTATGCTTATGAGCTCTTTGTCGTACGTTTTTATATTTGCAGTTAATCGCAACGATCAGACGCACTCGTGCGAAAGGCCTAGAGCTTACAAAGCGGATCGTACAATACGCTCTTTATATTATTTTGTATCGACATTCGAGGATTTAGAAAGCTTTAATGGTGTATTACCATAAAGTAAAATATATGACATACGTTTTTTCGTTTAAATCTTAAACACCAGTTTTTAAACGAAAATACGGATGGGACTTTTGGCGGGAATCTAAAATGTCATGTAGTGCTCTTGTATTATATTCGATATCTTAGTGTTTTAACGTGTTATATTAGATAATTTTGATGGCATTTTATGTAATGTGATGTGACAGGACTGCTGGGATGTAGTGAATATCATATAAAAGTGCTTTACAACGTTTTCGTTTTCCATCAAAATTCCTACAACATATCATTAACAGTGTGGCCATAGCACTGTTGATGGCGACAATTCGACTTACTGACGGACAATGAGTAACATGAAGAGACTCATAACGTGAAGATAATTATAACTCGACACTGGCAACAATGGCTCGTATAAGGGGACATCCATTAATCACGTGATCTTTTTTTAGCATTTTACCAGGAAGGGGGAGGCGCAGATATGCGCTTCTTCTTCCAGCGCCTTGAATGACGACGGGACGTGGCCAGACGGCCATGCGTTGGGGTATCGGGGATCGAATGTCATCAGACGATCTCCCCGGCACCCTGTAAAAGCGCGGATGGGGCCGCTGTGGTATTTCGGTCGCACGGTGGCCGGTGAGTCCCACACAAGTCCTCCCGTCCTCACAGGTGGGGGGATAGTGCGCAAATGCATTTCCACAGCGTGAAAAAAAAAAAGCGTGTTATGGTAAGTCAATTTTTCTAACATTGTGGTGGAGGCACGAGCCCAATAGTGGGACGTATACGGATTGAGATAATAATGAATGTACACACTATCAGAAAAAAAATTGTTAATAGAATCTATCAATATTATTTTCTGTCACTTCTAACACTAATTTCTAAAAACTTGATTACGAGCTAAAAATGATTGTCACATATGGGATTCGAACTCACGCCTAATTGAAAATCGGTCGTTCCAATCATGCTACCACTTACACCAGCATGACTTTTTTCATTTCGTATGATTGAATGATTGCCATACAACAGGTCACGCTGGTTGAAGTGGTAGCATGATTGGAACGGATTCGAATCCCATGCATCCCATATTTTTATACAACAACTGGGTCCCAGTTAGAAGATTGGTCATTCAAAAGATGCTACTTATAGTTTTATTGCAGTAATACTTTATTTTCAGTGTTAAGACCACATTGTTGCCAATGGTTAAAGGTACCGGTGGTATGTCCACATGGCAGTTGAGAGTATCGGCTCGTTTGAGACAACTGACTGTGAAAGGTTGTATTTGTTTTGATAAAGACATTAATTTAATACTAGTTATACAAAAAAGTATATAATTGAACTCGGATAAAAACTAGGTGCACCCGTTGATATATCGGCATACGTTGCATAAACGGTTTGAGATCATCATCATCAACCTGCTCTTATCCCAATTTATTTGGGGTCGACGCAATATGTCTTCTCCTTCCATACAACTCTATCAGACGTCATCTCTGTGGTCACTCCTTGTCTATCCATGTCATGTTTCACGCAGTTCATCCATCTTTTCTTCGGTCTTCCCTTACCTTCCCTTAAGCCTTCAACATCCATACTTAAAGCTTTCCTCACAACATTACTTTCATCCCGTCTCATCACATGTCCATACCATGTCAATCTTTCATTCCTTAATTTTTCCGTCACTGGCGCAACTTTCAAACTTCCTCTTATATGTTCATTCCTTATTTTATTCATTCTTGTCACACCACACATCCATCTCAACATTCGCATCTCCGCTATATGCAGTCGTCTCTCATCCGTCGCTTTTGTCGCCCAACATGCTGATCCATACAGTACAGCAGGTCTTATTAGGCTTTTATATATTTGGCCTTTTAATTTAAGGGGTACTTTGGGGTCGCATAAACGGTTTGAGATAAAGAAACAAAATGTACTACAGAAATATTAGTCCAATTTATCTTTACAATAGTTCGACACCATACCTTAAACTTCAATATCTCATTTATAAATATAGTCTTTAGCTATAAACATAGTATTTATGTTAAAACTAAAAATATATAGGTATATATACGAGGTGAAAAAAAAGTTATAAATTCAAATTAAATTGTGGTAGGGCCCACTGTTGATAGTTCTCTATCTACAGCCGCGGGCAGGCCCGACCGGGGTGGTACCACACTCTCGCAGAATATCGACGTATGAATGGTGGCTTTTGCCGCTGTGCTTCGTTCGGTGAGCGAGAGAGCCGGAGCCTAACTTTCCGGGTGTGTTTTCGTGTGGTGGGTTCTGGTGATGCTTGAAATTTACGGTGGTAAGGTCTTGGTTGGGGCATTGGGCGTGAGGGGCTGATATGGGGTACAGGGAGACCCGGTGGGAATGGTCACCGCCGGCCACCTGCCGGTCAGCAGGGGACCCGAGCCCAGGACTATCCCCCCTGGGAGGCTGTCCCGCCAACCGGCGAAAATCCCGTTGCGGAGTCGTCGTGCCGGAGTGGGAAACCGGAGTGGAGCCCGACGACTACGGGCGGGGGGGCACCGGGGGCCCTTCCGTGCTTCGTGTCAGCTCCTCACAAAACCCACCCTCCAACCATGTACTATGCCCCGCACCTTTTTTTTTTTGGCATCACCGGACCCCATTCCACGAAAGTACACTCCCTTCCTCTTCTTATACAAAACCCATGAAAAGGAAACACAAAAAGAGAAGGTTTTACACGGCGGTCCCTCTATCCACATTTGACGTGGACTTTTGTAACATTAGGGGTTTACACAGCAATCTCGACGCCGTCCACCAACACCTCGAGACGGCGCGGCCTGCCTTGCTCTTTTTAACGGAGACGCAGATAAGTGCCCCGGATGATATTTCGTACCTAAATTATCCAGGCTACGAGTTGGAACACTCCTTCCACCGTAAAGCTGGGGTGTGCGTGTTCATCCGGGATGACATCTGTTGTCGCCGCCTTAGGGCCCTCGAGCATGGTGACCTGTCAATTTTATGGTTACGCGTAGACTATGGAGGGTATACCCGCATCTACGCGTGCCTCTACAGGTCCCATGGCAGTGATTCAGGGTCAACTCAGTTATTCGAGAACGTTCAATGGGGGATTGACGAAATATTGGAGCAGTGTCCATCAGCAGAGGTGGTGGTTCTTGGAGACTTTAATGCTCATCATAAAGAGTGGTTGGGGTCCCGAACCACTAACCTCTTGGGTAGGCATCTCTTCAATATGGTCTCGGCCTATGGTCTCTCACAACTGGTAACACAGCCCACCCGTGTTCCAGACATTGAGAGCCATGAGCCGTCTCTACTGGATCTTCTGCTGACTACACACCAGCACGGATATCGGGTAGTGGTCGAAGCTCCTCTTGGGTCATCTGACCACTGCTTGGTCCGTAGCAAAGCCCCTATTGCGAGGCCTAATCGCTCTAAAGCGACTGGGACTCGCAGAGTCTGGCAATATAAGTCAGCAGATTGGGATAGGCTTCGCGAGTTCTACGCATCCTACCCATGGAAGCAGCTTTGCTTCGCCTCTAGGGACCCTGGCATTTGTGCGGATTGCGTTACCGATACCGTTATTACGGGGATGGAATTATTCATCCCCAACAACAAAATACCGGTCGGTGGCCGCAGCCGGCCTTGGTTTAATAAAACCTGTAGGACGGCTGCACAGCAAAAGCAGTCCGCATACCAGGCCTGGAATAGGGCCCAAAACTGTCGGTACCCAAATGTCAGGGAGGAGAAGCGAAAATTTAATGCTGCTTCTAGATCTAGTAAGAAGGCTATTGCCAGAGCCAAGGCGGAACATGTTGCCAGAATCGGCGAGCGATTGGAGAGCTATCCCGCCGGGAGTCGTGCATTCTGGTCGCTCGCCAAAGCTGCCCAAGGCAACTTCTGCCAGTCCAATCTCCCACCACTGCAGAAAAATGATGGCAGTCTAGCCCACAGTGCAAAGGAGAAGGCCGATCTTTTAGGTCAATTCTTTGCCTGTAACTCGACTTTGGACGCTGGAACCGCCACACCACCTATCATCCCGCGGTGTGAAAGCTCTCTGCCTAAAATCCGCATTACGCAGCGAGCGGTGAGGCGGGAGCTGCGGCTAATAGACGTACATAAGTCGAGCGGGCCGGATGGCATCCCTGCAGTGGTCCTGAAAACGTGCGCCCCCGAGTTGACCCCCGTCCTCACGCGCTTATACCGACTTTCCTATGATACTTGTAGGGTTCCATCTTCGTGGAAGATAGCCCATGTCCACCCGATCCCAAAAAAGGGAGACCGGTCGGACCCGTCGAATTACAGGCCGATTGCGATTACATCCTTGCTCTCCAAGATAATGGAGAAAATAATCAACCATCAGCTTCTGCAGTACCTTGAGGATCATCAGCTGATCAGTGACCGCCAATATGGGTTTCGTCATGGCCGGTCGGCTGGTGATCTTCTTGTGTACCTCACACACCGTTGGGCAGAGGCCTTGGAGGGCAAGGGTGAGGCGCTAGCGTTCAGCCTAGATATCGCGAAGGCGTTCGACAGGGTTTGGCACAGGGCCCTTCTATCGAAGCTACCATCATATGGAATCCCCGAGGGACTCTGTAATTGGATCACCAGTTTTTTGGATGGTCGGAGCATAAAAGTAGTCGTCGATGGCTCCTGCTCCGAGACCATGCACATTAATGCTGGTGTACCACAAGGCTCGGTGCTCTCCCCGACGTTGTTTATTCTGCATATCAATGACATGCTCTCCATAGAGAGTATTCGTTGCTATGCGGATGACAGCACGGGTGACGAGCGATACACCGAGCATCAGAATGTCCCTCGGAGTATGTTACAGGAAAGACGGGCTCAACTTGTGTCTGAAGTCGAGCGCTCTCTAGGGCGAACCTCAAAATGGGGTGAACGGAATTTAGTCCAGTTCAACCCCACTAAGACACAAGTTTGCGCGTTCACTGCGAAGAAGGACCCTTTTATCATGGCGCCTCAGTTCCAAGGAGTAACTCTCCAAATCTCCGAGAGTATTGGGATCCTCGGCGTCGAGCTATCGAACAAAGTCCAGTTTGGGAGTCATTTGGAGGACAAAGCCAAATTGGCAAGCAAAAAGTTGGGCGTGCTGAGCAGGGCCAGGCGGTACTTCACGCCGAGTCAACGTCTTGTGCTATATAAAGCACAAGTTCGTCCTCACATGGAGTACTGCTCTCATCTCTGGGCAGGCGCGCCTAAATATCAGCTAGACCCACTTGACTCCCTACAAAGGCGGGCAGTTCGAATCGTCGGTGATCCCAATCTCACGGACAGACTAGAGTCGCTGGAGCGGCGGAGAGACTTTGGGTCACTCTGTGTACTCTACCGGCTCTTTCACGGAGAGTGCTCTGAGGAACTGTTTGACTTGGTACCACCGTCACCATTTTACCACCGTACCACTCGACACCGTAGCAGGGTTCATTCATTTCACCTGGAAACGATATGGTCCTCGACCGTACGTTTTCAGCGATCATTTCTCCCACGTACATGCAAGATCTGGAATGAACTACCTGCTGCTGTGTTTCCCGAGCGCTATGACATGTCCTTCTTCAAACGAGGTTTAAGAAGAGCTCTTCCTTCACGGTAGGCAGCGGCCTGGCTGTACCCCTGGTGTTGCTGGGTCCATGTGCAACAGCATTACTTACCATCAGGTGTGCTGTTTGCTCGTTTGTCACCGTAGACAATAAAAAAAAAAAAAAAAAAAAAAAAAATATAAAAATAAATAGCTTAACCAAAATGGGTATTTTAAGGTGATAAAGTTTGTTTTTTTATTGTGCGTTAATTAATGAAGTAGTTTGGACGATAATGCGATATGAAGACAAACAGTTGAATACGTAATATCGACGGCGCGCTGGCCGATGGTGAGTGTATTAGGCAGCGAACGAAGCGGGGTAGTAAAGGGCCGTTATTTAATCAATGACCGTATTCACCAACAACACCTAAAGTTAAGGCTACACCTAAATCAATCTATATGATACTGATGTTGTTTCATTAAATACGTAGATACTATAGTTTGAAATGAGTTAGAGTTAATCTAAAATCTAGGTGTAGTTGGTAAAAACGAGTATCAGAATAAAAAGGTAGATTACCTTTGAGCCTTTGTCTATAGTCTCAGATTCTATAGTGATTAATCCATAAAATTTAACAATAATACATATTCTTACTAAAACTACAAATGCGAAAGTGAAATAAATTATTAATTTCCCGACGTTTCGAACACTTTACAGAAGGATTCCGGTGAACGCTGTAAAGCGTTCGAAACGTCGAGAATGTACTGTACTCGCCAGATCGGGGCACCATACAGTGCCATAGACCGCAAGATACCAGCATATAGCCGCCGGCAGGACGATCCGAGACCTCCAGTATTGGACAGAAGCCTACCCAGCGCCGCGGTCGACTTTGAAAGCCTAGGGACGAGCTGGGCAAAATGTGGCCCAAAATTCCACTTACTGTCCAGGTGCAGACCCAGGTACTTCATCCGGGTCTGCACTGGCATGGCAACCCCAGACACACTGAGTTGTGCCCCTCGGGGAAGACCTTGGCTGGGACCATAAAATAGGAGCACCTCTGTCTTCTCTAATGAGACCCTCAGGCCCAACTTGCCAATCCGGTCAACAACGAGCGCTACTCCGACTCTTGCGAGTCGGGCGGCGTTGCGGAAGTCAGCAACCCTCAACGTGATGAGGGTGTCATCTGCGTAACAAATAATCCCCATCCCGAGGAAACGGCTACGAATACTACCAACCCTTACATTGCTCGTGGATGTCGTAAAAGACGACTAAGAGCTTTATATCGACCTGGGCCAACTTCATCTGAAGCCGTTTGGTAAACAATTACATTCCCGAGGAGGATTGACGTCTGGCAGGCGGCCGGTCATAAAACTATTGCCAATAACTTTTACAATATGTACTATGAAAAAAGAGTATATATTGTATCGACTCCAAGCAGTTGGGATAAGAGTAGGAGAATGATGACGATGACGTATTTACGCCCGAACTTTTGCTAAAATTCTGCAAAAATGTGATTTAAACAATCACATTTTTATCTGTATCTGTTAAATTTAAGTTTAATTTCTAATTCTGCTTGTATGTACATGATAACATAATAAAAAAATAGATAAATAAATATTCTTTTTAAAATTAAACTAAACTCATTTGCAAAAAAAACGGGCGGTTTTGATTTTCATTCATATTTAAAAAGATACAATACCAAAAAGGTTTCAATCGTTTGTACACGTTACTGGCCGGTTTTAAAAATGCTGTGGTATTTAAAAAAGTACGTTCTAAATTCAATTTTTCATTTGATGTTCATTTTTACAGAAAACCCCTTTTTATCCTACATTTTTGGCGCGAAGTTCCAGAAGTTAACATCGACTTTCATAACTTTTATTCAATTTTTATCGATTAATTTCATATCCTTGACTGTCAAAGCTTTATTTAATGCTGTTTGGCTGTATCAAAAATGGTAGATAAAGTGGTAAAAGCTACCAAAATTATCGCGCTGCTTGAAGAGGGTTGCAGCCAATGTTTCGTGGCTAGGAGGCTAAATGTTAGTCGCTCGACAGTCCAAAGGACCTGGCAGCGATATCAGGAGACTGGTTCCGTCGAGAGAAGGCCTGGTTCTGGAAGAAAACCATGTACCCAACCACGGGATGATCGTTTTCTTGTGAGTCGCGCATTGAGAAATCGCAAATCTTCGTATGTGGATCTTAAGAACAACCTCCAAGAAGTAAGAAATGTGCATATTAGTCTATGGACGGTCAGGAGGAGGCTTCTCGCTGCCAATATACGCAGTCACCGCCCGGCCCGCGGCCCCAAATTACTCCGTGAGCACAGAGTTCACAGGCTTAGGTTCGCTAGAAATTGTGAATCATGGACTCAAGACGATTGGAATAGGGTTTTGTTCTCTGATGAAGCCAGGATATCTCTGTTCGGTGAAGATCGACGTCGGCGAGTGCTAAGAAGACAAGGAGAACGCTTTGCAGAGGCATGTTTCGAAGAAATCACACCTTATGGTGGGGGCTCTGTTATGTTTTGGGCAGGAATAAATTCAATGGATCGTACAGAGTTAGTCTTCATTGAAAACGGCTCACTGACTGGGCATCGATTCATAACGGAAGTTCTAATTTCTCATGCACAACCCGCATTGGCCGCTCTAGGTGAAGACTCGATTTTTATGGACGACAATGCTCGCGCCCACTGATCCCGCGATGTTAATGCGTATGTGCAAGAGGTCGGCATTCGTCGTTTGGATTGGCCAGCTCGAAGTCCCGACCTCAATCCCATAGAGCATGTCTGGGACGTTCTGAAACGGCGTGTGAGATCAGTACACCCGGCTCCGCAGACCATCAGAGAGCTGAAGAATGTGATTACTGCGGAGTGGGAACGTATTCCGCAAGCAAGTATCCGGGATATACTCGCTAGCATGCCCAGACGAATTCAAGCTGTGATTTTAGCTAGAGGGGGTCACATTCGATACTAAACATTTATCTGCTTTTACTTTATTAAAGAAAAACAAACAAAAAACTTTTTTATTTTTACTTCATGAGCATATGCACTACTAGCGAATATACACTACTAGCGAGGTTTAGCATTATTTCCCATAAATTGTATCTAAATTTTATGAAATACTGATGAAAACGATTATTTTCTTATTAATTTACCAAATTGTGTGGATAAAACTACATATAATTATCAAACAAAGAAATATTAACATTTGAAATGGTTCATTGCTTAGGTGCCCGTTTTTTTGCAAATGAGTGTATATAGAAGAAAAAAAATATTACAGCGAAAGCCCTCAAAAAATTAAATGGACACCTGGACTAAACCAGACGTATTATGACGTCACACGTTAAAAGCGTGTTATCACTGGTGACTTTGTTAATCATGTTTCAATTTTTTTTTCTTTTTCCCTTTTCTTCTATTCAATTACAGTCGATTCAATACTTTTGTTTTATAATCAAAACATGTATAAATTTATTAACAGAGAAGCTAATTAACCACAGAACAACAATATAAACAACAGCAAACAGAACTAACAAAATATTATAGGCAGTAACTCAATTATACGCCCACAATTCGTTATAAAAGAGCCTTTATCGAATTACAGAGCGTTTTGCACCCCGCTATTATGCGAAGAATCGTCACAAACGAAGCATTGTTAACGACACTAGCTGCCATTGTCTGCTGTTATCGCAGAGACTCGGTTTTTGCTGTCTCTCTTCCGTTTATATAGGATTTAGGGGATAGATGGGACTTTAGGTAGGAATAGTGTGAGAAAATGGAATTTTATACGTATAGTTAGTCAAAGAAATGTACAGTATTATAATTAATTTACAAGAAGAAATATATTAACACTATCAACAATAAAGTTTCTAATAAACTTTAACAAAACCCCGATTACGAGCGAAAAATGATGATGAAATGATGATGTAACAATATATTACGATATAAGTATATAAGTGCTGCCACTTACACCATAAGTTCTGCCACTTACACCACCGTGAACTATCGTAGGACATTCAATTCTCGTATCGTAATATATTTTCGTCTTTAAGGAGACGTGTGCCATCTATTCGACATTGTTTGCACATTGTACAGACTTAATACTCAAACTTTACAGTTAGAATTGTATTAAACGATGATACAACCTTGTTATTTAAATTACTGCAATTTAGCATTTAATATGCTTGATTATTTATAAAAACCCGATTAAAAAACCCGATTATAATTTAGAATATTTGGATAAATTTGGAAAGTTGAGATCTAAAAGTATTGAGAGTTTCATTAAAAATCTCAATGTTGTTATAATTAATATTGTATTAGCTACAAGCTTGTCTTATAAATCTATTTTGTCCATGTGAAGTTCTTGAATAAGGAATATTAAAAAGAAAGAAACAACGAGATGTTTGCCTTTTACAACGTAAAAAAGTGTAACATTATTAAAAAAATGTAGCTGTTCTTTATGACAAGGGAATATATAATATACTTGATATAATATATTTATATCTCGAGGGACTTCATAAACACAATAAAAGGATACACTTTATTACTGGTATTATTTATCATAGCAATATTTTGTTTTTATTTTCGTAAACCATAAACTATATTTTACTAGTTTTGTCTATCTCATTTTCTTTTTTGCAACTGTAAATAATGTATTTATCAGATACATAATGTAATAACTATGTAATGGAAAGCACCACATTTCAATAAATTTGATGTTTTCTTTTCCAAATTAAATCGTTTATTAATTTGTTTCATATGAGAAATGTATTATTTGAAGTGATAGAATATTGTTGAATTCATTATGTTATGACGATGAACGTACAAAGATTTAATTATTTATATTGATTTTATGAATAATTCTCCACGTGCGTGGTGACGGGATAACAATACAGTTACCGCCACGCCTTACTTGGCCGTGGGAGTTGACTAATGGATTACCAAAAAATTAGCTGCTACGCTCTCCTTTTTTTTTTTTGCGATGCACTTCGGACTTGTTCGCGCCCCGCCAAATCGGTCCGGGGCGACGAAAGAAGCGGCGCGCAACCCCATAGACCCACCCTGCAAGCACCTCTCTTCGCCGTGCGAGCGGGCCACCGGCACCGGTACCCGATCTTTATCTTCGGTGGCCCGCCCGGCGGTTTACCCTCGCGGGTCCCTCTCATGTCGACGCCGACGCCGACGGCGTCGCCCTCACGCGGTGGCCTCACGTCGGGTGACCAGAAAATTCCCCAGTCCGATCACCCGAAGCCTCGGTTAGGAAGGCATCAGGCGCAGATGACAGCCTCGCAGAAGGCGGCGACCGCGTCCCAATTTCTGACGCTATCGACCATCGCTTTCGCGACAGCCGGCAGGGTCAGGTCGGCTCCGATAACAGCGACGAGGTCACGGCGCTGCCCTTCACAGCTTGGACATACCTCGAGCGTATGGTGCGCCGTGTCCTCGTCACTGTCTCTTCACTTATCCTTGGCAATGGTAAGAGGTACGTCGACAACACTACAGATCAGCCACATCAACTTGGCAGGGTCGGAGGTAGCTACAAAGGAGTTGCGATCGCTGGAAAGAGAACTGAAAACCGACGTTGTACTCCTGCAGGAACCCTATCACAAGATGCCACCTGGAGTTGTCGCCGTGGATCGTCACCCAAAAGCGGGAATTTACTTGCCTCGACGAGATATTGTATGCCTCTTGCTCAGCGATCTGTCGAACGAGCACTGCGTGGTTGCCCGCCTCCCATCGAGGGACTTACATTTGGTGTCGGCGTACTTCCAGTATAGTGAGGATGTTGAGGTGCATCTCCGGCACCTAAAGGTCGTGCTGGACGCTCTACGAGGGAAGCGTGTCCTGCTGGGTCTGGACAGCAACGCTCACTCTCCGTTGTGGTTCTGCGTAGAACGCCACTTTGTGGGTAGGGGTCATGAGGTCGCTAGAAGACGCCAACTAATGAAAGACTTAATTCTTGGCCGCCACCTCGTGATCCACAATAATGAAGGGGAACCGTGGACCTTTAGCACTAGCAACGGAGCGTCAAACGTCGACTTAATGCTGTCCACCCGCGGAGTGAGGCTCTCCGACTGGAGAGTCCTTGTGGACGTAAGCTCTACTGACCACCGGCTGATCGTTTACGAGAGGGAGGAGGTCGGGGGAGCTCGACTGACTCGTGCGCTAGGCCTGTGGTAGTGCCGACGAGGTTTCGAGAGCGTGGGGTGAGTTGACATCGGTTTCGGGCGGGTATTCATGGAAGCATAGGGGGTTTAGATTTGGGAGGACCACTAGAGTCGCTGTATGCGTCTCTACAGGCCCTAATAGAGCGTATTGGCAGGGCTACTCTGAGCACAGCCAATAGCACCAGTGACAGGGGTTATGAGTGGTGGACCCGCGACCTAGATAGCCTGCGACGGCAATACTCACGGAGCCGTCGCAAGCTTAGGAACGCGAAGGGACAGGGCGCTATGGCTGAGGGGATAGCTGGTTCGGACATGCGTAGGGCCCGCCGTGCTTATCGGGTAGCGATGGAGCAGGCTGAGCTGGCCCACTTTCGTAGATTGGCGGATACGGCCAACCGAGATCCGTGAGGGGCGGCGTATCGAGAGGCCAGTGGCCGGTCGAGACCGTCGTCCAACATTGTGAAGGTGTGACCTACTGCGGCAACTCTGCGAGAGACCTACGGGGCGCGATTGATGAACTAGTCTGTGCGCTGTGCCCCGACGACGATCCGTCGGGTGATACACCGTATCATAGGCGGGTACGATTGACGGCGGTCTGCATCCCGCACACGAGGGATGTGCGGCCGCTCACGGAGGCAGTACTGGGAGGCATAGTCAGAGCACTGCCCAAAACGGCACCGGGTGCCGATGGGATTACCGCTCGCATGCAGCGCCGCGTTGGGTGCGCAGCGTCGTCCGAGTTGACGTTTGTAATGGGGAGATGCATTAGCGAAGGGACCTTCCCAGCCGTCTGGAAGAGTGGTCAATTACTTGTGCTGCCTAAGGGTAATGGTAAAGCCCTAACTGATCCGAAGGCTTACCATCCTATCACGTTGTTACCTGTCCTGGGTAAGCTGGGGATCTTGGTCTACCAGCATGGATTTACGCCGGGTAGATCCACGACGACAGCCTTATTGAGTGTTACCGGCGCAGCCAGCTCGTGCGTGCATAAATACCTGCAGGCGATCTTCCTGGACATCTCGGGGGCGTTCGACAACGCCTGGTGGCCCGTGATACTGCTGAAGGCCAAGGCTAAGGGATGCCCGGCCGCCGGGCGGGCCACCGAAGTCAAAAATCGGGTACCGGTGGCCCGCTCGCACGGCGAAGAGAGAGGAGTTTTACGGTGGGTCTATGGGGTCACGCGCCGCCTTTCCGTCACCCCGGACCGACTCGTCAGGGCGAGACGTATCCATAGTCCAGCAAAAAAAAAAAAAAGGGGATGCCCGGCCAACATCTTTCGGATGTTGTCTGGTTATTTCTCTGGCCGCCGCGTGGGCATGTACGTGGGCGGCCAGGTGGTGTGGAAGACCTCCACCATGAGATGTCCGCAGGGTTCGGTTTTGGGGCCATCCTTGTGGAACCTGCTTCTGGACGACCTGCTTCGGCTGCCACTTCCGGAGGGTTGTAGCGTAGTTGCGTATGTGGACGATGTAACGATTTTGATCGGTGCGAATTCCAGGGCGGGGATAGAATCCCACGCGTCGTCCATCCTTAGGGACGTCGGAGAGTGGGAGGTCTGGAATAGACTGGGCTTCTCCCCTTCAAAGTCACTCGCAATGACGATAAGGGAAAAATTCCAGAGACCTCCCACAATACGCCTTGGTGATTACTCTGTGAGGGACGTTGCATCGGCAACCATCCTGGGGGTGATGGTGGACTCGAGTCTTTCGTTCGGGCAGCATGCACAGTTGATCGGAGAGAGGGCAGCGGGCTGCTTTGGAAAAGTAGCACGCATATCTGCTACGTCGTGGGTGTGAGGTAAGGGGTGTACGCCCTTCGGGTGCTGTACCATGGCACCTACGTGGCCAGGATTGTGTATGCGGCTGAGGTGTGGTTCCACAGGGCTGGTCTACACGTGGTAAGGAGCGCTCTGTTATGCTCATAAAGGGTGTGGCATAAGTGGCGTGCTGCCGGCTGATCTGGAGGTCATCCGTGCTGGGAAGATGGCAAAGGCACGTAAGATCGCGACAGGGCAGGAATTTCGGGATAGGCGGGGGTCCATTGAGTCAGATATCGTTGCCTAGTGGCAGGCGAGATGTGTACGCGAGGACAAGGGGGGGGGTTACGTTTTGGTTTTTCCCGGAGGTGTTGGTTCGGTTCAAGGCGACTTGGGTCGAGCCGGACTATGAGACCTCGCAGCTACTTGGGGGTCATGGGTGTTTCCGTGGGCGCCTGCGTGACCTGTGGTTGAGTGAGCGCGCCGATTGCGAGAGCGGCGAGTCATACGAGGACATACACTATATTCTATGGTTGTGTCTGATATACGAGGTGATTAAGGACCAGATGCTTTCAGAAGTACGCCGTGAGGAAGAAGGACCGATTTACTACCCGGATCTCGTTTCCTTTGAAGCAAACTATCGTAGGCTGCAGGAATTCGCGCACGCCTGGTACAAGGCCAGACGGCTTGAAGACCAGGTTGGCAGAGAACGCCAAGATGGCAGCCAGAGCAGCAAGTAAAGTGGCTAGATGAGAATACCGTGTGCTGTCCGCCCTAATGATACAGGGAGAAGGACACAGGGACAAGGATGAGAGAAGTTATTTAAACTTGTAGAGATTCAAGAAGTAAGTGCACGCTTACGCAATGAGCAAGGCGTGCACATGTATCTCGATGCTTCGGCCTATATGACCTTGATGTCGAACAGACCATGGGTGGTTGGTGGGATTTGTCCTCGTCACTACTGCAATGGTGGCAGGATGGAGTTCACTCCCTATACGCGACCGTATGCAGGTACAAGCCGAAGCAACCGTGCCCCGACAATACCTGCACCAGCCGGAAGGAGAGGACTCCGTGCCGTCGCTCCATCCACTCCATCAGTACGGGCCGGAGGGCCTCAACGGTAACAACACCGTGTCTGGGGGACACCCCCGTGGGACCTAGAGGCGGAGATGCTCTCCGACCTCTACCGGCGGGTTACCACAATACGCGACGAGGGTGGCTCCCCATCGTTCAACGAGATAGCCACCTGACGCGAGGACGCCCGCCAAGAAGTCATCGCCCATTGGGCTACGCGGCTGGAGAGGCCTAGACACGGTGTTGTTACCATCGAGGCCCCCCGGCCCGTACTGATGGAGTGGATGGAGCGGCGGCACGGAGTGCTCTCCTTCCGGTTGGTGCAGGTCTTGTCGGGGCACGGTTGCTACGGCAAGTACCTGCACACGATCGTGCGGAGGGAGTGGACTCCGTCCTGCGCCATTGCAGTAGCGACGAGGACACGGCGCAACATACGCTTGAGGTATGTTCGGGCTGGGACGGGCAGCGCCGTGACCTCGTCGCTGTCATCGGTGCCGACCTGACGCTGCCGGTTGTCGTGAAAGCGATGGTCGACAGCGTCAGGAATTGGGACGCGGTCGCCGCCTTCTGCGAGGCTGTCATCTCGCAGAAGGAGGCGGCGGACCGATTCCGGGAGGCTTCCCGTGACCCGGGCCGCCGCCCGCGGCCAGGGCGGCGCATGCGCGAGTATCTGCGCCTGATGCCGCCCTAACCGAGGCTTCGGGTGATCGGACCGGGGAATTGTCCGGTCACCCGACGTGAGGCCACCGCGTGAGGGCGACGCCTCGACGGCGAAAGCTGTCGGGGCGTCGACGAGAGAGGAACCCGAGAGGGTATATCGCCGGGCGGGCCACCGAAGACAAAGATCGGGTAGGTAGTAGGTAGGGTAGGACCGGTGGTCCGCTCGCACGGTGAAGAGAGGTGTTTGCAGGGTGGGTCCATGGGGTTGCGCACCGCCTCTTCCGTCGCCCCGGGCCGATTTGCCGGGGCGCGACCACATCCATGGTCCCACCTTGCGAAAAAAGAAGTCTCGGCGGGCATCCTCGCACCAGGTGGCTATCTCGCTAGACGATGGAGAGCCACCCTCGTCGCGCACTGAGGTTACCCGCCGCCATGAGAGCATCTCCGCCTCTAGGTCCCACGGGGGTGTCCCGGCCAATAGGTATGCCGCCTCGGTTGACACCGTGCGGTACCGCAAATGGCTCTGACCGCCATGACTCTCTGTGGCCTCCTCAGTACAGCCCTGAGCTGAGCGTTCAGAGCCCTCGCCCACATGGGTGCGTCGTACATGGCCATTGAGCGAATGTGCTACGCTCTCTTAGGAAATACATAACAACACCAATGAACGATCACTGTGGTCTTCTATAGAGGATGAATATTGAATACGTCTAATAGTAGACGGTGAATAGTAGACGGCTAGTAGTAGACGGCCAATAGTAGACGGCTAATTGTAGACGGCCAATTGTAGACGACTAATAGTAGACGGCCAATAGTAGACGGCCAATAGTAGACGCCCAATAGTAGACGGCTAATAGTAGAATAATGATGATGATAATTACCAATTTACTATTTCATTTAGACTTCCCTCTTTTTTATTTACTATCAAATATGAGAAAATAATTGAGATCAGATGATAGTTAGTATTGGGGGTAATTTTACTTCACTGTACAGTCAAATACTGTTTAATGAATTGATTGAAACTGTCGAAAAAAATAATTATTACACGAGTTAAATTAACTAATGTTTTGTATGAATTAAATAGTTTTATTTTTTAGTAGTGTATCATTGAATTACATTTGCAGTATATAACTGCAATAGACACAATCCATTACTGTGACGACTTAAAGTACAAAAGATCGTCATCGTTTTATTTTGCTATGGAAATCGTAACTGTAAAAATATCCTTTTTTGAACAGGCTATGGTAAGAGGGCTTACCAGAAGAATCCGCAGCAGCGATGTATAGGATAAGGTGCGTGTACTTATGTACGCGCGTGAGAAGTTGTACTTTTATAGCGACATTAAAAAATAGTTTTAATTGCATGCTAATAATTAATTACAATAACATAATAAAAGAACTGGAAAAGGATAGGATAACTTTTCACTAATATTTACGAATAGTAAATAATATTAATCAAAATATTCAATTTAAATCACTACTTATTTATTAGCACATACATAATTCGCACTTGTTTGAAACTAAAACACGTTTTGTGAATGTAGAAACTAGAAAGAGGTTATATTTTTCTATTTTGTAAGTAGATTTTTTTCGAGACTTAATTAGCGCTTTTGCGGCCAACTTCAACCTGCACACGCACCTTAAAATTTAATCCTTGGTTTTGCGGCCAATTTGAAACTGTTACTTTTGTGTTACAGTGATGCGCACGTATCTTAAAATTTAATCCTTGGTTTTACGCTCAATTTGAAACTGTTATTTTTGTGTTACAGTGATGCGCGTACAGCTTATAATTTCACTCTCATTATTTTTTCATATCGCGCCTGAAGAAGTGTAACTTCAAAAACATCATAATTTAAATTATTCACAGATGTTTTATCATCTTAGGCAGAAAACGTCTAGATATAAACCATTCTACAACTTGTTTACTCTAAGACGTCATTGATTGTAACCTCGCGCCCTTACAAAAAAAACTTATCATGACATTCGTTCAGTTTTTATTTTCACTACGATATATAACTATACAAACGTTATTCTGCATTTATGACCATAGAGTACACAACGATTATTTTTTTTATAATAATAAGGTTGAATATCGTTTAGTTTTTTATTTGATTTAATAGAGTTGGTATTTCAAGCCAGTGTTGAAACGGAAATAAGCTCCTTTGTATGACACTATCGTATCGAATCGTCAACCGCTTCCTTTTCTAAAGATTATTGTAGACGAAAGAGCAAATAAAGCTTATCGGTTAGTGTTTGAATATTAGTTTTTTCTTTAGGTTTAGTGTTACGTGTAATTTAATTTTGTTTATTCAGCTGTATTTTATATGGTTTTGTTTTAAAATTCGTATTTATTTTACTTTTATTTTCACATTCTAAGTTGTATGTTAATAAAATTATGCCTTATGATTCTTTGGGTGGATGGACTGGGGATTAGTCCGCCAGCTGTAGAGAAGTCGACTGTGTGCGGGTGACGTTCTGACTTTTTTATTGCCGGAGCGTCAATGGACTCGGTACCCGAAGGGTAACCCGTCGGGCTGACTCTGAGATTAATTGAAGAATCGGTACCAGATGTTTAGTTTAGGTGCAATGGGGAGGGCTACAGTAGGTTGTGGTACTGCGAGCCACCTTTCCGTTGGACATACCGGATGGGGATTGTCCAGACCATAACTTGAATATGCGAATAAAGCATCGCACTTGCATTTAATGAACACAAATTACATCCGGATACGGAACATCAATTATCGATCGCACAAGGAATACTACGTGGGAATCAAACTCATAAAACTCGTTACTAATATAGCATAAAATAGCTTCACCTAGGTTTTTTTTTTATTGTTCTAAGTCATCATGAAATTAGTCTAAATTACCCCAGACTTGATCAGGGACCTAAATTAGTTGTGATAATTTATTAGCAGTTACAATAAAAAGTTAAACTAGTGGTACCTGTTCGGCTAGGTTTATTGAGTCTAATTTTTGTACCAAGATTTTGACCTACGGCCTGATGACAAAGCGTTAGAACTGTTTCTCATCCAGAGGACTGACGGCAATGTAAAAATCTTAGGTATAGATTCATCTGATCGTTCTCTTTGGAAAGCCTGTGCAGCAGTTGATAGGTTATAAATAAGAAAGAACTTTTTTATGAGACAAAATAAAGGGGTGAGTGGGGGGGTGTCATGGCGCTAGGGGGCGCATAATGTCAATTTTTCGTACACATCGGTTGAATGCGATGAATGCGAGATGTCGCGTAAATGGCCGGCGCCGTGCAAATTTGACGCCTTTGTGTTCGCTTGTGCGCGTGACCTGCATTTTGGGGCTTGTATTTATTACGTATATAGATAGAGATTAATTGCTATTGAATATAGCCGATAGTTGGCTTAAGAATTGCTATTTAGTGTGATATTTATTTTATCTGAGAATAGTTTTACGGTTATAGTCTGTTGATAGCTAGACTTTGACTTAATTATGTTTTTTTTTTCAGAATGGTGTTGCTGATTTATTATGCGACAATAAAAAAATATAATCAAATGTAGATGTCAACTAGTTCAGTTCTGTATACGCCTTTGGGAATGAAAGCATGACATTTAAAGAAAATGATTATATCTATGAGTCATCATCATTGTCCTACTCTTATCCCAATTACTTGGGGTCGATACAATATGTACTCTTCTTTCATAGTACATATTGTAAAAGTTATTGGCAATAGTTTTATGACCGGCCGCCTGCCAGACGTCAACCCTCCTTGGGAATGTATTTGTTGACCAAACGGCATCAGATGTAGTTGGCCCAGGTCGTTATAAGGCGGGATACGATGCCAGAAACCTCCTTGTGGTGTACCCTGGGTGCGAACGACAGTCCTCCAGATATCGTGCGAATATCTGGCGTGGGGGGTCTAATTACCCGGAATCCTAAGTTCTGGCGTGCGGCGAGAGGATGCATGGCTGATGGGGTATTCAGTTCTTAGCACGGTCCAGCCAGGGTACCGGCTGCTTCCCTGGTTGGTAAATGTAGGCTTGCCCGAGTACAGGGATCTCTGCTCGGGTCGACCGTCTATTCTCCCATTCTCGTGGGAACCAAAATGGATTCACTTTCTTTAAAACTTCAAGACGGGGATCCTACGGAATCCCAACCTACGGCCTTGCCAAGCCAACATAAAACTAGCACAAACGACGCCTCGTCCTTCCTTCCGCACCATCTAAAGAGGCCCCAAAAAGGTGCGCCAACCGGCTCAAGAAGGAAAGGTAGGCGCTGGAGGCCGCGGCATGCCGCGAGACCAGCGTTCCCAGTGACGAGGGCGGCACAGTTGCCGCAGAGCCGTCGCAAGGTGTGTCCCGGGACGAGGGCGACGATGTCGCAGGGCCGTCCAAGGAGAGTAGGAGGAGTGGCAGCCCAACGGAGCTGTCGAGCGACGAGGGCGGATCCACCACAGAGCCGTCGTGGAGTGAGGGCGGCAGTAACGCCACAGGGCCGTCGTCGAAGAGCTTTGGAAGCTCCGACACCGACACGGGGTGGGAAGTCCGCAGAGTCGTCCGACGAGGAGTTCGGCCAAAGCCTGGACGAGGGTGGCAATGCCGCAGGGCCGTCCAGTATGGAGGAGGGCAGCTTGGCTGCTGGGGCCGCGGAGGAGTCTGAGTCGCATTCTGTGGCGAAGGCTCTGACGGCGGCCTTAAATGTCAGGGAGAGGGAAGAGACCCTCTCCCCGAGTGTCCGAAAGCGCCCCCTGCATAAGGTCGGCAGCTCCGACTCGGAGGGAGTGTCATCATGCCTCCTCCTAAGGTCCTGACCGCGCGCCGTGGGCGTAGGGGTCGTGGATCGGTGGTGGCGGCGAGGCCGGCGACTCCGGGTCCGGCCGGTCAAAGCGGTGAAATGGTGGCCCTGCAGGCCGCGACCGCCCGCCTCAGTAGGAAAGTTTCCGGCCTGCGGGAGCGCAACCGGAGACTCGAGTCGGAGCTGTGGGCGGTGCGAAGGGAGAACCGCGGGTTGGCCAAAGACGTGGCTGACGTGCGGTCTCAATTCGCACTTTTAGTGCCAGCCGCGCCACCGACACCGGCTTCGCCGCCGAAGCAGGCTGCACCGGGGAGGGCGGGCCCGTCCTCAGCGCCCGTGGCGCCGCCTGCGCCCGGGGTGCCTTCTACGCCAGTTGCACCCGCGGCGCCAGCCATAGGTGCCGCCAAGAAACGCGGAAGGCCCAAGAAAGGGGAGGAGCCGTTACCTGCGGTGCATGGTGTGCCGGAAGAGGCGATGCGCGTCATCTTCGCCAGGCTTGAACTGATGATGGATGCGCGCATCCAGGCCGTGGCGGAACGTCTTCTGCCCGAGCCACCCTTCCGGCCTTCGCTCGCCACGGACAAGGCGAAGCGGCCACAAGCGTCAACTCCCACCCCGCAGTGTGCTGGCTCTGGTCCTCCACTACCTGGGTCCCTGCCTCAGGGGGCAGTTCGACGCATGTTTAGCGTCTGGGCGGTTCCCTGGGCGCTGGAAAGAGGGGAGGCTGGTGCTCCTGCCGAAGCCGGGACGGTCTCTAGAGTCGGCCTCGGCCTACAGGCCCATCGTGCTGCTCGACGATGCGGGTAAGCTACTGGAGAGAGTGCTCGCTGCACGCATCGAGCGGCACCTCGTCGGCACGGGGCCCGATCTATCGAACGCCCAGTTTGGGTTCAGGAGGGGTCGTTCGACGATCGCGGCTCTGTTGCGCCTGAGGGCCGTGGCAACTGAGGCCGTCGCCGGCGGAGGAGTGCTGTTGGTGGTGTCCCTGGTCATCGCCAACGCATTAAATAGTCTGCCATTTAGCTGCATCAGGGAGGCGCTCCGATACCACGGAGTGCCAATTTACCTGAGGCGGCTAGTGGCAGACTATCTGGAAGGGCGCAGCGTCCTCTACACCAACCGAGTAGAGGACGTTGTGCGAACGCCACCCGGGCTAGGCGTGATCTGTTACGCTGACGATACGCTCGTCACAGCCCGCGGTGAGACGCTGGAGGAGGTGGCAAGCCTGGCGTCTCTCGGCACCGAAGAGATCGTCAGGCGGATCGGAGCGCTGGGGTTGAGGGTGGCCCTGGACAAGACGGAGGCCCTCTTGTTTCATGGGCCCCGCATGGGCCCTCGTCGTCGCACGTCGCTCAGAGAGAGGGTACCCCTCAGAGGGTATTCCGTCGGGCCGGCCACTGACGACAAGTTCACACTGCTCCGGCCGGTCCAACGACGAAGGCGAGGTTCGCGGGTGGGTTATGGGTGTGCGTGCTTACGCCCCTCTGTCGCCCCGGACGGAGTGGTGCGAGGAGTGCGCCGACCGTAGCCCACCCCCCCCAAAAAATAAGGTCGTTATAAGGCTCTTAGTAGTCTTTTACGACATCCATGAGCAAAGGGATGGTAGTATTCTTAGCCGCTACTACAGAGCTATATCTATGAGTATAGCTCATATATAATTATACCTTACATTATGTATTGGACACACCCTGACTATTCCGTCCGGAGCGATGGAAGGGCCACGTACGCCTAGCGACTCTCTCCTGAGAAACTTTCAATAATATCTTGAACGCTGACTGTGTATGTGTAAATGTTTAAAGCTTTATTCTTTCTTCTGACAATGCTTATACCTTACAGCCGATATCAAAAGGTTTGATGGACGATCTCTTTCTATTCTACTACTACTAATACCCAGATAAATTTCATAAAACTTTAATAAAATATTACTTCTGTACTTGTGATGATATCTTTCATAGATTTTAGTAGTTTTAATATCACATAAACACTAGTATTTATTAGATGCTACCTCGATATTCTTACTATTATTTGAAAATAAGGAAATCCCACATCCAAATATCAATTGCTTTAATGTGATTTGTATACGTAATAGTTCCACGTTTACAATCATAGCGATTTCTGTAGTCACTTTGTCGGGTTATTTGTTTGTGCCCCGAGCGGCCGGTACTCGTGGAATCCGAATCAAAGGATTCGGGGTTCGATGCTAAATTATGACGGATTTATTGTGTATGTGTTTTGGATACTTATTTTGCGACTTTTGTGTTAAAATTTTGACGTTTTACATTTTAGTCAATGGTAGAATTTTTATCTAACCTGTATTATGTTTAAAAAAGTTAAACATAATATAAGCGTGGATGATTTTTTATTTAGTATAAATAATTCAATCTTTAATATCAGTTTTTTGCTTTGATATTTTGGATACATTATCACATCGATTGTTAAAAGTAGATAGTTCTTCTATAAATAAATCATTAATTCAGAAGACACGATTAATGACTTCTTTTTTAATATAACACACTATAATAAGCATGCGACGGCTTTGGAATATAGTCTGTGAAATTTGAAAAAGAAATACTAAAAAGCAATTATTTTGTTTAAAGTAAGAAATAGTTTATTAAAAAAAATATTCGAGAATGTGCGGATGGATCTGGCGCTCTCACGACCGTAAATCTCAATGGAACTAAGTATTTTTTTTAAAGCTTCATAATTACAACGCGCTGTTTCCTTTCGAAAATAGTTTGTACTTCTTTGTCATTTATTGAAATTAATAAAAAACTTAATTGCTTGTCTTTAGTGTATGTATACCTTATGAAAATTGTGTTCGTTTACAATGCTCGCAAGCTATGTTTTGCGCTACGTCGAGAATGGCGCAAAATTTCAAAATTATTTTTTTCCTTTATGGCATTGACTAATAGTAAGTGATAAATAATAAAAAAATATGAGGTGTACATTTTTGGCTTTTCCAAACTATTTTGTTCTTTTTATTGAAATATTTTTATATTTTCAGCTAATTTATTAGAATAGGCAAGAAAACATATAATTACAGGATTATGGATATTATATTAATAATATTAGGCGACTCATATTCTCCATAAGCTTCCCTTCATAAGCGATGTCTCAGCTGTATTTTTTTTAAACACCCTGCACTAAGAAATTAATCCTTGTATTGCGTGGAAGTTTACAAACGTATAATTGGCAACTGACACAAATTATGCACAGACTCTGAATAACAATTTATGGATCGCACAAAGTATTGTCCTGCAAGGGAATCATTGACACTGGCAGGGTAAATCGGTATCTTAACCACTATGCCATTAGTGCAGTCAAATATTCAAATTTATACATCAATTTCATGACATCACACGTATAACGTAAAGCGTTTCAAGTGAGATTCATCTCCAATATTCGGGTAAACGTTCCGTATTGATGATTACTATAGTCCGTGACTCGGAACGTCCGGGGTCATTCGAAAGCGTCCTGACTGAATCACTGCTATTATGTTGTTAATATCCATATGCGTTTGTATATGTCATTGTGCATATAGCCACACAGGTTCTCCATTTGTCGAGCTTTTATTATGTGCTAATCAATTGGATTTCAATCGGATTTTCAGTCCAAGCCATCATCAACAGCCTTCTCACATTAAAAGGATGATTATATACTAAATTTGGACTCAATTTGAGGGATTTATTCAACATATCGAGAATCGTGGATGTTTATCATAGACAAGACCGACTACTTTTTTTTATTGCCTATGGTAGCAAACGAGCAAGCAACACGCCTGATGATAAGTGATACTGCTGAACATGTACCTTAGCAACACTAGGGGCACAGTCAGGCCATTGTCAAAATTCTTTGAAGTATGAACATTTTGGAAAACCAATATTGACTTTTACAGAGTTCTTTGATATAAAAGTTGTCTCACGATCTATTTCAAAACTTTAATGGTTTATGGGCTTTAACTTAGCAAATACTATTTAGAGTTAGAACTTTTAAAGACTTTCACTGTGAGCTTGAATACGAGAACAGTGTTACTTTTTTCCCACTAATTCCTGCGTCCAGTTTTTAAACTTGCCTTTTTATTTAGCATTTATTTTCTTAAAATCTGTTGGATAGCGTTTGGGACATTTAGGAGGATCTTCTCGTCCACTAAGCCACAGTATATGAAAACAAAGGTTTATAATCAATGTGCGTTACCAGTTTGACTTATGGCACTGAAACGTAGTCTCTAAATTTCGGCATCATAAAAGAGCTCAAAATCGCTCAGCGTACAATGGAAAGTGCTATGCTTAGAATAAAAAAATCCATAGTAGCCCAGATGTAACCAACACAGCCTGAAGAATTAGCAAGTTGAAGTGGCAATTGACCTGCCCATTGCAGGTCACATCGCTTATCGAATCGACAACTGTTGGCGAAGAAAGGTTCTCGAATGGCAACCACAAATCAGACGACGCACGACGATCTACGATTGTGTGGACTGATGACATCTTAAATCTTGTAGGAAGCTATTGTATGCAAGTACCCCAGGACTTTTCTGAGTGGCATTCTAGGCTGTTGGATGAAGGGATTTTCTGACATAAAACTCATTAGCACTTTATACAGCCCAGGTTTCGAATCAATTTACCTTGTAATTGCATAACTAATTCGTGGGCATCCTTGATCTAGTTGATTATATGCATGATGATGAACATTTTCATTCCGTTACTTAAATAAAAAAAAAGATATTGCTTTTAATTACATTTTTACTGAAGTATAATTTTTCAATCTGTCCGTCTGTAGCCGCTAGCAAGTCATATCTTTCACCTGTTCTTATTTTCAATCTCGGCAGCTTAACTTTATTTAAATTAAATTTATTTTCACAAGGAGATGATGAAAAATATTTATTTGATACTAAAAGCGCGCAGTCTGAACTTGCGTCAAATTTCAATTTAAATTATATACGGGCTAATAACAGAATATGTCAACATCATTATTTTGCTATGTGTGGAGAAAACTCAGGGATGCATAAAACGAAATGCAAGAGAAGGAAATTTCATAATAAAAACTAGTTCATCATCATCATCATCATCTCAGCTCATATATATCCCACTGTTGGGCTCGAGCCTCCAATATAATGAGAGGGAAATTAACCTACTTATACCACGCTGGTCAGGCGGGTTGATATAGGGTTTTGTTTCGAGGTTTCCTTCTCTCGCATAAATGTTAAAATACAATTCACCACCCCCTATCTTACCCGTAGGTGATCGTAAGAGACGGCTAACAATCTATGCAAGAGAAAGAAAATTTGAATCAATACCCTATACCAACACGCTGATCAGCGTGGTATAGTAGGCCGCGTGAGAGTGACGTCCTGGCCCCAGGCTGGGGCGTCAACGGCGATGGTACCCGAAAGGATAACCCGCTGGGCTGGCCACGGATGGCCAGGAAACGGCGGAGAAGAACCACATTTCATCGTCGGCGTTCACACCATAGACTGCCAAAAAAAAATACGTCAACCCTCCTTGGGAATGTAATTGTTGCCCAAACGGCATCAGTTAGAGTTGGCCCAGAGATATAAAGTCATCGTTTACAACATCCACGTGCAAAGTAAGAGTTGGTATTATTCGTAGCCGCTACCACACAGCGAGGACTAGCGGACTCAGACTAGGGGATATAATATGTAGATAATATCCATGCAAGAGAAATAAAACTCTAAATAAAACTCTACATCAACCGGCCTTTCCAGCGTGGTGTAGTAGGTACCTTTTTTCTCCAACTCTAAAGAAGGCTTGAGTCCAATAATGCCCTATATATGAGAGTAGAATATGAGAAAGATTTTATAACATAGTGATCTAGTAGATAAAAATCTTTTTAATCAATAAAAGAGTCTTTAATATATTAATTTAAAATTTATATTAACGACTGTTGGCCCATTGGTAGCGATAATACAGAATGATCTGTAAAAGCTACGGATTTATGGTGTAATAGAGCTCGGTCGTCGCCACCTTCACAATTAGTACCTAAAGGGTGTTTATTTGTGGGGTCTGTATATTAGTACCATGATTTTAAATAATTTGGGATATGTCCTTAATTAATTATCACATGAAAAGACAACAGCAATTCAATAGAAGTGTTAGGCTATGTTTAATTGTATCGTAAAATATAATAATTTTATTTTTATTTTATTTAAAAATATAATTAATAATTGAAATTTAATATCATCATTATATCTCTTATCCCAATTACTTAAGGTCGACGCAATATGTAGTTTGCTTCCATCGTACATATTGCAAAAGTTATTCTCAATAGTTTTATGACCGGCCACCTGCCTGACGTCAACCCTCCTTGGGAATGTAATTGTTGACCTGATGGCATTAGGTGGAGTTGGCCCAGGTCCATGAAGCTCTTAGTCGTCTTTTACGATATCCACGAGCGAAGTAAGGGTTGGTAGTATTCATCACCGCTACCATACAACAATAATTGAAATTTAATAATTTAAAAAACAACGGTATTAATTTTAAAATTTTCTTTCAACTGAATTAGATTTCGGGTTTTTTATTTTAAAACTAGTAATAAATCTGCGAAATTCATTCATTTTATTCTATGTAGTATATTTTATGTGATGCATACAAATATACAGACTGATAAAAATTCAAAAAATTATTGTTTTGTTGTTACATTTAACACAAACTTGACTTTGAAAAAAAATGGGTAAAATGAGTTACATAATGTATATACGTTCTTTACTATAATATGCGTGTGTTATATAAATGGAGTACTAATTGATATGTATATCAACATCTTTCTTAAATTCCTTTATTTATTGATGAAAATAGCATTAATTAAAATCCATTGTGTAATTTAAAGATCTAAGCGTACAAGTGGCGGTAGTGTTTTGGTTTTACGCTGTATAAATATGTCTATAATGCAATACATATTTACTCCTACTTTCTTTTTGTTATTCTCAATTGATTCATAAAATCCTAATCAACATTATCATCACTCTCCTGCTCTAATTCCAATTATTTGGACTCCATGAAATAGGTACTCGTACAAATTGCAAAAGTTGTTAGCAATAGATTTATGATCGGCCGTCTGTCTGACGTCAACCATCCATGGGAATATAGTTGTTAACCAGACGACATCAGGTTGACCCAAGTTGGTATAAAGATTTTAATCGTCTTTTACGACATTCACGAGAGAAATAAGGGTTGGTAGTATTCGTAGTCATTACCACATAGCAATCGAATTCTAATGTCTCGTAATATATTATTTCATAGCTACCCTAATGCGTCACGGTTCGACCCCCGCCGACTCGCGGCCCTAATCGCCCCGGGGGCACAGATACATAAACAGTGATTATTGTCTTTTTATTGTACATGAATAAAATATTAATTGATGATAACTGTTGCGCCACCCTTATCCGTGATCGATTGATATTGAACCGTGAAAGTGATTTTTAATATTTATAAAACGCTACTTGATGATTATTTGATGTGGAATACAAAATTGAATTTCTTTCTTTAGATGAACTTGATTACGAGCGAAAAATAATTGTCACACATGGGATACGAACCCACGCTGATTGGAAATCCGTTCTAATCGTGCTACCACTTACATCAGCGTGACCTCTTGTACGACATTCAATTTTTGCTTCGTATTATATTTTCGTCTTTAAAGGAGACGTGTGCCATCTACCTGCCAATTTTTACATATTATACAGATTTAATACTCTAACCTTGCAGTTAGAATTGTATTAAACGATGACACACCCCTGTTATTCAAATTACTGAAATTTAGCATTTAACATGCTTGATTATTTATAAAAACTTGATTACGAGCGAAAAATGATTGTCACACATGGGACTTTATTTCAAATCTAAAGAAATAATCTTTAGATGAAATAAAGTCCTCCTGTTAAATGATCAAAACATCGTTGTTAGTTATTTAATAATAACTGACCATAAACAATATATTTTTTTGAAGTGAAATCTTCTTTTGGTGCACCGCACACAGATTTTTTCGTAGGCTGTAAGACGTAAGTGAAGTTAATCCGTCACGCTCTGAGGTGAAAGACTCGATCGGGTGAACTTGAGACCGCCGAGTGTACCCGAGTGAGAAAGAAACAGTCAGCTGTTCTTCACTGCTATATCGCTGTGTTTACTATATTCAAATTATATGTAATAATCGTTATTATTCATTGTTATCAATTATACAATAGTTTTAATTACTAATATAGAGTCATTTTCTGTTTGTACTGGCAATGAATTTGTATCTAAAAAAAAGTGGTAAAATTTAATCACTAATAGTGTAGTGGGTAGATATAAATCTCTGTAATAACGATGACTTGTTGGACGTAAGACACCTTAGTCCTGCCGTGACCATGAACTCTGTAAATAACTCGAAACGTCCAGCAAACAAAAATCAATCATCAAGGAAAAAATAAAATAAAATTTATCACCACCTCTTATCTTCTAGTCACTTTTCTAAGAAACCATAACACTGAAACCAAAACGTCATTGCCACCCCGTATTCCAAGTACGGCGATTATAGCATTATCTTTCTTATAGAGAAAATGATTTCCGTGTGGTGATTGATGGTGTAAGATTAACCACTCCCTCTAACTCAACTAAAGGGTTATCGTAAAACACAAGTAAGTGATGTGATATGTAAATATAATCTATGCATGAGAAGGAAAACTGACATCATCATCATCGTGCTCTTATCCTCTCTTGGGGTCGACGTAATACGTCCTCTTCTTACATACAGCCCTATCAGATGTCATCTCTGTAGTCACTCTCTATCTACCCATGTCATGGTTCACGCATTCCATCCATCTTTTTTTTTGGTATTATTTTACCCCTAAAACCTTCAATATTCATACTTAAAACAAAGTAAAACTATATAACGTAGTGTGACCAGATATAATAGGTGAATTTCCTTTCTATTGTGGAGGAGATACAAAATTGCTGTGTGGTAGCGGCTACGAATACTACCAACCCTTACTTTGCTCGTATATACATACATATCATCACGCCATATCCCTTGCAGGGTAAGCAGAGAGAACAGAGTGCCAGAGAACTCTATCTTTGCATACTTCACTCGCTTCCTCAACATTCATAATTCTCTTCATACACGCTCGCCGGTTTCGGAGACTCTTGACTCCACCTTCCTTCAATACATGACCGATCTGGTCTAGGTAGGTTAGTCTCGGTCTTCCCCGGTACCTACATCCTTCCACTTTCATATTGTATATCTTCTTAACCAGACGTTCGTTCAGCATTCTTTCCACATGCCCGAACCATCGGAGCATTCCCTTTCGCATCTTTACACCAATACTCTCTTTCATACCTACTCGCTCTCTTACGTCGTCGTTACGAATGCGGTCGGTCAGCCTAACTCCACAGATTTTCCGCAGAGATCGCATTTCGACCGCAGATGTCGTAGATGCTCGTAGATGTCGTAAAAGACGACTAAGAGCCTTGTAAAGACTTGGGCCAACTCCATTTGATGCCGGCTGGTCAACAATTACATTCCCAAGGAAGGTTGACATCTGGAAGGCGGCCGGTCATTAAACTATTGTCAATAACTTTTACAATATGTACTATGAAAATAAAAAGAAGTACATATAGTATCGACCCCAAGTATTCGGGATAAGAGTAAGAGAATGATGTTGATGATGTCGAGGAGATACAAAATATGCAGTGGGATATATATGTGTTGAGATGATGATAATGATGGAAGAACTATAGTGGTATCCATGTGGATGTTGATCGATTTATAGATGGATAAAACCTTTGTTATAAGTTTGAAGTGCGCCATGTGCGTCCCCAATTCCCTTCACACTGGAGTGTTTATTCGCTTATAATTGAGTATGTACAGTATTTAATCTGTCTACCCTCTGTTTTTAAAGAAATACTCGCGCCACTGACTTTTCGAGTGTCTCACTTGAAAGGGAGGAGAACACATGTCGAATTGTATTTTATTCATATAGAACAATTTACAATATTAATCCAAAATAATTATATTGTATAAATTTTCCTTGTGATTTTTTTTATAATAGTTTTTTTTTATGGTCGAATAAATAAACAAAGATGTATGTACAGTTCTCCGTGTGGTGACGGAATAAGAATACAATTCACCACCCCCTATCTTACCTGTGGGTGATCGTAAGAGACGACTAAGGGATGTAAAAAGCATTTAACATCTACTATGCAAGAGAAGGAAAACTCGAAACAAAACCCTATACAAACATGTCTGACCAGCATGGTATAGTAATGTCAATTTCCCTTCCATTACGGAGGGGACTCGAGCCCAACAATAGGATATATATTAGCTGAAATTATATGTACAGTTACTAATAATTGAAAGGTTAAATTACTAGTTTTAATTTGCTCCATATTTTTTTTGTGTGACTCAAGATTTTAACTCGACAATTCGCTATCTGCAGTAGCATATAATTTCGAATTATATAAAATAAAACTATTTTTTTGAGATTTTATCACGGCTGTATTTGATGTTTACAATTCTAATGTTTAGAACATTACCTACAGCATTTATCGACACTAGAGTGCAAAGATATTTTACGTCCAACAAGTATTAGTTATTAAATTTTACTGGAACATAGCATGGCAGGACCTTAGTCCGCGACCCTACTCGCTAGTCCGCCAAGCAGCCGAATAGTCCAAGAGGATTTATTAAACTTTTGTTGATTAAAAGATATGTAAAGATCGGAGAGCTACAGTATCACCCTCTTCATGTCCTCATTCCATCCATCAATCCTGTAACTGCAAGATAGAACGTAAGGCAAAAAGTAACTACGTTAGGCAGTAAATTGTGTGGGTGTGCTAGTGGCAGTTATCACTTACCATTATGTGGTCTACAATCAAAGGCAAATAAAAATCTATTTATTTTAATATATCGTTTAATATACGTATCATATAAAAATCAAACAGTCCATTAATACAACTAAAACGTTTTAAAACATAAAAACTTAAATTTCAACAACAACACAATTTTAATTTTAACAATAAAAAATATTTTTACAACATTCTCTTATAATCTACATGTAGAAAAATTAACTAACTTAAACACCGGTGGGTAAATTATTTCTAATATATGGCAACATTTAAAAATTCAAAAAAAAGTGACGTTACTTGAAATTAGAATTTGAAATCAATATTAGTAGAACGCATCACTAGTTGGAAACGATTATTAATTTTAGTGATCACTATTCCCATTAGTAGGTATGTATGTGAGAATATGTTATGAAATAATTTATATTTAGAATAATGTATAAAACACATTTAGACATATAGCAGACTATTTATTAGTAACGGCCATTTAAATACTTGCTTTATAAAAAATATAGTTGAAGATAAGTGCCGTGTCTATATGCTTTTATAGTCACGTGTAAAAATCCTACTTAAATGTCACTTATGTTTCAGAGACTCGATACAGACTTTCAGCTCCAAATAAACACTATCATTCATCGTTCAGAAACTTAACATAAAAATATTTATAATGTAAACAAATGATTCAACACATAATTCATATTCGAATTGCCTAGTAGGGTCTAGCTATAATGCATAAATAAGGTACTACAATTGAACGCAATAAGCTACCAAAATATGTATGAATATCGTTTTAAAATAGCGAAATTCAATGCCAAGATTATCGTTTGATCAGTCGATATCAGTTATATAATTAACATAAAAATTATTAAAAAATATTACGTATCTCTATTTTGATTAAAAAATTTACAATTAATAAATGTCTAATTATAATTATTGCGATCATCAATATCATGTCGTAATTTATAAAAATCATACTTTTAAATCAGTTGTCATAAAATGCTCTCATAAAGTAAATACTTTAAAATTAAAGTAATAATACATAATAAAACATAACATATATAAATAACAAACATATAATTAATTCATAGACTGTAAAAGCTTTATTCACACTATTACAAGACCTTGCCCGAGTTGTGTTAGGACCGTGGTCGTTTCAAGCCTTCTGGTTTCACATGATAGAGACGTGATCGGATCGTGTCTAGGCTTTATTTCCATTTGTCTCTTGGGAACTATATATTTAAAAAAAAAATAACAGAAAGTGTACTTCATTTATCATTCCAATAAAAGTAAAGTCTAAAAGAAAGTTATTAATATAGTCGTTCGTATTTTTTGTGTCAAATCAAATTGGCGATATTGCGTATAGCGCAAACATTGACTCAGTTGTCGTTTACTGATGACTTCTGAAGCTTATATATAAATTTGAACAAGTGCATTCAAAAGTAAACATCAACATTACTTTGCGCCTCTGCTCTCAGGTCTATACCTGAGAAAATACGTGTGTCCTCATCTCAGACTCGAGTCGTCTGATTATGGCAGATAACTTGCAGTAATCACAGCAGTGAATGCGAAGATTATGCCTTTCATTTGCCCTAAAGATTAGATTTTTAATGCGTTTGGTATACGTGTCATATGAAATTTAGTCATCTTTTACGGCAAGACTTAAAAATTAATTTATTTTACTTTTTTTACGGTTTATTACATTATATAATTAGGATTTCAGATACTTAGTGCTCTTAAGATTGGAAACTACGTTGTAACAAAAACAAAAGAGGCGTTAAAAATTGTTAAAATTTTCTCATTTTTTGGGCTGAGGCCCCTCAGTACTTAACCCAATAGTCCTAGCAAAGTTGTCATAGCTATTAGCTGTCTGCAGCTAAGAACTATAGCTACATTTTTTTTATATGCTTGCCGGAGCATCAAAAATTTGAATGCAAAGGAATTTAAAGTATAGTGATCATATAATTTAAAAATAAGTCAATAGCAATGATTGTTAATTAATTACTCTGTATTTTTGTTTAATCTGCTTAAATGAATGAAAACCGGAGACATTTCTCATGTATTGTTTAATAATGAATTGATAAATAATTAATCAAATATATATTTTTTTATATAAACATGATTATTTACATTTTATTTACAGTCTTTAAGATTTATAATTCCTTAGTGCGTATTGTGTTAATCGGTAGATTCTGATTATACATATACTGCTATGATTCTATTACCGATTATATTTTATGAGTTTTAGAGCTATAAGAAGTGTGTACCGAAGTTTTTTTCGTACACATCTATGGCTTTCTCTTTTTTTTATAATACAGTTGAAAGAAAAAGATTTTAATCTGTGATCATCATCTATGCTAATTAATAAATTAATTGCTGAATATTAGTGAAAAAGGGCGCGAGTTTACACTTCACTAGTGAGGCAGCGAAAATTAACAAGTAAAATTTGCCACAGAAAAAAAAAATACTATTTTTAAAATGTCTTATTAATATCATTTCGCATTGCCAAAAATATAATTATTGACAAATATATTATAATTCTGTCATATTTTGTGTTGTCACTTGTCAAATAAAACGATTATTTGATTTTGATTAATAAAAACATTTTGCAATGACCATTCAATACCTTAAATAATTCTTTCAATTCAACTTAAAGTTTCTGGTATATTTTCATTATTTTTTTACACCGTTATAAATTTTCTGTTTATAGAAAATTGACATTATTTTATCTAACTAATAACTAACTAATTTATACATTTATATTGTATGATATGTTATCTAGCAATTGATGAATAGCTGCTATTTTGTTATTAATATACATTGCACATTATGCATATTGCACGGCATAACAAAATTACTGAAATTTGCCACACATACAGCACCATTTCACGCCTAAATTAAATAACGGTTACGCCATTAAATATTGCTATAACCAATTCAAAATGCCATTATTTACAAATTAATTATCATTTACACTCTCTTATTACAAACAAAATTAAAAAATTTACGCGGCACATCACTATTTTTAAAAGTAAATTTATTTGTAGTTCTATTTCAGTCTTAAACACTGTCCGGGGAACTAGTTTCTCTTTCCTGCATGGAGGTGGAGGGTCGCTCCCAATGCGAAGGCCAAGCCCGCGCCGGGAGCGCAACCGGCCTTCATATGACATGTTGAGGTGGTTCCTCGTCACTCTTCATGAGTACGTAGGCGACAGGGCGCTTGACGTCAGCTGGAGGTGTGGGGCTACGTCGTGGGGGACAGCCGCAGGGTGAGAGGGCACTGCTGTAAAGCGCACTGCTGTATAATGCGCCACCGTATAAAGCCTGATGAAAGAAATGATATATAGATTACTATTTAGATACAAAACCGTTTGACCAAGCGTGGGATAGAAGGTCAATTTTTCTCCTATGGTGGGGCAGGCTGCAGCCCAGGGACGGGACATATATGACACATATATATATATATTTATATGCCTACATTATGGTTGATACAGAGCTCTTAGGTGACTCTTAAGACACCCACCTATTTATTACATTTAGTCGTAAAATAAAAAATGAGCTGTGTGGTAGCGGCTACGAATACTACCAACCCTTACTTTGCTCGTGGCTGTCGTAAAAGACGACTAGGAGCCTTATAACGACTTGGGCCAACTCCATCTGATCACTGATGCCGTTTGGTCAACGATTACATTCCCAAGGAGGGTTGACGTCTGGCAGGCGGCCGGTCATAAAACTATTGCCAATAACTTTTACAATATGTACTATAAAAGAAGAGTATATATTGTATCGACCCCAAGTAATTGGGATAAGAGTAGGAGAATGATGAGTCGTAAAATAGAAAATGTAAAGTAATAATTAAAATAGATTATATCTCTTTACTTGACCGTGGGAGTTGAAAAAAGTGTCTGAGGGATCCTTATTAAAATGGAAACCAGCACCTGTATTGGAAACTTACGACACCAACGGTAATCACTAACCTACCTGCCAAAAGTGGCAATTATGTCCATCATCTCAGCTTAAACAGAATAGAGACAAAATTGACTTAATATACCACGTTTTACAGAAACGTTGATATAGAGTTTCATTTCAAGTTTTCCTTGTCTTATATAGATTTTATTTACATGACATAATCCCTCCCTCATTATAATTGTCTTTTACGATCACTCGCGGGTAAGATAGAGTGGTGAATTGTATTCTTTCTCCGTCACCACACGGTTTATGATTTATTCTTAGTCTATGCTCAAAAATAAACACGATTCTCGAATAAAGAGATGTAAAGTTTAATACCTGTAAATGTGCTAATTCAGCTGCAAGCTTGCCATCATCGGATGGAATCTTCGCGAACGGGTAAAACGGGTACGGCAGTGGTGGAAATAATGCTCTACTCAAATCCGGTTTATCAGGTAACAAATGATGCGCCATAGGCAATTGCGAATGCGGATGTGGTACCGATGGTGGCATCAGTCTTGGTACCGGTGCCATTAATCCATTGATACCGAAACCAAATTTGGGCTCCTTCTTCACTAGTGGTTTAGGCTTTCGTCGCGGCCGATATTTATAATCTGGATGTTCTTTCATATGTAGTGCTCTGTGGAAGAAAATCACCAATCATTAATCTATACTTTATAATATTATGAAGCTGATGTGTTTGTATGGTATGGCTAAACTCAGGAACTACTGGTTCGAATTGAAAAATTCTTGTAGTGTTAGATAGCCCATTTGTTGAGAAAGATTATAGCCTATATAACATCACGTTTTGACTAATATAGGTGGAGCATACTGACAAATGGAACAAAATGGGGAAAATTTCTTTTGAGAGTTTCAGTTATAAGTACTGCCCGTTATAGTGTCTACGACTCACTCTCTCTCTAATCTCTCTCTTTTATGTGACGCAGACGAAGTTGCGCAGGTTATTTTAAGTTAGGATTAAGTTGTACTTATATATTACTTACAACTTCTTTCTTTTCTAGTAATGTTTAAGATATGGGTGCACTCACAGAAGTCAAGAATCAGTATCGGTCAATGGCGATGGAGAGGTAATTACATCATGATCATCGTATCAGCTCATATTAGTTCCCACCCCTGAATTTATGCCTCCGCCACGATAGCAATGAAATTGACCTGGAATCAGTTTTTCTTGACAAGGACTCGGTGTTCGGCCCAATGGGCGATAGAGAGTTCTTTTAAGGCAGATTCTGGCATTGAACTATATTCAGTCCCAAAATAAAGGTGTTATTTTGAAAATATATATTGGTAAAGAGATGTGTAAGAGCGCTTTGTCATGTGAAACAAACAGACAGCTGAAGGCCTATATTTAAAAACTTACATCTGTTAATGCTGCCTTGCATATATATTCTGGAAGTGGTAGTATTTATCCGTAAAAATATGGATTTATTTAGGAATTTAAATAGTAGAAGACGTTGCCTTGAAATTTGTTCACCAGGAAATAAGACGGCAATGTTAAATAAAAGTATATTTTGTATGGCCCCGCGTCTATATAACCATTTGCCTAAATCTGTTCTGGAAATTACTAATACATATTAATATATTTAAAAATAAAATAAAAAAGGTACTTCTAGAGAAAGCTTATTAATCAATTAATGATTATTTAAATGACAAATTGAATTGACTGATATGTAATTACTGCTTTATTGTTGTAATGTTTTTGTTTTATATTATTTATTTGAGATAAAACTACTTTTACGGATTCTATCCCGTTTGTATTTGATTTATAATTTCCCGACGTATTTTTTTGTTAGTTTTGTAAAAATTGTAAAAATTGCCACAATAATAATTATCATAAATTAAATACCTTAATAATAACAAATCATAAACAACATAAATTTTATATATAGATTCATTCTCTTTTTGTACTGGCAATGAATTGTATTAATTTTGTATAAAAATGTGGGTCAAAATTTAATATCTTATAGGGTAGATATAAATAAATTTCTGTAATAACAATGACAAATTGGACGTAAGACACCTCAGTCCTCCCATGACCATGATCACTGTAAAGTGTTCGAAACGTCGGGAAATTATAAATCAAATACAAACGCGATAGAATCCGTAAAAGTAGTTTTATTTCTAATGTGTAATACTCGCGTAAACATTAGAAGTCATTATATTATTTAATTATCTGACATTATTATTATTATTATTGCTGACATTATTATTGTTGTTGACATTATTATTATTATTGATGTTGACATTATTATTATTATTGATGTTGACATTATTATTATTATTATTGTTGACACTATATAATTAAGTAATTTATTTCAATTGGCTAAATATATTGTATTTGTTCTGAGGGCATTAGCTCTTTTGCATGCCGCTTGACGGTCAAATATGGTGATACATTGAATACCTGTAATAACTAATATTTTATACCCATATTTCGCAACATAAATGATTCGATTTGGTTATCTTCCTATTAGTCCGTATAAAAACATAAGAAATCTACGTGTATCCTTTTGCTTTTCAATTTTAAATAAGATTTTATTATTTAGTTCAATATGTCATGCAAACAAAATAGCCATTAAGGCATCACTCCAGGTAGTTGTGTGGTAGCGGCGAAGAATACTAACAACCTCTACTTTGCTCATCGATATTCTAGAAGACGATTAAGGGCTTTATATCGACCTAAGCCAACTCCATCTAATGACGTTAGGTCAACAATTAAATTCCCAAGGAGGGTTGACGATAAATAATTTTTGCAGTATGTACGTCTATGGAAGAGGATTACATAATATATGTCGTCCACCCCAAGTTATTGGGATAAGAGTCGAAAAATATGGTATTACTTCAGAATGTTTATATTCAACAATGGTTGTCAATAGTTTAATGAATGGATTTCATCTGAACAAACAAACGTAGAATCGACAAAATTGGAATCAAAATCGTATCTAACTCGATTCTCTATACAAAACATCAAAATGCCACAATGAAACGCTACTGGGCGATATAACATTATTATTTATGCAATAAAGCGTGCAATTGTCGCGAACGCCCGGCCGCCCTTAAAACAACAATGTCGATTCAACAATGCACAGATTATTGCATTGTCCTTCACACAATCGACTATCTGAATACACCACTTCACTATCTACAATATAAATGTATACAATTTTGTGTTTTATGTACACTAAATAAAGTTGAATTTAATATTATCTGTATATGTGTTTATGACGTATAGTGTTGTAAACGATTCGGCACAGTGTCCGATTATGCGAGCTTTGTGATAGAATCGGAATTGTCAGCGAGTCGATTGTAATTATTCTAGTGGACCACGCCAGCGGATGATAGTTCGTAATTCCGCTGAGGTTTTCAATGCGAATGTTTGTTAAGTGTGATTGTTTAGCGGATTTGGTATTTGTTTTTTTTTTAATGGTTTGAATTTTGAGCCTCTGAAGACATTTAAAATTAACGCAGTGGTTTTATAACGCTTTTACAAATAGCACGATTTTACAGATGTTTTCTCTACCTTTATTTTCTGCGATCTAGAAATTGTTGTTGAGCTTAGGTGAAATTAGTGTCTGTTAATTATATGATTGTACAGACGCCCGCGATACAAGGATTACTTCCTTTGTGCCGTTGCTTTTAAAAAAAAATTTGAAAGTTTTTAATTAAGTCAAGTTATCTGTTTGTTCGCATAGAATATTTTTTAATCTACCATCTCTCATCATCATCATCTTTTGTAAGCTTTATATACAACTATTACAATCAATCTTAAGGTCCCGTTAAACTCTCCTATATTAATGGTGTTGCACTTATTGTAACTGCACGCCCCTTTTCTCATTGGCTGGTTAGTAGATTTTGTTTCATGTCTCCCACATTGAATAGGAGAGAAGTGGGTTAATTTTCTCAATTCTTCCTCTAACCTTGTCTAATTAAATTTGTGGTGCGTCTCTAGATAGTTAAAGGCAGACTCTGTCGGAGAGTCAACGTTTTGTATCGTTTTTATTCGTTAACTATTGTATAGATTGCAATAGTGAGAATCTGTGTTAGGATTTCTAATATAGTGTTGGGATTTGTAATATAGCTGTTTACTGATCACCTGATCTTGGCTTCAAATTCTTGGTGGGATAATGAATCTTCGTGAAATATAGTTCTTTATTAGAACACTTATAATAGCATGAAGTTTAATAACTGTACCTAAAAGAAGGAAACATACTATTGCTTTGGATAGTTTGGACTTAATTTTTTTAAAGACTTGATTGTGTAAAATGTGCTCAAAACGCTGGCAACATTGTCACGCTGAAAACGTAATCTATACTCTGTATAGCACCGAATATATCTAATATGCCTGTAGTGACTATTATTTAAAAATATATTAATATCTTATGTTTTTACATCAGTGGTTTAAACTTAACGTTAATGAGTCCCAATAAGCTTTTTTAAGTTATAAAAAGTGTACACACATTTAAACATTTTTTACTTTTAACATAAATACATCATCAATTCAAAAGAAAACTATATTTTACTTGTAATCCAATATGTATCTTTAACAAAAATTTCCATAAAAGAGTAGCTTCATAATGTACAAAGTAAATAAACTTATCGCAGTTTATTGAAATCGTATCTTCCGGACTAAAAAACTCGGGAGTTCAACGACCCGTTACACTATCAATTCCTTGATTTACTGTTTGTTAACTAAATAAACACGTATATCGTAAGGAAAATAACACAATATCTCCGGTCAAGAAAAAAAAAGAGCTCTATCCACTTTTTTTATCGGACACTGGCGTATTTTTTCTATGGATCTCGGATGTATCGATATTTTTTCTATACATCTAATCGAATACGATAGTGATATGATTCTCGATATGAACGAGCGCTGTGTTTATTGAATTTCGTATGTCAATATGACATATTGAGTTTTTATATCTTTTTTTTTATAGTAGGTGCGGTTGTAGTTCCTTTTAAAACATTATTTGAGATTAAACTGTATGGGAGATAATGATAATATTATTATGTAAGCAAATTTATACACTTTATCGCGGTAGAAATCGTTTCATTTTATTGTATGAATAAATTTAGAGTAGAGTTTTTTTTAATTAACTTGTGGAACGCCACGTTATGTACCGGGTTGAGAGCCTCAGCGCTCAACCATAGCCTGGGTTAAGCTGTGACAGCTATCTGCGGCTAACAGCTAAAAGACGGACACAAAAGAAAGCCACGTTATTAAAAAGAAAATTTTACTATGTACTTCAATAAATCATCATAATCATTTCAGCCCACATATATCCCACTGCTGGGCTCGGACCTGCCCCATCATGAGAAGGAAATTGACCTACTATATCGCGCTGGTCAGACGTGTTAGTATAGGGTTTTATCTTGCACAGATATCATTTGCATATTATAATCCCATTATCGTCTTTTACGATACTTACGGGTAAGAGAGGGGGTGGAGAACTGTATTCTTACTCCGTCACCACACGGAAGATATTCAAGAAATATTTAATTAAAATACTCTTATTTTGGAACAATTTGTAAATGAAAAAACGAAATTCTAACAACACTATTTTATGGTACCAAAATCATGATATCAGATTGCTTTGTAGGGTCATAAGGTTCCTTAAGCTAAGAATAGAATTCTATGGAATATAAGAAGCGTTTGTTGCGATTAACGGATGACCTCGTGGCGTGAACGGCACAGTAAGGCAAGGCTCATCGTTGACCCCTTGTGGCTCATAAGGAAATCATGGTTTTTCACGTGGAGATAAATGTGTTGAAACTTCAAATATACAAATTCATCTCAGAACTGTTACATAGATCAGTCGAAAAGGAATAGAGTTTTCTTCATAGTAGACCAGATGATTGTTTTCTATTTTTTTATTGCTCTTAGTGATAAATGAGCAAGCAGCACACCTAATGATAAGTGATACTGCCGCCCATAGACCTCTGCAATACCGGGGTATAGCTAGATCGTTGCCTACAGATGAAAATCCCCAACCCACCCAGAAAGTTGGAGTTCCGTCTCTCTCGCTCCCCAAATGGAGCACAGCAGCACATTGTCACTGCTCAAGGGTCGATTTTTTGCGAGAGTGTGGTACCAGCCCGGGCGGACCGGCTCGTGGCTGTAGACAGAAAACTTTCAATAATATTGTGTTACTACTATTGTGCCTCTGGTATCATTGATATCCAAGATAAGTGGCAATATCACTTACTATAAGTGCTACAAGTTCTTTTGCAGCCATAGGCAGTAAAAAAAATTGTGACAAGTACTTCTATTGTTTTTGGTGTTTTTGATTTTAGACGAACACGAAGTTTCGGGGGAAATTTGAAAAATGTCATATGAAGCTCTTATATTTTATTTAATATTTTAGTGTTTTATAATGTCGTATTGTTCCCATTCTATGTAGGTAAAAAAAAAAAGATTTATTGTAAAAAATATAATATAACAGTGGTTTACGTACATTTTGATGTTTTGCCAAAGAGCTCAGTGGGGAATTTAACTTGGTTGTCAGTGCCCAATTAAAGGTAACGACTTGACTACTGACCATCACTGACTGAATAAGATAATACTTGTGCATTTTGCAATCTGCTTTACACTGATGAATCCATTTTTAATACAATAATAAAACAAGAAAGACCATTAAATCATATGCAAGTGAAACCGAGAGAGTAAATTTTAAGTTATAAATAATCAAAATGTTGTAACACCATTTTATAATCGCCTAGAAGTTTTGTAATATGACGAATATGGCTATAAAGCTGTAACATTTTACTGCGGCCGTCTTTCCCAAGAGTATAGGGGTGTGGTCCCAGACTAACGTAATTATTGGAGTTTATAGGGTGTCTGGAGTTTGACCTCTTATTTACTGGTGGCAAAAAATAATGCCATGCTCCTGGTTTTAATATGAATACTATGAAATTTATGTTGATCGAAGCTTCGCTTTCCTTAATATGCACTTTCTTTGTATATATTGCAAAAGTTATTAGCAATAGTTTTATGACCGACCGCCTGCCTGACGTCAACCCTTCTTGAGTACCTATATACTTGTTGTGAGACGGCATCAGATGGAGTTTTGGAGCTAAGAGGTCAAACCACGCTTGCTAGTCACAAGGGTACTTATAAGGTTTTTTATCAATATTTTCCCTCTTGCATAGATGTTATATGCATATTATAACCCTTAGTCGTCTTTTACGACATCCATGGGCTAGATAAGAGGAATTTATACATAAAAATATTTCTTTATATATAATATACTAGCAGGCTCGGCCACGCGTTGCTGTGGCTAAGGTAACCTCAGTAACACGTGGTGGTTATGTTAATAAATTGTAGCTTATTTGAAACGTTAGTACGTTTAATATAGCGCCATCTATGAAATACTTACTCAATCCAGTCAACAGATACCGTTATCTGTTAGAATCGTTTGGAGATAACAGATAATTGTGACTGTTAAATAATAAACAAATAATTTGTATTAAAATAATATTACTTTAGATTGAGATAAAAGCTATCCTATCTTTTAAGTTGCATCAAAGTACACATGCTGTGCAAATTTGATTAAAATCAGTACCAAAAGTACTTAAACTTTAGGAGTCCATCGCGGACAAACAACGTGACACGTAATTTATATATATTAAGATTTGGATAAAAAGAAGACTGAAATTTCTCAAAAATTTTGAAAAATGATATTATTCGTTAAAAGTTTTTGTTATCGTTTGTATTTTAATAGAAAAATGATACGTCATCAAATTAGACGTCAATAACTCTGTGCTGTCATAAGTGTCATTTTGATATTCTATGTCAAACCGCCATTTTGATTGTTGAAAAATTCTTTAAATGGCGTGTACCGTAAAATTTGGTTGCATTGATTAATGACATTTTTCTATTTAACCGAAGATATAAAAGACAACGATAATCCCGAATAGTTGTGGTGTTCGTTTCCCATCCGCTATCGGTCAGCACAATAGCGCAGACATGCCCTTATTGACTTTACTTATTTTTTATCGATTTGTGTTTGTTCGATTCGAGACAGATATAATCGAATAAATAGCAGTTCTTTAAATAATGCGTTCAATGCATACTGGTAAAGAGGCATATCTCATTTTTGATAACTTTATATTAATCTATTGACGTAAAAAAAGTCACTTTTGTCAGACAGATATGAGTTTCCCAAGTGCTGTTGACGGCTTTCCTACTACTCTCTTAACGATTTTATACAGCCTCTATAGGAAAATCCCGTCACTGCATCGAGTATATCACAACAAACAACTGAATATGTGGCGTAGCAGTCAAGATACATATCTATGTGCTAAGTGGGATTCGACTCCCACTCATGACAATAAGTTGCGGGATTCACAAATTTTTGGTCTGTGTCTGGCTATAATTTATGTCAGTTAATTGTATGTTTGTAAAATTGAGAATGATGTCTTTAGTGCTGAGTATTGTTTTGAGTGATCTTTTCTAGTTATTGAATGACGTAGGTTTATTTCTCACGTAGAAAAACATCGTTCACAGTAAATTAATGTTCGTTTATTATATTTATGTTTACAATAAATCCTTGTAATACAAACTATATATTTCTTAGAGCAGGTGGTGGTTTTAAAAAATCATCATCACATATCCGTGCTGCTGCTGGGCACTGGCATCTTCTGCAATAAGATATAAGATCTAGATAAGAGAAATTAGTCTTCTGTACCACGCTATTCAGACGGTTTGTTATATGGTTTTATTTAGACTTTTCCTTCTCTTGCGTAAATGTTATATATACATTACACTTAGTCGTCAAGATAGAGGATGATGATCAGTATTTTTACTCTGTAGTCACTTGAAAAATACATATATATAATTATATATTTGTACCGTTTTAATGGACATCTATAATTATGAAATTATTACTAACTGAAATTTTGAAGCTATAAGTACATATATATATATATATATATATATATATATATATATATATATATATATATATTCATCATCTTGCTCTTATCCCAATTACTTGGGGTCGACGCAATATGTCATCTTCCTCCATACAGTCCTATCAGACGTCATCTCTGCAGTCACTCCCTGTCTATCCATGTCATACCTCACGCAGTCCATCCATCTTTTCTTTGGTCTTCATTTACCCCTAAAGCCTTCAACATTCATATTTAAAACTTTCCTCACAACATTACTTTCATCTCGTCTCATCACATGTCCATACCATGCTAACCTATCACTCCTTGACTTTTCCATCACTGACGCTACTTTCAAACTTCCTCCTATATATATATATACATATATATATATATATATATATATATATATATATATATATATATATATATATATATATATATATTGCCATTAACGCATTTAGAGGTTCGATGTCGCCCTTGGTTTCCTCATTAACGATTTTCTCAACTTACCGTTATTTATATTATAATTTTTTTTTTGCTTATACGATGAGTCATTTTAATGAAATAAATCTTCCTTTTCAATTTTGATATCTTAGCTTGCATAAACAAAAATAGTAATAAAATATAAATTATAAAAAAAAAACATATTTAAATTTATGAATTTTTTTTTTATTTTAATTTGTCGCTCTAATCCTGGACCTTGCTAGAATACGAGAATACAATTGTTAGAAAATAGACATAGGACATATTGCCATTGACAATCAATATGTTTGACACTTTGGTTTGTATGAATTGAGCAATCGCTTATCTATGTGTATAGTGCATTAAGCTTTTTTGATATTTGTTTACTTTTCAACAGACGTTACTTTATTAGGTGCAATGACTTATTGAATGACTTATTGACTGTTTCTCTGCTCGAGTGGTAAACGTAACCACATGTTCAGTCCTTTAAATATTTAATGATTTCTGATATTTACGCCAGAATTACACATTTGAAATAAAACAATTTTTATAAATTCCATTGCGTTTATATTTAAGTTTTAAATTGGGAACGTTTCGATAATTTTACAGCGTTCATGGTTAGGTGAAGACTGTCAGTCTGATTGAAGACTGACAGTCCTCCGTGACGTTGAACGTTGTAGTGTTCGAAGTGTCGGGCAATTAAAAATCAAATACAAACACAATTGAATTCATAAAAATAACTTTATTTCCGATAGATACTTCTTAATAGCATACAATTTGAATATCTCAACAATATTAACAATAATTTCATATTTTATGCTATAAGACAATATGGTGTAAAATATTTTGCTAATTTACTTCTAATTATTACATTTTATATCTACTTAGATAATTTAAGTGATAGATTAATTTAAGTTAATAATATCAGTAATACTTTTAATATCAGTAATCTAAGATGGCATAGTGGTTAGGATAGGTACCTTAGCGGGCCAATGTCATAGGTTCGATTTCTACACAGGAAAATACTTTGTGCGATCCACAAACTGTTGTTATGAATCTAGGTGTAGCTTGTTAATTTGTGTTTCTAAAGTACAGCGCAATACAAGGATTGATTCTTTAGTGCAGGGTGTTGTCTATAAAAAAAAGAGCAAATTCACCCGAGGAATGAATATCCAGACGTGAGGCCACCGCGTGAGGGCGACGCCTCGACGGCGAAAGCTGTCGGGGCGTCGACGGGAGAGGAACCCGAGAGGGTATACCGCCGGGCGGGCCACCGAAGACAAAGATCGGGTACCGGTGGCCCGCTCGCACGGCGAAGAAGAGGTGCTTGCAGGGTAGGTTAATGGGATTGCGTGCCGTCTCTTCCGTCACCCCGTACCGATTTGGCGGGGTGCGACGTCCATAGCCCCCAAAAAAGTGAATATAACAAAAATATATATTCATAGATTCATTTATTCATTAATTTATTTCAGCTAATACACGTCCCGCTATCGGGTTCAAGCCTTCTCCACAATAGGAGAGAAAGTATAGATACAGTTATCTGCATATCCAATGCCTTAATCGTATTTCATGATCATGCACTGACAAGAAAGGGAACGATAAATTGTATTCTTACAAAAGGACATACGGATAATCATCATCATTTTCCTGCTGTTATCCAAATTACTTATAGTTGACGCAAAATTTACTTGTACACATTACAGAAATTAATGGCAATAGTTTTATGATCGGTCACCTGCCTAACGTCAACCCTCCTTGGGAATGTAATTGTTAACTAAACGGTGAAGATGGATCAAATCAATTTAAACTAATAAATGTAAAAATAATATATTTATGTCAGGCAAGGCAAGAGAACTGTAAGATAATATTTGCAAATGTGAGAATATAATATAAAATTAAATATAAAATTTTAGCGTAATGATGGAGTAAGAATAAAAAATACTATCTTCTATCTTAGCAATAGGTGTCGTTATTGACAACTAAGGGGGTTCATCTCAGCTCATATACGTCCTACTGTTGGGCTCGAGCCTCCTCCATAATGGTAGGGCAATTGACTTACTATACCACTTTGATCAAACGTGTTGGTATAGGGTTTTGTTTCGAGTTTTCCTTCTCACGCATAGTTGTTATATGCGTTTAATATCCCTTAGTCGTCTTTTACGATCACCCACGGGTAAGATAGGGGGTGGTGAACTGTATTCTTACTTTGTCTTACTTAGGGGTTATGTAAGCAAAATTGATATAAGAGTAGTAAGCACACTGTTGACAGTTTTTTGTCTACAGCCGTGGCCTGGTCCGTCCTAGGTAGTACTGTAGTACTAACAGAATGTATTCTGGCAGCAAATCGACGCCTGATCAATGGCAATATACTGTTGCTCTTCGTTTGGTGATCGAAAGAGGCGACAGTCCAACTTTTATGTTTATCATTGGTAGGCTGCGGCCTTAGCTGTACACCTGGTATTGCAAAAGTACATTAGCAGCAGTCAAACTTACAATCAGGTGTGTTATTTGCTCGTTTGCCACCATAAGTAAAAAAATAATCATCATTATCATCATCATTTCAGCCTATCGCCGTCCACTGCTGGACGTAGGCCTCCCTCATGGTACGCCACAGAGTATGGTCCTGTGCCGCCTGCATCCATCAACGCCCAGTAAATTTCACCAGTTCGTCTGTCCACCTTCGTCCTACATTGCGTCATCTGGTACGTGGTCGCCACTCTAGAATCTTTTTTTCCCACCGGTTGTCGATTCTTCGAGCGATGTGGCCTTCTCATTGCCACTTCAGCGTGCTAATTCTTCGTGCTATGTCGGTTATACCCGTCCTTCTGCGGATTTCCGTATTACGGATTTTATCACGCATAGAAATCCCGAGCAAAGCTAATAAAAAAATAATCATTATGTATTTATTAGTGTGGGTGATCCACAGACAAGATACAATAAATTGTATTCTTAAACTATACAAAAAAATCTATAGATAATTTATTTACGTCGTTTTTATTCTGAGAATAACGTGTGTAAATCAAATAAATGTTCACACAAGACTATCATTGTAATAATATTATCAATAATATCGCTTTATCAATATTACAAACACAGTTAAAATAACAGTTAGTTACAATGTGGTATATTGTACTAGCTATATATACTTACTTGCTATTGAAGTATTTTTTTTTTCACAATGAGTTCATATTATATGTTATCTATATTCAAAGTAAATGACGAATAGAGGTTTTCTCAATAATCTTGAATATACTTATAATATTTTTTTTTATGCCTGACACTAAGGAAACATGCGTATCCTTGTATTGTGGGGTATTTCACAAACATTTAATTTGAAAGACACAAATTACACCCAGACTTATAACAATAATTTATGAAATTATAATAATAATAATTTATTCATAAACTTCAGAGTACATTTTTACATAATCCCTGTCTCTTGAATTAGGAAAAAACCTGTGTCTCAAGAGACAGTGTCTTCCCAGTTTACATTTTAGACATAACATTTATTTTACAGTAATTGCATAAAGTATTGTCTAAAGTAGGAATCGAACCCATAATACTGGCACTGTAGGTCGATATATTGTCAAGGTCAAGATGTCAAGGATGCGGTCCCAGTGGTCGGCCTGATGGCGATGGGGAAGGATACAATGGGTTATGAAGCCACACATCGCCCTTCCTTCGTCCCGGATGGATGGGGCGGGGTGTCCAGATCATAGCCTACAAATCACTTCATATATACCGATTATAAGATAATCTTATGATGTATTTCTTCAATATTTTTTTTTTATTCGTATTTATTACCGTAACTTATTTATTCGTGATTTTTCGTTGATATTGTAAGATTTGTAAAATTTTTATTGGCTGAAATTTTACCGTGTAGTGACAAAAAATACAATTCTCAACCACCTGCTTTGGTCATGAAAACATTTATTTTACTATAGTCACTGTTGGGCTCGGGCCTCCTCCTTAATGGGAGGGAAATTAACCTACTATACCGCGCTAGTCAGAGGTGCTGGTATAGGGTTTTGTTTAGAGTTTACCTTCTCTCGCATAGATGTTTTATGCGTTTTATATCCTTTAGTTGTCTCGTATGATCACCCACGAGTAAGATATGGGGTGGTGAATAGCATTCTTATTCCGTCACCACACGGAAAGTTACGTTTACTACAGTAGAAGACGATAATTATAATAATAATTCCATGTACTACAAGTACAAGAGAAAAACACTTTTTAAAGCGTATAAAATATTTGTATGGGTATTTTAGTAAATTTTTGGAATATAACTTATATTTGAATAGGAATAGGAAAAAAAATCATGTTTAATAAGTAATATATAGATAAGATTTAATAAAATAGTTAGGGTGTTCACACAATAGAGACATTAAGATATAACAAATAGAAATTGGATATGAAGTGTGCGCGTGAACTTACGCCAATGTTAATAAATTCAACCCTTACAAATTAATACTTATTTAGAATACGTATATGGAAATGATAATACCGTACTAGAACTTTATTTTTTTTTAATTATTATTTGTGGTGGCAAACGAGCCAGTAGCACAACTTATGGTATATGTTACTGCCATCTCCTTTGCAATATTAGGTGTATAGCTAGACCGCCACCTATCGGGCCTACCCGAAAGATGAGCTGCCAGCTGTGTTGCTCACCGAACGAAGCAAAATAGCACATTGTCACTGCTCAAACATTTTCTGCCAGAGTGTGGTACGAGCTCTGTTGGACCAGCCCGCGGCTGTCGACAGAAAACTGTCAAAACAGTGTGGTTAACTGTCAACACATTTTTTTATTCAAATGTGTTTAAAAAATGTTGAATATATATTTGACAACATTTTGATTTGACCATAGTAATCCTTACGCACTAATATTCCGCACTAATATTATAAATGCGAAAGTAACTCTGTCTGTCTGTCGCTCTTTCACGCCAAAAGTACTGAACCGATCTAAATGAAATTTGGTACGCAGATAGTCAAGAGCATGATAAAGGACATAGGCTACTTTTTAATGCAAAAAAAAGGTTGTAAAGAGGGATGAAAAGTTGTAAGGAAGTATCGTCATTTTTAAAGCCAGAAGCTTGAAACTTATTTTTAGGCTAATGATTAGATATAAATACATACATATTATCACGCCATATCCCTTGCAGGGTAGGCAGAGAGAACAGAGTGCCAGAGAACTCTATCCTTGCATACTTTACTCGCTTCCTCAACATTCATAATTCTCTTCATACACGCTCGCCGGTTTCGGAGACTCATGACTCCACCTTCCTTCAGTACATGATCGATCTGGTCTAGGTAGGTGAGTCTCTGTCTCCCCCGGTACCTACATCCTTCCACTTTCGCATTATATATCTTTTTAACCAGACGTTCGTTCGGCATTCTTTCCACATGTCCGAACCATCAGAGCATTCCCTTTCGCATCTTTACACCAATACTCTCTTTCACACCTACTCGCTCTCTTACGTCGTCATTACGAATGCGGTCGGTCAGCCTAACTCCACAGATTTTCCGCAGAGATCGCATTTCGACCGCATTAATTTTACTTTCATACTCTTTTCTGCATACCCAACTCTCGCTTCCATACAGTAATGTTGGGACAAGCACTGCGTTATGTATTGCTACACATGCCTTCTGGCTGAGGTGGTTGGTGGCTACCAAGAAGTTGTCCCAACGCTCCGTTCACTCTGTTTCCCGCATTCACTCTTCGCTCTATATCAGTGGTGTACCTTCCATCTCGGCTAAATCCACATCCAAGATATACAAATTCATCCACTTGCTCTAGTACATCATTACCTATTGTTACTCTTACAACTGCTCTGGCTTCATCTCTTTCAAAGACCATTATTTTGGTTTTGCTCACATTCACGCGTAGACCCCTTTTCTAACAATCTTCTGTCATTGTGTCGACTAGGGTCTACAGGTCAGTCGCTGACTGTGCCAGCAGGACTGCATCATCTGCATAGAGCAGAGCAGTGACCACTGAGTCGCCCATCTGGACTCCCATATTCATATCGTTCAACCTTTGGAGATATTTAGCCACATATATGATAAACAGCCTGGCTGACAGAATGCACCTCTGCTTAACGCCGATATTGACGTCAAACCAAGGCGACATTCCATCATCCAGCCGCACATAGGCTCTACAGCCCATGTAACTGGACTGCACAGCCTGTAGCAGTTTACCGTTAATACCATACTCCGGTAAAATGTTCCAAAGTTCCTTTCGTACAACCGTGTCAAATGCTCTCTCCAGATCCACAAAACTGCAGAAAACCCTCTGACCTAGAGCCAGATGCTTGCGCAGAGAGAACACTTGATCCATGCATCCCCTTCCACTCCTTAAACCTCCTTGTGACGCACACAGTAAACCATCGGACACCATCCTCATTTATTAGATATAAATAAATATGACATTAACATGTTGTAAAAATGTACCCTTAAGGGGTAAAATAAAAATAAGGGATGAAAAGCTTTAGGAAAGTAACCTTTTACGCGGACGAAGCCGCAGGCAGAAGCTAGTAGCTTATAATAATGTGATCACTTTCAAACGAAGACATATTTCTATATTTTTCCAAAATATGTATAATACAAAACAAGTAAATTATATGACAGCACGTGTAGCTGTCAGGTACAAATAGGCTATTTTTTGAAGCGGATTATTCGCATTAGAAAACTAATAACTTATACGCGCAAAAGAAGACGAAAGAAAGTATCCTTTGTTCATCATAAAAATATTTGTTCCATGTAATATCTAATCGAATTTTACAAAAGTTGGTATAGGTTGTGGCGTAGTTAAAGATGGTAATAATTTTATTTTCAACAACAGCTCCGTACAATCCCTTTACAGAGTTAGAGTTCAACATAAGCTTATTTTTATGGTCCTGGCGCGGCCCGATAGCGCTGTGCCCCCAACAATGGCAGACATTATAACTATAACAGATAATTGCGCTTCTCAAACCTTTACGATAGATAGATTAAATTGATTTGTTGAGTTTTGGCGGGTACATTAAAATGACATGTTGGGTGGTCTTACACATTTTATCATCATATATATTTTTTTTGTTTAATTATATTTATCTTCATTTTTGTATGAGTATATATATATCTTTTTTTAATCTTTTGCTATGAAGATTTTTCTCTTTTTCGGAGTAAATAGACCAACTTGCTCCGTGTATTGTTTGTTTTTGTTACCATTACATGTTTTATTAATCTGTGGATCGTTTATCTGCGGGGTGATATGGTTATACGTAGTTAATATAATGAGAGTATGTTTTTTTTTCATTTTTTACTGTTATAAATTTTTACAAAAAATATCAATTGTTTGCTTACAATAAAAAAATCACTAAGGTTTGTCCAGATCGCAATAACATTATGCGTAGCCGAAACAACAATATCTATACATATAATAAATCAGTAGAAATTCCGTGTCTGTACATTTGATAAATTTATTAAAAAATGAATCTAGGCAGTAAGAAAACACTAACAGAAAACAAAAAACATTTTTTGGAATTTATTGTCTGTCTGTATGTCTGTGTGTCTGTATGTCTGTATGTCTGTAATCGCTAATCTCCGAAATTACTGAACGGATTGTTTCGCAGTTTTGATAAAAAGATTAAGCCCAATTCAGAGCAACATTTAGTCTTTGTTTCATTGAAATCTGATGTCTGTAAAAAAAGTTATGGCCATTTAAGTTTTTAAAATCACCGCTCACCTTTTATGTCACTAGAAGGTTCATTTCAAAATAACTATTTAATTTATCTATAGTTTAAGGAAAGTATTTGTATTACTTAATATATGGTAGTTTCATCAATTCAGCTCATATACATCCCACTGCTGGGCTCAAATTTCCTTCAAAGTTGAAGGGAAGTTGACATAATACATAACATTAGTGAGGTAGTCAAAATAACTATTAAAACTATTTGTGATAAAAATAATGTTTTAATTAGTTAATAATATATAATTTAGCTATAAATTAATAAAATGCATGATTTATTTAGTTTGTTAAATGAGCAATAGATGGCGCTATAATTTAGTTTAAAACTTTAAATATTTTTTTCGTTATCTTTTCAAAAGATACTACATTAACTTCTTGAACTTAGTTTTTTTTTTTTTTTTTTTTTTTTTTATTGTCTACGGTGACAAACGAGCAAACAGCACACCTGATGGTAAGTAATGCTGTTGCACATGGACCCAGCAACACCAGGGGTACAGCCAGGCCGCTGCCTACCGTGAAGGAAGAGCTCTTCTTAAACCTCGTTTGAAGAAGGACATGTCATAGCGCTCGGGAAACACAGCAGCAGGTAGTTCATTCCAGATCTTGCATGTACGTGGGAGAAATGATCGCTGAAAACGTACGGTCGAGGACCATATCGTTTCCAGGTGAAATGAATGAACCCTGCTACGGTGTCGAGTGGTACGGTGGTAAAATGGTGACGGTGGTACCAAGTCAAACAGTTCCTCAGAGCACTCTCCGTGAAAGAGCCGGTAGAGTACACAGAGTGACCCAAAGTCTCTCCGCCGCTCCAGCGACTCTAGTCTGTCCGTGAGATTGGGATCACCGACGATTCGAACTGCCCGCCTTTGTAGGGAGTCAAGTGGGTCTAGCTGATATTTAGGCGCGCCTGCCCAGAGATGAGAGCAGTACTCCATGTGAGGACGAACTTGTGCTTTATATAGCACAAGACATTGACTCGGCGTGAAGTACCGCCTGGCCCTGCTCAGCACGCCCAACTTTTTGCTTGCCAATTTGGCTTTGTCCTCCAAATGACTCCCAAACTGGACTTTGTTCGATAGCTCGACGCCGAGGATCCCAATACTCTCGGAGATTTGGAGAGTTACTCCTTGGAACTGAGGCGCCATGATAAAAGGGTCCTTCTTCGCAGTGAACGCGCAAACTTGTGTCTTAGTGGGGTTGAACTGGACTAAATTCCGTTCACCCCATTTTGAGGCCCGCCCTAGAGAGCGCTCGACTTCAGACACAAGTTGAGCCCGTCTTTCCTGTAACATACTCCGAGGGACATTCTGATGCTCGGTGTATCGCTCGTCACCCGTGCTGTCATCCGCATAGCAACGAATACTCTCTATGGAGAGCATGTCATTGATATGCAGAATAAACAACGTCGGGGAGAGCACCGAGCCTTGTGGTACACCAGCATTAATGTGCATGGTCTCGGAGCAGGAGCCATCGACGACTACTTTTATGCTCCGACCATCCAAAAAACTGGTGATCCAATTACAGAGTCCCTCGGGGATTCCATATGATGGTAGCTTCGATAGAAGGGCACTGTGCCAAACCCTGTCGAACGCCTTCGCGATATCTAGGCTGAACGCTAGCGCCTCACCCTTGCCCTCCAAGGCCTCTGCCCAACGGTGTGTGAGGTACACAAGAAGATCACCAGCCGACCGGCCATGACGAAACCCATATTGGCGGTCACTGATCAGCTGATGATCCTCAAGGTACTGCAGAAGCTGATGGTTGATTATTTTCTCCATTATCTTGGAGAGCAAGGATGTAATCGCAATCGGCCTGTAATTCGACGGGTCCGACCGGTCTCCCTTTTTTGGGATCGGGTGGACATGGGCTATCTTCCACGAAGATGGAACCCTACAAGTATCATAGGAAAGTCGGTATAAGCGCGTGAGGACGGGGGTCAACTCGGGGGCGCACGTTTTCAGGACCACTGCAGGGATGCCATCCGGCCCGCTCGACTTATGTACGTCTATTAGCCGCAGCTCCCGCCTCACCGCTCGCTGCGTAATGCGGATTTTAGGCAGAGAGCTTTCACACCGCGGGATGATAGGTGGTGTGGCGGTTCCAGCGTCCAAAGTCGAGTTACAGGCAAAGAATTGACCTAAAAGATCGGCCTTCTCCTTTGCACTGTGGGCTAGACTGCCATCATTTTTCTGCAGTGGTGGGAGATTGGACTGGCAGAAGTTGCCTTGGGCAGCTTTGGCGAGCGACCAGAATGCACGACTCCCGGCGGGATAGCTCTCCAATCGCTCGCCGATTCTGGCAACATGTTCCGCCTTGGCTCTGGCAATAGCCTTCTTACTAGATCTAGAAGCAGCATTAAATTTTCGCTTCTCCTCCCTGACATTTGGGTCCCGACAGTTTTGGGCCCTATTCCAGGCCTGGTATGCGGACTGCTTTTGCTGTGCAGCCGTCCTACAGGTTTTATTAAACCAAGGCCGGCTGCGGCCACCGACCGGTATTTTGTTGTTGGGGATGAATAATTCCATCCCCGTAATAACGGTATCGGTAACGCAATCCGCACAAATGCCAGGGTCCCTAGAGGCGAAGCAAAGCTGCTTCCATGGGTAGGATGCGTAGAACTCGCGAAGCCTATCCCAATCTGCTGACTTATATTGCCAGACTCTGCGAGTCCCAGTCGCTTTAGAGCGATTAGGCCTCGCAATAGGGGCTTTGCTACGGACCAAGCAGTGGTCAGATGACCCAAGAGGAGCTTCGACCACTACCCGGTATCCGTGCTGGTGTGTAGTCAGCAGAAGATCCAGTAGAGACGGTTCATGGCTCTCAATGTCTGGAACACGGGTGGGCTGTGTTACCAGTTGTGAGAGACCATAGGCCGAGACCATATTGAAGAGATGCCTACCCAAGAGGTTAGTGGTTCGGGACCCCAACCACTCTTTATGATGAGCATTAAAGTCTCCAAGAACCACCACCTCCGCTGATGGACACTGCTCCAATATTTCGTCAATCCCCCATTGAACGTTCTCGAATAACTGAGTTGACCCTGAATCACTGCCATGGGACCTGTAGAGGCACGCGTAGATGCGGGTATACCCTCCATAGTCTACGCGTAACCATAAAATTGACAGGTCACCATGCTCGAGGGCCCTAAGGCGGCGACAACAGATGTCATCCCGGATGAACACGCACACCCCAGCTTTACGGTGGAAGGAGTGTTCCAACTCGTAGCCTGGATAATTTAGGTACGAAATATCATCCGGGGCACTTATCTGCGTCTCCGTTAAAAAGAGCAAGGCAGGCCGCGCCGTTTCGAGGTGTTGGTGGACGGCGTCGAGATTGCTGTGTAAACCCCTAATGTTACAAAAGTCCACGTCAAATGTGGATAGAGGGACCGCCGTGTAAAACCTTCTCTTTTTGTGTTTCCTTTTCATGGGTTTTGTATAAGAAGAGGAAGGGAGTGTACTTTCGTGGAATGGGGTCCGGTGATGCCAAAAAAAAAAAGGTGCGGGGCATAGTACATGGTTGGAGGGTGGGTTTTGTGAGGAGCTGACACGAAGCACGGAAGGGCCCCCGGTGCCCCCCCGCCCGTAGTCGTCGGGCTCCACTCCGGTTTCCCACTCCGGCACGACGACTCCGCAACGGGATTTTCGCCGGTTGGCGGGACAGCCTCCCAGGGGGGATAGTCCTGGGCTCGGGTCCCCTGCTGACCGGCAGGTGGCCGGCGGTGACCATTCCCACCGGGTCTCCCTGTACCCCATATCAGCCCCTCACGCCCAATGCCCCAACCAAGACCTTACCACCGTAAATTTCAAGCATCACCAGAACCCACCACACGAAAACACACCCGGAAAGTTAGGCTCCGGCTCTCTCGCTGACCGAACGAAGCACAGCGGCAAAAGCCACCATTCATACGTCGATATTCTGCGAGAGTGTGGTACCACCCCGGTCGGGCCTGCCTGCGGCTGTAGATAGAGAACTATCAACAGTGTGGCCCTACCACAATAAAAAGGTAGTTTGTTAGTAAAGGTACTTTGGGTGGAAAGCTCTCAGCACTCACCTAACAGTCCGAGGAAAGTTGTCATAGCCATCTGCAACTAACAACTAAGTAAAACACGAAAACGAAAAGTAAAGTCTACATCATAGAGTGTACAAAACGTACATTCTTAGTTAAGATGCTACTTTGGGGCGAGTATGCAAAGTGCACCCTTTTTTGTTTTTGTTTGGTAGGCTATGGTCTGGACACGGCCATTCCTTCCAGGGTAACAGAAGGGCGTCGTGTGGCTCCATAACTCATCGTGTTCTCTGTCCAAACCATCAGGTTGGCCTCTGGTATCGCTTACTTGACATCCGTGGTGGGTCCGGGGGTTTACCCTTCCAGGTATCGTGCCCGTCTACGCCCCTGCAAACAACAGTGTTGTGTCACCCTCGCGCGGTCGGTGTCTCTGCGGGTGGTAGATTAATTCCCATGGTTCATCTACCCGCGACCTCAGTTAGAATGGCAACAGGTGTAGGTACCGCGTCTGTGACGTCCGTTGAGCTGGCGGCAGAGTGTGTCAGCATGGAGAGTCTCCTCTGTGACACGCTCCGCCGTCTTTTTCTGTGGGACGACTGTTTCGCATAAGGCGGGGACCGAGTCCGAGTTCATGACGCTATCGAGCATCGTCTTTGCGATAGTCGACACTGCCAGTTTGGTACCGATGATTGCGATGAGTGCACGGCGCTGCTTTGTCCAGGCCACGCAAACTATAAGCGTCTGCAGCGCCGTGTCCACCTCGCAATCGTAGTAGTGGTTAGACGGTGTGCTCTACCTCCTTGCGACCGTGAGCAGGTACAGGCCGAAGCAACCATACCCCATCACTACACCAGTCACTTTAGCAATAGTGCTGTTACTGCCACCTGTTGCTGCATATTGTGCGAGGGCCTACTTTTTTACATTTTTATACACTGTTGATAGCATAGAGTACGTTTCAAGCAGCTTGCAGAGTACTTGAAGGTGATCAGCGCTGAGATGACACCCTTGAGTAGGTCTGTAACAGTCATATTTCCTCCCCCATTCCCATTCGTTGAGTCTTTTGCTTTTAATGATGTTATTGTTTTGCAGTCTTTCAAATCCTTTGACATTATTACAAAATAGAAAAAATATCCATCTGAAGATATTCTATGCTACTAAAACGCGACATGAATTCTTTCGTAATGAAAGCCATTTATTATATATATTTATCCGTGCGGTTGCGCAGTTAGTTCACCAACCGCTTTCTTACCCGTGGGTTGATCACCCACGAGACGACTAAAGGACATCTCATACTCATACATATCATACATCTATGGAAGAAAAGGAAAACTCAAAACAAAACCCTATACCAACACGTCTGACCAGCGTGATATAGTAGGTCAATTTCCCTCCCATTACGGACGAGGCTTGAGCCCAATAGTGGGACGTATATAAGCTGAGATGATAGATGTTCATGTCCCCAGGTAGCTCTGAAAAGACTTATCTGAGCAGAGCAATTTTACCAAAATGAGGAGACAGCGTAAAATAACTTTGGAAGTAACTACGTAAGAAACTGCAGCTGCATTACTTCTTGGTGGTAAAAGAGCTTTGTTTAAAAACCCGATAGATTTATACACATTGTTTATAAACCCGATAGATTTATAAAGCAATGAAACACCGAGATGTTCAATAACACGAAACTGCGACACATTCAAAGTGATTTTTATTTTATTCTGTACGGTGGTAAACGAGCAAGCAGCATGCACTTATTTTTTTGGCAGACCATGGTCTGGACACACGCCTTGCATTCCGTCCGCGTGGTCCCGTAACCCACCGTTTTCCCTCCCCATCACCGTTGGGCCTATCGAGTACCATCCCCGATGACGCGGGCTTCGGGCTTCATCCTCACGTGGTCAGCCTCTCCGCGGCTGACGGACTATTCCCCGTTCCAGTTACCCGCGGCTTCGGCTAAGGCAAGTAGACGCAGATAATCGCGCCTGCGCCGCTCCGCCGCCTCTTACAAATGAAGCGAAAATAACACATTATCACTGTTCAGACGTTGCTTTTCTGCAAGAGTGGGGTACTAGGTCCGACTGGGGGTCGGACCGGCCCGTGGCTGTAGAAAGAATACTATCAACTGTGGCTTTACCACTATTAGTGTTTTTATTAAGGATAGCTGTCTAATCGTTTGCGTTGATTGGACAATGATAAATAAAAAAAATCGTAGAGGTTGTAAATCGAGCACTACGAGATCGTAATGAAAAGTCAATGGTGCTTTTCTTTAGAGATTTTCGGCAAATCCTTCCTGTTAAAACTCGAGGAAATAGAACTGATGAGATCAATGCTTCACTGAAGTATTCTTATCTGTGGCCCCAAGTAGGAAAGCTGACTCTAACCATCAACATGCAAGCAAAGCCAAGGTCACCATTCACATTAGTGTTGTCCAAATGCAAGACCAAGACTTGCTGCAAGAGTTTGCAGTGCTCCCTTAGGCATAATTTTACGATTTTCTTAGCAAAGAAAGGATTGTCAACATTTCGTATTCTTACGAGTAATAACAGTACATGGAAGAATAATAGCCCCACTTCCGTTTAGTGGTATGTACCTAATTATTGATAGTTGTACAGCTACTAATCACTAGATGAATAGAATTTCATTAATTTAGTTGAATTTTTAATGTCCATGGGGATTTTTTATTTCTATCAAAACAAGTGACTTTGTGTTATTCTAAAAGCAAAAGTTGCAAGATTTGCGAGCCTCGCAAGAGTCTTGCATTTGGGCAACACTAATTCACATGCTTAAGAATTTGCCGATGTTTTAAAGAAAATTGGAGAAAGCGTCGTCCTTGATGAAAATGGTCAAGTGGCTGCCGGAAACTACTTGGTCAAGTTTGAATTTTTAAGTTTCAAATAGGGGTTCGTAGTAAAACTGAATGTCACGCGGACGAAGTCGCGGGCATCAGCTAGTAATCAATAATCACATAACTAGGTACATCAATATGTAATCTACCTATGTAACTTCATTGCTTAGATTTCATTATTATGACTATGTAGGAAAGTGTAAACTAATATAAAATATTGTAATGTATAACCGTTTTTTATTCCTAATAAATATAATAAAATAAATTTTATGTTATTGAATTGATATAGGAGGATTTAATAGATTAGATTTTATGTGTATATAGTAAAAGTAATACGTATAGATGGGTGCCCATCTATCTTTAGACGTTGCCTGATAGTTTATATAATTGTATTTGAAGTGGAAAATATAATTCAAAGAAGAGGTAGTCTGAAATTGAAATTGTTTTTTTCACATGTAGGTATAAAAAGAAGTTAGGAGGCTGATCGGTTGGCAAAACGAGGCTGAATTAGTGAAAAAATATTAGGTAATCATTAGCTCTTGTTCGCGGACTAAAACAAAAAAAAAATAAAGATTTGCACAAAGATGAACTATTTATTCCAAGGGAATATTTTTTTTTTAATTCTTTTGGTGGCAAGCGAGCAAGCAGCTCACATAATGGTAAGTGTTAGTACCGCCCATGGACCTTTGCTATACTAAGAGTATAGCTAGGCCGCTGCCTACCAATATACCCCAAACCCAACCAGTTGGGCTTCCGGCTCTCTCGCTCACCGAACGAAGCGCAACAGTACATTGCCATTGCTCAGACGTCGATCTTCTGCGAGAGTGTGGTACTACCCCGGTCGGACCAGCCCGTGGCTGTAGACAGAAAACTGTCAACAGCGTGGTCCTACCAACAGGGACATGTCAGGATAAAGGTATCCTATATGTTAATCCAGGATATCTATGTGCAATTTTCATTGAAATCAGTTCAACAATTTACGCGTGATTGAGTAACAAATATCTAAACATACAAACATCTACACAAACTTTCACATTTACAATATTAGTAGACTGTAATTGTTTATGTAGAACTGTTACTTAATTATAAAACAGATGCTACGAATTTTAAAAATGGTATTTAATGAATAATCTAAAGAGAAAGGAATTTATTATAAAAAATATCGGGTACCACCTCATATTCCTTTAATTCATAAATACTACGTTTAGCGGGAAATATGTCGTCATTGCTCACATACGCTCACTAACAGGACACATGACGCTCAATAAGTTTGAGTATCTCATGAAAAAAAAAAGAATTCGCCGAATTATGACGTGCGTGAAACTTTATAAATTCACATTCACTTATTATCGGAGTGCTCTAGATTTAAATTTACTAGTGAAAATTTAATTATACAGTTAAACATAAACGTGTGTGATATTGGAATATTTCACCAGACATTGGTCTACACCTAATTCTGAAGTAGATTCACTCCTAGAAAAACGACGTGTAAATAATAGAAATGTGCTGTTCCACTTTGTTGAGAGCCGGTAGTCCCACTTTCTAAGTGAGTTTAAGTTGGTAGGCAGCGCTATCTGGATAACTGATATTTCAAATATCTATAAGTGGTTGTAACTCTTACCATCAGGTGTGCCGCTTGTTCATTTGTCACCATAAGCAATAAAAAAAACTAATTTAATGAAATTCAAGACTCTAAATTAAGCTTTTTCTTCTATTGCATAAATGCTTATAACAATATTTATTCATATGCATATAATATTATTTATCTGTGTACTAGCGGCTGTAAATACTACCAGCCTTTGCTTGTGGATGTCGCAAAAGAAGACTAAGAGCTTCACATCGATGAGTTAACTTCGTCTCACGAAGTATAGATACAAGGATTCCGAACGTAATGTTGAACAAATGGTCTTAATTTAGGAAACAGAATCTTTGCCGGTAGAGCGCGCCACTTTTCAAGAAGTACTCGTTTAAATCCTTACGCGGGAAGCTTTATTGTTATTGACAGCTCTGAAATGTTTTATTGCTATTGACAGCTCTGGCATTTAATATTTAAATTAATTAAAATCAACATTCGCGAACCAACGCGTGTTTACGTGTAATAACAATAATAGCATCGGTACGTCATCTATACTTCGTGATCCGTCTGATGCCGTCTGGTCAACCGTTTGGTGAATTCCCAAGGAGGATTGACATCAGGCAGGTAGCCGGTCATAAAACTATTGCTAAAACGTCAACCCCATATAAATGATTCCAATTGCTTGGGGTCTATGCAACATCTAAGAGTAGAATTATAAAGATAACTATTATTTTGTTAAGATTACGACGTTTTGAGTAATATGTAATTTATAAATACCCGATTACGAAACAAAAAATGATGTCACAAGCGGGGTTCGAACCCGCACCTATTGGGAATCCGATCCGGTCGATGTAAAGTCTAGTCGATGTAAGCTTAGTCGTCTTCTATGACACCCATAAGCAATTTAATTCTTTTCATTGCTTTTGGTGGCAAACGGGCAAACAGCACACCTGATGGTAAGTGTTACTGCCGCCCATGGACCTTTGCAATACCAGGAGTACAGGCCACTGCCTTACAATACATATCCCAAACCCCCAGTTGGGCTTCCGGTTACCTCATTCACCGAACGAAGCACAACATTGTCATTGCTCAGACGTCGATCTTCTGCGAGAGTGTGGTACTACCCCGGACGGACCGGCCCGCGGCTGTAGACAGAGAACTGTCCACAGCGTGGCCCTACCACTGACAAACTTTTTTTTATGATATCCATGACCAACTTAAATGTTGGTAGTATTCGTAGCAGTCACTACACAGCATATATATTTGAATGTTTAACTTGTCATCATCATCCCGCTTTCGTGCCAGTTACTTGAGGTCGATACAATATGTCCAGCCACTTATCTTCCAGCGTAGATATTGCTAAAATTTTGGTAATAGTTTGATAACCTGCCACCTGCTTGATGTCATCTCACCTTGTAAATGTAATTGTTGATAATACAGCATCAGACGGAGTTGGCTCAGGTCAAAATATGCATATGTGGGTATTTTGCGGTCTATGGCATTGTACGGTGCCCCGATCTGGTCGGAGTCTCTCACCGCCCCTAATAAGGCTTGCTGCGAAAAGCACAAAGAACTATCGTAGTGAGGACTATAAGAGGCTACCGTACGGTGTTCCGGACCGCGGCCACTCTGCTGGCAGGCGATCCTGCCGACGCGACTGCGACGACGTCGGCGGACGGCGACTTCTGCCTGTGCCCTAGCCTGGCTAATCGGACTGAGTAGGGCAAGAGAAGTGGCTCGAGAGGCAGTCGTCCGGCGGTGGAGGGACGAATTGGTGTCCCCTGTAGCAGGGCGGAGAACCGTCGAGGCGATTGCACCCCATCTCCACTGCTGGGTGAAGAGAAGGCTCGGCAACATGTCCTTCAGGATGACGCAGGTACTTATCGGACACGGGATTTTCGGTAAGTACCTGCACAGAATCAGACGGGAAGAGGGCCCTGGATGCCATAAGTGGTGGGCGCGCCGATTGATGATGCGCGTCATACCTTGGACGTATGTCCCACCTGGGGGCCTCACTGCCACGACTTGTCGACGGTCATAGTAATAGAGCTGTCGTTGTGGACCAACATTTCTAAGATGCTTGACAGCGACAGGTGCTGGTCGTCGATGGCCTCTTTCTGCGAGGTGGTCATCTCTTCGAAGGAGGCTACGAAGCGGGAACGCGAGGCATTTGCTTCTGCAGACTCGTTCCGTAGGCGGCGACAAGGGAGGAGGAACCGCCGTTACGCACATCTCCTCCCACCGCCTTGACGGTAGACAGGACGTGGCCAGATGACCTAGCGTTAGGATGTCGGGGATAGAATGTCAATAAACAATCTCTCCGGTATCCTGTAAAAGCGTGAAAGGGACTGCTGTGGTTTTAGTAGGTATTTCAGTCAAGAAGTCGGCCGGCGAGTTCCATACACCCCTTCGTGTGTCGCCGGCGGAGGATAGTTTGTACATGCATTTCTACAGCGTAAACAAAAAAAAGTCAAAACAGTGTTTTTAGGCGAAATAAAGCTCTTCTCTTATGACATCCACGAGCAATTTGGTAATATTTAATACCACACCCCACACAGCATTTATAATTAATATTTAAATATATTCAATATATTAATATTTTTAGGTATTGCATTAAATACATTTGATGAAGTTTAATGTAATGCCGATAAAGTGTTACAATGCTACTAATATAAAATGACAGTGCTTTACGTTCTATACACAACTTTTTTTTAACTGCTCTGTGTGTCCTCTCTTAGAATTTCCTCGAAAGTTTTTCACCAATAAACTACGAAGTTTGTAACTGCGTCCAATCAATGAATAAACTTGTCGCTATGACGTGTAACTAGAATCGTGAGGAGAGAAGTGGATCTATTTATATCTCTACATACCTATTGACTGTGAACATTAATTATTTAATGATCTTTTTGTAATTTTCAGAGAAGTCCTGTAATAGTATGTCCACTGCTTTAATAAAGTTGACGACTGAATTGAAATTTGTTCTGACAAAATTAATATAAAATTTAGGATAATATTAACTTAAATTGACACGCTGAACTGTGGTGATAATTTTTCCCATTAGTAGTTAGCAAATTTAAAAAGAAGAACGAATGGACTATGCCATGCAACTTTATCTTGATTTAAAATATATAGGTATATATAATACATTAGCACTGTTTTCTTTTCCACTGGTGTTATAAAAAAAAATATTGGCCTTATCATAATAGCACAATTTATTTAAAATTAATACAGGAGTAAAAAATGCTGTGTAAGATTTTGACCAAATTTTCGAGCTGACTTGCGAATTCCTGTTTTCAAATTCTTCTTGAGAATATGTTGGCACTAAATATAATAAATATAAATCAATATAGTGTTCTTAGTCAGCTTTAACGGCACCCACGAACTATGTTAATTCTGGAGTACTTAAATTTTAACGCGAGGCATACCACAATAGATAAGAATGCCATCGCTGGAACCATAAATCTTCGCAAAATAAGAACAATATCTGACTTGAATGATATCTTGGCTATTGGAATTAAAAAATACCAATAAGTTTAACATGTAAGATGACTGGGTATTACTATCAAATAAATAAAAATAATTTGGAAAATCAAAAAGTGCACGCCTCATAATTTTATTTTATTTATCATTTACTATTAATCAATGCCATAAATGAAAATGAAAGAAAATAAAACTACTTTTGAAATTTCGTGCCATTCTCGACGTAGTGCTAAACAGTTGTTTATTTACAGCTGTTCGTTTACAATAAGCTGTATGGGAGTTATTACCTTTGCCTGTCCGAATGGACGAACAAAAAAAAATGTAAACGAACCCAACTTTCATAAGGTATACATACACTAATGCCTAAGCAGTTTAATTTTTTATTACTTGCAATTAAACGACAAAGAGTTACCAAGCCATTTTTGAAAGGAAACAGCGCGTTGCAATTATGAAGCTCTTAAAAAAATATTTTTTTTTGATACATTAATTTTTACGTTCGTAATCGTGCCTGATCCAAAGTAAATATCCGGACGTCCTCGAATATTTTTTATTAATTATTTTCTTACTTTAAACAAAATAATTGCTTTTTAAAAATATTAAATACGTTTAAACGAATGTTTTTTCTTGACAAATGTATGATAATATTATCCTATAAGTGCAATGTGAGAAAAATACAATAATTTTTAGTTTTGAAAAGTGCTTGATTTTCATATAACGAGAGTAGAGCACGACCTCAACTGCGCTTATGAAGCGTGCAATAAAACCAAGAAGACCACAAACAGATTTCACTCTCAATAATAGTAAGAGAAGGAAAACTCGAAATAAAACCTTATACCAACACGTCTGACCAGTGCGGTATAGTAGGTCAATTTCCCTCTCATTATGGGGAAGGCCCGAACCCAGCAGTGGGACCATACGTGGGCTAAGATGATGATGAATAGTAAAATCTCCTTTTTTAATATTGATTAAGTTTATAATATTATCTTATAAAAAACCATTTTCCGTGTAGTGACGGAGTAAGAATACAAGTTACCAACCCGTTTCTTGCTCGTGGCTGTCATAAAAGACGATTAAAGGATATAATAGACATATAGCATCTATGCAAGAGACAGAAAACTCGAAGAAAAATCAATCTGTCTGACCAGCATGGTGTAGTGGGTACCTGTTATGGTTAGAGGAACTTCGATCCCATTGGGACGATGAAATGATGACGATGAAAGTTAATCAACAAGTATTATGCCCTCTGACTTTTCTTACCAGATTTTTCTCCGTTCTGATCCGGTCGTAATATATTAGTTTTGTGTTAGTCCATTTCGATTAATAAGTCTTTTTTTATCCGCGACGCAAAGGAGTGGTATTGTATTTAACAGTCTATATATATATCTATATGTAACATACAAACATATATATGTTTGTATGTTTCTTTTAAGCACTACAGACCAAACGCCTGGGCCGATTTTTATGATTCACACGTCAATCGATTCCTCTTAGTCCGGCGAGTGTCAAGAAAGATATGACGTTATTGATAGATTATATATCTATATATTTTATTATTATAATTATTGTATAATACTATAAAATAATAATCTAGATTATTTTTATTTTTCTACTGTCAATTAATACGTATAAAAAATAGGTCAAAATTAAACTAAGATTGTAGTGAGTCCTTCTGCAATAAAGTGACAGTTAAAAAAAATACAAACGACCAGAATCCATAAATATAATTGAAGCTGACATTTTTAGTAATAGAAAAATCTGTTTTAATATAACTTTCTGTATACAAAAATATTATAATCTAAATTTGCAGAATATTGGCATATAAGATTCTTATTTGATTACAAAATGGAAGATAACGTAACTAAATACATAATAAAAGATAACTTGATATAACATCCGGCGCCGCGCCGTCAACGTATTTATATTAACTCTTATCATTTAATATTGTATCAATCCGTAAATCGAACTGAGTATCGAATTCTCTCATCATCATCTCAGCCCACATATATCCCACTGTTGGGCTCGGACCTCCTCCACAATGGGAGGGAAATTGACCTACTATACCACGCTAGTCAGACGTGTTGGTATAGGGTTTTATTTAGAGTTTTCCTTCTTTTGCACAGATGCCATATGCATATATATCCCTTAATTGTCTTTTACAATACCCACGTGTAAGATAGGGGGTGGTGAATTGTATTCTTACGACGTCACTATAATATGGTATATCGATCTATCTACGATTATACAAAAGCCTGCTGTACAGAAGAAACTCCGTTTTCACGCGGGAAAAAGTTATACCTTTAGTTGGTGCCATCTAAATATATAAGGAAGCTGACCGACTCATCAACGTCGAGTTGAAACTACTCAAACTAGAAACATACATTTTTGACTATGGTTTATATTTATTTCTATTTGTGACGTCAACTCAATAAAAACCATTTTACGAAATTCAACCTTAATGGGAGAGAAATATAATGACAAATTTTGTATGAGAAGAAAAGTAATTTTATCCATTACCTTTAAATTAAACATAAATTATTCTTCAGTAAAAACAAATAAACGCATTTGATAATTCAAATTACTTAAATTTATCATTTAACATGCGTGATTATTTATAAAAACTTGATTACGAGCGAAAAATGATTGTCACACATATTTGAAAGGTAATATAGTTTGTAGATTGAATAAAGATTATTCTTGACCTTGTACTCCTATATCTTGAACACTACACAACTTTTTTTGTTTGTCTTTGTCACACATGATTGGTACGTGGATAAAGTCACGGGCAAAAGTTAGTTAGTTAGTTAGTTAATTATTAAAAAATGTCGTTACCAAAAAATAACTCTTTCGTTCAAACGTCACTTACTGGCCAATAAGAACAACATAAAAATTAAAACGGTTTTTATATTTTATAACAATTTATTAAAAAATATTTTTTAAAATGAAATCTAGAACAATACAAAAAAATTATCACCCGCGTAGCAAAGCGATGTAACTCAACAAATAGAACTTTTTGTGCCACAGATAACGTACAGGTGTGTGGCGTATTGTGTCTTATTTGTTCAAAGATATCAAATTAAAAAGATAATGAATGCAGTTGGATATTAAACGCTTTTTGGTTCCATAGTTTGTTTTACAAATAAAAGGTTAACTGTGGTGGGTATCTTATCTTGATTTTTTTAAAGTTCAAATTTTGTTTTTCGTGTTTGCAGTTAAATATTTAGTTTACCTTTAATTGTTATACCCATCATTATACTATACATCATTACACAAGTACTATTTGATTTTAAGATATTGTAGATACTAATAACACAAATTCATTGGTATTTTCCATTATCAGTCAAACTTTGTTACGATTTGTGAAAAGTGCTCAAAATAATCTCAAAGTAATCGGGTTTTATAAAAAAAAAAGTGCTCAAAATAAAAGATTATTATTAAAATTTATATGAAACCTTTTATAGTCCAACAGAGGCCAGTTGCATGTTGAAAGTGTCTTATTAATCTACTAGTAGGCATGTCTTGATACTAAACGTATAAATGTTTATCTAGAAAAGAATAAGCCGTTGTAGTTAAATCTCAATCTATCACAATTATTTTAAGAGCAAAGCTCATTTCATCGTTTGTTAAAATGTGTACGGTTGTTTAATTGACTAATTTTTTTATTGTTGCTCATGCCTGCATTATCAGTAATTTAAACGTACCTATCAATAAAATAATTATAACGTAAGTTGCAGAATATATATTAATACACGTAGGTATTTAACTGTTATATTTTTATTATGTTAATAGATTTCACTTAAATATTATTTATTAGGTTTAACCAAAATTAACACTTATGCATTACAATCCGTATAGGGTTGAATTCAAAAGTATCTATCTGATAAAAATTATATTATGACTGGGTACAGAGGTCTCAAAAGAGGTCTCAAAATAAATATAATTCTGTCGTGAAATATATTTAATATAATTTTAGTTAGGTATAGAACTGATGCAAATGCAACAGTCTTAATTTACGAACAGGTTATTTTTATTTGTATAGTTCTATTAGGTATCTACTACTAATCTTCTGTTTAATCGTATCTAATTTTGTGTCACCTTAAATATTAGTAATTTAGGAATAGTTAAATAAGGCATACCTACCTAAATATAGCGGTATAATCATGAAAAAATATTTCAAAATTTTATAATTAAATATTGGTGATGTGTATGGTAACGGGTTAAGAATAAAGGATATCACTAAGCCTTACTTCTCGAGGAAATCGGACAAAGGAATCATCAAGAGATTAGACAGAAGCATTCTCCTGGGTAACTTATAATACCAAGTATGATTGCTAATACGTCTAATGAACGCTTGCTTTAATTGCTATAGGTAATAGCAATAACCTCCATCGTGGTGAGGCCAATGTCTCAATAATAGAAGTGAATCTGTTGATGGATGAATGGATGGAGCTGTTATAAAATTCTAACAGTGTTATTAAGACTTGTTCGTCTTACGTTGCGTTGAATTAGTAACGCTGCAGATTTAAAATATAGTTTTTTAAGTCTGTAATTAGGCACCTATTATAAAATTAGACACAAAATACAACGAAGGGCATTATTTTAAATTCATAGATATCTTACCTTAGTCGCTTTGCTTCATCGATAAATGGTCTTTTCTCCATTTCAGTTAAGAGTTTCCACTCAGCTCCCAGCCGCTTGGAAATCTCCGAGTTGTGCATTTTTGGATTATCCTGTGCCATCTTCCGCCTCTGACCACGCGACCAAACCATGAATGCGTTCATAGGCCGCTTTATGTGGTCATTAGGTTGTTTACCCAGTGACATTGTTAGATCAATTTTGATGTTTTATAATAACCGTTCTAATAAAAATTAACACTGTGTTTTTCCAACGTTCATAACTTTAAAAATTTGACTTAAAACAGTTCGTCTTTATACAGTAGTATTTAAATTTTATTCTAAACACAAATTCAAAAATCGAACACGTTTGTTTCCCGCGCGCGGTGAAAAGCTCGTCGAAAGCTCAATGCGGCGCTTTTCTTGCTAGTGTCATGTTAACGCGAGACCTCTAGTCCCCCCAAGATTTCCCCCCTCTAAAATAACTAGCCAATGTTGGTTCGCCGTGGGCGGCCGCTGGCCCCTGATTGGTTGAGGAGTCGTTTGTCTCTAGCGCTTGCAACAGGTAGCGAGCGCGTTCTTGTTTGCATGTTTATTAGCAAGATTAAATTTCTTTTTAAGCCACGAACTTGTGCAAAAAGAACGCGCCGTAATCGAATGGTGATTCGATTTGGTTGGAAGCGGCCAGTGATTTGCGTAAATTAATTGTTGACTTTGGATTACTTTTGCAGTGAATTTTAAATTCATGTCTGTATATTTAAATATAGTTTGTTTTAGGATATTTTTAAAGTGAATATGACTGCATAGATTGCGCAACGGTATGAGTAGCGACCGCCTAGACTGAGTGCCGTGGGTGCAATTCCCATGCAGAACAATTGTACTATTCACAAATAGTTATTCCTCGTTTAGGCATAATTTATGACAATTCTATATATATAAAGTCCTAAATGTAATAACAAATTGTTGCTATACAAACGAGTTGAAATAAAAAAAAAACAATAATAAGACGATATAAAGCTACAAATTATTTTTAATTATTAAATTTAAACTATTTATTTAAACTATTAATATCATCATCCTATTTTAGCTCATATATGTCCCACTATTGGGCTAGAGTCTTTTTTCATAATGGGAGAGGAATTAACCTACTGTATCACGCGGGTCACGTGTTTGCAAAAATTATTGACAATAGTTTTATGAACGACCGCCTGCCTCACGATACCACTCCTTGGGCATATAATTGTTGATCAAACGGCATCAGATGGAGTTGACACAGGTCGATATAATTAAGGTATTTGGATGATAAAAGTATATAGAAATTCAAAAAGCAGTGCTGGGATCATATTTTTTTTATTGCTTAAGGTGGCAGACGAGCACCACCACCACCACCGAAGACAAAAATCCACCGAAGACAAAGATCGGGTACCGGTAGCCCGCTCGCACGGCGCAAAGAGTTGTTTGCAGGGTGGGTCCATGGGGTTGCGCGCCGCCTCTTTTGTTGCCCCGGATGGATTTATCGGGGCGCGACCACATCCACGGTCCACCCTGCGGAAAAAAAAAAAGGTGACAGACGAGCAGACAGCACACCTGATGGTAAATGTCACTGCCACCCACGGACCTTTACAATTCAAAGTAAATTCAAATTCATTTATTATGTATAAACCCTGCGAGGGCACTTACATATTGTCAGTATTAACATTTTAATTTAATCTACTAAACTACCACCGGATCGGAACTAGACCACTACTGAGAAGATCCGGCAAGAAACTCAGTGGGTTTGTCTATTATTATTATTTCTTTTCATTTTTTTTATATATATAAAATGAATGGTACATGAAAGAAATAGCTCCAGTGTGATGCCCTTCGAACCTAATAGTTTAAATACAATGTAAAATAGCCAATGGCTGGACCAGATCCCACAAGCGGCACCCGATCACTAGTTAACTACTAGAGCAGCCATCACTCGGTTGAGGGGAGTAAAGGGAGAGAGAGAAGGGAGAGACCCGCTCCACGCAGCTACTGCAAGTATACCTTTCAGTGAGCATGACCAATACCATGTACTACAAACGCTAACCAAAGTCAAAATTCGTTACATGCTTTTATTTCATGAAATGAATGATATATGAAAATATATTTATATCCAATATATTTACATACTCGTTATCAGTGATGTTCTACACTGGTGATTATTAACTACAATCAGATGTAGAGGTGGCCATTAGCGAGCATTCAGTTCGGATTGTTTGCGGCCGCGGCTTGTCTCATGCAAATTGGGTGTCTGCTGACTCAACGATGTGTGCCCGGAATATTGTTAGGTTACATGTAAATGTTATCTTAACTGTATTATTTGGATGAATGAATTTAGATTTTTTGGTTTTATTTTTGTAAATTGTATTTTTTATTTGGAAAATATGAGCTTAGATTTTTTTTGTAAAATGAATTTTTTTTTTGGAAAATGTGAGCGTAGATTTTTTATGTAATAATGATGAAAAATTAAAAAGGGCAGAATAAGAAAAGGTAAATTAAGAATCGAATTGGGGTCGCCTAGATTAAGAGATTACTCGATATCTCAACACTACGAGCTATTCTTGATGGCAGTGTTTAAATTTACCATTATATTCTAATTATATTTTTTTCATTGATAGAAATTTTAATATTATCAAATATTGGTAAAATAAAAATTTCTACCAATGAAATTTCTATATTCTCCCTGGCTACTGATATGGTGTAATGATATGTATGTATGTATGTAAATCTCTATAAATGAAATCATTCATTTACTGCCTGGAAACCTACTACTAAATTTCATAGGACTCGTTGGAGCCTTTTACAATATTCTGGATTTATTGTTGTCCAGACGGCAACGGATGGTATTAGCTCAAGTCGATAAGGAGATGTTTTAGTCGTCTTTTACGACATCCACGAACAAATTAAGGGGTGGCGAGACCGAGGGCATTCATTTTAAAAACATGTATATTTTTCATCATTCTTAAGGGGTTGATATCATCATATATAGCGGAGTGATCTAATTACCTACAAAGCTTTTGTACCGAGTGTTTTCGTTCGATTTCATCATCATCATCACAGCCCATATATGTCCCACTGTTGGGCTCAGGCCTCCTCCGTGAAGGAAGGGCAATTAACCTACTACACCGCATTGGTCAGACGTGTTGGTATAGGGTTTTGTTTCGAGTTTTCTTTCTCTCGCATAGATGTTATATGCATTTTATATCCCTTAGTCGTCTCGTACGATCACTCACGGGTAAGATATGGGGTGGTGAATAGTATTCTTACTCCGTCACTACACGGAAAATGCGTTCGATTTACATGTAGAATTATTTATGTTTTGCGCGGGAAACGCGCTTTACGAGGGATTGTTTGAGTTTTGGTATTGTTATAGTTGAGTGTGAAGGCTAATCTTTTTTTTATAATGCTCGTAGTGGCAAACGAGTAAGCAGCACAGGTGATGTTAAATGTCACTGCCGCTCATAGTGCTTTGCTATTATACTATGGCAAAACTAGGCTGCTGCCTAGCCTAGTTACCAGCAGAAACTTGAGCTTCCGGCTTTCTTGCTCATCAAATGAACCGTAACAGCATATTGCCATTACTCAGACGTCGATCTAGAACGGACTGGCTCGCGACTATAAACTGAAAATTGAAAACGGAGTGGCCCTATCATTACTAAAAAACAAAATGTTCATAAAAACCTTTCTAAATTGAATATTAATTGCCTTGTACGTTATCATGGAGTAAGAATATAATTGACCACTTCATATCCAGCCCGTGAGTTTCGTAAAAGGTGACTAAGGGACTAGGTATATCCAGATAATATCTGCAAGAAGAGGAAAATTTAAAATAAAACCCTTTACGTATCTGGCCAGCATATCTCGTAGGTCAATATTACTTCTAGATGAAGCTTGAGTCCAGTAATGACAGATATATGTGCTGAAATGATGATAATAACGATATTTAAATAACGTAACTATATGTTTTTTAATTTTTTTATTGTGAATGATATGGATACAATAAAAATGTGCATCAAATCTTGATTTTAATTTAGCTAAACTTATTGTTACAGAAGTAGATAACTCACTCCTTCCTAAAAGATATGCTAATGTACTAAATTTAAGGAACATTTGTAATGATTATCTATACAAACAATACCCATTACACTATAAACTGTTCACGGACGCCTCTATAGGTGTGGGGGGCTCTGGTGCAGCATTTGTTGATCCACAAACAGGATTAAATGCAAAATTTAAGCTCCAAGAAAATATGTCAATAATGCACTGTGAGCTTATAGCGATATTGGAATCCTTGGCTTACATTAGTTCTATAGACAGTAACAGATTCGTTATACTGACTGATTCAAAAAGTGCGCTTTTACATCTGGCTAAGATAACCTCGACTTTTCGAGGCTACTCTATAGCCTATAGCATTCTGAATTCCATTCGCAATCTCACAAGGCAAAATAAAACAGTAGTGCTGCAGTGGATTCCTTCGCATATCGGTATCATGGGAAACGAGGAGGCTGATCGAATGGCAAAAGAAGCGATAACTGATGGGATTTTGTGTCATCATCTCCCGATACACAGTGAATTGTTGAGCCAAGTTAAAATTAAATGTCAACAGCTATGGCGAGAATATTTCGATGAACGATCACGATTTAGGGGAATATGGTACAGAACAATAGAGTGTGAGCCTCCTCGTCACCCATGGTTCGAAAAGATACCCATGAACAGAAAGCAGGTAGTTGCCATGATGAGGATCCGCTCTGGTCACATTCCGTCTAATGTGTTTAAATACCTAATGGGCAAGGTGGATTCACCGAATTGTGAGTATTGTAATTCGGTTGAAGACGTACAGCATCTGTTGATGGAATGTGCCCGGGGCGATGCCCTACGTAATAATAATCTTTTACAGGATAGCATTATTTGCATGAATGTGGGTCAGTGTAATAGCATTCTGGCTTCACCTGTATCAGATGAAGCCAGGATTCTCATGGATATTTATTTACATATCTTAGGTTAAGTTAGTATAATAAGATAATTTTACTATGGGAGTGGCATGGTCGGTTACCGACAAAACTCCTAATTAATAAAATAGATAAAAAAAAAAAAAAAAAAAAAAAAATCTTGATTTTCTTTTAATAATATTTTTTTGTACTTATAAAATTTTAATAATTTCGGGTTGTCCAAATAACCAATTCCACTCAAACGAGAACCCTTGCTACGATATCTAATATTCATCTAACATCAAGAAGGATTATAAGAGAAAAGAAATATATATATATATATACAGGGTGTCCCAAAATTCAACGATAAGCCGGCACCAGCAGATGGACCTACATATGACTACTCGAGAACAAAAAAGAAAAAAATTCTACCTTGATTTTTTTTTTCGTTACGACAAAAAAACCGATTTCTTTAAAAATCGTCATCTTTTATTATATTATTAAGTGCCATTGCTACAATTTTACAAGTAATTCTGTGATTTTTTTTGTATTGGCAAGGTAAGTAGTACTACTATCGATCACAACCATTAAACATTCCAGAATATCTATAGTTTTTACACAAAAATCAACCAAAACTATGTTTTTTTCATAAATTATGTAAGATTTTGACTTTCAGCTCACTTTCACTCATCACAGTGAAAAAAAAAAGTATGGACACTACTGTGGCAAATAGTATTAAAAATTGGCGCAACTAACTACAATTCTAAAATGGTATAACATTCTAGGCAAACTAGCCACAAAAATATACTTAGGTGTACTATTTCAAAATAACAACCATACTTCGAAAATTGTTAGTGTTGATAGTAATCACTTCTACTATGTAGCCAAAATGTTTTTGTTGCAAGTTCTCAGAATTTGAATGAGACATGTGCGTAGTCCATAAGATAACATAAGTTAGAAAGAGATAGATATAGAGAGATTAGAATTTACTATATTATTAAAATTACAATAAATGTTCGAATTGTTTGCCATTGGCAGTAATGCAGGCACGACATCGCCTTAAAAATGAACGTTTTATTTTTCTTGCATATCTGATTCTGTTCATGTGATCCACAGCCTGAATTATTTTTTGGCGAAGCTCGTCCAAGGTTGCAATGGGTTTTGAGTAGACTCTGTCCTTTAGACAACCCCAATAGAAAAAATCCAGGGGATTTAGATCGGGTGAACGGGGTGGCCATAAGATAGGACCAAGTCGCCCGATCCAACGCCCTGGGTACTCTTGGTCTAAGTACTCTCGCACAGGGCGGGCATAGTGAGCTGGGCAACCATCGTTTTGAAACCACATGTTTTGCAAATCACTTAAGGGCACGTCTTCTAATAATCCTGGTAACTCATTTTGTAAGAAGTTCAAATAGCTATTGCCATCTATGTTTCCTTGTAACTCAAAGGGCCCTATCACTTTTCCATTTATTATGCCCGTCCATAGGTTAACCTTAAATTGATATTGGGATTTGTCTTCTCTCACCAGGTGCGGATTTTCATTGTTCCAGCTATGAAGATTGTGAAGATTTAAATAGCCATCTTTCTTGCAGGTTGTTTCATCCGACCATAAAACTTTGTCTAAGAATTGGGATCTTCCCTGTGTTTTTGCAGCATTACACGGCAAAATGCGACCCGCAGTGGATAGTCCCGCGGTAATAACGCCTGCACGCGCCTGTAATGATATGGATGAAACTGGTGACGTTTTAAAATTCTATGTGCAGTACTTTTTGGAATTCCCGTTGCTACTTGTATGCCACGTACAGAGGTAGTTGTATCGCTTTCTATTTCTTTGAGAACTTCTTCATCGTGTTCCGATCTAGGTCTTCCAGCGTTTCTCCTGTCAGATGGTATACGACCCTCCGAAAATGCTTGATGCACGTTAATAAATACGCGATAATCCGGATACCTTTGAAGAGTAGGGTACCTTGCTCGATATAATCTGCTAGCAGCGTTGGCATTGCATCGGCATTCTCCATAAATTAGGTGCATATTAGCGTATTCTAACGCTGTATATGGTAGCGGCATAATGAATGCTAAACACTTGAAAATAAGGCAAAACTTCTTTAAAAAAACACAAAATCACAGTCTAAAATAATGCCAAGTCAGGTCAATTTCCAGGTCACTTAATTCAATCCAAAGTCGTTAGTATCAGAGCCACTTTAATTAAAACAGAACGGTGTGCAGTAAACAAAGAAGTAGAGCGTACTGACTTGCTGTGCTGCTGAGGACATTAATTACTTCTCTACCTGCATTAATGTTACTAAACAATTAGCATCTATCTATCTCCCTCTAACGTATAATCTCTCTATCTCTGTCTAACTTATGTTATCTTATGGACTACGCACATGTCTCATTCAAATTCTGAGAACTTGCAACAAAAACATTTGGGCTACATAGTAAAAGTGATTACTATCAACACTAACAATTTTCGAAGTATGGTTGTTATTTTGAAATAGTACACCTAAGTATATTTTTGTGGCTAGTTTGCCTAGAATGTTATACCATTTTAGAATTGTAGTTAGTTGCGCCAATTTTTAATACTATTTGCCACAGTAGTGTCCATACTTTTTTTTTTCACTGTGATGAGTGAAAGTGAGCTGAAAGTCAAAATCTTACATAATTTATGAAAAAAACATAGTTTTGGTTGATTTTTGTGTAAAAACTATAGATATTCTGGAATTTTTAATGGTTGTGATCGATAGTAGTGCTACTTACCTTACCAATACAAAAAAAAACACAGAATTACTTGTAAAATTGTAGCAATGGCACTTAATAATATAATAAAAGATGTCGATTTTTAAAGAAATCGGTTTTTTTGTCGTAATGAAAAAAAAAATCAAGGTAGAATTTTTTTCTTTTTTGTTCTCGAGTAGTCATATGTAGGTCCACCTGCTGGTGCCGGCTTATCGTTGAATTTTGGGACACCCTGTATATATATATTTAAACTTTTTTTTATAGATTTAGCCTGTATTGTAGCTGTATGGTAGCGGCTACGAATACTACCAACCCTTACTGTGCTCGTGGATGTCGTAAAAGACGATTAAGAGCCTTATGATGACCGGGGATAACTCTATCTGATGCCGTTTGCTAACAATTACATTCCCAAGGAGGGTTGACGTCTGGCAGGCGGCTGGTCATAAAACAATAACTTTTACAATATGTACTACGAAACAAGAGTATGCAAGGATAGAGTTCTCTGTCACTCTGTTCTCTATGCCTACCCTGCAAAGGACGTGGCAATGGCGTGATGGTCTGTATGTATGTATTTCGAAACAAGAGTACATATTGTATCGACCCTAAGTAGTTGGGATAAGAGTAGGTGAATGATAAAAATGATGATCCTCTATTAAGGATAAAATCCCTGTATTGCGGGGGAATCCTTGCATTTTACCAACATGTACACAACCAATACTAATACAAAACAATCAGTGGATCGCACATAATATTATTCTACGTAGGAATTGAATCTATGGCACAGGTATTGCAGGTCGATATCTTAACCACTGCGCCATCTATGCAGTCAAAACAACATTGTAAGTTTCGTTAAAATCTAAATGAGTGACATTTGCCGTTGGATATGTTAGTGAACTATGACTATCACACGTCGAATTTGAGCCCATATATATTAAATATTCATTCTAACTGCCCTACCAATTGGGCCAGTGTGGTTACTTACCCACATATGATGAAACAAAATTGTAACTCACATTATCGTCTTTACGGAAGCCATTTTTATTAACTATCAAAAAATAATATTTTACTTTTCACCTAGAATTGTTTATAAGCGGTATATATTTTTTAAAGTTTCATATAAAGCTAAACATAATGGCTACCTGGAGCATAGTGTAGATGTGTTGTCGAGACGAGAGCCGGCGGCAATGCGGCGACGCGGCAAAACGGTACATAACACGATATTGTCGCCGATACACCGGATTGTTTATGGTACAGACGGGCACAAAGGGGATACGGTCGAAAGTTATATATAGACACTTGGGAGTGAGTTCAGCCAATAAAACTGACGAGTACCATGTGTAAGTTTGCACGAACCATTTCGAGTCATATTTGATCCTGCCAGACTCGAAATTATTGAACAAGAACATAGGCAATTTTAGATTTCGGGCCGGCCACTGACGTCAAGTTCACGCTGCTCCGGTGGTCGATCCAACGACAAAGGCGAGGTGTCACGGGTGGGTGACGGGTGTGCATGCTTACGCCCCTCTGTTGCCCCGGACGGAGTGGTACGAGGATTGTGCCGACCGAGTCTCCGTCCAAGAGTTCTGAGTCTGGGTGTAATTTGTCTGCGTTAATTATATGTTTGTAAAATCACCGGAAATACAAGGATTATTTCCTTAGCACCGGGAGGGGTGAAAAAATATACCCCAAGTTTTATAAACACCTAAAGAGAACTGGCGAGCACCGTGTGTGAGTTTATACAAACCATTTCGTGACATCTTTGACCCCTCCATAACTCAAAACTATTTAATATAAACATACGAAAATTTAGATTTATATAGACCTTAAATTAATCAGTATCTCAAATTATATCTTTGGCTTATTTTGATTAGCTAAAAATACTGAAAAAATAATATTATGTATGATATATGAAACCTTGTTAGATTAATTTATTGTGCCCGAAACTTCATAATAAATTTCATTGAAATCTTTGTACCGTTGCTGAGATTCTGAAAATTTAAAAATACGCAATAATAGAAAATACAAAAATTGCTCGTTTAAAGATTTAGACAAAAAAAAGAAAAAGAAACACAAAGCAGTCACGAGGACTGCCGACAGAAGTGAAAACTTAAACCTATAAAAAAACAAATATAAAAGAATAAAAAACGTGCCCCAGTATGTATGGGTGACCGTACAATAAATTCACTTATTAAATATATTATATTATTACTTCCTCTCCTACAGTCTACGCTCCCTCCATCTTACGAATTTCCAATCAGGTCACGTGTCCTGACGCGAGTTTAACATTTGTTACACACCCCAAAAAAGGTACACAATGCTGCTAAAAAAGTATTCACTTCAAAGAATAGTGGCAAAATATTAATTTAGATAAAAGAAGAAGAAGAAACAGTGATTAACAAGATTTCAAAATTAATCCAATCAAACATTCAATTTAACGGACATAAATTACACCCAGACTTAGAACAACAATATCGTACAAATTCTTGTCCTACGATGGAATCAACCCCAGTTTGGTACCTTAAGCATTACGCTATCTTTGCAGTTAAATTTAATTTCCTATTTTCGATTTTAATACAGTTATATTAGTTAAATATTTTAGCGATAACTATACCGGGTCTGAATGTACCAGACCCACGGTAACAACGTCACGTCGGACGCTCTGTTTCAATTTCACGCTCACTTGCCAATCAAACGTCAGACCTACCACCACTAAAATTGTCCTCGTATTTTAAATATTAATTATTCTTATATTTAAACTAAGATAAATTTTTCTCATCATAATCTCAGCTCATATATGTCCCATTGTTGGGCTCGAACCTCCTCCATAATGAGAGGGAAATTGATCTCCTATACCATTTTACCTACATGCATAAGTGAGATTATTCATTCATCATCATCATCATCACAGCTCATAAATACCCCACTGTTAGGCTCGGGCCTCCTCTGTAATGGGAGGGAAATTAACATACTATACCACGCTGGTCAGTCGTGTTGGTATAGGGTTTTGTTCCGAGTTTTCCTTCTCTCATTTTTCATTATTATTATTATTATTAGATAAAAAATCCTTTTGAATTTTTTCAAGACATTATTACGTCACAAAAATTAAATCTTAGGTAGGATCCTTTCAAATATACAATTAAAACTTATAAATTATCTCCAAAATTACTATAATTATTTTCTACTTGCAAACCCAGCCTGTTAGTTTGTTTGTTAGAAGTCGATATCGCAGCGCTGCCTGGTAGCGAGTTACATCAACGAGGATAGCATATAAACCTACTCCGTGAAAAAATACATACACATACGAATTTTCATGTTGAATGGTCAAATAGTTTCTGAGTGTAACGATGTCATATAAAACTTCCTCTTTTATAGATAGATTAGATCGTGAAGTCAGCAGTTATAAAAATAACGGTCTTCAGGGTGGCAATATTTATCATCATTCATCATTCTCCTACTCTTATCCCAATTACTTGGACTCAACACAGAACGTCATACTCATCTTTCATAGTACATATACTCATCTTTCATAGTACATATTGTAAAAGTTATAATAGTTTTATGATCAGCCGCCTGCCAGACGTCAACCCTCCTTGGAAATGTAATTGTTGACCAAATAGCATCAGATGGAGTTGGCCCAAGTCATTATAAGGCTCTTAGTCGTCCTTTACGACATCCACGAGCAAAGTAAGGGTTGGTAGTATTCGTAACCGCTACCACATAGCTTGGTTGCAATATTAGTAAAAAAAACAATTCGTTTCCCCTTTTCTTGCCCATAGATTTCTTAAAAGACAACTAAGACATTTAATATGCATATAAAATCTATGAAAAAATCAAAATAAAACCCTATACCAATCCATCTAATCATGTTAGGTTAATTCCCCTCCTATCGAGGAGGAGGCTCGAGCCCAGAAGGGGAATATACACACCACCATCAACCATCACAACTTCATCTAAGACTCAAATCAAATCAAATAATTTTTTGTGCATAAGCCCCATAACTTACATATTGTCAATTTTACAATATTTTTTAAAATTAATTTAATTAAACTACCACCGCATCGAAAAGCAGCCACATACTGAGAAGATCCGGCAAGAAACTCAGTGGGCTCGTCATTTCTTTTGATGTGAAACATCTATAGGCGTGGGGTAAACTGATTGTTGGTTTAGTAAGTGCGCGGGCCGTGGCGAGCGCGCCATACGATTCTATATGTGTACTATACGTATCAGTGTGTGAGAAGTGATCACGTGATGTTATGCGCAAGACACTGTGACCTCTATCGCCGCACTGAGCTCGCATATATATAGTATACATGTGTATAGTGTTTTACGTGAAAAAAATTTTTTATGATCCATATTTAATTATATATTTTCACGTAAGTAATTGGTTACATATTTAATTTATTAGCTTCAGTGAGATGCCCTTCGAGTAAGGATTTATTTTTTAAAATGTTATATATAATACAAAATTAAACTAAAACTCGTGACTGTTATCGTAGTTAAAGATAGAAATGACCCGAAGACTATTATTCTCATATTCGTGCTTTAGGGCAAATCGGTTGACAGAATCCAGGCTCTATACTTCCAGCAATTAGATAGAGGATTAATACATACATACATACATATCATCACGCCATATCCCTTGCAGGGTAGGCAGAGAGAACAGAGTGCCAGAGAACTCTATCTCTGCATACTTCACTCGCTTCCTCAACATTCATAATTCTCTTCATACACGCTCGCCGGTTTCGGAGACTCTTGACTCCACCTTCCTTCAGTACATGACCGATCTGGTCTAGGTAGGTTAGTCTCGGTCTCCCGCGGTACCTACATCCTTCCACTTTCGCATTGTATATCTTCTTAACCAGGCGTTCGTTTGGCATTCTTTCCACATGTCTGAACCATCGGAGCATTCCCTTTCGCATCTTTACACCAATACTCTCTTTCATACCTACTCGCTCTCTTACGTCGTCGTTACGAATGCGGTCGGTCAGCCTAACTCCACAGATTTTCCGCAGAGATCGCATTTCGACCGCATTAATTTTACTATCATACTCTTTTCTACATACCCAACTCTCGCTTCCTTGCTTTCTTAGAGGATTAATCGTTAAGTAGTATATGGAAGCTATTTTGTTTATAAAATCAAAGCATTTATTATCCATTTGCCCTTATTACAAAGGCTTACGTATTGTCAATTTTACATTTTATTTGCTATCCAGTCAAAATATTCTAAACACAAATAAACAAAAATATATGTACACATGTTTAGTATTAGCTCCAGTGAGATGTACTTCGAGTAAGGAGACATTTTTAAATACGAAATACAAAAGAATAAAACAAAAAAAAAAATATGTAGCCAATTATTGTTGATATACTCAACCACTTTTTGCCGTAACTTTTAGTTTCACGCAATATGTATTTTTTTTTCTCATGGAGTCAAACGAGCAGACAGCACACTTGATGATAAGTATCACTGCTTTTTTGTTTTTTTTTTGTGGGTGGGTTACGGTCGGCGCACTTCTCGCACCGCTCCGTCCGGGGCGACAGTGGGGCGTAAGCACGCACACTCGTCACCCACCCGTTGCACGTCGCCTTCGTCGTTGGGCCGACCGCCGGAGCAAAGTGACTTGACGTCAGTGGTCGGCCCGACGGAATACCCCCTGAGGAGAACCCTCTACTCGACCAACGTCCCTCCTCGAGAAGGACGTCGGTCTTTCCTCACTCAATTTATTAACTATCTTTTAAAATCGAAAACATATCTACAGTAAATCATATATGATATGCATATATTCCCAAGAAGGGTTGACGTCAGGCAGATGGCCGGTTATAAAACTATTGCCGATAAGTTTTGTAACATGTACGACGTAGAGTAGTACATATTGCATCAACTAAAAGAAATTGGGATAAGAGCAGGAGAATAATGATGATGATGATATATTTAATGAATGATGACAATTATTTTTTTGTTATTATTTTTTAATACTGATGGTGGCAAGCGAGATTGTTTTGAGATTGTTGAGAGATTGTTCTGAGTATGGGTGGAGTTTGAATCTGCTAATTTTATTTTATGTACATATGTAAAGTCTACCGCTATATAATGATTATTTGCTTAAGGCTGGGTGTTGTCTTAAGTATTCACATTAGAGTGCCAACAATAAGACGTTAATTGTTAATTTAATGTATATAAAACCGAGTGCACAGCTAGTATAGATAATATACACTTCAAATAAAAGGCATATAACACGTAACGACAAGTGAATAGTATCCATGATGGCCGCGGGGCCTACGCCGTAGACGTCGATATTGTAGCCGGCGGCTACGGGACGTGCTACGGAGTGCTACGATTGAGTTCGAGATTGTGTTATTATGCTCACCATGGACGATCTAATTGCTTTGTATTGGAGTATTTCTCCTTGTAGTAACGAGTTAAGAATACATTATTAGCATACCTTATTTTCCGGTGGAAGATATAGAAACTGGCTGTGGGAGGAGAATGGGTGAGAATGAGGAAATGGGGACTTTTCTGGAAAATATAACATGAAATGCCTTTAAAAATTCGCCTTCATTTTCAAGAATATTCAAAAATTGTTACGATTATATAATTAGATCTTTTATGTTGTATTTCTATTGATTTCTAAAAAGCCTGATTTGATTTATTTATATTTATTTTCCGTATAGTGACCGAGTAAGAAAACAATTCATCACCCCTTGTCTTACCCGAGAGTAAGAGACGATTAAGAGATATAAATGCATATAACATCTATGCAAGAGAAGGAAAACTCGAAACAAAAAACTATATCAACAAGTCTGATCAGCGTGGTGTGGTGGGTCAATTTCCCTCCTTTTATGGAGGAAGCTTGAGCCAACAGTAGTACATATATGAGCTGAAATGGTGGTGGTGAGCTATTTTAAAAAACAACTAGTAGATATAATACGCAGATAAAATTATTGCAGAACAAGAAAAATCTCAAGATAACGACCATTTTTTTGGCGGCGAGCTACGGTACTTCACGCCCCGCTAATCCATCCGGGGCGATAGAGCAGCAGCGCGCGACCCCGTAGACCCGCCCTACATATACTTCTCGACGCCGTGCGAGTGGGTTACTGGAACGTGGTTTTTTTCTTCAGTGGCCCACCCGGCGGTCAACCCTCACAGGTATCCTCTCATGTCGACACCCAGATAGCGTGACCTAAAATAAGTCTCGCCATCCGGTCGTCTTCCTCATGCAGTGGCCTCGCTCCAAGGGCGACCAGACTATTCCCCGGTCCAGTCACCCGCTGCCTCGGCTAGGGAAAGCCCTAGACTAATCCGTCTGATCAATGTGATATATAAGTCAATTTCCCTTCCATTTTGGAGGAAGCTTTAGCCTAATAGTGGGACGTATAAGCCTAGATGACAATATAATAAAGAGATTATAACAAAGCTTTATACAGAAATAGTGTTTGCATAATAGTGTTTTGTAAAGGTTTAATAGTAGACGCTGTATCGAACGATGGAAATAAAAATATCGCATCAATAGCATCATAAAAGGGATCTCTGACGTGATACACATGAGATAGGCATATAATCTTGTGATTTATATATCTTGAGATTAAAAAAAGGTTGCACTGACGGTGTATTGGTGGACACACACCTGCTCTGGCTGTGCTGTTATTTAGATGGATGGATGGACGTCGGCCAATTCTTTGTGCGATCAAAAATTGTTCTTCTAAGTCTGGGTGTAGTAAAACTATTGCCACTAACTTTTGCAATACGCTCGCTGGAACAAGGATACATATTGCGTCGACCAGTAATTGGGGTAAGAGCAGGATAATGATAATAACTTTGCAGTGATATTTTTTCATAGTAATTATTCTTGTAAACGTGAGTTGACGTCCATTTGACGATAAAAGCCATATGATCGTAATCATGTCGGACAAAACTCACTTTCTCTATGCGTTGTATCCACATCTGGATGCTACGTAATAGCTCCTGTTTAACATTGCCAACCCGTTCTTCTAAAGAACCTATCCGCTAGATGCCAACGAATAATTTCACTAATTATTTTACCAAATTTTTACATTAAAAAGAACACCAAACTTCGTATTCACAACATAGACGATGCTTTTGAAAAAAATGCGAACCATATTGTTCGCATAAATCTTTAACGTAATCGTTCGAAATATCTTGGGATACATACCCCTTGTATATCTCAACCGGTTGTATTATACAGAGTGGAGAAATAACATTTCACTCCATTCTACGGGCCTGTATTATTTGTGTTTGTTTGTTTGTCCCTCGTGCTCTGAATGTCGGCGAAAGAAATCTCCTGACTTCTTTATAAGACGATTCTTTATATAGATTTGAGACGTTTGACGGCTTAGAACCGCTTTACTGATATCAATATAGTTTGTTTAGGGCTGAGGGTTTAAGTTTGTGAAATTTTCTATTTAATATTAGCTATCCATTCGGCTTTGTACAGTCGCTAAATGAAAACGATAATTTTGTATGGTGACCTATCTTGCTCGTGGGTGTTGTAAAAGATGTCTAAGGGATACAATATGCGTATAACCTCTATAAAAGGAAAGCTACGTCCAAGGTTAGTTGTGTGGTAGCGGCTACGAATACTACCAACCCTTACTTTGCTCGTGGATGTCTTAAAAGACAACAAAGAGCTTTATAACGACCTGGACCAACTCCATCTGATGCCGTTTGGGCAATAATTACATTCCCAAGGAGGGTTGATGTATTTTTTTTTTGGCAATCTATGGTGTGAACGCCGACTATGAAATGTGGTTCTTCTCCACCGTTTCCTGGCCATCCGTGGCCAGCCCAGCGGGTTACCCTTTCGGGTACCATCGCCGTTGACGCCCCAGCCTGGGCCCAGGGCGTCACCCTCACGCGGTCAGCCTCTCTGCGGGTGACGAACAACTCTCCGGTCCAGTCACCCGCGGCTTCGGCTAGGGCGGCATCAGGCGCAGATACTTGCTCAGCGGAGCGTGTCAGCGTGGAGAGTCTCCTCCTTGACACGCCCCGTCGCCTCCTTCTGCGAGACGACTGTCTCACGGCGGCTACCGCGTCCTAAGTCCAGACGCTGTCAAGCATCGCCTTAGCGATGGTCGGCACCGTACGGTACCCGCGTATGACCCTGACCGCCATGGCCCTCTGTGGTCGCCACAAGAGAGCCCTGAAATGGACGGTCAGAGACTCCGCCCACACGGGTGAGGGTTGATGTCTACCAGGCAGTCGGTCATAAAACTATTGCCAATAACTTTTACAATATGTACTGTGAAAGAAGAGTACATATTGTATCGATAACAAGTAATTGATAAGAATAGGAGAATGATGACAAGAGGTACACTCAGAATAAAACCGTATACCAACACGTCTGACCAGCGTGGTATAGTAGGTCAATTTCCCTTCTATTACGGCAGAGACTGGACTGCTGGGTATAAGCTTCCCCACGCGAATGCACAGAACAGTCCTGTGCCATTTGTACGCAACGAATCCCGGCGACTTACAAAATATTTTCAGTTCAACTAGTGGGAGGTCGTCCTACGCTGCGTCATCTGATTTTTGATCGTCATTTGAAAAACTTTCTTCTCCAAAGTTTGTCATTTCGATGAGCTATACGACCTGCCCATTTTATCGAGCTAATTTTTAGTGAGATACATTATATGATAAAAGATACGGCTCAAATACGTTTCCACAGTTGGGCTGGAGCCACCGATGACATAGTGGTTAAAAGACCAACCTTATGTACCAGTGTCGCAGGTTTGATTCCTTTGCAGGAAAATACTTTTTGCGATCCACAAACTGTTGTTTTGAGCCTGGATATAATTTGCCTGCATTAATTATATGTTTGTAAAGTGCCTCGCAATATAAATATTATTTTCTTAGTGCAGGGTGAAGCTTTATAAAAAAAAAAGAAAACAAAAAAATATATGTAAGTAATTTTATTTTGTACTTACACCGAAAACAGTTTAAGGGCTGATCGTATCTAATAATCCCTACTCAATAAATTGAATTATTTCTCTAAATCATTATCGTTGCAACTCATAGACCTCCCACTGTTGGGCTCAAGCTTCCTCTAGAATGAGAGAGAAATTGATCTACTATACCATGCTAGTAAGATATGTTGGGTATACGGTTTTATTTCAAATTTCCCTTTTCTCTATCTCTCTGCCGACAAGGCTAACAATATTTTATCGTTAGATATCTTTTCACTACAAAATGGTGACGTGTTTTTGGCAAGAGTGGGTGATATGTAACTGTGTACAAGTAAATAAGATGCAGGCTCTCCGTCCAACACATAAAACTGAAGCTTAAAACTTGCAATAACAATAAGTTAAGACTTAAAAGCTCATTTATATAATACGATTTAGGTTTTACGTTTTAAATGAAATAGTGAAAATACTTTTATGTATCTTGGGATGAAAGGAAATACTTTTATTTACGGATGTTGTGGTGACAGAAAATTATCTTACGACAATCTATAACATCCATACGGATGTTAGGATGAAAGAAATCGCTTTTATTCATGGATGTGGGAATGAGGGAAACCAGTTTTATTTATGAATGCTGGGATGAAAGAAAACGCTTTTATTCATGGATGTAGGAAGGAAAGAAAATGCTTTTATTTATGGATGCTGGGATGACAGAAAAGGCTTTTATTCATGGATGTTGGAATGAAAGAAAACGCTCATATTTGTGGATGTTGGGATGAAAGAAAACGCTTTTATTCATGGATGTTGGAATGAAAGAAAACGCTCTTATTTGTGGATGTTGGGATGAAAGAAAACGCTTTTATTTCGTAACATCGTCATTTCAGCTCATATATGCCGAGTTCTGCTATTGGTGGGCTCGAGCCGCTTTCACAATGGTAGATATATTGATCTTCTATACGACACTGGTCAGATGTCACTGACACGGTCAGAGAGTCAGGTATAGGGTTTTATTTCGAATTTCCCTTTTTCTGCATAGATATCATTTGAATATCATATCCATTACTCCTTTTTTATGACACCTAAAAGCAAGATAAGTGAAATCTATTCTTACACCGTCAGCATACGAATAAAGAATTACTTACTTTTTATTGAAATGAATTGTTTAATGATAACTAGATTGTTTTAATTTCTCATGCATACAAATACAGCTTTTATAATTTTATGTGTTGCGATGAATCTTCTATGTGGTGATGAACTAAAAATACTATGTATATTAACATCTACCTCTTGTATTCTAGGAGATGGTGTAGAAATATTAGGTGATAGAGAAGTATCCAAAAGTGTGATACACCACTTCATCTACTCAATTAAAAAAAATTGTTTCAATAGCCCCTCAGTAGATTAGCAGTTTTTAGGAATCCACACCATACTTTCATCGCTACAGGGCAGCTTTAGTTCAGATTGGGTGTGATTATCTAATCACACCAAGTTATAGCAAGTTCAAAGGAAATAAATCTTTTAATATTTTAATCAATTTGTCTTGATATCATTTCAGAAAGCTTGTTCTATTGTACCAACATTAGTGCATATATATACTGAAAAGCAGAAGAAAAAAGAAAAAGGAAGGTTATAATTTTTACATTATTATAAGGTGAGTGTATAAATGAGAAGTGTGTATAGAAGAAGAAAATATATTGTGTTGACAATGAGTAATTGGTATAAAAGCAGAAAGAAGAACTAAATGGATTTTGAGATCTGGTTTACTAAAAGTCTTTTGCATTATGTTTGAGAACTATATTATATACTGGTGACTATTAGCTGTGTGGTAGCAGCTACGAATACTACTAACCCATACTTTGCTCGTGGATGTCGAACAAAAACTAAGAGCCTTATAACGACTGGGCCGACTCCATCTGATGCCATTTGGTCAACAATTACATTCCCAAGGAGTGTTTACGTCTGGCGGACGGCCGGTCATAAAACTATTGCCAATAACTTTTATAATATGTATAAAAAGAGTACATATTGTATCGAACCCAAGTAACTGGGAAAAGAGTAGGAGAATGATGATGAACTATATTATTATCCTGGCTCAAAAGGTAACATTAGAGCTAATATTTAGTAAATATGTATTCAATTTTATATTAAACAAATAGACAAACAGGCTGCGTTTCTTGCCGGGTTTTCTCAATTGCGGTTACGTTCTGATCCGGTGGTAGTTTATCGAATCTTCTTAGCGGCAGTCATATTAGAAAATATAAAAATCTACAATATGTAAGTGACTGCGTTGAGCTTATAGATTATAAATGATGTCTTCTCTTTCCTTATTTTGTTTTACGTTATATTATTTTGATCTCATTTGAAATCAAACGCTAAAATTATTTCATTTTAAATAACAAAATATATAGTTTTAAAAAGTCGTGTCGTACGCGTTCCGTATCTTATAAACAACACAATATCCTCCCGCCTCACAACGGTCGGAGCGTTCGGTTTTTGTATTTTCCATTATGGCGGCGAAACGTCTTATTATCATAAATATGGCGTTAAATACTCCCCTTTATGTCGGTCGTGATTTACAAAGTCGCCTCCTGTTGCCAAACGATTTATCTGATGATTGTAGAGGGAACTTATAATATATATTCCTACTGATTCTTTATTGTTATTATTTTTAAATATATCTACTATTTTTGTATGCTTTCCCTATCTTGCATATAGGTGGAAAAAGTTTATATCTGTGTAAAAAAAACTTAAAATAGTAGTATACCAACATGTCTGACCAGCATGGTATAGTAGGTCAATTGCCCGCCTGTGATTGTGGATACACAAACACAACGGAAGATATAGGTATATGGGTGGAGAAGAAAATGATTATTCATTTATCTTATTATATATTAAAAAAGCTGGTATTAAAATAAAAACTAGAGAAATAACTACAGTAAAAATAGACTATAAATCTATAAAATTAATGCTCAGTAGTTATTCTTGGGACTTTTTATATAAAGATAACGATACAAATCGTGTATTTGAATTATTAACCAATAACTTAAAAAATATTATAACAAAATGCACAATTACACAAAAGACCTCGAATCGTCACACACCACTTAAACCATGGATCACTAAAGGCATAGTTCGGTGTATTCGGAAAAGAGATCGGTTGCATAAAAGGGCTGTAAAGTCAACGAACGTAGAACATCAATCCATATATATTAAATATAGAAACCAGTGCAATTTAATTATTAAAAATTTAAAAGTTAATTATTATAGAGAAAGACTGTCTCGAAGTAAGGGAAATATGAAAAATACATGGAAGATTATTAAAGACGCATGTGACCTAAATACTGTCACTGAAAAGCCAACAAATTTGCTCAATATTGATTACTCTCCTAAAGCTTCCCTTAACAAAATTAATAGCTACTTTACTTCTATTGGTGGATCTCTTGCGAACGGGATACTAAGTAGGTTGAACTTGTCTGAACGAGAGTTAGCACGACAGGCAATATCATCTAATCAACCCCTACACTCCATGTCTTTTATGCCTACAGACTCTTCTGAGGTACGTAGCATTGTGTTAGATTTCAAATCACATAGTGCACCGGGTTGGGACAGTATAAATACTAAAATTCTTAAACTAAATATTGATACACTCGCTGCTCCCATTGCTCATGTGTGTAACCTGAGTCTAGAAAGTGGTGTTTTTCCTACATGCTGTAAGATAGCTGTTGTGTGTCCAGTATTTAAGTCTGGTGATAAGAAGGACCTATCTAATTATAGGCCTATCTCACTATTGTCAACGTTTTCAAAGATACTTGAAAAGCTTGTAAATAATAGAGTCACACACTACTTAGAACAAAATAACTTATTAAGTAATAATCAATATGGGTTTCGGGCTAAAAAGTCGACTGAAGATGCAGTTTTACTATTAACCACTAAGATTGTAAAATATCTAGATAGTGGTGACAAGTGTCTGGGTGTCTTTCTAGACCTTCAAAAGGCATTTGACACGGTCTCTATCCCGATTCTCTTGCAGCGACTTGAAAACGCTGGCATAAGGGGATTGGTGCATCGGTGGTTTACAGACTATTTATCTGACAGGTCACAGTCAGTTAGGGTTGCTGATCTGAAAAGTGACTTCTCTACATCGGAATACGGTGTTCCACAAGGCAGTACGCTCGGGCCTACTATGTTCTTGTTGTATATTAATGATTTATGCGGTTCAGCAGTATCATTTAACTCCGACATGATTATGTATGCCGACGATACTGTCCTATTATTTCATGGAAGGAGCTGGAGAGCTGTATTTAGACAAGCAGAAAGCAGCTTGGCTGGCGTTGCGACCTGGTTGGACGCTAGCCTACTATCATTGAACACTAACAAAACTAAATATGTATGTTTTAGTAAGAGATCTAATGATAAACCTTCTCTAGAATTAGATTTAAAAATACATACCTACCCATGTAAGGAGGAATGTCCGGACTGTAATTGCGCGATCCTTACTAGAGTTGCTTCCATTAGATATTTAGGAGTAATAATAGACGACCAGCTTAACTGGAATGACCATATAATAGCCATTACCTCTAGAATAAGAAAACTAATTTATATATTTAAAAAATTACGCGCAATTAGCGATATGGATCTCTTAATACAAACCTATAAAGCGTTGGGAGAAAGTTTAATAAGGTACTGCATTTGTGCATGGGGCAGTGCTGGGAAGACCATCCTCATGTGTTCTGAACGAGCACAAAGAGTGGTCTTAAAAGTTCTCATGAGCTTACCCTATAGGCATGCTACAACTGCGGTTTATGAAAGGGCTGGTGTACTGACTGTAAGACAGATATACATATATGAAGCTTTGCGAAGGTATCATAGAGAATTTGTGCCTAAATTATGTACTTTAACAGAGCGAGTCGAGAGATTACCAGTGCCACGATTGAGAACAACGTTCGGACAACATCATTTTATTTTTATTGCACCCTATATATACAATCAGCTGAGTAAAATAAAAAAAGTAAGGCAACTCAATAATAATGAATTTAAAACCTTGACACTTAGCTGGCTGAGAAGTCTTAATTATGAACAAACGGAAAATCTTCTACGGTTGATCACATAATAAGATTGTAAGCACCCACTTATACACGTATACGTATACATACTCAACATATACCTGCACCGACATACACACACGCAAACATGCACATCTACACACACACACACACACACACACTGTGCGCGCGCGCACACACACACACACACACACACACACACACACACAGAGCATACACGCATGTTTCTTTTCTTTTTATTATACTTATATCTACCTACTGTAATAATTAGTCTGTATTTAATTATTATAAAAATGTGTCTTGTGTAGTGAGGGAGGACACTGGCTCCTGCAATACAGTTTGTAACTAGTGTAGGAACCAGAGATTCCCATATATTTTTGTAATGTGCATATGGTAATAAATAAATTATTATTATTAAAAAAAAAAAAAAAAAAAAAAAAAATTCAGAATTCGTGTTTTTCTTCCTTTTTTACAAGTCAACTATTTTATTTATGTCGGGTGGTCAGACCGTGGATTAGTCCGCCATCCGTAGTGAGATCAAGATCAAGGTAAGATCTGGAGTGTGTTGACCGTTTTGTAGCCTCGAATGGACAAGGTGTGACAATACCATAGCCTTCCTCAATAAGGAAGAGGCGGAGCGAATCCGGGAGAATCTCCTCCTCGAGGATTCGATCCGCCGCCGGTGACTGGGGTGACGTAGGCACGAATACCTGCGCCTTATGCCACCCTAGCCGATGCAGCGAGTGATCGGATCAAGGATTTGTCTGGTCGCCTCGGAACGAGACCATCGTGTGAGGACGACGCCCTGATATCGAGACCTATCCGGGTCGAGATGACGGGACGTCGACCCTAGAGAATGCCCGCGAGAGTAGACCGCCGGGTGTGCCACCGAAGAAAAAGACCGGGTTCCGGTGACCTACCCAAACAGCGTAGAGAGGTACACTGTAGAGCGGGTCTACGGGGTCTTGTGCCACTTCTCTTGTCACCCCGGATGGTTTAGCGGGGTGGAGCGTGACGTACGACGTGACGTATTATATCTCTTAGTCGTATTTTACGACACTCACAGCCATAAACTGAGATGGGGTACTATCCCAGAAACCTCCACGCGGTGTACCCTGGGTGCGGGCGGCGGTCCCCAGTTCTTCTGTTGTACTGTCGTCCGTAGCGAATATCTGCGCGATTTCGCTCCTCACTCTACTACAGTCGTAGTAGAGGTTATAGGACGCGAAATATTGGGACGGGCTCAGTCACTCATTCATTTGAGGGCTGGGCAGGCACATGCCACCGCCCACACATCGTAAACCTGATTCTCTGCTTGTCTTAGTTTCAGGAGCGAGGGTCTTGGCTTAACCGCCCGGACCGCGAGGAAGACAACCTCTATAAAGAGTTCGAAGTAACATTCGGACTCGGAAATCACCCAGAATCTTAAGTTCTGGCGTGCGGCGAGAAGATGCATGGCAGATGGGTTGTTCTGTTCTTAGCACGCTCCAGCCAGGGTACCGGCTGCCCCCCTGGTTGGTAAATGTAGGCTTGCCCGGGTAAAGGGATCTCTGCCCGGGTCGACGTAATGTATCTCCCATTCTCGTGGGATTCATAATGGATACGCAAAATTTAAATACTTTTAAAACCGACGGGGATCGTAGTGATCCTCACCCCAAGGCCCGGTCAAGCCGATCAAAAACTGACCAAGACGACGCCTCGTCCTCAGGACTTGAGGCGTCCGCCGAGGGCCCGGCACAAACCGTGGAGGCCCAGAAGAAGAAGAGGAGGTCGCCTCGAAAGTCTCGGGGCAACGGCCTGAGCCACAAAAGGCGGCTGGAGGAGCGGCGAGCGCGCAGGGAGGCTGCCGCCGCTGAAGAGAAGAAGGACGGTAGACTCGCAGCAGAGCCGTCGACGGACGAGAGCGATAGCGATGTCGCAGAGCCGTCCGAAGACGAGGGCGGCGGATCTACCGTCAGAATGGACGAGGGCGGTGATATTCCCGCAGGGCCGTCCAAAAAGGACAGTGGGTCGGCTGGTGAAGGCCCCACTAGGTCGTCGGCGCGTCTAGCAGCAAAGACGCCGCCGGCGACCGCGACTAAGAAGGAGGAGGCCCTCCCCTCGCAGGTGCGAAAGCGCCCCCTGAGTAAGGGAGGCAGCTCGAGCGCCGAAACCGAGGGGAGCGTGGCCAACATGCCTCCACCCAAGATCCAGGCCTCCCGAAGAGGGCGAGGGACCTCGGTCATAGAAAGGGCGGCGGCGGTCGCTGTCCGCGCCGGCGAGGCCACGGATCTGCAGGCCGAAAATGTCCGCCTTAGAGGCGAGATGTCAGGCCTGCGGACCCGAAACCGGAACCTGGGCGACATGCTGGCGGAAATGCGTCGCGCAAACCGCCAGCTGTTGATAGACGTGGCCGACCTCAAGGCGCAGGTGGCGCTGTTTGTGTCACCCGCGCCAGCCGCGCTATCGGCCAGGGCCGGATACTCGGCGGCCGCTGCGGCGCCAAAGCCGCCTCGCGCTGCGGCGCCGACGACGTTGGGTGATGGCGTCAGCGTCACACCCATCCCCGCGGCGAGGAAGACGCCTGCCGCCGCGAAGCGCGCGCCGCCGGCTGACGCTGGCGCGGTCACCGCGGTGAAACTCCCTGTTCCCGTGGTGAGGTTGACGCCTCTCCCCGCGGACCGCTTGCCGCCGGCTAGCGCCCCTGCGGCGCCAAAGCCGCCAGGCGCCGCGGAGCGGGCCCCTGGAGGGGCTCAGCCGACCCCGACGCTGGAGGTGGGAGGCTTGTCGGACGAGGCCCTCGCCAAAATCATCAACGCAGTTGGCAAACTCGTTGATGCGCGTGTGGCCGTTCTGGAGGCAAGACTGCCTCCAGAACCACGTGTCCGGCCGCCCCTAGCCGCGGATAAGCGGCCGCATGTGGCACCAGCCCCCGCCCCGCTGCCTTGTCAGGGTGGCCGCGTGGGGAGCTACGCCGCGGCCGCGGCCGGGCCTAAGCCCAAAGGCCCCGGCCCAGCTCCGAAGGGACCCGCCCTGAGGAGGAAGACGGCTCCGGCTCCTGCCGGACCGCTGAAGTCGCCCGCAACAACACCGCCGGCGACGACCAGCGAGGCCGCGACGAGGCCTTCCGCGTCCGGCACGACTGCCGTACCCGAACAGGGTTGGCAGGTAGCCGAACGCGACAGAAGGAGTCGCGGCCAAAGGAGGAGAGCGGAGGCCAAGCGCGCCGCTGAGGTCCCCGCTCCTCAGGCAGGAGCCGGACGGAAGAAGAGACCGCGCAAGGGGCTCAAGTCGCCGAAGACGGCCGCAGTGGTGATCACTGTGCTGCCCGAGGCGGCCGAGAAGGGCCTCAGCTACGAGGCCGTCTTGAGGAAGGCCCGGCGGGAGCTAGACGTCTCCGATATTGGAGGCGTCGAAGCCAGGACCCGCAAGGCCCGGACGGGGGCTCGAATTCTCGAGTTCCCAGGGGCCGAGGGCGCCAAGACGGCCGACAGCGTGGCCGAGAAGCTGCGAGGTTTATTCGCCGTGGAGGGTGGCATCAAGATCGCCAGGCCCGTCAAGTGCGCCGAAATGCGCATTTCGGGTTTGGACGATTCGGTGACGGTGGAAGACATCCGGGAGGCTATTGCCTCGAAAACCGGGTGTCCCATAGACACCGTCCGGGTCGGTGCCATTCGTCCCGGTCCGGGTGGCGTAGGTGCTGCCTGGGCGCAGTGCCCGGTGGAGTCGGTCAGGCAACTGGCCGGCTCAGGCAGGCTCCTCGTGGGCTGGAGCTCGGCGCGGGTAACCGTGCTTGAGCACCGGCCCGCGAGGTGCTACAAGTGCATGGCGGTCGGACACACTCGACCGACGTGCACTAATTGCTTCGACTGCGGCGGATTGTGTTTCCGCTGCGGTCAGACCGGGCACGTGGCGGCATCTTGCGCCGCCCCGCCCCACTGCCCCGCGTGTGCGGCGGGCAATAAGCCCGCCAAGCACCGCATGGGCTCTGGGGCGTGCAAACCTCCAGCTTCGGCCCCAAAGGCGCGGGGCGGCCCTACGACCACGGCCGCTCCCGCTCCTAGCGCGGTCCGATCGCCCGCTGGCGAGGAGGTCATGGACACAACCCGATAATGGGTACACCAGCCATGCACCTCCTCCTGCAGGCCAACACCAACCACTCCGCCGGAGCGCAGGATCTCCTCCTGCAATCCATGGCGGAGTGGTCGATTGGTGCAGCCGTAGTCGCGGAACCGTACGCCGTGCCTGATCGCCCCAATTGGGTGGTCAGTCGAAACGGTACTGCGGCAATCGTCGTCTCAACGCAGCGGCACTTCCCGTCCTTGTCCCTTTTGGATAGGGGCGAGGAATTTGTCGCGGCGGAGTGGGGAGGGGTCACGCTCTACAGCGTATACCTCTCCCCCACTAGGAGGATGGACGATTTCGGGGCCTCACTCACCACCTTGGAGGCCTCGATACGGCGACTGGCACCGGGCCTCGTCCTGGTTCTGGGGGACTTCAACGCCAAATCCACGGCGTGGGGCTCCCCTATGACGGACGACCGCGGGCGGGCGGTCAACGAGTGGGCGGCTTCACTGGGCCTCTGTGTTCTGAACAGAGGCTCGGTGAACACGTGTGTGCGGCGGCAGGGCGGGTCGATAGTGGACTTGTCGTTCGCTAGCCCCGCTGTCGCGCCACGGGTGAGGGACTGGAGTGTCCTGGAGGAGGCGGAGACCCTGTCGGACCACCGGTACATCCGGATGGAGGTCTCCCCCCGGGAACCCGGTAGGGGTCACAGGGCGGACGGAGCTCCCGCGTTTCCGCGGTGGGCTGTGGGTCGTCTTGACAGGGATCTACTGGCGGAGGCGGCCATTGTCAGTACGTGGCTGTCCTCACCACCCCCAGCAGACGGAGTGGACGCTGAGGCTGTCCGCATTCGCAGTGCGTTAACGCAGATCTGCGATGCGGCCATGCCCAGAGTGCGGCGGCGTCCGCCTCCGAGGCAGGGGGTCTACTGGTGGTCCCCAAGACTGGCGGACCTTCGTGCGGCGTGTATCAGTGCCCGAAGGTCCTACACCCGCAGCCGGCGGCGTCACCGCGACGTCGAGCGGGAGGGCCAGCTGTACGAGGCGTACCGCAGTGCGCGGACTGCCTTTCGGCTGGCCATCCGAGCCGCCAAGGGCGCGAGTTGGCAGGAGATGCTGGACGGTCTCGACCGTGACCCCTGGGGTCGCCCATATCGCGCGGCGCTGAACAAGCTTCGCGCGCGGCCCCCCCCCCCTCACCGAGACCCTCCAGCCCGACTTCCTTCGTAGGGTGGTCGAGGAGCTGTTTCCACGGCAGTCGGAACACACGCCCCCGGTCATGGCTCCGCCAGATCAGGACCGGGAGGCCGACGACGACGAGAGTGTTCCGCCCGTGACGGAGTCGGAAGTGGGGGCGGCCGTGGCGAAGATTCGTTCCGCCACCACGGCCCCCGGCCCGGACGGAATTCCAGTCCGGGTGCTGACGTCGCTCCTCGAGCACTTCGAGCCTCGCCTCAGGCAGCTGTTCAACGCCTGTCTGACGTCTGGACGGTTCCCTGAGTGCTGGAAGGAAGGGAGGTTGGTTCTCCTGCCAAAGCCGGGACGGTCCCCGGATTTGCCGTCGGCCTACAGGCCCATCGTGCTCCTCGACGATGTGGGTAAGCTGCTGGAGCGTGTGCTCGCTGCCCGCATCGTCCGACACCTGGAGGAGGTGGGGCCCGATCTGTCGGACGCTCAGTATGGGTTTCGGAGGGGGCGTTCGACCATCGGGGCCCTATTACGCCTGAGGCAGGCGGCCGCGGAGGCCGTCGCCGGGAAGGGAGTGCTGTTGGCGGTGTCGTTGGACATCGCCAACGCATTCAATAGTCTGCCATTCGGCTGCATCAGGGAGGCGCTCCGGTTCCATGGAGTGCCCCTGTACCTCAGGCGGCTGGTGGCAGACTATTTGGAGGGCCGCAGTATCCTCTGCGCGGGTCCCGCAGGGGACATTGTGCGGACGCCCATGTCGTGCGGCGTTCCACAGGGGTCGGTTCTGGGGCCGACCCTGTGGGACATCGGGTACGACTGGGCGTTGAGAGGGAGTCTCCCCCCCGGGCTGAGCTTGGTGTGCTACGCTGACGACACGCTCGTCACAGCCCGGGGCAGGACACTCGAAGAGGCGGCGAGCCTGGCCACTCTCGGCACCGAGGAGATGGTCAGGCGGATCGAGGCGCTGGGGCTCAGGGTGGCCCTAAACAAGACGGAGGCCCTACTTTTCCATGGGCCCCGTGTGAGGCTACCCATCGGCGCCTCGATAGTGGTAAACTCCATCCACATCAGCATCCAGGCCCATATGAGGTACTTGGGTCTGGTGCTCGACGGGCGATGGTGGTTCCGGGAGCATTTCCGACAGATTGCTCCCCGGCTTGTCGGCGCGGCGTCCGCCCTTTCTCGACTCATGCCGAACGTGGGCGGACCCAGTTTTGAGGCCCGACGGCTGTATGCGGGGGTCATCCGCTCGATGGCCATGTACGGCGCACCCGTGTGGGCGAGGGCTCTGAACGCCCAGCTTAGGGCGGTTCTGTGGAGGCCACAGAGAGCCATGGCGGTCAGAGCCATTCGCGGGTACCGCACGGTGTCGACAGAGGCGGCGTGCCTGTTGGCCGGGACACCCCCGTGGGACCTAGAGGCGGAGATGCTCTCCGACCTCTACCGGCGGGTTATCACAGCGCGCGAGGAAGGTGGCTCCCCATCGTTGAGCGAGATAGCCACCTGGCGCGTGGATGCCCGCCGAGACGTCATCGCCCGTTGGGCTACGCGGCTGGAGAGGCCTAGGCACGGTGTGGAGACCGTTGAGGCCCTCCGGCCCGTATTGATAGAGTGGATGGAGCGGCGGCATGGAGTCCTCACCTTTCGGCTGGTGCAGGTATTAACGGGGCACGGGTGTTTCGGGTTGTACCTGCACAGGGTCGTGTATAGGGAGTGGACTCCGGCCTGCCACCACTGCAGGAGTGACGAGGACACGGCGCAACACACGCTGGAGGTGTGTCCGGGATGGGAGCGGCAGCGCCGTGACCTCGTCGCTGTCATCGGTGCCGACCTGACGCTGCCGGCCGTCGCGGGGGCGATGGTTGACAGCATCAGGAACTGGGACGCGGTCGCCGCCTTCTGCGAGGCTGTCATCTCGCAGAAGGAAGCGGCGGAACGGGCAAGGGAGGATTCCCGCGCCCCGGGCCGCCGCCAGCGGCCGGGGCGGCGCAGGCGCGAATACCTGCGCCTGATGCCGCCCTAACCGAGGCTTCGGGTGATCGGACCGGGGAATTGTCCGGTCACCCGACGTGGGGCCGCCGCGTGAGGGCGACGCCCCGACGGCGAAATCTGTCGGGGCGTCGACGAGAGGAACCCGCGAGGGTGAACCGCCGGGCGGGCCACCGAAGTTAAAAATCGGGTCCCGGTGACCCGCTCGCACGGCGAAGAGAGAGGAGTTTTTACGGTGGGTCTATGGGGTCACGCGCCGCCTTCTCCGTCACCCCGGACCGATTTGTCGGGGCGAGACTAATCCATAGTCCACCAAAAAAAAAAAAAAAAAAAAAAAGCCATAAACTGAGATGGTGAAATGTATTTTTACGCCGTATTTTGTAATTAACTTTAACTGCTCGATGAGCTAGATATTTACATGAAAATGCACGAAAATGTGAAAAAAAAGAAAGACAAATATAATTTAAAATAATAAAAATTTTCTTCTTATAGCCGAAAAAGATAAAATTTAAATAAATAATGCACCATGTTTTTATAACGTACTCAAAAGTATAAAATAATTTCTCTCAAGAAAATGCTTCTTCTGTATTTTTTTTTTATAAATTCTCCCTGCACTAAAGAAATAATCCTTGCAGTGCGGGAGATTTTACAAACATATAATTAACGCAGACAAATAACACCCAGACTCAGAGCAACACTTTATGGATCGCGCAAAGTATTGTCCTGCGTAGTAATCTAACCCACGTCATTGGCACGAAAGGTCGGTAACTTAACAACTATGCCATCTGTGCAGTTTGCAAACGTGCGTACAAACTGCACAGATGGCATCTTGAAAAAAAATATTTTTTCTTTCTATTCAACTATCATTGCAACAACGAAAGCTAGTAGCTCTATCTAGAGTTATTTCATAGTAAGTGAATCGAAGGCTGCCCTCTATTGTGTAACTGTAGTAATACTTAGTTTGTTATCTTCGTTAATGCTAAGATACTATAATGTTTTGGTAGTTATATATAATTTTGATAGATGGCGCTTTTATAAATTATAATTACTAATTTTAGTATAGATAAATTTTTATCAGTATTGGCAGTATAATATTGTGTATATGGACATTTTGTAAATGTAATGTTAAAGATGACAAAGAAATTTCGTTATAATGACGGAATATATTTTTGGTAAGAATCTGTTATTTTGAAGACTAACCATTTTTTAAAGTTGAGTGCACAGATGGCGTCGTAGTCTCAGTATTAAGTCATGACGACTGTCATGGGTTCGGTTCTCATGACAGTTCTTCTATGTAGGATAGTACTTCGTATATTGGCTGTACTTAGCTATAAGCAATAAAAAAATCCAGCTTGTATTGTATGGAGGATTAACCGCACCTTTAACTCAATTTAAGCCTCATAATGTACAATAGAATAGTATTTATTGTATTTGCCTACCTGTTTGTTGCAATCGGATAGGTGCGGGTTATAGATCATTGCGTAGAATTAACAAAAAAAAAATAATAGCAACTATATTATTAGTAGCTTCTTTTTTTATTGCCGGTGGTGGTAAACGAGCAAGCAGAACACCTGATAGTAAGTGATACTGCCGCTCATGGTTCTTTGCAATACGAGGGCATAGCTAAGCCGCTGTCTACCGTCAAGAAAGTGCTCTTCTCAAACCCCGTTTAAAAAGGGCATGTCATAGCGCTCGGAAAACACAGCAGCAGGTAGTTCATTTCATTATACTGTATTTATTAATCATTAAATTATTTATTTGTAAATCATCATACTCCTACTCTTATCCCAATTACTTGGGGTCGATACAATATGTACTCTTATTTCATAGTACATATTGTAAAAGTTATTGGCAATAGTTTTATGACCGGCCGTCTGCCAGACGTCAACCCGCCTTGGAAATGTACTTGTTGACCAAACGGCATCAGATGGAGTTGGCCCAGGTCGTTATAAGACTCTTGGTCGTCTTTTACGACATCCACGAGCAAAGTAAGGCTTAGTAGTATTCGTAGCCGCTACCGTACAGCATTTATTTGTAAGTATGGGTATAAATGATTTTTTATATATCTTTTTATTTTTTCATGTCTTTCCGCAAGCCAGGCATTTCATTTATAACAATATATTAATAACAGTAATGTGGGATGTAGACAAGGCAATTGTTATACTGACAGTCATATCGACCAATGGTCTAATCGCCAAGAGCCTCGCTCAACACATAAAGAGGCTCGCGTTAGGTAGTTGGATTGGGGGTCTGATGCACAAGGTAGGTTTTTTGTTTCAACACGTAGTAAAAAATTTCCTCTCTTTGAAGCCCTAACCACCGGCGGCTTGGTCCCCATATCCACTGCCGATGAGTCAACAAGCTTTTTATATTTTTAATATTTAATTTTTCTTTTATTATATTTGGAAATTTATAGATCTGTGTGGCTGTAGGGGCTATGAATATTATCAACCTTTGCTTTTGGATGTCATAAAAGACGACTAAGAGCCTTATAACGACCTGGGATAGCTCCATCCATAGCCATAGCTCCATCTGATGCATTTGGTTAACCATTACATTCCCAAGGAGAGTTGACGTCTGGCAGGCGGCCGGTCATAAAACTATTGCCAATAACTTTTACAATATGTACTATGAAAGAAGAGTACATATTGCATCGACCCCAAGTAATTGGGATAAGAGTAGGAGAATAATGATGATGATTTAGAAATTTATTAAATAATTAGGAGTGTTAATAAAGATAATAATAAGAATAATAATCTTTATTGGATTATAAAAAAAAGACACCGACTTTAGTAGTAGAAGATAGAACAGTTCAATATGAGCACTAACATCTAACCTAGGTCGAAGCCTCGAAGCTGTACTTTAGACGTTAATCTCCATTAGGCGTGGATTCAGCTCTCAAAAAAGGTTGAAAGATTATTGGGGTGTGACCACACCATAGCACGCCGCCAAATAAAAATATATAACCTATGCTTAGAGGCAATAAAGTGTACTTATTATATGCATTAGTTGCCATAGATATAAATTTCTGTTAAAGTTATTATGTCTACAATATAATATAAAAAAAAAAAATAACGTAAATAAACAATAAATAATCTATATTTATAAATTAAAGTAAAGAAATACAATTAGAAAATTAATATTATGGCATAATAATTTATTAGATTTAATTTATATTTCTACATATTCTTTTACACTATATAATATAATGTTGTTTTAATATAATATAAGCATTTAATTTAATTCTTATTTAGGACTTTTGGCGGGAATCTAAAGCGTCATGTGGTGCTCTTGTATTATATTCGATATCTTAGTGTTTTAACGTGTTATATTAGATAATTTTTATGGTATTTTATGTAATATGATGTGACAGAACAGCTGAGATGTAATGAATATCATATAAAAGTGCTTTACAACGTTTTCGTTTTCCATCAAAATTCCTACAACATACCATTAACAGTGTCACCATAGCACTGTTGATGGCGACAATTCGACTGACTGACAGACAATGACTAACCTGAAGAGATTAAGAACGTGAAGATAATTATAACTCGACACTGGCAAAAATGGCTCGTATAAGTAGCTGATTGCCAATACATAAAAAGAAGAAGAAGAATTCTTATTTAAATATGGATCATAAATTTTACAAAAATAAAATATTGAATTATCTTTATCCTGCTCTTTAGACAATTACTTGGACTTTACTCAAATTATACTCCTTCATCGTACATATTGTAAAAGTTTTGGCAATAGTTTGATAACTCATCGCCTGCCTGATGGCAACTCTTCTTTGGTATGCAGTTGTTAACCAGACTGTATCAAATGTAGTCGGTCCAGGTCGATATAAAGCACTTAGTCAACCTTTACAACATTCAAGAGTAAGGGGTATTCGCAACCGGCAGGATACAGTAAAAAGCAAGCACAAGAGAATCTAATAGATACCTTTTTAATTACTTAATCAATAAATTCCAAAACATTTTTGTGAACGGTACAAGTGTGGTGTACATCTCATAGATATTGGTTGTGCAGGCGCGGCATACACAAATACATTTGAACACCGAGTATCATTTGACAATTTGCGAGCAATCAGTGCATTGTCACCGCTCTTTATTCAACTCCAAATAATACATGGAAAATTGTTCAGTCCAATTGTGAACCAACCATTGTTGCTCTAATAACACGATTCAACCTTAACTCGCCACGAAACCGGTCATCAGTGCATATTCAGATCTGTAGGAGATGAGTATTATGATATACAAAAGATTAAACCATTAATAAATGTAGTGTTCAATTTTAATTTCTACTAATATGGTCATTGAAAGTGATTCTGAAGAATTTGTATTAAAAGTTTGTGCCTATACTAAAAATTTAGAACGAAATGGTGATTTTTTATAACAAATCAGACTGTATTTTAAAAGTATAAGGTGAAGATTGATAAGGTTATTTCGTATTGCTTAATTAAGATAGCAAATGAGCTAATATCAATGGCATATCAAATAGAACAACAACCGCCTAAATTACCAAAGATATCAAGACAATCCAATCCGTATCACATAAAAAGACCAATGAACGCATTTATGGTCTGGTCAAGATTGCAGCGGAAGAAAATATCAATGTTAAATCCTAAACTACACAATTCGGAGATTTCTAAACGCCTAGGATTAGAATGGAAAAGCTTGGATGAGACAGAGAAGAGACCATTCATCGACGAGGCTAAAAGGTTGAGAATAAAACATATGCAGGATTATCCTGACTACAAATATCGTCCTAGAAGAAAGAACCGATTGGACGCAGCAGCTTTCGTGAATTCCTCACATTATCCTCCAAGGGAGACATTTGTGGAAATGGAACCACGTCAGGAGGCAAATTATCAAGCGATAACATATCCTGATCAGTTTGTATATAATAATATGATTAGTTATACAGTACCTGCTATAAATCAGCCAACATTTGTACCAAGTTCGTTAAGACAAAAAGATGAAACGTTATCCAGTGTAGATCTGAGGCCGTTGCCGTCAATTGAGAGTATCTCACCACGGCCATTTGCGGTAGTCAACCAACAGATGATGGTGAAGGCCTACCAGGATCTGCATTACGTGCCTGCTGATGTTACAAGAATCTCCTATCATTATCCATTTGGAGTTCAATAGATGGATCTTATAGATACATTTACTTACTATTTAGCAAGTTAATTGTATGTATGTAAGATTTATTGAATGAATTTGTAAATTAGAATCTGAAAACGAAAATATCAAGTAGCTTAAATTCATATATTAGTTTTTCTTTGCTTACAATATTCATACACGTTACTGTGCCTATAGTTAATAATTGTCGTGCTGACATTGAAATCTAAAAATAGATTTATTATTTGAATATGGTTATGCTAACACCAAAATTTAACTCGTCTAACTTTTTAGAGTTTAGGTCTCCAAATACCTCAAGCTGAACTAAATTAAGTTTTTGGAGAAATCTTATAAATGCATTATTGTTTTTATGGCAGAAGTTTTGCGAAATATTTAGTAATTCCAACTTCAAGTGTTTCTTTTCAGCTATTATTTTTTTTTTTTTGCTTTTGGTGGCAAACGAGTAAACAGCACACCTGACAGTAAGTGTAACTGCTGCCCATGGACTTTGCAATACCAAGTGTATAACTAGGCCGCTGCCTATCAATATAAGCCCCAATAAGCGCAATAGCACCTTGCTATTGCGCTTCGTTTAATAACATGATCCTACCACTTTCAATATCTTGAAGGCTGAGATGACCCAATAAACTAAATTATTGATTCTTCTTTGTTGTTAATTCTTGTCTATGTCCCAGCTCGTCTAATACACATTTCTTTTTGTTTGCAAATGCGTTTTATGAATTTACTATTTATGCAGTAATTGAAATGGTTAATCGACAATATTAATAATTATTTTAATTGTTACATTATTTATCGATAATTAATTTATGTTGGGTACATATTAGCACATCAAAAAACATGAACTTGTATTTAGATACTCAACTTAACGGACTTCTTTGATAAATGAACATGATGTATAGAATTTAAATGTGGAGTCCAATTTGTTACTCTTATTTCTATTATAGTTACCATTTACCTAAATAAATTTCTTAAAAAATTGTATTGTTAATAAATAAAAGATTATGTTGATTATTAAAATTTATTACTAGAGACTTTTATACGTTGGCTTCTTGATAAAATCTTTGTAAAAGTACTAAGTAAGCTTTAGATTACAAGTAATATCCAAGCTTTAGTGATGCAGTGAGTTAGCAGTCACGAATGCTATCAAACTTTACTTGCTTCTAGATGTCGTAAAAGATGGCTAAGAGGCTTACATATACTTGTACCATCTCTATCCAATATCGTCTGATCAATTATATTACGAATATCAGGCGATCAGTTATGAAATTATTGTTAAAGTTTTGCAGTACCTATGTACGATGGAAGAAGAGGACACATTGCGTCAACTTCAAATAATTAGGATAAAAATAGGACGACGATGATGTTTTAGTTAAAATATGTTTTTATAGTAAAAATCTGTAAAGAAACTATTTCTTTTTTATCCTGGCGATTGCAAGCAAATATATTAAAAAAATAAATAATTTCATTAGCAATTAGAATCTTGTTAATCAGACGTCTTGATTTCTATAAAAATGACGTTGAAATGACCTGAAAAATAAAACCTTACTTTGTTATGCACAATAGAGCTCAGATAAATAAATGACTGTTCAAATTATTTATTAGATTTTTTTTAATTTATTGATTTTAAAGGGGTGGTGAATTGCATTCTTACTACATCACCAATAAAAATCTTATGATGTTATTTATGGAAAAATATGTAAAGTATGAAATTGTACTTCTAAAATGCTTGCTTACACTTTTATCAAATTCAACATTTCAGTTCTTCAATATTTCTCACTCATCGTTTTATGCCCCTCACTGCCATCTGTCGGCGTAGTGATTCAAAATGAAATACTTACCATGACATAACAAATCACAGATTAATGATCAATCAGAATAAGTAATTGATTCAGATGTTTGTCGCTTTAAGATATTTATGGATTCAAATTTCATGAATCATTGTGTTTTGATTCTTATATTATTTCTCTTCACTTCAATGAGTAACCAGATTTTTAGGACAAATTTTAGATACAGATATCTATATCTAAAATTTTACAGTATAATAATATAATACGATATAAATTATTTATATTCCGTGTGGTGACGGAGTAAGAATACAATAGAGAATATGCACGTGACTCCAAAATGAACAAAATATTTTCATTTGTAATCTTTATTGCATAAAAAACATACCTATAAAATTATTTTTGAAATTCTTCATTATTTAATAGTGCAATTTAATTATCAAAAATTGTTTTTTTTTTAATTCGCTCGCAAATTTCTAAAACGCGCCGCGACTGGTTGTTCAAAACGTGACGTCATCGTACACTCGAGTCTTCTGGTATCAAGGTGTTTCTAGTGATTATTTTGTATCGTTACCCAGTTCTTTTTTTTTTATTAGCGAAATTGTTGAACCACAGACTTTTGTCCGTGCCTTTTTTATGTTGTATATTTTAGTCGTTATGTTGAAGTTGAAGTTATATATTTCAATTTTTCTTGAAGTGGCTTATTTTACCCAGTTATTTCATAAGTTATTAGTTTTCTGTGTTCAGGTATTAATCCTAGTGAATGAGAGACTTAACAAACGTCACTTTTTGTCCCTGTTCTAATGCCATTATTTTGTATTGCGTATACTCTGTATCTGAAACCCAATAGAAAGATAATTAATAAATAATTTCGAACTCTTCTCTTACTCTAATAAGTTACATGTTTTCATTCATAGGTGTCATAGATAACTAAACATATATTACTTTTATGGATAAATATCCATATACCTATAAGATATTGAGAATATATCTTTAAGAACTTTACGTAAACTAGGTAGGTATACGTTGAAGTTTGTAAACAAAACAAGTATGTGCATGAAATTAAGGAAAAATGATTCTTTTATGTACTTCATCACTTCTCTAATGTTAAACACATTACACTTACGTTAAAATGATCTTCACAACTGTATGAACTGCTCAGACACATTGTCTCTTCTCATCGCCTTGCATCATTTTTTTGTTATTTATTACATTTCTCGGCATAAGGAAATATACTTTGTTAGGTGCAGTTTTGATAATATTTTGGCACATAGGAACGACACAATATTTATAATACGGTTTTCTGTTCTTTTCCATGGTAATAAGTTGACTTTACACTCCCTTTTTTAATTTTCAATAATTTCGTGTACCAAACATTTCGTTGTTGAGATCCAACTTGTGTGTGTATTCTGACGTCACAGAAGCGTGCCATAGTAGCCGCGTTTAAATCGCTCAAAAATGATAGTGAATTTAATATGTTTTTTTTAGCTTAATGGTTTATATTTTGGATGTTTTATATTTATTTTTGGTAATGTAATAACTAGTAGAAAAGTTTAAAAAAAAAAAAACGCATATTCCCCATTCACCACCCCCTATCTTACCCGTGGGTGATCGTAATAGACGACTAAAGAATATAAAACGCATATAACATATATGCGATATAATTAAAACTCGAAACAAAACCCTATACCAACACGTCTGACCAGCGTGGTATAGTAGGTCAATTGCCCTCCCATTGTGGAGGAGGCTCGAACCCAACAGTGGGACATGTATTAGCTCAGATGATGATGATGATAATTAATGTGGATTCGATCAATAGATATATAATCAAGAAGAATGTTCATACGAACCTATATTATAAATAATACTGGCTTAATAAAGCTGATAATTTAATAGAAAAAAGCTCGGGATGGTGTATATCTATCACCTGAGGACAACCCCTAATAATCATTTTTATTTTTTACATATTAATAAAAAAATAATGAGTTATTTAAGAAACTATTTTAAATAATACGGTATTAGTTCTTATCCAGTTATAGTACATTACTGTAGCGGCCAGCAAAACAGGGATTGATGGAGGAACGTATAAATGAAAGCCGAGGCACACATACGTAAGTCCATCAATTCCTAGTTGTGGCCAAGGCTTGTATAGTGCTTTTCTCAAATAATGCGCGGAAATTAAAACTAAGTAGTACTAAGTAGAACTGTATACATGACGAACAACGAACAACATTTTTCACGTGCTACAGGGTTCATTTGTTTTTTTTTTCATTATTAAACAGCTTTCTTTTTCAAGCCAGTTCGAAATTTAAATAAAACTCTGATAAGTTGCCTATATGGTTACTAAAATTTGAATTAACAAATCGTTCCATTTTTAAAATACAGACTAGTTATGAATTTACATATATATTTATTTGGCCGCTAAAACACGACAGACATGGATTTTCATATATTTTTTGCCGGCCGCTGCTCGCTCAGTACAATTTATCTCGAAGAAGGTTGACAAAATAATGCTCCAATTTCCAAGCATGTTTGAGAAAAATACATTATATACGTGGTAGGCTTAATGTAAATACATTACATACGTAGGCGGTAGGCTTAATGTATCTCAAAATAGCCGTTTACAGTCATCATTCTCCTACTCTTATCCCAATTACTTGGGGTCGATACAATATGTACTCTTCTTTCATAGTACATATTTTAAAAGTTATTGGCAATAGTTTTATGACCAGCCGCCTGCCAGACGTCAACCCTCCTTGGGAATGTAATTGTTGATCAAACGACATTAAATGTAACTGGCCCAGCTCATTATAAAGCTCTTAGTCGTCGTTTACGACATCCACAAGTAAAGTAAGGGTTAGTAGTATTCGCAGCCGCTACCACACAGCTTTTACAGCAGCCGGTTATAGTATACTAGCTTCTGCCCGCGGCTTCGCCCGCGTAAAAGGTTACTTTCCTAAAGTTGTTGATCCCCTATTTTTATTTTTGACCGTCGGTAATACAGTGCAACGGTATTACAATACTCAGGGTTGGAACTACATTACTGGACTGCTAGATGGCGTTGAAGAAGCTAGATTTTGAGATTTTTTGACAAACAATTTTTTTATTTTTCATATAAAAATTTTGATTTTTTTTTAATAAAAAGTATCCTATGTTATTTTTAATACCTCCAAGAATATGTGTACAATGTTTCATGATGATCGGTTGAGTAGTTTTAGCGTGAAAGCGTAACAAACAAACTTACATTCACATTTATATATTAGTAGGGATTATTAAAATTAATATCTTAAAAGTTATAATAGATATAAAATGCGAAGTCAGACCAACCGAAATTGGAGTGAAGTGTGGGCAGGTCGCTACTAATTATATACAAAATTAATTTTACTAGTCTTACGTTTTAATTCTCTACTAAAATCATCACTTGAAAGTATATATGTATGTAGGTGTTGCTGAAAACCAGTGTCGTAATGCCTTCTTCATTGCTTATGATAGCAAACGATCAAGTAGTACACCTAATGATAAGTCTCACTGATGCTCATAGACCTATGCAATACTGGGAGTACAGCGAAGTCGCTGCCCATCTGAAAATCCATAGAAAGTTTGGCTTCCAGCTATCTCGCTCCCCCAACAAAGGGCAACAGCTCACTTTCCACTTTTCAGCCGTGGGTTTCCTGCCGTATGGACCGGACCATGGCTTTCGATAGAAAACTGTCAACGGTGTTTCCCTACCACTACAGAATGAAGATGAGAATAGTAAAAGTATGCGTAAACCGAAGCAGTTTATACTGAGCAGTCTCTTATTAAAAGATCTTGCAATGCTCACTGTATTTTTGAATATTTATTAATTTTTAATTTCATACATAGTATTTACTATCTTTTGTGTTTAGAAGAAAGTTGTAATATTACAAGACTTTCAAAATAAATCATTTCTTTTTGTATAAGTATATAACTTTACGTATATTGACGGAGTAAGAAAACACTTCACCGACCCTTAATGATGACCCTGAATGTCTAGGTTACGTGGTTTACGTTTGTACACCTCATCTTTTACTGTGCCCCACAAGAAGAAATCCAGTGGTGTAAGGTCTGGAGAGCGTGTTGGAAACTCGATTGGCCCCCTGCGTCCTATCCACTGGCCCGACAAATTTTGATCCAGGTAAGCTCGTACGTCCCTGTGATAGTGCGGCGGAGCACCATCTTGTTGAAAATAAAAATCATCATTACCGTATAATGCACGAATGGCAGGAAATATGGAATCAGCAAGCATTGTTAGGTAATTAATACCAGTTACAGTGCCTTCAAATCGAAAAGGTCCAATGAGTCCCCTTGAAGACAAACCGCACCACACATTTACACCAGGCAAATTTACAGCTTTTTCAATTGTAATGTGAGGATTTTCTTCAGCCTAGTAAACACAATTGTGCCTATTGACAGTTCCATTAAGTTTGAATTGGGCTTCATCCGACCAAATGATGCTACCCATAAATCCCGGTTCACGTATCACCATCTCCTGAATCCATTCACAAAATTGCAACCTTCGATCTGGATCGTCGTCATTTAGCTGTTGCACCAGCCTTGGAATGTAAACACGATACTTGCCTCTCTTCAGAATGCGTAGCACGCTGCTAGCACTTACATCACTTTCACGTGCCCCTTGCCTTGAAGATTTGTTAGGAGAGCGTTGAAACAGTTCCAAGACTGCCGTTGATGACTCATCACTTGTAGCTGTTCGAGGCCGACCTGAATGACCTTTATGCACATCACACACTGTTCCATGAACTTCGAATTTGTCTCGTATGCGTGTAATTGTTAATCTTGAAGGTGGTTCTGTATCATACTCCCTTCTCCACTGTCTTTGAACTTCATTTACATTCTCAAACTTCCAGTACCACTTAATAACCTGCTTACGTTCTTCAAAACTCAAACGTACGTCCCCCATGTTGATATTACAAATTCCAACTGATAATATAACATAGAGGGACGATTATGCTGGCACCTGGCGAAGAAATGTAACATTAGCCTTGTAGAGCGGGAAAACTACAATAGTTTAAAGTGTGTATACATTTTTTTGAAGCACCCGGTATATATATATATATAATATATAACTCAAAATATAGTAGGTCAATTTCTCTTTTAAAGTGAATTAAGATATGTGAGCCAAGTTCACGATAATGACGCAGATAACTTCACTACTAGAGAAAGCAAATAAACATATATACATACATATCATCACGCTATATCCCTTGCAGGGTAGGCAGAGAGAACAGAGTGCTAGAGAACTCTATCCTTGCATACTTCACTCGCTTCCTCAACATTCATAATTCTCTTCATACACGCTCGTCGGTTTCGAAGACTCTTGACTCCACCTTGTTTCAGTACGTGACCAATCTGGTCTAGGTAAGTTAGTCTCGGTCCCCTGTATCTACATCCTTCCACTTTCGCATTGTATATCTTCTTAACCAGAAGTTCGTTCGGCATTCTTTCCACATGTCTGAACCATCAGAGCATTCCCTTTCGCATCTTTACACCAATACTCTTTCATACCTACCCGCTCTCTTACGTCGTGTTTATGAATGCGATCGGTCAACCTAACTCCACAGATTTTCCGTAGAGATTGTAAATAAAACATTTCAATAATTAATAATCCGCAGTTTACATCTATAATCTAAAATTTTGTTTAGTTTAAACATCAAACGATGACTCTAAATAACACGAAAACAAATCAGATAAATTACAAATTATAGCATTTTACAAAATGACTTACAGGTAAATTAAAGTCAGTTCAAAGTAAGATCACAGAGCACGTAGCTGTTTAATTAAAATCATTTGCGAGTGAGGCACGTGGTTGAGACCATTTTTCCTTTAAGAGGCTTTAAATTAATTGAAAATTTACTTGTTTAGGGAATTATATAGAGCTGTTGACACGAAATTTTATCAACAATCTTTTTTATCGGTCTAATCGTGACCAAGTTGGACATAAACTTTTCTCAGATAAATAGTGTCATTGTAGTCAAGAAATCGGTAACGGTGGGCAGCCTAATTCACGAAAGAGAGATGGTATTGTAGGGGATGGAACTCGAGTGATCGGACTGGTGTCACCCGTAGAAATCTCCACCACGAGAGCAGCGCTCCGGTGGTTTGACCCCACTATTGGTTGTTACCGGGCCACTGGGACGATGGGGTATAGTTCTCGAAACAGTTATCCACCAAGTTGTTAGTTTAATGGTGACGAGGAAGGAATATGATGGATTATAACACCGCACATCGTCCTTCGCCGTTCTGTTATTCCGAAGGGAATAGACGATATGTGATCAGATCGTGGCATGCCAGGAAAAATATTCTGGGATCGAACACGGTTCCCAATCTTGACAAAAAAGAGGAATAATACCATATTTGCATATAATAATAAGTTAGTAAATAAAATAAGTTTCCCAGGAGTGCGCTACCGATGTACCGGTGGTCCGCTCGCACGGCGAAGAGAGAGGATTTTACGGTGGGTCTATGGGGTCACGCGCCACCTTCTCCGTCACCCCGGACCGATTTGGCGGGACGAGACGCACCCATAGCCCACCAATTAAACAAAAAAAAAAAAAAAAAGGAGTGTGCTACCGATCGTTCTCCTGGTCAACCCTTGGCTGACTTTATAACATCCATTAGAAAGTAAGAAGTATTAATATGTTGTATTCTAAAATCATTATATCATCATTATAAGTAAGGATCATTAGATTATCTGCTCTATACAGTTTCATTGAAAAGCTATACATTTATTGTTTATAACTAAAATAGTAATTAATGAAGCCACGTTAAGTTTCAATAAATTGACATTTTGTTTGTGCACTCCCCACTTCGTAGTATTGGTACCAATGAAGTTATTAACTATTGAATAATTATAAAGTTGGTACAATAGTTTAATTAGCAAACTCTTGTGCCAAAGACCTTGCGTTTAATACTCGGGCACAATAATTGTTTGTTTTACCACCCATTAGAAATATTTGCTTTGTTATACGTGTGCTGACGGAGTAAGAATACAATTCACCATCCCCTATCTTACTCGTGGGTGATAGTACGAGACGACTAAGGGATATAAAATGCACATAACATCTATGCAAGAAAAGGAAAACTCGAAACAAAACCCTATACCAACACATCTGACCAGCGCGGTATCGTAGGTTAATTTCCCTCCAAATCAAATTATGGACAAGACCCGAGCCCAACAGTGAGTCATGGCTGGGATGATGATGATGATGAGGAATATTTGATTATCATCATCATGAGCATTTTAAGACTAGGATCTGTGAGTATATTATGTTTTTTATAATCATCATCATACAAAGGTCTCACTTCTGTGCGCCTTCCTCTTCCACAACGGGAGTATCAAAGAAGGTGTGCACTGTTATCAAATATCGTAGATTTCAAATAAATTTCATTTTATAGTAATATTTAGTTAGTAAGTATAAGAAGATATACAATGCGAAAGTGAAAGGATGTAGGTACAGGGGGAGACCGAGACTAACCTACCTAGACCAGGTCGGTCACGTACTGAAGGAAGGTGGAGTCAAGAGTCTCCGAAACCTGCGAGCGTGTATGAAGAGAATTATGAATGTTGAGGAAGCGAGTGAAGTATACAAGGAGGAGTTCTCTGGCACTCTGTTCTCTCTGCCTACCTTGCAAGGGACATGGCGTGATGGTATGTATGTATTTAGTTAGTTATTTGCTGTGTGGTAGCGGCTACGAATACTACCAACCCTTACATTGCTAGTGGATGTCGTGAAATACGACTGATGCCGTTTGGTTATCAATTACGTTTTCAAGAAGGGTTGACGTCAGGCAGACGGCCGGTTATGACACTATTGCCTATAAATAATTTTAATATGTATGATAAAAGTATATATTACGTTCTTTATTAATACAGCGTAAGAATATAATCCACCATACGCTTTCTTGCTCGTGGCTGTCATAAAAGAGGACTGAGGGATATAATAAGTATATAACATATGTATATCCAAGAGAAGGAAAACTCGATTTAAAATCTTGTACCAAACCATCTGATCAGCATGGAAGACGCGAGTCTAGCAGTGGACTGTATGCCACCGACGACAAAGATCAGATGCCGGTGGCCCATTCACATGGCGTGGAGACCTCTCCCACCCGTCCTATGTACCTACATTGCGGGGCTATGAAGCCGCTTCATCTGTTGCTACAGACGAATTTAGCGAGGTGTGACCAAACCATAGATACCTTAAAAAAAAGTGCAGTGCACTGTATACACGCTGAGATGATTAAAATGCTTATTTCGAAATAAAATGCGTAAATATTTTAGACTCTATTGTGATACTTTATAATCTTTTAACAAATCTGAGCACTTAATGCTGAAGTGAAAAGCATATGTGTGTCTATTCTCTATGCATCGTTGTCACTAAGCGTCCCGTCATGACGTCATTCAATATCACACGATGCATTCATCCCAAACACACCCGTAGAATCCTTAAACAATACTAAACACCTATCTCAGTCAGCTTAAGTACTAGATAACTTTCTATAACTTAATATCGACTTTAATACGTACGATCGAGAGTTTTATATCGTATGGTAAAGATTTAGAGATGCAATCCTGACGAACAAACTGTTACGTATTATCAAGTATTCGTTACAGTTGCATCTTTGGCATTGTAAGGTATCAACTACATTTCATAACAATGGAAATTAAAACTTATTTTTAAAAGAAAAGAATTGAAATTCGGTTAGTAAATATCTTGGTTTAAAATCTTTCTTCAGTAAAATTGCATCACGAACTGTTCGTTACAAACAATTTTAACTATACAGTTAAGTCAATCAAAAAAGACTCTTAACATGATGAATTTAAAAGTGCTCACGTCTACTTGTTATACAGAAGCGAACATCATAATCGCAGACGTCTTTCACACCACACATGAGGAATGAATGATGGATGAATTGCAAGCGAGAATTCAGCTTTTTCTATGCCCTATGTTCATAGTTTCCGTCATTTAAAACCTATACTTTTCAAAATCAAACTCTATTTCCTTTAAATAAAGACTATAGCAATAATAAAGGAGTTATATTATAAGTTTGCCGTGTAGGTACATACTTATATTTTGTTTGTATACTCGCACAAGTCACAAATGGCCTAAAAGTTGTACGTTATATCTATGGTAGGTTAAGCTATATAAATATTTAGCAAGAAGTGACAGTAATCACTGTTTTACGTCTGTTCAGATGGTTTGGTGGTTAAGATATCGAGCTATCATGCTTTCGAGTAGTTCGATTCCTACGTAGAACAATATTTTGTGCAATCTTCAAACTGTTGTTCTGAGTCTGGGTGTAATTTGTCTGCGTTAATTGCATGTTTGTAAAGCCCCCAACAATGCAAGCATTCTTTCCTTAGGGCAGGGTTTTTTTATTGCTTATGGTGGCAAACGAGTAAGCAGCACACCTGATGGTAAGTGTCACTGCTGCCCTTTGCAATACCAAAGGTATCTAGGCCGTTGCTTACCAATACAAACCCCAAATCCACCCAGTCGAGCTTCCAGCTCTCTCACCAAACGAAGCGCAATAGCACATTGCCATTACTCAGACGTCGATCATCTGCGAGAGTGTGGTACTACCGCGGACGGACCGGCCCGCGGCTGTAGACAGAAAACCGCCAACAGTGTGGTCCTACCACTATTAAAAAATAACAAAAAATAATAACAAAATTAACAAACTTAACTTTCAGTTTTTTAAATAAATAAATATACATTACCAAGGGGTCAAAAGTGAGGGCCACCGAAGTCAAAAATCGGGTACCGGTGGCCCGCTCGCACGGCGAAGAGAGAGGATTTTACGGTGGGTCTATGGGGTCATGCGCCGCCTTTCCGTCACCCTGGACCGATTCGGCGGGGCGAGACGCATCCATAGCCCACCAATAAAAAGAAAGAAAAAAGGGTCAAAAGTGACTCAAAATGATTCGCCTAAAATACACGCGGTACATGACTCGCTAGTTGTTTTTAATTGAACTTAGCTTGATTCCCACGTGTCTTAATTTCCGGCAATAATGTAGGTTGGTAGTGGTTGGACCACAATGTTGATAGTTTTCTGTCTACAGCCGCGGGCTAGTCTGTCCGGGATAATACCACACTCTCGCAGAAAATCGACGTCTAAACAGTGGTAGATTGTGCTCTGTTCGGTGAGCGATAGAGCTGGAAGCTCGACTTCCTGGATGGGTTTGGGATGTGCATTGGTAGGCAACGGTCGAGCTTATACCCTTAAGCCTATGGGGGGGCAGTAACATACCATCAGTTGTGTTGCTTGCTCGTTTGCCACTAAGAGCAATAAAAAAAGAGAAATTTAACATAATCTTTTTTCCTGGTCCATTCTAGTTTTATCGTTCTATTGCCGGGCTGTAATCGTGACATTTTATATATAACTTCGTCAACTACGAGATATTTTTATTCTTATGTCACTGCTAACAACTGACATCGCATTTACCGCCGGATTTAAATGTACGTAATGTTTTTTTTTTACATTGACAATTTTAAAAGGTAATGTTTGAATACGATGCCTTTTGCTTTCGTATAAACAAATGCAATATTTTGCATAGTGTAAAAAAAAATATGTTTATCTTTTCCATGTAGTGACGGAGTTAGAATACAATTCACCACCCCTCTTACCCGTGGGTGATCGTAAGAGACGACGAAGGCATATAAAACGCATATAACATCTAGGTCAAGAAAATGTAAACTCGAAACAAAACCCTATACAAACACGTCTGACCAGCGCGTGGTATAGTAAGTTGATTTCCCTCTCATTATGGAAGCGGCTCGAGCCCAACAATGGAACACATATGAGTTGAGATAATGATATTTACCTTGTGGTGACGCAATAAGAATATAATTCACCACCCCCTATCATGCCCGTGGATGTCGTAAAGGACGACTAAGGCCTACAACATCTGCGCAAGTGAAAGAAAACTAAATAAAATGCTATAACAATTCTTCTGACCGGCGTAGTATAAATAAGTACAATGCGATATCACTGTCGCTCAGTACAGTAGGTACATATCTGAGCTGAAATAATGATAATATAGTAATAATACTACAAGGTTTTTTTTAGTCTATTCACCTTAATAGTATTAGTCTTTTAAGACATTGTATAAGAAGTTAAGGGGTGGTGAATTGCGTTCTTACTCTGTAACCACACGTAATATATGTATATATAATATCTTAATATATATAAATTACGTGTCACGTTGTTTGTCCGCGATGGACTCATAAAGTACTTAACCGATTTTAACCAAATTTGCACAGCTTGTGTAGATTGATCCAATTTAAAAGACAGGATAGCTTAAATCTCAATTTATAATAATATTATTTTACTGAAAATTATTTGTCTAATATTTGACAGTCAAAATCATATGTTATATCAAAAGGTTTTTTAAAAGATGGCGGAATCTGTTGACTGGATTCAGTAAGTATTTAATAGATGGCGGTATGTTAAATGTACAAACGCTTCATATAAGTTAAAATTTGTTAGAATAAACAAAAAGATAAATAAAAAGAAAAAAATAAATAAAAAGACAGACGACCTGGTGAGAGTTGCTGGGCGTCGATGGATGCAGACGGCACGGGACCGCACTCTGTGGCGTACCATGAGGGAGGCCTACGTCCAGTAGTGTACGGTGATGGGCTGAAATAATGATGATGATGAAACAAAAAGTGTTACTGAGGCTAACCTAAGCCACAGCAAAGCGTGGCACGGTCTGCTAGTATAGAGAATGTCGACGTCTTAAAGTGGAACAATATTAGAATAATCAAACGATTGAGATCTCGAAACTTTGATTTTATTCTATATAAGTTATAAATGTGCAATTAACGTCAATTTACTATCATAAACCATTAATGAATGCGCAATTTGCTCCGTTAAGCTGTTAAGTTGGCAAATAAACTATGATGGGGGCCCCCACCGATATTAAGTCGTAAGCGATCTAATGCGTTATACGGCGCGCACAAAACGGCCGTTGTGCGCAAAATGAATTGTGTACGGAAATGTATTACCGGCGTGTCAAATGACTCGGAACTAGTGACGTGACGGTACGGGATTACTACGGGGACCGAATTTGAAATTATTCGGTTTATTTTTTACTTGAATTTTCAATGACGAAAAAGTGCACAGATGATATAGCGATTTAAATACCGACTTATCGTGTCAGTATAATGGGTTCGATTCCTACATAGGACCTACGATTTTAGAGTATATATTTCTTTATTAATATATATATATATTATAAGAACCCATACATCCATCAGCCTGTATAAGACCTTAACTGTTGGTCATAGACCTCCCTCCCCATGAATCGAAAGAATTAATTACAAAATAACTTTTTATTAAATTCTAGAATATAATCATGTAGCCTTTTCAAAACAGGAGGAAAATTAAGCTGCTACACCAGACTGGTGTTGGTTACACTGTTGCACGGATTGGCACGGATTATTGTTGGTAGAGAAAAACAGACCCAACTGTCTAAGAATAATTTCTAATAGAGATAATTTACCTAGGACGAATAATTGTTATGGAGAAAGAGTCGAAAGATATTTACTTCCTTTCTTGTTAAATAATCTTCCTCATAAATTACAGCAAATGTACAACTCAAATCCTAAACATTTTAAATACCAACTCAAAAAAAAATGTATGTAAGTAATGAATAAGAATAATAGGTAATATTGTTACATATAAATTGTAATAACAACGACTCACCGCAATCCAAATAAACCCTTCGTGGTTTATGTGGTGCGGTTTATTATATTGGTGATTTACTTTATAAGAATATTGGAAATAAATAAATAATAATAGAAATACAAATTTTTGCTTGTCAGACGGGTCGGGTTTTATTTCGAGTTTTTATTCTCTTGTGATATGTATATTAAATCCCATGGTATTCTTTTAAGACAATCAAGAAAGCTAGAAATTCGAATATCGAGAATGCCACGGGTAAAAAAAATAATTTAAAAAAATCAAAAAACCCGACTACGTAAAAAGGAACCCAAACTACGTACATAATAAAAAAACTGAAAAGAAAAAAACAAGCACTTAGATGTCCGGTGGTCTAGAATTCCATAATATATTATTGAATAAACACTATTGCAGAAAATAAAATATATTTTAATAATAGAACATGACAACTGAACAGTCGGGATCCATTATTCGACAGCAAATCTAATCGACAGCAAATCAAATTTTTCAGTTTGACCACCGGACATCTAAGTGCTTGTTTTTTTCTTTTCAGTTTTTTTTATTATGTACGTAGTTTGGGTTACTTTTAACGTAGTCGGGTCTTTTGATTTTTTTAATTATTTTTTTCATTTTATACCTTTTAGTTATGAATACCTAGGTAGCTATAGTTATTTTATCTATTAATAAGTAGGTAAGTACCTAAGTATATATAGTTTTTCGACTGAAGTTGAGTACTAAATCGTTAGAAGTTGGAGATGGGCGACCGCGTAAGACATTAGATACTTTAGGTAGTACTACCTATGGTATATTGGACAATATACCTACTAGATACTTTAGTATATATCCATCCACATCCAGTTATATGAATTCTTCGTCTCTTTATTGTAAATTTCTGCTGTCTAAAAAACCTATATGTGAGAAAGGTTGTTATGAAATTTTTAAATCAATATAGATCCTAAACGGCCAGTCACATCGAAAAATTTTGAAAGAAAACTAATAATGATTTTGAAATACCTATTCAACTATACCCCACACGACATAGTTTGTTGACTTTATTTTTTTTAATTTTCATAATATGGCGTCCAGTAGTCCCCATATTAAATTTTCATTAACGTCATATCTTTAGTGACACTCGCCGGATTAAGAGGAATCGATTGACGTACGAATCATAAAAATCGGCCCAGGCGTTTGGTCTATATAGTGCTTCAAAGGAACATACGAACATACATACATACATACATAGACTGTTAAACACAATACCACTCCTTTGCGTCGCGCAGTCGGGTAAAAAAGGGGGTGGTGAATTGTATTCTTATTTCGTCATCGCACGAAAAATTTAATGTCATTCAATAACTGGAATCTAAAGTGTTTTCAGTCAAGTCCCGCGATTTCTCATAACTATTTCTATCATATCGAGAGGTTGGTAGCACTGTGCATTATTTTTTTGTTTACATGTTTACGTTACGCGTTTCGGTCGACAATGCTATTATTTATTGGAACCCTAAAAGAGGGCAGTGTCTTCGCGTAATATCAATATGTTTTATTCTGTGTGACTTATGATGAAAAGAACTCCAAATTCATGACTTGTCTTCATCATGTTTTTCATGAAGTTTGTACCTATCTTTATTATTTTTTATCTTTGTTATAAATAAATTCTCTGGCAGAAAAGGAGAACTCGTAATAAAATTCAATACTAATGCGTCTAGTTAGCGTGGTTTTACTATACTACAATGTCCGCTCTTCTGCAGGAGCCCCATGTCTACCAGGCCTTTGACGGTCAAGTGAAATGTTGACCTTTTACTACTATAATAAAAAAAATAATACTGATATAAAAATTATACAGTTTTCTAACATGCTACCTACCTTGGTAGCATATTAGATATGTGAGATTTAAATGAATAAAATGTAGTACAATAATAATTGCTAAGAAATATATAATTCTATGTATTTATAATAACTGACCAAAACTAATATAATTAAATAATTTATTTTACATAGTTATATACCTATGTATTACTACCTTTTTTACTGGCAACGAATATTTAACATTTCTTTTTCAAAATTTAATAACTAATACCATAGTCGTAAATAAAAAGCCTACTAATAACGATGTCTTGTTGGACTTGAAACACCTCAGTCCTCATGTGACCATGAACACAAAAAAGTGTTCGAAACGTCGGAAAATTAAAAATCAAAAAAAAAGGCTATGAAAGCCATAAAAATAGTTCTTTTTCATAAAAAATAATTAGCTTAATAAATAAATAAATGAGCATATCAGATTGATAGCCAGTTTTATTAATTTAGTTCAATTTCGCTTTTTTTTAAATTGCATATGGTGGCAAACGAGCAAGCAGCACACCTTTTTTTTATTATTTTTTTTATTGGTGGACTATGGATGCGTCTCGCCCCGCCAAATCGGTCCGGGGTGACGGAAAGGCGGCGCGTGACCATAGACCCACCGTAAAACTCCTCTCTCTTCGCCGTGCGAGCGGACCACTGGTACCCGATCTTTGTCTTCAGTGGAAGCAAGCAGCACACCTAGATAAGTGATACTGCCGCTCATGGAACTTTGCAAAACCAGGGTTACAGTTAGAGCGCTTTCTACCATGAAGAAAATGGTCTTCTGAAACCTCGTTTAAAAAAGAATATGTCATAGCGCTCGTGAAACACATTCATAAACGAAATCAAATACAAACAAACCTTTTATTATTAAACAGATTGATTAAATCAAACAGAATAGCAGTTTAATAATCAAATTTAAACATTTCACATTTACAGCAGATGTCCAAACACGGACAAAATCAACAAAACATCTATCAAATTACACAACCGTATGCACCCCATTAGTATTTTACATTATTTATTTCACACTCGCAAAATGCACTCGATTTGATTTGGGTAATAGGTGATTTGTGTTGCGTGGTTTATATATATACTGTGTTCATTGAATTGTTTGTTTATTTGTTATAATTAAAATTGAAAGAAATTAAGTTTAATCATTCCTATAAGTCCCAATGCTAGTCTCGTGCTTTACTCAAATTAGACCGGTCAGACTGTTTAGCATAGAGATTTTATTTCAAATTTTTCCTCTCTTGGATAGATTTTACTTGCATATATCTCTTAGTCATCTTTTACGATGCATACAGGTAAGGTGAAGGGGGCGATGAATAGTATTCTTACTACGTCACCACACGGAAATGACGATCATATTAATTGGCAAAAATTTAAAATTCTGCCATCTCATTCTGTATTCTACATATGCTTGTGTTATTTTTCTAATTAAATTTGTTGCGGGTTCCAAGACAATTAAAATCATTTCCCGGCACTGCCTGAGGGTCAAACCTCGGTGTCATTTATGGTGACCATTGTGGATCCTGGCTTACAGGAGTTACAATGGTGGGAATGTGTGGTGGGATTAGTCCGAAAAAAAAAATAGGCTTGTGTTGTACGCCTCTCTTTTAACGTTAAAGGTGTAAGAGATATACAAATAAGATTTTAAATTGTGTTAAATTTAAGTTAAACTTAAGTATTTTTATTAAATATTTTGTAATAAATGGATAATGTTGGTTGAAAGCGAGACCTAAGTGAAATTTCAAGATGACATATGAAATTTTTAATGATCAAGAAAGCAAATGAGCCATTTTCTTTTGGATTACACATTGTTTTATTATGTCAGACTATCATTAAACATAATAATAAAATCCCATATATTAAGGCAACCCCATTTATTGACATGTATAATAGAAAACTGTTTGATGAACAAATCGATTGGAAAATTTAATTGTTGTTTCCAAATCATTACAGTTTTAGCGATGTTGAATTTATGTATGTAATAAACATTGCCAAATTATGTGTGTGCTTAAATAAAGCATTATAATATTTCGCAGCTTAAATAGGAAAGTGATATTAATCAAAAATATCAAATTTTACAGTACATGTATTAAAAGATTTGTTTTTCACGAACAAATGTGCGACTTAACATAGAATAACACTTCTGTCAGCCCAGTTTTTGATATATAATTTGATGATCTATCTTTTTTTTTTAAAATACAAACTACCTATAACAAAACGTTTTAAACAATAATAAACAATTATTAAAATTTTCGAGAAATGTCATTTTTCTATTTAAGCTACGATTTGAACTGTTATCTACAAATTTAATAGAATTGATATTTACACGGTCTTTGAAACAATTATAGGTCAATTCGTAGTTATTTATTTTTATATGGTAAAAAAAGTTAAAAAAAAAAACACGAATTTTTCAAGCAGTTGGGTAATAACCTAAAATTCTTTATTTCTCCAAATTAAAATTCATTTAATTTTCTATTTATTTGATTAAATTCTTCATTGACCATTCACCAAAGGGTTTTGAATGCTTTTGAAAAGAATTTTACGTTAGGAAATGTTTTCCATCATCTCATCTTATATAGGTATGTCCCACTGTTGGGCTTACGCCTCTATAATTGGAGGGAATTTGACCCACGCTCGTCAATCGTGTTGTTATAAGGTCTTGTTTCGAGTTTTCCTTCTCTTACATAGATGTTAGATGCGTTTTAATTATCCTTGTCGTCTTTTACGATCAAACACGCGCAAGATAAGGGTAGTGAAGTAGAAAAGCTATTTATTTTATTTAAAAACTGACATAATTCGCATCAAAAATGTTACGTACCTATATTTTAAAATTTGATTTGTATAAATAAGTTCTATTTTTAATTCATATCGTTTGAGATTTCCGAATTAATATTACGTATATTATAATAATTTTATTTCTTTCAAAAATATCTAATAAACATTGTTGATTGCTATAAATGAACAAGTTAATAATATGTTGGTACTTATGAGTCGCTTAGCTAATGGTTTTGCGACAATAAACTCCAAATGGTTTTGGTACTTTGTAAAATATTGTGTTTGCCAAATAGAAACGTTGTCATTTTTGCTACAACTTTGTTCATTAGAATGAATAATGTTTTGAATATTACTGTCGTACATATTATAACTCGATGCTATTACGGCTGGAGAATTAAAAAAAATATATATTTAATTGAGTATAATTAATGACTGTACTATTAAATTATTATAATAATCACAACTAATATTAGAAAAAGAAAAGTTTTGTAATTTTTTGTAGTGTAATTTATTTACTACAAAAAATTACAAAACTCATGGACTTATTTTAAAAATTCTTTCACTACTATTAGTGTCTATGGTATAATGAAACATAACAACAATTTTTGTGCCAGGCTATGGTCTGATTACACATCGTCCATTCGGTCCGGAGCGCCCGAAGAGCGGCGCATGACTCTATTACTCACAATATTACCTCCCCATCTCCATTTGGTCGACCACTGGTACCGAATCCTTGACTTACGTAGCCAGTTCGGCGGTACATAATTACCCTCCGAAAACTCCATTAATGTAACCCAAGGTGTAAATATAACAAAATTAATTTCAAGTAATAATCTTAATTAATTAAATTTACGTGGGGTGACGGAGTAAGAATACTATTCACCACCTCAAATCTTACCCGTGGGTGATCGTACGAGACGACTAAGGGATATAAAACGCAAATAACATCTATGCGAGAGAAGGAAAACTCGAAACAAAAACCCTATACCAACACGTCTGACCAGCGCGGTATAGTAGGTTAATTTCCCTCCAATAACGGAGGAGGCCCGAGCCCAACAGTGGGACATTTATGGACTGTGATCATGATGATGATAAATAATCTTAATAATTTATTAAAATAAGGTATATTTTTTTAATATTTAATTAAGAAGGTGTAGGTATATAAAATAATATGTATTCGAATTGTTACAAATAAATCGATTTAAAGTTATTTTTTGTAAAGATAATTAATCTATTATTACAAAATAATTCATGTCAGTACTTATTTACTAATGTAAAACCGGACAGGTCGCTAATATTTTTATGATGATCAACAGTGGGATGCAACTCCTGGACGTGAGCCTCCTCCTAAATGGAAGGGATATTATCCTACTATACTACGCTGTTTAAACAGGGAATTAAAATAATAAGAAAATAAAATAATAAATTCTTTCTTCTAGCTTACAAGGAAGATAATTTTCTTGTTCTAAGTAGGTATATGCAAATGATACTTTCGAGAACTCATCGAATTCCGAGGTCAAATAAAGTGCCAAGGAATATTCTATCAGATAAAAGTGGATAATATTAATTAAAGTCTGATTGTAATAAATTGGTCATAAAAATAAATAAATAATAAAAAAATAAAAAGCCTTTTATTTCTCGCTTTCCATAATCAGTTCAGTTGCATGCAATACAATGACAATTTTAATTTATATTACCTATCCAATTTAATTTAATTTAGAAACAAATGATACTAATACAAAATCTTAGTTTTTATACATAATGCATATTGATTCTAATTCATTTTAATAAATCAATATAATATAAAAAATAAAAAATTAACAATTTAATAAATAATAAAATTAAAAATATGCTTAAACAAATCCATAATCATTATTTTAATTCAATTGTAATAGTTATTGAATCTATTAATTAGATATAGATTTATTCAAAAGTTTTGCTAGCAAGAAATTGGTCATAGTTGTTTTATTTTCTAAATTTTTTACTGCTTATGGTGGCAAACGAGTAAGCAGTACCTCTGATATTAAGTGTTACTGCAATTTATGCACCTTTGCAATACCAGGGGTATAGCTAGGTCGCTGCTAACTAACCAAAACCTACCCAGAGAGTTGGGCTCCCGCTTCTCTCGCTCACTGAACGAAGAGCAACAACACATTGCCATTGCTCAAATTTCGATTTTGTGGAAGAGTGTAGTACTACCACGGGCGGACCACCCCTTGGTTGTAGACAGAGTACTGTCAACAGTGTGGCTTTACCACTACAATTGTTTTATTTTTAAGGAAAGTTAAATTGTACGAACAATTAGCAGTGATATTATCTCGTACAATTCAACATTCCTGAGTGGTGTAAGAATACAATCACCCCCAGTTCTTACTTGGGGATAAAAGACGACTAAGCGATATATTACTCAAATAGCATATATGCAAGAGAAGGGAAACACGAAATAAAATTTTATAACAATCTGTCTGACTAGTGAGAGAGAGTTTATAGAAGGTCGATTTCACTCCTGTTATTTAGAAGTCCAGCCCAATAGTGAGATGCATAGAGCTGAGATGATATCAGCTCGTTCAATTTTCTGTTTCTGTTCAATATTTTTTATGTACAAAAAAATAAGGTGGACTGTGAAGTTTGCAGGAATCTGATGGATGCAAGTGGCACAGGAACGTTTTGAATGGCATTTTCGTGGGGAGGCCATAGTCCAACAGTGGATGTTACGGGCTGATGAGTGGATGGATACAAAATCGTTAAAAATGACAAAAAATAAAAAATTGAAGCTGTTCAATCACATTAATAATGTCCAACCATTAAGTGTTTTTATAATTAAGAAACATTCATGTTTCATCATGATCATTTTGGCATCCACTGTTGAATGAAAATATATTAAAATTTATTCTACATTCTACCGAGACTAACCTACCTAGACCAGATCGGTCATGTACTGAAGGAAGGTGGCGTCAAGAGTCTCCGAAACCGGCGAGCGTGTATGAAGAGAATTATGAATGTTGAGGAAGCGAGTGAAGTATGCAGAGATAGAGTTCTCTGGCACTCTGTTCTCTCTACCTACCCTGCAAGGGATATGGCGTGATGATATGTATGTATGTATTCTACATTTTTTTACAGTTTCTTTAGCGACCTTTTATGGTACGACGCAATGTAGCTCGCACGCACGACCTCACAAAATGACTTGATGAAAGTCGTAAGGAATCATTTTATTCGGGCGTCACCGTGTCTTGTATCTTATAATTGAGACCTAATGAGCGAGATCCAACAGGGAACAGTGAAATATTAAATGATTAATGACGAACGTTTAAATGTGGGCCGAAGCGTAGCCGAGGCACATATACGTAAGTCCATCAATTCCTAGTTGCGGCCAAGGCTTGTACAGTGCTTTTCTCAAATAATGCGCGAAAATTAAAACTAAGTAGTACTAAGTAAAACTGTATACATAACGAACAACTAACAACATTTTTCACGTGCTAAAGTGTTTATTTGTTTTTTTCATTATCAAACAGCTTTCTTTTTCAAGCCTGTTCGAAATTTAAATAAAACTTTGATAAGTCGTCTCCTCGGTGGCTATTTTTTGAAGTAACAAATCGTTCCATTTTTAAAATACACGATAGATATGAATTTACATATATATTTATTTGGCCGCTAAAACACGACAGATATGGATTTTCATACATTTTTTGCTGGCCGCTGCTCGCATGTATTTGGTCAGTACGCAATACCGATTTATCTCGAAGAAGGTTGTCAAAATAATGCTCAAATTTCTAAGCATGTTTGAGAAAAATAATTTAACTTAATTCACAGTAATCCGACTGTACTATAATCTAAAGTTGCAGAAACAAAGTGATTGAATTGGAAGAAGCAACTCTGTCTCAAGCAATTCAATTGTCTCCTCCTATTGCCAATAAACCGTATTTTAGTCTGATTGATACTCTTAAACCGTACTTTAGCTCGATTAACAGTTTAAATCGTATAAGTGGCAATAAATACTGCAACAATGTAAATGGTTACTCTAAAGTTTAGCGCTAGTTTACGCTTAAGTACTTATTAGTAAGATAAAATGATTAGTTAAAAGGTTTATTGTGGATTATATTTGAGTAAATAATTACTGATGCTGCTGGAATCTTTTTTTATGTATTTTCATAAACCCGTTTTTTTTGGTATTATCTTCTATAATAGGGCATTAATTTTAATATGACCGGTCAGTCGATAGCAGGGTGGTGGGGTCCTAAAACCAGACTTCTCCTTTCCATTTCTTGAATGTGTCATCAGTACCGGTACCTTGACTTTGTTAGTCCGCTGGGTGGGTTACTCATTTTAACGACTTCAGTCTGTGGTGAGAGTGGGATCATCGACAATTTAAACAGCACATTCTTGCAGAGAGTTAAGTAGGTCTAGCGGATATTTGGGCATGCCTGCCCAGACATGTGAGCAGTATTCCGCATGAAGATGGATTTGTGCTTTTTATAGCATAAGACGTTGTTGTTCTTGGTATGAATACCGCCTGGCACTGTTCAGAACGCCCAGCTTTTTACTTGCCAATTTGGCTTTGTCCTCCAAATGGCTTACAAACTGGCCTTTGCTCTGTCGTTTAATGTCGAGAATCCCAATACTCTCGGAAATTTGTAGAGTTACTCCTTGGAATTGAGGCGCCATGTTAAATAGGTACTTTTTTGCAGTGAGTCGCAAACTTGTGTCTTAGTGGGATTGAACTGGACCAAGCTCCTTTCATCTCATTCAGGATTGATGCGGATTTCAGAAAGAGTAAATCATCAAAATTAAATTTACAGACCAAGAATTAACTCAGAAGATCCAGTTTCTTCTTTGCGCTGTTGGCTAGACTAGACTTGTCTGAAAATAAAAAAAGCATATCTAACATAATTTTTTGCATACGAATTATAAAAACAACACAGAAATATCATAGTCATTTTCGCTAATATAAAAAGCGTTCTAATATGGAACACTGGAATACTATCAAATTCATATCATCATAAGTCCATACAAACCAACAAAAGTCATAGTAACCAATAATACATTAATACGCAACAAAACAACGCATTAGGGACCGGAAATGGCGGTGTACACATTCAGTATTGTGCTCGAGGAAAAATGATATAATATTATAACATCCTTTCATGACCATAACTGGGCTTGCCCGCCTTTACTGCCTCATAGTGATTAAATATTAAGAAATCTTATGATATATGTGCCTATAAGTGTCGCTACTCTATGAAGTCTGAGATATGATTACAGTCGAAGCGGTAAAACCGGCTAACTGATCAGCAAGCGAAAGGACAGGCAGTGGAGCACTTGTAACATCAACTGCGATCGGTAAGCGTGGCGATTATGGTATTATTCATCTTGTAAAGCTTGTAGAAATCAATAAAGTAATGGATATAATATTATTAAAGGCATTATAAAAATCATGAATTCGTATCGTGCTCATTGTGCTTTCGTGTTCTTTCTTAAAATGGACGCACGTAGCGTTCCAGATTTTAAATTTTTATCATTTAAATTCTTGTGGAATGATAGTGGAATTATAAATAATTGGCGTTAGGTTCATGTTGTTTTATTGCAACCATATATGGGTCGGCTAGTGCATGGTAGTTATACACTATTGCTTAAAATCGATGCTTGAGTACTAACAATTTGCACTTACGCTACGTTGGGTGAGCAAGAAAGCTGGAGGCACAAATCATCCAATAAGCAGCGATCTAGCTGTCAGCTTGGTATAGTAAATGTACTGCTTTTAGCTCAGTTTTTTTACATTGGATTATTATATTGATTATTTTTATTGTCTTAGGTGGCAGACATGATGGTAAGTTGTAACATTCGCTCATTGATTTAAGTAATACCAAGGGTAGAGGCAAGTCATTGCCTACTATAAGCTCTTGGAGTTTATGCCTCCACACCGACAATAAGAACTGTAAGCAGTGTGGCTTTATCACTAAAATAACTTTTATAATCATCATCATTCATCATCATTCTCCTGCTCTTGTCCCAATTATTTGGGGTCTACGCAATATGTAGCCCTCCTCCTACTTATTGCAAAGGTTATTGCCAATAGTTTTATGACCAGCCGCCTGCCTGATATCAACCCTCCTTAAGAATGCAATTGCTGACATCAGGTAGTGTTGGCTCAAGTCGATATAAAGGCTCTTAGTCGTCTTTTACGACATCCATTAGCAAAGTAAGGGTTGGTAGTATTCGTAGCCGCTACCACACAGCAAATCTATGATAATAGCTAATATGCCATTGTAATCTCCACAATATATCTATTCTCTTGTTTAGTTGATCTTTGACCCTGCCGCCCTACACGAGACAAATCGTCCAGCTGGCCATTTGTCAAAAAAACCTGCATCCGCCGGGCGAAAGCGATATTTTTACACAACATTTTTATTCACACAACAACTTCTTATTACGACTATATAAAGTTCAAAATCAATTAGAAAACAAAACCAATACATATAGATGTGTACAATTATGTTTAGACTATATATTTGGTTCTTAATACGAGACTTATAAAGCTTATATTACATTTAATAAAATGCATTTTAGGTAATATTTAAAAAGAATAGTGAATGATAATAAAAGTCTTTTTTGAAGATTTCTATTAAAAATATGCGCGGGTGTGTCCTTGTGCCATTGTGCCTTTCAGCAATGTATACATCTTATGGTAGATTCGTCTTAATAAATTGCTTATGATTTATTATATATGGGGTTGATGTTCCCTTGAGCGCTGCTAAGTAGATTCAACTGTACGTAACTATTACGAATTTGAGCATTTAAGTAATACAATAATTTAAACAAAGATATACAATTCGATATTTATATATAGAATTCCAAAATACGATATTAAATTACCCGCGCTAGCGTAAACCTTTCATTACTCTGTACTTATAATAGTTGACATAAAGATAAATAGGAAGTTTTGGCGGGCATATGGAAGTTACAAGTGCTGCCTTGTATTATATTCAATATCTTAGTGTTTTAAAGCTTTATATAGAATAATTTTAATGGCAAATTATGAAATGTGATGCGAAGGAACTGCTGGGCTTTATTAAATGTGATATAAAAGTGCTTTATAATGCTTTCGTTTTCTACTGAAACTCCGAGAAGATTTAACAGTACGGCCATATCTAATATTGAAGGCATCGATTTGTCTTACTGACAAACAATGACTAATATGAAGATATCTACTTAAGATGTGAAGAAAATTGTAACTCGACAACGACAGCAATAACTCGTACAAGAAGCTGATTGTTATAAAAGAAGAGAAAAATACGTAGTATTTTTATGTCTTACTCTGAGAATAGTGGCGCCTGACCACAGATTAATTATTAGTAGATACTAACTAATCATTTTTGCTTTAAAAAACATAGTCCTTTTGTTTGTGTAGTAAAGGGGTAAAAATAGAATTGACTACTACTTTTTACTTCCTCATACAAATCCAAAAAAACTGGTTGAGAAATCACCATGAAAATGTACAGTAGCGCTCTTCTAGTAAGCTTGTGACTGCTATAGTAATCGCCAATATGACTGGCGTGCCAATAACGCCTTTGTGCACACTTGAGGAGGATTTTTATGAATTGTTGGTTGGCTGGAAGTATCGTCTAACCATATCGCCCTAATGTCATGGAATGAGAATAGGGCCATAATATTTAGAACAGAATATTTCGTTGGTAATCTTTGTATTGGTAGTGGTATTGGACATTTGTAATGAAATTATTATTCAAACTGTGAATAAACCTTTATAAATTAGGAAATTAACAAAAGAGAGCGTTATTAATTTGTAAACGCTTTTGCGGCATATACGGGTAAACATTCAATTAAAGATTAGGTAATTCATTAGAAATGGTTCCAGCAAAAGCACAATGTATATGAGTAGATAACTTCTATGTTATTCTTCTTAGTCCATAGACTTTTAAAAGTTCTCCGACTTGCTTGACATTTTTTTAATTTAGGTTTTGTCGAATACCTTTAAAATTATATAATTCGAGAAATAAAAAACTTCAGCAGTAGCTTTTATTATCAAAGATTGTAATACATATTCAGAGAATTGTTTTTATTAAGAATATATAATATTATTTTTTTACGTAGCAATAAGCATAAGTTATCGTAGTTGCTATTAATATTCATTTAGGCGTTACCTTGCTATTTTTCTAATGTATAACCAATGTAATGGTAAACCAGGAATGACCAGGATATTGGTAAATTGGTAGACTTTTGGAGTCCTGTAACACAAATCTCAATCTAGTATAGAAATTTTTACAACTTATTTCTATAATTTACAACAATATTCTTTTTTAATGCGATCAAACGCGATACCAACTTTGCTTTAAGGATATCTATATTCAATTATTGGACGTTGAAAGTTGATTGATAGATATCCGAATTTTAAAGGGTTACGTATATATATATATATATATATATATATATATATATATATATATATATATATATATATATATATATATATATTAATTCAACAGACTTCATCATCATCTCAGCTCATATATCTTCAACTGGTGAAGACGAGTAGCTTTCACTTGGGAAGAAAATTGATCTGTTATACTGTGTCCGACGTGTTAGTAATCTTTTACTGTCTGTACTGTTTTCACTCTCTTACAGTTATGTTATCTGCTTCTTCTTTTACGATAACTCATAGAAAAGGAAGAGGTGGTGATCTTAGATGGTATTCTCACTCCTTAAACTTAGTCAATAAGCGGAGAAATTAATCAAAATAAAGTTAGAGCTTTTCTTATTAATTTGATTCTGTGATAATTTTGTAGTAAGTAAATGTAACGAGTCCCTCTGTGTGGGTCACCACAAGATTTGGGGTGGTGAATTGTATTTTTACTCCGTCAGGAGTAAAAATACAATTCACCACCCCAAATCTTACCCGTGGGTGATCGTAAGAGACGACTAAGGGATATAAAACGCATATAACATCTATGCGAGAGAGGGAAATCTTGAAACTAAACCGTATCCCAACGCGTTTGACCAGCATGGTATAGTAGGTTAATTTCCCTCCCATTACGGAGGAGGCCCGAACCCAACAGTGGGACATATATGGGCTGTGATGATGATGATGAAATGAAACGAACTCTTGTCGAATGTAACGAACTCTTGTCAGGTGAGTATCATTTACAAATTTATTACATAATCATCATTATTCTCCTGCTCTTAATTACTTGTGGTCAACGTTATATATAATCTTCCATCGTACATATTGCAAAAGTTATTGGCAATAGTTTTATGATCACCTGCCTACCGCCTGACGTGAACCCTCCTTACGAATGTAATTGTTGATCAAATGTCATCAGGTGAGGGAGCGAAGTAAGCGTTGGAGTACGAATACTAATTCGTAACCGCTACCGTGTGGTATATATTTTGGTTTTTTTCTCATCTCAAAAAATGGCTTAAAGAAGTTTTCACATAAAAAAAAATCCGAATGAAAATCCTACCTCGATAGTCTATGTTTGCTTTATAAATACAATCGTTCTGTTATCTTTAGACTGATATCCAGAGTGTTAAAGCAAAAGTTGGCTTATCTCACTCATTCGATTTGCACGTCAGTCCTGTATCGCGATCGCATTTCAACCAGTCACATCTTGTATCCGACGTATCCTTTAAAAAGCCCGGTTTTATTTTTTAAATTAAATTGTTTTCAGTCTGTTGTAGCTATTAGTGATGTAACGAGTGTTAATTTATAAATTTATTATCGATGCAAATACGAATATTTTCTGTATTAATATATAGATAATTTAAAAGTTTTACGATTTTTCATATGCTGACGGGGTAATGTATATTCTTATTCCAATACCACCTTTCGTTTTGTTCGTTGTTGTCGTAAATTTAACTAACAGAGATGCAAGGAACTAAAGAGTACCCTACGCCAACTTGTCTTTATAAAAAAAAACACACGTCTTCCATAAAGGCAACAAATTAATATGACGCGCAAATTAAATGTCATACCACAGCTCCGACGGGTCTAAATAGCGAGACGATTGAAACGGATTACCAATAAGTGTGGGTTCGAGTCCCACGTGTGACATTCGCTTTTTGCTCGTAATTAAGTTTTTATAAATAATTTAGCATCCATCCATCAGCCCGTAAACGTTCACTGTTGGCAATAGGCCTCCCCACGAGAATGCCATTTGCAACGGTCCTGTGCCACCTGCATCCAACTGTTTCCTGCGACCGTGATAATGTTGTCCATGTGGTGACGGAGTAAGAATACAATTCACCACCCCCTATCTTACTTGTAGGTGATCGTAAGAGACGACTAAGAGATATAAAAAGCATATAACATCTATGCAAGAGAAGAAATACTCGAAACAAAACCCTCACCAACACGTCTGACTAGCATGGTATAATAGGTTAATTTCCCTCCCACTACGGAGAAGGTGCGAGCCCAACAGTGTGACATATATGGGCTGTGATGATGATGATGAATCTAGCACATTAAATGCTAAATTTCAGTAATTTGACTAACTTGTCTTACCAATATCATATAGTAGGTTAATTTCCTTCCCATTACGAAGGAGGCCTGAGCTTTAGAGTTAGACATATAAAGCTTGAAAAAAAAAAATAGCAAGAAGAGCTAGACTTTCATTTTATATGTATGTATGAGACATAATACCTATACCTATGTGTCTCTTGGACAATAATTTCTGAAATACATGTTTTTTTTTTATTAGAACTAATCCCACCACACATTTCCACCATTGTAACTCCTGGAAGCCGGGATTTACAATGGTCTCCATAAATGACAGTTCCGGGAGATGATTTTAATTGTCTTAGAACCTGCAACAAATTTAATTATAAAAGGCTAAAGAGGAGTTGGAAATCATTCCACGTCATCAAATACAATAAATAAGTATTTATTTAATATACAACTATTTTTACGACTTTTACCGCGTTTGTATTTCAATTTTAATCACCTGACATTTCGAACACTTTGCAGCGCTAATTGTCACGGGATGACTTTGCAATTATTTATTACTGAACGCATTCAATTCCAACAAGGTTTCTCTATCACAAAGCAACATAACTTCAAAATAATAACTCCATCCATGACCAAGTCAAAATTCACACAAAATCGGCCATCTTACATTCCCCTAATTAAAATAACCCAACCAAGTATCGTTGGCACTTGAAATAGCACTTGAAAAACTTATAAAAAGCAATACCGAAGCTACCAACATTATAATGACAGAAAACAATTGTTCCGAATGTGTATGGAGAACAAAAAATTGGCGCGATTACATCTTAGAGTGGTATAAAGTGGTGCCGAGTGGCAGTGGTGTTTCTCATGGGGTTTTGTTTTGGTACTAACGCTAGAGGGAGCCTTTGAAATGTAGGGTGCCTATAATTTTAAATATTTTGAGAAAGTACTATTTTCACGGCAGACCGTAAACTCTAAACAGTTACCTTTACAGAAATCTATCCACTAGTCGATGGCTTGGTGTACTATGATATATGTTCCTTAAAAGACCGTATTTCATCCTTCTGTGTGGTCACGGAGTAAGAATAAAACTACACCAATTTCTTTTACTATACCAGACCAGTGTAAGTCAAGCCTTTCTGTACTTTGTCCTTTGAGCTGTCCGTGTGGTTACGGAGTAAATATACAATTTACCAACCCCTATTTTGCCCGCAGATGTCGTAAAAGATAACTACGGGATATAATATGATAATAACATGAATGCTCCGATGGTTCGGATATGTAGAAAGAATGCCGAACGAACGTCTGGTTAAGAAGATATACAATGCGAAAGTGGAAGGATGTAGGTACCGGGGGAGACCGAGACTAACCTACATAGACCAGATCGGTCATGTACTGAAGGAAGGTGGAGTCAAGAGTCTCTGAAACCGGCGAGCGTGTATGAAGAGAATTATGAATATTGAGGAAGCGAGTGAAGTATGCAAGGATAGAGTTCTTTGGCACTCTGTTCTCTCTGCCTACCCTGCAAAGGACATGGCGTGATGGTATGTATGTATGAATGTATAACATCAGAAAGAGAAAGAAAACTCGATATAAAACCCTATATCAACTTATAATTGGTATCGTAGTTGAATTGCCCTTTATCATCGGCAAGAGAAGGCAAATACCGAAATAAAACCCTAAGCTAACGCATCAAACTAGTGTGGTATTATAGCTGAATTGGAGCCCAGTACGTAAATGCGGTGTAATGATGAGGCCGTACTGCATATGGCGAATTGATGACGCCTCTCAACTCGTGGCCTTACGCCAAATTAAAACGAAGACTGTCAGATTTAAGTCGTTTGTTGAATTGCTATGATGTTGACTAGTATATGTAAGTGAATAAAAAATAAAGGATACTAAAAATTATGTCTACATATGCAGAAAAGAGTATGAAAGTAAAATTAATGCGGGCGAAATGCGATCTCTGCGGAAAATCTGTGGAGTTAGGCTGACCGACCGCATTCGTAACGACGACGTAAGAGAGCGAGTAGGTATGAAAGAGAGTATTGGTGTAAAGATGCGAAAGGGCATGCTCCGATGGTTCGAACATGTGGAAAGAATGCCGAACGAACGTCTGGTTAAGAAGATATACAATGCGAAAGTGGAAGGATGTAGGTACCGAGGGAGACCGAGACTAACCTACCTAGACCAGATCGGTCATGTACTGAAGGAAGGTGGTGTCAAGAGTCTCCGAAACCGGCGAGCGTGTATGAAGAGAATTATGAATGTTGACGAAGCGAGTGAAGTATGCAGAGATAGAGTTATCTGGCACTCTGTTCTCTCTGCCTACCCTGCAAGGGATATGGCGTGATGATATGTATGTATGTATGTATGTCTACATATATTCTAAATAATAATATTTTAGATTACACATTACATATATTAAGTTTAAAGTCAGATTATTAAACTTTCCATTATATTACTAAGGAGGTACCTATCAAATATCGCTCACTAATCACTTATTGGCATGAACCCTTCATAGCGGTCACATTATTGACAGTCTGTTTACAGTCGCGAACAAATCTATCCGGTGTAGTATTACTACACTTACGCAGAAAATCCACATCTGAGCAGTGACTAAGTGCTGTTGTACTTCATTTTGTTAACAAGAGAGCCGGCATTCCAATTTTCTGGGCAGGTTTGGGTTAGCAGCTGCAATAGCTGTACCGTCGATACTGAAAAATTTCCTGAACGGTTATAACATTTACAATCATATGTGCTGCTTGCTCGCTTGCTCGCTCGCTACCATAAGCAATATAAAAAAGTATGTAGGTACTTATGTACACGTGTTAGAAATTATACTTCTTTGCCGTAACAAGATAAAAATCTTCTCAAACATTTTATTTTTGCCTTATTCTACGTTTGTAGAACAAAACGGCACTAACAATAGAAAAAAAGGTATTTAATACATTGAAAGTTTTATTATAGCGTATTATCTAATTAAATAAAGTTTATTTAAACATCACAATGGCGAATACATCACTCACCTTCGATTCGCAGATGATATCGTAGTCATGGGAGAATCTCTGGAGGACCTTGGCACCATGCTCAATGACCTCAGCAAGGTCTCCCAACTAGTAGGGCTGAAAATGAACATGGACAAGACGAAAATCATGTCTAATGCCCATGTCATTTCTGTACTGGTCCTGGTTGGGAATGCGATTCTCGAAGTTGTCGATCACTATGTTTACCTAGGACAAACAGTCCAATTAGGTAGATCCAATTTCGAGAAAGAGGTCAGCCGACGAATCCAACTCGGCTGGGCAGCTTTCGGGAAACTTAGGAGGATCTTCTCGTCTAATATTCCAAAGTGTCTGAAAACAAAGGTTTATAACCAGTGTGTGTTACCAGCGATGACATTCGGCACTGAAACGTGGTCTCTAAATGTCGGCCTCATAAAAAGGCTCAAAGTCGCTCAGCGCGCTATGGAGAGGGATAGCCCTCTCCATAGCTCGGTATTTCTCTACGTGATAAAATCCGAAATACGGAAATCCGTAGAAGAACGGGTGTAACCGACATAGCCCGAAGAATTAGCACGTTCAAGTGGCAATGGGCAGGCCACATCGCTGGACGAACCGACAACCGTTGGGGAAAAAAGGTTCTCGAGTGGCGACCACGAATCGGACGACGCAGCGTAGGATGACCCCCCACTCGTTGGACTGATGAACTCATCAAGGTCGCAGGAAACCGTTGGATGCAGGTGGCACAGGACCGTTACAGATGGCATTCTGGTGGGGAGGCCTATGTCCAACAGTGGACGTTTACGGGCTGATGGATGGATGGATGAAACATCACAAAAAAATCTAAAATGTTGACTATAGTTAATTTCAGGGTGTCGGTTTTTCGTGACGGTGTGCGCGCGCATCGTTAAAATTTACTCTCATCATTTTTCCCTAACGCGCCAAACGAAGCATAACTTCAACAGCTCAGTTCATATATGTCTTACTATGATGGATATGAGGCTCCATCACATCGGGAAGGAAATTGACCCACTATACCGCACTGGTCAGAGGTTTTGATATATTATTTTATTTTGAGACATTTGTAGACATACATACATACATATCATCACGCCATATCCTTTGCAGGTTAGGCAGAGAGAACAGAGTACCAGAGAACTCTATCCTTGCATACTTCACTCGCTTCCTCAACATTCACAATTCTCTTCATACACGCTCGTCGGTTTCGGAGACTCTTGACTCCACCTTCCTTCAGTACGTGATCAATCTGGTCTAGGTAGGTGAGTCTGGGTCTCCCCCGGTACCTACATCCTTCCACATTTGTAGACCTGCTAGAAAATAGTCGTACCGTTACGCCAAGAGTCTAAGAACGCAATAGAATATCGATTATAAGTACATATTATATATCAGAATGTCTTATCAATATGATATTTATTGATAAGGAATACGATAACAAAGTTAGTATTTTGTTGCATATTTAAAATGCATGATGTAAAATACCATATATGTAGTTACCTAATGAAAATTGATTGTTAAATAGTAAAAAATATTTGCTTCAACGTTAAAAAGAAATTTTTTTAATTGTCAAAAATAAATTTAACTGTCAAATAATTTTCGTTAAACTCCTTATTAATAATAATGATCTTTTGGTTAACTTATAATTATTGTTAGTAATTATTTTGAAGCAAATAGAATCCAGTTTTCAGCATTGTTCTCTTGTCTCGTTTGTTTTAATTGTTGCATATAAAAGTTATGTTGTAAAGATTATTTCTAATGCGATACTTGAACTGGTTGACTTTTAAAGGATATATTTTTTAGTATAAATGTTGAAATTACTACTAATGTAGAAATTTATGAACTTATTTTGTGAGTGTTACTTTTCATTCACAATATTATTCAAATATCACTCAAAAAAGATTACTACTCTTGGACTTGAAGCCATAGTCTATTGGAAGATATTTCCAATTTATCGAGTCATCGCTTGATATAATTGAGAAGTTTAAATTTTAAATGATAAGTTAGAATATTAAATCGGAACAATGTGCAGACATTTGCCGGTAGATGGCGTATGGAATTCTCCCGTACAGATGACAACGCGAACGACAATTTAGTTAGCGTTTTTTTATTTTTTGGCGGCTGGCTATGGAGTGGTTACGCCCCGCTAAATCCGTCCGGGGCGACAGAAGAAGCTGCGCACGAACCCATAGACCCGCCCTACAAGTACCTCTCCACGCCGTGCGAGCGGGCCACCGTATTGTAATATATACACATATTATATTATTACTGCCTCTCCTACGGTCTACTCTCCCTCTGTCTTACGAATTTTCGATCAAGTTACGTGTCCTGATGCGAGTTTCAAAATTTTTACCCATCCCAAAAGTGCACAACGCCGGTAAAGTAGTTTTCACGTGAAAAATATATAACTACTGTAAAAAAATACGTAGGGTTAACAAAGAACAGTTCCACGCGGAGATTGAATTCATGACATTCGATACTTAGACCTTCGAACTTATCCGTGTGGTGACGGAGTACGAATACAATTCACCACCCCCTATCTTACCCGTGGGTGATCGTACGAGACGACTAAGGGATATAAAACGCATATAACATCTGTGTAAGTGAAGGAAAACTCGAAACAAAACCCTATACCTACACGTCTAACCAGCGCGGTATTGTAGGTTAACTTCCCTCAAATTTTCGGAGGAGGCCCCAGCTCAACAGTGGGACATATATGATGATGATACTTAGACTACTTTGTCATCTGTGCAGACAATATATAAAATGGAACTTTTTATAGTATTGGTATGGATTAAGAAGATTTAACCATATGATGACGGAATAAAAATACAATTCACCACACTCTATTCAGCAGGTTTTGTAAAAGACAACTAATTTAAAAAAAAAAATATCTATTACAAAAAAATGATAAAAATAAATAGTTAAATAAAAATATCTATTACAAAAAAATATCCAGTAAACCTCATTCAGATATTATGTGTATAATTAAAAACTTGATAAAAGTGCGATTAAATAAGTATTGTTCGAGGTATGTCCGCGTTTATACGATCGTACGTGTACCCTACAATCGGCAACTCACAGCTCCGGCTCCCACGGGTGTCCAAGTGTTGTGAAGCGAATTAGCGTTCAATTTGGTGCATGATTCGATTTGCACCCTGACGGTACTCAGCTGACCGTGATCAGTCGAGGAAAAGGCTTTTCACTGCCTTGTAAAATATATAATACACTTCATAGAATAAGTCAATAGAATTTTAAAAAGAGAAAAGAATTAAAACAAGGCCGCGGTAGGATTTCTTATTTCATACAATCTTATTTAATACGTTTTTTTTTAAAAGACCTCACCCTGCACTAAGGAAATAATCCTAGTATTGCGGGGAATTTTACAAACATGCAATTGCATGTTTGTAGACACAGACAAATTACACCCAGACACAGAACAAGTCATTATGGAATGCACAAAGTATTGCCTGCGGGGGAATCGAACACTGACATGGAAGGTCGGCATTTAAACCACTACGCCATCTGTGCAGTCGATATACGAATACGTTCAGATATTTAGCGTTGGTAATGTTTCAAGATATATATTGAAAAGACGCTGATTCGTATATGGGTTATATTATTCCGCGAAAAAATTAGGAGAAACCTTCACTATTTAGTAGGTGCCGTGAAAAATAGCTACGGGAACTACTAGTATAGATTAGTTGACAGCAATTCTGGCAGATTCATAACACTAGTGTAATCATCAACTTCCTTTTCATAGCAATTAAGGTATTATCTCTGGTTTGTGGAGACACAAATTCAAGTTAAAACATTGATAGCCTGTATTATATGTTCAGTCATTTAATATCACATATATTATGTCCTACTGCTGGGCTCGAGAGAAATTGCTCTACTGCACGACGCTGGTAAAATGGGTTGCTTTTACACTGTTAGACGCTAGTAAAATTCTAATAATAAAATAGGCTTTAATTTCAAGTTTTTCTTCTCATACAGCAATGTCGCTTGTTTTTTTTCTTCATATATTATATCACCCACGGGTGAATAAATGGATGAGGAATTCTATTCTCACTCTTATTTCTTATTTGTATGTTACAAAGCAGATTCTAATTATTTGGTCAGTGGATATTACTTAGTACAGTCAATTGGTTTTAAGATTTCTTATTCAAATTTTATTTTTAAAACTGCTTGTCAAATATCCTTATTTCGTCTCAAATTTTCAGTATAATTAGAAATCTTCACGTTGTTATTTATATAACAATGGTTTATCGTCATTTTTATATATAACTTAATCAAAGGGTTTAAAAAGTTTTCATTGTTTCTTAATTCAATGGTAAACGTGATCTTAGACGAATCAGGTGCACCAATACCGTGTTTATTTATATAACGACTCCGATTAAAATAAATCTTTTATATTAAAATACAAAAACATTAGTAACATAAGAATACAATTTTATTTATAACAAAACTCAACAAACAAATACATTGTTTTATTTTTACATTTAATATAAAAAAGCTTTTTATTATTTACATAAAGTTATCAGCAACGAATCTCACCAAATATTACAATGTTTTTTTTTAAATATAAATAAAGGGACCGACTTTAGTTTATTATCAAGATCGTACGGTAACGTATAAAAGGTATTTGAAAACAATAATAGTTGAAGTACTTATGTCTCGCTGGGGCGAAAATGAAACGGTACTCGAGTGAAGGGCTCTCGAATGCTCGTTGTAATCGATATTACGATTATATCGATATTACAGCTCATGAATCCATGTGAAAGAAATGAAAGTAATATGCGGTGGAATTTATGTTCTACCTGTGAGTTTTCATTTGTTTTACTTTTTTTTTTAATAAATTGTTTGCTTTTTTTTGTCTATAGCAGTAAGCAAGCTAACTGATAATTGAAATTTTGGCGGGAAGGGAGTGTCATATGGCAGTTTTATAGTTTTTTTTTTTTGGGTGTGATTAGCTTTTAGCCGCAGATGGCTTTGACAGCTTTACGCGAACTATGGGTGAGCGCTGAGGGCTCTCAACCCGATTAAAGTAAGTTAAGCGACATCGCCCAAGGGCTCCCCCTGTGGGGAACAGACCTCGGCTTGGGGCGTCGCTGGTGGCAAAGTGGGCGTACCCACGTTTGGTTTTATGATTTTTGCGCGTCGCGATTTCGCACCTCGACGGCGAGGACGAAACCGCGGATGTTTATGTGTAATGGCTTCACGGGCCGTGTAAGCTCTTAATTGAGTGAGTGTGATATCGTCTTCGTCATCGTCGATCACGTGCCACGGGCTTAGTACTTTTATAGTGTATTCAATATTTTAATCATTCAACGTGTTGTATTTAACAATTTTGATGCATTTTATGTAATTTAAGGATGAAAAAGTGCTAAAATGTATTGAATATGATATACCAGCAGATACTTTATATGTTTTGATGCTACATCAAAATTCGTACTATTGGATAAACGTGGACGAAGATTCAACTTACTGATGGATAATTACTATAAAATGCTAATTGTTGATAGAAATATTTACCATAAATATATATTTGCTTTTTGCCATTAAATTTCTTTAAAAAATAGATGTAAAAATTAAGCAGTAATAATAATTTCAGATCAAATTCTTTGTAGCAAATCTTCAACCACTAAACCTCTCTCAGATGTAGATAATATGCAGTACCCTCAATTTAATAATTAGATAACTAACCATTAATAAACTACCTACGTATTTTCGAGAAGAATTTTGTTTATTATATAGCCACTGATACAAATATCTATAGGTATCTCATAGGAAAAAATATTATTTGAAAATATTCGGTCGTAGCATGTGCTACGCGCGCTTAGAGTCGTAGGACTATTAATTTCAGTTAACACTAATATTATAAAGATGAAAGATATAAATAAAAACTATTTCTAAGGGATTTTATCGCGTTTTTATTGATCATTAAACTCTTTTTTTTTCTTTTTTTAAAGAAAACTCCGTTGCTAAGGAAATAAACTTTGTATGGCGACGAATTCACATACATAATAAACGTACACAAATAACACCCAAACTCCGAGCAAAAATTTGTGGATGTTACTAGTACTGTCCTGTATTAAAATCGAACTTACGAGCTCGCAACACTAGCTTTCCATTCGTAAAAATAGTTAATTTCATAATACTCACCTAAACATCAAAATTAAACAGTCACCTGGAGTGTGGTGAGTAGCTCTCTTAAGAGACGTATAAACAGCTTACTGCTATCACCGCCTACCAACCAAGCATAGCGATTACGGCATTACGGGTTATCCTCATTTATTGAGGAGGCCTACGTTGAGAAAATTTCTTTCGTCTCATATATGTCTCATTGTTGGGCTGGGGCCACCTCCATAATGGGAGGGTAATTACCCTACTACCGCACTTGTCAGACGTGTTGGTATAGGCTTTGTTTCGAGTTCCCTTGCGTAGATGTTATATGCGTTTAATATCCCTTTGTCGTCTCGTACGAGATCACCCACGGGTAAGATAGGTGGTCCATTATATTCTTACTCCGTCACCACACGGAAAAATAAAAAATAATCTTTCATCTGTTGAAAACTACGTCATGAATAAACATAGGCTGTATTTTCTACCATTTTTTTATATTTAAAATGATTAATATAATTTATTAGCATTTTTATTTAACCTTCTCAACGTTATCTTCAAAATAACATAACTATTAAAGTGCCATTAACCCTTTTTTTTGTTAAAATTAATCAGTCAAAATATGCATAAAATCGTACAATTTTTATTTTCTTAACATATATGTGCATACGATTTAATAATGTATTTAAAATATCCCCAGCTACTTATTTGTTCATGGAAGTCGAAAAAAAAATATTGAAGGGTCATCAATAAGATGATTTATAAATCAATTGCAATCGCCAATCCATTTTGGTAATCAGGCGGCTACGACTCTGCATAACATTACAAAAGGCGCATAGGCGGTTGGATGAAAATAAAAAAATACAAAAATATTAATTTCCATTCTTATTTCTTGCAAAATTCATCATCCTTAGCCCATGTACATGAAAGGCAAATTGACCAACTATTGATATTGCTAGTCAGACGGGTTGGTATAAAGTCATATTTTGAGTTTCCTCTATATGTGCTATCTGCCTATAATATCCCTAATGCCGGTTACACACGTAACGATATATCGTAGCGATTTCAGACTGTGCAGATAAATCGAACGTTCCTAGTGTCTCCACACGCCTCCGATATCGGCGTCAATCGTCAGTTCTCCGCAGAAGCTTACGCAAGAAACATGTCATCCAGGATGGAAAATGATGACGCGCTTGCGATATTAGATATGCGATACTATTATATTATTTATTTGCGATATTATTATTTATATTATTTTTTATTATTTTATTAAGTTTCTTTTTTATAAGTTATTATTGATTATTAATCTTCTTAACCACTATATCCCTGTTGGCATTTGGATCGATGGCTTTGTATTTTTCGACTAGCCTATTGTAGGCAGCACTTTTTTTTGTCGCGATCATGACAATCTTTAGATTTAGTCCTCCAAAAGCAAGTTTCGCTTCTATATCTTTCTATGAACTCTTGCAGTTGTTCGCAGTGTCCACCTCTTTCTTCTTCCGGCATGTTGCAAAGAGAGTGATCCACACGTGTGCATACAAGCGAGCTCCATGAAGTACTGCCGAAGTGAGCGATCGCCATCCACACGCGACTATAAAACTGTGCAAATGCAATCGACAACGATTTATCTAATAGAAATTACAACTGCCACCGATGAACGATAATCTGCAACGATTTTTCATACACACGAACGACAAATCTGCGTAAATAGGTTTGCACAGATAAATCGCTACGATATATAGTTACGTGTGTAGCCGGCATTAGTTGTCTTTAGCGGCTCTTAAAAATAAGGGTAAATAGTATACTTAGTTCGCCATCACAGGGAAAATTAAACATTAAAAATAAATGCGAACGATTTAAAAACTGTAATAGGAAACGTTACATTAAGTTAACCATTATCAACAATGGTGTAACAGCATAATGTTTCACAAAACAAACGTACAAGCTAATTTGTAATGGCGACGAATCGAGATCGCACGTCTGAACCGCAAGTAGCAATTTGTTACAACCAACGCCCACAGCGCACGTATACATTGTTATGTGACATACGAGTTGATACGAGACGATATTTTTTTGTTTATGATAATTTTAATCATCGATTATTGTGGTATAAAGCTTTCTAAAATTTAACGGGGGTAAGCGTGTGAAATAAAACCATTTTTAATATATTCTAATGTTTTATAAGATCTATCTTTAAATGACTATATTGAGTACCTATTTAGAATATGACAAATGACGTAATATTGAAGACTATTGCTGAGTGTCCTGACAATAATTTCTATCGACATTGAATTTCACTTTGTCATAGAGAGAACTACTAGTTAGTAGAATGTGTGTATGATAATAGTAGTTGAATTATTTTTAAACGGTTTTATTTAGCTTAATCCGTTTGTTTTCTAATTTTTTTTTTGGGTCAAAGTTAGTAATTAAAATTTCACTCTCTTCCTGAGAACCGACTGGTCTGAAATTTGGTATACGATTTTGGTTCTTGTAACAATACAATTATGTATACTAAAATTTCAAAATGGCAGATAACCATTTTCTTTCAATCCCATCAATATGGATATCAAATGAAAGGGCTTGACAAGTAGAATACAATGCATTATACAAAAATTCTAAGATGGCCGCCGCTACAAAATGGCGGCTAATCTATTTTTTTTTCAACCCCATCAATATGGGTATCAAATGAAAGGGTTTGACAAGTAAAATACAGTACACTATACAAAATCAAATTCTAAGATGGCCGTCGCTACAAAATGGCGGATAATCTATTTTTTTTAATCCCATTAATATGGTTATTAAATGAAAGGGCTTGACAAGTAGAATACAGTGTTCTTTATAAAATCAATATCTGGAACTCTCACCCAAGTCAAGATTTCGTATCGTGTCGAGGACTGTGTGGCGTTAGGGTGGCTAAAAATGATACGTCGTTAGCGTTTTTCCGTCAAGATTGAATTGGAAATATTTGTGGGCGCAAAAGGTATGTTGCGGTCCAATATTGACGTTTTAAAGGGATTGGTAAATGATGTTATAGGCTACATCAACTAAATCATTTGGCCCCGATTTCGTCGAACTCAGATGTATGCAGTAGATGTACCTTTGGTTCGAATTGACTTTGCAAGAGACGGCGTACATCTTATATACACACGAAAGCCATACAGTTTCCAGCCAAATTTAATTACGGGAGGGACGGCTAAAAGACGAATGTTGGCCTTAATATTGTCATAGGCTTCCACGGTGCATACAAAAAATGCAGGGCAACACTGGATTACGCAGTCGTATACTTAGGGCAGGTCAAGCCTACGTGGCTCTTAGTAAAGTGAGATCTTTGGAGGGATTACGTATCGAGGAGTTAGAATGTAATAATTTAACAGGCAAGAAACTTTGCAATAATGAAGCCTTAAATAAATTAAATAGAATGCGAAATAAAAACTAAAAGCTTGAAAATAAAATAGGAAATAAAAAATAAGTTAAACGGTTTTATTGTAAACAGTCATTACTGTTTATAAAAACCATGAAAATTACCATAGTAATTTTGCAGATAAATGTACTAAAAGCTAAAAAATAATTAATTAGATACAGTCATGGGTACCAATATGTATACATTTTTGAAAGAAAGTAACTCAATTTGTGGAAATAACTATGTTCACATAAATTCCTAAAAATGCTCTGTATTATAGATTAATGTAAGTATGTCAAAAGATGATATTTTTGAAATATACAAATTTTAAACATATGCATAGATCAGACTAAAATAAAATTCTACACACAGGCAGACAGTATTCTTTCGGATCTTTTTATTACACAAAATTATTGCTGATCACAATTTAAGATAATAAGAAGTTTAAATTAAAAATATAAAAATAAAAGTTAAAATTTAAATAAAGTCGTGAATCAATGGAAACACGTTAACTAAACATCATTTAGCGACATGTAATCATTAGTGCGGGGCGTGTGAAAACAGGCAATTTTGTAGCGACGACGCGTGACAATATAGACTTTGATTCAACATGAATACAGTTTGGGATTAGCCATAATATTTGTGTTCGATTTGTATTTATGGAATAATTGGTATACTCCAATTACAGTTTTGATAAATACCTGTAATTGTTATTTGTGTATGTTTCGTGATGGCGACTACGAGTACTACTGCCCTCTACATTGCTCGTGTATATCCTAAAAGATGATTAGCTTATGTCAAATCAAATTAAATACAATTTCAAATTATTCACTTTTAAAAGAGTCAGTAAATAATTTGGAAAATCTATTTCAAAACAATTTTAAACAAAATAATTGTTTTTTTTTTTTAAATATCAAATACGTTTAAACGAATGTTTTTTCTTGACATATGTATGATAATATTATCCTATAAGTGCAATGTGAGAAAAATACAATTATTTTTAGGCATGAAAAGTTCTTGATTTTCATATATCGAGAGTAGAGCAAGACCTCAACGCTTCGCTTAAGAGGCGTGCAATAGATGTTACAATCATTTTTAATATCTATCTATCTTTTTTGAACGCATTTGTTGATTTGTAATTTGCAGAGATTTCGAATACTTTCCGTGTGCAAATTACTGAAATTTAGCATTTAATATGCTTGATTTTTTAAAAAATCCCAATTACGAGCGATAAATGATTGTCACAAGTGGGACCACACATCCATGGAAATCCGTTCCAATCGTGCTGCCACTTACACCACCGTGAACTATTGTAGGAACTTCAATTCTCGCATCGTATTATATTTTCGTCTTTTTAAGGAGACGTGTGCCATCTACCCGACATTGTTTACTCATTGTAGGTTTGGATCACTTTCCGTGTGGTTGGTTATATTAACCACTATTTTAGAGAAAACTTATGATAATTCTTTTTCACTATTTAATAATTTATATTTAGAAATGTTTGTTTTTTATTCAGAATAATAAATCTTGGAGTAAGAATACAAATCAGCGAATTTTTTTTATCGGTGGGTTACTTAAAAGTTGATATATCATGCAGATAGCATATGCAAAAGAGAGAAACTCGAAACAAAACCCTATACTAACCTGTTGGACCAGCGTGGTCAATTTCTCTGCTATTGTAGTGGAGGCTCGATACAACAAAACATTTTACTTGGTTAGATAAAGAATTTTTATTCACATCCACATGTGCAAGTTTTGATTGGTATTATTCGAATTATCGTATTAACAACGCTGCTCTGTATACATCTACAGTCCATGATGGTCGCAGTCACACTAAAGTGAGGTGTACGGATTGCAGTACAGTTTAGTCGAACAAAGCAAGTGTTCGGAACGCGAAATCTAGTACGTAGTACATATATATCGATGCCAAAAGCTCAGAACTACGTAAAGCTCTTGGTCATCTTTTCAAAGCCGCTACTACACAGCAAGTATCTTAAATAGCAGCATAAAATGAAAATCTCTCAAAATTATTAATTTCTAGTACTTATAAGTAAAACAAAATTAAGAGCTGACAGTATTCTCATATTTGCTTGATGTTGAAAACGTACACGCGGTATGGTTCTATAACTTGATTCACCTGGGTCGTACCGGATTTAACTAGACCGAACCGGAATTAGGTAGATTTGACCGGTGGATGTCACCTCGACAGATATGCGCTCTGAAGCATACATTTATCCACATTTCTAACATAGTGTTAGAAATGTGGATAAATGTAAATGTTCTAAATGTTTAGATTAGAAATGTTTATTTAAAACCATATAATATTTTAATTATGTGCCTTTAAAATAGATTTTCGGAATATCGTTGATAAAATCACAAATTACATTTAATTATATATTTGAATACTTTTGTAGTTATTTAAAATTATATTTTTTACTTTTGGGGGGTGTCTATTAATTATGTAAGGCGTTTTTGAGAATTCGTTGCAACCATGATGAGATGCCGTAAAGTTTGTCTCAAGGAAATAATTTCATTTGAGAACTTTCAAAATTTGTACTTTGAATACCTATATTTTGATTTATTAAAAAAAAATCACACTTTATTTTATTGGTCAAGGATCACATTTCAATATTCTTTAAAAAAAAAATAAAGATTGGTTTTATATTTTGGCATATTGCAGTAATTTTTTTATTTATATTAATCTGATTTTCTCATATTTGCACTATTGTTTGTCCGAAAAATAATAAAATATCAAGTATTTAATGGACGCCATTTAATAAAAAAAATAACTAGAATAGCGATAGCATTCATTGTCATTCAAATAAGGGTAAGAAAACTCCTTGTTCAAACAAAACCATCTATTCAATTCTCTAATGAGTAAATGAAGGAATAAAGAATTCCAGTTACAGTTAGCGACACCGGAAGGGCTGGAGGTCAGGGCTGAACGAAACAGTCGGCCCTCTAGCGTACACTAATTGTCTAAGTGCATAATGAACTTGTAGGCAAAAACCCTCAAGCGAACTTTGATATCAAAATGCAACATATAGACATTAATATTGTTTCATATCTTAGAGTTAAAATTTGTTTGACGACTTCTCTTGCGCGACAACCCTAAACTTAAATATCATTAGAATTTCGAATCTTACACACTGTGTTTAAAGTTAAATTTTGATTGTGATATTTATTTGTTATTTAAGAGAAATAGTTGCTATTCTCGTCACCCTTGTCATTCAGTACGTATGTGTCGGGTATTGTTCTGTGGGGTTAATTAGAAAGTTGTCAGGCAAAAACGATGTCTTTCTAAAGAGAAAGCATACGCGTTGCTTATTTAGTTCGTGAAAATATTTTAATTTATATTTTTTAACTAATCCCAACTAGTATTAATTAGGAGTTTAGAATTTGACACTTTTACAAAACACAAGCTTTATTAACTTGTTATGTAAAATTTAATTTGAAAATTATGAAAAATATATATATTATAATATATATTGAAAATTATATATATTATAAAATTATATATATATATATTATATTATATATTGAAAATTATATATATTATAATAATATATATATTAGGGGGGCATAGTCCGGAGCGTGCTCGTTCGCGTCCCCTGCCAGTCTAATTAGACTGCTAATCCGGCTCGAAATGCGTACCGCAATGCGGGTTAGGGCGTCCCCCGGAAGCGACGCGTACCGACCCGCCCCCGTCGGTACGAACATCGGCAGTTGCGGCGATGGGGGCCGCCACCCATCACGCCTTGCCCAGTTAGGCGAGTCGAGGAGAACGGAGTGCCGGGTGGGCACGTGGAATGTAAGAGGTTGTGTGGAAGGTAAGTTGCACGAGCTGATATCCGTCATGGCGGACAAACAGCTAGACGTGCTCTGTGTAACAGAGACCAAGCGAAGGGGCAGCGACGCCTGCGATCTTCCTGGTGGCGGGATGGCTCTGTGGTCTGGTGTACCACAGAGCGATCGAGCCAGCATGGGGGTAGGAGTGCTGTTGTCCTCTCGCTTGGCCTCAGGTGTGAAGGATTACGGAATGTATGATCCCAGACTTCTCTGGGTCCGTATAAAACTAGGTGTCACCAAGGTATTCATGGTTGTAGCTTATGCTCCCGTAGGATCCTCGGTGGCATCAGACCTAGAGAAGTTTTGGGACAATGTTAGGGAAGTTCTGGATATGGCAGAAACCAGTGAACGCGTGATTGTATGCGGAGATTTGAACGGATGGGTGGGGACCAAGCGTCCCGACTATGAGGACGTACTTGGTCCATTTGGTGATAAGAGAGTGAACGACGCAGGTAGGCTCATAGCGGATGTATGCATGGAGAGAAACCTTATTGTGTCAAACACATTTTTCCAACATAAGGACATCCATATGTATACATGGAGAAGGAATGAACAGAAAAGCATAATAGATTTAATTTTGGTAGACAGTCGCCTCCGAAACAAAATGTTGGACGCAAGAGCCTACAGGGGCCCCACAGTCGACACGGACCACTATCTCGTTATTGCGAGATTTAGTGGTCTGTTCAGAAAGTGGAGGCACTGGCGAGAGCGTGTCCACTTCGGAGGGCTTGAAAGAATAAAGGTTGAAAGGTTGCAAGAAGAGTGTGTAAGAGAAAAGTATGGAGAGGGTGTCCGAGAACGGCTGACGATGGCAAGCCAGCCGCAATCGGACATTGAAGAATGCTGGAGAGTATTGAAAGAGAGTATGGTAGATACAGCGAAAGAAGTATGTGGAAGTTCAAAGAAGCATAGAAAAACAAATGGTGATGCATGGTGGGATGCGGAAGTGGCAGCTTCCGTAGAGCAAAAGAAGAAAGCGTGGCTGGACTATGTCTCTTCTTTGAATCTGAATGACAGTATGACTGAACAGAAGAAAGAAATATATCGGCAATGTAAGAATGACACCAAGGCCTTAGTGAAAGAGAAACGTGATAGAGCAAGTATGAGTGCAGAAGATAGGCTGACTAAAAACTTCGAGGGTAACACCAAACTCTTTTGGAGGGAGGTGAAGAAGTCTCGGGGTGGTTGGTCAGCCTTCAGAATGAATAAAATAAGGTCTAAAGGTGGAGACATTCTTACACAAACACAAGACGTGTTAAGCCGATGGAGTGAATATTTTGGCGATATGTATGCGGATGCTACGGTTGGCGCCGGTGTTGGATGTGGTTTAGTAGATCAACATTCGACAACGGCGTCCTCCGATGGCATCAGTATGGATGAAGTTGAATGGGCGATAAGAAGTTTGAAAAATGGTAAGGCAGCGGGCATTGATATGGTGTCTGCCGAGATGATCAAGCTTGGTGGCTCTTGTGTCTGGGAGGCGTTCCTGTTGCTCCTCAATTTATGTTGGAGCTCGGGAATGGTTCCCAGGGACTGGAATAGCGCAGTCATCGTGCCTTTGTTTAAAAACAAGGGTTCACGTTATGACTGCGCAAATTACAGGGCCATAGGCTTGACCAGTTTGGCAGCAAAAGTATATGGAAAAATTATTGAAAGGAGAATGAGGATGGTGTCCGATGGTTTACTGTGTGAGACACAAGGAGGTTTCAGGAGTGGAAGGGGATGCATGGATCAAGTGTTCTCTCTGCGCAACATTGTGGAGAAGCATCTGGCTCTAGGTCAGAGGGTTTTCTGCAGTTTTGTGGATCTGGAGAGAGCATTTGACACGGTTGTACGAAAGGAGCTTTGGGACATTTTACCGGAGTATGGTATTAACGGTAAACTGCTACAGGCTGTGCAGTCCAGTTACATGGGCTGTAGAGCCTGTGTGCGGCTGGATGATGGAATGTCGCCTTGGTTTGACGTCAATATTGGCGTTAAGCAGGGGTGCGTTCTGTCAGCCAGGCTGTTCATCATATATCTGAATAAATGTCTCCAAAGGTTGAACGATATGAATGTAGGAGTCCAGATGGGCGACTCAGTAGTCACTGCTCTGCTTTATGCAGATGATGCAGTCCTGCTGGCACAGTCAGCGACTGACCTGCAGACCCTAGTCGACACAATGACAGAAGATTGTAAGAAAAGGGGTCTACGCGTGAATGTGAGCAAAACCAAAATAATGGTCTTTGAAAGAGATAAAACCAGAACAGATGAAAGAGTAACAATAGGTAATGATGTACTAGAGCAAGTGGATGAATTTGTATATCTTGGATGTGGATTTAGTCGAGATGGAAGGTACACCACTGATATAGAGCGAAGAGTGAATGCGGGAAATAGAGTGAACGGAGCGTTGGGGCAACTTCTCGGCAGCCACCACCTCAGCCAGAAGGCACGTGTAGCAATACATAACGCAGTACTTGTCCCAACATTACTGTATGGAAGCGAGAGTTGGGTATGCAGAAAAGAGTATGATAGTAAAATTAATGCGGTCGAAATGCGATCTCTGCCTACCCTGCAAGGGATATGGCGTGATGATATGTATGTATGTGTATGTAATTTGAAAATATTAAAATGCCCTTTTCATGTGGTGATGGATTAAGAATACAGTTTACCACCCTCTCTATGGAATATCTATCTATCATCTCGGTCTTGGATTAAGAAGTTACAATTATTCTATAAAATCCAATGTTTTTCGCTAATACGTTTATCAGTAGGTACATCGCCTATCGCTCCTCCATTATGATAATAAATTTGACCTATAACTATGCTGACTATGACTTAAGTTGGCACAAGAATTTATTTAAAGTTTTCCTTCACTTACAACGATATGTATTTATCCACTAAATCATCTCATCTTGTATATGTCCCACCGTTGGGCTCGAGCCTCCTCCATAGTTTGAGGGAAATTGAACACGTTGTTATACTATACACGCTGACATTTAAAAATATTTATAACGTTGTCGCCTCATCTAAAAATAATTTACCGCTTTTTCCACCACCGTAAGCTGTTCTGACTAAAATTATTATGTAGGTATCTATTATGTTATCTTTGGAACAAACCTCTATAACGAAATCACTAATATTTCTTTAAAAGAACAATCCTAGAGTTATTAAGACATTTGTTGGACAAAGAGCGTTCCTGGAAGAAGTCAAAATCGTCATTTTCACAAGCCTGACAAAAACTAGCGACAGTTGCGCTTTTGTTTTGACGATGACAAAATTGTAAATACCAACATAAAAACATTAATTTGTCAGACAATTTGTCCTTTTTATTAAAATAAACTTAACTTGAAACTAGCAAAATGTTAAATGGTTTTTGTAAACCGTTATTTTAAAATATTTATTGTGGTTATGAAGACATTTTGTTTTCTTTTGTTTGTCAGTCTGTTTGTTCGTTTGTCGGCATTTATTAGGGTGGAAATTGTTGTTTTTTTTTTGTTTTAGTTATTTATGTATTGTTTATAATCATTTGTTACGATAATGTGGGTAGTTTGAAAGTTATTGTGTTACAAGATCCTGACTGTACTATTCAATATCACGCAACGCGGTTTATTTGTTTAGGGTGGGTACATAACGTTATTTTTTTACAATTTTACTAACTTCAAAGCGAAAGCTTCTATGGTACCTTCAATACAGTAATTATTGCTTACTTTTCTTGCTCTTTTGTTATTTATAAGTAGATATTTACTTTGATTTTGAATTAGGAAGGTTTTATTTCCTATATTTATAAATTCAAAACAATATTTCTTCTTTTTTTTGAAGGCCATGATCTGGATTCACTCCGCCCATTCCCTCCGGGGCGCTGGCAGAGCGAGATGTAGCACCATAAGGCACGGTGTTCTCTCTTCATCTTCATTGAGCCGATAACTGGTACCGATTTACGTGACCGGCCTGTCGGTTTAACCTTTCGAGTATCGTTTCCATCGACGCCCTGGCAACAAACAGTTATTTAAGGCAAGGCAAAGCAAGGCGTATTCAGACCATAGCTGCCAATAGAAAGACGAAATACCTGAATCAGACTAAAGAATTGATTAAAGATGTACATACGGACGTAACTATAGACGTAAGCAATTCGCGAAAGAGAAAAGTTCGATCACTATTTGGGCATCCAAAATTTCAAAGAGAAATATAGATATATCAAACCCAAGGAAAAGGGAAAACACGCGAGTAATTAAAATAAAAATGACAGTTAATTCATCATTCTATACCAAATACTTTTACATATATAAAGAATAAACTCCCAAAATCCCGTGTTTTCTATCTCAGACATGAACTTCATATAATTTTATAAAAAAGAAAAGTATGTGTGTGTACTTATGTACACGCGTTAGAAGTTATAATTCTTTGGCGTAACAAGATAAAAATATTTTCAAAAATTTTATCTTTTCTTTTTTTTTTAATAGATACCTACCACCTTGCGCTAAGGAAATAATCCTTGTATTGCGGGGGACTTTACAAACATGCAATTAGCGCAGACAAATTACACCCAGACTAAGAACAACACTTCGTGGATTGCACGCAGTATTGTCCTGCGTAGGAATCGAACCCATGGCACTGGCACGGAAGGTAGATATCTTAGCCACTACGCCATCTGTGCAGTCAAATAGCATCTTTCGCCTTATTCTACGTTTAAAAAAACGACACTTACAATAGAAAAAAAGGTGTTTAATACATTGAAAGTTATAAAGCATTATCTAGTTAAAAAAACTAAAATGTTGACTATAGCTAACTTCAGGGTGTCGGTTTTTCGTGACGGTGGGCGCGCGCATCGTAAAAATTTACTCTCATCATTTTTCTCTAACGCGCCAAAAGAAGCATAACTTTAAAAATCAAACGTGTTTAGTGCAGAAAAAAAAAATTAAAAAATTATCAAAAATACATACATATCATCACGCCATATCCCTTGCAGGGTAGGCAGAGAGAACAGAGTGCCAGAGAACTCTATCTCTGCATACTTCACTCGCTTCCTCAACATTCATAATTCTCTTCATACACGCTCGCCGGTTTCGGAGACTCTTGACTCCACCTTCCTTCAGTACCTGACCGATTTGGTCTAGGTAGGTTAGTCTCGGTCTCCCTCGGTACCTACATCCTTCCACTTTCGCATTGTATATCTTCTTAACCAGACGTTCGTTCGGCATTCTTCAAAAAAAAAAAAAAAGAAGAATTATCAAAAATCATCTACAAAATACAATTCAAAAACTCATTACTCCTTCATTAGTTTATTAAAATTTTCTATCTATAATGAATTTTTTCGTCAGTACAATGAGTTTATTATACAGATGGCTGGCAGAATAGCGCATTATCAGTGGTAGGTCATTAACTGAGTGCATTCTTGTTGAAAAATAATAGATTCAGACGGTGCGCGTATAGGATATAGGATGCAGGAAGGTTAGGTTGTACCACGTTAACTATAGTTAGGAGAAACGATTCCCAACGGAATCAAAGTATATGTTTTGGTAGGTTTTAATAGTGGTTGGACCACGCTGTTTTGACAGTTCTCTGTCTGCAGCCGCGGGCCGGTCCGTCCAGGATAGTACCACACTCTCGCAGAAGATCGACGTATGAGTAATGGCAATGTGCTACCACGCTTCGATCGGTGAGCGAGAGAGCCGGAAGCCCAATTGGATGGGTTTGGGGTTTTATATTGGTAGGCAGCGGCCTAGTTATACCCTTAATATTGCAAAGATTCATGAACGGCAGTGACACTTACCATCAGGTATGTTGCTTGCTCGTTTGCCACCAATAGCAATAAAAAAAAAATTTAAAAAAAGCCCCTCTCAATTGGTAGAGGGGGAAATTCCGATTGGTTATGTAGCCCCATGTCATCTTACCATCGTAATAAGTGAATTGGATGTGACCAGACTATCTTTATAGTCTCTCAAAAATAAAGTGTAAACGATTACAATTATGGTTTTGACTATTTTTGTCATAATTTATTTGTATTTGATCAAGGTAAAAAGTCTTATAACTTTTAGATTAGTGGTAGAAAAGATAGATATACTAAAAAGCTATCAGACAATCTCCAGGGCTAATAAGCTCTTTGTGAATATGTATGTACTGTTTTAGTTTGAGTTAATATGTATTTTTGAGTCGTTTCGTCAATGAAATCATACCAAAGTCATTAAAATGCATTCACGTATAACGTTTGTCAATATTTCTGATATTATATCCTACATTCAATTCTTTGACGAGTTTAGTTTTTTTATCGAAAGATTTCTTAGAAGTTCATTGATTTTGATTTTAGTTAGAAATACCTACATTATAATCATCATTATTAACCATCTCGGCTCATATATGTCAGCTCGAGCTTCCGCCACGATGGGAAGGTAATTGACTAACTATACTACGCTGGTGAGACGGCTTGATGTACAGTTTTATATGAGATTTTCTTCCTCTTGCACATATGTTATGTGCATTTTACCTTTAGTCGTTTTATACGACAGCCATGGGCCAAGATATGAGGTAGGGAATTGTATTCTTAGTTTGTCATGACACGAAAAGGAGAGATATTATAAGATATGTATATAGAATTTAGATTTATTTGAATATCATAGATATAATAGGTACAACTGGTATAAACTGCCTAACGGATGCTTTTCTGTGCGAATCTAAAAAAAATATAGTATTACTTGAAAACGACGTTAGCACCACTTGTACTCCTCCCTATTGGTAATCTAAACTATTTATGTATCCACATGAATACACACAAAATTTCATCAAAATCATTTCAACTTTTTAGAAGTTCAGTCACATACACAAATACAGAAATAAATCTATATAATATAACGATGATTTCGTTGTTTCACGATTATTTTCTGGATCATTAATAAAAAAATTTCCGTGTGGTGACGGAGTAAGAATACTATTCACCACCCCATATCTTACCCGTGGATGATCGTACGAGACGACTAAGGGATATAAAATGCATATAACATCTATGCGAGAGAAGGAAAACTCGAAACAAAACCCTATATCAACACGTCTGACCAGCGCGGTATAGTAGGTTAATTTCCCTCCCATTACGGAGGAGGCGCGAGCCCAACAGTGGGGCGTTTATGGGCTGTGATGATAATAAAAATTTAATACTTTAACCGTAGATAAAGGTGAAGATAAAGGTCTTCTAGCGAAACCATGGTGAAATCGGCCATTAAAAAAAAAAACAAACCACAATAGTATGTTGGTTCAAGTGTCATGGGAAATTTGCGTAAATTAAAATAGGAAGATGGGAGCGAATAGGCTTTAAGCCTATATTGTGTTCACCCTGCTTTTGTCACTATTCGAAGCTCAACGGCATTCGAAGACTAACTAGCTACTGATTCACACTCTCTCTCTCATATATTCGATGATGGAAAGAGATGGATGCCAGGTTATGACTGCAGGCGTCACTATTGTTGCGGTGTTGAGAAATAAGTAATTAGGTGCAATGTACTTTTGTTGTTAATATTTTATATGTTATGAAAATTTTTGCTAACCCTTAATTAATGGGTGGGTGTTATGGTTTATATATACTTATGGAATTTTGCGCCGCTGTTAATAATTTGTATTATATTTTCATGCGGAAGGCAATGGTGTTTCCTTAGCGAGATTCTAGGCAGGCGTGAAAATATTATTTTTGTTAGTAATGAGAATTATGGCTGGTAGGTTTATTTTTAACGTATATATATATAGATATGTATTTGAAATATTATTAAGTATGAAATAGTAGAAGGATGAATATCCTTCAGATCGTAGACGTTGACTGCAGGATATAGACCACACTCCAGGGGAACCACTTTCAAAGATCTGGTGCCACTTGTATCCAACTGTTGCTTTGGAATTTTAAGATGTCATCAGTTCAACTACTGAGGGGTTGTCCTACGCTACGTATTCCGCTTCGTGGTCACCAGTTGGTTCGGTTGTTGGTTTGACCATTGACGTTGTCTACCAATTGCCACTTCAAACTATTAACCCTTCAAATTATGTCGTTTACACCAATTTTTCTACGGATTGCCGTGTTCCGAATTTTGTACGTATAAGAAATACCTAATAATAGATTGGTTTCCCATGGCATGCTATATAATAGATTAGTTTCCCATGGCATGCTGAGCGACTTTGAACATTGTTATGAGATCGATATTTAGAGACAGAAAAATAGGTATCTAAACTTATCCTAATAATAGTGGCTAGGTAAAATAAATAATAATATAATAATATAACAAAACGTTTTATTTGTTGCATTATTATTAACAAAGAATGTAATAAAATGAGGCATAAAAATAATGACGGAATAAAAACATATTATCATCTACAACATTAAAAATAAATTGGACCTGTAAGTTACCAATTAATCTAAAAATACTCTAAAATAGGTGCGAGTATTAATAGCAGGTAGCATTAACATATTTTATATTGCAAATAAAATTATTTTTACGGATTCTATGTTTATATTATTTTACGGATTATATAGCGTGTTATGCACGTGTTATTTTCATGGTCACGGGAGGACTAAGGTGTCTTACATCCTAACATGTATATATGTGCGTATAATAACTTGTTGTAATAATGATGTAGGTATTACTTATGAATAGTTTTATTTCAAATGTACTTGCGTAAACGTTAGAAATCAATAAATTTTCCTTTATAAAATATTTTTAGAGGGCAATTTTTTTTTTGTATTATCTCTAACTTATGTTATTTATTAAAGATGTGACAGTTAATACACATAAGGTTTCTATATGTATTTTGAGATTACAATTGATTTCTTTTTGTACAGTGTTACGGGGTAACGATTTTCTTAATTTACTAAATTAATGCATTGCTTTATGGAGCATCTCAATAGATGGCGCTGGAAGGAATTGTTGCATGTCTAATCTTAGATACCTTACTTGTATATACGTTAAATTTAATTCGTAGTATTTTTTATTCATTACATATTATTCATAAATTAAAAACTTAATAAGTTTCTGTAACACCAAAAATATTAAATTAATAATTATGGAATTTTATGGCTGCTAGTTTTTATATGCAGGTGCAAGTAATAGAGAGGATGCAGGTACCTACTAGAGGAGGTGCAGGTACTAGACATGCCTCATAATAAATCTGGTGAGATTTAGTGTTGGAATAAAATTACATTTTCATCATAACTTTCTTTTCTCTCGGTAATGCTTCGTAAATTATCGACTCAAGGATATAAGTTTGAAAGAAAGAAAGAGAAAATGCTTATATATTGCTCTCGTTTTACAATTTACTTTATATATAAATTGCTAATTAAAACCAAAAATAGTAAAAACAACGGACATAAATTAAGCTTATTTAAACGAGAAACAAAAAGGCTATCATTGGTTCAGGTCGTGCTATTTCTTTCTAATTAAATGGCGCTGATATTTGATTAAAATTACAATCCAAATATCCATCATCCATCGACGATCCCTTTTTTTTTTTTTTTTTTTAAAAGACAACACGCAGCGCTAAGGAAATAAGTATAGTGTTACGGTGGACTTTACAAATATAGGTATAATTAATGAACACAAATTACACCTAGACTTTGAACAACCATTTGTGAATCACAGAAGTTCTGACCTGTGTGGGAATCGAATCCACGACACTTGGCATGTAGGTATGTTCCGTATCTTAACTATTAAGCTAGCCGTGCAATCACTTTTACATGTTCATAAGACTAAAAAAAGCAAAGGATTAAATAAAAATACACACATTAAGAAAAAAAAATCCTTATGTTTTGGCGGACTTTATAAACTTATAATTAACGAAAACATATTATAACCAGACACAGACAATTTATGGATCACACAAAATAATGTCCTACATGGGAATAGAATTCGTGACATTTGGCATTGTATCTTAACCATTACGCCAGCTTTGCGGTCAAATTGACAAGCTACACCACGCTGGTCGGATACCTAGGTAAGTATAGTACTTTATTTCGAGTTTCCTTCTCTTACATAGATATTATATGAATATTATCTTCTTGAGTCGTCTTTTACGACACCCAGAGGCAAAGGCCATGGTAAATCGTATTCTTATCCCCTCAACACATAGAAGAGTTCTTCCTGAGAAACAAAGAGTAGATTAAGCAATAATATTATTTAAACCTCTTTTATAATTATTGTAACGCCATTATACTTCAAAGAAAATACATTCTTATATACAAAAACAATATACTCTATTTAATTTAGAACACTAATCATACAAAATTAAACCTTGAAACAAATAATTTAAGTTCAAAATTGTTCAAAATTTAATACATAAAATATTATAACGGCGACAGGTGTTAATAAAAAAATTATATTATGATCGTAAAATATTTTTATGGTTTAGGCCTTTTTTTTTATTTAGAACAATATGGAGCGGCCGCAGTCTTTTCTTTAAGACAATAAGCGTTACAAATGTTCGTGTAATTGCCAATTTTATTACCAAGACTTTATATTGAATTGTGTTAGGCCTTTATTATTTCATTTTATGTAATAGCTTTAATTATAAGCAAATACGAATTCTTTTCTTATGTATAAACATGAAGAACCCTTTATCCTTGAAGTCACGGAGAAAAAATGTAATTCATTACCCCCTATCTTACCCGTAGGTGTCTTAAAAGATGACTAAGAGATATGCACACATAACTTATATGCAAGAGAAGGAAAGAAAATGAAATAAAGCCCTATACTAACTAGGTACTCAATGTGGCTCGAGGCTCGAACCTAGCAACAGGACCGTATATGAACTGTTTGTGAGATCTGATCCAGTCATAATCTTTTATATTCTATTTTAATTTTTCATTAGGTATATCATGGTTCGAAGGACATCCCAATGGAGCTAATTATCACTGATGTTATAAGTACTATTTTTTTTATAAAAAGTTAGTAAAGAAATAATAATAAAAGAGAAACCCGTTGAGTTTCTTGCCTGATCTTCTCAGTAGCGGTTATGTGCCGATCCGGTGGTAGTTTTTATATGTATTAATTTAAAATGTTACAACTGACAATATGTAATTGCCCTCGCAGGGTTTATATATATCTAATAAATGAATTTTAATTAGAAAAACCGAGACTATCATTTCGGTTTTTCTATTTTTATAAAGTATTATCTTGCGTTAGGATCGAATACGACACTGTCACAGGTAGGTCAGTATCACAACCCCTAAGTTTTATGAGCAGTTTTTTTTTTGTAGTGGTTCGTTTAGCTAACATTTTTTCTTTTTTTTTATTGCTTTTGGTGGCAAATGAGCAAGCCTGATGGTAAGTGTCACTGCCGACCATATACCTTTGCAATACCAGGGGTATAGCTAGGCCGCTGCCTACCAATATAAATCCCAAACCCATCCAGTTCAGCTTCCGGCTCTCTCGCTCACTGAACGAAGCACAATAGCACATTGCCATTGCTTAGACGTCGATCTTCTGCGAGAGTGTGGTACCATCCCGCGGCTGTAGACAGAGAACTGTCAGTAGCGTGGTCCTACCACAACTAAATTGCTGTTTTTGAGCTTTTATTTTATTTGAGCTTCAGGACATTCGTAAGAAAGGAACGGTTTACAATAACTTATTTATTTATTTAAGACATTAAATAAGAAGACTAACAGATAATAATGAGTTGGAGAGATAGATCATAGGCCGCTAATGTTTTGTTTTGTTTAGTAAGTAAAGAAATAGTCATTGTTTAAGTTCCTATTGCCGTTTCGCTTATTTCTATTTTAAATTGGATTGAAAGAATGGCATAGTGATAGATAGATATATACTGATGTTGACTTACTGTGCTAGTGTCATTTGATTCCCACACAGGACAATACCTACTTTGTACGTGCCACATAATATTGTTCGAAATCTGGATACAATTGAATATTATTATTAATTGAATATTTGTAATGTCGAAGGACTGTCCTTTATATAAGGTGGAGGTTTAAAATTAAAGAAAATAAAATCTCCTTGCTGTACCTATATTTTTAATAAAAACATATTTTTATATATTTTCAGTAATTATAAGTATAGTTCTCTCGTGGCCATAAACACTTTAGTGTTCGAAATATTAGGCAATTAAAAATCAAATACATACAAACAAATATTAGGCAATTAAAAATCAAATACATACAAACAAATATTAGGCAATTAAAAATCAAATACATACAAACAAATATTAGGCAATTAAAAATCAAATACATACAAACAAATATTAGGCAATTAAAAATCAAATACATACAAACAAATATTAGGCAATTAAAAATCAAATACATACAAACAAATATTAGGCAATTAAAAATCAAATACATACAAACAAATATTAGGCAATTAAAAATCAAATACATACAAAAAAAAATATTAATAGTATTTTGCTCTGCACTCGAGGTGATGAAAAGTAACAGTTAATCTCAACGTGCAGGTGTCATGTTGAGGGTTTGAGTAGATATCTGCTAGTCCATATTTAATTTAATTATAAATAAAACACATATAACTACTATGCACGCAATAAAATCACTTCATTAACTAGTGCACAAATAATTGGTATTTTAAAAGGTTCCATATGAAAAAGAAAAAAACCTAAAATTAAAACGTAAACTTTTGACTTATTTATATCAAAATAAAATAAGCAATCAAATTCCATAATACAAGTGTGTAAAGTATTTCTTTTATTACATCAGTTACATCATGCATTGAGCCGCATTCACCGAGCGACATGGCTTCGAGCAGATGCACGCCTGTTCCGCACCATGGCACGCCGTTCTATTGTCACGAGCGAGCGAGACCACCAACGCCCATTGTGTGCGCGACAAGGATAGCATTACGTACCAAGGAGGGGCGCAGGCTGTACACTCGTAACGTTGATTGGTTAAGTTAAGCCGCCCAGTAGCCGCGCCCCCCCGCACACTGAGACCCACACGGCTGCACTATCAGCTCGCCAGTCTACCGTCCGTCTTCGACGCGACACAATCATTTTCTCGTCTGTGCTCATTCACCGCATTGTGCCATATAACATCTTACAGCTAATGCTCTAATAAAACTTACGATTTTATTAAAAGTTCAATCATGTCGACATTAAGTCATCATCCGTACGCGTTCTCCATGCATCCTGGTATGCTGCCGGAGTATCCAAGCATGCCACAGCCTCTACCGGCAACATCGCCGCAGTCCGAGGGACATATCAAGAGACCGATGAACGCTTTTATGGTTTGGTCCAGACTCCAGAGACGTCAAATCGCTAAGGATAATCCGAAGATGCATAATTCTGAGATCTCAAAACGCTTGGGAGCGGAGTGGAAATTGCTATCGGAGATGCAGAAGCGGCCATTCATCGATGAAGCTAAAAGATTGCGTGCTTTGCATATGAAGGAGCATCCGGATTACAAGTACAGGCCGCGCAGGAAGCCTAAGCCGCCAACACAAGGTGGAGCTCCAGGTGCCGGTGCGTTCCCGAGCTTCCCTCTGCCTTATTTCGCAGGCCCAGCACCCGGAGTGGGACATTTGGATGCGTTATCATACTCCGCCGTACCTCCGTACTTCCCACACCAGCTGGATCATCTGCAGTTCTCAAAATTAATGGCACCGACGGCCGATAAATTGCCGTCGGTGTCATCATCATCCGCGGCGGCCGTGGTGTCATCGTTCTATTCATCCTTGTACACTTCACCGGCAGCGCCGCCTAAGCCTTTTCACTCTTCGCTTTTTCCTCAATATGGAGCAGCGCCTTCTTCACCCGTATCACCCGTGACTCCAACACAACATAGCCCACACGACGATCAACTCAGGCGGCCAGTCTCCGTTATATATTGAAGGCCAACCTGCCTTCCTTGAGGGACCCCAATCTTTCAAGGTTCGGCGCCGCATCAGACGGTATACTAGTTATTGTGTTACAAACTGTGCATAGAACACTTAAATGTATGAACATTATTTATTTTGTTAGAGTTAAATGTAAAGAGTGTCTCATATCAAGTGGCTTGTAAATATGTTTAGGTAGCCTCGGAAGGGGAGAATTGAGTTTCAACTGTGATTTCTTTTGTTTTCGATGCGTCTATTATAATAAGGTAAAGTAGCGCCGGTTCGTTAGTTATATCAAGTGAGATTGGTACCAAAAAGAGATTATTTTCTATAGGTGTCTCATCTAGATGAATAATTAAGTCATGTAATAGCAACACTTAATTATTTTTTTTTGTTTTAGTGGTAACATTGTCTGTTGAGTTTAATTGTTTCACTTACCGATCCAGTTTGGATTGGCTTTGCTATAATACTTTGTGTATTTTATTTATTGGTTCCAAGTGTAGATTTAACTTTAATAACTAGTTGTCTATGTAATAAGTCATTATTAGTGCATCACGAAATGTGTATATATTAGTAATATTGAATGTCAGTACCAACGATGTATTATAGTAATTGAGAAAAATAACTTTGTTAAATGCCATACAAAATAAACTAAATTGTTTTTATTTTAATTTATCGTTTTAATTAGCACCCTTTTTTAAATTTTGAATTTGAAGTTCGAAATTTAAAAGATGTTTGAATGTGAATTGAAGAGTCATTCGTTTTGATGTGATGAAATAATTGTGTTGAATGAATAAAATGAAAACATTAATTTCAAATTCGAAATTGGAACTTTCGAATGTACTTATTAAAATAAACGTTTCTATCTATCACTGTTAATTTATTTAATTTATACAATCGCATTATTATTATTTATTAGCATTCCGTTGAGTTTGGATTTATTTTAGTAATGACTTTTTCATTATGTCATCAGTTATTTTGACGGTTTTAGTGTTAATTACGAGTGTGGCGACTTCCTGGCAGGCCCCGATGCCTTTGAACTTTCAAACGTTACATAATTAAATGACATTCAGTAGCATTCAGTTTCTTTTAAGGTTAATTAGTGCGTACGTGATTTAATTTACAAGATATTTTTTATCAAGAAGTGAGTATACATTTTCTATGATAGTTCTTTATATCAATTAACTATTTAATTGAATTGATTTTGAATTTTCTACTTTTATTTGTTAATGGGCTACGATATTTAAATGAGCTGTTTTACTTTTTCTATTTTTAACAGTTTCTATCGATGAATGACTTAACAAGAAAGCTTTTAGATATGTATTTAATTTATGCGAAGTCATTCTAAAAAAAATGGTAATGTACCTAAATATGTACTTTAATTAGGTGGTCTTAATTATAGCCCTTTTTATAAATATCGTATAGATTTCGACGAACAATAAAATAATTACAAAAATTTCCATCAACATTCTTACATATACTTTTTTAATTTTTCTAAACTTTTGCAACGGAACACTACATATAGGTACCTTACTCATATATTTTTTTAATTTAGACTATGGAATAAAAATAAAACTCTTCATGCAGCGAGGGTTTTAGAAATATGCGATCAACAGACACAAGATGCAATTAAACAACACTTTGATTGAGAGAACAACTTATCATTTTTCAAAACATCAGCTATTTTTTAATTGTATATGAAATAAATTCGATCAATTATTTAACAAAAAAATTATTACATTAGAAAAAAATATTTATTCTAACCAACTAATATCATTATAAATATATTAATAAATCAGTAGGTAACCAAGTAGTAATTTCACAATTACATTGACATTCACGCCAACACCGTCGGAAATGAAAAAAAGTAATTTCATTAAAATGACTTGTTTTCATTTCTTGTTTAATAAATATTAATATGATACAATGATTTTAATATGTAGGTACAATATGCTTAATGAATAAGTAGAGATACAGGTATTCCCTTTTTGGACTTTTAGGAGTTTCAACTTATAATAGGACTATAGATAATAGTCTTTTAACCGCATAGATAGATTATAGCATGGAGTTTAAGATAGCCTACCGTGCCAGTGCCATAGGTTTGAAATGCACGTAGAGCAATACTTTTTACGGTGTATAAAATCTTGTTCGGCGTCTGAATGTAATTTTGTGTCCGTTTAATTGTATGTTTAGTAAAGTCCCCCGCAATAACAGGATTACTTACTTAATGCCGGGCGCTGTCTTCTTTTTTTAAATAAAAGAGAAAAAAAAACAACAGGCAGTCATGGGGACTGCCGATAGAGACTAATTGAAATAATAATAATTTTCTAATTTTTATATAAAAATAAAAAATATTATCGAACATCTAGGAATCGGTTTTACCACGCTAGTAAGATAACCATTAAACCACAATGATACTCATTTCATGACATAAAGGTTAAATATTACAAATACAATTAAAAATAAATAATTAATTTACTTTTAAATGCAAATATTGATATGAATATTGAAAATATTTGAAAATAAATTCTTTATTTTCATTATTCATTTATCTATATAAAAACATTAAAATGTTCAATACTCACTTTTATATTGAACAGCAATCCTTTAATTAAACGATTACAATAACATCCAAACTAATAAAACCACTTCATATAGCTATAGATATACTATTAGCATTAGCATGTCGGTGACGCGAACCTATAAGTTTTTCCCCTCCAAAAACGCTCAACGCGCCTAAAGAAGTTTTCACTTCAAAAAAAAGATTAATTAATAAATAATTCTACAATCAATTTTACTTTTGAAATAAAACTACTTTTACGGATTTTATCGCGTTTGTATTTGATTTTTAATTTCCCGACGTTTTATCATCAAGCTGGGATCCTGATAGACAATTAAAAATAAAACTAAGAAGAGCACTACAAGACTGCAAGACTCTATGAGCACTTATTGTATAGATTTGACCCACAATAATAGTTAAATTTTAATTTAATTTAGTTAGATAAAGTAGGCCGCCACTCAAAAATTCAATAATAAAATTAGTATCATGCCTCTTGAGTTTTCTTGCCGGATCTTTGTCAGTGTGGCCGCGTTCCGATCCGGTGGTGGCTGAATGGTTATGTTAGTTTTGTAAAATTGCCACAATAATAATTATCATAAATTAAATACTTTAATAATAACAAATCATAAACAACATAAATTTTATATATAGAATCATTCTCTTTTTGTACTGGCAATGAATTTGTATTAATTTTGTATTAAAATGTGGGTCAAAATTTAATATCTTATAGGGTAGATATAAATAAATTTCTGTAATAACAATGACATATTGGACGTAAGACACCTCAGTCCTCCCGTGACCATGATCACTGTAAAGTGTTCGAAACGTCGGGAAATTAAAAATCAAATACAAACGCGATAGAATCCGTAAAAGTAGTTTTATTACAATTTCACTTTGATTTTTTGTATTATATATATTTTTTTTAAATATTTTGTATATATGTATATCATGTTCGACTTTATGGTCGTAAAATGTTTTTATCATCATCTCAGCTCATACACGTCCAGAGCCTCCTCCATAATGGGAGGGCAATTGACCTACTATAGGTACTACGCTGGTCAGACCGGTTGGTATAGGGTTTTGTTTCGAGTTTTTCTTCTCTCGCATAGATGCTATCCCTCAGTCGTCTCGTATGATTACCCACGAGTAAAATAGGAGGTGGAGAATTGTATTCTTACTCCGTCACCACACGGAAAATGTTGACATCCACGAGCAAAGTGAGGGTTGGTAGTATTCGTAGCCGCTACCACACAGCTCAAAGTTTTGTATACTATTTATTTATTAAAAAACTTTAAGAGGATTTTGTTTTTTTTTTATTGCTAGTGGTGGCAAAGGAGCAAGCAGCTCACCTGATGGTAAGTGCCACTGCCACCCATTGACTTTTGTAATACCAGAGGTACAGCTAGGCCGCTGCCTACCAATATAAACCCCAAACCCACCCAATTGGGGTTCTGGCTCTCTCGCTCACCCAACGAACGGCAATAGTGCATTGCCATTGCTCATACGTCGATCTTCTGCGAGGGTGTGGTACTACCCCGGACTGACCGGCCCGCGGCTGCAGACAGAGAACTGTCAACAGCGTGGTCCTACTACTGTGTAAGAATTTTATTAATCATAAGTTATCATATCAGCTCATCTCCATTCCATTGCTGGAGTCGAGCCTACTCCACAATAGAAGAGAAATTGACCAGCTACACCTGGCTCAGATAGGTTAGTACAGAGCTTCCTATGTCTGCCGTTCAGATGTACTGGTATAAGGTTTTATTTCAAAGTTTCCTTCTCTTGCATAGGTTATGTATATAATATATCCCTTAGTTATCTTTTACGACACCCACGGGCAGAACAGGGGTAGTAAATTATATTTTAATTCATTATCGTACAGAAAAAAATAAAAAATAAAAAGAGTTTTTTTTACATTCCATTGACTCAGTCAGAAAAAAAAATGTTTAAAATGATTAATAATCGTGTTTATCATATTTATATAAGCACTTTTTAATATATATTCGAATCCAAGTGTTAAAAATGTCAAAACATGTTACATGTCGTTGCGTTAGGCGGTAAATCAGGATTATCAACGTACCTAATCTAATATTTCAAAATTGTTACAAGTACAAATATACTTGAAGCTTTACAGTTACTATATGGTATTAACAATTCGAAGGATGAACAATTATTTTCGAATGATAAATAATTCGATGTAAGTTTATACACTTTCGTATTAAATTTATATAAATATTAATACATTTTATTTTTATTGATATAACTTGTGTATATAACTAGGTTTTGGAGATTATTTTTTTTATTGCTAATGGTGGTAAGCGAACAAGATGGTAAGTGTTACTGCCACCCATGCATTTCTGCAATACCAAGGGTATAGCTAGGCCTCTGCCTACCAATACAAACTCCAAACCCATCCAGTTGGACTTCCGGCTCACTCGCTCACCGAACGAAGCGCAATAGCACATGGCCATTACTCAGACGTCGATCTTCTGCGAGAGTGTGGTACTACCCCGGACGGACTGGCCTCCGACTGTTGACAGAAAACTGTCAACAGCGTGGTCCTACCGCTGTTTATTGTATATTTATTATTTATAGTAGATTACATATTTCGAGAATGTGTATTGTTAAAAAAAAACGCAATTTTAAAGTTATTAATCCTTTCCGTGTTATGACGGATTAGGAATACAATTCACCATCATCTACTATTGAGAAGAGAAAAGTAACCTGCTTCATCACGTTGATCAGACGAGTTGACATAGGATTTTATTTAGAGCTGGCCTTCTCCTATATAGGTACATGTTATGACGATGGTCTTTTGTGATACCCGCTGGCTAGAGAGCGAGTGAATTGCATACTTACTCTGGGTCCACAAAAACAGTAAAAGTTTCTTCTACTATGGCTTAAATATAGTTCTCACTCCACTCAATAGATGGCGGTGTGCGTTGTTAGTAACTAATCGTCCTGTATTATTATTTGTTCGCTCCTGCTATTGGTATTAAAATGATATTTAATTTTTTTCTTACGGTTCCAATAAATCTAAATGATTTTAATACAATATGAATACTTTTTATTAAATTTTGAATGTATATAATTATTTATCTGCTATTTAATTATATATAAGCTTTTATATACGCTTTGAGTAATTTATAACTAAGTTTCTTTTATAATAGGGACTTCACAACTTTATTAATATTCTAGACATAAAACAGAACAAATACCAGTGCTAGATTAGTTTGTACAGAAGTTAGGGTTGTCCCCCACTCCGCCGGGACAATGGAGCACGGCTTTCAATTTAATAATTACCAACCCTTATTCTGTTCGGGGGCGTTTTTCAAATCAATTGTTTTATTTTACACCGTTCTTAGCTTTTTGGATGGGGTTATAAGGTTGGCGATTTAATTTTACTTTCATTATATTAAATACGAAAGTGTGTTTGTGTGTCGAAGAGATTTGAATGAAATTTTGAATGAATAGGTACAGCGTATATTCGTAATGAAGATAAAGCCTTTGACCACTGTCTAACAATTGTCAAAGGCTTTATCTACTATATGACTTGGATTCAATTAATTTTTAAAAGACAACCGATATCCTGCACTAAGGCTATATTCCTTGTATTAGGTATGGCAGGAATTTATAAACATATAATTAACGGATAAAAATTTCAACCAGATTCCGAACAATAATTTATCAATCGCACAAAGTATTGTCCTGCATGGGAATCAAACCAATGACACTGACATGGTAGGTCAGTATCTTAACCACTATGCCACCAGTCATACATTTGCTTTCCTTTCCTTAGTTGAGTACGAATTTCATTCTAAGTTTTGTTTTTATTGCACTAAAGTTATCTGCTTACATTCCTTAAAAGTCTCATCGGCGGGAAAGAAAGGGGTGGCTTACGTATTTGTAAGCTTACTCCATTACCACACAGGAATATTTGTATGTGCTAAAGAATGGTTGGTATGGACACATAAATCACACTGCTTTAGAATGTAGGTATCTAAGTAAAATAACAATAAAAAATATCATGAATTTATTTAATTAATATTTTTGCATGTTTTAGCATCTGAAAGGAAATATGTTCCGCTTTGTTTCTGATAGATTTAGTCAACAAATAATTAAACAAATCTTTAAATAATTATATAAACTGTACCTATCTATTGAATATTAAATTCGATATTGTGCGTTTTATAAAACGTTGTGATATCATCTTTCATCATTCTCCTGCTCTTATCCTAATTATTTGGGGTCGACGTAATATGTACTCATTTTTCATCGTACATATTGCAAAAGTTATTGGCAATAGTTTTGTGATTGGCCGCTTGTCTGACGTCAAACCTCCATGTGAATGCAATTGTTGACCAGACGGCATTAGGCAGAGTTGACACAGGTCGATATAAAGCTTGTCTTTTACGACATCTATGAATAAAGTAAGGTTTGTTAGTATCACAGCAGAAGATAAATCACAGATGTCATCATCATCAATTGCCTGCCCTTATCCCACGCTAAGTGAGGTCGGCACGACACGTTCTTGCCCTCCACTGTCTTCTATTAACCGTCATATCAGCATTCACAACTTTCATACACATATCCTCGTTTATACAATCCAACCATTTCTTTTTGGGGCTCCTACGATTCATAGGACCATCCACAAGCATATATATATATATATACCTATGTACGACGCCTGCATGTAGCGGAGATGCAAATGTTGAGATGGATGTGTGGTGTGAGAAGAATGGATAAAGTAAGAAATGAATACATTAGAGGAAGTTTGAGAGTTGCGCCAGTGACGGAAAAGTTAAGGAATGAACGGCTGACATGGTATGGACATGTAAAGAGGCGGGATGAAAGTAATGTTGTGAGAGAAAAGTTTTAGGTATGAATGTTGAAGACTTAAGGGGTAAAGGAGGACCAAAGAAAAGATGGATGGACTGCGTGAGGCATGACATGAATGGTTTAGGAGTGACGGCAGAGATGACGTGTTATAGGATCGTATGGGGAAAGGTGACATATTGCGTCGACCTCAAGTAATTGGGATAAGAGCAGGATGATGATGATATATATATATATATATATATATATATATATATATGCAGCAGTTTACCGTTAATACCATACTCCGGTAAAATGTCCCACAGTTCCTTTCGTACAACCGTGTCAAATGCGCTCTCCAGATCCACAAAACTGCAGACAACCCTTTAACCTAGAGCCAGATGCTTCTCCACAATGTTGCGCAGAGAGAACACTTGATCCATGCATCCCCTTCCATTCCTGAAACCTCCTTGTGCCTCACACAGTAAACCGTCGGACACCATCCTCATTCTCCTTTCAGTAATTTTAGCATACACTTTTGCTGCCAAACCGGTCAAGCTTATGGCTCCGTAATTTGCGCAGTCATAACGTCATAATATCTCGACAGACACCATATTAATACCCGCTGCCTTATCATTTTTCAAACTTCTTATCGCCCATTCTACTTCATCCATACTGATGCCATCGGAGGACGCCCCATAGATGTATTATTTGTAAATTAAATCATTGATGAACTAATGATAAAAAATATTGTTATACATTTAAAAACTTTATTTAAATTTAGAGATTTTCAAAGTGTATTCATGTAACGCTCGTGTTATGGCCTCGAAGTAAAAGGAATCCAAGGATTTTGAATTAATCATTAGTTTGGTAAGTCATTGTTTAGAGTTGCGATCCTTAAAGTGTTTTCGGGCGATGCCACTGTCGAACACGTCAAGTGGATTTATCTGTTTAAAAGTAAATTAATTTATCATTTCTATTTAGATTTTTTGTTAATGCAATTGAAAATTATATTATATTAAGAAATATCCATTCATCCATCAGCACGTAGACGTCCACTTTGGACATAGGTCTCCCACGAGAATGCCATTCCGAACGGTCCTGTGCCCTTTAACAAAATAGCTATATTCACTTTGGGAATATAACAATAGTTTATTGAACACACAATATTGTCCTGTGTCGGAAGCGAACTCATGAAACTGGTACGGTATTTTAACTACTACGCCATCAGTCATCGTCAGACTCATATTGCGTTACTACAGACTACAATGTTACAATACTACTACTACAGAATTACAATATCACATTTTTATTTGCTCAAATTAATTCAAGATTCTATCTCTATCCATCAGTGACCTAACTATTGACCTATCGACACCCACTGCTTTTTTTTAGTGTGGCCACTATAGAAAATTGTCTCCACACTTTTCAGGCAGATTATTGTCGTGTGTTATTACTATTTTTGTCTTTAGACTAAATATGTATGTCCCTACTTTTATGTGCAACCTTTTTTACATATTTGAAAGAAATTGGTTTATACGTTTACTGGTTCAATTAGATGTTTTCTTCTCTTGCCATTTTTTACAGGATATGTTTCTACGGAATGGGGTATTAAATGGTCAGCATTTAATACCCCATTCCGTATATTGCATTTTTACATCTTATTATAATATCAATAATTCTCAAAGTTACTGTTTAGTGAAATATTTACAAAAAATTGTAGGTTTTTGTTATTAAAATTTGTGTTAAAATAACTTTGTTTCAAAGTTTCAGATTTATCCTCAGAGAACAAACAAAAATTTTCATTTTATTTTGTTTCTTTTTAGAATATTAAGAATCTGGCTTTTCCTCATTATCAGGTACAGTTTTCATTTCGTAGTTTAGCTGAGATTTTTTTTAACCGTGCTAGATCGACATAGATTAAACTTGGCACATCAAATTAACAGTGGCATTCCTATGACTGGATCTACAAGGCAGTTATACCAAAATAGATATAATATTTAGGTAAAAGTAAACGTATAAAATATATTATATATATTTCATTCAACAAAATAAAATGTTTCAAATTCAAAAGCGTTATACATAAACCAAGTATTACAATTAATTTGTCGGCCGCCGACATAAAATACCCAATAATATTCAAATTTTCAAAAATGGAATCACGAATTAAGCCCAAGTGTTGCCAGCATTCGAGTATTTTCTGCCGTTCGAATGTGCCCCATTTTCCCCATTCCCCGCTCATGTATTGTAGCGAAAATATATTTTGTATGGAGACGGCATTACAATGAGAAGTCCGTGTTATTTATTTAGATGTATTTCATTGTGAAGGCCGGAGTTCGATTCTGGCCCATACGGCCAGACGGGAGGCAATCGAGTCAGGACCACTGTACGCGTAGAGGTAACGGATTGGCAAATAATTGAAATCTAGCCCCTGCTATTGTATGAAAAATCTAACGAAAAATGTATTCGGCCGCTCTTAACTTGAAGTATGTACATTGGAAGATGGAGTGACTCACATTGGAAGTTTGAATAATAAAAACAGTAGGTAAGTACTTATTACATATTTTTATTATAGATTTTAATATAAATTTACCTATATGGCTTGATTTTTTTCTGTAACATTCTCCGCACGGCGACAGAAAAGGAATACAAATTACCACCTGTTTGCGTATAACTGTGTAAATAAAATATGAGGTAATGAATATGTTAATTAATAAGCTAATTAATATGCAATATAACATGTATGCCAAAGAAGGATAACTCGCCTTATACCTACACTTTTGACCAGCGTGGTATAGTGGTTCAATTTCCCATGTACCTATATTATGGAGGAAGCCCGGCAATGTGACTTATATAAACTGCGGTGATGATCATAGGTTTTTATGAGTCTTTATTATAGGGTTTTATTATTTAAATTTGGTGACGGAGATTTCCGTGTAGTGACGGAGTAAGAATACTATTCACCACCCCATATTTTATCCGTGGGTGATCGTACGAGACGACTAAGGGATATAAAACGCATATAACATCTATGCGAGAGAAGGAAAACTCGAAACAAAACTCTATACCAACACGTCTGACCAGCGCGGTATAGTAGGTAGGTTAATTTCCATCCCATTACGGAGGAGGCCTGAGCCCAACAGTGAGACATTTATGGGCTGTGATGATGATGATGATGATTATTTAAATTATCTTTTCTTGCATTATTTTTATCTTTTCTTGTATTATTTATGATCTGTATATTATATTCCTTAATTGTATTGTACGACACCCATTTTTTTTTTTTTTTTTTTTTTTTTTTTTTTTGGTAGGCTATGGCCCGGTCACACGTCGCCCGTACCGCCCGGGGCGACGGAAGGGCAGCGCGTGGCCCCATAACCCACCGTATTCCCTCCCCATCGCCATTGGGCCTTGCCTCCTTGCCTTCCGTGGCCAGCCCGGCGGGTTACCCTTTCGGGTACCATCCCCCGTCAACGCCCCAGCTAACTGCCGGGGCGTCGCCCTCACGCGGTCAGCCTCTCTGCGGGTGAAGGACTTTTCCCCGGTCCAGTCACCCGCGGCCTCGGCTAGGGCGGCATTAGGCGCAGATACTCGCGCCTCCGCCGCCCCAGGCGCCGGCGACGGAGCGTCTCACCGAAGAGGATTTCCTCTCGGAGTCGCCCCGCCGCCTCCTTCCGCGAGACAACTGTCTCGCAGAAGGCGGCGACCGCGTCCCAGTTCCTGACGCTGTCGAGCATCGCCTTAGCGATGGTCGGCAGCGCCAGGTCGGCACCGATGATCGCGACGAGTTCACGGCGCTGCTCTGCCCAGGCCACACAGACCTCGAGCGTGTGTCCCACCCCGGGCTGTGACGAGTGTATCGTCGGCGTAACAAATTACGCCCAGCCCGGGCGGGAGGCTCCCTCTCAACGCCCAGTCGTAGCCGATGCTCCACAAAGTCGGCCCCAAGACCGACCCCTGCGGAACACCGCACGACATGGGCGTTCGCACAACATCCCCTACTCGGTTCTTATAGAGGACGCTGCGCCCCTCCAAATAGTCTGCCACCAGCCGCCTCAGGTATACAGGCACCCCGTGATACCGGAGTGCCTCCCTGATGCAGCTGAATGGCAGACTATTGAATGCGTTGGCGATGTCTAGAGACACCGCCAACAGCACCCCACCGCCAGTGACAGCCTCCGCGACTACGGCCCTCAGGCGCAGCAAGGCTGCGATCGTCGAACGCCCCTTTCGGAAACCAAATTGGGCGTCCGACAGATCGGGGCCAACCTCGCTAAGGTGCTGGCCGATACGGGCAGCCAGGATCCTCTCCAACAGCTTACCCGCATCGTCCAGCAGCACGATCGGCCTATAGGCCGAGGCCGAGTCCGGAGACCGTCCCGGCTTCGGCAGGAGTACCAGCCTCCCCTCCTTCCAACACCCAGGGAACTGCCCAGACGATAAACACGCGTTGTACAGTCCCCCGAGGCGTGGACCCAGATGTTCGAGGACCAGGGCCAGCACCCGGTCGGGTACCCCGTCTGGCCCAGGAGCGGTGGTCTTGGCACGCATTCGCACCACCGCCGCCCCCATTTCCGTCTCCGTAACGGGCGGAACACTTTCGTAGTCGGCCACCCGGTCACTATTCGGCAGTGCCATGACCGGGGGCGTGTGTTCCGTCCGACGTGGGAATAGTTCCTCGACAACTCTGGTGAGGAGGCTGGGCTGGAGAGTCTCGGTGAGGGGGGGGCCCCGCGCGCGGAGCTTACTCAGCGCCGCACGATAGGGGCGACCCCAGGGGTCACGCTCGAGACTGTCCAGCATCTCCTGCCGACTAACGTCCTTGGCTTGACGGATGGCCAGCCTGAAGGCAGACCGCGCACTGCGGTAAGCCTCGTACAGCTGGCCCTCCCGCTCAGCGTCGCGGTGACGCCGCCGACTGCGGGTATAAGATCTCCGAGCACGTATGCACGCAGCTCGGAGCTCTGCCAACTCCCGGGACCACCAGGGAACCGCCCTCTTCGGGGGAAGACACCGTACACGGGGCATAGCCGCATCGCAAATCTGCGTTAACGCACAGCGAATGCGGCCAGCCTCGGCGTCCACCCCGTCCACCGAGGGCGGTGACGGCAGCCACGAATGCACAATGGCTGCCTCCATCAGTAGGTCCCGATCAAATCGACCCACAGCCCACCGCGGAAAAGCGGGAGCTCCGTCTGCCGTGTGACCCCTGCTGGGCTGGCGGAGGGTCCGGGAGACCTCTATCCGAATGTATCTATGGTCGGATAGGGTCTCAACCTCCTCCTGGACATACCAGCTCCTCACACGTGGTGCGACATCGGGGCTAGCGAACGACAAGTCCACTATCGACCCACCCCGCTGCCGCACGCACGTATGCACTGAACCCCTGTTCAGCAAACAGAGGCCCAGTGACGCCGCCCACTCTTCAACCGCCCGCCCGCGATCGTTCGTCCTGGGGGACCCCCACGCCATAGACTTGGCGTTGAAGTCCCCCATTACGAAGAGCTGGCGCGGTGCCAGTCGCCGTATCGAGGCCTCCAAGTTGGTGAGGGAGGCCCCGAAATCTGCCACACTCCTGTTAGGGGAGAAGTACACGCCGTAAAGCGTTACCTCTCCCCAGTCCGCCGCGACGTATCCATCACCCCTGTCCTTTAGAGACAGAGGCGGGGAAGGCCACGACGTTGAGGCGACGATTGCCACAGAGCCGTCACTGCTACTCAACCAATTAGATCGGTCGGGCACGCAATACGGCTCCGCGGCTACGGCTACACCTATCAACCACTCCGCCATAGCTTGCAGGAAAAGGTCCTGCGCACCGGCGGAGTGGTTGAGGTTGGCTTGCAAGAGGTGGATGGACTCGGTAGCCATTAGTGGGCCGTGTCCATCACCTCCTCCGCGCCGGCGGGCGATTGGGTCGCGCAAGGAGCGGAAGCGGCCGGGGTCGCCGGGCCGCTCCGCCCCTTTGGAGCCGAAGCCGGGGGTCTGCACTGTCCACCCCCCATGCGATGTTTAGAGGGCTTATTGCCCGCCGCACACGCGGGACAGTGGGGTGCGGCAGCACACGATGCCGCCATGTGCCCGGTTTGACCGCAGCGGAAACATAGTCCGCTGCAGTCAAAGCAGTTGGTACACGTTGGCCGGGTATGCCCGACCGCCATGCACCTAAAACACCTCGCAGGCCGGGACTCCAGCAGGGTTACCCGCGCCGAACTCCAGCCTACGAGGATCCTGCCTGAGTCAGCCAATTTCTTGACCGACTCTACCGGACACTGCACCCAGGCAGCACCGACGCCGCCCGGTCCAGGGCGAATGGCGCCAATCCGGACAGTGTCCGAGGCGCATCCGGTTTTCGAGACAATAGCCTCCCTGATGTCCTCCACCGTCACGGAATCGTCCAGACCCGCAATGCGCATCTCTGCGCACTTGACGGGTCTGGCAATTCGAACGCCATCCTCCTGGCCAAACAGCCCCCGCAGCTTCGTGGCCACACTATCGGCCGCCTTAGCACCCTCGGCCCCAGGAAACTCGAGGATTCGAGCCCCTGTCCGGGCCTTGCGGGTCCTAGCTTCGACGCCTCCGATGTCAGAGACGTCTAGCTCCCGCCGGGCGCGACGTAAGACGGCCTCATAGTTGAGGCCCTTCTCAGCCGCCTCAGGCAGCACAGTGATAACCACTGCTGCTGACTTTGGCGACCGGAGCTTCCTGCGCGACCTCTTCCCCCTCTTTTCGGCTCCTGCTTGGGGAGCGGTGGCCTCAGCGGCGCTTTTGACCGCCGCCCTCCGTCTTTGGCCGGGACTTTTCCTGCTTCGCTCAGCCACCTGCCAGCCCTGTTCGAGCATGGCAGCAGCACTGAGCGCAGCAGGCGCAGTCGTGGGCGCGCTAGCCGGTACCAGCGACGCAGGTGTGGGCACCGGTTGCGGCGTGGCCTTAGCAGGAGCCGGCGCCGATCTCGGCTTCTTAGCCGAAGCGAGCCCCTTGGACCCAGCCTTGGGCCCAGTCACAGCTGCGGCGAAGCTCACACGGCCACCCTGGCAGGGTAGCGGGGTGGGTCTCGACGCTATAGTCGGCCGCGTGGTCTTGCTTCCGTCCGCAGCGAGTGGCGGCCGGAGACGTGGCTCCGGAGGCAATCTTGCCTCAAGAACCTCCATGCGCGCATTGACCATGACGCCAACAGACTCCATGATGGCGCGCATGGTTGCCTCCGGCACACCGTCCACCACAGGCAGCGCGGGCAGTGGTACTGCCGCTACTGGCTGGGCTATCGGGGCGCGCCTCGCAGCTCGAGCCGGCGCAATTGAGGCGGCGACAGAGTCGGACCTTGTCGACGGCGTTGTCGGCGTCAAAAGCGCGAATTGGCTCCGCAAGTCGGCCATATCTTTGGCCAGCTTGCGGTTTTCTTTCCGCACCGCCGCTAACTCCGCCTCCAGTCGGTGGTTTTGGTCCCGCAGACCTAATACCTCGCCGCTAAGGCGGGCATTTTCGGCCTGCAGGGCCTCCATCTGAGTGCCTGGGGGGTCGCTGCTCACAGCGCCCTCAGCTGCCGCCGCGCCAGTGGGAGGGATGTTGGACAACACCCTCACCATCCTCGCGGCGACTGCTTCATTTTCGGCACGCATGCGAGCCTCGGCCTCCCTCAATTGGCCGACCGGGGACGAAGCCGCCGATCTTGCCGCCACCGCGGCCCCTCGCCCCCTGCGAGAGGTTGCCACCTTGGGAGGAGGCATAATAATTGCACTCCCCTCGTAGTCGGACCCTGAGCTGCCACCCTTATTTAGGGGGCGCTTCCGCACCTTCGAGGGGAGGGCCTCCTCCCTGAGCGTCAAAGCCGCCGCCATGGTTGCCGCAGAACGCGACGATGATGCAGCGGCAGTCTCGGCAGCCGACATGCTGCCCTCCTCCATCTCCGACGGACCTGCGGCATCGCCGCCCTCGTCCTCTGTCTCCACGACAGATCTGCCGCCCTCGTCGTTGGACGGCTCTGCGACAGAACTGTCGCCCTCGTCCTTCGACGGCTCTGCAGCAGAACTGTCGTCTCCTTCATGGGTTGGAGCGGCGGCAGCCTCCCTGAGAGCCCGCCGCTCCTCTCGCTCCTTTTGGCGCCCCTTCGCGACGGAAGCCTTCCCACGAGTCGCCTTGGGTGGTCTTCCACGCCTCTTCGGCTTCGATTGGGCCTCCATGGGTGCCGGGCCCTCGGCGGGTTTGAGCGCCTCTAGTCTAGAGGACGAGGCGTCTTCTGTGCCAGTTTTATGGTAGCATGGCGAGGCTGTAATGTGGGAACCGCTAGGATCCCCGTCTGTAATTGGTAAAGTGTGATCCATCTTGTTCCCACGAGTAAGGGAGAAGTACACCGTCGACCCGGGCAGAGATCCCTGTACCCGGGCAAGCCTACATTTACCAACCAGGGGGTCGGCCGGTACCCTGGCTGGAGCGTGCTAACAACAGAACAACCCATCTGCCATGCATCTTCTCGCCGCACGCCAGAACTTAAGATTCTGGGTGATTTCCGAATTCGAATGTTAATTCGAATTCTTTATAGAGGTTGTCTTCCTCGCGGTCCGGGCGGTTAAGCCAAGACCCTCGCTCCTGAAACTACGCCTCACGACAACTTGTCTTGAAGCGAGATATCAGGTTTACGATATGTCGGCGGTGGCATAAGCCTGCCCAGCCCTCAAATTAATGAGTGACCGGGCCCGTCCGAAATTTCGCCTCCTGTACCCTCTACAACTAGAGGGTCAGGAGCGAATTGGGGCTCAACCCATTGTTGGGGAACCCCCCCTCGCGCCAGAGATTCGCTACGAGCGACAATTCGACAGAAGGATCTGGGGGACTGTCGCTCGCACCCAGGGTACACCACGTGGAGGTTTCTGGCATCGTACTCCATTGTACGACACCCATGAGCAAGAAAGAAGTATTGAATTATATTCTTACTCCGTTAACACACGAATTCTAAAAAACATATATGTATTTCTAGACTAACGCTATCATAAATATGTGTTAATTAATGGTAATTTAAAACTGTATTCGTTATTTAAATGTAAAACAATCAATTCAAAGCTCAAACGCTATAAATAGGTACTTAAAATGCGAAACAAAGCGTAATACAAAACAAAAACCATTTATACTGTACTACTATCATCAATCAACAATCACCGATCGTTACTCCATCCAGAACAAAAACTGAACACCGCTATTCTAAAATAATTCGCGAACATTTTCAGCTGTCAGTGCGACAAACAAAACGTCCATAGACAATACCTTTGACGGTCAGTGTTGCCAGATTTATAAAATAAAATGCAATAATGGGTATTCTTGATCGTGATTCGAAAATTTCTCGCGTCGATAGTCATTGAAAGTGATAAATGACTTTTATATACAATAGTGTTGTCAAGATTAATTAAAGCTTGTGTTGCTTAAATAGTTAGTTAAGCAAAGAACGGGTGCTTTTTGTGTTTGTATCAAAGGAGGTTGCATAGCATTGATTTCTTTGTTACGGGTTACCTTGTGGGTTTGTGTGAGTTTAAAATTATTTACCTATGTTATGAAATCATCGTTTTATGAATAGCTTTACATATTATAATTCAAGTTATTCGTGAGTATTGAACAATGTGAGTGGCAAACGAGCCAGCAGCAGCTGGCTCGTTTGCCACCACCAGCAATATAAAAAAGGTACAAATTTTATTCTAAAGTGTGGGATATATATATATATTTTTAATAATTTGTTATTTTTCGTTCAGTCGGCAAATTATAGTTTCTTCTTCTAAGCATGGTGGTGGTATCTTCAATTAAATATACAAACATCATCAGCTATCAACTTTATTGGGTGAAAGCTTCCTTTGATAGGCATGAATGTTAAGCGTATAGGCGTGTGCCTATACGCTTAACCGGTGTGGGTTAGCGATCGAAGCTCGTATAATAACTTTCCCAAAAAATTGCTTCTACCCATTCTTCTAGTGATACCTCCTTATATTACTGCGGCTGACGAAAATTTCGTAATATAAGGGGTGGTGGCACTTGTTCTCTTAATCTACTATAACACGGATGTACAAACAAACTTGTGATTTGTTTATATACAGGGTGTCCCAAAATTCAACGATAAGCTGGCACCAGCAGGTGGACCTACATATGACTACTCGAGAACAGAAAAGAAAAAAATTCTACCTTGATTTTTTTTTTCATTACGACAAAAAAACCAAAATCTTTAAAAATGGACATCCTTTATTATATTATTAAGTGCTATTGCTACAGTTTTACAAGTAATTCTGTGATTTTTTTTGTATTGGCAAGGTAAGTAGCACTACTATCGATCACAGCCATTAAAAATTCCAGAATATCTACAGCTTTTACACAAAAATCAATCAAAACTATGTTTTTTTCATAAATTATGTAAGATTTTGACTTTCAGCTCACTTTCACTCATCATAGTGAAAAAAAAAAGTATGGACACTACTGTGGCAAATAGTATTAAAAATTGGCGCAACTAACTACAATTCTAAAATGGTATAACATTCAAGGCAAACTAGCTACAAAAATATACTTAGGTGTACTATTTCAAAATAACAACCATATTTCGAAAATTGTTAGTGTTGATAGTAATCACTTTTAGTAAGTAGCCAAAATGTTTTTGTAGCAAGTTCCCAGAATTTGAATGAGACATGTGCGTAGTCCGTAGATCCACAGTCTGAATTATTTTATGGCGAAGCTCGTCCAAGTTTGCAATCGGTTTTGTGTAGACTCTGTCCTTTAGACAACCCCAATAGAAAAAGTCCAGGGGATTTAGATCGGGTGAACGGGGTGGCCACAAGATAGGACCAAGTCGACCGATCCAACGCCCTGGGTACTCTTGGTCTAAGTACTCTCGCACAGGACGGGCATAGTGAGCTGGGCAACCATCGTTTTGAAACCACATGGTTTGCAAATCACTTAAGGGCACATCTTCTAATAATCCTGGGAACTCATTTTGTAAGAAGTTTAAATAACTATTGCCATCTATGTTTCCTTGTAACTCAAAGGGCCCTATCACTTTGCCATTTATTATGCCAGTCCATAGGTTAACCTTAAATTGGTATTGGGATTGTCTTCTCTCACCAGGTGCAGATTTTCATTGTTCCAGCTATGAAGATTGTGAAGATTTAAATATCCATCTTTCTTGCAGGTTGTTTCATCACGACGACGTGACGTTTTAAAATTCTATGTGCAGTACTTTTTGGGATTCCCGTTGCTGCTTGTACAGCACGTACAGAGGTAGTTGAATCGTTTTCTATTTCAGTGAGAACTTCTTCATCGTGTTCCGATCTAGGTTTTCCAGCGTTTCGCCTGTCAGATGGTATACGATCCTCCGAAAAAGCTTGATACACGTTAATAAATACGCGATAATCCGGATACCTTTGAAGATTAGGGTACCTTGCTCGATATAATCTGCTAGCAGCGTTGGCATTGCATCGGCATTCTCCTTAAATTAGGTGGATATTAGCGTATTCTAACGCTGTGTATGGTAGCGGCATGATGAATGCTAAACACTTGAAAATAAGGCAAAACTTCTTTAAAAAAAAAACACAAAATCACAGTCTAAAATAATGCCAAGTCAGGTCAATTTCCAGGTCACTTAATTCAATCCAAAAGTCGTCAGTACCAGAGCCACTTTAATTAAAACAGAACGGTGTTAAACAAAGAAGTAGAGCATACTGACTTGCTGTGCTGCTGAGGACATTAATTACTTCTCCACCTGCATTAATGTTACTAAACAATTAGCATCTATCTATCTCCCTCTAACGTATAATCTCTCTGTCTCTGTCTAACTTATTTTATCTTATGGACTACGCACATGTCTCATTAAAATTCTGAGAACTTGCTACAAAAACATTTTGGCTACATAGTAAAAGTGATTACTATCAACACTAACAATCTTCGAAATATGGTTGTTATTTTGAAATAGTACACCTAAGTATATTTTTGTGGCTAGTTTGTCTAGAATGTTAAACCATTTTAGAATTGTAGTTAGATGCGCCAATTTTTAATACTATTTGCCACAGTAGTGTCCATACTTTTTTTTTTCACTATGATGAGTGAAAGTGAGCTGAAAGTCAAAATCTTACATAATTTATGAAAAAAACATAGTTTTGATTGATTTTTGTGTAAAAACTATAGATATTCTGGAATTTTTAATGGTTGTGATCGATAGTAGTGCTACTTACCTTGCCAATACAAAAAAAATCACAGAATTACTTGTAAAACTGTAGCAATAGCACTTAATGATATAATAAAGGATGTCCATTTTTAAAGATTTTGGTTTTTTTGTCGTAATGAAAAGAAAAATCAAGGTAGAATTTTTTTCTTTTCTGTTCTCGAGTAGTCATATGTAGGTCCACCTGCTGGTGCCAGCTTATCGTTGAATTTTGGGACACCCTGTATATACTGCATATTTGATTATTGTCCCTGAAAATTGACTCTCAGAGCTATATACATGTTAATGTAGGAATATTTTTAAGAGATGATATAATTAGTATATTACAGAAAAGTGAAAAAGGTGGGACTAGAATACAATTATCGCCTTCAATTAATTACTTTAAGTACTTCATGATTAAACTTATAGTTTTTACTTTTGTTAGCCCATCCCTATAATGTGACTAGCACTATCCTTTTCTAAAACCAGATGTACATATATTGTTAATTCATTTCCTCAACTAACTAAGATTCCTGATAATAAGTATCAACAAGTAGTACCTACTTGTTTTTTCTATATCTAATTAGATTCATTATACTATTAAGTGCTATTAATTTTCTCTTTTACATTTTAACTACTTTATTACTTCTCTGTTAGCATAATTATTTTTTATATTGCCTTGTTTTTATTTTAATTCTTATAATGTTACTATGTATTCTTTCATTTTTTTTCTACCTTCTATTGTAACTGCTAATAAATTATCGCAACCAATTTAGGTCCCTGATCAAGTCAGGGGTAATTTAGACTAAGTTTATAATGACTAGGAACAATAAAAAAAAAATTGTCGGCGTAATTTACTTGATAATGGGAACCAGAGAAATAATAAGCTAAGAGTCTTACGAAGAGAATAGGAAGCAGCTCTCTTTCTGAACGAATAAAGTCTCTATATAATGGCCAATTTGCCTACCAAGTGTAGCAATTATGACACTATCATTTCATTTCTGAAGGAGATCGAACATCCAATAGTGAATAGTGAAAGACTGAATAAGGATGATGATGATTAATTAGATTAGAGCTTTTATTGTTACCTAAAGGTTTAAAATAGTTTAAATGTGGCAATATTTAAGGTCATATAATATAATACTTACGTCTGTGAAGGAACAAAAACAAAATTTCGCTGCCTCATTTCCTGAAGAAATTTATAGTAATTTTACCGAATGTGTTGCACGGTATTTCCATGATCCTCACGGTCTTAGAAAAGTGAAAAGTGTTCGAAACATCAGGCAAGTAAAAATGAAGTATAACACGATGAAAATCCGTAGAAATCATTTTATTTTATACTCGTAACACTTGTATAAATATCTGAAATTTTAATAACATTTGGAGCCTTAGATCTTACCGGTATCAATATCATTACTAATCGAAAGTTATGGAATGAATATTTTCTGACACGCTTTTTTTTTTCGAACACGCTAATACGGAAGAAATAATTGAAATGAAAAACACATAGAAAAATAATAGTTTACAAAATGCACGTTTTCCATAAGATAGATTTAATTAATAAAATCTCAAGAAAATCCGTAAATATAAACTACTATATTATAAAGGCAGATATAATATTTATAAAAGTGTACAAAAGCAAATGGAAAGAATTGTATAAATTAATCTCACAAATAAAATACGAAACATATTAACATTATTTTCCGAGAAGACGCACAACGTTCGGATTACTCCCCCTTACTTCAGTGAAAAAGAAAAAAAGAAATAAAATAAAATAGCTATTGAACGTACATACAAATAAGGCATACGTTATATTGTGTATTTTGAGTGTTACCAACCCTTATTTCGAGACTGCCTGCTTTGAATTTAATACCATCGATTTTTTTCAAAGACGCCTTACAGCTTGGTTTTGTCGCGTATATTATATGAATAATGAAATTGTGGGCTGTATTTATTTATTTAGAAAATAGTTGAAGATTTTTTTAACTATGTTAAAATATATCAGTCAGTTGGCATAGTGATATAGTATAGCAATCTCACATGTTGAGTGTATGAATTCGATCTTTAAGTAAGATATTTCAGCAGTGATTAAATGACAAAATATTGTTCTTTGCCTAAGTGTTATTTATGTCCGTATATTGCATGTTTCCCCTTGTGATGACGGAATGAGAACACAATTTATCACCCCCTATTTTGCTTGTGGATACGTAAAAGACGACTAAGAGATATGACATGTCTAAAATATTTGCACAAGAGGATGAATACTCGAAATAAAACCCAAACAACCTGTCTGTCCAGCATAGTATATCGTAGGTCAATTTCCTTGCTATTTTGGACGCGGCGCGAGCTTAGCAATGAAATTACGGAATACATATAGACAAAATAGTATAGTACACGTGTGATAGTTAGGTCATAATATTTGCATAAAGCTAAGTTTTAAAAAAATACGACAATATTACCATCTATTAACCTATTGCCGTATGATAAAAGGGTAAGTATATAATTCACCATCGTCTTTCTTACCCGTTGATATCATAAAAAACGTCTAAGGTCACTAGGGCACATTATATCTGTAAAAGAGATGAAAAATTTAAAATAAAACCATATACCAAACTGATATAACCATATACTTGGAAGGTACACCACTGATATAGAGCGAAGAGTGAATGCGGGAAATAGAGTGAACGGAGCGTTGGGGCAACTTATCCGTAGCCACCACCTCAGCCAGAAGGCACGTGTAGCAATACATAACGCAGTGCTTGTCCCAACATTACTGTATGGAAGCGAGAGTTGGGTATGCAGAAAAGAGTATGAAAGTAAAATTAATGCGGTCGAAATGCGATCTCTGCGGAAAATCTGTGGAGTAAGGTTGACCGACCGCATTCGTAACGACGACATAAGAGAGCGAGTAGGTATGAAAGAGAGTATTGGTGTAAAGATGCGAAAGGGAATGCTCCGATGGTTCGGACATGTGGAAAGAATGCCGAACGAACGTCTGGTTAAGAAGATATACAATGCGAAAGTGGAAGGATGTAGGTACCGGGGGAGACCGAGACTCACCTACCTAGACCAGATCGGTCATGTACTGAAGGAAGGTGGAGTCAAGAGTCTCCGAAACCGGCGAGCATGTATGAAGAGAATTATGAATGTTGAGGAAGCGAGTGAAGTATGCATGGATAGAGTTCTCTGGCACTCTGTTCTCTCTGCCTACCCTGCAAGGGATATAGCGTGATGTTATGTATGTATGTATGTATGTATATCAAACTGTTTGATCAGCCGGATACTGTAGGGCAATTTTCTTTCCATTGTGGGACTTCTATAACCTCAACCATCTGATTAGCGTGATACTTTAGGTCAATTTTCTTCTGATTATGGGTCTTATATAACCTCAGATGATGAAGACGACGAAGCCAAAGTAAATATTGACCATCAATTAAAACATACAATTATATCCGTATGCTTCAGCAAATTAACTAAAACTTTATCCATTTATTTTATCTGTATACAAATCACAAGTACAATTTGTAATCAAACAATACAGTACACTTAAAACTAATGAAAGTACAATTAAATGAATTATTCAATCAAACATTTGGTAAACCACAATAATAAATGCATTCACAACAAAAGCCTTTGTAGTCTCGAACGATTAAACTGTCGCGAATCGCATTAGCGCCGCAAATGTGTAGCAGTAAAAAAAAATCGCCATATAATCATTGTCACAGTTATATTAATAAAAACTGTACCAAATCTTCCCTTCATTTTGCACAAATAAATATGGTCCTAATATCGTCCCCTGTAGTACCCATTGCGTTCATTGAACGTACCAGAGGAATCTAAAACCTCATCTGTGTAAATTTCAACTCTATTTTCATAATAATTAAGTTTAAATTTGTTCAAGTGTTGTTTTTTCGTCTACTGACCTTTATATATGAATAAATTAATTTGTAGTGTAGTCTATTGTACTATAGTTTCTATTATTGGACAATGTTTAATTGTTAAAGTTTTCAGTTGACAGTTACGCGTCGGGTTAATGGGTATACGGTGTTTCAATGGCTGTTTATCCCATTGTGACAATGTTTCAGGATAAATTCTATTCAAATTCTATTCAACATTGGGTTTATAATATTGTGAACTTAATTTGGTAGGGACTAGTTGATTGACCCTTTTCATTATAGTTTCACAGGTTGGATATGTTTATAAGTATTTCATTAATTTGTTCTAATAGTTGTGCTTTCTCTATACTTAGATTAATTGAACAAGTAGATAGGTTTTATACTAACATCATTGTTTTTGGATTCAATAGAGTAAGAATATAAATAGCCACGTTGTGAACAGTTTTTGTTAGATAGATAAATAGTTTTGACCTAAATCAATCAATTCAGCCATGAGTAATTCACTATCGTAGACTATCACACGTCTGAGTAATTAAGATCGGAGAGAGAGAGAGAGAGAGTCTGAAACAGCAAACCCACCTTACGATAGGCAGTAGCATAGCTGAGGTTCACTAACGGCAGTTCATATTTAACAATTAGACTGCCACTTCTGCGGTCCAACAAGGACAATAAAACAATCAACATTTTTGATCTGGGTATCATATACTAAGAAACATAAGCAGATAATACCACTATCAGAAATAAAATCCAGTTGATGCATGCTTTATTCATCTAACAAACGTGGCGTAGTAGGGTAATTACTCTCTTACTGTGAAGCAAGTAAGTCAAAATTTGCTTTTAAAATAATTATTTGCACTCGTTTTAAAAATAAATAATGCCAAAAATATATCCAAATTTCCATTCATAAATTTATTATATCTTTATAAAGCCAACAAGATAAAAGCTTTGTAAAATGTAAAAAAAAAACACACCACATTCATAAGATCGCCTGCAATTTATGCCGACAATAAAAGAGCAGTGAAAGTATTTGCAATAACATCTGCTATAAAGATAACAAAAGCATCAACCAACAGAACATTAATAAAATCACCACTAATGATGGCATCAACAAATGTATGTATGGTACCATACATTTCCATACCAACATCACACGCGTGTCCGAGATCCTCATAAACGTCACCTCCGTGTCCTGTATGATTTATCTTTTCAACAATAATTTTTACAACGTTCCCCTCCTACCCCCTCACTGTGATTAATGATGGATGAATTCCTGAATAATTACCAAGACTTTTAATATTCAAGTGATTTCGTAACGTTAACATCAAGCTAATATATACTCTGTAACGTCGTGAAAGAAATCAATTTCAATTCTCAAATGAAGATGACCCTTAAGATGATATTTATGTTTAGAATGATTTTAGCGACTGTTGTTTAATTAAATAAATTTATGTGTTAGGATTCTTATGATTAGGTTGTTTTTTGTTTGATAGGTATAGGACTAAGTAGCGCAAAAAAAATGAATGCAAATCTCACTCGAGTTTAAGGGTAGTGTGCGTAATTTGTTATAATTGTCCCCCCTCCCCATACTTGTGTTTGTTCGTATGTGGCATTTTTATTGCGAATTAGTCGCAATCATTAATTTTATTTTTCTTTTTTAAAAGTTAATAAATCGAGTGCTCTTTGTGGTATGTATAATTAGAATGAGTTTTATGACCTTACTATTTGGAATTGAATGCACTATCGTTTACAATGAGTTTTATTATGTATTGTTTATTTGATTTTAGTAGTTATATATATTGACATTGGTATTGTTAGTATTATAAGCTAATATTAAAATATATTTTTTAAATTTTATAATGTATTGCGAGTGGGGTTTCAGGGTTGTAGCCCTCTACACCCTGGCCTATGCTGGCTAATATTTTTATACAATTTTTTAGGTTATTGTACTTCAGCGATTAAGTTACACATAACTTTTTAGTTAAAAATCGTGTTTTCTAAGAAGGTACTTATTTAGTTATGTAGATACTAATGTCTTTAGCTAATTATATAGATACTCATATAAGTAGTTTTTAATTTGGAAAGACGATCGTCAATAACAGCAGTACGAACTGTACTGAAAAATCTGAACAAAATAAGCAGCATAAAGACTGCACAGATAGTGGAGTGGTCTAAATATCAACCTTTCGTGCAGATTATCTTTAGTTCAATCTTTACATAGGACAATCCTTTAAACACATAACAAATTATAGTACTGAGTCTGAGTGTAATTTGTGTTCGCATGCTTGACATAAAACTGTACTGATGATGTGTAGTGGTTCAGATACCAACTTACCGTGCCAAGTGTCGCGGTTTTGATTCCCACTTAGAACAATGATTTGTGCGAACCACAAATCATTGTTCAAAGTCTGGCTGTAATTTGTATTTGTTAATTTATATTTGTAAAGTCCCCCGCAATACAAGAATTATTTCCTCAGTGCAAGAATTTTGTCGTCTTGAAAAAAATTTATAAAAACACCTTTGTAACTTTATTTTTTTATTAATATATCTTTATTTTATTTTTAATTAATATACGAAACAAAAATGATAGCATTTAAAATTCGCCATCTTCCAAATTTGTTTCACACATCGTCAAAGCAACCACTTCAGAACCGGATGCCATAGTTTTTCGCTCGGTTGGATTTCAACAGACCTTTGATACACCATGTATATCTTTTTAATAATATAATAACTACATTAACGTTACCCTATGGGGAACAATACCATATAATAACGTATATGGTATATTCAATGGTATTCGAGTGGTACGCACGCTTTATGATCTGTAAGCGATATTGTAAATGAAATTATGAATTTTTCGAGTGTTAGTTTTATTTTTTTGATGGGGAATATTTTGTTTGTAGTGTAATAAGAGTTTTTTTATAGGTATAACAGCTGATGGTAAGTGGTAACGACTACTTACTGATTGAATAGAACTAAAGACTTATATTTTAGTTACTGCTGTAAACTAGCATTCACCAATCCGACTACCAAGTTTAATAGTTATAATCGCCTTAATAAATGCAAAAAATGCTATAATTGTCTGACTTGAAGAAATTATATTCAGCAAAGGACCTCAATAGTCTGATGGATTTATAATTTGGTTCAATTTCCATATAAAATAAATATTTATGTGCCTGCGAGTGATTTGTGTACAATAATTTTTATACAGTACACATAGTGCAACTATATACTAAATGTTTAAGAGGACTTTACAAATATGTAATTTATTTGTAATGTCTTTTTATATTGTGTCTATTATATCTATTACTATTATATATATTACTATTATGTCTATTACATCATAGGTACATATGAAATAAAACTATTTTTATCGGATTTTATCGCGTATGTATTTTATTTTTCAAAGTTCATGATAAACGAAGACAAACTACGGGTAGACCGTGAACATGAACTCCGAAAAGATGGATAAGCAAAAATCAAACATAAACTTGATAAAATCTTTAAACAAGGTTTTATTTTAAAGATTTGTAATGTCGCAGTAAAATGTATTATTTATTTTAGGATGTTGTATTAAAAAAAAACTGTCCCCGAGTGACTTCATTATACATGAGTAGCTAACGACGCATGGAGGAGGACTTCACCGCAAATTGTTCCGTGCGACTTGTCACTAAGTACGTTCTTGAATACTGGATATAATAGGGTTATGTTTGTATAGAACTTTTGGAGTACAAGCTAGGTATAAGCCAATGAATCGATACGCATTAATTTTTTTATATTTCTGGCTCAGTGTATTTTTTGAATGTATGAGTTTGATTACACACTAAAATATTTCTTTTTTATTAATAATTCAATCTCAACTCATATATGTTCCACTGCTGATCGAACATACTCTACAATTGGAAGGATATTGACCGACTAGATATAGCACGATGGTAAGACAGGTTGTAAAACTCGAAATAAAATCCGTTTTGTATTTCGTTTTCTTACTCTCATGTTGATATTATTTACATATTATCTATATTCTTTAATAGTATTTTACGATATCCACGGGTAATATAGGGGGTGGTGAATTGTATTCTAACTTCATCATGTGTGGTGACGGAATGCACATTTACAAAATATTCTTCTTTCTTTCTACATCACACGGAGACCGGAAGATATTAATTAAAATAAAAAGCCATAATAATTATCAAAACTGCTCGCAAAATTTATGAGAATCGGTTCAAAATGTCTGAAAATGAAAACTGCCGAACTGCTACACATCATCATTTTCCTACTCTTATCCCAAGTACTTGGGGTCGATTCAATATATATCTACTATTGTTTCATAGTAGATATTGTAAAAGTTATTGGTAATAGTTTTATGAGCGGCCACCTGCCAGACGTCAACTCTCCTTGGAAATGTAATTGTTGACTAAACGGCATCAGATGGAGTTGGCCCAGGTCGTTATAAGGTTCTTAGTCGTCTCTTACGACATCCATGAGCGAAGTAAGGGTTGGTAGTATTCGTAGCCGCTACCACACAGCTACTAAACATATATACGAAATCATTTTTGCCCGTATTGAAACAGTGAAATTTTGCTCTCGTTCGGTCAATTATCATACTTCGATATAACAAATCATGATTTCTTTACCGTGTAGTGATGGTGTAAGAATATAAGAAAGTCGTCACGTCACCACCACAACTCTCAATTACCAAATTAATTTTTTTACAATTATTATTATTATTTAATAAGAAGACCCGGCACTAAGAAAATAATTCTTGTATTGTGGGGGACTTTACAAATATTCAATTTAACTTAATTAATTAAAAAATAATTAAAGAATCCTCGAAAAAATTGAGAAAAATATTTTATTTGATCCTGGATTTGAATTCGAGGACATCTATCACTAGATTTACTAAGAACTCTCAATTTCAATGATATCTATAGTAGTAATACAAAATCTAACAACAGTTTATTATAAAGATGATATCTAGCGGACCAATTGTATGGTGGCAAACACAATTAAGCAAATAAACACCAATCTACATATGGAAGCTGACAATGTTGGGGTCCGAACGATTCTTATGCAAATGTGGAAAGGACCCCATTGTGAGAAATGCAATAAAAATTATTGTACACCATATTAATCTTGCAGTATTCTGCTTGTGAAATTAATTCGCGGATTATTTTATGTATATGTTTAACTATAAAATTGTTTAAACTACAATAAAGTTATATTATCTTGATTTGATTAGTTGTATTATTTTAAAAAGATTTGATTGATTTAATTAGGTCATAGATGGCGGAAATCCTTTACATTTCTTCTTAAGCGGTCATCACATTTCTCCTTCCTTTTGAGAATATCTCATCTCGCAGAAAATTTTGGTAATATGAAAAATAAAAAATAAACCTGACGACCCATCGGAATAGTGAGTTATAAACATGTCAATTGCCCAGTGGTTCTCAATGGATGCATACGTCAAAATCATTTAAATTGATGAATTTTTCTTCTTCGTCATTACTCTATCCTCTAAAAACTGCAAACATTATTCATATGAAAATCACATTTGCCGAAAATATCCACTCATCGTCCGATCGAGAACTTAGCTCATCCGAACAATTCACAATGCTGATCCTAATCGGAGTTCACACCCTAACAATTTCAAACTATGCATTAAATGGTTCCTTACCCTAGAGACTGGACGAGCGTGACTTGCCCGTTCTGCCCTAAAGCCCGTGAGAGGTATGCAAAAAGGGTCGTTTTCAAGATTTATTGTCTACCACTATCGAGAGTTCTGCTCGAGTTTCTTAAAAGCTTTAACCTGGTCAGTGAGTTATATTTGCATTTTAAACATAAATACTGAATGGAGTATAAAGAGTAATATTTATTTTGAAATTTCAGACGTCATGATTTCTATTATCAACTCACATTTTTTTTAAAAAACAACACTGCACTAAGGAAATAATATCCTTGTATTGTGGGGGACTTTACAAATATATAATTAACGGACACAAATTACAACCAGTTTCAGAACGATAATTTGTGGACAGCCAAAGTATTGTGTGGGAAATTAACCCTTGGCAATGGCACAGTAGGTCGATCTCTTAATCAATAACGCCATCGGTGCAGCCAGATTTACATCATCAGGTACGGCTTTAGAGTTATACAAATTAGTATAGCAATGTAGTCGTTACATCCTACTAATATTATAAATGTGAATGTTAGTGAGGATGTTTGGTAGTTACCTATTCAATCACTGGGAAACCATTAAACAGATTTGGCTAAAAATTGGCACATAAAAATCAGCAAAAATCTCAAACTTTATAGAAAGATTTTGCCAAGATCCACGAAGGACAATTTTCGTGCCATCAGTTCTTTCCCAATGTAATGGCGGATAATTGTGCGATCCGCGATGTCTCTATAGTTTTCAGATATAATTCATATAGACTACATGATTTGATAGTTTGATTTAATGTAGTGTTAGTTTTATCTGGCAGATATTTTCTGCAGATGTGGCAGCATAGTAAATTTGGTTAGATTTTCTAATTAACTGCACCATCATTGCCTTATGTCACTGCTATAAATACTCTGTGTATCCTTAGTTTTATTTACATTCATATTAGAAGCTTCTAATATAATTGTTATATATATTTTACCTTCACGCATGAATTATATGTCTGCTGAAAATATCAGCTTGTCTATTATATGACAAACAAAACTATTTTGAAAAATTGCACTATTCAAGTAAACGATGCAACTTAGCCTCTAACGTAATATAACATTTGTAAAATATTACAACACTTGAAAGGTAACAATTGTTGTCAAAAAAATATTATGTCCTTTGTATTAAATACAAATGAGGTATACATGAGTGAAGAATCCACAAATACACAGAAGGCAACATAGGAAAATGAAAAGCGGATAACATAAAAGTTTACAATGCCCACTCGTGTTGGCCGAGTTAGCGCACTAATTACTGAAGTACGCTTTGACAAACTTAAATTACAGTCAATAATTTTGTAAAATACGTTATAACAATTTAAATAAGGTTTATTTTTTAAAAATCAAAACTCATTAAATATTTGTAATTTTAAACAATATTTGACGAGCGTGTTCGACAATTTGTGTCAAAAAATATATTTGTTATTAATGTCGTTATTAGTTAAGTTACGTAAACTTGGGCTTGACGAATTACTCGGCTATTGTTGGTACTCGTATGTGTAAATAATCGGCTATTGGAAAATATTAGCGTTAGCAACTGATACATATTTATTGTTAACTTTCGAAGCAATTAGTTAAATGAGGCATTCGTTTGTTAAAAAAAAAAATTCAATTATTAACAACATTCGTGAGTGTAGATAATTTATATTTAAATATATTTGACAACTCATTCTTTTCGAACATAATTTGTTAAATTTTACACGCGATAATTATATTATTATTTTGTTTGTTAAAAATATTAACACGTGCCTACAATATTATAATTTTTCTATGAATTATATTAACCCATTCAGTGCACACAAAATAAATTAAAATAATAGCCGGGTGCCAAAACTTTTTAAGGTGAATTTTGATTAAGTACATATGAATGTTTAAAAATATGGATAAGTGTATATTGTTATTATTTCAATAAAAAATACATACACTCGCATCCGAGTGACTACAAAATGAACGGGATGCTTGCTCGGATCCGAGTGCGAGGCGCCGCTACTATAGACCCGCCCCACTCGGATCCGAGTGGTCAGCATGGAATGTGTTAAAAAAAAACAAAATAAAATGCATTAATAGTTTAATTTTCCGTGTGGTGACGGACTAAGAATACAATTCACCATCCCCTATCTTACTCGTGGGTATCGTTAGAGACGACTAAAGGATATAAAATGTATATAACATCTATGCAAGGGAAGGGAAACATGAAACAAAACACTATACCAACACCCCCCCTAAACCCTCCCATTATGAAAAAAGCTCGAACCCAACAGTGGGACATATGCTGAGGTGATGATGATAGTTTCAAATACATATTTAAATTATAGAAATACTATAATGTTTCTTTATCTAATTTTTCATCACAAAATTGAGACAAAAAGAAAGACTATTAAATGATGCAATAGGTATTTATAATTAAATAGATAGTTACATATAAAGTATTAAAAAAACATAAGCTAAATATTTTTTTTTTAAATAAACACTTTGTATGAAGGATTTTGTTCTTTCGACTTTATAAACATACAATTAAAACACATAAAATATACTCATAGATAGATAGATTCAGAGCAATGATTATTTTTTTATTATATTAATTTTAAAAAGAAAGCCACTATTTTATTATTACGTTCAAGTAAGTTTGAAGGCTATGTATTCTTCTTTCATAGTACATATTGTAAAATTTATTGGCAATAGTTTTATGACCGGCCGCCTGCCAGACGTCAACCCTCCTTGAGAATATTATTGCTGACCAAACGGCATCAAATTCAGTTGGCCCAGGTCTATATAAGGCTCTTAGTCGTCTTTTACGACATCCACGAGCAAAGTAAGGGTTGGTAGTACTAGTAGCCCCTACCACACAGCACTCATGATAATTATAAGAACACAAATATTATTCAGTCGAATGTTATTGAGCTATTCATTTTCACCGTATCATTTAGTTAATAAACATTCACAACAAAAATGCGTGAGTTGATATTAATAATTATGGATTTATTACAAATAGAATCAGCGAATTGATTTGAAAATAAAAATTGACAATATTCATAATGATTATTATAAATATCATACAAAACAAATACATTTGTGCTTGTGCTTGAACATGTCGTCTTACATAATAATTATTATTGTCGTCAATAGTACATGTGTGTTAAATGTTTGAATGTGATAATACGATACGATTTTTTAGCACTCATTGTTAATCACCACGATAAGCAAATGTGACAATTTTTCTATTATATTTTCATGAATTTTAAAAATTATGGCGTATGTCAAAAGATTGTAGCGATTTGAACTGAACTACTAAATAAATTTTTTTTTAGACACCATCCTGCACTAAGGAAATAATCCTTGTATTACAAGAGATTTTACAAACACGCAATTAACGCGGACAAATTACACCCAGACTCAAAATAACACTTTGTTGTTTATGAAAAATCTTTTGAAAATGAAGATTTTTGACTCACTCAGAAATATTTTTTTAAAATTCTATGCCAAAGTAGTTGAAATGCAAAATTAGGATATTTTCCTTAAAAAATCTATTAATTTTACTCGAGCGTATCTTCTTAAGAATATACGTATATCAAATTTACACAACAATTTACGATTTTATACGTGAGAAATGATCAAAGCTGCGAAGTATTCACCCGGATCTCCTAGTCTCTTATATCTTAAACCACAACAACAGTCGTGTCCACTGAAGCCTTTACTTTTATCCATATATTTGCATCGTACGCTTCATAATAGGGTTGTTTGCTACAAAGCGTACAAGCGACAATGTCATTTAGCGATACGCCTCTAATATGAACGTCATTTTGTCAAAATTACGTAAGCTTGGACGAGATTGTGCTTACTTGAATATGAAAAATACATTCAAGCGCCGCATTAGGTGCTAATTTGGACATTCAACTTTTTCAGGTATTCAGTGCCGCCAACATAAAGTAAAAATTGTTCACTAATCCATCAGCTTATCGTAACTGTTGAATATAAGTCCTCCCCAAGGTTGTAATGTTGTCCGACTACATCCTAAGGTCAAGTAATCTGTATCAGTGGCAATCTAACGGAGGGCATACAGTTGGTTATAGGGCATGAAGGGCGCGCTGTCCTTCTATTGCCACAGGCGTATTGGACGAGGTAAAAAAACTTGATAACGGTATAATATATTTCAAAAGTCAGTGTGGGATTCGTTTATCCATTAGGGCCTGGAATTCTTGCAGATAGATTTAAGAGTCTAAATAATATGGCCGTCCCCATACATATATAAATAGTTACGGCCACAATTCATTCATCCTCGTTTTGTCATAAACCCTCTTTCTCCAAATTTCAATAAATGCGCAAAAGACTTTTTGACTTTTAGCCAAAAATTTCTGCGTCATTTATCGCAAGGAGAACACTTGATCCATACAATCCTTACCTTTTGTAAAACCGGCTTGAGAATCCCATTTTTATTTTCAGTTATTTACATTTATTACTCTTTCAATCAGTATTTTTGCATACAGTTTGCTGATAATGCTAAGGAAGCTTATGTCCCTGTAATTTCTACAATTTTGTCGCGAACCTTTTTCTTTGTTCAGAGGTATGATTGTCAACTTACATTAGGTATAATGGAATAGAGGCAGGGAAATCTTTTGCTGTCTACCAGACATATCCAAATTTCACTCTTATTATTAAGAATTTCTTCTTCTAACACTTGCCGAGAAGGTAAAAAATATTTTTGTGTCAACTGGGACACGAATCCAGTACCTTATATTGGTAATTGCGTTTAAGTTACTAGAACATCGGCAGAGCCTTAGAGGGACTAAGTAAAAAATAAAAACAAAATGGTATTTGCTGCTTCAAGCGGTGCAATATTGTTATCTTAATAAGTATTCCATTCCATTTCAATCGATCACTGATTGACGCGTACACAAAGGGACACTCCTTGCTCCAAGACTCCGAGCATTCTTATCAGTATCAAGATTAACGTAACTGCCATTACTGGACCAACCATTATTGTTCAGAGGAGGTCTAAAATATATAAATACAGGTGCGTATATGAACTTTAGCGGTACGATTAAAGTGGTTACTAAGTGTGAGAGATTTAGAAATATACAGGGCTGTATTTGTGATGAGTAATTCTAGGATATACAGTTATATATATCCTAGAATAGCATATACAATGTAGGTAGTGTTTAAGATACCAACCTAGGATTCCAAGTGTCACTGATTCGATGCCCAATACTTTTTGCGTTCCAGAAATTGTTGTTATAAGTTTGGGAGTAATTTTAAAATGCATTCGTTAATCTTATGTTCGTACAGTGCCTCTTGATACAAAGATTAGTTCCTTAGTATTTATGGTATATATATATATATATATATATATATATATATATATATATATCTATATCATCTCATCGATACCTATTGAATATCTACGGGTGGATCGATGGATTGTAAACACAATTTCAAAAATTCCTTCTAGATAAGTACACGGGTGAAAGTAATAAAAAAATGTAATATATTAATATGGTCATTGGTGTACATATTTGTCCTGTTGCAATTGTAAAGTCTTTGGTTCAAATTCTCGATCAGTCAAAAAAAAGAATTGGTGAAGTTTTCTAAAATAATTGCTGGACTTTCTCGAAGTATTTCTCGATATTTTCAGGGGCAAGCTTGGGGCTAAATACTGTGCTGATTAAAGGCAATAAGTTAAGCCTATATAAGTTCAAACTAGATTGTATGGTGAAATGTGAATTTGTTTCATATCCTCCTTAGGAGAAAATCATCAGAGCAATAAAAATTATATCTGTGTGATTACAGAGTAAGAATACGATTAACACTCCAATCTAGACGACTAAAAGGTATAATATGCATTTAACATACAAAGCAAGCAAGAGAAGGAAAACTGAAAATAAAACTTTATACTGAATCGTCTGAAAAGCGTGTAATATCAGGTCAATTTCTTTTATAACACGGCAGAGTCTAGAACGCAATATTGGGACATATATGAGCTGAGATGATGATAAAAATTAAAAATAAATTTAAATTTTCAAATGCGTCTCTGTACGTATGACAAGTGATGGTCATCATTTAAAGGTATCAATTTAACGGCGACCCGATCAGATAATACAAAATATTTTTTGTTTTATGCCCTCAGACGAACAATGCCACTATAATTCTGTTATTACGAGACCTGTAAAACGATGTCAGACAAATAATAATGACACATTTTGTACAGATTTATCGCCTTTTAAAATGGTGCTTGCTAGATTTTTTTCTGTAGGTGTCGTACATTTTAATAAAGTATTTTGTAGATGATAGACTGTAGGACATAAGCCTTCTGAAGAAGGTGTTCTAATGCGGTAATCATACCGATGGCGAATCCAATATTTCTTAGTAGATCGCAATTGATGCTGTGAATTTTCCAGAAGAACGCTGGTGCCTATTCCCTTGTAACTGCATGCACCAATATTTTGCCTGGTAGTTTTCTAGAAGTTGTGATCTGGGAATAAAGACTAATAAGTATTTAGCAAGCCGTGCCATTAAGATAATCAACGTGACCACGGGATCAGTAAAGTGTGCTGAGAAGGGCGCTCAGCTATTATACGCCTACACCGCACTCGTAAACACTCGTCTATCAACCTGCAAAACGAATAGCATGATAGTCATTGTATTTATTTGTCTATTTTAATATCACCATCATCATCATAACAGCCCATAAATATCCCACTGTTGGGCTCGGGCCTCCTCCGTAATGGGAGGGAAATTGACCTACTATACCGCGCTGGTCAGACGAGTTTTCCTTCCCTAGCATAGATGTTATATGCGTTTTATATCCCTTAGTCGTCTCGTACGATCACCCACGGTTAAGATACGGGGAGGTGAATAGTATTCTTACTCCATCACCACACGGAAATTAATTATAAAATTTTAATATATAATATTATTTCTATATCGAGCGAGTCACTATTTATTTCTATGTTCCATTACTGAACATTAGATAGTCAGAAGGGAGAATTTAATTTTTCTCCGTTTACATAACCATTGAAAGCGGTAAAATATACGAAATATTTTATCATTAATAAAAATAAAACGAAAACGCGTTTAAATTCGTAAAAATGAGTTTTTTTTATAAATTTTCCTTTATTTTATTTATTTGGTAATCAATTAATTGACTAATAATATTATTGAATTGCTTCTAATTATTATCGTTTTGTTATGTTCTTCTGTGTGATACATATGTATTTCTTTATCCATACCGTGTGCCTGAACGATTTGACCGATCTGGAAAATTAATATAATTAATTAGGTGATTGTTAGCTACTTATTTATTATGTTCCGGTAGATTAACCGGAAGCGAGTCAAATTTATATAAAATACCCTAATAGTACAAAATTAATATGTTTAACTTAGTGCAAAATATTCTCTATTAAAAATATAACAAAAAGAGAATAGTGGTTTTTATGACCGAGATGTAAATAAGATAAAGATGTAATGCTAATTTAATCGCTTGGGTAAGTAAAGAACTGATAGCTGCTCTACGACTCGAGATCTTACTTTCAATTTTATTAAAGGTTTATCTTTAGTTTGTTGAAATCTTGAATTAGATTTCTAATAATAATTTAAATTGAATACATCATTGAATGTTTGACAATATAAACAAAGTAAATAGCCTCGAACTAAAACTTTTGTATTTTCATTAATACTCCATTCTCAGTCAAAAAACTGACGAGCACTACGCCTTGTTGCCGCCAAAAAGTCTATGGATATATGTATTTGTATCTTCATATATTATTCATTTTTATACTTAATATTTTTAATTAGTAATTTGTTAATATTGAGTATAATGTAGTACTACCAATAGTTTTAACATTATTTTTCTTTAAACAAAAAATAACTGCAATTGAAATATTACGACTTTGCAATTCATCCAAAACTAATATTGGCACTAATTAATCTAACCCTCAAATGGCGACCCTCTTTTACACAAGGTATCTAAGACCGAAGTAATTTGTCTAAATAAAAAAAAAAAAATACATATCACAAAATCCTTAACAGTTACGATATAAAGGCGACATTAGATTGCGTGTACCACTAGTGTTGGTTATAAAAGGCCATGCAGTTAATATTAAGTGCAAATAAATAGTTAAATATTTTTATGTGTAATAATGTCGTAAAAGTTGATTGAAGGGATATAACGTCACAATAGTTGGACATATTGCGATATAAACGATGTCATTTATACTTATACAATATACCTGCTATGTAATTTGACATAATTTTGTGTTTTTTCATATCATAAAAAGCATTAGAAGGAGCAATGAGAATATGGACAGCCGTATTCCTTCTAGAAAACTCATAATACCAACTAATCGTATCAAATTTAATCAAACCATTAATAATATAAAAACTGCCTTTTTTTTTTCCGCAAGGTGGGACTATGGATGTGGTCGCGCCCCGGCAAATCGGCCCGGGGTGACGGAAGAGGCGGCGCGCAACCCCATGGACCCACCCTGCAAACACCTCTCTTCACCGTGCGAGCGGACCACCGGTAATATAAAGACTCCCTAAGGGTTTACATATTTTCAATTTTACATTTAATTTAAAATTAATTTTACTATTTACTAATGTATTAGTAAGGGCTTTAAAAGTGATAAAACCATCATCATTCTCCTACTCTTATCCCAGTTACTTGAGGTCGATACAATATGTACTCTTCTTTCATAGCACATATTGTAAACGTTATTGGCAATAGTTTTATGACCGGCCGCCTGCCAGACGTCAACCCTTCTTGGGAATGCAATCGTTGACCAAACGGCATCAGATGGAGTTGGCCCAGGTCGTTATAAGGCTCTTAGTCGTCTTTTACGGCATCCACCAGCAAAGTAAGGGTTGGTAGTATTCTGAGCCGCTACCACACAGCAATTAAAAGTGATAAAAACCATACTGTTGAAAGTTTTCTGTTTACAGCGCGGGTCGGTCCACCCGAGGTAGTACCACACTCTTGCAGAAAATTTATGTCTGAGCGGTGGCAATATGCTATTGCGCTTCGTTTGTTAAGCGAAAGAGCTGGCAGCCCAACTTTCTGGGTGGGTTTGGGGTTTTCACTGGTAGGCAGCGGCCTGGCTGTACCCCTGGTATAGATTGGCCTATATCTAGTGGTGAATGTCGTTATGTTGATAACGTCATCATTCATCATCATCATTATCGTTTCAGCCTATCGCCGTCCGCTGCTGGACGTAGGCCTCCCTCGTGGTACGCCATAGAGTGCGGTCCTGTGCCGCCTGCATCCATCGACGCCCAGCAACTTTCACCAGGTTGTCTGTCCACCTAGTGGGGGCGCGTCCTACACTGCGTCGTCCGGTACGTGGTCGCCACTCTAGAACTTTTTTTCCCCAGTGGTTATTGGTTCTTCGAGCGATGTGGCCTGTCCATTGCCACTTCAGCGTGCTAATTCTTCGTGCTATGTCGGTTACACCCGCTCTTCTGCGGATTTCCGTATTACGGATTCTATCACGCAGAGAAATCCCGAGCATAGCTCGCTCCATAGCACGCTGAGCGACTTTGAGCTTGGTTATAAGGCTTACATTTAGGGACCACGTTTCCGTGCCGTAAGTCATCACTGGTAACACACACTGGTCGTAGACCTGTGTTTTCAGACACTGAGGTATGTTGGACGAGAAGATCCTCCTAAGTTTCCCGAACGCTGCCCAGCCGAGTTGGATTCGTCGACTGACCTCTTTCTTGAAATTCGATCTACCTAACTGGACTGTTTGTCCAAAGTAAACGTAATGATCGACAATTTCGAGAATCGCATTGCCAACTAGGACCGGTATAGGAATGACATGGGCATTTGACATGTCAAATGCTCAAGTCAACACAAATGCCCAAGACAAGACGAAAGTCATGACTTTCGTCTTGTCATGACTTTCGTCTTGTCCATGTTCATTCGTAACCCCACCAGTTGGGATAACCTGCTGAGATTATTGAGCATAGTGCCAAGGTCCTCCATGGATTCTGCCATAACGACGATATCGTCTGCAAGTCGAAGGTGAGTGATGTATTCGCCGTTAATGTTAATATCAAGTCCAGTCCAGTCTAAGAGCTTGAAGACATCTTCCATATTGATTGTTCCATATTGTTGATAGCGTAGGGTCATATTATTACCAGCTTATATTTTTAAGCGTTGTGCGGTAGCGGCTACGAATACTATCAAGCCTTACTTTGCTCGAGGATGTCGTAAAAGATGACAATGAGCTTATTATAGCGTAGCATATCGACCTGGGCCAACTATACCTGATGTCATTTGATCAATAATTATATCCTGATCCGGAAATCGAATTGGGTGGGTTTGGGGTTTGTATTATTAGGCAGCAGCCTAGCTATACCCTTAGTGTTTCGGCAGTAACACTTACCATCAGGTGTGCTGCTTGCTCGTTCGCCATCAAAGGCAATAATAAAAAAAACTCTCAAGGAAGGTGGATATTAAGAAGGTCGAAGACCGGTCATAAAACTATTGTCAATATCTTTCGCAATATGTTTAATTGGGATAAGAGCAGGAGAATGATGATGATCTTCTAAGCGTTTTGAAGTATATTAACGGGAGTAGAAGAAGTAGTAATAATCATATTTTAATTACATGCCACAGGGATCCTATGCTCTTGATATAGAAGGAAGAGAATAGGTTATTAACATATGATCCACAGATTCGAGTTTACTATTGGGAATCTCTTAGGAATTTCAGCAATAAATATCACTAAGACTCTTTATTTTATTCAGGTTTTAAATCTGTGATCTATAGTTCGACAATCGTAGGTATAGATAGCACAGATGGGTTAGTCATTAAAATACCGATTTACCATGCCAGTGCTATGAGTTCGATTCCCACTTCCAAAAATCCCACTTAATACTCTGTTCAATATGCAAAATGTTGTCCTGAGTCTGTGTGTAATTTGTGCCCATTAATTATATGTTGGTAAAGTCCCCGCAATACAAGAATGATTTCCTTAATGTCTTAAAAAATGCTAAATTAATAAAGCATTTACAGTATTTATCACTACGATTGAATATAAGTACCAAGAAAAATAACTATAAAAATAATAAAAAAGCTTGTAAATTTCTTAAAAAAAAAAAATGAAACCTGCTGTCAATTTGAATCTACTTAAAATCAAATTCACATAAACGTCAGTGGCGTCATAACTTTTACAAAACAACGTCACAATAATTTAGAATGAACGATTTTAATTCACCATACAAATCGATATTATTGTTACGCAACAGAAGCATGGGAATTTCAATCGGACATTCCGGCACAATGGCAAACGAAGGGTTAGAACCTTTAACTGGTTTAAGAAATAATAAGTACATATTTATAAATACATGTGTCGCTTCTTACTTGAACACATTATTGATATTATATGATAGTTTATTTTAGTTCTATTGTCACGGTTTTTGGACAACGTTTGAAGGTCGTGGGGTTAATAGTTTGACCATCTTCTAACTAATTTCGAGGATATTTCATAAACAACTAGCAGAAAACTGCTTTAAAATTATTTCTATATATTCGATTCGAAACATAAGCATTTATTTTTATTTAAATTTTTATTATAATAATACGTAAATTTGAATAATATTGGCAATTGGTATGTACAACTTATCTTCCGACAAAGGCTTACTCTAAAAATCTCCATTTGGTTCTGTTCCTTACTGTACGAGTCCACGTTGGATTTACTAGTTTTCTGAAGTCATTTTCACATCTCTTTGTCTGTCTACCTCTATTTCTTTTAGAATTTACTGCGTAGATACTATTCGCTCATGATTCTTGACTATTTTCTTTATCCTCCCTAATCATATGTCCTGTCCAATTCCATTTCAGCTGTTTGTAAGTTGTGTATGCATTTTTGATAATTTTTCTCGATCTTTCTTCTTTTAACTCCTAGTATTTCTTTCTATTCCATTTTAACAAAATTTCATTTTGTTTGACAGTTGTTCTGTCAATAATATAGTAACTTTAATATTATAAATAAAATAATATAATATTCTGTTTTCGACAATAATATCTGTCAACAGTTTCCTATCAATATTAAACCGTGTAATTTTATATATTTCTGTCAATATATTAACTGACTAATAAGTTAATATATTGACTTGATCGTTCTAGTACTAGATGTAATAATTAATCAGAGAAAGGAAATAGCGTAGGTAGTACTTTACTACGACTTCTTCTTAAGACTTTAACTAAGTTATTAGTCTACTTGGTGTAAAGGGCTTCAACTTATTGATATATATGTACTATGCACATATATCTCAATGCTTCTATGCTATATTTTGCGCTACATGGTTCGTATTTGAAAACCTTTCAATCTTTTTATATCATAATTATTCTCGAAATTTATTACTTTTTATATTACTATTTTAATCTATATATTTAATGTTTCTCATCGCTTCACTGATGATAGGTGGAGGTCCTTTACGTCAGGTATGTCGAAGAATCTGCATAGAGTTATGGACATAAATAAAGTCAACAGAAAGGAGTCACGTAACACATTGTTTATTCCTTGATACACAGTTAAATCTCTACCATATTTTAATAAAATATCCCAAAATTCTATAATTTCATCAACTACTTAATGAGAAGAACACTACTTAAACAGAAAGAAAGAAGATGAACTTTCTTCTTTAATATTAACATTCCTCTTTAATATTAGTTTATTTTTTAATCATTATAATTTAGGTAATATTTCTAAAAATTAAAATATATGATTTATTAATCATTTTCTACTGTAAAATAAGTTTTGGTAAGATTCCGAAGATTTTTCGCGTGGTGACGGTGTAAGAATACAATTCACCACCCCCTATCTTACCTGTGGGTGATCGTAAAAGACAATTAAAGGATACAATGTGTATATAACAGCTATGTAAGAGAAAGAAAACTCGAAATTAAGACCTTATACCAACACGTCTGACTAGCGTGGTATAATAGATCAATTTCCCTCCTAATGTAGAGGAGATTTAAGCCAGCAGTGGGGCATATATGAGCCGAGATGAAAATATAATAATAACTTAAATTTCTAAAATAATATTTTTTTAATATAATGATTATTATAATATGAAATAAAAAGTCTTTAAGAGTCATAAAAAATGATTTTTTAAAGACATTATTCGATAAAACCGATAACGAGCGAAAAATGATTTGTACGTGTGGTATATATTACTAACTTTTTAAAGCCCTCTTAGCCAGTACTTTCCTTTTCGCGATCTTTTTCTTAAAATAATCAGCGATACAAGACGTCCTAGAAAATCACTTCTATTTGAAATTTTACAATCTCAACGTTATTCATGGTCACATTAGTGTCTATAGCTACGTAATTTTAAAAATAACATGAAGTATAGTTACCGTATTCCTTAGGGTCATTTCTTTAAAAATCTAACACGTTCTGACAGATAGTGGAAACAATGAAGGGATTTTGGTCTACATAGTTAGTATGGGTCATCGCGGCCCGATGCGATTTTGGACAACTTCTGACGGCCATGTCAGTTATTATTATTTATCTTGATTGACAAGACTTGTGACCGTTTCAAAGGAATCATTATAAGATGCTTTTGTTGTGATTCAAACTTGTGCTGGTTTAAATAACATTAATGTTATTTAAACGACTATACCTATATTTGACGTATGATATATTCAAATTACTGAAATTTAACATTTAATATGCTTGATTATTTATAAAAACCCGATTACGAGTGAAACATGATTGTCACAAGTGGGATTCGAACTCACAGCTATTGGAAATCCGTTCCAATCGTGCTGCCACTTACACCACCGTGAACTATTGTAGGACATTCAATTCTCACATCGTATTATATTTTCGTCTTTAAGGAGACGTGTGTCATCTACACGACATTGTTTACGCATTGTACAGACTTAATACTCAAACTTTGCAGTCAGTACTGTATTAAACGATGACACAACCCTGTTATTCAAATTACTGAAATTTAGCATTTAATACGCTTGATTATTTATAAAAACCCGATTACGAACGAAAAATGATTGTATATTTGTACGTATGGTATCTATATATTACTAACTTTTATTTATATACATGTATTTTCTTTTTACATACATATCATCACGCCATATCCCTTGCAGGGTAGGCAGAGAGAACAGAGTGCCAGAGAACTCTATCTCTGCATACTTCACTCGCTTCCTCAACATTCATAATTCTCTTCATACACGCTCGCCAGTTTCGGAGACTCTTGACTCCACCTTCCTTCAGTAAATTATATGTATGATGATATGTATGTATGTATTTTCTTTTTCGTGTTCTTTTTCTAAAAATAATCATCGATACAAAGAAAATCACTTTCATTTGAAATTTTACTATCTTAATTATGTGATATACTGGTTTATCTTCGTAAATAAACACAGCATTTTAGCAAAGATAACTATAGAAACAATAATTATATATGTACTCGTACATCAGAACGAAAAAATAAAAAATGTCTAAACTAAAAAGCTACCGATTTATTTGAGGTGAAATTATCTAAATTCCAATAAAATATATTTAACTAATTTAATTACAGTTCTTAAAATAAATTTCGTAGTAATTTTTTTATATAAAAATCGGATTGATTTGATGATTGAAAACTACACGTAGCACTTGGCCCCGTATATAATTTTAAAAATAAACACAACGAAAATACTGCTTAATTAAATACGAAGCCTCTCACACGTTTAATATCATATAAAATAATTTGTTCACTATAATATATAGTTATATTTTTTTATATCTCATGGTGGCAGACAAGTAAATAGCAGACCTGATGATAAGTTACTGCTACTCATGGACTTTTACATTACCAGGGGTACAGTTAGGTTTATCAATGGAAACCCCAAATCCATCCAATGTGAATGAATTAATGTTAGGCTACCAACTTGATTATTGATTTACCTATATTAAATGGCCTTTAGACCCTACGTATAGTAATAGTATAGGAATACTATATGTTACCACGCCTTACTAGTCATAGTACACTGGATGTTATAGAAAGAGTCGAAAAAAAAACAGGGAAGTGGGTAACAACGATGTGCTGAGTAATATAGTATTAAATAGAATCGACGAATCGACCAACGTCACCATATTCAGACGTCAATTTTGTGTGGTAAATCCCAGACAAATCGGGCTATTTATGATTCATCATCATCATCATCACAGTCCACTGTTGGGCTCGGGCCTCCTCCATAATGGCAGGGAAATTTAACTACTACACCACGCTGGTCAGACGTGTTGGTATAGGGTTTTGTTTCGAGTTTTTCTTCTCTTGTATAGATGTTATATGCATTTTATTTCCCTTAGTCGTCCCTTACGATCACCCACGGGTAAGATGAAGGTGAATTGTATTCTTACTCCGTCACCAAACGGATTATGATTGCAATCTAAAAAAGTGTCAGCACCGTGACACCGACAGTGGCTTCAACATGAGATGGTACCTAAAAAGGTAACCGATCGGAACGGATCGGTCAGCGCATGACAAAACCATAGCCTATTCAACAAAAAAAATAATAAAGAAAATCGTTACTATCTTAGTGTGTGAATTATAACGCAAGTGGATGAATTTGTATATCTTGGACGTGGATTTAGCCGAGATGGAAGGTACATCACTGATATAGAGCGAAGAGTGAATGCGGGAAATAGAGTGAACGGAGCGTTGGGGCAACTTCTCGGTAGACACCACCTCAGCCAGAAGGCATGTGTAGCATAAGACAGTGCTTGTCCCAACATTACTGTATGGAAGTGAGAGTTGGGTATGCAGAAAAGAGTATGAAAGTAAAATTAATGCGGTCGAAATGCGATCTCTACGAAAAATCTGTGGAGTTAGGCTGATCGATCGCATTCGTAACGACGACGTAAGAGAGCAAGTAGGTATGAAAGAGAGTATTGGTGTAAAGATGCGAAAGGAAATGCTCCGATGGTTCGGACATGTGGAAAGAATGCCGAACGAACGTCTGGTTAAGAAGATATACAATGCGAAAGTGGAAGGATGTAGGTACCGGGGGAGACCGAGACTAACCTACCTAGACGAGATTGGTCATGTACTGAAGTAAGGTGGAGTCAAGAGTCTTCGAAACCGGCGAGCGTGTATGAAGAGAATTATGAATGTTGAGGAAGCGAGTGAAGTATGCAAGGATAGAGTTTTTTGTCACTCTGTTCTCTCTGCCTACCCTGCAAGGGATATGGCGTGATGATATGTATGTGTGTGTATGTGTTACTATCTTATCATTACTTACACAAAACAGCTTATACAAAATAAGGTATAATTAAATTCGACATCCATTGATGGCTGAGTACAAGACACGTGTGTCGCAAGCCACGACAAAACATTTATTGTATAGTTACAATAGGCAATAGAACGAAACGCACGCATTGTTGAACTCTCCAATTAATTAAATGGTATGGTTGTGTAACGCGTAATAAGGAAAGTACTTGTATTGAAGCTTTGTTGTTTAAATAATAGAATTGTCATTATCACACCGTTAACATTCAATGTAGAACAGAGACATTCTTTTGATAATGAATTCTTAGACTTATTAATAAAGCTTTTAGTGGTAGGACCATGCTATTGACAGCTGTCTACACTTGCGGGCCGGTCCGTCCGGGGTAGTACCACACTCAAGTATAGAAATCAATTTCAAGTTTTCGTTAAAGTAAATACCAATATTATCTAGATATTTCTATATCATCATCATTCTCCTACTCTTATCGCAATTACTTGGGGTCGATACAACATGTACTCTTCTTTCATAGTACATATTGTAAAAGTTATTAGTGATAGTTCTATGACCGGCGCTTGTAAGACGTCAACCCTCCTTGGGAATGTAATTGTTGACCAAACGGCATCAGATGGAGTTGACCCAGGTCGTTATAAGACGCTGGGTAGGCTTCTGCTCAATACTGGAGGTCCCGGATCGTCCTGCCGGCGGCTTTATGCCGGTATCTTGCGGTCTATGGCGCTGTATGGTGCCCCGATCTGGTCGCAGTCACTCACCGCCTCCAATAAAGCCTTACTACGCAAGGCGCAGAGGGCCATGGCGGTGAGGACAATACGGGGGTACCGTATGGTGTCTTGGACTGCAGCTATATTGTTGGCGGGCGATCCGCCCTGGTCACTTCAGGCTAGGGCTCAGGCGGAAGCCTACCAGTTCTGCGCTGCGGCGCGAGCAAATGGTGAACGCGTCACCACGAGTGTACTGAGCAGGGCGAAAGAAGCGGCTCGAAGGGCACTAGTCCAGCGGTAGAGGAAGGAACTAGAGTCTCCCGTAGCAGGATGGGGAACCGTTGAGGCGGTAGCGCCCCACCTTCACCGCTGGACGACACGAATGCACGGCAACCTGTCCTTCAGGCTGACGAAGGTACTTACCGGACACGGGGTCTTCGGTAAGTACCTACACCGAATTGGACGTAAAGAGGCCCCTGGATGCCATGAGTGTGGCGCGCAAATCGATGACGCGCGTCACACCCTTTTTTTTTTTTTTTTTTTTTTGCGGTGGGCCATGGACGTCGCACCCCGCCAAGTCGGTCCGGGGTGACGGAAGAGGCGGCGCGCAACCCCATTGACCCACCCTCCAAGCACCTCTTCTTCGCCGTGCGAGCGGGCCACCGGTACCCGATTTTTGTCTTCGGTGGCCCCCTCGGCGGTATGCCCTCTCGGGCTCCTCTCCTGTCGACGCCCCGACAGCTTTTGCCGTCGAGGCGTCGTCCTCACGCGGTGGCCTCACGTCGGGTGACCGGACAATTCCCCGGTCCGATCACCTGAAGCCTCGGTTAGGGCGGCATCAGGCGCAGGTATTCGCGCCTGCGCCGCCCCGGCCGCTGACGGCGGCCCGGGTCACGGGAATCCTCCCGGACTCGTTCCGCCGTCTCCTTCTGCGAGATGACAGTCTCGCAGAAGTCGGCGACCGCGTCCCAGTTCCTGACGCTGTCGACCATCGCCCTCGCGGCAGCCGGCAGCGTCAGGTCGGCACGGATAACAGCGACGAGGTCACGGCGCTGCCCGTCCCAACTCGGACACACCTACAGCGTGTGTTGCGCCGTGTCCTCCGCCGCTCCATCCATTCCATCAGTACGGGCCGCAGGGCCTCGACGGTAGCGACACCGTGTCTCTGCCTCTCCAGCCGCGTAACCCAACGGGCGATGACGTCTCGGCGGGCGCGCGTCACACCCTGGAGGTATGTCCCGCCTGGGGGCCTCAGCGCCGCGACCTGTCGGCGGTCATTGGAGCGGACCTGTCGTTGTCAACCGTCATCAACAAGATGCTTGGCAGCGACAGGCACTGGACGTCGATGGCCTCCTTTTGCGAGGAAGTCATCTCTGCAAAGGAGGCCGCGGAGCGAGAACGCGAAGCACTCGCGTCTGCGAACTCGCTCCGACGGCGGCGACCAGGGAGAGGGAGGCGCTGCTACGCGCACCTCCTCCCACCGCCTTGACGGCTGACTGGTCGTGGCCACATGGCCAAGCGTAGGGGTGTCGGGGATAGAATGTCATTAGACGATCTCTCCGGCATCCCGTTAAAGCGCGGAAGGGACCGCTGCTGGTTTTAGTGGGTATTCCGGCCGCCAACTATCTATGGCCGGCGAGTCCCACACACCCCCCCGTCTGTCACTGGCGGGGGATAGTGTCTAAAAGCATTTCCACAGCGTAAACAAAAAAAAAAAGAAAAAGATCGTTATCGACTCGACGTCTGATGTCGACTCTTAATCGTGTTTTACGACATCCACGAGCAAAGTAAGGGTAGGTAGTATTCGAAGCCCATATCATAGTATATTTGTTATTATTAGTACATACTAAATTAGTATATTGCTTACTATTACTACTAAATATTACACCCCCCCCTCCTATCTTACGCTTGGGTGACCGTAAGAGACGACTAAGGGATATAAAACGCATATAACATCTATGCAAGAGAAGAATAACTCGAAACAAAACCCTATACCAACATGTCTGACCAGCGCGGTATAGTAGGTTAATTTCCCTCCCATTACGGAGGAGGCCCGAGCCCAACAGTGGGACATATATGGGCTGTTATGATGATAATGATGATTTATTAGAACTTCTAAACACTACAAAGCAGCATCCAAAATGTAACCTTTCAATCTTCCTAGAAGACAAAAGCAAGCTTCCATATTACACCAAGATACAATTCATTATTTGTTGATCGTATTATCGCTAGTTGTTAAAGTATTACAAGTTAAACAACAATGGTATGCCAGTCTTGTTTCAAAAGCGTTAATTGTTAGGATAAAGAGTGGAATTAGATCTAGTGGAGTTAACGCATAGTTATTTGTGTGTTAGAATGTATTCTGTGTTTGATTTTGTAACGAGTTTTGAGAAGTATTTCACGTGTGTTTTGTGAGTATTATGTGAATATGTGTGTATTTTGATAGATTTTAGTTTTTTCTTAAGGCTTTTTTTATTTATTTAGTTCCTTTAGTAGCTTACATATTGTTTTGAAATTATAGTGAGTTTGACACATATTAAACAATTGTATTTTTCGGCAATACTCATCAGTGGGCGTCGGGGGTTCGCAGACGCAGCTGCGCACTCGCCCTGATGTTGAGCATCGGACATGCTCGAAACCCGGGTCGACATAATCGACTCTAACGCGTGAGTATTGCCGAAAAATACAATTGTTTAATACATATTGTCTCTATAAAACCAGTGCATCACTGGCAGGTCATTGCGTAAAATAGTTTTGGACTTCCAACTGTCCGATAAAAAGTGAAAAAAAAGTGCAGTATCAAATTTTTATTCCTGAAGTCTAGATTTTCTGCTAGATAAGATTTCTCCAAAAGGGTTATGAGAAGCGAACACATATAGATATAGTTAAACGAAAGAAATCATTTTATGCTTTTCAATTAATCATCAATAGGATGTATTTTTTTATAAGTTTTATTTTGAGCTTTTCTTCTCTTGCGTATATTTTTTATGCATATTATATCCCTCCAAGATATAGAGTGGTGAATTGTTTTAATAGTTGTATTGAACATGAACAATATAATTATATCAACTTAAATTGATAGGCTAATTTTGTTTCTATTGTAAATGTGAAAGCTTGGATAAATGGTCATTTTTTACTTAATCATGTTATTTTAACATGAATTTATTAGAGACTGAATGGATTTAGATGAAATTTAGCCCAGACCACCTTAAAAGTTCATATTTAAGGTAGACCTTTAATAATCTATTATCATAATACATAGGCCACTTTTAATTCCAGAAAGCTTGTGGTTCTCATTGGATAGATTTGATTAAACAAATCGACGTTAACCTCGGTTAAAACCGCGGGCGTAGCTGGTACTCATTAATATTGAAATCTCATTAGATTTTGACATTTCAAAAACTGAAGAATTTGGTTTAGAAGAAAAATTAATAGATGCATTCCGAAAAGAATTTCTTTGTTCACTTTTTAAACAGAGATAAAGGCAAGAGAATAATTCTTAAAACGCAGGAAACTGTAACAAAAGGGGGTGTGTGTGGCTAAAAGTGTTAATTTGTACAAATAATGATGATAACCTTACTTAGAGGCTCTGTGACGGTTCCGAGAAGGACATCAGCTTATGAAAATAAACGAGGACTTCTGTAGTACGCGCCACCGACGCATCCGGTAAAGTCGTAGAGTCGTTATTATTACTATTTTAATTTCATATCTTTACCTGTAATATTAATGTAATAATTTTTTTCCGTGTGGTGACGGAGTAAGAATACTATTCTCCACCCCATATCTTATACCCGTGGGCGCTCGTACGAGACGACTAAGGGATATAAAACGCATATAACATCTATGCGAGAGAAGGAAAACTCGAAACAAAACCCTATACCAATACGTCTGACCAGCGCGGTATAGTAGGTTGATTTCCCTCCCATTACGGAGGAGTCCCGAGCCCAACAGTGGGACATTTATAGGCTGTGATGATGATGATGATGATAAAAAATTTACAGGTTTAACTTCTAAGAGACGTATTAATATAAAAACTTATTTCTAATAAAAAAAAACTTACTAAAACTATTTTTTTATTTATATTCATGTCAATACAAAACTTTGTATAAATATTTATTTTAAAAAAATAATTTGTAAAAAAATCTAATTAAAAATATATAGAACTAAACAAAATAACTACCGATAAAATATGATCTTAGTTAAGAGAGACAAGAGAGGCTATTAGTTTAGTTTGTGAAAGCCCGTTAATATTCTTCAACACAGCAGATAGGTATATACATTTTTAAAATATTTTATTAAAATTTAACAGGTGTGGAAGTGTATAGGTTTATGTGTACGTGTGTGTGTCTCTCAGGATTCTCTCTCTATCTTTCATTCTTATTTTTCACAAAATCTTATGTGTTATCACGATGATAATATAATAATTTAATAGTAGTAAGTATTGGTGGTAGTAAATGTACAATCATATTTATTGCCTAACCTTGACGAGAATGTGGAGAAAATATTCTCGTTCAATGGAGAAAACGTCTATTATCCTGAAGGATAGCTAAACATCTCAATCTTTCACAAAATGCTGAAGCATTTTATAAAAGATTGAGACCACTGTGTGACAGAGGCTACGAATATTGAGCCGCCGCCGGCGACTGGGGCGGCGCAGTCGCGATTACCTGCGCCCGATGTCGCCCTAGCCGAGGCCACGGGTGACTGGATCGGGGAATTAATCCGTCACCCGCCGAGAGGCTGACCGCGTGAGGAAAGACCGACACCCTCCCCGATTGGTAAGTGACTTGGTCAAGGAGAGGGTATTCCTAAGGGTGGGGTTCCTAAGGGTAACCTATTCTGTCGGCCTGGCCATTGACGTCAAGTCACTCTGCTTCGGTGGTCGATCCAATGATGAAGGTGAGGTGGGTTACGGGTGTGCGTGCTTACGCTCTTCTGTCGCCCTGAACGGAGTGGTGCGAGGAGTGCGCCGACCGTGGCCCACCCCTTTTTTTTTCTACGCAGGGTGAACCATGGATGTGGTCGCGCCCCGACAAATCGATCCGGGGCGACAAAAGAGGCGGCGCGCAACCCCATGGACCTACCCTGCAAACACCTCTCTTCACCGTGCGAGCGGGCCGCCGGTACCCGATCTTTGTATTCGGTGGCCCGCCCGGCGGTTTACCCTTACAGGTTACTCTCGTGTCGACGCTCCGATAGCTTTCGCCGTCGGGGCGTCGCCCTCACACGGTGGCCTCACGTCGGGTGACCGGACAATTCCCCGGTCCGATTACCCAAAGCTTCGGTTAGGGCGGCATCAGAGCGCAGATATTCGCGCCTGCGCCGTCCCGGCCGCTGACGGCGGCCCGGGTCACGGGAATCCTCCCGGACTCGTTCCGCCGCCTCCTTCTGCGAGATGACAGCCTCGCAGAAGGCGGCGATCGCGTCCCAGTTCCTGACGCTGTCGACCGTCGCTTTCGCGACAGCCGGCAGCGATAACAGTGACGAGGTCACGGTGCTGCCCGTCCCAGCTCGGACATACCTCGAGCGTATGTTGCGCCGTATCCTCGTCACTACTTCAATGGTGGCAGGATGGAGTCCACTCCCTATACGCGACCGTGTGCAGGTACAAGCCGAAGCAACCGTGCCCCGACAATACCTGCACCAGCCGAAAGGAGAGGACTCCGTGCCGCCGCTCTATCCACTCCATCAGTACGGGCCGGAGGGACTCAACGGTAACAACACCGTGTTTAGGCCTCTCCAGCCGCGTAACTCATTGGGCGATGACGTCTCGGCGGGCGTACTCGCGCCAGGTGGCTATCTCGTTAGACGATAGGAGCCACCCTCGTCGCGTACTGAGGTTACCCGATGGTAGAGGTTGGAGAGCATCTCCGCCTCTAAGTCCCAGGAGGGTGTCCCGGCCAATAGGCATGCCACCTCGGTTGACACCGTGCGGTACGTGACACCCGCGAATGGCTCTGACCGCCATGACCTTCTGTGGCCTCCACAGAACAGCCCTGAGCTGGGCGTTCAGGGCCCTCGCCCACACGGGTGCGCCGTACATGGCCATTGAGCGGATCACCCCCGCATACAGCCGTAGGCCCTCGAAACTGGGTCCGCCCACGTTCGGTATGAGCCGCGATAGGGCGGACGCCGTGCCGACCAGCCGGGGAGCAATCCTATGGAAATGCTCCCGGAACCACCAACGCCCGTCGAGCACCAGACCCAAATACTTCATATGGGCCTGGATACTGATGTGGATGGAGTTGACAACTAACGAGGCGCCGATAGGCAACCTTAAGTGAGGCCCATAGAAAAGAAGGGCCTCCGTCTTGTTTAGGGCCACCCTGAGCCCCAGCGCCTCGATTTGCCTGACCATCTCCTCGGTGCCTAGAGTGGCCAGGCTCGCTGCCTCTTCGAGTGTCCTTCCCCGGGCTGTGACGAGCGTGTTGTCAGCATAGCATATCACGCCTCAGCCTGGGGGGAGACTCCCTCGCAACGCCCAGTCGTAACCGATGTCCCACAGAGTCGGCCCCAATACCGACACCTGCGGAACGCCGCACGACATGGGCGTCCGCACAATGTCTCCTGCGGGACTCGTACAGAGGACACTACGCCCCTCTAAATAGTCTGCCACCAGCCGCCTCAGGTACAAGGGCACTCCAAGGAATCGGAGCGCCTCCCTGATGCAGCTGAATGGCAGACTATTGAATGCGTTGGCGATGTCTAACGACACCGCCAACAGCACTCGTCTGCCGGCGACAGCCTCCGCGGCCGTCTGCCTTAGGCGTAGCAGGGCCCCACCTCTTCTAGATGTCGGACGATGCGGGCAGCGAGGACAAGCTCCAACAGCTTACCCACATCGTCGAGAAGGACAAAAGAAATAGAGACTACGAATATTAATTACCCTTACATTGCTCGTAGATATCGTGAAAGACGATTAAGAGCATTACATTAAATTGAGCCAACTCCACTTGACACCGTCTAGTTAACATTCCCAAGGAGGGCTGTCGTCAGGCAGGCGGCCACTCATAAAAAAACTATTGCCAATAACTATTTGCAATATATACGAGTAAGTAATATTGCGTAAACTACAAGTAATTAGGATAAGAGCAGCGTAATGATGATTTTATGAAAGATTGAAAGGTCGGATTTGAAAAGTCAAATTCATTTCCTTCTATTTATACTATACGGTCTTATCAATTGTGGGTTTTATTTCTTATCTCTCATTCAAAATTATAGCTACACGTCAATTAATTCCAAACATTAAAATATATTTTTATAATACTAAAGACCTCTCTATGTCTTTACCGAACTGTTCCACTACTGGCACAGTCCATTACTTAAACAAACCAAGATCTCTGTAGTAACTCCACTTTACACCCACGTGCTTCTGTCTGTCTATCTTTAATTCAGCGTGTACTCGAGAAATTACTACAAATTAATTATCTACATTATCATTTGTAAATTATTTGCCGTATGGTGAATTAACCTTTATTGTTAGAACATGGCTGTCGTAAAAAATGACTAAGGGATATAATCATAACTTATATCAATGAAACCCTACACCAAATAATCTGACCAGCATGGTATAAGTAAATCTATGAGTATATCTGAGGTGATGAGATGATGGTGAAATCCCAGTAATACTTTTTGTTGGATCCGAGTTTCGAACTTGGTACTCTACTAACTTCGCTTCGATCAATTTTTATTATTTACCACTACATATCCACCAGCCCATCGATCTGCCATTATTACACATAAGCCTTCTCACGAAGAGGTACCGTACAACCAGGATTAGCAGGCAAGGTGTCAATCGCAATTGTGTTATAAGACTGCACAGATGGCGTAGTGGTTAAGCTATTGACATGCCGTGCCAGGTGTCCTGGGATCGATTCCTATGCAGAACAAAACTTTGTGCGATCTCCAAATTGTTGCTCTAAGTCTGTGTGTAATTTATGTGCTTTAATTATGTTTGTAAAGTCTCATGCATTGATGTTACCGCCATATGCCCTGATGATCTATTATGATACACATGGGTAAAAGAGGGGATGGTTAATATTATTTATTACTCCGTAACCACAGGGAAAAGGTTCTTATTACTTCAAAATACTTAATCCTGAATCATATTTATATACTTGACGTGTATTAATTCATACATACATACATGCATACCATCACGCCATGTCCTTTGCAGGGTAGGCAGAGAGAACAGAGTGCCAGAGAACTCTATCCTTGCATACTTCACTCGCTTACTCAATATTCATAATTCTCTTCATACACACTCGCCGGTTTCGGAGACTCTTGACTCCACCTTCCTTCAGTACATGACCGATCTGGTCTAGGTAGGTTAATCTCGGTCTCTCCCGGTACGTACATCCTTCCATTTTCGCATTGTATATCTTCTTAACCAGACGTTCGTTCGGCATTCTTTCCACATGTCCGAACCATCGGAGCATTCCCTTTCGCATCTTTACACCAATACTCTCTTTCATACCTACTCGCTCTCTTACGTCGTCGTTACGAATGCGGTCGGTCAGTCTAACTCCACAGATTTTTATTATTTCACAAACTTTCTTATTTAAGGTCTACCTCTAATAGGAGAAGTTTTATAAGGAGACTAGATTTCTTATGACAGTTTTAGTCTGGTCACACTCTGTACGGACTGCCCTTTTGAAAGGCCGAATTGCATCTCTATAAACTTGTATATTAACACCCCGTCGCCGTTAAGGCTGATCATCGGTACTATCTCCTTGTCTTCAGTGGCTAAAGGAGACCAGTCAAATGTACTTTTTCTTCAACCTGTATACACAATTATAACACAAAAGCTTTAAAAAACCCAATAATGTTACAAAATATCCTTAATTTAGCAAGCATAATAAATTCTTGAACATAATCTTCCCTCTTCTGAGTACTGCAGAGATATTTTCCTAAAAACTAACTTCATACAGCAAGTGAGTGAACAAGATTCGATTTTCACACATATTCATAAGATATCTTATTATTCTTTACTATTCTTCACGCATATGGATGAGATTTTCTAAAAAAAAAAAAAAAAAAAAAGATCGTAATTCGTGTCTTTCTATGTTTATCATCCTATCTAAAATCCTACGCGCCATAAGGGTTATTTAATTACCATATACTATGATATACAATGATACTGAGAAATTATCCGTGTGGTGACAGAGTAAGAATACTATTCACCAACCCATATCTTACCCGTGGATGATCGTACGAGACGACTAAGGGATATAAAACGCATATAACATTTATGCGAGACAAGGAAAACTCGGCACAAAATCCTATAACAACACGTCTGACCAGCGTGGTGAAGTAGGTTAATTTCCCTCGCATTACGGAGGAGACCCGAGCCCAACAGTGGGACATTTATGGGCTGTGATGATGATGAAGAAAATTCATCATCATCATACTCCTACTCTTATCCCAATTACTTGGAGTCGACGCAATATACTCGTACATATTGCAAAAGTTATTGGCAATAGTTTTATGATCAACGGCCTGCTTTTTTTTTTTGTGTGTGCTTTTAGCTGTTAGCCGCAAGACGGGTTTGACAGCTTTACGCGGACTATGGGTGAGCGCTGAGGGCTCTCAACCCGATTATTAAACGCCTGCCTGACGTCAACTCTTCTAGAGAATGTAATTATTAATCGCATCAGGTGGAGTTGGCTCAGATCTATATAAAACTCTTAGTTGTCTTTTACCACATCCACGAGCAAAGTAAGGGTTGGTAATATTCATACTCGTTACTACATAACACGCTAGTATGAGATACTAAGAGAATTGTTTACGAATAATAATCTTTTTTCATCAATAACAACAAAAAAAAGAAAGCTTCAGTGTATTCCATGGTAACTACTTGTAAATGAAAAGTAAAGCTTTTTAACCGTTTCTCGGTCATTGATCAATGTTTAACACTAGCTATTCGTGGTAATATTTGAATATAATAACTTGAATATATCACAATGATGAACTTTGGGCCATGCTTCATACGAATTTACACCTCAAGCAAAATACATTTTCAAAAAATTCCATTTTAAAACCACATAATGTCTTTGTTGTCCATAGAAAGTCCATCTATAACATTCAATAGGCATGGGACACTTTGATATAACGTGTTGAAAAATTATATAAAATACGTTTATAATATAGCACCTGTTATATTATTTAATTTATTAGCTACGTTATTTTTATTGGCGTTATAATTAATTTGTAAATAATTTTGCTGGTTCAATAATTATTTGAAATATTTATTTGACGAGATTATAATGGCAAAATAGAAATAAAATACTTCACTTGTTTTATTTTTAGTCAGATATATAAAATTAAGAAATTTTATATTATTTGATTGTACCTTTCGCGTGGTCACAAATTAAATTCTGAACTGGCTTTTACCGTGTCTTTTAAAATAAGACTAAAAAATATATTATGTGATATTATCATAAAAAATGATAAGCTTCAAAATAAAATACTATACCAACCCATATGTCTAACGTGAAATTTTGGGATAGCTTAACACTCATCGTGAAGAAAACCTTTATGTACCCCTATTGTTTTTTATGAAGAGAATAATGAATGTTGAGGAAGCGAGTGACGTATGCAAGGATAGAGTTCGCTGCCACTCTGTTCTCTCTGCATAGCCTGCAAGGGATATGGCGTGATGATATATTATGTATGTATTGTTTTTTACACTCATCGAAAAAACCTGTGCCTAGTGTAAATAATGCAGAAAGAAACATTTTTCTTAATTATTAATTAATCAGAATGATTTGTTTGGTAAATTGAGTCTTGATTACGTCAATTTTTATTTTCCATATACAAGTTTAATATAAAATGCATTCGAATTTAGAACCTCCTATTTGTAATCAGTTAATAATACAACGTGCCAACATCATTTAATTTCGTTTGTTTCAGTTTTATCGTACAATACGAATAAATAGACCAACACTCTGATTTGCCTCCATCTTCAATTGCACAGTATTAATAGTATAACGTTAGTTTATACATATTAAGCAAATTCTTCCATTAAATGATTGCGTTCAGGTAACAAAAGTTTTTACCACCGAAGACAAAGATCGGGTACCGGTGGTCCGCTCGCACGGCGAAGAGACAGGATTTTACGGTGGGTCTATGGGGTCACGCGCCGCCTTCTCCGTCACCCCGGACCGATTTGGCGGGGCGAGACGCACCCATAGCTCACCAATAAAAAAAAAAAAAAAAAAGGTAACTAAAGTTTAAAAATAATTTACCACACAGAATTCTTGTAAGTTCTCCCCAGGCGCAACTTGTCAAACACTAGTCTCTTTTTAGTAATAAAAAATTTAATCATTGCAAATTAGATACTTTAAATTGTGATCTACTTTCACGGTAGTGGTATATTTAAAAGAAATAACGTAACTAAAATAAATTATTTAATAGAAATTCAAAGCTATGGCCATGCCTAATTCTCAGCGATATACTTATAGTAGGTACTAACGTTATTTAGTCAGTATTCTTGACAGGAAATGTCTTGTTTACTCTGTATACCTATGGCGGCTAACACCGTGGCTAAGAAATGCTTAGGTTTCCCTCAAATATGTAATGATGGGGCAGTACATTTCGGGTGTAATGTCTATAGGTCGATGTCACAGTGCTAAGATGAAGCTAAAAATATACAATATATTTCTAGAAAAAAAAAAAAGAAACGATTTATTCAGGTTCTTTCAATTGGGACAATTTAGTTTCTTAATACTAACGTACTTTTGAACGTTTTTCATAATCTGGTAACGCTAAAATATGAAGATTTTGATGCTGTACAGGAATCAGCAACCAGAAATTTTAAATAAAGAAAATGATAGACATTTTTTAGTGTTCCCATTTGAAGAGGTGAAGAAAAAAGAAATTAGTTACCGTTTATTAGCAAGATAGTGTTACTTTTAAGGCGATAGAGTCATTTAAACAGTACGCTCAATGACACATATGAGTGTCTTGTTATAATAAGTAATTTTATACTTGCTGAAATTATGGGTCATTCATTTAACAGCGTTTATAAACATTAGGTGTTTATTAAAAAACACAAAGCATCACGAGGACTGCCGTTAGAAGTGAAAACTTAAACCTACGAGTATGAAAATAATGAATATTATAAATTAAAATAGAACAACAAGTACGTATTTCAGCTAATTTCACGACGATCACACTGTTTACCTCGCTGAGTAGCGAGAATACCATGTGCATGAGCTTGGGATCTACCGACTCACTCTCTTTCTCTCTTCTACTTTCTACCTTTGTGTATCTTTCTTTCTCTCTCTCTCCCTTGCGTTGGAATATTGGACGCTACTCGTTGCTAACGCTCGCGCTGGCCGTTAAACGTTTAACGCAACCTTGTTGGAAGTCGCATTAGAAGTATCATTTCAATAAAAATCGTCATTCCAAAATAATCATAAAGAAAATTGATATGAAGATATAAATTGTAATATTGCTTTTATATTTCTCTATGTACGCGCCTTTCCTAATTCATCTCATTGTAGTACCATAATGATGTTCATAATATCACAAGCAACCCCAATAGTGGAGCCTCCGAAAAAGGAAATCACGAAACGTTTCATTTGACACTTGCAGTGACATGTTTATTTAAAAAAGCGTGTAGCTTGAACTTAGCTATTAGTTATTTGAATATAAATTTAGGGCTGTCCTTTTGTGGCTAGGCGATAACGCCGTCGTCCTGTGAGATATCATCTTACCCTTGTTATTTAACTGTACATCTCTATTCTCTATGAAAAATAATATTTTTGTTTTGTCATTATCATCATTCTGTTCTTATCTTAATTATAAAGCGAGAAATAATAAGTGCTCTTCTTCCATTGTATATATATTTCAAAAGTTTTGTTAATAGTTGTATGACTGGCCGCCTTCTTGTAGTTAACCCGCCTTAAGAATGTAATTCTTGACTAGACGATATCAGATGCAGTTGGTCCAGTTTGATGTAAAATTATTAATGGTATTTTATGACACGCAAGAGCAAAGATTGATTATATTCGTAGCCAACACACATATAACAAAAATAAAATATTTACAAATACAACAAAACTAGGTGGACAGACAACCTGATGAAGGTTGTTTGGCGTCGATGGATGTAAGCGGCATAGGACCGCACTCTGTGGCATAACATGAGGGAGGCCTACGTCCAGCAGTGGACGGCAATAGGCTGAAATGAAATACAATAATAATAAATATAATATGATATTAAGGGTGATATAAAAATAGGTATAAATTGGTTATTATATGTCCGTGTGGTGACGGAGTAAAAATACAATTCACCACCCCCTATCTACCCGTGGGTGATCGTACCAGACGACTAAGGGATTTAAAACGCATATAATATCTACGCGAGAGAAGGAAAACTCGAAACAAAATCCTATACCAACACGTCTGACCAGCGTGGTATAGTAGGTCAATAACCCTCCCATTATGGAGGAAGCTCGAGCCCAACAGTGAGACATATATGAGCTGCGATGATGATGATGATGATGATGATGAAATGTTTTAACAATAATAGATCATAAACAATAAAATTTTATATATAAAACCTTTTTTTTTTGTATTAGCAATGAATTTGTATTAAAATGTGGGTCAAAATTTAATATATTATAAGGTTAGAAGATATAAATTCTGTAATAACATTGATGTATGACGTAAGACACCTTAGTGCTCTCGTGACCATGATCACTGTAAAGTGTTCGAAACGTTAGGAAATTAAAAACCAAATACAAACGCGATAGAATCTGTAAAAGTACCTTTATGTAGATATTATATCTTAAATTATCTAATAATAAGACATAATAATACTTTTTTAAGCCTCACACGTCGTCAAATCAACAAAACCCAATAAGCCAACCTTAAAAAAACTAAAATACCTTCCATAGAGAAGAGTAAAAACATTTTACTAAAAACTTAATCCCGACGGAGCCTAACTTTATGGTCTGTTTAAGAGTTGTTAAGGTTTTAACTTTTAGAGTCATAAAATCACTGTGTTTATGTGTTACAAACAATAGGAGATAAATAATGAAAGTTATCGAAGTTTGGTTAACAAATATGGGAAGTGCGGTTACGGGTTGGCTTGTTATAAGCGAGACGGGCCGATACGTAAATTAATCGAAGATGGGGCTGCAAAATATTACGTTAGTATATTTTAGATTGATCTAGAGATTATCCTACTAATATTATGAATGTGAAAATTTGTGAAGTTGTATGTATGTTTGTTACGCAATAACGTGTAAACGGTTGAACTGATTTAGATGAAAATTGGCACATAGATAGACAATTTCCTGGATTAATATATAGGATACTTTTTATCTCAGTAATGTGTTCCCTATTTGGGCAAATTACATTTTACGCTGACGAAGCTACTGGCAGAAGCATATAAAAATAAAAATATATTATCTCCAGTTGCGCTCAAATGACTGGAAGGAATTCGTAAATATGGCAAATTAAAAAATATACCATTTATTATTATAATAAAGAAAATGAGATGAGATATTTTTATAATGCAGTTAAAAAGGATACTCGCCAAATTTAAAGTAATTTCTTAATTTTAAATATTCTCTTTATGGATTTCAAAATTAGTATATATCCTAATCTCCGTGCAGTGACATGGTATAAATACCATTTTGTCACGACCCCTTACTTACCCGTGGAAGATGTTAAAATCGATTGAGCAATTACCAGGGGAACGGACAGTAGTGTTCGTTTGGGAACGTACAATAAGGTATATTGTGTTGTCCAACCCGCTTACCAAGCATGGTGATTGTAACAATTATGTCAAGGCGATCTTTGGAGGAAGCTATATACAGCTTATCTTAAAAACAAACCTATAAATAAATACTTCCATCACTTACACTGAATTATAAAAATTAAAGAATGAGAGTTGTCCTCTTAGTTTGGTCACAAAAATAGAAGGTTTAACTTGAACCCTCACGGTTTTTCTTTGAACTTTTGGTATTCGTATAAAATGTTATTATATTCTGCCAGAAAATTTTATTTACCTATTTATTTTATATATAGCATCGGAATAGATGAAAATAAAACTTCTCTGAAATACAATGTCCGTTAAACATTACCTAGAAAATTATTATGCTATACTTTTTCTCTATGCCTAACTAGATAAAGGTGTAATATGAAATATAGAATAATTCCTTCATATTTCCATCATTATCATCTCAGCTCATAAATATCCCACTGTTAGTCTCGAGCTTCTTCCATAACGGAAGGGAAATTAACCTACTACACCACGCTAGTCAGACATATTTGTGTAGAGTTTTATTTCGAGTTTTCATCAATTGCATAGATGTTATATGCGTTTTATATCCCTTAGTTGTCTCTTACGATCACCCACGGGTAAGATAGGGTGTGGTGAATTGCGTTCTTACTCCTTCACCACACGGAAAATGTTATATTTTAATTTAATATGCTATAAATAGAAATGAGAGAAATCCATACGTTTTAAGAAAGTAATTTGAAAATATAACCTAACTTCTATACATTTTGCAATCAATACTGATACTTCAAATTCGGGAATTGAAAACCATTACGGTCGAAATTGATAGCAGAGATCAGTGTTTCGTGTATTTATTGGGATTTAAAGCTATTTTGAAGTTGTTTAAAGCCATTTTGAGGTGATTTGTAGTTGTTTTGAGGTTGTTTGAGAGCATTTAAACATGTTTACGGCACCTGACGTGGTCTGGCTGTGTTTATAAGGCTCTTGTGAGCGCACAAGTAACAATACGTGAATGTATTTACGACCGTATTCAGTGTTTTTCTTGGTACTATGAAGGTGAGTGACACTGTTTATATTTATAATAAATAATGAAATAAAAATATTTATTCTACTCTCGAACAATTATAAATTTTATACAATTTATAGTTATAATAATTGGCAATTAAAACAAATATGGTTAAATAAAATAACTTCGATTTAAATTAAACTCAGTTTAACGAGAGACAAAAAGTTTGTTTTCTCGGCTTGAACTATTGCTCTATATTTAACTAGCGCTAATGTTCTGTCAATACTTATCTAATTTAAAAAGATATTATTGTATTCACAAATAAAAATATTTTATAAACTATAAATTGTTTGTAGCTCATCATAAAATTTTGGAAAGAATTATAATAATAAACAAAAATTGTAGTTTATTATAAATTTTTGCAAAGATTTATAATAAATACATTACATTGTTTGTAGTTAATTATTAATTTTTGTAAAGAATTTTTTTATTCATTTTATTAAAATTTAAAAAGTGGAGAAATTTGAATAATGAATAAATGTGTAATTGTGTGTTTATTGTGGGATGGAATTAATTCTGATATACATATATATTATGCATACATATATAATCACAATTTTGTTAAAATTAAATATCGGTTTTTTTTTTACTTATATGTATTATAAGAGCAAGATTACAATAGAAAATAAAAATAGGTGATTGATTTTTTATGGTTTGTTGTATTATAATAAAAATATATTGAAGCCTCGTTAATATAAAGCCGGAAGCCCAACTGGGTGGGTTTGGGGATTATAATGGTGGGCAGCGGCCTAGCTATAGAATTGGTTATAGCAAAGATCCATGGGCGGCAGTGACACTTACCATCAGGTTTGCTGCTTGCTCGTTTGCCACTCTATAAGCAATTAATATATATGTATATATATATATATATATATATATATATATATATATATATATATGAACCTTTTTAAGCATACAAACCTTCACGTTCATATACCTATTTTTAAACTGTATGTCTATTCTCTTGTTGAATCACTGAAATAATTATCACAATATGGATATTATTATTACAAATAATTAATAATAACACAAGTCAGCTAGCGTGTAGATTAATAGTTAATTACCTCAAAACGAAAGAAATACGTTTTTGATTTAATATTAAAAAAGACTTTTTAACTCTCGTTAACTAAAACTATGTTTAACTACATAATGGTACCAAGCATTCAGCATTTTTGTTTAACAGTCGTCTGCCTTTGTGTGAGCATAAAGACGAGTGCTGGGCGGTGGTTGTCACGGCCGGATTACCGCTGATTTAGTGGCCATTCGCGCTGGACGGACCTTTGACTGACTCAATAGCATGCCTTTTAGCGTTATACTGAGTCCAGATTGAATAAGCTACACGAAATTGGGAATTTATTTAACATTTGCAATAATTCCATATGAAGGAACGGGTTAGAAATTTGAAACTATATTCTTGCTAATAATAATAACAAAATAAATATTTAACCATGTGGCGACGGAGTAAGAATACAATTCACCACCCCTTATCTTACCCGTGGGTGACCGTAAGAAACGACTAAGGGATATAAAACGCATATAACATATAGATGTTATATGCAAGAGAAGGTCGCATAGGCAAGAGAAGGAAAACTCGAAACAAAACCAACCAAGACGTCTGACCAGCGTGGTATAGTAGGTTAATTTCCCTTCCATTATGGAGGAGGCCTGAGCCCAAAAGTGGGACATATATGGGCTGTAATGATGAATGATGAAACTTTCTTTTTTTTTTTTTTTTTTTTTTTTGCTATTACTGCTTATGATGGCAAACAGGTAGTACACCCGATTGTAAGTGTTACTGCCGCTTATAGAGATTTGCAACATTAGAGGTACAGCTGAGCCACTGCCTGCCAACACAAACTCACCAAGAAAGATAAGCTTCTGACTCTGTCGAAAAACCGAACGAAGCGCATATTGCCAGATTTTGATTTTCTTCAATAGTGTGGTTTTATCTCGAACGGGCTATCACGCGGCTGTAGACAGAAATCAGTCCCTAACACAATTAAATTATTAAAATATTTCACCATCATCATCATCATCTCAGCTCATATACGTCCCACTGTTGGGCTCGAGCCTCCTCCATAATGGGCGGTTAATTGACCTACTATACCAGACGCTGGTCAGATGTGTTGGTATAGGGTTTTGTTTCAAGTTTTCCTTCTCTCACATAGATAATAATGCGCTTAATATCCCTTAGTCGTCTCGTACGATCACCCACGGGTAAGATAGAGGGTGGTGAATTATATTCTCACTCTGTCACCACATGGAAATTAAGATATTTAGATACCTATATTTAAATATAAGACATTTATTTCATGATTAAAAGTTCATCCATCAATCTATTCACGTTCTGTACCCAATGGTGATAATGCTACAATAGCCACTTGGTGCAAGCAGCGTGCATGGCATGACAGCAACTGCCCTAAGTCCATATTACATCTCTCTGCCAGATTTTATGACTCCTACTGAATAGTAAAGGATGGTGATATTTAAAATTGATTTAATAAAGTGTTTACAAATTACAATACAAATTAATTATGATATACTAAATATATTATTTTTTTATTATGAAACTAGCTTCTGCCCGTGGCTTCGCCCGCGTAAAAGGTTACTTTCCTAAAGTTTTTCATCCTCTATTTCTATTTTACACCTTAAAGATAAATTTTTACAACATTTTAATGTCATATTTATTTTTATCTAATCAATAGCCTAAAATAAATTTCAAGCTTCTGGCTTTAAAAATGACGATACTTCCTTACCACTTTTCGTTCGCCTTTACAACACTTTTTTTGCATTAAAAAGTAGCCTATGTCCTTTATCAGACTCTAGACTATCTGTGTACCAAATGTCATTTAGATCGGTTCAGTAGTTTTGGCGCGAAAGAACGACAGACAGAGATACTTTCGCATTTATAATATTAGTAAGGATTATCGTGATACAAATCAAATTGCTGATTATTTAATAAGTTTTATAGCAAAAATATATAATAACGATAACGTGATATATTTTTTATTGTAATTTTTAGTGAATATAAAATAATGACAGCAAAACATAAGGGTTTTATTTCAATTTTTTTTTATTATTTGTGGTGGCTAACGAACAAGCAGCATACCTGATGTTAAGTGTCACTGCCACCCATGGACATTTGCAATATCAAGATTATAGTTAGGCCGCTGCCTACCAATATAAACCCCAAACCCACCCAGTTGGGCTGCCAGCTCTCTCGCTCACTGAACGAAGCGCAATAGCACATTGCCATTACTCAAACGTCGATCTTCTGCGAGAGTGTGGTACTACCGCGGACGGACCGGCCCACAGCTGTAGACAAAGACTGTCAACAGCGTGGTCCTACCACTATTAAAGTTTTAGTGATATCTGTTTAATTTTGTGGTTTCTATTTTAATAATGATTTAAATTTAATGATTTTTGTTTTAAATTTTAGTGATTTGTATTTTAATAATGATAAGAAAACATTGATGTTTCATTAAGACTGCAGAGATGGCTTAGTGGTTAAGATACCGATCTTCCGTGCCAGTGCCGTGAGTTCGATTCCCACGAAGAACAATACTTTGAGTGATTCACAAAGTGTTATTCTGAGTCTGGGTGTAATTTGTCTGCGTCAATTGCATGTTTGTAAAGTACCCCCGAAGTAGGTATTATTACTTAGTGCAGTGAAGTGTCCTTAAAAACATCAAATTCAATAGTGAGTGTGTAGTGTGTTTAGTGACTTTTAAATAATAAAATAAAAAGATTTTATTGTTACTAGTGACTTAGTGCTTGACTTAGTGATTAAAGACCGACTTTAGTAATACACATGATAATGATAGGAAAATATGTTTTATTGTAATTTTAGTTACCATTACAATTATCAATAACTTTATCATCATTTAAACTTTCGTCGTCCACCTTCAGATATAGGCTTCCTCCAAGGATTCCAACAGGCGAGGTAATTTCTTACAGGTTAATACTACAATTGCTGCGCGGCAAATCAACCGATTTTATGACTGTGAGTCATGGTTTTCATATGTGGAGGGACAAATAAGTTTATTACATACATACACACACATATCATCACGCCATATCCCTTGCAGGGTAGGCAGAAAGAACAGAGTGCCAGAGAACTCTATCTCTGCATACTTCACTCGCTTCCTCAACATTCATAATTCTCTTCATACACGCTCGCCGGTTTCGGAGACTCTTGACTCCACCTTCCTTCAGTACCTGACCGATCTGGTCTAGGTAGGTTAGTCTCGGTCTCCCTCGGTACCTACATCCTTCCACTTTCGCATTGTATATCTTCTTAACCAGACGTTCGTTCGGCATTCTTTCCACATGTCCGAACCATCGGAGCATTCACTTTCGCATCTTTACACCAATACTCTCTTTCATACCTACTCGCTCTCTTACGTCGTCGTTACGAATGCGGTCGGTCAGCCTAACTCCACAGATTTTCCGCAGAGATCTCATTTCGACCGCATTAATTTTACTTTCATACTCTTTTCTGCATACCCAACTCTCGCTTCCATACAGTAATGTTGGGACAAGCACTGCGTTATGTATTGCTACACGTGCCTTCTGGCTGAGGTGGTGGCTGCCGAGAAGTTGCCCCAACGCTCCGTTTACTCTATTTCCCGCATTCACTCTTCGCTCTATATCAGTGGTGTACCGTCCATCTCGGCTAAATCCACATCCAAGATATACCAATTCATCCACTTGCTCTAGTACATCATTACCTATTGTTACTCTTACATCTGTTCTGGCTTCATCTCTTTCAAAGACCATTATTTTGGTTTTGCTCACATTCACGCGTAGACCCCTTTTCTTACAATCTTCTGTCATTGTGTCGACTAGGGTCTGCAGGTCAGTCGCTGACTGTGCCAGCAGGACTGCATCATCTGCATAAAGCAGAGCAGAGACCACTGAGTCACCCATCTGGATGCCAACATTCATATCGTTCAACCTTTGGAGACATTTATCCAGATATATGATAAACAGCCTGGCTGATAGAACGCAGCCCTGCTTAACGCCGATATTGACGTCAAACCAAGGCGACATTCCATCATCCAGCCGCACACAGGCTCTACAGCCCATGTAACTGGATTGCACAGCCTGCAGCAGTTTACCGTTAATACCATACTCCGGTAAAATGTCCCAAAGTTCCTTTCGTATAACCGTGTCAAATGCTCTCTCCAGATCCACAAAACTGCAGAAAACCCTCTGACCTAGGGCCAGATGCTTCTCCACAATGTTGCGCAGAGAGAACACTTGATCCATGCATCCCCTTCCACTCCTGAAACCTCCTTGTGTCTCACACAGTAAACCATCGGACACCATCCTCATAAGTTTATTTACTTTTATAAATTTTAATAAGTTTATTATTATTTATAAAAATACAAAAACTAAGTAAAATATTGACTACTAATCTAAATGAACATAAATTCACAGAAATAATAAAGATTTGCTTATTAATTTGCTTATATCGACCTGGGTCATCTGCATCCGTTGCCGTCTGGTCAACAATTATATTGCCAAGAAAAGGTTGACGTCAGGCAGGCGGTCAGTCATAAAACAATCGCTAATAACTTTTACAATATGTAATTTGGAAAATTAATCACTACTTGGGTTTTTTCTTTAAAAAGACACCACGCTGTACTAAAGAAATAATCCTTGTGTTGCGGGAGACTTTCATCATCATCACAGGCCATAAATGTCCCGCTGTTGGGCTTGGGCCTCCTCCATAATGGAAGGGAAATTAACCTACTATACCACGCTGGTCAGACGTGTTAGCATAGGGTTTTGTTCCGAGTTTTCCTTCTCTTGCATAGATGTTATATGCGTTTTATATCCCTTAGTGGTCTCGTACGATCACCCTCGGGTAAGATAGGGGGTGGTGAATTGTATTTTTACTCCGTCACCACACGGAAAATATATACATAGCTCAAGCGGGGGACTTTACAAACATGTAATAAACATAGACAAATTTCACCCAGATTTAGAACAACACTTTGTGCATCGCACAAAGTTTTGTCCTGCATAAGAATCAAAACCACGCCAGTGGCACGGAAGGTACCCTAACCATTATGCCATCTGTGTAGTCAAATAATGATAATTTAGAGTTTTGCTTTTCTATCACTGAACTCAGATGTTAAACAACATCTTAACGACGTATGAGTTTCACAAAATAATCAATAGATAGTTTTAATAGAACTAATTGGTGATAAATAGTTTACCGTGGGCAGTAATTGACTCCATATTTATTTACCGACTTCAAAAAAGAGGAGGTTCTAAATTCGTCTGTATTTTTTTTTATGTTGTTACCTCATAACTTTCGACTGGGCGAAGCGATTTTAATGATTATTTTTTTATTTGAAAGCTGGTGGTTCCCGTGTGGTCCCATTTTAACTTGGTCCATTTCTGACAATGGCACCCATGAGAAAACCATATAAGTCTAAAATTAGCATTAATCACAAATGAACGAGTAACTCAAGCCCCGCTACTAATAGAACAACCTATATTTGTCTGTAACACTAAAAAATAAAAAAACTACGTTTAAAAAAAACCGACTTCAAAAACTGGAAAGTAGAAAATAACTTAAAATACTATTATTTGTATGTGCTATCTATTGATAGGTTTGAAGTCGGTGCTTGTGTGGGTATCTTTAGTGTAGGAATTTCATTACAGTAAGTGATCTGTTTATAATTTTGTTTAACTCTAGTTCCTCCCTCCACCGCTGGACTAGTGCCCTTCGAGCCGCTTCTTTCGCCCTGCTCAGTCCCCTCGTGGTGACGCGTTCACCATTTGCCCGCGCCGCAGCGCAGAACTGGTAGGCTTCCGCCTGAGCCCTAGCCTGAAGTGACCAGGCCGGATCGCCCGCCAACAATGTAGCTGCAGTCCAGGACACCGTACGGTACCCCCGTATTGTCCTCACCGCCATGGCCCTCTGCGCCTTGCGTAGTAAGGCTTTATTGGAGGCGGTGAGTGACTGAGACCAGATCGGGGCACCATACAGCGCCATAGACTGCAAGATACCGGCATATAGCCGCCGGCAGGACGATCCGGGAACTCCAGTATTGAGCAGAAGCCTACCCAGCGCCGCGGCCGACTTTGAAAGCCTAGGGACGAGCTGGGCAAAATGCGGCCCAAAATTCCACTTACTGTCCAGGTGCCGCCTAGTCGTACCTAGTCGAACCTAACCTAACCTAACTTTGGTCGAGGAGATGGTACTCCTCAGGGGTATTCCGTTGGGCCGACCACTGACGTCAAGTCACTCTGCTCCAGTGGTCGGCCCAACGACGAAGGCGACGTCACGGGTGGGTTACGGGTGTGCGTGCTTACGCCCCTCTGTCACCCCGGATAGAGTGGTGCGAGGAGTGCGCCGACCGTAGCCTAACCCAAAAAAAAAGGTATTACACATTTAAAGTATACAAAAATGTATTACACATTTGAAATAAACTTTAAATACACTTTACAATGCACATGGTCACGGGAGGACTCTTGCAACCATGAACGTTGTAAAGTATTCAAAAAGGCGGGAAATTAAAAATCAAATACAAGCACAATAGAAGCCGTAAAATTAGTTTTATTTCAATGTGTGTTTATCCATATACTTCAAAACAGCTGGACCGATTTTGCCAGGAGTGTAATCAGTGAAGTTGTCTGACTTGTGCTAGCGATCAGATCAATAGAGGTCATTTTTATCTTTCATTCATAATTTAACTAAATAATACTATATAATATTCAACGCGAAACAGAAAAATACAGATAGCCATTTATATGTTTAATGGTTTTTTCTTTGTGTACTAACCTTGTCCTGCGCCATATGTAACGATTTCCGTGTATGGCAAAACGTCTGCCATGAAGACAAGCATACTATCGGAAAATTGAATACTACCTGTAACCATTGTAGTGGCTAAAGTGGGAACTTTCTCAACTACTTATTTGGAACAAGTTTTCAAAAAAAAACTACGTTTAAAGAAACCGACTACAAAAACTGAAAAGTACAAAATAACTTAAAATACTATCATTTGTATATCTATTGATAGGTTTGAAATTGGTGCCAAGCCAAATTATAAACAGATCACTTACTGTAATGAAATTCTTACACTAAAGATACCGACATAAGCACCGAATTCAAACCTATCAATAGATAGCACATACAAATAATAGTATTTTAAGTTATTTTGTACTTTTCAGTTTTGAAGTCGGTTTCTTTAAACGTAGTTTTTTTTTGAAAACCTGTTCCAACTAAGTAGTTGAGAAAGTTCCCACTGTAGCCACTACAGTGGTTACAGGTAGTATTCAATTTTCCGATAGTATGCTTGTCTTTTTTTTTTTTTTTTTTATTGCCGGTGGTGGCAGACGAGCCTGCAGCACACCTGATGGTAAGTGACACTGCCGCTCATGGACTCTTGCAATACCAGGGCATAGCTAGGCCGCTGCCTACCGTGAAGAAATTGCTCTTCTTAAACCTCGTTTAAAAAAGGACCTCTCATAGCGCTCGGGAAACACTTTTGTCTTCATGGCAGACGTTTTGCCATACACGGAAATGGTTACATATGGCGCAGGACAAGGTTAGTGCACAAAGAAAAAACCATTAAACATATAAATGGCTATCTGTATTTTTCTGTTTCGCGTTGAATATTATATAGTATTATTTAGTTAAATTATGAATGAAAGATAAAAATGACCTCTATTGATCTGATCGCTAGCACAAGTCAGACAACTTCACTGATTACACTCCTGGCAAAATCGGTCCAGCTGTTTTGAAGTATATGGATAAACACACATTGAAATAAAACTAATTTTACGGCTTCTATTGTGCTTGTATTTGATTTTTAATTTCCCGCCTTTTTGAATACTTTACAACGTTCATGGTTGCAAGAGTCCTCCCGTGACCATGTGCATTGTAAAGTGTATTTAAAGTTTATTTCAAATGTGTAATACATTTTTGTGTACTTTAAATGTGTAATACCTTTTATTTTTTTGGGTTAGGCTACGGTCTGCGCACTCCTCGCACCACTCCATCCGGGGCATAAGCACGCACACCCGTAACCCACCCGTGACGTCGTCTTCGTCGTTGGGCCGACCACCGGAGCAGAGTGACTTGACGTCAGTGGTCGGCCCGACGGAATACCCCTGAGGAGTACCATCTCCTCGACCATTGTGAGGTTAGGTTCGACTAGGTACGACTAAGCGGGCGTCGACGCGCCATGCTGTGAGTTCCCTCAATGAGACCACACCGCACTCCGCGCGCACCCCCGACACTCGCTGATACAAATCGGCGAGCATTTCCGCCTCCAGGTCCCACGGGGAACTCCCGGCCAACAGGCACGCTGCCCGCGTACAGTCCTGACCGCCATGGCCCTCTGTGGTCGCCACAGAAGAGCCGTGAGTCGGACGGTCAGGGACCCCGCCCACACCGGTGCGCCGTACAGGGCCATCGACCGGACAAATGTGTAATATTTGCGTAAACATCAGAAATTATCACACATATATATATATATAGAGTTTTCATATATGTATATAGATTCACTTTAGTGAACCATGGCTAAAAACAAAATACTACAAGAATCGTGTACCAATTTTCTAAGAAAGTTTTGACAGTTAGCCATTATTTTAAATTTTTAAAAAGCTAATTATCCTGCCTCAAGCGGAGCGGACAACGAGTTAACCTCGTAAGTATATTGAAATATTGACTCGTAAAAGTCGAAACCGCACCGTCTCCGAGTAAAACCGATACGATATTGACGGGAAAGACGGATGGCTTCATTTGTCTGATTTCGATATACATTTGCAAACGTATACTGCCATTTTTAGAAGACCCCATAAGTTTTAAGAGTATGTAATAGAGTATATTTTCCCATACAATTCATTTTTGTAGTTTTCATCGTAGGTGTTTCTGCAAGAGCCTTTTTCAACCGCAATGTTATGAGATCTCTCTCAGAGTTCAAAACAAAGATGTTATTTCATGGGCCTTCGTGATTTAGTGATTTGCGAATATGTTTCGTTATTTTGAAATGAAACAATGAATGTAAAAGTCAATTTTGATACTATGGGAACTGTTTGTTTGAGCAAAATTCTTTCATTTTCTTGCAATTCTTTAAGCAATGACGCCCTTCAGGCTAGCTGTTGAGAGAATACCTCTCACTATCCACTTATAATTAGTCTAGCATGATAAATTCTAAATCTCAGTATTTTGTTTAATAAGGTGGTGTCATTATTTAATACAATTCTAACTGCAAATTTAGACTATTAAAAGGGTACAACGTGTAATCATTGTACGGTAGATGGCACTCATCTTCCACAAAGACGACAAATTAATGCGAGCCACAAATTGATTGATATACGACACAGACTTGTCTAAGTGGAAGGACTGTTATAACGGATTTCTAATAGTTGTACGTTCCAGTCCCACGTATGACAATTATTTTTCGTTCGGACACAAGTAGGTATTTATAATTAATTTTATATAAAAATTTGCCTATAAATAGGTGAGTTCGTTTAGGGTAGTAGTACATTCTCACAGAAAATCGTCTTCTGAGTAATCATCATCACAGCCCACACATGTCATACCGTTGAGCTCGAGCCTCCTCCATAATGGGAGGGAAATTAACCTACTATACCGCGCTGGTCAGACGTGTTGGTATAGGGTTTTGTTTCGAGTTTGCTTTCTCTTGCATAGATGTTATATGCGTTTTATATCCCTTAATCGTCTCTTACGATCACCCACGCGTAAGATAGGGGGTGGTGAATTGTATTCTTACTCCGTCACCACACGGATAAGAGTTCTGAGTAATAACAATTTGCAGTTGAGTTTCTTTTGGTGAAAGAGAGAGCTGGCTATGCACCCACCTTTCGCTAGGTATAGCAGAGGTCCATGAACTGAATTTATTTACCATCAGTCATTTACTTACCAAAGTCTATTTTGAGGAGTAGTCGCATTCAAATGATTCATTATTAAAAGTTTCCTCATAAAACTAACTATAAATTAATGATCAATCTATAACACACCTTGGTCTTAAATAATAAAGTTGATAATTAAATTTGAACTGTTATGGCGTTTAAGCTATGGTGTAATCAAAGTAATAAAGTTTGCAAGTTAGTATTTATCAGTCGGATTAATACCGACATGGCACGCCATTTTTGTTTGCTCATTGTTACATTAAAAGTTTATTGTTTTTTTTTAAAATATACAATTTAAAGTCGATTTTCTAATAAATTAGATATATCTTTGACTAAATTCTGTACTATTTTATTAACATAAGTTTTTTTTTATTGATTTATGGTGGCAAACAAGCAAGAAGCACACCTGATAGTAAGTGTCACTGCCGCCCATGGACTTTTCCAATACCAAGGGTATAGCTAGACCGCTGCCTACCAATACAAACCCCAAACTAAACCAGTTGGGTTTCCAGCTCTCTCGGTCAACGTACGAAGAGCAATAACACATTGCCATTACTCAGGCTTCGATCTTCTGCGAGAGTGTGGTAATAGCTGGGACGGATCGGCCCGCAGCTCTAGACAGAGAACCGTTAACAGCGTGGTCCTACCGCTAATATAGGTTTAATTTAAGCCGTACCATATGAATAGTTTTTATTTATAATAATAAGAAATTGTAGAATAATTTAGTTTTGATTTGTATACATTTAGAGGTACTAAATGTAATGGATTTACTTAATCGTGATGGTTATCAAAACTATCTAAAAGCCGAAATCGACAACCACCCTGTAATCATTTCGACTGCACTCAAACGGGCATTACGTAGCCGACCGTGATGGCTCTTACTCATTCAATTTTCACAAAAAAAAAGTGCACTGCATACCTAAACACGTTTTCACTTCAAAATCTTTTATCTTCACGACATAGTAAGTAACTGATAATAAAATAAAAACATATATAATAAATCACCACATTATCTCGCATGTACATTCTTGCCTCTGGCTATCATGGGAAATTGTCGTAAATTCTTGCGAAATGTCGCAATAGTCGTGCTCTTGGTGACTCGGTAGCCCGCTGAGCGCTTCGGGTATAACTTGACGATTATTCTAACACTGTAATATTATATTATGGGAACGAAGAGTAATGGCTGCTACTGAATTTATGAACATTATAATTCAGTACAAAATGACAGCTTAGTGAATATTTTTCTTTTGTATTCACCATTTTTATTGTGAAGAATTAAATACAATATTAGCTCTTACTAGTGTCGCCCAAATACCTACAAGACCAACACTTTCGAGTACAGCAAACGTCTCGCAGTGCTCCCTTAGACATTTTATAATTCCTTTGGAAAAGGAAAGTTTGTCAACATTTTGTATTTTTAATACCAGCACATAAGGGAATAATTTGATGTAATTTTAAACAAATTACTGAAATTTTGCATTTAACATGCTTGATTATTTATAAAAACTTGTTTACGAGCGAAAAATGATTGTCGCAAGTGGAATTTGAACCCACGCCTATTGGAAATTCGTTCCAATCGTGCTATCACTAACACCAGCGTGACTTGTTATTTCGCAATCAATTTTCGCTTCGTATTATATTTTCATCTTTAAAGGAGACGTGCGGCATCTATCCGCCAATGTTTACACGTTATACAGATTTAATACTTTAACTTTGCAGTTAAAATTGTATTAAACGATGACACGACCCTATTATTCAAATTACTGAAATTTAGCATTTAACATACTTGATTACTTTAATCAAGTTTTTATAAATGGTTATTGTAAACAGTCTCATAATATGAAATTTATTTATCCTATTTTTTATGAAACTGTTTTATTATAGCCCCCTCCTGTTAAGTGGTATTTACCTAATTACAGATAGTTGTAAAGTTAGCGTCGCTAGATGAATGGGTTTTCATTAATTTAGTTGGATTTTTCATTTTTATGGCATGTGTTCAAAACAAATGACTCTGTGTTATTCTAACAGAGACAGTTGCAAGACTTGCAAGACTTCTCTAGTCGTCTCGTCTTGCATTTGGGCAATACTATCTCTTACTATTAACTTTAATTTTGAAAATTAGAATTGAAGTCTATCCAGGACTTTTTTGGCAGACCTCGCTTAATCCAGCTGGGGCAAGGGAAGGGCTATGCGGCTCCATAGCCTTATTAATAATGCCCATTGGGCTGACCGCTGATAGAAATGATCCAGTGCTGCTTCCATCCAATAGTTTCAAGCAACTTCAATCTAGTCAGTCGGTCAGAACCCACCGATCCATGCTTGCTGTGACCAGCCCATTGCCACTTCAACATCTTAGAGATATGTTAGTTGCAATATTTTTCTATGAATATCCACACTTTGGATTTTATCTCCTATAGAAATAGTTTATTTCCATACTATGGCGTTGCAACTTTGAGATTCCCTATAAGGTTGGTATTAATAAAATACAATAAATACATGTTTTAATTTCATTTGGCTGGAATGGTCAAGCGTGTATATAAAAAGAGGTTAATATAGAGTTTGCCTTGTCTTGCAGTGATTATATCAACTTGTATTCTTTTTTAGGGTTCCGTACCTCGAAAGGAAAAAACGGAACCCTTATAGGATCACTTTGTAGTCCGTCTGTTCGTCTGTCTGTTTGTCAAGACTCTTTTTTTCAGGAACGCGTGGAGTTATCAAGCTGAAATTTATATCAAATACTCAGGTCTACTGTCCCTTGGAGCTGTGAAAAAAATCAAACTTCTTAGCTAACGCAATCAAAAGATACAGCTCTTTATGTCGAAAATTTCTGCAAATTTTCGACTAAGAATCAAAACCTACAGGGTACTTCCCGAGAATTCAGAATCTTGAAATTTGGTACGAAGTAACGTCTTATAGCACTAAAAAAAAATTGTGAAAACTGTAAATTTTTGATTACATACATACATACCATCACGCCATGTCCTTTACAGGGCAGGCAGAGAGAACAGAGTGCCAGAGAACTCTATCCTTACATACTTCACTCGCTTCCTCAACATTCATAATTCTCTTCATACACGCTCGCCGGTTTCGGAGACTCTTGACTCCACCTTCCTTCAGTACATGACCGATCTGGTCTAGGTAGATTAGTCTCGGTCTCCCCCGGTACCTACATCCTTCCACTTTCGCATTGTATATCTTCTTAACTAGACGTTCGTTCGGCATTCTTTCCACATGTCCAAACCATCGGAGCATTTCCTTTCGCATCTTTACACCAATACTCTCTTTCATACCTACTTGCTCTCTTGCGTCGTCGTTACGAATGCGATCGATCAGCCTAACTCCACAGATTTTTCGTAGAGATCGCATTTCGACCGCAATAATCTTACTTTCATACTCATTTTGCATACCCAACTGTCGCTTCCATACAGTAATGTTGGGACAAGCACTGCGTTATGTATTTCTTCACGTGCCTTCTGGCTGAGGTGGTGGCTACCAAGAAGTTACTCCAACGCTCCGTTCACTTTATTTCCCGCATTCACTCTTCGCTCTATATCAGTGGTGTATCTTTCATCTCGGCTAAAACCACATCCAAGATATACAAATTCATCCACTTGCTCTAGCACATCATTACCTATTGTTACTCTTAAATCTGTTCTGGCTTCATCTCTTTCAAAGACCATTATTTTGGTTTTGCTCACATTCACGCGTAGACCCCTTTTCTTACAATCTTCTGTCATTGTGTCGACTAGGATCTGCAGGCCAGTCGCTGACTGTGCCAGCAGGACTGCATCATCTGCATATAGCAGAGCAGTGACCACTGAGTCGCCCATCTGGACTCCCACATTCATATCGTTCAAACTTTGGAGACATTTATCCAGATATATAATAAACAGTCTGGCTGACAGAACGCACCCCTGTTTAACGCCGATATTGACGTGAAACCAAGGCGACATTCCATCATCCAGCCGCACACAGCCCATGTAACTGGACTTCACAGCCTGCAGCAGTTTACCGTTAATACCATACTCCGGTAAAATGTCCCAAAGTTCCTTTAGTACAACCGTGTCAAATGCTCTCTCCAGATCCACAAAACTGCAGAAAACCCTCTGACCTAGAGCCAGATGCTTCTCCACAATGTTGCGCAGAGAGAACACTTGATCCATGCATCCCCTTCCACTCCTGAAACCTCCTTGTGTCTCACACAGTAAACCATCGGACACCATCGTCATTCTCCTTTCAATATTTTTTCCGTACACTTTTGCTGCCATACTGGTCAAGCTTACGGCTCTGTAATTTGCGCAGTCATAACGTGAACCCTTGTTTTTAAACAAAGGCACGATGACTGCACTATTCCAGTCCCTGGGAACCATTCCCGAGCTCCAACATAAATTGAGGAGCAACAGGAACGCCTCCCAGACACAGGAGCCGCCAAGCTTGATCATCTCGGCAGACACCATATCAATGCCCGCTGCCTTACCATTTTATTTTTATTACATCATATATAAAAAATATATTTAGTAATTTTAAACTTACTACCCCTTTTCACCTGAACGTGTATAGGTATGAAATTGAAATTCGTATCAAATACTCAGGTCTATAATACCTTTAAGTTCTAACAAAATCAAACTTCTATGTCAACGCAATCAAAAGAAATAGCAATTTAAGTCGCATATTTTCAAACTCGCAACTACTTGCAAGGGAATCAAATGCGCCATCTACCCGACAATGTGTAAACATTGTCGGGTAGATGGCGCATGTTACTTTAAAGACGTAAATATGATACGAAGCAAAATTTGCATGTCCTACAATAGTTCACGGTGGTGTAGTGGCAGCACGATTGAGCCGGAATCCCAATAGGCGCGGGTTCGAATCCCGCTTGTGACATCATTTTTCGCTTCGTAATCGGGTTTTATAAATAAGTATGCTTAACATACTAAATGCTAAATTTCAGTAATTTGAAATTAGTAGTTTTATTAAATAGGTGTAACTTGAATTAATATAAAAAAAAAAACTACTGCATAAATATATTTTAGTTTTACGGAAACCATCGTGCGCGAGTACAACTCGCACTTGGCCGATTTTTCCTTTTTGAAGTTATACTTCTTTAGGCGCGTTATGGAATAATGAAAGTGTAATTTAAAGATGCGCGCATCACTGTTACACAAAAGTAATAGGTTGAAGTTGACCGCAAAACCACTCTTAATGAGAGGCTTAATGCCTAGAAAAAAGCTACCAACAAAATAGAAATAAAACCTCTTTCTAGTTTTTAAATTTACAACACGTGTTTTCGTTTCATACAAGTGTGAATTATATATATCTATGCTAATAAATTATATGCAATAGTGATTTAAATAGAATATTTTCACTATATTTACTATTCGTAAATATTAGTGAAAAAATATTCTATCCTTTTCCAATCCCTTTTTATTATTATCCACAATCAGTGCTTATTTGTATGATATGGTATATAATATAGTGTAAGGTTATGGCGATGTGTCGAATCCATCGAATATACTCAGGACACGACTGGCTTAATTTGGTGACATGCGTTTCTTAGACAATTTTAATATCACCCACGGGGAAAAAGGGGTGCCAAAATTGTATTCTTAACCTGTCACTAGATGGAGTAATTTTAAATTTAAACTAGGTGAATGCTAATATTAAAAAGCATTAGGACAATACGATAAACTTTTATATCGATTAATGTTTGCAAATCGACATCAAAACTAAACGAGTTGGCAGATTATGCCCCTAATGTATGATTTGTATAATAATAATACAATGGGAACAATCGTTTTGTAGGCGCCTGCGCACTTATTTGGCATATTACATAGAGTAAAAGCAATATAGAGATTACAATAGATTTTTTTTTTTAATTTACTTCACGGTCACGTGATGGTGTTTATTAGAATTCGTAATTTTTCTCTTGATGTGATAATGACAGACAACCTAAAAACATTAGCCTGCTCTTATCCCAATTACTTGAAGACTTAGCACATCGAAGTGGCGATGGACAGGCCACATCGCTCGTCAAACCGACAAGTATTGGGGAAGAATGGTTCTCGAGAGGCGACCATGAAACCGACGATCCAGCGTGGGATGAGTTCCCTCCCCCACTAGGTGGACTGAAGACATCTTAAAAGTCGCAGGAAATCGTTAGACATCTAACGGTTGTGTGCAAGTGTCGCAAGACCGTTCTGAATGGCATTCTCGTGGGGAGGCCTATGTCCAAAAGTGAACTTCTATGGGCTGATGGATGGATGGATAGTGTTTTCTAAATACTACTTAAATATTATATAGGTCTTCAAGTTCCGTTGGTATTGTTGAAGTATGATTTGTAAGTATCTCAGTTAGAACCTACTCTGTGTAAGGTAAGCAACGATCGTAGCTGTCGGTTCGCATTATGTCACTCGCGGTATTAATTTTACATTCATACGGTGACGTCACGCCTCATGCCGCTAGATATTGTAATCCTCTTCCCATGGCCGGTTGAAAGTAGCATCAGCAAAAAAAGAAAATAAAAAAAAAACATTCAAATTACTGAAATTTTTAGCATTTAATATGCTTAATTATTTATAAATACCCGATACGAAACGAAAAATGATGTCACAAGCGGGGTTCGAACCCGCACCTATTGGGAATCCGGCCCAACCGTGCTGCCACTGACACCATCGTGAACTATTTTAGGACATGCAAATTTCGATTCATACGGCATACGTCACCTTGAAGACGTAAGATATAAATATAAGTGGCAGCACGGTTGGGCCGGATTCCCAATAGGTGCGGGTTCGAACCCCGCTCGTGACATCATTTTTCGTTTCGTATCGGGTATTTATAAAAAAAAAACATTATAAAGTACAATTAAAAAAAAAACTCATTGGAATTTAGAATATAACGTGTGATTATCTTTCCCTTTTGCCTTCTTCTAGATAAATAACATGTATCATCTCTGGAAGATAAAACTCGACGAAATAAAATCTTATACCAACGTATCTGACCAGAATGATATATTATGTTAATTACCCTCCTATTGTGGAGGAAGCTTGAGCCCAGCAGTGAGACATAAATGCACTAAGATGATTGACGTCTCCCTATCCTATGGGTGTTGTACAAGATGACTGTATCACGACATTATATTACTGTAATGGAAGTCACTGAGAGAGCCGGAAGCCCAATTGGGTGTGTTTTGGTTTTATATTCGTAGGCAGCGGCCTAGTTATGCTCTTGGTATTGCAAAGGTTCATGGGCGGCGACACTTACCATCAGATGTGCTGCTCGTTTGCCACCACTAGCAATAAAAAAAAGAAAAAGTCATCTTGAAAACACATTACACACTTGCTTAGGTAATGAAAACAGTGAACCATTTGGCAAGTATATAGACCAAATTACCTTCCAAAATTGAAGAGGCCTATATCTAATAATGAGATGGAATTACGTTTCCTTCTTTTAAAGATAGGCTATGCCCCGGTCACGCCTGAACCAAACTGTCTGGGACAGCGAAAGGGATAGCGTGCACACTCATAACTTGCCTTATAGCACCTCCTCGTTGCCATTTCGGTGAATCTTGGGTACTGAGATTTTAGTTTTCCAGAAATGAAGGATTGATCAGAAATTATATTCCTAGTTCATAACCAAAAGAATAATCAGTTTTTTCCAAATTTGTTTCTTTTTTTTAGGATAGATCTGGACACATTACCTCCAATTCATCTGGGAATAGGCGACGAATAATCTCATTGCCTATAGCATCTCCATCGCCACTGGTGTCGATTATTTGACTTCGTTAGAAGAATTTATGCCTTAATGAAAGGTTAAAACAAAAATAAATTTGCTTTAAAATTGAAGTTGCTATTAGGCGTGTAGTTTTTTGATTGCACAGACGGCCTAGTGCTTAAGATACTGACCTACTATGCCAGTAGGTTCGATTTCCAGTCAGTACAATACTTTATGTGCGATTCATCAATGTTAAGTTTCTAATTTGGATGTTTGTAGAAACCTTTGCTTTACAAGGATTATGTCCTTCGGGTATTGTTTAAAAAAAAAAGTTTTATCAATTGTTTTGCTATCCATACCTCCAGACAGTTGCAATCACCCTTATCTGTACACCTTTGTATAAACAACACTATTCGCATTATATCAGCGCGGATACTTTAAGCACATCCCTATTGTGTTCAGTTTGAGTGACAGACAAACAAACACTGGGCCGATATACCTAGTGATCCGTTTGTGACGTGATAATGAAATATATATAAAGGCATTCATGAAGAATTGACTGTTTATGAAATTGGATTATTAAACTTTTTTAAATAATTTATCTCAACTTTATATTAATTTCGCTATCCGTGTGGTGACGGACTAAGAATACAATTTATCATCCCCTATCTTACCCGTGGGTGATCGTAAAAGAAGACTAAGGTATATAAAACGCATATAATATCTATGCGAGAGAAGGAAAACTTCGAACAAAACCCTATACTAACACATCGGACCAACGTGGTATAGTAGGTCAACCTCTCTCCCATTACGGAGGAGGCTCAAGTCCAACAATGGGACATATATGAGCTGAAATGAATGATTATGATTAATTTCAGTTGTAGTGATGCTTGCTGTGTGGTAGCGGCTACGAATACTACCAACCCTTACTTTGCTCGTGGATGTCGTAAAAGACGACTAAGAGCCTTATAACGACCTGGGCCAACTCCATCTGATGCCGTTTGGTCAACAATTGCCTTCCCAAGGAGGGTTGACGTCTGGCGGGCGGCCGGTCATAAAACTATAGCCAATAACTTTTACAATTTGTACTATGTAAGAAGAGAACATATTGTATCGACCCCAAGTAATTGGGATAAGAGTAGGAGAATGATTATGATAGTGATGGGGTAAAAATACAATTCCCCACATCCTGATTTTGGGGTGTCGTAAAAGACGACTATGGGATATAATTTTCATTAGTGCAAGAGAAGTAAAAATTTCAATAATACAATCTATGGTAAGTGTTACTGCCGCCCATGGATCAATGGAAACTCCAAACTCACCCAGAAAGTTAAGCGGCTCTCTCGCTTACCAAACAAAGCAGTGATCGATTTTCTATGTGATTGTGTTACTATACCGGACGCACCGGCCCGCAAAAAACTGTAAACAGTTTGGCCCTACCACAATTGATAACATGGTATAACAGGTCAATTTCTCTCCTATCATGTAGAAGATCGAGCCTGCTGGGCTCGATCTTCTACATTGGGATATATATGACCTAAGATGATGATAGCAGATAAATTTCCTAAATACGTTGTGTACAGGTTGGAAATATTGTGTAAGGTTGGTATCCGTGTGGCGATGGAGTAAGAATACAAATCATCACTCATGGGTGATCGTATAAGACGACAAAGGGATACAAAAGGCATATAACATATCTGCAAGATTTATAAATACCCGATACGAAACGAAAAATGATGACACAAGCGCGGTTCGAACCCGCACCTATTGGGAATCCGGCCCAACCGTGCTGCCACTTACACCATCGTGAACTATTTTAGGACATGCAAATTTCGAATCATATTATATCTTACGTCTTCAAGGTGACGTATGCCATCTATCGGACAATGTTTACACATTGTATAGACTTAATACTTCAAACTTTACAGTTAGAATTGTATTAAACGATGAAACAACCTTGTTATTCAAATTACTGAAATTTTTAGCATTTAATATGCTTAATTATTTATAAATACCCGATACGAAACGAAAAATGATGTCACAAGCGGGGTTTGAACCCGCACCTATTGGGAATCCGGCCCAACCGTGCTGCCACTTACACCATCGTGAACTATTTTAGGACATGCAAATTTCGAATCATATTATATCTTACGTCTTCAAGGTGACGTATGCCATCTATCGGACAATGTTTACACATTGTATAGACTTAATACTTCAAACTTTACAGTTAGAATTGTATTCAACGATGACACAACCTTGATATTCAAATTACTGAAATTTTTAGCATTTAATATGCTTAATTATTTTAGAGAAAAGTGTGCCTGTGAAGTATACTAGGTTAATCTGTGCTATGTACCAACGATCTAGGTCGTACGTAAAATCAGCGGCTGGAGACTCCAACGAGTTCAGTGTGCAGGTGGGTTTGCACCAAGGGTCGGCGTTAAGTCCTTACCTCTTCCTGTTGATAATGGATGCGTTAACAACGGAGATACAGGAAGAGGCACCCTGGTGCATGCTATTCGCTGATGACATTGTTCTCGTCGGAGAAGAAGGACTTGAGGTACAGAGCATGCTGGAGAAGTGGCGCTGTAAATTGGAGAATGTTGGCTTGAAAATCAGCAGACCTAAAACAGAGTACATGTTCTGCGATTTCGGCGGTCTCTCCAATTTTACACCCATATCTCTAGATGGAGTACCTATACCAGTATGCTCGGATTTTCGATACCTCGGTTCTCTTATCCAAAGCGATGGCGACCTGGATCGTGCGGTGAAACACAGAATGGATGCGGGATGGATGAAATGGCGGCAGGTCACGGGTACAACATGCGACCCCAAAGTACCCCCTAAATTAAAGGGTAAAATATATAAAACCCTAATAAGACCTGCTGTACTGTATGGATCAGCATGTTGGGCGATAAAAGCGACGGATGAGAGACGACTGCATGTAGCGGAGATGCGAATGTTGAGATGGTTGTGTGGTGTGACGAGATTAGATAAAATAAGAAATGAGCATATAAGAGGAAGTTTGAAAGTTGCGCCAGTGACGGAAAAGTTAAGGAGTGAAAGGTTGGCATGGTATAGACATGTGATGAGACGAGATGAAAGAAATGTTGTGAGGAAAGTTTTAAATATGAATGTTGAAGGCTTTAGGGGTAAAGGAAGACCAAAGAAAAGATGGATGGACTGCGTGAGGTATGACATGGATAGACAGGGAGTGACTGCAGAGATGACGTCTGATAGGACTGTATGGAGGAAGATGACATATTGCGTCGACCCCAAGTAATTGGGATAAGAGCAAGATGATGATGAATATGCTTAATTATTTATAAATACCCGATACGAAACGAAAAATGATGTCACAAGCGGGGTTCGAACCCGCACCTATTGGGAATCCGGCCCAACCGTGCTGCCACTTACACCATCGTGAACTATTTTAGGACATGCAAATTTCGAATCATATTATATCTTACGTCTTCAAGGTGACGTATGCCATCTATCGGACAATGTTTACACATTGTATAGACTTAATACTTCAAACTTTACAGTTAGAATTGTATTAAACGATGACACAACCTTGTTATTCAAATTACTGAAATTTTTAGCATTTAATATGCTTAATTATTTATAAATACCCGATACGAAACGAAAAATGATGTCACAAGCGGGGTTCGAACCCGCACCTATTGGGAATCCGGCCCAACCGCCACTTACACCATCGTGAACTATTTTAGGACATGCAAATTTCGAATCATATTATATCTTACGTCTTCAAGGTGACGTATGCCATCTATCGGACAATGTTTACACATTGTATAGACTTAATACTTCAAACTTTACAGTTAGAATTGTATTAAACGATGACACAACCTTGTTATTCAAATTACTGAAATTTTTAGCATTTAATATGCTTAATTATTTATAAAATATATACAATGTGTAAACATTGTCCGATAGATGGCATACGTCACCTTGAAGACGTAAGATATAATATGATTCGAAATTTGCATGTCCTAAAATAGTTCACGATGGTGTAAGTGGCAGCACGGTTGGGCCGGATTCCCAATAGGTGCGGGTTCGAACCCCGCTTGTGACATCATTTTTCGTTTCGTATCGGGTATTTATAAATAATTAAGCATATTAAATGCTAAAAGTTTCAGTAATTTGAATATCTGCAAGAGAAGGAAAACTCGAAACAAAACCAACCAACACGTCTAAACAGCGTGGTATATTAAGTCAATTTTCCTCTCATTACGGAGGAGGCTCAAGGCCAACAGTGGGACATATTGTGAGCTGAGATGATGATGATGAGATGAGGTTGGAAATAAGAAGATAAATACCAAAACCAAACAAATAAAACCAGACGCATAAATACCAAGTTTAACTGCGATCAGTTGTCTTAACAATGTCATAGATAGACAAATGTTACAATAGATGACAATTGAGACGTCTGGACAAAGTCACTCATTAATTTTCAAAGTCTGTAACGTGGACGGCGTGAACTCGAGTAGTTGGAGGAACAAAGGCAGAGAAATAACTATGAACATATTTAATGAACACAGAGTAAGTCAACTATTATTATCTTAATAAATATATTTACGATATATTTAATGCTGTAATCTTCCGTGTGGTGACGGAGTAAGAATACAATTCACCAACCCATATCTTACCCGTGGGTGATCGTAAGAGACGACTAAGCGATATAAAACGCATATAACATCTATGCGAGAGATGGAAAACTCGATACAAACCCCTATACCAAAACGTCTGACCAGCGCGGTATAGTAGGTTAATTTCTTGCCCATTACAGAGGAGGCCCGAGCCCAACAGTGGGACATTTATGGGCTATGATGATGATGATGATATTTAATGCACAGATGTCTTAGTGGTTAAGATTACGACCTATCGTGCCGTTGGCAAGGCCTCGAATCCTATGTAAGACAATGCTTAGTATGATTCACAATTTTTTGTTCTTGGTCTGGATGTAATTTGTGTCGGTTAAATTTAATATTTTTAAAGTCTCTTTCAATACATGTAATATTTTCTTAGTGATACATATTGTCTTTTTAAATAAAAAAAAAATGTATCTAAAATCGATTTAAAAAAAATTAGTAGATTTTCGATGCAACTGTATTTTTTTATTTGAAGTGCATTACCGCGGCACTTTTTTCTAGGTCATCTATTTTGATCGCAAGGGAGGCCTTCACTATGATTCAATCTGGTTGCTATTAGATATAGGCCTTTTTTTTTTTTTTAGAGGTGGGTTATGGTCGGCTTTCTTCTCGCACCACTCTGTCCGGGGCGACAGAGGGGCGTACGCACGCATACCCGTAACCCACCCATGAACCTCGCCTACGTCGTTGGACCGGCCACTGGAGCAGCGTGAACTTGTCGTCAGTGGCATTAGATATAGGCCTACCTTATCATCATCACCATCATCATCTTAGGACATATATGTACCTTCCACTGCTGATCTTGAGTCTCTACTACGCAATAGGAAAGAATTTGACTAACTAATCAACTCAGATGACTTGGTATTAGGCTTTCTTTAATTTTATTTCCTCATACGTAGATGTTATCTGTAAATTAGATACAAAATTAAGGTTGGTGAATTATTTTTGCCTTCATCAGGATACTGAAAGACTACACTAAAGTTCAATCTCATTCTTGTTTGATAATTATATTTTTTTTTGCTTGTAGTGGCAAACGAGCATATAGCACATCTGACGGTAAGTGTCACTGCCGCCCTTGGACCTTTGCAGAACTAAAGGTATAGCTAGGTTAATGCCTACCAATAAAAGCCCCAAACTCATCCCAGTTCCGGCTCTCTCGCTCACCGAAAGAAGCGCAATAGCATATTGCCATTACTCAGACGTCAATCTTCTGCGAGAGTGTGGGACTACCTCGGACGGACCGACTCGCGGCTGTAGACAGGGAACTGGCCACAGCGTAGTCCTACCACTATTGGTAAGTAACACCATAAGCGTCGCTTTAGAAGTTTCCTCGTGTAATGATACCCATTTTCTTTCACTGGCTAATTTGTATGAGTACTGGAAGTAAATGTCATATTGTATTTTCAAAACTGTCGCCACATTATGAATCCTACCGAATAAATTAAGTGATAAACTTTTAAGTACAAAAATGTAACAAGTGTTTGCTTTAAAGATAACTTATTTCACCCGTCATGTTCTAACAAAGACAATGTCTTATAATAAATACGTTCCTTTCAACGTATGCTATGTAGACTTTAGTTGAGTATGTCATCACGTACAGAATAGGTAACTACCGAAACAGAAGTTTGTCCGATGTTGTGTCAAATCTTTTGTTTGAGAGTCTTTTGTGACCCTTTAGGGAACGCTCGGTAATTTAAGGTGAGTACAACCATAATAGGTATGAATTAGGTGATAATGGTTTTTGTATGGTTCTTTTTTTTTCAAGTTATTAAATATAATAGTTTTGGAAACGATTAACAGGGAATAGGTTTGGGCAATATAGTATGGTGTAATTTAGGTCGTCAGAGATAAATGAAATTGATATCTGAAAAGAAAATGTTTAGTTTGGGAGAATTTTTCTCAGCCGATTTCTTTATCATTATTGGAGTATCTTTCCCAAAATAGAAGAGAAATTAACTTAATACACCAAGCTGGTCAGATGGATTTTATTTCAAGTTTTCCTTCTCTTATTGTAACATTTAACATATTTTTTAAAGACAATTCCACGCAGTAAGAAATAAACCCATGCGTGGCGGGGGACTACACAAACATGGATTTAACGGTTGTGTCCGTTAAGTCACAACACAGAACAATCAATTGTGGATTATACAAAAAAAAATGGTCCCACATAGGGATTGATTCCATGACAATAAGTACAACATATCGGCACTTAGACAACTTGGTTAGTTAGATACGAAGAGTCACCCAAAAACTAGAACATAATGCTACTTTCCAGTTACAAATCAAATTGATAATATTCATCAAATGTAATATTTTAATGCTCTCCACGTGGTACAAGAATACAATTCACCTTTTATCTCAACCTTGAGTGTCGTAAAGGGTGGTTAAGGGATACAATCTGTATATAACATCTATGCAAGAGAGGGAATTCTCGAAATGAAATCTTACGCCAACACATCTGACCAGCATGGTATAAGTAGGTCGATTTCCTTCCTATTGCAGAGGAGTCACGATTCCAGCATTGGAATTTATATAAGCTGAGATCATGATGATAAATGTTTTTAAGATTTTGAAGGAAGAAAGTAAATGTCTTAATTAATTCCATGTCCAAATTGAAAGTGAGTAAATAAATCGAGTTCGTAAAAAAGAACAAACATAAATGCAATTGATTTCATTAGCGAGCGATACATGGAAAGATAGACTCAGCATTTTCTTTATCTACAACACTGCACAAATGAAGAGAGCGAAAAAAGTACAGAATAGGATCAATATAATATATTTCAAAGTGCTAAGGCAAATTGCAAATTGAAGTTCTAGAGATTACTTATGCCATTGTAGACAGAATTTCTTTCTTTGTTGAGCTGTATAGTATATTAATATCTGTAGGAATGTTCTGTATCTCTCTTCCGACCTGGGAGAGCACACTTAAAACATTACTTATATTTACTGACCGTCGCGCCGCCTACAGATTGGTTGTACAAACTTAACTGCTGCCATTTTGTCCTGCCTGTCAAACGTTTGACAACTGTGAATTGTTATTTTTTGTTCCTAGCGTGGGTACTTACCTATTATCATCGATCTATTTTCGGTTATTGATATTTTTCTGAAAATTATCTCAAGTTTCAATGTTAGGCTGATATTATTATTGTTTAATTATCAGCTGATATGTTTTTTTTATATTTCAGGGTAGCTTTCATAGTAAAAGAAAATTCTATGTAATTACACATACACATGTAGATATGTATATATATTACTTCAACTTTAGTTCACCGCCTAAACTCTGGGTGGCAGCACTTTCCATACATGCATATTTTATCATCGAGTTGCCACTCTTTTTCAATTTAATAACTTTACTCTTTGCTTCCGACCTTCTATTTATTCATAGATATTTTCACTAATTATATGAGCTATAAAACATAATTCTATATTGATCAAATTAGAATAGAAGCAAGAAGAGAACAAGAAGCAAAGAGTTAATGTAGTAGAAAAAATGAACTTGACCGCAGACACAAAGTCTGCAGCTGACACATTGTACCAAGTGGCCACAGATTAAACCACTCAAACGTCACAAAACTCGATACCTACCTCTCGATAGTGATTGTAATCGATTATATTATCAAACAAGAGCATACAAAAACCGTTGGAGTGCCATCGAAATCAGTTCCAATTGAATCTTCGACCCTCGAAACGGATTACTGGCGCTCCCTTTATATGAGGGAGTACAGTATGATGTGTATATGAAAAGTATCATTATGTTAGCTTTACAATGCTGGTTTTGATGGCAGTCTTCCATTGCGTGGAGAAAAAATTGTTAATATATTTGGTGATGTTTACAGAAGAATTTTTTCTGTAGTGATATAGAAGTGGTTTGAGGAATAAACTATCGGGTATTTGATATATAGATTAAATATTATGCAAACTGAAGATGATGTTTTGATTTTGAAAGCGATTGCAGATTTTAACCACCTTCAAAGTCTAAGGATTCTTGTTAAGGATGTTTTTCTTGTGTATGGTGTGTTCTTGTATATATGGTATAGTTTCGTGATATACAATTGTAGACGAATTTGCATTTTTAGGGTTCCGTATCTCGAAAGGAAAAAAACGGAAACCTTATAAGATCACTTTGATGTCCGTCCGTCTGTCTGTCTGTCTGTCAAGACCCTTGTTCTCAGGAACGACACTCGCAAGAGAATCAAAATCTACAGGATACTTCCCGTGAGCTCAAAATCTTGAAATTTGGTATGAAGCAACGTCTTATAGCACAGATAAAGGCAAAATTATGAAAATCGTAAAATTTTAATTACATTATGTATAAAAAATATTATTAATAATTTTAAACTTACTACCCCTTTCCTCCTGAATGCATAGTGGTGGTATTCAATTGAAATTCATATCAAATACTAGATAATACCTTTAAGCTGTAAAAAAATCAAACTTCTATGTCAACGCAATCAAAAGAAACAGCAATTTAACATGCATATTTTCAAACACGCAACTACTCGCAAGGGAATCAAAACCTAAAGGGTACTTCCAGTCGACCTAGAATCTTGAATTTTGGCATGGAGCAATGTTTTATAGAACATATAAAGGAAAAATTCCGACAACCTTAAATTTTTAGTTACATCACATTTTTTTTTAGGTTTACGGAACCCTTCGTGCGCGAGTACAACTCGCACTTGGCCGACTTTTTTTTATAAATAAAAATGCACTTCAATGACAACTCAGGACAATCATTTGTGTATTACACAAAAAGCTATTCTGCCTGTGAACCGAACGTATAATATTCTGCATGGAAGATCGTCACTTAAACCCACAAGACCTACAAACTTGCCATTACCATAGTCAATAAGTCAGTCGGCTGGTCATAAAACTATTACCAATAACTTTTGCAATATGTACGATGAAAAAGTCGACCCCAAGTAATGAAGATAACAACAAGACAAATATAAAAACATAACTAAAAAAAACATATAATTGATTTTAATTTATTCCTAATTTTCTTATATTACGATATTATTTAATTTTAAACAATTTCAGTACTGAACCATCGATGTACTTTTAAATTACCAATCTTACCATTACATTTTTAATATAACAATGGAATAGGGTTTGTTGAGTTGATGGTAACATAAACTATGGTTGGAAACAATATGTTTTAGGTCCGTTTGATACACGAGTGGATTGGAGGGTGGTATGGGATTACCGCGGGAGGATGGTGTATTCAATAATTTTATAACTATTTTATTGTTAATTTTATAAGTCATTGTTATATTAAATAGTGATGTCTGATTTTAATGAGAGTATTACGAGGAGGACTAAGTTGTCTCACGTTCAACAAGTCATCGTTATTACAGAAATTTATATCTTCCCGCTGCAGTATCAACTGAAATGTGCTTTAAAGCCTATACAAATTGCGTAATAGTAGATCTAGGATTTATAAGATGTTGTCAAGGTATAATTTTTAACCGTTAAATTATTGTAAAGTCCCTCATGATACAAATATTATATTTTAATGTCTTCATTTAAAAAAATGTGTATGAAGAGAATTATGAATGTTGAGGAAGCGAGTGAAGTATGCAAGGATAGAGTTCTCTGGCACTCTTTTCTCTCTGCCTACCCTGCAAGGGATATGGCGTGATGATATGTATGTATGTATTTAAAAAAAGAGGATAAGAAAATATATTTCCGCAGTGCCGGGTGTCGATTTTTTTTTAAAAAAAAAGCTTTCAGTTTTATAAACACTGGCTTATCAGAAGTCGTTTGTTGGATATTGACATTTATACCTAATAGCTAAGGTTAACAAACGTATCTGCGTTCCACGTTGGTGCTAAAGTTTTTTAGAAGAGTACCTACTGCTGTCCATTCTTTTTGTAGTCAAGTAGTCAATTATTACAATTGTATTGGCGAATTAGGATCTTAAGATACTTCTCAGGGGCTAGCTAAATAAGCTATGGGAGTTAATAAAAATCGCCTAAGGTCTTTGCAGGATAATTAAGTAGTAAGATTGTCACTATAGGATTTTATCACAAGTTTTCTTTTTCCAGCAAGGTCGTCTTCACGACATCCGCAAATGAAAAATAGTGGTAAATAATATTCTAATTCAATCACGGTATTATTTTCTTAATAAATCACATTAGGTAGGTCTTTACTCGTTATTTCGAACTAAAAACGTGTGAATACTTCTCGTCATTTGAACAATACCCTCAACACTCACACTCGTAGCGACGCAATGAAAAATCACCCTCCCGATAATACGCTGTAATCCCTCGCAGTGTTTAATTTTATTTGCGAATTTAATTGTCCAACAGTACACTGAGTACGTACCAAATAAACTGGCCTGTTGAGTTTGGATCAAGTGTTTGTAGCTGTTAATGAGATTAGATGACAAATTATTTTTTTTATAAATAAGTACTATGTAGTGTCGTACAAATAAAGTGGGCTCGAAAATTTGGTGGGTGATTTTAATGAGTGTAAAAGTGATGATGTTGTTTTTGACAATTAATTGCGTAGTTAATTTTATTAATTAAAATCCTGCCACCCGCCTTCGCTTCGCTTAGGTTTCAGCTGCTCTGACTCCGAATTTTAAATCTGTAATAACTTCTAAGATATATATTTTAATGATATGCTGTAAAGGGCAATTTTAATCTACATTAAAAGCACCACCACCCATGAAACCCAAAAATCATCCAGAAATTTGGGTTGCCGGCTCTTCTCTCGCTCATTGAACGAAGTGCAACAGCATATTGCGCATAGTGTGGTAACTACTTCCCCGAACCGACCGGCCCGCGGCTGTAGACAAAAAAATGTCAAGAGTGTAACCGTACCACTCTTATTTTTAAAAGCATAATTTTCTTAAAAATTATTTAATAATTATCATAGAAGAAGCGTTTTAACTATAATTAATTATACAATATATTTTTTATAATATTATAAAAAATATTGCTATAAAGCAAGCTAACAAAATGAAAAATGTCTATCATCATTCAGTTTAGAATTACGTGCAAATTAAAAGACTTTTTTTGATAAAAAGAAAAAAAAATAAAAAGGTATAAGTACAGTCACCGACAATAGTTCATTAGGTGACCCTTTAGACGTGTGGTACTTAAGTCTCACGATACTGTTTACATATATAAATCTTAGATATACAATGTAAGCTTCATTTCTTTAATAATATGTTAATTTATATGTAATATAATAAGTCTTTTTGTGAGCACAGAGGGTGAATTGAATTGTGCTAATCCATTTTATTACGTGTCACGAGCAGTTACGTTTTTTTTAGTTTAAAGGTACTGTCGGTAAGATAATTGGATTCTGGTCAAGTATTTTGAAAATAAAAACTGTATATAAAAATAAATAGTAAATCTATATATAAATTTTGTCAATATTATTTTTATTTTAAATAGAGTATTATATAGAAATGTATAAATAACAATAATGATTATTCTTATTTACAGTTTAGAAGTTTCATCCTAATTCATATCTAAAATATTATTTGAAATTATAAATTTCATAATGATTTCTATCTAATGTTTACGCGAATATCACATTCGAAATAAAACTATATTTACGGATTCTAGGTTCTAACGTATCTCACGTCCAATATAGTCATCCGTATTACAGAGACGACTTATTGAACGTGAGACAACTTCCTCCTGTGACCATGAACGTTGTAAAATATTCGAAACGCTGCAATTAAAAATCAAATACAAACGCGATAGAATCCGTAAAAATAGTTTTATATCAAATTATAAATTTCATCATTCAACTGTTGCATCTACTTAATCATAAATTTGGGTGGTTTTAACGAATATATAGTATTGATTTAATAATATCAATAATGGCATAGCATTAACATGTAAAACGTAATTACTTTTTACTTTAATAAAACGGAAACACATAATTACTTTCTGTTTATATACAGAAAATAAGTATGTGTTTCCATTTTATTTAAATCTATAAGTTAAATTTCAATAATTAAATTATCAAAAAAGTGCTCTTGAAAATTAAAAAAAAAACTGAAATGCCTTATATTTATTATATATTTATGTGAAGTATAATATTTACTATCTTTATATACTTTTTAATATATAGAACAAAAAACAGAGCGTTTGAACTGTCATCGAGTTTTTAGTTTCTTCTATAGTAATATGAGTTTGAGCTATGTCTTGAATACTAATTGTCTCTCTAGGAAATTAGTCAAAAGTAAATTACCAAATTAAAATCCTTGCAGAAGGTCTGCAAGGATTTTAATTTAGTAATTTAATTTTGACTTTGATTCAGATTTTGATTCAGAAAAATACAGATTTTGATTCAGAATAATTTAAAGGGTTATTTTTTTTTATTTTCTCTTTTCCATGCGACAGTACATACTAGTCTCCACTTTCCGTGGTCCACGCTAACACAAGATCCGGCCGTTCTAAATCACTCCCAATTGTCCCCCCAAAAAAAAAAGAAACTATGCAAATATAACAAAACGCTAGACGAGATTACTCCTATGAATTGTTGTAATTAGGAAATTTATATGCAAACGCCTTTTTGTGGTGTACATTATTAGTTAATAAAAGATTATGGTAACACGGTTTTAATGTAATTTTGAGTAGAATATATTGTGGGATGATTGGGTCACTCTTGTTGTAATAAATTTATGGGTCGTACTGATTTAATTTGTGAATAATAACGGGTAATATTTATTGCACTGACACTTCTTAGGCGACCGTTGGTCATGAATCATTCAAAAAAAGATTTAGCGATATTTGAGTATTAACTCGTAAATATGTTTTAAAGAAACTTATTCGATGAATAATCACGTATCGAAAATGTATTTTAATTGTTGTATTTTATTAGATATCCGTGTGGTGACGCAGTAAGAATATAATTCAAGAAATCTTACCCGTGGGTGATCTTAAGAGACGTTTAAGGAATATAAAACGCATATAACATCTATAACAGAGAAGGATAGCTCAAAACAAAACCCTATACCAACACGTCTGACTACCGCAATAGGTTTAGTAGGTTAATTTCCCTTTCAATGTAGAGGAGGCTCGAGCCCGACAAATGGTATGTATATGAGTTGAAATGGTGTAATTAATAATTTTATTGGCAATTTAATATAAAAACAAAGAATTAAAAATAAAATACTAAATATAATATGTACATAATTTATCACAAAGAAAATTTAAATGCAAAATATAATGAACTACTTATTTATTTACGCTAAAATTCGTTTACAAGACATTCACTAATTAAATTCATTAAGTTAACGAGAACGTACTTTAGTTACTGACGGAAAAAATGACTCTACTGATTTCAGTCGAGGATTAATAAATGTATTATTATGTATCTCCTTTTTTCACGGGATCTTCCATAGGAAAGATGCCCGGTCCTTTGGGAGGCTTACATGGGGATATGGATCCAACACGCAGAGGCCTTTGGAGAAATTTAATCTAAATATTGGGATGGGACATCTGCCGATGACATTCCACGTTTGCACATAACATACGTGGACTGCCAGCGGTAAGTGTAAAACTATTGTGTGATTATGGTAGCTAATATCTGATTATGGGAGTGGGTGCTTAGTGGACTGGTTCATCTTAAATCTATGAATTTTTAACTGTCGTCTGCCTTCAAACCCATATTGAGAGATGAACGGTGGCAGACGGTGACTCGCCAACTCACTGAATGGGCCCCCTAAACAGTCGCCACAGGCACACAAGCCATACGGGCAACAGGGGGCAACATTGGTGCAAGTGGCTAGGGGTGTCGAGCGGTGCGGCGCCGGTTTCACCATTGAGTCTGTGATAAACAGAGCCATGGTTTCCCCGTAGTTATGCCCTTGAAAATGACACTTCCACCCCCGAGCATATAGCTCTGGCGACCCCTCTCTGACCAGCTGTTTAAGGCAAGCCAGAGCTGAGAGTCCTTCGGGCACTCTTCGGTTTCCACTCTAGCCAGCCAATGAAGGCCAGCTGGAGACGAGGCCCTGATCGACTCTCTGGAGTATTCGGGACCGCAGTGTCGCCACTCACATTCAGCTCGCCACAAGCTGCCCTGCGGTTTATTGGCTTTCCTGTAAATCTTGTGATACATTTTTTTTTTTTTTTTTTTATATCAAAAGAACTTAGGAAGCCGTATAATGTTCCTCTGAGTTTTGCGTTAGCCTCAGTATTATTATTATTATTAAAGAAATCCCGTATGGTAAGGATTTAAGAATATACAGCCTTCTCATCCTTTACTTGTTTTTTTTTTATTGGTAGTGGTGGCAAACGATCAAGCAGCACACCTGATGGTAGGTGTCACTGGCGCCCATGGACCTTTGCAGTACCAGAGGTACAGCTAGGCCGCTGCCTACTAATATAAACCCCAAACCCACCCAATTGGGCTGCCTGTTCAGGGAAGTTATAAATATCATCTGAATGAAACAAGACTGGTTCAACGAGAGACTGGATTCGGTTGGAAACTTATCAATTTATTATTATATCAATTATCAAGTACTACAAAGATTATTATTTCAACTATCCTCTGGTGGCTTGTGGAGTCCACGGTGTTTTTGGGTATTACCATCGATACTAAACTCCAGTGGGGTTCTCAGATTGAAAAATTATCAAGTAGGCTAAGCTCAGCGGCTTATGCGGTAAAAAAAATTCGAATGTTAACCGATATTGAAACGGCTAGAATTGTTTATTTCGCCTACTTCCATAGTCTTATGTCTTATGGCATTCTGCTTTGGGGTTGCTCTGCAGATTTGAAAAACATCTTTGTTCTTCAAAAGCGGGCTGTCCGCGCGATTTATAATCTAGGGCCAAGAGCTGCACTGAGAGAAAAATTTAGGGAAATAAACATTCTAACCGTTGTATCACAATTCATATTCGAAAACATACTATATGTAAAAAAAAATATTAATGAATTTGATAAATATAGTGATATACACCGTGTGAACACTAGGAATAAGGATAATCTAGTTATCTATCATACTCGCCTACAAAAAATTAGTAGGTCTTTCATGGGGCAATGTATACGCTTTTACAATAAACTGCCTAAAGATATCCGAGATATGCCAATGAATAAGTTCAAAAAGGCTATCAAAAACAGACTGTGCAGAAAAGGATATTACAGCATTTCGGATTATCTAAATGATAATACGGAATGGTTATGAGCAGCTCCTCTCTCAGCAATTGCCCTTTTAATGTTTATCACTTACTCTTGTATTATTTGTATTATCTTAATTGTACAGTGTAGCGTGTTTTGCCTAACGAGTTATGTATTTAATTATCCAAGCTATCTGTTTCAAATTTATAGATTATGGTGTGGTCATGCTCACTGAAAAGGTCTCTGCTTGCGGTAGCTACGTGGAGCGGGTCTCTCCCTTCCCTCCAATGTGGTTGAGGGGCGTGATGGCTGCTCTAATAGTTAACTCGTGATCGGGTGCCGCTTGTGGGATCTGGTCCAGCCATTTTTCTTTCTTTTTTGTTTTATAAATATTCTTAGTTTAATTTTGTATTATATACAAAATTTTAAAAATGAATCTTTACTCGAAGGGCATATCACTGGAGCTAACATAAATTAAACATGTAACCAAACTCTTTTGTGAAAAAATATAATAAAAAAAAATGACGAGCCCACTGAGTTTCTTGCCGGATCTTCTCAGTATGTGGCTGCTTTCCGATCCGGTGGTAGATTAATTAAATTTAATTATAAAAAAACAATGTAAAATTGACAATATGTAAGTGCCCCTATGGGGCTTATACAAAATAAATGATTTGATTTGATTTGTCCTATTTTTGAGTTTGCGGTTTTTTATGGTCATCTTTTGTTTTTGTTTTTAATTATCGTTAAATATTTAGTAGGTAATACGCGGTTAAGCCAACGTAGACTTTTGTCGTATTTATAAGTAGATTGACAAAACAAAGCTTATTTCAAATTATTGAAATATAGCATTTAATATGCTTGATTATTTATAAAAACCCGGTTACGAGCGAAAAAAAATTTCACGTCTACTTAAAGACGAAAATATAATACGATGCGAGAATTGAATGTCCTAAAATAGTTCACGGTGGTGTAAGTGGCAGCACGATTGTGATGGATTTCCAATAGTTGTGTGTTCGAATCCCACTTGTGACAATCATTTTTTGCTCGTAATCTGTTTTTTTATATAAAAAAAAGCTTATTTCATCATACTTTTGTCATTTAACTTTTAATAAAAACTAGCTACATTAGTAATACAAATTTAAATCAGCCTTTATTACAATTCCTTAGTGAATAGTACAGTGGTATACCTTCCAATGTCCAAAATCAACGGTTACAATATTTTTTTTTTTTATGTAACTTCATTCAAATACGCCACCTTTATATACCTACATCTTTGTTTCCCCACGACACTTTCATTGTTGCAAAAGTCTTTTTACTAATAACAAAGCGACCTATGAACTCTCATTGTTTGATCTTCAAAAGTTTCTACAGACATGTCCGCGTCAATCAAAGCCCGTGTCAATTTTTTTTTAACTAACGTGACTTTAATATGAAATGCAAAAAGGTTATGGGAAGTTTAGAAAGAAGGGGAATCTTGTATTTCTATTGTAGCGTAAATATTAAAGAATTTTATTTTATCATTTTAGATCATATAGATCCCACTGTTGGGCGTGAGTCTTCTTCATAATGGAAAAGAAATTGTTTTAATAAATGTATAACGCTGGTGGATTTGATGTATATATATTTTTATTTTCTTGCTGTCTGTATTATGTATTCTTTAGCCGTTATTTACAACACTCAACTCCTCCGGTTTTATATTTCTAAATAAATTTGTTGCGGGTCCCAAGACAATCAAAAGCGTTTCTCCGGACTTCCTAAAGGTAAAACCTTGATATCTTTTACGGGAATCATTGTATATACTGGCTTACATGTGTTACATGGATGGGAATACAGTATCTTTCTTACATTTAGAATTTTAGATATAGATTTAATGAGAGTTTCGCTAAAGATTTTTTAAAACAGCTTCTGTTAGTTAAATAAAACACCTATGGCCAAAAAAATAATGGTGCTGAATTGAATTCTTAATCGTTTTGTTCAATTTTGCCATCTCCACCGCTGGATTAATAGAAGGCACGGCAGCCTAAGCTTTAGGATGGTGCAAGTTCTTACTGGACACGGGGTCTTCAGTAAGTACCTGCACAGAATTGAAAGAGAAGGGGCCCCAGGATTTCACGAGTGTGGGCGGGCCACCGATGACAAATGGCCCGCTTGCACTCCGAAAAGAGGTGTTTGCAGGGTGGGTCTATGGTGTTGCGCGCCGCCTCTTTCGTCGCCCCGGACCGATTTGGTGGGGCGCGACCACGTCCATAGCCCACCGCAAAAAAAAAAGGATGTCACGAATGTGGCGCGCCAGTAGACGATGCGCGTCACACTCTGGAAGTATGCCCCACCTGGGGGCCCCAGCGCCACGTCTTGTCAGCGATTATCGGGGGAGACCTGTCGCTGCCGATCATTTCGAAGATGCTCAGCAGCGACAGGTGCAGGTCATCGATAGCCTCCTTCTGTGAAGAGGTCATCTCCGTCGGCACCAGCTGCGGCCAGGGAGGCGGCGCCGGTATGCGCACCTCCTCTCTCCGCCTTGAATGGCGACAGGACGTGGCCAGAACAATCGAATGTCAGTAAACGATCTCTCCGGCGCCCCGTAGAAGAGTGGCAGTGGCCGCTGTGGTTTTAGTGGGTATTTCGGTCGGACTATTCAACTAGCCAGTGATTTCAACACTGCCCCCCGTCTGTCACCGGCGGGGGATAGCGCATAAGCATAAACCCATTGGCGGAAGTTAGTTTTATATATATGAAACCTAGTTACACAAATTTACTAAATTACATGGCAATCGCCATTGCTGAGATTCTGAAAATATAGAAAGATACAAGTATATATGAAAATATATGAAATTTGATCGTATAAAGATATTAGAAATATATTATTATCATCATCATTCTCCTACTCTTATCCCTATTACTTGGGGTTGATACAATATGTACTCTTCTTTCATAGTACCTACATATTGTAAAAGTTATTGGCAATAGATTTATGACCGTTCGCTTGCCAGACGTCAACCCACCTTAGGAATGTAATTGTTGACCAAACGGCATCAGATGGTGTTGACCCAGGTCGTTATAAGGCTCTTAGCCGTCTTTTACGACATCCACGAGTAAAGCAAGGGTTGGTAGTATCGAAGCCGCTACCACACAGCTAAAAATATATTATTATATTTCTTAATAAATAATTGAATATAAATAATAAAAAAAAAATATTTTATCAACGTCATGTAGGTATATCACAAAAAAAAACATTTATTTTAGTGAAATTGCACCAAGTTTGCACCACAACGAATAAAAGCATTTACAATCAGTAAGTTTTCCAATCCGTTAACCTTAGAGAAATACTAACAAACTATTCGTAATTATTAAGCCCGAAGAACTTATCAAAAGAGAGTTTAGATACGAGCCAATCTAAATAAATGTTGCATCGTAAAATTCGTTACACGAAGAAGTTACTCAAAAGAATCGAAGCCACGTAAAAACTGAACTAAAAGGACGCCATCAAGTTCACGTTTCAACTCTCGGCTGTTTCCAATGACCAATGTTTATGCCTTAATTACCGTAGAAATAAAAAACTTTTAATAAACAAAAAACTGCTCGACGGGAAGTTGCAAACTCTGGCAAGGCTTCCCGATTGTTGCCAATCCAAATACCGAAGTTTCAAAATAATTCTTGTTGAATTTTGAACAATGGATACTATTTAAAATTAAGATTATTGTAGTGAGGTCACATTAGGTGCTTATCATCAGTTGGAGTTTTCGCAAGAAGGACAAAAATGTCAATCTCCTAAATTATATTCTAAACTTTAGTGTTTTATAAAACTATACCTATATTAAACTAATTTGCTGGTATTTTATGTAATGTAATATGGATAAAGTGTCGTGATGTGTGTAGTTTACGCATATTTTCATGTTCTATCAAAGTGCCAATGGTATTGTAAATAGGTTGTCAGCGCCCAATTAATGTCAACGTCTATTATCATGAAAGAGCTACATGTAGAAATGGAATATTATGCTATAAATTATTTATATTCAGATACTTAAGTCAAAAATATACACGACTACAGAAACTCAATCATCAACGAATTAAATATTTAAAAAATCTTTATTTTTAATCTAAAGTATAATTTTTTTTTAAGAAATTTGTTGGATATCATTTTATTTTAATACCTCTATATTTATATAACGACATTTATTTTTTTTAATCCTCTTCCATTCCTTTTTCGAATTAAGTAAAATTAAACAGATGTTAAACTATTTAAATTAATAAATATTATACAGAAAAAAAAATCAACCAAATACCTTACGATTCAAATAACTTTATTTTATGATGATTGTAATACTTTTAAATAATTTGAAGCACCTTCTCCTTTTTTTAGCCCATACAAACCTCAACGCGGAACACGGTCCTTCACCAGATTAAGCAAATTAATTTACTAAACTTTGCTTGGCAAAGAGTTTCATTTAATTGTTTTTTGAAGTGAAAACAGCTTTAAGCGCACTGCACACAGATTTTTTCGTGGGTAGTAAGTTAGGCTGATCCGTCATGCTCTGAGGTGAAACGATCAATCGGGTGAACTCGAGACCGCCGAGTGTACCCAAGAGAGAAAGATACAGTCAGCTGCTCTTCGTAGTTGTATCGCTGTATTTCGTATGACCAATTCTTACGTCTTAATTGTCTTTATTAAATTAATAGTTATAATTGATACGTAATGATAATTATTATTGTTTTAACAACTATCTGTTTTACATTGTGAGGTTAGTGTGTGTATTTAGCGGTTTGGTAATATTGAAAAATAAACATTTTGGAAAAATAATATATATTGAAAAAAAATTATAAACAATAACCGTTACACAAATCATAATTATTGATATAAAGGGATTCGATCGTATAGGTAAGTCACCTGATGTTTATATTATATGCGTATATATAAATATATGTATGTGTAATATAATTAAAAGTTAACCTAACTTTTATTTTCTGTGAACTTTTACTTTGCCATATTTGGTTATTAGTTTTTTTTTAGTTTAGTTATCACAAACCGATTGTATCATTTGTAGAATACGATAACGAAAATAAATAATTTGATTTATATAGAATTTTTAATATTACTGTTAATATTATTTACTATATATATATATAATTTATATATATATATATATATATATATATATATAATTATATATATATATATATATATATATATATATATATATATATATATATATATATATATATAAATTGATTGGGATTGGTCAAGGAAGTTTTCACTTCTGCCGTGCGGTCCTCACTTCCTTCGTGGTTGTCGTAACAAACGAGCAAGAGCTTTATATCAACCTGGGTCAACTCCAGCTGATGTTCTATGGTGAACAATTGCACGCCTGCCTGACGTCAACATTCTCAAGAAGAGTTGACGTTAGAAAGGCGAATGGCCATTAAACTACTGCCAATAAATTTCACAATATCTAAGACAGAAGCAGATAATATGTACGACGGAATCAGATAGGAAGAAGTACAGGATAATGACAACGATGAATAGATAATAATTAATATATTTTAATGAAATTTACGGGGAAAGAAAATTATTATATATTTTTTTATTGTATTCTTATTCTATAAAGATAATTTTGTATACCTACATATAATGTAGTGATACTTTTAATGAGAAGGCTTTGAAATTTTAACCCGTAAAGTAGTTTTGGTGAATAAACACTGTTTCGGAGAGAATATGCTGTCTTGCTCTTTGTGCATAGGAGAACGGTGAGAACATATGTTTTAATCTTCCCCGATCTTCTTGCTTTCTTTTTTTTATATAAATATTTGAATGACACATAATCTATGTCATCCAAAAGTGTTTTTTAAATAATTAAAGTGTTGCCCAGTTAATACAAATGTTTCATTTCTATTTTTAATTTAAATATGATATCTTTTGAAATAAAACTACTTTTTACGGATTCTATCGCGTTTGTATTTCATTTTTAATTTTCCAACGTTTCTGTGTTCATGGTCACTTTACAGTGATCATGGTCACGGGAGGACATGGTCCTCCAAACACGATTCGATTCCCACGCAAGACAATACTTTGCACGACCCATAAAGTGTTGTTCCGAGTCTTGGTGTAATTTGACTGCGTTAAATTGCATATTTGTAATTTCCCCCGCAATATAAGGATTATTTTCTTAGTGGAAAGATGTAGGTACTGGGGGATACCGAGACTCACCTACCTAGACCAGATTGGTCACGTACTGAAGGAAGGTGCAGTCCAGAGTCTCCGAAACCGGCGAGCGTATATGAAGAGAATTATGAATGTTGAGGAATCGAGTGAAGTATGCAAGGATAGAGTTCTCTGGCACTCTGTTCTCCCTGCCTACCCTGCAAGGGATATGGCGTGATGATATGTATGTATTTTCTTAGTGCAGGAGAAAAAAATATAAACGCGACAGAATCTGTAAATATAGTTTTATTAAATTGTATAATTCTTTACAAACGATACACGTTAAGTTGTCGATACTAACTTGAGTAATATTAACTAGTCGAGTTGAGATATATTAGACAACTCAGTTTTCATACCTTACACCGACAATTCTGTAGTCCTATTTGGTCAACCGTCCATTATAATCTGAACTGTGTGTTTCTATTACAACTCTCTATATGCCTCACGTGTTGTTACGATGTTGGAGTGGTGACGGGTCATGTGAAGCTGGTGTTGTCAGTGTATTTGTCTTTAGGCTTAGACCGGCGTGCATGCCTGTATCTGAGACAGGAAATTAGGTTTCGATGTTTGAATGTGAACGGTATCTATTGGATGATGTTATACTATAAGGAACAATTAAATATTTAACAGATTAAAAACCACAGTAATGTCAATTCAAGTGAAGGTAATACTAAAAATTCATTGAAAAATATATGAAAATATATCACAAAACATGTTAATATAGTGTAAAAACACATTAGTAATACTAGGTAGGTATATGACAATTAAGAAATAATAGATTATCTTTTGTGTATTAACAATGTGTCTGAAAACAAAAGTCTATGAACATTTTGTGTTGCCCGCATGATGACTCATGATACGAAAACGTGGTCATAAAATGTAATCTCAGATTTATGTAATCACCGAAGACGAAAATCGGGTACTGGTGGAACGCTCGCACGGCGAATAGAGGTGTTTGCAGGGTGGGTCTATGGAATCGCACTCCACCTCTTCCGTCGCCCCGGACCAATTTGACGAAGCGTGACCAGACCATAGCCCACCGCAAAAAAAAAAAAATGTATGTAATGTTCCTGTGGCCAACTAGCACGGCATCGAGAAGTACATGAAGGCAGAGTCTATAAGGTCGACCGCCGTTCTTCTTCTCACTCTGGAAGGAATTAACGGGGTGTGCTCTAACCATAACCGCCACCAAAGAAAAAGTATGTACCTATATAACTTCATAACTAAGCTCAAAATTAGGCAAAGTATTACGGAGGCTATGCTCAAAATTTATCTGCCAGATAACTTCCTAAATACGAAAATCCATAGAAAAGCGGATGTAACGCTATCATATTATATAGATATTTGCTGAGTAAGAATGGTTCTCGAGTAGCGACCGCGTATCGGACAACGTAGTGTAGGAACAACCAGGTGAACCAACGACCAGGTGAAAGTTGCTGGGTCTCCTTGGATGCAGGCGGCACAGGACTACATTGTTTTTATATATAACACATAACCGTATGTATATAATGCCACAGATCACAAAACTTAGATCATCGTGAGAATAAGCACCAGCAAACTCCTGAATAATACACAAAATCTGCAATTTTAATATTTTTTGATACCACCAATGTATTTCCTATAAGCCAAGATCTACGATAGTATCCGTAAATGGCATGAGTGGTACTAAAGGTATTATATGTACTAGTTTAAAATAAAATAGTTTAATTTTAAAATTCTGTGAGGAATTAAGCTACATAAAAAAAAAATACAATAAATTACTAAAGACTGTCTTACTTTGGCATAAAACATCCACATCATTCCACATTCGGCCGTCGTCTTTCGGCATAACAATGTTTTCGGAGATAGCCGCGTCTATGTCCAGACGCTCTGTTCCATATCAACATTTGCGCCATATCTAAATATACGTATGCCTACACATGATTTATTGTATTCAATTGATAGACGAAGTTTTTGTTATGCCGTCGAAATAATACCCTATAACAACCCATCTGACTAGCGTGGGCCAATTTCCCTTTGATTGTGAAGGTGGCTGGAGCTTAGCAATAGGTCATATAAAAGCTGTGATGATGATTATGATGATAGTGATGAATAAAAGCTAAAATTATATAATATCCCACACACTAATTCAAAGTATTATAATAATAATTAAAATATTTCTAATTATTTATTCTATTATCTAATAGTCGCTTTAAAAAAAAAATGGCGCCTGCTTCTAAGGTGTTAATAAAGTTATAATTTGCGTGAAATTGTATATCGCTTGCTAATTATTATCGGAATAATATGTCAGAACAATAACCCAAGAATATAGCTGTGTCATCGGCCGATGGGAGGTAGGCGGAGGTGAAACAACTAATGATTTTTAGTTGTTATGTGTTAATTATTCTCTGTTAAGATTTTGAGCGGGAAAAGTGATATGATGGTAAGTTTTTTTTTCCCAGTATGCAAAGGTGTTCGCTGTTCTCACAAGTGTCTGAAATATTTTACTTTTATATATACTTTTGATGTTTACGCGAGTATAACACATTTGATATAAAATTATTTTTACAGATATTAACGCGTTTCTATTTTGATTTTTAAATTGCTGACGTTTCGAGCACTTTTGAGCGTTTAAGGTTAAGAGAAGTCACGATATTATGAAAATAGTTTTATTTTAATTAAACGCAAATCATAACTATATGTAAAGAGACAGAAGAATATTTATTATGCTCCCGTTTTATAGTTAAACAATTTGTACGTATAAAAAAGGTAATTAAATGACAATATAATGAAATATCCCCCAATATAAATTAATTTAATTTGAATAAGTGACAAAAAGGCTTTTAAGATCTACATAGGAAATATTCTACCAACACCTAACCGTAAGTATCTACGTATATATATATGTACTATAGTTACCAAAACTTAACCTTTTTTTTTTTTTTTTTTTTTTTTTTTTGTGGTGGGCCATGGACGTCGCACCCCGCCAAATCGGTCCGGGGTGACGGAAGAGGCGGCGCGCAACCCCATTGACCCACCCTCCAAGCACCTCTTCTTCGCCGTGCGAGCGGGCCACCGGTACCCGATCTTTGTCTTCGGTGGCCCGCTCGGCGGTATGCCCTCTCGGGTACCTCTCCTGTCGACGCCCCGACAGATTTCGCCGTCGAGGCGTCGTCCTCACGCGGTGGCCTCGCGTCGGGTGACCGGACAATTCCCCGGTCCGATCACCCGAAGCCTCGGTTAGGGCGGCATCAGGCGCAGGTATTCGCGCCTGCGCCGCCCCGGCCGCGGGCGGCGGCCCGGGTCACGGGAATCCTCCCGGGCCCGTTCCGCCGCCTCTTTCTGCGAGATGACAGCCTCGCAGAAGGCGGCGACCGCGTCCCAGTTCCTGACGCTGTCGACCATCGCCCTCGCGACAGCCGGCAGCGTCAGGTCGGCACCGATAATAGCGACGAGGTCGCGGCGCTGCCCGTCCCAGCCCGAGCATTCCTCGAGCGTATGTTGCGCCGTGTCCTCGTCACTACTGCAATGATGGCAGCCCGGAGTCCATTCCCTGTACACGACCGTGTGCAGGTATTTCCCGAAACACCCGTGCCCCGTTAACACCTGCACCAGTCGGAAGGTGAGGACCCCGTGCCGCCGCTCCATCCATTGCATCAGTACGGGCCGGAGGGCCTCGACGGTAGTGACACCATGTCTAGGCCTCTCCAGCCGCGTAGCCCAACGGGCGATGACTTCTCGGCGGGCGTCCTCGCGCCAGGTGGCTATCTCGTTAAACGATGGGGAGCCACCCTCTTCGCGCATTGAGGTAACCCGCCGGTAGAGGTCGGAGAGCATCTCCGCCTCTAGGTCCCACGGGGGTGTCCCGGCCAATAGGCACGCCGCCTCTGTCGACACCGTGCGGTACCCGCGAATGGCTCTGACCGCCATGGCTCGCTGTGGCCTCCACAGCACCGACCTGAGCTGGGCGTTTAGAGCCCTCGCCCACACGGGTGCGCCGTACATGGCCATTGAGCGGATCACCCCCGCATACAGCCGTCGGCCCTCGAAACTGGGTCCGCCCACATTCGGCATGAGCCGAGAAAGGGCGGACGCCGTGCCGACCAGCCGGGGAGCAATTTGGTGAAAATGCTCCCGGAACCACCATCGCCCGTCGAGCACCAGACCCAATACCAAAACTTAACCTGGGGCATTCTTTTTTTTTCACTTATGTAGGCAAATTAAGTGTGCTACCTGATGGTAAATGTTACTCCCGCCCATCGACCTTAGTTGGGCAGCCGGCTCTCTCAATCGCTGAACTAAATGCAACAGCAAGCAGGAAGCGGTACCAGAGGCAACATGCCACTGCTCAGACCTCGATTTTTTGCAAGAGGTGGTACTACATTGGATGGACTCGCCTGCGGCTGTAGACAGACAGCTGCCAATAGTGTGGCCGATTTTTTTTTGGTAGGCTATGTTCTGGACGCATGTCGTCCTTTCCATCCGGGTCGACGGACGAGCGACGCGTGGCCCCATAACCGTATTCCTTCCCCATCGCCATTGGCCCAGCCACTGGTACCGCTTCCTTGAAATCCGTGGCCAGCCCAGCGGGTTACACTTTCAGTCACCATCCCCGTCGAATCCCCAATCTGCTGCCAGAGCGTCACAACAGTGTGGCTCTAACTATTACTAACTTCCTTAAAATATATTTTGATACTTTGAAATACAACTTCGCACTCATACTCAAATAATTCATACTAAGCTTGCTTAATTTTAGTATCTATAGCTTACTAATCCGTTGTATCCATGCAGCTAAATTTTACCGCTTGTAGCTACTCTATAATGAATAATTATTAAAAACATGCACACTCATGGCGTACTTAAATTAGTTGATTCTCGAGTTAATTTAACGGTGATGCGTGGGTTGAGGGAACAAATTGGTTGCTTTCATGTTATTATACATTGTAAACAAAAGCATCGATTATTATTATAAAGAAATGACGTAAGTCTATAAAATTCAACTGAACTGGTATAATTTAATAAAGAAATAGGCGGAAATGTATCTACTACACATTTTCTTCATCGTCATCTCAGTTTATATACGTCCCACTATAGGGCTCGAGCCTCCTCCACAAGAGTAGGTAAAGTAACCTACTACACCACGCTGGTCAGATGCATTAGTATAGGGTTTTATTTCGAGATTCACTTCACTTGCATAGACGTCATATGTATGTGTTTGTATAAGGTTTTGTTTCGAGATTCCTTTCACTTGCGCAGACGTTATACGCATGTGTTAGCTTAGGGTTTTATTTCGAGATTCCCTTATATATATATATATATCCCCGTATGGATCGGGCCACAGCTTTAAACAGAAAACTGTCAACAGTATGGCCCTACTGTCTATACTATAAATATATATATCGATACTATAATATTATAAAACTGAAGAGTTTGTTTGTTTGTTTGAACGCGCTAATCTCAAGAAGTAAAAAATATTTCAGTGTTAGATAGCTCATTTATCGAGGAAGGCTATAGGCTATATATCATCATTATTAATATTTATAATTATATTGTGGGATGAAATGGATATCGAAAAATGTAATAGCTTCAAATTTCATCAATAAAATAAATAAATAAAGAATCTAATGACTAATGAAAATAATAAAGCTTAAGTGATAAAGTTCGTAGCCTCATCTCTAACTCGTACCATTCAGCCATCCTTCAGCTTATCAATGCTCAGCTTTATTTCTAACATGGCGCTCGTATCATTCAGCCTTCCTTCAGCTTATCAATACTCTCAGTTGGTAATATTTGTTTATATTATGTAATTATAATTTTGAATAAAGATATGGGTATGATGATAAGACAAGGACCTCGCTATATATCGTCGTTAAAAAAATATGCCTTCGTGGTTTCTTCTTCTTCTTTTTATGTATTGGCAATCAGCTACTATACGAATCATTGTTTCCAGTGTCGAGTTATATATTTTTTTTTTTTTTTTTTCACATTTTTATTGCCTTCATATTAGTCATTGTTCGTTAGTAAATCAAATCGTCGAATCGACAGTGGCCACATCGTTAATGGTATCACCACACTTTTAATGGTATATTTTAGGAATTCTGGTGGAAAACTGAAACATTGTAAAGCACTTTTATATCATATTCACTACATCCCAGTAATTCCATCGCATCACATTACATAAAATGCCATCAGACGTGACGGGACGTGATCATGACGTTTTCAGATTCCCGCCAAAATTCCCATATGCCTTCGTGCTTTGTCTACTCGTATATAATGTAGGTGCACAAAATGTTCCTAAGTCCGTTATAGATTTTGAAACTATTCAATCGATATGCTCCAAGCCGATTTTAGACCACTAAATGCATAAGGACCCGGTAGGTATATAACGTTACAATCAATTTTAAGGTACTTAATTTTTATTTTTACAGAACCGCGTATTTTGGGTCAGCTAGTATACGTATAGATTTAGTTAAAAGTGTTTTGTTATTTGCACAGGCAGCAGTTGATAGTTATAATTAATGACAGCTCTAATTTCAAAATTAGAACGTAGTGTTGTCCATATCGGCGTAAAACGACACTCGTCGACAATCAACGTCACTGCAGGGAGTCCCACGTGGCCACCTTTAGCGATTCAACTACCGGGGATGTACGCACTCACGCGATACAATCCGGCGATTGTCAAGAATTAAACCATCTAACACCAAAATCAACCTTATTACTATTAATATAAGCTTGATTATTAGTTAAAACTCTAGTTAATCGTCGCCAAGATGAATGCACATCGTATAGAGTTTTCCGCTAATTATCATGCTAATACCCGCTCGAAGTACCCCTGCTGAGTTGAATTTTAATTTAATGAAGATTATTTACTTGTGTAAAATATCTGTATAAATTATAATAACTTATCAATATATTTTATAGAAAATGTAACCATTAAATTTTGTTGCGTAGATATCTTAATAGCGTTTTATGAAAATTGATGCCCGTGTCTTTTATTAGCAAGAATAAAAGAAGTTCCCAAGCATTTCTGCAAGTAACGCACCTAATAAACTAACTGATTACTATTTTCTTCATCATAAAAGGGCATACAATATAAAATAATCTTTTAGTATAGAGGGGAGAGAATGCTATTCACTGTACAATAAAAGCGTCTATCAGTCTCAAGCCTGCCGTTACAACAGAAGCAATCCAGATAATTCTCATTACACACATTTCACTATTCGATGTTTCTAATACACCATTATGTGTAACGGCAGGAGGTCTCGATTGTGGCAATCGGTGCCTTTGTTGCACATCACTACCGAGTGAACGGATCCCGCCAAAATTTAAATGTCATCGTCCCAATTCCAAATTCAATTAGGTGTAATTAATGCGGTGTGTTCCAGTGGCGGAACTGGATCTTTTACCGATTTGAAAACAATAGAACGGTCCAAGTCGGCGATATAAACGATATAGAGCATTACTTGTGTTATTTTTTACCTTTTTGATTGTTGAAAGGTTTTATTATGATAAATGTGTCGAATTTTTATTGTTATCTGCTAATATTAAAATGGAATTTATTAACTATCGTATAGTTATATATTTATATATGTAAAGTCAATGTCTTATGTAGATATTAACATTTTGATGAAAATATTTTATGTATATTAGATAATAATTATGTAAAATAAATGAGTTGTAACTTGTTGCCAAATAGTAAGAATGTTGACATTGTAGGTGGTTTTGTTTTAAATTTAAATAAGTTAAAAACGATAAGATTAAAACTTCTTTGTTTTTCTTAGGCCGTATAACTAAAGTAATGACACTTATTGGCATCAACATAAATGTAATTCTTGCGAAGTATACGAGCTGATTTTGTTTCGAATTTTGCTTGCATTTTATCTGGTGGTGTAAAGTACACCATTGGTGCACGTTTGTGCTTGATGGCAGGTCTACCATGGTAGACAATTTTTGGAGTTCGATAAGTGTATGTGTGAGCAATGGGATATGAGTTGTGAAAAGCGGTAGGAATTAATAAATTAATATTAATTTTACATAGATATACAATCTATGTATTTGTATATCTTGGATGTGGATTTAGCCGAGATGGAAGGTTCACCACTGATATAGGGCGAAGAGTGAATGCGGGAAATAGAGTGAACGGAGCGTTGGGGCAACTTCTCAGTAGCCACCACCTCAGCCAGAAGGCACGTGTAGCAATACATAACGCAGTGCTTGTCCCAACATTACTGTATGGAATCGAGAGTTGGGTATGCAGAAAAGAGTATGAAAGTAAAATTAATGCGGTCGAAATGCGATCTCTACGGCAAATCTGTGGAGTAAGGCTGATCGACCGCATTCGTAACGACGACGTAAGAGAGCGAGTAGTTATGAAAGAGAGTATTGGTGTAAAGATGCGAAAGGGAATGCGCCGATGGTTCGGACATGTGGAAAGAATGCCGAACGAACGTCTGATTAAGAAGATATACAATGCGAAAGTGGAAGGATGTAGGTACCGAGGGAGACCGAGACTCACCTACCTAGACCAGATCGGTCATGTACTGAAGGAAGGTGGAGTCAAGAGTCTCCGAAACCGGCGAGCGTGTTTGAAAAGAATTATGAATGATGAGGAAGCGAGTGAAATATGCAAAGATAGAGTTCTCTGGCACTCTGTTCTCTCTGCCTACCCTGCAAGGGATATGGCGTGATGATATGTGTAATTTTACATAAAAATTTAGACATAAAATTATTAATAAGTTATACATACAATAAAATTCATCATCATCACGGCCCATAAATGTCCCACTGTTGGGGTGGGGAATAGTATTCTTACTCCGTCACCACACGAAAAAAAAATCAAAATTAATCCAATGAAATTAAAAGAAAATAAACATTTTGAAAAATTAAGAACTTTTTAATTTCTTAACTAGAAAACACATTTAATTCCATGTAGACGATGTTGTGGGTAGCAGCTATTAATTATTATCTATGGAAGAATTACATACTTATATTGGGCCATAAAGAATTTTGGCGGCAACGTGGACGTATAATTTAGAGCTCTTGGATCATATTCAATAACTTAGTGTTTTACATTTAATTAAATAATTTTAATAATATTTTATATTATGCTAAGAAAGTGCTAGGATGTAGTTCATATAATATTAACAGCGCTTATATTTTCCACCAAATACTTTTACCACCAAAATTCTCAGAGCACAAAATTAACTCTGTGATCATGGCACTATTGAAGGCAACAATTTGTCTTACGTCTAATGACTAAATAAAGCGAGAATTTATAAATAAAAATTTGACGTAAAAGTATTAGTAACCATGCCATAAAATTGTTTAAAAAACATATTAGGCTATAGGTTTTAGTAAATTAAAACATTTTAACATGGTGGACGGTAGCCGGATAGTAATTATTCAGCAGGCACGGCCCGGTATACATCTATTGAACAGAAGTTTACTGTACAAGACAATTGTTCATTGTGTGAAACAGGTATTAGGTACGCATCGTTGTTAGGGGTGACCATAGTTTTATATTATACGGGATAGATGGTAATTATTTTGTAACTATATCGTCATTATATTCATTTTTGTATGAGGTGAATACGTATAATACATATTGTTCTTCAGCTTATAATCTACACTAGACAACATAAACGTGACCCATTAATTAAAAAAAATGTAAACAAAATAGTATAAATAAAATAATTCGTGAATCTAGAGTGATTTTTGGTTAATATTTAAAAGCGATAATTCTAGAATCATAAAAACCATAGTTAATTGAAAAAAAAATAAAAGGTCTACTTTACTGTGTTTAATTTAGTGGAATACTACGTTTAGACTTTCTAGTAGGTAATATGCTGCTGTGCTTCGTTGGGTTAGTGAGAGCGCCGAAAACATATTTTTCGGGGTGGGTTTGGGATTATTGGTAGGCAACGGCCTAGTTATGCCCCTGGTATTGCAAAGTTCCATGGTCAGCAGTAACACTTACCATCAGGGCTACTTGCTCGTTTTGCCATCAAGAGCATTATAAAAAATATGAAAGTGAGAACAGCACATGTCGCATTTTTTTTTCCGCAATACAAGGATTATTTCCTTAGTGCAGGTTGGTGTCTGACTAAAAAAAACTTTTACATAATTTTACTTAAATGATTAGAATATCAATAAATTAGCGTCAGCGCTTCATTTTTAGGAAAATCTAGGATTCTCCAAATCTGACGCTAGAACTGAACGAAGGAATTTTTATCTCTCGCCGCCGTTTAGTCTGTGATTTAGAAATTAAGTCATTGGTCAGATAAAAGTTTTCAATTATAATTTTGTAAATTTTATCTCTTGCAATAAAAAGAAAGCTTATGTTTTTTAAGTACCTACCTACTAATACAAAATTCCTGTTTCAAATAAATTCAAGTGACTCAGGAATATTTATTTCCATGATAATCATCATTATCATCATTTCAACTCATATATGTCCCACTGCTGTGCTAGAGCCTCCTCCGTAATGAGAGAGAAATTGACCTACCATACTACGCTGGTCAGGCGTGTTGGTATAGGATTATATTTCGAGATTTCTTTCTTATTCACGCATGCATGCCATGTGCATATTATATCCCTTAATATTTTTTTACGATCACCCACGAATAAAATAGGGAGTGATGAATTGTATTCTTACTCCGTCACCACATGGAAAATTCATACCATCATAAACAATAAACAAATTTCAAATAGATAAAGAATTCCTTTAAATCAAAATCTATGGCCACCATGTCATACCAGAGCCACATATTCTAATAACGAACGTAGGCGGACTGTGGTGTTTGAAATTGAACAGGTTATGTTTAAAACTAAACAATTTAGGGGTGTGCCCCCCGCATCCGTTCTACAATGGTAAGGTGTTAAAACTATTGTTCTGACGCCTTTGGGTACTCCGACACATTAATTATAATATATGAAAAGAATGTGGACGTTGACGGAGCTTCTTTAATATTTATGAGAATATTTTATGTATAAGCAGACATATTCGGCGACTTAAAATTTTGGACTATCTACTTATGTTACCTGAACTATGTAAATTCAAATCTAAGTTGGAATGAATTATTTTACAATAATATATATATATGTAAAGTAAAATTAATGCGGTCGAAATGCGATCTCTGCGGAAAATCTGTGGAGTTAGGCTGACCGACCGCATTCGTAACGACGACGTAAGAGAGCGAGTAGGTATGAAAGAGAGTATTGGTGTAAAGATGCGAAAGGGCATGCTCCGATGGTTCGGACATGTGGAAAGAATGCCGAACGAATGTCTGGTTAAGAAGATATACAATGCGAAAGTGGAAGGATGTAGGTACCGAGGGAGACCGAGACTAACCTACCTAGACCAGATCGGTCATGTACTGAAGGAAGGTGGAGTCAAGAGTCTCCGAAACCGGCGAGCGTGTATGAAGAGAATTATGAATGTTGAGGAAGCGAGTGAAGTATGCAGAGATAGAGTTCTCTGGCACTCTGTTCCCTCTGCCTACCCTGCAAGGGATATGGCGTGATGATATGTATGTATGTATGTATATATATATATATATATATATATATATATATATATATATATATATATATATATATATATATATATATATATATATATATATATATATATATAAAGTTAAGTTTCCTTTCCGTGTGGTGACGGAGTAAGAATACTATTCACCACCCCATATCTTGCCCGTGGGTGATCGTACGAGACGACTAAAGGATATAAAACGCATATAACATCTATGCGAGAGAAGGAAAACTCTAAACAAAACCCTATACCAACACGTCTGACCAGCGCGGTATAGTAGGTTAATCTCCCTCTTATTACGGAGGAGACCCGAGCCCAACAATGGGACATTTATGGGCTGTGATGATGATGATGATGAGAGTTACTTTATAATAAATAACCTACCTAATTTACAAGGTCTAGAACAATGTTTTTTAGTCGCCTGGTACCTACAAGTCACATTAGAGGATGCTAAGGGTGGGTGTTGTATCAATTCCGCTACCATAACGATAAAACTAATTAAAATATTAATATAGCAAACGCTCTTTTGTTATTACAACGCATGACCGATCAAAACTAACCACTGCTAATTAATTTAATAAATTAACACTAACCAAAGTTATGGAGTTAACGTAGTAAAAAAAAAATTAAACGACTGAAAAGCTTAATTAACGCGGTTGGCTTTTAATATCAATATTTTTTTTTTTAGTTTAAGACACCCACTCTGCAGGGGCGGGGATAGAAAACTTAGTGTGCGGTGGATATGGTGTTTTAAACATTCTTACGATCCAAAGAGGTTACATTCTCATTTTTTTGGGGGTTTTCTTTGTCAGATATAATGTTGCTAAATCATCGATTAAATAGAAGAGAGTCATTTCTCAAAAATATTGAAAATTAATATTATTCGTTCTTATTTGCCGTGTAGTTTCGGAGTAAGAATACAATTCACCACCCTCTATATTACTCGTGGGTGATCGTAAGAGATGATTAAGGAATATAAAACGCATATAACATCTATGCAAGAGAAGGAAAAATCTAAACCCTATACCAACACGTCTGACCAACGTTGTATAGTAGGTCAATTAAATATATATTTTACATTTAGAGCTGAGCTGATGATGATGTTATTCGTTAAAACATTCTCTCTTCTTCTTCTTCTTATGTATTGGCAATCAGCTACATATACGAGCTATTGGTGCCAGTGTCAAGTTATAAATATTTTCACGTTTTAGTCTTTCAAGTTTGTCATTGTCTAAGTCAAATTGTCGCCATTAACAGTGCAATGGCTACACTGTTAATGGTATCTTGTGGGAATTTTGATGGATAACGAAAACGTTGTAAAGCACTTTTATATGATATTCACAACATCCCAGTATTTCCGCACATCACATTACATAAAATGCCTTTAAAATTATCTAATATAACACGTTAAAACACTAAGATATCGAATATAATACAAGAGCACCACATGACGTTTTCAAATTCCCGTCAAAAGTCCCGTTAAAACGTTGTTATTGTTTATATTTTAATACAAAAAAATGACACATCATCAAATTAAACGTCAAAAGCTCTGCGCTGTCATAAGTGTCATTATGATAATCGCCATTTTAATTATTGAAAAAAAAATCTTTAAATGCATGTAGGTACCTACTATAAAATTTGGTGTTTTTGACGAACGTCACTTTCTCATTTAACCTAAGAAATGCTATGTCTTATAAATACGAGTACATATAGATAATTAATATGTGTCTTCGTTTTTAAATAGAATTCTCTCATTCATTCTAATTGTCTTGCATATGTAAGTCGTCATCATCATCAATTTTATCCTCGTTTATAATGTATAGAGATTAAACTGATAGAGAGATGGTAAATCTATCGTAGTCTAAAAACTGCATCGTAGACCAAAAAATTGGACTAATTTTTATTCGTGTCGATGTATAGTCTATTGCTACAGATTATTAAGTATCTTAAGTCAAAAAGTTTCACAAAATACACGCCTCCTCCTTTTTCACTCACATCTGAGGTAACGAAACTACTTCACGCTATAATTCCACAAGGCGTAAGTGCAAGCGTTGGCAACCGCTAACTAATTGCCATTGAAAAAAGGCGAAAGCGCGGCTGAAAACATTCCCAACCAGCCTTTGATGTTTTTTTCTGAGCCTTTTTACCTTCAAAAGCTGATAAGCTGTACTACCTAAAGCTGGTAATAAGGCACTTTGAGCAGGTGTGACGTGCTTGCGCCATGAAAGGCGAGTGTCGACACGCCTTTTATAAAAAAAAAAATCTTATAAAATGTAAAAGGTTTTTCTTTTAGGGTGTCACAAGAGTATGAGCTAATTAAAGTATTTTTTTTATTGGCAATTTGTTTTGTTTATTGAGTGTGTGATGAGTTAGCTTTTTATTTTAAATGATAAAAGCTATGATTATCTCTTACTATTATTTCTAATGTTTACGCTGAGTATTACACTTTTGAAATAAAACTCTTTTTGCGCATTCTATCGTATTTGTATTTGAATTAATTATTAATTAAAAATCAAATACAAACGCGATAAAATCTATAAAAATTGTTTTATTTGAAATGTCTCTTACCGTATTTTAAACAAGTTCAACTTTGTTCCTTTACATAGTTTCTATTGTGTCTGATTTGTTTTGTAAATTGTAATCTCTTAGATTTTCGCACATTATTTTTTATAGTCTTAAACTTTTATCCCTAAACAGGTACAAAGTTTATAATAATAACTAGCTGTCCCGGCAGACGTCGTTCTGCCCGAAAAAACTTTAAGCGATATGCCGACAGCAGCGCCACCTACCGGGTCCAATTGTGTTTTGAAATCATCTAGAGACCCATTGGAATATACATAGAAAATTTCACCCCAATCGGTCCAACCGTTTGACCTACCGACAACGGCGCCACCTACCGGTACCAATTACAAATATAAACCATTCTCGAATCCACTCGAACACACACAAAAAATTTCAAGAAAATCCGTCCAGCCGTTTAGGAGGTGTTCACTGTCAACACACGTACAGAAGAACTACCTATATATTATAAAGATAAGTCGCACTATCGTTATCTCTCCATGAAACCAACTTAAAACTCAAAGGAATATTATGTGACTCTATAAGTTATTTTGGTAAGAAAGAAATATATCACAAGATTTATAGTAAAGCCAATAGAGCGAACTTGCTGCTTGTGGTGAACTGAATATGGTGATGCGGTTCTAAATGCCCCAGTGAATCGATCGAGGCTTTGTATACATAGCGCCTTCATTGACTGGACGAAGTGAAAACTTAAGAAAGGTCGCAGGATTCTCAACACTGGATTGGCTGGCTCTTTCAGCGTTTGCCAAAGCTATATGCTCGGAGATGAAAAGGCCATTTTCAAGGATATAAGAGACTTGCGATAGTGAAACAGGCGTCAAAACGCGCGATACCCTTAGCCACATAAAAGTTATAATCTATTGCCCATATGATTAGTTTACCTGTGGCGAACATGTATGAGACTTATCTAGTGAATTGATGAGTCATTGTTTGGCAAAGTTCAGAACTAAATAGTATAGAAGGTAGATGACAGTTTTTCAAATCAATAGTTTTTAGGTAAACCTATCCACGAAACATCTAAACTATATATAAAATACACACATTATGATTATAACCATATATTAACTATTTAACACCCACATTAAACAATCGCTGTAGTCACCACATTACTACAGAAAGGAATTTTGTTATTTACTAAACGAAACCAACGAGTGGCTTTTTTAAAAATACAATATATCACCATCGTTTACTTTTCCATTGAAGGCGTTAAAAACGATCCAGTGATTACCAAGAGAATGGGACAGCAGGACTATCCAGACTATGATATTATTCTCCTTTGTATGTATGATATTGATTATCGACAGACTATGAAGAGAATTATGAATGTTGACGAAGCGAGTGAAGTATGCAATAATAGAGTTCTCTGGCACTCTGTTCTCTCTGACTACCCTGCAAGGGATATGGCGTGATGATATGTATGTATGTATGACAGACTGGTAGATGGATAGTTGCTTTGCTGGTAGCAGCTACGAATACTAGCAACACTTATTTCGCCCCTGCATGTCGCAAAAGACGACAAACAACTCAAAATCGACCTGAACCAACTTAATGCCATCTGGTCAACAATTACATTCTTAAGGAGGATTGACGTCAGGCAGGCGGCCGGTCACAAAACGATTGCCAGAAACTTTTGCAACATACTTATTAGGGTATTGAAATTTGTTAACTTGTTTTTTATAACTATTTAGATGTTTATTACATTTGAAATATGTTATATATTTTATATAATAACGTAACCTTTTTTTATCAATTCATATGTTGTTTTTGTATTCATTATGAGTAAAAAATCATACTAATTTTGAAAAAGTTCGTAGTATAAAGAAATAAAATGGTAATAAATAAAAGAAAATGAAATTCAAAATCAATTTCTTACATTTGCCGGTATAAAAATGCCTGTAAATTCATTAAATATTGGTTGGATAACTTTTATTTTATGAGTCAGTCCTTTTTTTCTTCCTACTTTTGGTGGTTTGCTCGAAAATTAAAAAAAAATATATTTTAATCAAAAACTGTACTTTGACTACTCCTACTGGTGAACCAGTGCGAGTTACACAAAAAAACTCTAAGGATATTTTGAAGAGCGTGAAATTCCCCACAAGGTCCATCAAACCGATTTGCGATATTGTAAAAGCCGGGTAAACATTAAAAATTTGAAAAAAAAAAAGATTTTTTTACATGCATTTTAAATGGTAAAACTTTAAATTTAAATTGCAAGTACTTAAAATTAATATTAAGAAATTTGGTGAGATTTTTTTTTTTCCATGAGTAGATTAATATTTTGCATGAGCACCGAAAAAAAAAACATTTTGCGGAAATGAATCACTCTAATAGGTACTTATATTGTATCGATCTCAAGTAATTGAGATAAAAGCAGGAGAATGATGATGGTAGACGAGTATTTGGTTCAAGACTCACATGCCAGGTGATTATTATTCAAGATCCAAATGACTAAATAATTTTAGTGAATAAAATGGCGATGCTTTTGATTGTTAGTTCGTTGCCACAGGGATAATTGTATATAATATTACGAACATTGACATTACCGAGGTCCTTACTCTCAATTGGCATATTTTATTAAATTTAGACTCAACTTTTACAAGACATATATTCAACTAAATACTAATTATTACACTTATAAATGTGAATGACTAGCTTCTGCCCGCGGCTGCGCCAGCGTAAAAGGTTACTTTTCTAAAGTTTTTCATCCCCTATTTTTAATGTCATATTTATTTAGGTATATCTAATCAATTGCCTAAAAAAAAGTTTCAAAATTCTGGCTTTAAAAATGACGATAATTGCTAGAATTTTACAATCACCCTTATTGAATCTATTGCTTAGGTCATTTCTGTTAAAATTCTAAAGAAAACTACTGTTATTTGTTGAAGATAAGGTCTTAAATTGCGTATTCGATTAACTGCTAAAGGCAAATGCTTAATACTCAGGACATTGACAGTTGTTAGGTCAATAACTCAATAATATTGTTTCGAAGCCACATACATTCATATTGTGTTAAGTTTGATTTATAAAGTTTATGTTCAACTAATATTAGATTATGAATATGATTTTAGGATATTCACCCTAAATGAATTAAACTTATTTAGGTAAATAGAAACGACTAGCTGTGTGCTAGCTACTAATACTACCAACCCTTATTTTGCTCGTAGATGTCGTAAAAGTCGACTCAGAGTCTTATAACGACGTGGGCCAACTTCATCTGATGCCAATTGGTCAACAACTACATTCCCAAGGAGGGAAGTCTTGTAGGCGGCTGGTCATAAAACTATTGTCAATAACTTCTACGATATGTACTATGAAAGAAGAATACATGTTGTATTGACCCCAAGTAATTGGGATAAGAGTAGGAGGATGATGAGATAAATATCAACGACTATCGAAGGCTTTAATGTTTAAAGTTAGTGTTCAATTAATTGATATTGTATTTATTATTGAAAATCATTAAGTAAAGCCTATTATTCACCTACTCTTATCCCAATTACTTGGGGTCGATACAATATGTACTCTTCTTTTATAGTACAAGTATTGTAAAAGTTATTATTGACAATAGTTTTATGACCGGCCGCCTGCCAGACGCCAAACCTTCTTGGGAATGTAATTGTTGACCAAACGCCATCACATGGAGATAGGTCAGGTCGTTATAAGACTCTTGGTCGTCTTTTACGACATCCACGAGCAAAGTAAGGGTTGATAGTATTCGTAGCCGCTACCACACAGCAAGAGGTAGACATATAAGTACATTAATTTAGTTTATTATTCGTTATCACTTTATTTTTTATAAGTTTAAGACTAACACAATATCATTAAAACATGGTTATTTCTAAGACCCTTTATTTTAAAAGGTTTATTTTTCGTTACAAACAACATAGTCTTTTGAATTTAAAACAAATTTTTAATTACATCACATCAGGCCTATCTTAATCAAAAGATTTTACAAGATCAGACAAAATAAGACCACAATCAAGTATTACCTTGACACCTAACAGATCTCTGTGTTGTAGAAAATAAATGTTGCCTCTTTCAAAAGATAAAATCTCATTAAAATCATACAATCTAACCATCAAGTAATTGGTAAGGCTCTTGTATTATCCACACTGTTATAGACAGACATCTTTCGAAGCGAACTTCTAATTAAATGCGACACTTCTCAATTTGTTCCCTTATCTTCGCCTTCGACATCAAAGTTGACAAGATTTAAATTGCAAAGAATTTTCAACCGTATATATCCTGACTTATGTTTTACTTCTGAAAAATTCATGCTGGTGATGTTTAAAGAGTTTTAGCAAAGTGATATTGCATCGTCGACTTTGAACAAAAGCGACTTCAAAAGGCAAATGAGCGTCTTCACAAAGTTAAAGTGATTAGCGCTTTATCTGATAAAGTTTGCGGAGGGTGTAAAAATGATCTTATGAGTATGTAAATATTTTTAAAAGATGTATGTCCTTGAAGTCTCCAGCTAGGAGACTTAAAGTTATACTGTTATTTTTTAATTTTATACAATATTCTACAGCTAATTTGTGAGGCTCCGAGTCGGGCAAAAGTTTTAATGATCATTAATACCTATAAAGCAATTGTCAATAGCTAATATATAGATATCTTGAAACAGTTTTTGACTCTGACCTAATAGATGAAAATTGTCTCACCTTACTTACCATATTTAATATACTCATAATACTATTTTTCAATTTAAAAAGCATAAAACTTTAAAAAAGAACATAAATAAAAGAAATATTTATGATCCCTGCATTCGATGCACCTTTACCAGCATAGTGGAAAATTTTGACAATGAAATTTTTAAAGCTGAAACAGCTGTGTTGCAAGTTCGCAACTCTCTCTCAAATATTTAAGTGACTTTGAAAATACCACTATTGCAGTTTTTGTAGCTTGAAAATTATCTATAGTTACAGAGGCGCATTATAGACTCACGCATTTCTTCTTCTTCTTTATGTATTGGCAATCAGCTACTGATACGAGCTATTGGTGCCAGTGTCGAGTTATAAATATCTTCACGTTTTTAGTCTTTCAGGTCATTGTCTAAGTGAAATTGTCGTCATCAACAATGCTATGGCCACACTGTTAATGATATCTTGTGGGAATTTTGATGGAAAACGATAACGTTGTAAAGCACTTTTATATGATATTCACTATATACTAGTAGTTTCACCGCATCACATTATATAAAATGCCATCAAAATTATGTAATATAATACGTAAAAACACTAAAATGTGAAATATAATACAAGAGCACCACATGACGTTTTCAGATTCCCGTCAAAAGTTCGACTCACGCATTATCTTAAGGAAACAGTGACAAAAAAAAATTGTTTGCTAATTTCTACATCATTATGTCTAATTCTAATATCACATAAATTTTTATTACACAGCAAGTAGGTATCATATAATGAAAGTGCGTAATATATCTATGTGATTATAAGACAAAATCAACGCTAATATAGGTACCAATAACTATAATATTTATTTTTCACATTTAAAAACCATAACGTCCAAAGCCGCTTCATTTCTGTATCGATTTAAACACAAAAGGTTCGACTCGTCTTTATTACGTTTTGATACTTAAAGTTGAATATTACTCCTAACTTGGCTGAAATTCAGCATCTTTATCTGCCACAATTAATTTTAATTCATTGCTATAAACCATAGTTTTTTTTTTTTTGGTTCTGTTCGTCCATTCGGACAGGCAAAGGGATCAAAGCCCATACAGCCAAGTCTTATTTAATTATTTTTCATATATTGTTCATCATTTCTTCATATTATGTAGCCTTAATAGTCATTGCCTGTCAGTAAGTCAAGGCGTTACCATTAATCGGGCGCTGATAACCTAATCAATGATTTTCTTTGGGAATTTTGGGCAAATATGAAAATACACGTAAACCACTATTATACCATATTCACTACACTTCAGCACTTTAACTGTACCATATTGCATAAAATACCAGCAAAATTATTCAATATAACACCACAAAACACTAAAGAAATGAATATAATACAAGAGCGTGACATGACATTTCCACATTCGCGCCAAAACTCTAAACCATAGTTTTCTAATAATCATTGTACTTTTTTTATATTGAATTTGGTGGCAAACGAACAAGCATTACACTTGATGGTAAGTGTTACTGCCGCCCATGGATCTTTAGAGCCGCTGCCTACCAATACAAACCCCAAACTCACCCAGTTGAGCTGCCGACTCTCTCGCGGCTTATTTTTTGATAAGTTTTTGGGCATAATATTACTGAAGACAAATAAAATGCTGTGTGGCTTTTATTGCTACCGTAAGGATACTTAGATTCATTAATTACCTACCTAATGTTGTTTTTAATGTCTGCGATATTACAAAACATTAAAATGTAATAAAAATGTAAGCAAACCTTTTTTTTATTGCTTATGGTGGCAAACGATCATGCAGCGCACCTGATGGTAAGTGTCACAGCCGCATGGACCTTTGCAATACGAAGAGATCGAAGAGGCCTGAGCCTGATCGCTGCTTACCAACACAAACCCCAAACGCACCCAGTTGGACGTCCGGCTCTGTCGCTTACCGAAACAAGAGCAATAGCATATTGCCATTACTCAGACGTCGATCTTCTGCGAGAGTGTGGTACGACCCCGGACAGACTGGCCTGCCGCTGTAGACAGAGAACTGTCAACAGCGTGGTCTTACCACTAAAATACTTACGTATCCTACCTATTGATAACAAATCATTAAATTTAAAATGGGAACATGTTTTAGAATAAAATTTAATTAGGAAACAGCCGATTGACCAACCGACATTTCAAATCATCAGTAAGTACTTTAGAAAACTTCAGGTAGACACGGTGACATAACGAAGACTCCTAACTGAAGTAATATTACTTGGCATTTATCCCATTATCTAATAACTCTCAATCTCGTATAAACTACCAAATATCGTCAAAAAAAGTAATGAATTGGGAGTAGGTATTTTCTATTATTCTCTCGTAAAAAAAATATTACTCAATATAAGAATCTTTGGAACAACCAAAAAACTTGAAAAATAAATGAATTGATTGTGTAATATAAAACAAAATTCAAGAGAATTAGCCCGCAGTGTTGCCTACAAAGAAAAACCTAACAATAAAGTTGAAATATCCCTAAAGGCGACAACTTACATAACATTTAATTAAAAAGTTTAACCAATTTTTTTCAAGAATGATGAAATTACGCATAACTTGGGCAATTATTCAATAGAAATATTAAATATTACATCGACTACGTATCTTATAACAAAATATGAGTGATTCAGTGCTACCATTGTTTATGAGAAAAATAAGTTACTGAGTTCTTTCTTGTTTCCAACTTTTGAGGTTAGGTCATACTAATGAATTTGTTTTTATTAATCGTTAGGTAATGGTTTAATCTTTTGTTTTTGTTTTATAACTGTTACGGGAGCAACGTCTTTTGACCATAAACAATAACATCTTTTTTATTCAAAGATATAAATTATGAATTTAATAGGAGTATTGAATATTTTTAAGGTTAGGTAATACTGATGAAATTTGTTTTTATTACTCGTGATATAATCTTTTACTCTTTTATTAGGATAAACACAATGTATTTCGTTAGGACTATGGTGATTGATTACGATTTTCATTTTAGTTTGTCTAGAGCGAGCTGTAATCAATATTTACAGAACAGATCACACCTTTTGGTGACGGAATAAGGATTTAACCTTTCCTGTGGATATGATGAAAATCTATCGATATAAGTTATAACCCATAGCAACCCTTTTGACTGACACAGTTTAGTGGGTTAATAGCACTTATCCATAAGAAGCGAACGACAGTAGGAAATATTTGAGTTAATGAATTTAAAGATTCATCATCCCAGCTCATATATGTCCCACTGTTGGGCTCGAGGCTCTTCCGCAATGAGAGGATAATTGACCTACTATACCACGCTGGTCAGTCGTGTTGGTATAGGGCTTTATTTCGAGTTTTCTTTCTCTTGCATAGATGTTATATGCGTTTTATATCCTTTAGTCGTCTCTTAAGATCACCCACGGGTAAGACAGGGGGTGGTGAATTGTATTCTTACTCCGTCACCACACGGTTTTAAATTTTACATACCTGAAAAATCTAGTTTCAATTGATTTATAATTTCCCGACGTTTCGAACACTTTACAGTGATCATGGTCACGGGAGGACTAAGGTGTCTTACGTCCAATATGTCATTGTTATTACAGAAATTTATTTATATCTACCCTATAAGATATTAAATTTTGACCCACATTTTTATACAAAATTAATACAATTCATTGCCAGTACAAAAAGAGAATGATTCTATATATAAAATTTTATGTTGTAGTAGTATCTAGTTTCAAATTTGGGTAGTCAACATTAAGGACTTTTAAGTACTTTGGTTATAGTTTTGGATATAAAGGTCCAGTTTTATAAAGGTATTCTGACAAGGTAGAAATTAATGTGACTGAATAGCAATTTAGAATATCGAAAGATTAAGTCTCACACTGAAAATAGTAGATTCTTTTACTATTTAACGGGAACTTTTAACTACGAAGTGTATAACTGTAATTACATGGATAACTTATACGATAATATCCGAACTCTGTACAATCACTCAAGACCAATGAATAAGCAATTTACTTCTGTACAACGTTTAGATTCGGAGGCATCTTTATCACTAAATAAACAACACCAATCAACGTATTCAAAATATCTTGAAGTACATCCAACAATGTAGCATGACTCCAAGTTCAACAAAGATCATTTTACAGTTTCAAAACTCAAATTTTCATCAAGATATTGACAAGAATGATTTCAACGATGGCACGTATGACTTGGTAAACGTGTAAGAACGCGCCATTTCACAATGAAGGCTGACAATTGAAAATTTATCGTTTATAAAAACATCAGACATTGCATACAGCTTGAATAAAAACGTCAATAGTTAAGAGCATCATTTGGAAGCGCGCGCGCAAACCTTCGACGCTAACTTTTTCTATCTAATCGCAAGCTTAAAAGTATGTTATTCTCTTAAAGTTAGAGTTCAATATCCCACAAAAACAACGTCTTTAATATGCAAATAGTAAAACATTCGCTTGAAACGACTGATTTATGATGTGGTTCGGACACCCAAGCAACAAAAACTTGGTATCAATAGAACAAGAAACACAAATGAATGACTGTTACAATACACACTGTAATTGTTTAGACAAAGGCATTCGTCGTAAATGCACTTTGCTTAACTAACAAGCTTTTGCTAAATGAAACTAAACTTTAATACATATTAATAGAGATTGGTTTTAGCAATTAATGATACGCTATTTATATGTTTTAAAATGAGTCAATCTAAGTAATATTTTGAGCCATCAAAGCTTTGGCTGTTGGTGCTAAAGTTAATTTTTATGACATCTATACACAATGAAGGAACATTAGTATAAAAGGAAAGGCATTCTATAGGAACGTCAACTATTATTAACCTTTGTTTTAAGATCCTTTACACAACTGTTACTTTTTAAATTTTAGATGACTTTGCAGCTCTATTGTTTGATACAAAGCTGTTTGAGGACATTTAATTATTTCTTCCTTTATGGTTGTTTTCTGTAAATTATAGAAGACCACCGTTAACTGCAGATTTGAAATTAGCATTCGAAGCATTTTTAACTTTATTTATATTATGATGGAGACTATGTTGTGTTAATGTTTGTTCGAGTCATGCTGTTTCGGTACCACAATAATGAGTATTGTATAATTTTAACTAAAAACACAATAGAATTGCCAAGGCGCATAGAAATTATATATAATTGTACTTAGTTCTGGAAAATTTTACGGTTAGTCCAATTTTAACTGTTTCGTTTTACAAGAAAAGCATTGCATTTTTTACGGTACTCATCTTTGCTCAATGCCGTGACCGTGTTACTTGAGAACGTTTAGTAACATTTATTATATCAATACGAACGTCATTAAGCTATTTATTTGTCAATTGATGTTAGAAATGGTTATCTATTATAAGTCAACCAGCATCTAAATAGTCGAGACCAATTTTATTCTTATTTAACAATTTCTTTGCGTTATTAAATTCAATTTTGATTCTATTAAACGTTCAGAGATCAGTCTCAAGCTAGATCTGTATCTATTTAGTAAAATTATAGACTTTTTAAATTATTAATTATCGCCTGCTAGTAAGCGAAACATAAATTAGTTGTAAGACTAAGCAAGATATGGTAAATACATCTGCATTTTAAATAGGTTTTAAGTTGATGTTATCTGAAGTCTACCTATTTATATACAGGACTAACGTAGGAAACTTTAGTCTCTAGTAACAGTAGAATAAAAATGAAATAGAATCCTGAATTAATATTAATCTTCTGTTAAGAACAGAATAAACTTTAAATTTGATCCCTTTTGCATATTTCCAATCACAATTTAAATAGTTGAAGTCCCAATCATAACTTTGAGAACGGTTCGATTTTTAAATCTATTGCAAAGGCGGGGTGACGAATAAAATGAAATAGAAAAAAAAACAATCAATTAGGTGAACTGTCATCGGCAGTGGCAAGGGAGAATGATAAAAGTCCAAGTTTCGACAAAGACGTTCGTTATAACGCAAGCAGGATCAGTGACTTTATTGATTTGGTTGTTAGTTATTAGAATGTAGGTATGTTATAGATTCTACTCGTATATGAAGAGGATTGTTTTTTTTTAAAGCGGGCCTAGTCAATTGGTATACAAATTTCTGGGTAAAAGGGCCGAGTAATTCTCTTTACTATAAGATACATTCCAATTTTAAACACTATATCCATTTCGCCTAAGTAACAGCTTTTTCGGAGTTTACTCCTTAAGAATCGATTTTCATATAAGGCGCCCGGTATGAGAAAAAATTGAGGAGTAAAATCTAGCGATCGAATGACCTCGTTACGTTTTTGGTGCGCAACCTATTCTGCGCACCTTTCACTTTCTGACGTGAGATAATACTTCACTTAACAGTTTTAATAAATGTAAATAAAAATATATATTATTTTTAGTCAAATGAGCTTTTTTTGAGCTTTGACAGAAGATTGTAAGAAAAGGGATCTACGTGTGAATTTGAGCAAAACCAAAATAATGGTCTTTGAAAGAGATGAAGCCAGAACAGATGTAAGAGTAAAAATAGGTAATGATGTACTAGAGCAAGTGGATGAATTTGTATATCTTGGATGTGGTTTTAGCCGAGATGGAAGGTACACCACTGATATAGAGCGAAGAGTGAATGCGGGAAATAAAGTGAACGGAGCGTTGGGGCAACTTCTCGGCAGCCACCACCTCAGCCAGAAGGCACGTGTAGCAATACACAACGCAGTGCTTGTCCCAACATTACTGTATGGAAGCGAGAGTTGGGTATGCAGAAAAGAGTATGAAAGTAAACTTAATGCGGTCGAAATGCGATCTCTGAGGCAAATCTCTGGAGTTAGGCTGACCGACCGCATTCGTAACGACGACGTAAGAGAGCGAGTAGGTATGAAAGAGAGTATTGGTGTAAAGATGCGAAAGGGAATGCTCCGATGGTTCGGACATGTAGAAAGAATGCCGAACGAAAGTCTGGTTAAGAAGATATACAATGCGAAAGTGGAAGGATGTAGGTACCGGGGGAGACCGAGACTCACCTACTTAGACCAGATTGGTCACGTACTGAAAGAAAGTGGAGTCAAGAGTCTCCGAAACCGGCGAGCGTGTATGAAGAGAATTACGAATGTTGAGGAAGCGAGTGAAGTATGCAGAGATAGAGTTCTCTGGCACTCTGTTCTCTCTGCCTACCCTGCAAGGGATATGGCGTGATGATATGTATGTTTGTATGTATGTTGAGCTCAAGCTTTATCCACAATAGGAGGGAAATCGACCTTACCATGCTGGTCCGACGAGTTGGTATATGGTTTTATTTCGAATTTTCCTTCTCTTGCATAGATCATCATCATCATCATTTCAGTCTATTGCCGTCCACCGCTAGACATAGGCCTCCCTCATGTTACGCACCTGAGTGCGGTCCTTTGCCGCTTACATCAATCGACGCCTAGCAACCTTCACCAGGTCGTCTGCCAACCTAGTGCACACAACGTCTTCTGGTACGTGGTCGTCACTCGAGAACTTCTCTTCCCCAACGGTTTTAGGTTCGTCGAGTGATGTAGCCTATCCATTGCCACTTCAGCCTGCTACTACTTCGTGCAATGTCGGTTACACCCGTTCTTCTGCGGATTTCCGTATATCGGATTCTATCTAGAAGAGAAATACACAGGTGTGTTTTCAGACACTGAGGTATGTTGGACGAGAAGATCCTCTTAAGTTTCCTGAACGCTGCCCAACCGAGTTGCATTTGCCGGCTGACCTCTTTTTCGAAATTGGATTTACCTAACTGGACTGTTTGTCCAAGGTAAACATAATCATCGACAATTTCGAGAATCGCATTGCCAACTAGGACCGGTACAGGAATGACATGGGCATTTCAAATGCACAAGTTTCCATGTTCATTCGTAAACCCACTAGTTGGGATACCCTGCTGAGATCGTTGAGCATGGTGCCAAGGTCTTCGATGGATTCTGCCATAACGACTAACTATATCGTCTGCAAATTGAAGGTGAGTAATGTATTTGCCATTAATGTTGATGCCGAGACCAGTCCAGTCTAAGAGCTTGAAGACATCTTCCAGTGCAGTGGTGAACAGTTTCGGAGAGATGACGTCCCCCTGTCTCAAGCCTTTCTGCAACTGTATCGGTTTCGTATTCTTATCCCGGATACAGACAGACATTGTAGCATTCCTATACAAAAACTTGCATAGATGTTAGATGCATATTAGATATTATATCCTTTAGTCATCTTTTACACCCACGGGCAGTATAAAGGGTGATGAACTGTATCCTTACTCTGTCATCACGTGGATATATTATAATTGGAGTTAAATATACAATCATTTCTTTTCCACGCTGAACAAAATTGCAGTTACGTCGTCTGCACCACAGAGAAGTCTACGTTCTACTTTGCTCTATTGCAGGCAAGACACGGACAAGGCAACTTAGACCCGGTTTTGGATCGATTGTGTTAAAAAGTTTGAATAATAATGCAATTTTTGTAAAAATTTGTTTTGCAGATTCAATATATTTTTGTGTCATACTGTAAATGTACATTGGAATTTTCTATATAATTATTATAAAAATGTATCTAGTCTGCAACTTTTAAATTAGATTCTAATTACCGATTCTGCTTTCACACAACATAAGATATATAGTAAAATATAAATGAATATAAAATTAGACAGTTCAGTAATAAATAATAGAGTAACTCTTCAAAACTTTGTATGAAAAACCAGCGACTGGGATCGCTTTAAAATCAAAACTACAAAGAAAAAATATAACTAATTAAATTTATAACGCACTTTATAGCAATACATGCGTATAATAATATATGGCACTTTTCATATCTTTTAGACAATTATTATGTCACCGCTTTTCTAGAGCGTTTTGATATTCAACATTTCACTCGAAAAAAAAATTAATCATACCTTACGAAAGCTGGCAGTATAAACTTAAAGGCCAAAAAATCATTACTTTAAAAAAAATAAGTATGAATAAAATATAAGTAGGTAACCTACCTAAAATAGTCATTTTTTTGTAAATTTATTGTGATGATTTAAAAAATCCTTACGGCCATTTTCTTTAACGATCCCTGAATTTTAGGTGACACTTAGGTTACCCTAAATAACGTAAAATCAATGCTAAAATGTTAAATATATCGCCTGAGGTATTACATGAAATTTAATTTTTGTATCATCATCATCCTCATCATAAATATCCCACTGTTGGGCTCGGGCCCCCTCCGTAGTGGAAGGGGAATTGAACTACTTATTCCGCGCTGGTCAGATGTGTTGGTATAGGGTTTTGTTTCCAGTTTTCTTTCTCTCGCATAGATGTTATATGCATTTTACATCCCTTAGTCGTCTCGTACGATCACCTACGGGTAAGATAGAGAGTGGTGAATAGTATTCTTACTCCGTCATTACATAAAAACTTTTGAATAGCTTCAATTACTATATAAAAAATTTATTAACACAAATGCTATACGTTATTTACTTTATTTTAGGTGTCACCTAAAAATTAGAAGTCGTTGATGAAAACGGTCATAACTATTTCAGTACTATATAAATTAAACTATCTCCAATTGTTCGAAATAACCAAAATCTATTTATTCCAACAATCATTGACGTCACACAATCACAGTAAACAATCCGCTAATTGCACAAAAACTTGCCCTCAACACAAACAAACATAGAAACACACAAAAGACAGATTAGGGAGCATCCAGATCGTATTTAAGATAAATGAGTATTTCGCTAAGCACGGCTTTAGATCGAAGACGATAAAGGGCAGATGTATAGTGACGTCATAAGGAACGGTTTTTTATATGATATTATGATAGGACCAATGTTGTATCTGATATACATAGGCTTATAAATTCATTTAATTTGAAAGTGAAACTTTTTAAGGTTTTAGAATTCTAATCAGATTTATATGTCAAAAAATTCACAACAAAAAGAGATTAGGCGAACACTATATAGCTTACTTATGTCTATTCTTTTCCTTCTTCTTCTTTGTATTGGCAATCAGCTACTTATATAAGCCATTTTCTTCACGTCTTCTCTCTCATGTTAGTCATTGTTCGTCAGTAAGCCAAATCGTCGCCTTCAACAGTGTTATTGCCACACTTTTAATGGTATCTTCAGGGAATTTTGGTGGAAAATGATAACGTTGTAAAGCATTTTCATGACACATTCACTACATCCCAGCAGCTTCTTCGTGTCACATTATATAAAATGCGATGAAAATTATTTAATATAACACGTTAAAACACTAAGATATTGAATGTAACAAATATAAGACCACCATATGACACTTTCGTATTCCCGCCAAAAGTCCATTACGTCTGTACGTCACATCCTTAAACAGTGATAAAGTTTAACACTAATCTATGGTACCTATTCAAAAGTGTTTGATACATAAGTTTTATTTCTATCATGTATCTTTACGACACAATTTATCCAATATTTTATATGTAGTATTAATATTTTTCAACATATCCATCTGGTGATTAAGAATACAATGAACCATTACCTCATCATCGACTGCACAGATGGCTTGATGACTGAGTGGTTAAGATACTTAATCCCCACGTAATACACTACTTTGTGCGATCTACAAATTAATATAATTCGTGCGGGTTAATTTTTTTTTATTCATGGTGGCAAACGAGCATACAGCACACCTAATGAAAAGTGTTACTGTCGACCATGGATCTTTGCAATACCAAGGATATAGCTAGGCCGCTGCCTACCAATACAAACTCCGAAGCCACCCCAGTTGGGCTTCCAGCACTCTCGCTCACCGAACGAAGCACAATAGCACATTGCCAATACTCAGACGTCGATCTTCTGCGAGAGTGTGGTACTACCCCGGACGGACCGGCCTGCGGCTGTAGACAGAAAACTCTCCACAGCGTGGTCCTACCACTGTTACAATTATGTTTGTAAAGTCCCCACAAAACAAAATTTATTACCTTAGGGCAGGGTGTTATCTTTTTTGGGGTACGATGCCAGAAACCCCCGCGTGGTGTACCCTGGGTGCGGGCGACAATCCCCCAGATCCCTCTGTCGAATTGTCGCCCGTAGCGAATCTCTGGCGCGAGGGGGGGTTCCCCAGCGATGGGTTGAGCCCCAATTCGCTCCTGATCCTCTATTTGTAGAGGGTACAGGAGGCGAAATTTCGGACGGGCCCGGTCACTCATTGATTTGAGGGCTGGGCAGGCTTATACCACCGCCGACATATCGTAAACCTGATATCTTGCTTCAAGACAAGTTGTCGTGAGGCGTAGTATCAGGAGCGAGGGTCTTGGCTTAACCGCCCGGACCGCGAGGAAGACAACCTCTATAAAGAGTTCGAATCAACATTCGAATTCGGAAATCACCCAGAATCTTAAGTTCTGGCGTGCGGCGAGAAGATGCATGGCAGATGGGTTGTTCTGTCGTTAGCATGCTCCAGCCAGGGTACCGGCCGACCCCCTGGTTGGTAAATGTAGGCTTGCCCGGGTACAGGGATCTCTGCCCGGGTCGACGGTTTTTCTCCCATGCTCGTGGGAATTGATATGGATTTGCCTATTTTACTCTCAAAAGACGGGAATCCTACGGATTCCCACTCTACGGCCTTGCTAAGCCAACAGAAAACTGGCACAAACGACACCTCGTCCTCAGGACTCGAGGCGTCCGCCGAGGGCCCGGCACCATCACAGGAGGCCCCAAAGACGAAGAGGCGTGGGAGACCCCCGAATAGGGGGAAGGCTTCCGGCGCCAAAAAGCGACAGGCGGAGCGGGAGGAGCGGCGGGCTCTCAGGGAGGCTGCCACCGCTGGACCCCAAGATGATGGCGGCGGATCTACTGCAGGGCCGTCAATGGACGAGGGCGACAGTAGTGTCGCAGAGCCGTCCAAAGATGAGGGCAGTGGATCTGCCGATAAAATGGACGAGTGCGGTAATTCCGCGGAGCCGTCCAAGGAGGTCGGTGCGATACTGACGGCAAGGGAGGAGGCCCTCCCCTCGAAGGTGCGAAAGCGCCCCCTGAACAGGGATGGCAGCTCGGGCGCCGATTCCGAGGGGAGTGTTGTCATCATGCCTCCTCCCAAGGTTCCGGGCTCTCGCAGAGGGCGAGGGGCCGTGGCGTCGGGTCGGGCGACCCACTCCCCAGCCGGCAGAGCAAGTGGAGGGGCGGAGGCTCGTAAGCGGGCCGACGACGAGGCGGCCGCCGCGAGGGTGCTGGAGGTGTTGTCCGGCATCCCTCCCACAGAAGTGGCGACCGCTGGCGCCCGCGCGAGCGGTGACTTCCTGGACATGGAGGCCCTGCAGGCCGAAAACGCCCGCCTAGGTGGCGAGGTGTCAGGCCTGCGGGCCCAGAACCGCCGCCTAGAATCGGAGCTGGGCGCGGTGAGGAGGGAAAACCGGATCCTCACCAAGGACGTGGCCGACCTAAAGGCGCAAATGGCGCGGCTTATGCCGCCTGCGCCACCTGCGTCGTCGGCCAATGCCGGCCGCCGAGACGTCGCCGCAGCCAAGCCGCCCCGAGGAGCTGGCAGGCCAGTGGTACCCACCGCGCCGAAGAAGCCTCCGACCGCGGAGCGTGCGCCGCCGACCAACACCAATGCCAGCACGCCAAATGTCGCCGTCGTGGAGCAGGCCCCGGCAGAGGTCCAGCCGGCAACACCGATCCCACTGCCTGCGGTGGGGGGCGTGTCGGACGAGGCCTTGCGCGCCATTATCGACACCGTCGGTAATATGGTCAATGCGCGCTTGGCCGTTCTGGAGGCAAGGCTGCCTCCGGAACCACGTGTTCGGCCGCCTCTCGCCGCGGACAAGCGGCCATATGCGGCACCAACCCCCACCCCGCTACCCTGTCAGGGTGGCCGCGTGGGGGGGAGCTACGCCGCAGCCGCGGCTGGGCCCAAGCCCAAGGGGCCCGCTCCAAAGAGGAAGACGGCACCGGCTCCTGCCGGACCGCAGTCGTCGCCCGCACCGACACCGCCGGCGACGACCCGCGCACCCGCGACTGCGCCTTCCGCGCCTGGCACGCCCGCTGCGCCCGAACAGGGTTGGCAGGTGGCCGAGCGCGGCAGAAAGAGTCGCGGGCAGAGGAGGAGAGCGGCGGCCAAGCGCGCCGCTGAGGTCGTCGCCCCCCAGGCAGGAGCCGGAGGAGGCAGCAGCAGGTCGAAGAGGAAGAGGCCGCGCAAGGGGTTCCGGCCGCCGAAGACAGCCGCAGTGGTGATCACTGTGCTGCCTGAGGCGGCAGAAAGGGGCCTCAGCTATGAGGCCGTTCTGAGGAAAGCCCGGCAGGAGCTCGACGTCTCCGACATAGGAGGCGTCGAAGCCCGGATCCGCAAGGCCCGGACAGGGGCTCGGATTTTGGAGTTCCCTGGGGCCGAGGGCACCAGAACGGCCGATAGCGTGGCGTCGAAGCTGCGAGGTCTGTTCGCCGAGGAGGGTGGCGTGAAAATCGCCAGACCCGTAAAGTGCGCCGAAATGCGCATCGCGGGTTTGGATGACTCCGTGACGGTGGAAGACATCCGGGAGGCCATTGCCTTGAAAACCGGGTGTCCCAAGGACACCGTCCGGGTTGGCGCCATCCGGCCCGGTCCGGGCGGCGTAGGTGCCGCCTGGGTGCAGTGCCCAGTGGAGTCGGTCAGGAAACTGGCCGACTCAGGCAGGCTCCTCGTGGGCTGGAGCTCAGCGCGAGTCACCGTGCTGGAGCACCGGCCTGCGAGGTGTTTCAAGTGCATGGCGGTCGGGCACACCCGACCAACATGCACTAATTGCTTTGACTGCGGCGGACTCTGTTTCCGCTGCGGTCAGACTGGGCATATGGCGGCATCTTGCGCCGCCCCGCCCCACTGCCCCGCGTGTGCGGCGGGCAATAAGCCTGCCAAGCACCGCATGGGCTCTGGGGCGTGCAGACCTCCGGCTTCGGCTCCAAAGGGGCGGAGCGGCCCTTCGACTCCGGCCGCTCCCGCTCCTAGCGCGGCCCGATCGCCCGCCGCAAGCCAGCAGGTGATAATGGACACAGCCCATTAATGGCTGCCCAGTCCACTCACCTCCTGCAGGCCAACACCAACCACTCCGCCGGTGCGCAGGATCTCCTCCTGCAATCCATGGCGGAGTGGTCGATCGGTGCAGCCGTAGTCGCGGAACCGTACGTCGTGCCTGATCGCCCCAATTGGGTGGTCAGCCGGAACGGAACCGCGGCAATCGTCACCTCCACGCAGCGGCACTTCCCGTCCTTATCCCTCTTGGATAGGGGCGAGGAATTTGTCGCGGCGGATTGGGGAGGGGTCACACTGTACAGCGTTTACCTCTCCCCTAACAGGAGAATGGACGATTTTGGGGCCTCCCTCACCACCTTGGAGGCTTCGATACGGCGACTGGCACCGGGCCTCGTCCTGGTCCTGGGGGACTTCAACGCGAAATCCACGGCGTGGGGGTCCCCGATGACGGACGATCGCGGGCGGGCGATCGTGGAGTGGGCGACGTCACTGGGCCTCTGTGTCCTAAACAGAGGCTCAGTGAACACGTGTGTGCGACAGCAGGGTGGGTCGATAGTCCTCCTTCGTAGAGTGGTCGAGGAGCTGTTCCCGCGGCAGTCGGAGCACACGCCCCCGGTCATGGCTTCGCCAGATCACGACCGGGAGGCCGTCGAGAGTGTTCCGCCCGTGACGGAGTCGGAAGTGGGGGCAGCCGTGGCGAAGATTCGTTCCGCCACCACGGCCCCCGGCCCGGACGGAGTCCCAGTCCGGGTGTTGACGTTGCTCCTCGAGCATCTTGAACCTCGCCTCAGGCGACTGTTCAACGCCTGTCTGACGTCTGGACAGTTCCCTGAGTGCTGGAAGGAAGGGAGGTTGGTTCTCCTGCCAAAGCCGGGACGGCCCCCGGATTCGCCGTCGGCCTACAGGCCCATTGTGCTTCTGGACGATGTCGGTAAGCTGCTGGAGCGTGTCCTCGCTGCCCGCATCGTCCAGCACCTGGAGGAGGTGGGGCCCGATCTGTCGGACGCTCAATTTGGGTTTCGAAGGGGGCGTTCGACCATCGGGGCCCTACTACGCCTGAGGCAGACGGCCGCGGAGGCTGTCGCCGGCAAAGGAGTGCTGTTGGCGGTGTCGTTGGACATCGCCAACGCCTTCAATAGTCTGCCATTCAGCTGCATCAGGGAGGCGCTCCGGTTCCATGGAGTGCCCCTGTACCTCAGGCGGCTGGTGGCAGACTATTTGGAGGGGCGCAGTGTCCTCTACGCGAGCCCCGCAGGGGACATTGTGCGGACGCCCATGTCGTGCGGTGTTCCGCAGGGGTCGGTTCTGGGGCCGACTCTGTGGGACATCGGTTACGACTGGGCGTTGAGAGGGAGTCTCCCCCCCGGGCTGAGCGTTATTTGCTATGCTGACGACACGCTCGTCACAGCCCGGGGCAGGACACTCGAAGAGGCGGCGAGCCTGGCCACTCTCGGCACCGAGGAGATGGTCAGGCGAATTGAGGCGCTGGGGCTCAGGGTAGCCCTAAACAAGACGGAGGCCCTACTATTCCATGGGCCCCGTGTGAGGCTGCCCATCGGCGCCTCGTTAGTCGTCAACTCCATCCACATCAGTATCCAGGCCCATATGAGGTACTTGGGTCTGGTGCTCGACGGGCGATGGTGGTTCCGGGAGCATTTTCGTCAAATTGCTCCCCGGCTGGTCAGCGCGGCGTCCGCCCTTTCTCGGCTCATGCCGAACGTGGGCGGACCCAGTTTCGAGGGCCGACGGCTGTATGCGGGGGTGATCCGCTCAATGGCCATGTACGGCGCACCCGTGTGGGCGAGGGCTCTGAACGCCCAGCTCAGGGCGGTGCTGTGGAGGCCACAGCGAGCCATGGCGGTCAGAGCCATTCGCGGGTACCGCACGGTGTCTACCGAGGCGGCATGCCTATTGGCCGGGACACCCCCGTGGGACCTAGAGGCGGCGATGCTCTCCGACCTCTACCAGCGGGTTATCTCAATGCGCGAAGAGGGTGGCTCCCCATCGTTCAACGAGATAGCCACCTGGCGCGAGGACGCCCGCCGAGAAGTCATCGCCCGTTGGGCTACGCGGCTGGAGAGGCCTAGACACGGTGTTATTACCGTTGAGGCCTTCCGGCCCGTACTGATGGAGTGGATGGAGCGGCGGCACGGAGTCCTCTCTTTCCGGTTGGTGCAGGTCTTGTCGGGGCATGGTTGCTTCGGCAAGTACCTGCACACGGTCGTGCGAAGGGAGTGGACTCCGTCCTGCCACCATTGCAGTAGCGACGAGGACACGGCGCAACATACGCTCGAGGTATGTTCGGGCTGGGACGGGCAGCGCCGTGACCTCGTCGCTGTCATCGGTGCCGACCTGACGCTGCCGGCTGTTGCGCGAGCGATGGTCGACAGCGTCAGGAATTGGGACGCGGTCGCCGCCTTCTGCGAGGCTGTCATCTCGCAGAAGGAGGTGGCGGAACGGGCCCGGGAGGATTCCCGTGACCCGGGCCGCCGCCCGCGGCCGGGGCGGCGCAGGCGCGAGTACCTGCGCCTGATGCCGCCCTAACCGAGGCTTCGGGTGATCGGACCGGGGAATTGTCCGGTCACCCGACGTGAGGCCACCGCGTGAGAACGACGCCTCGACGGCGAAAGCTGTCGGGGCGTCGACAGGAGAGGAGCCCGAGAGGGCATACCGCCGAGCGGGCCACCGAAGACAAAGATCGGGTACCGGTGGCCCGCTCGCACGGCGAAGAAGAGGTGCTTGCAGGGTGGGTCAATGGGGTTGCGCGCCGCCTCTTCTGTCACCCCGGACCGATTTGGCGGGGTGCGACGTCCATAGCCCACCGCAAAAAAAAAAAAAAAAAAAAAAAAAAAAAAAAGGGTGGGTCGATAGTGGACTTGTCGTTCGCTAGCCCCGCTGTCGCACCACGAGTGAGGAACTGGCGTGTCCTGGAGGAGGCGGAGACCCTGTCGGATCACCGTTACATCCGGATGGAGGTCTCCCCTCTCCGGGACCCCAGCAGGGGTCACAGGGCGGACCGAGCTCCCGCATTTCCGCGGTGGGCTGTGGGGCGGCTGGATAGGGACCTACTGGCGGAGGCGGCCATCGTGAACACGTGGCTGTCCTCACCACCCCTAGCGGACGGAGTGGACGTTGAGGCTGTCCGCATCCGCAGTGCGTTAACGCAGGTCTGCGATGCGGCCATGCCCAGGGTGCGGCGTCTACCTCCGAGGCAGGGGGTCTACTGGTGGTCCCCAAGACTGGCGGACCTTCGTGCGGCGTGCATTAGTGCCCGAAGGTCCTACACCCGCAGTCGGCGGCGTCGCCGCGATGTTGAGCGGGAGGGCCAGCTGTACGAGGCGTACCGCAGTGCGCGTACCGCCTTTCGGCTGGCCATCCGGTCCGCCAAGGACGCGAGTTGGCAGGAGATGCTGGACGGTCTTGACCGTGACCCCTGGGGTCGCCCGTATCGCGCGTCGCTGAATAAGCTTCGCGCGCAGGGCCCCCCCCTCACCGAGACCCTCCAGCCCGACCTCCTTCGTAGAGTGGTCGAGGAGCTGTTCCCGCGGCAGTCGGAGCACACGCCCCCGGTCATGGCTTCGCCAGATCACGACCGGGAGGCCGTCGAGAGTGTTCCGCCCGTGACGGAGTCGGAAGTGGGGGCAGCCGTGGCGAAGATTCGTTCCGCCACCACGGCCCCCGGCCCGGACGGAATCCCAGTCCGGGTGTTGACGTTGCTCCTCGAGCATCTCGAACCTCGCCTCAGGCGACTGTTCAACGCCTGTCTGACGTCTGGACAGTTCCCTGAGTGCTGGAAGGAAGGGAGGTTGGTTCTCCTGCCAAAGCCGGGACGGCCCCCGGATTCGCCGTCCGCCTACAGGCCCATTGTGCTTCTGGACGATGTGGGTAAGCTGCTGGAGCGTGTCCTCGCTGCCCGCATCGTCCAGCACCTGGAAGAGGTGGGGCCCGATCTGTCGGACGCTCAATTTGGGTTTCGAAGGGGGCGTTCGACCATCGGGGCCCTGCTACGCCTGAGGCAGACGGCCGCGGAGGCTGTCACCGGCAAAGGAGTGCTGTTGGCGGTGTCGTTGGACATCGCCAACGCCTTCAATAGTCTGCCATTCAGCTGCATCAGGGAGGCGCTCCGGTTCCACGGAGTGCCCCTGTACCTCAGGCGGCTGGTGGCAGACTATTTGGAGGGGCGCAGTGTTCTCTACGCGAGCCCTGCAGGGGACATTGTGCGGACGCCCATGTCGTGCGGTGTTCCGCAGGGGTCGGTTCTGGGGCCGACTCTGTGGGACATCGGTTACGACTGGGCGTTGAGAGGGAGTCTCCCCCCCGGGCTGAGCGTTATTTGCTATGCTGACGACACGCTCGTCACAGCCCGGGACAGGACATTCGAAGAGGCGGCGAGCCTGGCCACTCTCGGCACCGAGGAGATGGTCGGGCGAATCGAGGCGCTGGGGCTCAGGGTGGCCCTAAACAAGACGGAGGCCCTTTTATTCCATGGGCCCCGTGTGAGGCTGCCCATCGGCGCCTCGTTAGTCGTCAACTCCATCCACATCAGTATCCAGGCCCATATGAGGTACTTGGGTCTGGTGCTCGACGGGCGATGGTGGTTCCGGGAGCATTTTCGTCAAATTGCTCCCCGGCTGGTCGGCGCGGCGTCCGCCCTTTCTCGGCTCATGCCGAACGTGGGCGGACCCAGTTTTCAGGGCCGACGGCTGTATGCGGGGGTGATCCGCTCAATGGCCATGTACGGCGCACCCGTGTGGGCGAGGGCTCTGAACGCCCAACTCAGGGCGGTTCTGTGGAGGCCACAGAGAGTCATGGCGGTCAGAGCCATTCGCGGGTACCGCACGGTGTCGACAGAGGCGGCGTGCCTATTGGCCGGGACACCCCCGTGGGACCTAGAGGCGGAGATGCTCTCCGACCACTATCGGCGGGTTACCTCAATGCGCGAAGAAGGTGGCTCCCCATCGTTCAACGAGATAGCCACCTGGCGCGAGGACGCCCGCCGAGAAGTCATCGCCCGTTGGGCTACGCGGCTGGAGAGGCCTAGATACGGTGTTATTACCGTTGAGGCCCTCCGGCCCGTACTGATGGAGTGGATGGAGCGGCAGCACGGAGTCCTCTCTTTCCGGTTGGTGCAGGTCTTGTCGGGGCATGGTTGCTTCGGCAAGTACCTGCACACGGTCGTGCGGAGGGAGTGGACTCCGTCCTGCCACCATTGCAGTAGCGACGAGGACACGGCGCAACATACGCTCGAGGTATGTTCGGGCTGGGACGGACAGCGCCGTGACCTCGTCGCTGTCATCGGTGCCGACCTGACGCTGCCGGCTGTTGCGCGAGCGATGGTCGACAGCGTCAGGAATTGGGACGCGGTCGCCGCCTTCTGCGAGGCTGTCATCTCGCAGAAGGAGGCGGCGGAACGGGCCCGGGAGGATTCCCGTGACCCGGGCCGCCGCCCGCGGCCGGGACGGCGCAGGCGCGAGTACCTGCGCCTGATGCCGCCCTAACCGAGGCTTCGGGTGATCGGACCGGGGAATTGTCCGGTTACCCGACGTGAGGCCACCGCGTGAGGACGACGCCTCGACGGCGAAAGCTGTCGGGGCGTCGACAGGAGAGGAGCCCAAGAGGGCATACCGCCGAGCGGGCCACCGAAGACAAAGATCGGGTACCGGTGGCCCGCTCGTACGGCGAATAAGAGGTGCTTGCAGGGTGGGTCAATGGGGTTGCGCGCCGCCTCTTCCGTCACCCCGGACCGATTTGGCGGGGTGCGACGTCCATAGCCCACCGCAAAAAAAAAAAAAAAAAAAAAAAAAAGGGTGTTATCTTTTGCTACGAATATCAAAGAATCGGTATTAGTGACTGACTCGGTGGCATTGCGAAGTGAACACGGCGAGTTATATGGTCACCGTCCTTCCATCATCCCGCATGGTGCCTACGGATGCGATGTCAAGCTTTAGCTTGCCAAAAGAAAAGGGAACTTTATTTTTAATTGTGTCCTTTAATTGTATATTGGTAAATACTCCCGTAATTTTACAGTATGGTGTTGATTCATCTTACATATTTAAAATAAGAATAATTATTTAAATTGACGGATTTTAAAAATATAACTACAATATTTGTACTTTTTTTTAAGCCTATAGGTATTTGTTATATTGGTATTCTTTTTATGAAGACAGCAATTAATCTTGGTGCTTATACGAATCTATACCTACCTACATATACCTAGTTTTTATTTTATATATTCTTTTTCTTGTAGTAATATTGTCGATTTAGTTTCCTTAGTAGGCACTACTATGACATGGCCAAAATAAGAAAAATAATGACATATTGCATTATTAATTTATCGACAATTGCTTTTTTTTATGAAATAAAATAAAACACGGTATATGTATCGTGTAGTTCTAATACAAGAAAATATTCTTCAACTAAAATAAACATGAAAACAAATAACTGAAACACACAATCACATCTTTGCGTTTTATTATTCACCAATTTCCGCGGCACCAAACACTGGTACCTACCATGAATATTGTGTAAATAAGTAGCGAAACATTATTGATCTTTTACTTACAGCTGCCACACCTACGTGCTTAACTGACCCAATTTTATTCACTATTCAACACAATACACCGCGCTTATATCGGGCACAATAAAGCACAAACGTATTTTAATTGTACTACAATAGGCCGAATAGGATTATGTCTTTGCACTCCACCTAATTGGTAACAAAGCCCCGCCATTTTTGATTCGGTGTTCGAAGTTTGAAATTTAGAATTCAGAGCAAATTTAAATGTGTAGGTAAATGTATATGGTATTAAAACACGCTAATATTTTAAAATGCTTTTAAATTTCTTCGTTTTGTAAGTTTCTTTGTTATGTAATCGCCATGCTTGTTAGACGAATTGGCGATCGCAGCCGGTATTACATCTAGCTTTCCTACAGTAATTTATCACCATAATTAATATATATTATATTTATTTTCTATTAATGTATAATTAATTATCATAATCATCATCGTCATCAGCCTATCATCCACTGTTAGTACTCTACTGCTAGCATAGACCTTTCCAAACCATCACAACCACTCCTTTAGAATAGGAGGGCAATTGACCTCCTATACCACGCTAGTCAGATGTATAGGTATATATTTCCTTACTCTTGTATAGATGTTATTTGCATATAATATGCCTTAGTGGGGAGAAAATCCTCTCCACGAAATATTTATAAACCAATCTAAACGAATTCTTAACTCTTCACGAGTAACAAATTAATAAATACACAAATCATATGTCATTATTTTTTTAGTAATTTATTTAAAAAAAAATAGCAAACTAATTATTTAATCCACATTTTAGATATGTTTAAAAAAACGATTTTCTATAGCGTAACATGAAAAACCGTGACCAAACAAATTATTGAGTCAAAAGTTGAATGCGTCTGTTCTCTATTTGCATCTCACTCACACGTATCGGTGCATCCTTATCGTGTACACTGTCCGACATATTAAAGGGGGGTACAAGTATAAGCTGCTTATTGTATTTTTATAGTTATTTTGATCGTCGCACACACGGTTTATTGTATGGGATTATCCTATATGAATACGGAATGGGGATATTACATTTATTGTATACCCATACAGCTGATAGTTAACGAAACAATACGTGTTTGCGAATCGACGGTGCGAGTGTTTGCGAGTGTTTTTTTTTTTAATAATAACTTGTAAATATGTTCTGTTTTTAATTAAAAACTCGTTTGTTAATGGAATTAATCGTAATTGTATTATCGAAATATTTAATTTGATGATGTTCATTTAGTTCTATTTTTTTTTATTGTTCGTAGTGGCAAAGGTTCGTTCGGATGAATGTGAATAAGGAGTCTCAGAAAAGGTGAATCAACTAACAAAAAAAATACTCTAAGACTCTTTCATGCTGAGAGGAAATACATCTTCAAAATCATCATTCTCCTACTCTTATCCCAATTACTTAGGGTTGATACAATATGTACTCTTCTTTCATAGTACATATTGTAAAAGTTATTGGTAATAGTTTTATGACCGGCCGTCTGCCAGATGTCAACCCTCCTTGGGAATATAATTGTTGACCAAACGGCATTAAATGGAGTTGGCCCAGGCTGTTATAAGGCTCTTAGTCGGCTTTTACGATATCCACGAGCAAAGTAAAGATTGGTAGTATTCGTAGCCGCTACCACACAGCTATGCTTCAAATACGGAATGTTATCATAAAATAAATGCCGAAGGTCGTGCCCTCTCCTTGTAAAGTGTGATAATATAATAAATTCATAATGGTCACGCTTAGCAGACGGGTTGACGATCGTAGTTAGCATTGTAAGTATCAGGAGCGTATGGATATCCACTCTCTATACTTCCTATAAATTACAATTAGATGTAGATGAAGTGTTAAAATTAGATAGTTCTCGCGTTTTGATTTTCGAAATCCCGTCTTCCTAAAAGGTTGATGATAAAAGTTTAATGTACACTTGTTAAGTTTTTCCTGTTTAAATGCAAGTAGAATATGTGCTTAGTTTAGTGCGTATTGCGTCGTTATAAGCCTCTTAATCCTGTTTTACGACATCCACGAGTAAAGTAAGGGTTGGTAGTATTCGTGATCGCTACCACACAGCACTGGAAATAGGTACATCTTCACTAGAAAAAGAATAAAAAGCATAAACATTGAAAATTCCTCACTATCCTTTTCGCTGGTTTTCACGATACCTATGTGAAACTAAAAGGTAGGAATACATTGTATTCTTAACCCATCCCTATATGGGGAGTATGTATATAGATACGAACATACGACCAGGAAGGAATATAGGATAGGATCAAGATGGAAGATTTTTAAATCGCAAATTTCCTTATTCTTATGTAATCAACGGCTTCCAAAACTTTAATTTTTCGCAAAAGTTCTATGTACATTTCTTGCCTCTATTTCGAAATTTACAAACTTTTAAAATCATTAAATAAATATAATTTATAACAACTTTTTTGGCTGACAATGATCTGGATACACCCATCTGGTTCCGTCCGGGGCGACTGAAGGATGATATGTGGCCCCATATTCCATCTGGGACGATAAATACACTACCTGTGGGCCCTATAACCCACCGTATTACTTTCAAATCGCCATCGGGTCGATCACTGGTACCGATTCATTACCCGGCAAACTTACAATTCATAGTAGAATTTTGATAATCTTTAAATTTAATATTAGGTCATCCATGGTATCAGTAATGCAAAATAAAGTTTTAATAAAAACATAATTAAGAGAAGCTGTATGATGCGTATATATAATACGCTTCATAAGACACTCATTTAATTCTAAGAAACATTCAACAATTCTTAAATTCCAACAATAATATTTCAAATTACATTTTACCACATCACACTTATAGCCAATAAAGAAATATCTAAAAGCCACACTTTTAGCCTTATAGAATAAAACCCCTTTAGCGATCATAAATCGAAAGTAATAAAACGCCACCAACAACAATACCAAATTAAATGTAAAACCCGTACGTAGACACAAAAAAGTAATGGATAACTATACAAATAGAAATATTCTCTTTACACGCATTCATCTATAGACAATTGGCGCCGATAAATCATAGACTTGACAAGAAAACACGCATCTACAAATATAAACGATACGTGTAACAAACAAAAAATACAACAATTTTCAACTTTATTACTTACAAAATAAGGAATATATAAATTATATTTAGTTTTTTAAGTCATCTTCATGTGCATCACACATTCGCCGCCCCGCCGCTTAAAAACAACTTCAATCAAGTTTCGCGTAAATTATGGGACAACCCTAAACAATGCGAAGAAAAAAAAAGCTCTATTCGCTAATGGATTTTGTTCTCAAAAATTAATTTGGGGGTACTTGACAAAACTGTACGCACCCAATCAGATGTAACCCTAAGTTAGGGTTGAACGGGCCTTTGTTATTATTGTGAGAGAAAGATTTAGCTTGAGTAACTTACTTTGCTAAATAAAAAGTAAATGCTGGGACCCGAAAGATGGTGAACTATGCCTCGTCAGGTCGAAGTCAGGGGAAACCCTGATGGCGGACCGTAGCGATTCTGACGTGCAAATCGATCGTCGGAACTGGGTATAGGGGCAAATAACGTACACAAATGAAAGGTTAATTATAGTAATGAGTGAATGATATTTATAACACTCAGCTGATAAACACTTGTTAATTAGATATTTTTTGAATATAATATTTAGATATTAAGATATTAAATATAAATTCTTTTATCGTGGGCGATTTACAAACATACAATAAACAGATACAAATTATACCTAATCCTACCTTATCGTGCGTGGAGATCCAAGCCACATTTGACACGAAAGAGCGGTACTTTATCACCCGCTAACCGTTGGGGAAGAACGGTTTTCGAGCGGCAACCACGTATCGGACGTCACAGTATTGGTCAAAAGGTGGACCAACGACCTGGTGAAGGTTGCTGGGAGTCGTTAGATGCAGGTGGCACAAGATTGCACTTTGTGGCGAAATATGAGGGAGACCTACGTCCTGCAGTGGATGACAAAGGGCTGAATGATAATGATGATGAAACAAAATTATGACGATTATTATTTTTTAATAAATTTAAAAATATTTTAGTAGCCATTTCCTTATTTGACCGTTTTACATTATGAACTACATTGAGAAAATAATAAGCAGATAGCTCTAAAAATCTTTAGCTTGACACTATATTTATGAAAAAATCCTAAAATAAAAATGATAAAATACTACATATAGGTATTTCAAAATAAAATAAAACAGAAACTCTAGATTGAAATCTTTCTTTCAACTCTTAGCAACCCTACTAACTTCTATTACCTAAGGGTGACAAAACTTAGATCTCCGGGTTACAGGGTGAAGTGGTATTGTTTCACAACCCTAGCTAACTTTTTAATTTATTAACGAAAGGGTTGCCACTCGTAAAAATTACTTTTATTGTTTGTAACGACATCTCAGCCTACGTGATAACAATGTATATTATAATTCACTTTTAAAACATCTTAGCTAGTATACTTTGGTCTTTGTTAAAGAATATTTTATACCAGATAATAGGTCAATGGTAAAATATAAATGTGGAAACAAAGTCACAAGATATAAAGTCAAGTGTGTTTTGTTATAAAGTTTATGTCCCGCTAAAGGTAGCGACAACTGTACTTGGATATTTGGAACCTGTTTTTTTTTTTTTTATTTAATTGTAAAAGTGATTTAGTGTACTGGGAATATATGCTAGTGATATTTAAATATGGTGCTAGACAATCATCTGGTTATAAATTTAATTTAGTGCTATTCTTGACTGTAAATAGGGACTTGAAGGGTTGAACTATATCTTGCTCCTATAAATATTAGAGTGGGTAATTACTATTGTGAAATATGAAATTTTGTCTAATTGTTATTATAAATGTGTATTTTACTTTGTTTGTGTGTTACGCTTTCACGCCTAAATTACTATAACGATTTAAAAAAAAATTGGGAATCATTGAAAAGCAATCGAAATCTAGATTACCAGCGAGTAACGTAGACTATATTTTGTCTCCGTATCTCCATATTCCCACGGGCACGGGAACTGGGTCTAAAACCGCGGGTTAGTAGGTATATTATAAAGAAGCTGGTTGACTGGCTGTTTTGTATAACTCATGAACGCTGTGCCAAAAGTATTCCAACTAGAAACACTAAATATTGACAATAGTTTCTTTTTATAAGAGAGACTTTTAAGAAAGGATTTAACAAAATTTAATCTCAAAGTCGTCGAAACGTAGTAATAAGTTTGCATAGAACGAAAAATAATCCATTGCCTTTAGTAGAAATACTGGTCAATAATCTTGTTTCAAATACTGAAAATTTGTCAATTTAATAAGGCATGTTTTTTTTCTGTAATATTTTACTTGATATCTAATTGAATTATAATTATCAGATATTTTGTATAGGTGCAATAACAGAAATGTTCTAAAAACAGTTAATCAAAGGATATATTCCTCTCTAAGGGTGTAAAATAGGAATAGAATTTTGACTTCATACTTTCCAACCAACAGCAAAAATAATGAAAATCATATTTACTTAGCAGGCCACAAGTGATTTATACGCAGACGAAGTCGTGGACAAAAATTGATATACGAGAAGAAACAAACTCTTATAATGGTCGTCCTCTTTCCTTTTAATATTACTATGAATATGCTGAAAAAAGTGTTTTATTTGACAGATGTGAAAATGCAATGTATCAACGTCCTTTTCGTGCGAGTGTTGGTTGAGACTACTAAGAGATGGTAGCAGGTTAATAGGAACATAACCATAGATTTTTTTACAGGTATTAAGCCTTCCCAAGGAGATTTGATGCCAGGCAGGTGGCCAGCCTTAAAACTATTGATTATGATGGATTTGGAAACAGCAATATTTGTGTAGAATTAATAATTAGAATATCTTTGTTCTTTAAAGTTAATTTACCACCTAATCTACTCATAAAAATGCAGCTCAATTAAGTTCAGAATCAATAATCTTCCTACTAATAATTATATTTGCCTTGTGGTAGCGGCTACGAATACTACCAACCCTTACTTTGCTCGTGGATGTAGTAAAACATAACTAAGAGCCTTATAATGACCTGAGCCAACTCCATCTGATGCCGTTTGGTCAACAATTACATTCCCAAGGAGGGTTGACGTCTGTCAGGCGGCCGGTCATAAAACTATTACCAATAACTTCTACTATGAAAGAAGAGTACACACTGTATCGACCCCAAGTAATTGGGATAAGAGTAGGAGAATGATGCATATATATATATATATATATATGCATCATTCTCCTATATATATATATATATATATATATATATATATATATATATATATATATATATATATATATATATATATATATATAATAATTATATATGAATATTAATTAAAAATATTCATAATTTTATCAATTATTCAGAATGTTACAAGAGTTAATATGTTATCATACTTCATTCTCTAACAATATAGTAAAATGTATGCAACATTATACTAAAAACTAAAATGAAATTCTTTCACCGAAAAACCCCTTCACAAAATAACAATTTATAAGTTTTTCCGGCGTTCAATTGAATTCGGGAACTTTGGTAAACCAAATTTTACTTCTTATTCAAACGTTTCTATAAGGGGAAGACATTATCGACACCGCTACACCACTCCACAGGGCCCTGTGTTGATTCTATCAAAAATCTCCTTTTAAATCTTGCGGTCCTTGTAATGTATGTTGATTCGACTTGGGACTTGTGTATTGAAAAAAATAAATAGAATTGAAATTGTTCTATTTCTAATATCGGCTTTCACAAGTGGGTCAATACGGTGATTCGTTTTCTATCCTCAAGATGTTTATTTATTCATTTGATTTAAATTTAGACATTTTTTTTATTGGTTATGGTGGTAAACGAGCAAGTAGTACACATGGTGGTAAGTGTTACTGCCGTCCATGGACCTTAATAAACTACCAAGAGTACAGCAAGTCTGCTGTATGCCAACCAAAACTCACTTGCAGCTCTCTCACTTATCGAATGAAGTGCAAAAGGTAATTGCCACTGCTCAAACGTCCATATTCTGCGTAAATGTGGTATTACTCCGTAAGGGCCAGATTGCAGCTATAGACAGTAAACTGTCAACAGTGTGGAACAACCAGAATTTACATAGACTTTTAGACATGATAGTTTTAGATACTTATTTACACACCATCATTATCACTGCTTATATATGTCCCACTGTTGGACTCGACCCTACTCCAGAATAGGAGGTAAAACTGATCTATTGTACTCTAAGTACTTATATATCATACTTTTTTGTGTGGTGATGGAGTAAAAAGTTATCAACTGCGTGGGTATGGTAAAAGACAATTGTCCGGTTACCCGACGTGAGGCCACCGCGTGAGGGCGACGCCCCGATGGCGAAAGCTGTCGGGGCATCGACGAGAGAAGAACCCGCAAGGGTATACCGCCGGGCGAGCTACCGAAGACAAAGATCGGGTACCGGTGGCCCGCTCATACGGCGAAGAGAGATGCTTGCAGGGTGGGTCCATGGGGTTGCGCGCCGCCTCTTTTGTCGCCCCGGATCGATTTGTCGGGGCGCGACCACATCCATGGTCCACCCTGCAAAGGAAAAAAAAAATGGGTATGGTAAAAGACGACTAAGGAATATATGTAATACTAGCTTCTGCCCGCGGCTTCGCCCGCGTAAAAGGTTACTTTCCTAAAGTTTTTGATCCCCTATTTTTATTTTTGACCGTCGGTATTACAGTGCAACGGTATTATAATACTCAGGGTTGAAACTTCATTACTGGATGCTTGATGGCGTTGAAGAAGCTAGATTTTGAGATTTTTTGACAAAGATTTTTTTTATTTTTCATATAAAAATTTTGTTTTTTTTTTAATAAAAAGTATCCTATGTTACTTTTAATACCTCCAAGAATATGTGTACAATGTTTCATGAGGATCGGTTGAGTAGTTTTAGCGTGAAAGCGTAACAAACAAACTTACATTCACATTTATATATTAGTAGGGATGTATACATATAATATCTATGCAAGAAAAGGAAGACTCGAAATTAAACCCTATATTTCGACTCGTTTAATCACCGTGGTATTGTTGGTCCATTGCCTTTCCATAGTGAAGGTATCTTGGACCCAGCAGTGTGACACATAGTAGAGTTGAGATGATGTTGATGATACCATTCTGATTAAATGAGTTATTATCAGATTATATGTAGAGTTATCCTTCTCTAACAACCTGCACGAAGGAAATAACCCTTGTGCTACGAGGACCTTTACAAAAATATAATGAAAGACTCACATCAACCTGCGTTCTGCGTCCATCGAGCCCAGGATACTTAGCACAATAGGTCGCTAACTGTGCAGTCAAATACTACTAATTCGATACCGTACAAGAAATAGAATCACTTAACTTCTAGAACAATCACTCTACATTAACCCAAACAAACAATTGAAAAATGTTTTCATCACAACCCTGTTTTCTCAAGAGACGTGCCATATTTCGCAACGAATGGAACGCTTTCATTGTCAACACCTTGATAGATGTAAATAAGAGCCTCTATACGTCCAAAATGCGTAGACCCGTATGTTGAATCCGAACGAACGTTAACACTTTTAACGAACCACATATAGTACTAAAACAGGGTTCTAGTTATACAGGCCAAAGTTACAAACGGTTCAATTTATTGTGATACGTGATTTTTAAGGGCGTTAACGTGAAAATGGATCAGATTATATTGGTGATGCAGATTGTTTGTGTTTGATATTTTATTCATACTGGTTAAATTTTATTGTTATTTCTTTCACGTTGTACGAACTAAGAGTATAACAAGTATCCTAAGTAAAGAAGGTGAGATGCCTTTTCTATCTTACAGGTTTCTTAAGTGACAATTAAGACCCATAAACACACAATATCACTTCAAGTCAAACAACGTGGATTAAATGCCTGTGCCTATCTGGCTAGTCCAAATTTATTTCTATTACGAAAAGGTTTAGGTTTTATTACCCCACCGACATTCATTGTTGGGAATAGGGCTCTCCACGAATGAAATGTCAAATATTACCTGCACTTAAATGCCTTAATAAATTTGCTTCAAATGTAAAGCAGAATTTGAATGCCACTTGCATTGCACGATTGCATCAGTGGACGTCTAAACGCTTATAAATGAATTTAATACTTTCCCTGTTTTACTATCCTCTTATTGGGTGGTTTATATACTAAAGAAATGACTAATCAAGAGACAAACTTTTGAGAAATATTCATCCACTTGGAACCAAACTAGTATTATCAGTCAAATTTGACTATTAAATTTTTGTCTTAATTAAATCCTCTGTGATGTGTAAACTCCTTTGTCAATTTGGAAGTTTTAGGATATACGTTAGTGGCATGTGGTGATTTTAAATATTTTTATGTATTACATTAAATACATTTCAGGCCATCTTATCTAATGCTATAATGCAATATAATATGATATAACAGTGCTATACATGTTTTGTGTATCACCAAAATTTCCAGAACATACTATTAGCTATGGCATTGCACTATTGTAGTTATTTTTTTGATTTATTGATGAACCTAAATTATAATAAATGAAAGAATAATTGATAAATAAAGTCTTGGCGTAAAGGTCTTTGTAACCACGCCATAAAATTTGCTTAACAAAAATATAAATCGTTCGTTAATCTTTGTGGAAAGAAAAAGACCGTCATAATTTATGCAGTACTTTAACTTCAACACTTATTATTATAGAACAAAATCAAACAGTTAGCCCTTTATTCCACATCAATTACTTCCGCCATTTAAAGATTTATCAACAATAAACTAAGAAAGAAGTAAAAAAATCTAACGTTCTGTGACCAAAAAGAACCCGCTGTGACACCCGCATCTGATGTACCATCGGTCCTATAGCTACAAAACTAAATACAGTAGTACAATACCACCCTTTTGTTGAATACAATGTGTTATTTTTGTATTTGTATTACAAAATACAAATCACCGTATCCAGAAAAGTTCACAAAACAATTGAAGCACCCCGCGGATCAATCTCTAATGAAAGGTATGAAAACAATTTAAACATATACATTTAATTTCCTTAAAATTAAAAGAATTTCATTCTTATTTTTATATAAAATAAAAACTATTAAACTTTTAAATGAATGTATATTATAAGTTTGGACAAATATCAAAATTTTCAATGCAGTTTTGATATTTGATACAATGAAAATTGAATTTCAAATTTATAGTAGTAGAGTCGTAAATTGAAATACGTTGGCAAAGATATATCAGGGATAACGCGTTGTATTTATTTTTATTTCTTTAGTTGTAAAGGATCATTACAGCGTATTGTTGGATAATTTCACGCGTTTGGGCGACACTGCGGGCGTTTGGTGCCATTTAGTCGGAATTTCATTATATAGGTTTGTGTGAAACCTCCTTATTATTGTCCACCATTTTTGCTAACGGTGGCTTTAAAATATAAGGATGGAGTCATCATTGAAATAGTATGACTTTTTATTTCTTTACATTTGTTATTTGTTGATGTTTGTATTGTTTTTTGGTGAAATGTGCAACCGTCATTATCTTGGTGTTTTGTTTTTGAGGTTACAATACTCTCCCATATTTGTACTTCCAAAAATCTTTTTGTTATATTTCTAAGAGGATGAAAGAATGAAATGTTGCGAACAGTCACGGACAATAAATATTGTTTATGGTCCTTTTAAAATGTTAAACACAATATAATAATGTCATGTGTTTTTTTTTATAAATTGCATTTTAAATAATGACGACATTATGTTTTGGACTTTTGGCGGGAATGTAAAAATGTTATGTAGTACTCTAGTATTATATTCAATATCTTAGTATTTAAACATGTTATATTAGATCATTTTGATGGCTTTTATGTAATGTGATGTGACGGAACTGTTGGATGTAGTGAATTTCATATAAAAGCGCTTTGCAACGTTTGCGTTTTCCAATTAAAAAATCCTACAACTCTCTATAAGTATGAAAAATAAAAACCCTACGACTCGATCGCAGCGCCACCTATCGGGTCTAATTGCGAATCTAAACCATTCTCGAATCCACTTGAACACACACAATAAATTTCAACAAAATCCGTCCAGGTGTTTAAAAGGAGTTCAGTGACATACACATGTACATAAGAATCATATAAAGATTTACACAAGATAATATTATGCTTTACTTATCAGTAAGTTATGAGTATGTATTAAATCACTGAAATTTAGCATTTAATATGCTTAATTATTTATAAAATCCGATTACGAAATGAAAAATGATGTCGCAAGCGGGATTCGAACCCGCGCCTATTGGGATTCCGGCCCAATCGTGCTGCCACTACACCACCGCGACTAATTGTAGGACATGCAAATTTCATTTCGTATTATATTTACGTCTTAAGGTGACGGTATGCTATCTACCCGACAATGTTTACACATTGTAGGCTTAATACTTCAAACTTTACAGTTAGAATTGTATTAAACGATGACACAACCTTGTTATTTTTAAATTACTGAAATTTAGCATTTAATATGCTTAATGGTGTTGTGTGGTGTAGTGGCAGCACGTGCTGCCACTACACCACACACACGATTGGGCCGGAATCCCAATAGGCGCGGCGGGTTCGAATCCCGCTTGCGACATCATTTTTCATTTCGTAATCGGATTTTATAAGTATGTATTAATATATTTTAAGCTTAGATATGGGAGAGTACATTAAATATGCATTAGTTTTGCACTCGACTTTAGTTGAGTTCGAGAAATATGCAATTAAAACATACCGTGGGGCAGCATGACTCTGTATTAGACTACCTGCCGCGGTTATCTCTTTACAAAACTATTTGGAATTATATCACAGAACTTACTGCAACTTTTTTTTAAAACTTTAAAAAAAAAAAAAAACTGTAGATATATTGCTTTAATATTATTATCATCATTTTAGCCATATTTACCATGCTGGTCATAAGAATGGGCCACCGAAAACAAAGATCGGGTACCGGTGGCCCGCTCATACGGCGAGGAGAGGTGCTTGCAGGGTGGGTCCATGGGGTTGCGCGCCGCCTCTTTTGTCACCCCGGATCGATTTGTCGGGGCGCGACCACATCCATGGTCCACTCTGCAATGAAAAAAAAATGCTGGTCATAAGGGTTGGTAAGTATAGAGTTTTATTTCGAGATTTCCTTCTCTTACATAGATTTGATATGTATATTAATCATTTTACGATATCAACGGGTAATTTATTTCTAATATTAATTTAATAAATTAATATTTATTATCTAACTAAGTGAGAATGCAATTGAATACCATCGTTTTTTACCGTAAGTATCGTAAAAAATGAATTAAACAAGATATGTAGATTAAATCGATGCAAGAGAAGGAGAACTCGATATCAAAACCTCTGCAAACTCATTTGATCAGCGTGTAAAGGTCAATTTTCCTCTTATTCTGAAGAAACAGGCTTAGAAGAATATTTTTTTATTACTACGTACTGACTTAAAAAATTTAGGTACACCTGCTTAGGAATAAATAAAAGAAATACATTTTCATACAATTGCATTCAATATTATAGAGAGCGGTCCTATTGCCAACTATCAAATACATTGTTTAAATACTATTCATGTTTTTGCAAATCTCTTCATTATTAACTGCAGAAAGTTCTACCTACCAAACGTGGCCATTATAGTGTTATTCCCCTTTTTTGAGGATACCTATGTCCAAAGGTAGATATCAATAGGCTGATGGATAGATTGATGAACGAAAGATATTACACATAAATCCTTAACTTAAAATAATTACTTCTATTATTATTTATTACTTTTTTTCATCAATTGGGTTAGTCGCTTAGCGCACATGTCACTTAGTAAGTTAAACAACATAAAATTTCTTTTCCTACTCTGATACTAATTTAGCTAAACTATGAAACTAAATGGCGGGTATTAGAGTACGCTAAAATGAAGTTACAGAAACGGACACCAAATATAATCCTACGTCAGAAAAACGATCTTTTACTATTTTCGTATCGCATTTACTCTCCATCGAAATATTCTGTACTTTGCCACATTCGACACAATTAAGCGATGGTACTCATATCATTCGTCATTCATCATTCTCCTACTCTTGTCCCAATCACTTGGGATCGATACAATATGTACTCTTATTTCATAGTACATATTGTAAAAGTTATTGGCAATAGTTTTATGGCCGGCTGCCTGCCAGACGTCAACCCTCCTTGTTAATGTAATTGTTGAGCAAACGGCATCCGATGGAGTTGGCTCAGGTCGTTATAAAGCTCTTAGTCAACTTTTACGACATTCACGAGCAAAGTGTTGGTAGTATTCTTAGCCGCTACCACAGAGCTAATAGGTATATCATTCGTCATTATTTCAGCTTATATATTTCCCACTACTCGGTGCTATCCTCGTCCACATTGAAAGGGAAATTGACCTACTATACCACGCTGATTATAAAGGTCGATACAAGCTTTCATTTCGAGTCTTTCTCCACTTCATCATCATCATCATAGCCCATAAATGTCCCACTGTTGGGCTCGGGCCTCCTCCGTAATGGAAGAGAAATTAACCTACTATACCACGCTGGTCAGACGTGTTGGTACAGGGTTTTGTTTCGAGTTTTCCTTTTCCCTCATAGATGTTATATGCGTTTTATATCCCTTAGTCCTCTCGTACAGTCACCCACGGGTAAGATATGGGGTGGTGAATAGTATTCTTACTCCATCACCACTCGGACAGTTTCTCCACTTAATTCCTCTTAATTTTTTTCACTAAGAATCCTAACTTATTTAATGCGTGTTGAAATCAAATCTTATTTGAAACAACACTTTCGTCACAATGGGATGTATATGTGAAACAAAAAAGTTGTTGTATGTGTGTGTGTAATGTTGATGTGTGCGTCGGCGACACTATGTCTGCTCACGGCCGCATTGGAATGCGGCTAAGGAGAGGGGGATCGAGTCCCGACCAGGTGAATGTGATTCTTTTAAATATTTTTTTTTTTTTTGCTTTGCGTTTAAATGTTTTGATTTTATATTGGACATCTTTATCTAAAGTAGATTTAAGGTTGTTTTAAGATGAGTAATTATGATATAAAATAAATTTTTCATGTGATAACGAAGTAAGAATACAAATTACCACCCCTTACCTTACCCGTGGATAATCGTAAGAGATGACTAAAGGATACAATATAGATATAACATCTATGCAAAAGAAGAAAACCTCGAAGTATAATCATATACTAACACATATGACCAGCGTAGTATAGTAGGTCCATTACCCTCATATTTTGGAGGAGGCTCGAGACAAGCAATATAAGGCTCGAGACAAGCAAATGAACCCCGAACGGGTTGAGAGCCCTCAGCGCTCACCCACAGTCCGGGTAAAGTTGTCATAGCCATCTGAGGCTAACAACTAAGTCACACAAAAAAAAAAAAAAATGAACCCAAAAAGTAAAAGTTCGGGTTGAGAGCTCTCAACACTCATTCGGGTCCGGTACAGCTAACCGAGTCTAACAACTTAGTCGAACACAAAAACCCAAAACCAAAAAAAGAAAATAAACGAAATATTAAAGATAATTCTACTGTAAAAATTAAATTAGAGACGAAAATACGTATATATGTATTATTTATAATATTTTTGAAGATCTCATTGATGGATAAAGAATCTTTCGGCGTTTGAAACTAACAAACTTTTGCTTACTTGAATATTATTATTTAAAATTTATGATAAAAATTCAACGATTCTTATATTAACCATGGGAAAATATAGAGCCTTAGACAAACATTCCTGTAAAGACGATAAACGCCGAATTTGTAGTACATATCAAGATTTACTTAATTTAAAAACATATAACGCTCAAAAAAAATTTCTAAATTAAATCATAACTTGAAACGGCTCGGTCGAAAATGATGCGCTCTTTATTTCATATAAGTAATTTATCTGCAGTGTTTGGTCGACAAGCATATCACTATCCTATGTTACAACTTTAATCTCAGCTTGGGCCACAAAATATTTGTATAGCTTAACTAATAAAGTTTAGGAATCCGTGGAAATATTATGATATTAAAACGCCAAAATATCAGCTGCTTAGATGGCACAGTGATTAAGATACCGATCTATTGCGCCATATTATGGTCTCAATTCCTACACAGGCAAATATTTTATTCAATCCACAAATCGTTGTCCTGATTGGTGGTGTAATTTGTGTCTGTTAATTATATTTGTAATGTCCCCCGCAATACCAGGACTATTTTCTTAGTACCGGGCGTTGTCTTAATAAAATAAAATTAGGTGTAATTATTGTATCTTATTTTAATACGATTATTTTCAATAAAATTTCTAAAATTAATCCGTGTGGTGACAGATTAATACATGATCTGTCACTAAACCTTATTTTCTTGTGAAAGTACTGAAAGCAGGCTGAAGAAGGTTGATGTAAAGTTGTTTATTTTCTTTTACGACCTCTACGAGCAATGTAAGGGTTGGTAATATTCGTAGCCGCTACCACACAGCATATTCTTATCTACTAAATACTTTAAAATAATATCATATACAGAACCCATCAAAACTAAATGTTCACAATTGACCGGTTTTTATACAATAAGAACTGTACGCTTGCTTCTTTACCAACAGAATAGGCTATGATCACCAACCCACTCGTTTCGAAGTCTTGAATAATAACATTATTATGAGAACCACAACTTATACATTAACCGCTAAGTTTAACAATAGAAATTCACATAAATATCAACCTTATGTTACTTAAAATAAAGCCTTACTACTTGTTATAACAAACGCAGTAATAACTTTGTATATTAAGAGTACATTTTTAAACGTCTTTGTGGCTTGATCACCGCCTCGATGCGACAATACACACTATACATGCATTCAGACCTCTCTAGTAACAGTTCACCTTATAATATCAATGAAAAGAAATAAAAGAAAACACTAAATCTGAATTTCAAACCTATTTGACTATAATATACTGTTTATTATACAAAGAGAATTCTTTTATTATGTTTTTAAGTATATCTGTTTAGGCTTTTGGTTATGGACAGTAAGTTTGGTGGACTAAATTAAAATCAGATTTGACTTTTAAGTCTTTTTGATTTAATAGTCAGTTTTTTTTATTTTTATTTATTGCTTGTGATAGCAAACGAGCGAGGAGCACACTTGCCGCTAAATGTTACTGCCGCCCATGAACCTTTAGGGCCGCTGCTTACCAATACAAACTCCAAACCCACCCAGCTGAGCCTCCAGCTCTCTCGTTCACCTAACGAACCGCAATAGCAGATTGCTGTTACTCAGGCGTCGATCTTCTGCGAAAGTGTAGTACTACTCCGGATGGACCACCAGTGGCTGTAGACAGAGTGGTCCTACCACTATTTACTTAAAGGTGCAACCCAAACTCACTCACAAAGTTACTGAACTTTCTTCCAGCTTTTTCGCTCACCAAATAAAGCGTAATAATACAAAACCACTACTCAGACGTCGATCTTCAGCAAGAGTGTGGTACTACCCCGAACGGACTACTCGCGGCTATAGACAGAAAGTTGTCAACAGTGTTGCCTTGCTATTTTTTTTTTCTTGCTCTTATCCCAATTATTTGGGGTCGACGCAATATGTCATCCTATCAGACGTCATCTCTGCCGTTACTCCTCGACTATCCATGTTATGCCTCACGAAGTCCATCCATCTTTTCTTTGGTCTTCCTTTACCCCTTAAGCCTTCAACATTCATACCTAAAACTTTTCTCACAACATTACTTTCATCCCGCCTCTGCACATGTCCATACCGTGTCAGCCGTTCACTCCTTAACTTTTCCGTCACTGGCGCAACTTTCAAACTTCCTCTAATGTATTCATTTCTTACTTTATCCATTCTTGTCACACCACATTAGTAATTTACTAGTTATTAGTAATAATTATATATTTAAACAATTTCAGATTGGATAATGGCTTTTAATCTTACATTCTTCTTCATTTCATATGGTACAGTTACCATCATACTCTATTTATACTACTTACGGAAATTTCGCCGAAATTTGAATTCATTTTCGATGGACTCAGAATCACCCGCCCAGCCCACTCAATAGATAGAGAGGGAAAAATGGCAGGTTATAGGGTTTAATGCCACTTCTTCTGTCACAGGCAAGCACAAATAAGGCAAAATAAAATAGAAGGTGTAAATATTTGACATGAAAAAAAAAATGTAGTTGTTTTTACAATGACACACATTATCGTGGAATGGATGTTATCTGTAATAGAACTTGTGTCTATGCTTGTTTAACTTGTTTTTATCTCAATTACTTGGGGTCGACACAATATGTATTCTTCTCCTATTGTACAAATTTGCAAACAGTTTTTGGCAATAGTTTTATGACCAGCCCGTCTGCCTGATATCACGATCATTGCGAGTGTAATTGTTGACAATACGGCATCAGATAGAATTGGCTTAGGTCTTTGTAAAGCTCGTCTTTCACGGAACCCACAAGTACTGTAAGGATTGGTAGTATTCGTGGCCGTCACCATATATCAGGGTTTATGTCTGTTACTATTAAAATAACGTGCTTTGAGTGACCATCAAATGTTTACAGTCTTCGAAAAGTAACACAAAATTATAGAAGAAAGATCTTTTTTTGTGTCTCTTAGTTGTTAGCCTCAGATGGCTATGACAACTTTACCCGGACTGTGGGTGAGCGCTGAGGGCTCTCAACACGATTATATAGAAGAAAGAAAGAAAACTATTTTATTTCTACTTAGGTTATTTATAAAAAACCGATAACGAAGCGAAAAATGATGTCACAAGCGGGATTCGAACCCGCGCCTATTGGGATTCCGGCCCAATCGTGCTGCCACTACACCACCGTGAACTATTGCAGGACATGCAAATCTCGCTTCGTATCATATTTACATCTTAAGGTGACGAATCCCGCTTGTGACATCATTTTTCGCTTCGTTATCGGGTTTTTATAAATAATTAAGCATATTAAATGCTAAATTTTAGTAATTTACTTAGGTTATATTTAGATGCCGTATTAGTTGGATGTAATACAGGTTTTGTATTATATCTTCTAAACTGAAATTAGAATAAAAGGAAAGTATATATTTCCCAAGTCTCGATAAGGTATATATATAATGCAATTTCGATTGTGGTAGGACCACGCTGTTGACAGTTTTCTGTCTACAGCCGCAGGCCGGTCCGTCCGGGTTAGTACCAAACTCTCGCAGAAGATCGGCGTCTGAGCAATAGTAATGTGCTGTTGCGTTGTTGTCGTTCGATGAGCGAGAGAGCCCGACGACTGGCTGGGTTTGGGGTTCATATTGGTAGACAGCGGCCTAGCTATACTCCTAGTATAGCATGGATCCATATGCAGCAGTAAAACTTACCATCAGGTGTACTGCTTGCTCGTTTGCCACCAAAAGCAATAAAAGAAAATAATATAAAACAGGCAGTCATGGGGACTGCCGATAGAAGTGAAAACTATTAACTTAAGACTAATTGAAATAATAATGATTTTCTAATTTTTATATAAAAATAAAAAATATTATCGAACATCTAGGAATCGGTTTTACCACGCTAGTAAGATAACCTTTAAACCACAATGATACTCATTTCATGACATAAAGGTTAAATATTAAAAATACAATTAAAAATAAATAATGCCATACTTTTAAATAAAAATATTGATATGAATATTGAAAATATTTGAAAATAAATTCTTCATTTTCATTATTCATTTATCTATATAAAAACACTACTCATAGCTATAGATATACTATTAGCATTAGCATGTCGGTGACGCGAACCTATAAGTTTTCCCCTCCAAAAACGCTCAACGCGCCTAAAGAAGTTTTCACTTCAATAATAATTTAGCAATTAAAGTGCAACCTATGTTACACTGTAACACTGATTTTTAATGGTTACTTTAATTATTTACGGATTAACAAATACAGAAGCAAAAAGCTTATATATTTCAAACTTACAAATATTTCAACGACATTTCTCAATGTTTCTATATTATTAAAAAGTGTAATAATAAAAGAAGAACATTATAGTTTATTTTTTAAAATATCCTCATTGCCTTATTGATCACTTACAAATGTTCAAAAAACATTTTAAAGATATATAACAATAAAACAGATTAGATGTCGACCATTTTCGTTTCAAAGATGTATAAAAACGGACACAGATAAACACATTTTTGTACGAAACAATATGACACTAAATCGAGTCAAAGTATCGATTCACAATTGTTTTGGAAATAAAATCGATTGTCATTTCCATTGTATAGTATACTTCATACGATTGATGTAATCTTAGTGTTGCGATCGAAGCAAAATATTTACGAAAATCTTATAAAGGTAAAACCGATGCGGTGGAGCTTTTGATCGTTATAAAGTGGAGTTTCACTAATGCGATTTGAAACTTTAGAATGAAAAAAAATGGATTCCCACAGAGATTATAAAATATAAATGAACGAAACTTCGTTCATATATGAGTTTATTTCTTTTTTTGGGTAGTATCATCATCATCATCATCACAGCCATATAAGTCCCACTACTGGGTTCTAGCCTCGTCCGCAATGGGAGGGAAATTAACCTATTATACCGCGATAGTCAGACGTGTTGGTATAGGGTTTTGTTTCGAGTTTTCTTTCTCTTGCATAGATGTTATATGCGTTTTATCTCCCTTAGTCGTCTCCTACGATCACCCACGGGTAAGATAGGGGGTGGTGAATTGTATTCTTATTCCGTCACCACACGGATGAGTACTAATAAAGTATTATTTTTTTTGTTTTATATATTATTTTTTATTTATTTCACCATTCACCTGCTCTTGTCTGATCTTTTTGTGTTTAAAAGGGCATTCATGTTAAGTGTGTCTAGTTATTAAACTTGGCTTGGGCTAAAAATCAACAACTGGGATACACCTGTATTCCCGACCATAAGTTGAATCCAATATTATTTTGTTTTTACTTTTATTTACTTATTCATTATTATTTATATTTAGTTTTTAAAATGTCATATTTTTAAGCAAATAAGGATCTTTTCTTTCTTTCTTCTGTCTCAATTACTTACAATACAATATGTACTTTTTTTCTACACAATCTTATCAGATTCGCTCCCTTTCCATCCGCATCATGCTTTGAGCCTTTCATATATCTTTAGTTTACTCTAGCCATATATAAAACTAAATACATTTATACTTAATTACTTAATTACATTTATACTTATATTATTCTTATATACATTTATACTTAATAATATCAACATACAGTATTCATCATCATCATCATCATCTCAGCCCACATATTTCCCACTTTTGGGCTCAGGTCTCCTCTATAATGGGAAGGAAATATACCACGCTGGTCAGACGTGTTGGTATAGGGTTTTATTTCGAGTTTTCCTTCTCTTACACAGATGTCATATGCATATTATATCCCTTAATCGTATTTTACGATGCCCACGGGTAAGATAGGGGGTGGTGAAAAAAAGATATCACTGTTATATTGAAATAATATAAAAAATCGCGTCATAGGAACCACGTATAAATGCGGTCCGCGATATCACTGATAAGGTGACCGCTTAAGATTCACTTATTGTTCGATCAGCTTTTAAGATGTAACTGATAACGCTAACGTTGACAAAAGACTGGCCGACCGGCATGCTCATCGTTTAGGGATCCGTGGTTATTATAACTAGCAACCCTCGTCGTCGACTCAACTCATAAAGTCTTCCTGCAGTCCTTGAGCCTCCTCCACAGTGAGAGGGGAATTACCCTACCATACCACACTGATCAGTCTAGTTGGTATAAGATTTTATATCGAGTTTTCTTACCTTTACAGTGATGTTATATGATTGCTTCCTTTACTCGTCTCTTACGATCACTCACGGGTAATAAAAAAGAAGGGTGAATGGATTTTAACTCCGTCACATTCGTGTTGAGAAGAATTTAATAGTGAAATATAATATAAATCCACGGCTTATATATTAAAATGGTTCGGGCATGTGGAAAGATTGCCGAACGAACGTCTGGTTAAGAAGATATACAATGCGAAAGTGGAAGGATGTAGGTACCGAGGGAGACCGAGACTAACCTACCTAGACCAGATCGGTCATGTACTGAAGGAAGGTGGAGTCAAGAGTCTCCGAAACCGGCGAGTGTGTATGAAGAGAATTATGAATGTTGAGGAAGCGAGTGAAGTATGCAAGGATAGAGTTCTCTGGCACTGTTCTCTCTGCCTACCCTGCAAGGGATATGGCGTGATGATATGTATGTATATATTAAAAATAAAAGAAATTGTATGCATTTTAATGCTTATCTAAATTGTGGTCTACTTCGGATGAACTGATTAATTGATAACTGTCACCAACGCGACGTAACATGTTGAAGCATCAACAGGAGATAGTACATGAAACCAGCCATATGACCACCTCAGATAAGGGACTCGGTATTAGTGGATCACACAAAAGACGATAGAGGTAATTTACGACAGAATAGGTTAGGTTAAGCGCTATGGCTTCTACCGCCCCGGATGATTCTAAGCGATCATAGCCAATAACAAAAAAAATATATATTATGCGTGCGTATAAAGTATACATATCAGAAGTGAAACTCTGGCAAACTATTTTTTAAATCTCGTTTGCATACATCAACAAATAGCGTGTACTCTTTCTCTCTCTATCTCGCGTGGCGCGTTCCTCGTGTGGGTTTCATCTGTAAAAATATCTAGCCTCATGCGCGTGTTAAATTAATTGTGTATATATTATATTTTTGTATATATATATACATATATATATATATATATATATATATATATATATATATATATATATATATATATATATATATATATATATATATATATAGGTATTATATTTAGATATATGTATTTTTAATACTCAATATTACCTGTAATAGGTATCGGGTTATTATCATATCGGATAAATAAGGTAGTAAAGCAAACAACCTTATAACCATATATTTAATTTACATAGCAAATTATCATAATACTATTCAATGAAAATAAGCAAAAGTATTACCATTAAATGCACAACTACATAATGATAAAAAAATACAACCTTAGATGTTAACAGTACGAAAGCCAACAGCAACTGACCGTTTTACCGCGCTATCGCTCCTTACATACCCACAAACTGCACAAACAACCGACAACCCACAACTTTAATATCAAATCAGCGAATATTATTTCATTTTAATCCACTTTTCACCCTAATAAAACAAATCCTATCGTAATTCATCATTATTTTTTAAATCGACGTGAAATAGAATCTTATTACCTTTTTAAATGTAATATACCTATACATTTCTTCTATTATTAATCTAACACGCGCAACAAAGTTTCCCTTCGAAACAAGATGGCGCGTAACGGAAAAATGTGACGGTAATTTATTTCCAACGCCGACAAAGAAGATTCACTTCAAAAAACCGTAGCCCACTATTACAGTATGGATATAATCCAATTTTTATCAATAAAAGGTATAAATTCTATATAGGTAGGTACTCATCATTCTCCTGTTTACATCCAAATTACTTGAGGTCGATGCATTATGTACTCGTACATATTAAAAAAGCTATTGGCAATAGTTTTATGACCAGCCGCCTCCTGACATTAACCCTCTCGGGAATGTAATTGTTGACTAAACGGCTATAGGTGGAATTCACCCAAGTCGATATTAAAACTTTTAGTTGTCTTTAACGACATCCAAAAGCAAAGTAAGAATTGGTAGTATTCGTAGCTGCTACTACACAGATTTTCTACAATTTCATCTTAGCTTATATATCTACCACTGTCGGGCACGAGGCTCGTCTATAATGCGGGGGAAATTGACCCATTATACCACGATGGTCAGACGTGTTGGCATAGGGTTTTGTTTCGACTGTTCCTTCTCTCACATAGCTGTTATATGCCATTTATATCCCTTAGTTCTCTCTGCCTACCCTGCATATGGATATGGCGTGATGATATACCGAGACTAACCTACCTAGACCAGATCGGTGAAGGAAGGTGGAGTCAAGAGTCTCCGAAACCGGCGAGCGTGTATGAAGAGAATTATGAATGTTGAGGAAGCGAGTGAAGTATGCAGAGATAGAGTTCTCTGGCACTCTGTTCTCTCTGCCTACCCTGCAAGGGATATGGCGTGATAATATGTATGTATGTCTCTTACGATCACCCACAGGTAACATAGGGTTGTGAATTGTATTCTAATTTCGTTACCACAAGGAAGATTCTATAATTTAATTTTCTAAAGTTCTATAAACTTGACAACTTTTACTTATTAAGTAACATATATAGTACAAACCGCTGTTATAATCTGACCACTACATTCCTATTATAATTCAATAGAAACCATGACTAAAGAGATATTTATGTACGTACCGAACACAAACGAAACACATAAATCGTTCATTAGCAACAAACGTTATATGACAACCCTTCTCATAGTTTATTATTTTTTATTTTGGTCCCAAAAACAAACCGCACAGAGTGACCTTGGATTTGTAGCCGAAATTTTTTAAACTTTATCGCCGCGTTTTATATCACTGAGATCACGCTAAAAACAGGATAATAGTTTATAAAGACAATTATATTTGTATTAAAAAAGATAGAGTTCTCTGACACTCTGTTCTCTCTGCCTACCCTGCAAGGGATATGGCGTGATGATATGTATGTATGTATGTGTAAAATAATTGATTTTTCATCAAAAATATTCGTTATCATCATCACAGCCCATAATGTCCCACTGTTGGACTTGGGCCTCCGTAATGGGAGAGAAATTAATCTACTATACCGCGCTGGTCAGACGTGTTGGTATAGGGTTCTGTTTCGAGTTTTCCTTCTCTTGCATAGATGTTATATGCATTTTACATCCCTTCGTCGTCTCGTACGATCATTCACGGGTAAGGTAGAGGGTGGTGAATAGTTTTCTTACTCCGTCACCACACGGAAAGACATACAATTAAATTGGCATTTTATTAATGGTGACTGCTGGGTGGAGACAATTTAAGAATACAATTTTTGTTAAAGACTTCGCTAAGGAAATTATACTTGTATTGCCGTAGTCTTTACAGACATATAATTTAACGGATACAAGATACCCAGACTCATGAGTCTTGACAATAATTATCATAACAATAAGTCGTTCTGCGAGGGTTGAACTCGCAGCATTGGCTTGGTACATTGATACTTTAACCATTGCACCAACTGTGCAATTAATTTTCGACCTGTTATTTTTTTATTACCTTTGGAGGCAGACCAATAGACTACCTATTTCTTAAGTGGTAACTACCGCAAGTGAATCTATGCAATACCAGATGGACAGTCAAGTCGCTGCCTATCATCAAGACTTAGATCTCCGGCTCTCTCACTCAGCGAAAGAAGTGCAAAAGCGTTTGAGCGATGGCATTATGCTTTTGCGCTTTGTTTGATGAGCGAGAGAGCCGGAAGCCAAATTTTTTTGGTGTGTTTGGGGTTTTGATTGTTAGACAGCGGCCTAGTTGTACTCCTGGTATAGCAAAGATCTATATGCAATAGTGACACTTACCAGCAGGTGTGCTGCTTGCTCTTTTGCCACCACAAACAAAAAAGTGTGCGTGTCAGCTCCGACGCACGACTGGAGTTTACTCATTAAGTACGATTATCAAAACAGGCGCAAAATAAAGCTCATTTGACTAAAAATAATATATATATATATATTTATTTACATTTATTAAAACTGTTCAGTGAAGTATTATCTCACGTCAGAAAGTGAATGGTGCGCAGAATAGGTTGCGCACCAAAAACGTAACGAGGTCATTCAATCACTAGATTTTACTCCTCAAATTTTTCTCATACCGGGCGCCTTATATGAAAATCGATTCTTAAGGAGTAAACTCCTATAATAAAAAATACCAGAACACCAATGAATTACAATCAATTACAAACTCAATATGATTTTTACCCATTCACTGCCTACAAAATAAATAAAAATAATAGCAGGGTGCAATAACTTGAGAAACTGCGAATTTTGATTAAGTACATATGAATGTTTGAAAATAGGGATAAATATATATTGTTATCATTTCACTAAAAAACATACTTTTCGGATGTGAGTGTTCGGCACACAGCACACTGGGTGCCGAACACTGGGATCCTACTACTACAAAATGAACGGGATGCTCGCTCGGATCCGAGTGCGAGGCGCCGCTACTATAGCCCCGCCCTACTCGGATCCGAGTGTTTGGCATTGAATGTGTTAACTAAATTTTATATAAATCTACCTGTCCCTGACCACTTCGCGCAACATATAATATTGCAGAATTATTAATGAAAAAAAATCAAATACGATTGATCCGATCACTACCAACCTCACTTACGAAACGTTTTTAACTAACACAGGATTACTCTATGCTAATCCCAAAATATTCTAAAAATTCCATCAGAATCAATCAAGCCTTTTCAGAATACATAGGCGACATACATATACTGATTAATTTTTATACAAAAAAAAATATGCAACCTCATTTGGTAAATAGATACGGACTGCACAGATAGTGTAGTGTTTAAGATACCGACCTTCCGTTCCAGTGCCTTGGGTTCAATTTTTTTGTGTGTTTGACAAACTATTGTTCTGAATCTGAGTCTGTATTAATTATATGTTTGTACAGTCATTTTCTTTCTTTTCTTTATGCACAGTGGTCCTTTTTGGAAAAAAAAAAGTGTGTGTGTCAGCTTCGACGCACGACTGGAGTTTATTCCTTAAGTACGATTATCAAAACAGGCGCAAAAAAAGCTCATTTGACTAAAAATAATATAGGTATTTTTATTTACATTTATTAAAACTGTTCAGTGAAGTAATATCTCACGTCAGAAAGTGAAAGGTGCGCAGAATAGGTTGCGCACCAAAAATGTAACAAAGTCATTCGATCACTAGATTTTACTTCTCAAATTTTTCTCATACCGTGCGCCTTATATGAAAATCAATTCTTAAGGAGTAAACTCCAAAAATATGATACTTCTTTTGACTCCTGCTATCCACTTCGAGAATAAATGTGATACTATAAAAAAAAGCCATAGTTCGTTACCATAGAGAACATAAACACGTATTCCTTTACTACATGATAGTCGTTACGTGTCGAAGTCAGCGCTTCGAATTCGACCTCCATTGACAGGAGCGCTGGCAACAAAAGATGTTATGTCAGGAATGTCTGTTATATTCTTATAGTAGACACTTAATTTGTACGTCTTTAAAATAGACCGGTTATAACATTACTTTGATTATAAACCACATATGAATAACTTTTATGAACTTAATATAGCTTACATGAAGCTGATTAGGTCCTTTTATTGTACGGCTATTGATCTTATCATTATCTTGTTCTTATCTTAATTACATGTTGCAATTAAAAAAATAATCCTTACTAATATTATAAATGCGAAAGTAACTCTGTCTATCTGTCTGTCTGTCGCTCTTTCACGCCAAAACTACTGAACTGATTTAATGAAATTTGGTACACAGATATTCTAGAGCCTGATAAAGGACATCGGCTACTTTTTAATGCAAAAAAAAGGGTTGTAAAGGGGGATGAAAAGTTGTAAGGAATTATAGCCATTTTTAAAGCCAGAAGCTTGAAACTTATTTTTAGGCTATTGATTAGATATAAATAAATATGACATTAAAATTTCATAAAAAAAAATTACCCTTAAACCGACCAAGGGCATAATATTTGTATTATCAACCCCTTATAAGCCTGTTATAATTTGGCTAAGCACCGTTCAAGGTTATTATGAAAACGCAATATGTCATATAATCTCATTCATCATCATCATCATCTCAGCTCATATATGTCCCACTGTTGGGCTCGAGCCTCCTCCGTAATAGGAGGGTAATTGACCTACTATACCGCGCTGGTCAGACGTATTTGATTCGAGTTTCCTTCTCTCGCATAGATGTTATATGCGTGTTATATCCCTTAGTCGTCTCGTACGATCACCCACAGTTAAGAATAGGTGGTGAATTGTATTCTTACTTCGTCACCACACTGAATAATCTCATTAAAGAAAAGTAATTTACTTATGAAGAACTTTTCCGTTTAGTAATAACACAATGTGACAACATCGCTTACAGAAGATTGAACGACAACAGTCTCTACCGCCGCCAAGCGGGGCTATGATGAACTATGAATATTTTTAAAACTATTCTAAAAATCCTTTAACTACATATTATTCATATTAAATTTTAATAAATTTTATTATTATCCTAAAAGAACTACTTTTGAACATTATTACCGTAATTGACAAGCGAATCAAAGTTAAATAGCTTCAAATTTTCAGGGTATATCAAAGTTTCACGTGAGAACTTGACATGCGGTATTTGACGGTGCACTTTAATTAAATAGATATTTACAATTTATTTAATATCCAGTAGCCAGTATCAATTAACAATTTAGAACAGCCCACACAAGAAACTTTCCCATGCGAAAGAATAACATTCTTCAAATTACTGGTCTGCTACTGAATTATATCTAATATTTTAAAACTAAATTAAAACGATTCACGAATTAGTTATACTGCAACTTAACCTTCCACATTACAAGGGTTTTACATTACCAAGGCTTTTTTTTTAACTACCATACACACTAATTGGTGTTCGGTACAAATCGTTAACAGGCAAAGCGATCATCGAATTGAAAGCCTTAATTAAAAACAGTATACAGCCTTCATAAATATGTCTGAACGCGTCTGGCAACTGTCGGCGTTAGAATGGACAATAAAATAATTATGATGTCCATGTATTATACATCATTAATGATGATATTTTGAAAAAACGTTACCATTAGATAACCATAGAGTGATTTTAGAAGAAAACATAAATTTGACACGAATTTTGGCGGGTACATTAATTTGTCAAATACTCTGTGCACAACGCTCTTAAAAGTTAAATTATAATTTTTTTTTTTTGGAGTTTATGGCTTGGTTACTTAGACCTTTAAGCCAAGTCTTCATAGTTTAGACACTTCGTGCCTTGTCTTCCGTATTATTGTTTACCACTTCTTCATATTGTAATTAGTCCTTGATAGTCACTGTCCGTCAGTAAGTCAAGTCGTTACTATCAATTTGGCGCTGATAACCAAATTCATAAATCCGTTGGGAATTTTGGGTGAACACGAAAATACACGAAAACCACTATTATACCATATTCACTACACTTCAGCACTTTAACTGTATCATATTCCATAAAATACCAGCAAAATTATTCAATATAACACTACAAAACACTAAAGAAATGAATATAATACAAGAGCGTGACATGACATTTCCATATTCGCGCCAAAACTCCGTTAAATTATAATAATTATTTTTTTATATTTTATGGTACTGTGTAAAATAATTTTGGTTCACATTTTGTGTAATACAGAGAATACAGAGAAAGTGCTAAAGCGTACGTATAATTGCGAATGTCAGTGTTTTATAAAAAGATGTGTAACGTTATGTCGTAAAAACTATATTTTTATGGGCTTATGTTGCAAACACTAACTGTTACGGTATATATCCTAAAAATTATCAGAGATTTTCAAAACGGGGTCAGAGCCACCGAATATTGAAGAGAAGTGAGGGAAAATCGTTGTATAAATATAAATTAGATTACATTATAGTAAGTATAAATTAAAATCTAATAACCCAAATCAACAAGATTGCAGATAATATCAATCGTAAATTATGAATTGGCATCGTAAATTATTAAAAATATATCCTATCTTATCCATACGATTCTAAACTGTATAGAGGACGGTAGTCGTCATTAGAATGGCCACAAACTTACGACATGTATTTAATTGGTGCCTATATATCACTGTCCGGGTCTTTCCTTCATTCGTTCGTTTGGTTTATAGTTCATACAGTAGCACTATAAACACGTGAAAACGATTGTTATTCTTGTATGCCGTAAACTGATTTATGTCGCATACACACTTAAGTTAACACTTAAATAATCATCATCATCATCACAGCCCATATATATCTCATTGCTCGGGCCTCCTCCGTAATGGAAGGGAAATTAACCTACTATACCGCGCTGTTCAGACGTGTTGGTATAGGGTTTTGTTTCGAATTTACTCCTCTTGCATAGATGTTATATGCATTTTATATCCCTTAGTCGTCTCGTACGATCACCCACGGGTAAGATAGGGGGTGGTGAATTGTATTCTTACTTCGTCACCACACAGATTAAAATATCACTTAAATAATAAGGGTCAGATAACTTATATACTTACTACGTTATCACAAGAATAGCTTATAATAGTTTTCGTGAAGATAAACGAAGAGATAAGTTATTATCATCATTCGTTTGCTCTCATCCCAATTACTTGTGGTCGATGAAATATGTACTCGTATATACTGTAAAAGTTATTGGTTAAAGTTTTATGATCAGCCGCCTGTTTGACGTCAACCCTCCTTGGGAATATAATTATTAACCAGACAGCATCAGGCGGACTTAGCCCCGGTCTATAAAAAGCCCTTTGTCTTTTACAATATCCATTAGCAAAGTAAGAGTTGGTTGTTTTCGTAACCGCTACCACATAGCAGATAACTTATCAATATTGACAGCAAATATGACAGTTTGTGGTTAAAATACTGACCTAAAATACTAGTGTCATGGGTTCGACTCCCACGCAGAACAATCGTTTGTTTTATTGAGTTTGCATGTAATTTGTGTCAGTCAAATTATATATTTGGTAAAATCTGACGCAATACAAGGGTTATTTATTTAATCCCGATTGCTGATTTTTTTTATACAAAACAAAGTTAAAATAATATAAAAAGTAAAGGAAAGGAATCTGTAGTTGACTTGTGTTATATTAAGCTACTTAGTTCTGATACTACTGGAGGATAATACGGAAAGCCACCGAAGACAAAGATCGGGTACCGGTGGCTCGCTCGCACGGCGAAGAGAGGAGCCCTTGCACGGTGGGTCTCGTTTCGTCTCTTCCGTCGCCCCGGACCGATTTGGCGCAGCGGGACCACATCCATAGCCCACCGCAAGTAAAAAAAAAGGTTAATGCGGAAACCGTCTAAGAACTGTATATCGATTTTTACTAGTACTGTAATCTACTTTTACTTGGTCAGCGGTTGTATTATTAAAGAAGGTTGGAGATGGTCATTCGTAGAATTTACCCAAAACGCAGTGACACATATTTATTTCTTCTGTTCCCTGCCATTTGTGTGTAAAAATGGATCTTATGTTGATGTTACATGGAATGAGACAAGGGTACCAAAATGGTGAGTATTTAATTAAATTTGAAATTATCTGATTGACCTGTAATTAATAATTAACAGTGACATAACTGACAGACTCTTAAACTTCATATACATATATGAACACTGAATTTTAAAAAGTTATGATAAACTTTTACGCTCTTCTTCTATGGATCTGGAATACTGGATATGGATAAGAATAGGCCATAAACGGTCCAGAAAGAACTTTACAGATATTAAAAAAAGACTACCGATCTTGATATCTTGGTCCATTTCTCACGGCTCATGTACTGAGCTAGCATAAAAATGGCATTTTGACATTAACATCGCACTCGTCACATCCGGAAGCCGTGTCGGAATGTTAATTGAATAAGATGGTATCATGAAATAAGTCATTGTGTGTCTAAAATGCATTTGTATGGCCTTTTACTTGCGAGAGTGTTTAAGTGTTTTGTATTACCATTGTTGGAACAATCGACAGAGTTTTGTAATAATTTCGTAAGTATAATGAAATATTATGTAAGAACAAGTTATTGAAATATAACTATTTCAAAGAAAACTTCGCTTCGCTTAATAGATATATAAGTTAAAGTGGGGTTTCTGTGGGGTTATTTAGTAAGAATACAATTTACGAATCCCTTTCTAGCTCGGAGACGTAGTAAATAAGCAGATACCATCTATGCAAAAGTAGTCAAACTCAAATTATATCATATTATAGCAGCACTTTTTTTTTTATTTTTTTTTTATTGCTTTTGGTGGCAAACGAGCAAGTAGCACACCTGATGGTAAGGATATAGCTAGGCTGCTGCCTACCAATATAAACCCGAAACCCACCCAGTTGGGTACAACAGCTCTTTGCCATTACTCAGACGTCGATCTTCTGCTCAGTGTGGTACTACCTAGGACGGACCGGCCCGCGGCTGTAGACAGAAAACTGTCAACAGCGTGGTCCTACCACTATTAAAGTTTTAGTGATATCTGTTTAATTTTGTGGTTTCTATTTTAATAATGATTTAAATTTAATGATTTTTGTTTTAAATACTAAAATCTACTCACATCTGACCAGCGGAGTGTAGTACGTCAATTTTCATCCCATTAAGGAGGAGACTCGAACCCAATAATGAGACGTATGTGCTGAGATGTTGTTAATTATGTTGAATGTAATGATATATTACTGCGAGCTGTGTGGTAGCGGCTTCGAATACTACCAACCCTTGCTTAGATCTTGGATGTCGTAATAGACGAGTAAGAGCTTTTTAACAACCTAGGCCAACTTCAACTGATGCCGGTTGGTCAACAATTACATTCCCAAGGAGGGTTGTCGTCTGGCATGCGGACGGTCATAAAACTATTACCAATAACTTCTACAATATGTACTATGAAAGAAGGGTACATATTGTATCGACCCCAAGTTATTGGGATAAGAGTAGGAGAATGATGATGTGATGATATATTAACAATTAAATACGATAATATGCTTTACGTTACTACAGTTGTCGTAAAACTTGTCTAAGCGAATAATACTACACAGTAAGATAAAATATTCTTCAAACAAAACCTTATGACAAACTATTTAGATTACGTACTGTACGGATACTTCTTCTCCTATTACGAATTAAAACCAAGTCTAATACTGATCGGTATATATACAAGTCAAAAGAAAAATTACTACTTATATGTTAAGATATGAGATGCTCCAAAATGAAAAACTGCTGTTAAGAAGTTTTTATTTTAATGGTATTTTTGTTCTAACCAATTTCTAAAATTTAACCGGATCTTTCTATTAATATATATATATATATATATATATATATATATATATATATATATATATATATATATATATATATATATATATATATATATATATATATATATATATATATATATATTTGTTTTTGAATAAATAATACTAAAAAAATATGTTTGAATAAATAATATTATAAAAAAAAAGACAAGCGACTCGTATAAATGAAATGAAATGAAATGAAATTTATTGCATGAAATATGGTTTACAATGTGCAGTTAATATTGCATAAATAGGTCTCACATATTTCGTCGTTGACATTCACGACATACAATATTAGGTACATTTATAGATTTCATTATTCTAAATTTGATTTATAATGAGCATTAATTAGATTTTTACACACATCACACAATTCAAGTAAAATTATCACATATAGGTTTTGTACTTAATTAATTTAATAAATAAACCTTGACGAAATGAATTTGAATACCTAAATTCTTATAATAAAGCGTAAAATACGAAACATATTTGTGGCTTAACCCCAATATTATAAACTAGGCCTGTGTCATAAAACAACAGCTTTACTAATCTTCAAATTATTGCCGAAATTATGAATAAATATAACTTGAATAAATTATAAACCGACGACTGAGGTACGAAGAGCAAATATTCAAAAAATGTCGTCGCAAATTCATCTCATGATTAACCAACATTGAAAATTAAATTAGATTTGGTTCACAGAATTGTTATTTGCATCTGGAAACTATAAATGATACCTTAGTGTTTGTTATTAAGATCTAGATTTGATTTATGAGTAATTACTTAGCTGAGATCATATGTGAACTTTATTTCAAGTTTTAAGTAATAAATGATTTGTGTCAAGCTAAGCTACAGATTAGGGGAAAACTTGATACAAATAATATTATTGATTTGTTTGTTTTATTGTTTTTTATAGTCTCACGTTAATTACAGTGAGAGGAAGCAGAGGTGTGCTTATGTTCCAAATTTAGCTACGTATTGGCACATAATACTGAAGTAGACCGTTGTAGCCTAATTAAAACAAATCTAATCAAATCATTTATTTTTCATAAGCCCCATAAAATCACATTACGCTTTAATAGAGGTACTAATCTGTTGACAGTTTTCTGTCTACAGTCGCGGACCGGTCTGTTCGGGGTAGTTCAACACTCTCGCAGAAAATCGATGCCTAAACAGAGGCAATGTGCTTAGTGCCGCGAGTGAGAGAGCCGGAAAGCCAACTTTCTAGGTGGGTTTGGGGTTTTCATTGATAGGCAATGGTCTAGATGTATCACTGGTATTATACTAGCAATAGCACTGCCACTCATAGACATTTACAATACATGATAAATGCATTTAAATGAGACCAGATGGGAAGCACCAGCTTCCAAATAAAAAAAGATAGGTATATAAAAATCAACTCACTCAGAAAAAAAAATTAAAATACACAATTAAAAATACAGTCGTATTAAAAATCGCCATTCTTATTACTGAAATTTACCATTTAACATGTTAGATTATTTATAAAAATTCACATGTGGGACTCGAACCCACACCTATTGAAAAACGTCCCAGTCATCCTACCACTTAGACAAGTATGAGCTGTCATATGTCATTCAATTTGTGGCTCAATTTTTTTTTTAATAACCTTCTCCTTTTTCTATAGTCGGTTAAAATAGCTACTAATAAATAACCTACAGAGACAGGAATGATATATAATAAAAATATCGAATAAGCGGTAGGTATACATGACTAATCTTATCTTGAAATTGCCTCAGAACGGGCTACTGTTTTATGACGTCACTATACAAGTCAGTTGTTTTTTTTTTTTCTTAAACAAATCAAGCCACTAATATGTAGCTGTCTACCGCTTCGAACGACTGCGAACCACATCATTAAGAGAGCACATGGAAATATATGAGATCTTGATATTTTTTTTTATAAGACAAAATATACTGATCATAAAATTGTATGATAGATTCAATGTTTTTTAAGTTTTTATATCTTTTTAGGATTCTCACTAAAAATTTACATTTGAGTAGCAGAATTTTTCCATTGCATTTCATTAGGTGAGTAAGAGAGTCGGATATCTAATACATGGGTTGTTTTCTGTTCTGTCCTCATTTCATTCTTCGCAGCACATAAGTATGCTGAGACGAAAAATGAAATGAAGGCGTTTATGCCCCGCTGCTGGGCTCGAGCCTTCTCCACAAGGAAAGGAGAATTGACCTACAATAACATGCTGGTTGGACAAGTTGGTATAGGGTTTCTTTTTTTTCTCTTGCAATGATGTTGCTTTATTGCGTCCCGTTGTCGTCTCTTACGATTACTTACAGTTAAGAAAGGTGGTGATGAATTGTATTCTTAGTCCATTATCAAACGAATGATTTCAATCTTATCACCTTCTTTCCCTGTTACAATACATCACTTTGTTACTGAAGCTCGTGAGTGGTCTTACCACTTGTGTTCATGTAAACTGCTTACTCGGCTATCATTAAAGTCAATAATAAAAAGAAATAGCGTTTTATCCATTTCGCACAGTTCCGCGGCTGCCTTTACACTCGCGACACTTATCTCATTCGTCCGTAATGGGTCAGTCCCGGTCGACTCCTGCGCAGCGGGGCGCCGCCAACCATCGCACAGCATAAATTCAACATTTGTCACGGTATTAATACACGAAAAAGGGTTTTTTATCATGTCACCCCCGTATCCGGTAAGCATGGCATATTTTTGCTTTTAAGTTTTTTATAATATATATTCTTAGCTAAGTGAGAATTTTTGGTAGCAGTTGTTTAATATTATAAACCATCGGAATAAAAACAATCATATTTGAAAAATTACTATGTGATACTGATGGTAATGTTAGATACATTTGTTTATTATTGTCTTATTACGCTCGCGTTTGTATGTCGTCACACATATTGTTTTTCTTGGATTTTATGGCTTGGTTACTAAGACCTTTAAGCCAAATCTTTGTTTATAAATTAACTTGATTTAAAGTCATTGTCCGTCAGTAAGTCAAATCGTCACCGGCTACGAATACTACCAACACTTACATTGCTTGTAGGTATCGTAAAAGATGACTAAGATTGGGCCGGATTCTCAATAGGCGCGGGTTCGAATCCCGCTTGTGACATCATGTTTCGCTTCGTAATCGGGTTTTATAAATGACTAAGAGTTTCATATCGACGTGAGCCGACTACATTTATTGCCATCTGCACAAAAATTACATTTCTAAGGATGGTTAACGTAAGGCAGGTTAATAATTACATTCCCAAGAAGGATTGACGTTAGGCCGGTCATAAAAGTATAGCCAAATCTTTTACAATATTTACGATGGCAGAAGTTAACCCCAAGTAATTGGGATAAGTGAAGGATGATATTGATGATGATAGGTCACTTCTATAATGCCGCGGGTGTCGTACACATTGAGGAAAGCCAAAAAAAGAAGAACTGGATATCTCGAAACAAAATCGCACTCATAAAAGATTAATTTTTCCTTTTTGGCAGACTTAAAAAGAAAAATATTAATATGTAGTAATATAATTGTGACCGTATTCTCTCAAAGATCTATCTGTACTAAGTAAATAAAGAGTCGATTTTTTGGTTCGGTTTTACTTCGAAAATTGCTGAACCGATCGGAATAATAAGTTAGACCATAAGATTCAGCGTGTTTTGGAGGAGGTTTTAGTAGTGTATAAGATATGTTGGTGATTACTTATACAGAAAGGAGGGAAACGGGAGCCCCCTCCCGTTTCCCTATATATATCTATCATAGCTATCTAGGATTTAAATAAATAAAAAAAAACAATGAATTTTTGTTGTGTTAGTAATCTTCTACATCTACAATTAGATTTCAAGATAATGTTTCAGTTAAAAAAACGCACGTATTTATCATAACTGAACAGGAAAAACTCAAATAACACTCATTTATATAATGTTCTATTGATTTATAGTTACTAGCAAGTATTACTGTCCATATGTATAATAAAAATAATCAAATTTACACGCTAACAAACCGGAATAAAGGAGTAGTGCATATGATATTGTCTGCTATACAATACATTGAATGGACGCGTTGAAAATTACTTAAAAAAATAACGATTGAAGTAAAGAGCGATTGTTGTGCAAACTTATTCGATACGGTTAAATGGGGCGATTTAAACGTACCGTCATTTACCCGCGTATGTGAAACATGCTTAATGACTTAGAAATAATTTTGTCTAGCACAGTCACTCGATATTCGCATTTATTTCATATGAATTAAAATATGAAATCATATTGTCATAATAAGAATAATGTAAAATAATTTCAAAAAAATAGAATCGTAGTGTTGTGAAGAAATTAATAAATGGACGGTTATTTTTTTTTAAATATCGGCTCTTTTGATGGGTAACAGAGTTTTTGAAGGTCTTTGCGCAAATCTAGTGGTGCGCAATGAAGTGGGGTATTTTGAAGTTATTCGTCATAATATCGGATATGATATTTCCGTTCTTATGTGGCGGTACCTTTGGATATATGATTAGTTATTTCCGCAATGCTTCATTGTAAATACTTAAAAGGATCAATTATTTAAATAATAAATAATCTCTAAAATCCAATAACCTTGAATAGATTATGGTACTCAATTTTAAAAGGCATAGGAGTAGCTATATTTTTATATTACAATAGAAGTTACTGCCATGGTAGTTATTATTTAACTAAATTTATACAAAGAAAAAAAAACACTAAAAATGAATAAAGAGAGAAGATATTCAGATTTCAATAGCTTTACAAGACACCATAAAAAGAATTTAACATTTTTAATTATGAACAGTTTTAACAAAATAGAAACGACAAAATTAATCCCTCTATTAAGTTTCATAACACCCATTTTATTAAGATACGATCGAACTAGCATAGATACGACATACATACACAATCAAAAGGAATGCGACGCACATCGTATAGAAAAAAAAAACATATGTATCCAACTAATAAAAAAAAATAGCATTAAGTAGACGGATAAAAAACCTTCATTGACTAAGCGGTGAGTGGACATCACTAGAACTAACCGACTTTAAATAGTATCCAACTAAAATCGACTGTATTTTATTATTATTTAAGATCGAAATTAAAAATTCACAATGCTCACCAAAGCGGCTGACTTGTACACCTGTTAAAAACCTTTAAATCCTTTACATATTTTTATAACGCATTCTTAAGAACGCATTCTTTGTGTTTATTTTAAAAAATGATTTTTTAAAGAAGGGAAGGATGATAAATAACGTGTATAATATTTGATTAAAATGACACAGCGCTTTTGCGTTAGTACAATAACTTGAGCTTCTGAACGGTCCCTGTAATGATCATTTATTTCTTAGAGGATTCATTTTTAGTAGTCTCGATGATTCTATTTGTTTGTACAATAATAATTTTATAATTATTCTATTAATCATTCACTTTCCTTTATTCAATTATATGATTAGCTTATAATATGTTAAAGAAATTTTCTAATTGTTATTCATATGGACACGCTATCAATTTGGACGAAATCTTGTGTGCATATTTCAATAGAATTGAATGCCTTGAAAATACAATTAGACCCAGTATGTGGTGCTACTGTCGATATGTCATCAAATTTGATTTGCAGTATAATTAATAACATTCCAAATAGCATTTTTATTGTGGCACTGCTTTCTCGAGCAGGATAAAGTTTGCCGTGTATCCTCGCTAGTAAGTTATAAATCTGTTCTTCTTTCATATTTCTGCTATTTATTTTTCATTATCATCATCATCACAGCCCATAAATGTCCCACTGTTGGGCTCGGGCCTCCTCCATAATGGAAGGGAAATTAACCTACTATACCGCGCTCGTCAGACGTGTTGCTATAGGGTTTTGTTTCGAGTTTTCTTTCTTTGGCATAGATGTTATATGAATTTTATATCCTTTAGTCGTCTCGTACGATCACCCATGGGTAAGATATGGGGTGGTTCATAATATTCTTACTCCGTCACCATACGGAAATTATTAATTTATTTTGTAATACTCTAATATTAGCTATTAAAATCAATTCAAATATATCAATTTGCATTTCTATTTGTTTTTTAACTACTGGCATACCTTCAGCTGATTGTAATCCAACATTTTGTACCACAACCTCCCTATTCAAATATAAAATAGTTTAAGATAATAACATCGAGGACTCGTGTTACTCCCTTTTGTATTGTGAATGGCGTCGACCCGTCTACTCAGTCCTAAACACGTTTATATATTTCGTTCTACATATGAGTGATCAAAATTCATTATCTGACCGCTATTTCAATCGTATTTAATTTCATATAGGTCATTCTTGGATTCTCTAGATAGATTTTCTTTTAATTATCGTCATTGTTCCACTTGGAGCGAAGTAGTTTAGTTTGTATGTTGTTAAAATTATTTTATTTTAAATCTGAAGCTATTTCATTTAGCTATGTTTTTTTTTTAATGGTGACGGAGTAAGAATACAGTTTATCACCCTCTATGTTATTCGTGGGTGATCGTAACTTACGACTAAGGGACATAAAACGTATATAACATCTATGCAAACAAAAAGAAAACTCGAAACTAAACCCTGTACCAACACATCCGACCAGTGTGGTATTGTTGATCAATTTCCCTCCCATTATGAAGGAGGCCCTGCCCAACAGAGAAAGATAATGATGATGAGATGGTGACGTTTATTTTTACTTACTTACAAATTGTAAAATGAAAGCAATGTCAAACTTTTTAACTTACTTACAATTTGTAAAACGAAAGCAATATCTTTCTTTCCTTCATTTCTTTCTACTTCTATATAAAGCTGTAGTGTTATATTTTATATGCTTTCTTTAAAATAACAAATGTCAGCTTTCTAATAGTATTACCTTTTGCATGCAGTTTTTAACCGACTGCAAAAAAGGAGGAGGACTCAATTCGTCTGTATTTTTTTTTTATGTTTGTTACCTCATAACTTTCGACTGGGCCTAGCGATTTTAATGATTCTTTTTTATTTGAAAGCTGGTGCTTCCCGTATGGTTCCATTTTAATTTGGTCCAGTTCTGACAATGGCACCCATAAGAAAACCATATACCTAAGTCTAAAATTAGCATTAAGTATGTGTACGACAAATGAACGAGTAACTCAAGCCCCGCTACTAATAGAACCTATGTGAGTCTGTAACACTAAAAAGTAAACTATAAAAAAATAAAACTACGATTAAAAAAACCGACTTCAAAAACTGAAAAGTACAGAATAACTTAAAATACTATTATTTGTATGTGCTATCTATTGATAGGTTTGAAGTCGGTGCCGGTGTCGGTATCTTTACTGTAGGAATTTCATTACAGTAAGTAAGTTGTTTATAATTTTGTTTAAGGCTTGGCAACGATTTCAAACCTATCAATAAATATCACATACAAATGATAGTATTTTAAGTTATTCTGTACTTTTCAGTTTTTGAAGTCAGTTTTTTTAATCGTAGTTTTATTTTTTTATATCAGTGTTAAATCTATCACATGTCTTTTCGTTGGTGATTTGAAAGACGTCAATATTAGGTCATTATTTCAAAATTAGTTGGATATTGATGATGCTCCATTGCGATATTATTGACTACATACATACATATCATCACGCCATATCCCTTGCAGGGTAGGCAGAGAGAACAGAGTGCCAGAGAACTCTATCTCTGCATACTTCACTCGCTTCCTCAACATTCATAATTCTCTTCATACACGCTCGCCGGTTTCGGAGACTCTTGACTCCACCTTCCTTCAGTACATGACCGATCTGGTCTAGGTAGGTTAGTCTCGGTCTCCCTCGGTACCTACATCCTTCCACTTTCGCATTGTATATCTTCTTAACCAGGCGTTCGTTCGGCATTCTTTCCACATGTCCGAACCATCGGAGCCTTCCCTTTCGCATCTTTACACCAATACTCTCTTTCATACCTACTCGCTCTCTTACGTCGTCGTTACGAATGCGGTCGGTCAGCCTAACTCCACAGATTTTCCGCAGAGATCGCATTTCGATCGCATTAATTTTACTATCATACTCTTTTCTGCATACCCAACTCTCGCTTCCATACAATAATGTTGGGACAAGCACTGCGTTATGTATTGCTACACGTGCCTTCTGGCTGAGGTGGTGGCTGCCGAGAAGTTGCCCCAACGCTCCGTTCACTCTATTTCCCGCATTCACTCTTCGCTCTATATCAGTGGTGTACCTTCCATCTCGGCTAAATCCACATCCAAGATATACAAATTCATCCACTTGCTCTAGTACATCATTACCTATTGTTACTCTTACATCTGTTCTGGTTTTATCTCTTTCAAAGACCATTATTTTGGTTTTGCTCACATTCACGCGTAGACCCCTTTTCTTACAATCTTCTGTCATTGTGTCGACTAGGGTCTGTAGGTCAGTCGCTGACTGTGCCAGCAGGACTGCATCATCTACATAAAGCAGAGCAGTGACCACTGAGTCGCCCATCTGGACTCCCACATTCATATCGTTCAACCTTTGGAGACATTTATCCAGATATATGATAAACAGCCTGGCTGACAGAACATACCCCTGCTTAACGCCGATATTGACGTCAAACCAAGGCGACATTCCATCATCCAGCCGCTCACAGGCTCTACAGCCCATGTAACTGGACTGCACAGCCTGTAGCAGTTTACCGCTAATACCATACTCCGGTAAAATGTCCCAAAGTTCCTTTCGTACAACCGTGTCAAATGCTCTCTCCAGATCCACAAAACTGCAGAAAACCCTCTGACCTAGAGCCAGATGCTTCTCCACAATGTTGCGCAGAGAGAACACTTGATCCATGCATCCCCTTCCACTCCTGAAACCTCCTTGTGTCTCACACAGTAAACCATCGGACACCATCCTCATTCTCCTTTCAATAATTTTTCCATACACTTTTGCTGCCAAACTGGTCAAGCTTATGGCTCTGTAATTTGCGCAGTCATAACGTGAACCCTTGTTTTTAAACAAAGGCACGATGACTGCGCTATTCCAGTCCCTGGGAACCATTCCCGAGCTCCAACATAAATTGAGGAGCAACAGGAATGCCTCCCAGACACAAGAGCCACCAAGCTTGATCATCTCGGCAGACACCATATCAATGCCCGCTGCCTTACCATTTTTCAAACTTCTTATCGCCCATTCAACTTCATCCATACTGATGCCATCGGAGGACGCCGTCGTCGAATGTTGATCTACTAAACCACATCCAACACCGGCGCCAACCGTAGCATCCGCATACATATCGCCAAAATATTCACTCCATCGGCTTAACACGTCTTGTGTTTGTGTAAGAATGTCTCCACCTTTAGACCTTATTTTATTCATTCTGAAGGCTGACCAACCACCCCGAGACTTCTTCACCTCCCTCCAAAAGAGTTTGGTGTTACCCTCGAAGTTTTTAGTCAGCCTATCACTCTCTGCACTCATACTTGCTCAATCACGTTTCTCTTTCACTAAGGCCTTGGTGTCATTCTTACATTGCCGATAAGATAAGATAAGATAAGATAATTTTTATTTGTGAAAACATATGTAGGTAAGTTCTTAAACAATCTATGATTAATTGGATTCAACATGTTCTGCCACTATAGGCGTACAAATTGTCATAACATTATAGATTTCCATTTATTATTACATTCGTATTATTTATTATTACATTCGTATTATATAATATTACAATATCATTTAAATAGAATGTCTATGTCATGTCACAATTAAAATTTAAAAAATAACAATAATAGTAAAGTGAAATGTCATATGTTAAAATAAATAAAAAAGGTACATTTATATAACCTTGTCATTTAAAAATTCTTGAACACTGTAATATGTTCTATTGATAAGAAGGTCCTTGACTTTTTGTTTAAATGAATTTATATTTAAGGTTTTATATATATTTGGTATTTTATTAAAAAGAATAGGTGTCATACAAAATACACTCTTGCCCATATAAGCAGTTTTGGCGCTGCGCATACGAAGTCTATTATTATCGCGTCGACTACGCTCGCTGTGATCTGACAGACGGGGAAACAGTTGAGGGTTACTTTTCACAAATACTACTGTTTCCATGATAAACAAACAGGGTAGTGTCAGGATCCTATGCTTATTGAAAAATGGCCTACAGCTATCCGTAAGTTTTAAATTGAACATAGAGCGGATACAGCGCTTTTGTATTTTAAATATTATTTCCCTGTTTGTAGAGTTGCCCCAGAACATTATTCCATACCTAAGAACAGATGCTACTAACCCATGGTATGCAGTGAGCAACGTATCAATATTTATCGTAGGTGCTAGCTTGTATAATGCATAGGATGTTTTACTTACTTTTTTACATAGAGTCTCTATATGTACTTTCCAGTTCAATTTATTATCTATTTCGAGACCAAGAAATGTTGTATTAGTTACTTCTCGTATTATGTCAGTTTCGTGATGTATTATAATTTTTGAGGATGTCATATATTTATTAAAATGCATTATATTTGTCTTCTTTAAATTAATAATTAAGTTATTATTTCTTAACCATCTAACAGTAGAATTTATAGCATCATTAATATCACTTTCATAAATATCAGTGTTCTTACAAGCTACAGTTAATGTGCTATCGTCGGCAAAAAGAGTCATAGGATAATTGACAGAATTTGGAAGGTCATTAATATATATTATGAATAACAGAGGCCCCAGTACACTTCCCTGTGGCACTCCAAATGATATATGACGCTCATTTGAAAAGTATATCCTTTCTTCTCTAGTCTGATTATCTAACCTAGAGACAACCGTTAATTGTTTCCTATTTGATAGATAGGATTTAATTAGCTGTAAGATATTGCCTCTGATCCCATAACATTCTAGCTTCTCCGTCAATATAGCATGATGGACATAATCAAACGCCTGGGTCATATCACAGAACAATGCACATATAGGTGTTCCTTTATATTTCTTTCCCGATATATTTCTTTCTTCTGTTCAGTCATACTGTCATTCAGATTCAAAGAAGAGACATAGTCCAGCTACGCTTTCTTCTTTTGCTCTACGGAAGCTGCCACTTCCGCATCCCACCATGCATCACCATTTGTTTTTCTATGCTTCTTTGAACTTCCACATACTTCTTTCGCTGTATCTACCATACTCTCTTTCAATACTCTCCAGCATTCTTTAATGTCCGAATGCGGCTGGCTTGTCATCGTCAGCCGTTCTCGGACACCCTCTGCGTACTTTTCTCTTACACACTCTTCTTGCAACCTTTCAACCTTTACTCTTTCAAGCCCTCCGAAGTGGACACGCTCTCGCCAGTGCCTCCACTTCCTGAACAGACTACTAAATCTCGCAATAACGAGATAGTGGTCCGTGTCGACTGTGGGGCCCCTATAGGCTCTTGCGTCCAATATTTTGCTTCGGTGGCGACTGTCAACCAAAATTAAATCTATTATGCTTTTCTGTTCATTCCTTCTCCATGTATACATATGGATGTCCTTATGTTGGAAAAATGTGTTTGACACAATAAGGTTTCTCTCCATGCATACATCCGCTATGAGCCTACCTGCGTCGTTCACTCTCTTATCACCAAATGGACCAAGTACGTCCTCATAGTCGGGACGCTTGGTCCCCACCCATCCGTTCAAATCTCCGCATACAATCACGCGTTCACTGGTTTCTGCCATATCCAGAACTTCCCTAACATTGTCCCAAAACTTCTCTAGGTCTGATGCCACCGAGGATCCTACGGGAGCATATGCTACAACCATGAATACCTTGGTGACACCTAGTTTTATACGGACCCAGAGAAGTCTGGGATCATACATTCCGTAATCCTTCACACCTGAGGCCAAGCGAGAGGACAACAGCACTCCTACCCCCATGCTGGCTCGATCGCTCTGTGGTACACCAGACCACAGAGCCATCCCGCCACCAGGAAGATCGCAGGCGTCGCTGCCCCTTCGCTTGGTCTCTGTTACACAGAGCACGTCTAGCTGTTTGTCCGCCATGACGGATATCAGCTCTTGCAACTTACCTTCCACACAACCTCTTACATTCCACGTGCCCACCCGGCACTCCGTTCTCCTCGACTCGCCTGACTGGGCAAGGCGTGATGGGTAGCGGCCCCCATCGCCGCAACTGCCGAAGTTCGTACCGACGGGGGCGGGTCGGTACGCGTCGCCTCCGGGGGACGCCCTAACCCGCATTGCGGTACGCATTTCGAGCCGGATTAGCAGTCTAATTAGACTGGCAGGGGACGCGAACGAGCACGCTCCGGACTATGCCCCCCTTATATTATTGACTAAGTAGTATTTTATCATATTAGCTCATATATGTCCCACTGTTGGGCTCGAGCCTTCTCCATAATGGAAAGGAAATTGACCTATTATACCACGCTGATCAGACGTGTTGGTATAGGGTTTTGTTTCGAATTTTTCTTCTCTCGCATAGATGCTATATGCGTTTTATATCCCTTAGTCGTCTCTTACGATCACCTATGGGTAAGATAGGGGGTGGTGAATAGTATTCCTACTCCGTCACCACGGCAAACAGTTCATATTTTATAGCATTCATTAATACACAGCCTAAATATTGTAAATTGTATTTTGTAAAAGTATAACCTATCGGTATTTTCTGTGATTATGACATTGAAATATAGAACCAAAGCATACTCTTCAATTCAAAATTCTGTACATATAATAAAAATGTAACGGATCGCTGTCTGTACATGGAAGATATATGAGAAAAAATATTACTGGGACCTTTATCAACACTAACAGAACCCAAAACAATGATTTTTAAAATGTTTGTTTGTTTGTCTGTGTGTTTGTGCACGCTAATCTCAGAAACGGCGTATCCGATTTAGACGCGGTTTTACACATTAACATTTAGGCTTTATTTTATGTAAATTGGTTTATAAATAAAAAAGTTATGTCAATTTAAAAAATGTTCGGAGAAAAAAATCTTTGTCGATTCTTTTCAAATTACGTACAAATTATCTTCAGTAAAAATAAATAAATACGTGTTTCAGCATTTGTTGATTTTCATCCTCTGGGGGTGTAAATTAGGCCTGCAAAGCGGGTTGGACGACTAATTAAATCATTAGCGCCAAGCCGATATTATTGAAGCTGGCAACTTGAAATGTTGACAGTGGTTTCTTTATATGACATAGAGATTTACTAAGAAAGGATTTTACAAAATTATACCCCTAAGGGGGTGGAGCAGAGTGGCAAAATTTGTATGGAGAGAAAAAAATCTTTATTGATTCTTTTCAAATTACGAGTCGAATCAATTATTCTAGGGTAATATCCGGCATTTGTCAATTTTCACCCTCTGGTTGTGTAAATTAGGCCTGTGAAACGAGTTGATCGACTCATTACCGCCAAGCCGAAACTATTAAAGCTAGAAACATTAAATTTTGAAGCACGTTTTTATTTATGACATAGAGATTCAATATGAAAGGATTTTATGGATGCCTCCCCTAAGGGGGTGTAACAAAGCGGCAAAGTGTGTATGGGGAGAAAATTTCTTAATCGATTCTTTTCAAATTACGTACAAATACTCCTCGGTAAAAATAAATAAACACGTGTTTCTCTCTCCCTCTCCATCAACACCGCACCAGTGCCGTTGTGGCGGCCAATGCCGGCATGACAGCTCACACGATACACATAGTAGACGGCAATAGGTTCTTGCCTAATGGTTTGTTTAACTTGCTATGCAGGTTAATTTAACTTCAAAAATGTTCACTCTATAACTCAAATAATAAATCATATCTAACGAGGTCGCGACTCTGCTGGTGAAACAAAACAGTCAATTAAAGGGTGGCGATAATTATATTTTTATCCCATGGTCATACCTTAAATAGTATATTAATGGCAATATAATTTGTAGAATGAATAGAACTTTGAACCACCTTTTTCTTTAGTGACCGGCTATGATATATAGACTCACGCGCACCGTACACGTACATCTACGTTATGCGGGCGGGCCACCGAAACCGGGTATCGTCTCGAGTTAAAGCCCTCATGCATTGAACCTTAATACAGGTACTTACGCTTGCACCGCCCAAAGCACCGACGGTAGAGTGTGTCAACCTAGAATATTGTCTCTTGGACCCACCCTATTGCCTAATTCCGTTAGACAACTAACTCGCAGAAGGCGGCGACCGCATCCCAGTTTCTGACTCTGTTGATTATTGTCCTAGCGACAACCTTTAATACATTGCATTGCTTTTTCTATTTAACTCTGTCAAAGATGACTTCTGCGTGGACGAAGTCGCGGGCAAAAGCTAGTTTTGTAATATGTAGATAAAGATGATAGAGTAACTTTTGGGTGAAATTTGATTGCACAGATTGCGGAGTGGTTCAGATACCGACCTTCGGTGCCAGTGTCCTGGGTTCGATTAACACCCAGGACAATACTTTATACCATCCACAAACTGTTGTTTTGAGTTTGGGTGTAATTTGTCTAAGTTAATTGCATATTTATAAAGTTCCCCACAATACAATGATCATTTCCTTAGTGCAGGTGGTGGTCATTAAAAAAAAAGAGAAGTGAATATCTCTTATTATTTACAGCCTATATGGTCCTCTTTCATAGTACATATTGTAAAAGTTATTGGCAATAGTTTTATGATCGGCCGCCTGCCAGACGTCAACCCTCCTTGGGAATGTAATTGTTGACCAAACGGCAACAGATGGAGCTGGCCTAGGTCTATATAAGGCTCTTAGTCGGCTTTTACGACATCTACGAGTAAAGTAAGGGTTGGCAGTATTCGTAGTCGCTACGACACATTTTCACCGGATGTAATAATTAAATATTTTATTTATTACTCCTACTCTCATCCCCATTTACCTACTTATGGTCCACACAATATGAACTCGTAAATATTGTCAAAGTTATTGGCAATAGTTTTATGACCGGCCACGTGCTTCAACCCTCCTTGGAAATCTAATTGTTGATCAAATGGCATCAGGTGCAATAGGCCCAGGTCGATATAAAGCTCTTAGTCGTCTTTTACGACATCCATGGGCTAAGTCCGGTTGGTAGTATTCGTAACCGCTATCACAGTACACAATAATTAAATATTACGTATCTAGTCCTTTTATTCAAAAGGTCTAAAGTGAGTGAACTCTACAGTAAGTTGTTAGCTGCTGCGTGTAAAAAAATCGGCCAAGTGCGAGCTGTACTCGCGCACGAAGGGTTCCGTAAAACTAAAGAAAAGCTATTGCTTAGCATTTTGTATCAACTTATGTAATTATAATTCCTCATCATCATCATCACAGTCCATAAATGTCCCACTGTTGGACTCAGGCCTCCTCCGTAATGGGAGGGAAATTAACCTACTATACCGCGCTGGTCAGACGTGTTGGTATAGTGGTTTGTTTCGAGTTTACCTTCTCTCGCATAGATGTTATCGAGAAGTTGCCCCAACACTCCGTTCACTCTATTTCCCGCAGTCACTCTTCGCTCTATATCAGTGGTGTACCTTCCATCTCGCCTAAATCCACATCCAAGATATACAAATTCATCCACTTGCTCTAGTACATCATTATCTATTGTTACTCTTACATCTGTTCTGGCTTCATCTCTTTCAAAGACCATTATAACAGTAATATATCTGCCCTTTAATCTTTCACGCATCTCTGCTTGAGTCTATTAATTACAGAATCTACAATAACACAAACTAGACGTGGTAGATTGCACTCTTATTTTCTTTGTAACTTATTAGCGTTTGTCTTCTTATCATTAACATGATATGCCTCGAATGAATATAGTTAAGTAATAAAATATTGGCTAAGTAATAAAATTGTAAAAACTCCGGTAAATATATATGAAATAACAATAATTATGCTTAATTAATTTTTTATTAACACACAGAAGACCTAAGTTAGTGTAGTAGTGCAATTATTTTGTGCTGGTTTCCTGTGCAGGAAAATCCCATATTGCAAAAATATAATATATTACCTGTTTGCAAGTTATAGGTTATAGGTTGAACAGACATATGTACATTACCACAAAGTAAGAAATGTTAACAATTGTAATATATCTATACTAATAGTATAAAGAAGTAAAGTTTGTGTGTTTGTATATTTGTTAAATTGTAAGGGGTAATCTCGGGATCTACTGAACCGATTTTAAAAATTCTTTCACCAATAGAAAGCCACATTATTGCTGAGTGCCATAGGTTATATAAAAAACCGAAAAATAAAAAGGCTTTTACGTGGTAGTCCGTTTTGCAAAGTGATTCGGAGAAAAAATGGTCGAATGAAAGCGTTTCTTACGAATACTGCCTTAATTATAAAAGATATATTTTTGAGTTCTAGAGAAAAGATGTGGAGCTTGAAAATGCCTACAAAAAAGTCAACAACAGCATATGTCTAACTTTTATATTTAAGTTACAAAAAGTAGTTTTTTTAATATTAGTATAGATAATTTAATTTTTAATATTAATAAAATAATTTAAATCGTTAGGTCATATTTATTAGTCATATTATCAAAAATTATGAATCTTTATGAAAATAAGTAAACTCATCGTCTTAAGTGTGAAGGCCAAAGCAGCGGACGGCGCGCGATGGCTTCGGGTTTAATTCGGTTCGCGTTCGTGCTCGCTTCGGGAGAAGGGGGCGGAAGTGAACGGAGTTGTCAAAGAAACATACCAAGCTGCTTGCCGTGAGAGAGGTTTGTTAGAAGACGACAACCAGTGGGAAAACACTTTACGAGAAGCCTCAATTTCTCAATGTCCCTGGAAGTTGAGGGAGTTGTTTGTGGTGATATTGTTATTTTGTTACCTATCTGAACCACTCAGTTTGTGGGAAAACTTCAAAGACGATTTATGTGACGATATAAGACATAAAATACGACAGCAGAATCAGGATTTCACTTTACCCTATAATGATGACATGTACAATGAAGGTCTATTACAAATAGAAAATAGACTTTTAGAACTAAATGAGAAAACCTTAAATGATTTTGGTTTACCTTCTCCAATTCGGCCACATAACAATGCATCGGAAATAATACTGATACGTTCATACGATATGAGTTGTCAGTTTTTATTAATGAAAATATACCGAAATTAGTCAGGGACCCAGAGACAAGCTTTTGATGCAATAATTGACAGTGTGCTAAATAACAGAGGTTTAATTGTCTTTCTTGACGCCCCGGGAGGCACTGGCAAAACGTTTCTTGCAAATTTGGTATTGGCAAAAGTAAGACAATCCGGGAGAAATGGACTAGCCGTTGCCTCTTCGGGGATTTCCGCTACTCTGTTAAATGATGGGAAAACAGCACACTCCACCTTTAAGCTACCTCTGACAGTCTCACTAGAGCAACAGTCAGTTTGTTCCATACGTAAAAATGGGCCACTCGGGAAACTTTTACAAGAAACATCTTTAATTATATGGGACGAATGTACCATGAGTCATACAGCTCATGTTGAAGCAGTAAACCGAACGCTCAAAGACCTCAGAAACTCTGATGCTGTAATGGGTGGCATTACTTTTGTTTTCGCGGGCGATTTTCGGCAAACACTGCCTGTAGTAGCAAAAGGAACACGCGCCGATGTCATCAGAGCATGCTTAAAATCATCTCACTTATGGAGTTCGGTTGCATCTCTCAATTTACGAACAAACATGAGAGCTCATTTGAGCGACAACGACGATGACGACTTGCCGCGTCAACTACTCAATCTTGGCGAAGGAAAGATTGTCTCTACTAACACCAACAGCAATGACATTAAACTTGACGAGACATTAGGACACATATTGCACAGGTTGGAACATCTTATTGGCGCAATATATCCCGGTCTTGAAAATTTATTGGAGAGAGATTATCATTGGCTTTGTTCTAGGGCAATAGTGTCACCTAGAAACGATACAGTGAATGAAATAAATAAGCTCATTTTAGAGACAATTCCCGGTCAGGTCAAACACTATAAGTCTATTGATACGGTGTGTAATATTTAGGATACAGTGCACTATCCCCAAGAATTTTTTAATTCTTTGAACCCTTCTGGCTTACCTCCTCACGACCTTGTGTTAAAAGTTGGTATTCCTATCATGCTATTAAGAAACTTGACCCCCCCAACATGTGTAATGGGACAAGGCTGCTTACAAAAGAGTTACGGGACAATATAATCGTGGCGACCATTCTCACAGGGCCGACAGTGGGACAACTGGCTTATATTCCGCAGATACCCATGATTCCCACTGATTTACCCATACCGTTTAAAAGACTACAGTTTCCAGTGAAGATCTCTTTTGCCCTCACTATTAACAAGTCCCAAGGTCAAACATTCTCTCTGGTGGGCATTGCCCTGAGAAAGCCGTGTTTTTCCCATGGGCAGTTATGTATATATATAGTATATGTTGGCTTATCTCGGGTCGGAACTCCTGATAGACAATATATTTTGTTACCAAATAATAACATTACATCCAATATAGTTTACAGAAAAGTTTTGAACAATTAAAATTACCATAACCAAACTAACTTTGCCCGCGACTTGGTCCTCATTGAATTCGTTTATCGCAAATCTCACAAAAAATGTTTTTTCTTTCGGACAGAGTTACTTTCGAATTTTGTATTAGCATGCAAATACAAACTATACCTACGTATAACCCTCCTTTTGGCAGTTAGAAATTAAAACATAACACTCTGTACTAAAAAAGGATTATTAACATTATGCCCAACGAAGTGGGCACGGGTCAGCTAGTATTGAATATTTTTAATGTTGCCGTTGATGTTGCCTCTATATTTTATTGTTGTATAGGGATATTATAATTTTGGTGAAATATTTACAGCCACTTATATCAAGCTCTTCAAAATATCCCACACATGCAAGTTATTGTAAATAAATTTTTAATATTTAAATCACATATCCATCGTAAAATAATATTCCAAAGAGTATTCAAAGGGTAGAAAATTATGCCTTTCCTGAAACATAATAAACATATAAAATAACTTTACAAAGATTATATATGGGCCCACAAATTAAAATAAACTAAAGATTTTATTACAATGGAATTTTAATTTAAAATTAAAAATTTAAGTTACTGATATAACAATCATATAATTAATTAACATTATCAACCAAAAGTATTAAATATAAAATTCATTCAACTCTTACTATATTGTATCCATCTGTGTATTTGTTTTCTTTATGACAGAATAATGGACCACTGCATATTTCTAACCAAACTGGCGATTTTTTAAAATTTCATAGTAGCTTCATGATTAAATATTGAGGCAGGCATGAGCATGCTATAACAATAACAGTGGTGCCTGAAGCCTTTTCAATAGAAGGCAAAGCTTTAAATCTAATGATAAGCCAACAGTACGCAATCACAGCTGAAATCATATTTGTATCTATTAGTAAATATTCACTACTATTCATTGTATATTAAACAGGCAAAGAAGCATGTGAAGTAACCAATTATACAGCAGAACTGTTTTATGACAATATTAGGTATATGTTATTACCATAGGTTTATATAAAGCAATTAAGTAAAAAGGATGTAAGCATATTTGCTTACATACATATGTAGAAAACATACAATGTACATATGAAGAAAACTTAAGCAAGAGAAATTTTGTATTACGCTATACCAATCAGTTTGACCCGCGAAGTGGATTAAACTAATTTCCTTCATTAAAAAAGCCCGTAATCAACAGTAGTACTATAAGAATTGGAAAGAAAAAATATAATTATATTTGAACCCCGTTCTTCAGCAAGAGGTTAATGCCTGCCATGAACATTAATAACGTACAGTATGATTGTCTGCACTATAAGAAACTATAGTGTTGTGAATTTCAGATGGCAGTAACTCTGTAGAAAAGTCGTTAGTCCGGCGGATTTGTATTATTGAGAAGGCTCTATAAGATAATGGATAGAGAATATACATTGAAATATACATACCTTTATACAAACACACACACAAATCAAATAATTAATGCAGCCACTATTTATTTCAGAAATCTTGTGGAGATGCTAGTTATGATATATATATATATATATATATATATATATATATATATATATATATATATATTATATATATATATATATATATATATATATGCAATATGCGGAGACATTGGTTAAACATTTAATTAAAATAAAACAGAAAAATTATACATTTCCAATCAAAGCGTACGAAATGTCAACGGTAGTGACAACATTTGACGTTTCGTTTGTCTAATGAAAAATCCGCTTTTAGGTCATCTATCGGTTTTTTACACAAAATACTACGATCAAAGGGGTATGCCCATTTATGGTTTCGTTTAGCACATCAACCAAATTATTATCAAAAATCAAGTTTTCAATTATCATATCCCCCTTTACAATATGAAGTCATAATAATACCGGATATAATATGCTAAACAATAAAAAAGTATTTTACGTTTGCGCCATTTTTCAATATATTGTTCTGCATAGTTGCCAGTATTTTAAAACTGTATTAATCGATTTTAGGGTCTGGGTTAGTTTTGCGTTTTTATGTATTGCTTCAAATCTATTTTCCTAAGCTAGAATAATGACATACAGTTACCATATATACGTTCTAAATAAAATAGATTAAAGTATATTAGTCACATACATCTTTTTGGAGTTTACTCCTTAAGAATCGATTTGCATATAAAGCGCCCGGTATGAGAAAAATTTGAGGAATAAAATCTAGTGATCGAGTGACCTCGTTACGTTTTTGGTGCGCAACCTATTCTGCGCACCTTTACTTTCTGACGTGAGATAATACTTTACTGAACAGTTTTAATAAATAAATAAAAAATAAAAATATATATATTATTTTTAGTCAAATGAGCTTTTTTTGCGCCTGTCTTGATAATCGTACTTAAGGAATAAACAACAGTTGTGCGTCGGAGCTGACACACACACACTTTTTTTTAAACATTAAGTTTTTTTGCCAAGCAATATTTTTGGATGCCAGATATATTGCTATTGGAGATACCAATCTATGGCTACAAGATTTTTAAATGATACTGATCAACCAAAATAAAAACGGCCAAGTCGGCAAACTGTAAATAATAACCTAATTTAATGTGAAAAAAAATAACCTAATTTAATGAGCTTTATAAGCCTTTTGTACAATAGCCCGGCGATGTAGGGCTATATTTTTTTATTGTAATAGAGTATATATACATTTAAAGCTCAACAAAACAAGGTAACTTTTAGATTTACTCTCAACGCGAAGTTGTACTCCATAGTGCAATGGGCGAATGCCCATAACCATAATCTAAGGGGAATCCCTTAGCTTATTATTTACAGTTTGCCGACTTGATCGTTTTTTTTTATTTGGCTGTTCAGTATCATTTAAAAATCTTGTAGCCATAGAATAGTATCTCCAATAACAATATATCTTGCATCCAAAAATATTGCTTGGCAAAAAAACTTCATGTTTAAAAAACATGTTTATGACTCATATGCTATAATCAATTTTATTTAGAAGCTATATATGGTAACTGTATGTCATTATTCTATGGTTAGGAATATAGATTTGTAGCAATAAATAAAAACGTAAAACCAACCAAAATCGTAAAATCGATTAATACAGTTTTAAAATGCTGGCAACTTTGCAGAACAATACATACCTGCATTAAAAAAATGACGCAAACGTAAAACATCTTTTTAAATGTTTAGCATATTATATCCGGCGTTATTATGACTTCATATTATAAAGGGGGACATGATAATTGAAAACTTGATTTTTGATAATAATTTGGTTGATGTTCTAAATAAAACCGTAAATTCTCATACCCTTTAATGTGAAAAAAGTAACCAGTGGTAAGTTTAAAATTATTAAAAATATTTTTATTATATGATGTAATTAAAAATTTACTGTTTTCGCAATTTTTCCTTTATCGGTGCTACAAGACGTTGCTTTGTACCAAATTTCAAGATTCTGAGTTCACGGGAAGTACCCTGTAGGTTTTGATTCCTCTGCGAGAGTCAAAAATTTGCGGCAATTTGCGGCATAAACGCCTGTATCTTTTGATTGCGTTGGCTTAGAAGTTTAATTTTTTTACAGCCTTAAGGGACAGTAGACTTGAGTATTTGTTATAAATTTTAACTTGATACCTCCACGCGTTCCTGAGAAAAAGGGCCTTGACAGACAGACAGACGGAAGGACGGACAACAAAGTGATCCTATAAGGGTTCCGTTTTTCCTTTTGAGGTACGGAACCCTAAAAATATGTTTTATATGATCTGATTAGATTTTTCTAGTCTAATTAGATCTGAGACAAGATATGGACGACATTTAGCGAGTATAAAAATATATTGCTTTTTTTTTTATTGCTTATGGTGACAAACGGGCAAGCAGCACACCTGATGGTAAGTGTCACTGCCGCCCATGGACCTTTGCAATACCAAGAGTATAGCTTAGGCCGCTGCCTACCAATAAAATCCCCAAACCCACCCACTTGGGCTTCCGGCTCTGTCGCTCACCGGACGAAGCGCAATAGCATATGGCCATTACTCAAACGTCGATCTTCTGCGAGAGTGTGGTACTACCGCGGACGGACCGGCCCGCGGCTGTAGACCGAGAACTGTCCACAGCGTGGTCCCACCACTATTAGGTAAGCTTTAATTGTTATCAGCAAATAGTTTTAAATTATTTATAACGAATATCTTCAATATCAATATAATTATATATTCGCTGTGTGGTAGCGGCTACGAATACTACCAACCCTTACTTTGCTCGTGGATGTCGTAAAACTAAGAGCTTTATATCGACCTGGGCCAATAATCACCTCAAGCCGTTTGGTCAACAATTACATTCCCAAGGAGGGTTGACGTCTGGCAGGTGGCTGGTCATAAAACTATTGCCAATAACTTTTACAGTATGTAGAAAGAGGAGTATCTACATATTGCGTCGACCCCAAGTAATTGTGATAAGAGCGGGAGAATGATAATCTTCATTATATCAATAAGTTTAATCCTAATGATTTTAACATAACAAGTATAAACAAAATAATTTTAACCTTTTCCATGTCCGCCTACTAATGAAGCTATTACAACATACTTAGAATAAACCAATTATCTACTAAATACACTTTACAAAAATAACAAAGTCACGCCCTCACGAGAAAAACATTTCAAAGATTACTTATAGCACTGTAGTAATTATTGACGGTGAATCTGAACAACTGATTTTTAGGTCGACAATTTATCTGACACACTAAACATCGAATTTAAATAACATATCTCTCATCACATCATCTACAAACTTATTATCATCATCTGTAAATTCGTTTATTGCTTTAATATTAAGTTCAAAATTGACTGATACATCTGTAAGTTTAATATTGTCAGCTACTATAAAAGTCAGGATTTTTTTCTATATGAAACCGTTTAATAGTAATGAGTGGACTATGAAGTGGTACTACATGTACCACGTGCCACTCACCAGCACCAAAGAAACTAACTACCGTTCGTTTTAATACAATAGTTTTAAAATAATTGTACTATTAAAAGTTTTTGGACGAACTTACATTTTGTTTGAAGACTCTTCAAGCAGTCATTTGACTTTTAAGTCAATTCTTATGAAATATTAATATTGGTATAATAATTAATTTTAATTGTGTAGTTACTTATTATATTTTTTTCTTTTCTTTACTTATTGTACAAAACTTATATTATTTCTTCATCAAGAATAGGTTCTTGACTAACAAGAATTTATTTTAGTTTTAATATTTAAATAATCAATACCGTGAATAAATAGTATCAAATGGTTATTATTGAAAATTTTAATTGATAAATCTGTTCTTAGAATAACGCTGTCCATTATTGTAGTAAAATTGATTTTAAGTTATAAGGCCAGAAAGACAATTAAATTGTTTAATTATCTTTTATGCTTATTAGAATATGAAAATTGAAGGCATCATGTACTTTTTACCCGACTGCGCAACGCAAAGGAGTGGTATTGTGTTTAACAGTCTATGTATGTTTGTATGTTCCTTTGAAGCACTATATAGACCAAACGCCGGGGCCGATTTTTATGATTCACACGTCAATCCATTTCTCTTAGTCCGGCGAGTGTCACTAAAGACATGACGTTAGTGAAAATTCAATATGGCGACTACTGGACGCCATATTGTGAAAATGAAAAAACGAAGTCAACAAACTGTATCAAGTGGGGTATCGTTGAATAGGTATTTAAAAATCATTTTTAGTTTTCTCTCAACATTTTTTGATTCGACTGACCGTTTAGGATCTATATCGATTTAAAGTTTCGTAACAACCTTTTTCACATATAGGTTTTTAGACAGTACCTAGTAATTTACGATGAAAAGACGAAAAAATCATATGACTGTGCGTGTGAATGTGGATGGACATATACTAAAGTATCTAGTAGGTATATTGGACTACCTAAAGTATCTAATGTCTGACGCGGTCGCCCATCTTTAACTTCTAACGATTTAGTACTCAGCTTCCATCGAAAAACTATATATAGTTAGGTACCTACTTATTAATAACTAAAATAACTATAGCCACCTAGGTATTCATAACTAAAAAGTATATAATAAAAAAAAATATTTTAATAATGGAACACAACAACTGAACAGTCGGGATCCATTATTCACACATCTAATTCTTTAATGGATCCCGACTGTTCAGTTGTTGTGTTCCATTATTAAAATATATTTTATTTTCTGCAATAGTATTCATTCAATAATATATTATAGAATTCTAGACCACCGGACATCTAAGTGCTTGTTTTTTTCTTTTCAGTTTTTTTTATTGTGTACGTAATTTGGTTCACTTTTTACGCAGTTGGGTTTTTGGATTTTCTTATTTATTTTTTTTCCAATATTCTATTCTTTCGTTTCATTCGTAAATTGATATGTAATTTCTAATTAAATATGAAGTCTTATTGTACATTAAAGGCAACAATCCTGTTTTAGTATACCTACGCTTTTAAGTATTTTTCGCCAGTAAAACTCGACAACTCTTTTTGTGCTAGCCTAGTTGGCTATGCCATATACCACGGGAATAAACAAAAAGCACAAATAAACAAATAAATGGAGCCCTGAAATTTATTAACTTTCAATTTAACAATATCAAAATAAATAAACATCAGTCAGACGTGTTGGTATAGGGATTTTATCGAGTTTTTTTTTCTTTCGCATAGATATTATATGCGTTTTACATCCTTAAACTTAAACTAAACTAAACTTTACTCTTACGAAGTTACGATCACCCACAGGTAAAATAAGGGATGGTGAATGTATTCTTACTCCATCACCACTTGGAAATATGTAACAGTTAATAAGGAAATAATATATGATATTTATAGTAATAAATGATAATTTCATCAATTATATTAAAGTTAGCAAAATTATTTCTATAGGTACTTGTTTAATTAACGTATGTTAGATATAGGTACGTGTGTCAAAAAGTATTTATTTACCATTATATATCAAAAAGTCATCATTTATTTGAATATTCCTTTGACAATGATAATATTTTATGAAAACCGGCACATTCTAAATGCTCACACATCATCCCATACCCCAATCATAACCAGAGAATTAAAGTTAAAGTCCAAATTAAAATCCCATTGAATCCCCTTTGTTATCTGACCACGATCGTAATAAGACAAGAGAAGCTAATTCTATAAAAGCAAAGGGTGTTATACAATAGATAAACGATAACAAAAAACCATCAAAAATTAACAACTCAGAAATAGAAGAATTAAACTATAATAAACCTTAATAATATCCACATAGAGTTTAAACCATATTTTCACAATAGTAAAAGATTAATTGATAGCAAAATATAATTCCAAATGTTTTGAGATATAGGATCGGTTAATTTTTCTAGTCTAATGCCTTTTCTCAATCGAATGTCATAGTTTCATACTAGGGGTGCGTTATTTACGAATGTTTCTCACGCTGTTTTTCAATATCTCTCAGGAAATAATACTATTTGTGAGTATAGATATGTATATATATCATCATTGGTATTAATAAGTATTTTATTCACAAGCTTCTAGAATATTTCTTTCCAAAAATACAGTCAAATATCCTCCTCCTCCTCTTATCTATTTATTTACCTCTATTATATTATTAATTTAAAAGCTACTAAGCTTATACGTCATATAACAGAGTTCATTCATTGTGTTAATGCCAACAATAATGTATTATCTATTGCTAAACCAGTAAATACATATAACTATCATCACAAAATGGTGGCATACGAAGAAGCACACAAAACCAACAGCGTCATAATTGCTCGTGTTTATATAACAGAAGCCATTCACAAACCTACAGAAGCCGAAAAGAGATTTTAAACAAACACACCTTAGAATTCCTTTACATGGCCGTCTGTACAAAGAATGACTCAAGTGGCTAGACCGACCAGTCACTACAATAGTGGGTAGCTTGTGTAAAAACTAAATATTATCACGCACAGCTTGACTCGAGGTTGTCACAAACAATGAACTGGAGAACACCAACTATATAATTATTATATGTCTTTTGTTTTTGTAATGAAGATGCTGAACAAAACCGAGCAATCATTCTTGAGGTCACGACTCCAACATCTGCAAGATGAATATTGTCCGCCCGAGGGCGACTTCGTTAGCGTACAGAGACAATTCCAGTTTTACGAATTCTGATGGACACAATGAAACTCCAACAATTCCTTTTCGATAACAATAGAGTTATTGTCATAAAATAGCCAATAGGTACGAAAATGACGGGTTGCGAACCGTTTTGTGCGTACCGAACTTCGGGGTATTATGATGGATTCTTTGTTACTGGATATCCTCGGGGAGACGCAAGACAAGGTCCACAATGCCACCGTGAAACGTATTTATAAACGTTATGATATGAATGGATAATATGCGAAACGTTATTGTGTTATTGTTCCGCGACAATGATGGCGAATCGAGGCCTTGAGTTTGTACAATTATGAGATTAGACACTCGACAGGCCAGGCTGTTGATTTGACACCAGATGTTATGAGAATTGACCCTTTGTGTGCTTAATATTACAATAAGAAACATGTATTCATACAGACACTTAAATCAGAAAGATAACTTTGAACGGCTTTATATACGAGTAGCCTAATCGAACAAAGTCAAGCCTATCTAACGCCCGAAGTGTCAACTGAAATGCACAGATCTATCGTTTTTTTTTTCTTTAGATAATACTCCATACTATATTTTTTCAAGTTTGAAACAGGCATCATCAGCATTTAGAAGTTCACTCACAACATATTTCATAATTTAAGTCTCACCATGAAGAGGTAAGATGTCATAATTGCCACGTTATCCAGATGGAATAGCAATTTTTGTTATGTGGTTTACAGAAAAGCGCTCACGTCACTGGTGCTGTCCTTTATCTGGTTTCTCCTAATCCAAGACGAAAGCGATGGCATCGATTCTCAATTCATCATTCACAGGAAGTGAAGCACTAGCAACGTGAAAAAATGCTATCAATATCTTGCCAAACGGTATCATATTTTAAATACGTAACTATTTAACCATCTTATAACTCTCTACTAACTCTGTAAGAGATAATTTTTTGTAATCTATTCAGATTATAGGTTAATAAATGGATGATTATCGTTTTTTTAATCACCATCATCATTCGACCTTACACCGTCTATTGTTGGACGTAGGCATTCCTCACAAATTAGGAGATAGTGTCCTAATCGCTATGTTTGATAGACGTTAGCAGAGAAGACGTTAGAAGATAGCTGCTGCCTTTTGTTCTGGTAAGACTCTTAGTCAATTTTTAGACTCACAATGGGCAAATAAAGGTTTGCGAGAATACATACATACATACCATCACGCCATGTCACTTGTGGGGTAGGCAGAGAGAACAGAGTGCCAGAGAACTCTATCCTTGCATACTTCACCCGCTTCCTCATCATTCATAATTCTCTTCATACACGCTCGCCGGTTTCGGAGACTCTTGACTCCACCTTTCTTCAGTACATGACCGATCTGGTCTAGGTAGGTTAGTCTCGGTCTCCGCCGGTACCTACATCCTTTCATTTTCGCATTGTATATCTTCTTAACCAGACGTTGGTTCGGCATTCTTTCCACATATCCGAACCATCGGAGCATTCCCTTTCGCATCTTTACACCAATACTCTCTTTCATACCTACTCGCTCTCTTACGTCGTCGTTACGAATGCGATCGATCAGCCTAACTCCACAGATTTGCCGTAGAGATCGCATTTCGACCGCATTAATTTTACTTTCATACTCTTTTCTGCATACCCAACTCTCGCTTCGATACAGTAATGTTGGGACAAGCACTGCATTATGTATTGCTACACGTGCCTTCTGGCTGAGGTGGTGGCTACCAAGAAGTTGCCCCAACGCTCCGTTCACTCTATTTCCCGCATTCACTCTTCGCTCTATATCAGTGGTGTACCTTTCATCTCGGCTAAATCCACATCCAAGATATACAAATTCATCCACTTGCTCCAGTACATCATTACCTATTGTTACTCTTACATCTGTTCTGGCTTCATCTTCATGATGATGTTGCGAGAATATTACGGGATAAGTCCCGTCGTCAAAAAAGGAATTCATTGTCAATATTTTATACGTTTCATTTATAATACCTGAGATAAAACTTCTTATTTTTTTATGTTAGATAACAGATTGTTTTAACTAGTTCACAAAACATGCAGCTCACCGGGTAATAAACCTTGACGCCCTCTAAAAACAAAGTGAAAACATAGGTAAGTAAAATACCACAGGCGCAGCGCGCGGCCATTGTGAACGGAATAGAATAAAAGATAAAAGAAAAAAAAAGATTGTCTCGTTTCTGTTTGAACAATGATGCTGTCACTGGCAGCCATTTTGTTTGTGACGCGAGAGTGCTACAAACGGATACTTCTAAATATAGATTTATGTAGTAATTGCAGACTTTTATTATTTGTTCACGGGTTTTTTTTTATTTCGGTGATTTTTTACTGTTTTAATTTGCAGGTAATGTTTTTTGTATGATCTAATTCTGAATAACAAGTGGTTAGGTTATTGCATGGTTCAGTGATCTTTGTAGTTCAAGAACAGGATTTATCACGTTTTGATTAAGCCAGCAGACATATCTGACACATGTTATGTATTGTTAGATTTGTGATATCGAGTTCAATTCTTTTGAGAAAGTTAAGAGCATCTTCTCATCCAATATCAATATCAGAAAGAAAAAGTTTACGAGGGATGATATTCATAAATGTTTTACTGCGCTTAGATGTGAGTCCTAAGTTTTGACCTCATAACTAAAGGTACAGCATGCTTTGGAGACAACTACTTCCGGGATTTTTTTTACGTGATAAATTTGGAAATGGAAAATCCGTCAATATAGCCCAAGAAATTATCACGATGAAGTAGCAACGAGACAACCACATCACTTGTTGAATCAAGAAGTGTTGAGAATGAAAGTTTCTAGAATAAAGATGACATTGCTAGAGATGAATGTCTTTAGAGTAGCGAAGACGAATTCGATAACGCAAACTACAAAGCCTCCTCACCAGATCATCATAATCATCATCTCAGCTCACACACGACCCATTGCTGAGCTCCAGGCTCCTCTAGATTTGAAAAGAAATTTATGTCTGGCCAGGCCAATATACCATGCTATTCAGAAATTGGATGCACTTGGAACAAAACCGTTCTAAGAGTTATTCCGATGGAGAAGCTTGTAGAATAGTATTAAAATATATACCTAGCTTACACATTAGTTAAGAATTGGAATATAATATTTATTAACTAACATAAAAACACTTGAATACAGTATTAATATTTTTTCTAAGGTGATTTATATTTAAACATCCATCCATCGTAGTATCATCATTTATCAGTCTACTTATCTCCACTGTGGAGCATATGCTCCCTCAAAGTGGATAATGACTTCACTTCGCTTGATAAGACTTTAGCAATCGTTATTTTTAAAGTAATAGAATTCAGAATCTAAAACACAGCCAAACAATTAGTTAATTGTTATATAAACAGTATAAAATAGATATACGCCCCATAAATCTATTTTTTATATCTCCATCTGTATCTCCATCTATATCTGCATCTACATTTACATCTATATCTATACTAGGCTTTTTTGTTTATTTTTTTGAAAAAAGAAGACACCACCCTTCTAAGGAAACAATCCTTGTATTGCGGGAGAGTTTACAAACATGCAATTAACGCAGACAAATTATTCCCAAATTCAGAACAACACTTTGTAAATCGCACAAAGTATTGTCCTGCGTAAGAATCGAACCCACGGAACTGGTACGGAAGGTCGGTATTTTTAACCCCTACGCCATCTGTGCAGTCGTTAATATATATAAGTCGTTAATATATATATATATATTATAAAGTATATTAATGTTGCTTCTAAAGTTGCTATTGAAGTATATTAAAGTTTCTACCGAACTTGTTTGTACGCATTAATCTTAGGCACTATGATTTACATTCTAAAAATTGCAATTAATTCACCCGCAAACTAACTATGGTATGAGGACGATATTGTTCGAGAGAGCACAGCTGTACAACCAACTACATAACAGTATAAAAAAGTGTGATGGTATGTATATGTATAAAAAGAGTTTAAAGGAATATTTAAGAAAGATGTAAGTTATAGATGATCCAGAGGCGAAATAATAATAATATTTAACCTAACTTTTTTTTTATATCTCATTATAAGTGAACTATAATTAAGTTTGTATGAGAAATAAAGATCTCTAAACACAAAAAAAAAAAATACTTTGTCAGATAATCTGAATATCGATACAGAATGTAGGATACACTATATAACGTTGCAACAGATGGAATAGGAACTTTATCCATAAACATTGGAAATCGAACAAAATTTAGTAACAATTAAATATTGCGCATCAAGCCTTCTAAGCAGTCGCCGTTGTCATTGCAACAGCTGAGATATCGAAAATAGATATATTATATATATATATATATATATATTATAGTTGATTTAATTATTCAAATATCTACACAAATGAAGCTGCCGCCATATCTATAGGACTACTTACTACCTATAAGACTACATACTATAAATAAAGAAATCACATTATACGACACCCGTGTTCGTAGATTGCCGTCATATTAGTATTCTATGTCCGTCCGTCAACACGTATTAAATTAGATTTGCTTACATTATTGTATAACAGTGTATAGTTTTTACATAAATGTATAAGTTAAAATTATTTCGCTTAGCAAAAACAATTTCAATATACGAACCGATTCGCTCGACTTGTTTAACTTCTTTGACCGTTGAACGTGCTCTACGAATTTAATGATTACATGAAAATTTCCACTTCGTTAAGAGATTTTATAAGATATGATACGCGGCGGCGATACTTCTATTCTTTATTACAATAATTATCTTAATGAATATTTCAACTTAATTTTCACAATTCAAGATATCTGATTTAATTGAAGCTTGCTACATTTATCAAGAGCCAATGATAATTTTATAAAATAAAACAAAAACAAAATGTGTTTTTTTTTAATTATCATTTATTTTTCATTTTGTAATGGTGATTATTTATATTTATCCGTGTGATGACGGAGTAAGAATACAAATCACCACCCCCCTATCTTACCCGGTGATCATAAGAGACGAATAAGGGATATAAAATGCATATAACGTTTATGCAAGAGAAGGAAAACTCGAAACAAAACCCTATACCAACACGTCTAACCAGCGTAATATAGTAGGTTAATTTCCCTCCCATTACGAAGGAAGCTCGAGCCCAACAATGCAACATATTATGAGCTCAGATGAATTAAGTTATCTGTGTGAAAATAAGAATGACAATGAAAAACATAGGCATCGTAAAAACGGCTAAGGGACGTTATATGCAGATAAAATCTATTCTAGAGAAAAACTATACCAATTCGTCTGACTATCATGGAATAGGTAGTTGGTCAATTTCTCTTCTAATGTAAATGAGACTTGAGCTCAATAGTAGAAGGAATATGATCTGAGATAATGCTGATGAATGGTGATTAACTGGTAATGTAGTCCCAGTTAAAAAAGGACATAAATAATTCTTTTTAATTTCATGTTTAATAATCGTTTATAACATTTGATAATGTGTTATAAGCAATTCATATTTTAGTAATAAGACATCATCCAAAAGCAATTATAGGCAAACTGACCCATTGCTAGAACGAGTATTCTTACCTTTAGTAATGAGATGGCACTTTTCTAAATAATTCTGAGAATTTTGGAAAAAAATAACAACAATAATAACTTTTTATTGTACACCATTTATAGGTACAGGAATAAAATAAAATAAAAAACAATAAATTATCTTTGGTAGGTACAAGTATGTTATCGCATACTGTAATTTCTTCCAGAGAACCTTGAACATATAATATATATAGGTACCTATCTAACATTTATTTTATATTCTCTACCGTTTAACACTTTCACTGTATTATATAAAAGCAGTGTTATAAAAATTTATTTAATATACATATATCTATTAAGCACAAAATATTAAAAAGTTTAATGCAATTTAAGATCGCCATACGATAATTTCGCTATTAGTTGAAAGTTATTTTTTAAAAGATTCAACTAAACATAATATCTACTTACTAAATTTTAAATGACATAGATTTTATTTTTATATTATAATATTAAATGTGACACAACAGAAAAGTTTGCATTAAGTCATATTATTACAAGTGTAAATCCAAAAAATCAATTCTTTAACAAAAACAGATGAATGTCTCACAGTAGCTTTTCTAACAAAAATAACACAGCGCTTTGTCGCCATATTGGATTCTAAGATTGCGTGCACCAAACCATTGTCATTTAATTTTTTTTTCTTTTTTTTAATGACAAAGAGATTTGATACGTCGTCGGATCTCAATGAATGGAAGTTTTTTTTTTATTTTTGACACCTGAATCCACGTATCCCTTTTGGGTAAAACGCTGATCAATTTTATATCTTTTGTTAAGAGATTTTGTCCGGATGTTACTGAAATGCGAGTATCATTTCATTGGTGTTGAGGGTGGTTAATCACCTTTCATTGTAATCACAATAATACTCATAAATAGGATGGTTTGGGGACCATGGTGATATTCAATCAAGTGGTTTCTTTACGTACTTATGTTACAGTAAAAGTGTTCCAGCAAAAAAATCTTTCATCAATACAACATCAACTTTTTTGTCTCATTCTATGTTTAATGATAAACTATAACTCGTCGTCACTACTGGTGCGCAACGGAAGTTGATTATTGTCTTTGCGCTTGCTCAGCTCGGTAATAAAATAGAAAGAAATTTGAAAACAACATCCTATACCAACACATCTGATCAGAGTGGTATAATAGGTCAATTTCCCTCCCATTATGGAGGAGCTTTGAGTCCAATACTGGTCCCAGTATATGTCCATATATTATATGAGCTGAGACGATGATTATATTGAAGTCGTGCAGTCAAATAAGAATACACCCTTCACAATTTGTATATCTATTTTGTATTAGAAGCTATTACTTAATCTATACGCTTACAATTAAATATAGAAAAGTTTATTCACTGGACTAAGGTCCAAGGTGATTATCGCTAGTTCTTCACGCACTCCGACGGGCGCCGACATCTATATGTACATACATACATATCATCACGCCATATCCCTTGCAGGGTAGGCAGAGAGAACAGAGTGCCAGAGAACTCTATCTCTGCATACTTCACTCGCTTCCTCAACATTCATAATTCTCTTCATACACGCTCGCCGGTTTCGGAGACTCTTGACTCCACCTTCCTTCAGTACCTGACCGATCTGGTCTAGGTAGGTTAGTCTCGGTCTCCCTCGGTACCTACATCCTTCCACTTTCGCATTGTATATCTTCTTAACCAGACGTTCGTTCGGCATTCTTTCTACATGTCCGAACCATCGGAGCATTCCCTTTCGCATCTTTACACCAATACTCTCTTTCATACCTACTCGCTCTCTTACGTCGTCGTTACGAATGCGGTCGGTCAGCCTAACTCCACAGATTTTTCGAAGAGATCGCATTTCGACCGCATTAATTTTACTTTCATACTCTTTTCTGCATACCCATCCATATGTATATCTATCTAATATCTTTAAACGAGCAATTCTAAAACGGATCCAACGATTTTCATGAAATTCAGCATGGAGGGTATTTCGGGCTGATAATAAAATAATCGCTTTAGCTAGGTTTCATTTATAAAAAAATATTGTTTTGTCAATATTTGCAGGCAATCATTATTTCAGCCCTTCGCCGTCCACTGCTGGACGTAGGCCTCCCTCATGCTACGCCACAGAGTGCCGTCCTGTGCCGCTTGTATCCATCGACGCCCAGCAACCTTCACCAGGTCATCTGTCCACCCTCTGCGTCGTACACTACATCGTCCGGTACGTAATCGGCACTCGAAACCTTTTTTCGCCAGTGGTTGTCGATTCGTCGAGCGATGTGGCTTGCCCATTGCCACTTCAGCTTGCTAATTCAGGCAATAAAAAAATATAATTTTTAATTGATTGAAACCTATTAAAATATGAAGGCTAATTTTGACGCTGTCGTTAAGAATAGACCAAGCTCAAAGTCGAGCAATCTAATCTAGACAAACCGGAGCTCGGTTTGGATCTTTGGTTTCTCTTTTAATTATATTTGCCGTTTTTATTATTTTATTAATTATTTTTGTTCTATTTAAATATATTTTCCAAAACACACTATTAAGAAAATACCGATCATCCAAATATTATTTATAATTTAAGCACTAAACTACGCTCCTAAATTATTTTAAACCCGTGATATTTATTACAAAAAAAAATGGATGGTAAGTGATGCGGTAGTAAGAAAAATCCATCGGATATATATTTTTAGTAGGTGCAGTTGTCTCTAGTCAGGTAGGCAGGTTTAAGTCTGTCAAAAGTATAATGGCAAATAATTATTCTCTTTTCTCTTTTTTAAAAGACAACTCGCGTTACTAAACCCTTGTATTGTGGGAGACTTTACAAACATGCAATTAACGGACAAAAATTACACCCAGATTCAGAACAACAATTTTTAGATCGTACAAAGTATTGTCCTGCGTGGGATTCGAAACCAGAACACTGAAGAGTGGCAAGAAAATGTTACCTACGGATGCTACGCAAAATTAATCTAAATTCCCACAATATTCTGTTTGTGAATTTCTGTCAAGGAGCTGAAGTAAAATTAAAGTTTTGTTTTTAATCTATACATTTATGAACATACCACAGTCCAATATTGTACTTATCCAAGGAGGATGATATCACAATTGACATGCTTGCCCATGGTCAGTTCATGTTGTAAATTTCCCATGGGATTACTCATCATCCATTCTCCTGATATTTCCCTCACCTAGATTTTGCGACTCCCATGGGAATGTGAAATTATATTCTTAACCCTATGACTACACTAGAAATAAAATAGAATTTTAATCATGCAATTTAATATTAACAAAACTTTGATTATACGAATTTTTAACCGCCCATTTTTCTCATGTCTAGAACTATTGTTTAGTAGTTAACTGGATACTTAAGTATCAATCTTCGCTGCATGTTAACGCCCTATATTTGGGTGTTATAAGCTTGTATACGAGTACGTGGAAGGTATAAAGTTGTAAGCGTGAATCTTACGAGTCGCAAGTTTCTGCCGAGGGGGCCACCCGCTGCTACCGATTCAGGGCGTATATTAATGTTTAATTTATCGTTAAAAGTGACGAATATATTAATATAATTATATTTGTTGTTATTTAATAGTTTATTTATTAGATATTTATACATGTAAATATCTTCAATTCAGTTCATATGCAACTCATTGCTGGATACGAGACACTTCTATCTAATAGGAGGGACAGTAACCTACGAATTCCCCATCTCCTGCATAGATACATACACATACATACATATCATCACGCCATATCCCTTGCAGGGTAGGCAGAGAGAACAGAGTGCCGGAGAACTCTATCTCTGCATACTTCACTCGCTTCTTCAACATTCATAATTCTCTTCATACACGCTCGCCGGTTTCGGAGACTCTTGACTCCACCTTCCTTCAGTACATGACCGATCTGGTCTAGGTAGGTTAGTCTCGGTCTCCCTCGGTACCTACATCCTTCCACTTTCGCATAGATCTGCATGTTATATCTCTCAGTCGTCTTTTACGACACCCTTTGGATGGAAGAAGATGCGAATTGTATTCTTACTCCATCACCACATTGAAAAACATATAAAAATATAAATGTGTAAACTCTAACTTACAGTTTAGCTAATGTAATCTAGGATAGCCAATATCACGAATTGATCCTGTTCTTCAGTCCCATATATCTTCCCTCTATTGATCTTCTCTATATCCTCTAGTGTGGTGGGTGGATTATTATGCCATGCTGATCGGACGAGTTAATATAGGATTTATTTAAACTAGTTATTCCTTCTTTTGTAATAGATACTTTTCCTAATATTATTTGCATATTTAGGACTAATATTTCGTTGTTTTATTTGATTTTTTTTTTTTTTTATTTTTTTTTTTTTGGTAACGCAGTGGTCCAGGAATGCGTGAAGCACTAACTCCCCGGATGGGAAGTGTGGGATTCCTAGCCTAGGGCCAGGTTACCCACTAAACCGCATCCACTGCGATTGCTGTTAGCCTAGGGGCTGTTACAGCGTAACCGGGCTGTGGGTGAGCGCTGAGGGCTCTCAACCCGAATTTATTTGATTGGTTTCAGAATACTATTAACAAATTTAGGAGTTGGATTGCATAATAATTTCGTCATCGAACAATAAGAAAATATAAAGCAAACAAATTAATATGTAATTATTTCTTTAAATAATAGGTTAAGTATATCTACGTCCCATTATATTGCACAAAACTCAATTAAAATGAAAGAAATATTGCTCTAATATGGACAGAGCTTTTATTTGAATATATTTGGTTAATCTCTTATTAGATAATTTTCTGCAATGTTTTTTTTCAATACCATAATTCTGTATTAAGAAAGTATTCCTTATATTGCAGGTTTTACAGAACGTAATTAATGGATAAAAATAACACTCAAACTGACAATAACAATTTGTGGATCATAGAAAGTATTTTTCTACATAGAAATCGACTCCACAACACCTGACAATGTAGATCATTATTTAAACTACTACGTCATATCTGCAGCAAGTAATTTTACATACCTATCATCACGCCATATCCTTTGCAGGGTAGGCAGAGAGAACAGAGTGCCAGAGAACTCTATCCTTGCAGACTTCATTCGCTCCCTCAACATTCATAATTCTTTTCATACATGCTCGTCGGTTTCGGAGACTCTTGACTCCACCTTCCTTCAGTACATGACCAATCTGATCTAGGTAGGTTAGTCTCGGTCTCCCCCGGTAATTAATTAAGTAATTTTAGGTCTGTCAAAGCACTAATTATGAACATACTTACCATTGAATGACGTAGGTCGTGTTTCAGTGCAATATTTAGTGTGACCAAACCACCTAATACTTATATTCCCTATTAAATCAAGGCCCTACGTCAAATGTCTTAATAACTATTAAATAAAAAGAATTACTAAACATCCATCAAGAATTTCTCAGAGTTTGACGGTACCACACCCATCTCGCCATGACGTCATGGGAGTGACTGCGGGAGTATGGTGCCAAGGAGTTAGCTGAATGAGGCGGCGCTCACGGCATGCGGCCCGCCCATATCACAGCATATTTCTGATGGAATTCAGTAATATATTGTAAGAATATAAAATTTTCACACGAATGCTTTTAATAAAATATAAAAGATTTGAATTGGAAAGGGTTTGAAAGATTTTTATAATTTTATTGCCAATGCCTTGTAATAGCGGCTACGAATACTAACTTTTCTTTTTTTTGGTGGACTATGGACGTAGTCGCGCCCCGCCAAATCGGTCCCGGGCGACGGAATAGGCGGGCCACCGATACCCGATCTTTGTCTTCGGTGAGCTACGAATACTATCTAGCTTTACCAATATTGCTCATGAGTTTTGTAAAAGGAAACTAAAAGCTTTACATATACTGTTCACTACCGTCCCCTACTGACCTAGGATGCGCAGTGGAAGGGAACACCAGGCCAGTGAGGGAAACAAAATGGGCAATAACCGTGGCTTACGATTACGTAATGCTATTTAAAGTTCTGTTAAATGTACTTAACAAGAACCGTTAATTGTAAAACTTATAAATAGGTACCGTGGAAACAGCTACAACGTAACCTAACTCAGCGTTCGGTCTGGCCAGGCAAATAGAACCTAACTGAGGGGTCATTTAGCTTTGTGTCCAAAGGCGCGGTGACAACAGCGGCTTCGTACAACTCAGAGCCTCGGGCTTGCTACTTGCATACACAACTAAAATGTTCACAAATAAGTATATAGTTCTAATCAACTCGCGTACACTAACGGCAGACAAAACAATTAAATGGTGGCGTGCGATATTATAAATAGGTACTAAGATTTCATTAAACTATAATAAAAATGTTTAGTACCGAACATATACTTTTGCCAACTAAATCTGATGCCGTCTGATCAACAGCTTACATTCCCAAGGAGAGTTTATATCAAACACGTGGCCGATTATATAACTATGTAATCCCAACACTTTTGCAATATGTATGATGGAAAAAGAGTACATATTGCGTTGGCCTTAAGTACATACATACCATCACGCCATGTCCCTTGCAGGGTAGGCAGAGAAAACAGAGTGCCAGAGAACTCTATCCTTGCATACTTCACTCGCTTCCTCAACATTCATAATTCTCTGCATACACGCTCGGCGGTTTCGGAGACTCTTGACTCCACCTTCCTTCAGTACATGACCGATCTGGTCTAGGTAGGTTAGTCTCGGTCTCCCTCAGTACCTACATCCTTCCACTTTCGCATTGTATATCTTCTTAACCAGACGTTCGTCCGGCATTCTTTCCACATGTCCGAACCATCGGGGTATTCCCTTTCGCATCTTTACACCAATACTCTCTTTCATACCTACTCGCTCTCTTACGTCGTCGTTACGAATGCGATCGATCAGCCTAACTCCACAGATTTTCCGTAGAGATCGCATTTCGACCGCATTCATTTTACTTTCATACTATTTTCTGCATACCCAACTCTCGTTTCCATACAGTAACGTTGGGACAAGCAGTGCGTTATGTATTGCTACACGTGCCTTCTGACTGAGGTGGTGGCTACCGAGAAATTTCCCCAACGCTCCGTTTACTCTATTTCCCGCACTCTTCGCTCTATATCAGTGGTGTACCTTCCATCTCGGCTAAATCCACATCCAAGATATACAAATTCATCCACTTGCTCTAGTACATCATTACCTATTGTTACTCTTATATCTGTTCTGGCTTCATTTCTTTCAAAGACCATTATTTTGGTTTTGCTAACATTCACGCGTAGACCCCTTTTCTTACAATCTTCTGTCATTGTGTCGACTAGGATCTGCAGGTCAGGTCTGACTGTGCCAGCAGGACTGCATCATCTGCATAGAGCAGAGCAGTGACCACTGAGTCGCCCATCTGGACCCCCACATTCATATCGTTCAACCTTTAAAGACATTTATCCAGATATATGATAAACAGCAGTAATTAGAATAAAACGTTTGAAACGTCGGGTGATTAAACATCAAATACAAACGCGATAGAATCCGTAGAAATTGCTTTATTTCAAACTATTTGTGATGCTTATATTTAGTATTATACATTTATCTACAATATAAAAGGGATAACGGAACCAATCCCTGGACTTCGGTGAAGTAGGGCTCTCTTGCACAACATATAACAGCAATTGCGATCACCTGTCATGTATGGCGGTAATAGTATAGCTGGAATGCTTAACAAAATTAAAATCAAACTCTGTACTATGTCACCTAGCCGACATACCTCGTTTGGCAAGTGTTTTGTGAGAGCAGTAAGGTGCTATACGTTGCTCAGAAGAACTTTGCCATTCTTCTGTATAACCTTCAACCGATTTTTATGATTCCTACCGGCAAATAAAGGGTAGAGACAACTGTTATCTTATGCTATCGCTAGATGGAGGAATATAAGAAACTAACTGTAAGATTACTTAATTAATAGTTAGGCTAATGTAGTGTTTTAATGAGGGATCAAACCCTAATTGCTATCAAGACTTAAAAAGACATAAAAATCTAGAATTTTATGAGGGATCAAATACCGTTATTGTTTAGAATCAGAAAAGTCTAAAGGTTTATGTGGATCAAATACCGTTATTGTTTAGACATAGAAAAACCTCGCATTTTGTGAGAGATGTAACACCATTATTTTTTAGACTAAGAAAAGACTAAAATTATATAAGGGATCAATCACTAATTAGTGCTAAGACAGAAAAGGCCAAAATTTTCTATCCATCCCCTCAGTCCATCGACATGTACCGACTGTTATATAAAAAAACTATTCAAATAGGAATAATTCCATAATCATAAACAGACAAAATATCATAAACTAATAGGTAATGCTTATAGCAAATGTAATTATTTTAGGTCAAAAACGATTAGGTACTTACAAACCGTTTAAAGTTATTAACCTTTACACAATTAAAAAAAAAACTTTTACCATAACTTCATATTTAAATAAGCAGCAAATTAATAATATTTTTAAATCGGAAAACAATTAAAAACAACCTCGTTATATTACAAGTCGCACAGTACATATACAATAAAAAATATAAAAAAAAATTAAAACTAAATCCGACATAAAATGACAATCTGAATCGAATAATCCCGCTAATACTGTCATTCTAACACATTCATACTATTCAGATTCCCATACAAAATTCACTTGCATAGAAAAATTATACGACCCTCTTGAAAAATTATCATAAAATACAATTAGGTAGTATTATAATATAGTTAGTACGGTGGGCAGTTATTTTTTATTCAAAAATAGACAAAATATAACAACAATACATCATGTTTACATAACGTTTGAATGTATAATTAATAATGAAATATTGCTGCGGTTCATGAGAAAATATACTAAAAGTAGATTACACTAGATAAAGTTAAGTAGGTTATACGTGTAATTTTGTTTTAATACAACCTCTTCACTCAAGATCTTTTTTTAAATTTGTAATTTACGTTTTTTATTTTTGGCACTGACACGCAATTGTTGCCAGTTTTAAATAAATTTGTAATTTAAGTTATTTTTTTTTTAAATTGTTATCGGTAGCAAAGGGATAATAATATAATTAGCCACATCTTAATTGCAGGCGTCGTAAATATTAGCGAAAAATATTATTATATTTGACTGAAGGAAGGTGGAATCAAGAGTCTCCGAAACCGGCGACCGTGTATGAAGAGTATTATGAATGTTGAGGAAGCGAGTGAAGCAAGGATAGAGTTCTCTGGCACTCTGTTCTCTCTGCCTACCCTGCAAGGGATATGGCGTGATAATATGTATGTATATATTTAAATATTAGCTATTATTAGAAACATATCTATAACACATCATTACGATTACCTACCCCCTGCCAAGCGTAGTGATCACGACACTATACCCCTCATTCGTACGAGAGGCTTACGGGAGTTTTGGCGGGAATCTAAAACGTCATGTGGTGCTCTTGTATTATATTCGATATTTTAGTGTTTTAACGTGTTATATTAGATAATTTTTATGGTATTTTATATAATATGATGTGACTGAACTGCTGAGATGTAGTGAATATCATATAAAAGTGCTTTACAACGTTTTCGTTTTCCATCAAAATTCCCACAAGATACCATTAACAGTGTGGCCATAGCACTGTTGATGGCGACAATTTGACTTACTGACGGACAATGACTAATCTGAAGACACTAAAAACTTGAAGATAATTATAACTCGACACTGGCAACAATGGCTCATTTAAGTAGCTGATTGCCAATACATAAAAGAAAGAAGAAGAAGAGAGGCTTACGTTCAGCAATGGAAAGCGAAACCTTGAAATGCGATGATTATCGTTCTTCGATTTTATTTCCGTACAAAATATTTATCAGTTACCTTTAGCGGAACAAAAATTACACTACTGAAAAGGTTTGCTTAGAGGTAACATATTGCCGGGCTGGTCATGAATGGCAAGGAAGCGGTACCAGTGGCCGGCCCAATGGCGATGGGGAGGGAAATACGGCGGGTTATGGGGCCACGCGCTCCCCTTCCGTCGCCCCGGATGGAACGAACGGCGAGTGTCCGGGCCATAGCCTAACCAAAATAAAAAAGAAGGTGACATATTACTTTGCTCATGGATATCGTAAAATACAACTAAGAGTTTATATAGACCTAGGTCAATTCCACCTGATGCCGTTTTGGTCAAGAATTATTTTCCCAAGGAGGTTTGACGTCAGACCGGTCATAAAATCAGTGCCAATAACTTTTGCAATATGTACGAGTACATATTGCATCGAGCAGGAGAGTGACGAATAAAAAAAAAAGAGGTGACATATTAGTAGCCCGTTAACATACGGATGGAACACCTAGAGTATCCTTAAAAAAAAATCCAAACATTTATTGTTCACACCATCTTCTTTTTGAAGTCAAGAAAGTATACATAAATACTACGTTGGTAGATAAGAATATTAAAGTGAACCAGATTTCAACACTTCCCGCTCCGGATTCTATATGAACAGAAGTCACAACCTCCATTTCTTGCCTAGAAAATTGAAAATTTGCCCATATACGACGAATAAGGTCCAATAGAATCCAGGTTCTATTATTGCTTCATACATTAATGGTAATTAATCCCTACTAATATATAAATGTGAATGTAAGTTTGTTTGTTACACTTTCACGCTAAAACTACTCAACCGATCATCATGAAACATTGTACACATATTCTTGGAGGTATTAAAAGTAACATAGGATACTTTTTATTAAAAAAAAATCAAAATTTTTATATGAAAAATAAAAAAAATGTTTGCCACAAAATCTCAAAATCTAGCTTCTTCAACGCCATCTAGCAGTCCAGTAATGAAGTTCCAACCCTGAGTATTGTAATACCGTTGCACTGTATTACCGCCGGTCAAAAATAAAAATAGGGGATCAAAAACTTTAGGAAAGTAACCTTTTACGCGGGCGAAACCGCGGGCAGAAGCTAGTAGGAAATAATTACGTGTGGTGACGGAGTAAGAATACAATTCACCACCCCCTATCTTACCCGTGGGTGATCGTAAGAGACGACTAAGGGATATAAACACATATATAACATATGTGTAAGAGAAAGAAACCTCGAAACAAAACCCTATACCAACATGTCTAACCAGTGTGGGTTAATTTCCCTCCGATCATGGAGGAAGCTCGAGCCCAAACAGTGGGACGTATATGAGCTGATATGATGAATAGGAAATATGAGTTTATGACATCTATGATAACCACATCCGTGCGGATGAAATTTTCTGACGATAGAATTGCATTCTCAGTTCATTTAGGTCCCACTACTGGGCTCTTGAGGAGGCTCATTTCCTCCACGATAAGCGGGCATTTGAACCTACTTGTGAATTTTCCTACTCTTGCGTTTATGAGATATGCATATCCCTTAACCATCAATTAATAGTAGGACCACAATGTTGACAGATATCTGTCTTCAGCCGCGGAACAGTCCGAGTAAGTATCACACTCTCGCAGATGTTCTGTTGTGCTTCATTTGGTGAATGAGAGAAATGGCAGCCTAACTTTCTGTCTCGGTTTTGAGGGACTGATTGGTAAGCAGCGGCCTAGCTGTACTCCTAGTATTGCAAAGGTGGATGGCAGAAACACTTATCATTAGGTGTACTGCTTACTCATTCACCACCATAAATAATAAATAAAACCATAAATTACGATATTCATTGCAAGAAATAGTGTAGTGAATTATATAAAAGAAAGCAATTACAATACTATTTAAATAATGAATTACATTGACCAGATAACACCATTTTCTGCATATTCAATACTCTGAATGTAATAACCAGTTCTTACAATGTACTGTAGTATCATAATCGTTTATACCAATACGTCACAGTTCACGCCTGGGCACCGAAGTCCAAACAGCGGGACGAAATCCTGAGTTATGTGCCTTACACACTGCTTTACAATGGATGATCAATAACAATTTAAGGTTGAGAATGCACAGTGATTTGTTGGATGCTAAAATATTAAGAAGACTATACAATGATTGCGAATTAAATTGCTATATATGCGATCATTTTAATAGCAATAGAGTTTAATAGTGATAGGACCACGCTGTTGACAGTTTTCTGTCAACAGCCGCGGGTCGGTCCGTCCGCGGTAGTACCACACTCTTGCAGAAGATCGACGTCTGAGTAATGTCAATGTGCTATTGCGCTTCGTTCGGTGAGCGAGAGAGCCGGAAGCCCAACTGGGTGGGTTTAGAGATTCTGTTGGTAGGCAGCGGCCTAAGCTATACCCTTGGTTTTGCAAAGGTCCATGGGCGGCAGTGACACTTACCGTTAGGTGTGCTGCTTGCTCGTTTGCCACCATAAGCAATAAATAAAAAAATAATAGAAACTACATTTGCCATCTCGCAAGAGTATCTATTAATTATATTAATGTATCACTTCTAGATATAAGGTATGTATCACTTCTAGATCCTCTGGTAGAATATGTTCAAGGCTTTAAATCCGCTTTATACAGAGAGAGGTCTGTGTAGAAACTATAAATAAATAAATAATCTCGAAATGCATTTCTGTGGCTTGCAAACGATTATTTCAATAATTACAATAAATATCTTTCTTCCCAGTTGTTGTACTCGAACCTCCTTCGAGGTGAAATTGACCTACCTTTACCAAACTGCTCAGACGGCTTAACATAAGTTGAAAAATCATAAAATTATGATGAGAAAAATAATTAATTATTAATTTATTGCCTTATTGATAAGCATATCAATAGATAAGGTTCAAACTTGAAATGTCTTTTGGTTTCTTTTGGTAATAACACTAACGATTGCGCCAATAACTCTAAGACTGGCTATGCTAAAAAATGGCGTTAAATATAAATTAAATATCCCAATGAACCTATTCACAGCTTATTATTATTAAAATCCATATATTTTTTAGATTCCCGTAACCTTGTATTATCGGGCAAAGCCATTAATATAAAAATTTCAGTACAATTTAATAGTAATTTTAATCTTTTGTGTCCATTGGCTACTCATATATCTAACTGACAATAAATTTATGACGCTCGATTCCATTACAAAAAGCGAGCTAATTGTATTACCTCTTTAACTTATTCAAAGCCTCAAAAGCTAATCCCCACAAAGCTATAGATATTTACATTACACTCAATATTATTTATGTTAAGGCCATTAATTGCTGTCGCATATATCAGAAGAGCGGTCGCATTGCATGTCAACGGCTTACGGCTGGTAACTCTTGTGTAAGTATGCACACACCTTTATATTAAAGTGAATTAATTTTAGTGTTTCGATACTATTTATTATAAATAAAATATTTTATTAATTATAAAGATTTATTTGCTCAGTGACACGACGGAGTTATTTATCTTTACGTATATTGAAATTTGTCGAAAATAGTTAACCTTATCTTAAATCTACTAATTTCTCATTGAAAATATCACAATTTTATTGACAATAACGAATAAATATAACAAAGAATAAAAAAGAAAATATTGTGGATAAAAACAAAACAACATAAAAATGAAATGATACAAATTTTTGTCACTTTATGTCTATCGTTTTGCTTTCCTTTAAAGAATATAATAATATACATCATTTTATTTACTAAAACAAATAAACAATAACAAATAATATAAATGGTGAATGTGGAATTAAAACAAAATCATCTTCAATAAATAATGTAAAAAATGGAATAGACTTGGAATATAAACTCGAAACTATTTTTTACACGGGCTTACATATATATTTTCCATTTTATTCCGTTCAATATGAACAGTACCTACCTTAGAATGACCACTATCAGCGGAGCTCACTAAATCAGGATTAGCGCGCGTCCAACCAGCCTCATTTGTGCGTTATTTATAAAGTAAATCCGAGACGCCGCGACAAGGATACTGCATGCGGAAAAATGAATAACTTTAGATTTTTACGACGACTTTAAAATGATGTTTTTGTTTTTACATTTTATAGTTATTATTTGATGTGGTTTTATTAAGCATGTTTAAGTTTATATTCTTCGAAATTGTAATTGTGCTATATTATAAATTTTGCTAAAATGAAAATGATTTCGTCCTCTCTCTCTGTAAGAGTACTCTGTAAGAGTAACAATAGGTAATGATGTACTAGAGCAAGTGGATGAATTTGTATATCTTGGATGTGGATTTAGCCGAGATGGAAGGTACACCACTGATATAGAGCGAAGAGTGAATGCGGGAAATAGAGTGAACGGAGCGTTGGGGCAACTTTTCGGCAGCCACCACCTCAGCCAGAAGGCACGTGTAGCAATACATAACGCAGTGCTTGTCCCAACATTACTGTATGGAAGCGAGAGTTGGGTATGCAGAAAAGAGTATGATAGTAAAATTAATGCGGTCGAAATGCGATCTCTGCGGAAAATCTGTGGAGTTAGGCTGACCGACCGCATTCGTAACGACGACGTAAGAGAGCGAGTAGGTATGAAAGAGAGTATTGGTGTAAAGATGCGAAAGGGAATGCTCCGATGGTTCGGACATGTGGAAAGAATGCCGAATGAACGCCTGGTTAAGAAGATATACAATGCGAAAGTGGAAGGATGTAGGTACCGAGGGAGACCGAGACTAACCTACCTAGACCAGATCGGTCATGTACTGAAGGAAGGTGGAGTCAAGAGTCTCCGAAACCGGCGAGCGTGTATGAAGAGAATTATGAATGTTGAGGAAGCGAGTGAAGTATGCAGAGATAGAGTTCTCTGGCACTCTGTTCTCTCTGCCTACCCTGCAAGGGATATGGCGTGATGATATGTATGTATGTGTATGTGTATTTCGTCCTCAATTATGAAGATATAATAAGCTTATAATGCAATTAATATGTAATTAGGCTAAGATCAGTGATTTTTTTTTTGGACAAAATTTACTATTAAGAAAATGATTACGTGTATCTAACATATAAAAATTGTGAAGTGGTTTTATTTCAATTCCCTAGTATTCCCTACAATTGGAGTTCTACAGTCCATCAGGTCAATAGCAGCCATAGCAGTACTATACAACTACTGACCATTCTTCGAGTATACTTTTAGACGATTTATACAATTTTAACAGTAAATTAACGGCTGGTTATGCACTTGTACCTATTCTTAACGTTACAAAGAAAATAACAGTAAAGCAAATCGTATAAATCTATATATGAATTAGTATAAAAAAAATAATGCGTGCGTACAAAGTACACATGTCAAAAGTGAAACCTTTGCAATGCCTGCAATTAAGAGGTGGCTAATTATATTATTATCCCCTCCCTAGCGATAGGAATTAAAAAAAGAAATTTTGGGTGCGTACAAAGTACACATATATGGTAAACGTTGGCAAACTAATTTTTAAATCTCGTTTACAAACATCAACCAAGCCTGTAACAGGTATACTACGCGCATGCGTTCGAGTGCCACGCATTCACACTCGCTCTGTCTCTTTCTAGTCCCCCTCCCCAGGAACGTTGAACGTTTAACGCAACAGTGCTTTCATACCCCATCATGGTAGCGTTAAACGTTTAACGCAACCTTGTTGGAAGTCGCATTAGAAGTTTCACTTCAAAAAAATTAACATAAAATAATTTCATAGAAGAAATACCCCACATGGTGACGAGTTAAAAATACAGTGTATCACCATCTCACTTTTCTGTTGGAGTTGTAATAATCAGTCTCATCATCATCATCGGAATTAACAGGCAAATGGATGGCATCTCTTTCTCCTAATTTAAATTGTAACACCAATTATTTTTATTTTCTATTTCTATTATACATAGCGATGAAGACATTATTTTTCAATTAAATAACTACACAGATTGGCGTAGCGCTTAAGATACCAGTGTCCTAGGTTCAATTCTTACGTAATACAGTACCTTGTGCAATCCACAAATTGGTATTCTGAGTCTGGGTGTAATTTGGCTGTGTGGTAATGGCTACCGAATACTACCAACCCTTACTTTGCTTGTGGATGTCGTAAAAGACGACTAAGAGCCAAGACAGGACAGGTCGTTAAAAGCGACCTGGACCAACTCCAACTGATGCAGTTTGGTCAACAATTACATTCCCAAGGAGGGTTGACGTCTGGCTGGCGGCCGGTCCCACATCAATATCCAGGCCCATATGAGGTACTTGGGTCTGGTACTCGACGGGCGATGGTGGTTCCGGGAGCATTTTCGTCAAATTGCTCCCCGGCTGGTCGGCGCGGCGTCCGCCCTTTCTCGGCTCATGCCGAACGTGGGCGGACCCAGTTTCGAGGGCCGACGGCTGTATGCGGGGGTGATCCGCTCAATGGCCATGTACGGCGCACCCGTGTGGGCGAGGGCTCTGAACGCCCAGCTCAGGGCGGTGCTGTGGAGGCCACAGCGAGCCATGGCGGTCAGAGCCATTCGCGGGTACCGCACGGTGTCTACCGAGGCGGCATGCCTATTGGCCGGGACACCCCCGTGGGACCTAGAGGCGGAGATGCTCTCCGACCTCTACCGGCGGGTTACCTCAATGCGCGAAGAGGGTGGCTCCCCATCGTTCAACGAGATAGCCACCTGGCGCGAGGACGCCCGCCGAGAAGTCATCGCTGGGCTACGCGGCTGGAGAGGCCTAGACACGGTGTTTTTACCGTTGAGGCCCTCCGGCCCGTACTGATGGAGTGGATGGAGCGGCGGCACGGAGTCATCTCTTTCCGGTTGGTGCAGGTCTTGTCGGGGCATGGTTGCTTCGGCAAGTACCTGCACACAGTCGTGCGGAGTGAGTGGACTCCGTCCTGCCACCATTGCAGTAGCGACGAGGACACGGCGCAACATACGCTCGTGGTATGTTCGGGCTGGGACGGGCAGCGCCGTGACCTCGTCGCTGTCATCGGTGCCGACCTGACGCTGCCGGCTGTTGCGCGAGCGATGGTCGACAGCGTCAGGAATTGGGACGCGGTCGCCGCCTTCTGCGAGGCTGTCATCTCGCAGAAGGAGGCGGCGGAACGGGCCCGGGAGGATTCCCGTGACCCGGGCCGCCGCCCGCGGCCGGGGCGGCGCAGGCGCGAGTACCTGCGCCTGATGCCGCCCTAACCGAGGCTTCGGGTGATCGGACCGGGGAATTGTCCGGTCACCTGACGTGAGGCCACCGCGTGAGGACGACGCCTCGACGGCGAAAGCTGCCGGGGCGTCGACAGGAGAGGAGCCCGAGAGGGCATACCGCCGAGCGGGCCACCGAAGACAAAGATCGGGTACCGGTGGCCCGCTCGCACGGCGAAGAAGAGGTGCTTGCAGGGTGGGTCAATGGGGTTGCGCGCCGCCTCTTACGTCGCCCCGGACCGATTTGGCGGGGTACGACGTCCATAGCCCACCGCAAAAAAAAAAAAAAAAAGGGCGGCCGGTCCGGATAACTTTTATAATATGTACTATGAAAGAAGAGTACATATTGTATCGACCCCAAGTAATTGGGATAAGAGTAGGAGAATGATGAGTCTGGGTGTAATTTGAGTACATTAAATTGAATATTTGTTAAGACGCAAAAAGAGCAATACAAGGATTATTACATAAGTGCCGGATGTCGTCACTTAAAAAAGAATTCTTAGCTTTTTTTTATATATTTTAGCCTTATAGGTTACATGACTTGTTTGCTTTGTTGTCTGGTAGCGATTACGAATACTACCAACCCTCACTTTGCTCGTAGATATTGTAAAAGACGACCAAGAGCTTCAAATCCACCCAGTCTAATTCCATCTGATACCGCTTGGTCAACAATTATATTCCCAAGGAGTGCCAGGCGGCCCGTCGTATAACTATTGCCAATAACTTTGCAATGTGTACAATGGAAGAGTACATACATATTACGTCGCCCACAAAAAAATGGATACGTGCAGGATAATAATGATGATGATGTTATTATACAATCTGATAATATTATGATGATGATAATTTTATATAATCTGCCGTTTTAATTGGGGCAGTATAACTCATAAAAATCCGATTACGAATCACCTTAAAGATGTAAATATAATACGAATTGAAATTTGCATGTCCTACAATTAGTCGCGGTGGTGTAGTGGCAGCACGATTGGGCCGGAATCCAATAGGCGCGGGTTCGAATCCCGCTTGCGACATCATCATTTTTCATTTCGTAATCGGATTTTTATAAATAATTAAGCATATTAAATGCTAAATTGCAGTAATTTAAATAACAAGGTTGTGTCATCGTTTAATACAATTCTAACTGTAAAGTTTGAAGTATTAAGCCTATAACAATGTGTAAACATTGTCGGGTAGATAGCATACCGTCACCTTAAGACGTAAATATAATACGAATTGAAATTTGCATGTCCTACAATTAGTCGCGGTGGTGTAGTGGCAGCACGATTGGGCCGGAATCCAATAGGCGCGGGTTCGAATCCCGCTTGCGACATCATCATTTTTCATTTCGTAATCGGATTTTTATAAATAATTAAGCATATTAAATGCTAAATTTCAGTAATTTAAATAACAAGGTTGTGTCATCGTTTAATACAATTCTAACTGTAAAGTTTGAAGTATTAAGCCTATAACAATGTGTAAACATTGTCGGGTAGATAGCATACCGTCACCTTAAGACGTAAATATAATACGAATTGAAATTTGCATGTCCTACAATTAGTCGCGGTGGTGTAGTGACAGCACGATTGGGCCGGAATCCCAATAGGCGCGGGTTCGAATCCCGCTTGCGACATCATTTTTCATTTTGTAATCGGATTTTTATAAATAATTAAGCATATTAAATGCTAAATTTCAGTAATTTAAAGCAGTATAACTCCTTTAGTGGTTATGTCCAACAATGAACTTTGTTGCCCGGCTAAATGAATGAGAACAAAACTTTTACCACGTATCATGAACAATTCAGACTTCGTGCTATTAAGTATTTTTTGTAAAAAAAAATACTTTTTATTTAAACATGTTTCGAACTAGTTAAACTATATTCTGACAATAACATGCTGAAACCGCTGAATCAACTAGTAAAAAAATTAACATCGTAATAAATATTTTGACCTATTTCTCTTCAAACCATAATACGAATGAGGTTAATATTCAATAAAACAGAAATTATATGAGTTTTGTACTTTTATGTAAAAAATAACACATTGTATTATTAAAGTAAGTTGCTTTTAAACGGAGCAGCCCCTAAGGAGGAATTAGTGAGTCAAATATAAGAAATAAAACATGTGCCGATGTTAATACAAAAAGAGTTTAATTCTTTATTGTTTGTGTAAATTATTGTATGAACTACTATTGTACAATGATCGTAAATGGACCGTTTAAGTAAGAAGCGATAAGCGAATCATAGTCATTTCAAAAATTTATAAATTAACTGCACGGATGGCAATGGTTAAAATATTGACTTTCAAGCGTCGCAGATTCGAATCCCACGCAAGATAAGTACTATGTGCGATGCACAAATTGTTCTGTATTTAAGTGTAAATTTTGTTCGTTAATTTTTGCGTTATTAAAGTCTCCCGCTATATTAGTATTACTTTTTTAATGCAGGGCGCTGTAAAAATAAATTACATTTTCACTTATATCTGTATTGAATAAGGTTTATATTACTCTAAAAATAATAAATTATTTGGAATGAAACTCTATGCCAAGCCGTATAGTCGGTGAAGTATAGTTAGCTATTTTATACGTACTCGTAGTTCAATCTTAAGTGGAAGGCTAATAAGTAGAAATTGTATACTCTGTTATGAAAATAATCCAATAATTTGTATGCAATTATGGATAACAGATTGCAAAATAAACTCTCTACAGAAATTTACAGAAGCTAAACTTCTCCTGCTAAAGGCTTTGAAGACTGAAATAAATTCATGGTCATTTGCATTTAGTCTGTGCATAAATAGCAGTTATAAATACCAAATCATTAAATGCAAATAAAAATACCTAAAATTATAATAAGTTAATGTAAATATCAGTATTAATTTGGCGTATGAATATGAGTGAGAGTATTCCTCTACACATCAAGAATAGCGAACCTCAAGATCTGTTTATAATAAAGACTAGATTTTAGGACTTTTGTTATGAATTATTTTATAATTTTATTGAATGGACAAAATTATAGAATTTCTACATTAGAAAAATATTAAGATTTTGTAATATTTTCATTTTATTAACTTGATTCATCTGATGTTTATCTGTTACAAGGGGATGAATTTGTATATCTTGGATGTAGATTTAGCCGAGAAGGAAGGTATACCACTGATATAGAGCGAAGAGTAAACTTCTCGGTAGCCACCACCTTAGCCAGAAGTCACGTGTAGCAATACATAACGCAGTGCTTGACCCAACATTACTATATGGAAGCGAGAGTTGGGTATGCAGAAAAGGGCATGAAAGTAAAGTTAATGCGGTCGAAATGCGATCTCTATGGAAAATCTGTGGAGTTAGGCTGACCGATCGCATTCGTAACAACGACGTAAGTGAGCGAGTAGGTATGAAAGAGAGTATTGGTGTAAAGATGCAAAAGGGAATGCTCCGATGGTTTGGACATGTGGAAAGAATGCCGAACGAACGTCTGGTTAAGAAGATATACAATGCGAAAGTGGAAGGATGTAGGTACCGGGGGAGACCGAGACTAACCTACCTATACCAGATTGGTCGCGTACTGAAGGAAGGTGGAGTCAAGAGTCTCCGAAACCGGCGAGCGTGTATGAAGAGAATTATGAATGTTGAGGAAGCGAGTGAAGTATGCAAGGATAGAGTTCTTTGGCACTCTGTTCTCTCTGCCTACCCTGCAAGAGATATGGCGTGATGATATGTATGTATGTTTATCTCTTCAAGATTACTTTGAGCACCTATACCGACTATTATATTAAGTGAACGCAACCCAAAGTTTGTTCGTGTGATGACAGAGTATGAATTCAATTCACCACCCTTTCGTTGCCCATGTGTATCGTAAAAGAGTTCTAAGGGATTTGATATGTTTATAATATTATTGCAAAAGAAAAAAAATCGACAAAAAAAATCTATGCCAGCCTGTCTGGCAAGGATGGTACATTAACTCCATTTCCCTCCTATTGCGGAGGAGGCTTCAGTCTAATATTGGGATGTATATCGGCTACAAATAAGAAAATAAAATGCAAAAATTAATTCCTTAGTGTAGGATATAAAAAAGTATAAATTTAATAGCGAAGAAATCGAAGTAACAACGTCATGGCTTTGTTTCACTAGAAAAGCGTCGCTATATCTTATAAAATAAATCGCTTCCTCTTATGAATTTAACCATCACGACAAAAATGCCTTTAAGCGTTACACATGGCAACTTAAAGCAGATAATACACTTTGTTCTTCGACAATACACAAGACTTTTCTACTAATTGTGTAAATGGATAATAATTTGTTTCATTTTTTATTATATATTTTAGTTGTTCCAGTGTTGATTGTACTGAGTATGCAAAGTGAGTTACAAAGCCTTTTCTTAAATACATAAAAAACTTTTGTATAATGGCGGCTACGAACACCCTCAGCTCTTACTTTGCCCCTGGGTGTAATAAAAATTGACTAAGAGATTAAATTAGACCTATCTTATCCATCTAATAATGTCTGGTCAATAATTATATTTACCAAGGCGGATCGACGTCAGGCAAACTATGATGTTATATACAATACATAAGAAAGAGATTAGCATAAATATTTTTTTTTAATTTAAGTATCGTTAATGAAAACGAGCATTAAGTATCACAAAATTTAAAAGTAAACGATTCTAAAAAGACATTTAAAAAAATATTTTATATATATAATAATAATTGACTGCACGTATGGAAATGGTTAAAATACCGACTTTCAAGCGTCGCAGATTCGAATCCCACGCAAAACAAGTACTATGTGCGATCAACAAATTGTTCTGTGTTTATGTGTAAATTTTGTTCGTTCTTTTTTCGTTATTATAATCGCCCGCAATATTAGTATTACTTCTTTAACGCAGGGTGTATTGAATAAGTTTTATATTACTCTAAAAACAATAAAATTATTTGGAATGAAACTCTATGCCAAGCCGTATAGTCAGTGAAGTATAGTTAGCTATTTTATACGTAGTTCAATCTTAAGTGGAAGGCTAATAAGTCGAAATTGTATACTCTGTTATGAAGATAATCAAGTAATTTGCATGCAATTATAGATAACAGATTGCAAATTAAGACTCACAAAACTTAAAAGTAAATGATTCTTAAAACTTTCTCTCAAATTTTAAATAATCGCACAAGAAAACAAAATTTCATTCATGCAAACATTTCTTATGAACGAATCGACGTTAAAAGTCCGATGGAGATGAGATATTTTGTCCTTTATGCGGCTAATGTCCAACAATTGTGTGTATGGGCCCACATTTTGCGCATGTCTGCCCCCGTCCGGCCCTGGCGGGTGCAATGACGATTCGCTCGAATCGACACATTGTCGTGCGACAAGTAGTTTCTCTAAAAAAAATATACCACCCTGTAACTGGCACTAATTTATACAGGCACCAATTTAGGCAATAATTTTAACAAAGTAATAAATAAAAAAGCAATTAAAGAACGTTATGTGAAAACTTTGAAATATTTTCTTTATTTTATAAGATAAATGATTTTATTATTACAACATGAAAAGCGTGGCGAAAAGTCATAAATGTATTTTAATATACCTATATAATATTTTGTGTTTTTGCCATTTGTGTTCTTACTAACTTTATTACGGTATTAGTATTTTAATAGGTAGACGTTTAATACAGGTATTCGAACTTATATCATCTCCCTCCAATGATAGTAAATAGACAGTAGCCAAGCATTTGAGGTGAAATGGAAATTTCCATTAGTTTCCTTTTGCTTTTGTACTGTCATGTGAACTTTAAGGACTTAAAATAAGATTTGAATGTTTATTACGAAGTATACTTGTATGCTTTACGTCTAGATAGATTAAATAGGTTTAAATAGATAAGTCGGTGGTTGTCTATGATACCAAATCTAAAACAAAGAAAAATCTGTATATATAAGAATGTCGGTTTCTGGTAATTAGTCGAGTATTACACAATTAAATAGTGTGTAGTATAGGTACATTGTGACCATGAACGCAAAAACAAATGTTAAGAACATCTGACGAGAAAAAATAAATTCAAACACGATAAAATCAATAAAAATATTTATTTCATATATACCTATGCTCTATAATTATTATATAATGTAAATATTTTCAGTTCATTAAGATAAAAAACAACTCATATATTATAAAAGTACATACATATATATATAACAATAAACATTTAGGCAATTTCTGTCAATCGACAATCAAAACAACATTCATTGTTTTGTATTTATTTATCCATTTTTTTTTTATTTTTATTACATTCGTTTCGTTCATCTATAATTTTGAGAAGTAAATATAGATAACTACTATATATATATATATATATATATATATATATATATATATATATATATATGACTATTAAATCTAGATAACTGATTGCATTTTTTTTAAATAAACCGCCATCTTTAGTAGATAAAAGCTTCCAACTTCTATATTTCATCATGCAACTTTTTAAATACTGCGTAATAGTAAGCGAGCTTATTTTCGTCTATCAGAAATTAAAGTGGTATTATGTATTCCACGTCATATTTTCAACGAAATTTCTTAAAAATTAACTAAATAATACTTTAACTAAAGAATACTTTACACTTTTAAAACATTAGGACCAAGCTACTGGTTGTACATTAGGACCAAGCTACTGTTGTAGGTTTTGATTAATTATATTTTATTTATTTAACTATATTTACCTTTATAAATAACAACCATTGCAGATCTTGATGTATAGATAGTATTAGTGTAAGTCAATCTATGATAAATCCATGATAAAATATTACTTGAATGCGTCACTGTATCCAAGGTGCAACCCGTTGCAAAAACAGACAGAAATTGTCCAAAAATTCTAAACGCGATCAATTCATTGTGTTCGCACACCCGCCACAATGGGACACAATGCCCATCCTTAGCCACTCTTTATTTCGAACAATACCACTTTTACTAACAATAAAAACGTATACATATATGAAAAGATTTATTTGTGAGAAGTATTCGATCAAATATCGACTATTCGAAAACTGTGTAGGAGTTATTTTCGAAAATATGTATGTGTGTGTGTTGTTACGTTGTAGATGTGCGTGACGTTTTCGCGTGTTTGCTATAGTTGTCATTGTTACCTATACGTATTGTGCTTTTGTTCGGATTCATTGAATGAGATCAATGAGAAACATTTTAATATTAGTAAATTATAAACGTCTTCCGTGAGTGATCCGCATATGAAATGCGTGGAGTAGACATATTTTTTTAATCCAAATATTATGAAGATATCATTTTATAATGTAACTGAAGGTTTACTGTATAAGTGCAGCTTACCGAAGTGCCTTGTGCTTTTTTAAGGCTAAATCAAATTCGAATGATTTACACTGAATCAAAAAGTTCAATCAATTAAATCAATTATTTTTACGGCTTCTATCACGTTTGTATTTAATTTTAAGTTGCTCGACGTTTCGGACACTTTACACGTAGCGTACACTGTAAATTGGTCGAAAAGTTGGCATATTAAAAATCAAATACAAACGCGGTTTAATCCGTAAAAATAGTTTTATTTCAAATATTTGCGCAAACATCAGAGCTCATTGAAACTTATTTTGTTTTAAGTGAAGAAAAGATGATGAAAATAAAATTTATATAATGACTTCTAATGTTTATGCGAGTATTACACATTTGAAATAAAACTACTTTTACGGATTCTATCGCGTTTGTATTTGATTTATAATTTCCCGACGTTTCGAACACTTTACAGTGATCATGGTCACGGGAGGATGATGATCACTGTAAAGTGTTCGAAACGTCGGGAAATTATAAATCAAATACAAACGCGATAGAATCCGTAAAAGTAGTTTTATTTCAAATTAAATTTAAATATACACAATGACGTCTCAATTCATTGCATTGTCCACCCACGCACAATTTATTGCAATACGACACTGTCCACATGCATTCATATATCAACATTCATACAAACACTATCTCTGCACGACACATCCGTACCCATACAATCAATACAACACATACAAATATATATATATATATATATGTATATATTTGCATCACCTTTATTGCATTTCAACACTAATACAATTATTATAACAATCATAACAATATCATCTTTATTATAATATAATAAGAACTATATTACTTTGAATGATTTTCTTATAAATCACATATTTGTCAATAATTCTGATGATTGGACAATTGACTCAATTATCTGTGAGTTGTACAATTAATAAATAAGAACTTATGGTATTTTTAAGTATACATTCCGGATGCTGTAAATCAGCAATCTTCTAATAAATACAAAGATGCACTTCATTATCATCATCACAGCTCATAATTGTCTCACTGTTGGGCTCACGCCTCCTCCGTAGTGGGAGGGCAATTAACCTACTATCCCGCGCTGGTCAGACGTGTTGGTATAGGGTTTTGTTTCGAGTTTACCTTCTCTTACATAGATGTTATATGCGTTTTATATCCCTTAGTCGTCTTGTACGATTACTAACGGGTAAGGTATGAGGGTGGTGAATAGTATTCTTGCTCCGTCACCACGGTTAAAGGTATCTTTGAGTTGAAAATAAGCTTAATAAATACGAAAAATTATCTTTTTTCAATGAGTAAGCGAAAAATATTTAATTATGTATTCAAGATGGTCCAATATACAACTGGATAAATATGGAAGACGTGGCTAATTACCCATCCGAATAATAAATAAGAAACAGTACAACTTACAACATATAAACAATTAAGGGTTAACCAATATGAGAGGTTTATAAAAACCCGATTACGAAGCGACAAATGATGTCATAAGCGGGATTCGAACCCGCTACTATAGGTATTCCGCTCCGTAATCGGGTTTTTATAAATAATTAAGCATATTAAATGCTAAATTTCAGTAATTTGAATAACAAGGTTGTGTCATCGTTCAATACAATTCTAAGTGCAAGTTTGAAGTATTAAGCCTATAACACTGTGTAAACATTGTCGGGTAGATGACATACGTCACCTTAAAGACGTAAATATGATACGAAGCAGGATTTGAATGTCCTACAATAGTTCACGGTGGTGTAGTGGCAGCACGATTGGGCCGGAATCCCAATAGGCGCGGGTTCGAATCCCACTTGTGACATCATTTTTCGCTTCGTAATCGGGTTTTTATAAATAATTAAGCATATTAAATGCTAAATTTCAGTAATTTCAATATGAGAGGTGTTCACGGGCTGGATCAAGCATTAACTTATGAAAAAATAAACCATGCGTAATAAGGGGACGTACGCAACCTACGTAACCTGCTCAAGGGAAGCTCGACATTAACATTTAAAAGCTAGTTCAATTATAAAAATAACAAATTGTATTAGAACTATTTTATACATTAAAGAAAAATATTGCAAAGGAACCTGATAGATTTTATCTTTTAGGTTTTATCCAAAAGTTTTTTTGTTTATTTATAATCATTATTTTTTTTAATAAATAAAATATATTTTTCAAAAAACATTAAATAAATACCAAACTAAGCTCGGTCCATCCAGTACACAGGTTAGAATAGAAACACTGTATAATATTTACTTTACCTATATATAATTTAAAAGACAGTCTATTCTGCAGTTAATTACATACATACATACATATCATCACGCCATATCCCTTGCAGGGTAGGCAGAGAGAACAGAGTGCCAGAGAACTCTATCTCTGCATACTTCACTCGCTTCCTCAACATTCATAATTCTCTTCATACACGCTCGCCGGTTTCGGAGACTCTTGACTCCACCTTCCTTCAGTACATGACCGATCTGGTCTAGGTAGGTTAGTCTCGGTCTCCCTCGGTACCTACATCCTTCCACTTTCGCATTGTATATCTTCTTAACCAGACGTTCCTTTGGCATTCTTTCCACATGTCCGAACCATCGGAGCATTCCCTTTCGCATCTTTACACCAATACTCTCTTTCATACCTACTCGCTCTCTGCAGTTAATTTATATATAGAACTAGCGACCCGCCCTCACTTCGCTTCGGTTACGTCAGTTCATTTGTGTGGTTTACTTTCGCTACATAGAATTCCTTTCGGAGAAGTAATCTCTTAAAATCCTATTTCATCACCTACCTTTACAGAGCAGAAAGAAAGTCCACACCAAATTCCAAATCTGTAGGGGCAGTTTTGAAAAATGTAGTATTTTTGGGTTAACACCTACGCAATCTCCTTTAGGGGTGGATTTTTTAAAAAAAGCCGTTCTTAGTTTACCTCAATATCGTAACACAAATATGCCTACCGAAATTCAAGTCTGTGGGGGTTATATTTAAAAATGTGATTTTACACCCCAGCGAGGAAGAGGAGTTCTCTGGCAGATGGAATTTCGTAAAATCCGTTCTTAGCTGACCTTTACTCGGTGAAAGGACTATTCCTACGAAATTTAAAGTCTGTAGGCCTTATGGTTTCAGAGATATTGTGATGAGTAGGTGAATATCTCTTACATATATATATCTATATATTTAAAAGGAAAAAAGAAATATTAGTTCGAGAATCTATTTAACTAATCAAAATCTAACCTGAACATCTATTTAAGACATTACAGACATTTAACTAAATCTCATTGAATAGAAGAAGAAATATCTTTAGACACTATTCATCCAACACTCGCTCTAAGCCTTCCTCAATATTGTCCGGCGGTACATTTGAACAAGGAGTTTCCTTATCAGAATTTTATTCACAAATATTTACAAATGCGGATTTAATTTGTTACAATGCTCTATTCACGAGCTACTTCATTCATGTTTTCCACTATCTAAGTAATGTGATGTTCCTCTAATCCTCCGACTGTCCATTCATTCATTGAATATGTTCTTCATTCATTGTTAATTCTCTTTGAAGATCTAAAAATATGCTGTTAGCATTTCGTTAAACATATATTTAACAGAATTTAATAAATCATAATCAATTAATTTTAATAACACGATTTTAATATTATGTGAACCATATTTTAATACTTGTATCTATGGTAGCGGCTACGAATACTACCAACCCTTACTTTGCTCGTGGATATCGTAAAAGACGACTAAGAGCCTTATAACGACCTGGGTCAACTGCCATTGACATGCACATGATGCCATTTGGTCAACAATTACATTCCCAAGGAGGGATGACGTCTAGCAGACGGCCGGTATAAAGCTATTGCCAATAACTTTTACAATATGTACTATAAAAGAAGAGTGCATATTGTATCGACCCCAAGCAATTGGTATAAGAGTAGGAGAATGATGATTTTAATAGTGTGTATACGATTAGTAATTCTAAAGACGTTATTAAATAGTTCATATCAATATTAAACTAAAATGATTTGAAAATAAACTTGTAATTTATAACTTAATGGCTATATAAAATATGCAATATTGCACATCATCATCTCAGCTCATATATGTCCCAGTGTTGGGCTCGAGCCTCCTCCATAGTGGGAGAAAAATTGACCTATTATAACACGCTGGTCAGACGTGTTGGTATAGAGTTTTGTTTCTAGTTTTCCCTTTCTTGTATAAATATAATATGTGTTTTATATTCATTATACGTCTCTTACGATCACCCACAGTTTATGATAAGGAGCAGGTGAATTGTATTCTTACTCCATCACCAAACGAACATGTTCACTTTTCTTCTATTAGATATTAAATTCAATATTGGTATGCATTAATACTGAATCTCTTTTCATGGAACACCTTTCGTATAGTATACTTAAAATTGGTTAGAAATGCGGTATCTGTTTGTTCCCTTGCAGACTTAGCGGCACCGCAATAATCCATATTGTTATCTGAAGTTTGACTACTATCGAGAAGAATTTTTTTTTTTATTTTAAATCTTTTATACATTTAATACTTAGTTGAAGTGTAAACTTTTTATTCTATGTGAATTTGGATTAGAGTAGGTAATTCGTTTGGAATGTTTTTTTTTGCCTTTTTCTTTGAAAGCTAACTGCGTTAAGCTACCGGTACTGTTAGGTGAGAATTTTGTATTTAGAGTTTAACTTTAGTAAGAATTATTAAACACTGGATGTAAAATTCTTTTTCTGCTATTATGAATGAATGAATGGAAATTGAAACTTGTTAGAGCAAGTTAGTTAAGTTTTTAAAATTAGGTATCCAATGGAGAGGTGTTTTTTTTTAATTTCTGTTTGTTTTAAGGATCCCTTACACTAAGGAAATAATCCTTGTATTTCGAGAGACATTACAAACATTTAACTAACGCAGACAAATTACACCCAAATTCAGAACAACACTTTGGAGATCACACTAAGTAGGTATTGTCCTACATAGGAATCGTACCCATGGCACTGGAACGGAAGGTCTATATCTTATCCCATATATCTTAACCCATCTGTGCAGTTAAAGAGTGGAGTACTTTTATTTTGCATTTTATATCTTAGCAATTTCTCGGCATTCAATTTAATTTAATACAACATTTAAAAAAATTAAATACTTGAATATAATTCAAGAGGGATATAGATATACGATAATTATACGTTCCCACTTTTTAACGATTATTTTTAAACTTATAAATATCTAAGCATGTTCTCACAAGCGAAAAATTAATAAGGACATGTATCTACGAGTTAATCTGCTATCAATAGATCATTCCCCATGTGATATTCACAAGACATTGTTGTAGCCAATAAAATGTGTCTGTCAGATCATGCATGACTTAACTTTAGTGACTTCACAAAAGAAAGAAGGCTGTTTATTCCTTTCTAGCTAAGTAGGACAAAACCAAATAGGATGGTTATGTGTTTGACCATGTTTATATGAATTTTAGTCCGTTACTATGTCCACTCGTAAATACTGAAAGACTTAACCAATTTTAATAAATTATACTTTTTGATATAAATTTATTGTTAGAGATTTCGTCAGAGTTTTATTTAGTGTTTATTTCCATCGTGATCATGAACTTTGTAAAATGGTCGAAACTAAGGGTAATTTAAAAAAAAAACATTAGAAACGCGATAAAATCCGTAAAATAGTTTTTTTTTAAAGACCCTGATTCTGTACTAAGGATAATCTTTCTTTCTCTTAATTTTTTCTTATCTTTTAATTTTTCTTTCTTAAGAATAATCTTTGTATTACGGCGGACTTTACAAAGATATAATTAACGCAGACAAACTATACCCAGACTCAGAACAACGGTTTATACAAAAAGTATTGTAGTAGGAATCCAACTCATGACACTGGCACAGAAGGTCGTAAACTTAACCACTAGGCTATTTGTGCAGTTTTATTTCAAATGTGTAACAGTCACTTTACAATAGTCGTATAAACATTAGAAACCAAAATACGTTATTAAATTCATCTTGATGATCAGTAGCACAGGTGATGGAGTAACAGTACAAAAACGTCATCACCCCTAATTTCTGCAAACGAAGCTAATACGAAATAAAACCCTATCCTGACCCATCGGAACAGCGTATTACAGTAGTTTTATCTAATTATCACTGAATATGCCTCAAGCCCCATAATGTGATGTAGTTAAATAAGCTGGGATGATGATGAAAGAAATAAAAAAGAAAATAATTACAATTTTTATTATTATACAGGGTGTAAGGGGACCGCTCCCGAAAACAGAGACAGGTAAACCTACTTGTAATGATAGGCTGGAAAAAAAATCGATTCGGATGAAAATAATTTTTTTTTTTTCACCACGCGAGGTCGTTGATATCTTGAACATATGATCGTGAGTTTTGAATAGATTGCGTCTTTTCTCATTTGAGTATAGTTACGCATTTTTTATCGAGTTATCGTTACATGACACTGTCCTAATGCGATGGAATGTCAAAAAAACTTAAAAATATTTGTGAAATATTTTTTTTTTTATTCTGATCGTTTTTTTTTATAGCCTATCATTACAAGTAGGACTAGTAGGGTCACCTGTCTTCGTTTTCGGGAGCGGTCCACTTCCACCCTGTATATAATTTAATATAACATATATTTTTTTTGTATTAAAAGCTAGCTATATGTTTAATTGTATAGGTAATAGGGTAAGATCTAAGCAAACCCTGAAAGCAATGGTAATATAAATAGGGTTGCCGTCACCTATTTCATAAGTTCTTATAAAGCAGTTATTGATATTGAATATAAATATTGTATTAAAGAAATTATTCGTGTGGTGACGGAGATCGGGTTGAGAGCCCTCAGCGCTCACCCACAGTCCGGGTAAAGTTGTCATAGCCATCTGAGACTAACAACAAAGTCACACAAAAAAAAAGTGGTGACGGAGTAAGAATACAGTTCACCACCCCTTATCTTACCCGTGGGTGATCGTAAGAGACGACTAAGGTATATAAAACGAATATAACATCTATGCGAGAGAAGGAAAACTCGAAACAAAACCCTGTACCAACGCGTCTGACCAGCGCGGTAGAGTAGGTTAATTACCCTCTCATTACGGAGGAGGCCCGAGCCCAACAGTGGGACATTTATGGGCTGTGATGATTATGATGAGTGCGCGTAGGTACCGTAAACAGTTATGTTTCAAGAATATATTGTTTCAAATTTAAAATAATATTATTCAGTTTCGTACAGTTACAATTAAAAAGGAACGTTGTTTTTATATCATAGTATATGCTTATAACATAAAAAGAACATAGAATGACCCAGACAAAACCAGTTTTTATAAAGGCTATGTCAAATCAAAGCCCAATAAATACTGCTTATTCCTTAAATACTCAAACATAATAGATATTGTTCTGATACTCGCCCTACCTCTACTTATAATATGTCTTTGTCTTATATTACTTATAGCAAAATTGCATAATCTATCTAATGCAACTAAATATATGAATAAAGCGTTATTTAAATGACATCAGCAGAAGCCGCGTAATTATTCCCCGGGCTCATCATGCAGCAAGATTGTTTCCCTTCACCACGTTCCATACGCCAGTAACCTTTCTCACCCCAACCAGTTCCCCAAGAGTTTTTCACAATCCAATATGGTGAATTATTTGTATCTGAAACAAAAATACGGTTTTAAGACCGATCATTAAAGACTTATGCCTGTACAGATGATAATGACTGCATGGATGCCATAGTGGTTAATGTACCGGCCCACTCTGCTAGTATCGTGGGTTCGGTTCCTACGTAGAATAACACTTTGTCATCATCATTCTCCTACTCTTATCCCAATTACTTGGGGTCGATACAATATGTACTCTTCTTTCTTAGTACATATTGTAAAAGTTACTGGCAATAGTTTTATGACCGGCCGCTGCCAGACGTCAACTCTCCTTGGGAGAGTAATTGTTGACCGAACGGCATCAGATGGAGTTGGCTCAGCTCATTATAGGGCTCTTAATCGTCTTTTACGACATCCACGAACTAAGTAACGGTTGGTATTATTCGTAGCCGCTAACACACAGCTCAGACTAACACTTTGTTTGATACAAAAATTGTTGTTCTGAGTCTGGATATAATTTGTATCGGTTTAATTTTTGGAAAGTCCACGCAATAGAAGGATTATTTCCTTAGTGCTGGGTGTTGTTTTAAAAAAGAGAACAAATTAATCCAATGAATCCAATTATTTATGTCCTATTTTCATCCAATATAAAACTAGGTAGGTATCTTTAGCATTTATCCGTGTGGTGACAGAGATTAATACAATTCGCTACCTCTTCTTTATCTTTCATGTTATTAACGAGCAGACAACGTCTATACAAGAGAAGGAAATATCATATTAAAACTCTATACCAACACATCTGACCAGCGTGGTTAGTTTCCCTCCTATTGTGAAGGAGGCTCGGATCCAGTAGTGGAACGTAGATGATTTGAAATCTGTGTCAAGGTGTAGTGACCATTATGTTACTCGGTCACCACACGCATCAGTTTTTGCAATTTAATAAGTATAATAAGTACTGTAATACCATATAAATTATTGGATTTACCTGTTCCATATCCAACCAGAAGAACAGCATGGTCTAAAGTACCAGTACAGGCGTTTTCTGAAATTATACCTCCGCGATATTTAGCCAACGTCTCAGCGCAGACAGCTAGAAGGTAATGTCTTGATTAGTTTCTTAGTATAAGTACTATTAGTACAATATTATAAGCCTATTTTGGTGACAACCCTATCAGGCTCTGATCAGAAAAACATATAATTTAAAAAAAGTTTTTAAATTTTAATTAATTAGAATAGGTATAAATGTAATATAATTATAGCTATGAATATATTTTTTGCGACAACCCTATCGAGCTATCGAAAAAAAATGTTTTTAAACAAGTATTCTCTTTTATAATTTTTATGAATTAAAAAACAATAAGACTATAATGTAACTATAGTTATTAACATATTTTTTTGCGACATTCTTTTTGAAATATATTAAAAAAATATATTTCATCATCACCATCATCATCATTTTAGCTCATATTAATTCTACTACTCGACACAAGCCTGTTCCATCATAAGAGAGAAAATGACCTACTATACCACGCTGGTTAGACACGTTAGTATAGGGTTTTATTTCTAGCTTTTCCTTCTCTGATATGTATACTATTTTTTACGTTTACTTCCGATATTCTGATGATGATTTCATATAGCAGCTTATGCGATAAAAAAAATCGAATGTTAACCGATATTGAAACGGCTAGAATTATTTATTTTGCTTACTTCCACAGTTTTATGTCTTATGGCATACTACTTTGGGGATGCTCTGCAGATTTGAATAATATCTTTATTCTCCAAAAACGAGCTGTCCGCGCGATTTATAATTTAGGCCCAAGAGCGTCACTGCGCGAAAAATTTAGAGAAATAAACATTCTAACTGTTGTATCATAATTTATATTCGAACACATATTTTATGTAAAAAAAAATATTGATATATTTGATAAATATAGTGACATTCATCACGTGAATACTAGGAATAAGGATAATTTAGTTATACATCATTCTCGCCTACTAAAAATCAGTAGGTCTTTCATGGGGCAATGTATACGCTTTTACAATAAACTACCTAAAGATATCCGAGATATGCCCATAAATAAGTTTAAAAAGGCTATCAAAAATAGACTTTGCAAAAAAGGATTTTACAACATTTCGAATTATCTAAATGATAATACGGAATGGTTATAAGCTGCTCCTCTCTCAGCAATTACTTTATATAATTTTAACTTTTACATTGTTTTGGTGCTGATCCTCACTGTCGTCTGAACTCTGTATATTTTTCATTGTCACAAATTGTACAGTGTAGCGTGTTTTGCCTAACGAGTTATTTATTTATTGATTCGATTGAGCTATCTGATTGTATTATATAGATCTTGCTGTGGTCATGCTCACTAAAAAGGTCTCTGCTTGCGGTAGCTACGTGAGCGGGTCTCTCCCTTCCCTCAAATGTGGTTGAGGGACGTGATGGCTGCTTTAGTAGTTAACTCGTGATCGGGTGCCGCTTGTGGAATCTGGTCCAACCATTTCTGTTCTTTTTGTTTCTTTTTTGTTAATCTTGTATTTAACTTTTAAAAAATAAATCTTTACTCGAAGGGCATCTCACTGGAGCTAATAGGAACTAAACATGTATCCAATAATATTAAGAAAACATGTAATTTAAAAAAAAATGACGAGCCCGCTGAGTTTCTTGCCGGATCTTCTCAGTTTGTGGCGGCTTTCCGATCCGGTGGTAGATTGATTTAAAAGAAATATGTAATATTGACAATATGTAAGTGCCTTTTTAGAGCTTATACATAATAAATGATTTGATTTGATATATAACAATACAAGTAAATAAAATATCTATAACAAGAATCAATGAAGTGCAGTGCAGTGCAGTGACAATTTCACCTTCAGGTGTGCTGCTTGCTCTTTTGCCACCAAAAGCAATAAAAAAAAAGATTGATTTACCAATAGAAATGGGTCCATTTTTATAAAGCAATTGTTTCATTTTCTCTTGAGATGTTAAACTATATGTATAGCATCCTGTCAAGGTGACCATCACTTTACTTTTATCAAATGTACAGTTATTCTGCTTGACTGTATATGGGTAATCTTCTTCAGTCTCGATACCACCCATGTCAAATACTGATCTGTGACAAAAAAAGGTCAACATCAAGACATCAAAAGTTTTATAATCTCAGCTCATATATGTACCACGGTTGAGCTCGTGCTTCCACCATAACGGGAAGAAAAGTGACCTACTATACCACGCTGGTCAGACGTGTTGCTATATGATTTAGTTTCGAGTTTGCCTTCTCTTGCATAGATCACCCACGGTTGAGATAGTGTGGTGAATTTTATTCTTACTCTGTTCCCACACGGCAAGTTTCACATTTATAATATTATTAAGATATAAATAGATATATTTACCCAAAAACAACTGAAGGCATACCACCACCGCAACCTTCTGATTTCTTGTCGCAATCAAGTATTTGCTGTTCAGACAGACTTACAAGATTCTTATGTTTAATAGCATACTGGCTCTCGAGATTACCTGCAATTTTATTTTCTATAAGCTTTAATTTTACGTCAATTAATATCCGGATCGGTCACAGATGTCAAAGAATAGTTTAATTGTATTCTTATTCCATCACCACGTAAATATAGAACAAAATTTTCTAACCTGTACTAGAAAAGGCATAGCAGCTACCACAATGGCCTTGATCCTTTACATCTGTAACAACATTCTGATGACGCCAATCCCACGATTCTGGCGCATTTACATTAGGTATATCGTCATCATTTATTGTTTTACACTCCACGCCATCCATAATTTTAAATCCAGTATACATTTTTACAAACTCGTTATAAGTCAAATCCGTAAATTTTGTTATACCTTAAAAAAGGAATAATTTAGCTCTATGTAATTTGAAATTAATCAATTTTATAACGATTGCTAACGTTTACGCGAGTATTAAACATTTGAAATAAAACTATTTTTACGTGTTCTATCGCGATTGTATTAGATTTTTAATTTGTCGAAGTTTGGAACATTTTGCAGCCTTCATATCTACCCGTAACCGCCCGTGACCATGAACGCTGAAATGTGTTTGAAACGTTCTGCAATTAAAAATCAAATACAAACGCGATATAATCCGCAAAAATAGTTTTGTTTCAAATAAAAAAAAAATACGGATTCATTGTTGATTCGTTCCATCACAATGGGAGGAAAATTAAACTACTATACCAGTCTAGTCACACGTGTTGGTATAAAATTTGACATGCAATTTATCTTCGTTTAGAATTTTTGTATATAACATACTTATAAGAACTTGATTACGAGCGAAAAATGATTGTCACACATGGGATTTGAACTCACGCTTATTGGAAATCCGTTCTAATCTGCTACCACTTACACCAGCGTGACCTGTTACTGAATTGACATTCAATTTTCGCTTCGTATTATATTTTCGTCTTTAAAGGAGACATGTGCCCGCCAATGTTTACACATTATACAGATTTAATATTTTAACTTTGCAGTTAGAATTGTATTAAACGACGATACAACCTTGTTATTCAAATTACTCAAATTTAGCATTTTTCGCTCGTCATCAAGTTTTTATAAATAACCAAGCATATTAAATGCTAAATTTCAGTAATTTGTATAACATACTTAGTCGTCTTTTACGACATCCACCAGCAAGAAAGAATAAAAACGAACGAAATAGGAATAATGGACTTAATAATTGGCCACATTGTTGACAGTTATCTGTCTACAGTCACGAACCTATCCATCCGGGGAAGTACCACACGAAAAGTAAATTGACGTCAGGAGCAATGTCAATGTATTGTTGTGCTTCTTTCGAGAATGTGAGAGCCGGAAGCCCAATTTTCTGGGTAGTTTTGGGTTGATAGGCCTAGCTAGAGCTGATATTGCAAAAGTCCATGAACGAATATGTACCGTTGATATTGAAAAGGTCTATGGGCGGCAGTAACACTTACCATCAAGTGTGCTGTTTGCACGTTTACCATCAGATATCATAATAATATAGTATCAATAATAAAAAAAAATCCGTGTAGTGGCAGAGTAAGAATACAATCCACCACCCCCTATCTTACCCGTGGGTGATCGTATGAGACGACTAAGAAATATGTAACGCATATAACATCTATGTTAGAGAAGGAAAACTCGAAACAAAACCTTATACCAACACGTCTGACCAGCGTGGTATAGTAGGTCAATTTCCCTCCCATTGTGGAGGAGGCTCGATCCCAACAGTGGGACATATGTGAGCTGAAATGATCATGATGATGATGAATAAAAAATAAATGATTAAGAAAATCCGATTACGAAATGAAAAATGATGTCGCAAGCGGGATTCGAACCCGCGCCTATTGGGATTCCGGCCCAATCGTGCTGCCACTACACCACCGCGACTAATTGTAGGACATGCAAATTTCATTTCGTATTGTATTTACGTCTTAAGGTGACGGTATGCTATCTACCCGACAATGTTTACACATTGTTATAGGCTTAATACTTCAAACTTTACAGTTAGAATTGTATTAAACGATGACACAACCTTGTTATTTAAATTACTGAAATTTAGCATTTAATAATGTGTAAACATTGTCGGGTAGATAGCATACCGTCACCTTAAGACGTAAATACAATACGAAATGAAATTTGCATGTCCTACAATTAGTCGCGGTGGTGTAGTGGCAGCACGATTGGGCCGGAATCCCAATAGGCGCGGGTTCGAATCCCGCTTGCGACATCATTTTTCATTTCGTAATCGGATTTTATAAATAATTAAGCATATTAAATGCTAAATTTCAGTAGTTTGATTAAGAAAATATTACCAAATACAGCATCTTCATTTAAACTATTTAACCGATTGATATCAGCCAAATTATTTTTAAATATTTGAAATCGTAGTTCTTTTTCATCTTGATCAGTATATTCTCGATTATAGTCTTTTATAAAATATTCGAAATACGTTCCAGCGTCCTCCAAAGAGAACTCATTTGCAGTCGCAGCCATCACGCGAGCACACCAGACAGCGGACAGAAGTAAAACGTACATTTTAACTAACTAATAGATACAAATAGCTTCATGGTATATATAGGTTCATAACAAAACTATGTATTTAGGAATCTCATATTTTTTAGTAGCGAGATATTTCCCCGCATGTTTTTTGATAAATATTGATTTTACGTATTTATGGGGTAATATAATTTATGGCATTTAAGGTTAACACTGATAATTTATGTGAAGCTATTGTGAAAAATTCACAATTACTAAAACAGTTATTGTAAATTTAAACAATTCTCACTCTTGCTTTTCTTTTCTTTTTTTTGCTTAAGGTGGAAAACGAGCATGCAGCACACCTGATGGTAAGTGTCAATGCCACCTATGGATCTTTGTAAAACCAAGGGCATAGCTAGGCCGCTGCCTACCGTGAAGAAAGTGCTCTTCTTAAACCTCGTTTAAAAAGAGAGTTTAATAATTACGCCATTATCTTCCTTTAAAGACGCTTTAAATTGATGGGGTGTTTACTTTGCTTGGTGTATGTAGTGTCTGCTAACGGCTACGGCTAACGGCTGCTACTTTTGCAATACCGAGGTAAGGTATTGCAAAAGTCCATGAGCGGCAGTGTCACTTACCATCAGGCGTGCTGCTGGCTCGTTTGCCACGACCGGCAATAAATAAAAAAAAAACCTCGACATGTTGGTGATCAAAATTAGTAGATATTATAATTTTTTCAAGAAAGTGCTCGCCTATTCTCCTAGTCGTACCTCGAACGATCTGAACCTTTTAATTTATTTATTTTTTTTGTTTTTTTTTTTCCGCAAGGTGGACCATGGATGTGGTCGCGCCCCGACAAAACGTCCGGGGCGACAGAAGAGGCGGCACGCAACCTCATGGACCCACCTTGCAAACTCGTCTCTTCGCCGTGCGAGCGGGCCACCGGTACCCGATCTTTGACTTCGGTGGCCCGCCCGGCGGTATACCCTTGTGGGTTCCTCTCTTGTCGATGTCCCGACAGCTTTCGCCGTCGGGGCGTCGCCCTCACGCGGTGGCCTCACGTCGGGTGACCGGACAATTCCTCGGTCCGATCACCCGAAGCCTCGGTTAGGGCGGCATCAGGCGCAGATACTCGCGCCTGCGCCGCTCCGGCCACTGGCGGCGGCCCCGGTCCCGGGATTTTTTTTTTTTTTTTTTTTTTTTTGTGTCTGTCTTTTAGCTGTTAGCCGCAGATGGCTGTTACAGCTTAACCCGGACTATGGGTGAGCGCTGAGGGCTCTCAACCCGGTAAAATTTTAAGCGACAACGCCCGAGGGCTCACCCTGTGGTGAACGGACCTCGGCTCGGGGCGTCGCTGATAGCAAAGTAGGCGTGCCCACGTTTGAGTTTAGGACTTTTACGCGTCGCAACTTACGACCTCGGCGGCGAGGTCGGAAGCGCGGATATTTATGTGTTGTGGCCGCGCGGGCCGTGTAGGCTCTTTCTTGAGCGATTGTAATTGAATCGTCAGAGTCGGTCAGTACATGTCGAGGACGTCTGATCACGGATATTTTTGATGGGACATAGTTAGCCGCCCCAACCACTAATTGGTTGGGGTGTGTCATGGCAGAGGCGGTCCCGGGAATCCACCCGAACCCGTTCCGCGGCCTCCTTCTGCGAGATGACAGCCTCGCAGAAGGTGGCGACCGCGTCCCAATTCCTGACGCTGTCGACCATCGCTTTCGCGACAGCCGGCAGCTTCAGGTCGGCACCGATGACAGCGACGAGGTCACAGCGTTGCCGGCCCAGGTCACGCAGACCTCCAGCGTGTGTTGCGCCGTGTCCTCGTCACTGCCGCACTGGTGGCAGGACGGAGTCGACTCCCTCCTTGCGATCTTGTGCAGGTATTTGCCGAAGCACCCGTGCCCCGACAATACCTGCACCAACCGGAAAGAGAGGACTCCGTGCCGTCGCTCCATCCACTCCGTCAATACGGGCCGGAGAGCCTCTACGGTAAGAACACCGTGGCTAGGCCTCTCCAGCCGCGTAGCCCAGTGAGCGATGACGTCTCGGCGGGCGTCCTCGCGCCAGGTGGCTATCTCGCTAAGCGATGGGGAGCCACCTGCGTTACGCACTGAGGTCACCCGCCGGTATAGGTCGGAGAGCATCTCCGCCTCTATATCCCACGGGGGTGTCCCGGCCAACACGCCTGCCGCCTCGGTCGACACCGTGCGGTATCCGCGGATGGCTCTGACCGTCATCAAACGATCTGAACCTAGAGATGACTAGACGATATGAGTTATACATATATTTAAATCAGTGCAAGAGAAGGCTAATTAAAAATAATATATTGTGTCAACTTGTTTGGCCTTGTCAGCTAATATTTTAACTTAACTTCTAACTACAAAAAAAAAAATTTCAATTTGTATCTTTTGCCATTATGTTAATGTTTCATATATGACCATGAGTATGAACAATCAGCACATCATATTCTCTGGGAGTGTAATTTCTGGTGTAATGAGCGCGATTTAATGTTAGACAGCTTACAAATCACATCTGGATTAGTATATATTATGGAAATTGTCGCAACTCAAGAAAATTTTCTTCCAACTTCTATATCATATACTAATCCAGATCGAATGTGTTTTTAGGCATTTCTACCATATCTGATGTAGCAATCAATTTTAAGGTTTACATTTATATGTAAACCTGGTGAGCTTTCAGGTATCAGTCGTGTTGTAATGTTACGCCTATGGTGGATACATGGGGTACGATGCCAGAAACCTCCGTGTGGTATACCCTGGGTGCGGGCGACAGTCCCCCAGATTCTTCTGTCGAATTGTCGCCCGTAGCGAATCTCTGGCGCGAGGGGGGGTTCCCCAGCAATGGGTTGAGCCCCAATTCGCTCCTGATCCTCTAGTTGTAGAGGGTACAGGCGGCGAAATTTCGGACGGGCCCGGTCACTCATTCATTTGAGGGCTGGGCAGGCTTATGCCACCGCCGACATATCGTAAACCTGATATCTTGCTTCAAGACAAGTTGTCGTGAGGCGTAGTATCAGGAACGAGTGAAGACCCTCGTTCCTGATCGCCAAGTTAAGCCAAGAGGCTTAACTTGGCGCCCGGACCGCGAGGAAGACAACCTCTATAAAGAGTTCTAATCAACATTCGAATTCGGAAATCACCCAGAATCTTAAGTTCTGGCGTGCGGCGAGAAAATGCATGGCAGATGGATTGTTCTGTCGTTAGCACGCTCCAGCCAGGGTACCGGCCGACCCCCTGGTTGGTAAATGTAGGCTTGCCCGGGTACAGGGATCTCTGCCCGGGTCGACCGTTAGTACTCCCATACTCGTGGGAATCAAATGGATTTGCATAACATTATTTTACCAGACGGGAATACAGCGGATTCTCACATCACGGCCTTGTCAAGCCAACGTAAAACTGACAACGACGCCTCGTCCTCAGGACTTGAGGCGTCCGCCGAGGGCCCGGCACAGGCCACGTAGGCCCAAAAGAAGAAGCCGAGGAAGTACCGGAAACGTTCAAATAGGGTGACGGGAAAGGCTTCCCCGACTGAAAGGAAGCGTTTAGCGGAGCGGAAGGCGAAGCAGGAGGCCGCTACTGCGATACTGGAGGAAGACGCTGCAGAGCCGTCAATGGACGAGGGCGACAGTAGTGTCACAGAGCCGTCCAAAGATGAGGGCAGTGGATCTGCCGATAAAATGGACGAGTGCGGTAGTTCCGCGGAGCCGTCCAAGGAGGTCGGCGAGATCCTGACGGCAAGGGAGGAAGCCCTCCCCTCGAAGGTGCGGAAGCGCCCCCTGAACAGGAATGGCAGCTCGGGCGCCGATTCCGAGGGGAGTGCTGTCATCATGCCTCCTCCCAAGATGGGCGAGGGACCGCGGCATCGGGTCGGGCGACCCACTCCCCAGCCGGCAGAGCACGTGGAGGGGCGGAGGCTCGTAAGCGGGGCGACGACGAGGCGGCTGCCGCGAGGGTGCTGGAGATGTTGTCCGGCATCCCTCCCACAGAAGTGGCGGCCGCTGGTGCTCGCGTGAGCAATGATGCCCCGGACATGGAGGCCATCTGAAAACGCCCACCTAGGTGGCGAGGTGTCAGGCCTGCGGCCCCAAAACTGCCATCTGGAGTCGGAACTGGCCGCGGTACGACGAGAAAACCGCCTCCTCACGAAAGACGTGGCCTAGCTAAAGGCGCAAATGGCGCGGCTCATGCCGCCTGCGCCACCTGCGGCGCCGGCCAATGCCGGATGCCGAGACGTCGCCGCAGCCAAGCCGCCCCGAGGAGCTGGCTGGCCAGTGATCGCCACCGCGCCAAAGACGCCTCCGTCCACGTAGCGTGCGCCACCGACTGTCGCCAGCCCACCCAACGTTGTAGAGCGGGCCCCGGCAAAGGCCCAGCCGGTAACACCAACCCCGCTGCCCACGGTGGGTCCACAGGCGTGCCGGAGGAGGCCTTGCGCGCCATCATCGACACAGTGGGAAACCTGGTCGATGTGCGCTTGGCCGTTCTGGAGGCAAGGCTGCTTCCAGAACCACGAGTTCGGCCGCCTCTCGCCGCGGATAAGAGTCCATATGCGGCACCAGCCCCCGTCCCGCTGCCCTGTCAGGGTGGCCGCGTGGGGGGCAGCTACGCCGTGACCGCGGCTGGGCCCAAGTCCAAGGGGCCCGCTCCCACGACGAAGAAACGGAAGGTGGCACCGGCTCCTGCCAGACCGCCATCGTCGCCAGCACCAACACCGCCAGCGACGACTAGCGCGCCCGCGACTTCGCCTTCCGCGCCTGGCACGCCCGCTATGCCTGAACAGGGTTGGCAGGTGGCCGAGCGCGGCAGGAAGAGTCGCAGCCAGAGGAGGAGAGCAGCGGCCAAGCGCGCCGCTGAGGTCGCCGCTCCTCAGGCAAGAGCCAGAGGAGGCGGCACGAAAAGGAAGAGGCCGCGTAAGGCGCTCCGGCCGCCGAAGACAACCGCAGTGGTGATCACTCTGCTGCCTGAGGCGGCAGAAAGGGGCCTCAGCTATGAGGCCGTTCTGAGGAAAGCCCGGCAGGAGCTCGACGTCTCCAACATAGGATGCGTCGAAGCCCGGACCCGCAAGGCCCGGACAGGGCCTCGGATTTTGGAGTTCCCTGGGACCGAGGGCACTAGAAGACCGATAGCGTGGCGTCGAAGCTGCGAGGTCTATTCGCCGAGGAGGGTGGCGTCAAAATCGCCAGACCTGTAAAGTGCGCCGAAATGCGCATCGCGGGTCTGGACGACTCCGTGACGGTGGAAGACGGATGTCTTGTCTCGGGAGGCCATTGCCTCGAAAACCGGGTGTCCCCTGGACACCGTTCAGATTGGCGCCATCCGGCACGGTCCGGACGACGTAGATGCCGCCTTGGTGCAGTGCCCAGTAGAGTCGGTCAAACAACTGGCCGGTTCAGGCAGTGGTAGGCTCCTCGCGGGCTGGAGCTCAGCGCGACTAACCGTGCTGGAGCACCGGCCTGCGAGGTGTTTCAAGTGCATGGTGGTCGGACATACCCGGCCGACATGCTCCAATTGCTTTGACTGCGGCGGACTCTGTTTCCGCTGCGGTCAGATTGGGCACATAGCGGCATCCTGCGCCGCCTCGCCCCACTGCCCTGCGTGTTGTGTGTGCTCTGGGGCGTATAGACCTCCGGCTTCGGTTCCAAAGGGGCGGAGCGGCCCTTTGACTCCGGCCACTCCCGCTCTTAGCGCGGCCCGATCGCCCGCCGCAAGCCAGGAGTTGATGATAGACACGGCCCATTAATGGCTGCCCAGTCCATTCACCTCCTGCAGGCCAACACCAACCATTCCGCCGGTGTGCAGGATCTCCGCCTGCAATCCATGGCGGAGTGGTCGATCGGTGCAGCCGTAGTCGCGGAACCGTACTGTGTGCCTGATCGCCCCAATTGGGTGGTCAGCCGGAACGGAACCGCAGCAATCGTCACCTCCACGCAGCGGCACTTCCCATCCTTATCTCTCTCTCTCTTGGATAGGGGCGAGGAATTTGTCGCGGCGGATTGGGTAGGGGTCACGCTCTACAGTGTATACCTCTCCCCTACTAGGAGGATGACATCAGTTACGACTGGGCATTGAGAGGGAGTTTCCTCCCCGGGCTGAGCGTTATATGCTATGCTGACGACATGCTCGTCACAGCTCGGGGCAGGACACTCGAAGGGGCGACGAGCCTGGCCACTCTCGGCACCGAGGAGATGGTCAGGCGAATCGAGGCGCTGGGGCTCAGGGTGGCCCTAAACAAAACGGAGGCCCTTTTATTCCATGGGCCCGTGTTAGGCTGCCTCGTTAGTCGTCAACTCCATCCACATCAGTATCCAGGCCCATATGAGGTACTTGGGTCTAGTGCTCGACGGGCGATGGTGGTGCCGGGAGCATTTCCGTCAAATTGCTCCCCGGCTGGTCGGCGCGGCGTTCGCCCTTTCTCGACTCATGCCGAACGTGGGCGGACCCAGTTTCGAGGGCCGACGGCTGTATGCGGGGGTGATCCGCTCAATGGCCATGTACGGCACACCCGTGTGCGCGAGGGCTCTGAACGCCCAGCTCAGGGCTATACTGTAGAGGCCACAGTGAGCCATGGCGGTCAGAGCCATTCGCGGATACCACACAGAGTCTACCGAGGCGGCATGCCTATTGGTCGGGACAACCCCGTGGGACCTAGAGGCGGAGATGCTCTCTGACCTCTACCGGTGGGTTACCACAATGCGCGACGAGGATAGCTCCCATCGTTCAACGAGATAGCCACCTGGCGCGAGGACGCCCGCCGAGAAGTTATCGCCCGTTGGGCTACGCGGCTGGAGAGGCCTAGACACAGTGTTGTTACCGTTGAGGCCTTCCGGCCCGTACTGATGGAGTGGATGGAGCAGCGGCACGGAGTACTCTCCTTCCGAATGGTGCAGGTCTTGTCGGGGCATGGTTGCTTCAGCAAGTACCTGCACACGGTCGTGTGGAGGGAATGGACTCCGTCCTGCCATCATTGCGACAGTGACGAGGACACGGCGCAACTTACGCTGGAGGTGTGTCCGAGCTGGGACGGGCAGCGCCGTGACCTCATCGCTGTCATTGGTGCCGACCTGACGCTGCCGGCTGTTGCGCGAGCGATGGTCGACAGCGTCAGGAATTGGGACGCGGTCGCCGACTTCTGCGAGGCTGTCATCTCCCAGAAGGAGGCGGCGGAACGGGCCTGGGAGGATTCCGTGACCCGGGCCGCCACCCGCGGCCGGGGCAGCGCAGGCGCGAATACCTGCGCCCTAACCGAGGCTTCGGGTGATCGGATCGGGGAATTGTCCGGTCACCCGACGTGAGGCCACCGCGTGAGGGCGACGCCTCGACGGCGAAAGCTGTCGGAGCGTCGACGAGAGAGGAACCCGAGAGGGTATACCGCCGGGCGGGCCACCGAAGACAAAGATTGGGTACCGGTGGCCCGCTCGCACGGCAAAGAAGAGGTGCTTGTAGGGTGGGTTAATGGGGTTGCGCGCCGCCTCTTCCGTCGCCCCGGACCGATTTGGCGAGGTGCGACGTCCATAGCCCACCGCAAAAAAAAAAATAAAAAAAAAAATGGTGGCTGTATACATACATATATACATACCATATCATCACGCCATATCCTTTGCAGGGTAGGCAGAGAGAACAGAGTGCCAGAAAACTCTATCCTTGCATACTTCACTCGCTTGCTCAACATTCAAGTCATATATTGTGATTTTTTTAAGATAAGATAGGATTTATAAGACTTCACAGACACCCAATTAATGGATATAAATTACACATCACCATCATCTTACTCTTATCCCATTACTTGTGGTCGACGCATTATGTCATCTTCTTCAACTCCTCGTCATCTCTGTAGTTACTTCCTTTCTATCCATGTCACGCCTCACGCAGTCCATTAGTCTTTTCTTTGGTCTTCCTTTACCATAAAGCCTTCAACATTCATACTTAAATGTATATAATAAATAAATAAAAATTAAACCCAGATAGAAAAATCATATATAGTTTGCAAAAAGAATTATTTTACATGAGTGTCAAACCCTTTTTGGAACTGCAAGCAATAAATAAAATAATCTCATTAACTGGTATTCTATATTTATGCGGGTTAGTGCCAAATTAACTTGAATCTATAATATATAAGTAATGAATAGAAGAGTTCTAGGATGATACTAATGCTAATAGATATTTTCCATTTCTTCCAAAATTCCACTTTAAAGTAAAGCCGGTCCGTCCGGGGTAGTACCACACTCTCGCAGAAAATCGACGTCTGAGCAGTGGTAACGCGCTGTAGTAGTTTTTTTTTTTTTTTTATTATGAGTATGTTATTCAACAGACTTTTTGTCCGCGCTCTTTTTATGTTTGACGGTACTTCCGTTTATCGTACGTGCTAAGCGGAAACATGTTAACAAAGTATTCACTAATCGCGCCACCTAGCGCAAGCTTGTTTAAGAGACGAACAAAACTAAACGACCGACCTCCGTTCGGCAGTCTGAGCCCGCGAGTGGCGCGGTGCACTGGTCGCATATCGTATACTCACTTACGTTAGTTTGGTGGACCTCTCTCATGTTGTCACTTGTGAGAGAGTGGTGTCATGGTTGCTGCGCTTGGCAGGTGGACTGGCGGTAGCGGTAAATGCTGTACGTTCTCCGGAGAAGAGCTGTTGCTCGTTCTCTTAATGAACCCTTAGGTGGTTTGGCTGAGGAATCCACGAGCAGGTAAATGGGTGGCGCTGGTTGTGGTCTTGTCCCGTGGTCGCACGGGCAAGACTATCCTGTGTCATCCATCCATACCATATAGTTCTTTGTACAAAGGCGATTGCCTGGGTCTGTCCTGTGAGCTCACTTAAGGTGCGAGTTGTGATTGGTGTATAGGTGTGAAGGTAATCGTGATTACTTGCAGTACGGTCAATTGCAATTTTATATCCGCATTTATATTCCTCGTGTCTGATTCCTTCTTCTACATGTTTAATTTAATTATTATGGTGGTTTGTTTATAAATTCTTGAAGTGTGGCTTTATTACATTTAGATAAAGCTTGAAGAGCACAATTCATGTGTCATAGATGTTGAGCGACAACATGTCTTTTAGGGTTTCTTCTTGGCGCTGGTGGTCTTGTTGTTGGTGAAACCCTTCTATTTGTAGATGTTTCTGTCCTCTATGATGTTGTGATGATGATAATGATGTCTGTGACGTTTTATTTTATGTATATGTTTCATAAAATAAAACGTGTTGTTGTAGTTGCGTTCGGGGAGCGAGAGAGCAGAAAGTTAAACTTTCTGGGTGAGTTTGGCATTTTTATAGGTAGGCAGCAGCCTAGCTATATCCTTGGTATTGCAAAGGTTGATGGGCGGCAATTATCATCAGGTGGACTGCTTGCTCGCATGGCACCAAAATCAATAAAAAAAAGGAGAATATCGGCTACCGATGACGAGAACCGGGTACCGGTGGCGTACCCACATGTCGTTGAGAAATACACTGTTCTATAGTTATAAATAAAATGGCGGTAATTCAAATTTAATAGCATTTATTATGTACTCGTATATACCCCAAGGAGATATTTTACCGAAGACAAAGACCGGGTTCCGGTGGCCCGCTCCCACGGCGTGGAGAGGTACTTGGAGGGCGGGTCTGTGGGGTCGTGCGCCGCTTCTTCTGTCACCCCGGACGGATTAGCGGGGCGTGACATCAACATAGACCGCCGCCAAAAAAAAAAATGAAGGGGATATTTTCATTTTATCAAAATTTTAACTTTTTACCTTAAATTAATTCTAAAGAACGACATTAAAATGATCGAACAAGACACTTTATTTGTATTTATATTTTTTAAACAAAATTACATAAATCATAATTATGGTACATTTCAACTCCAGTGAGATGCTCTTCGAAGCAGGACTTCAAATATTTTATTTGTAAATATAACAGCAAAGATTATGGCTGAACCAAATACCACAAGCGGCACCTGAACACGATTCAACTACTAACGTAGCCATCATCGTCATGCTGCTATTGGACATCAGCAGATGTTAAACCCAAATTTTCTGGATTCATCATACAACAGGATTGTTTCCCATCACCACGTTCCATTCGAAAGTATCCATCCTCTGCCCAATTTGCGCCCCATGAGTTTTTAACAATCCAATATGGCTTGTCGTTTTCTGAAAAGGAACATAAGTTTTTGTATTATAGTTATGGCTAAATAACTAAAATTATCTTACTCACTGGTAGCGGCTATGAATACTACCAACCCTTACTTTGCTCGCGGATGTCGTAAAAGACCACTAAGAGTCTTATAACGACCAGGGTCAACTCTATCTGATGCCGTTTGGTCAATAATTACCCACATTCCCATGGAGGGTTGACGTCTGGCAGGCGACCGGTCATAAAACGATTGCCAATAACTTTTATGATATGTACTATGAAATAAGAGTACGTATTATATCGACCCCAAGTAATTGGGATAAGAGTAGGGAAATGATGACTCACTGGGCTAATTCCCCGTGTGGTGATGGAGTAAGAATACAATTTCCTACCCTCTATCTTCCTCGTGGAGGTCGTAAAAGGTGACTAAGGGATTAAATATGTATATACCATCTATGGACGAGATGGAAAACTCCAAATTAATCCCTATCGTATCCTATTAGTAGCGTGATAAAGTAAGTCAATTTTCCTTCTATTGTTGAGTAGGCTCGAGCCCAAGAGTGGGACATATACGAGTTAAGATGAAAAACTTATTGGAAGGAGGAGGCAGCCGAATTCTTAAAAGATTATGATGCTATCCATCCAATAATGACTTCAATTATTGTACATAGGCCTCTGTATGGAAGGACGATGACGTAATCGCCAAGTATAGCAGATGGGTTGGCAATAGCTGTCAGTATTGCAATTTTCCAGGAGAATGCTACTGCTCATTCTCCTGGTGAAGTGAGATGATCAACACATAGATTTTCATTACGACTCAAAACTGACAGTCACGAATTTAAACCAAGATATGTATACGGAAGAATTTAATCATGTTTGTATGGATGAAACAGGTGCATGAGCAATCTTCATGCACCTGCTTTATTTTAAAGAAACCTCCTAAGGAAATAATTTCTGTACGGCATAGGACTTTACAAACGTATAATTAACGCAAAAAAATTACACCCAGACTCAGAACAACAGTTAGTGGATCGTATAAAGTATTGTCCAGTTGAACCCACGGAACTGCCACGGAAGGTCGTTATTTTAGCCACTGCGCCATCTATACAGTCTAAGGTTTGGGATATAACTAGTATTACCAACTGGTAAACCACTACCAAAAAAAAAGTTGTGTGTGTCAGCTCCGACGCACGACTGGAGTTTACTCCTTAAGTAAAAAGCTCATTTTTATTTACATTTATTAAAACTGCTCAGTGAAGTATTATCTCACGTCAGAAAGTGAAAGGTGCGTAGAATAGGTTGCGCACCAAAACCGTAACGAGGTCATTCGATCACTAGATTTTACTCCTCAAATTTTTCTCATACCGCGGGCGCCTTATATGAAAATCGATTCTTAAGGAGAAATCTATATGAAAATCGATTCTTAAACTCCAAAAAGCATTAGCTTTAAATTATAAAAATATTCTTACCATTGCCATATCCTACCAAAAGAACAGCGTGATCTATATCACCAGTACATTTTGTATCACCAGCTATGCCTCCAGTATACTGCTGCAAGTATTTCGAACAAATACCTAAACGAAATATACTTGATTATTTATAAAAACCCGATTACGAGCGAATCGGGTAAAATAATTGTCACAAGTGGGATTCGAACACACCTATTGAAAATCCGTCTTAATCGTGCTTGGGACAGATTTCTAATAGGTCTGGGTTCGAATCCCACTTGTGACATTCATTTTTCGCTCGTAATTGGGTTTTTATAAGTATTCTATTATATAAAATGCTAAATTTCAGTAATTTGAATACTTATATTTGATTCTTTTCAGCATTTCGATATGATCGTGTGTACCAATATATGGTTTTCGTGTCGTGACTGAATAAGAATACACTTCCCCTTTCTTACCCATGGGTCATGGTAAAAGCCGACTAAGGGTTATCTGCTTACGTCTATTGGTGGAGAGGCCTATATCCAATAGTGGACGCACATTTAATACACTATAGCAAGTCAATTGCCTTTAAATTTTAAAAGGGACTCAGCAATGGGACGAATTACGACATAATTTGATAATATACGTATAAATGTCAATCCTTGTTAATGGTGACGGAGTAAATAATACAATTCACCACCCCCTATCTTACCCATGGGTGATCGTAAGAGACGATTAAGCGATATAAAACGCATATAACATATATGCAAGAGAAGGAGAACTCTAAACTAAACTCTATACCAACACGTCTGACCATCGCGGTATAGTAGGTTAATTTCCCGCAATTACAGAGGAGGCCCGATCCCAACATATTTGGGCTGTGATGATGATGATGATGATGATGAAATGTCAATCTACCATTTACATATAAATGTCAAAATATCGTAATTTTAAACATTAAATCTCGTCACGCTGTGTGGTAACGGCTACGAGTACCACCAACCATTACTTTGCTCGTGGATGTCGTAAAAGACACGGGTTGAGAGCCCTCAGCGCTCACCCACAGTCCGGGTAAAGTTGTCATAGCCATCTGAGGCTAATAACTAAGACACACACAAAAAAAAAAAAAAAAAAAAAAAAAAGTAAAAGACGATTGAGAGCTTTATATTGTCTGAGGCCAACTCCACCTGATGCCGTCTAGTCAAAAATTATATTCCCGAAGAGGTTTGACATGAGGCATAAAACTACTGCCAATGGCTTTTGTAATGTGTACAATGGAAGAGGAGTTCATATTACGTCATCCTCAAGTAATTGGGATAATAGCAGAAGAATGATAATAAAATAAATCCCTCGTTCTGTGAATATGTTCTTGCCTATTTTTTTTTCTATTCTTTTTGAAAACACGCTGACTCAGATAATTGATCTGCTTGAGAATCAAACGAACGACAGTTGATACGGTGTGTCATCAGAAACAGATATTAGCGTTAATATTGAAAATAAACAAAATTGTCACCAATAGTTATAGGTCCTTTCTTAAACAAGAGCTGTTTAACTTTCTCCTGTAAGCTGAGTCTGTAAATATAGCATCCCGTCAGCGTGACCTTCACTTTGCTTCTATCAAATCCACATACAGCATCATTATCTTGATATGGATAATCGTTTTCAGACTCAATACCTCCCGTCTCAATAATAAATCTAGGATAAACAATTAGTTATTATACATTATTGAAAACTAAAAACTTACATTAGTAATAAAACAATTTATACGAATTCTATCGTGTTCGTATTTGATTTTTGTGAGATTTAATTTCCCGACGTTTCGAACATTCTACAGCGTTCATAGTCACGGGAGGACTGTCCTCCTGTGACCATGATATAATTCGTAAAAAAAGGAATTTTGTAAAATCATGGCTCAATATAGTATCTCAAATTGACATAAGCTGGTGGGATAATTACTAATAGGTATCTAGTAGTTTCTTTTTAAGTCAACAACCCTGCACTAAGGAATAACCCTCATATAGCAGGAGACTTTATAAAGATATAATTAACGGACAAAAATTACTCCTAGACTCAGAAAAATAGTTTGTGAATCGCACAAGGTATTCTCCTGCGTGGGAATCGCACCCACATGTAGATCGGTATTTTAACCACTACGCCGTCTGTGCAATCAAGAAGTTTAGGTTTATAATTAAAATTATTAATATTATTATTTTTTAATTAGAATTATATCCAGAGTGTTAAAATTCGAAATAAACCCAATAACAGCCCGTCTACTACTATATAGTAGGTCAATTTCCTTTTTGAAGCTTGTACAGAATAGTGGTACATATATAAGCTGAGATTATGATGATGAGAATTTAATTTATCCTGTTCCTCTGGGACTGTAGATTATAATTTCAAATAATTTTAAAATGATGCTCTGCAGCCACGTATATCTGCCGAGCGGACCACCGAAGACAAAGATCGGGTACCGGTGGTCCGCTCGCACGGCGAAGAGAGAGGATTTTACGGTGGGTCTATGGGGTCACGCGCCGCCTTCTCCGTCACCCTGGACCGATTTGGCGGGGCGAGACGCACCCATAGCCCACCAATAAAAAAAAATAAAAAAAATAAAAAAAAAGCCACGTATATCTAAAAATATTTCATATAACTCCACATGAAATAATCGCCACTTACGAAGTTGCTTATCTTCACGTATGGCGTTAGAATAAGTATACAATTTTCGGTAAGCCTTCCACGTGGGAGTCGTAAAAACTGTTAAGGGTTTCTCTTAAGAAGAGTGGGAGATTACTCTCTCTTAAGAACTGTATAACAACTCATTGCGTTTTGCCACTAGTCTGCCAAGAATAACAATTGGTGGTGAAATCCTCTTATATTTGCTAAGAGCTGTAAACGGCAACAGACTAAATGAATATTAACTGGAAAACATCCTCGCTTACGGTATTATGTATATATGTAATAATAAAATATTTACTGGAAAACTTTGCCTGGAAGACCACCCTTGCATCCTTCTGTTATATTAACACAATCGATTATCTGTTGTTCTGATAAACTGACATTTTTTTTATATTTCATTGCATATTGACTCTCGAGATGACCTGTAAATAATTTTTAATAATTTAAACACATATTTCGTAATTTTTTTTATCTGAGTTACTGACTAGTTGCTGTTTCATTTGCTGTTTGTTTGGTATAACTTAGTGTGAATAAAACTTAAAATAAACTAAGGTTTAAAATAGCATCCTAAATTACTTAAATGCCAGTCTTGAAAACATATGTTACTAGCAAACCCAGCCGGTTGGTTTATTTATAGAAGTCAATATATTGCAGCAGTACCTGATGGCGAGTTACATCAATGGAGATAGCATATAAACCTTCTCATTGAAAAAATACATATACCTACCAATTTTCATAATGATCGGTCAAATAGTTTCAGAGTTTAGCGACGTTATATATACAAACATGCTCTTTTATAGATATAAATTTATCATTTTTAACGTTTAAACGCGTTTTATAGTTAAATGTAGCTAATTTAGCATGTTACAGCTTTTAACGATCATTTTAATAATTATTAAGATTAAAAATAGTTTTATTACGATCTATAACAGTTATATTTCTATATAGTCAGTTTTCGGTGTGGTGACGGTGTAAGAATACAATTCACCACCCCCTATCTTGCCCGTGGGTGATCGTAAGAGACGACTAAGGGATATAAAGCGCATATAATATCTATGCAAGAAAAGGAAAACTCGAAATAAAAACCTATACCAACACGTCTGACCAGTGCGGTATAGTAGGTTAATTACCCTCCCATTGTGGAGGAAGTTTGAGCCCAACAGTGGGACATATATGAGCTGAGATGAAGAACAGTTGTATTTAACACCAAAACACCTCTAGTATAATTGAAAGAAGTTAGAGAGCTCAAATTTAACTTAACTAACTCTAAAGAACAAAAAAGAATTCTATAAAATTTTGCTACAAACCTTTCTATCTGCTGGAATTGTCATTCAAACTTTATAGAGCATCAAGCAAAGAAGTTAATTAGTTACTAATAATGGTAGGACCACGCTGTTGACAGTTCTCTGTCTATAGCCGCGAGCCGGTCCGTCCGAGGTAGTACCACACTCTCGCAAAAGATCGACGTCTGAGTAATGGCAATGTGCTATATTATAGCGCTTCGTTCGTTGCGCGAGAGAGCCGGCAGTCCAAATTTCTGGGTGGATTTGGGATTTTCATAGATAGGCATATACTATTGACAAAGGTCAATGGGCGGCAGTGACTCTTATCATCAGGTGTGCTGTCTGCACTTTTGCCACCAAAAAAAAGTTAGAGAGCCCTGCCTATTGTCAAGTCAGATAATTACAGTGCAAATTAAAAAGGGAGGACCATAGAACAGGATGGAAGAGGATAGGAATACAGAAGCTTCATTTCATATGATTAATACTCATGTTAGAAAATTTAAAATAATACAGATTAATATATAAAGTAATATTATGTTGCCTAACCTGTACTAGCAAAGGCATAACAACTCATGCAAGTTCCTTGATTTTTAACATCTGTAACCATATTCTCATCACGCCAATCCCAGGACTCTGGTGCATTCGCATCAAGAACATCATCATCGCTTATTATTTGACAACCCACATCATCAGACATAAGAAGCCCAGTATATTTATTTTTAAATTCAACCAAAGTTAAATCGGTGAATTTCGTAATACCTATTAAAAAGAAGACAATTATTATAATGATAATTCACTGTATCTTAAATAAGAAAATCAAATCTTCAAATGGCAGCAGAAGAAAGAAATAAATATTTACAATCACTGTCCCATAATCAACTTTCTCTTATTAAAAATAATGAAATTTAGCATTTAATATGCTTGATTATTTATAAAAACCCGGTTGCGAGGGAACAATGATTGTCACAAGTGGGATTCGAACCCACACCTATTGGAAATCCGTTCCAATCGTTCGAATATTATTAAATATAATTTATAAATAATCAAGCATATTAAATAATAAATTTCAGTAATTCGAGTAACAGGGTTGTGTCATCGTTTAATACACTTCTAACTGCAAAGTTTAAAGTATTAAGTCACAAAGTGTACAATGTGTAAACAATGTCGGGTAGATGGCACACGGCTCCTTAAAAAGACGAAAATATAATACGATGCAAGAATTGAATGTCCTACAACAGTTCACGGTGGTGTAAGTGGCAGCACGATTGGAATGGATTACCAATAGGTGTGGGTTCGAATCACACTTGTGATAATCATTTTTCGATCGTAATCGGGTTTTTATAACTTTCTCTTATCTCAATTACTGTACAGATGGCGCAGTGTTAAAAATAATGACCTACCGTTCTGCGGGTTCGATTCCTACATAAGACAATACTTTATGTGATCTACAGATTGTTGCTCTAAGTCTAGGTGTAATTTTGTAATTTATGTCTCCGTCCTGCCACCATTGCAGTAGCGACGAGGACACGGCGCAATATACGCTCGAGGTATGTTCGGGCTGGGACGGGCAGCGCCGTGATCTCGTCGCTGTCATCGGTGTCGACCTGACGCTGCCGGCTGTTGCGCGAGCGATGGTCGACAGTGTCAGAAATTGGGACGCGGTGTGACGGACCGATTTGGCGGTGTGCGACGTCCATAGCCCACCGTAAAAAAAACAAAAAGGTGTAATTTATGTCCATTAAATTGAATGTTTGTAAAGTCTCAGCAATTCAAGCATTTAATTCTCAATATTGTTTATTAAATTATTCTACTTCAAGAATACATGAGTTTGAAGCAATATGTATAGTAGATACAAAATATTCTACTTCAAATATTCTTTATTGTCGCGCATAGTGGAAATTGTTTTAGCAAAAATATTATAACTGTAGTTAATCATCATCATCATCATTTCAGCCCATATGTCCCACTGTTGGGCTCGAGCCTCCTTCATTATGGAAGGGAAATTGACCTACTATATCACGCTGGTCGGACGTGTTTTTGAGTTTTTCTACTCTTGCTATGTTATGTTGTATGCATTTCATATCCCTTAGTCGTCACTGACGATCACCCACGGGTTAAGATAGGGGGTGGTGAATTGTATTCTTACTCCGACCACCCGGACCACCACCACACGGATAATATTCATTAGGAATTAACTGTAGTTAATATTCATTAGGAATGTAATTGTTAACCAAACAAAATTAGACGAAATTTAAATCTACCATACCGCCCTGTTCGGACAAGTTGGTTAGTTTTGTATCAAAATTTCTTACAATTGACATAATTTTTGCTACTCTCACTTAGTCTTCTTTTATAATACCCACGAAAAAGAATTACGGTGTGTATTCTTACTCCCTTGCCTTGCTAGGGAACATGTTACACGTGCAGAATTGCTACATAAATAAAGCGATTTCCACAGCATAAATATTACTGCAGCGGCCAGCAAAAGAGGTATTGATGGACGAACGTGTAAATGTGGGGCAAGGCGTAGCCGAGGCACACATACGTAAGTCCATCAATTCTTAGTTGTGGCCAAGGCTTGTATAGTGCTTTTCTCAAATAATGCACGGCAATTAAAACTAAATAGTATTAAGTAGAACTGTATACATGACGAACAACGAACAACATTTTTCACGTGCTACAGGGTTCATTTTTTTTTTCATTATTAAACAGCTTTCTTTTTCAAGCCAGTTCAAAATTTAAATAAAACTCTGATAAGTTGCCTATATGGTTACTAGAATTTGAAGTAACAAATCGTTCCATTTTTAAAATACACGATAGATATGAATTTTCATACATTTTTTGCCGGCCGCTGCTCGCTCAGTAACTCGTACAGCAATTTCGATTTATCTCGAAGAAGGTTGTCAAAATAATGCTCCAATTTCCAAGCATGTTTGAGAAAAAGAAATTAATATCTATAAATAATTTTTATTTGTCCGTGTGATGGCGGAATAAGAATACTATTTACCACATCATATCTTACCCGTGGGTGATCGTACGAGACGACTAAGGGATATAAAACGCATATAAAATATATGAGAGAGAAGGAAAACTCAAAACAAACCCCTATACCAACACGTTTGACCAGCGCGGTATAGTAGGTTCATTTCCCAGGCCCGAGCCCAATAGTGGGACATGTATGGGCTGAGATGAGATGATGATGATGAAATAGAATATTTGGAAATTTAAAGAAAAGTCTTGACTAAGGTGGTAAATTCCTGCGCCTGATGCCGCCCTAGCCGAGGCCGCGGGTGACTGGATCGGGGATTTAGTCCGTCACCCGCCGAGAGGCCGACCGCGTGAGGAAAGACTGACATCCTACCCGAGGGGGGAACGTCGGTCGAGGAGAGGGTACTCCTCAGGGGTATTCCGTCGGGCCAACCACTGACGTCAAGTCACTCTGCTCCGGTGGTTGGCCCAACGACGAAGGCGACGTCACGGGTGGGTTACGGGTGTGCATGCTTACGCCCCCCTGTCACCCCGGACGGAGTGGTGCGAGGAGTGTGCCGACCGTAACCCGCCCCCAAAAAAAAAAAAAAAAAGGTGGTAAATTAATAATTTCGCCTTTAACCTTCTAGACAAACAAATAAACTGCAGTTTAAATATATAAAACAAATAATAAAATACATATAGGTGTATATTTTTATGGATTTCATAAATAATTACCAAATACAGCGTGTTCACTTTCCTCGTTCAATCTGTTGACATCTGCTAAATTGTCCTTAAATATTTGAAATCGTTTTTCCTTTTCAATTTGATCAGTGTACTGCCGATTGTATTGTTCTATGAAAGCTTCAAAGTATTGTTCAGCTTCCTCTAGACGATACTTCATTATAGTCGCGGTCAGCACACTCGAGCAGCAAAGAACACAGACCAAGAAAAATTCATACATTGTCACTAAATAACTAATACTAAGTATGAACTCAGATTATATAGTAATTTTAAGTTAAAACTATTTAGGAATGTCCTAAATTCTTATATTGGAAATATTTCACGGCATAGTTTTTGATAAATATTAATAACGAAGTCATAAAAATTGAAGTAATTTGTGAAATTTTTAGATATGAGTTAAAAATGAATAGATAATGTATTATCGCGACTTAGAATATTTTACGTGTGGTGACGGAATAATAATACAATGTATCACTCGTTATCTTGTCCGTGGGTAATGTAGAAGTCTGTTAAGGGATTTGATATCATCTAAGTATAGAAAAACTTTATATTTGTAGGGCTTACACTAATACGTCTGACCAGCGTGGTATAGCAGGTTAATTTTCCTTCCCTTAAGGAGGTGGCTTGAGTTCAGCAATGAATATATATGAACTGAGATGATGGGGAGCATATTGGTAGGCGGGACAGCAACAGTACTTGATGGTATGCAATCAGTATATTTCCTAGGAAACTGCTGATATTATTCTTCTTCTGATGAAATCAGAAGTAGAATAGCAGGAGAAGTTTTCCACATTTTCTGGTAAACATAACATTAAGTGATCACTAACCCGCCTGGCAAACATGACAATAATTGCAGTATTCTTTCTTTTTTTGGAGGCAGTCCATGAACAACGGGACGTCACAAACCACCACGAATAACCTTGTTGTACACGTACCTCTTTATTACCATTTGGTCACCCAGTCTTTGTCTTCTGTGGCTAACAATATCCTTCGAATAGTAAACATGAATAAGCTAATGGATTGATACCACGATTTATTCTCCAAAGCGGGCAATTGTATTAACAAAATAATTATATTAAACTGCAAGCCAATGATAATACACAAAGTTTAATTTAATCCACAATACGTAGAAGTTACAAATGCTATTATTGGCTAAATATTCAATGATTGTCAGTTTCATTTGATATTTCCATTAAATTTCAATTTCGAGACTCATCTTGCACACAAAGGACTGTTTTACAAAAGGAAAGTATTAGTACAATCTACAATTTCTTATGATTTCAAATTCGACCATTGTTATTACAATAGTAGAATTTTTATGCTACTGTTGCGTTTAGATTTGTTTCATGTAAGTAAGAAAGCGCAAATGATATAGTGAGTGTATGGTGTTTGAAATTCTACTAAGGGCTTTTGTTGTACGTTCATTGATATTTTTTTTTCATACCGCCCCGCCGGCTATTGTAGGCAATGGCGGTGGATTCGGCATCTCTTTAAATCCTTGGGTTCCTTAATGTGTTATATTAAATATAAACTAAAATTAAATTTTAATTTTGTTTATTTAAAGTATTTAATAGTGGGTTAAATTTCATAAATTCCCCTTAAATAGCTGAAGAAATTTTGATGAAATTTTGCGTTGGGCTGAATAAATACAAAACTTTCACGAAAGTTAGAAAGACCCAAAAAAAACAACGAAATACCAACCTTATTTTTTGTTTACGCGAGTGTTACACATTTGAAATAAAACTATTTTTACGGATTCTATCGCATTTGTATTTGATTTATAATTTCCCAACGTTTAAAACACTTTACTGCGTTTATGGTCATGGGAGGACCGAGTCTGAGTTCTACAAAAATCAAATACAAACGCGATAAAATCCGTAAAAATATTTTAATTTCAAAAAAGTAGTCCAGGGATTTTAGCTTCAGGTGGCTTAACCTTACGCGGACTAGTAATGAACGAAGAAGGCTCTCAAACCAAAACGAAATAACACTATATATTATAAATGTATACGGAACCCCATAACACCACGTATCTTATAACAATGAGAGAATATCATTGTATTTGTATATTAATACACACGACAAAATCGTTATAGATAAATAACATTTTTTTTTCTGTTTGGTCATTTGTTAACATTGAATGGTGGGTTCCATCGTGTCTGGCTTTACCTTTACTATGGTTCATTCATCATTGGCCAGGAGAATATATTCGTCATATTATAGCTGAGTTTCTCAAACTTAACGTCGTAACGACGACGTAAGAGAGCGAGTAGGTATGAAAGAGAGTATTGGTGTAAAGATGCGAAAGGGAATGCTCCGATGGTTCGGACATGTGGAAAAAATGCCGAACGAACGCCTGGTTAAGAAGATATACAATGCGAAAGTGGAAGGATGTAGGTACCGAGGGAGACCGAGACTAACCTACCTAGACCAGATCGGTCATGTACTGAAGGAAGGTGGAGTCGAGAGTATCCGAAACCGGCGAGCGTGTATGAAGAGAATTATGAATGTTGAGGAAGCGAGTGAAGTATGCAGAGATAGAGTTCTCTGTCACTCTGTTCTCTCTGCCTACCCTGCAAGGGATATGGCGTGATGATATGTATGTATGTATGTATGTTCTCAAACTTTTTAATCTATTTTTTTTTTAAGATAAAGGTCATCATCATCATTCTCCTATTCTTATCCCAATTACTTAGGGTCGATACAATATGTACTTTTCTTTCATAGTATATGAAATTGCATATTGTAGAAGTTATTGGCAATAGTTTTATGACCGGCCGCCTGCCAGACGTCAACCGTCCTTGGGAATGTAATTGTTGATCAAACGGCATTTGATGGGGTTGGCCTAGGTCTTTTAAGGCTCTTAGTCGTCTTTTATGAAATCCACGAGCAAAGTAAGGGTTGGTAGTACTCGAAACCGCTACCACACAGCTAAAATTAAGGACATAATCTCTATATTGCTGTTGACGTTACAAACATACAATTTAATGAACACAAATATTACTCTAGGACTCAGAGCAATAGTTTGTGGATCACACAAAGTATTGCACCGTGTGGGACTCCGATGTAAGATGTTTGATTACAAATATTACTCTAGGACTCAGAGCAATAGTTTGTGGATCACACAAAGTATTGCACCGTGTGGGACTCGGATGTAAGATATTTGATTACAAATATTACTCTAGGACTCAGAGCAATAGTTTGTGGATCACACAAAGTATTGCACCGTGTGGGACTCCGATGTAAGATGTTTGATTACAAATATTACTCTAGGACTCAGAGCAATAGTTTGTGGATCACACAAAGTATTGCACCGTGTGGGACTCCGATGTAAGATGTTTGATTACAAATATTACTCTAGGACTCAGAGCAATAGTTTGTGGATCACACAAAGTATTGCACCGTGTGGGACTCCGATGTAAGATATTTGATTACAAATATTACTCTAGGACTCAGAGCAATAGTTTGTGGATCACACAAAGTATTGCACCGTGTGGGACTCCGATGTAAGATGTTTGATTACAAATATTACTCTAGTACTCAGAGCAATAGTTTGTGCATCACACAAAGTATTGCACCGTGTGGGACTCAGATGTAAGATGTTTGATTACAAATATTACTCTAGGACTCAGAGCAATAGTTTGTGGATCACACAAAGTATTGCACCGTGTGGGACTCCGATGTAAGATGTTTGATTACAAATATTACTCTAGGACTCAGAGCAATAGTTTGTGGATCACACAAAGTATTGCACCGTGTGGGACTCCGATGTAAGATGTTTGATTACAAATATTACTCTAGGACTCAGAGCAATAGTTTGTGGATCACACAAAGTATTGCACCGTGTGGGACTCCGATGTAAGATGTTTGATTACAAATAAGATTTTCCATATAATCAAAATAGCCTTTAACAGTAGGTAATATCACTGGCCCACAAAAAAAGTGACACAACTCGAAAAAACTAATTTTGTCAGAATCATCAAAATAAGGATCTCCCATTTTTCAGCTTCCTGAAAATACGATTCCAAATGCTCGAGGATCCGTATAATTTCCTTATGACGACGAAAAGTTGATAGGGAGAACTTATAACATTAACCCCCACCACTACTGAAAATTTAAATACTTAGAATGAAAATTTTAATTTTCAGAGTTGTGTCACTTTTCTTGCGATCCAGAGATATATACGACATAAAAATAAAATTTTAAAAAAGCTTAAATTATTTAAAAAGTGTAGAAGAAAGTGTATTAAGAAGTTTTTTTATTGTTTATGGTGGCAAACGAGCAAGCAGCATACCTCATGGTAAGTGTCACTGCCGCCCATGGGCTTTTGCTATAACCAAGGCCAAGGCTAGGCCGCTGACTACCATTACAACCCCTAATCCCAGTCAGTTGGGCTTCTGGCTCTCTCGCTCACTGAACGAAGCGTAATAGCACATTGCCATTACTCAGACGTCCATCTTCTGCGAGAGTGTGGTACCCCGGACGGACCGGCCCGCGGCTGTAGGTAGACACACAGCGTGGTCCTAGCCCTAATTTTTCACACTAATATAAATATATGAAATCTTACGTAGAAGTATAAATTTGAGAAACAGTGTATAAAAGTATAAAGGATTCATTGTATGTAGTTTATTGGGTCCTCATGTATTATGTCGGTTTTTGGAAATTGTCTATTAGTTTGTAACGCTTAACTAGTAATTTTGTAGTGAAATGATATTTGTAGTATTGCGTTTTCACCAAAATACATTTTTTTTTATATGATAGTTGCGTGGTTTATTCGTATTCGAAGTGTTTAGATATAGATTGAAAATAAGGCCTTTTATCACTTATGGTGGCTGGCAAGTAGAGGATTCGATCCCGGGATCCCGGGATCCCGGTCATATTTTAGTCCCGAAATTTTCGGGATCATATTCAATGAATACCTACCCTGCAAGGGATATGGCGTGATGATATGTATGTATGTATATTCAATGAATCCCGGGATTTTCGGGATTGATACATTTTTTTAAATTAGTCAATAAAAATGTGCGTGAGACGAAACGCACTTACCTTGATTATACGTTTTAACAGCCACCTTGTTTACACGGCTGATTTCACTTAGAATACACATATTATTAATTGATTGATGATTGACATACTAAGTAATTTCATTTGTTTTTATTAACGGGCGGATTATGCGTAAAAGTGTGTAAAAATTTCCGCTTCACTTCGTGTAAGTATTGATATTATTTTGTTAATTAGTGATAATCAAATTATTAAAAAGCAAAAATGCATTAATAATTTAATTTTCGTGGTTTAAATAAGGAATTTATAAAGTTTCTGGTCAATTTAATTTAAAATATAAGTACCTATAAACATAAATAGAAAGAAGTTGATTTTTTGAAGTTTATTGTTGGTTTCATAAATTATTTACAGAAGTGCCTAGTTTGTTTATTTAATAAGAAGAAAGTTTATAAAAAAGTATAATTTTGTTTAACCGCCTTTTTGGCGATTTAAAACTTAAATATTGTATGTCCTCAAAAGTTGATTTTGATATGTTTACTGAGTTTTTGTTACCATTTTCCATTACCAATACAATTTCGGGACTATCCCGGGATCCCGGGATTAACTGACTATCCCGGGATCCCGGGATTAACTGTGGATAATCCCGAAATCCCGGGATTAGAAAAATCGCCCGGGATCGAATCCTCTACTGGCGAGCAACCAGCACACCTGATTGTAAATGTTATTGCCAGCCATGGACCTTTATGACCAGAAGTACAGCTAGATCGCTGCCTACTAATGAAAACCTTAAACCCACCCAGAAAGTTAGGCTTTCGGCTCTTTCGCTCAGACGTCGATATATTTTTTTTTTTTTGCTTATGGTGGCAAATGAGCAATCAGCACACTTCATGGTAAGTGTTACTGCCACCCATGGACTTTTACAATACCAGGGTTATAACTCTATGCCTATAAATGAAAACCCCAAATCCATCCAGAAATTTGGACTTCCGGCTCTCTTGTTCATCGAACGAAGAACAAAAGCACATTGCTACTACTCAGACGTCGATTTTGTGCGAAAGTGTGGTAGTTACTACCTCGGACGGACTGGCCCACAACTGTAGACGAAAAGCTATCAACAGTATAGCCTTATCACAAAACATGGTCAGCAATCCATCCGACTAACGAGGTATAAGTCATCATCACCATCTCAGCTCATATATGTCCCACTGTTGGGCTCAAGCTTCCTACATAATGGGAGGGTAATTGACCTACTACACCACGCTGGTCAGATGTGTTGGTATAGGGTTTTGTTTCGAGTTTTCCTTCTCTTGCCTATGCAAGAATACAAATCATCACCATCTTATCGGTGGGTGATCGAAAGAGACGACTAAAGGATATAAAACGCATGTAACATATAGATGATGACAAAGAGACGACTAAAGGATATAAAACGCATGTAACATATAGATGATGACAAAGAGACGACTAAAGGATATAAAACGCATGTAACATATAGATGATGACAAAGAGATGACTAAAGGATATAAAACGCATGTAACATATAGATGATGACAAAGAGACGACTAAAGGATATAAAACGCATGTAACATATAGATGTTACATGCGTTTTATATCCTTTAGTCGTCTCTTTCGATCACCCACCGATAAGATGGTGATGATTTGTATTCTTACTCCGTCCCCACACGGATATAGTAGGTCAACCTCCCGCCTATTTTGAAGAAGGCGCGAGCCTAGCAGTATATGAGTTGAAATGATGATGAAAATGTCTGTTCTACTTATTATTATAGTTACGGGGTTAGAATACAATAATTACCACGACTTTCTTTTACTTAGGTATTAAGTTACAAAAATAATTTGATGTAAAAACATATACCTAGGTACCAACCAGACATCGGATACTGGTGGCCCGCTCGCACGGCGAAGAGAGGAGTTTGTCTGGTGGGTCTATGAGGTCACGCGCCGCCTCTTCCGCCACACCGGACCCATTTGGCGGGGCGAGACGCATCCATAGCCCGCCGTATAAAAAAAAAGGTACGAACCAGATAACATGGTCAGTTAATTTGCTTTATCTAAAGGAGTTCGTCACTCGGCAGTGAGATGTATAGAGGCTGAAAAAAAATCACCAGATTTAGACTATTATCATCACAGCAACCTGCACTTAGGAAGTAATTCTTAAATTAAGGAGGACCTTACAAATAATTAATTAACAGATACAAATTACCTATACCTAGATTCAGTAAAAAGTATTTGTGGATCGCACAGAAGCACTGTCTTGCGTGGGAATCAAATCCATAACACTTAACACGATAGGTTGATATTTTAACCACTACACCACCTGTACAGTCCAACGCATTTTATATTAGCAGAAGTGAATTAGTAGCGACTTCTATTAAAGCCCTACAATTGTGTGATAAAATTTTTATTCTAAGTGTAATTTCTGTCCTTTAATGATTTAGTCAGGGGAGGAATATGAACGCTGTAAGTGTAGTTTTATTTTAAATGTATAATTTTCCGTATGGTGACGGAGTAAGAATACCTACTATTCACCACCCCATATCTTACCCGTGGGTGATCGTACGAGACGACTAAGGGATATAAAACGCATATAACATTTATGCGAGAGAAGGAAAACTCGAAACAAAACCCTATACCAACACGTCTGACCAGCGCGGTTTAGTAGGTTAATTTCCCTCCTATTACGAAGGAGGCCCGAGCCCAACAGTGGGACATTTATGGGCTGTGATGATGATGATGAAATGTATAATACTGGCGTAAACATTAGCTGTGTGGTAGCGGCTAACGAATACTACCAACCCTTACTTTGCTCGTGGCTGTCGTAAAAGACGACTAAGAGCCTTATAACGAGTTAGGCCAACTCCATCTGATGCCATTTGGTCAACAATTACATTCACAATGAGAGTTGACGTCTGGCAGACGGCCGGTTATAAAACTATTGCCAATAACTTTTACAATATGTAGTATGAAAGAAGAGTACATATTGTATCGACTCCAAGTAATTGGGAGACGAGTAGGAGAATGATGAATCGCGTAAACATCAGAAATAATTTCGTTAATTATGCTTACAAAGTCTCAAACAATAAAACGATTAATTCCTTAGTTTACGTATATTCTTTGATTAAAAAAAAACTACAATATAATATTGCCATGTAGGTACACTTAGAGATGAACCTTTTCACTGTAGCCGCGCACTGCTCTTAATAGCGCCGTTACTATTCTGCTATTAGTGGCAGTATAGTTTACGCTTATTATTTTTAAAATTTCACGATTTTACCCTAGAGTCAGAGTCAGGGATTGCACAAATTGTATTATGTGGTATATTTTTAATTTCTACATACATAGAATTAGTCTTTTGATAAGTGAGTGCTTAGTTTGGTTTTTTGGAGGGAGAGACAGACAGAGTATGGTCACAGCCACCCATTTTGCCTGGGATAACGGAAGGAACGCTGCAATTACGCCGTGCAGGAGGTGAGTGCTTAGTCTAAATATATTTTAATTGTAACTCTAGTTCTGGCCAGTCCCAGCGTACACATTTTCGCGGTCCCATAGTATCAGTTTTTAACCAATATCCATAAAATACAACCACATCGAGGTCAAAATGACTCCCTTATTTTAAATTAACATTCACATCCGTCCCCGCCCACACAAATAATAATCTGACATGTGTATTTTATCATATACAAAAACATATATGTACATTTCAAATAAAATTTAATGCCATTATATGATAAGATAATACTCTTTTTATACGACGAATAAGAATACATTTTACCACCCCTCTTTCTTACCAGTGGGTGACTTTTTTATTTCTTTTTATAGCTAGTGGTGGCAAACGAGCAAACAGCACACCTGATGGTAAGTGTCACTGCCGCACATGGACCTTTGCAATACCAAGGGTATAACTAGGCCACACCCAATTGGGCTTCCGGCTCTCTCGCTCACCGAACGATGCGCAATAGCACATTGCCATAACTCAGACGTCGATCTTCTGCGAGAGTGTGGTACTACTCCGGACGGACCGGCCCGCGGCTGTAGACAGATAACTGTCAACAGCGCGGTCCTACTACTTTCGGTGGTCCTACTACTTCGGGTGTCGTAAAAGACAACTAAAAATAATATCTATTTAAGAGAAGAAAAATATAACATTAAACTCTACATTCATACGTCCTCCCAACATGGTACAGTTGATCAATTTCCTCCCGTGGAGGTGACTGCCTAGCAGCGGGACGTTTATGAGCTGAGATAATGATGATAATTAATAATATAAGTGCTTTTTTTTTCAGCGTTTATCTCATTTGTGAATAGTAAACTAGATTACCATAAGGAATCTATTCTTCGCTTTCTAAAGGGCTTACAAAATGCTAAAAAACAAAAAGTGTTGTTTACTTTCTGTGCATTTTTTTATTGCTTATGGTGACAAACGAGTAAGCAGCACACCTTATGGTAACTGTTACTGCCGCTCATGGACCTTTTCAATACCATACAGGGTGCTAGGCCGCTTACTAATAAAAAAACACAAACAGTCATGAGGTCTGCCGACAGAAGTGAAAACGTAAACCTATGAAAATAATTAATACTTATTATAAATTAAAATAGAACAACAAGTACGTATTTCAGCAAATTTCATGACGCACACAACTCTTAGTCGCCTTCTTTGTTTTGACGCAAAATGATTTAAAAAGAAAATCAATCAGTAAATAACAAAAATTTCAGAATTTGTATATTCATAATGCTTAGTAACGAAAACGGCTGCTACCGTTGACTTAATTTATTAGTTTTAGCGCGGGCAAAGTATTCATTGTCAGGCCCATTAAGTAAACTTTGACTTATAATAATACGTCAAACTAAATCAAGTTTATAAAGAAAACAACGTGTATAATAAAGGGTTTGTTATCGTATATATCAAAGTCCGATCATCCCCTTAAAGATACGCGTCGAACCGTGACAGATCCTAACCAAACTGCCCGCGGCAAAGATTAGAAAACAAGCAGGAACTTTACTTCTCTTTCTAATGTATTAGATATGAGTGCGACGGCTCGATAATACGACAGGGAAAGAGCAGGTTTTGAAAAAATCCGAATGTTACTCGTTCAACTGGTTTTAACAGGGTATGTAGGTGCCATTGTGCATTTAGTCACTGATTGTTATGGACTTAAAGAAATGGGCTCTGTCATGAAGGATATTGGGAGGAAGCATGTGAATGTAACAGAAAATTGTTTAGATGCAGATGGGAGGTGACTTTTGACCTTTATCAACGGCATAAGGCAAGAAGGTTAGACCTTAGAATGGTTTATAAAAGTGATTGTGCTTAGTATATAATGAGCCGCATCCAAATCTTTGATGAACATTGAATAAATGACAAGTTACATAAAAAAATACGAGACATTGTAATTCATTTGAGTACTAGTTAGAAAGTTGGTTTTTGTCCTTAATATCCCGTTACATATCCGATCGTGATCTCAGCGCATAAGCTTCCCACAGCTGGGATTTAGCCTCCATGACAATAGGAAGGAAATTAACGCACTATAACACGCTGATTAGACGCATTCGTATGGGTAGGGCTTTATTTCGATTCTTCAGTCTCTTGCATAGATGTTATATCAATATATAAGGATTTGTAGCTTAGTGAGATTTAAGGTCACTACTCCGCCCGTAGGTTATTAATATTTTGTTTTATAATCACTAATTATACACCATAAATAATATAAATTACTGATATTTAACATTTAACATGCTAGATTATTTATAACAATTTAACGAGCGAAATACTAATACGATGAAATGGGCGCGAATCCCATGTGTGACAATTATATTTTGCTTATAAACAAGCATGTGAAATGGTAGCAAGTTGGATAATAGAGTCGTATCATCGTTTAATACAATCCTAACTGTAAAGTTAGAGTATTAAATCGGTGCAATGCGTAACCATTGCCTGATAGATGGCACACGTCAATAAAAATGACAAAATAATACGAGCTACAATTTGATTGTCATACGACAGCTCACACTTGTCAATGTGGTGGGACGATTGGTATTGATTTCCAATAAGTTTCAGTTCAAGTCCTCTCTACTGACGATTATTTTTCGTTCGTAAACAAGTTTTATAAACAATCAACAAAAAGGAAAATTTTAATTACTACTATTAAAATTCATATTAATTAACCACAGGAAAGTATTGTGTCATCTTCTCTCTTTAATTTGATAATAACAATAGATTACCGCCATATTATTGCCTTGTTCATTCAAACAAATAATACTGGAACTATTCAATAAAAACTGGAAGTAAAACCATATTCAAATTCGTATAGTGGCCAATAGTATTATTTGGCTACAGAAGATATTTAGTAAGTATTTGATTGAATTTTGTGAAAATGTAAAATAAGAAATCCTATATTCCTTCTTCTTCTTCTTCTTATGTATTGGCAATCAGCTACATATACGAGCTATTGGTGCCAGTGTCGAATTATAAATATCTTCACGTATTTGGTCTTTCAGGTTAGTCATTGACTGAGTCAAATTGTCGCTATCAACAGTGCTATGACCACTCTTTTAATGGTATCTTGTGAGAATTATGATGGAAAACAAAAACGTTGTAAAGCAATTTTATATGATATTCACTACATCCCAGTAGTTCCGCCGCATCACATTACATAAAATACCATCAAAATTATCTAATATAACACGCTAAAACACTAAGATATTGAATATAATATAAGAGCACCACATGACGTTTTAAAATGCCCGTCAAAAGACCCATCTCTAGTTTATTAATATGCTAAAGTAAAAATATCACATTTTTCTATTCTTCTTCTTTGTATGTGTATCGAGTTATAATTTTCTTCACGTCTTTAGTCTTTTCAGGTTAGTCATTGGTCGTCAGTAAATCAAATCGTTGCGATAGACAGTGCTATGGCCACACTATTAATGGTATCTTCTGGGAATTTTGGTGAAAAACGAAAACGTTGTAAAGCACTTTTATATCACATTCACTACATCCCAGCATTTCTTTTGTATCATTACACAAAGTGCCATCAAAATTATCTAATCATCATCTCAGCTTATATATGTCCCACTGTTGGGCTCGAGCCTCCTCCACAATGTGAGGGAAATTAACCTACTATACCAGGCTGGTCAGACGTGTTGGTATAAAGTTTTGTTTTGAGTTTTCCTTCTCTTGCATAGATGTTATATGTGTTTTATATCCCTTAGTCGTCTCGTACGATCACCCACGGGTAAGATAGCGGGTGGTGAATTGTATTCTTACTCCGTCATCACACGGAATAATTATCTAATATAACACACCTTAAATCACAAGATATCGAATACAATACAAGACCACCGCATAACGTTTTTAGATTCCCGCCAAAAGTCCTTTTTTCTAATCTATCTTGCTATGTTAGTGTATTAGACATTTAGCTTATGTCATGAATATTATAATTTGTTTTAGATAACTGTTTTTCGTATATATTTTACAAGCCATCGGTACTCACTTCGCTTTATTTAATAAAATTTTATAACTCATAACAATTAATTAAAATAGCTTATTAAATTATTAGAATCTAATATTTCTGACTTCTGGTTATCCTTCAAACCATACATTGCTGTAAAGTAAAACATCGCAAACCTTATTTTCTCTTTTTTTCTTTCTAATTGCTGAAAAAACAAACTTCCTTTTGATGTACACCTTTACAATCGGTCGAAAGGATCCCAAGTAACTGGACACAGCTTGAAGTACTCTTCACATAGAGGCAGGGGACTGTTCTATACCCCATACATTTGTCTCCACATCAAAGCTTGTATGGAAAGCCACTTGGCATTAAATGCCACTCACACAACATCGATTTGCTGAATACAGCCCGTTATAATCACATTTATTTGTGTGTTATTCGCCTTTTATCGCTTTGATTCCAAAATATATTACATAAACGGCTAGCGATCAGTTAATTTTCATATTAATTTGTTTTTTCTTAAATCAATTTTCCTTTCTCTGTCGTTTTTTTTTTCAATTCTGTTCAATCTTGCTGTAGTAGCGGCTACGATTATCTAACAAATCTTCCACTGTGGTTGTTGAAAAATATACCATAGTGATCCTGTGGTGACGGAGTAAGAATACATTTCACCGTAATTAATAACCATGTTATTCATATAATAATGAACGCGCCCAAAACAGTGCTTACATTTGTGTGATCGTATCAAAGACAAATACAGAGCATATGGCGTGTGACGTCACGGTCGCGTTCCTAATTTGAAATTTGATTTGATTACGATTGCAGCGCATCGTGCGAGTAAATTGACAGCTGATGTCAAAATATGTGTGATGGCCGCGTCCATTAAAATAAATGCGTAGTGCAATTATAGATGTCCGGATAATTGATTAGATATTTATATTATTTATATTTATTGTACATCATTAATATTATATAAATTCAAATTGTAACAAAAATATCGTTACAGTTGGTTCAATTATTTTTTTAAACCACTGCTATATACTGCTAAGTCCTGTTGTTGAAATCTGCACATTTTCGAATTTCAGTACCTACCTTTAAATTGCTGGACATCTAGTCTAGGATATAACATACAAATCAACTAACTCAGGTCAGAATAAAAAAGCAAATACAGTTGGTAATACGAGAGTTAAGAATAAGAGTAGGGTTCTGGTATTGATCTAAACGAGAAAGTTACGAATGCTACATACATACATACCATCACGCTATGTCCCTTGTAGGGTAGGCAGAGAGAACAGGGTAGGCAGAGAGAACAGGGTAGGCAGAGAAAGTTATGAATGCTCTTTTAATAAATTCAAGACTATTTGTTGAGAAGTATTTATAGTATGTATATATATTATTCTCTCATGAGAGGGCCTCTTAGTCTACGTTACTACCCTAGGATGGCGATTTTCTTTTTGTTACTACATACATACATATCATCACGCCATATCCCTTGCAGGGTAGGCAGAGAGAACAGAGTGCCAGAGAACTCTATCTCTGCATACTTCACTCGCTTCCTCAATATTCATAATTCTCTTCATACATGCTCGCCCGTTTCGGAGACTCTTGACTCCACCTTCCTTCAGTACCTGACCGATCTGGTCTAGGTAGGTTAGTCTCGGTCTCCCTCGGTACCTACATCCTTCCACTTTCGCATTGTATATCTTCTTAACCAGACGTTCGTTCGGCATTCTTTCCACATGTCCGAACCATCGGAGCATTCCCTTTCGCATCGTTACATCAATAATCTCTTTCATAACTACTCGCTCTCTTACGTCGTCGTTACGAATGCGGTCGGTCAGCCTAACTCCACAGATTTTCCGAAGAGATCGCATTTCGACCGCATTAATTTTACTTTCATACTCTTATCTGCATACCCAACTCTCGCTTCCATACAGTAATGTTGGGACAAGCACTGCGTTATGTATTGCTACATGTGCCTTCTAGCTGAGGTGGTGGCTGCCGAGAAGTTGCCCCAACGCTCCGTTCACTCTATTTCCCGCATTCACTCTTCGCTCTATATCAGTGGTGTGCCTTCCATCTCGGCTAAATCCACATCCAAGATATACAAATTCATCCACTTGCTCTAGTACATCATTACATCATTTTTTTTGTTACTGCTGGTGGCAAACGAGCCAGTAGCACACCTGATGGTAAATGTTACTGCCGCCTACAGAACTTTGCAATAATGGTACAGTTAGGCCGCTGCCTACCAATGAAAACCCCAAAACCCATCCAGAAATCTAGAATCCTCTTGCTCACTGAACGAAGCACAACAGTACAATGCCATTGTTCAGACGTCGTTTTCTGCGAGAGTGTGGTATCTACTACCTCGGATATACCGGCCCATGGCTGTAGACAGAAAACTATCAGCAGTGTGCTCACCACAAGAATATATGAATACTTAACTAAACTACGAACATTTTAGCTCTAAATACAGACTTAGTTTTATACATACTAGGTAATATTTAGTATTACTACATACATACATACATACATACATACATATCATCACGTCATATCCCTTGCAGGGTAGGCAGAGGGAACAGAGTGCCAGAGAACTCTATCTTTGCATGTACATGCAACCGAGTAAATATCAAAATTGATATTTTTGCCGCTCGGTTATGTTTGCGCACGAGCATAACCGAGCGTGTGTGGCGGTCCGACGAGCTTGCCTGGCACAGTTCTCTGTTTTTAATTGTCGTACTACGTAGTTCAACTGTGGAGTAGACATCCTACACGTACCGTAACGTAGCTCAACTGAGATTTAATGGCAAAACTGTGCATGCAAACCCTAACGTGTATGTGTAATATGAAACTCGGTTATGCCTGTCGGTTATGCATGCACAGTTAAAACCATCATGCAAAACCTAGCCTGTATGGTCTCCATTATGCTCGCGCGCAAAAATAACCGAGCGGCAAAAATATCAATTTTGATATTTACTCGGTTGCATGTACTTGCAAAGATAACTGTACAGTTTTATCACACACACGCTAGGGCATGCCTGTCGGTTATGCATGCACAGTTAAAACCATCATGCATAACCTAGCGTGTATGGCCTCCATTACACCAATACTCTCTTTCATACCTACTCGCTCTCTTACATCGTCGTTACAAATGCGATCGGTCAGCCTAACTCCACAGATTTTCCGTAGAGATCTATTTCGACCGCATTAATTTTAGTATTACCTACTATATATGTATTTAGAATTAAAATGGTATTCTATTAGTATCTATTCACTAATAATAATAGAAATAAAATATTTGAAATATTTAAATCCCAAACCAATTAATATTATCATAGACAAACCAAAAAAAATATATTCCAGAATATAACTCGGAAAGCTGGTGCCGTTCTGTCTACCGCAGCAGACGTTAAGGCACCTACCTGCCTTCCGATCCCTCTACTTTCTCACTCGCTCGTATAATAATAATAAAAGTATGAGCAAGACAAAGATATACTATTCCTTTCATTTGAATGAAACGATGAAAAAAAAATATGGCGCGTACGATTTTGTTTGTTCTAGCCGCCCGAACTGACCCACGTCATTATAATGTGTTATCTCTCATGAATATATTTTTAATGTTGAGTTTTTTTTTTTAATGTGTGAGGAATTATATTCTTTTTAATATATCGAGTATGATAAACAGTATATGCATGAGGCACAGAGTAAATTAAATTTACTTTTATAATAATTTCTAAACTAAATATGAGAATAATCATCAGCATCCTCTTCCTAACTCAATTACTTACTTGAGGGCTACGTAATATGTACCTACTGGATAAGGAAATAAACCTATTAAATACAGCTAATATTAAAATTTATTAAAATCTATGACCACCTACTACCTCCCTCATCAGATTTTGAATATTATATAGGGTAGCTTATGAAGACCATTCCAAAGTACTCAACCAGTTGAATTAAGACTAGTATCTATTAGGTACTTCAAATTCGACTATAATACTTAAAATTAGTATTACTTCAAATTCGAAATTCACCGCGTTGGGGTTATCACGATGCATTCATTAGTATTTCCGTGTGGTGACGGAGTAAGAATACTATTCACCACCCCATATCTTGCCCGTGATTGATCGTACGAGACGATTAAGGGATATAAAACGCATATAACATCTATGCGAGAAAAAGAAAACTCGAAACAAAACCCTATACCAACACGTCTGACCAGCGCGGTGTAGTAGGCTAATTTCCCTCCCATTATGGAGGAGGCCCGAGCCCAACAGTGGGACATTTATGGGCTGTGATGATGATGATGATGATTCATTAGTTCCCATGGCTAGCTTTCCCATCCATTATTAGACTAGTGTATTCAAGTACTAAAAAGTGTACCAAATTTTAACTCTATTGAACATTGGCAATCAGTTCGAATTAGGCTTCCATGATAAAAGCTAAGATTTTTCATTTGGTTCTTTTAATGATAATTATTTCGATACTGATTGCAGTCTGGTAGCGGTTACGAATACTACCAACCCTTGCTTTGCTCGTGGATGTCATAAAAGACGACTAAGAGCCTTATAACGACTTGGGCCAACTCCATCTGATGCCGTTTGGTCAACCATTACATTACCAAGGAGGGTTGACGTCTGACAGGCGGCTGGTCATAAAACTATTGCCAATAACTTTTACAATATGTACTATGAAAGGAGAGTACATATTGTATCGACCCAAAGTAATTGGGATAAAAGTAGGAGAATGATGATGATACTGATTAGTCGGTTGTGGGTCTCTATTTACTTTTTTAAGATAAAACGGCGAAATAACACTTTATAATTATTATGCAAATATCATACATATGCTACGTGAAAATCAAACCCAAGATGTAGTTATAAGTACCTAGTTCCCTTCATATAAATAGTTATCTAGTTTCTAAATAGATTCCTAGCCTGCGACCCATTCTTTTGGTAATCTCTCAACTAGTTTTTCTGATTACACTGGTAAATAAGAAGTGGTGACATATTGTATCAAACTGTCATAACACGTCAAGTTATAGATTACTTATATAAATAAGATATTTAAGTTATTTTTATTTTTGAGTACAGACTATGATTCGATCACACTTCCAAACCACCCAATGTAGCAGAAAAAACGACGTGCAACCTTCCGTACACATGCCTCTTTATCATCTTTTGGGCGGTGGTGCGCCTGACTGCTTATACTTTCAGTCCATCCATATTTTCTTCGGTCTTAGGTATAGGAATAAAAATAAAAAAGGACAATAAATTAACGTTGGTACAATTAGGCGATCTTATCACATACTACAAATTGTTAATCATTGTTGTTTCTAATCGTTATTTGTTGCAAACAATCAACATTGTGGCCTTCTCATTACTCTCCTCTTTGGTTTGACTTTCTCATTCTAAGATCATCATTATCATCATCTCAGCTCATATATGCTCCACTGCTGAGTATGAGCTTCCTCCACATTAGTAGAGAAATTGACCCAGGATACAACGCCTGTTGAACGGTTTTAAGACTTTATATTGAGTTTCGCTTTTTTTGAATAACGATATCAATTGGAGTCTTTTTGGCATATTTTACTATCATCCATCAGGAAGGCCTGTGGATCACTGTATTCCTGCTCCGTTACCATAAAGACCGGTTAACATCCAGCCTTGATCGCCATTCGAAGATAACACCAGTGCATTAAAATTTAATTTTAAACGATAATAATGATGATAAACGCCAAATGTTATGCTGACTGTACATTTGGCATAGTGATTAAGAAATTCTAGTGATTAAGAATTCCTATACAGGATAGTATTTTCCACAAATTTTTGTTCTGACCTGAGTGTAATTTATGTCGGGCGGGCCACCGAAGTTAAAGATCGGTTACCTGTGGCCCGCTCGCCCGGCGAAGAGAGGTGTTTGCAGGATGGGTCCATGGGGTTGCACGCCGCCTCTTCTGTCGCCCCAGACCGATTTGTCGGGGAGCAAACACATCCTTGGTCCACCGTGCAAAAAAAAAAATATTTGGGTCAAAGTATATATCTTTTTAGTCTTCAATTCTTCAATACAAGGATTGTTTGTTTAGAATCGGGTGTAGTCTTTAAAAAAAGAAAATATAGATAAGTTGTTGTTGATAAGTGTTGATATATATACTATAGTATCTATATCAACAATAATTACTAGCTTTTGTTCGAGACTTCGTCCGTATAGAAGTAGTAGCCGCATAAAGTTTTATGAGTCAGACAACTACTACCTTCTTATATATGTGTATTTATCTAAAATTATTCGTTATACTATATTCTCTCAGCGCCCGCGCATGCAGAGTGATCGAACTCGGGTTTTATTAAAGGTTTTATTAATGCACCAGGATAGTCGGAGGCATTTTTATATGCCTGCCTTGCTCCCGAACGAGCCGGCGTGACGTGGGAATTGTGCGCGGTGACTTTACATTTTTAACCAGTTCTGTCACATTTTTAAATATCTATATATAACCTATATTTTAACTTCTAAATGTACCTTTTTTGTGTTTATAAATTTATTTTCTATAATACTGCGTCAATATTATACTTTCTAATGTTTTTTTTTTATTTAAGTCCTTATACTAAGGAAATAATGCTTGTATTGCGGGGGATTTTACAAAATCACAAATTCAAATTAAACACCAAACTCAACAACTTGAGGCTTCAGTACAAAGTGTTATATAGCTACTACGTAGGAGTCGAATCCGTAACACATCGCGATAGATTGGTATCTCAACCAATACGACATCTGTGCCGTCCATATTAAAGTTTGAAAAAAAAAATTAAACGTTATTTTCTGTTATAATGAAGAAAAATAAATAATAATCTCAAAATTAATATTACCATTAAAACACTTAATTTATTCAATTTAATTAAGTAATATCGGTAATTTTAAGTAAAAATAACATGCCGTAAAATAAATCTTATCATCTGATTACCAATCCTAATAGACCCTTATGATTGAATTTGAAAATGAGCAAATAGTTACAAGCAAAAAAAATCTTATTCAAATTCAAATTCTTTATTTGCTTAAAATAGGGCGTACATTGGTCTTACAAGCATTTCGAAAATAAATTCAATTTTATCGCCTATTTGGCCATTATATAATAACATGCAAATATATATTATAATAATTCTTATGAACTATGCCTCATTCCATACTACTTACTATTTATACTCTAAATATTGCTCGACTGAGTAGAAGGCCTTTTCTAAAAGCCATATTTTTAATTTTCTCTTAAATACATTTATTGCCAGTACTTTCATGCTTTCTGGGACATTGTTATAGATATTTTTACACATGACATAACATTTTTTTTTTGCATTCGACAACTTTTTGGAACCCCTTCTAGAACTAAGCGATTTGGATTTCTCGTGTTACTTCTAATACATCCTGCTGACGTATATATACACCTATGTATATTTTGATGAATACTGCACATTCAAATATATATATACATGACAATGTCAATATTTTTAATTTTATAAAATAGGGCTGGCAGGACACATCGGGTGCAATCCCACACATCGAACGGATACACCTTTTTTGAGCAATAAATGCTTTAACTATATCTGTTCCATTTCCCCACATCATTACGGCATATCTTAATATGGATTCCACATATGCAAAATAAGCAATCATAGCGGTATTTTTATTTGTCATTATTGATAATTTATATAAAGCAAAAGAAAATCTGTTTATTTTATTAGTAACACTTTCTATATGTTCCTTCCAGTTTAGATGTGAGTTTAAAATGATCCCGAGAAATTTCGTTTTATTTATATTTTGTAATAATTGTCCATCAATATCTTATTCAATAACGATGCAAAGTATTCACACAAGTCTTCTAGTAAGAAATATATTATCGGCTCTTAAAAGAATCAATATTATTTAAGTATGGTAAGAGTAGAGTAGTAGTAGTAATCCGTGTGGTGACGGAGTAAGAATACTATTCACCACCCCATGTCATACCCGTGGGTGATCGTACGAGACGACTAAGGGATATATAATGCACATAACATCTGTGCGAGAGAAGGAAAACTCGAAACAAAACCCTATACCAACACGTCTGACTAGCGCGGTATAGTAGGTTAATTTCCCTCCCATTACGGAGGAGGCTCGAGCCCAATAGTGGGACATTTATGGGCTGTGATGATGATGATGGTAAGAGTAGAAGAGGAGCAGATTAAGTAGTATAAATATTATGCTATTGTGTGATGACGGATTAATATACTATTATTCGTTACTTTCCTGAAGCCAGTAGACTGGCCAGTACCATTATTCTCTACTCGGGTTCCACGTAATATGTACTAATAAATATTGCATATCCGTGTGGTGGCGGCGTAAGAATACAATTTACCACCCTCTATCTTACTCATGGGTGATCGTAAGAGATGACTAAGGGATATAAAACGCATATAACATCTATACAAGAGAAGCAAAACTCGAAACTAAAACCAATACCAACACGTCTGACCAGCGTGGTGTAGTAGGTTCCAATCCAATCCAATCCATCAGCCCGTAAACGTCCACTGTTGGACATAGGCCTTCCCACGAGAATGCCATCTATAACGGTCCTGTGCCACCTGCATCCAACGGTTTCCTGCGACCTTGATGAGGTCATCATTCCACCGAGTGGGGGGTCGTCCTACGCTGTGTGTGTAGTAGGTTAATTTCCCTTTATTACGGAGGAGGCCCGAGCCCAACAGTGGGAAATATATGGACTGCGATGATGATGATGATGATGAGATATTGCAAAAATGTAAATTTTGTAATATGTATGGTCAAGAAGAGTACATATTACGACGGATAAAAGCAGAAGACTGATGTAGAGTCGTAGACTATTAAATACTGTTAAAAAAGACGAGAGCGTATTTAAAAATACCACGATTGATCACTTATTTATGACACGTAGTCGTGCTAAATTTTTTCATCAAACATAGGCAGTTATTTTAATTCCATATTTATAAAAAAAAAAATTAAAAACTATATTAATAACTTAGTACTTAAAAAACTACAGGGTTAGGTCTTGGCGTATATTAGAATGAATCACCAAGGAGTAGAAAAGGATAATTGTAAAAAAAATAGCTCACGTAGTGTGGGTATGTATCCTAATAAAACTATAGTATCACGCAATGATTTACAATGTCACTATGTATATGGTATATCGAAGGGTGTCACAAAACGAAAGGCGGTCGCCTCAACCATGTCAAATTAAATTGCTTTACACAATAAAATAACAATGATTATAATAAGGTAAACATTATTTATGAGTCGTGTTTTAAATCTTATTTTATGGGAAATGTGGTTGGAGAGCTTAACGGTGGGTTAGTTGAAGGGCACAAGCAGGTATGTCCGGTGTCCGGTTTGTACTAGGCGAGCTAGGGGAGACTTTTTGCTAAGTCATTGTCAGTTAGATTTTAGTATTGTACGTTTTGTAAGCAATTGTATATAAACACGTCTTAGATAAAGATTATTTTTGACTAGTTTATGAATGAGTTAATTATAGATATTGTTCATGAATCATCTTTCTTCCTACTTATCTCATTTCCTTTTTTTTTATTTTTTTGGTGGACTATGGATGCGTCTCGCCCCGCCGAATCGGTCCGGGGTGACGGAAAGGCAGCGCGTGACCCCATAGACCCACCGTAAAACTCCTCTCTCCTCGCCGTGCGAGCGGACCACCGGTACCCGATTTTTGACTTCGGTGGCCTTATCTCATTTACTTGGGGTTGATGCAATATAATCCTGCATATTGCAAAAGTTCTTGCTAATAGTGTTATGACCAGCCGCCTGCCTGACATCACACCTAAGAATGTTTATACCCAAGGGGGTATGTAAAGAAATGGTGGCCTATAACATTTTTATCAACAAACTACGCGAAAGCTTGTTTAAAATAGAATTGGTACAGATTTTTTTCTTATTGCTTATGTTGATAATGACTAAACAGCTTGTCGAATGATAAGTGTTACTGCCGCTTATGGATCTTTACAATACCAGGGGTACAGTTAGGCCACTGCTTATCAACCAAAACCTACCCAATACGAAGTTACCAATACGAATTAAATTAGCAGTCCAATAGCATGAAAACAATTCTTATTAGAAATCATCACATAAGTCAAGTGTTGTTCTGTTAAATTTCAAATAAGTTCATCACTTGTGTATTTTATCCGAATATTTGAAGATATTCATTTGTGTATTCATTTTTACGTTTTTCTACTGTATCTACCTACCTCATAATTATTTACGCATGTCCATCCATCCATCCATCAGCCCGTAAACGTCCACTATTGGACATAGGCTACGAGACTGCCATTCGCAACGGTCCTATACCACCTGCATCCAACGTTTATTCATATACTTAGCTTATTTTCTCTTACATTTTGGAATAGGCCCGTGCCCAAGAATGTGCTGAAAAACAAAGCAAGCAAAAAGCCAAAGCATTCAACATTAAAATTAAAAAATAAATGAATAGCTATGAGACGTATCTGTTAATTTAATATCATACTAGCAGACCCGGCCACGCGTTGCTGTGGCTATTCGTTCGTCGTTTGGAGATAATATATGTATAATTGTGACTGTCAAATAAAATACACAAATAATTTGCAATAAAATAATATTGCGACTATAAATTGAGATGGAAGCTATCCTATTTTTTAAGTTGGATCGAACTGCACATGCTGTGCAAATTTGATTAAAACGAAATTTTTCATAGTAGTAGTCCATCGTGGACAAATAACGTGACGCGTAATTTATATATATAGTATATAGATTACATGATCTGTCAGTAGCATTTTGTGATATCGTGAATAAATGAACGTTTAAACTGATGTTTTGACTAAGGTTTTTTATTATTTTTTTTTGTTGATTAATATAATATTTTAATGTTCTATATCCTATTCCCAACAAAGACAAACTCAAAAACATAACAATCATAAAAATTGGTCCAGCCGTTCTCGAGTTATAAGTGTTGTAACTAACATAACTTTCTTTTATATATATATATATATATATATATATAGATTATTATTACTATTTTATTTTTAAAATATGAATTTTTAAAGAACACTCGTGCAGGGTGTTCTTTAAAGGAAATAATACTTGTATTGCGACAAACATATAATTAACAGACGCAAATTACATCCAGACGCACAACAGTCGTGAAAAGTGAAAATATGACGCTGGTATCTTAACTACATATTAGGGGTGTGCGAATATCGTTCGAATCGAATCGAATCGAATATTAATATTCGATTCGAAATTCGAATCGAATAATTCGAATTTTCGAATTATTCGAAATTCGACGAATAATTCGAAAAAAATCGAATAATTCGAAAAATTTCGAATAATTCGAAAAATTTCCAAAAATTTCGAATAATTTGAACAATTTGCGAATTATCGAAATATCATTGGATTTTCTATTGTTCCCACAATTTGAATGTCATATTTGAATATCGAACATAACAAACGCCGAATTTAAAATACAATAAAAATTTGCGAATATTATAATTCGGAAAAATCGAAATTATTCGAATAATTCGAAATTTTTCGAATAATTCGAAATTATTCGAATAATTCGAAATTTTTCGAATTATTCGAAATTTTTCGAATTATTCGGCAACTTTCGAATAATTCGAAATTTCGAATTATTCGATTCGAGTTTCGAATCGAATATTAATATTCGATTCGGAACGAATAATTCGTAAGTTCGAATTATTCGCACACCCCTACTACATATGTGTCTTTTGGTCACTACCACTGTAGGACCAACGCTGTTAACAATTTTCTGTCTACAGCCGCCGGCCGGTCCGTCCGGTGTAGTACCACACTCTCGTAGAAGATCGACGTCTGAGTAATGGCAATATGTTGTTGTGCTTCGTTCGGTGAGCGAGAGAGCCGGAAGCCCAGCTGGGTGGGTGTGGGATATGTATTGGTTGGCAGCGGCCTAGCTATACCCCTGGTTATGCAAAAACCCATGAGCGGCAGTAACACTTATCATCAGGAGTGCTACTTGCTCGTTTGTCATCAAAAGCAATAAAAAAAATATGTTCAGTCAACAATTTATTATCCATTTCAATACAGTATTATAATTTGTTTAATATATTAGATACTAGCAGACTCGGCCACGCGTTGCTGTGGCTAAGGTAGCCTTAGTAACACGTGGTGGTTATGCTAGTAAATTGTAGCATATATGAAACGTTTTTACATTTAACATAGCGCCATCTTTTAAATAATTACTAAATCCAGTCAACGGATACCGCCATTTATTAGAACTGTTTGAGATAACAGATGATTGTGACTGTCAAATAATGGACAAATAATTTGCAATAAAATAATATTGCGACTATAAATTGAGATGGAAGCCATCCTATCTTTTAAGTTAGATCAAATTACACATGCTTTGCAAATTTGATTATAATCGGTTAGGTACTTTGGGAGTCCATCGCGGACAAACAACGTGACGCGTAATTTATATCTATATATAAAGATAGGTACATATATTACGCCCCAATAAATCAAAACACATTAACTATTACAGTTCAATAGATATGACAATAAAAAAAAAGAAATTTATACGGCTATATCTTCCACACGATTTATTAAAACTGTCATTAAGTTACGCCTACTTTACCCTTAACGTGTTGCAAATTTAGTAATGGCAACCCCTTCTTGTATATATCTGTTTCACTCTAATGTATAAATATAGATAGAGAGAGTATGATCCTGGGAGCAATAAAGTTGTCAACGCACAGTCGCCAAATTTGACATTTATTGGCAAATTATGCAGGGTCGCTTCCTATTACAGTTCGTTCATATCATTATATTTTGCAGTATTCTATGGTAGAAACTAAATAATCTTAGCTAATAATGATTTCATATTGTATTATGTGTGTGTGTGGTGACGGAGTAAGAATACAATTCACCACCCCCTATCTTACCCGTGGGTGATCGTATGAGACGACTAAGGGATATAAAAAGCATATAACATCTATGCGAGCGAAGGAAAACTCGAAACAAAACCCTATACCAACACGTCTGACCAGCGCGTTATAGTAGGTTAATTTCTCTCCCATGCGGAAGAGGGCCGAGCCCAACAGTGGGATATATATGGACTGTGATGATGATGATTGTACTAGCTGACCCGATAGACGCTATACTGTAAAAATCTAACAAGCATAAAAACAGAATTTCTTGAAAACGATCGCAACCACTTACTGAGTTCTATTATTAATTGAAACTATTCTAAAATCAATTTGAACACAAATAAAAAGTTTATCAAAATCGGTCTAGCTCTTTAAAAGAAGTTCAGTGACATACACACGTACAAAGAATTGTATACAACTACGATCAAGGTGCATGTATGGTAACAGATTAATAAAACAATGTGACACTTGAGTTTCACGAGGAAGTCGTCGGAAACACAAACTGCGAAATCAGCTAGATAACTCGCCAACTCGTCTACCAAGCGTTCTGATGGCTATGTTCTTATACCTCATTCGTAGCGAGTCGTAAGTTGAATAACGTATGCCAGGTTGATGGATAACTTACCACTCCAGCTCATATAGGTACCTACGTCACATTGGGCTCGAGCTTCCCCATAAGAGTAAAATTTGAGTTTTCTTACTGTTGGACAGATTTTATATACATATTACATCCCTTAATCATCTTTTTTGACAACCACGGGTAAGATAGGGGGTGATGAATTGTATTCTTACACTGACACAACAGAGAAGACCTATGTTTCATCATCATCATCATCACAGCCCATTGGGCTCGGGCCTCCTCCGTAATGGGAGGGAAATTAACCAACTATACCGCGCTGGTCAGACGTGTTGGTATAGGGTTTTGTTTCGAGTTTTCCTTCTCTTGCATAGATGTTATATGCGTTTTATATCCCTTAGTCGTCTCGTACGATCACCCACGGGTCAGATATGGGGTGGTGAATAGTATTTTTATTCCGTCACCACACGGAAAACCCATGTAGGTATATAACATATGAATCCAAAATATCATTAACCTTGTATTTCCTACAAGTGTGGAAGCGATGACTCCAATAATAGGCTCCCTGATGACAAAGGCGATGGTACTATACTGCCATGTTTTGCAGACAAGCAGCATAAATTTTGGGTGATAAATATGTTTTAAAACAAAATAAATATCCATTATACATGTAAGTTACTTACGGCAGCTAATAAAAACAGTCAATGACCTTGAAAATCTTGAACAGATTCATAAATTATTGCCAAAAACCTAACTAAGCGTTCGATTAAAAAAATCATATCATAATCCATTCGCTTAGTAATTTCGATACAACAGACAGCCCGTCAAACTAACAACTCCGCTCCTTTTGCGTGAATAAAAAATAATAAAAATCTTTTGATGTATTACAATAATATCTTATCATCATTCTCCTACTCTTATCCCAATTACTTGGGGTCGATACAATATGTACTCTTCTTTCATAGTACATATTGTAAAAGTTATTGGCAATAGTTTTATGACCGACCACCTGCCAGACATCAACTCTCATTGGGAATGTAATTGTTGACCAAACGGCATCAGGTGGTGTTGGCCTAGGTCGTTACAAGGCATTTAGTCGTCTTTTACGACATCCACGAGCATAAAGGTTGGTAGTATTCGTGGCCTCTACCACACAATAATATCTTATAAAAATTTAAAATATTAAGGCTTTAAATATTAAACACAGAAGGAAATTTCAAACACTATAATCCCTGACTTTCTACGATGAAATGTATATATTATACAAATCTTTATTTATAATTTATTAAAACAATACATTAAAAACTTTCACTTGATTTTAGTAAAAAAAGATACGTTAAATCTAATTTATATTAATAATATAATAAATCAGAATTAAAATAGGTTAAATAAGTAGCTGTGTTTGGTTATTAATATTCATAGAAAATTAATATAGCAGTCGCGATACTAACACTTTGCCTTGATGTATGGGTGCGTTCTTCTAATGGAATTGTTTTCTATTAATTCATTAGATTTTGAAATAGATAAATCATTATCTATTATGAATGATGGCTTAAAATGCAGGATATCCTTGCACCTTTTCTCATATGGAGTAGAATTACTGAATCTGACTTGATTTGATTAACTTGTCTATGATGTCAGAGTAAGAATAAAATTCACTTTTTTTTTTTTGGAAACTTTAGGGATCTTAAGGACGAGTGTGGAATTTTAATTAAAGTTTTATTCCTTTCGTATTCGTGAATATGGTTGACGTTTTTTAAATATCATTCAAAAAAAAAACGACAACTTTTGATTCACATTTTTTTTTTTCAATTTTATATTTTCACTTTTTTATTTTGTTGGTTATTACGTTTTCTAGCCTCGATTGAATAGAAGTAGTATTGGTCTTTCAAGAGTAGGAAAACTCGAAATAGAGCCTTATTTGAACACATCTGACCACCATGATGTAGTAGATCAATTACCCTATTACTGTAATGGAGACTCGCACCCAGCAGTTAGTCGTTGAGTTCATATGATGATGAGAAGAACATCTCGAGCTCTATGTAAACTAAAATCCAATAAAAACGCTATAAAATCCGTAAAAATAGTTTATTTCAATTATATAATACTTGCGCGTATACCTATCTGAAAATATTATCATTATAAATTCTAAATACGATAAAAGCAATTAGTAACACATCAGCATAAGAAAAGCTTCAAAAAAAATTTTATCCTAGACGATTTGATCAGCGTAGAAATGGTATTACTATCACATCACCTACTCTTACCACTGTATCTCTTGTAAGCCAGGATCCAAGAAAAAACAAAAGTGAGAAAAGTTCTACTTCTTTCCTATGCAAAATGGGAGACATGTAGCAAAAATTGACTAACAGGCCAATAGAGAAGAGAATTTTCTGAAACGTGAATCCTAGCAGTACAGCACCACGGATGTGACAGAGCTTATGGGGCCTATATGTGAGCCTTAAGTTTGATTACAATAGTAGGTATGGCAGAAGCGCCTGAACGCACGAATATCTCGAGTTTTTTTTTTTTTTTTTTTTTTGGGGGGTGGGCTACGGTCGGCGCACTCCTCGCACCACTCCGTCCGGGGTGACAGAGGAGCGTAAGCGCGCACACCCGTAACCCACCCGTGACGTCGCCTTCGTCGTTGGGCCGACCACCGGAGCAGAGTGACTTGACGTCAGTGGTCGGCCCGACGGAATACCCCTGAGGAGTACCCTCTCCTCGACCGACATCCCCCCCTCGGGTAGGATGTCGGTCTTTCCTCACGCGGTCGGCCTCTCGGCGGGTGACGGACTAATTCCCCGATCCAGTCACCCGCGGCCTTGGCTAGGGCGGCATCAGGCGCAGGTAATCGCGCCTGCGCCGCCCCAGTCGCCGGCGGCGGCTCGCGCCGTCGAGGAGACGCTCCTCGCGCACGCGCTCCGCCGCCTCCTTCCGCGAGACTACTGCCTCGCAGAAGGTTGCGACCGCGTCCCAGTTCCTGACGCTGTCGAGCATCGCCCTGGCGATGGTCGGCAGCGTCAGGTCGGCACCGATGATTGCGACGAGTTCACGACGCTGCTCTGCCCAAGCGGCACAAACCTCGAGCGTATGCTGCGCCGTGTCTTCGTCGCAATCGCAGTGGTGGCAGGACGGTGTACTCTCCCTCCTGACGACCTTGTGCAGGTATTTGGCGAAGCATCCATGCCCCGTCAAAACCTGCACCAGTCGGAAGGAGAGCACCCCGTGCCGCCGTTCCAACCACTGCATCAGCACCGGCCGGAAGGCCTCTACGGTCCGCACACCGAACCGAGGCCTCTCCAGCCGGACTGCCCAACGGGCAATGACATCTAGGCGGGCGTCAACGCGCCAGGCGGTGACTTCCCTCAAAGAGGCCACACCGCCCTCCACGCGCACCCCCGACACCCGCCGATACAAATCGGCGAGCATTTCCGCCTCCAGGTCCCACGGGGGACTCCCGGCCAACAGGCACGCTGCCTCCGTCGCCACCGTGCGGTACCCGCGTACAGCCCTGACCGCCATGGCCCTCTGTGGTCGCCACAGAAGAGCCCTGAGTCGGACGGTCAGGGACCCCGCCCACACCGGTGCGCCGTACAGGGCCATCGACCGGACGACCCCCGTGTACAGCTGTCGGCACGTAGCGCTCGGTCCGCCCACATTCGGCATTAGCCATGAAAGGGCGGACGCCGCGCCGACGAGCCGCGGAGCGAGCCTGCGGAAATGCTCCCGAAACCACCAATCCCCGTCGAGCACCAGGCCCAAATACCTCATATGGGCCCGGATGCTGATGTCAACCGAATTGACGGTGATCGAAACGCCGATGGGAGGGCCCATGCGGGGCCCATGGAACAAGAGGGCCTCCGTCTTGTCCAGGGACGAATATCTCGAGTTGCTACAAAGTCCATATAGTATACTACCCCAGACGTGACTTTCAGACTGTCTAATATGAGATCGTCCTCGTTACGCCAGAGACTGCAATGCCAGAGGATGTGGTGAGCTATTTGTTCAAACTGGCATTTAGGTGTGGAACATCGACAAAATGGTGAAGCTAATAGTTAAGTTTGCAGGATTTTAATCACTCTATAGACTGCTCTGCCTCACTCTATAGACAAGTATGCCTATAATTTCCATGTGGCTATGTTCCAAGAACATAAATCACTACCGACCCTTTCCGTTCTAGTCAATGTCGTAAAAGAAAAACTGAACACGTCAGTTCAGTTCAATAAAACAGTAGGACTATTTTTCACACTGCTAAGATGATCTATGTATCAACCTTTTCTTCTTTTCCAATGTTTTTATGTATTTATATCACTAAATTTTAATTTCCGTGTGGTGACGGAGTAAGAATACAATTCACCACCCCCTATCTTATCCATGGGTAATTGTAAGAGACGCCTATGGGATATAAAATGCATATAACATCTATGCAAGAGAAGGAAAATTCGAAAATAAATCCTATACCAACACGTTTGACCAGCGTGGTATAGTAGGTCAATTTCCCTTCCGTTACGGAGGAGGCTCGAGCCCAACAGTGGGACATATATGAGCTGAGATGATGATGATCACTAAATTGTCTTTTATATCAACTGTGGGTAAGTAAAGTGTGATTATTTGCATATTGACTCCATCAAATTTCATAAAATAAAGTCCGAAATTAATTCAACGATATTAAAATATCCACAAATATTATCTACTTTCTTCACGCCTACTATTTCATAATACACAACTTTCACAATCATTGATATGATTGTGAAGTTTGAAGATGAAAATTAACATCTAAATTACATTTTTTAAATATTAAAACAAACTATATTTATCACATATAAAACTTCATATCTATTCAAAAACCGTAAACTTTCGCATACGATGACAATATTCTCCGCTTATTATACGGCATATCGACTTAATCTCAACTTATACTGTGTCCTATTAAGTTTTATGACATATTAACGATGGATAACTAAAGATTACTGTTTATATATCGATGGATTAAACTGTCGTTTAATAAGCCATCCAGTTAAACGTTTAAGCAATTCAGTGTATATGTTTATTGGTGTATTGGTTATATGTAGGTGCTATCTAATATTGCCGATCTAACAAGTGGGTCAATAATGAATAATAAGAAGAAAATGAATTTGTTTCTTCACAGTAATGATATTGCTTTTGAGTATGAGTCTGGTGATGAAAACTTTTTTCTATCATATTACAGTTCTTCTTTTTTTTTCTATTGGCAATCAGCTACTTATTTGAGCAATGGCTCAACAATGGCTGTCAGTGTCGAGTTATAATTTGCTTCACGTCTTTAGTTTCTTACATACATACATATCATCACGCAATATCCCTTGCAGGGTAGGCAGAGGGAACGAGAGTGCCAGATAACTCTATCCTTGCATACTTCACTCGCTTCCTCAACATTCATAATTCTCTTCATACACGCTCGTCGGTTTCGGAGACACTTGACTCTTCAGTACGTGACCAATCTGGTCTAGGTAGGTTAGTCTCGGTCTCCCCCGATACGTACATCCTTCCATTTTCGCATTCGCTTTAATTTCTTCGGGTTAGAAATTGTCTGCCAGTAAGAAAAATCCTCGCCATTAACAGTGATATGGCCGAACTGTTAATAGGATCTTCTGGGAATTTTGTTGGAAAACAAAAATGTAGTAAAGCTATATAATATTCACTACATTCCAACAGTTTCTATACATCACATTACATAAAATATCATCAAAAATATCTAATATAATACGTTAAAACGCTAAGATATTGAATATAATACAAGACCACCACATGAAGTTTTCAGATTCCCGCCAAAAATCCCATAATACAATTAGAGTATGAATAGAGATATAATAATTATATTATAACTATTTTTAAAGATTTTGTAGCATTTGTATTTAATTTTTACTTTTCAGATGTTTTGAATATTGAGAAGATGGAGCATCGCGTGATAATGAACACTGAGAACTTCAGAACAACTAAACGTCATAAATAAAAAACAATAGTGTTAAATTATTAATTTAAGTAATGGTAGAGCTACACTGTTGACAGTTTTCTGTCTACAGCCGTGGATCAGTCCGTCTGAAGTAATATCACAATACATACATACATACATATCATCACGCCATATCCCTTGCAGGGTAGGCAGAGAGAACAGAGTGCCAGAGAACTCTATCTCTGCATACTTCACTCGCTTCCTCAACATTCATAATTCTCTTCATACACGCTCGCCGGTTTCGGAGACTCTTGATTCCACCTTCCTTCAGTACATGACCGATCTGGTCTAGGTAGGTTAGTCTCGGTCTCCCTCGGTACCTACATCCTTCCACTTTTGCATTGTATATCTTCTTAACCAGACGTTCGTTCGGCATTCTTTCCACATGTCCGAACCATCGGAGCATGCCCTTTCGCATCTTTACACCAATACTCTCTTTCATACCTACTCGCTCTCTTACGTCGTCGTTACGAATGCGGTCGGTCAGCCTAACTCCACAGATTTTCCGCAGAGATCGCATTTCGACCGCATTAATTTTACTTTCATACTCTTTTCTGCATACCCAACTCTCGCTTCCATACAGTAATGTATGGAAGCGAGAGTTAAATATCACAATCTCGCAGAAAATCGACGCCTGATCAGTAAAAAGTGCTTTAGCGCTTCGTTCGGTGAGCAAAAGAGCTGGAAACCTAATTTTATAGGTGATTTTAGTACCCTCTGGTATTGCAAAGGTCCATAAGCAGTAACACTTACCATCAGGTGTGCTGTCTGCTCGTTGACCACCATAAGCAGTAAAAAAACCTTTAAAATATACCATTATTTCACGTGAAGACAAGATATATGTTCTGTTGTCTATCAGATACTCCAGTGTGGGTACAAATTATTATGCCAACAAGAGGCGTACTCTTATTATTTCATAGGAATCCTTAAAACCGGCTAAGACATCACCACGAGAATTGGTAGGATCCTTAGAATCTTATAACACTATCTGTGATCGCCAATCTGTAGCTATGCGAAACATGGCTATTACAACCCTTATTATGAAGCCTCTGTCCAATTACAAACGTTGATAAATTGATGGCTGATTGCATCGATGCCAAGTACTCAACCCAAATACTATGTAAATAATTGAAATAAAAACTAGAACTAGAACGAGAATTCTCTTTAACTTGACCAAGCTCTGTCCAGAAAATTTAGGATTCCTCTTTCTTGAAATTGTATCTACTGGACTATTTCTAAGTAAATATAGTAATCGATAGCTTTGAGACTCGTATTTTCAACTAAAATCCTAAAAGAATATGAACCTTAGGTATGACTTAAGTATTGACCAGGGCACATATTAAGGTCCTTCAACAATTAAGTTGTCGATTTTCTACAAATGTGTGGTACCACCCCGGACGGACCGATCCGGCTGTAAACAGAAAACTGTCAACAGTATAGTCCTACTATAACTGAATATATTTTTATATTGAATCACTTAGATGATACCTAAAATTTAGGAATCTCTTGTGAATATGCCATAACTGTATTTAAATTTAGCCACTATTAGTCTAGACGCTATATTGCTAATATCGAGCAAGATCAATTGTCACTTAAAATAAATGGGCCATTGGTATAAGTTATAAAAGAAATTGACAAGCGTGTCTTCAAATATCAATGAATCAATGATGATTACGCCTTTCTATAGATTCCTGAAAGGGTGAAAATTTACTAAAATTGTCTATGGAACAATAATATACTTTTTTTAATGAATGGCAGATGTGATTGTACTCCAAGAAGCACAATTGCACAACGGTACAAAAAATTCAATTGCAAAGAATTTACTCGCCTTGTCTCCAGGCCCCCAATCGAAGTTATATTAAATTTAAAACCCTTTAAATACAATCGAATGATATTTATTGCGATTTTTTTTAATCGATTTCACCATGTAATGCTCTAGATAACGGCAATTGAATAAAAAAAAAGTAGCTAAGGGTGCGTTATGGTAACTTGAGGTCATAGTTGCTCACACCCCTGTACTTCCTGTCTTAGATTTATAGGGTTGTCACTGACATAGCTCCATTCCATGCTTGGGTATGAAATAGAGATAAAAAGTTGGAGATTTAAAAAGTATTAATATTTTGTATTAGGACCATGCTGTATTCAGTTTTCTGTCTACAGCCGCGACCGGTCCGTCCAGGGTAGTACTACATTTTCGCAGAAGACCGACGTCTGAATAATGACAGTGAGCTGTTGCGTAAGAGTGAACGAGAGAGCCGGAAGCCCAACTGGGTGGGTTTGGGTTTATATTGGTATGGCCAATACTTAGGCTAGCTATACCCTTGGTATTGCAAAGGTCTATGGGCAGCAGCAACACTTACTATCAGGTGTGCTGCTTGCTTGTTTGCCACCATGGACAATAAGAAAAATATTGCTTTGAGTGGCAGCCAAGCCAAGGTATACAGAATTCTGCTCTACAATAGACAATAGGGACTAAAGAATGAAAAAGAAAAAGTATTTTACTTTCTCACATATTATAATTACCTATACGAATTATTCTTTCCGTGTGGTGACGGAGTAAGAATACAGTAATAGGTGACCCTAAAATCGAAAGACCTTATATCAGTATTAATTTTTATTATACTGTCAACTTAGGTACTAAATATTAAAAAAACAATGCCTGAAGAATCTATGAGCTAATATATATAAAAAAATATATAAAATTTTATCGAGAAAACAATTCCATTTCCTTTAAATAACTTCTAATAACATAATTTCAACAAAAATATATTAAATTACGCGCCATTTACGACACAAAATTTGCATGTAAATATTATCAAGTTTATTTCTGAACTGACAAGTGACTGTCAATTAAATTTTGGACTACATCATAAATCAAGATTGCCGCTATTAATTATTTATAATATTATAATACATTCACTTTTGATGCTAAAGTAAATTTGAATATAAATAAGAAATTGAATGAGGTTTGTTTTTTAAATCGCTTTGGTATTGGTCATTTATTTAGAATTAATTTATTCGATTATCATGTAAATTAGTTTTATTATAATTAAAACATTCATGGACAAACTTATGTAAGTATTTTTACTTTAGAATTGATATTTTATTTTATTATATAGTAATGTATAATATTAATATTAAATATTGAAAATTATTATATAAAACAGAATAACATTTTCAAATTAATGAGAAATATATGAGTTTTTGTCGAGTGACAACCCTAGTAGTTTAGCACTGTGAGCACAACCCTACGACAGGTCACATCTCCGTGAGAATGCGCCGGCGCAGCTGACGTCATTCGATGACAGCCGATGATCCGTATTGTTCGAATTTTAAAATAAGTTTTGTTTATTTGCCGAATAGGTTTTCATCATGGCGTTGAGTTGAGCAAAAGGATATGTTTGCAGAATATTTAATACTTACTAAATTAAATATAAACATTAAGTTCCAAGGGGTTGGTAAAGGACTTCTAAAGTGGTCTCTACGGTTACTCGATAGTAACTGTATCGATATAATACAAAATGTCATCAGTTCATTCATTCAAACGAGTGATGAAATATAAGTCAGATTATGAAAGAGAATAAGCACTTGAAATAAGAATAAAAAATGGTGCAAAATTGATTTAAAATCTAAATTGGTAATGACTATTTTAATATCTTCACTTGATAGTTTTTTCATTTCAAAACTTCCCTTCCTACTTCCGGAACTGGAACTACAAATCTCCAAGGTTTTACTGAAAATTATCGAACAAAAAACGCAAAACGCTGCTCTACTGTATAATTGACGAAATGTCATAAGTCTCGAATTTAAATCAGAACTCAAGGTCACAATTAAGACTCATGTTGAAATAAACCAATGGCATAGTGACACATCAATTTTATTTCCAGCTTACCTTCTAATAATAAGGCCTTTTTCAAAATACATAACATCCTTGAGTTGCAGGTCTTCTCCAAAATGTTAGTAGGTAAAGGAGAAGATGAAAAAGCCATATATTTAATTTATTTCTTTTAATTTAGTTCTTTAAGCTGTGTGGTAGCGGCTACGAATACTGCCAACCCTTACTTTGCTCGTGGATGTCGTGAAAGACGACTAAGAGCCTTATAATTACCTGGGCCAATTCCATCTGATACCGTTTGGTCATAAAACTATTGCCAATAACTTTTACAATATGTACTATGAAAGAAGAGTACATATTGTATCGACCCCAAGTGATTGGGATAAGAGTAGGAGAATGATGATGAATGATGATTTAATTTAATTCTTTTTCGTCATTAGAAGAGAAAATAATTGCCAAAAGTTTGTGCGTTACTATTAAGAGGTGAGAGTGACAAATATCAAAAAAGGTATGCTGGGGTATTTTGGACATTTAAAAAGAATGAGTGACGAGAGATTGATGTAGCAAATATATGAAGCAAGCGTGAATGGGATGAATACAAGGGGAAGACCATACTTTTCTGTACCAAATTGGCGATGTATCGACGAGAGGTCATATTAAGAGTATGCGTAATCATAGAGCATGCATGAAGACCCATAATGGGTGTGAATGAAGCGATGGAAGTATGCCAGGATAGTGGTTTGTGGCAATCCGTAGTCTTTGCCTACCCCTCTGGGAAACAGGCGTGAGGCGATCTATGTATGTAGATATTTCACAAGGTTAAAAAAGTAAATACCTACTGTATGATGGCCGGCTACGAATAATACAACTCTTGTAGTAAAACACGACTAAGAGCTTAACATCGACCTGGACCAACTAACTCTGAAGTTGTCTAATCAACAATTATACTCCCAAGGATAAATATAAAAGATGCGATCATAAAACTATCGCGGACACTTTTTCAATGTGTACAATGTCGCAATATGTCCACATATTATATCATCCCCAAATAATTTGGATAAGAGCAAGATGGGATGATGATGATGTCAATGATAATTTCATAATGATAAAAAAGTGCGTGTGTCAGCTTCGACGCACGACTGGAGTTTACTCCTTAAATACGATTATCAAAACAGGCGCAAAAAAAGCTCATTTGACTAAAAATAATATATACATACATACATATCATCACGCCATATCCCTTGCAGGGTAGGCAGAGAGTACAGAGTGCCAGAGAACTCTACCCTTGCATACTTCACTCGCTTCCTCAACATTCATAATTCTCTTCATACACGCTCGCCTGTTTCGGAGACTCTTGACTCCATCTTCCTCCAGTACATGGCCGATCTGGTCTAGAGACTAACCTTCCTAAGGTTAGTCTCGGTCTCCTCCGGTACCTACATCCTTGCACTTTCGCATTGTATATCTTCTTAACCAGACGTTTGTTCGGCATTCTTTCCACATGTCCGAACCATCGGAGCATTCCCTTTCGCATCTTTACACCGATACTCTCTTTCATACCTACTCGCTCTCTTACGTCGTCGTTACGAATGCGGTCGGTCATCCTAACTCCACAGATTTTCCGTACAGATCGCATTTCGACAGCATTAATTTTACTTTCATACTCTTTTCTGCATACCCAACTCTCGCTTCCATACAGTAATGTTGGGACAAGCACTGCGTTATGTATTGCTACACGTGCCTTCTGGCTGAGGTGGTGGCTACCGAGAAGTTGCCCTAACGCTCCATTCACTCTAATTCCCGCATTCACTCTTCGCGTTATATCAGTGGTGTACCTTCCATCTCGGCTAAATCCACATCCAAGATGTATATCTGATGAATGAATGATGATGAATTTGTATAAATTCATCCACTTGTTCCAGTACATCATTACCTATTGTTACTCTTACATCTGTTTTGGCTTCATCTGTTTTGGCTTCATCTCTTTTCAAGACCATGATTTTGGTTTTGCTCACATTCACGCGTAGACCCCTTTTCTTACAATCTTCTGTCATTGTGTTGACTAAGGTCTGCAGGTCAGTCGCTGACTGTGCCAGCAGGACTGCATCATCTGCATAGAGCAAAGCAGTGACCAGTGAGTCGTCCATCTGGACTCCCACATTCATATCGTTCAACCTTTGGAGACATTTATCCAGATATATGATAAACAGTCTGGCTGACAGAACGCACCCCTGCTTAACGCCGATATTGACGTCAAACCAAAGCGACATTCCATCATCCAGCCGCACACAGGCTCTACAGCCCATGTAACTGGAATGCACAGCCTGCAGCAGTTTACCGCTAATACCATACTCCGGTAAAATGTCCCAAAGTTCCTTTCGTACAACCGTGTCAAATGCTCTCTCCAGATCCACAAAACTGCAGAAAACCCTCTGACCTAGAGCCAGATGCTTCTCCACAATGTTGCGCAGAGAGAACACTTGATCCATGCAGCACCTTCCACTCCTGAAACCTCCTTGTGTCTCACATAGTAAACCATCGGACACCATACTCTTTCTCCTTTCAATAATTTTACCGTACACTTTTGCTGCCAAACTGGTCAAGCTTATGGCTCTATAATTTGCACAGTCATAATATGAACCCTTATTTTTAAACAAAGGCACGATGACTGCGCTATTCCAGTCCCTGGGAACATCCGATATGAGCCTACCTTTTTTTTTTGTGGTGGGCTATGGACGTGGTCGCGCTCCGCCAAATCAGTCCGGGGCGACAAAAGAGGCGACGCGCAACCCCATAAACCCACCCTGCAAGCACCTCTCTTCGCCGTGCGAGCGGGACACCGGTACCCGATCTTTGTCTTTGGTGGCCGCTATGAGCCTACCTGCGTCGTTCACTCTCTTATCACCAAATGGACCAAGTACGTCCTCATAATCGGGACGCTTGGTCCCCACCCATCCGTTCAAATCTCCGCATACAATCACGCGTTCACTGGTTTCTGCCATATCCAGAACTTCCCTAACATTATCCCAAAACTTCTCTAGGTCTGATGCCAGAGAGGATACTACGGGAGCATATGCTACAACCATGAATACCTTGGTGACACCTAGTTTTATACGGACCCAAAGAAGTCTGGGATCATACATTCCGTAATCCTTCACACCTGAGGCTAAGCGATAGGACAACAGCACTCCTACCCCCATGCTGGCTCGATCGCTCTGTGGTACACCAGACTACAGAGCCATCCCGCCACCAGGAAGATCGCAGGCGTCGCTGCCCCTTCGCTTGGTCTCTGTTACACAGAGCACGTCTAGCTGTTTGTCCGCCATGACGGTTATCAGCTCGTGCGACTTACCTTCCACACAACCTCTTACATTCCACGTGCCCACCCGTCACTCTGCTCTCCTCGACTCGCCTGACTGGGCAAGGCGTGATGGGTGGCGGCCCCCATCGCCGCATCTGCCGATGTTCGTACCGACGGGGGCGGGTCGGTACGCGTCGCCTCAGGGGGACGCCCTAACCCGCACTGCGGTAGGTACTCATATCGAGCCGGATTAGCAGTCTAACTAGACTGGCAGGGGACGTAAACGTATAGAGGTCATTCGATCACTAGATTTTACTCCTCAAATTTTTCTCATTCCGGACGCCTTATATGAAAATCGATTCTTAAGGAGTAAACTCCAAAAACTTTATTCATCATCATCATCATGTCAGCTCATGTGTCCCAATGTTGGGCTCGAGCCTCCTCCACAGTGGGAGGGAAATTGAACTCCTATACCACGCTGGTCAGACGTGTTAGTGTAAGGATTTTCTTTCGAGTTTCCCTTCTCTTGCGTAGATGTTATATTCATTTTATATCCCTTAGTCGTCCCTTACGATGATCCACTGGCAAAATAGAGTGTGGTAAATTGTATTCTTACTCCGTCACCACACGGATGTGAGAAATATTATATACATATAGGTAAAAAAATATTTTATAGTATCCGTAAATTTTCCCGCTTAAATTTCTCATGTGTGCCGATTTCAACGACTATTTATCAAAAGACTGTGCATCTGTCATTTAATTTGAATGCAAAAAAAAATGGTCAAATTCAATATTTTTCATCCTATTCATTAACCGATTAGCTGGAAAGTTGAGTCTGAATCGAATAATAACGTGTACGCCGTAGCCATGCGTGTGATCTCTTTCAGTCGAGCTATTAATGAATGGTCTACTTTTGGTATTAAAGCTTATAGGACTTCCGATTATCAGAATAGGTCCCATTCAATTATCATTATATAAAAGCATGAATGGCTTTCCTTCAGAGCAGATGACACCACTTAACTCGTAAACGACAATTCAATTAACTAAAGATTAAGTGGTTTTTATAAAAGCGTGAGTACTTTCTTTCGTTAATCCTTCATTTTATTTACAGATTAACTGGTTCAAACCGGATATTGTGGAACCGGCCCGCATAGATAACGATCTAATTTTGAATGCGGATTTGCGGGATTGCGTTCTATTTTCAAACTGCTACTTGTTTATTGTTGTTTTTGAGTTTTAATAAAACGTACTTTTATCGTATTGAAATAAAGTTCTTTATTGAACGGCAATTATTTGGAGGCACTATTGTTTCGTTTGTAATTCCGTATTCATGCTATTGGTGTAACAATGATACAGTTACTATTGTAATGTACGTTATTTTAATAGAAATAAAGATGAGAATCGTATGATTAATAACCGAAGTCAGTGGTAGAATATCTCGTTCATTGCGAGGATTATCGATGTCCGATTTTCGTTAAAGATTCCCATAGGTTTTGTTTGTATCGGCAGCTTTGACTATATACATGCTGTTTTATATTATTCTTAACTTAATATACAGCTGCTCTTTATTTGGCCATCATTTGCAAATTTTATAGGTTTATTTTCTTAGTAATTTTTTTACATAATAATTGTCGGGTTCGATTCCCACCGCAGCATTTGGGCCTTAGTGCAATTACGTACATATGTATTTAATTGTAAAATGATGGTTAATATTTTCGTTAACAGTGAAAACTCGTAAGACCAATTGCGATCAACAATTCGTCTGCAAAACTTGGCGGTTATAATATTATCCCCAACTCCTAGGCCGCCCCGACAATATTCGGGGCGTTGACGAGAGGAACCCGCGAGGGTAAACCGCCGGGCGGGCCACCGAAGTTAAAAATCGAGTACTGGTGATCCGCTCGCACGGCGAAGAGAGAGGAATTTTACGGTGGGTCTATGGGGTCACGCGCCGCCTTTCCGTCACCCCGGACCGATTCGGCGGGGCGAGACGCATCCATAGTCCACCAATAAAAAAAAAACAAGATCCTGTACTATGGGGCCTTATGGTTGGTGGCCCGATAATGTAACCAATACGCCACCTGTACAGCCATTATTGAACTCCTAATAACAATAAAAATATAAATTATATTCATAATAAAAATGTATAAAGAGCTCTGTCCATCTTCAGACATTCTTAACGCCATTGTGCGGGCACTCAACTAAATATTTATTTGTAATCCCTACTTATCCACTTCCGTTGTTGGATTTAAACTACTATTAATTGTTACAATATTTGTATTAAAAAAAATTAAAAAAAAAAATAACAAAAATAGCCGTATATTGTTTTTAAAAAATAATAATAAAATAACCTTATTCCGTATGGTGAGGGAGTAGGTATACAATTCACTACCCCCTATCTTACCCGTGGGTGATTGTATGAGACTGCTAAGGGATATGAAACGCATATAACTTCTATGCAAGAGAAGAAAAACTCAAAACAAAACACTATACCAACACGTCTAACGGGCGTGGTATATTAGGTCAATATCTTTCCCATTACAGAGGAGGCTCGAACCCAATAGTGGGACATATATGAGCTGATTTTTTTTTATCGGTGGTAGCAAACGAGCAAATAACATATCTGATGTTAGTGATTCTACTGCACATGAACCTTACCAACACCAGAAGCACAGCCAGGCCGTTGCCTACCGTGAAGGAAGTGCTCTTCTTAAACCTCGTTTGAAGAAGAACATTTTGTATCGCTCGAGAAACACAGCAGCAGATTCATTCCAGATGTTGCACGTAGGTACCTACGTGGGAGAGAAATGGTCGCTCAAAACGTACAGTCGAGGACCGTATTGTTTCCAGGTGAAATGGATGAACCCTGCTACGGTGTCGAGTGCTACGGTGGTAAGACGGTGACGGTGGTACCAAGTCAAACAGTTCCTCAGAGCACTCCCCGTGAAAGAGCCGGTAGAGTACACAGAGTAACCCAAAGTCTTTTTACTGCTCTGGCTATTCCAAACTTTTTGTACTCTTTTTGACCTTTGATAATTGAGATTTGGCTCATCGACGATTCGAACAACACGCCTTTGCAGGGAGTCAAGTGGATCTCGTTGGTATTTAGGCACTCCTGCCCAGAGATAAGAGCAGTAGGTACTCCACGTGAGGCCGAATTTGTGCTTTGTATAGCACAAGACGTTGTCTCAACGTGAAGTAGGTACCGGTATCCTCTACTCAGCACGCCTAGATTTCTGCTTGCCAAATTGGCTTTGTCCCCCAAATTACTCCCAAACTGTTCTTTGTTCGATAGTTCAACACCGAGGATCCTAATACTCTTGGCAATTTGGAGAGTTACTCCTTGGAACTGAGGCGCCATGATAAACTGATCCTTCTTCGCAGTGAAAGCGCAAACTTGTATCTTAGTGGGGTTGAACTGGAATAAGTTCCGTTCGCCCCATTCCGAGACCCGACCCAGAGAGCGCTCGACTTCACACAAGTTGAGCTCGTCTTTCCTGTAACATACTCCGAGGGACAATCTGATGCTCGTCACCCGGGCTCTCATCCGCATAGCAACGCATATTCTCTATAGAGAGTATGTCAATGATATACAGAATAAAGGCATATGCAGAACAGAGAAACCATAAAATTTAGCGAAATTTAGCATTTAACATCCTTGATTATTTCTAAAAACTTGATTACGGGCGAAAAATAATTTCCATGTGTGACAACAATTTTTCGCTCGTAATCAAGTTTTCATAAAAAAAAACCCGTAAAAGGATTAAGTCTTTCTTTTCCACGAGATATATTTTTCATAGACTATATTATTCCTGACAGGTTTCATTGCGTGATCTTCCGCCAGATTTAACATATTGCGACAAATTCATTGAATTATTTGGATCTTATCATTGCACCTAAACAAATAAGGGCCAGCTTTAATTGTTTTGTTATATAACTTTAAACCGCAAAATTATGAATATAAGGTTTAAAATCGTGTGTACGATGTTGTAGAAAAAAAAATATTCTCATTATATCATTTATTAGTTCGTGATATTGTATGGTACAAGACATAAGAAAATTATCATTATAAATAATGTTTTTGTTTTTATTTGTTCCTTTAAATAAATTGCTCATTTTAGTGTAATGTATAAAATTTGAATGCATTATGGTGAAATATGAAAGAACTGTATTTTTTTGGTAAAATTACATTTGTTCTCATATTTTCAAATAAATAATTGATTAACTGAACTATTGTTGCTTATAGAATGGAGTATCATTATTCTGCTCTTTTACCAATTACTTGGTCGACGCAATATGTACTCTTCTACCATCTTATATACTGCAAAAGTTATTGGCAATAGTTATATAATCGGCCGCCTGGCTGACGTCAATCCTCCTTGAGCATGTAATTATTGACCAGCCGGCATCAGATAAGATTAGCCCATCTTAAAAGTCTTGGCTTTGTTATGACAATTAATGAGATAACAAAAATAGAAGTTAATATGCTGTGCATGTTATTAATTTACCTATAATCATTAATGCCATGGGCATCCCCATGGAAGTTGTGTGGATGTTCAGATAAAATAATAACACTAAATAAACATGTAATCGTTAGTAGGTAAAGCTACTAGTATGGCTAGTAAATATGATATAAAACTATTTGTAATAATGTAACTATTCACGTATAATTCGTTAGACCTGAAGTTGGTAAAGGTCCAGCCTTTACAAAAATGTATATCATTATCTCAGCTAATACACGCCTCATTGCGGGACTCGATCCTCCTCCAAAGTGAAAGGAAAATTTACCAAATTATACCACCCCGGTAAGACGTGTTGGTATAGGGTTTTATTTCGTGCTTTTTTTGTCTTACATCTCTTGTCAGCAGATCATATCCCCTATCCTTCTTTCCCCGCGAGTGAGAAAGGGGGTGAATTGTATTCTTACTCCGTCACTACATGGATTTAACAACACGTCACAAACATTCGTTAACTAGACCACCATATAATTAGTCATACATATATTTGAAATCCGTTACCGCTGTCGCTTATTACTTGTACAATCAAAGAACAAAATGATCATTGCAGATTAAACTGCAGGTTTTTCGCTCTGGTGGGTGCGAATAGCCCGTATTATTCAATTGCCCACTCTTGTAGACACCATTGTTACGCAATATGTATGTTTGATGATGGTATTAACTATATTGTTGGGTTTCTGCTGGTGACGAGATTAACTACTGGTTTTTCGGATGGATGTGCCTTTTAGATTATGCTAACAGTAACATTATTTAACTCATAGACTGTAAATATTTCTTTCCAAGGGTTCTGTATAACTAAAATTTACCGTGAGAAATCTGTCCGTCTCCTTAAAGACGTAAATATATAAATGACGATGCGAGATTTGAATGTCCTACAATAGTTCACGGTGGTGTAAGTGGCAGCACGATTGGGCCGGATTCCCAATAGGTGTGGGTTCGAATCCCACTTGTGACATCATTTTTCGCTTCGTAATCGGGTTTTTATAAATGAGTCAAAGGAGTTTTGATAGAAATGAAAAATCCACATAGAAATGAAAAATCTAACTAAATTAATGAAATTCCATTCATCTAATGGCACTAACTGTACAACTATCTATAATTAGGTTACTAAGTTAAAGTACTTATCACGTAACGGGAGTTTTTGTTTCATTTTTTTTTTATTGATTATGGTGGCAAACGAGCAAGCAGCCCACCTGATGGTAAGTGTCACTGCCACCCATGGACCTTTGCAATATCAAGGGTATAGCTTAGGCCGCTGCCTATCAATAAAGTGACTTCGTCCGTCTAGAAATCGTGTGATATCTCTGAATAAAATTTTCATTATTTTTGTTGTTGGGTAAAAAACATTACCCTGCTCTTATCCCAATTACTTAAGATCGTCACAATATGTAACCTTCTATTGTACATATTGAAAAAGTTCTGGTAAGAATTTTATGATTGGTCACCTGCCTACCTTACCTACTTATGTATGTAGTTTTTGACTAGACGGCATTAGATGTAGTTGGCCCAGGTCGATGTTGAGTTCTTGGTCGTCTTTGTATCATTTATTTTCTCTTCTTTTCATAGCCACCATACTCTCATTGAGATAAGTTATTAAAATTATATACCTACCACTACAAAAAAATGGTGTATAAATACGTACCTAGTTAATTCAATAATTTTGTAAACTGTTAGGGCCCTCGATGTAAAGTTGAAGCTTCTTTAGTTATCATTGCGTGTATAAGCGTTATAATCCAATTATACCGTAAAAACGAACTTATTTAAATATCAATAAATCATTCGCTACCGATATCAATCAATGACGGTTGCAATACCAACCTAACAACTTTACATAAGAAATGGCGTATCAATCAAAATTCAAAAAATTTAAAATTCGAAATTCAAAAATATACAAACGTTCATTTCACACACATTCATGCATAAAGGAACCATCGTTTTGTATCGATTTCAAATTTGGAATTTATTAATAAAAAAAAATATTTGCATGAAAATATCAATATAACGGATTTGTTCGACACAATATGTAACAAATAAGCAAATTTGTATCCCTTTTGTGATATGAATGTATTAACATATGATATTGTGTGACGAGCAATAGGCTAGCGATATGCTAATGATACTTCATTGTGATCGGTGTGGTGAATCGCGCGCGCATCGAAATTATTTGTTGTTACGCGATTTCACGGAAAATCTGATAGCTTTATAGCTGACAGAAGGCATGGAGAATTTCTTAAAAGTAACGTCATAGATTTCTGTATTGTGCTAATTTATAAATTTTGTACTATTGGTGTGCATATTTGATTAATCTTTAGGCATTTCTTTTATTGTCATAATATGACTTAGGAGGGATTTGAAGCGGTACGAAAATATGTGAAAATTGTAGTTACAAGGTTTTATTTAAGTATATACCTATTCACCTTCTTCTTCTTGGTTCTAGTACCCACTGTTAGGCTTATACATACTTTTTACAGATGAGGCAAATTTGGCTAATATTGACACATATTGCATGTCATTGATTGAGTCGAAATTTCAAAATGACTTAGGTCATATACTCAATAATAAGCAGCTATGGCGAGTAATGGTGCTAACATAATAGCATAAATAACATTATAATTAGATGTTCTCATCTTGATATTTCACTGGTAATTTTACAAACACCTAATAGGTACCTACTTGCCTTTTTTCAATTCAATGATAACGAAGATCGTTAACGACATACCTACTTACATAGCGCTTGTAATTATTTTAGGTAGGTACATATAGACAGAAAATTGCTCTATTGCTGTTCCTGGAGTACGCTCCGTTGAGTGTAAGTAAGATAAAAGGAGATTAATCATACCCCCGTTTATGAAAGTGCTCAATATTTTAAAGATTGAATTTAAGCAGACTGTAAATTTAAACATTTCAAAGTAACTTTTTCGCGTAAATGTCTATTGAACATTTACCTAATATTGCGTGGAAGCCATTATAATATGTTAGTATTCTCAACTTAGTTATGGTGACACTACTCAGCATAACACCGATCTCACAAAAGGATAAAATCTATCTCGGTGTTAATATCTATTATTGTTTCATTAGTTATAAACATAGCTAGTTTCGCCGAGTTAGGAAAGCATCAAATTTTTGGTCAATGCTTGGATTATTAAGTAAATACTTAGGTGTACCTATATATATATATATATATATATATATATATATATATATATATATATATACCTAGCTTAAAATATCTCAGAAGGTACATGAATACATACAAGTAAAGATACATGCCTATACAATAAATCAAAATATTCCGAAAACAAAGATACTTATATTTTGGTAAGTAAGACCAAACTGCAAGGTTTTGTTTTTAATAGTATACCCAATAAGATGCTTCATTGTTTTGTGCTGAACATTAAATCATGCATTTACTTATAGTACTTATTTTAGTATGTAACTTTCTTCATACAGATTGCTACAATAAAGATATACTTAAGTAAACATGAATTGGACCTCAAAGGCTGATTTCGTCGCGCTTTTTTTAAATATTGTACTATTAAATCTAGACTTTGAACGAATCAATGAACCTTATTGAAAGACATAAATTTCATGCTCTATTACATTCACAAAACTCAGCAAAGGGGTATTATTGCATTATACACCTATTACCATTCAAAGAGATTTCCATTAATCGACCATTCGCCTATTACTAAATTAAGTATTTATATCACTTTGCCAATGAACGAATTTGTAACGGTCTGACGAGTTCCGTTGTGATCTTATACGTAATTTAAATTACAGTAGCCGAAGCAATAAAAATAACAAAGCTACCTGCGTGTACACATGTTACCAAATCTACATACGCGATGTGCCCCCAGTCATATGCAAAAATCATTTATCGACATTTTAAATTCCATTATCAACGGCACATGTACACCGTAGCAGATTATTAAATAGAATTTTTATTGGCAATAAAAAGTGTATGTAGTTAATTTGCGTATGTTTCATTGTAGACCGCACATTGTACGCGTTGTCGATCTGTGTATCACCGCCCTTAGGGCGCGACCCGCTGCCCTTACGTCGCCAACATTTCACACAACCTAACAATTCAATTATCGAACGCTTTCATTGTGTCATATTCATAATTTTAAACGGCCTACCATTTTTCTGTGGGCATGTCGATTTTTCAACAAAAGCTCATTTAAATTTGAACTAAATGCATGACATTCGTGAATTTTTTATCATTTAGTAACTATATTGTAGTTGTTGTATCGCTTACGTATTTGCATATAACTTCGTATTATATGATTATTGGATCATATCATACTTGTTAGACGTATGCTAATTTTAATAGAATTTTTATTGATTCACAGTCAACTTATTTCATCTTCAGTTCAATAAAATGTTATTCTTCAATCTAGCTTCCGTTATGATTTCTATTGATGTTAAATTTTTTATATTGTGTATATAGATTTTCGAAGTTAAAAATATTCTAACGTTCTTTTCCTTGAGAAACTGATACGTTTATTGTATTATTAAGTATAGGTATTGTGTTAAATGATGTGAGAAATTGATTTAATAATAATAATAATTTATTTAGTCAAAACATTACAAATTTACAATAATTTACTTAAGATATTTCCAGTATGTGTAACACTATTATAACTTAGTCTCATAAACTAGGTCAAGCCTGTATCATACGAGACGGGGTTAATAAATATATATTTAAAAAGGAAAAAGTCAATAGTATACTGAAGAAAAGTGAGTAAAAATAAAAAAGAAAAATATGAATGTTATATTTAGATTATTTAGTTAATAATAAAGATATAGTGAGTGCACGGGGTATGTGCGTGTGTGTGTGTCTGTGCGTGTGCGTGCGTGTGTGTGTGTGTCTGTGTGTGTGTGTATGTATGTATTGTGTGATTAGTGGTTGTATGTTTATGTTACACAGTGTATGTGAGTAATGATTCCGTATTTGAGTAATCCTGTTTTAGAAGCCAATCAGTTACTTTACTTTTTAGGTTGTGTTTGTTTAAATTAGGTATATGCAGTTCTTTGAGAATTTTTTGGTAGATATGAATTGATATAACGTAATACTGATGTCTGGCAAAACATGTCTTATGTTTATGACCTCGCGGATAATTTTTACGTTTGTTAGGATCAGCAAGAGGCATAGAACCATGTATTCTAAGCACTGAACGAAGTACGTATAACTGTCGAACGGTTAAGACCTTGCAGTCATTGTATAGTTGAGCTGTAGGATATCGGAATGGTTTATGGGTCATAACCTTTAAAACTGCCCTATGAGCTCTTTCTAATTTTAATAAAAGAGTTTTAGTAGCTCCGCCCCATACAGTTATACAATAACCAATAACTGATTGGCACAAAGCATAAAACACCATTCTCAAGGTGTCAAAGTCCGCTGATTCCCTTAAGAACTTAAAGATATAAATAATTCTCATTATCCGGCACGCAATAGAATCTATTTGCTTATCCCACCTTAACTCTTCATCTATTTCAACTCCAAGATACTTAATTTTATTAACTCTCACAAGATTTGAACAAGAGCATGGTGTTAATGAACTAAGGCACCAATGTGCAGTAATTGAAAAATTTTGCGGTGGTTTGTTATTATGCCTAATACTAAAAGGAATATAGCAGGTTTTAGAGAAGTTAAGTGTCAAAAGATTAGCATGAAACCAGCTCATAACTTTTGACAGTGCGAATTCTGCCTTCGTCTTGACCACGTCCCAAGTCGGACCATATACAAGGATTGCGGTATCGTCAGCATACGTATAGATCTTACAATTTTGAAGTGTCATATTACAGAGGTCATTAATATAGATCTGGAAGAGTGTTGGACCTAATATGCTCCCTTGAGGGACACCGTACGTCACTTGTTCTTCGTCACTAAGATGAACGTCAATTTTTACTCTTTGAGTACGATTAGTCAAGTAATCTTTAAATAATTCTAGCGCTAGGCCACGCACACCTAATAACTCTAATTTAGAAACTAGCTTAGGAACAGAAACGGTATCAAAGGCTTTGGTTACGTCCATAAATATACCTAGACACTTAGTTCTACAGTCTAGTTTCTTGGCGACGAATTGAGTAAGGTCTATTATAGCATCCTCCGTTGATACCCCAGCCTTAAATCCATATTGATTATCAGCTATAATTTTATTTTTCTCTAAGTAGGACCTAAGACTTTTGCTAAGAATTTTTTCAAGAATTTTGGATAAGGAAGAAAGGACTGATATAGGTCTGTAGTCATTTATGTGCCCTCTGTTCCCCCCCTTTAAAAATTGGATGAATTATTGCTTTTTTGAATGCAGCTGGGAAAACACCGGATTGGATACAAAGATTGCAGATATAAGTTATCGGAGCTACTAATGTTAGATAACAGTATTTGAGCAGAAATGAAGATATACCATCCCAACCCACAGCACAGTCATTACGTAATTGTAAGATAATCGCTTCTACTTCATGTTCATGAACTTCAAATAGGGCAAAAGAGTCAACAAGATTTCCATTTCTATGCACATAAATTTGGTCATTTTGTAATGAGTTTTGGTGTAATAGAATATCTGCAGCCAGATTCTGACCAACTCTGCTAAAAGTGGTACAAACTTTGTTAATAGAGGACACTGGATCATCACATATTTTTAAAAGTTCAGTTGGACTAGAACACTCTTTACGAGTACCAATAATATTTTGAATTGTCCTCCAGAGAGCTTTAGGGTTATTTTTGTTTTTTTCAATTTCATTCATTTCATATGTTCTTTTTAATTTACGAAGTAGCATATTACAGAAATTTCGGTAACGCGTATAGGTTAGTTTTAGTATTAAGTTATTAGGAGATTTTCTAGTTTTCAAATGAAGATTGTCACGATTCTTAATGCATCTTAGTAAACCTGGGGTTATCCATGGTTTAATATTTCTTTCTTTCCTGGGAGCACTTATAAAGCGAGTTGAGTGTTTATCTATTATTTTTTTTATTTTAGTTATAAAAGCGTTTACAGCAATATTAGTGTCTTTTATCATATATATCTCATCAAAAGTTGTGTTTTCTAATTCCAAGTTAATAGCTTCGAGATTTATGCGTGGAATTAAACGATAATAATTACATTTTAGGTTAGTATTCTCTAACACCAATACGGTGGGCTTATGATCAGTGATAGAGGATTCAAGGATAAGTGTAGTGGCGGTTAATTTAGATTTTAAAATGACATGATCGATACATTTATCTAATCTGGTTGGGATAAAATGAGTAGGAAATAAGCCATGAGGTGCATTTAATATAAGATAATCAATGCTGTGGCAATCATTGTTACCTCGCTTGATATCTATGTTAAAATCGCCTACAACTGCAATATTAGCAAAATCAGATGAGTTAAGAAAAATATTATTTAAATCATTAAAAAAAGTATCAAAGTGATCAGTAGTGTTATAAGATGGAGAACGATAAATCGTCACAACTGCTAATTTATTGTCAACATGGCAAATAAGGCAGTTTGCATTTGTTACATTTGGTTCATAAATCATGACATTTAGCCCTATTTTTGTATAGATAATCACACCGTCGTTCTGATTTGTTATAGTTTTAGTAAAGTGCGACTGGTAACCATTAAGAATTGGTACTGTGTAAACTTTACTCAACCAACATTCTGTCAATGCGATAATGTCAAAATCTGATTTAGTTAAGCATAGTAACGCTAGTAGATCATTGTAGTTCTTATTAATACTTCGAATATTCATATGTAATATTTTAATATTATTCTCAGAGTCATTAATATATTTATTGCATTCATCTGGGTTGCAAGAGAAAGAGTTACCTATATGAAGGGTGTCCAATATATGGTTAAAATAATTTGTTGAAGCCATTTATGTTTAAAGTTAATAAACCAAAAATACCAAAAAGAAATAATGCATTAAAGAGTACTGCATCACTGGTTTTTGCTGTGTATATTCTAAAGTCATTTAAAGTACGATTATTAGTTCTAAATTTGATACAAAGAGTTCTAATTTTGATACGAGATAGTAAACTAGTAAAATATAGTAAGGTAAAATAAAATAATTAATTCGAAGCGTTAATAAATACTGCGTACGAGTAAGTCTAGATCCATTAAAAATATAATGATCTGCATATTTGAAGTAAAAACTAAGTAGCAGGTTTGAAATAATCATTATTTTACTTGGTATTATGAATATTAATATAAATAGAAAGTAACGGATATCGTAAGAGATAATTTGCCTATTTATAATTATTTTTATTGAGAATATGTAATTAAGTATTGTATTAAGAGTATTGATCTGTGTATGTGTTAGCATATAAAATTGTGAAATAATAGTAATAGAATAAATGAATAGCCTAAATAATATAAATAAAATTATTTGCCTGAGCAGCTTTGAAAGGAAGTGTGGTTGTCACATTTTACTGTTACTAAGATCTTGAAGACAGCTTTCAGATTTTATAAGCACATGCTTATCACCAACGTTCTTTCGCAAAAATATATTTCCATTATTGACCCAACAGAATTTAAAGTGATTATTTTTAGCAAAATTCCTCGATATATAAAAAGTTTCTTCGTACTGGCAGGTAATTTTTCTACTATGTAGACTGGTTCGCGTGTGCCAGATAAACCTATTATTTCGCTATTAATTTTACATTCCTTAGTTTTATTTTTGTTATATTCTCTTACTGCACTTAATAGTTTTTGTTTGGTTTGTACAGTTGTAAATTCTGATATTATGGGCCGAGAGGAAGACTTCGTAGAAGACTTCCCCGATAGACGATAAAGATCTCTAAATTCGTTTTCGTGTATATGCACGTTAACTAAATCTCCAATACGTTTCACAGTTTTAATTAAATCATTTATTTTATTTATTTATTCATTCACTTAGAAATGTTGAACATAAGATTTGCTACTTGCAATTGTATTTAGATAAGAATATATATTAAGAAAAGTAGAAGAATAATCTTTAATAAAAATTAGGTTAATATATAAATATCTATAAATATACCTCTTATAATGAGATATTTAAATCTTTATTACACTTTAGAGATTTTTTCAGAGCTTCTAACTAATGTTAAAGTAAATTTATAGGTATAGATATAGCTATAAATACTATAATATATAGGCATAGTTTTACAGAACAGTACCTATACAGAAAAGAGCTACTGTCATCTATCCATTCATCTCGAAGTTTAATGAACAACTCTCTAAGGGAAATAACGTTACAAATAGCATGGTTAGCAGTCAGGTGTCACAATTATTGCTAAATGGAGAGTGTAATAGCCATTCTCTTAGTGAAACTCGATTTTTTTACATGCACATAACCGATCACTACACATGCAAAATCTTTTAGATTTTTCTTTTAAAGATTTAATTATAAACGAAGTAATTTTATTAATATTGAAGAAGCAGAAAGATTAATAAAAGCCAATGCCAAACTGTCTGCCAAGTTCGATATGGTTGGGTTCTTTCTAACTGTGGAGGACATTAGTGCTAACATTGGAACTTAAGCGGTATGAAAAGAAGACGAATAGGTTTTATTTGATACGTAGTCACCCATCAAATTGTAACTAGTCTTCTAGAATGTTTGCACGTACCTATGTCGCTTTATTTTTCACTGTGAGTTAAGATATTATTTTGATTATTTTAATAAAATGGATACATAATTATATGCGTATACCTATACCTATATTTTCCGTATGGTGACGGAGTAAGAATACAATTCACCATCCCCTATCTTATTCGTGGTATAGTAGGTCAATTTCCCTCCTGTTATGGAGGAGGCTCGAAGCCAACAGTGGGGCACATGAGCCGAGACGATGATGATGTAAAAAATCCATAATTTCTCCGTCTGGTTTAGGTGCGCAATTAACAATAGCAACTTATGCAATTCATTAATTTTGTTTACCTTAATCTTAGTGGATTGATACATTCATATTGGTTTTTGTAGATATTTCTATTATAGATCTTATAAGACACTTACGAATTGCACCTGCCTAATCCCAAAAAGAAGTTCTGTTGATCCGATCGCTACTAAATTTCTCAGTAGATATCACCCGCAAGGTTGATTTGAAGATTACCTAAAGCAAAGCAACCCTTGTCTTGGCAAATATCATGTATTTTTTTTTTGCTGAAAATTATGTAAAACTGCTTGCAAATTAAATTAAAGTAAAAAGTAAGTACCTAAGTAGGGGAGACCGGGGCTGGTTGTGACATTTTATTTATAAAGTGTCATATCTCTTTATTTATTTAATCGTTTTACCTGAGTAAAGGTTTTTTTGGTTGAGTAACTATTCAGTATTAAATATTGAATGTTGCTTTATGTACCAAATAATTACAATAGATATAAATGATCGAATTCTGAGAAAGGAGGCCTGTCACTTTCAACCCTGAGTCAAGGGGCTAGTTGTTACAGTACATGGGGTAAAATGTTACAAACAAAGACAATTAAACACTTGTTATTAAGAACAATCATCACACATAGTTGGTTTTCTTTATTAATTATAATATCACAATGTCTAGAATGCAGTCCTATTCCTTATTAAATTAAAACTTAGAATAAAACAAATCTTTAACATTATTTACCGCTACGCAAAGAGTCACAAGAGTCCCTCTCTCGGCTGTTGTAATTGAACCAACTTGCTTAGAAGCTTTTTCAGCTAAAATTTTTCTGGGCTTCAGCACCGCTGTGATACCTGTCTCGTTTACATTCCATATACGTGATGCAGAAAATGTATCTCTCTAATCGTCAGCCAACTGAGAAAAAAATTTGTCAACATTCGTCTTATTGAATGATATGGCGCTGCTGAAGCTTGTAGCTTCTGGCGACCATATAGATAAATACGGGTTGCGTTTTAAAAACGCTGTCAGCCATTCTACACTTCTGCATGTTTCCTTTTCTTCATATATCTCTTAACAACGTATGACACAAACCGAAATCTTTTGCAATACTACGATTTTTTTTATGTTTCTTCCTCCTCCAATATAACCGCGAATTGTTCGTAAACATCTTTTGATATTTTGACACGCTCCGTTTTTTTTTATATGTCCTCATTCTACAAAAAAAATAATAAGTTATATGGTTTACATTATATCAGTTGAAACGAAAAATCAAGGGGCAGGTTGTGACAAGTAACAACCTAGCCCGAGTAAATGTAACTTTTAGCCCCGACACCAAAATTTATATTTTGAGGTTAAGTAGTAAAATACAAATTAATATAACAATATAAACGTAGTTCCAACGCAAAAAGGAATCATTAAGATGCAAAAAATACACTACACACCTCTCTGATTAGTTGAAATACAGGTTATAGACCAATAATTACTAAAAATCGAAAATGTTAAAAACCTGTGGTTTTATTGGCGACACACGCGTACTCCTGTCACAGTAACTCTGTCGCTACTAGCTCTCGCATTGAGTGAGCCAGTACAACGTCATTTCTCTCTTTCCAGCATTATTTTAGCGTCCTCCGTTTCGCTACCAGTGCCACTGTAACTACTTATCCCTGTCACAACCAGCCCCGGTCTCCCCTACCTATTATTATTTAATTTTATTAATGTACTTAAGATTACATCAATATACGCAAATACTAATCCCTGCTAGTCCTTTTATTTTGGGTAGGCTATGGACTGCGGACCATACACACGCCGCTCGGTCCATCCAGGGCGACGAAAGAGCGACGCGTGATCCCATAACCCACCATATTCTCTCCACCTCCGGCACCGCTTCCTTACCTTAGTGGCAAGCCCGACGGATTACCCTTTCGGGTACCAGCCCCCATCGACGCCCCGGCTGTGCGCTGTACCTACATGTTTTGAAATATCTCACGTGATTGGGGAGGGGGAGGGGTTCAAGAAAAATCTTACGACATCTCAGCAAGGAGGGGAGGGTTGTTCAAAAAATCGTCAAAAATGCCTCACGTGCGCCCTCTAACTAACTTTAATCAACATTTGTTATATTTTATATATCGACATTAGGAAGCATAAACGTAGTAGTTACCTGCCTAACTCATAAAATAAAAAAAATGTAAAAAACATATAATTAAAAAAGATTGTGGATCTGAAGTGCATACGAAAGTACCTATATGAATTGACTCAGGTTGATAAAAAGAGGTAGCTAGATTATTAGACTTAAGTATTCATTTCTTATTAATTTATCATACCTACTTATCATCATCATTCTCCTACTCTTATCCCAATTAGATAGGGGAGGCCGGGGCTACAATTAACGGGGGTAAATATTAACAAGCGAATTTCTTTGTAACTATACACACTAAATCTATAGTATTTGTTTTAAAACGTCATATAAAGGATGCCACATGACTCGGGATTGATCAGTTGTGAATCGCGCTTCATGCGACTGAGTTTTGTAACGGACTACTTTATTACGCAGGTAACGAACATTTATCATTTTACATTTTTTTGATTTATGCCTTATATACAGGTCATTATGATTTTGTTTTTTGTTTTTCTAGAAGTATATTTCATACTTAATAATACTATGTTGCTTAATTAATTATTTTTTAACAAATATTTTAATATGATACTTTTAACTAAAAATGTACCTTTGGGGTTAAAATTAACAAATCGGCGGGGTTACTATTAACATGTTAATACTAACCCCAGATGTGTGGGCTAGTATTAATAAGTTATCCGGCTACGTATAATTATTTTAATTATGTTCTTTTTCGATCAATTTTGTTACAGCATGAGTATCGAGGGAAAACTACTAGAGGAACCAAATCCTTAGAGGTATATGAATTGGCTGCGATAGAAGTAAAGGAGACAAAAAATAATTTTTTTGATTTATTTTTTGAGATGTGGCCAAAGAATTTGATCTGTGTCACGTTTCACTCTTCAACTTTGTGAAAAAACAGAAAGCAGGTGAACCAGCAGAAATGGGTTACAAACAAAACCACTTAATCTTTATTGCTGAACAAGAATCAATTAAGCAGAGTATTTGCTAAAATGCTCTTGTTACAAAGACTGATTCACTAGATGTTAAGGTAAATTTGTGCCATTTTCTACCTCATCTATGATAATTTATATAGCTGTGTGCCAAATAATTAAAATTTTAGCATAGAAGTCATAACTCAAAACGTATGTGAGGGAGATTAATCTTAAGAAAATTAGACTATAAGAAGATAGACTAGATAGACGAAGACCATAGGAGATTATTTATAACAGTTTATAATAGATTTTTAAAGTAAAATGTCAATTGATATAAAAAATGTGCTCAATACACATTTGTATAGAATACACTTTTAATAATAAAAAATAATTTCATATGTATATTTGTTTTATTTTACCTCGACCAATTGTTTTAATATACAGTTAATACTTACTCCATGGCTGTTAATTCTAGCCCCAAACACGGGGTTAGAATTAACTAACGACTTTTTTGAGAAAAAAATATATATGTTAGACAACAGTTGCTGTGTGTTTAATTTATGTTAATAACATGTTACTTTAATAGTTTAAGCATCATGTGACATAAGAATCAGGTCTAAATGTTGAATAATTTCGAAGTTATAACTAAAAATAAATTTATTGTTAATTGTAGCCCCGGTCTCCCCTACCTACTTGGAGTCGATACAATATGTAAGTACCTACTCTTCTTTCCTAGTACCTACGTAGGTATTGTAAAAGTTTTATGACCGCCTACCAGACATCACCCCACCTTGGCAAGGTAGGTAATTGTTGAGCAAACGGCATCAGATGGAGATGGCTCAGGTGATTATAAGGCTCTTAGTCGTTTATGACACCCACGAGCAAAGTAAGGGTTAATATTAGTAGCCGCTACCACACAGCATATCTACTTAGGTACCTACCTATGTCCCTACCTATTATATTACTAATATTTAGTCTTATCTATGCGATGAAATATCTATCTAAATTAAGTAGAATCATGTTCACTGAGATTTTTTACTATTTTTTTAAGTAGGTACGTAGTTCCTAAACTAATATTTTTCATATTATGGTTTTGATTTATTAGTTGTGACACTAAAACTAAGAAATATATATCTTTTTAATACTAGGACTAAACCTACGCTGCTGCCTACCAGTTAAATCCCACTCAGAACTTGTGCTTCTGTTTCTCTCGCTCACCGAACGAAGCGTAGGTACCTGGTAATATCAGATTGCTACAAAGTGTACTTCAAAGAAGTCGATTTTCTGCAAGAGTGTGATACTACCCCGAATGGACCGACGACCGACCCGCGGTTGTATACAAGAACACTGTCAACAGTTAAGGTGCCTAACTATGCTACCACTACTAATCTTTTTGATTAACCTAGCTAGTTTATAAGAGCTTCTTGACAATATTGTCAATATTTTGTATTCTTAATACCTAGTACACGGGGTAATAATATGATGTTATTTTAAGCAGTCTCATGATAGATAGGTGTGATTATAGTCCCACTCCCGTAAAGTGGTATGTATGTAATTATTGATAGTTGCACAGTTAGTGCGACTAGATGAATGGAATTTGATTAATTCAGTTGGATTTTTTATTTCTATGTGGTTAATTACATTTCTATCAAAACAAGTGACTCTGTGTTATTCTAACAGCTAGACTTTCAAGACTTGTGAGACTCGTAAGAGCTTTGCATTTGGGCAACACTAGTTAAGCAGGAAGGTTGACATCCTTATAGATAAGTAGATACCTACCTATTAGAAGAAATTTACCTACTTAGTATCTTTTGTTTTTGCGAGGCATGATATGGACACACGCCGTGCGTTCCGTCCGGGACAACGAAAGAGTGGCGCATGGCCCCATAACACACCGTATTCCCTCCCCGTCACAATTGGGCCGACCATTGATACCGCTGCCTTGAAACAGCGGTCCAGCCTGGCGGGTAAAACTAATAAACAATTTAGGTAAATAAATATATTAAACGGTTTTTCTATTCCTAGTTAATAATTTATAAAATCTGTGTATACTTAACTACGTGGATAAATAAAACAATTTCAAAAATACATTTTTACGTCATCGACACACCTACCCATTGGTAGGTATATGTACTTACGTATATCTAGCGTTCAACATATTGATACCTAACGCTTTATAAAATATAACGATTAGTTGTTTCTTATAGGTATCTAAATAAACATAGGTGGGCAATTAGTAGATAATAGATAAATAGAATATGTAACAATGTAGAATATGTAATTAAAAGCACGTAGAATTAGCACGTTGAAGTGACGATAGACAAGCCACATAGCTCGACGAACCGACAACCTTTGGGGAAGAAAGGTTCTAGAGTGGCGACCACGAATCGGACGATGCAGCGTTGGACGATCCTGCTCTAGGTGGACTGACGACATCATGAAGGTCATAGGAAATCGTTGGATGTAGGTGGCACAGGACCGTTTTGAATGGCATTCTCGGAGGCCTATGTCCAACAGTGAACGTTTACGGGCTGATGGATAGATGGATGGATGTACCTAATTAATTATGTAGATAATACCTATGTGTTTAAATGATTTCTTATTTATTTAATTAATTAATAACAAATGTTTATTGTGTTGCCAATGACGCATGTTGTGTTCCAATTTAATAATTTTCAATGCGTAACTGAAATATCGAAGCAATTATTTTCCAGTCATAACCTCTAAAATAACTACGAGTATGACATTTATTATCAAGTAGGTACCTAATTAAAAAGCGCTAGTTTTTTAAGGTAGGTAGGTACCTAACAATGTACCTAAGTAGGTCATTAGGGATTAGACCACTCTAGATAGATTTAATTATAAAGTAAGTAGAAAGCCTCATTCTTACTGTAATTCCTGTTACGAGTACCTACCTACCTAGGTATATTTTTTTTAAAGGACCCCCTTCAATAAACAAAAGCTCCTTGTATTGCGGGAGACTTTAAAAACATATATTTACCGGGTACTACCTACTTATCTATACACGGTCGCAGAAAAACAATTTGAAGATCGCGTACCTATTGTCATGTGTAGGAATCGAACCCGTGACACTGACACGGTAAATCAGTATCATAATCACTAAACCATCTGTGCAGTCTTTGAAAACTTTTTTGTATTCGTGACAAATTTATAATAGGTGGGTTCTATTTATAACCTGTAGGTACGTGAGTAGGTATATCATAGATAGATTTATTATTAAATAAAAAAGCACAAATAACTTTATTACAAAAATAAAAATTACCGCGTTGTTTTTTCTCCATAAATAAAGAATAAATAGATATATAAACATAATAAGTATTTAATGAAATCATACTAAGTGGGCATTAAATGGCTCAGGTTCTCACCTGAACCCTTTGTCACATGAAAAAAAAAAGAATAACTTTTTCTTTCATAGCGAGTTATCGTAAACAAAAAGTGTACGGGACGAGCGAGACCGCGGTACGACGCAACCAATTTGCATTGTACGCCCGCTAGTAAACGTTTAAAATTCTTATTTCGAACTGTTGGTCTCGTTCTGCATAATAACATCCGTAAGGCAATGCCAGTTACTTCACCAATCAGAACGCTCGGTTAATACTCGTGGGCGTAATGGAGCGTTTTGATTGGTCCTCGCGTTAGTCTTGATCACTCGATTTGTCGGTAGTCGCCACCGCGGTCGTTGCGCGCGATTGTCGATTGTCGCCATTGTGTCGACCGAGCAACGGGCGCGCGGTATGTTCGCTTGATTCGCACCGATATAGCAAATCGATCGTGAAAATAAACAGTTAAATGCACAATGACACATGTTAATTGATTATTTTGTTATATTAAATATTGTTAGTGTGTGCTGTGTGGACATAGTTATTTCGAAGGTGATTGAAAATTGAACTATGGATCTTGAGTTGCATCAACGCGCCAGCGGTCACTTTATGAGGTAAACAATTATTTAACTAATTTGATTTGTTTACATCCACAGGTGCGGTATTTTTTTTTTTTGGATACATACATAACGTGTTTTAATCCCAAGTTATACCTACGTACGCATAATTACGCGGACTTTGTATACACGTATAGGTTACCTAGATACATTACTTTAAAACTAATAAGATAATATACCCAATCGCTTTCAAATAAGACCAATAATAAACATTTACACAAAATAACTAAATAGTTAGGTATATTTAATATGATATCTATAAATTTGCAATTATTCATAACGATAGTTGACGTAAGGCAGGCGGCCGGTCATAAAACTATTTGCAATAAGTAGATATCTTTGATGGAAGAAGAATGCGTAGGTACTTATTGCGTCGACCTTAAGTAGGTATTTGGAATACCTAAGCCTAGGACGATGATGATGATAATCTAGTAATTTATTAGAATTAACGAATAGGTAATATATTTCTTTAAGTACCTTTCTACTTACTAGGCCTTTTTAGGTAGGTAGGTAGGTAAGTACATATATATAATGACAGATCTTTAGTACCTAAGTAGGTACTTATGTACCTACCTAACTACCTATAGGTAGGTACCCAGCTATGTGTGATCTGTATTATAAGCAGCTATTAACTGAAATGACGACGGACGACGGGATACTAAAAAAAATATTGGCAATTTGGCACCACTTATTTGCAGTCGGGATTACCTAGTACCTAAATAACGTAGGTACCATCAGGGCAGTAGGCTTCAGCCCTCTTTGATGAAACGTTAACCTTCACTCATTTCGATCGTCAACCCGTAGGCACGCGTGGCAGTATATGGCAATGTGCTTTAATTTATATAGAAGATCTACGTCTTGTGGTAATAGACTGAATGTTGAATCTCAGTTGATATATATTTGAAAAATGTTGAAGGAACTTGAAAGCGTCATGTGATGGTCTTGCATTAGGTAGATAGATATAGGTATACAATAATTTTGATTATATTCAATAATTTTACGAAAGAACTGCTGGGGTGTAGTGAATATGATATAAAAGTGCTTTACAAGTATTTCCGTTTGCTACCAAAATTCCCAGAAGATATCATTAAGAGTGGCCTGCTCTGTATAGCTCCGGCCATAGCTCTGTTAAAGGCGATGATTTGACTTACTGAAGGCAAACGACTAACTTACGGAAAAAAAAACTGAATATGTGAAGAATATGATAATTTGTAAAGAAAATTTTAACTCTACACTGGCCATAATATGTGTGGTGACCTCCACCCCCCATATCTTACCTGTGGGTGATCGTACGTACGAGACGACTAAGAGATATAAAATGCATAGGTATAACATCTATGCGAGAGAAGGAAAACTCTGAACAAAACCCTATACCAACACGTCTGACCAGCGCGGTATAGTAGGTTAATTTCCCTCCCATTATGGAGGAGGCCCGAGCCAAACAGTGGGACATTTATGGGCTGTGATGATGATGATAATGAGTAGCTGATTGTCAATAGAAAAAAAAATAGAATATCTAACAGGTACCTACCTATTTATTTATAGGACAATGTGTGATTCGTAAGCTCATATGTAATGTATTCTAATGTTTACGGCAGTATTATACATTTCAAATAAAACTGTTTTTACGGATTCTATCGCGTTTGTATTTGCTTTTTAATTTCCTAACTTTCGAAATTCATGGTCACGGGAGGACATTCATATACCTACCTATTTAGGTACCTACTTACATTTCATTGTTAGACCACAGGCTTCGTTCACAACGGTTTGTAGGTGTCCTACTCCTGGTGAGATGGGCTGTCATAGAGTTTTATGTCAAATTTAAGTATTCGTACCTAGGTAGGTACTGTGATTTATTTAGCAATCAGTCATCTTCGATGTCAAGGAAGGGTTGGTGGGTCGTATTCTTAATCCGTAACGAGACAAAGAGTAGGTATAATTGAATACTTGCGTATTTTTTTATTAATAGGTAAGGTCTAATTGAGGTTTGAAATTAATATAGGTACGCCCCACTACTGAGGTTGAGCCTTCTCCATAGCAGAGATATTGACCTCATACACCACGCTGATGAGAAGGATTAGTAATAGTTATTTTTCACGGTTTTCCTTCTCTTGCATAGATGTTATATGCATACCTATTAGCCCTTAGTTGTTGCTTACCATATCCATAGCCAAGATAAGGGATGGTAATATGTATTCTTACACCGTCGCCATACGAAAAGTATTTATCTATTATTGTAATAAATGCTTCAAAGGTGTTATTAAGGTTGGTTAATCAATGGTCTTCTATGGTCGTTGATCGATCCGAGGTCATAATCTAATGTCGATGAACCAGTAACAAATTGATTGGTTACCGCGTTTGTTCCATGACGATTGTTTTTATTTTTTCCTGTTTTGTTTAAGATAGATGGATAACCAGGTATTTTAGGTAATAGTTAACCTGAATATAGGTAGGTATCTACGTCACATTTGCTGCTTTTCTCTGTACGATGATAAAGAAATTACGTTAGCACTTAGCTGTGTGATGGCGGCTATTATTGATACTGAGGTCGCCCGCTGCCTTCTCCGTCGCCCCGTATGATTTAGATAGGATGTGATTACCTATACCATAGCCTGCCATGAAAAAAAAAATTATAGGCAGGTACGTATTTAAAGAGGGCTGGAAATCCTTTGCCACGAACTATCTAGCTGTAGTTTAATATCTAGATAGCTACGTAGGTACCTACTAGGTTAGAACCTATTACCAACAAATTATAGATAGGTAGTTCTTAGTAGGTACCTAGGTACCTACTTGCTGTTAGTTCTAAATGCCTGTACCTATAGTATTTAGTTTAAATTCTATCATCTAACAATTTATTATTACCAATTGGTACCCTACCTGTTTGGGTAATGTTGTCAAGAAAAAACCATTTAGGTCACTGAAATTATATTTACTTAGAGGCACGTAACTTTCCAACGAATTCTATGTTTCAGTGAGATTGACCCGCCCACGTAGCGTTAGGTAGTTAAAATGTGACAGATTATGAAGTTGCAGCTCGTCGTTTTGGTCCGGACGGCTTGGTCGATATATACCCATATTAATAAAAACATACAAAAAGGGCCATTTTCTTCTAAGCTTGTAATAAAGCAGAAGTTTTTCGTGAACATTTGGCAATCCCAAGTTCGAATTATCAGTCAGATAATTTTCTGAAGAAGCTATGTTTACTGATATCAATGACCATTAGGCTTAAAGAATAGGTACATAGGTAAGAATAGGTAATAGGTACCCTGAATTTGCCATCCAGTACCATAAGCTGATAGGGGCTACGAACACTACAAACCCTTAAATCGTTAGTAGCTGTCGCAAAAGACGACTAAGAGCTACATCGACTTAAACTAACTTTATCTAATGCTGTTTTGTTTACAATTAGGTACATTCCCAAGAATTAATTAATCTCAACGTTGTGACATTTATATTGCCCTAGGTATTACTTAAATTTATGAGTTGTTGATAATTAGAATTTGTGCTACCTCCTCGAAAGAAGGAGAATAATTTAATAGTGGCAGGACCACGTTGTTGATAGTTCTCTGCCCACGCGGGCCGGTCCGTCCGGGGTAGTACCACACTCGCAGACGATCGACATGTGAGTAATGGCGATGTGCTGCTGTACTTCGTTGGGTGAGTGAGAGAGCCAGCAGGCCAAATTTCTGGGTGGGACTATTGGTCGGCCTAGCTATAACTCTGATATTGCATAGGTCCACGGGTGGCAGTAATACTTCTTATCAGGTGTGCCGTTGCTCGTTTGCAACCAAGAGATTTAAAAAAAATATATTATTATGGCATCGGTATTGAGTCGCTTCGGATGGCTCGGAGGTATTACCAGACCATAGGCTGACAAGCCTGAAAAAAAATCATTATTATATTACTAAAAACGATTGTTGTGCCACCCCTTAACATTTGTATGTTAATAAAAGGGTGTGTATCTAATATAAAATTGTAATACAACTCGTGTGTATATTTAGTTATGAATATTAAAAGTAACATATGTAGGTAATAAAGTCATGAATTAGTCCGCCACCCACAGAGAGGTCACTTGTTGTAGGGGCATACACAGGACCCGAGAGAATTACCCGCCGGGCGAGTAATTCAAATCTAGTAATGATACACATACATATCATCACGCCATATCCATTGCAGGGTAGGCAGAGAGAACAGAGTGCCAGAGAACTCTATCTCTGCATACTTCACTCGCTTCCTCAACATTCATAATTCTCTTCATACACGCTCGCCGGTTTCGGAGACTCTTGACTCCACCTTCCTTCAGTACATGACCGATCTGGTCTAGGTAGGTTAGTCTCGGTCTCCCTCGGTACCTACATCCTTCCACTTTCGCATTGTATATCTTCTTAACCAGACGTTCGTTCGGCATTCTTTCCACATGTCCGAACCATCGGAGCATGCCCTTTCGCATCTTTACACCAATACTCTCTTTCATACCTACTCGCTCTCTTACGTTGTCGTTACGAATGCGGTCGGTCAGCCTAACTCCACAGATTTGCCGCAGAGATCGCATTTCGACCGCATTAATTTTACTTTCATACTCTTTTCTGCATACCCAACTCTCGCTTCCATACAATAATGTTGGGACAAGCACTGCGTTATGTATTGCTACACGTGCCTTCTGGCTGAGGTGGTGGCTGCCGAGAAGTTGCCCCAACGCTCCGTTCACTCTATTTCCCGCATTCACTCTTCGCTCTATATCAGTGGTGTACCTTCCATCTCGGCTAAATCCACATCCAAGATATACAAATTCGTCCAGTCTAGTAATGATCACCTATTGAATATGACGACGTACCAAGAATCTAATTCACAACCCCTTTATTTAGAGGGTGTCGTAAAAGACGACTAAGCGATAATAATATGTGTATAAGAACTACGTAAGAGAAGAAAAACTCGAAGAATTACCCTAGGTAGGGGAGGGTCTGTTAAATTGGACCATTTTTTAAAAAATGCGGTTTTGAAATGCCTCTTTGAAAACAGCAAATACAACAGTTGTATTAAATGAAACTATATTTATTTGGCTTCACATATATTCAATAAAAATCAACATAATTATAGCAACACTTAAAATAATTATCATTTTGTGAGATCAGATATTTGTTTCAATTTACCCAACCGGTAGGATTAATTGGACCACGCGGTTGGTAATTTGGACTTAGAGAACACAGTATCTATAAAACTAAGCAGAAAACACTTTTGAGAAAAATATCTCTCGTATTACAAACAACAACAATATAAATTCTAAGTTTGAATAAAATAATAAAACAGAAACAGTCAAAATTCTAAATAAGTTTGAAAAATATTAATTCAGACAATCATCACAAATATCGGGGTTAGTGGTGCAAGTTTCATGATTCCAATTATGGCAACGAATACATTGTATCCAATCTACTTTTGGTCTTTTCTTATCTTAGTAACTTCGCCCACATTTCGCACAATCATTTTCTTTATCTTCTGAATCGCAACTCTCTGTATCGTCAAAGACTATGACTTCTTCTTCTTCTTCAGTTGATTCTTCACTGTCATTAGTTTTTATCGTCTTCTTAATGCGTGCTGTTTTATCATTAAGTTTCTTATTTTGTTTAACACGAGTTGTATTTACTTTAGTTATTTTTTTTATTGTCTGCTTAATTGGTTTATTTAATTCCAATTGAACTTTTTTGGGCTGTTTAGCTTTCCGCTGTGATGTCTCTAAATCATTTTTATACGGAGAAGACGTCAGTTCAACAGCTTTTTGAGCACCTCTGCCTTTAACCGGTAAATTGTTCCTGGGCAATGGGGACAAAATATTCAGGCTGCTTTTGAATTCGTCTAACTTTAACGGCTTAGCAACCTGAGATGTGGAGGGTGCATCATATTGCATATTGGAAGGTGGAGTAGAAAATGTCGAAGAATCATTTTGTTCAGCACTCGTAACATTGGCAACCAAAGCTTCAACTGGTGCGAAATGGTGATCTTGAAATACGTTCCGGTTTACAGGCCAGGTACCTGTTGCTTTAAATCCATTGACAGCGGTACCGATCGTAGCTGCGCGTTCAAATGCCTCATTAATAAGTCGGCTTACTTGATGCTGAGTTACAGCACTCCCAGGATTTGAACGCATCCAAGTTTCAATGGCTTGGGTGTAGTAAGTGCTCATTGGCTTAAAAAATGACACGTCGAGCGGTTGTAATCTGTGCGTAGTGTGTCCTGGTAATTGCAGCAAAACGATGCCATTTTCACGTGCAAACATCAAAGCGTCAAGGTTTTTGCTATGTGTCGTGTGCCCATCGAGCAACAGCAAAACCTTATCTTCCTTTGTAGGCTTGACGACAGAAGTAAAATGTTCCAACCATTGACAGAACAGCTCACGGTTGATGTAACCGGATTCCGATACGGTTACCAAGCTTCCAGCTGGAGCGCCCTCTTTCAATTGATCACTCATGCGCATTCGTTTAAATATTATCATTGGCGGAATAAATTGACCAGCTGCACTTACACAGGCGACCATTGTTGTATTAACACCTCTTTCACCGCTGGTTAATGCTCCGACTTGCTTTTTTCCCTTACCACCTAAAACTTTTTGGGGCTTCTTTTGCACTGTTTGGAATCCACTTTCATCAACGTTAAATATTTTGTTAGCATTAAGCTTGTTAGTGTCAACTATGTGCTCATAAATATCAAAAAAGTTTTGAATATTTTCCCTGTTAAATCCTTTAGCTCGATTTAAAGAAGTTGCCTCAGGTTGACGAAGACTAATCTTGTCCTTATGCCGTTTCATGAAGGCGTAATACCAGGCCTTCCCAGCCATTTTCTTTGTTTTATTGAAGTTGTGTTTCAGTCCATTTTTCTCGGCAATTTGGTAAGCAAGTGTCCTAACATCTGTGATAGTTAAACCAAACATGTGTTCCTCCAAAAATAATATGTGCTCTACTAGAACATTTTCAAATTCGTTGTTAAATACCGTCGGTCTGCCTTTATTAATTTCAACAAGTTCTTCTGAGTCACCTTTATCCAAATGTCTTTTTAATGTTGCTTTAGGGATCTTATGTAATCGTGCACACTCATTCAAACCAATATCTGAATTCTTATAATCATGTATAGCGTTTTTTAGATCTTCTGCTTTCCATTTAAAATATTTTTGTTCAGTCATCTGTAACAAACAGGAAAAAGTTCGATAAATTGGACCAGTCCATTTTAACCGACTGTATGTGGTCCATTTAAGCAAACTGTCTACTCGCATAGAAAAAACGAATTTGACAAGAACATAACCTAACTAAGTCGGCTAATGTTTATCACTAGTTATTTGTCAATTAATGACTAATTTCAATTAAAAATATAACTATAGAAAACTTACCTTTGCCTTAATTACACCACTAGCAAAGAACACTAAAATTTACATTAAAAACAATGAAATTCGTTTTTTGTTAATGACAACAAACCGCACTGTTTTATGAGAAATCGAAAATGGCCGATGTGTAGTGAAGTTGGCTGATTGTCGTTTGATGTTGCCAATTATAAAATCTATAAACTACTAAACCGTTATTCGATGGTGGTCCAACTTAACGAACGGTCCAAAATACCAAACCTTCCCCTATACCTTTTTTTTTGGGTGGGCTACGGTCGGCGCACTCCTCGCGCCCCTCCGTCCGGGGCGACAGAGGAGCGTAAGCACGCACACCCGTAACCCACCCGTGACATCTCGCCTTCGTCGTTGGACCGACTAACGGAGCAGCGTGAACTTGACGTCAGTGGCCGGCCCGACGGAATACCCCCTTAGCGGTATCTTCTTCTTGACCGATGTCCCCCCCCTCGGGGAGGCGCACGCGCTCCGCCGCCTCCTTCCGCGAGACTACTGCCTCGCAGAAGGTTGCGACCGCGACCCAGTTCCTGACGTTGTCGAGCCTGGCAATGGTCGGCAGCGTCAGGTCTGCACCGATGACTGCGACGAGTTCACGGCGCTGCACTGCCCAAGCGGCACAAACTCCAAGCATATGTTACACCGTATCCTCGTCGCAATCGCAGTGGTGGCAGGACAGTGTACTCTCCCTCCGGACGACTGTGTTATTTGGCGAAGCACCCATGTCCCGTCAAAACCTGCACCAGTTAAAGGAGAGCACCCCGTGCCGCCGTTTTAACCACTGCATTAGCACCAGCCGGAAGGCCTCCACGGTCCGCACACCGAACCGAGGCTTCTCCAGCCGGACTGCCCAACGGGCAATGACGTCTCAGCGGGCGTCAACGCGCCAGGCGGTGAGCTCTCTCAGCGAGACCGCACCGCCCTCCGCTCGCACCCCCGACACCCGCTGATAAAGGTCAGCGAGCATCTCCGCCTCCAAATTACCCTATACCTACCAATATGTCTGATCAGCGTGGTAGTTTTTTTTCCGGACGGATGGGCGGGGTGTCCAGACCAAGTCTACCAAAAAGAAAAAAGTCATGATATATCAATGTCCTTCTCATTGTGTAGAAGGCCTGAGCCCAGCAGTGGTACATTTATGACCTGCGATGAATAAATACGTGAATGGATGGTTGAAATATACCTACCATTTCATTTCTTTAAAGATTGCAAAATTTTAATACCTACATTTTTTATTGAACCAAACATACCTACTGTTATACTTTTAAACTATATCTTTTATAACCAATTAAGTTCTGAACTGATCTAATGAGAGGATATCTTTATATTGTACCATATAAACATGGTGTCTTTACAGATTTACAATGGTGATTAGCCTTTGTATTCGGCCGACACAACGATGGTAGTTTGGTGTGAGGTTTCTCGGTAGGATTAAATGATATTAAGGCATTAAAATTTGGTAGATTACGGCTCAATTACCATTGCTATGGTTTATAAAAAAAAAATGTAACACAAAAGGCTTGATTGTTGAAGAGTTTTCTGTTAGTCTATAATTTATATATCTATATAGTGTTAACTAACTAATAACTATAACTTATGCAAAGATAGAGTTCTCTGCTGCACTCTGTTCTCTCTGCCTACCCTGCAAGGGATATGGCGTGATGATATATATGTATGTATAATGTATATAGTGGTAGTGAGAATATAATTTGCTATATTTTTTTTTAAAGTATGATCTGGGACGACTGCAAAACAACGTTCTGCCCCATAGCCTGCTGCTATAAATATTACCTCTTCACGTTTATTAAGGATTTCTACCAATAGCTCATAGTAAAAATTAACCTCCCGTCCGTAGTGTAAAGGATTCGATCTCTGTGTAGTATTTTTGTTAAAATCATGGTTGGTGACTAATGTCTCCCATAATATGAAAATTTAAAGAACACCTATGTACCTATTATCTTTCGATCTCATAATTATTGTAATTACCATTGCTTTTTATTATTTATTAAAGTAAAATACGTCTTATTATTCTTCACATACTTGCTAGGATTTATATCATTTTGACTATAAATATCTCCCTGTCTATGTAGGTAATTTATATTATCAAGAATTGGTAGGATTGGCTGATAGCAATCGGCATTTGGGCAACACTAGACATTATAAGTATTTATTTACCTATAAGTATTTATTTATAGTATAGACGTAAATTCAAAGAGAGCTACTATCAACAAAGCTTTGTAGTAAATACACAGTTATTGTGAGAATAAAATGCGAAATATTCGTAACCGTTTTTACAATATTCGACACAGATACGGCGTAGTGGTTAAGAAGCCGACCTTTCTTGCCAGTTCTGTGGGTTCGATTCCTACGCAAGACAATACTTTATGCGATCGACAAACTGCTCTTCTCAGTCCGGTTGTAATTTATCTGCGTTAATTATATCTATATTTCTCCGTGTGGTGACGGAGTAAGAATACTATTCACCATCCCATATCTTACCCGTGGGTGATAGTACGAGACGACTAAGGGATATAAAACGCATATCACATCTATGCGAGAGAAGGAAAACTCGAAACAAAACCCTATACCAACACGTCTGACCAGGGCGGTTTTGTAGATTAATTTCACTCCCATTACGGAGGAGGCCCGAGCCCAACAGTGGGACATTTATGGGCTGTGATGATGATGAATTATATATTTATAAAGTCCCCCGCAATATAAGGATTATTTCCTTAATGCAGGGTGATGTTTCAAGGCCCACCGAAGACAAAGATCTATGGGGTCACGCGCCGCTTTCTCCGTCACCCCGGACCGATTTGGCGGGGCGAGACGCACCCATAGCCCACCAATAAAAAAAAAAAAAAGGGTGATGTTTCAAAAAAAAAAGAAGGTACATGTAAGAACAAGAAATATGCTCAAGTATAATTGTAATTATCACTTCATTAGTAAGGTTTACATATTGGAGTCGGTTACATCTATGGGGTTATGTTCTCGCCGCGTGCAAACAATCGATCATAGGTCCGTTTGCGTATAACATTAGCGCCAACATTGCCCGCGGCCGATTTCACTTACACACAACACAACTTGAAGACAAAAGATCATACAATTTATGGTTCAACTTCACGAATGATATATTTATATGGAGGTTTTGTATAATGATATGAATCCTTGTGTTTCTGGGGACTGCAAAACATACCCCTCAGCTCATAACCCACTGCTGGGCTCGAGCTTGCTCCATAATAGGAGGGAAAATTGACCAACTATACTACGCTGGTCAGACATGTTGGTATAGGGTTTTATTTCGAGTTTCCCTTCTCTTGCATAGATGTTATATGCGTTTTATATCCCTTAGTCGTCTCTTACGATCACCCACGGGTAAGAGGGGTGGCGAATTGTATTCTTACTCCATCACCACACGGAAAATATATATTTTTTTTCTCTTGCATAGATTTCTAAATATCCCTTAGTTATCTTTTACGACATCCACGAGCGAAGTAAAGGTTGGTAGTATACGCAGCGGCCACCACACAGCAGCTCTAAACATATTAAAATATTACATTAAATTCAAATTTCTAAAGTTTACGCGAATATTATACATATGAGATAAAACTATTATTACAGAATTTATCGCGATTGTATTTGATTTTTATTTATGCAATGTTTTGTTAAGTATTTGATTTTTACTTAGCCAATGTTTTCAATACTTATCAGGATTTATGATGCCATTAACCAACAGTAGGTACTTTAATTGCTTTAAAAATTCAACCAGCTCTTACACATGGTAGAGATTATTGTATAATACTTGTATCAAATACTCCAACACCATCTGAGTGTATTTACCTGTATTACCTGTAGATAATATTTATATATCTATTCGCCGATCTGACAAACCTCGTTCCGCCTAACAGTCAATGATTGAATAGATTTAGATTAATACAAAATTATTATAAATATAAATAATATATAAACAATATATTAAACATTGTCCGATAGATGGCATACGTCACCTTGAAGACGTAAGATATAATATGAAACGAAATTTGCATGTCCTAAAATAGTTTACGATGGTGTAAGTGGCAGCACGGTTGGGCCGGATTCCCAATAGGTGCGGGTTCGAACCCCGCTTGTGATATCATTTTTCGTTTCGTAATCGGGTATTTATAAATAATTAAAGCATATTAAATGCTAAAAAATTCAGTAATTTGTATAAATAATATATACATTTAAAATATCAAATATTTTAATGCCAACGTGCCAGCAAAACGAAGATAATCAGTCTGGTGGTATGAGATATATTGTTAATTTGACTGCACAGATGACGTACCTAATGGTTGATACTGAACTACCATGCGAAGTGTTATGGATTAAAATCTTACCCAGTATAAAACTTTGTGTGATCCAAAAACTGTTGTTCTGAGTCTGGGTGTAATTTGTGACCGTTAAATTGCATGTTTGTAAAGGCCCCCGTAGTAGAATTGTGTTACGTAATAAAAATTAAACAAAAAAAAAACAGGCAGTCATGGGGACTGCTGATAGAAGTGAAAACTATTAACTTAAGACTAATTGAAATAATAATAATTTTCTAATTTTTATATAAAAATAAAAAATATTATCGAACATCTAGGAATCGGTTTTACCACGCTAGTAAGATAACCTTTAAACTACAATGATACTCATTTCATGACATAAAGGTTAAATATTACAAATACAATTAAAAATAGCATGTCGGTGACGCGAACCTATAAGTTTTTCCCCTCCAAAAACGCTCAACGCGCCTAAAGAAGTTTTCACATAGCTATAGATATATTATTAGCATTAGCATGTCGGGGACGCGAACCTATAAGTTTTTCCCCTCCAAAAACGCTCAACGCGCCGAAAGAAGTTTTCACTTCAAAAAACTTTATTTTAAAATATTAGCCTCAGATGTCTAAGGGATAGGTATGATATGCACATAACATCTATGCAAAATACGGCAAACTCGAAATAACGAAAAAAAACGCCTATACCGACCTGTCTAACCAATAGAAGGTTAATTTCCTTCCTATTGTGGCAGAGGCCTGAACCTAGAAGTTTTTTGTTATTGCTTTTAGTGGCAAACGTGCAAACAGCACACCTAATGACAAGTGTTACTGCCGCCCATGGACCTTTGCTATACCAGGAGTATAGCTAGGCTAGGTCGCTGCCTACCAATATAAAGTAGATAATATAAACCCCAAATCCACCCAGTTGGGTTTCCGGCTGTCTCGCTCACTGAACGAAGCGCAGTAGCACATTGCCATTACTCAGACGTCGATTTTCTGCGAGATTGTGATACTACTCCGGACGTACCGGCCCGCGATTGTAGACAGAAAACTGTCAACAACGTGGTCCTACCACTATTAAGTGGAACTTAAGTAGTTGAGCTGCGATGATGATGATTAGCCTCATTAATATTTTGAAAGTTTTAGATATATAGAACTTAATAAAGACTAACGCAATAAATTATTGACCACATCTGAATAATACATTATAATTAACGCGTTAATTAGCTTCTAACAGTAGATATAATTATAATTAAATGAGTTATAAGTAATAACACAGCAAATAAAATAGATATAATTACTTCATTAGAATTAACTTTGATGTAATTATTTTTATTTCAAATTTGATGTTTAACACAGATGACTTAATGGACGTAAAATATCTTAATGTCTTTCATAATCATAAATTCCTTGCATAGTGTTAGGATAAGAATTCAGTTTTCTCCACTTCTTACTTTGCCATAGGTGTAGTAAAAATCGACTAAGGTATCACCAGAAGAGTGGGCAGTAGCGCTTGCCTACAAAACGAATCACAGCGAGTATGATAATAGCTCTAGCATTTAATAACAGTGCCATCAACAGTTATCTAGAGGTTTTTTTTTGGCGGCGGGCTATGGAGTGGTCACGCCCAGCTTAATCCGTCCGGGGCGACAGAAGAAGCGGCGCACGACCCCATAGACCCCTTTTTTTTTTCTTTTTTTTTTTTGTGTCTTAGTTGTTAGCCTCAGATGGCTATGAAAACTTTACCCGGACTGTGGGTGTGCGCTGAGGGCTCTCAACCCGTCCCATAGACGCGCCCTACAAGTACGTCTTCACTCCGTGCGTGCGGGTCACCGGAACCCCGTCTTTGTTTTCGGTGGCCATCTAGGGGTAGGCCTACGTCCAGATAACGATAACAATTAAAGGCTGAATGATACTGATGAACCAATAATGCTGAAATGTATAAGAAACATCCTATTCTTATTACAATTACTCGAGGTCAACGCTATATATAGGCATAGGTATTCTGTTTCCATCGTATCTACATATTGCAAAAGTTTTGGCAATAATTTTATTACCTGCCTAACGTCCTCGCTAATGTAATAGTTGACTGCGGCAGATGGTAACTCCATTTGCAAACCAAATACGACAATTATAAGCAATATATTCATTGGTGATACTCGTACCGCTACCACACGTGGGTGGATGGATAGGGGATTAGTCCGCCACCTGTATAGAGGCTGACTGAGCCTGCTGACCCAACCACGGATGAGTACGTATAGTACCAGAGATCGACCCAACGGCAACGGGGATGGAACACGTTGAGTTATGGGGCTGCACACTGCCCTTCAGTCGCTTCGGATGGAACAGGCGGGGTGTGCTCAGACAATAACCAAGCTTGCCAAAAACAAAAAAATCCGCGAACGTGAATAAAAATTTAAAAAAAAAAACTACGAAATCTGTAAATATAGCTATATTTTTTTTCATAAGATTATTATAATTTTAAAACCATACAGAACCGTAGAAGGGCATTTAAAAAATATATAGTGACCACATTTTTGGTTCGTACAAGCGAAATCCAAAGTTTCGACGTCCCCATGTTAATTGTTAGAACAAACTGTGGCCTTGTTTGCGTCGGTGTCTTACGAACTCTTAAGTAGTTTACAGTAGCTTGTTTGTATGTCGGTGCGTCTTCGGAGTGAGATGATTTTGTCTTGAAATTGAGATTTGTGGTTCTGTTTCATTTCAGTGTGTTTGACGCGAAAATATGACGGCATTTTTTAAAGGCTAGCTCCTTTTTCCAATGGGGTTATTTCTTTGTTATTGCTTATGGTGGCAAACGAGCAAGCAACACATCAGCGTACCTAATTTTTATTCCTCCACTGTGTGTGTAGGTATGTATCTATTATAGATATATATTTGAAGTAATAATTTATTAGTAGGTAAAATAGAGGTGTTGTTGAAAACCAGTGCTACAATAGCTAAAGCAATGAAGCTGTATAAACAACATCTTTTTTGGGCAGTTCTTGAAATATTCACTATATTTTTTAGCTTAGATTACGTTAGTAAGCTTCTCAAAATAAATTTCTGTCCACCGTAAAATATAGTTCGTGCATTCGACTGTCTTGCTCATCAAACATAGTCCAATAGTGGTAGGACCATGCTGTGAACATTTCTCTGTCTACCGCCGCAGGTCGGTCCGCCCGGGGTAGTACTACACTCTCGCAGAAGATCGACGTCTGAGTAATGGCAATGTGCTATTGCGCTTCATTCGGTGACCGAGAGAGCCGGAAGCCCAGCTGGGGTGGGTTTGGGGTTTGTATTAGTAGGCAGCGGCCTAGCTGTACCCTTGGTATTGTAAAGGTCCGTGGGCGGTAGTGACACTTACCATCAGGTGTGCTGTTTAAAAAAAACAGTAAATTGCTTATATGCAGACGTTAATATTTTTATGATACTGAGTACCCGTCGAACCCTTAAGGCTGCAGACGGAAAACATAGCAGTATAACTTTATCGTTCGTACCTATGGATATTATGTGAAAATATTGTGAGAAAATCCAGATTTATTTCCATGACAAAGTAATTTAGGATATAGACAAATGTTGTCTCATTTCGAGAGGACAATAATGATATCATGTCTATATCTGTTCATTCCTAGAAGTGGACGTCCCCATACAATATCACATGACGCGGTCACAATTTAGAGGAGTCACTTGTCATAATCACCACGCTTGGCAAAGCTACTTGGTGATCGCAGTAAATATATTTCAAATTTTATTTAAAATAATACAAAGTTACCTACTGTGAAATTGATTTATAAATATCCAAAATATCATCATAATCATCTTAGCTTATACACATCCCACAGTTGGGCTCGAGCCTCCTACACTTTAAGAAATAAATTTCCCTACCATACCACGCAGTGCAAACGGGTTGGCATAGAGTTTCATTTCGATTTTATCTTCTCCTGCATAGACATTATTTGCAAATTATATCCATTAGTCATATATTACGACACACACAGGCAAGATTGGGTGTGCTGTGTGATAATGATTTATTGAGATTGAGGCTACGAATACTATCTACCTACTAACCCTTTGCTCGTAGATGTCGTAAAAAGCGAATAAGAGCTTTATATCGACCTGGGCCAACTTCACGTGATGCCGTTTGGTTGGCAATTAAATTCCCGATAAGGCTTAATGTCAGGCAGGCAGGTGGTTATAAAAGTATTGCCAATCATTTTTGAAATATGTACAATGGAAGAGGAGTAGGTACATATTGCGTCTTCCCCGAGTAATTAGGATAAGAGTATGAGAATGATGGCAAACATAGAGTATGATAGATAGAAAATTTAATGAATATAAAAAAATTTGATGGCATAACCTAAGGGGTCCTACATTATTATAATAAGTTACCCATACATTATTATATAAAAGTAACGAAGTATTCGAAGACAAATAGCCATGTTTCGCGAAACACAAAGGCGCACCAACATTCACATACCTCATAGTGTAAATGTTTGGTCTCAACTTCACGGGCTACCGTCAAATCAAATCTAGCTGGAACCGGCGTCTTAAAACAAACTATAAAAATAACACGCCATACGAAATATGTTGACAAGCGCCATTTTAAGTTTTTATTTGTTTGGGCTGCAGTCAAAAGATGTGGGCATGTGTTTGGAAATTGTTTTTCATGTTCAGAATAAAGGCTTCGAGACTAAACTAAATTATTTTTTTGCTTTACATTTCATCGTCATTCATAATCTCAGCTGGTATATGTCCCACTGGGTTCGAGCATAATAGGAGAGAAATTTACTTACCACGCTTGTCAAACGGAGCAGGATGGGGGTTTAAATTTGAGATTTCCTTCTCTTGTATAGATATTATCTGCAAATTATATCTCTTAGACGTCTTTTATGGCATTCTCATAAAAGGTAGAGGATGGTGAATTGTATTTTTATTCCGTCACCATACAGAGAATTCACCTTCAAAATACATGTTTATTACGTACAACAGCTGGCCTAAAGCCTCTTTCATAGGAAATTGAACTACCTACTATACCACGCTGGTCAGGCTAGTATAGATTTTTAATTCGAGTTTTCTTGCTTTCGCTGTGATGTTACCTGCTTGCACCTCTTAACTAATGTTTTACGATGTTCACCACGGCAAATTATAAGAATCGTCATCTTCATAGCCCATAAATATCCCACTATTGGGCTCGGACCTCCTCCGCAATGAGAGGGCAATTAACCTACTATACCGCGCTGGTCAGACGTGTTGGTATAGGGTTTTGTTTCGAGTTTTCCTTCTCTCGCATAGATGTTATATGCGTTTTCTATGCCTTAGTCGTCTCGTAAGTTTACTCATGGGTAAGATATGGGGTGGTGAATAGTATTCTTACTCCGTCACCACACGGAATTAGATAAATGAATACTAAACATATTCTGATCTAATTATACAAAGAAAAGGCAGTTAGCTCTGTAAATGGAAGTCTGTATGAAATTGGTAAATCAGTAAACTTATCTAGTATGTACAAATTGGATTCGTTTGAATATACTTAATTGGAAGTAAAAAATTGTCAATAAAATTTTCTATCAAAACTCCAATTAGTTAAAAAAAAACAATTTAAAAAGAAGTTATATATTTCTCCTGTTCTAGTTTTTGTTTAGGCATATGAAATAAAACTATTTTACGGATTGTATCGTGTTTGTATTTGATTTTTAATTATCCGATCTTCGAACATTTTATAGGGTCACACGTCCAGCAAGTCATCGTTTTTACAGAGATTTAGATCTACCCGCTACAGTTTTAGTCATTTAATTTTGACCCACATTTTTGTCGTTTGTTACATATTCAATGCCAGAGACAGAAAGAAAATGATTTCATATAAAAAAAATATTGTTTATGATCAGTTATTACAGACGCGATAGAATCCATAAAATAAAAATCATTTTGTCCATTTGAAACATTCAATTTGACAACTTAAATAAATATTCAGTTAGAAAATTTGCTTCTGTATCCAGTTGGAAACAGAAGTAAATTTTCTAAATGTGCTATGTATCTTATACACAGCTATGTTTTTTTTTAATATTTGGAATTTTGATAGAAAATCTCATTGGCTATTCTCATTTCCAATTTCAAAATTCAAATGAATCCAATTTGTACTCGCATAAAGATTAGAAATTATTAATTTTATCGAATTTAAATGAAATCTTTCTAAATACTATGTATGTTGCTCCGTGTGGTGGCGGAGTAAGAATACAATTCACCACCCCCTATCTTACCCGTGAGTGATCGTAAGAGACGACTAAGTGATATAAAAAAACATATAACATCTATGCAAGAGAAGGTAAACTCGAAACAAAACCCTAATCCTACACGTCTGACAAGCGTGGTATAGTAAGTTAATTGCCCTCCCACTACGGAGGAGCCTCGAGCTCAACAGTGGAACATACCAGTAGGTATATGAGCTGAGACGAAATAATCTGTTAAACAAATTACTGAAATTTTTAGCATTTAATATGCTTAATTATTTATAAATACCCGAATACGAAACGAAAAATTATGTCACAAGCGGGGTTCGAACCCGCTTGTGACATAATTTTTCGTTTCGTATTCGGGTATTTATAAATAATTAAGCATATTAAATGCTAAAAATTTCAGTAATTTGAATAACAAGGTTGTGTCATCGTTTAATACAATTCTAACTGTAAAGTTTGAAGTATTAAGTCTATACAATGTGTAAACATTGTCCGATAGATGGCATACGTCACCTTGAAGACGTAAGATATAATATGAAGCGAAATCTGCATGTCCTAATCTGTTAAACTTACGAAGAAAATTAATCGATACAGCGTGTCATATAAAGTAGGTAAGCTGTAAGATTTTTCAGAAGTGTTTTCAATTACACTGATGTATTATTCTTTTCTTTACTCGAAGTTTAGTAAAAATTGTCTTAAAGTACATCTCTAGTAGCAATTTAAATTTTTGCAAGTAAAGGAAAACTTGAAACAAAATTATATTCTATTTTGTAATGAATAATTACTTGTAAGATTCTTATTAGATTCGGTTATATACCTACATATATTTCATTGTTACTGTAGATTGTAATTATTGTTGAGGAAACAGAAATAAATAAGATTTCTGTTTCCTCACGTAGTAATGAGAAAGAATGCAATAATCGCCACCTCATACTTGCCTGTGGAACATGTATGCGCGATCGAATATTTTTTATGTGGCATTTTATGGTCTAGACGCAACTCATCCAATATGTCCGCGGCGATGTAAGGACTATATATATATATTCAAAGCTTAGGGCTAAAGAAATTTTTGAGGCACTGGATCTCCGATGCAAGCAGTTACGAGTAGTACCTATATGGTGTATACTAAACCTGTAAGACTTAGTTTTTTTAATGTTTACGGTAGCAAGTAGCACACCTGGTGGTAAAAATTACTGCCGCTCATGAACCTTTGCAATATCGAAGGTACAGTTAAGCCATTGCCTACCAACAAAAACCAATCCAGAAATTGGCCTTCCGCTCACCGAAAGAAGCGCAACAGCACATTGCCACTGCTCAAGCGTCGATTTTTTGCGAGAGTGTGTTATTACCCTGTAGAAACTGGTCCACGACATCAAACAGAAACCTATTAACAGTGTCGACCTACCACTACTAATATGATTAAAAATACTTCATTTATTTGACGTGATATCAGGGCCTACTCTTTCCAAAACCATGAATAGGCATTAATTACACAAAAGTATTTCAACAAAATGGCTGAAACGTTAATTATTAGCGTTAATAAACCGCAAAAAAAAACAGGCATAAACAAGTTAAACGGTTGCCAGGTGACAAATATTGACACATTCCACGGATAAAAACACTCTCACTGACCCAAATGTGTCCTTCCAGGAATACACGACATGAAACGTTAAAGAATAACCGCACTTAGTATGTTTTAAATAAGTTTGATAGTTAATCCCGGATTTGCATTTAATTATATGGTCACCCTAAATTTCATTTCATTTCTAAGCGAATAATTTTTGTTATACGAGGGACTTTATAAGCATAAAATTAAGAGTCACAAAATACATTAGTCAGACTCAGAACAATAGTTTCAGGCGTCCATTAAGAGGAATTTTTTTATCCTCCTGGTAGATGTCGTGAGATTTGCAGCAAAATTATGATAGCTGTTATTGCCTGCTCGCATCTCAAACGCTTGTATCAAACAGTGGACCCTATTTCATGGTTCAATGCAAATAACATATTTGCTGCCACTGTACACTTAATTGTACTTCAACATGTCTCGACAACCCTAAAAATATCGATAGGTATAAATCATCATCACTGCTGATATATGTCCCACTGCTGGGTTCTAGCATCCAACGTAATAGAAATATTTACCTTCTATACAGCGCCATTTCTTCTTCTTCTTATTTTAATGTATTGGCAATCAGCTACTTAAATGAGCCATTGTTGCCAGTGTCGAGTTATAATTATCTTCAAGTTTTTAGTGTCTTCAGATTAGTCATTTGTCCATCAGTAAGTCAAATTGTCGCCATCAACAGTGCTATGGCCACACTGTTAATGGTATCTTGTGAGAATTTTGATGAAAATCGAAAACGTTGTAAAGCACTTTTATATGATATTCACTACATCTTAGCAGTTCCGTCACATCAGATTCCATAAAATGCCATCAAAATTATCTAATATAACACGTTAAAACACTAAGATAACGAATATAATACAAGAGCACCACATTACGTTTTAGATTCCCGCCAAAAAAAAACCACCGCGCCATTTAGACTGGTTGATATGGGGTGTTATACATCCTTTAGTCGTCATTTCGTAAAAGATTTAGAGACGGGTTTACGATATCCACGGGTTAAACTAGGCGGTCATGAATTGTATTCTTATTGTTTCACCACAAAGGAAATTAATGTTTATTAAGGTATAAATATATGTAACTACAAAATTAGTATACAGCTTTGATCTTAGTTTTATATTTTATTATTATTATTATTTTTTATTTGTGTCTATAAATATTTTACAAATAGATGTGTTAGATTATAGGTAAGTTTTTTATCCTCAAAGACAAAGACACAGTATGGTTGGTCAACCTAAATTGCGATTAGGGGCTAGTATATAGAGCTATGTGATTACACGCCATTCCGGGCGATTTTGTAATAAATGTCCAAATAAATAGTTATAGCTAGAAATGTTTATATATAAATAGTTATAGCTAGAATATAGATTCTTAACGTTATCATGAATACATTATTTTTAATTTCACGGCTAAAGTTAAAAAGAAATTGCCATTACATTTTAGTTTCCTTGATCTTATTATCAGATCATATTCCTTAGTAATCTCTTACAACGCCCGCAAAAAATAAAGTGAGTTATATTTATCATTAATCCTTCCATAAACGGATAAATCCTTTTTATCAGTATTTTAAGTAATTTTAAATCAATATATAATGTGATGAAGCTATGGAAATACATGATTTTATTTATTAAATGCATGCGACACCCCTGAGTAGGGTGGCCATCTCGCGACATACGTTTTCCAACACATTTTGTCATGTACACCCGTTTATAAATGATGTTTCCCCCTACATTGGTGGCATTGTTTGCGGTTAGGACATGCTCTACGCTTCCTGAATTGATTTGTTCGTCGTTTTGTCTATTTGTTTAGAGAATGCTTAGTGGTTGATACAAGTTAGGTATTTCATATTTATTAGGATAATTATATAACCGTTATTTTATATTTATTTTTAGAATTTAATGAAGTTTGTCAGTTAATTTATAGAAAGTGTTACAAAAAATGTGTATATTCGCATGGGCTTCATCATAATCATTTCAGCTCATATACATCCCACTGCTAGGCTCGAGCCTACTAGGCTATAGAAGGGAAATTCACTATACCAAGTTCGTCTGATATAGTAATATAAAATTTTCTTTCTCTTGCATATATGTTACCTGCATAAATCTTTATAAATTATGCATAACCCCATAAGGGCATTCACATATTGTCAATTTTTCATTTTGTTTGAAATAAAGTCAAAATTATCTACCCTAGGATAGGAACGCGGTCACAAGCTGAGAAGAGCCGGCAAGAAACTCAGCGGGCTCGTAATTTTAAAGTGGTGACGTCTTTCGTAAAAGAAGATATAAGCGAAGAATTGGTTGCTACACTTTCTGCTACTATTAATTGTATGTGTTGGCATATTTGGTCAATTTAAGTCCGTATATTAATCATTTTTAGGATTCCGTATCTCAACAGCAAAAAACGTCTGTCCGTCTGTCTGTCTGTCTGTCAAGACCCTTTTTCTCAGGAACGCGTGGAGGTATCAAGCTGAAATTTATATCAAATACTCAAGTTTACTGTCCCTTACAGCTGTGAAAAAATTAAACTTCTAAGCCAATGTAATCAAAAGATACAGGCGTTTATGTTTAGGGAATCAAAACAGGGTACTACTTCCCGTGAACTCAGAATCTTGAAATTTGGTACAAAGCAACGTCTTATAGCACAGATAAAGGAAACATTGCGAAAACCGTATATCTTTTATTACGTCATATAATAAAATTATTTTTAACAATTTTAAACTTACTACCCCTTTCCTCATGAACGCGTAGAGGTATTAAATTGAAATTAATATCAAATACTCAAATCTAAGACCTTTAAGCTGTAACAAAATCAAACTTCTATGTCAACGCAATCAAAAGAAACAGCAATTTAAGCCGCATATTTTCAAAGACGCAACTCGCAAGGGAATCAAAACCTAAAGGGTAGTTCCAGTCGACCTAGAATCTTGAAATTTCGCATGAAGCAATGATTTATAGCATATATAAAGGAAAAATTCCGAAAACCTAAAATTTTTAGTTACATCACATATTTTTTTTAGTTTTACGGAACCCTTCATGCGGAAGTACAACTCGCACTGGGCCGATTTTCCTTTTCAAATGAATTCATTAAAAAGTCTAGTATATGAAATGGTGAATCATCTAAAAGTATAGAAAAATTGACAATATTTTATTTAACTCCCTACTTTATATTATTCATACTCAGTCAAAAATTCAACAGAATCCTCAAAACACTGAATACAAAAACTTAAATACCTTCCTATAAACCAATTATCTAATTTCATTCGCTTCTAAACGTTTTCGTTGTACACTTCGATGGCTCAAAGCATCTCTTACTTAAGAAACTTTACAAGAGCCAATCAGACGCTTGCTCTTTAAAATCATCCCCGCGTGATAAGCCATTACTTGCACCCTCTTTAATATTAATATTTTCCACATTTTTGAGCAGAGTAATTGTCCGCCATATTAAAATATGTTACAATTGATGCACGTGGTTCCAGCGAGGGTAGTACTCGTTAAACGTGGATCAAAATTTATTAATATTTTGGGGACATCCTATTTGTGATTTTTAAATTTTTGAGGGTGTTAATTTGTATAAGTTTGCTTATTATAAAATTTGTTGCGTTAGGTACTACTTAGTTGGCGAAAGATATGTGTTAATACAGATATACCCTACACTAGGGGAACGGTAGACTTGTAGTAGGATATGGGCGGGACGATTTAGTATTCTTGCTTAGAGTTATATCTTCTTTTATTTTTTAACAGGCGGAAATTTTCCCGTTAAAGAAACTATGTCTTTGTTGTCTTGTACGTAAATCAATAGTGGTACGTCCATTGGTAAGAACCCAGGGAAGCGTTGGGTACAGGCGGCACATGACCGTGCTAAGAACTATTCTCCACAATAGGAACTAAACTAACTACTGTTTAATGATTTCTTTATTAAACAATCTACAAAAATACGAAATAACTTGTCACCGCTTAACTTAAAAACAATAGATTATAATCCTCATTCAATATTTATGGCTCCTGTAGTACCCCAAGACGTGAATCGAATAATTAAATCTTTAAAGAATAAAAAGAGCTTTGGATATGATGGCATTTCAACTGTAATTATAAAATTCGTTTCTACAAATATAGCCGGACCCATATGTCACATCATAAATATTAGCATATCAGCAGGAATATTTCCTGAAAGTTTAAAAACAGTGATAGTGAAACCAATACACAAAAAAAATAATAAAGAAGAAATGGTAAACTATAGACCAATTGCTTTAATTTCCGTCTTTTCAAAAATATTAGAGAAAGTCATCTATGATTCTATTTATTCATTTATAACGAAATTTAACATACTTTGCGATGAACAATTTGGATTTCGGAAAAATAAAAATATTAATCTAGCAATTTTTAACTTATTAAAACTTTTAATGCCAAGTATAGATAACAAAATACCCATATGCGCTGTATTTACGGATATGTCGAGGGCATTTGACTATGTTGATCACGAAACACTTCTAATGAAATTAAACACTTATGGTATTCGAGGTAATGTTTTAAATCTAGTTCAATCATATCTAACTAATCGGAAGCAACTTATAGAAATCTCTCGAATATGTGCTATGTCCAATTGTGAAGTCAAATATGTATCCACCCTTAGGAAAATTAGTTTCGGCGTTCCTCAAGGTAGTGTGCTAGGGCCTTTGCTATTTTTACTTTATATCAATGACCTCCCACTCCAAATACAACACCCGATGATATTGTTTGCTGATGATTCTACAGCCGTTATCAAATCTACTGACAAAAATACCTATCGGAACGACATTAGTACCTCAATAATAACAATAATAAATTGGATGAATAATAATAATCTTCTTATAAATATAGAGAAAACTAAAATAATGCACTTTTATCAAAGAATTAATGCTGAGGATCTAAATATTTGTATAGACAATCTGAAAATAGGTAGAGTATTTGTTTCCAAGTTTTTAGGTATACTAATTGACTCTCAATTAACATGGAAAGCCCAAGCTGTTGACATATGTAAAAAACTAAGTGCATCGGCATATGCCCTCTTTAACCTATCCAAAAAAGTCAACACTAAAACGGTATTAGTTGCTTATCATGGACTTGTCGCTTCTGTTTTAAGATTTGGTATTATATTTTGGGGCAACTGTAGCGAAAGAGAGAGCATTTTCAGGGCCCAAAAGCGATGCATAAGAGCAATTTTTAACCTGAAAGTCACAGAAAGCTGCATACCAGTCTTCAAAGATCACAAATTGTTAACGTTTCCATGTCTTTATATTTTGGAAATTGCATTATTTGTAAAAACAAATCCTCTGCTGTTTCCAACATTACATGAGACACGTTTCAGAAATGTAGCTATGAGATCTCAATACCAAAATTTGCTTCATACTAGTGATTTTAAAACTGCATTATACAAGAAAAATGTTATTATCATGGCTCCTACTATCTTTAACAAAATACCTAAAACTATGAAAAATCAAACTGTAAGAAATTTTAAAATACAGTTAACTGATTTACTTATAACTAAATGCTATTATTCAGTGTCAGAATTCCTAAATGATGTTAGTTTATAATTATTAATCCTGTTATGTTATTTTAAGTGTTATACAGAGCCATCATTATTTTTCTTTTATCGTTATTGTCAATTATATTTAAATTACAAACCTACTTACTCCAAGAGAGTACTAGTAGTCTATCATGTAAGCTATGAGTAGTAACTATGTATATATTATAAACCAAATATTTGCATGCCTAAACGGCAGAATGTATAAGGCTCTCACTATTATGTTTGTCATCTTCATGTAACTACCTGCATTCCAGCGAATAAAATTATTATTATTATTATTATTAAATTTATCTACTATACCACGCTTGTCAGAGTACCTATTATTTCAAGATTTTCTTCTCTTACTTAGTTTTTACCTGCATATTATATCTTTGAGGCGTCTTTTGAAAGTCATCTAAAGAAAGTGGGTTAGTTGGGGTAAATTGTATTCTTCAGTTACCACACGGGGATAGGCCAAGGGATAATGTATTATTCACCATATTTTTAATCCTAGTGAATTATATACCGGGTTGTTTTTCTGAGAGTACCCAAATTTTTTTAGGATATTCTACATATAAATAAGGTTATATTAAAAATATAAAATATTTAAAATCACTAGTAATTACCTAATTATTTACATTTGAAAATATCTAAAAATATTCATGATTTATGGACAAACTTTTTTTTTACGCACGGCCATTCATAAGTAAGCAATTATCGAACGCACACAAGTTCATGTTAGAAGTTATGGACACCTATCTACCTACATTGTAGTGAATACACACACTAATACAACAGACACAACAGTATCAGTTATTGTGTTGGTAATTAACCAATTACCAACACAAGTAACATAGTAAATAAGTTTATGATTAAAATTTTCTTTTATACTATTTAAAGGGCTTAGAACTGCCATAATAAACAGATACATTAAAATACTAGTTTATTATTTAAAACCACATACATACTAATGTTCGTATTTATTAAGGTGTATTTAAAAAGTGGAATGTACTATTTACAACTAGGTATTAAACTTACCTTTTCATTTAGTTCCATGAAAAAACCCTATCGTGTAGTGTGTATAAATGTACAATTCGTTTAAGACTTGCTTAAATTGTTTTTTAATGTTATTTGTTTCGTTCGATCACCTTTCACTTCACTTAAATGCAGTAATCATTTTGCTATGAAGGGCCTCACTATACCTACTCACTAATTGCATTTTTTTTACTTCGCATACCACGTAACTTTCAGCACTAAGAAAGTAGCCAGCACCATACACACATTCTTTAATATTTGCGGTTCGAATATCTTACATGATTTAATAACCATCATTGGATATAAAAAATAAAAATTAGCGCGCGCTCATAATTAGGTCACGGTCAAGAGTAAGAGTTCACTGGGGTGAACATCGGCGTGTGCGCAGCGGGTACAAGGGGGGGTTACGAATTTTGCCGAACGCTTACCGAAATACCGACAAAGAAATATTTGAGTACCTAACTGATTTATCGGGAGTGTTTCTTTGTGTGCGTGGCGTGTGTGTTTATAATTATGAATAACTAACGTAGTGTCATCAAATTTAGTGTATCTCGGCATGTTTAAAATGTAGAATGTATTTTTTTTTGAAAATAAAAACATATGTTTTTATTTCACTAATCAATTATACTATCGTATCTGAACCTCCTATGTAAATTTGGGTACCTCTTGAAAAAAATCCTGTATACATATTAAGTTGACACCCTTGTCTTAGGTTGATAAGAAAAACTTTAATCAAATATTTGTTCACAGTGCTGCAGGTGCGATGTGCGATCGCGCCGGCTTCGGCACCACCATGGGCCACTTCCCCATGGGGCCCATGTCAGCAATGGGAGCAATCGGCACTATGGGTTCGATCTCCGCTATGAATGGCCCATCACAACAGAAGAAAGTTCAGGAGGAACATATCAAGAGACCAATGAACGCGTTCATGGTATGGTCCAGACTTCAGAGGCGAAAAATCGCTCAGGATAACCCGAAAATGCATAATTCGGAGATATCTAAACGATTAGGTAAGTTAATTTGTATATATGTAGTTATTAACGTAGTGAATGTATGTTATTAACGTATTGAAGGATGTAGGTACCGAGGGAGACCGAGACTCACCTACCTAGACCAGATTGGTCACGTACCTAAGGAAGGTGGAGTCAAAAGTCTCCGAAACCGGCGAGCGTGTATGAAGAGAATTATGAATATTGAGGAAGCGAGTGAAGTATGCAAGGATAGAGTTCTCTGGCACTCTATTCTCTCTGCCTACCCTGCAAGGGATATGGCGTGATGATATGTATGTATTAACGTAGTCCGGTAGTCAATCTATGGTCAAAATATTTCTCCCATGTACGTACAGGATCTGGAATAAACTACCTGCTGCTATGTTTTCTAAACGCTGTGACATGGCTTTCTATAAGCGAGAGCTCCCGTTATGGAGGAGGCTTGAGCCCAATAGTGGGACGTGTATAAGCTGGGATAAATGCTAATTATATATGTACTTCGTTAACGATTATTCGCTAATAGAACGTCTATAAATTTAAGCCCGCTTATGTATTTGTATTAATTATTGACGTTTCGTACACTGCAGGGTGGCATGATCATGGCCACCGAAGACAAAGATCGGGTACCAGTGGCCTGCTCGCACGGGTCTATGGGTTCACGCGCCGCTTCTTCCGTCACCCCGGACCGATTTGGCGGGGCGAGACGCATCCATAGTCCACCGCAAAAAAAAAGGGTGGCATGATCATGGAAGAGATATAGTGCAAATAGTTTTTTTTTTATAATATTAGGTACGAATTGTAAAAACATATTCATCGTCGCCATTACAATCATCATCTTACTCTTATTCCAATTAGGTTCGACACAATATGTAGGTACTTGTCCCATCGTACATATTGCAACTAGAGATGGGCGTTTTCAGATTTTTACGCAAACCGATACAAATTCGATTTCTGATATTGAAATCGATTTTAAAAACCGATTTCAGAAATCGATTTCCAGAGCGGTTGACGGAGCGGGTTTACTTTAGTTTCGATCGATATTCGATGTTTTTAGTTATTTTAGCGTAGCAAACGAAAAACGCAATAGAACGAACGCATTCAAAATATTTTTCTATAATTTCTTTGTTGATTGGATTTAGGTGTACGATTTTCCTTCATGCTTTATCTAGGCTTAACTAGAGTACTAGACTAGCAAAAATGTTTTGTTTTGGATATGATACAAAACTTTCTTGCGTACCTATTTAAAAATCGTCATATTTACAATGATTTCATGATTATATTATATAATGTACATTTTTTTTGTATGGTTTTTTTTTATTAATCCCGATTACGAAGCGAAAATCTTACCTTTTTACATTAAATAGTTATTTCTTATTTATCATCAAATCGTATGTATGATACTAACATACGTTAGTATAGTATTGAATCGTAAAATACCTATCTAATTATATAGTTCACGAGATCACAAAAATAACATTACGCGCATACCGCACGTGTCACCAAGGTCAAGTGTGCAAAAACTCTCCCATAATTCAAAAATCTATTTAACAAACACAAAACTTAAACTACTATCATTAAGTATTGTGTAATATTATCATGGAAGTAGTTGCATTCTAATATAGATCTTATTCCCTGACTCTTGTAATTCTGTTTCGTTTCCATCTGCCATTCTGAGTTTCTTAGAAACCGCCAAAATCCAAAACAGATGACAATTCGCTTCATTTCTTTCACTGCACTAAACGATCGCTTAGTTAGAATGAAAGGAGGCGAATTTTAATGAAATTCGCCTTCTTTCATTCTGACTAAGCGATCGCTTAGTGGAGTGAAAGAGATAGTTAGTAAGTTTTCAAATATTGGTTTGGTTTGCAAAACTAGCAATAGAAAACGATTGCGCGATGATTAGATTTATTATTAGTTTGCGTTTTCGTCGTTTTGTTTTGATATGTGTTGATTTAGTTTCTGCCGAAATACGTTTTCTAAAATCAGTTTGTATAGTGTTGAATATCGATACGATACGATTTCTGACTGAAATCCGATTTCAGATTCGTTTTGATATATCGGACGCATACGTAATTGCAACAATTTCAGTAATATTCTTCATGAGCAGCCGCCTGCCTGACGTCATTTCACCTTAGATTTAATTATTGACAAGACGCCATCTGATTGATTTGTTCCAAGTTTATGTCTTTACATAAACTTGGCTCTTAGTTGTATTTTACGAGAGTCACGTGCAATTTAAGGGTTGTTAGATTAAAAAAAAAACATTAGTTAATATTCAAATTACTGAAATTTTCAGCATTTAATATGCTTAATTATTTATAAATACCCGATTACGAAACGAAAAATGATGTCACAAGCGGGGTTCGAACCCGCACCTATTGGGAATCCGGCCCAACCGTGCTGAAACTGTTAATTATTGCATATAATTTTTAAGTTCTTTTTTAAAGTCAACACCCGATACTAAGGCAATAATGCTTGTATTGCTTAAGACCAAAGAAAAGATGGATGGACTGCGTGAGACATGAAATGGATAGACAGGGAGTGACTGCAGAGATGACGTCTGACAGGACTGTATGGAGGAATATGACATATTGCGTCGACCCCAAGTTATTGGGATAAGAGCATAATGATGATGATGCGTGTATTGCTTAAGACTTTACAAACATGTAATTAATGGACACAAATTACAACCAGATTTAGAACAATAATTTGTACGTATCGAATCCACGATGCATCAGTATCTTAAGCACTACGCCATCTATGCAGTTATTCTTAGAGCATAGAAGTAGGTACTATAATTTTCTTACAAATTTTCAAATTAAACAAGTCTTGTATATCAAATATTATTATCTATATATTATGCGATCACTTTAGTTCTCTAAGATCTATTGTCTCAAACAATCCCATTGAAACTCCCACTAAATTACTATTATTGAAGCGTTGGTTCCTCCTTCAAAAGGGGCTCATTTTGATTGCAAATTGATCATTCTCAACTAAGATTTATTGAATCAATTCTATATATATATATATATTAATTTATGAAGTGAGAATTGAGAATGGATGGAAGGATTACATATTATTATTAGATTTAACCTGCCATTTCAACGAAACATGAAGATATTTGTAGAAGAATTCCTTTTGTTAGTGCCAAAAAAACGTTTTTAACTACTTTGTTGTTTTAATACATTTTAGTACATATATTATGTTATTGCAATCGTATGGTCCATAGTGAAAATTGAGATTTAATGTAGATTTTCTCAATATTTTAATAATTTTCTTGGGAAGTTCTTAGCGGCAAACTTGGAGGTGGGAACGGGTTTTGGTGCCCGATTGATTGCAATAGCCTCACTCTTACTATTCAATTAGGTACCTGGCACTAAGAATTGCATGGAGCTTTTTGTGGGTCATGTGATGGTCTATTTCACGTTGGACAGACGGGTTGGTATAAGTTTTCATTTCAAGTTTTCCGTGGTTTATATTGCTATTATTTGAAAACTATTGTCGATTTTTACAACACTCACGGACAAAAGGTGATGAATTGTATTCTTTTCCATAACCACATGGAATATCTTAATATACCTATATAAATTACGCGTCACGTTATTTGTCCGCGATGGACTCCTAAAGTACTAAACCGATTTTAATCAAATTTGCACAGCATGTGTAGTTTGATCCAACTTAAAAGATAGGATAGCTTTCATCTCAATTTATAGTCGCAATATTATTTTATTGCAAATTATTTGTTTATTATTTGACAGTCACAATTATCTGTTATCTCCAAATGATTCTAACAGATGGCGGTATCTGTTGCTTGGATTGAGTAAGTATTTAATAGATGGCGCTATGTTAAACGTACAAATGTTTCATATTAGCTTCAATTTATTAGCATAATCACCACTGGTTACTGAGGTTACCTTAGACACAGCAACGCGTGGCCGCGTCTGCTAGTCTACATATAAAATTAAAATATGAGTAGGTTACTCTAGTAACAGAGTATATTTCTAACATCTTAATATACTTATTATTTTCATTATTTTAAAGATAATATATGTACTTGCCTTTTAAATATAATTGAGAGAACATAAGCTTTTTAAATTATAAATATCTATCATTGAAGGAACAGAAGCTTTTTTAAATTTTATCATTATTTTATTAAATAAGTATTTTATTATATAGTTTCAACACGCTTATAATACGGAATATTCATTTAATTATAAGCCTTTAGAAGTTAAAAATATATCGACTTCATTAAAAACTCCACCCACACCTTTACCTTTCAAACGACTCAAATTAAAAAAAAATCGCTAAAAACGACGCAATCATCCTACAGAAGCTACAAAGCGGAGAGTTATTTTCAAATAAAGAACTACCTCAAATGTAAGTACAAGTTTCGTTCGAAATTTTAAAACGCCCAGAAATAGGGATGGGACGAATGGAGAAACATGGAAATATAAGCAAAACCGACCACGGCCATTCTGCCTGTGAGAGGAAACGGCATTTTCTATTTCTTTTTTATTTTTATACAGCATTTGGGGAGAACGGGGACTTTTTACGATGGCGTGTGTTTCATAGACAATTATATGTTTAAACAGACTCAAATATAGAGGTCTACCTATACGTTGTTCTTTAAAAATAAGGACATACCTATTTATTCAAAGGGAAGGCGTGAAAATACTGATTTCGATTCAAATTCACTGCCACGAAAGCCTTCTACTACTTTTAAGAAGTTTACTAAATAATTTCATTAATAATAATTGAAAATAATGCTTAGCTTTTTATGGTTAGGTACAACTGAAGTAAGTTCAAATAAAAATATAACAAATACAAATTTAATAGTATTGTCACTATATATCTACCAATATTGTTTAATTTCAAAATCAGTGCCGCAATATCGTTATGTTTTATTTATTTATTTAAAATTCGTAGATTCGCTATGGAACCATCACAAGCTGAGCTTCGACTTAGATGGAATCATTTTTTTTTTGTAAACTAGACTACACCGCGTAAGAACGAATAGAATACATCCTTATATCATAGAGAGTTTTACAAACAATCAACGGACAATTAATCGCATTTCTTAAAGCCTACCAAATGTCAAATGGTTCGGATTAGGCTAGAAGACTAGATCTCATTTTTGCAACGTAACTAGACAACAACCGTCAACGCCATCTATTGTAATCAAAAGACAACTGTTGGAGCATCGGTTTTCCTTTCGTATTTCCCGTTCGTAAGGGTAACGAGGCTTCACGAAAAATACTCTTTGTCGTTTTCAAATACATATAAATTATTCATGTTGTGATGTAGTGTTGAATTTTTGTTTGTGAATGGATACATTTTGGAGGGAATTGGATTAAGGAATGTTCTTCTGTTTGTTATGCTTGAGGGAGTAAATCGATGAGATAGTAAACAGTGTCTATTTTACTTTTAAAGTTAATACACGGTAAATAACTATGTAAAATCGTTATAATAGGAATATGTGAACTTTCTAATAGAAGTATGTAGATATAATAAACTTCCGTGTCGTGACGGAGTAAGAATACTATTCACCACCCCATATCTTACCCGTGGGTGATCGTAAGAGACGACTAAGGGTTATAAGACACATATAACATCTATGCGAAAGAAGGAACTCTCGAAACAAAACCCTACACCAACACGTCTGACCAGCGCATATAGTAGGTTAATTTCCCTCCCATTACGGAGAAGGTGCGATCCCAACAGTGGGACATATGGGCTGTGATGATGATGATGGTAATAAACTTAATCGCCATGCTTCACAAGTGGGATAGTCATCGCCATTGGAATAACATAAGATAGAAGTAGGTAGGTATTGAATATATTTCATGATCACATTTTACATCTAGGCGCAGCATATTTTTTTTTTAATCGCAGAAAGTATTTATCTCTGCATGGAATTAAATCACGGCGCTCAACATTCGAAGACACTACTTAAACTACTATGAATATTTATGCAATTTTAGGTTAACCATTATTTTGACACGCTATGATTTGTACAAACCCAACCGTACCGTCCGAAGTGATGGAATGGCGGCATACAGCTCCACAATCGTACCGTATTACCTTCCCAACTACATTTGGACTGACCACCAGTATCAATTCAATTAGCTTTAGAACTACGCTATCGCTTGCTAAAGGACTAATTCTCATTATCATCAAATACCCACAACTATAGGAAAATGTTAATTTTTTTTGGTAACTTTTCCTCATTTGGTAATTTATTATTTAAATAAACCAGCAATGGTATTTACAAATAGAAATAATAGATTTTTAACCAAAATATTAGCTTTAAAATATTTTAATATTTTTCGTCATCTTCGATATGGTAATACTAATATTGATATAATATTATCTATAAAATATATATCACACCAAGAAAACCCTTGAAAAATAAGATAGTTATTATTCTCAGCTCTTACTTCAATTACTTGTAGTAGAATACGTACTCGTACCTACATATTGTAAAAAGTGCAATGGTTTTATGACCGGCCTGCCTGACGTCACCTCTTCTTGGGAATGTAATTGTTGACCAAATGGAATCAGACTGAGATGGCTCACGTCGATATAAAACTCTTAGTCGTCTTTTACGACATCCACGAGCAAAGTAAGAGTCGGTAGTATTCGTAGCCGCTACCACACAGCGTGTTTGAGAAATACATATAACTAAATAAAATTAATTAAAATCGAATAAAAGTAATAGTTTTAATTCTCTAGATTGATATATAGAAAAAAAAAAAACTAAATATTCCAACTAAAATACCTCATAGAATCAATCAATCAGTAATATAATACCTTTGTTTGCAAAACAACAGTAGATCGGTGATTCGAGAATCGAACATGCCTCAAGCTGTAAGCTGCGCATCTGTTCAACCTGTCAGACCAATTGTTTATTGAACGGTGCTAATAATTGTGGAGCGTTTTGTAATAGAAATCAATCGTCATGTCGAACAAAGGTGTATGCACAATGGAAGCTAAAGTTTTTAGTTTAAGTGACACACAAGCGACAAGGTTGGTCAATAAACATGCCTGTTTACAAGCCCATTCAAATTAAAAGCTCGATATATCACGCAAGTACAAATTATTTGAAATAAAACTACTTTTGCAGATTCTATCGTTTGTATTTGATTTTTAATTTCCCAATGTTTCGAACGCTTTACAGCGTTCATGGTCACGGGAGGACTAAAGTATTTCACGTCCAATAAGCCCTTTTTTATTACAAAAATAAATATATATCTACCCGCTACTGTATCAGTTATTAAAGTTTGACCTATATTTTTAATATAAATACTCGCGTAAACATCAGAAATCATTAAGTACAAATTAAATACAAATGCGATGAATCCAGTAAAAAATTATTTCATTTCAAATAATTGAAATAATACTATTTTTAGATATTTATCGCATTTATATGTATTTTTAATTTCTCATCGTTTCGAACACTTTATCTACAGAGATCATAGTTGAAACATCAGCAATCGTTATGTAAATCCTATTCAAATTCTCTGTGTGTCACCACCTGGGTCATAAAAACCAACTAAGGGTTTTTCATCTGGGTCGTAAAAATAAACTAAGGGTTTTCCAATTGAGTGCTGTTGCCCATTCCTCTGGAGAATTTTTAAAACTGAGTTTTCAATCTACCAGTATATACATACATACATATCATCACGCCATATCCCTTGCAGGGCAGGCAGAGAGGACAGAGTGCCAGAGAACTCTATCTTTGCATACTTCACTCGCTTCCTCAACATTCATAATTCTCTTCATACACGCTCGCCGGTTTCGGAGACTCTTGACTCCACCTTCCTTCCTTCCTTCAATCCACCAGTCAAGCGTGATAATTGTGGTACTACCCCTTTCGTGGGATAAACTATGACTGACCATCGATAGGCCATAGGAATGTATGAATTGCTTTCATTAAATCGTCAATTTCAAGTATAAAGCAACATCTCGTAATAAACTAGAATCCAAAGATATCAATCAATGGCTTTTGAAATTTATTCAGTTAATGTCATTGATAAATAATGCCTTAAAATAAATTAATACAAGCGTATCTATCAAATGTCAATGTTATTAAAGCAAATATTTGTTTACTTGAGTTAATCACTTTAAAGAAATAATATTGAAAATTTTAAGTATGTAGTATAACTTGAATGTTTTTTAAAATACTTTAAAGTATAATACTTTTTTAGAGACAATGTAATTAATCTTATTCCAATTAATAAATACGACGATGTCCACATATTAATTATTATACGTACTCTCAGTAGGTATAGTTTTTACTAATATATATTATAAATGCGAAAGTAACTCTGTCTGTCAGTCAGTCTATCGCTCTTTCACTCCAAAAGTACTGAACCGATCTAAATAAAATTTGGTATACCGATAGTCTAGAGCCTGCTAAAGGACATAGGCTGCTTTTTAATGCAAATAAAGGGTTGTAAAGGGGCATGAAAAGTTGTAAGAAAGTATCGTCATTTTTAAAGCCATAAGCTTGAAACTTATTTTTAGGCTATTGATTAGATGTAAATAAAAATGACACTAAAATTTTGTAAAAAAATACCCTTAAGGGGTAATATAAAAATAGTGGATGAAAATTTTTAGGAAAGTAACCTTTTACGCTGGTGAAGCCGCGGGCAGAAGCTAGTTATTAATATGTGGACATCGTCGTATATTTATTGATAGAAAAGAAATCCAGAAATCAATATTACTATAAAGCTAATTTAAAAAACCATATCAACTTATTAAGTGATTCAATGAATGAACCATATGAGAACCCGTAAAAAGAAATTCGTGCAGAAGATTAAACTCTTTATACAGTGATGAATTAAAAATACAATTCAAGCTGTGGGTGTCATAAAAGATGACTAAGAGATATAATATGCTTAAAATATCTTTGCAAGAAAAGGAGAATTCGAAATAAAACCCTATAGCAACCCTTCTGACCAGCGCGATATGGGTAATCCATTTCCTCCCTCTTGTTGTAGAGGAAGCTCAAGTCCAACATTGGAACGTATATGAGCTAAAATGATGAAATGATAAAGTTGAGATTTATACGAGACAATAGAATGAAGATAATTATGACGTTTCCTGCAATTTGTTGTCCAACTTGTTCGCTACACAACAAGACCGTAAATCTCATATGTTTGTTTTCATCAGTGTCCAATGCATCTACCCTCAATAGTTAACACATGAGGGGGTGGGCGCAACACCAGTTAATATTAATTAACAGAGGGTTGCCATCCCTCCCGCCGGTATCTGCGCGACGAAGACGTGTATTTCTTGATTACTGTATAACGCATATTAATGTAAACCGGTATATTGTTGATCCATTACTATCCAAGGTATTTGTATTTAGGGAACTTTTTTTAACAATTACAAGATCTAATGCCCATTTTCACCAACGGTTCCTATATTTTAGGCAATACCTAAGGTAATATTATTCTCTTATATTAGGTACTCTCGACTTTAAATTGCACCTACCTCGCATCATTTCTTCTCCACCTTAGGTCGACTGGTTGAAAATGCCTATGACATTAAGTCCGCCTTGTACTAATTTTGTGTAAAAGTTATAAATAAATATACCTATATGGGAGCAAGAGTTGGGTATACAGAAAAGAGCATGAAAGTAAAATTAATGCGGTCGAAATTCGATCTCTACGGAAGATCTGTGGAGTTAGGCTGACCGATCGCGTTCGTAACTACGACGTAGGAGAGCGAGTAGGTATGAAAGAGAGTATTGGTGTAAAGATGCGAAAGTGAATGCTCCGATGGTTCGGACATGTGGAAAGAATGCCGAATGAATGTCTAGTTAAGAAGATATACAATGCGAAAGTGGAAGGATGTAGGTACCGCGGGAGAACCAGACTAACCTACCTAGATCAGATTGGTCACGTACTGAAGGAAGGTGGAGTCAAGAGTTTCCGAAACCGGCGAGCGTGTATGAAGAGAATTATGAATGTTGAGGAAGCGAGTGAAGTATACAAGGGTAGAGTTCTCTGGCACTCTGTTGTCTCTGCCTACCCTGCAAGGGATATGGCGTGATGATATGTATTGGTGTAGTAAAATTCAAATTAATAACAATAAAAGCCATGTAGTGCTTTATTTATGTTAACTGTGTGGTAGCGGCTACGAATACTACCAACCCTCACTTTGCTCGTGAATGTCGTAAAAGACGACTAAGAGCTTTATAACGACCTGGGCCTTCCCTATCTGATGCCGTTTTGTTCAACAATTACATTCCCAAGGTGGGTTGATGTCTGGCAGGTGGCCGGTCATAAAACTATTGCCAATAACTTTTACAATATGTAAGAGTACCTACAAATTGCGTTGACCACAAGTAATTGGGATAAAAGCAGGTAAATAATGATAAGTACGGGTATATGATCTTGTTAAAATATTAGTGTTTATTTTATGTCCATCTTTGAACATCCCCTCTTCAGTTGGAGACAGTTTCATATTCGCCACGCTTGGTAGCCAAGTTGACAATTGTAATTCGTGTTATGTTTTCCAGGAAATCTGCTGTTATTCAATTCTCTTGGTTACTTACCGGATTCATACTACTCTTATAGGAAAGTAAAGGGTGGTAACCAGGGGCGGACCGTGAGTTTAGGGGGCCCTAGGCTAATACTACTTAGGAAAGCAACTCAAAGTATAGCAAAAAATATGACAATAAAATATTAGATTTATATTAGAATTACATGTCGGAAAAAGAAGTCCATTTCCGCTTAAATACTTCCGTTTAGATATTTCCGTTTTAAAGTCAATTTTAATTCGGAAGTGTAATAAGAAATTCATTTGATTTTCGCAAGTATCCAAAATAATTTAAAGCCTATTTCCGGTCAGTGATTTCTAAAGTAATGAGTTAAGATTTGACTTCGTATTTTAGTCCAGACAAAGCCTTGGTGACGCGTCGTGCTTGGCAGATTAGGGAGTGGTTCTTTAAACTTGGTCATAGCAAGACGTGCACGAAAGGACTTGTCCGTGACCGCGTAGCTATTTCCTAAGTTTGCTAGTTGCTAAGTTCGTTAATTATTAAGTTCGTTTACCCGTTAATTGAAAGACTGTTTAAATCATAGTAAATTGTGAACATTTTGCACTGTTTTACCTCGTTGCCCGGGGAACCCAGTGACGCCCAGATATAATTAGAAGGAAGGTGAAGAAAATGACCACCCGATGTCGCACCCACGCGACATATATTATGCCTCAGTGTTTGTTAAATACAACTGTAAAAAAATTACAAATTATAAAACAACCCTTCTATACTTTCTTTTGGAAAATTCTTTCAATTATTTTCGTCTATTTTTGACATGACTTAGATGGGGGCCCCTTGTACTCTCGGGGCCCTAGGCTGAAGCCTTAAAAGCCATGTGGTAGACCCGGCCTTGGCAGTAACATTAAATTCTAACCCATTAGCACTATGATACCAAATTATATGTTCATGTAAACAACTAAATTAAAAAAAGTTGATAAAAATATTTTGTATTATTGTATATAAATCCTAATAAATGAATGAAAAATCTCATTCATGAAATAAATTTTATTGTTACGGATTCCTTTATAAATTTCCACAATAAACCGATAAAGTTTAACTTTACCCGCCATACTGGATACACGTCCTATTAAATTACAAACTAATTAAGTACGTATACCAAACTAAAGAGTCTTTCGATTAGTTGAAAAAAGAAATATAAAAAACGTTAAAACATATTCCACTGTAAAGATTAAAAGCGAAACAGATGTTCCATTCCTTTGTATTATATAACAACACATGGGTTAATACCTAATTTACTACGATTTTCTTCGGTCCAACTAACGTAGGCGTATCAGCCACTTTTTACATTACAATTTTTTTTTTATTTTCTCACTTTTTTCCCCCTCACTAGTAATTACCGTGGTACCAAACACTATTGGATATTTTGAAGCGGAGCACGGCCAATAGAAGCACCGAGACTAATCAGTGAAGAACTCTCTTGTAGCATAAAAGTCGATAGTTTCTTTATTTTTTTTTATCAACAAAATAGTGTATAGACCTCAAAAATAACCTATACACATTGTAAGAAATCTATTAATACGATACTGTTGTAAATTTTGTCAGAATGACTATCCCATTTATAGTCGGAAAGTTGTTATTGTAACTGATACAAATTGCATAATACATTTTTTTTTTATATAAAAAAAAAAAGTTAGGATGAGTATTCAGTCTCCTTTATGTTTAAATTGATTTAAAAGGTTATTGTACTGCTGATGTCCACTACCCATAGCTTCTTTACGTCTTAGGATTCGTGTTTTTTTACTAATTAAGTGTTTCGTTTATTTCTTTTTTTTTTTTGTCGGCTGTCCACTTTGATGTAGCTGTTTAGGATTCTGTGTCACGTGAAAGAGATAGATATGTGATTAGTTATACTAAAATGATAGCCATTTATCTTGTACCGTAATTGTTTGTTGTTAAACTTTATACATGCCGCTTTAGAGTGCTTTTGTAAACATTCAAATGAGATGTTACGACTTATTTAATGTTTCTTTATTAAGTCGCTTCAATAGGATTTACGTCTAAATACATAATGGTATTATATTATAACTGTAGAACATGAAATACTATGACATAACATTAAGAAATCATTAAAAAAATTGATGTGCCTTCTCGTAATGTTACAATCGTATTAATAATTAATTATTAGCCGTTTAAAAGGTCAAGGAATTATTATGAAGAAATATGCGTATTGGTATATGTATTCTATTGAAGATAATTAGTTTAGTTGCATTAGAATGTTTAAAACGAATTACCAGCTGTAATAATTAGGTAATAATTCTTGTCCTGTCACGGACTGAATATATAAGTATAAAGATTTAATTGTGGATAAAAGTCTCGTACAAGCCGATAAAAGAAAATAATCTCATCGTCATGTATGATCATTCACATGATGCCTTTTCAAGAGCTTTTATTCGTAGAGCCACGTTGTTGATTTATATGCAGCAACTCGGACGGCTCATCTCGAGTAGCAATATACTATTTTATATGAGCAACTCGGACATCAGATGAGCCATCATCATCATCTCAGCTCATATACGTCCCACTCTTGGTCTCGAAACTCCTACGTAATAAGAGGGAAATTGACCTACTATATCACGCTGGTTCGACGTGTTGGTATAAGGTTTTGTTTCAAGTTTGCCTTCTCTTAGATAGATGTTAAATGCGTTTTATAACCCTTAGTCGTCTCTTACGATCACCCACGGGTAAGATAGGGGTGGTGAATTATATTCTTACTCCGTCACCACACGGATAGCCATCTGGGGTAATATTTTTGCAGGAAATTGTTATTAGAGTAATAATAATTTTCTACTGCGCTTCGTTAAGTGAACGAAAGAGCCAGCAAATCGTACCCTAACCTACAGTAGCCAACGACCATACTTTGCCTGGTATTAGAGAGTAACGTATAACGTTAAAAATAATAAAAAAGTGTGTGTGTCAGCTCCGACGCATGACTGGAGTTTACTCCTTAAGTACGGTTATCAAAACAGGCGCAAAAAAGCTCATTTGACTAAAAGTAATATGTTATATATATATATTTATTTACATTTATTAAAACTGTTCAGTGAAGTATTATCTCACGTCATAAAGTGAAAGGTGCGCAGAATAGGTTGCGCACCAAAAACGTAACGAGGTCATTCGATCACTAGATTTTACTCCTCAAATTTTTCTCATACCGGGCGGGCGCCTTACCTATATGAAAATCGATTCTTAAGGAGTAAACTCCAAAAATAACACGTTATTTATTATTGAAGATACGGTATATATTCTGTTAACTCTAGACCAGGGTTTCTTAAACTTTTTATAGTCACGGACCACTTTCACAATTTAAATAATTCACGGACCCCTGTCAAAAAATATGTTTGGTTAGAAGAAAAAAAATGGCCCTGCGCCCTATCAGGGGCCCGACCCACTGCGGACCCCTGATACACATGCCACGGACCCCTAAGGGGTACGTGGACCCTACTTTAAGAAACCCTGCTCTAGATCATTAATAAAATAAATTATTGGTGGTTCTTTCCTTTTCATAAAAATTCAGACTTAATTCACATTTTGTTTATCACGTTCTCTTGTGAGACATTAATGAGTTAATTGAAATGAAATTTAAAAAAAAAAAATGCTCGATTACATTCAATAAAATTCTTTCAACCGAATTAATAGTTTTAGTTCGATTACAGAGACACGCTCTACTGATTTTCAGATCCGTGGAGATATGTAATAGATATTGAGCTGGAGAACTCGTTTTAACAGGTTAATATCATCAAGATAGATAAGTTTTCCGTGTGGTGACGGAGTAAGAATACTATTAACCACCCCATATCTTACCCGTGGGTGATCGTACGAGACGACTAAGGGATATAAAACGCATATAACATCTATGCAAGACACGGGTTGAGAGCCCTCAGCGCTCACCCACAGTCCGGGTAAAGTTGCCATAGCCATCTGAGGTTAACAACTAAGACACAAAAAAAAAAAAAAAAAAACAATGCGAGAAGGAAAACTCGAAACAAAACCCTATACCAGCACGTCCGACCAGCGCGATATAGTAGGTTAATTTCTCTCCCATTACGGAGGAGGCCCGAGCCCAATAGTGGGACATTTATAGACTGTGATGATGATGATCGTCAAGATTGTACTTATTTTGAGATAAAGATTTAATTATTTTAAGTCTTACTATTATATGGTAGACTTAACTAGGTAATATAGTGGTGGGTCCATGCTGTTGACAAAATTCTATCTACAGCCGCGGGCCGGTCCGTCCGGGGTAGTACCACACTCTCAGATTGACGTCTGAGTAATTGCAATGTGCTGTTGCGCTTCGTTCGGTGAGTGAGAAAAGCTGGCAACACAACTGGGTGGGTTTGGGGTTTGTATTGGTAGGCAGCGGCCTAACTATACCCTTTGTGTTGCAAAGGTCTATGGAAGGCAGTAGCAATTACCATCTGGTGTGCTATTTGCTCGTTTGCCACCTTAAGCAATAAAAAAAAAACAACAGGCAGTCATGGGGACTGCCGATAGAAGTGAAAACTATTAACTTAAGACTAATTGAAATAATAATAATTTTCTAATTTTTATATAAAAATAAAAAATATTATCGAACATCTAGGAATCGGTTTTACCACGCTAGTAAGATAAGAAACGAAAAAAAAAAAAACGAACCTATAAGTTTTTCCCCTCCAAAAACGCTCAACGCGCCTAAAGAAGTTTTCACATAGCAATAGATATACTATTAGCATTAGCATGTCGGTGACGCAAACCTATAAGTTTTTCCCCTCCAAAAACGCTCAACGCGCCTAAAGAAGTTTTCACTTCAAAAAGTCATATAGGTATATGTGATTATGTTGTGACACACCTTTTCTTAAAGAATTAATCACCATCATCATCATTCTTCTGTTTATATCCCAATATATACTTGGGGTTGACGCAATATTTCCTATTTGTACATATTGCAAAAGTTATTGGCGATATGACTGACTGCTTGCCTGACATTAATCCTCCTTGGTAATGTAATTGCTGACCAAACGGCATCAGTTGAGTTGAACAAGGTCGATATAAAGCTCTTAGTCGTCTTTTACGACATCCACAAGCAAAGAAAGGTTTGGTAGTATTCATAGCCGCTACCACACAGCAAAAATAAACATATATATTAATATTTAATCTGCGTTTTGCCGTAGTTCTCAAATTGTAAAATAAAAAATATATACTTATGTATGTAATTTTATTTAAACCTTCTATTTTATTAATATACTTAACGCGAACAACTTTTGCTGTGATTAATACAATAAATAGTTAACACAATATAAATTATTTAAATTTTAATTAATACCTACACAAGTTAGGTTAGGTATGAAATAAATATATTTAGGTATATTAGAAATTATAGATAATATTAATATACCTATAGATATACATATCTACATTCGTTTTCCTTCTTTATATAAACAAACTAAAATTTGCTATTATTTTCTTTTTTTTAAATTTTCACTAACGATCAAATCGTTTACGTTATTTCTATTAAGATATGTTCAGACAGATATTGGATAAAGTGTGATTTTCATCCGATAAGCAGCTAGATGACTCTAACTGGAAATATTCTAAATATTTTTTTTAATTTTAATTAATTATCTAATTGTTTACGTTATTTCTATTAAGATATGTTTAGATACATAGGTATTGGATAAAGTGTGATTTTCATCCGATAAGCAGCTGGATGTCTCTCACTGGAAATACTCTACTATTAATATTATGGATGGCATTGTTCCAAAACATTTTCTATCCTCCAAATAAGATGAATTTTGCTTTGTGAGTGGCTACGAATATCACCAACCCTTATATTGATTACAAGTGTCATAAAAAATGACTAAGAGCTTTACAGCGACCTGAGCCAACTTAATTTCTGGTCTGATTTCACTCAATTTCTGGTCTGGTTTCACTTAATTTCTGGTTTGGTTCACTTCAAATATTTCTAAGGAAGGTTGACGTCGGGCAGGCGGCCATTCATAAAACTCACCAATAAATTCTGCAATGTGTATGATGGAAGTGAGACATGGATAAGGACAGCAGTTGAGGTCTTTCCCTCTGTACAGTTATTCAACTGTAAACTCTACCAATAATTACTTTATAACTGTCCTTGCAATCGAATATCACTAATTTACTTGATATTTTACATAAGAGAAAAAAATCTATAGGTACCTATTTACTTATCAAATCTATACCTATAATTTTGTTTTTCCTAAGTACCTACTTCAAATACGCTGTGGGGTAGCGGCTACGAATACTACTAACGTTTACTTTGCTCGTGGGTGTTGTAAAAGATGACTAAGAGCTCTATATCGACCTTGGATCACTACACCTGATACCGTTTGGTCAATAATTACATTCTAAAGAGGGTTGACGTCAGGCAGGCGGCCGGTCGTAAAACTATTGCCAATAACTTTTGCAGTAGCAGTAGGGAAAAGAGTACATATTGCGATCCCAAGTAATTGGGATTATAGCAGGAGAATGATGAATAATAACCTAAGTATTATAAAATGAAAATTATTCGAAGTTCTGCGGAAAATTGCAAGTAGAAGTTCTGGAGGCGGTGCTCATCACATGAGTAAGATTTCCTTATATCCTATTCCACCTTGATCCCATCCCGTATTCCTTCCTTTCTTGAGGTATACGGTATATTGATTAACCGTGTGAAAGTGGTGGATTTTCCTTCCTCTCCTCCATTTTATAATAATAATGGATTCCCGCTATGTATCGCCTAATTCAATCAATTATGACCTAAGTATTTCAAATAAAATTTTATATTTACTAAAGTAACCGAAATACTTTCAAAAGTATATAAACACATCATGGTTACCACGTACGGTTTGACGTTAGTTTAAAAACTCAGTACTTGAGCTACATAGATGAAACGGGGCCGCTTATCGCGGTTACACAGGCACCCTACGGGGTGTTCGCAACAAAAATACTGTTGTTTCCTTATTGTTGCCGTCTGTTGTCGCCCGTTGTCGCTCGTTGCCGGCAAGGGCTCTGTTATTTGCCGTTGTTTAATTACTAACGTTTTTGTTAAGCTGTGTAAACGACGTGATATTTTTGTTTCGTTCTGTCTAGTGCGTTATTCCATTTTCGTTTTGTTATATAATGACAGGTAAGTGATGGATACTAAATAATTGTTGGAAGGAAAATTTAAATAAAAATCTATATCATTAGATATGGCTGAGAATAATCTATTAAATCAATCTCCTTCCCGTGGAAAAGGTTCATGGTTATTATTAGTAGGTACATATAACAAGGATAACAAGCCGAACGAACGTCTGGTTAAGATGATATATAATGCGAAAGTGGAAGGATGTAGGTACCTGGGAAGACCGAGAATAACCTACCTAGACCGGATTGGTCGCGTACTGAAGGAAGGTGGAGTCAAGAGTCTCCGAAACCGGCGAGCGTGTATGAAGAGAATTATGAATGCTGAGGAAGCGAGTGAAGTATGCAAGGATAGAGTTCTCTGGCACTCTATTCTAGAGAGAATAGTAGTAGGCAGAGGCCTACCCTGCAAGAGATATGGCGTGATGATATGTATGTATGTACAAGGAGAACTTGCTGTGTGGTAGCGGCTACGAATACTACCAACCCTTACTTTGCTCGTGGTTGTCGTAAAAGACGACTAAGAGACTTAATAATGACCTGGGCCAACTCCATCTGATGCCGTTTGGTCAACGATTACATTCCCAAGGAGGGTTGACGTCTGGCAGGCGGCCGGTCATAAAACTATTAACAATATCTTTTAGAATATCTACTATGAAAGAAGAGTACATATTGTATCGACCCCAAGTAATTGGGATCAGAGTAGGAGAATGATGATATAACAAGGAGAGTTTTTTAAATAAATTTCATAGCAATATAAAGATTTTAAATAGATACGATAAATTTGCAATAAAACTATCGTTCATGGTCATGGGAGGACGTGTGACAGTCCTACCGTGACTATGAACACCGAAAAGTGTTCGAAACATTAGGAAACGCATTAGAATCGTGTGATACTCGCGTAAACATTAAAAGTCATTAAGATACGATAAGTGCTATTGATTACGATAACAGTTAAATAATTCAAAGATTAGCTTTCAGTCTGAAGTAATTTAAGCACTTGAACCCAATATCTGTATTTGAACCCGCTTGGCAAATAGTATATTACATTTTTCTGATAACCTGTGAGATGACATTTAACCTCTCATAATATACGGGGGATATACCCCCATAATGGGTTAAATGTCATTATATTCATAAAAAATATATTGACAAGCTATATAACTCAGGTCTGTCTGCACTTTAGTTCTATTACTCAGATTTATATAGTAAATGGTAAACTATAAAAAAAATCCTAGACTATGTTTATTCTTTACCGAAGTAAATATCAGTACTGGTCCGCTCAATTGGCGTTGAGAATTAATATGGCAGATGTAATACCACACGACGCTCATCCGTCGCCTCGAAATTGGGCCTGTCCAAATAAAGGCTATCTTAATTGTAAGAATATGCCATAATTGTCAATAGTGGTAGGACCACGCTGTTGACATTTTTCTGTTTACAGCCGCGGGTCGGTCCAACCGGGGTAGTACCACACTCTCGCAGAAGATCGACGCCTGAGTAATGGTAATGTGCTGTTGCGCTTCGTTCGATGAGCGAGAGAACCGGAAGCCCAACTGGGTGGGTTTGGGGTTTATATTGGTAGGCAGCGGCCTAGTTACACCCTTGGTATTGCAAAGGTCCATGGGCAGTAATGACACTTACCATCAGGTGTGCTGCTTGCTCGTTTCCCACCAAAAGCAATAAATAAAAAATCGACCAAGTGCGAGTTGTACTTGCGCACGAAGGGTTCCGTAAAATTAAAAAAATATTATTTTTAGCAAATAAATGGCGAAAACCTCTTTTATTATTTGGGAGCCCCCTTCATTATTTATTTCATTTTATTTTAATTAATTATATTTAAAGAGAACATAAAACTAAATGTTCTGTGAATAGTTAAAGCGTCTACCTCACCGTTATTAGTATCGAGCAAGAAACGATAAAAAATCAAGTTTGTTGTATGGGAGCCCCCTTAAATATTTATTTTATTTTATTTTCGGACAGCGAAGTCTCAGTAATAGGGTCCCGTTTCTACCCTTTGGGAATGGAACCCTAAAAAATAATAATTTCAATTGATGAAAAATTTATTAAAGTTATCTTCAACAGAGTGTAATATAGATCAGACATCCAAAATTAGAACCGTATAATATTCATTTTATATTCTACAAAATCAACCACTCGAAACGTTTCTAAGTTAATCATAAAAGCCTACACTATCCCAACAATAGCGACACTCCCCCTAAAACTCGTAACAAAAAAATCTATTAACATTTAATAAAATCATGACCTAAATAACGTTTCTTACCATTTCAATTTTACGGACGAAAGGGTGGCGGGTGTTCCTTCGCCCCCGCGTCTTTGTAAACCCTCCACCTCCCGGCCCCTTCCTCCTCTTTCCCTCCCCCCAGTTTCACCATTGTCGCATGGCACACAAGCTTTCAGAGTAATGAAGAGCATTTTCGTCCGATTCTGAGCACAATGGCCCCTTTAATACAAGGCAGAGAGGAAACTTCTTTGTTGCTGGGAGTATTGTACCTAACGTGTGTGTTTGGTGCTCGCGTATTGTTTTTTGTTGTGTTTGTTTGTTCGATTGTTGGGACAATAGTGTGTTATGTATGATCTGTCTAATGCGAGGTGTTTGATGTTTTATGACTGACTTAGAAACACTGCTCTACATATAGGCACTTATACGGGTAGCTTTTAGAATCAAATACTGATAAATATAAAAAATTAAAAGTTTATTTTTACTTTGATTTGTATTTTAAATGGTTTTTGTTCTCTTTTAACAACGATCCCTATATATTTTAGGTAGCACTTAAAGTGATTTGAATATCTAATATATATTGAATTACAGAAAAAACTATCGTCACTTATATATAGATTGCCTTAGTTGTTTTAAAAAATATATATATATTTATTTGGTGAAATAAAACTCCACTTTCCTTGTGACAGACATAAAATACATTTCAACACATCCTATCTTACTCGTGGTTGTTGTGAAAAACCACCAAGGGATATAAAATGCTATTCATGTAAGAGATCAAAACCTCGAAATAAAATCTTGTCCCAACCCGCCTGACCCGCGTGGTTATAGTAAGTCAATATCATGAATAGTGAAAAAAGCTGAAAAAGAAATATACACATACATACATACATTTCATCACGCCATATCCCTTGCAGGGTAGGCAGAGAGAACAGAGTGCCAGCCTCTATCCTACATATGCATACTTCACTCACTTCCTTAACATTCATAATTCTCTTCATACACGCTCGCCGGTTTCAGAGACTCTTGACTCCACCTTCCTTCAGTACATGACCGATCTGATCCAGGCAGGTGAGTCTCGGTCTCCCCCGGTACTTACATCCTTCCACTTTCGCATTGTATATCTTCTTAACCAGACGTTCGTTCGGCATTCTTTCCACATGTCCGAACCATCGGAGCATTCCCTTTCGCATCTTTACACCAATACTCTCTTTCATACCTACTCGCTCTCTTACGTCGTCGTTACGAATGCGGTCGGTCAGCCTAACTCCACAGATTTTCCGTAGAGATCGCATTTCGACCGCATTAATTTTACCTTCATACTCTTTTCTGCATACCCAACTCTCGCTTCCATACAGTAATGATGGGACAAGCACTGCGTTATGTATTGCTACACGTGCCTTCCGGCTGAGGTGGTGGCTACCGAGAAGTTGTCCCAACGCTCCGTTCACTCTATTACCCGCATTCACTCTTCGCTCTATATCAGTGGTGTACCTTCCATCTCGGCTAAATCCACATCCAAGATATACAAATTCATCCACTTGCTCCAGTACCTATTACCTTACCTACACTTACTGCTTACCATAACGCAAATCGTCATTCACATGATGAAACCATTTCTTTTTGGGACGCCCACGATTCTTACGTCTATCTACAATCATATTGATAACCCTCCTTATCACATCATGCCTTTCATTCCTCCTCATCACATGTCCATATCAAGAAAATTTCACGCTCCTAATCCTATCTATCACTGGTACCGCTTTTCAGCTTCCTCTAATACTCTAATGTACTCATTTCTTATCATATCTAGGACTGCCGCTCACTAGGTAGAAATCTAAGATAATAGGGCAACTACCGTCACTATAATGAACTAATTAGAAACCCTAACAACTTTTACTTATTATTTTTTATTGATTTGTCTTTTTAGTAATTTATTAGTGATAGGACCACGCTGTTGTTCTCTGTCTACAGCCGCGGGCCGGTCCGTCCGGGGTAGTACCACATTCTCGCAGATGATCGACGTCTGAGTAATGGCAATGTGCTATTGCGCTTCATTCGGTGAGCGAGAGACCCGGAAGCCCAACTGAGTGGGTTTGGGGATTGTAATGTTAGGTAGCGGCCTAGCTATATCCTTAGTATTGCAAAGGTCCATGAGCGGTAGCAACACTTACCATCAGGTGAGCTGCTTGCTCGTTTGCTGCCATAAACAATAAAAAAAAAAGAAAAATGATCTCTTGACATTATGTTAACGTGGCCTACGTTAAGGGATGAGGTAATGGCATGACATTGTATTTTTATATAGGTATGCCTACTGTTTGGGTTCAAGCCTCCTCCATAGTGTACCTCCATAGTGATACGCGTATTCTCCACAAAACGGATGAATGTGAACTAGTGCTTCTCTCTAACTAGATATACTGTCCATAATATATTTTTTTTATTTTCATTACTTTGCGATATTATTTGCCAACATATGTTACTTATCTTTTCTCAATACCCTTGGAAAACGAAGAGATGTTGAATAGAATATTAATTCGTTACTACAGAATCATCTTATCAGCTAATATATTTCTCATTGCTAGGTAAGAGCGTTCTCCATAATAGGAGGGTAAATTAAACATACTATAACACGCTGGTTGGTATGTGGTTTTATTTGGAATCCCTTCTCTTAAATAAATGTTATATGCATATTATATCTCCAGTCATCTTTTACGACATCCACGGATATGATAGGGAGTGTGGAATTCGATTCTTATTTCATTACCCCATGGGCGACTGCATCCGTTGTCACACAAACTAGATGCTGTATATTGAGTAAAATCCTACGAAATTAATTCTGCACATCTATTGCCTGTCGTGATGATTGTGCTCGTCATATTCTTTCACCTAAACCTAAATCTTGGTTCTCTCCATTAAAGCCACAGAAATTCTTCACTTTTAAAATAGCTCTCTTTTAGATAAAGGCATATAATGAACTTCTGCATGGCTGTCTGAGGCGCTTATCTTGAGCTAGTCCTTTTCAGCTCTTCCAGTGTCTACACATAGGTAGTCATCCAATCACCTCGAAAGGGAGATAGTGATAATGCCACAATTATCCATACAGATGGCGTAGCAGGTTAAGATACTGAGTTAAATTGCCAGATGTCACACTTTCAATTCATACACAGGACTATACTGCACATAGTATATCCACATAGTGTTTTCCTGATTGCAAGTGTAATTTGTGTCTATTAATTGTGTTTGTAAAATCCCCTCCAATACAAGGATTAGGTAGTTCCTTAGAGCATGGTGCTGTATTTTTAAAAGAAAATATCGCCACACTTGACAAACGGTTTGGCGAACGCAGTTGGTGTTATGAGTTTCCCAGGAAAGCTCAGTTGCTACCTAATCATACAATAATTAATTTTTACGGCCCCCACGTGAAAGTAAAAAGTGGTATTATATTCATAACCTATTACCACCGTATGTCAAAGACAAATAGGTACAAACTATTTATACCTAATTCCAATTCTGTTTACCGGACAATCATTGTTTCAATGTTGCCATCCTATTGCCATTGTTTCACCGAGCGGGCTGTGTAGGAAATAATTATTGTGTAGTAGCAACACTGTAGTATCGACACGTGCCTTCTGTAGTTCCCATTGTTAATGTTGCTATTAATTAAAATGAAATAAATACTCCAAGATTTATAGGGAACTTGAATATTGGGAAATGTTATAATTTACTAGCTCTGCCAACAGCTTTGCTTACGTGGATAGGTACTTAAATTTAAATAAGTATTATTATTTTTTATGAATAGCCTTGTCGTTCCATTGTATTAACAATAATATTAACATTAATAATATTAAGATTAATAAAATTAACAATACATCAGTCATCATTTTTTGTTGTCTCAACAGTTTCCATGCAATGACGATGGCACAGAGGCCTAATCTTTTATTGTTGCTACTGTTTACCCGATTTACTAACACTTACAGACATTGCTACGCTCCTATTTATCGTAGCTTTATGTATCATTAATTGTCCTTTTATGAGGCTTCTCCACAAAAGGACAATTGATCTGGTATACTATGCTAGCCAGCCTGATTAGTAAAGGATTTATTTCGAGATTTCCTTCTCTTACACTGATGTTACCTGCTTAGTCGTATTTTAGTGAACTCTTCTTTTTTCAATAGGTATAAGGAAATTTTTCTTCAAATTCTTCTTTTTAAAAATATCTCTTAAATTTTTCTTTTTTTTTTTTACTTCAGCATATGGAAATCATGTAATGTATTCTTTTTTAACGGCGTTGACAGTACGACGGTTTCTTTTTCTTGGACAGGCTGTAATTCCACCATAATCCGTCAAAACCGTCCAGGACGATGGAATAATGGTGGGGCATCATAACCTATCAACAACAACTTACATTAGATATAAAACTATTTTTACGAAAGGACTGAATCCTCTCGTCACCACGAACAATTCACAGCGTTTCGTCCCCAATCCGTAAAAATAGTTTCATTTTAAATGTGTAATACTCGTGTAAATCAGAAATCGTTATGTTACCGCCATTTGCGCAACCAAAATCTTAATTTCGATGGTCTGGCGGGGAGAACTGATGCCCTAACTCAGTATCATGGAATGAGATTAATTGAAGGTACTTATACGACAATAGTGGTAAGTTACGCTGTTGACAGTTCTCTATCTGCAGCCGCGGGCCGGTCCGTCCGGGGTAGTACCACACTCTCGCAGAAGATCGACGTCTGAGTACCTACTGGCAATGTGTTATTGCGCTTCGTTCGGTGAGCGAGAGAGCGGGCAGCCCAACTGGGATGGATTTGGGGATTTTATTGGTAGGCAGCGGCCTACGCTATACCCTTACTCTATTGCAAAGGTCTATGGACGACAGTCACACTTACCATCAGGTGTGCTGCTTGCTCGTTTGCCACCATAAGCAATAAAAAAAAAACAGACGACCACAGCTTAAATTATCTGTGAGCGTATGTCATATAAGTTGCAATTAAAGCTGTGAAAGAAATTCTAGCAGTGACACTACGCTAACACTCGCTATAAAAATCCATAACTAATCACAAATTTAGGTTATTATACTACACATAAAAATATCACCGAACATAATACAAGAACATTCCATACTTAGATATTTACTCAATTGCCTATGAAAAAAAAACAAACATTCAATATTAGCTAATTACATCTTGAATGCATTTAAAAGACAAAGTAACTTATGGTCGAACAAATGGAATTGTAAATACGCTTTCCAACTACTGCTGTGTATGCTTGTCAACTTACAGTTTTGAATTCACAACTGTCACAATTTCTTTTAGAACGAGACACAGAGTAAAGCTTTGTGTTTGTATTGAAGAGTATCTTGTGAGTATGAAATACAATGTCAATAGTTATTATAATGATAATATAGATTGTTTTTAACGTTGTAATACGTATTAACTTGAAAGTTTTCATAATGTTCTTTTCAAGTGTTATTTGCTGGTTGGTTTTTAGTTGTGAAAAATCTGTTCAATGAACAATAATTCATTGCGTGAATGAAGCGAATTTTGACTACCGTATATAATATGGTATTTAGCGAAACGTTTAGTTATAAACTATCTATCTATTCTTATACATCGATTTCATTGTGTTATTTTTAAACTGATTCATGTTCAATTTGATATGGTGTGACGGATTTCGTTGAAACGTTTTATTTAAAGGTTGTCACCGAAGGCACTGCCAGTTTACTTAAAAAATGTGCCCAAATAAGCCATTATTTGAGTACATTTTATGAATAAATTACGTTTTGACATATTTTTTGTGCAATCCGTTGATAGATGGCGCTATATAGTACCGTTATATCACACAATAGCTTTGTTACAAAACATATAATTTTTATCTACCCTCTATCTAAAGTCTTCTCGATAGCGGGTTGAGAGCCCTCAGCGCTCACCCATAGTCCGGTTAAGCTGTCAAAGCCCTCTCGGCTAACAGCAATCGCAGTGGATACGTTTTAGTGGGTATCCTAGCCCCGAGGCTAAGAGAGTACCACACTTCCCGTTCCGGGGGGTAGTGCGTAATAGCATTTCGGACCACTGCGGTAACAAAAAATAAATTTAAGTCCTCTCAATTTGAGAAAGTGTCATTCTCCCCAGAAAGGAGAAAGACGTGCCTCGCAATTTGCTCATAAATAAAGTATTAATCATCGTCATCATCCTGCTCTTATCAATTGCTTTGGCTCAACACATTATGTAGTCTTCTTCCATCTTATATATAAGTTGTACAGCATCACAGCCGGGCAATCTTAACTTTGAATAAATTTTGATAATTAAATATATTCATACAAACAAATGATTTAATATATGTTTAACGATATAAATAACTAGCGACCCGCCCACGCTTCGCTTCGGTTACGTCAATTCAGCTGTGTAGTTTACTTTCGTTACATAGAATACGTCTCGGAGAAGGAATTTCTTAAAATTCTACTTCATCTGACTTTTACAGGACAGAAAGAAAGTCCACACCAAATTCCAAGTCTGTAGGAGCAGTATTGGAAAATGTGATTTTTTTGGGTTAACACCTACGCAATCCCCTTTAGTGGTGCAATTTAAGAAGCCGACCTTAGTTTACCTCCGTATCGTAGCAGAAATATGCCTACCGAAATTCAGGTCTGTAGGAGCTATACCTATTTAAAAAAAAAATGATATTTTTATATCCCAGAAACCCCCCTTGCGGATGGAATTTAGTAAAATTCGTTCTTAGCTGACCTTTACTCGGCGAAAGGAATATTCCTACCATATTTAAAGTAGGCCTTATGGTTCCAGAGATATCGTTATGAGTCAATACATAGGTGGAAATCTCTTATATATTATATAGAATAGATACAGAGTTGTTATTTTAATCGAATTTTAATACAATTTTACAGACTTTGACACCAATGAGAAAATGGAGTATAGTTGTTTTAATTTTTTTAAGTTACCTTAATCAAAATCTCTTTTTTGATAGATTGTGGATTTTGATTTTATACGACTCATATTGCATAGTGCATAGTTTTGGCAATAGTCTAATGACTGGCTGCCTGCCTGACGTCAACCCATCTTTGGAATGTAACAGACCAAATGACAACAGATGGAGTTGGCCCAAGTCTATGTTAAACTCTTAGTCCTCTTTTACAACAGTCACGAGCAATGTATGAGTTGGAAGTATTCATAAGCCCCACCACCAATCACCAAATAAATAGTATGCAATCGGATTATAACAACATATCCCATAAATAGAATTAAGATTTCAATTTAACTTAATCACAATGATCCCTAAACCATTTAATATAATTTTCACATCGCAGCTAATACCATCGATATCAAAAAAAAGAAGTCTATTTTGCCCAAACAATCCCAAAACCGTCTACGTAATTTTAATAGAACATTAGTCTTTTATGCCATTGTCGGTACTAAGCACACGATCCTATCATTCGTGTCGACAAAGGAGGAGAAAACCCACCCTAAAGTATCGACATAATAATGAGGAACCGGGAAAAACTTCTGTTGTGGAATGAAAAGCGCAAATTCGTCATTAGGCGGCGCTTTCCACCATTGTTCGCACTGTCTCCCTTCTTCTTATGTAACTTTTAATAAGTGCGAGTGAGACTACCGATGGTCCTCCGAGCCGGATTGTTCCTTTCTATGTTAGCGACATTGTTTTCGCTTTTATACCCGCCTGAATTGGGATTGTCTTGTCTGTTTGAATGGCCGATGGCGCCCCTCCACGGTAGATGAATACAGCCTTCTATAAATGGGGGGAGACAAAGGGTTGGTCTCTTGAATCGACTGGGAGACAGGTCGTTCGATTATTGTATCGATTCAGCATTGTCTTCGCAATGAACGATGGTTAGGGCAAATTACTTTTCTGCTTTTTGTTAGATATTTTAATAGTTTTTGATTTTGTTTTTGTTATAAAAAGAAATAGGTATATTGTTTCTTATGTGAATGAAATGTTTGCATGTTATATGTATACGAGTATAATAAAAATATACCATTGAATGATCGTACGATAAATAAAAACAAATTTACGAAAACAAATTTGACAGTTCTCTTATAATTTACTGTTATTTTTTTGTCCTATTCGTCTTCTTCACGCCATATAGGTCGAACTAGTGGGTATGGTTGTCCTCTCCATCCGGCCATCCCTCAGCCTATCAACGTTCATTATTAACTCAAACGTGGTACTCCGGTGGTGAATAATAAAACGTTATAAATTTGTCAGTTGTTATCTTCTGGTGATTTCTCAGCCGGTTTTTACGACTCTCAGAGAAAAGTAATGGCTGGAGCTTAATACATTTCTTAATAAGACGTCCCACAAACAAACTTTGACATGATTCCATATGGAACGGTTTTTCTTAGTAGTGTTTATTAAATCTGATAACATCCCTTATTTTACGACATCCGCAGAAAATGGTGAGATGATCTGATGACTATCTCAGCTCATATATGTCCCACTACTGAGCTCGAGTCTCCTCCATAATGAGAGGAAGATGGAAAAGGATTTAGTTTCTAGTTTGCCTTCTCTTTCATAGATCTTACCTATATACTTTAATATTCCTTAGACGTCTCTTACGATCAACCACGGGTAAAATAAAGGGTGATGAATTGTAATAACAAAACAATCCACATGGATAAGTAAGATGATGAAACGGTAAATTGTAAAAATGTCACAACGTGGAGGAAATTTATATTGACGATCATATTTTTATCATATCAGCTTTTAATCTTTCATTTTTTTTTTTGGATTGCCCTAATTAATATTTACCAGGTATTTATGCTATGCCACAATTTGTATTTTCTCTTACGTGAAACACGAAACCAGAACCTGGTCATTATCAGTCACATAACTATACCACACAACTAACTGAATAGTTTATGGTATGTGTAGTGTACTTAATTTTCTTTAATAAGTCTATTGTAATTTATTATTTATTTGTCCGTGTGGTGACGGAGTAAGAATACTATTCAACACCCCATATCTTACCCGTGGGTAATCGTACGAGACGATTATAATAGACGATTATTTAACTGGGTTGACACCCTCTTTGAGAATGTAATTGTTGATCAAACGGCATCAGATGACGTTGGCCCAGGTTGTTATAAAGCTCTTAGTCATCTTTTACGTTATCCAAGTGCAAAGTAAGGGTTGGTAGTATTCGTAGCCGCTACCACAAAAAAGGTATCGACATTTTGATAATATATTTAAATAATTTATATAATAGAGTTATTAAATCATTAAAATATTATAAATAGTCTTTTTTTTACAGTTTATTCTCAAAATCAGTTACATATCATTTCTTTCAAATTTCATGGCACTTATAAATTTTCAGTGGGTTAATATGGCCTTATTCTCAATGAGACCAATCTTATAATCTATCTTTAAAATGCATTTATTATTTATGCACAATATTTGTCCAGTATTATGATTAATAATTTGGCTGCAGCCACGACATTAATTGAATTGAAAAATACCAATACTAGCCTAGTTTTTAGATGTTTAAATACATATGCAACTACTACATGAATACTCAAACTCTCCATTTATTCTCGTATACTTGATGTAGTTTTTTTTAATATTGTTTATGACAGTAAACAAGTAAGCAGCACACCTTATGGTAAATGTTACTGCCGCCCATGGACCTTTGCAATACGAGGAGTTAGCTAGACGGCTGTCTACCAACCAAAACCCATTCAAGTTGGACTTCCGGCTTTTCGCTCACCGAACGAAGCGCAACGGCACATGGCCACTACTCAGACGTCGATTTTCTGCGAGAATGTGCTACTACTCTTAACAGACCGGCCCGCGGCTGTAGACAGAAAACTGTCAACAGTGTAACCCTACAACTAAACTAGATAGTCTAATATTTACTATATTATAATTTTTAATGTAAACATAAATATATCTTGATTGCTAGATGTATGGCATCAGAGGGCATTTTAAACGAGGGTCATACTTTTAATTTTTTTAAATAACTTCTTTTTAAGACTTTAGTAAAAGTCAAAACGTATTACTGAAATTTTTAGCATTTAATATGCTTAATTATTTATAAATACCCGATTACGAAACGAAAAATGATGTCACAAGCGGGGTTCGAACCCGCATCTATTGGGAATCCGGCCCGATTACGATTTTGTCGATTCGTAATCGGGTATTTATAAATAATTAAGCATATTAAAGCTAAAAATGTCAGTAATTTGAATAACAAGGTTGTGTCATCGTTTAATACAATTCTAACTGTAAAGTTTGAAGTATTAAGCCTATACAATGTGTAAACATTGTCCGATAGATGGCATACGTCACCTTGAAGACGTAAGATATAAAATGAAACGAAATTTGCATGTCCTAAAATAGTTCACGATGGTGTAAGTGGCAGCACGATTGGGCCGGATTCCCAATAGATGCGGGTTCGAACCCCGCTTGTGACATCATTTTTCATTTCGTAATCGGGTATTTAGTCAAAACGTAATCATCTTAGCCCACATATGTCCCACTGTTGGGCTCGGGCCTCCTCCACAATAGGAGGGAATATTGACCTGCTATACCACGCTGGTCAGACGTGTTGGTATAGGGTTTTACTCTCTCTCCTTCTCTCTTGATCTCCTTCTCTTGCATAGATACCATATGCATATTATAACCCTAAATCGTCTTTCACCCACGGGTAAGATAGGGGATGGTGAATTGTATTCTTACTCCGTCACCATACGGTAAAAGTAATAAATATGCGTATTTGCATTTAGATCTGGATTTTCATGTCATGTAATTATTCCCAGGTGCCGAATGGAAACTTTTGACTGAAGATGAAAAACGACCGTTTATAGATGAGGCTAAACGTATCAGGGCGATGCACATGAAGGAGCACCCTGACTATAAATACCGGCCTAGGAGGAAGCCCAAGACATTGAGGAAGGAAGGTTATCCGTACTCCATACCATACCCGAGCGTGCCTATGGATGCTTTAAGAGCTGGTAAGATCTTTTTGATTGAATTTTGTATTAACTCGTTTAGAATACTACGTTTTTCTTTACTTTTTCGTGGGAGCCGTTAATATCAGCCAAGGTTTCACTAGGAGGATGGTTATTAACACACTTCTGGATAACTTAAGGTTTAATCGCAAAAAATGATGGCTAGAAGATCTTTTTACTATGAACGACGACGTATGAGGCAATGGTTCATTCAATTGCTTTGGTGAATGGACTTTTATGTTACTATAATCCTAAGTAAAGTTTCTTATCAATATGACTGTTAGAAGTAGATTAAAATAGACTCGCAAGATTTTATTTATTAATTGCAAGTAAAACTAATATAAAACATATTAAAAAGGAAACTATTGAATGTGGAAACAGATGGTACGAAGTTATTCGACATGGTATTATTTTGATTACGTCTATTCAGCCTATGTCTAGCAATAATGGATAAATAGACTTTACAAAGGCCTATGTTTACAAAAATTTAAAAAAAAAGATAAAGAAATATGAACGTTTTATTATTACTGCTAACAACATTGTAACTAATTAAGCCCTAATATTAGTACAAAATGTCTGCCGTTGTCCACTGACATTATGTGTTATAAAACTTTTTTGTTTGTTGAGTTTTATTATTGTTTCGATGCATTGATAGCTTGAATGTAATATTACAATGGATAAAGCTATAATCAGAGTTAAAAGCCGTTGTACTGTTTGGCGGCCAAACAGAGTGATGTTTAATTTGAAATTTTATTTTCTTGTTTCAATATTGTGGATGTGTAAAATATGAGCTTTGAGTAATATAAAGACTTTTAACTGGTATTTATGATAATTACAGTCCTCAGTATAGAATATAATGTGTTACCCTTTATATACCCATCAGCTGAAGGATCACACTACGCATTCTCACTTGCTCTGCATTTTATTGGGAAACTAGTAACTGCTAATTGTGGTATCTAATTCACTTGCCATGTGTTTCAATCTTGACCGTAGCCCCTTCATGGACTTTCTAATGGCCTACGTACAATAGGCTGATGAGTGAAATGGAATGAATAAAATATAATGACTGACTATGACAATAATGGTCAAAAAAATAGTGGTCTTTGAAAGAGATGAAACCAGAACAGATGTAAGAGTAACAATAAGTAATGATGTACTAGAGCAAGTGGATGAATTTGTATATCTTGGATGTGGATTTAGGCGAGATGGACGGTACACCACTGATATAGAGCGAAGAGTAAATGCGGGAAATAGAGTGAACGGAGCGTTGGGGCAACTTCTCGGCAGCCACCACCTCAGCCAGAAGGCACGTGTAGCAATACATAACGCAGTGCTTGTCCCAACATTACTGTATGGAAGTGAGAGTTGGGTATGCAGAAAAGAGTATGAAAGTAAAATTAATGCGGTCGAAATGCGATCTCTGCGAAAAATCTGTGGCGGTAGGCTGACCGACCGCATTCGTAACGACGACGTAAGAGAGCGAGTAGGTATGAAAGAGAGTATTGGTGTAAAGATGCGAAAGGGTATGCTCCGATGGTTCGGACATGTGGAAAGAATGCCGAACGAACGTCTGGTTAAGAAGATATACAATGCGAAAGTGGAAGGATGTAGGTACCGAGGGAGACCGAGACTAACCTACCTAGACCAGATCGGTCATGTACTGAAGGAAGGTGGAGTCAAGAGTCTCCGAAACCGGCGAGCGTGTATGAAGAGAATTATGAATGTTGAGGAAGCGAGTGAAGTATGCAGAGATAGAGTTCTCTGGCACTCTGTTCTCTCTGCCTACCCTGCAAGGGATATGGCATGATGATATGTATGTATGTATGTATGTACTATGACAATACAAATATCACGGTTGTATAAAAAACTAAAGAAAGGAAAAATGATAGGAATACAACCTTATACCAAATCGTCTAGATAACGGTATAGGGGGAAAACTTGTGTAAGAGATGTCTAAAAGATATAAGTACGTAATATAGCTAACTGCAAGCAAAGGCAAGCACGAAATAAAACCCTAAATCAACTCGTTTGGCTATTTTCTGTTCCATCATGAAGTACGCACGCCTTATTTGTGACCGTACACATGTTGAGACGAATTAAAATACTGGTTGTATTTCTTAATGATATTTGCCTACACGATAAAATATAAATCTCGTCATATTATGAAATATATTGATTGTAAAACTTTTAAACATCTTATTACTGATTGTATAATAGTTTTATGGCATTATACAGCTATAATAAACCGCCATTTTAGCAACGTTCGATATTTAAATTGAAAAGCCAATGTGTATTAATAATTGTTATCTTTATTCGAAATTCAAATATTTGATGACTGACGCCGGCGCCATTTGCCAATTCAGAACCAAAATGACGTATCTATTACTTTACTACGATACTTTCTATAATAAAATGACACAAAACGAATAGTGTCATTTCAAAAAATATAAGTAGGTATCATAAATATCGATCTTTATAGTATATTTAATATTGTAGTACATAAATGACGTAATAATATATACAATTTATTATATAAAAACGTGTATACGTGTAAAATTTTACGTTTGCCGCGTTATTTTTAAGTCACGATGTTTTGTCGTGACGGTGGGCGTGCGTTTTTGTCGTGGACAAGGCGAGTGACCTACGTGATGCGTTTGAAATGGACGGGTTAATGGAGCAAGTACTGCCTACAATTTATAAAAATATTCTTTGAAGTAAATAGGTTCACGTCCTTAACGACAGAAGCTATTTTTATATGTCTATATTTCATTTGTATCACTTTTTCTTTTCATAGTAATAAAATAAAAAAACTATTATCTTCCGCTGTCAAAACCACTTTTACAATGCTACTACTAAGAAATTTCTGATACTGAGAACTCACGATCAGTAGTCACGTGGTTACTTTATAGTATCAAGATGATAGTTTTAGGTGTTACACAAAAATCATTAGGCAAAAGACCTTTGTTTATATTTATAAATGTAATATTTAGTGAGAACTACACATTATGGTACTCTGGAAGTTTTACAAACGATAAACTAATGATTAAGAATTTTCTGCATAATAATCAAGAGAAACAATATAGTAATAAATTATGCTATCAGTATTACAAGAAGAGGCAATGAATAAACAAATCCTGAAATGAAGTTTTATGCGAATCGATGCAGTTAATGTGTTAAACTAATTTATTGCTAACTATATAAAATGTTTTTGTTAAAATGGAGGATGTATAACGTAAATAAAATAAGAAAATGTATACATACACATTAAAGAAATGAAACTAATCATTTTAATAATTTAAATATATTTATATAATAATTATTAATTAATATAATTAAACAATCAAATAAATCAAACGTAACTTCATAATCACAAAGCTTAATGATTTTTTTAATTTTAGTGGTATTAAGTAGATATGAGCATTTTAAGGAATCAAACGACAATTACCTATCTATTTATGAAAAGTTAATTTGCTTAAATATTTCTTTATGAACTAAACACTCGTTGCTACATCTAATGAAAAAAAAACAACTAGATAAAAATCTAAATGAAGCATCAAAAACGTGCTATTAAACTAGTCATACCAAACGGGGCACAACAATTGTGTAATCCCAATTCGGTTGTAGCGGAATCGATGACATCCAGTGAATAGTATGATAACGTCCAACATAGACCCTTTTGTACCTTCCTAAAGCTATTTGAACAGAAAGCTTTTGGACAAAATATAACGGATTGTTTCGTCTAAGAGTGAAAGAGATAAAAAATATTTGTGACCATTGAAGCACAACTGAAGTATATATCAGTAAGAGCTTTTATAATCTATTTTTGTCCGTGTGGCGGATAGGTGGACCAAGACTGTAACTCTCTGGCCAGGTCCACAAGGCAAAAATTAGACTGGGAAGACCGAACGCGCGTTGGTCAGATGATATTAAGCGTTTACATAAAAATTGGACTGAAATAGCAGAAAATCGAGACAAATGGCTAGAACAGGAGGCTTTTACCCGAAAGGGGTCCATACCGATTTAGATAGGTATAATATTGTAAAAAAAAAAACATATATATATATATTTATTTATATATATATATAAATACACAAAAAAAAAGTTAACACTATTAAATTACTGAAATTTAGCATTTAATATGCTTAATTATTTATAAAACCCGATTACGAAGTGAAAAATGATGTCACAAGCGGGATTCGAACCCGCGCCTATTGGGATTCCGGCCCAATCGTGCTGCCACTACACCACCGTGACTAATTGTAGGACATGCAAATTTAGTAAAACAAAGTAATCGGGTTTTATAAATTAACACTATTAGTTATTTTTTTCTTAGGTTATGGAATAAATGGGCTTTATATTTATTATTGTTATTTTGTCCGTGTAATGATGGAGTTAGGATACAAATTATTGTGCCATGGCCACACTGTTGAGAGTTTTCTGCCTACAGCCGCGTGCCGGGGTTGTATCACACTCTCGCAGAAAGTCGACGTCTGAGCAGTGGCAATATGCCGTTGCGTTCCTTTCGGTGAGCGAGCGAGCCGGCACCTCTACTTTCTAGGTGGGTTTGGGGTTTTCATAGGTAGATAGCAGCCTGGCTGTACCCCTGGTATTACAAAGATTCGTGGGCAGCAGTAACACTTACCATTAAGTGTACTGCTTGTTCCTTAGCCACCATCAGCAATAGAAAAAAAACTAAATTTTATCACATTTTTGTCCCGTGTAATGAGAATGGGCGGTGCAGATTGAAAATAAAACAAAGGTTATAGGAGGTTTTGTGGTTTATTCAACAAACGATACGACCAATGACTAATGTCATAATTGTCGGTAATTGTCTTATATAAAAACAAAACAGTGATTTTATCCTTTAAAAGTATAACTAAAATCACCATCATCATAGCCCATATATGATATATGTCCCACTGTTAGGCTCGGGCCTCCTCCGTAATGGGATGGAAATTAACCTACTATACCACCCTGGTCAAACCTGTTGGTATAGGGTTTTATTTCGAGTTTTCCTTCTCTTGCATAGATGTTACATGCGTTTTATATCCCTTAGTCGTCTCATACGATCACCCACGGTTAAGATAGGGGGGTGGTGAATTGTATTCTTACTCCGTCACCACATGGAAAACTAAAATACTCAAGGAATATTCTATTTGACGTCATCATTATCCTGTTCTTATTTTGTTCTTGAGCTAAGTCTATATAAAGCTTTTCGTCGTCTTTCATGATATCTTCAACCAATATAAGGTAAGTAGTTTTCGTTGCTGCCACACATCAATATTCAATTTGACAATGTATAATAATGTGTATATAGCGACGACGTAAGAGAGCGAGTAGGTATGAAAGAGATTATTGGTGTAAAGATGCGAAAGGGAATGATCCGATGGTTCGGACATGTGGAAAGAATGCCGAACGAACGTCTGGTTAAGAAGATATACAATGCGAAAGTGGAAGGATGTAGGTACCGAGGGAGACCGAGACTAACCTACCTAGACCGGATCGGTCATGTACTGAAGGAAGGTGGAGTCAAGAGTCTCCGAAACCGGCGAGCGTGTATGAAGAGAATTATGAATGTTGAGGAAGCGAGTGAAGTATGCAGAGATAGAGTTCTCTAGCACTCTGTTCTCTCTGCCTACCCTGCAAGTGATATGGCGTGATGATATGTATGTATGTACAGTGTACAAGAAAAAGAAAACCTATAATTTTGTAACCAAAAACTAATGGTAAGTGGTAACAGACGTCCATGAAACTTAATAATATCACGAGCACAGCCAAGTGTATGATTAACTTAAGATAGGAGTTGGCTCTCCAGCACTCTCACTCAACGAACGAAACTCAGTAAGATTTTCTGCGAGTGTATGTTTCTAAGCCTGGCGAGGCGACATATTTACAGATGTAAACAGAATATTATGTGGACTTACGATTTTAATTTAATTTAAATAAATATATTATTTAGAGCATAACACAGAAGCGATGGATGAGAGACGACTGCATATCGCAGAGCTGCGAGTGTTGAGATGGATGTGTGATGTGACGAGAATGGATAAAATAAGAAACAATTGTATAAGAAAAACTTTAAAAATTGTGGAGAAATTAAGTAGTGAATGAACGTTTGACGTGATATGGAGATATGATGAGACGGGATTTAAGTAATGTTGTGAGGAAAGTTTTAAATATAAATTTTGAAGGTTTTAGGGATAAGGGAAGATCACACAAAATATGTGGATAGACTGCGTGAAGCAAGACATGGCTAGACAGGGAGTAATCACAAAGATGACGACTAAAGGGGTTGTATGGCAGCAGAAGACATATTCTGTTGACCTCAAGTAATTAGGTTAAGAGCAAGATGATGTTTGTACTTACTAATTAAATAGATACAGTATGCATAGCATAAAAACCACAGTCACAACACAGCCTTAACTAAAGCTTTATGCACACGGCGAGGAAAAAGCGCTTACCTACGTCACAAGAGCCCACAACAAAAGATATTCCAAATATGAAAAGCGAAAATGGAACGCATAGTTTAAACCGTCTTGGCTGCTTTTGACAGTTGACAGTTTTCACTGTCAACGCGACAATGGGGTTAGTTGGGGTGCGTCAGTTTGGGGTTTACAACATTGACATGCGATTAAAATTATTGAAAGTATTCCTTGCCTTCAAATGTGTCGTTATTGAATTTTTTAAAGGGTTGTTTTTGTTGTTTGTAGTTTGTGGGCTTTCAATTTTGTTGGCAATCATTAGTGGTGATTTTTTTTTGTTATATTTTCTTTTTATTAACTTTAATATTTTTTTCAATATTAATAAATTATCGATGGAAATATTTAAATGGCTTACAAAGGCTTACTCATACTATTAGCCTATACTAAGTTAATAAAAACGTAATATTTATATTTTTTTATTTTAATTAAATAAAAGAGTATTGGTGTAAAGATGCGAAAGGGTTCGAATGTTCGATGGTTCGAATATGTGGAAAGAATGCCGAACGAACGTCTGGTTAAGAAGATATACAATGCGAAAGTGAAAGGATGTAGGTACCTGGGGAGACCGAGACTAACCTACCTAGACCAGATCGGTCATGTACTGAAGGAAGGTGGAGTCAAGAGTCTCCGAAACTGGCGAGCGTGTATGAAGAGAATTATGAATGTTGAGGAAGCGAGTGAAGTATGCAAGGATAGAGTTCTCTGGCACTCTGTTCTCTCTGCCTACCCTGCAAGGGAAATGGCGTGATGGTATGTATGTATGTAATTAAATAAAGGTCGACGGTCAACCGAAGATTAAGAATAGAACTTGGTACTACTGTTCAATCCAAATGGTGAAATACGGTGGATTATAAGGCTAAACGTCGTTCCTTTCACTGCCCCGGATGCTTTGGGTAGGTTATGACCTGACCATAGACTGACAAAAAAAGTCTGTCAAACTCCCCTGTTGAATATAGAGGGGTAACACCATAATTTCTAGTCTTAATAAGCGCATTGGCGATGACAATTATTCATCATCTCAGCTCATATACACCCAATTGCTGGGCTCGTAACTCTTCCATTTAATAGGAGGGAAATTGCTATAAAAAAAAAAGTAAAAAAAAAAGCGAGTGAAGTATGCAGAGATAGAGTTCTCTGGCACTCTGTTCTCTCTGCCTACCCTGCAAGGGATATGGCGTGATGATATGAATGTATGTATGTATGAAATTGCTATAATATACCACGACAGCAGAGATGACGTCTGATAAGACTGTATGGAGGCAGATGACATATTGCAACATCATCATTCTCCTACTCTAATTCCAATCACTTGGGGTCGATACAATATGTACTCTCCTTTCATAGTACATATTGTAGAAGTTATTGGCAATAGTTTTATGACCGGCCGCCTGCCAGACGTCAATCCTCCTTGGGAATGTAAACGACATCGGATAGAGTTGGCCTAGCTCGTTATAAGGCTCTTAGTCGTCTTTTACGACATCCACGAGCAAAGTAAGGGTTGGTAGTATTCGAAGCCGCTACCACACAGCTTACGAAGAAAGAAGATGACATATTGCAACGATCCCAAGTAATTGAGATAAGAACAAGATGATGATGATGATATGGTGACGAAGTATGAATATAATTTACCGTTTCCTAATAGTGCTCGGGGGTGTTGTAAAAGACGACTAATGGATACATTCATATCATCACGCCATATCCCTTGCATGGTAGACAGATAACAGAGTGCCAGAGAACTCTATCGTTGCATACTTCACTCGCTTTCTCAATATTCATAATTCTCTTCATACACTCGCTCGCCGGTTTCGGAGACTGTTGGATTGACTATTGGATGGACATTAAACATCTGTGCAAGAGTAAACTTGAAATAAAATCCTATATCTACTTAGACGTCTGATCAACGTGGTAAACAAAGTCCACGCTATTATGGTGGAGGGTCGAGCCTACCTGTGGGACATATATGAGCTGAGAATATGACCTTGCAGTTAATATATAAGAAAACGACATCATTCCCCGACTCTTATCCCAATTACTTGGAGTTGATACAATATGTACTCGTGTTTCATAGTACATATTGTAAGAGTTATTGGCAATAGTTTTATGTCCGGCCACCTGCCAGACGCCAACCCTCCTTGGGAATGTAATTGCTGACCAAACTGCATCAAATGGAATTGGCCCAGGTCATTATAAATAAGAAAAAGATAACGACATATGAGAAGCCGAAAGCCCAGGTTTCTGATTAAGATTTGGTTGGTACGCAGTGGCCTAACTATTTATACCCAGGGTATTACAAAGATCCATGAGTGGCAGTAATACTCATAATCACTTCTGCTACGTGCTCGTTTGCTACCATAAGCTATAAAATAAAATTGTGAAAAAAAATCATCGAGACAAATTACTGGTGATAGGGTAATAATGCCTCTTACGCCGTCGGGATCGTAAAATTGAATTATCTCTAGAAATGAAGAAACACTTAAAATAAAACTCCAACCAATCCGTATAAACTAACCCCATAACCAAAATATAAGACATTTCCACCCATCCACTGCGGTGGCTAAACTAAACGTGGGCGGAGTCGCCACGTGTGTGCCAACCCTTATTTAAGGGTCGCGCCACACTTAGCACTAACATGGCTTTTAAGTTAATTGCAGTCGTGAAATAAAACGAGGGTGAATAATTACTTTAGCCAGTTCGATATGATTTTTAATATGCTTGTTTAAATATTAAGTAATATAAACATTTCTGGCTTAAAGGTCTAAGTAACCAAGCCATAAATATTAGCAAGTTTATTAATTATTTTTGCTATATCTACTATTGCAATCAATGTTAAGGCTCACATATAGGCCCCGTTAAGTTATCCCGTATCCGTGGTGCCATACTGCTACGCTTATCGTAGCTGTAAAACCCGTTACTTATTGACTGACTACTCAATTATGGTTTCTGTATCTCGTATTGTCTAGGAGAGAAGTGGAATCATTCTTTTGTAAGAACTCCTCTTTATTTTTAATAAAAGAGGAGTCAAATCTCGGTGTCATCTATCTAGACCATTATGGATCCTGGCTTACAGGAGTTACAATGTTGGGAATGCGTTGTGGTATTAGTCCCAAATAAAAATGAGTTTAATAATTGTGTCCAGAGGGAAAAGAGTGAAATTCTGACTTGGATATAAATAAGATGGGATAAAAGTAGTATTGTAATGCAAGTATTTAGCGTAAAAGTACATTCAAGGTTAAGGAAGGTCCATCAGTGACAAGAACCGGGTACCACAAATGTACAATTAACGAAAATAATTTACATTCAGACACAGAACAAGAAGCTCCTTCTTCAAACGAGGTCTAAATAACGGGGCCTGGCTGTGCCAGTAAACCAGCAACACCAGTGTTGCTAAGGTCCATATGCAGCAGTATAACTTATCATCAGATGTGCTGCTTGCTCTTTTGCCACCACCGGCAATAAAAAAAAGGAAAAATAATTAAGCACGTCGCACAAATTATTGTTTTGTGTGAAAGTCGAACCCATTAACACTCAGGCATCCATATTTAGATCAGACCATCAAACCACTTTTAAATCCCGACGAAAAAAAGTGTTTTAAAAATTTTATATATATTCGATATATCTGTTTTCCAGTTTGTGGCATCCTTCCTCCTAAATGAATAAACCGATCATAATTCTGTTTTTTTGTATTGCAAGTTAAATGTTCTTTTGTAAAATTTCATCATCTCGATACCATTGAGCTACTCTAATGATAGGGCTCGAAGATAGGATACGGTGAAAGTACAATACAATAATAATAAGCAGGATTCTAACCCACACAAATCAACTAAGTACAAATTCGTTCCAACCGCTGTATAAATTCAACTAGCGTGATCAATTGCATGTAACAATTAAATTGTCGTTTGCAATCTTGTCTATCAGTCTCGTCGTTAGAAATTTCGTACACTCCATGGCGCTACAGCGTTGTGCTACCTTACATGGTGCCCCTATTTGGGCGGAGTCCCTCACCGCTCGTAACAGGGCCCTTTTGCGAAGACCGCAGAGGCTCATGGTGGTGTGGGCTATTAGGGGTTACCGTTCGGTGTCCTGGACCGCGGTGATGCCGTTGGGGGGTGACCCGCCTTAGTTGTAGAGGCTCTGGCAGAAGTCTACCGGATTCGCGTAGCGGCACGTACTCACGGCGAGCAATCCCCCGTAAGGGGACTGGGTAGAGCATTGGAAGTGGCCCGAAGAGGAGTCATCCGGCGGTGGAGGGAAGAACTGGAGTCCCCCGTAGCAGGGTGAGGGACCGTGGAGTCGGTTGCGCCGCATCTCCACCGCTGGATCAACAAAAGGCACGGCAGCCTAACCCTTCAGGGTGGTGCAGGTGCTTACCGGACATGGGGTCTTCGGTAAGTTCCTGCACAGAATTGGGAGAGGAAGGACCCTAGGGTGCCATGACTGTGGCGCGCCACTGGACGATGCATGCCACACAATGGTGGATGCGGTATGCCCCGCCTGGGGGCCCCAGCACCACGTCCTGTCGGTGGTTATTGGAGGGACCAGTCGTTGTCAACCATCATCTCGAAGATGCTCGACAGCGACAGATGCTGGTCGTCGATGGCCTCCTTCTGCGAGGAGGTTATCTCTAAAAAGGAGGCCGCGGAGCGGGAACACGAGGCAATTGCGTTGGTAGACTAGCTCCGCAGGCGGCGGTCAGGAAGGAGGGTGCACCGATATAAATATCCCTAATTGTAAATCAAGGACAATTTTTTCATAAAATAAATAAGAATCGCGTACCTGTTAGGTCGACTTTGGAACTCACCTAATGTTAAGTTGTAAATCCCTTCATGAACCTCTGCAATGTCAGGCGCAGAGCCAAAATCACTTCGTATAGGTTTTGGTTGAGCCTCTGATTCTCTCGCTCATCAAACGAAGATAATTACAAAAATTACTACTTAAACATCAATTTTCAGCGAGTATATTGTGGACACACCTACTATTTATGACTGCAGATAAAAAAATATCAGTAGCGTGGCTTTACGAATAAATAAACTACGTTTATCGACGCAAGCGGATCTATCGCCTAAACTCGCTTACATAAATAATAAAATCCACTTAGTAAACTCTTTGAAATAAGAGTCGTTTAAACGTAACGGTCGCGCGCCGGCCACGTGCCTGTGACGTCACCGGCACTAGGGTTGCCAGTTAAATAAGTGCAAGCGCACGTTCTCGACGCCCATTGCGGGGTAATTTGGACCCAAATTGATGGGTCTGTGTTGAAATTGTAATGATTAGTATTATATTATTCAACTAAGGTCAAAATGTGATTGGTTTTATAAATATTTACTATAGAACTATAGAAGCAAATTTTTATTACACAATATTAAATAGCACACACAAATATTGATTCATGTAGGAGTTCTTTAGCGATCTACAAATAATTATTGTTGTGACAATCCGTTTGGTGACGGAGTAAGTTATACAATTCACCACTCCCTATCTTACCCGTGGGTGCTCGTAAGAGACGTCTAAGTGATAAGAAACGCATATAACACCTATGCAATTGAAGAAAAACTTGAAACAAAACCCTATAGCAACACGTCTGATCAGCGTGGTATAGTAGGTCAATTTCCCTCCCATTATGGAGGCTCGAGGCTTGAGCCCAACAGTAAGACATATATGAGCTGAGATGATGATGAATTATATGTTTACAAAGCCTGACGATTTGTCTTTAACAAAAAAAACTCTTTTGACTTTAAAAAAATATTTTACGCCTAACTGGACACTGCAGTAGGGTCTAACCCACATCACCTGGAAAGTTGCATACAGCGTTGTGTTGCTACGGTGTTATTATAGCCTCTGCAGTGTTGCTCGAGCGCAATGACCTGTCATTTAAACGGGGTTTAAAACTTCACCGTAGGCAGCGACCTCTGGTATTGCTGAGATCCATAAGTAGAGTTGCCACTAACCAATAAAAATACTCTTTTTCCTTGAAAAAAAAGAAGAAATCGGTGCCTGAGAAGTTATACTTCTTAGGCTTCACTAAAAAATAGTTTTTAATTGCATACAAATAATTAATTACAATATAATAATAAAAGGATTGGATATTTTTTTTCATTAATATTTACGAATAGTAAATATTATTAAATCAAAATGTTCAATTTAAATCACTACTGAATATAATTTATTAGCACATATATAATTCGCACTTGTTCGAAACTAAAACACGTGTTGTGAATATAGAAACTAGAAAGAGGTTCTGTTTCTATTTTGTTGGTAGTTTTTTTTTCAAGACTTAATGAGCGGTTTTGCGACGAACTTCAACCTGTTACTTTTGTGTTAGAGTGATCCGCTCGCATCCTAAAATTTTACTCTCATATTTCAATATCTGGATGACCGAGCTTTCACTCGGCATTTTCTCTTTAGCGTGTTTTATAAGATTGTTAAATAAGACATTTAAATATAATAAAAATAATTAATTAAATAATGATAAAAAAAATAAAAGTCAGAAAGTAATAAAAAAAGAGGAATAGGATCCAAACCGGCCTCAATTAGACTGCTCGACTATCCAATTGAGGTGTCTTAATGACAGCGTCAAAATTTGCCTTCATATTTTAATATTTGTCAGCCAACGCAAAAATTATATTTTTTCATTGACTGAAAATATTGACAAAACAATATTTTCTACGAGTAAAACTTAGCTAGATCGATTAGTGGTTCCCGGAAATCCCTGCATGCTAAATTCCAAGAAAATTGTTGGTGCCGTTTCCGAGATTCAGCATTGCGCACTTAAAGATATTAAATAGATAGATAGATAACGTGCCTAAAGAAGTATAACTTCAAAAATCTTTTACAGTCCACTTGACACTGCAATAAGGTCTACCCATACCACCTTGAAACAATATTGTACTCCACTGCAAGTTTTGAACGTTAATTTCTCTTAAAGTGCAGGCTCTGTAATGAAGAGAGGAACCCGCGAGGGTAAACCGCCGAGCGGGCCACCGAAGACAAAGATCGGGTTCCGCTCGCACGGCGAAGAGAGTAGCTTGCATGGTGGATCTATGAGGTCATGCGCCGCCTCTTCCGTCACTCCGGACCGATTTGGCGGGGTGAGACGCATCCATAGTCCACGGCAAAAAAAAAGGCTCTGTAATGAATTATCTGCTGCTATGTTTTTTCTGCTATGTCTTTCTTCAAACAAGGTTTAAGAAGATTACTTTTTACGGTAGACAAATACTTGGGCTGTATCCCTGGTAGGCTGCTGAGGTCTATGAATGATAGTTACTTACCATCAAGTGGGCAGTTTGGTCGTCTACCACCAAAAGACAATTAAAAAAAAACTCACGGTAAAGAAAGTCGTGGGGTATTGTATTCTTTCTTCACCATCATATGAACATCTGGTATGCTTTCTACTTTATTTTCTTCAAGTATTTTATAAAGTTTCTGTGTGAATACGAAACAAGCATATAATTCACCTATCTACCGTGGGGTGTCGTTGACGACGACTAAGGGGTATAATATGCATATAAAACAAGAAAGAGATAAAACAAACTTGTAATATAACCCTGTACCAAACCATCTGACTAACGAACTAATTCGATTTCTCTCCTATTTTGGAGAAGGCTCGAGCCCACCAGTGGGACATATATGAGCTGAGATGATGATCTTAAAAGAACAACAAATTTATTGTTCCGCTGTAATGTTGAGCATCAGTTACAAATCTGATATAACTTTACAAATAGTAAGTCACCAGCAATATAAAGAGTGTACTGTGTCCTGTCCGTTTTATATTTAAGAAGAAAAAAAAAAATATTTTACGCAATTTTATTGGCTTTTAAAATCGTATCTGTTTTATGTATAACCCGGCCAAGTTTGAACAGGTGCGTCATATTATGTTGATAATAAGACTATTGTATTGTTCTACATTTATTTGTATTATCCTCAACACCTGTAATATTTGTTTCTTTTATTATATTTAAACGTTGTTTACTTAAAAAATACTAAAGACTCCACCCGTCTTCACATAGGTAGTGACTAATTATCTTATTTTTTTTTTGTATTTGAAACTTTTGGCAACGGAGCCAGCGATATAAATTTTAAAATAATAATTCTCTTCACAATTTATTAAACAATATTCATTCAGTATCAAGTAGCTTGCCCATAGTCACTCTCCATTAGTAAGTTAATTGATTACTATTAATTGAACGCTAAGGAACAAATACGATTCCTCTGAAAATTTTGGCATAATAATCAAATCAACATAGAAAATACACGTTAACCACTGGTATATCTTATTGACTATACCTCAGCGCTCTTTCTGTATGATATTACATAAAATACCAGCAAAATTATTCAATACAACACTAAAATATTGAGTAAAATTTAAGAGTGTTCCATGACATATTCACATTCCCGCAAAGCTCCTCTTATATGCACATAATATATGAGTTAATTAAATAATGTATGCAATCATTGATAGCGTAATGGTTAATATATTAGACTAGCGTATCCATGAATCGAACCCACTCTCTGGCACCTATCACAATGTACTTCAAAGAGCTGATGAATGTTTTTTATTGGCTATGGTTGCAAACGAGCAAGCAGCACATCTGATGATATGTACCACTCACGGGCCTTAGCAATACCAAGGGCAAAGCTAAGCCACTGACTACCGAGAAAAAGTACGCTTCTTAAACCTAGACTAAATAAGAACATGTGATAGCGCTAAGGAAACGCAGCAGCAGATGGTTTATACTAGATCCTGCACGAACGTGAAAGAAATGATTGTTGAAAACTTACAGTTGAGAACCATGACATTTCCAGATGAAATTAAGGAGCGAGAAGAGAGGAACTGAATAATCCAAAGTATCGCCGCTGCACCAGCGACTCCAGCCGACAATATATAAGTGCCCTCGCGGTGTATATACCTACATAAATAAATGATTTACATATGAAAAACTGTTGCTAATCGTCACGATTCATAGACAAATAAATCTGGCAAACATTTTCCAACCACAATAAAAGAGAAAACACTGTGACTAAAACTTATTGAAAATTGTCAAGTTATATATTATTAGTCAATAGATGTCACTAAACAATTCGTCCCACAATCGACAGATGGCGTTGTTAACAATTAATTATTCTAACCTAAAAATTGCCTACTTAAATCACATTTAGAACTCAAGCAGACCATTGTTATTTGAAATAAAACTTGTAAATAGTCTGACAGGCATTACTTAAAACACTTATTTTAACAACTGTATCTGACGATCACTATTGTTAAATATACAGACAGGTTTCATGAAATTAGTCTATTATTTCGCAACGCTCATACATAAACGTTTTATTGTGTGTTCAAGTTAAAGTGTGTTAATTGTTATGTAAATTTTTGTGCCACAATGACATCTTTAGAGTCGATTTACGTACATATTCATATTGGTTACAACATGTTTTTCTTTAATTGTTTGCTCATGTTATTAATAATATTAATAAATGACGTGAATGCTATTGTTATAATGTGCACTTATTGTTAAAGTTTTATTAATATAGTTGAGGAATTTAATTAATGTATTGTATTAATTAGCTATCTGGATGACTATAATCTTCAATTCCAATTTTAACTTTCTATGTGGTTTTTGGTTGACGGTCTAGCTGTACCTCTGATAAAAGTCGATAAGCGGCAGTAGCAAATATCATCAGGTGCGCTACTTGCTCGTTTACCACAATAAGGAATGATTAAAATAAAATTCCTATCATTCGGGATTGGAAGTTTGGCGTTCTGTATGTACTCTTGAAAATTTCATTTGCATTTAAAATCAACAGTAAATACATATAATTCCTCATTATCATCTTTATCCTACTTTTCTCCCAATCACTTGGGGTCAACGCAATATGTACCTACTCCTCTTGCTACATATTGCAAATGTTAATGGCAATAACTGACTGATTTGACTGCACAGATGGCGTAGTGGTTAAGATACCGACCTTCCGTGCCAGTGCCGTGGGTTCGATTTCCACGCAGGACAATACTTTGTGCGATCCACAAAGTATTGTTCTGAGTCTGGGTGTAATTTGTCTGCGTTAATTGCATGTTTGTAAAGTCCCCCGCGATACAAGGATTATTTTACTTAGTGCAGGGAGGTGTCTAAAAAAAAAATAGTTTTATGACTGGCCTCCTGCCTGACCTCAACCCATTTTGGGAATGTTAATGTTGACCAAACAGCATAAGGTGGTGTTGGCCAAGGTCGATACAAAGCTCTTAGTTGTCTTTTACGACATCCACAAGCAAAGTAATGGTTGGTATTACTCATAGCCGCAATCACACAGCGATCTCTTCTCAAATTTAATAACAATTGCGTCACACCCGCTTACACGCTCGCGCATGTTAGCTGAGTATTTTGTGCGTAATAATGGCTCTAACAATGATAGTACGAGTTATCCTTATTCTATATCTAAAAGTTTCGGAATCAATAAAATTATTTTTATTTTTTTATTGTTTATGGTGGCAAACGAGCAAGCAGCGCACTTGATGGTAAGTGTTGCTACCGCTCATTGATCTTTACAATACCAGGGGTACAACTAGGCTGCTGCCTACTAATAACCCCTAAACCCACCCAGAAAATTGGGCTGTCGGTTCTCTAACTCACCGAACGAAGCGCAATAGCACATTGTCATTGCTCAGACGTCGATTTTCAAGACACCCCCGTTACAACCCCCGATTGGGTCTGCCCACGGCTGTAAACCGAAAAGTGTAAACAGTGTGGCCCCTTATCACTATCCACATCACATATTAAATCCCCTATCATATATTAAATACTAAAATAATAATCTTTACAAAATATCATAATTTACAATTTATGACTAATTAGACTATTAGTTATTTTTCCATATGCTACCAATGAAACCTAAATTGGTCACTACCAATTTAGTCTTTGGTCACTACTAATTTAGGTTTCAATGGTCCTACCACACTGTAGGTGTGTCACTTAGTTGTTAGTCTCAGATGGATACGACAACATTACCCGGACTGTGGGTGAGCGCTGAGGGCTCTCAACACGATATTTTTTGAGTTTACAAAGTCTGTTTTAAATTTGATGTTAATTTCCTACTTTTGCTTTTAAGTGCAAAACAAAAACAAAAACGTGCTATTATTAAATAATCTTGCCGAAATCGAATAAAAAAATAGCCTGGTACAGGTGGTCAGATGTCAGGTCAGGTCTTAGGTTTTTATTTCGAGTTTTCTTCTGTTACAGTTTCTATCTTACATCTCGTAAACGGTTTTTACGATTCTTAGATGAAATCAAGATTATCATATTCTTATTCCGTCACCAAATGAAAAAATTATATCCAATTCATATTATACTATTTTTCATTATCTCTGTTGCATTTCTATCCTATCCTCACACAATTCATCCATCTTTGCCTTCATCATCATTGTCATCATACACTTTTTTGGCGCCCATCGCTGAATATAGAGCTTGCCCACAAATAACGGGTTAGTGACGTATTCGGCACGCTTGGTAAGCGTCGCTCTTCATGCGATATTCTCAAATTGACGCTAGAAAGCATAAACATTAGTAACCCACAAAATAAAATAAAAAACATAATTAAAAAACATTGTGAATTTAGAGTTGTCCTTTTTGGATAATATTCAAAAAGACAACTCTAGATTTACAAATTACGTAAAAAATATGTGTAAAGGTACCTAATGAATTTTGTTTAATAAAAAATAAAAGAATGTTTCTATTCTATTGTACAATTTTAATTTTGTGGTAACGCATGCTTTCTAGTGTCGATATGATCTCTACTACTACCACGGGCAGTTAAGGGATTTGACGACAATTATATTTTCATCCCGTCCCCACACGGAGGATTTTGTCTTAGTTTTCTTTACTTCTGATAATCTAAACAAAACAATCTTTTTAATTTTGCATTTGTTCATTTCAATTTCAGTTTCGTGTGGTGACGGAGTAAGAATACAATTCACCATTTCCTATGTTACCCGTGGGTGATCGTAAGAGAGATATAAAACACATATAACATCTATGCAAGAGAAGGAAAGCTCGAAACAAAATCCTATTACCAACATGTCTAACCAGCAGCGTGGTTATAGTTAATTTTCTTCCCATTATGGAGAAGGCGCGAGCCCAACAGTAGGACATATATGAGCAGGGATGATAATGATAATTATGAATTTAAATTTGAATTTTAATATTATTTTTTTCGATAACAATAAGTTTTCCAATTGTGTTTATTTGTTTAGGTATATTATTCATCATTCTCCTACTCCCATCCCAACTAATTGGGGCCGATACAATGTAATGTACTTCTTTTTTCATAGTACCTGACGACTTAGCTATGGCAGCACTTCGCTTTTTTTTTTTTTTTTTTTTTTTTTTATTGCTTATGGCGGCAAACGAGCAGACAGCACACCTGATGGTAAGTGTCACTGCCGCCCATGGACCTTTGCCAATGGTATAGCTAGGCCGCTGCCTACCAAGACAACCCTGAACCCACCCCAGTTAGGCTTCCGGCTCTCTCGCTCACCAAACGAAGCGCAATAGCACATTGCTATTACTCAGACGTCGATCTTCTGCGAGAGTGTGGTACTACCCCGGACGGACCGGCCCGCGGCTGTAGACAGAAAACTGTCCACAGCGTGGTCCTACCACAATAAAAATCGCTTAGATTATTTACGTCATCATTCTCCTACTCTCATCCCAATTACTTGGGGTCGATACAATATGTACTCAACATTCATAGTACATATTGTAAAAGGTATTGGCAATAGTTTATGACTCACCGCCTGCCAGACATCAACCCTCATTGGGTATGTAATCGTTGACCAAACGGCATCAGATGAAGTTGGCCCAGGTCGTTATAGATCTCTTAGTCGTCTTTTACAACATCCACGATCAAAGTAAGGGTTGGTAGTATTCGCAGCCGCTACCACACAGCACTGTATATTATTATTAACGTCCATAAAAAAAAGCATTCCTAAGTTTTGATAAGTTTGTCAGTATTCGTTAAAAGTGTAGGTAATTAATATTATTCGCAAGTGTTTTCCTCTTGTTTTACTCAAACATAGCACAGTTTTAATTAATTGAGTACAAAAACAGTTTTTACTGCAGTGAACAAATTTTCGCGCGCCAATGTATTTTTTAACTGAAACTTTTTTTTTTATTTAGATGATTAATGCGGATTTTTCCTTATTCTAATTCACTGTACAATTTAATCTTTTAAAAATAATGGCTACCAATAATACTTATTCGATGTTCGTAGAAAGAAAATTCTTTGTCTTAAATTTTAATTATACTTAATAAAATTGATGTTAGATATAGAATACACTCTGTATATATAGATAGAGCACCCGAATAGACCTCCGTTTTGACTTTATTAGAATAATTTTAACTTTGGCTTATTTCTTTTTTCATATATAATAGATACTAGCAGACCCGGCTACGCGTTGCTGTGACAAAGGTAGCCTCAGTAACACGAGGTGGTTATGCTAATAAATTGTAGCTTATATGCAACGTTTATACGTTTAACATAGCGCCATCCTTTAAATACTTACTCAATACAGTCAGCAGATACCGCCATCTGTTAGAATCGTTTGGAGATAACAGATAATTGTGACTATCATATAATAGAGAAATAATTTTCAATAAAATAATATTGTGACTATAAATTGAGATGGAAGCTATCCTATCTTTTAAGTTGGATCAAACTACATCATCATCATCCTGCTCCCATCCCAATTACTTGGGGTCGACGCAATATGTCATCTTCCTCCATACAGTCCTATCAGACTTGGATCAAACTACATATGCTGTGCAAAATTGATTAAAATCGGTAAAGTAGGTACTTTAGGAGTCCATCGCGGACAAACAACGTGACGCATAATTTATAAATATATTAAGATAAAAATACATAACTACCTCTTTATTGATTTTTATAATGACGTATTTTACCCAACAACAATATTACCATAGAGAATTTGACATCTTTCAAATTATCATCTTTCACCATCATCATTCACCTGCTCTGATCCCAATTACATATCGTCGACGCAATATGTACTTCCTACATATTGCAAAAGTTATTGGCAATAGTTTTATGACCGGCCCCCTGTCTGACATTAATTCTCTTAGAAAAAAGAAAATTATTTTTATTGACACTCAGCTAAAATTTATAGTATTACAGTAACTCGAATGGAACACAGATTGCGTAACAAAATATTAAATTAAAGCAAGAAAGCTTGCGTGTGATTTATTTTTCAACAAACCTTATAATTCAGCATGTTTTATTTTTAATCCACAATATAAATACAAATGTTTCCTAATTTCGTAATATAAAACAAATCTTAATAATCGCAGCCAAAAAAATTACAATGAAAACACACTCCTATAATCCATATAATAATCTAATAAATTGCTTATTCACGATTAGCATATTATATACCAGCCAGTTTGTTACCGAACGGAAGTGTCCAATCGCGTGCGTTGCCGGAAACTCCTCCCTCCACCGCCAAACTGCTTCCGGTCACGTGACGTCATTTACATGACAGTTGAGCGCGGCCTGTTGGGGAGGACGGACGTGTGTAGCGAGAAATTTTTGTTTATGACTCTAGGAAATGAGTTGTAGTTTTGTTTATGTTTGTTGCTTTCGTTGTTGTTTTCTTTTTTTAGGTATAGTGCGATACGAGTAATTGATCATTTTCATATATATTTAGATTCTAGACTAATTCATACTCATAATTCACATCTGTAAAGAATTAATATGCAAATAGGTTGATAATATTTTTATCTATATGTATGTTTCTATAAAACCCATACATGTATAACCAAAAGCGTGGATAATAGTGTAAAAACATTATCCAGAGTAATGTGCTTGGATTATATATTCAACAATTTAATGTTTATAATTAAGAGATAGACTGATATTTTTCATTGCTGTGTGGTAACAGCTACGAATACTACCAACCCTTACTTTGCTCGTGGATATCGTAAAAGATGACAAAATACTTTATATCGACCTGTGCCAACTTCCACTGATTTCGTCAGGTCAATAATTACATTCCCAAATAGGATTGATTTCAAGCAGGCGTCCGGTCATAAAACTATTGTCAATAACTTTTTCGATATTGCGTCGAACACAAGTAATTGATATCTATAAAAGAAAGATAAATGATTAAACTTATATTTTTTAAACTAGCCATTAACTATTATTTTAGTGTAGCATCCATTTTCTTCACTGTATGTATTGTAAACTTACGCCATTCAACCATCTAGGACGACAGTAAAGTGGCATTAGCTGTTTCTTTCTAATCGACTATACGACTAATCGAATACGACTATAGATACGTCGGGCCGACCACAGATGCCAAAAAATCGGTACGACCACGGTCCAATAGCGATAGAGACAGAACACGGTGTGTGCTATGTGGTCGCACACTGCCATTCCGTCATCCTGAACGGAATGGGCTGAGTGTGTCTAACCCTCCAAATTCTGAATTAGAAAGGCGATTATTATTATATTAACATGCTATTATACCTGATTTTAATAACCATACAGGATTGGTAGGTGATTAGTGGATAATTTGCCATGTGATAACGAAACACAGAGAATTCATCACACATCGTCTTCAGCTTTACTTTTAAATCTAGACCTGTGCTAAACTTAAAAAATAATAACGGGTTAATAGTACAATAAATATTAAAGTATTCAAGCGTAAAATAATCTTGTCACTGTTCAAATCATACCTTTAACATATATATCTACAAACAAGCGTTGGATGATTTGCACGAATCGCATCTAATCTATCAATTTAACCACGGTTTGTTAAGTACGTCTGCGGGATCCCCTGATGCTATGAAACGGCGAAAATCCACCCTAGCTGTCACTTGGAAACGTTCTCGAAGATTTTTAGGGTTCAGTCGAGCTTCTCATTATTTTTTTTAAATGTACAGCTATATATTACGAATATTTTAGGTATTGTAAAATATATCCATCGAATTATTATTATTGGCAAATATAAACTATATACCAAATACTTATTATTTTATTCAACATTAGATTATGGTACAAGAAAGTCGCCCGCAACGTTAATTATGTAAATAACTTAATAGTTGTTTAAAATTTCAGATATATTGTTTGCAATCATGTGTATATATACGTTTGATCAAGGTTATTGTGTATTAAAAAATATTTATTATATATATCAAATTTTATCAATATTTTTTATTTAATTATTATTTACAAATTGTCGCTTAGGTTTTTTGTTCATTTGAGTAATTCGTTCGTCATTAAAGTATCCATTAAAAATCAGCGTTGCTGTGTAGCATTATTGCCGAATAGGCACCTTATTGACATATTATATTTTGTTTTTCTTCTCTGTGATGTATATAGAGTTAAGTTTAGCTATTATTTTAATTTTTCTTACATACATACATACATATCATCACGCCATATCCCTTGCAGGGTAGGCATAGAAAACAGAGTGCCAGAGAACTCTATCCTTGCATACTTCACTCGCTTCCTCAACATTCATAATTCTCTTCATACACGTTTGCCGGTTTCTTAAACTCTTGACTCCACCTTCCTTCAGTACGTGACCGATCTGGTCTAGGTAGGTTAGTCTCGGTCTCCCCCGGTACCTACATCCTTCCACTTTCGTATTGTATATCTTCTTAACCAGACGTTCGTTCGGCATAATAATTTTTCTTATAAAACCTTTATTTCTGTCGACTTACTGTAATATCTAAATTTAAGCTAAGCGGCAATAAAATGGTTTTCTTTCTCTCTTTATATAATAATTATCGATGTTTGAAAATTCTTAAAATGTTTTTTTTTGTATTAGATATTAACAATAGTTAAAGTATTAAAATTGGCAACAGGAGTCGCGTTAAAATGAAAGTTATAATACGGTTTCACTATATTTTTTTTAGTGAAAACATTAATTTTAAAATATTTATTTATTTTTCGTCATCAAATAGGCAAATAATCTACAAAATGGCGTATTTATTATTATTGATACAGTTTTATGTTAGATACTTCAGACGCACAAAAAATATCCTCCTTTTGAAATAATATATCTCAAGATTAGATTAATATTGTGTAACCTAATATGATAAACGTCAATGAGAAATATATATTTTTTAAAGCTAAACTTTATTCACTGGTTATTTCAAATTGAACTCAGTACCTATTGGCAGGCACTTTAAGTTACAATCTAAACAAATACATAACTTCCAAAACCGAGATTAATTTGTCGGAACTTCGATAACTACGAACTTAATATACCTACATTAAAATAGTTTAAGATTTTACATTAACTTGTGATTTAGAAAACGGCCACACAACTACCTATAATATTGTTCAAAATTTTAGGCTTACATATATATATTAAAGCTTATACATAATAATCTAAAGAATGATTCAGAGCCTCCAAACCCTAAGGGCTACTCAAAGAAAAAAAGAATTAAAACCGACACACAATACAAGTAATTTCATACAAGGATTTACCTACGTCACGTATTCAGATCCATACATCCATAATGACCATCTTCCGAATAATATATGTAAATATAACACACTGTATTGTGTGAAAGGATCGCCAGAAAGGTCGGACACCGGCCAAATGGGATTTTCCTACGGGCTTCCCTTTCAATGGCCCCTCCGTTTTTTTACTCAGTACTCTTTTATATTTGAATGTGTTAAATTTCTCGGCAAAATGGTTATTTTCTGTTTCGTCAGGTAAGGTGATTTATCGTCTGACCGGTGTGTAAATTTGGCTTCATGTGGTTTTTTAGTATATTTACTTTGAATTCAGCTCTCAAATTTGAACTTAATATTAGTTTCAACATGATATATTTGTGATTCGTATAATTTTCTTCTGCTTGTAATTGAAATTATTTGAAACTACATATATCTTCAAAAGAAAAAAGGTTTTCTTATATTGGCGTTTTATTTTTAATTTTTATTTAATGACCTTAAAAACAAACCTTAGTGGTTTTAAATGTCATTAATTTTATAGCAGTGTAACTTTCTTTTCTACTGGTAATAAATAAAGTAAATGAAACAAAAAACCTCCGCCTTTTTTAAGTCGGTTAAATAAATAAAAATATTTAATTGCGAACATTGTATTAGCTGTGGTAGATATTATGTAGAAATTGATGAAAATTTTCTTCGGAGTTTTAGGGGAAAAGGAAAAGTGTCATATTGTGCTCTTGTATAATATTCAATATCTTAGTGTTTTAACGTGTTATATTAAGTAATTTTGATGGTATTTTACGTAATTTGATGCGCAGGAAGTACTGAGCTGTAGTGAATATGATATAACAGTGCCTTACATTCGTTTTTCACCAAAATTCCCAAAAGATTCAATGCAGTATTGAAGGCGGCGATTTGACTTACTGACGGACGATGACTTTAAATTAAGTTATTTTATAAATCAATATTTGGCTTAAAGGTCTTAGTAACCAAGCCAAAAACTCCAAAAAAAAGTAATGAGATTTTTCTTCGATTTGTAATTCATTAATTTTCCTTTCATAATACATCGAATTTATTCTTTATGGTCATCTGCTTCAGAAGCCATCAGATGGCGAGCAAAGGTCATCGACAAAGTTATCATAAACATCGCCTTTCAAACCGCGATTGGCTTTGTCATAGTAAGTTAGAAATGATTTTTCTTCAAGGATCGTTTTACTTTCTTTATCCTTACACCATCAGCTTTAGAATATTCTAGAACGTTAATTTGTTTTTTTTTTCTATGATTATAATGTACCTCCTAATTTGATATTAATGATTTGATATAGATACTAATATGTCCTAAAAACCTAAGAGCTTTTTAATTTTAACACTTTTAGCTGTAATTCATCACATATTTCACGGAGTTTTTAATTTTAATATTTAGGTATTACCACATATACGTCTTCATTTACGTAAGCATAGGTACTTACCGTTGGAGTCACCTAATTATTCCACAATAAGAAGTAAAAATGTCTATTCCAGGCTCACCAAATAGATGGTCCATCATAAAAAAAAATTGAAAAGTTTTAACATTGAAAGAACAAAGGAAAACTAAAGGAAAGATGACTGAATAGTTTGAAAGATAATAATATACGTAGGTAAAAGAAATTATACCATAGTCGAGTATGTTTATTACTTCATGCTCCTGTTTCGTGGAATAATTGTTCCAGTATAATATAATAATGAAATATTTATAGTATTTTCTCCTATTCGCGTCCACGTTTTTCTATAAAGAAAACCTCTAACGTTAAGCGTAAATTGTAATTAAATACCTTTTTATTTAATTTCTGTTATTAAAGCCGTAAACATTTATAACTCTAAAAAGTTCCGATATACTTCCTCGAAAGTTTTACAAAGGTAACAAAAGCACCGAAAAAGTAGCTATTTTAATAATATCCCTTTCAACCCTTTGACGAAGTTTCGTTCTAAACCAAATCTCGGGTTGGCGAAAAAATAAAAAATAAGTCTAAACTTCAACCGAACGGTGTGGCATGTTTTAAATAAAATTAACTATTAAACGTTGCATTTCAGCGGTTTCTGTAAACCTCTGGTTGAAATTAATTGGCTTTTTGTTCAGTTGTTCGACCAGTTGAGAGTTAATTTAGAGTTAATGCAGCCTTTGAAATTATTTGGCTTCGATGCCTGACTTGCTTGATATTAACGCTCGTGTAACCGTTGTTTTGCCTCATTAATATTATATATTACTAACTTGTACTATATTATATAGTATTTATATACATACATTTAGATTAAAACTTATACAGTCAGTGATTTGTTTTGCGATGATCTTATTTGCACTAATATCGACAGAAACTGCCTATGTATTTAGACTTATAAGGAAAGAACTTTAGAATAAAATTTAAACTTAACTATGAAATTCGCTTGCGAAAGTGGAAGGATGAATGATGGTACCGGGGGAGACCGAGACTAACCTACCTAGACCAGATCGGTCATGTACTGAAGGAAAGTGGAGTCAAGAGTCTCCGAAACCGAGCGTGTATGAAGAGAATTATTAATGTTGAGGAAGCGAGTGAAGTATGCAAAGATAGAGTTCTCTGGCACTCTGTTCTCTCTGCCTACCCTGCAAGGGATATGGCTGATGATATGTATGTATGTACTATATGAAATTCGCTTCAATTCTTCGAATATTACCGTCGTATTGGATATGATGTAGTATATAAATTCATCATCATTCTCCTAGGTGCTCTTATCCCAATTACAAACGTTATAAAACACCCAAAGTTAATTTACAATAGGTAAAAATTTCTAGTACAATAAATTTTGAGTTATAAAACCCTGACTCCTAAACTATATAGGTCAAGAGGATTGTATCTTAGGAAACAGTGTTCGGCCTAATCATTACAGATCTGATTTACTTAATTACTTGGGGTCGATACAATATATACTCTTCTTTCATAGTACATGTTGTCAAAGTTATTGGTAATACATAGTTTTATGACCGGCCGCATGCCAGACGTCAACCCTCTTTGGGTATGTAATTGTTGACCAAACAGCATCAGATAGATTTGGCCCAGGTCGTTATAAGTCGTCTTTTACGACATCCACGAGCAAAGTAAGGTTTGGTAGTATTCATAGCCGTTACCACACACACTCATATAGTATACACATGTAGTATACACAATACACATGTGGTATATAAATTAAGTATGTAATATTACCATTATTTACATCAGGAATCTGGTTGATTGACTCATCAAGTGGCCCGATCGAAACTGCTGAAATGAAAAACATTAAATTTTTAAATATGTAGTTTATTTTTACGACGTGAAACTCACTAAAAATATTTACTAAATTCAACTCTAAAAAGTGTGGCACAGTTTGTATGGAACGAAAAAAATCCTTTATCCATAATCAGTGTCTCTTTAGGGATATTAAATAGAGCATAAAATATTACTTTTTTTAATAATATACTTTATTTCCTATTAATTTAAAAAATAACAATATAATTGTACGTAGTATAATTGTAGTATATGTGTCCGTTATACTCTTTACATAAAAGGCCTAGTTTGACTACACTTCTTAAAAAATATCTTTTTGATCATTGAATCTAAATTCTTTCACACTAAGAAGGAAAATGACCTATTAGACCGCGATCACCAGAGGGGCTATATTTTTAGATTTCCTTCACTTGAATATATGTTATCAGCGCATTACATCCCTAGTCGTGTTTTACAGCGATATTTTGAGCTTACATCCCTTATTCGTTTTATGAAACACAGAGTAACTTAGGAGTGGCGAAAAGAAATTTTAGAAGTTTAGGTTTCTAATATCTTTGCTGTCGACTATTGCTTTAAGATAACAAGAGTTAGGCCCTATGATAACGGCTTCGTTATGATTATTTTTAACTTGAATAACTGGGGAATCCAGCAAAAAACGTAAACTATAATTACAAAGCATATACCTATATATTTTCTGTATGCGTATAATGTAATCTAAATATATATAGTGCATATTCTGAAATAATCTATACATATAATAAAAATGTAACGGGTCGCTGTCTGTACATGAAAGATATATGAAAAAAAATACTACTGGGACCTTTATAAATACTAATAGAACCCAAAACAATAATTTTTAAAATTTTTGTCTGTTTATCTGTTTGTCTGTTTATCTGTTTGTCTGTGTGTTTGTGCACGCTAATCTCAGAAACGGCTTATCCGATTTAGACGCGGTTTTCACTAATATATTGTGGTAAGCTTCACTTAACATTTAGGCTATATTTTATGTCAATTGGTTTATAAAAAAAAAGTTACGTCAATTTAAAAAATGTTCGGAGAAAAAAATCTTTATCGATTTTTTTCAAATTATGTACAAATATTCTTCAGTAAAAATAAATAAACACGTGTTTCAGCATTTGTTGATTTTCACCCTCTGGGGGTGTAAATTAGGCCTGCAAAGCGGGTTGGACGACTCATTAAATCATTAGCGCCAAGCCGATATTATTGAAGCTGGCAACTTGAAATGTTGACAGTGGTTTCTTTATATGACGTAGAGATTCACTAAGAAAGGATATTACGAAATTACACCCCTAAGGGGATGGAACAGAGTGGCATAGTTTGTATTGGGAGAAAGGATCTTTATTGATTCTATTCAAATTACGAGTTGAATCAAACACTATGGTAATATCCAGCATTTGTCAATTTTCACCCTGTGGTTGTGTAAATTAGGCCTGTGAAGCGGGTTGAATGACTCATTACCGCCATACCGAAACTATTAAAGCTAGAAACATTAAATTTTGACGCACGTTTCTTTTTATGACATAGAGATTCAATAAATTCATAAAATCCTATCAGATTTTATGAATGCCATCCCTATGGGGGTATAACAAAGTGGCAAAGTGTGTATGGGGCGAAAATTTCTTTATCGATTCTTTTCAAATTACGTACAAATATTCTTCGGTAAAAATAAATAAACACGTGTTTCTCTCTCCCTCTCCATCAACACCACCAGTGCCGTCGTGGCGACCAGTGCCGGCGTGAGAGCTCACACGATACACATAGTAGACGGCAATAGGATCTTGCCTAATGGTTTAAGATACAGGTTAAGTTTAGCTTCAAAAATGTTCGCTCTATAACTCAAATAATAAATTATATCTAACGAGGTCGCAACTCTTCTGGTGAAATAAAACAGTCAACTAAAGGGTAGCGATAATTATATTTTTATCCCATGGTCATACCGTAAATAGTTAATTGGCAATATAATTTGTAGAATGAATAGAACTTTGAACAACTTTTTTCTTTAGTGACCGGCTATGGTATATAGACACACGCGCGCCGTACACGTACATCTACGTTGTGCGGGCGGGCCACCGCAACCGGGTATCATCTCGAGTCGAAGCCCTCATGCAGTGAACCTCAATACCGGTACTCACGCTTGCGCCGCCCAAAGCACCGACGGTAGAGCGTGTCAACGTAGAGTATTTTCTCTTGGACCCACCCTATTGCCTAATTCCGTTAGACAACTAACTCACAGAAGGCGGCGACCGCATCCCAGTTTCTGGCGCTGTTGATTATCGTCCTAGCGACAAACCTTCAACACCTTGCATTTCTTTTTCTATTTAACTCTGTCAGAGATGACTTCTGCGTGGACGAAGTCGCGGGCAAAAGCTAGTAAGTACTAAATTTCAACGTTATCATTCAATAATAGTTTAAAATAAATATGGCGGGAAATTCAAAACCATAGATAGCATTGTGAATCTACGTCATCGCAAATTCAAAAGTCAAATACTTCATACGCTTTCAATAAAAACAACTTGGAAAAGTTTTGAAAAAGGAATCCATCGGCCCCACGCCAATACCAGGAGACCAGATAACCAGAAGAGATGACAGGGAATTTAATTATAAATATAATAAAAAAAAAATCTCGATCGTCCTTTCTAAAAACCTTGCTGTATTTTGCGTTTGTAAAAGTAAATCATAGAACGATTTTGCACCTTAACGCTTCTATATAAGACTCATTGTAGTATTAATAAACTTCATTGTAATTTTGATGCGGTTTATAATATATTGTAGATACGATTGACGTCACCACAATGAGGGTGTCTCATATATATATTTTTTTTATTTAAATTCTATATTTGAATATTTCACTCGGGACATGAAGTGTATTTCAATTTACACGTAATAGCATTACAAGTGGTTAAATTGTCGTGCCATCCTAATTTGGTTGTATTATAAATATTTCTTCGTCAAGAATATTTGACAGTTCTATTTTTATTTGACATTGATTGATTCTGTTATACGTTTTAAATTAATTACATATATTTTTTTTAATAAATTCGTATCACATAATTGGTTTAAGTAATTTAATTATATTTCCTTTAAACGATATACTATATATATAGCATATAAAATGACCACTAATGTATCAAAATGTAGAACACATTATAAAATGATAATAAAATAGAATTACACGAACATAAATTATACATTTTAAATTAAATTCCTAATCCGGCTTCGTTATTTAACCAACAGCGTAAACTAGTCCAACTAAGGCGCATTTAATAAACACCTCTAAGGAACTGACCGTTGGTTAATGGCACTCGAGGGCGGGATTATTCCTCGCACAATGAAATAATTAATTAATTAATTGGTGCTCGAATCAGAGTTCCCGCCCGGCCATTATGTCTGTTGACTGTGTAGTACTGTCCATTACGGCGGCCACTTGCCTTGCCCGTCTGTCTGCTGTGAATTATACATTCCGCACATCTATGAATGTTTTGAATTTAGAATCCTTGTAGAACATTTGAAATAGTTCGTTGTAATTGGTTATAGTGTAGGGCTGTCACAGAAGTGGAAATTTAAATTTAGAATATGAAAATTATATTAATTAACTTTTATATTTGAATTGATTATTATAAGTATTGTTTTTATGTTGATGATAAACTCTGCACAAATGGTTAATCATCATCATCATCATCACAGCCCATCAATGTCCAACTGTTGGGCTCGGGCCTCCTGGGTAATGGGAGGGAAATTAACCTACTATACTGCGCTGGTCAGACGTGTTAGTATAGGGTTTTGTTTCGAGTTTTCCTTCTCTCGCATAGATGTTATATGCGTTTTATATCCCTTAGTCGTCTCGTACGATCACCCATGGGTAAGATATGGTGTGGTGAATAGTATTCTTACTCCGTCACTACACGGAAAAGATGGTTAATATACATGACTTATTTTGTGCAATCAACAAATGGTTGTCATGAGTCCGAGTGTAATTTATGTCCGTTAATTACATGTTTATTTAGTCTACTGTTATACTAGGGTTATTTCTTAAACGCAAAATTTATTTAAAAAAAAAACTAGTAGTTAAGATTACTTTATCATTCTAAAATAACAATGTTTAATAGTTATCTAATAGCTTATGAAAAACTTAGTTTTATTGATTAATTTTATTTCAAATCATTTGATTTATTTATTTCATTGCTGAGACAATGCTACTGATATAGGTAGGTCGCGCGACTGGGATCAAGCTTCCTCCACAATGGGAGATAGATTGACTTTATTACACCACGCTCGTTAGATGTATTGTTTTAGTTTTATTTCGACTTCTGCAATCACTCACGGACAAGGAAGGGATGGTTGATCATTGTATTCTTTCGCTGTCCTCACATTGATACGAACTTAGATATTTAAAGTTAAATATCTAGTTTTAAAGGAGGTAACCGTAAGCTTTATTAGATAAACTAAAGATGTATATTTTTAACAGGCATGGCTGGAGGTGGAATGGGACAAGCTATGGGCGGTTACTACGGCGCAGCTTACGGCCCGCTTGGAGCTAGCATGGCAGCAGCGGCGGCAGCAGCTGCCCAACAGAATGCTATATCTGCCGCACTCACGCCTAATCCACAGGTAATCGATTTTATATTTTTATAATAATAAAGAAAGACAAATCGAACCTACTGCGTAGATACCTACAACGATATCTGTGCAGATAATTACCATAGTTGTATAAATAATAACAGTGACAATTTTAAAATCATTTGGTATTTCTTTAGGAATTTCTTAAAGAATCGTAGTTGTTTTACCGAAGTTAAGGAATTGATACCGATGGTCAGTCTAAATGACGATGTCTAGGAAATACCTACGGAAAAGTATGGATATATGTGGTTGACTTTATTCTTCGATAAGCTGCTGCATAATGAAGTAATCCCCAGTGAATGGTGCAGTAGTACCTACGCTAGTACCCATTTTTAAAAATAAGGGGGATGTTCAGTATTGCAGTAGTTCATCGTCATCATCATCACAGCCTACATATGTCTCACTGTTGGTCTCGGGACTCCTCCATTATAGGAGGGAAATTAACCTACTATACCACGCTGGTCAGACGTGTTGGTATAGGATTTTGTTTCGAGTTTTACTTGTCTTGCATAGATGTTATTTGCGTTTTATATCCCTTAGTCGTCTCTTACGATCACCCACGAGTAAGATAGGGGGCGGTGAATTGTATTCTTACTTCGTTACCACACGGATCTGCGGTTGTTATCGAGGAATAAAGCTTATATCACACAGTACGAAAGTGTGGGAAAAAGTGATTGAGAAGCGATTGCGATAATAAAGCGAGATCACCAAAAACTAGTTCGGGTTTAGAGAAATTTGCACATTGTATTCGTTGACCTCGAGAAGGATTATGACAGAGTCGAACGGTTTTGTGGTTGACGCTGAAAGAGAAAAGCGTGCCTGTGAAGTATATTAGGTTTATCTGTGATATTTATCGTCGATCTAGGTCGTACGTGAGATCAGCTGCTGGAAACTCCGACAGATTCAGTGTGGAGGTAGGTCTGCACCAAGAATCGACGTTAAGTCCCTAACTCTTCCTGTTGATAATGCATGCTTTAACATCGGAGATACAGGAAGAGGCACCCTGGTGCATGCTATTTGCTGATGACACTGTTCTTGTCGGAGAAAAAAACTTATAAAACAACACAACAAGTTCATAGAGAGAAGACCATATAAGAGGAAGTTTAAAGTTGTGCCAGTGACAGAAAAGTTGTGAAAGATTGCCATGGTATGGACATGTGATGAGACGGGATGAAAGTAATGTTGTGAGGAAAATTTTAAATATAAATGTTGAAGGCTTTAGGGGTAAGGTAAGGGTAAATTGTATGGAAGGAGAAGATATATTGAGTCGAGCCCAAATAAATTGGAATAAGAGCAAGTTGATGATGATGAGGTACCTACGGTAGATTACATGGCTGCCCTTCCGAGGCCGAAACATTTTAAACGAAGTGTGACTAGATCATAAATTTCCAAAAAGCTCGTATGTCAACTATTTGCGATAGTTATGTCTATATAGCATAAAAATAATGAGGGTAGTTTATCCGTGGACAGGAAAATAATATCATTCATATTTTGTGAAAATAAAACTTAAAGCATTAATTAATTAAAATGAATAAACATCAAAATAACATATCTTGGTATCCTAAAACATCTATAATGATAATAAAAGAGATTTACCAAAAGTACAGCTCAATGTAAAAGTATTTCATCAATCTCTTAACGCGGAAAGAGCATGAAATCTTAAACGTTTTACTTAAAACCATTAGGCACCATGAAATGGAACCATCGCGGAAGGAAATTTTTATCACAAATGATCCTAAAAAAAGTTTTGTAAAATATGCTGACACATCATAGTTAAAAATCATGTTAGATTTAAAATTTACTACAAAAATTTAACCACTAAAATATTAATAAGCGTTTAATAAAGTTTAAGATTAATTAACCATATGTTATAGGATCATGAAAAAAAGGTACGATTTTACAAAGCGAAAGAAATTGAATTTTCACATTGAGTAAATTATAACTTGTTAACGTCTTTCTAAATTAAATTGTGATGCCATTTAAAGTTGTTTTTTGTACCTCAAAACCCTTCATTATCTTTGTATGTAAAAACGCGTATATCTTGTTTGGAGTAATAATTCTTATTCTAATTAGTTGCTTGAATTCAACGCAATATATTTTTTTAGATTTTCTCTATCAGACTTTATGCTATGTCTGTTTTGTCATTCACAGATTCCATCGATGTTTAATTTCATATATATTGATAAGTGGTATCGCCACACCGCTCACAGGTTTCTCATGTAACCATAAATGGGTTAGTTAGTCCAAGGTCCACAGTAAGAATAGATAGAAATTTGCTGTTTTCCTGTATTCAGTGAGCGAGAGAGCAAGGGTTTGGCACCCTCTCTCTCTCTCTCGCTCACTGAATAGAATATGAGAATAGGCAATACGAGATCAACCAATATGAGAGTAGGCAACGATTGGTTTATGCACTTATTATAGGAGACATCTATGAGCAACAGTTAATCATTTATCAACGAGTAAGCTGCATGCTCCTCTGCTATCATGCCTATCATAGATAACAAAAAAAAAGGTAGTTTAAGAGAAGGAAAAAGCATATGTGCGATACAGAATATAGAGATAATGACATCTATCGAGTCACGCTAAAATCTCAGCCACGGATATAAAAAAAACTCTATACTTATAAGGATAATAGGACAAATTATTTAAATTATTGAACTGACATCAGTCTTTGATAAATGTGCACAGTTTTGAATTAATCCAATGTTCAGAAAGGGATAAAAATTGTGTTCAAATATTCCATTACATACAAACTCACTTAATTTCGTGTTAAAAAAATATGATTAGTTTTAGTTTTATTATATCTGTAGATTACTCCTTTTACACAATTATAACGAAAGCATGCAGATATTAATAACCTACGTTTAAACACAATTCCTCTTGTCACGTCACATTGTTATTCTAAAGCATCACCGTATTGTTCATCGTAGTGGGTGATCACAAAGTAATTATTGAGGATCTATAGATACAGTGCTCAATGACTATGATGTCTCTTTATTTGATGAACAGAACTGAAAAAAGAAAACATAGAAATTATTATATCTAGATGAGTTTATGATATTAATTCACAGTTAAACTTGAACTCAATTACTTCGAATTTTTTTTTTATACACCTCCCTGCACTAAGGAAATAGTCCTTGTATTGCGGCGGACTTACACCCAGACTCAGACCAACACTTTGTGGATCACACAAAGTATTATCCTGCGTGGGAATCGAACCCATGGCACTGGCACGGAAGATCGGTATCTTAACCACTACGTCATTTTTTTAAGCATATAGTTTAAATTCATTTGATAACTGTAATAGTTATCCAAATAATGATGACATAGCAGACACTACCCATTTTTTCACGGTGCGTATCGTATAAATAGATTATGGCATGAAAACAAATGTCAAAACTGCAAGAGGAGACAACATCTAAATACTATGACAAACCGTTTGACCAGATGGGTCTGCTATCAACATTACGATGTATATGATTGAAATTTGAATTGAATTGCAAATAAAAATAGTTCTTAATGTTGATATAAAGATTACTAAACTCGACAAGATTGTAGTGATACAACCATGCAAGACTGAACTTGAGGCCGTCCATTAATGGCGTTATTAGGATTTCACGTCAGTTTTGATTTTTTTTTTGACAACACTTATGTTGGTATTCATCAAGGTACCATGAATTTGAAATTTATCCAAATGTACGTCAACAACAATGATTTTAATAAATATGAAATAATATCTATACAATAAATGCCCCAGCATAGAAAAGGTAATGATAGAATTTGATGAAAGACAACCGCCATATGATTGATTTGATAATAAAAGCTCTGTGAGCATACTACGAAAGGTTTTACGGAACAAGAAAACACTCAAGTATTTCTAATGCTGAATTTAGTTTGTAACCTGATTACCTTATAGAATTAAACAGATTATTTGTAAAATCAAATATTTAACTACTTGTAGTTATAATATAAGATCCAAAAACAGCTTTAACTCATTCATTAAATATCTAACAATCCTTCCCCCGTAATAAACGCAATTGAAACTTAATACCCATCAAACACAATCCGCTGAGGAGAGCAACCCTAGAACAAATCCATTCAAATTAACACACTGATTCACACATATACATATACAAGGGGAACTTACTTATTGCTTATGCGAAACAATATGGATTGTCTTGATAAATTTCGAATTTCGAAGAACTGATTTTATTTTATTTTAAAAATCAGCCAGTATTAAATTCTTTTATTTATTCTAATATTGCCTGAACCACGTAGTGATAAAAATACAATCTGTCACTAATCCCTAACCTCGCATTAGAGTACCAACCGCCTGAGGGATCACCAGAATAATGTATGGCAGCTATCTCCTAGGAAATTTGTAAATAAAACTACGATCTCCAATCTGTTTACCAAGCGTGCACATCAAGTCATTATCATTAAGACATATTTCTAATAATGAAACGTCGACTGGCTTATATGTACATAGAAAAATAAATTAGCTTCAGTTTAGTTTACTTTAGTCAGAAACGCCATTTAATTGTTTAACTATCACTATCGTCAACATTTACCCTCCTATCATCATGCATATCGCAAAAGATTTATCAATAGTTTTATGACCAGCCTTCCTGACGTCAGCCCTCTTTGGGAATGTGATTGCTGACTAGACAATATCAGATGTAGTTGGTCCAGGTCTATCTAAAACTTTTAATCGTCTTTTGATGACACCCACCAGTAATGTAAGTGTTTGTAGTATTCTTGACCACACAGCACTTCTTTGTTTAACTAATGCAAAGCTAAATTATTTTCATATTATGAAATAGTGGAATGTAAGGGGTGGTGACACGTGGTGTGGTTATCTTAGTTCATTATTACAGGGAGAATTGTTTTTTTACTTTCATCTATTTAAGTTATTCCTCATATAAATTTTGGCAATCTGATCGTCACGGAGTAGGGTTTTATTTCGATTTTTCATTCTTCATATTGGAAGATATGGAAACATGTTGAATGCCTAGTCCCTTCACCATACGGATTCAGATGCTAATAATAATATGAACTAAAACCACTTTTACGGATTTTATCGCGTTTGTACTTCATTTTTCTTCCACCATTTTTCTTTCTATAAATACTTTTCAGGAGAAAATCTCAAAAGTGTATATGTAAATGTAAAAATTGTTTTATTTCAAGCATCAAATTTTAAGTTATAATATTTATAAATTAATTATAATACATACAGTATTTGCTTTGATTTCTATTATTTCTTTGTCACAATAAATGAATTAATTAATAATTAACTTTAAAATGACCCAACGATTTGAAATAAAATTTCAAGACAGAAATATTATTTCTTCGACTTTTCATTATGTTTTTACATCGCGCCGGTGCCCTTCCGTCTAGGGATTTGGCCCTTCGATTTAAAAACCTCGTGCCCTCGTATTTGACGTTTAATCTTGTGAAAGTGACGTAGATGTGTTATTGAGGACGGAGGGGGGAGGGCGCGATCTAGATTCAGTTCCTGATAATTAGATGATTACGTCGAAGATTATAAGATAACTCGTTTTGTTATAGATGTGTATATTTTGGGAAGAGGCGATTAAAAACAAATAAATATAAGTCTTCTGTGCGTTAATTGAATAAAAATATAACGAATATTGGATTTCTAATTGCACGATGATTTGAATATTTTACGTCACAACAGGACTGAACTGTAATCATGAACGCTATACTATCATGAATACTTAACGTATTCAAAACGCCGGGTAATTAAATATCAAATAAAAATGCGATAAAATCCGAAGGAACAGGGTTTCTTTCAAATGTGTAATACTCTCAAATCTCGTTTGCATCAGAAATTATAATATCTACTAGTAAATTTATTAATATCAACTATGATTGTTAAACCGTCTCCCAAGCCTAGAGATTTATAGCATTAGGCACCTTGGAAAGGCCTATGTTCAAACGTAGAGGAATCAAAATCTCAACACTGGGCGATGAAAACATGACTCAGAAGCACTATAGAGAGCAATCCATATAGTTTATGAATCATATCAAAACTAACCCTTCCTAAAATCCGCAATAGCGCAAGTATTGAATGATACCGCTGTTTCAACCGTAGAACCGTGTCGAACCCACACGATATAACATAGAAAATAATATAATCAGCTACCATTCATGTCGCTACTTTACCTGGCCTGTATTAAAAATGGTGATAGGGCGTTTCTTACTCATTAGGGCTGTCCAAAAAGTTTTAGTACTTTGTACTAAAACTACGTATTTAAGTGTATAATATATTGTGTACGTGTTATTTCACGAAGTTCCACAGGGAGCACACTAGAACCGCTTTTTATATCGCTAATCAAACATCTAATATTATTAATTTGCTAAATACAATAACTGAAAAAGGGTTCGTTTAGGATTTTATTCCGAGATTTCCTTCTCTTGCATAAAAGTTATTTGCATATTATATATTCCTTAGTCTACTTTTACTCCGTCACCACAGGAAAATCCATGATCCATGATCATCTGCTAAAAATTACTACAAAATTCTAGAAGCTTTTTTGATATTATTATATGTTATATTACTGAATAAAAGCTCTCAAATAAAGCGATATTGCATATAAAATATTAAAGATGACAGAGACAACCCTGACTTTCAAAACGCCGCCAAATGTCAAGTTTTAACGAACCATTGTAGTTTTCAGTATTCGATTATATTGATCGATGATTGATCTATCTATGGTTATCAAACTAATATGGCTGACTTTCACGGTTCAGCCGCAATCTTCGCAAATTAACCGTCTTAATTTAACGTGAAATTATGAAATTCGCCACTGATATAACAATATTTTTAGTAAAAGTGTTTTTTATATTTTTTTATTTACACTTATAATGAAGTTTGGCAATGATTTTAAATTTTTTGATTGAAGAAACTGCTGAAGTAATTATTTGACATGAAATAAATAATGGTATCTTGTGGTGACAATAAATGAATTTAGAAAAAGTATATAATTTATTTAAATTATACACATTTTCTGTTGTTATTCCAAAAAGTAACTATTGTTTTTTTATAGTTTATTATTTTCTTATTTTATAGCATTAGGACAGGCCTAGTCACTGAGAATCCATATAAATTTTTGATAACTTGTACTCTTGATATACATACATACATACATACATATCATCACGCCATATCCCTTGCAGGGTAGGCAGAGAGAAATAAAAAAAAATACTCTTGATATACTTACTCTTTTATAAAGAAATAAATAGATACATATATTATGTACTTTATCCGTCCGTTCTCCGTGTGGTGACGGAATAAGAATACTATTCACCACCCACTATCTTACCCGTGGGTGATCGTAAGAGACGACTAAGGGATATATTGCATATAACATCTGTGCAAGAGAAAGAAAACTCGAAACAAAACCCTATACCAACACGTCTGACCAGCGTGGTAAAGTAGGTCAATTTCCCTCCCATTATGGAGGCTCGAGTCCAGCAGTGAGACATAAATATATGAGCTGATATGATACTTTATCCGTATAGTGACGGAGTAAGAATACGATTTAAGCTAGTGGTGTCATAAAAACGATAAAGGGATATAAAATGCATATAACATATATGCAAGAGAAGTAAAGCTCGAACCAAAACCCTAAACGTTGCAACACGTCTGACCAGCGAGGTATAGTAGGTCAATTTCCCTCCCATTATGAAGGACGCTCGAGCCCAACAGTGGGATATGTGATTATATACCTAAAATTAAGAACTTTTCTCATATTGTATCGAAACGAGGAAGTTCACCATAATGAATTTCAGAGTCAAACTTTGTTAGCTCTCATAAGTTAAATTATATTATAATAAAAATATAAATAAAACGATATTATTATAGATATTTAGATTATGATATAGATATTTGCTGTGTGATGACGGCTATGAATACTACCACCACTTAAATTGCTCGTAGGTTACGTCAAATACGACCAATAGCTTTACATCAACCTGGTCTACTCCATCTGAAGTGCGGTCTTTTTAACAATAATATTCCCAAGAAGCATTGACGACAGGTGACCGGTCATAAAACTATTACCAAAACTATTTGCCATATATATGGACATATTACGTTGACCCCTAGTAATTGGGATAAGAGTAGGATGATGATGATTATAGATAACTGTTTATTTAAATAAAGCGGTTTTTTTTAATTAAGATTAAATCTATTGCATATACTTACCATTTTACAGGTCGTTCCAAAGCCTATATTACGCGCCCAACTTAACAAATTCAATAAAATTAAAAGGAATATGAACTAATATTATACCTATATGTATTAAGATCGCCAGATGTTTCAGAAAGACTTGAAACTCCCATAATTTTGATTCGAGTTCTCTATCTCTTATTGTGTTATGATGTGACTAAGTTTCTTTGTCTTCTACGGTAATTGCTGGCTAGTAAGAAGTAATAGATAGCATTCTTACTGCACATAATATGAACACATTATTATATCTTCAATATACATATATTGTTCCTACGCGTATCAATAAAAATCATAGTAATTCAACCATGAATATACCATAACAAACATATAAGTTTTAGAAATCAAAAAATACTATCCATGTAGATATAAACGGCTTGCAATAAAATAACCCGGTAAGGGTGTGCAGTAAACTCCTTTACACGATGCCATCTTGTCGTTTTAATCCTGATTTAGCACTTTAGCTGCGACCGCGGCGTATGTTATGCGCAAGCGCACGCTACACACGGACACGCAACCCGGCTAACATGTGGGCGAACTTGTTGGATTATTATTTTTATAATATACCTTTTATTGTAGCATTTTGATGGTATTTCAATGGTTGGAAAATTAGAATGTGGCAGTAAATTGGATAAATGTCTTGTTAATCCTGATTCAATGCTTGGTATGTTTTGTATCGTTATATTTGTTAATGGAATATTATTTGGACGTTTAAAGCTATACATGAAAATTTATAGATCTGTAAGGCATAAAAGTAATATCCATCAAAAACTTGATATTGCTTACTTTAGATAGTGGTAGCACACTACACTAACACTGTTGATAGTTTGCCATGATACCACACACTTGCAGAAAGTCGTTTGAGTAGTAATCATGTACTGTTGCGCTTTGGTCGGTGAGCGAGATAGCCGGCGACCCAACTTTCTGAGTCGGTTTGGAGTTGGTAGGAAACGACCTCAGGGTTTGGCATCCAAAACCAAATATAGAACTCGAGGCTCTTTATGTCTTTTAAGTACCCCTGGACACCGCACTGCTGCATTTCGCGGTAGTTTCAAATTTTCTGCCACCCATTGCTGGAACCTCGAAAACTTTCAACTCGAACTACACAATCGCTTCGAATGTCTAGACGAGTGCGAATCTCCGAACGATATAAACAACAGGTTCGTGGAAACTGTCCACGCGGTTGGGTCGAAATTTTTCAAGGCTCACCGCGCTAATAGACCTAAAAAACTTTCTGACCAGACTCTCAAGCTCATGGAGCGGAGAAAAGAAATGACAGTACAGTCTTCAGCCGATTGGTCCGAACACAGGCAGCTAAATAGGCAGATCTCCAGGTCTGTGCGTCGCGATATTCGCCAATTTAATACGCTCCGTATTAAAGAAGCGATAGAGCGGAATCGTGGCTCAAAAGTGTTCGCACAAGATCTGTCTATCGGGCAAAGCCAAATGACTAAGCTGAAGACCGATGACGGCACTGTCATTTCATCCCAAAGTGAGATCTTGGGAGAGGTCGAAAGGTTCTATGGACAGTTATATAAAACATCCCGAAATCCTGTTGTCGGCTTGGTCCAAGATCCCAGATCCAAGCTAACTCGGCACTATACCGAAGAAATCCCGGACATTAGCTTGTGCGAGGTCAGAATGGCTCTCGAACAACTAAGAAACGGTAAGGCACCGGGAGATGACGGAATTACGGCAGAGCTCCTGAAGGCAGGCGGCAAGCCGGTCTTAAAAGCCCTTCAGAAGCTATTTAATTCCGTTATCCTCGGGGGCGACGTTCCAGAGTCGTGGACCAGGAGTGTGGTGGTGCTGTTCTTCAAGAAGGGCGACAAAGCTCTTCTAAAGAACTACAGACCCATCTCACTCTTGAGCCACGTCTACAAGTTGTTTTCGAGAGTCATTACCAATCGACTCACGTGCAAGCTTGATGACTTCCAGCCGCCCGAACAAGCTGGCTTCCGAAAAGGCTATAGCACCATAGACCATATCCTCACGCTTCGGCAGATTATCCAGAAGACCGAGGAGTACAATCGGCCTCTGTGTATAGCGTTTGTGGACTATGAGAAAGCCTTTGATTCAGTCGAAACTTGGGCGGTGCTGCAGTCCCTTCAGCGGTGCCAAATCGACCATCGTTATATCGAAGTGCTGAAGTGTTTGTATAGGAACGCCACAATGTCAGTCCGTATTCGGGATAAGAGTACGAAACCGATCCAGTTGCAGAAAGGCGTGAGACAGGGAGACGTCATCTCTCCGAAACTGTTCACCACTGCACTGGAAGATGTCTTCAAGCTTTTAGACTGGACCGGACTCGGCATCAACATCAATGGCGAATACATCACTCACCTTCGATTCGCAGACGATATTGTCGTCATGGCAGAATCCATGGAGGACCTGGGCACCATGCTCAACGATCTCAGCAGGGTATCCCAACTAGTGGGTTTACGAATGAACATGGACAAGACGAAAGTCATGTCAAATGCCCATGTCATTCCTGTACCGGTCCTAGTTGGCAATGCGATTCTCGAAATTGTCGATCATTATGTTTACCTTGGACAAACAGTCCAGTTAGGTAGATCCAATTTCGAGAAAGAGGTCAGCCGACGAATCCAACTCGGCTGGGCAGCGTTCGGGAAACTTAAGAAGATCTTCTCATCCAACATACCTCAGTGCTTGAAAACACAGGTCTATGACCAGTGTGTGTTACCAGTGATGACTTACGGCACGGAAACGTGGTCCCTAAATGTAGGCCTCATAACCAGGCTCAAAGTCGCTCAGCGTGCTATGGAGCGGGCTATGCTCGGGATCTCTCTGCGAGATAGAATCCGAAATACGGAAATCCGCAGACGAACGGGTGTAACCGACATAGCACGAAGAATTAGCACGCTGAAGTGGCAATGGGCAGGCCACATCGCTCGAAGAACCGACAACCGCTGGGGAAGAAAGGTTCTAGAGTGGCGACCACGTACCGGACGACGCAGTGTGGGACGCCCCCCCACTAGATGGACAGACGACCTAGTGAAGGTTGCTGGGCGTCGTTGGCTACAGGCGGCACAGGACCGCACTCTGTGGCGTAAAATGAGGGAGGCCTACGTTCAGCAGTGGACGGCAATAGGCTGAAATGATGATTGCTGGAATGATCTGCCTCCACCATTGCGAGTCCCGAAGTCGACAGTTGCTTTTAATAAAAAATTTAAACAACATCTGCTTAATGCTCAAATTCATTATCACAAGCCAATCCATTGATGCACAGTAATTAGACTAAAATCCCTTATTATATGCGTATATGTGTAGTTGCGTGTGTGTGTGTCTTTATGTATTTGTATATATGTATGTGCGCAGATTTATAGCATGTACAAGATAATTAAATAGATATATGTATGTGTCCACTCATGATTGTAATAATATACACTCAGTTATTATATATTATATAGATCCCACTACCTGTAACTGTATTTAGTATTTTATTGTGATTGTAACTGACCGTGATTCCACTCTAGGTCTTAGCAGAATACCAGCGTTGCTTCAACGAAATGAAACAGCATAAGCTGAGCTAAGATCCTTTTTTGTCTCTCAGATTATATTAGCTTTTAGTTTTATTAGTACGTATAAGTTATCATTGTTTTTCTTTCTTGTTTTCTTCCAAATGTTTTAGATGCGTATGTGAGTAAAATAAATGCTTTTCTTTCTTTCTTTCTTTCAACAGTGCGAATCAATTTTAACACTGTTGTTTTTTAATTTGCCAGTGAAATTGAAAGAAACATCGGCCGTAGGTCTTCACAAACTTTTGTATTTATAATAAGTGTTAGAATAACAAGTAGGACGTAAATGTTGGTTCACCAATCTGATCAGCGTGGTACAATGTGATTTCATTGTTATGGATGCTTGAGCTCTGTCGTGGTACTTATTCGAATTGACGTGACGATTATTTTTGTAAACTATTTTTACTGATACAAATACGAATAAATCCGTAGAATAGTTTTATTTCATAGATTGCGATGATGTTGATGATGAAGTAGGATAACTAAAAATTGGCAGTACCTACACAGATAGGTAATATCTTAATATGTACGTCATCTCTCAGCCACATATCATCATCATTATCTCAGCTCGTATAAGCCCCCCTGTTGGGCTCGAGCCTCCTGCATAATACGAGAGAAATTGACCTACTATTATACCATGCTGGTCTGACGTGTTATTAAAGGATTTTGTTTCGAGTTTTCCTTCTCTTGCATAGATGTTATATGCGTTTTATATCCCTTAGTCGTCTCTTGCGATCACCCACGGGTAAGATGGGGGATGATGAATTGTATTCATACTCCGTCACCACACGGAAAGCCACATAAATTTTCTTCATAATATTGTGTGAGACTCACTTCATATAAAAGAAAATATAGTTTGAGTTTAAAAAAAGAGAGAAAAACCATTTATTTCGCTTCGACACATTACATATAAAAGATTTTGCAAGGAAAAAAACGTATTTTATTGTTAGGTATATCTACTGCGTTAGTCAACAACATTATTCAACAACGTTAGTCAACATTATTATAAAGAAAATTACCCTTTAAAATATCTAGAATATAGATCTGAAATATCTAGAAATAATATTCATTTTATTAAATAGAAAATTTCGGAGCAAGTTGGTTCATAATAATATCACAAAAAAGAAGATATTTTATATTAGACATATCTATTGCCAAATATCTAAATATAATGAGATATAGAATTTTGTTAATCTCATTTCATCTCAAAGTTGTGAAAGGAACGATAGTCATCAATTAAATTTAATTTAAATCCATTGAAGTCGCGTATTTATATAATACTTTGAGAAGTATCTACCTACCTATATATAAGTATAACGTATATCTTAATATATATAAATCACGAGTCACGTTGTTTGTCCGCGGTGGACTCCTAAAGTACTTAACCGATTTTAATCAATTTTGCACAGCATGTGTAGTTTGATCTAACTTAAAAGATAGGATAGCTTCCATCTCAATTTATAGTCGCAATATTATTTTATTGAAAATTATCTGTCTATTATTTGACAGTCACAATTATCTGTTATCTCTAAACGATTCAAACAGATGGCGGTATCTGCTGACTGTATTGAGTAAGTATTTAATAGATGGCGCTATGTTAAACGTACAAACGTTTCATATAAGCTACAATTTATTAGCATAGCATAGCACCTCGTGTTACTGAGGCTATCTTAGCCACAGCAACGCGTGGCCGGGGCTGCTAGTATGTATAGGTATAAAATTTATATCCATCTTGACACAAGACGTTAAATAGTAAGAAAACCAGCCCCGTAAGTTACACGAGCGAGATTAGTTATTAGATGGTTTTATTTCAAGTTCCATTTTTCTTGCAACGTGCATCCCCAAAACCTAACGTGCATCAACTGTTCATCTCTATCACCATTTAGACAGGCACTATTAGCGTGTTCTTGTCTTCGATAGCCTAATATTTTATTACCTATAAAACTATAAACCCTAAAAACCTTTATAAAAAAAAACTGTCTAAATAACAGGAAAGAATTTTCCAAAGTCCTTCCGTGACCATGATCACTGTAAAGTGTTTGAAACATCGCGTAATTAAAAATCAAATACAAACGCAATAGAATCTGTAAAAATATTTTTATTTCAAATTTTTCAGATGCCACTTTAATTCATGAAAATAGCGTGTATGAATGATTTAGAAATACAATTTAAATTCTCACAGGCAAGTTAAGAGTGGGACACCCTTAACTTTCCTGTGGGAGTCAAAAAATTGACTAAGGGACCATCAGAAGAATAATCATTTTCTGGCGCAATTACAATCGCTAACTTGCGTGGGGATTATAATAATCTCACCCGCCTCAAAACTCCTTCTGCGACGGAGGATATGAAAAAAAAACGTTAACCTCGGATATTAATTTTTCTCTTTGTTCTAGGTTGGACCCACAATGGATATGTCCAAATATTCTATTGAAGCCGAGAAATACCGCAGTTACGGCATGTACCCGGACCCTTCACGAGGTTACCTGGACTCTGCTGCTCTCTCTAAGGCTTATATGTACATGGACCAACAGCAACAAAGATCTTATCCCGTAGATATCACCAAGATGTACTCTGAAGCGTCAGCAGCGGCTATGGCTGGACTTAGCTCGGTAAACTCGGCACCTTCGAGTTTGTCTCCTCGATCACCAGCCGAATCACCTGATATGACACCTAAAACACAAGATAGAACTGAAGGCAGTTCATCTTCAGGGTCTAATCCATCGCCATCATTACCGTATTACCAAGGATCATCAAGTATCCTCATGCCTCAGTACCCTGGGCAGTACCCACAGGCTACTCAAGGCGGTTCAGAGTTCAGGCGGCCTCTCACGGTCATATTCTGACCTGAAACTTAGTTTGTTGTTGTTGTTTTTTTAATTTATTCAATTTATTATTATTGTTCTTGGACTGCATTTGTTTTCGAACGCGTTTGTTCGATTTTTCGATGTTAGTTATTTAAAGACGTAATTTTGTTTATTAATACGATTTTTTTGTAATATAGAACATGCTATGTAATTTAAGTGCAATTTAAGGCTAGTATTATCGGTATGTTTTTAATTTTTTTTTAAATTTCGTCCTTTAGTACCAGCGGTTACTTCCCTATTATCGCGTGGGCCAAAGTTCCTTCTTAATTTTCCTCTGATAATTGATAGTTCTATATGTATAGGCAAAGCTCTTGTATATTGTAAATATAGTTGTTAATATAAGAACTGATTCTTTATTGGTAGATAAGTCTATTAAAAAGTATCAAAATGACGCGTTTTGCTGCGCATAAAAAAAGCACCAACATAATTACTTATATCTATTTCGGTACTCGAAATTGATTCTATTCGAGGAAAACTTTAATTGAATAACATCTAAGCAAAATTTATCGTAAAACTCGAAGTATTTCTTACCAGATAAGTTAGTTCAACTGTAAATAATTTAAAAACTCATTTATCGATAAAGAATAACTTTAAACGTTATTGTAATAGCAACATTAAATATACAAACGGTGCATTTTGTTCTAATGAACAAAATCATCAAAATATTTTTAATATCTGCAATTGATTATTCTGAGTCTCTATACACAAAAATATATATACATTACTCGATAATAAATATTACAAATCGCCCATTGGAAAGAGACAATCGACTGACTTCGGCTTAGTAGAGTTTCGCCCTTGTCGCACACTGTATGACGTTTCACGAAACACTGACAGTCTGGTAACTGTAAGAAGCTGTTAAAACAATTACGACCTTTTATTATTAAATAAAATACACTTGTACGCTTTTATTGCTAAATGCTACATCTACATAATCGTTGTGTATATATTATTAATATAAAATAATTTTACTTGTTTTTAACGTTCGAATAAGGACGTTAAAAAGAAAAACTTTTCCTTATAGCGAACGGTTAAGGATTTAATAATTACGAGTATTTCGAAAACAATTGTTTAAAAAATAATGTTGCTATTATAATAATTAATTTATTGGTATATAAGTCCAAAAATAATTACAACGACTTTTGATAATTATGTAAATATAAGAATAATAATTCGTTATATCTGTCCTTTTGGTGACAGGCAATGAACTATTATATGTACCCTTTTATTTGCCTGCTTATAAAAAAAATAGCCTAAGGGAATAAATCCAGCACCTCGTGCAGATCCATTTGTAGAACCTGGTGGGAGGCATCGGCTGTAGATGTTGTTACCACTCAATTAGCCATGGCATTAAATTAAACATATATGTGATCGAATGAAGTTTAACCCAGAACTCGATAATAGTGTTGCCCAAATGCAAGACCAAGACTCGCTGCAAGAGTCTCGCACTGCTCCTTTAAACAGCATTTTACGATTCCTTTGGCAAAGAAAGGATTGTCAACATTTTTTATTCTTAAACCAGTACATGGGAAAATAATTTGATGTTATTTTAAACAGTCTCATGATAGATAGGTGTGATTATAGCCCCACTCCCGTTAAGTGGCATGTACCTAATTATTGATAGTTGTACAGTTAGTGCCACTAGATGAATGGAATTTCATTAATTTAGTTCGATTTTTAATTTCTATGTAGATTTTTCATTTCTGTCAAAACAAGTGACACTGTGTTATTCTAATAGCGAGGGTTGCAAGTCTTGCGAGACTCGAAAGAGTCTTGCATCTGGGCAAAGTGTTGCCCATCGAGTAGTGACTCTATATAGTATTCCTTCTATTTTAAGACAACATTGGCATCATCAAGGAGAACATTCTCAGGCGTTAGCATTTGTTAGATTTAAAAAAAAAAATTACTCTAGATTCGTACGTGTCATTATTTGTTTTTTATAATGAAAACGTATAATGTAAAAAAAAACTCTATTTAGAGACTAAGGTTTTTCCATTATGCAAAATTTATTTACGTCATATGAAAATTGTACTTACTATTCAAGTTGATCTCTTGATTGTTTTAATTTTGTATACAAAAGCGAACATTTAAGGCTCCTAGAAGGTAAAGCTGCATTTTTGCAACTTTTAACCTAATTGCAATTTTGTAATCTAAAAATGTTAATCTACAAAACCACAGCAGCCTAAAATTGTTTACAAGCTCTTAACAATATTAGGCAGTACAAATACATTTTCGGCTTATGTTCAAATCGATTAAATTGAATTTAATTTATTTTTAATTCCCTCCATATTGTAAAACATGGTTCTTGTAGTTAGGCCGCTCTGGTTTCAGCAGCCTCATTTAAAAGGCCTCTCAGTAAGAAACACCATAACTACTAATTGTAGTCTGTAGACAAATTATTTAAACTGTATCTATTTTAATTAATAATATATCAAATATGAAATGTACTTAACAGGACTTTCCGCCGGACTGACCACGGATGTCAAGGAAACGGTAGCAGTGGTCGGCTCAATCACGATGGGGAGGGAATATGGTGGGTTATAGGGGCATGCGCCCCAAACGGATCGGACGGCGTGTGTTCAGACCATAGCCTGCCAAAAAAAAAAAGAATTATTTCTACCACATTGAAATTTTTTTTTTTCACATTCCAATATATACATTTAACTGCACAGATAATACAAATTCACCTATCGCGCCAGATATCGATTTGATTTCTACGCAGGATAATATTTTGTACGATTCACAATTTATTGTTGAGACTCTGGGTGTAATTTTTTGTCGTTAGTTTGTAAAGTTCCCCGCAATACAATGATTATTCCCTTCTCATCTCATCCCATATCAGCTCATATATGTTCCACTGTTGGGCTCGAGCCTCCTCTATAATAGGAGGGAAATTGACCTACTATACCACGCTGGTCAGACGTGTTGGTATAGGGTTTTGTTTCGAGTGTTCCTTCTCTTGCATGGATGTTATATGCATTTTTTATAACCCTTAGTCGTCTCTTACGATAAACCACGGTAAGATATCACGGGTAAGATAGGGGGTGGTGAATTGTATTCTTACTCTTACTTAAAATAACCCTTAATGCACATTAATAGAAAACTAGAGAACCGATACGAATACCTACCGCTGTAAAGGGTTTATTACATACTAGCTTTCGCCTGCGTGGTTTGTTGATAAAAAGGTAGCCAATGTTCTTCCCCAAGCCTTAGTCGCGCACTCGGAGTGTCACTCGGAGTCTCTAAATAGTTTTAAATTCTTTTTTTGCGGAATTCTATTTTTTTTTTCTAAAATAAAAGTACCTGCCAGTGAAAATTCCGTTAAAATTGACCCAGACGTTTCAGAGATTACCCAAAACAAACAAACAGATGCAAAGACAGGGATAATTTTTAAAAATTGTTTTATTGAATGCAAATGCACTATATACTGTCATATAAATTTAGTGAAAATCTGTTAATTGGAAATTACAAACAGACACTTCAATTTTATTTATATATAGATAAAACTATATCCTAGCAGCGCTATGTACACTTTGTTAAAATTATACATTATTAAATTAACACAAAATTAATCATTTAAATGCAAAGATGTTTTGAATGAAAAGCTTTAATGCCTAATATTTGTTTTTCGTCATTAGAAGAGAAGATTATCTATAAAATGACGTGTCAAACATTTAAAAACACGCAGTATTACGGGAGATATTTCATAATTACAAAAAAAAAATTTAGAAATAATATACAGAGATCAATCAATAATCACCGTGCCATATATTTTGCACTAAATATAACAAAAATAAAAATATTTAAAAAAATATCTTCTCTAGAACCTGATGTATATTTAAGATGAAAATATTTTTTAACGATAATTACGCGAATTAACGGTAATTATAATATCGGGAAATTCGTTTCGAAAATTTTACAGTGTTCATGATCACGGGAGGACTAAGGTAGGTATCTAACGTCCAATATGTAATCGTTATAACAGAGATTTATGAAAATCTACCATTATTTCAAATGTGTACAATATCAGAAGCAATTACCCTGTTGTACATTTAATAAATTTACACAGTTTAAATTATCTGTCTAATGATCTATAACGGCAAAGAAAGTCATAAATGAATGTTCAAATTAATGATCACCCAATGATACATGTAATAAAAAATTGCTCTGTATTTAAAACTATAAGATAGGAAAATTTCATTAAGGCAAAATTGTATAACTTTTGACAGTGTCTTTGCAATTGCCACTCCGTATTGGTTAACGTAATGATTTCTGATGTTTACGCGAGTATCACACATTAGAAATAAAACTATTTTTTACGGATTCTATCGCGTTTGTATTTGATTTTTAATTTCCCAACGTTTCGAACACTTTATAGTGTTCATGGTCACGGGAGAACAATCCAGATGTCGGGAAATTAAAAATCAAATACAAACGCGATAGATTCCGTAAAAATTGTTTTATTTCAAAAGCGTTTTATTTTTATGGATCACTAAAAAGGAATATTCCAGAAATCAGTTCCTCAGAGGATGAATTCCTCTCTGATATTTATCTACTTAGATCATAACGAAATTAATACTTACCGGGAACGTCACAGATTTCTACGTCATGAGCAAAAGTTAGTTGATGTAATAATTTGCCTTAAGTTTTAACTAAAATTTAGGTGACGTTGGTGGTAGACGCTAATAATTATCTGATACTTAAATATCTATAGAAAGAAATATTTATTTTGCATAAAATCCTGTTTTATTTCAATTATTATCATGTGACTCTTGGTTATTCTGTACCTATGTTAAAGTATGCTCGAAAAGCAGACTTTTGCCTTACACTAAGTAATATGGTTTTAATATGTGTTCCAATATTTCTGTATCCTTTTTTTTAATACAGTGTAATGCTGATAATATTATTAATTCTGTGGTATAAATTAATAATCTAATCTTAAAGCCATTGTTGAATGCATTTATACTTTATGTTGCCATATAAATTATAGATGTCTGTGTTTTTTTCTAATAAATATTGCAATCATCAAAAAAAGATTATTAAAATTTTATAGTAATTACATTTAATTCAATGTATTTAGATTTTATCTCATAAGATAATTTGTAAATTATATATTGTAAATTATAGGACGAGTGTAATGGCATGAACTACTTATATGAATTAAAAAAATAAATACGTAAATAATAAAAAAAAATATTAGAAACTTGTGTCTTTTTATTTTTCTCAGAAAACAAATTAGATCGCAATTACCGAACTTATCTAAACTGAAATAAAAACAATTAGCCAATGATCAGAATAAAATATATAAACAGCTGCATAGATAGCTTATTGGTTTGTACAGCGACCTCTTCGACCAAAATTCATGGTTCCCGTACCCACCCTTTTTTCTAGGAAAAATGGAGGCTCAGGAAGAAAAATCGAGACTTTTGGAGGCATAGAGAGTATAGACTTCGAAGATGTTCGTTGCTGTGTGATGGCGTCTATAAACACTACCCTTATAATTCGTGAGTATCGTAAAAGACGGCTAAGGATTTTATATCTACCTGAGCTAACTCCATCTTTCGCCGTTTGGTCAACAACTAGATTCGCAACGAGGATTGAAGTCAGGCAGACGGCGGTCAAAACTTTGTCAAACGATTGTCAAAACTTTTGCTGAGATGATGGAAGAGTACATACTGCATCAATCTCAAGTAGTCGGAATAATAAAGCTATGGTTTGGATATACCCCAACCAGACCGTCTGAGGTGGCTAAAGAGACGAGGTAGAATCTCATAACCTGCCACACAGTAGCTTCAGAATATTTCTTTTACGAGTCCTTGTCTTCTTTGGACTTCGATAATCCACGTTGAAGAACTCTTTATGCATTCACAATTGATATTTCGAATGTGAGTGTTATTTCTGTTAATTATAAGTTTTTAAATTCCTTGTGCCACATTAAAAGAAAATAATGAGAATATATATTCTGTAAAGTGACCAAAATATAACAATAAATGACAAATAAGCTACTCAAATTCATGAAAATGCTATCAATAACTATCTTGGCCTGAACATAGACCGTTTCAGTTGCACGAACAACGTATGATGGCATTAATACTTTTAAACAATCTTTTTTTTTATTGCTTGTGGTGGTAAACGAGCACGCAGCACACCTGTTGGTAAGTGTTACTGACGCCCATGGACCTTTGCAATACTAGGGGGGTTGCTAGACCGCTGCACCCAATGGAAACTGCCAAACCCGGGAAGCTGGCCTCTGGCTCTCTTGCTCACCGAACGAAGCATAACAGCACCAATGTGCTGTCTGTGTCTGGGCAATCCCAGACGTCGATTTTTTGCGTACGTATGTAGAGCGCGTACGTAGAGTCTGGTACTACCCCGGGCGGACTGGCCTGCGGCTGTGAATAGAAAACTGTGAAAAGTGTGGCTCTATCACTATATTTATCTACATACAATTCTTCTGACTATTTATTATCACCTATGGCATTGCACTGACATCCTTTTTTTCTTATTTTTTCTTTTTTTTATTGGTAGGCTATGGGTGCGTCTCGCCCCGCCAAATCGGTCCGGGGTGACGGAGAAGGCGGCGCGTGACCCCATAGACCCACCGTAAAATCCTCTCTCTTCGCCGTGCGAGCGGACCACCGGTACCCGATCTTTGTCTTCGGTGGATTGCGCTGACATCCTAGGCTCACCAGTTTTGGTAGAATATCATTTTTATTAGGACCGACGGTTTAAGATGTTCTTCGGGAAACGAATTACCCATTTCTTACATAAACTTTCTTTAAAAACTCATAAATATGCAGATATCATCAGGATATTTGCTTTATTTATCGAACCGAATACATTTGCACAATAACCTATTGCTCTCCCACTCAACTATTCGAACTTTAAATGGAAGCCATCATAACCGGTGACGCATGAATTAATTTAAATAGGGTCATAATTACCTGGACTTAGAAAGAGTTTGTCTGAGCCTTTCAAAGAGTTTGTCTGCTTAATCTAACAGTTTTCATGGTCATGATTTTCTCTATGCATAAGCTGTGCGTCAGTAATGAGTTCCGATTTATTGTATACTTATTCCTATTGTTATACCTTTTCTTCAATCTCAAAGATAAAGGCAAGACTATAAAAGAAATACAAGTAGGTACATTTATTCTTTTTGACAATTGACTGAATTGGGCCAGATATTTATACCATTATTTTTAAAATGGAGTATAGGTTCGGACAGTAAGTCAATTTTCTCATACTGCAGAGGAGACTCAAGCCCAGCAATGCGACATCTATGAATAGAAATGATTATGAGGTAAATAGGTACTTAAACTTCACCGCGTTATCGGCAAATTCTATTTTATAGGTAAGGCCTTACTGCCCCAAAGCTTATTCGTTGATCAAGCTATATGGCCTCCCCATTAACATCATCGTCACCATCATTTTAGCTCATATATATTCCATTGCTAGACTAGAGCCTCCATACTAGGAGGGATAATGACCTACATGCATGCATGCTGGTCCGACGTGTTGGTATAGGGTTTTACTTCGAGTTTTCTTTCTCTTGCATAGATGTTATATGCATATGTTATCTCTTAGCGGCCTTTTACGATCACCCACGATAAGATAGGAGGTGATGAATTGTACCGTTACTCCGTCACCACACGGATTGAAAAAATCCATTAATCCTTCAGTATAAATACTAAGCTTCTTCGGCTTGAGAATTTTATCTCGTAGAGTAATGCTGAGCACAGCTCAACTCTCTCAAACTCACAAGTTGTGAATAACTTTGAGCTTTATTAACCAGCTAATATTTAAAAATCACATTCCTGTACTCTGTGTTCATAGACCTTTCATTCAGATCGTTCTGAATATTGAGTCTTTCTTTCAATTCTATAATTATCATCATTCAAATTTTCGTCGTCCGCTACCAGACGAAGCCTACCCCATGCAATCTCACATGACGCAGTCAGCCTTTGATGAGGTATTCCTATAATAGTTGGATGTAGAGCGTTAATGCCTATTCTTCTTGTCAACGTCCAATCGGTTTTTACAACTACTAAAGGCAAGTTTGGCGGCAACTGTACTTTTATCCTGGCGGCAAACAGAGATAAAAATGCAATATAAATTATAGTCTATAAAATATAGCTTCATCTGTGACAGTTCTCACTAGTGCCGCACGCTTACGATGCAGTCTGTATTTTTGTCGTTATAATTCCTTATTCTTTAAAGTTATTTGCTACTGCAATTAAAAAACCATGTATAAAAAATGTTATTGAATTTCAATCAAATGGATGGATGAATTGATTATAAATTTAAAACAATCTATGAAAATCTTATTGAATTTAAATTAATGGATTTTATTTAATTTAAACTAAAGCTGTTAATTATTTTTTTATTATTGAAAGGAATACATCCTATTTCATTGTCACTATTATCATCATCGCTCGAGTATTCCTGTAGATCGATGATAAGTTCTTGGTCACAGATTATTTCATGAATAATCATGTTTATATTATAAATGAAATTATCATTTAATATAAAAGAAATGGTCCTATTAATATTATAACTGATGTTTGAATACTAAATTAACACAATTTACTTATTTTATAGAGTACCAATGTGGTTTATAGATAATGTATTGGTTTTACTTGTTTTATAAATAATTAATATGAATGTTATCGATTGCCCCATCTCTATCTTATTCTAAGGCCATTATGGACTTGTACTTGCGTAAACATCATATTTTTATAAAATGGTTACTAATTATTTTAAAACATATGAGGTACAAGTTTTGCTGTAAATATTCATAATTCAGATGAGATATGTGGCATGTAAAGAATGAAAATATAGGCGATACAAAATAAAATTGTAAACATGACGCGTATTCAAAATTACTTCATCGGTTTTGTAGCTATTTGTCACAGAGATCAAGCTATATATTTAGGACTATAATTCAAATGAATAATAGTAATTATACACTTATCTATATATTTAAAAATGTTCTTCTGCAAATTCATATTGGCTCTCCGCTGATCCATAATACAAACGTATCATTTATTTATTCATTTATTCATCATAATCTATTTATTCAGTTATTATCACACTCAATAAACGTTTTTAAATTAATTTAAAATAATAAACTACCCTTCGACGGTCACCAAATTACATTTCAACTACACACACAAATTACAACCTTATAAGTTCTGAAACAGAATATAATTCCCATAAACAAATGTCTTGTTTATAAAGCAATGAAGTAAAAAAATTTGCTGACGCTATATTTCCCCCCCTATGTTTTTTAATAAAATATGCGCACTTGATAGATATCATTGCGCCTAACACTGGGGTAGTGATTTGGCACAAAATAAACAACTGGCATGTCTTTTGTACAACAAATACGATGGAATAACATAAACAATAGGGCCCTCGATAATTTGAAAGGTAAAAATATATATACAGAGTGATATTAAACCGCACATACTAGCTGTGTGATATCGGCAAAAAATACTACCAACCTGCTTTGCTTGTGTATATCTTTTTTTTTTTTTTTTTTTTTTAAAAGACACCACCCCGCGCTAAGGAAATAATCCTTGTATTGCGGGGGACTTTACAAACATGCAATTAACGCAGACAAATTACACCCAGACTCAGAACAACACCTTGTGGATCACACAAAGTAATGTCCTGCGTGGGAATCGAACCCACGGCACTGGCACGGAAGGTCGGTATCTTAACCACTACGCCATCTGTGCAGTCGACGACGATATCGTAGAAGACGACTAAGAGGTTTATATCGACCTAGGCTAAAACTACCTGATTGCATTTGGTCTACAATTATATTCCCAAGGAGGATTGACACCAGGCAGGTGGCTGGTCATAAAACTATTGGCCATTTTTTTTGCAATACCTGTGTACGTTGATAGTAGAGTACCTACGTGTTACGGCAACGGTAATTCGTCTTGATCTTATCCCATTTATTTGAAAGACACAATATATACTTTTCATCGTACATATTGCAATATTTTAGGCAATCAATTTATGACCGACCGCCTGCCTGACATCAAACCTACCTGGGAATGTAATTGTTAGCCAGGCAGCATCAGATGGAGCTGATGTACAGCGGTATAAAGTTGTCAATCGTCTTTTACACCCACAAACAATTTAAAAGTTGCTAACATTCGTAGCTGCCACCACATAGCAATCTACAATCTGCTTTTCTTGTAATTTGTGTCAGTTAGTTTTATGAAGTCACGGTCAGGCAATACAAAAGATAAATCTTTAAGTTGTTGTTTTTAAAAAAGAAAGATATATTATGAAATGATGTTGTATTTGAAAGGATCGTTCGTGTCAGCTATAAAATGCAATTGGGGTGGTCCACGGCAAAGATCAGACGAACTATAAATGGTATATAAAAATGATGACACATCCCGTTCCTATAGGGGCGTGGGCGATACTCTAATATCAACTTCTGTGTAGAGACTACCGAATAACATAAATATTTTTATAAACTCACAGTTTCATCTATATTCCATTGAAAATATTTTATTTGTATTTTTTATATGCCAGCGGCTCACCAATTGTAAGGGGCAGTCGCCGCTGAAGGTCATAAATGTTTCAAGAGTATAGCTAAAAAGCTTTTCATGACAAAAATTCACCACTGTTCCAGGTGGGATTATATCCCATCATTTATCAGAACACTTATCATTATTGGTACCTAAGGGAGTATTAGAATTTAATTCACCACCTCCTTCATCATCATCTTACCCGTGGGTGATTGTCATGCATCATCGTCAGTCATCTCTTAAGATGACTAAGAGATATAAAACGCATATAACATCTATGAAAGAAAAGGAAGAGTCGAAACAAAACCTTATACTTTTTACGGTTTATACGGTTACCTTCGACCAACGTGGTATAGTAGTTCCATTTCCCTCCCATTTTGGAGAAAGCTCGAACCCAACAGCGGGACATATATGAGCTATGATGATGATGTTAATGATGAATCTTTTAACACATAACAGTTATTTTGTTTTTTTTTAGAAATAGTTATGCCTGATAACCAAATTGTGACTCACTTTACATTGGAACCTTCCTTACATTGGCGGAGATTTTCAAAAAAATGTAAGTAAAAATCCAATTGTGTAATCATTTTTCGCTTAAAAATATTATTTTATAAATTTCAATAAATACATATTAAAAATAGCCTTAATCAGGTATTCAAAAAAAGATAATTTCTCTTATTACAGCTCATATATGTCCCACTGTTGGACTCGAGCCGCCTCCATAATAGGAGAGAAATTGACCCACTATACCACATTGGTCAGGTGTGTTGTTATCCCTATACCTAACCTAACCTAAACAAACCCCTGTTTGTTTCGAGTTTTCGTTCACTTAGTCTTAATTAATTATTTTTTTTATATAAAATTACAACAGCCTGTATATACCTTCCGCCCCAGAACTAACGCTTTAATAAAACGAACTAAAATAAACAGCACGTCGGATGCAGAGCCACTGAATTGTTTATAATATAAACAAAATCATAACTTATATCGCCTATAAAATGCATTCGAATTAAATGGAATATCAATGGTTCTTGAAAGAGATGATAAAAAATTGGCAACACCAATATTTTATTATATTTTGTTGAGTTTTAGCGGGAACGGTAAATGTGGCACTTCTAAATTATATTCAATATTAAATCTATTTATAATGTTACTATGAATAACTTTTTACTAGTATTTAAGGGAACGTACCCATACTACATCAGCAATTTTTTTTAAGATTCTTCGACCCCTTCACCTCTTCGGTAACCATTCGTAGTACAAGCCAAGATCAGCAGCAAGCAGACATTTTTTTACTGAATGAAAATAAATATAATTTGACTTATATTTGTCTTTATAAAGATCTTTACATATACTGCGTTTATTGCATAAGACTGCGTGTATGCTTATAATTACTAGTAAATTAAATATTATGAAGAAGTATACAAAAGCATATTGCTACCATAACTTAATTCACGAAAACAACAATGGTTTTCTGTTTACCTAATTACATTAATGTTCGTCTAACACGTATTCATTATACGTTCCCAGCAGCAGTTCTCTCGGAAATAAAAATCTATCTAATCCCGCTCTTGTGACTGAGCGTAGTATTTAGAAGACCTCGCCACCTCTTAACCGGGTCACGTAGTATGGGTACGTGCCTTAATGTAATATACTGCGAATAAAGTTCTTAAGTATAATTAATATTATGTAATTTTATATGAATTTCCATTTACTGCAGATATTCCCGAGAGCAAAATTTGGTTGTCAGCGCCCAATTAATGGTAATCACTTGATTTACTGACTTATTATGAATAGCCTACTCAATTCAAAGCAGTGGAATAAATGCAATAACTTGTAAGTTATGTAGAAAATTGTACAAAACTCGGTTACATTCAGATTATTAAGCGAACAACAAATTTGACTGAAGCATTTCTTATCCATCGTTGTTAATTTGAAAAATAAGCAATTTATTGTTACTATGGACTAGCATAGGGAGAAGAGCTTATACAGCCACTAATAATACATTTTCTTAATCAATTATAAAATAGTATCTACATATTTAATTTCTCCCTGGAGTGAAGGGTAAAAAAAGTGTCCTTGGTTTTCCCGTAGGAGTCATAAAAAACTGGCTCAAGGACTATAAGAAAACTCCATAGCATTATTCTGGGAAACTTATATAATAAATACAATCGTCAAACCGTCTTCTAAGCATTATGGTATTATCATCACCATCATCAACATCCTACTCTTATCCGCAAAATGTAGATCAAAATTTTTGACAATATTTTTAGGTCGATTCCTGTCCCATTGTGGAGAAGGTCTGAGCCCTACAGTGAAACTTATATCAGTTGAAATGGCGATGTTTATAAAAAATGAACCTGACGAAATATAACATGATAATTACGAATTAAACTTTTTTTTTTTAACACATTCGGCAATTCGACATGCGGTTTAATTTTGAGTTTGACTTTTTTTTAGAGCCAATCTTTCGTTACTTAATCATCTTTTACTATAACCACGCGAATCATATTTGTAGCAATACATTGCCTCCTATCAACGTACATAGTATTCACTCCTAATAACCATATTCAATAGAAAATAGTTTCATGACACGAATACATAACATGGATTTCAAATGAAAATAACGCGTGAACGAAAGCAATAATTACCGGTTATTATTCACAATGAAAATAGTAATTACACACAATTAGCAGTAATTACACAGCTATATTACTGATATTTACAGCTATTACCTATGAAATATGTTCATTACATAATGAAATTGTGGATAATAATACAGGTAGAGGTTATTACAAATGTTGGAATAATCTCTGCATTATTATGGGTGTGTATACGCTGTATAATAACGGCTAAAAACATTAAAAAACGACTATAAGTTTTATATCTACCAAAATAATCTGATGTCGTCTGGTCAATAATTATATTCCCAAGGAGAGATGACGTCCGACAGGCTGCCGGTTATAAAACCATTTTCAATAATTTATAATAGATATGTACTATGGAAGAATAGCTGTGTGGTAGCGGCTACGAATACTACCAACCCTTACTTTGCTCTTGGATATCGTAAAAGACGAATAAGAGCAACAATTAGTTTTTATGTTATTTTTCTTGTTTATATGTTATTTTTTTTGTTTATATATTGTTTTTCTAATTAAATAAAAAATATTATTATTATTAATTACATTCCCAAGGAGGGTTGACTTCTGATAGGTGGCCGGTCCTAAAACCATTGCCAATAAGTTTTACAATATTTATAATTGCGATAAGAATAGGAGAATGATGATGTACTATGGAAGGAAAGTACATATTCGTAGCGATTGGGATAAGGCAGAATAATGATCTTTAATTGTATCTGTATTCTATATACGTAATGCTATTTCTACACACCTTATTCTAACACTACTCTTCACAGTAATCTGTGTAGCAAATCTGTCCAATAACAAAACCCTATAATAAGTCACACTTCTCTGAATCGTTATAATTTTATACACGTATTTGTATGCAATAAAACTTTGACACACAAATACAGAATTTACAAAAATAACACATTCTTATTACATACATTACGTACGTACAGTTCAGACTATTACCGTCCGTTATTGAATGAAGGCTTAATAAACTTGTTTTTTTTTAAAAGCCCGCACTAAAAAATAGCTGATTATGTTGCGGGGGATATAACAAACATATAATTAGCAGTCACAAATTCAACCTAAGAACAAAGCAATCATTCGTGATTTGTTCAAAGATCAAAGAAATTAATTTGTATCTACATCATTCTCTGATTTTTGTTGGACTTGAAAATTTTCTACACTATGCCAAAGTGTAACCAGTACCTACTGGCTTTTAGACTAGAATAATATTGAATAAGAACCGACTTATATTTTTCTCTTTCTTGGATTTAGATGTAAAAAAAAACACATATTTACTTCTAATAGTTTCAACATTCACTTTCCCTCAATTAAATCTCACAATATCACAGTTCACACCAAGCTTACGCTCGTGGTGGTAAATCAGTTACAATTTCACCTTCACAAATGACCCCTGTGGTCAAAAGTCAATTTATAGGACAAAACACTGACCACTCGCTCTCTATTGTAAACGTTGACAGGTCCCGATGTGTCAAATGTCAAAACGGCACGTGGCGGCGTGTGCGCTTTAAAATTTTATCGGATTTTGACAGGATCCTGTCAAACGGTGACATTGTTGTGAATTGTGTGAGACGGTGTGCGATAATGATTTTGATTTAGTTAAATGTAAAAATGAAATAAACATAAATAAGCGTGGTCTTTAAAGAGTACTATTTTCAACGACTAACAACATTTTCGAACCATCGCCATCGTCGACTTTCACTCTAACGAAAAAATTTAACGAAATTTTTTTTTTATTATTTTCTTTAGACAAATAGGCAGGTCACCAATCTATAGAATTGTGCCTTTTTAAATCAGTTTATTAAAATATTAAGCCAACTTATTTGATTACAGAGTAAGAATACAATTCACCAACGTAGAATAATATTCGAAACGTTATGAAATTTAAAAATCAATTACAAACGCTATATAATTGGTAAAAATAGTTTTATTTCAAATGTGGTAATATTCGCGTAAACATCAGAAATCATTATAGAAGTGTTATTCTTAAATGTATTTAAAGAATGACGAGTTTAATACGTAGTAGCGGCCACGAATATAAATTCGCTATTTCTATTTGGATAATTATTCAAAATTATAGCATCCTTAAAAAATAAAGAAATTAGCAATACATATCTTCATATACACATCTAAACTACATAATAATAACGTTATTATTTATTTATAATAATATCATTGCATCACTCTCAGCGTATATTTTAAAACAAGTCAATCTATAAATCTTAACTTTCAAAACTTGCCCGAGTTCTCCTGAAGAGTTTTCGTACAAACACATAATTTTGTCTCCTCTGACATGTATTGTACACGTCCCCCCTTGTCAGTATGAAAAATATCCTTTGTACTACCAGTTCGTACCCTCTGAGGAGTTTAAAAAAATACCCTCCTTTATATCTTAAAGATTGCCCCTCCGTGAATGTTATTGATTATGAGTGGATATTGAGTATTGTAATAATTGTTCTTTGGACTATTTTATTTCTAATCTTGCGAATAATGAGAGGGGTTTCTTTGTTATATGAATAGGAAAATTGTGTGCAGATTTTTAATGTTGCTTTATTTAAAATAGATATGTTGCTTTTTTGGTTTGTTTTTTGGGCTGTATATGTTTCAGTTTCCGGTATACCTTAGGTGACGGAAGAAGCAAGCCACTAGAAATGATAACTTTGGTGACCTACTCAGAAAATTACCTTTTCAAATACCCCCGTTTGTCGAAATCCAAACATGTAGAAGTAAGGACGCAGCGTAAGAACTGAGGATGGTGCGCTTATAATGAGATAAATTCTTTCGGTAAATCGTTAGGTGATTTTCATGAGTCCCATGGAAAAATAACAGCCATATTATATCTATTCTTAACCATTACATTATTCTTATCCTATACCAAATGAGGAAAATAAAAACTAACAGTAATCAATTAAAAATACAACTATTATCAGCTACAAAATCAATCATTTTTTACCCCTAAGTTATTTATTAAATTGTATTAAAAATTACAATGTTTCACTTTATCTACATACCACAGACAGACAGACACCCTTAACTATATATATTGTGTGAACACACAATGGTTTTTAATTATATTTTGGACATTTTTTTTTTTTGATAACAAGCAAGCATGAAATGCATGAAATGTCCGAAATGCATGACGCACTTACTCCCCGGATGGGAAGTGTGGGACTCCTAGCCTAGGGCTAGGTTACCCACTAAAACGCATCCACTGCGATTGCTGTTAGCCTAGGGGCTGTTACCGCGTAACCGGGCTGTGGGTGAGCGTTGAGGGCTCTCAACCCGAAATATTTTTGACAAAGGAAACTTAATTTATATCGAAATAGTGGTAGGAGCACGCTGTGGACAGTTCTCTGTCTACAGCCGCGGGCCGGTCCGTCCGGGGTAGTACCACACTCTCGCAAAAGATCGACGTATGAGTAATGGCAATGTGCTATTGCGCTTCATTCGGTGAGCGAGAGAGCCGGCAGCCCAACTGGGGTGGGTTTGGTGTTTGTGTTGGTAGCCAGCGGCAGCACTTGGTATTGTAGAGGTCCATGGGCGGCAGTGACACTTACCATCAGGTGTGCTGTCTGCTCGTTTGCCACTATAAACATTAAAAAAAATATCATTGAATGTAAAGGGTTAGATAATGTTTTAAAAACTTTTTGCTAAGTTTCGCTTTGATTGCTTTAAAGATTATCATGATTTTAATTGTATGGATAAGTCTAAATAGTGACATTTCATTAATGTGATAGGTTTAATTCCCACGCAGGATAATTTTTGCGCTTATTCAGAAATGATTATTCTGATTTTTGGGTATAATTAGTGTCAGTTAATTGTATATTTCTATCTGTCCACGCCATGCCTTCATTTCTTATAGTATGTTTTAAAAAATATTGAAATGTATAATTTATCATATAATTTATAATACCCTCTTTTTTAAGAATACAATTCACTGTATTTATAAGACAACAGTGCACTACTCTCTGTTTTGCTCACAGACGAATGACTCACGGAGTCTCGTAAACTACGAGTAAAGGATATAATATGCATCTATATACATCTACGCAAGAGAGGAAAATTAAAAAAAATATCAGTTTCCCTATTCGTTGTGTGGAGGCTCGAGTCCAGCAATAGGACGTATGAGCTAATAATGATGATGAACATTTATTTTAAAGCTACATTCTAGGCACATCCAGGCTGTGCGGAAAAAGCTCTTGAAAACCCTGGACGTGGAATTAAAGCTCGGGAATACCCGTAACGTCCAGCCGTGGTTATAAAGTATAGATAAAGAAGAGTTGTGAAGAATATGATGATGTTAATATGAATTTGATATCTTCATATGGATATCACTGAATATCAAACCCTGTTTCTTTTTTTTTTTGTTTTTGGAGTTTACTCCTTATGAATCGATTTTCATATAAGGCGCCCCGTATGAGAAAAATTTGAGGAGTAAAATCTAGTGATCGAATGACCTCGTTACGTTTTTGGTGCGCAAGCTATTCTGCGCACCTTTCACTTTCTGACTTATTATTTTATTATTACCTTAGTGCAGGTTGTGTCTTATTGCCACCGAAGACAAAGATCGGGTACCGGTGGCCCGCTCGCACGGCGAAGAGAGGAGATTTGCATGGTGGGTCTATGAGGTCATGCGCCGCCTCTTCCGACACCCCAGAACGACTTGGCGGGGCGAGGCCACGTCCATTATCCAACAACAAAAAAAAATAAAAAAAAGGTTTGTCTTATTGCCACGGAAGACAAAGATCGGGTACCGGTGGCGCGCTCGCACGGCGAAGAGAGGTGTTTGCACGGTGGGTCTATGGGGTTGCGCCGCCTCTTCCGTCACCCCGGACCGATTTGGCGGGGCTCAACCACCACGATAATTCACTGCAAAAAAAAAGGTGTGTCTTATTATAAAAAAAGATCATATTTAAACTGTGACGTCACCGAACGATTTCTATTTAGACAAAGCCGAAGACAAAAACTAGTTAGATATAATTTATATCTAGCTATTGATATGGAGTTATTTCAGCAACAATATGTATTATGTACCGCCCACAGTGAATATATCTATTGTTTTATATAATACCAATGTCTGTATTGTATTTGATATATTATTAATAAACAATAGATTATTGTATTAAATACCATTGATTAATAATGCTTATATCACGCAAAGGGTCATGGGGTGATGACCTAGCCATCGAAGACCAAGATCGGGTACCGGTGCGCGGTGGCCCGCTCGCACGTCGAAGAGAGGAGTTGCACGGTGGGTCTGTGGGGTCACGCGCCGCCTTTTCCGTCACCTTGGACCGATTTGGCCAGGCGAGACGCATCCATAGTCCACCGTAAAAAAAAAATGGTTTGATGACCTATATTGAGACAATTTCAAACATAGATTCGTTTATTTAATTTAGTTACCAAGACGCTTTTTTGTTAGCCTAAAGGAGAAAGGAGATCTCAGATACGGAATCGAAAGTGTCATTATAATAATAAGAAGTTTTTTTTTTTAATTTTCAATGCAATTGATATTCCAATTTAAGTAATGCTAATTTGTATTTTACAAAAAAATAATTGTTCTGTGTGGTGACGGAGTAAACATATAATTTATCACTCCCAATCTTACCCGTGGGTGATCGTAAAAGGTGACTAAGGGATAAAATATGCATATAACATCTATGCAAGAGAAGGAAAACTCGAAATAAAACCGTATACTTTGGTATACGGTTTGACGAACGTCCGATTAGCATGATATAGCAGGTCAATGTTCTCCGTAGTGTGGAGGCGGCTCCAGCCCAGCAGTGGGACATATATAAGCTAAGATAATAATGAAAAAGTAGTTTGGATAAATTACAAACATATATATCATCACGCCATATCCCTTGCAGGGTAGGCAGAGAGAACAGAGTGCCAAAGAACTCTATCCTTGCATACTTCACTCGCTTCCTCAACATTCATAATTCTCTTCATACACGCTCGCCGGTTTCGGAGACTCTTGAGTCCACCTTCTTTCAGTACGTGACTAATCTGGTCTAGGTAGGTGAGTCTCGGTCTCCCCCGGTACCTACATCCTTCCACTTTCGCATTGTATATCTTCTTAACCAGACGTTCGTTCGGCATTCTTTCCACATGTCCGAACCATCGGAGCATTCCCTTTCGCATCTTTACACCAATACTCTCTTTCATACCTACTCGCTCTCTTACGTCGTCGTTGCGAATGCGGTCGGTCAGCTTAACTCCACAGATTTTACGTAGAGATCGCATTTCGACCGCATTAATTTTGCTTTCATGCTCTTTTTTCTTTGGATAAATTAGTATCTAAAATTTTGAATAATGATTCTAAGATTTATAATAAGGAATTGATGATTATGATTTAAGACCTGCTACGCCGGGCCAGCCACGGTCATTAAGGATTCGGTGCTAGTAGGGAGTCCAATGACGATGGGGAGGGAATACAGTGTATTACGGGACCGTGCGTCGCCCTTTAATCGTCGCCCGTAATCCCGGATGGAATGGATGGTGTGTGTCCAAATCATAAGCATACCACAGAAAAAGATGACTTAGGTACTTCTAGACTTAGATACTAGTAGCACTTCATTCTCTCCTCAAACATCGTATATCTTCAATAATGAAGAGAAACAGATGTCAAAAAACCTAAACTGCCAAAGAACTGCTGTATTTATGCAAGAAAATGAAAAATCTGCCTCACTAATTCCAGGTGATGGAAAGGCAGCTTGTGGGCCACATAGCCTGCCATATTAGCTCCTCATCACCAATTGTACTTACCAGTATTGATTCCTTGAGGTCGATGGCCCGGCGGTTAAACCTATTAGAAATACCATAACCAAGAAAGAAACGGGAACTTAAAGTTTTAAACTATGCTTAATACACAAACTCGAAATAAAACCCGTCTGACCAGCTTAGCAGTGACCTAGCCCAGATGTGGGATGCATATGCTCTGACATGATGACAATGATGAAGATGAGAAATGTTAAGTGGATGATGAATTCATCCACTTAACGATGACGTCAACTTTTCTTAGGAATGTAATTGTTGACCAAACAGCATCAGGTGGAGTTGGCCCAGGTCGTTATAAAGCTCTTTGTTGTCTTTTATGAAATCCACGAGCAAAGTAAGAGTCGGTAATATTCATAGCCGGTACCACACAGCACAATCGCCTAGAGTTTATAGATATGTAGTACAGGATTAGATTTGATTTGCACCAAACTAGTGACAGCACAAAATCGGTTCCCTCTTAAGGACCATGTTCAATTCAACCCAAGCAATTATTACTTCGGTATATCAACAGCAAACTATAAAAAATAAACGAATTACTAAAACTATGGATAAGTTGATAAATATATTTTTGAATGCGGTTCAATTCAGTAATAAGAATGTACCTGACTTGGGAATTGAACCTGAGCATCTATATACCAACGAAGCATTGAAAAATAATACTACGACAATTATAATATTGAACAATAGTATAGCCAATTAGGCTGTAGTATGAATTGTCGTTAACAAACTTTGATTGGAACCACTTTCACAGAGACCAATTATATTGAAAAGGCCAATTCAACGATACCAAGTTTTATTGTGGTGAACTGAACGGCGTCAGAACCAGACCTGGTGTTCAATAGTCCAATAATTAAAACCGTACTGGAGATCGACTCCTTGCATCGAGGAGAATTTCTATTTTTAATTAACTCGCAATTGTTCTAGTTGATGATTTATAATTGAATTGTATTAGCTAATGGGAAATCTTAGGAGTTGTTTGTTTTTGTTATGTATTTATTTATTTATTACACGTATTTATTTATGTATTTCACGGATATATATGTCTAAATGTTTAGCAAGAGCCGTTTAATTAATAAGAGGGCCTACTACACCGAAACTAGCTAAAACAGCCGTCAATATACTTAATTTTAGTTTCTATTTAGACTGTATTTGTATACTAAGGCATTTTTCAGCGTTACGTCTGCAGCAACAATGCTAGACGTAACGCTCCCTTACGAATGAGGATTTTGTGCCACAGTCGCTTGGAAGACGGATTGGCGATCGTAATATTCTATTATAAGAATGTTTCCGAGGAGAAATCTGCTGTCCACTGTTAACTAAAACGATATTTAGAACTGTGTAGAAGAGCAACAATTGTATTCTTGTCTCATCGCCACACATAATCATATTCTAAATACGGTATTACAAAATAATCATGGAAAATAAAGGTACATAGTTGATCCGTGGGAGCTCAGAATAATGGAAAGAAACTAACCTATATATTTCTTATACTTTACGGCTTTACTACCAAAGACATTTTGCAAAGAATACATCTGGAGTGGAGTATCTAAGCTGTGTGGTAGCGGCTACGAATACTACCAACACTTATTTTGCTCGTGGATGTCGTAGAAGACGACAAAGAGCCTTATAACGACCTGGATCAACTCCATCTGATGCCGTTTGGTCAACAATTACAATCCCAAGGAGGGTTGACGTCTGGCAGGCGGCCAGTCATAATACTATGATCAATAACTTTTACAATACCTATGTAGGTACTATGAAAAAAGTACATATTGTATCGACCCCAAGTAATTGGGATAAGAGTAGGAGAATGATAATATGTGCTTTCCATTTAATACAAAAAGTGACACAGTGTAACGCAGTGTTTGATAAAGCACTTTCCATCAACGACACTGTTGAACACAGCCGTACAGTGTTCGACACTCGAAAAAGTGGTGTTTGACAGATGCTTACTACTTTCATAGAGGTACTTCAGCATTTTTACCTGTCCGGTGGAAATGTTGAGTATTCGGGTACGCGGCCCCGGCTTCCTCGAGCTACTAATGTTACATGACCCTGATATCCTTTGTCGTAACATTGGTATCCCAACCCTTATTACTCCCAGCCCAAATATCCCCCCTCCCTTTCACCTATCCCACCACATAGCGTGGATCCCTCCTACGCAGACCACACAAAAAAGTCTGCTCCGGCGCGGAAGGCGACCCAACACAGATATGTAATGGGATTGGCGGACTCGGCGGGCAGCAAGGCAACGTGAATGGCTTAGGGCGATGGTAGAGGGCAAAAGCAACCTTCGGCCAGACACAGCATCCAACCCTTTCTCCGGTCGTAGCGGTCTCCGTTCCACTGGGCTCAGAAGGGGTGGGACGAGTGAGTGCATCTGCGTTTGCGCGTACGCTTGTGCACTTTAATATCTCCTGCGCACCTGACTGCTTTCGTTCATTGGACTCCGAGTAAGTGAGAGTCCTGTGGCGATGGGTTGAGGTAGAGAGGTCTGGTTTGATGTAAGCTGGGCTTTGTCTGAAACCTGCACACAGGCGGCTCTAGGGGTGCGGTAAGAGCATCGTGGTCGCTTCTGCTCTGCATTAGGGTAACAGAGTGGATTCGGCAGCACCTGGAGTGACAAAGCAGCCCTTTACAGGGAGGCACTGCTTTCCCCGCTCAGCCGGGGAGGGGACTAGAAAAGGTGTCCCAAACAAATGCTTGCCCTAACCCCTAAAGGAAGGCAGTAACCACGGCTGCCTCTGCATCTTAACTCGTGGTCGACGCTACAAGAAAAATAAAATATTAATAACACCTAAAATAACATTCGGTGCGTGGAACGTACGGACGCTTCTTGACCGTAATGATAATGCCTGTCCGGAGCGGAAAACTGCCATAGTAGCTCGGGAACTTCATCGCTATTGCGTTGATGTGGCTGCACTCAGCGAAACACATCTTGCTGATGAAGGTGAGCTGGTAGAAGACGGTGGTGGCTATACTTTCTTTTGGAAAGGTACCACCTCCTCAGAACCAAGAAGGTCAGGTGTTGGATTCGCGATCAAAAATCACCTAGTGAAGCGTCTTCAGGAATATCCTGTACATATTTCTGATCGCGTAACTACTTTACGCCTTCATCTAGACAATGATAACTTTCTTGATGTTATCAGTGTCTATGCTCCAACGTTAGACAAGTCTGATGACATCAAGGATAAGTTTTATGAGGAGTTGACTCGATGCTTAGATACCATACGGCCCAGAGAACAGATCCTTCTTCTGGGCGATTTTAACGCCAGAGTCGGGCGAGACTATGAAGCCTGGCCAAAAATTCTAGGCAGACATGGCGTTGGTAACATGAATAGCAATGGACAGTTACTGCTTAGTTTGTGTGCACAATTCCATCTTGCCATTACTAACACTATGTTCAGACTCGCAGCTAAGCACAAAACTACATGGATGCACCCAAGATCCAAGCATTGGCATCTCATAGACTATGCTATTGTTCGGCAACGCGACGTTGCCCAAGTCCAGGTTACCCGTGTCATGCGTGGAGCGCATTGTTGGACCGACCACCGCCTCGTAGTCACCAAGCTATGTCTCCGCCTTCGGAAGCCTCTGAGATCTCGTACAGTAAAGCCGGCGTGCATAAACGTGGAAAGGCTAAATGACCTCGAGACGAAGGAAAAGTACGTCAAAGCTTTAACAAGTTCGCCAACGCCTATCAATAGAGCAACCGATGATGTTGAAACTGACTGGGGGGCTCTCAATTCTCACATATTAGATACCGCTTCAAGGATAGTGGGCTCCAAGGTCCGAAAGAATGAAGATTGGTTCGATGAGAATTGTGAGATTCTAACAGCGGCATTCGGCAAGCATCGAGATTGCCTTCAGCGAAATAGTGGAAATCGAAGCGTTGACTCAGCGGAGATCAAGCGAAGTGACCGTGAGTTGCGTCAGTTATGTCGGGAGACCAAAAATAAATGGTGGCTAGAGAAGGCTGAGCATGTGCAGCGGCTCTACGATACTAACCAACTTGGCGAGTTCCACGCCGAGGTGCGTAAGTTGGTAGGTAATGCGAAGTGTTCTAAGGTGCCTTTGAAAACTGCTAACGGCGAAGCCCTTCTAAAGAGCAGAGAAGACATCCTTAGTCGATGGGCAGAACACTTTAACAATCTGCTTAACGTAGATCGTTCAGCTGATCTACAGCACATTCGCTTACTGCCACAGCACCCTACTGCTAATGAGCTCGACGAGCCGTTAGCGCATGATGAAGTTATCCAAGCCCTGAAACAACTTCAGAACAAGCGCGCGGTGGGCATTGACTGTATACCAGCGGAACTGATAAAGTGTGGCGGTGATCAGTTGCAGTCGTGGATACGAGAACTTTTTACTCGTATGTGGGAGGAGGAGCGGGCTCCTTCTGATTTTAGAAAATCTCGCATCAGTACCCTTTATAAGAACAAAGGCGACCGCTCTGACTGCAACTCATACCGCGGAATTTCGCTTCTCTCGGTCCCTGGAAAAGCCTTTGCCAGAGTACTATTAAACCGTCTTTTGACCCTTTCTGAAAAGCTCTTGCCTGAGACCCAGTTTGGCTTCCGGCCTGCCCGAGGCACATGTGATGCAATCTTCTCAGTGCGTCAACTGCAAGAGAAAAGCCGGGAACAATGTCAGCCGCTATACCTCTGCTTTGTTGACCTTGAGAAAGCTTTTGATAGTGTGCCTCGAGAAGCTCTCTGGTTGGTTCTTAGCAAACTGGGGTGCACGGAGAAATTTGTAAGGCTACTTAGACTCCTGCATGATGACATGGAATGTTGTGTTGGAGTCGATGGTGGACAGTCAGCTTTCTTTCCCGTTACCTGTGGGGTGAAACAAGGGTGCGTATTGGCACCCACACTGTTTGCATTGTACTTTGCAGTTGTAGTTAAGGATGCCTTACATGGTTCCTCTGAAGGAGCTCACATCCGCTTCCGCACTGATGGCAAGCTTTTCAATTTAGCTAGGCTTAAATCACATACAAAAGTATCGAACGCCGTGATCACTGAGATCATGTATGCGGACGATTTATGCTTTGCAGCGGAATCCCCAGATGGCTTGCAGCAGCTAATGTCTCTCTTCCATAAGTCGTGCCAGAAGTTCGGCCTGAAAGTCAGTGTCAAGAAGACGGAAGTGATGTCTGTAGATATCCACAGTCATGAGACGCTGACTTTTAAACTTGGAGGGGACGTACTGCAGCAGGTCGATAAATTTCGATATCTGGGGAGCACTATTTCATCAAAGTGCGACCTTGTTGCTGAAATCAACAGCAGGCTAGGAGCCGCAGCAGCGGCATTTGGCAAGCTGGATACCAAGGTCTTCCGGTCACACGACTTAAAGCTGGCTACAAAGATCTCGGTTTACATGGCAATTGTGCTGCCAAATCTTTTATACTCCGCTGAAACTTGGCCCATGTACCGTCAACATATCCGCACCTTAGATCAATTCCACCTGAGATGTCTTCGGAAAATATTAAAGGTCCATTGGTCGGATCGCGTGCGAAATACTGAGGTGCTGCGACGAGCTAATGTCAGTGGCATCGAGGCTTACCTCATGCGGCGACAGCTTCGGTGGTCCGGTCATGTGGCACGTATGGCGGACGAACGCATCGCTAAGCGCATCTTTTATTCCGAGTTAGAGAAGGGCAAGCGCAAGCAGGGCGGACAACTTCTCAGATATAAGGATGTGCTTAAGCGGCACATGAAGAGGTGTAAAATAGATCCGGCACAATGGGAGAATTTGGCGGCACAACGGCCAGAGTGGAGGGCTTTGGTTAAGACCAAAGTACATACATTCGAAAATGATAGGCTTATCGAGCTGGATGCTAAGCGTGATGAGCTGAAAGCCCGACCACCAGCGGCTATAACCTATAATTACGTGGACGGTGTGCTCTCGTGCCCTACTTGCGGACGGATCTTCAATAAGAAGATCGGATACGTCAGCCACACCAAAGCACACCAAAGACAAATAAACTAGGAGTTAAAGCGGTCGCCTTTACCGAAATCGGTAGGACTGGCATCTATCATCTAACTACTTTCATAGAGTACTTTAAATATATAGGTAGGTACTACTTTGCTTGAATTAAGTATCATTACTTAAGCTCGCAATTTATTTACGGCATATTCTAGTAGTATTATTTGAGATTATTAAATTGAGCTTGTCTCTTACTGCTAATTAAAATTTAATAAAAATGTTCAAATGTAAATATTGCACTATTGAAGTGAGCCCTGATAATGTGGTTATGTTTATAAATTATTGAGCCAAGACTTTGTCAAGAAACTTGCATTTAGGTATACAACGCCCATAATTTTGCGATATTGATGCACTCTAGTGTTATTTTGAGACAACTAGCTGTTTCATTTAAACTTTTACACAGTGTTTGGCAGTGTTTCACAATGTACCGCAGAGTCCCTCTGTGTTAACTAAATGGAAAGCAACCAATGACATCTGGCGTTTTAGTTTATGCAATAAGTGACGATTTTTCTTTTGCTTAATTCAGCATCTCAACTCAAATACAATATTAAATAGTTCAACTTAAATTAGTTTTAGTTATCACTTCTGTCGTTATCACTTCACGCGATTTTTTGTAGCTAATAGGAATCAAGCTATTAGTAAAATATATAAGATTAGTATATATACTTGATAAGCCCTTAACGAGGGATCTTTAGTAGGTATACAAATTTTTACGTAATAAAAAAAGGGTCAAATGGTGGAATGGTGGCAAGGAATGCTCGGCTCCCATGGTGTTTTTATGGCGTGTCCGTAACTAAATGTCCTTATGGGAGTCTGACTCAGCGATATTTAGTAGGTGCTGCTCTTTTTTATGGTGTAGGTTGAAATTAAGCGGTGGCAATCGTTAAGGATAGTTTAGTTTTTTTTTTTTTTTTTTAATATAGTTACACAGGTTTATATAACTATTTAAGTAATAACATAATCGAATTATCAAAAATGTATATATTTTTTTAAAATCTCAAAGTCTTCCGCTTCCTATAAAATATTTTATACTATTCTTTCTATATATGATCATAGAGGGCAATGGTTAAGATGCCATGCCCGTGTCATACGTTCGATTCCTAGGTCGGACATTATTTGTGTGATCTAAAAAAATGTTGTTCTAAGTCTGAATGTAATTTGTGTATACATATTTCTATGTTCGATATAGACTTTGAAACCACCCAACTAATGTGGCCCAAACCGGTTCCATTAGGCAATAATATGAAAATGGTTTTAGACCTTGAAGCAAAGCATCAGAACACAGTAGGTGGCGTTGCGGTCGATTTCAAAAAATATTGTGCTATATTTTTATAATTATTTCGTCCATCCCTCAACCTATCGATGTCAACTGAAAAATTATACAACTAACATGATACTGAACTATTAATAAATAGTGATTATTTATTAACAGCAGTTTTCTAAGAGGGCGTTACTGTCCACACTCTATTTCTCCCTTAGCCAAAATTGTTCGGTTTATATAAAAACACATATAACCGTAACCACACAAGGTCTATACCAAGAACAAATTCCTACGCAAATCCTCACTAAGTATAAACATTTATTTATGAATGAAAACTGAAAAAAAAAAATATACGAGTCGAGTCCAAAATTAAAGATATTTTATGATGTCAATAATTTCTATAGTTTTTTTTTTTCATCCACTTCCCTTACATTCAATGGGGGTTCGGTTTTTTTATATATTTATAGTGAATATAAACGCTGCAGGTGCGAAGTTATAAGGTTGCCTGGCACCCAATGATTAGCTAAAGGGCTGTTTGTCAATGCACCTCGTTTAACGACCGCCACGTTTTTTTTTCCTAACCTATAAAGTCGACCATTGATGTAAATGATCGGGGTTTTTTTATAACGAATTGTGTTGAAAGTCAATCCTAAATACATATTACGTGTAAGCGATAAGATCGAAGACTGTCAATTCGATTTTTCGTTGTCTAATTATAAGTGCATGTTAATTAATTAAGCAAATATCTAGATGACCGAGCTTTCCCTCGGTATTCTCTTTTTAGTGTGTTCTGAAGATATATTTAAATATAATAAAAGTAATTATATAAATATATAAAAAAGGAATGTGGAGTCAAGAGTCTCCGAAACCGGCGAGCGTGTATGAAGAGAATTATGAATGTTGAGGAAGCGAGTGAAGTATGCAAGGATAGAGTTTTCTGGCACTCTGTTCTCTCTGCCTACCCTGCAAGGGATATGGCGTGATGATATGTATGTATGTGTGTATAAAAATAATTAATTAAATAATAATAAAAACTGTAAAGTCAAAAGTTATAACAAAAAGAGAAAAAGGGTTCCGAACCGGGCTCGATTAGACTGCTCGATTATCCAATTGCGGTGTTTTAATGAGTGTCAAAATTTGTCTTCATATTTTAATTATTGTCAGCCAACGCAAAATTATATTTTTTCATTGACTGAAAATATTGATAAAACATTATTTTCTACAAATGAAACCTACTAGCTAGATCGATTTGTAGTCCTCAGAACCCCCTAAATGCTAAATTTCAAGAAAATTGTTGTGTGCCGTTTTCGAAATTCAGAAAATACCATATACAGAGTGGAGATGTCAATACGACAATAAATGAAAACACCGTCAATACTAGTGTATAGGAGTATTTTGAAACTATCAAAAAAGTGCTCACATGGAAATTTTAAAAAAACATTTTTTTTTCAAACAAACTTTTTATCATAAATATTGAAACAAAATAGAACACGTTTGTAAATATTAGTTCACTAACTTGTAGACAACGTGCAAGCGGCGAGCGACGTCGTGTCATATTTTACGACTTCGGAACGTAGTTAAATAAAATACCTACACCTAAGGTTTTGGGCGGTATTAATTCTCACTTGATTATTTTATTAAATTTATAATCACGATAACTTTAATAATTCACTTGGTCCTTAAACTTTTAAATTTTCGATATGTGCGCCATGGACCCGATCGCACAAATTATATCGTCTTAAAATATTATTCCGAACTCTTGTTAACAGGTCGCCATTGACGGCGATGTATTTTAACTTGTCGAAAGATCGTACAATTCTATTTTTTAAGTCCTCCACATTATCAACGTCTGTTAAATAAACATCATCTTTCACATAACCCCACAAAAAAAAGTCCAATGGTGTGAGATCTGGTGACCGCGCTGGCCACCGTGTTGGCCCATACCGACCAATCCAATGATGTCCGAAAATTCCAGACAAACACTCTCTGGCAGCAACCACGGAATGTGCAGGCGCACCGTCTAGTTGGTACCACATCTGTCTACGCACGTCTAGAAAAAGGTCGTCCATATACTCAGTAACAGGCCCGTTAATTAATTCTAGAAACTTTGCCGCATTTAAATTTCCATCAATAAAAATTGGTCCAATTATAGTATCCCTGTGTATACCAGCCCACACATTGACGGCAAACCTGTATTGGTGCGAACTCTCTCGTGTTAGATGTGGATTTTGGTGACTCCAGTACCGGAGATTTTGGCGGTTCCATAATCCGTTCCTTGTAAATGTACTTTCATCACTCCACATTACATTGTATAAGAAATCGGGGTTTTCGAAATTTTTTCGTAACATCCAATGGCAGAAGGCTTCTCTGGCCGGCATGTCTCTTGGTAACAACGCCTGTACTTTCTTGTATTTAAAAGGCCTCTGTTTATCGCGTTTTAAAAGACATTCCGCCCGCAGACGTCTCGGTGCGCGCTTGCCGCCACTTGCACGCTCTGTCGATCGTTGTCATACGCACGTAATTGTTTTCGCGCGAAAACATATTACTACGGCTGACGTCAGTGGGTTGTTAAACCGCCTTTTTCGAGGCGCGCTGAGTTTTAACAACCTCACGAGTGCAGTAAGTTGTTGTTGCGGAGAACCGCGACAGCAAATTACTGTATTCTTTTCTATTGGTAGATAAAAGTCGATCGTCAATAAGACCTCTTCAAGGTAAAACCAAATTTTTGGTCCCCGGTTGAAACCTCACGGTGTCAACGAAGCCGGGTGGGCGAAGCCCCGATTCGCCGCCGATCTCCTTCAGAGAAAGGCAATATCGGACGGGACCGAATCACTAGGCCTTGGGGGTGGCCCCTAGTCTAGCTCGGTTATCTCCTTCCCAACCCTCCTAATCCCTATTTCCTATTCTTAGGTACTTGTTTAGGGGTGCGGCCCTCCCGGGCCAATACCCTCTCGGTACTTAAGCAGCTAGGAACCCTATCGCACATTGAGATCGGCGAAGGGAGCGCACAGCTTAGGGCTCACCTAGTTTTTAAGCACATCCTCCTGGCCTAACCCGGTCGGGAGGGATCACAAAACACACCCCCGAGTATCCCCTCGGGGTGGTAGTTGGAATTTTTAAGATCGGACCAATAGCGGCCGAGCCGCCACTAGGGTGGACTTTCGTGTCGTGTTTTTTCATACGAGGTGGACTTTTGTGTTCAGCCGTTTTTCAACGTTTTTTCGTCCCTAAGCCAAGCCAACCACCATGGAAGGCTCTTCGGCACCCAACTGGGACCTCTTACTCGCCGATGACGAGATTTATGCCATTCTTCGAAGGAAGTTTGGCAATCTCATTCCCATGCGCCCCAACACCGCCGCGAACGACGACATGTCGCCTTCCGCGTACAACGCGACACCGATAACCGCCGCCTCCGCCGAGGCCGGCTCCCCCTCGCCCTCCCAGCCGGGCGACACGTCATCCCCCTCCTCCCCCGCCCCGGACTCTCAACCGGCAAGCGACGCGGAGATGGAGGAGCTCGAATCGGACGATGAGACCGCAACCTCTGCGGATCCGTCCACCTCGGAGTCCGAGTCCACCTCGGCGGACTCCGAGTACACCATCGTTGGCCCACGTAAAAGGGCTCGCCTCGACGCGAACGACGCGCCAAACAAGGCCCCCCGGGTCGACAAGGAGAGCGTGTCCGCCTCCTCCTCTCGCCCGGCCTCACCTAGGCCGAAAGGCCCCCAACCCCCGCGCGCGCCCCTGCTACCGCAGCCCGCCCCGCAACCCGCACCTCAGGCTTATAAGCCCCCCACCCCGCCACCCCTTGTCATCCGCAACAAGGACAAGTGGCTCCCTGTATCAACGTGGTGCAACACTAACCGCGTCGCATACCGTTCTGCCCGCTCGACCTCCGAGGGCATCCGCGTCAACTTAGCCACTTCCGACGACCATCGCAAACTCACTGCGATGCTCCTCCGGGAAAAAATTCCCTACCACACGTTCACTCTACCAGAGGAACGTAAATTGCGCGTCGTCATACGCGGCGTGCCTGTAGAGCTGTCGAGTGACTCCATTAAGGAGTCTCTCCTAGACCAGGGCCTACCGGTGATCGAGGTTCACCGCATGGTCCGGGGTTACAACCGCGCCCCTTTTGAAATGGTAATGGCCGTACTTGACCTTACCAAGTCGGGTAAGGATATATACCGCATCACTACCATCTGCGGACTCTCCGGCATTCATGTCGAACCCCCTCACCGTAAAGGCATGCTCTCGCAATGCCACCGGTGTCAACTGTACGGTCATTCTTCGCGCAACTGCCACGCGAGGCCCAGGTGCGTCAAGTGCCTAGAGGACCACGCGACGGTGGACTGTGCCAGACCGAAAACTAACGACCCAAATAAGAGCGCGACCCCAGCGTCGTGCGTTCTTTGCGGTCAGGTGGGTCACCCTGCCAACTACCGTGGCTGCCCACGCGCACCACGGCCGGTGGTCAGGAAACCACCCCCCCCAAGGTACCCCTCGGTACCGCAACCCCCCCCTAAACCCTACACCCCACCAAAGAACCCGTGGGTGAAAACATCGAGCAGTGTGGAGTTCCCACCACTGCCAACCAAACGAGTAGAGCCGGCACCCGCGATCGCGACACCGCCGTCTACTAATAATAATATTTATAAACCGCCACCCGCAAGGCATAAACAACCGCCCACCGTGGGCCTTCCTAAGCCCCATCAGGGCAATAAAGCGCCTACCACACACGCGGTAGTCACTCCGGGCGATGATGCGGATCTCGCCCTGGTGACCAGCTTCGCGCAAATAATAAATGCCAAACAAATCCGCGAAGTCGCAGCCGAGCTGCGCGCAAATCAAGGCAATAGCCTCGCGATGCTAAACACCGCCATGAAGTTCTCGTCCGTCCTCGAGACTCTTGGAAATTTTAGAGCGTATTAATGGATAGGCACACACCAGGCAGAGTCAAAACACGACACCTTAAATTAGGGATTTTTAACGCGGACGGTCTCTCCCGACAGAGAGACGAAATAGGTACACTGCTACAAGACCAGCAGCTCGACCTTTTTCTGGTCCAGGAGACCTTTCTCAAGCCCTACCACAAAGACCCGAAAATCGCTAACTATAATATAGTGCGCGACGATCGGGTTCACTCCCGCCTAGGCGGGACTCTCATTTACTACAAAAGGTCGCTGCACTGCACGCCAATCCCCACCCCACCCATGACGTACATTGAAGCCTCGGTCTGTCGGCTGGCCCTCACGGGCCACCAGCCACTGATTGTAGCATCAGTCTATCTCGCTCCATCGCGCGACAACGGGAGCAACCCTCTACTAGAAAGCGATTTACAAGCGCTACTAAACCTCGGCGACGCCGTGCTCATAGCAGGCGATCTAAACGCCAAGAGTAAGTCGTGGAATAGCCACACCAACAACGCCAGAGGCAGGGCCCTGGAGACTTACGCCACCCGGCTTGGTTTCGATATCATAGCGCCTATTGAACCAACGCATTACCCCTACAACGTCGAGCACAGGCCCGACGTGTTAGACATAGCCCTTCTTAAGAACATAAACCTACGTTTAAGTTCGATAGAAGTACTTCACGAGCTTAACTCGGATCACCGTCCGGTGATAGTAGAACTCTCCCCGCGCTATGGCCCCTCAGGCCCAAACCCTCCCACCACAAAAGTGTGTACAGACTGGAATCAACTGAAGGACAAACTTCAGTCCTCCTCGTCAGTACACCTAGATCAAATCCCCACCAATATAAACTCCCAAGAGGACGTCACGTCCGCGATCGATTCCCTAACAAATCACGTACAATCACTAGTTAGTGATTGTTCACGGACGGTACCAGACACGAGCGATCGTTTATGGCGCCTACCTGCTGACGTACGTGATCTGTTAAGGCAAAAGAACGCAGCAATTCGAGCCTATGACCGCTTCCCCTGTGAAGACAACCGCCTTCGAATGCGGTCACTGCAGAGGGCGGTCAAACAGGCCGTCCAAGAAGTTCGGCAAAACAGATGGGATGCCACGCTAAGCGAGCTTGAGCCGTCTCACCTCGCCTACTGGCAACTAGCCCGTTCACTCAAAAAGGACACAGTGTCCACTATGCCTCCACTCACCCGCCCTAATCAACTGCCAGCGTTCGAGGACGAAGAAAAGTCCGAATGCTTGGCAGCTAGCCTTGAGCAGCAATGTACGTCGAGCACTCAAAACATAGACGCGCGACACACCGAACTAGTAAATAGCGAGGTGGAGCGTTGTACGTCGCGTACACCCACCATTACCGACACACCCGACGACCCCCCTCCGCCAGTAACAACTGACGAGGTGGGAACGATTGTCAAGGCCCTCCTCCCTAGGAAATCCCCAGGTTCGGATGGCATTACAAACAGAGTAATTAAACTCTTCCCCCTCTCATTACTCGTTATATTAACAGCTATATTTAACGCCGCATTAACCAACCGTATCTTTCCATCTCAATGGAAACAAGCCGTGGTAATTGGTATACACAAACCCGGCAAGAAGCGTACCGAACCTTCCTCGTACCGCCCTATTAGCTTACTCAATAGTTTTGCAAAAATATACGAACGCGTAATTCTTAGCCGCCTAAGAACATACGCAGAGGCTAACGCCCTTATCCCGCCGATTCAATTCGGCTTTCGCACGCAACACTCTTGCGTACAGCAAGTACATCGAATAGTCGAGTATGCCAGTGTTAAACTACAACATAGCTATTTCACTGGTATGCTACTATTCGATGTAGAAAAAGCGTTTGATAAAGTCTGGCATAATGGCCTTATTTTCAAGTTAATAAAGTTAGGTATACCCCGTTATTTAGTTATAATAGTTAGGGACTTTCTAACCGACCGTAGCTTCCGCTACAGGGTAGAAGGTACTCTCTCCGCACCGCATTCATTAAAAGCCGGCGTCCCCCAGGGATCGGTGCTCTCACCAATCTTGTTCACGCTGTTCACCAGCGATATCCCTCAGCTTAAGAATGTGCAAACTGCACTATTCGCCGACGACACTGCTATCTTCTATGCAGGTCGTTCTATAGAGACAGTGATCAGTAATCTCCAACGAGCGGCTACCGCCCTAGATAAATGGTCTAGGAAGTGGAGAATTACTATCAACCCCATAAAAAGCCAAGCGATCATGTTCCACCGGTGGACAGATCGCCTACATCCAATGGCTTCCTTCCCTCCAATAACAATGTCCGACCAGTCCATCCCATGGACGAAACAGGTCAAATACCTCGGCGTCACCCTTGACAATCGTCTGTCCTTCGGTCCTCACATAAAGCGAGTCCGCGCGCGCGCAGCTTTAGTGTTAGGACGCCTTCACAGCTTGCTGCATGCCAAAGCCAAGCTATCACTTAGTAGTAAAGTTAGATTATACACCGCTTGCGTACGTCCCATCATGACGTGCGCTAGTGTTGTGTTTACACAAGCGAAACCCTTCCGGTTACACCGTTTGCAAACATTACAGAATAGGTTCATGCGCCGTGCGACGGGAGCACCGTGGTATATGCGCAATGTGGATCTTCACATAGATCTCGGCCTGCCGACCATCCGGCAGTACATGAAGCAGTGCTCTCGCCGCTACTTCGACTCTGCCGCCACTCACCCTAATCCCATAGTGGTTAGGGCGTCTAGTTATACCCCTTCAAAAATTTCCGCGATCCGTCAACCGCGATTAATACTCGACGAACCCGACGACATTATCACGCTCGCCCAAACGGAGGCATACACAGCCCGCGCGGCCCTGACAAATAATTATCCACGATTCCGTCCTCGCCGTCGAGGTCGGAAGTCGTGTCGCGTTCAAATCCTAAACGTGGGAGAACCCACTTTGCCAGCGACCCCCCGAGCCGAGGTCCGTACCCCACAGGGGGTGCCCTCGGGAACGGTCGCTTAACTTTTACGGGTTGAGAGCCCTCAGCGCTCACCCACAGTCCGGGTAAAGTTGTCATAGCCATCTGAGGCTAACAACTAAGACACACAAAAAAAAAAAAAAAAAAAAAAAGCGTTTTAAAACTTTGTAAATAGTTTTATGGTTTACACGAAAATGACGAGCCGCTCTACGCAGACTAGATGTTGGGTGGCGAGCAAAATAATTTAAAATTTGTTCATCTAGGGTGGCTCTTACACGCGAAGGAGCACTATCCATATGAGTGAGTAAGGATTGATTATCCCGTAACCTCTGGACAGCTTGTACAATAGTCCGGCCATTGGTAGGACAAACACGTGTGTTTCCATACCTCTCTCGGTACGTACGTATGGTTAAAGCTGCATTTCCGTGACATTCTCCATAAATTAAAATCATATCTGTATACTCCGAAGCTGTGTAATTATAACGAGGCATTGTAAATGAGAAAAATTACTATTCTAACACAAAGTAAGCGTCTAATTTAGCACAATTCACTTAAAAAATTACAGTTACCTACTCAGATAGTACATGTTCACTAGAAAAAAAACTTCCTATGTCGCACAACACACTTTTAAACGTCATAAACAAAAGTAGTTGACTAGGTAGGCAGAAGTCACAATTTGCAAATCATCAATACCGCATGCGACGCGACGTTCACGTCACAGGATCACGATGCCACACTGACCTACAGACCTATTAGGTATAATACTTTTGAACAATAAAGCGAAACAAAAAAAAATTGTCCCTTTCGCACATTTAGTTGACCTTGATGAAACCGGGATCTTCTTTCATTATGCCGCATTAGTTAGTTTCAAATTTCTTATTTAAGTCTGATGACACGGTTTATATGGATCTTGAGACTCAGGAATAAGGTATAATATGCATTGATTTGTATTGCGTTTGGCGAAGACTTGAAGTGGTAACATGGCGATATGTAGGTACTACCTTCATATTAATTGATACCAATGCAGCCCGGGAGGTCATTGATCTCGTAGTGATAGGCATATAATTTTAATTTTTTATACAGAGTGGGGTAAATGTTAATAATACAAAGTAATGTGCTGTAGCTAAACTATACGACATATTATATTCAAAGTTTGTATACCGGCTGGGCAAGTCATCAGATACACTAAATTAAAATTATTGTCGTATGGTCGTCTCCACCTTGTATATACCTATATACAAGAATTGCTCATTTAAAGATATTAGACAGCTAGATAGATAAAGATTCCAGGTTTGTAACAATAAAATTCTAGGTCCATCTATCCAGCTTATTGAGAATACAATTGTTACGAAAATAGGTAAACAAAGTAAACATGAAAGTAAAAAATAGGGAAATGATTGAGATTAAGATTTATTTAATTATTAAGAAGAAATTTTTTTTATCTATAAACTAGCATGTTAAATGCTAATATTTAACATGTTGCCAAAATCTGTGACTTGAACGCATATCTACTGGAAATGTGTCCCAATTACCAAGACTTGGAGCAAGAGTCTCGCGGTGCTCCCTTAGACAGGATTTTACAACTGCTTTGGCCAAACAAGTATTGTCAATACTTTGTATTTTTAATACCAGTACATGAGGGAATAATTTGATATTATTTTAAACAGTCTCATAGTAAATAGACGTTATTATAAAATCGAATACCTACTACCAACCCTTACCTACTTTGCTCGTGGATGTCGTAAAAGACGACTAAGACCCCTATTTCGACCTGGGCCCATACTACCTGATGCCATTTGGTCAACAATTACATTCCCAAGGAGGGTTAATGTCAGGCAGGCGGCCGGTCATAAAATTATTGCCAATAACTTTTGCAATAGGTATGTAGTAAAAGGAGTAGGTAGTATAGGTATACATATTGCGTCGACCCCAAGTAATTGAGATAAGAGCAATAGAATGATGATGATGAAAAGGAAAGGTTTCCTAGGAAGGTCGATCCAGTTTTGTATATACCTACCAGGTAGATACCTACCTAGGTATATACCTACGTGTAAGATTTCAACCGCATATGATACTTTCAATCAATTTTTATTTTCATTTAAAATCGAATCTTGGGAATATTATTTATATACATACATATAATTGACTGCACAGATGGCGTAGTGGTTAAGATACCGACCTTCCGTGCCAGTGCCGTGGGTTCGATTCCCACGTAGGACAATACTTTGTGTGATCCACAAAGTGTTGTTCTGAGTCAGGGTGTAATTTGTCTGCGTTAGTTGCATGTTTGTAAAGTTCCCCGCAATACAAGGATTATTTCCTTAGTGCAGGGAGGTAGGTGTCTTTAAAAAAAAAAAAAATACATATAATTAATTAACGGATACGAATTACGCCCAAATTCATTGTATAATAGTTTATGGATTGTACAAAGTCTCATCTTGCGTTAGAATTAAAACCGCGAATAGAAAACTCTTGACCGCGAAATCTGATGAGTTTGGCCGTTGCCTACCAACCAAAATCTACCCAGAAAGATGAACTTGCAACTCTCTTGAACACAGAACGAAACACAACAACATTGCCACTTTTGAGAGGTCGCTTTTCTGCGAGAGTATGGTACTTACCCCGGACGGACCGTCCCGCGTCTCTAGACATAAAACTGTCTAGTGTGTCCCAATCGTTATCAAAAGTAACTGTGGCGAATAGTACCGTAACAGTATCTATAAATATTATAAAATTTAACAAAATATTGATTATAATGAGAAATAGTACCTATATCATCGATTTTCATTATGCATAATCGCTGTTATGACAACAGCAATGCCTGAGATAACTAAAATTGAGATTGATTAATTATATGTATAGCTTTAATAAATGCTGTTTTTATTATTAATATCGCGGAACGACGAGGGTGTTTAAACAAAATAATATCGGTAGGTATAGGTATGTAGACAATTTCTTTTAAGGTATTTTATAAATACCTTTACGCCAAGTCTTTATTTCTAAATTATCATTTCATTTAAAGTTACAGTCCGTCAGTAAGGAAAAATAATCATCAGTTCCACCACGCTACTATTCATACTATCTTCTAGAAAACATATAAAGCACTGTCATATCATGGTCGCTAAACTTTAGCGCTTCCTCCGCTTTATATTACATAACATGTTATCAAATTATTTAATAGAATACTTTAAAATACATACCTACTATGAATTGAATTATAATATACGACCGCCACATGCCACTTTCACGTTCCCGCCAAACTCTAATGCATCCAAGCAAAGCTACTCGCACAGATAATATAATAAATCAATAAACAATCTCAAAAGCACAGATAAAATTAAGACATAGAAACAACAAAGACAACCCAATGAAAATTTTAATTTTAATTAATGGCAAGTGTCGTCGGGCCGATTATATTATTACGCGGCGTATTGTGCGGCAGGCGGGCTCTGCCCCTCACTCTCCCCCTTCTGTAGAAACACCATGTCGCCATGAAAATGAAGGACAACGTCGAAACACTTATACTATTCGAAATACTGTGTAACTATTGAGCTATGTAGGTACCTATTTATTTTCCGTGTGGTGACGGAGTAAGAATACAATTCACCACCCCCTATCTTACCCGTTGGTGATCGTACGAGACGACTCAGGGATATAAAACGCATATTTATAACATCTATGCGAGAGAAGGAAATTTCAAAACAAAACCCTATACCAACACGTCTGACCAGCGTGGAACAGTAGGTCAATTTCCCTCCCACTGTGGAGGAGGCTCGAGCCCAACAGTGGGACATATATGAGCTGAAATGATGATGAATGATAATGATTGAACTATGAATATTTACAGATTCGAGCATCAAGCAATATGACGTGCCATTATGCCACATATTGCGACTTCAGCCTGATAATTTTATAGCTCCATGCTTTGTCAATTACACTCGTTTTCCTGCGAATTGCCGTATATCCGATACCGGCAAATGCCGAGAATAACGGGTTCATAACATACCAAATCATCCATCTCCGGTCATATAAACTTATTCTGTCGGATGTTGGCAGATATTGGATGAGAAAATCCTCGTCGTACGCTGCCAGCTGAATTCGATTCGTCAGTTGACTTTATTTTCTAAATTGAAAAAGTTTAAGTTAACCATAACAAGTTATTTAGTAAAGTAAAGAAACTATAATAAGTTAACAGAGGTAAACTGCTCAATGGCGTAGTTAGGTTATCTAACCTGTGACACTGGCACGTAGGTTAAGATATTAACCTACCGTGCCAGTGTCACAGGTTAGATAATCACACAGGACAACATTTTGTGTGATACACAAATTATTGTTTTGAGTTTGAGTGTAATTTGTGTCCGTTATTTACGTTTGTAAAATGCTCGCAATACAAGTAGCTATTGTCTACTTAGGTGCCGTCTATTAATCTCGTGAGGTTTGGAAAGGGGGGAGAGGGGTTCGACAAAAGTCACGAAATATCAAATTTAGTAAGATATCATGTGTATTTATTTTTTCGTCAAACGCTGAGATTTTTAAACTGAATTTTTAAAAATGCTAAAAAACAAGATCACTTGATTAATAGACGTGTAGGGTATTTTCGTTAAAAAACTTTCTTTCCCTTATGATAACGAAACAGGAATACAATATTTCATCACCATTTAATTACTCGTAAAAGATATGAAAACCAGTTGGGTAATCAGCTGAAGAATATCCAGCAACATTTTCGTGGGCACCTTGTAACACCAACTGCAATCATCGACCCGCCTTGCTAAACGTAACGATTAATTATTTTACTATCTCCCCTTAAGAAAGCCTAACTAAGTGTTTAAATTTGGCTTTACATGGCAGCGAGCTATTTATATTTTGAAATGAAGAATAGGAAGGGATATAATAATCTACCAGTTTCTCACAATTAATCAATATGTGTGGTATATCTCAATAAAAGACGAACACAGGATAGGATCAAGGTGGAATAGGAAATGTAATATAATCATCATCATCATCACAGCCCATAAATGTCCCACTGTTGGGCTCAGGCCTTTTCCGTAATAGGAGGGAAATTTACCTACTAGGGGAAGGTTGCGATCAATGGACCAGCGCTTTCTTTGGACCACCTAAGTAATTAAAAAAATAGACAAGTTAGAACGTGTTCAATCTATTGTTAGGCAAAAGTACCGAGCCCAGTAAATACCCCTCAAACCTCAGGATCACCATGCCATCCATTGCGGAGTAACGTGTACGCAAGTGTTTGTGAGGACGGTGATATAAAAATTACACAACGAAAACATCCGTGTAAGTATTGTAATACTTTTGTTTATTAAGCGATAGTATTCTATATTGATAGAATATTAATCTGTATTTTAGTAGGTGGTTGAGAATCTTACCGATTTCATACCCTTTTTTTAATAGAAATATATTTTTAATTTAGCATCTAGTTGCTACCATTGGCCCACCATGGTGATGCTATGAATGGACTGGTCCAATCAACGAAACTTTAATATACAATTTTTTTGAATGTTTTGTTTCAGAATGTCATAAACTATTAAACGAAGCATCTAGAATTAATGGTGTACCAAAAACAACTCTAAAACGCAGATTGGACGACAAAAACCAAAAAACCGTGGAACCGACTCAAATTATAGGATCAGAAGGTGACTGCCTGCAGTATTAGAAACAGAACTTGGCAACCACATTATAGAGATGGAGAATTCATTGTATGGAGTTACTCCTAAATATGTCACGAAACTAGCATTTCATTTACTACTATACATCAACATCAACTAGCCGAAAAAAATAAAATTAAGCATAGATTTAATCAATAGAAAAACCTAACTGCAGGAATAAAATGGTATTACGCATAAACACCTACATTTTGTAACAAATGTTTTAAGTTTTAAAGTGTAACGTTAATCGTTAATGATGTGATTGCGATTGTTCTCATTAATAAAAGTTGATTAAAATTATGTGGTTTAATCATATTACCATGATTGGACCTTTTGCCTATAGCTTTCTAAGTCCATTGATGGCAACTGGGCGGTCCATTCAATGCAACGGTGGTCCAAAGAAAGCTACGCATTTCAAAATCATTTTAACACTATTCTGCTAAAATTGCTCAACTTTAAATTTAAATAAATACAGCATCGTATTTGTATTAAGAAAGGATTAAATATTAATCATTAGTTTTATTCTATCACTTTTATTTTATTAGATATGACACTTTAAAGTTATGTGGTCCAATCATCGCAACCTTCCCCTATACCGCGCTGGTCACACGTGTTGGTATAGGGTTTTGTTTCGAGTTTTCCTTCTCTCACATAGATGTTATATGCGTTTTATATCCCTTAGTCGTCTCGTACGATCACCCACGGGTAAGATATGGGGTGGTGAATAGTAGGTATTCTTACTCCGTCACCACACGGAGAATATAATATAAAGAACATTTTTAAAATAAAACTACTTTTACGGATTCTATCACGTCTGTATTTGATTTTTAATTTCCTGACGTTCCGAACACTTTTCAGTGATCATGTTCATGGGAGGACTAAGGTGTCTTACGTCCAAAAGTCATTAGAATCATTTTATTTTTATACTAGCAATAAATTTGTATTAAAATGTGGGTCATACTTTTAATCACTGATACTATAGGTAGCGGGTAGATATAAATTTCTGTAATAACGATGACTTTTGGACGTAAGACACCTTAGTCCTCCCCATGATCATGATCACTGTAAAGTGTTCGAAACGTCGGGAAATTAAAAATCAAATACAAACGCGATAGAATTCATAAAAGTAGTTTTATTTCAATTGTGTAGTACTCGCGTAAACATTAGAAATCATAACATTTTTATATTTATAAAATAAGCTCTCTCCAGAACCTCAATTTGCAATTCCACAGAATTTCCAATATTGATTCGACGCGTAGGTATTTCACCTCTAAACGAGGCATCCAGTTATTTCTTTCTTGAGGAGTATCGTATTAATTATCCAAGGAATATTAGTGGATATGCCCTTTCTATCCTCCAAATCATTTCCATTAGCGTACGTAGATGTGTTGATGGATAAATCATCATTCTCCTATTCTTATCCCAATTACTTTTGATCGATACAATATTTACTCTTCTTTCATAATATCTACATATTGTAAAAGTTTATTGACAATAGTTTTATGAGCAGCCGCCTGCCAGACGTCAATCCTCCTTGGAAATGCAATTGTTGACTGAACGGCATCAGATTAAATTGGCCCAGGTCTTATAGGTTGCATAAATAAAAACAGTTTTTAAAACCAATCCCAAATCTTATCAATATCGTGGTTACATTACAATACCCCCACCCCGAGACGCGTTAGACGACTCATTGTTGAGTAAATCCGAGTCTTGCTTGTGCCACGAGGTTTGGTTAAATGAATACTAGTGATAAAGCGATATCTAGTTATGTATTATATGAAAATTATGCGTCTATATACACTACTTAGTTGGGCATTGTTTATAGAACATTATAGTAATAGGAATACATATCTATTTTAGTATAAAGAAATTGTATGAAACAAAATTGTTAGGTATATTGTCATTAGTTAAGTTCAATAGGTACCTACATTTTACTGCTGAAGTCTCCTCTACAGTAAGGAATTGTCCTAGTCGAGATAAGTAGTGCCCAAATGCAAGACCAAGACTCGCTGCAAAAGTCACGCGTCATTTTACGATTCCTTTGGCAAAAAAGGATTGTCAACATTTTGTATGGGGAAATAATTTGATGTTATTTTAAACAGTCTCATGATAGATAGGTGTGATTATAGCCCCACTCCCGTTAAGTGGTATATAGGTACCTAATTATTGGTAGTTGTACAGTTAGTGCCACTAAATGAATGGAATTACATTAATTTAATTGGGTTTTTCATTTCTATGTGGATTTTTCATTTCTATCAAAACAAATGACTCTGTGTTATTCCAGTTGCAAGACCTACGAGACTCGTAAGAGTTTTGCATTTGGGCAACACTACTCAATTACTTTCAGGGCGGGTTGACGTCAGGCAGGGGGACGGTCATAGCACTATTGCTAAAAAAAATAAGGTAAAACTTAAATAATTGGAATCAAAGCATGATGCAGCATATATGTCCCACTGTTGGGCTCGGGCCTCCTCCATAATGGAAGTTTAATTAACCTGCTATACCACACTCGTCAGACGTGTTAGTTTAGGGTTTTGTGTCGAGTTTTACTTCTCTCGCATAGATCTTATATGCGTTTTATAAACCTTAGTCATCTCATACGAACACTCACGGGTAAGATAGGGGGTAATTAATTGTATTCTTACTCCGTCACTGAACTGGAAATGATGGTAACCTATAGGGAATTTATTATAGATATTCCGCAGACCCCTATTTACCACTCCGGGGATAAAGTCGTGAAACAACAAAAATATCAGTAAGAACCTACTTACTTTTTATAATAAAGCTCAGAGTATTCATACAAATACACATGACAAAGTATTAATATTGCGAGCACACTCGACGTTTTGTGGGACACTGTGGGGAAGTATGGGGTTGTGTTCTATTGTGACACGTTCAATAGGCAATACGGAGACAACTACACCTGTATAATACTTATTGATTTTTAACAATTTTTTGGGGGTTAACGGTCTATAAGTGTAATCGAAATGTGATCTAAAAATAGAATTCGTTCATTGATTTGACTGCATAGATGACTTAATTATTGAAGTACCCCTCTATATTGATATTGGTTTGATTCTTACACATGACAATAGGTTGATTGACTGCTTCTACTGTCACACATATTAAGTTGAAAGTAGGTAAAGCTATGTAGATTCAAGAAATATTACATTAGTGGGTAAAAATTGTAGACAAATTTAAATAAATTGCAATCAAAAAAGTGGTAGGACCACTGTGTTGACAGTTCTCTGTCTACAGCCGCGGGCCGGTCCGTCCGGGGTAGTACCACACTCTGGCAGAAGATCGACGTCTGAGTAATGGCAATGTGCTATTGCGCTTCGTTCAGTGAGTGAGAGAGCTGGCAGCCCAAGTGGGATGTGTTTGGGGTTTGTACCTATTGATAGGCAGCGGCCTAGCTGTACCCTAAGTATTGCAAAGGTCCATGGGCTACAGTGACACTTACCATCAGGTGTGCTGTCTGCCACCATAAGCAATAAAAATCTTATATGCTCTGCGGTAGCGGCTACGAATACTAACAACCCTTAGATACTTTGCTCATAAATGTCGTAGAAGAGAACTAAGAACTTTATATCTATCTGGGCTAACTGTAGGTATCAGATGCCGTCAGCCATACCGCATGGTCAGCAATTACATTCCCAAGGAGGGTTGACGTTAGGCAGGCGGCTGGTCATAAAACTATTGCCGAATAACTTTTACAAAACAGATAGGTAGGTACCTACATATTGTATCGACCACACTCACGTGAGATTTTTCGAAACTTGTAGGTAGGTAAGTACTTAGGCGTAAAGGTTTTTATTTTCATTTAACTTAAGTTTCACGCATTTTGACACCATTTTCTGCTAAAAAATAATACGTGATATTTGCCAAGGCCCCTCTCTCCCTCAAGTGAGATTTAGTAAGATTTGGCTCGAATCCCAAAAACCTCATTTAATTAAATCAATAACTGTTTTATTTCTTAAAAAGTTCAAATATATTTCAAAGCTAGTCTCTACATATAAATTATAATTGCCTTGTATCTTGCCATTAAATTCTCAACAGCCCACTACCGATTCCAGAGTCGCATCTTGATTCACTGAAAAAAAAAATCAAAGCATAAATAAATAAGCATTCTAAAAAATACTTTATTCCATTACCACAAAGATTGAAATTTATTAAAAACTCAAAATAATACATTTAAAAAAACACTATTTATAGAGAGCTGTCAATTTAATTCGGATCAAAGTTTTGGTCGATTAATAGCATCTGTTCTCTAACTATAGAGTAAATTAAACTTAGTATGTATTGCAGTAAAGTTGCATTTCAACTGCCGAATATAAGTGTATGGACCAATTTTTTTCCCGAACATTCTTTAAGCGGCGGGTGGCCATATGTCATGATACGTCTCCTCCAATCAGATGGCCAGCTTCTGAGATGAAACAATACCGCTTTTGTTGTGGGCGTGGCCCGCATTGTTCCCCTACAATGGGATGACAGAAGTTCCCTTTGTACTCATTGTGCGGCCCTTTGTTCCCTATTATGTGGTTGGCAGGAGGGGCGGGCTTATATTTATATGCTGAAATTTCCTTTTACCTAAAAACAACGATGTTTTGATTGGTGAAAACTGCTGTAGGTCCATTGATACGGTCACATCTACTTCAGAAATATCTTGAATTTATAGATACCTATCTTATCTTGTCAACCATAAAACTATAAAAGCAAATCTCTAGAATAATATTTATCATTTATCCAATAAATTAATCAGTCTTCAACTAAAGGTGGATTTACACGCCACAAATAATATTTAAAAAAAATCAATAGAAAGAAGAAATAAAGATTTATTAGGAATAGGTACCTACTTATTCTGTTTGAGTCCTGTGAAATTTCCTGTGAAGTATTGCAAAGAAAACTTTCTATTAACCCCTAAACTCTCTCAATATCTACTAGAGATGGGCGTTTTCAGATTTTTACGCAAACCGATACAAATTCGATTTCTGATATTGAAATCGATTTAAAAAACCGATTTCAGAAATCGATTTCCAGAGCGATTGTCGGAGCGGATTTACCTTAGTCTCGATCGATATTCGATGGTTTTAGTTATTTTAGCGTAGCAAACGAAAAACGCAAACGAACAAACGCATTCAAAATATTTTTCTTTAGTTTCTTTGTTGATTGGATTTAGGTGTACGATTTTCCTTCATGCTTTATCTAGGCTTAACTAGAGTACTAGACTAGCAAAAATGTTTTGTTTTGAGTGTGATACAAAACTTTCTGGCGTATTTAAAAATCGTCATATTTACAATGATTTCATGATTATAAGGTACAGTCGCCAAATTTCGTCCCCGAGCCTAATTTCGTCCCCATCGGTTTCTCTTTTTCTAAGTAACGTCATCTAGTTTAAATACTTGAAATCTAAAGTTACTTACGTCAGTCGGCCATTGCAAAAGTTTGGCGGTGGAATATAGTTTCTGTCTTCAGATATTTAAAAAAAGAAAAAACTGTTCAAGGTGAGTTTTTGATTGAAATATTATGGGTACCGTTTATATATAGATCTGTTTGACTTATTAATACGAAATATTTGTCACAAATTGTTCTTATCGCTTAAATTTAAATCGATTCTAATTTAATTTGGGTTATGACATGTGTTTTTGGTTAAATGGAGGAAAACAATAAAATTGCCAAATTCTTAATATCGTCCCCTAGCGTGAGCCTAATATCGTCCCGGGGACGATATTTAGATCACTGTCGTGCATTTTTTGTAACTGTTTTTATATTTATTTATATTATTTGTAGATGCCAAAGAGAAAGTTATAGGATCCTGAAGCAATGAAAAAAGCTGTTGAAGCTGTACGAACTAAAGAAATTGGTTATAAAAAGGCAGTTATATTATTTAATGTTCCAAGAGCTACTTTGAAAGATTACGTAAAGTCTGACAAGCCTATAGAAGATATAGCTTCTGGAAAAATGGGAAGAAAACCAGTTTTGCCATCTGAATTAGAAGAAGAGTTGGTGAACTATTGCTTGCAAATGGAAACTAATTACTATGGCGTGACCGCGTGACATCTGATGATGACGACCAAATTTTAGTTTCTATTGACGAAGAAGATAGTGACAATGATGACGCTGAATGCCCAGTTTGTCATAAAAGTTTTCTCAAGATGAAAAGGGAGAGATATGGATAAGGTGCACAAAATGTTTCCAATGGATGCATGAGGATTGTGTTGATAATCCAAGAGCTAATTTTATTTGTATGATTTGTTTTGAGAATTAAAATTACCTACTTAAACTAAACCAATGATTAATAAAAGTCTGATTAGATATTATAATAATGATTACTAATAATTACTGTTAGAAATACAATTTAAGTTTACGTACTGATTATTGTGATCTCAATATCGTCCCCGGGACGTAATTAGGAGCCCAAAAAAAATAAATGTTATATTTTAAATTTTTGTAAAAGCTGTTTTTGTAGAAAAAGTAGATAAGTAAGTTAATTTAGTTTTTGATTCTTTAAAATAATAAAGAAAAGTTTATCTAAAGTTTGATGTTTTATTTATTACTCTACTCGTAATATTTTTTTCTATATTTTAATTTTACAAAAAGGGGACGTTATTTGGCGACTATACCTTATTATATAATGTACATTTTTAGTATGGTTTTTTTCTTACCATTTTACATTTAATAGTTATTTCTTATTTATCATCAAATCGTATGTACGATACTAACATACGTTAGTATAGTATTGAATCATAAAATACCTATATAATTATATAGTTCACGAGAACACAAAAATAACATTACGCGCACACTGCACGTATCACCAAGGTCAAGTGTGGATCAAAACTCTCCAATAATTCAAAAAATCTATTTAACAAACGCAAAACTTAAACGTATTGCGCAATATTATCATGGAAGTAGTTGCATTCTGATATAGATCTTATTCCCTGTCCCGTATAATTCTGTTTCGTATCAATCTGCCATTCTTAGTTTCTTAGAAACCGCAATTCTCTCCATCTCTTTCACTGCACTAAACGATCGCTTAGTTAGAATGAAAGGAGGCGAATTTTAATGAAATTCGCTTTCTCTCATTCTGACTAAGCGATCGCTTAGCGAAGTGAAAGAGATAGTTAGTAAGTTTTCAAATATTGGTTTGGTTTGCAAAACTAGCAATAGAAAACGATTGCGCGATGATTAGATTTATTATTAGTTTGCGTTTTCGTCGTTTTGTTTTGATATGTGTTGATTTAGTTTCTGCCGAAATACGTTTTCTAAAATCAGTTTGTATAGTGTTGAATATCGATACGATACGATTTCTGACTGAAATCCGATTTCAGATTCGTTTTGATATATCGGACGCATACCTAATATCTACTGACAAGTTATAAAAGTGTCTACAAATTGAATTGCAAATAAATAAAAAGTGAGGAGGTACCTACACAGTTTAAGGCTAGAAATATTTTACATACCTACATAAATACATATCATCACGCCATATGCCTTGCAGGGCAGAGAGAACAGAGTGCCAAAGAACTCTATCCTTGCATACTTCACTCACTTCCTCAACATACATGATTCTCTTCATACACGCTCGCCGGTTTCGGAGACTCTTGACTCCACCTTCCTTCAGTACTTGACCAATCTGGTCTAGGTAGGTTAGTCTCGGTCTCCCCCGGTACCTACATCCTTCCACTTTCGCATTGTATATTAACCAGACCTTCGTTCGGCATTCTTTCCACATTTCCGAACCAACGGAGCATTCCCTTTCGCATCTTTACACCAATACTGTCTTTCATACCTACTCGCTCTCTTACGTCGTCGTTACGAATGCGATCGATCAGTCTAACTCCACAGATTTTCTGTAGAGATCGCATTTCGACCGCATTAATTTTACTTTCATGCTCTTTTCTGCATACCCAACTCTCGCTTCCATATAGTAATGTTGGGACAAGCACTGCGTTAGGGGAAAGGAGGGCAAGATGGAAGGTTTAACTTTATGATTTAAAAACAAGTTAAACAACGTAATATAAAGCTTTTCTTTTAATCAGTCTTGAAATAGATCTTCTGAAGTTATAAAAATTAGTAATTAAAAAATAAAAAATAATAAGTAAATATATTTTATAAGTAATTCAAAAATAACGTCAAAAATTCCATCTTGCCCTTACCCTGAGGGCAAAATGGAAAGCTTGTTCGGGCAAGATGGAATGTATTGGAAATCATTACATTTTACAGTTTACACATATAAAACTACCCTCTTCAGTATCGGTACACAATTCATATGCCCAACCATTACATATTGGACATTGTACCCAGTCCTCAGTTGGCCGTTCCACATAAGGTTCTCCACATAATACACAGTAGACATTGTTCTCTGAAGAATCTTCTAAATTTTGTACAATATTTATTCCTTTTTCTTTTCCTTTACCCTTTTCTTTTATTCTTAATGGTTCCTATTTGCATGCTTTTATTTTCCTTGCCTTTGATGGTCCGATTACATACTAGCTTTGGTTTTGTTTTTATCTCATTTTTCATATCAATGGTGTTTTTAAAAAGAGAAATGGTTAAAACTTCAGATTTTTGACATTACTTTCCGTTTCTTTATGGTAGGTGTAACTTTTGGTGATGGAAGAATTTAATTGGAGAAATGTAGTGCGAGGTAGTTATCCCAGATAATTGATGCCAGCTCTTCTACAATACTGAAACGAGATTCACGCATACTATCTTCTGCTATTTCATTCTATGTTTTAGTAGATTTTTGGACGAATCCCCTTTTTTGATATGACGATGTAATTTTCCGATTGGAATTCCATATTTTTTTTGATGCGATGCTTATTGATGTGTTGTTTTAGCTCCATACATTGCCATCAGCATCATTCCTTCAGTCCAAGAACGTCTATTGCTTTTCCTTATATCCTTGTTAACCATCTAAAAACAATAAAAAACAATAATTTTTGTTACGGAATTTAAAAACAATGAATAAAATAAGTGCGCGGGTATGATGGAAACACTTCCATCTTGCCCTAAAGTCTAATTTTCCATCTTGCCCATAACCCCCTTTTTAATAAAAATGTTAATACTTAAAGAAAGCTTTATTAATTCTCTCATTTAAATATCAATTAACACAATCTATCCCTAATATAATATTTATATAAATTCATAATAGTAATATTACTTACCTTGTTTAAATAATCTTTTTACAAAAATCATATAATTGCGTAATATTTTTCCGTGAAAACAAAAAGCATGCATACACGTCGACAGGTGGTGCGAGCCGGACTGAGCGGTCGTTCATAAATGCTGCTTGGGCACCTGACTCTGTTTACGTGAAGACTCGGGCGCTTCGTCACTCGGATCGTAATTGATAGATAGTTTCCATCTTGCCAACTCCTTCCATCTTGCCCTCCCTTCCCCTATGTATTGCTACTCGTACCTTCTGGCTGAGGTGGTGGCTACCGAGAAGTTGCCCCAACGCTCCGTTCACTCTATTGCCCGCATTCACTACTACTACACACAATTTCTCACAACCATTAGAATATATTTTTAACAAACAGGTAGGTACCTATTCTTCGATTGTTTAATCAGCTGCTTATTTTGTGTAAAACTGCGCAGACCATGTTACTAGATATTATCTAATATATATAGATATCATACCTATTTTAAACTAGCTAAATCTCTTTTCTTTATCATAGGTAATGCACCTGCACTTAGGTACCTAGCCATAGGTCCCTAAATCTATGAATCTAAAAACAAATATTCTTTAGCAGGTATACCTAAAAATATATCTATCGTATATAGAATGTAGCGAACAATAAAATGTGACATAACAATGTGTACGCAGTGGCAGCCAGACAATGATATCGATCGTGGGCCGTGGGCCGTGTGCGCGACGCCCGACCTACCCCCGTACTACCCGTATGGAGATTACTAAACTATACCTTATAAAAATACATATAAATGATCCAGCTGTAATGATTCTAATGATCAACAATTTGACCTAGATTTGATTATAACACCTAGTTTAGGACTGGGATCATTTTTCATTATCAACTAAGCCTACATTTGTAATTAGATTAATAGTGGTAGACCACACTGTTGATAGTTTTCTGTCTACAGCCGCGGGCCGGTCCGTCCGCGGTAGTACCACACGCTCGCAGAAGATCGTCGTCTGAGTATATGGCAATGTGCTATTGCGCTTCGTTCGGTGAGCGAGAGAGCCGGAAGCCTAACTGCATCCAGTGGGACAAAGCCCAAACTCACCGGTTTAGTCCTTTTTTTTTTGCGGTGGGCTATGGATGCGTCTCGCCCCGCCAAATCGGTCTGGGGTGACAGAGAAGGCGGCGCGTGATCCCATAGACCCACCGTGCAAACTACTCTCTTCGCCGTGCGAGCGGGCCAGCCCAGCTATACTCTTAGTGTTGCAAAGGTCCATGGGCGGCAGTGACACTTACCATCAGGTGCGCTGCTTGCTCGTTTGCTACCATAAGCAATAAAAATAAATAGAATTTTATTTTAATTGTATTATGATTTATTGTGGCTTGTGCAATAAAGAATTATTATTACTATTTGTATCTCTGATCATTTTCACGGGATATTCCTGAGAAGATGCCCGATCTTTTGGTAGGCCTAACATGGGGATATTGGTCCAACACGCAGGCCTTTGGAGAAATTTAATCTAGAAATTGGGATGGGACATCTAGGCATCGATGAGATTCCATGTTTGCACATAACATTAGTGGACTGCCAACGGTGTGTGTAAAACTATTGTGTGATGATGGTATTTAATATCTGAATATGGGGGTGGATGTTTAATGGAATGGTTTTTTTTGAAATCTATGGAATTTCAAACTGTCGTCTGCCTTCAAAACCTTTATTGTTATTATTATAACAACATAGTAAAATAGAGTTGTCTTTTTTGCGGTGATTAAGTAAAAATACAATTCAACTTCCCCTCCCTACCGACCCTACCTTATCCATAAGTGTCGTATAGAACGATTAAGCGATACCTATAATATGTAGGTATATGACATTTGTACTGCCTTTCCGTGTGGTGACGGAGTAAGAATACTATTCACCACCCCATCTCTTACCCGTGGATGATCGTACGAGACGACTAAGGGATATAAAACGCATATAACATCTATGCGAGAGAAGGAAAACTCGAAACAAAACCACACCAGCGCGGTATAGTATGTTAATTTCCCTCCCATTACGAAAGAGGTCCGAGCTCAACAGTGGGACATTTATGGACTGTGATGATAATGATGATGATTTGTACTGCCAAAATGCTACTCCAACTCGTGTTATCAATGTGGTATAATACCTACCTATGTCAAATTTGCTCATGTTATGGAGGAGACATAAGTCCAGTTGTGGGATCTGGGCGGAAATGAGATGATATAAACAAAATATATCCTATAAAGGATAAATATATTCTATAAAGTGTTATAAAACAACGAATTAAGAATACGATTGACAATGCTTTTCTCACCAACATATATTGTCAAACATTTGAAAGATGTAGGAAAATCTAAGTAGGGGAGACTGGGTACGGTTGTGCCAGGGTACGGTAGTGACAGTCGTTATAATAGCGAAACTATACGGAATACGGGGAAGAATGTAAGGGGAAAAAGAAGCGAGATGCATGTCTACACATGGTGCCTAGTATTGCGATAGCCGGTGCGCAACGTAAACAAAAGCAGGAGGCCACATTGCTTTTTAACAGCCAAAAGTAAGTTTTTTTGTTCAGATTCTTTTAATATTTACTCTTATTGCTATACAGATATACTATTGCAAATATTTTTTTGTTATGAATTGAATATTATTAGTTAATAACAAATGATTACTTTTTACGTAGATAATTTAGGTTAGTCATGGTGTTTTATTGTTTTCAGAAACATGCGTTGGGTACGGTTGTGACAAATGTAGTGGGTACAGTGGTGACATATATTATTGGCTTGTGTATGCGCATATTCTGAAAGTAAGGCTGGCGAAAAATGGATCAAATGCCAAGGGACATGTGGATTCTGGTCTCACGTAGAATGCGTAGGTGATAATCACTATTATCTTTGTCATATATGTATGTGATAAATCTGACTAGATCTCAGTATGCTCATATATTCATTAACGTTTATTTTTGGAAGTTTTTGTTACAATTATAGCAAAACTTTTTTTAGTTACCTACCGTCTAGTTAATATTTTGAGTTATTCTAAAAAGGTTGTGTTACAATAACGTTAGATGTTACAGTTTATGAATATTTTTTAAGCATGTTGTCATAGTTACGGTAATTTAAATTTATTTAAAGTATTGACTGATTCTAAGATGGCTGTTATTATAATAATAATAACGTTTAATAGTTTAGTAACTTTATAGTTACGGTAATTTAAATTTAGATTGACACTTTGATTGATTTTATGATTTTAAAGAAGATGGTTAAAATAACATCAGATGTTGCAGTGCCTTATTAATTATAAGAGTAGAAGTGATCGTAGATTTAATTTAATTTGATATATAAATGTAAACTTTATATAGAAGAAAAGTATTTTGTGGTATGTTTAACATTTCTAGCAATAAAAGTCATTATAAACCATTTCTGAGAATGTTTACGTCTGTCACTACTGACCCCAACCACTGTCACCACCGCCCTTGGGGTGTGGTCGGTTGTGACATTTTCCCTATTTTATCAAATTTGATGCTATAAATAATACAGCGTATTTTGAGACAAAATTTCAGTGTTTTTGAGAAGACAAATGTACAAACTACGATTTAAGTAATTTTTGTCTCAACTAACTAGTAAATTAACAAAATTATTGGCGGTCAAACCGACATTGTCACAATCGTACCCAATCTCCCCTAGTGTTCCCCAAATGCAAGACCAAAACTTGCTGTAAGAGTCTCACAGTGCTCCCTTAGTCAGCATTTTATGACTCCTTTGACAAAGAAAGGATTATCAACACATTGTACCTATTCTTAATACTAGTACACGGAGAAATCGTCATCATCATCATCTCAGCTCATAGGTATATGTCCCACTGTTGGGCTCGAGCCCCCTCCATAATGGGAGGGTAATTGACCTACTACACCACGCTGGTCAGATGCGTTGGTATAGGGTTTTGTTTCAAGTTTTCCTTCTCTCGCATAGATGTTATACCTATGTGTTTTATATCCCTTAGTCGTCTCGTACGATCACCCACAGATAAGATAGTGGGTGGTAATTTGTATTCTTACTCCGTCACTATACCGCCTCCACGACCGCCGTGACCGCCTCCACGACGGCGCGCGGAAATTAACCTACTATATCACAATGACCAGAGGGATTAATAGGTATATCTATCTATTAAAGTTTATTTCGAGTTTTCCTTCTCATGCATAGATGTTACCTATGCATCTTATATTTCTTAAGCGTCCTTTAAGACCCCCACGGGCAAGATAGGGAGTGGTGAAATGTATTAACTTATTATTAACTGTCCGTGTGGTGACGGAGTAAGAATACAATTCATCACCCCCTATCTTACCCGTGGGTGATCGTATGAGACGACTAAGGGATATAAAATGCCTATAACATCTATGCGAGAGAAGGAAAACTTGAAACAAAACCCTATATTAATACGTCTGACCAGCGTGGTATAGTAGGCCAATTTCTCTCCCATTATGAAGAAGGCTCGAGCCCAACAGTGAGTCCTATATGAGCTGTGGTGATGATAATGATGATGATGAATTGTATTATAGCCCATTAAATAAAGGACGAGGGGATTGTTGACTTTTAAAAAAATAATCTCTTATTTGTCTAGATTATTTAATGAATACTTTTACCTTTTTTAGGTGGGCTATATGTCTGTACACATGCTGTCCTTTCCGTTCGGAGCCACGCAAAAGCATAGCACGGCCCCATACCTACTCCGTCGCATATCCTCCCCATCGCCATTGAGCTGGTTACTAATATTGAATCCTCGACGTCCGTGGCCAGCCCCGGATACTTCTACCTATAACCTATGTGTATGCAATTGAATACAGAAAGGTAGGTCTAGAATTCGTGACTCTAGTAATCTTTTACCCAACCTATGATCTGAACTCGGATCGCTAGTCATCAATGAAATTTGTCATATTTTAATAGACAAAATAACAAGTAAATATAAAAAAATATATATGCAGCTAATAGCTACACGTTATACCAAATAAACGTTAGCCACTCAAGATTGGCAAAATTGCCAAGTTGTCGTTATGTCGAGGGCACGAGCTAAGGGGCAAACACATTCGTCTAAGTGTTTCTCGGGTGCGGTAAATTGCCACTCAAGACGGACTCCGGTGGCAAGTCAATGGTTACAGTAATGATTTTGGTCCAAAGTATACCTATTAGCTCCATATTATATGTTAACCACAGTTACCTACTTAATTTTGTTACACAAAAAAAAAAGAATTTAGCCGAGATGGAAGGTACAGCACTGAAATAGAGCGAAGAGTGAATGCGGGAAATAGAGTGAACGGAGCGTTGGGACAACTTCTCGGTAGCCACCACCTCAGCCAGAAAGCACGTGTAGCAATAGGTACATAAGTGCGCAGTGCTTGTCCCAACATTACTATATGGAAGCGAGAGTTGGGTATGCAGAAAGAGCATGAAAGTAAAATTAATGCGGTCGAAATGCGATCTCTACGGAAAATCTGTGGAGTTAGGCTGACCGATCTCAATCGCAACGACGACGTAAGAGAGCGAGTAGGAGAAGAAAAAGAGAGTATTGATGTAAAGATGCGAAAGGGAATGCTCCGATGGTGCCGACATCTGGAAAGAAATGAAAGAATGCCGAACGAACGTCTGGTTAAGAAGATATACAATGCGAAAGTAGAAGGATGTAGGTACCGGGGGAAACCGAGACTAACCAACCTAGACCGGATTGGTCACGTACTGAAGGAAGGTGGAGTCAAGATTCTACGAAACCGGCGAGCGTGTATGAAGAGAATTATAAATGTTGAGGAAGCGAGTGAAGTATGCAAGGATAGAGTTCTCTGACACTCTGTTCTCTCTGCCTACTCTGCAAGGGATATGGCGTGATGATACAAAAAAGGATTAGTCATTTTGCTAGAGCATGTGAGCGAATGTAGGTAAAGTATGTAATAGAAAATTCTTTTTCTTACCCGTGGGTGTAAACAAAGACAGCTCATCATCATCCGGTTCTATCCCAATTAGGTACTTGGGGTCTCTTCTTTCATCCTATAGTTATATTGCCAAAAGTTTTGACAATAGTTTTTATAATCGTCTGTGTGCGCTTTTTGAGAATATAATTGTTGATCATACGGTATCAGATGGTTCGGCCTAGGTCGATTTAAAGCTCTTAATCTTCTTTTACTACACCACGAGCAATGTAAGTGTTGGTAGTATTTGTAGCCGTCATATAGCACTAGTAAAAGAGAACTAATGGAATATATACAGCGTAAATATTCCACGAATAAGAAGGAACATTGATATAAAATTATATCTACCAATCCGTCTCATTAGCGAGGTTGTAGAAATGGCTCGGTGCCAGTAGTTGTATAGATATGGGTAAGATGAGATGATATTGGCGGTCTAAGCTGTTAAGCAGCACGAGGCGAACCCTAAGGTTCACCATGAAATGTCCAGTTGGGGGTAAGTATACCCCCAACTGGACATTTGGAAAAAAAAAGAGGTTTGTGAATGATATCTATACTTAATGGTAGAAATGGTCTCTATCACGACGCTGCAGCAGATGCAGGTTTTATAATTTGCATTGTGCTGAGTTAGAGTCGGTTTGTTATAAAAAAAATATCCTTTAATTATATGTATAGGTAAATATCTATAGTAAAAATGTACCTACAGATAGGTAGATACTAAGTTTTAAATAAATTCATGATTATCACAAAACATTTTAATCTTTCTTTCTGATATGCTTTTGATATTGTCAATCACAAAACATTTTAATCTTTCTTTCTGATATGGTTTTGATATTGTCATGAGAACATCACCTCGTCTCTAAGCAAGTATAGGTACACAGAGCTCCAAATTATTTCTGAATATGTTTTGAATATGTTGAGAAATAGGTAGTTTTGGTTTGTATTGAAATAGGTAGTTTTGGTTGTAATTGGTTTGTATTTTAAAGGTTTCTAAATCCCAACGCGCATCTCGCGATTTGGGGCCTTACTATCGCCTCAATCTGCCACCCCATTAATAGTCCGCCATTAAGTAGTTATTATAAGTGCTACTGTTAGGCTTGGATGATAATGTAGGTACAGAATTTTCAAGTGAACAAATTTTTACGGTAAAAAGTATAGTGCCATCTAGTGAAAAACTTAAAACATTTAGCGCCATCTGTGATGGTTACAGTAACGAATACCTAAATCTAACTCCAAGTCACTTGGCTATATTACTAAATGATAACTACATTAAATCCTAGATGGCGCTGAAATAAATTATTAGTACGTAACAATCAAATTAATCGAATGATTTGTTACTTAGGATTCGAACGATACGCAATTCAGTATTCGATATTAATTTATTAGTTATGCAAGAGAACTATAAAATAACTATAAAGACTGCTCTAAAGTCTTACGGTCATCTTCATTTAAATCTATTTCAATATGAGTAGGTACTTTATATTTTACTACTGTATGTTCATAATCAGACACATGCAAGTGCATGCCTCTTGATGACTCCTGTGCTTCTGCAATCTGCATGACTCTTGCTTCCTACGCATGAAGGTTCTAGAATGACAGCCATGAAAAGATTTGCCATTGTACTTTATTATAAAGTACCTATAGTATTTTTTATCGGATTATTTTAAGTACTCTATACTATACTGTATGTGAATTATAAAAACTGTGAAAATACTTTATTTCGCATCAATTGATTTCTCTGGGATTTATTTAAAGACTTGTGATAATTTTACTGTTCTTAATTATTTTTATTTCTAATGTAAAGACATGGCAGATGTCTGCAAAATTTTTCCATGATGAAAAGCAAACGGCAAAACAAAAGAGATAAAATATCTATGATTATGATAAAAAAAAACTAATTATTTATTTTAAATAATAGGTAGAGTACATAGATGCTAAAAACAATCCAAAATATGTTTTAAAACAAAATAATATAGTAAATCTTCATTTATTTGGACACAAGGTACCTACTTATATTTTCTGACTTCATAGATCACTATACTTTTCTTCTTTTTTTTTGTATTAGCAATAAGCTACTTATACGAGCCACTGTTGTCAGTGTCGAGTTATAATTTTCTTCACGTCTTTAGTCTCTTCAGGTTAGTCATTGGGCGTCAAGTAAGTCAAGTCGTTGTCATCAACAAGGCTATGGCCACACTGTTATGGTATCTTTTTATTATCTGGCGAATTTTGGTGGATAATGAAAACGTTGTAAAGCACTTTGATATCATATTCAGTACATCCCAGCAGTTCCTTCGTAGCATATAACTTAAAATGCCATCAAAATTATTCCTCATAACATTTTAAACACTAGGTACTATATCACACTAAGATATCGAATATAATACAAGACAAATGATCAATATATTTTATTTATACAAAAACTGGTGGAAACCCTAGCCATATGGTTACAAGCCGGGCATCTTTCTTCTTCAACATTTGTTGGTTGATGAATTTTTTTTTTTTTTCTTTTCTCTTTGGCTTCTGCTAACTATCATTCCAGTCAGTTTGAAGTGTAACAACTTTTTAGACATTACCGGGCTGTATGTATTTTATGTCTTATGAATACTCTGTTTTGTACACGAGGGATATAAAAATTGCTGAACCTGGTACATTCTCCATAATAAGAGGGAAATCGACCTACTATATTTATCACTTTGGTCAAAAGTTTTGGTAGGTACAGTTTTATTTTGCCTTTTTCTACTTTTTGCATATACTATATATACCTACATATATTGTATGTATACTATGCTCTTAGTCATCGTTTACGTCGCCCACGGGCAAAATAGGGAATTAATTATATACCTATTTTATTACCACGTGAAGAATGTTCAAAACGAATCAATATTCTAAACGCCTGTAATTATTTCTACGTTACTACAAGAAACATCATTTTGCTCATTAAATTATTTCAGGCGCTTTAATTGTTGTTACTTTAAAATAATCACAAGACCGAAGAATTGGCCTAATAACTATAGCTCATAATTTAATAAATTCCTTAAAATATTATTAATAATTTTCGGATATTTACGCTATTTCTTTTATCGCGTTTTTATTTGATTTTATTGATGCCCGATGCTTCCAACATTTTTTGGCGTTCGTGGTTAAGGGAAGACTGTCCTCTCACGAGGTAGTATAAATATAGTTTTACGTCATATCAATTTATTATTTATATAGCCCACGTATTGCATTTTCGCCAAATAAGTACCTAGGTATACAAAATATTGTAATGGTATTTCACGTATTGTAATGGTATTTCAATGGTATTTCACGAGAGGTCATATTAAGAGTATGCGTAATCGTAGAGTATGCATGAAGACTGTTATGAGTGTGAATGAAGCGATGGAAGTATGCCAGGATCGTGGTTTGTGGCAATCCGTAGTCTCTGCCTACCCCTCTGGGAAACAGGCGTGAAGCTATGTATGTATGTATGTATTTCACGTATATTTATAATTCAATAAACAGTAAAATTAGAATGTAATATATAAATACTTATAGCTTTCGAAACAAAGTAATCCTTTTAAATATTAATGTAAGTTAAATACTTATTAATGTTTTTAATTTGATTTTTCATCATAATAAAAGCGATCGATTAATTTCTGTAACAGAAACATAATTTTTCACAATTACGCAAGGACCGTGTGGCCTAATGGATAAGGCGTCGGACTTCGGATCCGAAGATTGCAGGTTCGAGTCCTGTCACGGTCGCAATAATATAATACTTTTTATTTTTAAAATGGCCTTTATTAATTATTTGCTGATACCTACATAAAATATAAGAATACTTAGACAACAAATATAAATATCATATTTATTTTAATAAACTTTAGTTTAATCGTCTACATTATAATATTTTTATTAACGAAGAATGTAGTTTTATTTAGACAGAAAAAAATAAAAAATACCTACAGATCACACACTAAATAAATAAATATAGAATGAATATTATTTACGTTTCATTTATATTAAATATTTACTAAACAATTTTTATTTGTGGAAAATAATCTTTGTCAAAGATCATCTTCGATATCACCATTATACGTAATCTTTTTATTGCTATTTTAAATACTGGATTAAAAATATAAAAGGCTGCCATCTATTGAATATTTTACATACTACTTGTAATTTAAAATGATACGTAATGGAACGTGCCACGTGAAACATCAGCTCTCAGCGCCCAGTCAGAATGTGGAACTATTTTATAAACATTGTTGCTATTCCTCATCATAATTCTTAATACTCACTCTAGATGGCGAGATATTCTTCTTTTGAATAAATGTGAAATAAATATTGTATAAAAATATTCCGACTCAATGGAATCTACAAATCATTTGAAATATGTATTTACTTTTTACATATATACATCATCACGCCATATCCCTTGCAGGGTAGGCAGAGGGAACAGAGTGCCAGAGAACTCTATCCTTGCATACTTCACTCGCTTCCTCAACATTCATAATTCTCTTCATACACATTGTGTTTTACTTTTTATTTTCCACAAAACTATTCAAATGTTACAGATTAAAAAATATTTTATACATCTTATTAGTTTTTACCCCAGACGCAATGATTGCCTGAATAGCTGGCGTAGTGGTTAAGATACCTGCCGTGCTAGTGCTATGGGTTCCATTCCCATGAAGGACAATACTTTGTGCAATCCACAAAGTTTTGTTCTGAGTCTGGGTGTAATTTGTCAGCATTAACTGCATGTTTGTAAAGTCCCCAGCAATACAAAGGATTACACTTACCATCAGGTGTGCTGATTGTCCCACCGAAGATAAAGGTCGGATACCGGTGGCCCGCCGCTCGGTCTACATTAGTCTTAGTCTAGCAGTTACCACATACTACTTGCTATCAGATGAGCTGCTTGTTTATCTGTCACTAAAGATAGATATGGTTTTATAACATAACTTTATATGACACAATAGAACTTGTGATTGAAAAGACACCATGGCGCACTTTTTAGGTTCAATGGCGCCTAAGACCTAAATTAATATAACGCTTTAATATTTAATAATATCTTCTTTAGATGTGTGGTAGCAGCTACGAATACTACCAACCCTTACTTTATTATTGGATGTCGTAAAAGAGGACTAAGAGCTTTAAAACGACATGGGCCAACTCCATCTGATGCCGTTTGGTTGATAATTACATTCTCAAGGAGGGTTGACGTCTGGCAGGCGGCCGGTCATAAAACTATTGCCAATAACTTTTACAATATGTACTATGAAAGAAAAGTACATATTGTATCGACCCCAAGTAATTGGGACAAGAGTAGGAGAATGATGTGATTTAATAATATCTTCACGAAAACTCTTTTTAGTACCAGTTTGTTAGATATAGGTACATATTTATATTTTAGTACTGATGCACTTGCGCCGTGTGGTGACGGAGTAAGAATACAATTCACCACCCCATATCATACCCGTGGGTGATCGTATGAGACGACTAAGGGATATAAAACAAATATAACATCTATGCGAGAGAAGGAAAACTCGAAACAAAACCCTATACCAACACGTCTGACCAGCGCGGTATAGTAGGTTAATGTCCCTCCCATTACGGAGGAGGCCCGAGCCTAACAGTGGGACATTTATGGGCTGTGATGATGATGATGACTGATGCACTGCATGATTAATCATATTAACAAAAGAATTTTAAATGTTGTTATTTTAAGATTGTGAAAGAAAAAGGAGTAAAAAAATTGGTCTTGCAGTTAATAAAAAAAAAATTGATTACAAATTGTCGCCACTTTCAAAATTATGGCGCTTCTAAAAATTTATCGTCCAGGACTTCTGGGAAAACGCTTGGGCTTCGCGGACCTAAACCTAAATCCGTCACTGGTGGATAGAGTTTCTTCTGGATACACTAATATTCCACAAATTGAAGTATTCAGTTCGTTGCCAGGATAGCAAAAATGTTCTGTGATCATGTCATTACTCATACATACATATCATCACGCCATATCCCTTGCAGGGTAGGCAGAGAGAACAGAGTGCCAGAGAACTCTATCTCTGCATACTTCACTCGCTTCCTCAACATTCATAATTCTCTTCATACACGCTCGCCGGTTTCGGAGACTCTTGACTCCACCTTCCTTCAGTACATGACCGATCTGGTCTAGGTAGGTTAGTCTCGGTCTCCCTCGGTACCTACATCCTTCCACTTTCGCATTGTATATCTTCTTAACCAGGCGTTCGTTCGGCATTCTTTCCACATGTCCGAACCATCGGAGCATTCCCTTTCGCATCTTTACACCAATACTCTCTTTCATACCTACTCGCTCTCTTACGTCGTCGTTACGAATGCGGTCGGTCAGCCTAACTCCACAGATTTTCCGCAGAGATCGCATTTCGACCGCATTAATTTTACTATCATACTCTTTTCTGCATACCCAACTCTCGCTTCCATACAGTAATGTTGGGACAAGCACTGCGTTATGTATTGCTGCACGTGCCTTCTGGCTGAGGTGGTGGCTGCCGAGAAGTTGCCCCAACGCTCCGTTCACTCTATTTCCCGCATTCACTCTTCGCTCTATATCAGTGGTGTACCTTCCATCTCGGCTAAATCCACATCCAAGATATACAAATTCATCCACTTGCTCTAGTACATCATTACCTATTGTTACTCTTACATCTGTTCTGGTTTTAACTCTTTCAAAGACCATTATTTTGGTTTTGCTCACATTCACGCGTAGACCCCTTTTCTTACAATCTTCTGTCATTGTGTCGACTAGGGTCTGCAGGTCAATCGCTGACTGTGCCAGCAGGACTGCATCATCTGCATAAAGCAGAGCAGTGACCACTGAGTCGCCCATCTGGACTCCCACATTCATATCGTTCAACCTTTGGAGACATTTATCCAGATATGTGATAAACAGCCTGGCTGACAGAACGCACCCCTGCTTAACGCCGATATTGACATCAAACCAAGGCGACATTCCATCATCCAGCCGCACACAGGCTCTACAGCCCATGTAACTGGACTGCACAGCTTGTAGCAGTTTACCGTTAATACCATACTCCGGTAAAATGTCCCAAAGTTCCTTTCGTACAACCGTGTCAAATGCTCTCTCCAGATCCACAAAACTGCAGAAAACCCTCTGACCTAGAGCCAGATGCTTCTCCACAATGTTGCGCAGAGAGAACACTTGATCCATGCATCCCCTTCCACTCCTGAAACCTCCCTGTGTCTCACACAGTAAACCATCGGACACCATCCTCATTCTCCTTTCAATAATTTTTCCATACACTTTTGCTGCCAAACTGGTCAAGCTTATGGCTCTGTAATTTGCGCAGTCATAACGTGAACCCTTGTTTTTAAACAAAGGCACGATGACTGCGCTATTCCAGTCCCTGGGAACCATTCCCGAGCTCCAACATAAATTGAGGAGCAACAGGAACGCCTCCCAGACACAAGAGCCACCAAGCTTGATCATCTCGGCAGACACCATATCAATGCCCGCTGCCTTACCATTTTTCAAACTTCTTATCGCCCATTCAACTTCATCCATACTGATGCCATCGGAGGACGCCGTTGTCGAATGTTGATCTACTAAACCACATCCAACACCGGCGCCAACCGTAGCATCCGCATACATATCGCCAAAATATTCACTCCATCGGCTTAACACGTCTTGTGTTTGTGTAAGAATGTCTCCACCTTTAGACCTTATTTTATTCATTCTGAAGGCTGACCAACCACCCCGAGACTTCTTCACCTCCCTCCAAAAGAGTTTGGTGTTACCCTCGAAGTTTTTAGTCAGCCTATCTTCTGCACTCATACTTGCTCTATCACGTTTCTCTTTCACTAAGGCCTTGGTGTCATTCTTACATTGCCGATATATTTCTTTCTTCTGTTCAGTCATACTGTCATTCAGATTCAAAGAAGAGACATAGTCCAGCCACGCTTTCTTCTTTTGCTCTACGGAAGCTGCCACTTCCGCATCCCACCATGCATCACCATTTGTTTTTCTATGCTTCTTTGAAATTCCACATACTTCTTTCGCTGTATCTACCATACTCTCTTTCAATACTCTCCAGCATTCTTCAATGTCCGATTGCGGCTGGCTTGCCATCGTCAGCCGTTCTCGGACACCCTCTGCATACTTTTCTCTTACACACTCTTCTTGCAACCTTTCAACCTTTATTCTTTCAAGCCCTCCGAAGTGGACACGCTCTCGCCAGTGCCTCCACTTTCTGAACAGACCACTAAATCTCGCAATAACGAGATAGTGGTCCGTGTCGACTGTGGGGCCCCTGTAGGCTCTTGCGTCCAATATTTTGCTTCGGAGGCGACTGTCTACCAAAATTAAATCTATTATGCTTTTCTGTTCATTCCTTCTCCATGTATACAAATGGATGTCCTTATGTTGGAAAAATGTGTTTGACACAATAAGGTTTCTCTCCATGCATACATCCGCTATGAGCCTACCTGCGTCGTTCACTCTCTTATCACCAAATGGACCAAGTACGTCCTCATAGTCGGGACGCTTGGTCCCCACCCATCCGTTCAAATCTCCGCATACAATCACGCGTTCACTGGTTTCTGCCATATCCAGAACTTCCCTAACATTGTCCCAAAACTTCTCTAGGTCTGATGCCACCGAGGATCCTACGGGAGCATATGCTACAACCATGAATACCTTGGTGACACCTAGTTTTATACGGACCCAGAGAAGTCTGGGATCATACATTCCGTAATCCTTCACACCTGAGGCCAAGCGAGAGGACAACAGCACTCCTACCCCCATGCTGGCTCGATCGCTCTGTGGTACACCAGACCACAGAGCCATCCCGCCACCAGGAAGATCGCAGGCGTCGCTGCCCCTTCGCTTGGTCTCTGTTACACAGAGCACGTCTAGCTGTTTGTCCGCCATGACGGATATCAGCTCGTGCAACTTACCTTCCACACAACCTCTTACATTCCACGTGCCCACCCGGCACTCCGTTCTCCTCGACTCGCCTAACTGGGCAAGGCGTGATGGGTGGCGGCCCCCATCGCCGCAACTGCCGATGTTCGTACCGACGGGGGCGGGTCGGTACGCGTCACCTCCGGGGGACGCCCTAACCCGCATTGCGGTACGCATTTCGAGCCGGATTAGCAGTCTAATTAGACTGGCAGGGGACGCGAACGAGCACGCTCCGGACTATGCCCCCCATTGTCATTACTCACGTTCATGAAATCCTCAATTGAAGAACATAAACTTGAAAGTCAAAGCTCTAAGAAACCATCGACCACCGTAATGCAGTAGGTTAGTTTTTTCCCGTTATGGGATCGGCCCATACCTAATATTGGAAGTTTATGGGTTAAAGAAAAAGAATAGTTTATTACAGAAAAGAAGTTTAATGAATTATTTAGAACAGCACCATCTATGGGTGATAATTTTAAACATTTATTTAAATTTTATTGAAATTATTCTTCTCAAATAATGCCGAATTGATTTTACAGTGACCAAAATATAATATATTCTAAAGAAAATATGTAAATCTGTCGCTAAAATCTAAATCACAAACTATACCTTCCGCGAAAAAGATCAAAAGCGAAAAGCCCGAGACGCGATATCAACTGAAATTAGGAGCGAACATTCACTCTATAAAAATGAAGGTCTTAACATCGGACCGGCCGTCCCTTTAGGCGATACGCCTTCATAATAAACTTTAAGGAATATTTACTCAAAGAAAAAAAATCCCTCGGTGTTATTTACACAAAAAGGTTTGGACATAAAGAAATTTCGCGCCATTTGTAAACAAACGATGCCCGTTGAAGTTTTTCAGCGGATAAAATATACAAAATGTAGTTTCATCCATTTTTGTGGTTATAGTGTCAGAATATGATGATGCTATATTGATATCAGGCACCCACTCACTTACTTACTTTGTGTATTCACTTTTTTTTCTGAGTTTGAAAGTAGATAAAGAAAAAATGTGGAAATATTGTATCCTGCTACATTTTAACCTGTGTAGTAAATATTTAGGAATGCGATGTGTTTCTATTTCCTTTGCTTTTACGAAGACAAGTTAAGTTTTCTATTGTGGTAGGACGACGCTGTTGACAGTTCTCTGTCTGCAGCCGCGGGCCGGTCCGTCCGGGCTAGTACCACACTCTCGCAGAAGATCGACGTCTGAGTAATGGCAATGTGCTATTGCGCTTCGTTCGGTGAGCGAGAGAGCCGGCAGCCCAATTGGGTGGGTTTAGGGTCTATATTGGTAGGCAGCGGCCTAGCTATAAGCTAAATGGTGATAAAGAAGTACAGTACAGTAGCCTATAGGATTGTACGCCGCTATTCCGTCACCGACGGTTTAGGCGGTATTTCTATTGCCTGTCCCAAAAAAAAAAACACACAAAGGGTCTGTCATAAACACGACCGTTAGTAGTGAAACTTTTTTATTACAAGGAAACATTTTGATTCCTATTCTCCCCGCCCGCCCCATGTCTCTTGCTATAATTTTCACTTCATTTCATAAAATTTTGTAAAAATTTATGAAAATGAATAATATTACATTATAATTTTAAAATCACAAACTATTACTGTTTTAGAAATAGAAACAGAGTAAATATCATCATCATAATCATCTGAGCTCATATACTCGCATGTCCCTTGGATATATACTCTTGGACTCGAGCCTCCTCAATAATGGGAGGGAAATTGACCACGCTAGTCACACATGTTGGTATAGGGTTTTGTTTCGAATTTTCCATCACTTGCATAGATGTTATATGCGTTTTAAGACGCTTAGACCGTTAGACGTCTCTTATAAAACGCATATAACATCTATGCGAGAGAAGGAAAACTCGGAACAAAACCCTATTGCTTTAATGCAACACGTCTGACCAGCGTGGTATAGTAGGTTAATTTTCCTGCCATTACGGAAGAGGCCCGAGCCCAACAGTGGCACATTTATGAGCTGTGTGTGATGATGATGATGAATAGTTTTACGACCGGCCGCCTGCCTGACATCAACTCTCCTTGAGAATGTAATTGTTGACCAAGCGGTTTCAAGTGAAGTTGGCACTTGCTTGAGCTCTTAATAGTCTTTTACGATACTCACCAGCAAAGTAAGGGTTGATAGTATTCGTAGCTGCCATCACACTGTACGCATTTGAATCCCTTCACTATCTCATAAAAAATAATTTCATATAACCATTTTAAAAGTTCACTCTTCATTTTAATTTCCCTGAAAACCACTTACGATGTAAATGCGACGAGCGTATATGATTTGCGTTCAGTATAATACGCTCGACCGGTCAGGCCGGATATAAGTGCCTTTTGACCGGATCGTCGGCTGCCCGGTTCACCGACCTAGTTCTATATCGCTGAAGGCAAATAGGATTACTTAAATAGTCTTATGTATTTTAAATAAGTTGTTCTAGTATTACGAATACAATATTATAAATATATAAAACGTAAATTAAAGGGTAATAAATGCGAGTTATAATTTGGTTACCATACATACATCGAAATCGAATCCAAAATACTGACGGACAGTCAGTATCCACCATTACGCCATCTATGCAGTCAAATTGGCAAAACTCGAACATCTTAGTGTCACTTGATAACAGAAATGTCTATAAAAAAGTACACGAAATGATTACCCACCTATCATTTCCTTAAGCCATCAAGGCGTTCGTTTCACAAAAACCATCATCATAAAAGGTTTACATTATCAAGAACCATAATTTTATTCATGAGGTGCCCGTGTAACCACTCACCGGGGCCCGTGTTTCACATTATAATAGAAATTTCGGCGATACATGACCTTTCTCATCGAGGGACATACCAAGGAATTACGATAGCACCACAGATTATATCTTCGAGTTATACAGTGCAAATTGTTTTCTCGTTTTTATGAGGGAATTATTATTCTCAATTTCTCTATGTGAAGTAAGAATACAAATTATCAGTCCTTTTCTTACCCGTGGGTGTCGTAAAATATAAATAAATAAATATTTTTTTTTCTATTTTCTCACCACAACTTAAGTTAACATCTTTTATGATGATGGTTTGAAAACAAAAACAAGAAGTAAATAAATTAAGTTGTGGATCGCTGGTGCCTGTAGTCGGTATTAAAAATACCTGTGTTACATGTCACCAGGTGTCCACTCAGATAATTCTGATACAGTTTAAGATGACTAAGGGAAGTGATATGCATATATTATCTATGAAAGAGAAGGAAACCTCGAAATATAACCGTATACCGACCATCCATCAGACCAGCGTGGTATAATAGATATCAATATTCCTCCCATTGTCAAGGATTTTAAGTTTCTCTTTAATCCTTACTAATATTATAAATGCGAAAGTAACTCTGTCTGTCTGTCGCTCTTTCACGCCAAAACTACGGCACCGATCTAAATGAAATTTGGTACACAGATAGTCTAGAGCCTGATAAGGGATATCGGCTACTTTTTAATGCAAAAAAAGGTTTGTAAAGGGGGATGAAAAGTTGTAAGGAAGTATCGTCATTTTTAAAGCCAGAAGCTTGAAACTTATGTTTAGGCTATTGATTAGATATAAATAAATTTAACATTAAAATTTTGTAAAAAATTTACCCTTAAGGGGTAAAATAAAAATAGGGGATGAAAAACTTTAGGAAAGTAACCTTTTACGCGGGCGAAGCCGCGGGCAGAAGCTAGTAGCATATATCTTAGTTGCCTTTTATGATAACCTCAGCCAAGATAAGGGGAAAAGTATTTTATTCTTTCTTCGTCAAAAATTCATATCAGTATAATAAAATAAATATCATGATTATAAGTAAGGCAATGCGAAAAAAAATGAAGCGAATATACACATATGATTTTCCATAGCACATTTCGGTAGTACATAGTACAACACAACGCTGGATCGTCCCCAGTGGACTTTTGTAGCGAGACCGCGATTATGATTTTATGTACCTCTGTTTATTGCAGGCGTATGTGACGTCATTTTCTCAGTCGAGCTTCTGGAAATTCGAGACATTCAAACGTTAATATTAACCAGCAAAGTTATAGTTGGTATTGGGTTAGATTAAGATGGGAATTGTTTGATTTATTATATCTGCGCATAGCGCAGACATTTTACCTCTTTGCAGGACACAGAGTCAAGTGTTCACTAGATTTTAAAAGCCCATATTATTTACGTGAAAAAAAAAAACCTCCATATTATTTACGTGAAGTGAATTTACGTTATTTTTTTTTGCGGTGACGGAGAATGAATATAATTTAGTGCCACCTATCTTGCCCGTGGATGTTATAAAAGACGAATAAGCGAATTTTGAATGCTCAGATGCACAGATGGCAGAGAGGTTAAAATACCGGTCCGTTCGATTCCCGCACAGAATAAAACTGTTTTTGATCCCCATATTGTTGTTCTTAGTCTAGGTGTAATTTGTGCCCGTTGTAAAGTAAATTTATAAATTACCCCGCAATACAAGGATTATTCTCATAATGCAGAGTGCACTGTCTAAAAAAAAATATGCAGATAACATATATGCAAGAAAAGGAAAACTGGAAAGAAAACATTCCATACCAATTCAACTGATCAACGGGTTATAATAGTTCAATTTCCCTACCTCTGTAAAAGAGGTTTGAGGCTAGCAGTGGGACGTGTATTAGCTGAAAAGATAAAAAGACGAGAAGATACATTATTTTTTCGTGAAAGTTATATAAACCAGCTGACGAACATACATACATATCATCACGCCATATCCCTTGCAGGGTAGGCAGAGAGAACAGAGTGACAAAGAACTCTATCCTTGCATACTTCACTCGCTTCCTCAACATTCATAATTCTCTTCATACACGCACGCCGGTTTCGGAGACTCTTGACTCCACCTTCCTTCAGTACCTGACCGATCTGGTCTAGGTAGGTCCTACATCCTTAGGGTCTAGGTAGGTCCTACATCCTTCCACTTTCGCACTGTATATCTTCTTAACCAGACATTCGTTCGGCATTCTTTCCACATGTCCGAACCATCGGAGCATTCCCTTTCGCATCTTTACACCAATACTCTCTTTCATACCTACTCGCTCTCTTACGTCGTCGTTACGAATGCGGTCGGTCAGCCTAACTCCACAGATTTTCCGCAGAGATCGCATTTCGACCGCATTAATTTTACTTTCATACTCTTTTCTGCATACCCAACTCTCGCTTCCATACAGTAATGTTGGGACAAGCACTGCGTTATTTATTGCTACACGTGCCTTCTGACTGAGGTAGTGGCTGCCGAGAAGTTGCCCCAACGCTCCGTTCACTCTATTTCCAGCATTCACTCTTCGCTCTATATCAGTGGTGTGCCTTCCATCTCGGCTAAATCCACATCCAAGATATACAAGTTCATCCACTTGCTCTAGTACATCATTACCTATTGTTACTGCTGACGAACATCATTTCAATAATATCTATTATTGGGCTCGAGCATTCTCCACAATAGGGCAGAAATTAATATCTTCTCTATTAGATTAATCTACTATACGTCGTTGGTCAGATGTATTGGCATAGATTTTTATTTCTAAGTTTACTTCTCTTGCATTGGTGTTGTTCTGGATATTTCATATATCCCTTATTCGGTTTTTATGGTAACTAAATACAAGTAAAGTAGTGGTGAATTATATTCTTATTCTGGCTATACACGGATTACTATTTGGACCTTATAAAAATATTTCATCATCATTCATCTACTCTTATCCCAATTACTAGGGGTTGATACAATATGTACTCTTCTTTCATAGTATATATTGTAGAAGTTATTGGCATTAGTTTTATGACTGGCCGCCTGCCAGACGTCAACCCTCCTTGGAAATGTAATTGTTGACCAAACGGCATCAAATGGAGTTGGCCCAGGTCGTTATAAAGCTCTTAGTCGTCTTTTACGACATCCACGAGCAAAGTAAGGGTTGGTAGTATCCGAAGCCGCTACCACACAGCACCATATAAAAATGTGTATTATATTAATAAGTACATATTACAAAACTAATTATTGACTCCAATGAGTTCTTAGAATGAAAGATTTTGAAATTGTTACTGTAAATTACTAAAGACTAGAATATAATCTAATCCAAGTTTCCTGTCTGCAGCCGCGGGCTGGTCCGTCCGGGGTAGTACTACAATCACAGAAACTCGACATGTGAGCAGTTGTAAAATGCTGTTACAATTTATTCTGCGAGCGAGAGACCCGGCAGTCCAAGTTTCTGGGTGAGTTTGGGTTGGTAGGCAACGGCCTAGCTGTGCCGTTGGTACTGCAAAGGTCCGTGAAGGGCATGGGCGGTAACACTTACTATCAGGTTTCTGTTTGTTCATCACTTGCTTGCGCTACAAAAACAGAATATATTTAAGATAGAATATAATAATATTCTTGCTCTACAAATATAGAATAAATCTAACTTAGAATATAGAAAAAAAGATGAGTATAGAATAAACCTAACATATTTGTATTGACCACAAGTCCAAATAACATGATCAATGATGAGACCAAACCAATCTTAATTCAGCTGAGGTTAGCAAACTGTAACGAACCTAGAGGCGAAAAAAAATAAATAAAAATAAATTGTAAGTAGCGTATATCTTGCTAACATTTATGTGTTGTATGGGAGAGTGTAGACGTAGATTGTAACATGAGGTATATTTGTGAATTCATTCACGTATCGGCGAAAAATTCGCCTCACTCAGATCAACAAGAGATCTGGCTCAAAATCATCAGGGCGGAAAAACTCACAGGATTGTGGTCGCGTTTTAGCGCAAGTTATAAACGAAATAATAAATATCTATAGTCTTTAAAATATAGCTTGATCTCTGTGACAGATAGCGGACGAAACCGATGAAGTAATTATGAATACGCGTCAAGTTCATAATTTTATTTTGTATCGCCTATATTTTCATTCTTTACATGCTACTTAATTCAGTTGAGATACAACTGAATTATGAATATAAAAATATGAATATTTACACAAAAATGTGTACCTCATATGTTTTAAAAAACTTAGTAACCATTTTATAAAAATATGATGGTTACGCAAGTGCAAGGTCTTACTAGACTGAAAATAAGATAGAGATGGGACAGTCGATAAACGTAAATCGATAACATTCTTATTAATTATTTATAAAACATGTAAAACCATTACACTACCTATATAAACCACATGATTACTCTATAAAATAAGTAAATTGTATCACTGTGACCAAGAACTCATCATCAACCTACAGGAATCTATTGACGATGAACTTGGATGTACTCAGTTTGAATAATAAAAATAATTAATGAACAGCTTTAGTTTAAATAAATAAATTCCGTTAATTTAAATTCAATAAGATTTTCATAGATTATTGCACGCCTTATAAGCGAAGCGTTGAGGTCTTGCTCTACTCTCGACATATGAAAATCAAGCACTTTTCAAACATAAAAATGATTGTATTTTTCTCACATTGCACTTATAGGATAATATTATAATACATATGTCAAGAAAAAACATTCGTTTAAACATATTTGATATTTTTAAAAAGCAATTATTTTGTTTAAAGTAAGAAAATAGTTGATTAAAAAAAATATTCGAGGACGTCGGATAATTTTTTTTTTGTATCTGACAGGATCACGACCGTAAAACTTAATATATCATAATATTTATTTATTTTAAAGCTTCATAATCGCTGCTTTATAATCGCCTAAACGCGCTGTTTCCTTTCGAAAATGGCTCGCTAATTCTTTGTCGTTTAATTGTAATTAATAAACTGCTTAGTCATTAGTGTATGTATACCTTATGAAAATTGGGTTCGTTTACATTTTTTTGTTCAACCATTCTGACAGGCAAAGGAAATAAATCTCATTCAGCCTATACAGCTATGTTTAGCTCTACGTCGAGAATGGCACGAAATTTCAAACGTATTTCTTTTCTTTCATTACAAGCTTATACTTAGTTTCACTTGTCCCATTGTCTGTAATCAAATCTTGCAAGTTAAATTTGATCCACTTCCCGGTTTCTGATTGAGCTGAAATTTTGCATGCATATATAAATCGGATGACAATGCAATATTATTGTGACATAGAGCTGATCTGATGATGGACCTGGAAGCTGGCCATAGGAACTCCGTAATTAAACGGTGCAACCCTTTCGAGTTTGGCCCCATTTGATTTGTCTTGACGATTACTTTAATACTAAATGGTAACCAGGGTCTGACGATGGACCTGGAAGCGGGCCAAAGAAACTCCGTAATTAAACGACGCAACCCCATCGAGTTTGGGCTTATTTGATTCGTCTTGGTGAGTACTTTGATACTATATGGAAACCAGGGTCTGATCATGGACCTGGAAGCTAGCCATAGGAACTCCGTAATTAAACGACGCAACCTCATTGAGTTTAGCCTCGTTTGATTTGTCTTGTCGAGTACTTTGAGACTATATGGTAACCAGGGTCTGAAGGTGGACCTGAAACCCGGCCATAGGAACTCCGTAATTAAACAACGCAACCCCACCAAGTTTGGGCTCGCTTGATTCGTCTTTTAAGAATAAGAATCATTTATTTTGTCTTGACGAGTACTTTGATACTATATGGTAACCAGGGTCTGGTCATGGACTTGGAAGCTCGCCATAGGAACTCCGTAATTAAACGACGCAAGCTCATCGAGTTCGGGCTCGTTTGATTTGTCTTGACCAGTACTTTGATACTATATGGTAACTAGGGTCTGACGATTGACCTGGTAGCGGGCCATAGGAGCTCCGTAATTAAACGACGCAACTCCATCGAGTTTGGACTCGTTTGATTCGTCTTGACGAGTACTTTGATACTATATGGTAACCAGGGTCTGACGATGGACCTGGAAGCTGGCCATAGGAACTTCGTAATTAAACAACGCAACCCCAACGAAATTGGGTTTATTTGATTCGTCTTGGTGAGTACTTTGATACTATATGGAAACCAGGGTCTGATCATGGACCTGGAAGCTAGCCATAGGAACTCCGTAATTAAACGACGCAACCTCATCGTGTTTAGCCTCGTTTGATTTGTCTTGTCGAGTACTTTGAGACTATATGGTAACCAGGGTCTGAAGATGGACCTGAAACTCGGCCATAGGAACTCCGTAATTAAACAACGCAACCCCACCGAGTTTGGGCTCGCTTGATTCGTCTTTTAAGAATAAGAATCATTTATTTTGTCTTGACGAGTACTTTGATACTATATGGTAACCAGGGTCTGATCATGGACTTGGAAGCTCGCCATAGGAACTCCGTAATTAAACGACGCAACCTCATCGAGTTCGGGCTCGTTTGATTCGTCTTGACCAGTACTTTGAGACTATATGGTAACTAGGGTCTGACAATCGACCTGGTAGCGGGCCATAGGAACTCCGTAATTAAACGACGCAACTCCATCGAGCTTGGACTCGTCTGATTCGTCTTGACGAGTACTTTGATACTATATGGTAATCTGATCTTGGACCTGGAAGCTGGCCATAGGAAAAAGAAGGTGCTAAATGTTCTTAATCATACCATCAAAATGTAACACGCTTTTATTTATAGAGACCGAGACTAACCTACCTAGACCAGATCGGTCATGTACTGAAGGAAGGTGGAGTCAAGAGTCTTCGAAACCGGCGAGCGTGTATGAAGAGAATTATGAATGTTGAGGAAGCGAGTGAAGTATGCAGAGATAGAGTTCTCTGTCACTCTGTTCTCTCTGCCTACCCTGCAAGGGATATGGCGTGATGATATGTATGTATGTATGTATTTATAAAATTGGGTCTGTGATAGAAACGGGAAGATTTAATAATTATGGTGTAAAGTTTTAGTGTTAAATATATATAATTATGTACGATATTGAATTATTTTGTAATAGACGAAGAAGCTTAATTATCGTTAAGGGTTATAATGAACTTATAAAGTGTTATATGTCTTATTAGAGTTAATTTATTTTTACCTTTTTATTTTATTAGCAACTAATAAAAGGATGTTTTTAAAAAAGGCTTTTTCTTTAATTTTATTTCTGGCATTGACTAATAGTAAAAGATAAATAATATAAAAATTATGAGGCGTGCACTTTTGGATTTTCCAAATTATTTTAAATTTATAATCGATTCATCCATCCATTTGATTGAAATTCAATAAGATTTTATACATTGTTTTTCAATTGCAGTAGCAAATAACTTTAAAAAATATGGAATTATATCGACAAAAATTCGAACTGCATCTTAAGCGTGCGTAGTGAGAACTGTCACAGAGATCATGCTATATTTTATAGACTATAGTAAAATAGAATCTATATCTACGAGTATATGCCTATAACAAATCATATACCAACAATAAGCCCCAATAAGTCAGAAAAGAATATCATGCCCTTTCGCTAAACTCTTAAATACTCGATATGTCGAATTATTTACACTTGAATAAAATGTTATTTGCGAATTTAAAGAAAGAAACACTAAAAGTCTCAGTTAGTACAATATAATGACGTATTTCTTGGAATTTACTATATTCATAGCAATAAAACCTAAAAGTGATGTTTGGTACCTGTCTACTATTTGTGCTGCATATACGTGTAATGTATCAATACACTCATAAACCTTTCTTAGCATATTATTTTTTTTCCGTTTGGTAACGGAGTAAGAATACAATTCACTACCCCCTATCTTACCCATGGGTGATCGTAAGAGACGACTATGGGATATAAAACGCATATAATATCTATGCAAGAGAAGGAAAACTCGAAACAAAGCCTATACCAACACGTCTGACCAGCGTGGTATAGCTCGAGCCCAACAGTGGGACGTGTTTGAGCTGAGATGATGAATATTAAAAATTATGCCTCTCTAACTGATTTTTTTATTTTACTGTGTATCTCAAGCTGTCTATCATATCGAAAACTCACTAACTCGAACTTTTACATTTCCCTTGACATTCGAGAATTATTATCGTGTTATATTATGTCGATATCGACTGCACAGATGACATAATGGTTAAAATACTGACTTACAGCGCCATGTGTTCTATGTTCAGGCGACTCCGATTGTAATATCGAGTCTGAGTATTATTTGTGTCTGTTTACGTGTTTGTAAAGTCCTCCCCAATACAAGGATTACTATCTCAATCCACGGTGTATTTAAAAAAGAAATATCCTTTTTATTTACTTTGATTCCCGTAAAAAAGTAAATTACTACCTATTGCCAAATGAATAATATCTCTTATCACTTGGACCAAATCTGTATGATTCTTATCACGTCTGCAAAGGTATCCCAGTCAAAAAGTTAACTCGTGCGTTCGTAGCCTCCGCCGCTGACAAACATCCCTTTGAGAAATCATGAAGCTTTCTACTTACCTACCTTCTGTTAGGCGGTAGGGCGAAAAAAATTTTTTTTATGTTTACCCCTGAATTATGGGATGAGGTGTGAATTTTAATAGGAATCCTGTGCACTGTCTCTTGATTAGGGGTTGTTTCTAATTAAAGAGGGTAGGTTGCTTTTTAATGCGCTTCAAGATGATGTTGAGAAAATTAAAAAAAAAGTCTATTTGATGTTTTTTACGAGTCTGGCAAGTACTTGAAGTAATCCAAAAACTATAACGAGGTCCGCTATAGATATCTTCTATCAAAACATACTTATAATGACTACAAAGCAATCGAAGTGGGTTTAAATAGAAATAATAAATGAAACAGAACGAGTAGACCTTAAGATTCACATTCTAGCTTATAAATTAATCCTTGACTTATAATAATAACTAGAGCTACGAGTATTAAAGACTTTCCGATCATAGCAAAATCTTCCCATTGGATTATGAGAGTGAAGAAATCCAAACTACTATTGTAAATGCAAATGTGTTTGTTTTTTATGCTTATACGCCTAAAACACTAAACCGGTTTTTAAAATTCTTTAATCAATAGAAAGTTACGTTATTAGCAATATGGCCTATATTTTATCCCTATACTCTTACACGAACGGTAGCTACACGGATGAAACTGTGGGAATTTCTCATAATATATCATTTTTAACCATTTCTTTAATAGGCTATGTTCTGGTCATATCTCGCCTAAACCATCAGGGTGATGAAATGACTAGGTGGAGTCCACCTATAACCTATAACCGACCATATTAACTTTTTGCCCAATTTAAGTGGACTACCAGAACTGTTTTCTTAAGCTCAATAATGAATTAATGTATTTGAAAACGCCACTCACTTGTGTGTCTGGCCTTCGTGTCTGAAATATGGTTAGCAGAATAGAACCAATTAGTTGACACAATTAGAGATGTGTTAATTTTTCTATTGACCGTAAGTACCTTATTTCAGATGAAGTGAACATAATTAAATAAATTTCTTTTTGGAATTCTAAGAGTACCTACATCATCATCATCATCATCACAACCCATATATATCCCACTGCTGGGCTCGGGCCTCCTCCGTAATGGGAGGGAAATTAACCTACTATACCGCGCTGGTCAGACGTGTTGGTATAGGGTTTTGTTTCGAGTTTTCCTTCTCTTGCATAGATGTTATATGCGTTTTATATCCCTTAGTCGTCTCGTACGATCACCCACGGGTAAGATAAGGGGTGGTGAATTGTATTCTTACTCCGTCACCACACGAAGAGTACCTACAGCAGACTGTATTCATAAGATAAATATATCTTTCAAATATACAGACTTTTCGACTTTAAAGAGTGAGTTGAGATTCATTATCATCACAGCTCATATATATCCCACTATTGGGCTCGGGTCTCCTCCATAATAGGATGGAAATTTACCTACTACACACACACTGGTCAGACGTGTTGGTATGGGGTTTGAGGTAGTCTTTGAGTTTTCCTTCGCTTGCAGTTACGATTATATGCATTATCCCTTAGTCGTCTATGTTAAGATACGGGGTGGTAAATTGTAGTCTTACTGCGTAACCACACGGGCAAAAAAAAGATTGAGTTGAGATTCATTCACTCCAAATCTTAACCAGTTCTTTCTTTATCTACTTCATACTTAAACCACTAAACTGATTTTAAATATTCTTTCACCAATGGAAATCCACTTTATCAGCAAATAACATTTAGCTATTTACCCGTACTCCTAAGAAAACGGGAATTACACGACTGAAACCCCGGGAATTTGCTAATATGTAAAAGTAATTTACAAAATCTATATTAACGTCAGCAACAATAATTGCTTATACTTAATAATATAAACCAATTAATATGACCAGCGTCCTAAATCACCGAACATTTAAAAAATAAAAGGAACCATCTTCTCGGACACCCAATTTAAAACGAGCGCTCAATAAATGAGGGTAGTAGATATAACTAAGCAGCGCGGTCACCGCTTGCCACAGAACGCATCAGTCTTTCACCGACCTTCGTTCGACCAAGACCTGTGGATGTGAATTGTACAATTAAAAATTAACTACACTCACGACGTTCCAAAAGAATATGAGCAAAATTATAACATTTTTGAAATCTCGTTTTGTAATTTTAAATAGAATCTAAAGAGACTTTAGACAATAGTAGTAGCTTTTTTTTTTGGTAGGCTATGTATGATCTGGACACACGCCGCCAATTCCGTCCGCGGCGACCCAAGGGCGGCGCGTGGCCCCATAACCCACCATATTTCCTCCCCATCGCTATTGGGCCGGCCACTGGTACCTTCCTTGACATCCGTGGTCAACCCAGAGACAATAGCAGTAGCTATGGAATCACCAAAAATAATAGGCAATAGCACTTCTGGCAAACTTATAAACACCAACTGCGACCGCCAAATTGCTTGGCAAGCTTGGCATTTATCGCATTATTCACCTTGAGGACGTTCAACAATGGTTTTTATATGCGGATGGATGAAATAGATATTTTTGAAACTTATTTCTCAACTTGTAGAAGTAAACGATGCTACTACCGATTGTAGTGTTCGAAGCTTGGTTCGGATAAATAAAAGTTTTCTTAGAAGTTTCTTCACGTGATTTCCAATTTTAACGATTTTCACAATGAATTTTGAGTGGTGTGGAACTTCGCTGGTTTAATGACAGTAGGGTAGGATTGAGGGTGTTAAGTTCTACCTAATCTATAGTATAATCTAATGTAACTGGTTCTGATTATATGTTAATTTTACTCAAAGCGACTGGCATCTGATCGTCGAAATCGAAATCCATTCATTCACCAGCCTATCGATGTTTAAAGAGTGTTAATTCCAACACTGATGAGGTCGCTGTGCTGTAGTCCACCCAAATGGCGATAAAGGGTATAATGGGATAGGTTATGAGGCTACACGCCGTCCTTTCCGTTAACCCAGGGGGTTTGGTCGGATGCGACCGAACCATAGGCTCCTTCCAAAAGAAAGGCATTAATACCATAATTGCTGCAAACTTTGCAGGCAGATTGGCAATCCCAATTGCTTTTATAAGTTACCCAAGAAATATTTTCTGCTTATTGCCCTGATTTTTATTACTGGTTTGCATGACTCTCACCGGAAATCTGACATATTCTATACCCATCACTTCATACTTCGTCCCCACGTAGTAAGAAACAATTTACATGACACATAACATGTTTATGTATCTTCTCTAATGCCTGAAGTGTTGCCCAAAATTTATGAGGCTTTTGTGAAACCGGTTACTAAACATGCACAGGGTATGTTTCCCTACATTCTCAATTTTGAAATTTGAAGTACGTAAGTGGTAAAAGACGTGGACGTGTAAAAGTTTAATGTTTTGATAACTGACTTTTGGAACAGCGTGTATCTTGAGCTGAATGCGGAATTTATTGGTGAGTCCACTTTGTTTATGGCCGGACGAACCTTTTACGTGATTAGTTTTAGCTTTAAAGGGATTTAGTGTCTGTGTTTTGAATTATATGTGTATATTTAATGGTATGTAGGTTCATGTTTAAATAAACTGCACGTTTTATCACATGTTTTTGTCCAATAATCTTTTATGCCTATCTAGTCTGGCCATAACTTCTGCTACAAATAAAAATGTATTTATTTTTAATGAAGTAATATTAATAAAACTTATATGTATTTATTTAAGGTCTCAGTAATAAAAACAATTCTATTCGCAATGACTACTTTTGGTTTTGATACATGCTTTTAATCTGTTTGGACACGAATCTATGGGATTAGTCACTGCTTGTTCTAAATAATTATTAATCGACTTGATTTCTGTTTCGTTTGGAGCAAGCAGGACATGTCTTCTAAAACTGACCATAATTTGTAGTCCAAGGGTTTCTGATCTGAACTAGCCGAGGGCAATCTTCAGCTCTTATAAAGTCAGGAGCATTGACTTCAAGCAATATTGAGTAGTTCATGCCTTGTGATCAGGTGCAGAATCTTGCTGGAAAGTCTGAGTTATATTTCTCAAAAACGTGTAGCTAAGAGGTTGCACAACAAGAACTAAGTCAGTCTCTCGATAAATTTTAGCCAAATATTTCACTACATTTTCACAAAAATGAATTCATGACTGACACAGAATCATGACTATGTTGTTGCACATTTCCGACCACTTATGAAGTTTCTTAAGTGCTAGTTTATCATTTTTCTTGTTGTAGTGCTATTCAGTTGTGAAATCAAATAATTCATAAGCGTTGAAATGCCGGTAAATTTAGAAGTTTTTTTCGTTATAGGATATTCCTCTTGAGCACCGTTGATAAGGCACGCATCTGACAACAATGTGGAAGAAAAGAGCCGTCCAGCCTAGATGTATCTTCATAATTATATTGATGTGTATTCTGCTTACCAACTTTAACTTGCTCATAGCATGGTATATATGTCTATTTCCTCTCATTCAGCAGGATGTCCCTGCCCCTTAGTAAAACAAATTTGATGCGAATGAACTTATATGCAATGTTTTCCTTCACGATAATGTGAATAATAATTACAATCTAATTACTCATAATAAATTACTGAAATTTAGCATTTAATATGCTTAATTATTTATAAAAACCGATTACGAAGTGAAAAATGATGTCACAAGCGGGATTCGAACCCGCGCCTATTGGGATTCCGGCCCAATCGTGCTGCCACTACACCACCGTGTACTACACCACTACACCACTATAACAAGGTTGTGTCTTCGTTTAATACAATTCTAACTGTAAAGTTTGAAGTATTAAGTCTATACAATGTGTAAATATTGTCCGATAGATGGCATACGTCACCTTGAAGACGTAAGATATAATATGATTCGAAATTTGCATGTCCTAAAATAGTTCACGATGGTGTAAGTGGCAGCACGGTTGGGCCGGATTCCCAATAGGTGCGGGTTCGAACCCCGCTTGTGACATCATTTTTCGTTTCGTATCGGGTATTTATAAGTAAAATTTGTATTTAAATATACTCCGAAAAATCTGTAACAATCTTTGCAAAGTCCACCGCAATACAAAGATTATTTTTTTAGTGCACCCTGCATTCAGATAATAATCCTTATCTGGTATCTTAAAAAATGTCTAAAAACATTTACCAAAAAAGAAGAGAAATACCGGGTTAGGCACGACCATAAAGATTGTTATTAATCGTATTATAACTGGAATATATTCCAAGGTGCTACGACTGTTTTTTTAATTATAAAACGGATGTGTATTGTGAAATCATTTCTTATAAAAGACATATGTTTATGTGTATGTACAAAATGTGTGGTCTTAATGAGGTTACACTGTAACATTGTATCCGTTAATTGCACGGTTGTAAATATCTCAGCGACAACAATATATTGCCTAGTGCTGATGTTGTGTTTTAATTAAAAAAAAAACGTACAACGAGTTTAACCGTAACATTACTGAACGTTTGAAATATATTTGATTATATACATGATCTTTTAAAACAAGCTATTCTTGATTTTTTTTTATTGCTAATGATGGCAATGTAAACGTTACACCTGCCCATGGACCTTTGCAAAACTAAGGGTGACAGCTAGGCTAATGAAAACCCTAAGCCCGCCCAGAAAGTTAGGCTGCCGTTTCTCTTTCGCATTTATATGCAGGCGGCTTCGGGAGGTGATAAATCAATCGGTTTCATTAATAGCCATTATCGTTTTGCTAGAGTTTTCAACTAAAGAGAAATATTATTTTTCGTTGGCTGAAAGCTATTAGAATATAAAGGTAAATTTTGGTATATACTACCATTGAGAATAGGTATAGCTTAGTTGAGAAGTATAACGGTTTAATCCAGTCAGCTCCGGTTCGATACTTTGGATTTCCCTTTTTTATTATATTTCATGCCAAGCGTCACGGGTGCTATCCCTATGTAGGGCAACGCTTTGTGCGCTGCGAATTATTATACTATGAGTCTGAATGTAATTTGTGTCTGTTAATTGTATGTTTGTTAAGTCACCCCCCGCAATAAATAGGTTATTTACTTAGTACAGAATGTTGTCTTCTTCACTGATGACAAGAATCGGGTACCGGTAGCCCGCCCGCATGGTGTTGAGAGAAACATGTACTCTCTCTAGAGAGAGAGAGAGCAAGTACACGCTATTTGTATTGCTGCTTTCTCTCTCTCTCTCCCTCTTCTTAAACAAAAGCGTCCCACCTTTTCGTGTCACTTTATTGCGTTTCATCTGTAAAAAAATTACTCTTATGATGCGCGAAAAGAAGTTTCACTTCAAAAAAGAATGTTGTCTTTTACCTTTAAAAAAGAATAAAACAAAAGACAAATTATGACACTCCGGGAGAGGTGAAAACTTAAACAATTATTAATGGAACTTTTGACGGGAATTTGAAAACGTCATGTTGTGCTCTTGTATTATATTCAATATCTTAGTGTTTTAACGTGTTATATTAGATAATTTTGATGGCATTTTATGTAATATGAAGCGGCAGAGCTACTGGTATGTAGTGAATATCATATAAAAGTGCTTTACAATGTTTTCGTGTTCCATCAAAATTCCCACAAGATACCATTAACAGTGTGGCCATTGCACTGTTAATGGTGACAATTCACTCACACACATTCACGACAATGACAAACTTGAAAGACTAAAAACGTGAAAATATTTATAACTTGACACTGGCACCAATAGCTCGTATAAGTAGCTGATTGCCAATATATAACAAGAAAAAATATTATTGTTTTTTTTTTACGATTCGTAAAGTGCCGACATGAATAAATACCTATGTTGTACATATGTATATACTATATATGTTTATTTATATATAGTTATATTATCAATATATTTCAACACAAACTCAACTCTCGTGTAAACGAGAATATAATAATTTGTAGATGATTATATACAAAAAAAAATAGCTATACAAGGTATAAATACAGATATTAAACCGCATTACTCTGAAATAATCAGTTTTGTTAAGGACATTTGTCTTATGAAATGGAAGGAGCAATTTGAAGAAATATCAAAAATTAAAAGAATTTAGTATAAAACTATGGAGTCTCAACCTCCTCAAATACCTTGGTTAGTTAAGAATAAATTAACCAGATTACATGTAATTATAGTTCATAGATTACGTTCTGGACATTTTCCAACAAATAAGTTTGCGTAGGTACCTCATGAGGAAATCGGATTCACCCAACTGCGTTACCTGCGGTGTTGTTGATGATGTTCAACACTTGTTGATGGAATGTGTCCAGAACCAAGATAAAAGAGATGAGCTGAGGAAAACCTTTTGTCTTGGGACCTCGGATGTTGGCATTGTCCAAACTATTTTGGCGGAGCCAGCATCCGGAGCTGCGAAGCAATTGTGTGATCTGGCTGTGCATCGCGGCAATTAATTGTAATGCATACACATATTGTTTTCTTGGTTTTAAGTGTTTGTATATATATGTTTAGGGTACGATGGGACCTACATATTCATAATAAATAAAAGTCCCCAGTATACAGAAATATCAGTAAGGGTTACAGTGGCGCGAGTTTAATGCTTTTTTTTCTCATCTCAATAAATGACCAACGAGCCTAAAGAAGTTTCCATTTCAAAGAGATATAGCCCCAGTGAAGAAAAAGATATTGAATTATTCATATCTATTTAATATGTCTGGAATGTTTGTTTTTTTTATTTATAATAACTAGATGGACTAAGACAAAACTAATATTTTTACGGCAATTGAAAGAACAAGTTCGTAAAGAACAATACAGTTGTTTGTTAGAGAAGTAGAACGGAGGGTAGACATAAAAAATGTGAACCAATTTCACTCACCGCCCGCAGAATGTCATGAATATTAACCGTTTTGCGTCAAACGGCATAGATTAGAATATAGATATAGACGCGACACTCCTTTTTTGATACTTCTTTAGGTGCGCCATGATAGTAGAAATATTACGCTGAATTCATCTTCATCATCTCAGCTCATATACTGAGGCTTGAGCCCAGCCCAGTGGGCCCACTCGGACGTGTTGGTATAGGGTTATGTTTCGAGTTTTCCTTGTCTTGTATAGATGTTATATGCATTTTACATCCCTTATTCGTCTCTTACGACCCATGGATAAGAGGAGTTTGTGAATTGTATTCTCCTACTACTACTCCGTCAACGCACGGAAAATACGCTGAATTATTATGTTACAATTATAGTGTCCCATCACATAAAGTACCTATGAATGTTTTTTTATCGTTTATGGTGGCAAATGATAGCACACCTATTGGTAAGTGCCACTGCCATTCATAGACCTTTATAATGGCATGAGTACAGCTCGGCAGCTAATAACTAAATCTCATCTAGAAAGTTGTGCTTCCGGCTCTCTCGCTCACTGAACGAAATGCAAGAGTGTGTTTGGCGTTTTTATTTGTAGGCAGCAGCTTATCTGTACTCCTGGTATTGCATAGGTCTATAGGCGGCAGTAACACACCATCAAGTGTGCTACTTGCTCGTTTGCCACCTTCAGCAATAAAAAAATACTTTTAGAAAAGAAAGTTCTTTTTTAGTTCATCACCACAGTGAAAACATTTAATTAATTACATTATGTTATTATTCTGCTCGTCACTAAAACTATGAACAAAAAGTCCACTCTCATCATCTCAGCTCATATATGTCCCACTGTTGGGCTCAAACCTCCTCCATAATAGGAGTGAAAATTGATCTACTATATCACGCTGATCGGACGTGTTGGTATAGGGTTTTGTTTCAAGTTTTCCTTCTCTTGCATAGATGTTGTATTCGTTTTATATCCCTTAGTCGTCTCTTACGATCACCCACGGGTAAGATAGTGGGTGGTGAATTGTATTCTTACTCCGTCACCACACGGATAAGTGTCCACTCTGCGACCGACATAACTTTATATAATCATTGTTCTCAACAATACAAAGCGTATTTGGAGCCAATTGCTCACGATACTTGAGGTTCGTATCTCAAGCAAAATTGCCGCGGTACAGATTACATTCTCTTCTAATACATATATACAGGGTGTCCCAAAATTCAACGATAAGCTGGCACCAGCAGGTGGACCTACATATGACTACTCGAGAACAGAAAAGAAAAAAATTCTACCTTGATTTTTTTTTTCATTACGACAAAAAAACCAAAATCTTTAAAAATGGACATCCTTTATTATATTATTAAGTGCTATTGCTACAGTTTTACAAGTAATTCTGTGATTTTTTTTTGTATTGGCAAGGTAAGTAGCACTACTATCGATCACAACCATTAAAAATTCCAGAATATCTATATTTTTTACACAAAAATCAATCAAAACTATGTTTTTTTCATAAATTATGTAAGATTTTGACTTTCAGCTCACTTTCACTCATCATAGTGAAAAAAAAAAGTATGGACACTACTGTGGCAAATAGTATTAAAAATTGGCGCAACTAACTACAATTCTAATATGGTATAACATTCAAGGCAAACTAGCCACAAAAATATACTTAGGTGTACTATTTCAAAATAACAACCATATTTCGAAAATTGTTAGTGTTGATAGTAATCACTTTTACTAAGTAGCCAAAATGTTTTTGTAGCAAGTTCCCAGAATTTGAATGAGACATGTGCGTAGTCCGTAGATCCACAGTCTGAATTATTTTATGGCGAAGCTCGTCCAAGGTTGCAATCGGTTTTGTGCAGACTCTGTCCTTTAGACAATCCCAATAGAAAACGTCCAGGGGATTTAGATCGGGTGAACGGGGTGGCCACAAGATAGGACCAAGTCGCCCGATCCAACGCCCTGGGTACTCTTGGTCTAAGTACTCTCGCACAGGACAGGCATAGTGAGCTGGGCAACCATCGTTTTGAAACCACATGGTTTGCAAATCACTTAAGGGCACATCTTCTAATAATCCTGGCAACTCATTTTGTAAGAAGTTTAAATAACTATTGCCATCTATGTTTCCTTGTAACTCAAAGGGCCCTATCACTTTGCCATTTATTATGCCAGTCCATAGGTTAACCTTAAATTGGTATTGGGATTGTCTTCTCTCGCCAGGTGCAGATTTTCATTGTTCCAGCTATGAAGATTGTGAAGATTTAAATATCCATCTTTCTTGCTGGTTGTTTCATCACGACGACGTGACGTTTTAAAATTCTATGTGCAGTACTTTTTGGGATTCCCGTTGCTGCTTGTACAGCACGTACAGAGGTAGTTGAATCGTTTTCTATTTCATTGAGAACTTCTTCATCGTGTTCCGATCTAGGTTTTCCAGCGTTTCGCCTGTCAGATGGTATACGACCCTCCGAAAAAGCTTGATACACGTTAATAAATACGCGATAATCCGGATACCTTTGAAGATTAGGGTACCTTGCTCGATATAATCTGCTAGCAGCGTTGGCATTGCATCGGCATTCTCCATAAATTAGGTGCATATTAGCGTATTCTAACGCTGTGTATGGTAGCGGCATGATGAATGCTAAACACTTGAAAATAAGGCAAAACTTCTTTAAAAAAAACACAAAATCACAGTCTAAAATAATGCCAAGTCAGGTCAATTTCCCCTGTCACTTAATTCAATCCAAAAGTCGTCAGTACCAGAGCCACTTTAATTAAAACAGAACGGTGTGCAGTAAACAAAGAAGTAGAGCATACTGACTTGCTGTGCTGCTGAGGACATTAATTACTTCTCCACCTGCATTAATGTTACTAAACAATTAGCATCTATCTATCTCCCTCTAACGTATAATCTCTCTATCTCTGTCTAACTTATTTTATGGACTTATGGACTACGCACATGTCTCATTAAAATTCTGAGAACTTGCTACAAAAACATTTTGGCTACATAGTAAAAGTGATTACTATCAACACTAACAATTTTCGAAATATGGTTGTTATTTTGAAATAGTACACCTAAGTATATTTTTGTGGCTAGTTTGTCTAGAATGTTATACCAATTTAGAATTGTAGTTAGATGCGCCAATTTTTAATACTATTTGCCACAGTAGCGTCCATACTTTTTTTTTTCACTATGATGAGTGAAAGTGAGCTGAAAGTCAAAATCTTACATAATTTATGAAAAAAACATAGTTTTGATTGATTTTTGTGTAAAAACTATAGATATTCTGGAATTTTTAATGGTTGTGATCGATAGTAGTGCTACTTACCTTGCCAATACAAAAAAAAATCACAGAATTACTTGTAAAACTGTAGCAATAGCACTTAATAATATAATAAAGGATGTCCATTTTTAAAGATTTTGGTTTTTTTGTCGTAATGAAAAAAAAAATCAAGGTAGAATTTTTTTCTTTTCTGTTCTCGAGTAGCCATATGTAGGTCCACCTGCTGGTGCCAGCTTATCGTTGAATTTTGGGACACCCTGTATAATGAACGTATTTAAATATTCAAATAATTATTTCTTATAATGTAATAGTATAGAGATAGATACTAAAGGCGACGCCCCGTGAACAAACAATGGTACTGGAGCGTCTATGGAAGATGGTATCTGACATGGTAACCCGTTCGGTGGACCACTAAAGACCAGACTCGGTACCAGTGATCGGTCCAAATGACAATAGAGAGGTTGAGTATAGCAGAGTATGAATTTGCAGACCGTCTTTTCAACGCTAGGAATGGTTGGTGTGAGGTATAACCGGACTATAGTATGTCTCCAGAAAATAAAGGTATGATAAATATCGCATTTAACTTGTTATTATTTCGGTATTCAGCTCAAAACGATGAAGAAAAATCGGATGATGAGGAATGAGTTATGCTTACTCCATGCAACCGTGTGTATCAAATGTCAGACTGGGAAGTGGTCAGACTAAAAATCTTTAATAAAATACCAAATAATATTTTTTAAATAAAATACGTGCCTCTATCTTTATCCTTGCCTTGTTAATCCTGTGGCTATTCAACAATCAATTCCGAATGTGTAATTACACGGCCTAAGTACATCATCCTCACACAATACAGTACCTTGTGCGATCCGCAAATTATTCTAAATCTGAGTGTAATTTATATATATTAATTATCAGTGTGGTGACGGAGTAAGAATACAATTCACCACCCCCAATCATACCCGTGGATGATCGTAAGAGACGACAAGAGAAGCAAAACTTTAAACAAAATTCCAAACTATATTAGTTCAATTTCCCTCCCATTACGGAGGCTCGAGTCCAACATATATGAGCTGAGATAATGATGATGATGAATTATATGTTTGTAAAGTCGTGTTTGTGATTCGTCTGACCAGCATAGTACCTATATTAGATCAATCACCGTCCTATTGTGAAGGAAACTCGAACCGCCATGGACGAACAGCGTCATGTCTATGATTTTTAAAGTACTTCATATCTTTTTAATACACTAGTATTAGTTCTATGCGATAAGTCATCAAGAGCGTACTGAAGATTTGATGAAAACATCCGGCATACGATGGACGGGGCCGGGCGGATATTACTTCTGATCAATGTGGGTCACGGGTCGTTTCAATGCCCAACCCAACGATTTGTTGTGCCTAAAAACGTTGTTAGATTCTATAAATAACCTGTGAATAGATGGAATATATTCACATATAAATTAAAAGCTAAAGACTCTGTATTAATAATTAATTTTTGACGTAATGAATTGTGATGTTTACGCTAGTACACGTTTGATTTTTGTTATGTTGGCAAACGAGCAAGCAGCTTGATGGTAAGTGTTACTGCCACCCATGGAACTTAGCTATACCAGGGGTACAGTTAGGCCGATACCAATGAAAACCCTAAACCCACTCCGAAAATTGGGGTTCCGGCTCTCTCGCTCATCGTACGAAGCGCAGCAGCACATTGTCACTGTTCAGGCGTCGATTTTCTGCGAGAGTGTGATACTACCCCGAATGAACGGGCCCGCGGCTACAGACAATGAATTGTCAACACTATCGTCCTACCACTATAAAAATATTTTTAAGAATATATAAATATTTTTACATACATACATATATATCACCACGCCATATCCCTTGCAGGGTAGGCAGAGAGAACAGAGTGCCAGAGAACTCTATCTCTGCATACTTCACTCGCTTCCTCAACATTCATAATTCTCTTCATACACGCTCGCCGGTTTCGGAGACTCTTGACTCCACCTTCCTTCAGTACATGACCGATCTGGTCTAGGTAGATTAGTCTCGGTCTCCCTCGGTACCTACATCCTTCCACTTTCGCATTGTATATCTTCTTAACCAGACGTTCGTTCGGCATTCTTTCCACATGTCCGAACCATCGGAGCATGCCCTTTCGCATCTTTACACCAATAGTCTCTTTCATACCTACTCGCTCTCTTACGTCGTCGTTACGACATAATAAATAAATAAATATTTTTAACTATATATAAATATTCTTAACCATAAAAATATTTTTTTTTTTTAATAAAACTATTTTTAAGGATTTTATTACGCTTGTATTTGATTTTTAATTTCTCGATGTTTCGAATACTTTACAGTGTTCATGTAGGTACCTTTCGTGAAAAAAAACGCTGTAATTTTTGGTGATTACAATTCAGTAGTATAAATAATTTTAGCTCATATTATATATGTCCCATTGCTGGGCTCGAATCTTTTTCGTGATGGGAGGGAAATTACCTACTACTGCTATCAACCACCACGCTGGTTAGATAAGTTGGTATAAGGGTTTTCTTTCGAATTTTCTTCTCTTTCATATATATTATTTGCATATGATATCCCTCAGTTATCTTTTACGAGATCCACGGGCAAGAAAGGCAATGACGAATGGTATTGTCACTGCGTCACGACAAGGAAAAGAGGAATATTACTCGTGTAGTAAAAGGTATATCCTTAATATACGAAAAAAATATTCTAAAATATAAATCCGTGTCATAAAGATAATGTTTTTTTTTAGAGTCCGTTCATATATCATTTGAAACGTCAGAAATGGAGGCCGAACAGCGTGAATATACTTACAGTATTTTCTTCGTATTGCCATTGACGTATCGAGTTCTTATATACTCTATAAAGAGCACGCTAAGCTAAAGTTAACTGTATCTTTCCAGCTGTCATTCATGTCAATAAATCCATAATCGACTTATACGTGAAGTTGATAGTACATCTGAGAAATATAAAATGATATGATTGCAATAACTGCTTAGGAATCGAACTAACGAGATTGCGCATGCAACGTCAGTATTCCAATCCCTGCGTAATATGTGCTTTCGAATTATTGCCGAAATCCACTCCCAGTACTGTAGTTTATTTGCCACTCAACGTATATTTGAATCAAGATCATTTCCTATTAGATTGTACCATGATACACGAAATCCCGAAGGTATTATAGTCTGTCAGAGACGTTCTGTCCACCAGCCTGTACATATAGCGGCATCAGAACATTACCGTGTTTCGCATATGCAAATTGTTCATCAGCTATTCAGTGTTTGGACATTCGTTATGCGAGTTCGACGTAGGTTTGTGTTACGCGCTGGTTGCGTGTAGGAAAGGCTTATGGTATAAGCGTAAGCGTCTACTAAATGTTAAAATATTATTTTCAAACAACTTAGAATTTGTCATATGATTGAATAAACTCTAACCTATCTCCAAAAAATATTTTTTTTATAATCATAATTTAAAAAACCCAAGTTCTCATCATAAATCTTCTAAATGGTCATCTATTTTGAAAAAAAAAAACAGTCATTGATGACCTCATCGTTAGTTGTTTACACCTCTAAACGCGGCATAATATGCCAATATTTATGCTGTCAAACAATGCCTTCACATTGCGAGAAAATATTTAATGTGCGTTATAGTTTTATGATTATTTTAATTATAAAATAATATCAATGGCCTCTTCACCGAATTTCGGCGAAAGCATAGTTTAAGGGAGAACAAATCTCTGTATAACTTATTAATACATATTTCTATATTGCTTAACTATGTTAACACTGATACATTTTTTAATGTCCACCCTTTTGTTCTGAAAGGGTGATAATCCAACAAGATCAAAGAATGATCAGTGTGCTGAGTGTGCGTTTTGTCGTTAACAATACGCGCTCGACGACGTGCGCGTAAGCATGCCATTTGTATGAAGAAATATACAGCGCCACTAGTGGCGCGTTTTTGAAACTATATTTCTTCATACAAATGGCATGCTTACGCGCACGTCGTAGAGCGCGTAATGTTAACGACAAAACTCACACTCAGCACACAGGTCCAGCGATAATTGTATATCGAACTGCTTAACATTCTCGCCAAAACCGTCAATAATGGATAATTTATAGAATAAACACAAATCTATTTTCAGAAAGCCTTGTACCGTGAATTTATACTTAATATTTTAGATATCGAATTAAACACTTATACTGTGGATTCCTACGTTATTAACGTTACCAATGAAAACTAGTGTTACAATGAATCTTTCATTGTAGCATTACTGATCAGGCACTTTATTGGCACTTATATTTTCTTCTTCTTTTGTTGTCACTATAATGAAGTTTAACTGTTATTTTAATCTTTTGTTGCACAACCTATGTTACATTCAACTTAATGTTTAAATAATTAATATATCTACATATAAATTTAAGCTAAGTGTCAATAAAAATAGTTTATCTTTCTTTTCTTTCATTCCACTACTAAAATTAACCGCTACACCTTTTGATTTAGACCACTGTCCATCAATAGTACTCGAAACGGAATGTTTTATGTCGTACGTCTACCAAATCGCATACGATAACGTTTGATTGACAGAATTTATTTTACCCACTGCCTACAGTTTGCTATGACAGATTTGTGATAACGAAAGGTGTGGTTTGAAAATGCAATACCATTTATTGAATCTGGTCAGTCATAAAATGGAAATACTGCTTGATATGAATGGAATTAGAAGCGAACAGAATTGAAATGTATCTGATATGAGCTATGTATTGATTTATTTTTAGTATCATTCAATCTAATATTCAACTTACACTATTTAGTCATACTACCGTTTAGTCGTACTGTCATTATTCCATGTGATAAGAGAAGAATACAATTCACCACTCACTTTTTAGTCATGAAATAGACGACTACGGGATGTAAGGAGATATCATTAGTTTGAAAACAAGGAGAATACTAAAACTCCTATCATCATCATCACAGCTCATATATGTCCCACTGCTGGGCTCGAGCCTCCTCCATAATGGGAGGGAAATTGACCTACTATACCACGTTGGTTAGACGTATTGGTATAGGGTTTTGTTTCAAGTTTTTCTTCTCTCGTATAGATGTTATATGCGTTTTATATTCCTTAGTCGTCTCTTACGATTACCCATGGGTAAGATAGGGGGTGGTGAATTGTATTCTTACTCCGTGACCACGCGGATAAACTCCTATACTAAAAAAAAGTCTAACCAGTCAGTAATAGTTCTAAGGGAAGATCATATTAAGATGCTTTTAGTTGACTGAAAAATTTACCGTAAAAGAATGAAAATTATAGAAAAAGGCATAAATCTGTATACCTATAAAACATTCATAATGTTATATACCTATTTAAATAAACCTCATATGAAATCTAATTATCTTTGAAACGATTTAAAGCGATTATTATAATATTTACTTGGAAAATTTAAACAATATTTAATAGAGTTGTTTTTAATAAACTTTAGCTAATATAATAATGATATTTAAATAAAATAATAGCCTATAAATAAAATTATAATTGTCCATATGTTATGCGAATAATCCCCACAACAATATTACTACAAGATAAGGCTTACGGATATGGCGTTAACCGACAGATTTACGCGGTTAACCGGTCGTATTCAATGCCACCTGGAGCTACGATTATAATTATTATTGCATATGAATAAATACACGTCTGGTTAAGAAGATATACAATGCGAAAGTGGAAGGATGTAGGTACCGGGGGAGACCGAGACTAACTAGGGGAGACTAGACTGTACTGAAGGAAGGTGGAGTCAAGAGTCTCCGAAACCGGCGAGCGTGTATGAAGAGAATTATGAATGTTGAGGAAGCGAGTGAAGTATGCAGAGATAGAGTTCTCTGGCACTCGGTTCTCTCTGCCTACCCTGCAAGGGATATGGCGTGATGATATGTATGCGTATGTATGTATGTGTAACTAAATAAAACAAACTGTTACAAATGAACTTTTCTAAATTTAATATGGGCAAATTTAGAGCTAACAACTTTCAATATTGACTTTTTTTAAGCAAATCATGCTCTATATTCATTAAAGTGAGATAAAAATATTTTTACACTCCTATTTAAATTGAAATTTTTTTACGGTTAGACACCCGCAGTTGGAGTACGGGGCCCCCCAATTCGCGGGGCCCGTAGCATTTGCTACTGTTGCTATGTGGCTAATCCGGCGCTGGCTCTTAGTTGTCTTTTACGACATCCACGAGCAAAGTAAGGGTTGGTAGTATTCGTAGCCGCTACCACACAGCAAACAAAACGATATTATCTATAAGTCTAACCTAGCTAGATCAATTGATCATTCACGAAAGCTCGTGCACACTAAATTTAGTGGAACTAACTGGTGCCGTTGCTGAGAAAGTATAGAAATATATGTATATAGAAGAATTTAAGCACGTTTAAAGATATGTTTTAGATAGATAGATAAATATATAATATGTGATGTAAAATCTTACGTGTCGCAATCGCCACCTGACGTCGTTTGCTCCACTGATTCGACTTCAAATGCTGTGCAGGTGTTGCCTTCAGCCAGATTCAACTTAAACATTTTCTATTTTAACGCTCTTATTATTCAAACACTTGAAATAATTTGTATGCTTTTCATATCATATTTAATAATCTAGTTGTCTTTGTAAATTGTTTGGTTATTATTATTTTTTTTGTAATAATTATACATACTTGTAAATCGTAGCGTGTTTTGTCTGATGAATTTTGATTTTTTGCATTTGTAGTACATGGTATTGGTCATGCTCACTGAAAGGTATGCTTGCGGTAGCTGCGTGGAGCGGGTCTTTCCCTTCCTTTCAAGGTGAATTGAGGGGAATGATGGCTGCTATAGTAGTTAACTGGTGATCGGTTGCCGTTGGTGGGATCTGGTTCAGCTATGGTCTTTTACAATTATATTTGAACTATAAGCTTCGAAGGACATCACACTATCACACTGGAGCTAATTAAATAACAAGCATGTTGATATAATTAGACAAATCCGCTGAGTTTCTCGCCAGATCTTCTCAGTTGCGGTCTCAAGGTGTGTAAAAAAAAAAAAACCATAATGCCCATTCCGATCCGGTGGTATTTTATTAGATTAAATTAAAATGTAAAAAACGACAATATGTGGTAAGTGTCGTCGCAGGGTTTATTTATAATAAATGAATTTGATTTTGGATATGGCTGACTGCATAGATGGTGCAGTGGTTAAGATACCGATCTTTAGTGTCAGTGCCTTGGACTCGATTCCCACGCAGGACAATACTTTGTGCGATCCACAAAGTGGTGTTCTGAGTCTGGGTGTAATTTGTCTGCGTTAATTACATGTTTGTAAAGTCCCCCGCAATACAAGGATTATTTCCTTAGTGTAGAGTGGTGTCGTATTAACAAACAAAAAAAAAGCACTGGGATCGAATCTCCTACACAATAGGCCTTCCTATATTTATATTGATCTACGTTAGTCATGTGTTGCTATAGAGTTAATTTGAAGTAACATACTTTTGGTAGCTTTGTATGTTAGTATGTATGTTTCTATTTATTTAATGGAACTTTTGAATATGATTTTCAATCCATTTTAAACTTCGGATTAATTTAACATTTTGCACACTAAGGCTGTAATAATTAAGAAATTTAACTTATAATCATTTTTTTTTTAAATTTTAGCCCATTATTAGGTTACGTAAGTTTAATTTAATAAATATCATCATCATCATCATTTCTGCCCATCGCCGTCCACTGCTGGACGTAGGCCTCCTTCATGGTACGCCACAGAGTGCGGTCCTGTGCCGTCTGCATCCATCGACGCCCAGCAACTTTCACCAGATCGTCTATCCACCTAGTGGTGGGGCATCCTACACTACAAAATAATAAATATATACATATATAATAATGTTCGTTTTATCAGTTACCCCCAAATTTTAAGTAACCCCCAAAAGCAGTATAAACGGTACAATAACAATGTTACACATCAAAACGTTGGTTGATGAAAATTACCCACTTTGGTTAAGTTAGAATACAATTCACCATCATCGTGCCCATGAATGTCGTATAGAGACTCAAGGGATATAATATGCATATAACATCTATGCAAGAGAAGGAGAACTTGAAATAAAACTCTATATCAACCCCTTTTATTGGCGTGGTATAATAGTTTAAAATCCATCCTATTATGAAGGATAATCGAGGTCAAAAGTAGAACATATATCAATTGAGTTGATGACGAATAATGTCCGGGTTGAGAGCCCTCAGCGGTCACTCATAGTCCGGGTTAAGCTGTGAAAGCCATATAAAAAGAAAGACGGCAAAATATAAAAATCATGTAAGATTCTCTACTAAACTTTCTCTACCTTGAGAAACTCCTAGTTTTATATAGTCATCTGCACCTGATGCCGCCCTAGCCGAGGCATCGGGTGATCAGACCGGGGATTAGACTGGCTGTGAGACCACCGCGTGAGGACGATGCCCTGACGGCGAAAGCTGTCGGAGCATCGATTCGAGAGGAGCCCAAAAGACCCACCCAGACAAAGATCGGGTTTCGGTAGCCCGCTCGCTCGACGAAGAGAGGCGCATTGGCGGGGGGGTCTATTGGGTCGCACGCCGCCTCTTCTGTTGCACCGGAGGGATCTGGGCGGGATGTGACTAGACCATAGCCCGCGGTAAAAAAAGTCTAATATACTTATAAATAAACAAAATCCTTTGCTTTAGATAAATTTTTTAAACGATTTTTATTATAATCGAGTAGCACTTCTTGCCAAGTCTTCAACAATAAAAATAATATTGCCCATTGTATTATTGTGACGTTCATATTGAAATTGTTCTAACTCTACATTTGGGACACATTACGGAATCGGGATCGATTCAATAAAGTTTTACTTATTAAATCTTGAAATTGCTTAAGGTTTTCACAATTTATTGTAAGATATATGAAAGAAAGAAAGAAAAAAATATTTATTTATTATACACGGATTATGTGATGTGGTAAAAAAAAACTTAATATGATTTTTTTTAGAACTATTCTTACAAGTTTTATTGCATCGAACACTAAAGTATTCATGATCACGGGAGGACTGTTTTTCCATGATCATCATCATCATCACAGCCCATATATTATGTCCTACTGTTAATCTCAGGCCTCCTCCGTAATGTGAGGGATATTAACCTACTATACCACGCTGGTCAGACATGTTGGTATAGGATTTTGTTTCCAGTTTTCCATCTCTTGCATAGATGTTATATGCGTTTTATATCCCTTAGTCGTCTCTTACGATCACCCACAGGTAAGATAGGGGGTGGTGAATTGTATTGTTACTCCGTCATCACACGGATTGATCATGAACACTGTAAAGTATTGGAAACATTGGTAAATTGAAAATCAATTACAAATCTTAAAAAATAGTTTTTATTTCAAACAATTTTCCGTGTGGTGATAGAATAAGAATAAAATTCATCACTCTTTATCTTGATAATGATTTGAAATGCTAGACTAATTTATAAAACACCCAAGTCAAAGATCGGGTACCGGTGGCCCGCTCGCACGGCGAAGAGAGGTGTTTGCAGGGTGGGTCCATGGGGTTGCGTGCCGCCTCTTCTGTCGCCCCGGACGTTTTGTCGGGGCGCGACCACATCCATGATCCACCTTGCGGGAAGAAAAAAGACTAATTTATAAAAAACTCATATCCTTTTTATCATCATCACTTCAGCTCATATACGTCTCAATGTTGCCCAACATTGAAATGTATCTCGAGCTTTCCTCCACAATAGGAGGGCAATTGACTTCTGTATATCACCTTGGTTAAACGTGTATAGGCTTTTATTTCGAATTTTATTTGTCTTTCATAGATGTTATATGCATAGTTTATCCCTTGGTACTTTCACTACAACCACGGATAAAAACGGAGGTAGTGAATTGTATTCTTATTCCATCACCCCACGGAATATCTTCTCCTTAAATAATTGTTTTATTTTAATTTATTTTTAAAGTGAATATATAACTATTACTCTGTAAATATTTCAAGCATCTACCTGTTGCCGTAATTAATATCGAGAAAAAAATTACGTTTATTGTAATTTATTTTATTCTGTTTTTTAGTATTTGTTGTTGTTATAGCAATACATCATCTTTTTTTTCTTTTTTTTTTTTGGGGGTGGGCTACGGTCGGCGCACTCCTCGCACCACTCCACATCCCCCCCTCGGGTAGGATGTCGGTCTTTCCTCACGCGGTCGGCCTCTCAGTGGGTGACGGACTAATTCCCCGATCCAGTCACCCGCGGCCTTGGCTAGGGCGGCATCAGGCGCAGGTAATCGCGCCTGCGCCGCCCCAGTCGCCGGCGGCGGCTCGCGGTGTCGAGGTGACGCTCCTCGCGCACGCGCTCCGCCGCCTCCTTCCGCGAGACTACTGCCTCGCAGAAGGTTGCGACCGCGTCCCAGTTCCTGACGCTGTCGAGCATCGCCCTGGCGATGGTTGGCAACGTCAGGTCGGCACCGATGATTGCGACGAGTTCACGACGCTGCTATGCCCAAGCGGCACAAACCTCGAGCGTATGCTGCGCCGTGTCTTCGTCGCAATCGCAGTGGTGGCAGGACGGTGTACTCTCCCTCCTGACGACCTTGTGCAGGTATTTGGCGAAGCATCCATGCCCCGTCAAAACCTGCACAGAAATACATCATCTGCGAAAATTTCAACTGTCTAACTATTATGGTTCATGAGACAGATACACGGATGGACAGCGGAGTCATAGTAATAGGGTCTCGTTTTACCCTTTAGGTACGGAACTCTAAAAAGAGCGTATCAAATACTAAAGCATCATTCTCCTACTCTTATCCCAATTACTTGGGGTAGATACAATATGTACTCTTGTTTCATAGTACATATTGTAAAAGTTATTGGCAATAGTATAGGGGGGCATAGTCCGGAGCGTGCTCGTTCGCGTCCCCTGCCAGTCTAATTAGACTGCTAATCCGGCTCGAAATGCGTACCGCAATGCGGGTTAGGGCGTCCCCCGGAGGCGACGCGTACCGACCCGCCCCCGTCGGTACGAACATCGGCAGTTGCGGCGATGGGGGCCGCCACCCATCACGCCTTGCCCAGTTAGGCGAGTCGAGGAGAACGGAGTGCCGGGTGGGCACGTGGAATGTAAGAGGTTGTGTGGAAGGTAAGTTGCACGAGCTGATATCCGTCATGGCGGACAAACAGCTAGACGTGCTCTGTGTAACAGAGACCAAGCGAAGGGGCAGCGACGCCTGCGATCTTCCTGGTGGCGGGATGGCTCTGTGGTCTGGTGTACCACAGAGCGATCGAGCCAGCATGGGGGTAGGAGTGCTGTTGTCCTCTCGCTTGGCCTCAGGTGTGAAGGATTACGGAATGTATGATCCCAGACTTCTCTGGGTCCGTATAAAACTAGGTGTCACCAAGGTATTCATGGTTGTAGCATATGCTCCCGTAGGATCCTCGGTGGCATCAGACCTAGAGAAGTTTTGGGACAATGTTAGGGAAGTTCTGGATATGGCAGAAACCAGTGAACGCGTGATTGTATGCGGAGATTTGAACGGATGGGTGGGGACCAAGCGTCCCGACTATGAGGACGTACTTGGTCCATTTGGTGATAAGAGAGTGAACGACGCAGGTAGGCTCATAGCGGATGTATGCATGGAGAGAAACCTTATTGTGTCAAACACATTTTTCCAACATAAGGACATCCATATGTATACATGGAGAAGGAATGAACAGAAAAGCATAATAGATTTAATTTTGGTAGACAGTCGCCTCCGAAGCAAAATATTGGACGCAAGAGCCTACAGGGGCCCCACAGTCGACACGGACCACTATCTCGTTATTGCGAGATTTAGTGGTCTGTTCAGAAAGTGGAGGCACTGGCGAGAGCGTGTCCACTTCGGAGGGCTTGAAAGAATAAAGGTTGAAAGGTTGCAAGAAGAGTGTGTAAGAGAAAAGTATGCAGAGGGTGTCCGAGAACGGCTGACGATGGCAAGCCAGCCGCAATCGGACATTGAAGAATGCTGGAGAGTATTGAAAGAGAGTATGGTAGATACAGCGAAAGAAGTATGTGGAAGTTCAAAGAAGCATAGAAAAACAAATGGTGATGCATGGTGGGATGCGGAAGTGGCAGCTTCCGTAGAGCAAAAGAAGAAAGCGTGGCTGGACTATGTCTCTTCTTTGAATCTGAATGACAGTATGACTGAACAGAAGAAAGAAATATATCGGCAATGTAAGAATGACACCAAGGCCTTAGTGAAAGAGAAACGTGATAGAGCAAGTATGAGTGCAGAAGATAGGCTGACTAAAAACTTCGAGGGTAACACCAAACTCTTTTGGAGGGAGGTGAAGAAGTCTCGGGGTGGTTGGTCAGCCTTCAGAATGAATAAAATAAGGTCTAAAGGTGGAGACATTCTTACACAAACACAAGACGTGTTAAGCCGATGGAGTGAATATTTTGGCGATATGTATGCGGATGCTACGGTTGGCGCCGGTGTTGGATGTGGTTTAGTAGATCAACATTCGACAACGGCGTCCTCCGATGGCATCAGTATGGATGAAGTTGAATGGGCGATAAGAAGTTTGAAAAATGGTAAGGCAGCGGGCATTGATATGGTGTCTGCCGAGATGATCAAGCTTGGTGGCTCTTGTGTCTGGGAGGCGTTCCTGTTGCTCCTCAATTTATGTTGGGGCTCGGGAATGGTTCCCAGGGACTGGAATAGCGCAGTCATCGTGCCTTTGTTTAAAAACAAGGGTTCACGTTATGACTGCGCAAATTACAGAGCCATAAGCTTGACCAGTTTGGCAGCAAAAGTGTATGGAAAAATTATTGAAAGGAGAATGAGGATGGTGTCCGATGGTTTACTGTGTGAGACACAAGGAGGTTTCAGGAGTGGAAGGGGATGCATGGATCAAGTGTTCTCTCTGCGCAACATTGTGGAGAAGCATCTGGCTCTAGGTCAGAGGGTTTTCTGCAGTTTTGTGGATCTGGAGAGAGCATTTGACACGGTTGTACGAAAGGAACTTTGGGACATTTTACCGGAGTATGGTATTAACGGTAAACTGCTACAGGCTGTGCAGTCTAGTTACATGGGCTGTAGAGCCTGTGTGCGGCTGGATGATGGAATGTCGCCTTGGTTTGACGTCAATATCGGCGTTAAGCAGGGGTGCGTTCTGTCAGCCAGGCTGTTTATCATATATCTGGATAAATGTCTCCAAAGGTTGAACGATATGAATGTGGGAGTCCAGATGGGCGACTCAGTGGTCACTGCTCTGCTTTATGCAGATGATGCAGTCCTGCTGGCACAGTCAGCGATTGACCTGCAGACCCTAGTCGACACAATGACAGAAGATTGTAAGAAAAGGGGTCTACGCGTGAATGTGAGCAAAACCAAAATAATGGTCGTTGAAAGAGATAAAACCAGAACAGATGTAAGAGTAACAATAGGTAATGATGTACTAGAGCAAGTGGATGAATTTGTATATCTTGGATGTGGATTTAGCCGAGATGGAAGGTACACCACTGATATAGAGCGAAGAGTGAATGCGGGAAATAGAGTGAACGGAGCGTTGGGGCAACTTCTCGGCAGCCACCACCTCAGCCAGAAGGCACGTGTAGCAATACATAACGCAGTGCTTGTCCCAACATTACTGTATGGAAGCGAGAGTTGGGTATGCAGAAAAGAGTATGATAGTAAAATTAATGCGGTCGAAATGCGATCTCTGCGGAAAATCTGTGGAGTTAGGCTGACCGACCGCATTCGTAACGACGACGTAAGAGAGCGAGTAGGTATGAAAGAGAGTATTGGTGTAAAGATGCGAAAGGGAATGCTCCGATGGTTCGGACATGTGGAAAGAATGCCGAACGAACGCCTGGTTAAGAAGATATACAATGCGAAAGTGGAAGGATGTAGGTACCGAGGGAGACCGAGACTAACCTACCTAGACCAGATCGGTCATGTACTGAAGGAAGGTGGAGTCAAGAGTCTCCGAAACCGGCGAGCGTGTATGAAGAGAATTATGAATGTTGAGGAAGCGAGTGAAGTATGCAGAGATAGAGTTCTCTGGCACTCTGTTCTCTCTGCCTACCCTGCAAGGGATATGGCGTGATGATATGTATGTATGTGTGTATTGGCAATAGTTTTATGACCGGCCGCCTGCCAGACGTCAACCCTCCTTGGGAATGTAATTGTTGACCAAACGGCATCAGATGGAGTAGGCACAGGTCGTTATAAGGCTCTTAGTCGTCTTATATGACATCCACGAGCAAAGTAAGGGCCAACCCTTATATATATACTACCAATAGTATTCGTAGCCGCTACCACACATCAATTACTAAATCAAAATCAAATTAAATCTTACTTCGCAGAATTACTAGAAAAAAACAGCATCGCTCAAAAACACGCGACAAAAATATCGTTGAATGAAACTATTGTAACGATAAATATTATGAAAACAAGCAAAATATGTGTATGCGCCAACTAATCCAGTATATCCTCAAAATAAATATACAATTGGTGTTATTTATTTTTTGTATATTTGCAATATGTTTGTGTTGGGCCATAAAACAAGCGTTGGAGGGTGGGGGTAATGTAACGGAAAATTCGCTTTTGTAGTATAACATCGAGACGGGTGGAAGAATGGATGCTTAGGTACGTGCATGAGAATAAAATATATGTTTTATGTTAGCTGTTAGGTGGGAGTTGGGTAAATAGTGGGTTATTTGGATGTGGGTCACATAGGTGGGTGGTAAAATAAAAATTTGTACGAAGAATTTACGAAAAACTACACACACACACGATTTTTTTTGTCTATGTGTGAATAAAGTCGTGTGGATTGAGTTTAGATATATTTTTGTAGTTAAGTGGATAAGAATAATATGTCACCATCCCATCCCTATTTATGAAAATGATGATCATCATTTTCATAAATAGGGAATTATCATCATTCTGCTCTTATCCCAATTATTTAGGGTCGACCCATATATGTATAGATACACTTTTAGGGTTCCGTACCTCAAAAGGAAAAAAACGGAGCCCTTATAGGATCACTTTGTTGTCCGTCTGTCTGTCTGTCAAGATCCTTTTTCTCAGGAACGCATGGAGGTATTTTTTTTCACGCTCCCGCACACGTTTTCTTTTCACGGGGATCCCCCCTCCTGTGAAGACAGGGGATTTGTGTGGGACTTACCGGCCGTCGCACGACCGAAATACCTACTAAAACCACAGCGGCGCCATCCGCGCTTTTATAGGGTGCCGGTGAGATCGTCTGATGACATTCTATTCTAGGCCACGTACCGTCGTCATTCAAGGCTGTGGAAGAAGAAGCGCATATCTGCACCTCCTCCTTCCTAGTCGCCGCCATCGGAGCGAGTCAGCGGACGCAAGCGCCTCACGCTCCCGTTGCGCAGCTTCATTCCTCTTCATGAGGGCCTCACAAAAAGGAGGCCATCGACGACCAGAACCCGTCGCTACCAACCATCTTGGAGATGATGGTCGGCAGCGACAGGTCCATTCCCAATTCCGACGATAGGTCGTAGCGCTGGGGCCCCTAGGTGGAGCGTACTTCCACTGTGTCGCGCGCATCGTCAATTAGCGCGCCACACTCATGATATCCTGGGGCCCCTTCCCTTCCAATTTTATGCAGGTACTTACCAAAGACCCCATGTCCGGTAAGCACCTTTTAATCTTTTTACTCACTTACTTACCTTTCCTAAAAACATTTTTTATATCTTAGATTTATTTACAATTTAATATTAGTATCTACTTTTATTTCTAAAATCCTCAATCTCACTTTCTTATTTCCCTAAACTAAATGTACTTACTACATAAATATACACTTACTACAATTATAAATTTCCTATTCTCTGTTTCTTTCTTTCTTTACTTTTCCTATATTTTATTCTTCTTAGATTAGATTAATTAGGATAGACCATATTGTATAAATTACCTATTTCTTATTTCATTTCTATCTAACATAATATATTCTCAACAGATGATGCTGTTTATAATTTTATAATTCTTATTGGATTATTACCTTATTATATCTGCTTATTGGATTATAATTCTTACCTTATTTTAGTTATTATTATTGGGGAGATGTATGTGTATGTATATGTGTGTGTGTGTGTGTATATATGTGTGTATGTATATATATATATATATATAAATATGTATGTGTGTATATGTAACATATACATACATACATATGTATATGTATTTCTAGTATGTATATGTACCTGTTATTGTTTTTCTATATGTTATATGTAGTTTAGTATAATTTCAAGTACTGTTAACTTCCTCTTTTATATCTTACAATTAGCTACTTTTTACTTCCTTTGTATAATTACTTTAAGTGTTTCATGATTAAACTTATAGTTTTTACTTTTGTTACCCCATCCTTATAATGTCACTATGTATTCTCTCTAACTTCTCATACCTTTCTTATGTCATTAGCACTATCCTTTTCTAAAACCAAATGTACATATATTGTTAATTCATTTCCTCAACTAACTAAGATTCCTGATAATAAGTATCAACCAGTAGTACTTGTTTTTTCTATATCTAAATAGTTTCATTATCCTATTAAGTGCTGTTAATTTTAACTACTTTATTACTTCTCTCTTAGCATAATTATTTTTCATATTTCCTTGTTAAATTTATTTTAATTCTTATAATGTTACTATGTATTCTTTCAATTTGTTTTCTACCTTTTATTGTAACTGATAATAAATTATTACAACTAAGTTAGGTCCCTGATCAAGTCAGGGGTAATTTAGACTAAGTTCATGATGACTTAGAACAATAAAAAAAAAAAAAAAGCACCTGCACTATCCTAAACATTAGAAGGCCGTGCCTTCTCGTAAGCCAGCGGTGGAGGTGTGGCGCAACCGACTCCACAGTCCCCCGACCTGGTGCATGGGACTCCAGATCTTCCCTCCACCGCTGGATGACCGTATATATACATCAGACATATTACAAAAGTTTCTGTAATAATTTTATGCCCAGCCGCCTGCCAGACGTCAACCCTTCTTGGGAATGTAATTGTGGACCAAACGGCATTGGATGGAGTTGGCCGAGATTGATATATAAGGCTTTTGGTCGTTATTTATGGTAATCATGAGCAATGTAAAACTTGGTAGTATTCGTAGCCGCCACCGCCTAGAATGGATATAAAAGATGACAAACGGACTTAACCATATTCCAACACTTGCTTGTAGTAATGTATAATTGTAAGGAAAACTCGAATCCAATTTCTTTTATTTATTAGATCGTATTCTAGCCCGTTTGACACGAGGTACATAGTAGCCATCTTAAAATGGGGCATATACTAAGCTAAAAAGAAAATATTTTTTTGTTATTTCATGATATGAGGCAAGAAATTAAGGCCACTAGGAGTATCTATTTCATTTTATTTGAGGAACAAAAAAACTAGTCGTAAAGTATAGACTACTATAGGATGCCTTTTTTTGGTAGCAGGCTATGGTGTAGTCACACCCCACCCAATCTGTCTGGAGTCACGGGGTGCCAAGTAATCTCATAACCTGTCCTGCACGCACCACATTCCCGAATCCGGCTTTTGTCGTCGATGCAATGAGAAATGCCTACCACACGGTTATATTTTTCGTTGATCAATAAAACTATAGGGAATCACTGGTGCCACTTTTTGAGTTCTAACAGACGTGTAACAAAAATAACTAAATAATATTTTATGCAGAAAAAAAAAGTTTAAGTTACCCAAATAATATTATAAACGAAAATAAGGGTTTGCGTTTTTTACGCCTAAATTAATGAAACGATTGTAAAATTTTTCTCACCAATGGAAAGCTACATTATCAGTAAGTAACTTAAGCTATATTTTATCGCCTTATTCCCACGGGAAGTACGCGAATGAAACCGCGGCAAATTAGCTAGTAAATTAGTAAGTAGAAGTAAATCATAGTTTAAAAGCTTAGTTTTAAATTACTGAAATTTTTAGCATTTAATATGCTTAATTATTTATAAATACCCGATACGAAACGTCTAATACAATCTATAATCGTTTAATACAATTCTAACTGTAAAGTTTGATGTATTAAGTCTATACAATGTGTAAACATTGTCCGATAGATGGCATACGTCACCTTGAAGACGTAAGATATAATATGATTCGAAATTTGCATGTCCCAAAATAGTTCACGATGGTGTAAGTGGCAGCACGGTTGGGCCGGATTCCCAATAAGCTTAGTTTTACTTTCAGCTCATTATTCTAATTAGAATAGATGTTGTAATTTAATAGTGAACTTTGCGCTTTTTTAAACAGCAATCATTATCACTTTAGTTAACATAATAACTAGTGATGATGATTGCTGTGTAGTTGCGGATACGAATACTACCAACCCTTACTCTGTACGTGGATGTCGTAAAAGACAACTAAAAGCATTATATCGATCTGGGCCAACTCCAGCTGATACCGTTTGTTCAATAATTAAGTACATTCCTAAGGAGGGTTGACGTCATGCGGTCGTTTATTAAACTATTGCAAATAACTTTTATAATATGTACGAGTACATATTGCGTCGACCACATGTAATTTAAATAAGAGCTGGTGAATGATGATGGCAGTGTTTGATAATGAGTCTGTGACGAGTGTTGTGAGTTCGATACCAGGCAAGTTTCTTGTGAGATCCACAAATGATTTTTATAAGTCTGATTATTATTTCTGTTAGTTAATTGTATGTTTATAGAACCCCCTGTGCTATAAGAATTTATTTCGTGGTATATTATCATCTGGGTTCGAGCCTCCTCCACAATGAGAGGGAAATTGATTTTTTATATCACAATGGCCTGACGGGTTTTTTATAGGGTTTTATTTGAACTTTTCCATCTCTTGCATGGATTCAAATTACTGAAATTTAGCATTTAATATGCTTAATTATTTATAAAAACCCGATTACGAAGCGAAAAATGATGTCACAAGCGGGATTCGAACCCGCGCCTATTGGGCTTCCGGCCCAATCGTGCTGCCACTACACCACCGTGAACTATTGTGACATCATTTTTCGCTTCGTAATCGTGTTTTTATAAATAATTCAGTATATTAAATGCTAAATTTCAGTAATTTGAATAACAAGGTTGTGTCATCGTTTAATACAATTCTAACTGCAAAGTTTGAAGTATTAAGCCTATAACAATGTGTAAACATTGTCGGGTACATGGCATACGTCACCTTAAGACGTAAATATGATACGAAGCGAGATTTGCATGTCCTACAATAGTTCACGGTGGTGTAGTGGCAGCACGATTGGGCCGGAATCCCAATAGGCGCGGGTTCGAATCCCGCTTGTGACATCATTTTTCGCTTCGTAATCGGGTTTTATTGCATGGATGTTATATGCATATTATATAGTGTTGCCCAAATGCAAGACTCTTGCAAGTCCCGCAAGTCCTGCAATTCTCGCTGTTAGAATAACACAGAGTCACTTGTTTTGATAGAAATGAAATATCCACATAGAAATGAAAAATCCAACTAAATTAATGAAATTCCACTCATATAGTGGCACTAACTGTACAACTATCAATAATTAGGTACATACCACTTAACGGGAGTGGGGCTATAATCACACCTATGAGACTGTTTAAAATAACATAAAATTATTTCCCCGTGTATTACTATTAAGAATACAAAATGTTGACAATCCTTTCTTTGCCAAAGGAATCGTAAAATGCTGTCTAAGGGAGCACTGCGAGACTCTTGCAGCGAGTCTTGGTCTTGCATTTGAACAACACTAGTATTATATTCCTTAGTCGTCTTTTACGACACCCATGAGCAAAAGAGAATTACATTCTTACTACATCACCATAAGGATTATTGTAATAATGAGTATCGCATTTGCATCTGATGTTAAATTATCTAGGCATGGTAATTGTAGATCAATTTTCTCCTAATGTGGTAAAGGCTCGAGCCCACGAATGGGAATTATATAAATTGAAACGAATTAGTTTTATAAACAGAACAACTAAAAAACTAAAAAATCTGAGCTTTTTCCAAAACATACCCCTATGTTGGGGAGGCGTTCATTAGCAATTAATTAAGGGTGGTCGCGAGCGAGCGATCTACTCATTAATTCAAAGCTTCGTCTGCGGGCAGTCTTAACAATGACATTCGGGGGGACTGCCATAGGGACAATCATATTATTTATGTATTAACTTAACTTTTTAAATAATCAAAGTTACACACTAAGTAATACTTATATCGCTAGGGCCTTTACAAACATACAATCGTTTGTCATATCAAAAAATTGCTGTGTGGCTACGAATACTACCAACCCTTACTTTGTTCGTGGATATCGTAAAAAACGACTAAGAGCTTTATATCGACCTCGGTCACTACATCTGTTAGTGTCAGGTCAACCAGGACAGTACATTCCCAAGGAGGGTTGACGTCGGATAGGCGGCTGGTTATAAAACTATTGCCAATAATTTTTGTTGTATGTACGATGGAAGAAAAGTACATAATGCGTCAAAATCCCAAGTAATTGGGATAAGAACAGGATAATGATGGTGTCTGTTTTATCAACAAACTCTCTCATATCCGTGGCTGATTGCTGAGCTTCACGTACCTAACAGTAGGTAGGCAAAAATTAGCTAATAGGCCAATAAATAAGAGGATGTCCTCTTATTTATTGGCCTATTAGCTAATTTTTGCTTCATATCACCCACTTTGCATGCTAGTGGTAATTTTTTTTTTAAATTTTATAGCACATATGACGCAGTGCTTAAAGTATTAACCGTCGCGTTGTGTAAAATGTCGCGAGTTAGATAACTAATGTTTACGTGCTGCAAATAATTGTTCGCAGTCTGAGTGTAATTTATATACCTTTACGTACGAGCAAGTAGCACACCTGATGGTAAGTGTCACTGCTGCCCATGGACCTTTGCTATACCAAGGGTATAGCTAGGCCGCTGCCTACCAATAAAAACTCCAAACCCACCCAGTTGGGTTGCCAACTCTCTCGCTTACTGAACAAAGCGCAATAGCACATTGCCATTACTCAGACGTCGATCTTCTGCGAGTGTGGTACTACCCCGGACGGACCGGCCCGCGGCTGTACACAGAGAACTGTCAACAGCGTGGTCCTACCACTACTAACCTTATTTTATATATTTATAACCTCCCCGCAATACAATAATTTATCTAAAGGAGAGATGATGTATTTTAAAAAAAATGCTCCCCACCCCTTTCTTTCCCATAAATTTGGTAAGAATAGGGAATTAATTAGAGAATGTAAGTAATATACTACAAAGAAATGGCATACTTGAAACCCATAGGGTTTCGCTAGTATAGACTAGCTATAAAAATATTGCGAATTGATGTATCATGTTTACGAGAATATTAGAGATACGAAATAGAACTATTTTTACAGAAAAACTAGGCAATCCTCCCGTGACATAGGTGTTGAAGTGTTCGACACGTCAGATAAATAAAAATCAATTTAAACGTGGTTTTCTATTATATTCCGTAAATTTTATTTCATATAGGTATGTATTGTAAAAATGAAGCTGTGTGGTAGCGGCTACGAATACTACCAACCCTTACTTTGCTCGTGAATGTCGTAAAAGACGACTAAGAGCCTTATATCGACCTGGGCCTATTGCACCTGATGCCGTTTGGTCAATAATTACATTCCCAAGGAGAGTTGACGTCAGGTGACCTGTCATGAAACTATTGCCAATAACTTTTGCAATATGTATGTTTACATATTTTTCGTGTGGTGACGGACTAATAATACAATTCACCACCCCTTATCATACCCGTGGGTGATCGTAATAGATGATTAAGGGATATAAACGCATATAACATCTATGCAAGAGAAGGAAAATTCGAAACAAAACCCTACACCAATACGTTTGACCAGCATAGTATATACGGCCAATTTCCAACCGTGAGATATATATGACCCCTAATTTTATAGTGTTTTCTTTAATTTTCTAAGCTACGAACGTAGAAAGAACGTTAACCTTTCTAAAACCACTGCTCCTCTATTCTCCAGAACATAAGAAATCTCCAAACAGGATTAAGAGATAGAGATATAAAACGAGAGAGAGAAAAAGAGATATAAAACGCATATAACGTCTATGCAAGAGAAGGAAAACTCGGTACTTAGCCTTATACCAACACGTCTGACCAGCGTGGTAGAGTGGGTCAGTTTCCCTCCCGTTTTGGAGGAGGCTTGAGCCCAACGGTGGGATGTATATAAGCTGAAATGATGATGTTTACATACTGCGTTGACTCCAGGTAATTGGGATAAGAGCAGATGAATGATGTATTGTAAAAATGGTGTATCGAAAAAATCCCTGAGTATTTAACCAGTGTCCGTTTACCCTAAAAGATAAAGCGAAGCTCTCATTTAATCTTCAGATTTCATGACTTGTTCGTTCAGTCTTCTACCTACATTTACGTTAATCTTAGTATTAAAACTGATTTTAAACCATAGCTTAGCTTGAAGAAACATCAAAACGTTGAATAAATTCATTGTGCTTCTGAGCAAAGTGTAAATAATCTTTATCTGGTAGTTGATTTTGATTTTTTTTTACTGTAGAATACCCCTAGATGTACCCCTCTGTGTGGCCAGCGAAGAAAAAGATCACGTTTCAGAGACCCACTAGCACGGCGCGTCGAGACGTATATTGTAGGGCGGGTCTACGGGGTCGTGCTCCTCTTCTCTGTCGCCTCGGACGGATTAGCGGGGCGTGACGTACCGTAGCCCGCCGCAAAAAAAAAAGATTACCCCCTGTGTGGTGACGGACTACGAATACAATTCACCACCTCCCTTTTTTACCGATGGGTGATCGAAAGAAACGACTAAGAGATATAAACGCATATAACATTTATGCAAGAGAAAGAAAACTCGAAACAAAACCCTATACCAACACGTTTTACCAGCGTGGTATATCACGGCCAATTTCCAACAGTGAGACATATATGAGCCGAGATGATGCCCCCTAATTCTATAGAATTTTCTTTAGTTTTCTAAGCTATGAACATAGAAAGAACGTTAACCTTTCTAAAACCACTGCTCCTTTATTCTCCAGAAAATAAGAAAACTCCAGATAGGTTAAGTGTATACGTATGCCTTATAATTCGACGTAATATGGTGATTTTATTGCTATCTATTAACTAAGTTTAGGCTTCAGAAACAGTGGTGACGTCACTTCTATCTGTATGTCTGGTATTTTGTATTAAAATCTACTAACTGTCCCTGCCCGCATATGTGGCATATTTATTTGTTGTTGTTAAGATGAAAATAATTTAACATTACTATCGATTTAATTTGTGGTAGTACCACGCTGTTTACCGTCTCTGTCCACAGCCGTTGGCTGGTCCGTCCGGGGTAGTACCACACTCTCGCAGAAGATCAACGCCTGAGTAACAGCAATGTGCTATTGCGCTTCGTTCGGTGAGCAAGAGAGCCGGAAGCCCAACTGGGTGGGTTCGGGGTTTGTATTGGTAGGCAGCGGCCTAGCTATACCCTTAGCAAAGGTCTATGGGCGGCAGTGACTCATAACATCAAGTGTACCTACTGCTTGCTCGTTTGCCACCACAAGCAATTAAAAAGTATTGCGAAACTGTAATAGTAATAAACAAAGAACTAAATATATATTTTTTAAATAATCTATTTCCTATATTAACTAGACCTATAACTATACCAACCCGTCTCATTAGCGTCGTAGAGTATACAGTCAATTTCCCACTCATTATGGAGGAGGTTTAAGCCCAACAGTGGGACATATATGAGCCGAAATGAAAATAGAAACTGTTTACATTTCAATTTTTGTTATGTTAATAAAGCCTCTGTTTTTTTGAGAATGAAGGATTTCGTGAAGGAAATGAAATATTTTTATTTCTTTCATATATATTTCATACAGCAAGCTCGTTCTAACGACACTGTCATATGTTTATCTTCAAATCGTGTCCCCTGAGAAGTAATCCAATACGAACTCTCAAACTTAATCTTCCCTACAGAGAAGATAGAACCATATTATATGAAGTTTCTATTGCTTTATAAGTTTCTTCATTGTTTACTTACAATATAATAGCGATTTGCTATTTATATTTATTTATTTATAGACTTATACGTCTCCAAAGGGATAGTCAGTAATATGATATATTCTTATTTGAAATTTATTAATAACTTTTTTATTTAACTCCACCGACGACAACGGGGTGTAACCGGACCAAAAGAGAGGCTATATAAAACCCGTTTGACACTATCAAAGCTCTTGTCCAAACACAAAAAAAAATCTTCTGATAATTTAAAACTAAAACGGATTATTTTCGTGAAAATATTTTTTTTTGCCATTTGATTTTTGACCATTGGTATACGAAATGTTTTTTATTGCATATGATGGCAAACGAGCGGACAGCACATCTGATGGTGAGTGTTACTGCCACTTATAGACCTTTGTCAAACTAGTGGTATAGATGGTGGACTTCCGAATCTCTCGCTCCCTGACCGAAGCGCAACAGTACATCGATACTGCTCAGACGTCGTTTCCTGCGACACTCTGGACGGACCGGCCCATGGCTTCAGACAGAAAACTTTCAACAGTGTGACCTTACTTTAGTAGTGACTAAAGTAAGCAGTCCATATTGTAACGCTTTTTTTTTATTTGAAGTGTTATTATTTACTGTGCTAATAATAAAAAGGGATTACCACAGAGAAAACTCGAGTTTTCAGCCTATTATTCAACCTATTGTTGCAGTAACGCTCTAAAGATATTTACGTCTCTCCCAAAAAGAAAGCTTCGATATTTTTTTAAATAATTTAACTTTAAAACTAAACTAAAATAGTCTGTAGATCAGTGGATCGTTATTTAAAATAAACAGAGTGGCCCAACCTTATTAGTCTGAAGCATCCCGAGTACAAAATAATTAAGCTCTAAATTAGAAGTGGTGAGGTACAATGATTTTTACTAAAAGCTCCGCTAAAAGCTACCACGGCATATTAGCTCGCGGTTAGCTGCCTTTAGTGCACTTAGGCTCAGCCCAAAATGAGCTTTTTCTATTTTAATTTATATTGTAAATTGCTGTAGCAATACACTAGTAGAGCAACACACTGAAACGCAAACGTCTTGGGTTTGATACCCGTGCTTATAATGCTATACAAGATCTCATCATTCTCCTACTCTTATCCCAATTACTTGAGGTTGATGCAATATGTACTCTGTTGTCCGAAGCCGGGACGAGGGCGGCAATGCCGCAGGGCCGTCCAGTATGGAGGAGGGCAGCTCGGCTGTTGAGGCCGCCGAGAAGTCTGAGCCGCACCTTGCGGCAAAGGCTCTGACGGCGGTCTTAAATGTCAGGGAGAGGGAGGACATCCTCTTCCGAGCGTTCGGAAGCGCCCCCTACAAAAGGTTGGCAGCTCAAACTCCGACTCGGAGGGGAGTGTCATCATGCCTCCTCCCAAGATCCCGACCACGCGCCGTGGGCGTAGGGGTCGTGGATCAGCGGTGGCAGCGAGGCCGGTAACCCCGGGTCCGACCGGCCAAAGTAGTGAGGTGGCCGGCTCCCGCCAAGGCCGGGCAGCGCACCCGCGACTGTGCCTGCTGCGCCCAGCCCTGCTGCGCCCGGCGCTGCTGCCAGGCTCGCACAGGGCTGGCAGGTGGCTGGGCGGAGCAGGAAGGCACACGGTGAGAAACGGAGAGCAGCAGCCAAGAGTGCCGCTGTGGCCGCTGCTCCCCAGGCGGGAGCCAGCAAAGGAGGAAAGAGGTCGCGCAGGGGCCTCAAGTCACCGAAGACAGCTGCGGTCATCATCACCGTGCTGCCAGAGCGGGCGAGAGGGGCTTCAACTATGAGTCCGTGCTAAGACGCGCCCGGCGGGAGCTGGACGTCTCCGACATCGGGGGCGTCGAGGTGAGGACCCGCAAGGCCCGGACAGGGGCTCGAATTCTCGAGTTCCCTGGGGCCGAGGGCGCCAAGGTGGCTGATATTGTGGCCTCGAAGCTGAGGGGGCTGTTCGGGCCGGAGGATGGACTCCGAATCGCCAGGCCCGTCAAGTGCGCAGAGATGCGCCTCACGGGTCTGGACGATGCCGTGATGGTGGATGACGTCCAGGAGACCATTATGGTGCGTACCGGATGTGCCTCGGACACCGTCTTGGCACCATCCATCCTGGTCCGGGCGGCATCGGTGCTGTCTGGGTGCAGTGCCCGGTGGAGTCGGTCAAGTAATTGGCCGACACAGGCAGGCCCTTCGTGGGCTGGAGTTCGGCGTGGGTAACTGTGCTGGAGCCCCGGCCCGCGAGGTGTTACAAGTGCATGGCAGTCTGGCATACCCGACCGACGTGTCGCAACTGCTTTGACTGCAGCAGGCTATGCTTCCGCTGCGGTCAGGCTGGGCACCAGGCGGCATCGCGCTCTGCGGTGCCCAACTGCCCCGCATGTGCGGCGGGCAATAGGCCTGCCCAGCACCGCATGGGCTCTGGGGACTGCAGACCTTCTAGGTAGATTAGTCTAGGTCTCCCCCGGTATCTACATCCTTCCATTTTCACATTGTATATCTTCTTTACCATACCTTCGTTCGGCATTCTTTCCACGTGTCTGAACCATCGGAGCATTCCCATTCGCATCTTTACACCAATACTCTCTTTCATACCTACTCGCTCTCTTATGTCGTTGTTACGAATGCGATCGGTCAGCCTAACTCCACAGATTTTCCGTAGAGATCGCATTTCGACCGCATTAATTTTACTTTCATGCTCTTTTCTGCATACCCAACTCTCGCTTCCATATAGTAATGTTGGGACAAGCACTGCGTTATGTATTGCTACACGTGCCTTCTGAGGTGGTGGCTACCGATAAGTTGTCCCAACGCTCCGTTCACTCTATTTCCAGCATTCACTCTTCGCTCTATGTTAGTGGTGTTGTACCTTCCATCTCGCCTAAATCCACATCCAAGATATACAAATTCATCCACTTGCTCTAGTACATCATTACCTATTGTTACTCTTACATCTGTTCTGGCTTCATCTCTTTCAGAAGAGAAAAATAGGCCTAATTATACCACGCTGATCAGACTGGTTGGTACAGTTTTGTTTCGAGTTTTCCTTCTATTGCATAAATATTATATACATATTGTATCCCTTAGTTGTTTTTTATGATATCCAGTAGTGAATTGTATTCTTACACCAGCACAACACGAACGATAATTATGTTTGAGCACAGAGAAAGCATTTTCAACAACAACGGATCCATTTCCCACAACGCGGTTAAGCATCCGAAATTTAAAGCCTACATGACCTAGAAAGTACAAAAAAGCACTTCAGCTTCAATAGTGCAGGAGGCGCTTAATGCAATGTGCATAATTGTTGTGTTATGTGTCGACCGCTGTCACCGTAACCCATTTGCACCGTTCCATAAATCATATTTGAACAACCACCGAGGCTTGGGACTTAGGGAATTTGAAGTCCATATTTTATAAAGAAGTTTTTGGACGACAGTAACCGTTTGCGGTTTACAATGGATTTCCTTGGAGGTTTCGTTTTTGAAGTTATACGTGTAATGTAACCATACAATTTTGACCTTTAATACGTTATCTATTTCTTGCTTAATCATACGATAAGTTCATTTGTTTCATTTCAACGCTATTTTAGCGGACGTTGGTAACGTTTTTTTTTATAAAAAAGAGACTCTTAAAGAAGCTCTTTGTAATGTAATATTAGTAAAAATTCCAATTTTAATTGGTATATAGTCAAACTTTATATATGTGTGGTGTTCCATTTTAAGTAATTAGTGATATTAGGTAACATAAGAACGAAATAGCGTTGATATGAAACCATTTCTACGCTTTTTCTTCGTTAGATTAACCTATCGCGAAATGTATATGTAGAAGTTTTGCAACATATATGAAGGTTTATATAAATATACAAGCTCTTTTATATATATATATATATATATATATATATATATATATATATATATATATATATATATATATATATATATGTTCGGTCCTTGCAAGTTATGTGGAGGGTATTTGGAGAAACTTCACAACTTCGATTCTGCAACCGTCGTTATGACAGTTGAGTAGAAGATTTGAGACAACTCGGTCCGCCAGGCGGTTGTGCCACTCGGTGTATTCGTAATCGCCGCACCTGCTTAATCCTTGGTAGGACATTGTTTAACGGAACTGTTGGAACCACCATAATAGTGTTTTGTGGTGCTGTGAACTGCATAGTTGTATAGAATATAGTGAAGCTGACTGCGCGGTTTGGCGAGCCTACTGCGACGACACTACTGCCCTCGGCGAAAGTGGATGAAAGGTTGGTGGAGTATTTTTTAATTACTTCTTCGCGGCTTGCAGGGATAGGATAATATCAGTTCCTCACCTAGTTCAGTAAACTTACCTCATACAGTCCACTGCAGGCTGTGCATACCGTACAGTCTTTTTTTGGTCACTTCGACCCAGGATACCGCTCCTAAGGTCTCATACCTCACCTAGGAATTCGTAATTCCCAGGTATTTAGACAGTACAGACGTTCTGTACCGTTATTTCTAACCGTGTTAGAATACCTCCCAATAAATATCATATATGTTAAGACGTTCTTAGCATATAATTTATTTATATTGGCCGTGCCAATTACTTCTTATTCCCCATTATTTAATGAAATTATAATTTCATTGTGTAGACGTTCTATACATATCTTATGTACTTTACTTTTCTCCACTATACGAAGTATACAATATAAACAAAACACATAAATTATTTTTGTCGTACAATTATTCAGCTAAGTGTTATATAATTAAATTGTATAGGTAACAAGTATTAGTGAAAGTAATATATTATTAATTTTATAATTTCATTGGGCTACGTGTGTTGTTTCACAAGATGGCGGCACCTAAAGCAAAAACTTCTAGTGATAAGAAAAATCCATTACCCAAAGAATTAACCGTGTTAATTCAACGAAAACAACTCTTGTTTTCACAAATGCAAAAGGTATATGATATGTCCCACGATTTATCGAATTCTGATACGAAAGAATTGTTTTTATTGCACGTCTCTGAAATTAGTGACCTACGTAGTTCATTCGAAAAAATAATATTCGATATATTCGAACAAGAACTTTTAGTTGATTCTGAGTCAATACTTAGAAGTCAAGAGTTACAAAGTTTTGATGAACTATATTTTCGAGTGAAATTATGTGCTTCGAAATATAGCTCGGCACGCATCGGCAATAACGGTGAGAATCGCTTGGTTACCATGGAGTCCCGCCCTCGCCTGCCTAAACTTGAATTATTTACATTTAATTCGGATATTGAGAATTTTAATACATTTTATGAAACATTTTGCTCGTTAGTACATGATCAGCCGCACATTCCAAAAATTGATAAATTTCATTATCTATTGTCTTGCACGAAAGGTTCTGCATTAAATATGGTTAAAAGTGTACCGATATCCGCCAATAACTACGATCTCGTCTGGCAGAGTTTAATTGATAAATATCGAGACAATAGATTGTTAGTTGGTAGGTACCTAGATAAAATGTTAAACTTTTCACCGTTACGCAAGGAATCGTCTGCTGATTTGAACATGTTTATTGAGAACTTCGAACATTCGTATAAGGCAATACAGGCACTTAATATTAAAGATTTAAGCAGTTATGTAATGTGTCATATTGCGTTAAGGGCATTAGATCCACAAACTCGAAAATATTTTGAACAAAAATTAGATCAAAATTCCATTCCTACCTTCGATGAATTAGCATTATTTATACATAATCAAATAAAAGTTCTAGATCATTCTGCGTCATATTCTAATGTGTATTCTAATAAATATCAACAAAATGATTCGCGACAAAAGGATACAAAAAAGCATTCGCTATCTTCTACACGCTCTGGGTTAAAGGGTTTATGTGTACATTGTGATAGTAATCATATGATTTTCCGTTGTGAACAATTTCGTAAATTGTCTAATGAGCAACGTATTCGCCGTGCGAATGAATTAAAATTATGTCATAATTGTTTAAAATCAAATCATACCGTTAAGGCGTGTAAAAGTAATTTTAAATGTTTAATCTGTAATTTACCGCATCATGTTCTGTTACATCGTGAAGTTAGCGCGATAGATAATAACAAACCGTGTTCGAATCAGCTGATTTCGACTGAGACCGCTCCTGCGCCGTGCAAGGGAGACGAACAATCAATTATCAGTACGGTGTGTCATCTGACGTCTACGCATACTTCTAACTGTACAGTTATCTTGGGAACAGCTGTTGTGAATGTTTTGAACGCGTTTAATAATTATCAGCCCGTGCGCGTATTAATTGACTCTGGGGCGCAAAGTAATTTTATTACGTTAGATTGTTTTCAACGGTTAGGATTATCAGCTAATAAATGTCCATATAATATCTTCGGACTAGGTGGCGAATATGTAAAAAATTATGGAATGGCTTCGTGTGTTATTCAGCCGCGCTACAATAACACGCCGGTGTTTAACATTGATGCTGTAATTTTACCTAAAATTACATCCGATTTGCCAAACGTACTTATTCCCGATAAGTTGATTACTAAGTATAAAGATTTACAATTAGCTGATCCGTATTTTTATACAACGTCCCCGATTGACATTATTTTATCGGGTGAAGTGTTTCCCTATATTTATGACGGGACAAAATTTATAATAAATAAAGATGTACCAGTGGCATTGGGGAGCATATTTGGTTACGTCATAACTGGAAGACTAGGGTTAAAAAATTGCTCTAGTAGTCTCGATGTTGTACCGTGTGCAACGTCATTTGTGTCGTACACAATTGAAAATAATTATTTAAATGATACACTTAAACGGTTTTGGGAGTTGGAATCTTTACCGTGTGAAGTTCCAACGGATCCTATGGAGGAGTTAGCCGAAAAAATGTACACAGAAAAACACTGTCGTGATGAAAATGGTCGTTATGTTTCTCCCATTTTATTAAACCCACACCATGCACCTATTGGTGATTCTTATGATGTGGCTATAACAAGGCTTAAACAGGTCGAGCGCCGCCTGGCGCGATCGCCAGACCTTCATAAGTCTTATGTTGACTTCATGCGAGAGTATGAATCTCTTGGACACATGGAGTTATATCAAGGTCCTGAGCAGTCAGGATATTATATACCGCACCATTGTGTTCTGCGTCCATCGTCCGTAAGTACACCTCTGCGCGTTGTTTACGACGGTTCCGCACAACCTAAGAATGGTATTTCAATTAACGATGCACTCTTGACAGGCAGAAAACTACATCCAGACTTACTAAAGATTATAATTCGCTTTCGGTTATATAAAGTTTGTTTCACTGCTGATGTGTCAAAGATGTATCGGGCTGTTCTGATTGATCCTGCTGATAGGAAGTACCAGCACATTCTTTGGCGAGAATCTCCAACGGAGCCAGTTCGCGTCTTCGAACTTCGAACGAATACCTACGGTCTCCGTAGTGCACCTTACATAGCTGTGCGCACGCTGCATCAGCTAGCTGAGGATGAGCTCACTCATGCTGAACGTCCGCGTACAGAGGCTGCAAAGGTGCTCAAACAAGGCTTCTACGTTGATGACGTATTATGGTCCTGCCCATCATTAGAACAGGCCTGCACGTTGCAGGATGATTTGCTGACACTTCTTAAAAGTGGTGGCTTTGATTTAAGAAAATGGGCTAGCAACTGTCCCGAGTTACTTACTCATATGCAGTCAAATCAAGTTGTAACCATCGATTTTCAAGATGATACGTTATCATCCTCCCTTAAGGTGTTAGGGTTGACATGGTTACCTGCCTGTGACAGTTTTGCGTTTTCCTATAACATGACTGATAATAAACAGACCAAACGATCAGTTTTAAAACTACTGGCGAGCATATTCGATCCTGTAGGTATTATTTCACCATGTACGTTTGTCGCAAAGTGTATCATGCAAGATCTCTGGAAGATGGGAGTCGCATGGGATGAGCAACTACCACCTGAGCCGTGCTCACAGTGGAATCGATTCATCTCCGATCTACCACTTTTGACTGAATTGCGTTTTGAGCGTCACATCTTAATACCTAATTTTAGTGAAATACAATTAATAGCATTTTGCGATGCGTCATCCCGTGGATACGCAACGTGCTTATATATACGTAGTATAAACAATATAGGTGAAGTGAAGGTTCGACTGCTGACTAGTAAGTCAAAGGTTGCGCCGTTAAACCCACTCTTGTCTATACCTAGACTCGAACTCGAAGCAGCCGTGCTGCTATCGAAGGTTGTAAGTTTTGTCGTACAAAACTTAAGCGATAATAATTTATCTGTTTCTATATTTGCGCTCAGCGATTCGAAAAATGTTTTGGCTTGGATACATACACAACCATACACGTTAAAAACTTTTGTGGCTAACCGTGTTAGTCGCATTATTGCCGCAGTACCACCTAGTTGTTGGTATCACGTGAAGGGCGAAAATAACGCTGCAGACATATGTTCACGTGGAACGTTGCCTGCTCACTTCGTGGAAAGAGCTACAGAGTGGATTCACGGCCCCGATTGGCTATATGATAACCAACAAAAGTGGCCTATAAAACCATATTTATTAAATCATAACTTCAAGATTCCCGAACTTAAATCAAATAGTGCAACATTTAGTTTTAATTCTTCTCTAAAGGTTGAAATTAAAAATGACCTTGAAGAAATATTTAATAAGTGTTCTTCTTTTAATAAATTACAGCGTATTATTTCATGGTGTCATAGATTTATTATAAATCTTCAGTGTAAAATTTCAAATCGGTCTTTAGGCCCTCTAACGACCCTTGAGTTGCGCAAAGGTCATGATTCAATTATTAGAATTATTCAACAAAATCACTTTGAATCTGAAATAGTAGCGTTAGAAAAGGGTAAGTTTGTAGCCTCTTTACGTAAACTATCACCCTTCGTTGAAAATAAAGTCCTCAGGGTGGGGGGTCGTATCTCACAATCTGACCTTCCGTACAATACGAAGCACCCGGTTTTGCTACCAAAATGCCATACAAGTAAATTATTAATCGAATATTTGCACGTAAAATACCTACACGTAGGGCCTCGTACATTACAAGGTCTAATGTGTCAAAACTATTGGCTCGTTGGTGCTCGTAGCATCATTCGATCGGTACTGACAAAGTGTAAGGTGTGTTTTAAATGCCGACCTACTGCATTACAACCTCAAATGGGTACGTTGCCCATGTCCCGACTTAAGGTTGATAAGGTATTCAGCCATGTAGGTACAGATATAGGTGGTCCATTCCTTGTAAAAGAAAGTACACGTCGTAACGCAAAAATATACAAGGCTTATCTATGCCTATTTGTATGTTTTTCAACAAAAGCAGTACACTGCGAGGTGTTAACTGATTTATCAGCTGAATGTTTTCTAGCTGCATATGACCGTTTCGTAGCCCGTCGCGGATTAAGTACTTGTTTATATTCCGATTGCGGGACGAATTATGTATCGGCAGCCAAGCATCTCAAGGAGGTACTTAGATTTTTAAATGGTAATAAGATTCATGACGAGGTACTCGTAGGATTAACCGCGCGGCAAGTAGAGTGGAGGACAAATCCTCCTAACGCAGCTTCCATGGGTGGACTTTGGGAAGCCGGGATAAAAAGTACGAAACACATTTTACAACGTATTGTAGGTGATAGAAGTCTCACTCTGGAAGAGTTGTCAACTGTGTTCTGCAGAATAGAGGCTGTATTAAACTCACGCCCTTTATGTACACTATCTGAAAACCCAAACGAGTTCGATGTATTAACTGCTGGTCATTTCCTGATAGGACAAAGCTTAGTGGCTGTGCCTGAATATAATTATGAGGACGTTCCTCAACATAGATTATCTCGTTGGCAGTCAATTCAAAAAATATCACAGTTATTTTGGAAGCGCTGGTCAAATGACTATCTTCATACTCTGCAACAAAGAGAGAAGTGGTTTGCCTCACCTCCTAACGTAAAGATTGGTGATTTAGTTTTACTGAAATCAAATTTGACGCGCCCATTGCAGTGGCCTCTTGGTAGAATTGAAACAACACACGAGGGCGTTGATGGCATTATTCGTGTAGTTACTTTGAGAACTAAAAATGGTCTAATTAAGAGACCGGTGAATAAAATTTGTCCATTACCGTATGCAAATTAATTACCTTTTATTTTTTTCTTAGGTTAAATTTTATTGTTTATCTAGATTAATTAATTATTATTATTCTTTTTTTTCAAAAATATACCTCACTAAAGGTTTATTTATTCTATGTGTTTTGTTTACATAGGTTAGTGGATTGTATATCCCTTACTTGCTTTTTAATTTAGAATGGGGAATTCATCATGTTGAATTCGGTGAGGGGTATGTTCGGTCCTTGCAAGTTATGTGGAGGGTATTTGGAGAAACTTCACAACTTCGATTCTGCAACCGTCGTTATGACAGTTGAGTAGAAGATTTGAGACAACTCGGTCCGCCAGGCGGTTGTGCCACTCGGTGTATTCGTAATCGCCGCACCTGCTTAATCCTTGGTAGGACATTGTTTAACGGAACTGTTGGAACCACCATAATAGTGTTTTGTGGTGCTGTGAACTGCATAGTTGTATAGAATATAGTGAAGCTGACTGCGCGGTTTGGCGAGCCTACTGCGACGACACTACTGCCCTCGGCGAAAGTGGATGAAAGGTTGGTGGAGTATTTTTTAATTACTTCTTCGCGGCTTGCAGGGATAGGATAATATCAGTTCCTCACCTAGTTCAGTAAACTTACCTCATACAGTCCACTGCAGGCTGTGCATACCGTACAATATATATATATATACATATATATAGATTAAATAGCTAAATACAATTTTCACTGATCTAACTTCAAAGTCGTCGAAGTTTAATACAAAATTGCAATCGCCATTTACATCCTTAGCGGAGAAATATCTAAAAATGCTGAAACACTTATTTGTTTTAAAGAGACAAATAAACAATTTCACGAATCTAACTTCAAAACTTATCAAGTTTCCTACAAACTTGCAACTCCTACTTTTACCCTTAAGGGAAAAAATCCAAAAATGCTGAAACACGTATTTTTTTATTTAATATTAAATAAATAAATCCAAATTTTAACGGTTCTAGCTTCAAAATTTACAAAGTTTCATAAAAAAAACTTGTAAGCCTTATTCTACTCCCTTAGATGAGAATTTCCAAAAATGCTGAAACAGGTAAATTTTTATTCAACATTATATAGTTAATAACAAATTTTCAGGTATCTAACTTCAAAAGTGACAAAGTTTCATACAAACTTTCAACCCCTTATTTTTTACCCTTTGCGTAGAAATTTTCAAAAATGCTAAAACACGTGTTTATTTATTTAATATTAAATAGGCGAATACACGAATCTAACTTCAAAAATGACGAAGTTGGAGACAAACTTGCAACCCCTATTTTTCACTCTTAGAGTAGAAATTTCCAAAAATCCTTTCTTAGTGAGCACTTACAATATAAAAGGCAGCGACTGTCTAAATTTCATGTTATTAGCCCCAGTGGTTTAGGCTGTGCGATGATGAATCAGTCAATCAGGACAAGCTCTTTTATATATATATATATATATATATATAGATATAGCCAAAACAAGAACGCGCTAATTGTCAAGTTCAAAGTATTCGGTGTTAGTCGTTCACGGGCGACAGATTTTAAAATGGATGACAGCCATCACATCGCTTTGTATTGCTCTGTGAGTGACTATGCAATTTGAATCTACTTCTACGTCATTCGTTTGTGGCCTCCCCTTGCATTATACTTGTGCGGTTTGCATTTTTGACAGTTGAATTTGGGATAATATTTCACAGAATAATTTTATAACAACTAAAAACGAAATATTACAGCTTCTTTTGTGATTGTGACGTCACATGTAGGAATCGCTACATGGCGATGATATTCGGTTGTCGGCAATTTTTGTCTATAATGGGAATGGTAAAAAACTTTGAGAGTTCTTCCGGGGCGTTTGACCAAAACGGACACCGGTGCTCATTTGGAACGCGTATAAAACCTTAGCCAACGGAGCCATACTAGCCCCAGATGGTTGGGACGAAGTGTGGCCTATCAAAAATAGGAGAATAAATGTTACTACTTGAATATTTTTATTTTACATATTGATGACCAGACGGTTTTATCCTATGTAGTTAGCTGTTAGCCATAGATGGCTTTGACAGCTTGGCCCGAGCTATAGGTGAGCGTAACGGCTCTCAATCCGGTATTAACCAAACGCATAGAGGCCAGAATAATTAACAGAAAAATATTTTTTTATAAAGGTTTGCGAGGCAGCGATGCAGCGACGATGCACAGCGCCATCTATGGGCGCTTAAGTAAAAGTTGTCTGTTTGTTATACCAAAATCCATATGCAATAATATGCAGCAAAATCGAAATTTAACTAAAAAGATGTTATTAGACGTTATAGACATTATAAACATTTCATTTAGACTAATGATAATAATATAATATTACTATTTGACCGATTCTAAAACAGTGTCGCTAAAGCATCTATTGTATCTTTCAAGCTTTTTTTTTTTTTTTTTTTTTTTTTTTTTATTGGTGGGCTATGGGTGCGTCTCGCCCCGCTGAATCGGTCCGGGGTGACGGAAAGGCGGCGCGTGACCCCATAGACCCACCGTAAAACCTTCTATCTTCGCCGTGCGAGCGGACCACCGGTACTCGATTTTAACTTCGGTGGCCAATTGTATCTTTTAAGCTGGAACCAAGCATAGGTAACTAAATAGTATGTAGAAAATATAACTAAAATTGATTGACCCCTCCCATGCTATATTACCGCCATGACAAGTGTAGCGATTGCGTCTTTATCCCCCTAATGAACCCAGGCCCAACTGCTGCTGGACCTGGGTTCTCATCTGCTGATGAGGATGGATTGATAGATGGAATACTTCTTAAAGATATTACAGACTGGCTGATATTAACGACTTTACAGGATTATGGTCTTTTCATCATTCTAAAATATTACTGAGATTTTCATTTGCGATTCAGCTCTGTACAACGCCATCTATAAACGCATTTGGTAAAAGATGACCTGTTCATCGTCAAAGTGCCAATTTTATTGATAATTTAAAAATAACACATCTTTTGGTAGAAATAACTTGACATCTATTTTATATTATCGTATCTTAGCATTTAGAAACCGGATGTTCCGCCCGGTGAGTGCTTCCCATCGACGAGGAGCCAGTAAAGAGGCGACAAGACACCTCCCTCACGCCGCTCGTCTTCTCTACATCGGATATGTCTTTTACATCATCCACGAAAAAAGAGGGATGGTGAAATGTATCCTTAGTCCATTACCACACGGAAATTCAATATGAATGATGTAACGGCAATATTACCATGGAAACAGATTCATAAAATAAATTTTAACAGAAACAGAATCATTAAATAACGTATACGGCAGTGAATGTGAACTGTGAATGCAATGAAAAATTCCTCTTTTTTAAATGTGGTTTTTAATGAAATTTCCATTAATTCCATCCATTTCTGTTGTTTTTTGTTTTTTGTTAATCTAGTATTTAACATTTAAAAAATGAATCTTTATTCGAAGGTCATCTCACTGGAGCTAATATGGACTAAACATGTATCCAATAATATTTAAGGAAACATATAATTAAAAAAAATTACGAGCCCGCTGAGTTTCTTGTCGGATCTTCTCAGTTTGTGGTGGCTTTCCGATCCGTTGGTTGAGTAAATTAATTTAAAAAAATATGTAAAATTGATAATATGTAAGTGCCCTTATGCTTATGCATAATAAATGATTTGATTTGATAAGTAGTGGTAATTTATATTTTTGAAAATTATTTAGATGTTAAAAACTAGATGATGGTTTTTAATGCTTGAGATGATGAATTCATATTTTATGACATCGTAGAGTGGACTGCATTCTGCCGTCAAATGTTGAAAATCTTTCTATAAATCTCCATTGTAGAAGTTATGGATTATATACATACATACATACATAGCCTCACGCCTGTTTCCCAGAGGGGTAGGCAGAGACTACGGATTGCCACAAACCACGATCCTGACATACCTCCATCGCTTCATTCACACTCATCACAGTCTTCATGCATGCTCTACGATTACGCGTACTCTTAACCTGACCTTTCGCCAATACATCTTCAATTTGATCCAGAAAGGTACGACGTGGTCTTCCCCTTGTAAACGTCCCACTCACACTCGCTTTGTATACTTGCTTAGTCAACCTTTCTTCTCTCATATGGATTATATGGATGTAAATAAACTGGCAGAATTGTCACAATTACGAAACTTAAGTAGAAATTGGTCGCATCGTTAATTAGTATTACTCTTTTTTTTAGCAGTCTGGGCACTCGCTGTCTGTTCCGTCCAGTGGCGTAGCGTTCCTTGGCGGGGCCCCGTACAGAAATTTGTTTGGGGGCCCTTATGAAGGGTAAAGATTTCTCAAAAAAGAAAAAAAATGTTTGCATAAAATTAAAAGAAATATTTATTCATTATTCGGGGGCCCCGTATAATTGATAAGGCGGTAGCTACGCCCCTGGTTCAGTCTAAGGCGATGAAAGGGCGGCGTGTGGCCCCATAACCCACCGTATTCCATCCTCATCGCCATTGCGCGGTCACTGCTACCGAATCCTTAACGTCCATGCCCAACCTGGAATTAGTATTATTCGAAATCTATTTTGTAACTGCAAATAATGGGGTTGTTAATGATAAAGCGTGTGAAGCACCAAGCACTGGTTATGGGGTGTCTGTCTATTAACATCGACACGAGGGTGTGAATCGACTTGTGCATGATATAACATGCCCGGGGCGAATGCGGTCTGCTATCGGGATCGTCAACAATTTATTGCAATTTCTTTAATCTATTTTATTTCTTTATCCATCCATCCATTCATATCCAATTTATTTAATCCATATAATTTTAATTATCGGACGCAGTAGAGACTTACATCTTTTGTGTGTTAACGGAGTAAGAATTTTACTACCCTTTTCTTTGTCTTAGGGTCTTATGAGATGATTAAATGGTTTAAAACTTACCTACAAAAAAATCCATTTCTATTTAACGATTTGATTTAATGTATTTGATTTTTTAATATACCGACGTTCCCAAGCTGTAAAGTACAGCGTTCATATTCACGGAAAAAACCGAATGGGTGCGGTACAATGTTGGAAATGACAGGAAATTTAAAGTCAAACACAATCGCGATGAAATACATAAAATAGTTTTAATTCGGTTTGATCTAAACTGAATAATGATTCGCAATTCATGGAGGAATAAATGAATGGAATTAAATTTTGCAAAACGTCGGGATATTAAAAATCAAATACCTACCAAACACGATAAAATAAATTAAATAAAATAACATAGAAATAATTTTATTTCAGATTTATTTTGATCTAAACTGAATAATGATTCACAGTTCAAAAGGAACTGTGAATCATTATTCACTATTCAGGAGAAACAAACAACAGCTATTATTTTATCAAACAATAGCGTCAGATTAAACGGTTGTGGGCCCCTGCCGTATGTCCGAAGTCACTTGACCATTCAAATTTATGGTACGTCGCCGCCATAGTCCGCTTACACAAGCTATGTTCAAACTATACCATTATTGATTAACATATTATTTGCGAATGAATATTTATGCTGTGTTTTGGTTTAAATTAAGAGATAGAGACATAATAATTTTCTATTTAAATGAAGTTGTAGCGCGCATACGTAACCTATGGACTCTTTTAATCAACAGAATATAATTGCAGTGATTTTTGAAGTTATACTTCTTTAGGCGTGTTATGAAAAAAATATGAGAGTGAAATTTTAAGATGCGCGCGCATCACTGTAACCCAAAAGTAACATATTGAAGTTGGCCGCAAATAAGATGCGCGCGTATCACTGTAAAACCAAAGTAAAAGTTGAAGTTAGCCACAAAACCGCTCATTAAGTCTCGAAAAAAGCTACCAACAATATAGAAATAAAACCTCTTTCTAGTTCAGAAACTCACATTCACAACACGTCTTTTAGTTTCATACAAGTGCATATTATATATATGCTAATAAATTATATTCATTAGTGGTTCAAATTGAATATTTTAATTAATATTATTTATTATATACAGTATTCGTAAATATTAGTGAAAAAAACTATTCTATCTTTTACCAGTCCTTTTATTATATTTTGTAATTTATTATTTACTTACATGCATTTAAAAATTATTTTTAATGATGCCAAATAATTATTTATATTTTATTTTATTTTGTGTATTATTACATTATTGCTCTCTAGCGTCGATACACATATATCGTTCGAAAATGATTGATGAATAATTAAAACGTGTCTCAGTAGGTAATCTAGTTTTATTTTAACTGATTTTTATCCTTGTATTCTTTTTCTTATCAGTATATATCTATTTATCCCGATGTTGGAAGTGTCCAACATCGAGAGTTAGGCCAGTGAGCCTCTACCATAGAGGGTTCAATATTTTGGCGTATACACACTGGCCAGATAGATTGACCTATGGTTTCATTTCAAGTTTTGACAGTTACCGTAGTCCGTAAGCTCTTGATCTTATGTTTCTTACTAGTGTTACATTTTTACAAATACAACTAATACTATTAGTTAATAGTAATAGTTTTATTTCATGTATATAATACTCGCGCAAGCAATAGAAACCATATTAATTACAAGGTTATTGTCATTAATATGATATAAATGGAAACAAGGTTATTGTAATTAATATATGGAAGGATGTAGGTACCGAGGGAGACCGAGACTAACCTACCTAGACCAGATCGGTCATGTACTGAAGGAAGATGGAGTCAAGAGTCTCCGAAACCGGCGAGCGTGTATGAAGAGAATTATGAATGTTGAGGAAGCGAGTGAAGTATGCAAAGATAGAGTTCTCTGGTACTCTGTTCTCTCTGCCTACCCTGCAAGGGATATGGCGTGATGATATGTATGTATGTAATATGATATATAAATAAATAAATGTTGGCTTTAATCGGTCACTCTCTACGACATTATTCGATAGATGGCGCTAAACAAACCCGATAAATTGCAAACTACTACAGCCCGCAGTCGAATCCTCATTAGCACAACTGACTGTATTATAAGTAGGACTATGAACTAACAATTCGCAAGCCCGAACTCATTAGTTAATAAACTAATTACAAAATGAAATCTTCATAATTAAAAACAAATCAATTTAGGTATAATTTATTTTTAAATATGTAATATACGCTTTCATGGATTACCAGAAAACTGATCTCCCCCTTTTAAATTTCAATCCTGTAATGAGGACGACAGACTGCACAGAGAATACATTTATCATTAATAAATACACCATTTTATAAGTTCAACGTCGCATCAATTGATTATCATTACGTCATGGCCATTATATTTGCGTTAATTATTAGGTACTAGCAAATTGTTCAGCACTGACACTGATTGGATTATAAATGTACCATTTTTTGTTTCTTATTCCTTTAAAAAATCATTATAAAAACCCTATTACGAAGTGAAAAATGATGTCACAAGCGGGATCATTTTTCCGCTTCGTAAACGGGTTTTTATAAATAATTAAGCATGTTAAATGCTAAATTTTAGTAATTTAAATTCTAGATATCTAGAAAATTTATGAAATATTATGAGAGTTAGTAGGTTTTATAGCGCCATCTAACGAAGTACTTAGTAAAGTACCGAACTGATATATTAAAGTAACGTTTTATCTATAAAATGTAAGCATGAAGTTGAGTAAAATAGCTTAAATATATTCATATAGGTAGGCTATTTTGGGAATACCTAATATTTCATCCATTATATTAATATTGTGGAATTCAGTTAAGTTGTACAGCGCCATCTATCATGGAATGGTCTAAAGAGACGCCCCTCTAAAGTTTTTGTTGCGACATAGATTATTTCCGTATATTTATCTTCATATTCTTTCCTTATTCATCATTCATCCCATCTCGTCGTAATGCACATCTACCTTAAACATTTTTATCTCCATTCATCATCTGAACTTATATATGTCTCAACTAGAGATGGGCGTTTTCAGATTTTTACGCAAACCGATACAAATTCGATTTCTGATATTTAAATCGATTTTAAAAACCGATTTCAGAAATCGATTTCCAGAGCGGTTGACGGAGCGGGTTTACTTTAGTTTCGATCGATATTCGATGTTTTTAGTTATTTTAGCGTAGCAAACGAAAAACGCAATCGAACGAACGCATTCAAATAATTTTTCTATAATTTCTTTGTTGAATGGATTTAGGTGTACGATTTTCCTTCATGCTTTATCTAGGCTTAACTAGAGTACCTACTAGAATAGCAAAAATGTTTTGTTTTGGATATGATACAAAACTTTCTTGCGTATTTAAAAATCGTCATATTTACAATGATTTCATGATTATATTATATAATGTACATTTTTTTTGTATGGTTTTTTTTTATTAATCCCGATTACGAAGCGAAAATCTTACCTTTTTACATTAAATAGTTATTTCTTATTTTTCATCAAATCGTATGTATGATACTAACATACGTTAGTAGATATAGTATTGAATCGTAAAATACCTATCTAATTATATAGTTCACGAGATCACAAAAATAACATTACGCACACACCGCACGTGTCATCAAGGTCAAGTGTGCAAAAATTCTCCCATAATTCAAAAATCTATTTAACAAACACAAAACTTAGACTACTATCATTAAGTATTGTGTAATATTATCATGGAAGTAGTTGCATTCTAATATAGATCTTATTCCCTGACTCTTGTAATTCTGTTTCGTTTCCATCTGCCATTCTGAGTTTCTTAGAAACCGCCAAATTCCAAAACAGATGACAATTCGCTTCATCTCTTTCAATGCACTAAACGATCGCTTAGTTAGAATGAAAGGAGGCGAATTTTAATGAAATTCGCTTTCTCTCATTCTGACTAAGCGATCGCTTAGCGGAGTGAAAGAGATAGTTAGTAAGTTTTCAAATATTGGTTTGGTTTGCAAAACTAGCAATAGAAAACGATTGCGCGATGATTAGATTTATTATTAGTTTGCGTTTTCGTAGTTTTGTTTTGATATGTGTTGATTTAGTTTCTGCCGAAATACGTTTTCTAAAATCAGTTTGTATAGTGTTGAATATCGATACGATACGATTTCTGACTGAAATCCGATTTCAGATTCGTTTTGATATATTGGACGCATACCTAGTCTCAACTGTTTGGGTTCGAGCCGCCTCCATAGTAGAAGGGAAATTGACCTACACTACGATGGTAAGACGTATTGGTATAAGGTTTTGTTTCAAGTTTTACTTCTTTTGCATAGATTTTATATGCGTTTTATATCCCTTAGTCCTCTTTTACACAGGGAAGATAGGGGGTGGTGAATTGTCTTCTTACTCCATCACCACATGGAAAATTCATCTCCATTATATGTAATTAATTTCTAGAGGCGCCCTATTCTAAGAAAAAAGTCCCTATATCATCGAAAGACTTCACAAACATCATCATTCATCATCATTCTCCTACTCTTATCCCAATTACTTGGGGTCGATACAATATGTACTCTTCTTTCATAGTACATATTGAAAAAGTTATTGGCAATAGTTTTATGACCACCCGCCTGCCAGACATCAACCCTCCTTGGGAATGTCATTGTTGACCAAACGGCATCAGATGGAGTTGGCTCAGGTGGTTATAAGGCTCTTAGTCGTCTTTTACGACATCAACGAGCAAAGTAAGGGTTGGTAGTATTCGTAGCCGCTACCACACAGCAGAAAGACTTCACAAACATAGGTATATAATTAACGGACGTAAATTAGACCCCCACTTACGCAAGATAGGAGTCTTGCGTAGAGTCAAAATGACTCTGGGAGTGCCACTTCATGTTTCTCTTCCATTAGTAGATGGGATATTTATGCCAGAGCTAAATATTTGTTATAAAATGATATCTCGTTCGTCCCTTTCGTAGCTACATATGCAATTTAATTTATTAAAATTACGTAATGTAATTTTGTCTACCAAAGTTGTCTGTATGTTGAAACACAAGGTAAAATGCATTTAACTTTATTAAAAAATATGATGTTCAAAGCTACGTGCGATGAATATTTAGTTTTAAGTATATTTTTTTTTAATGCGATACTTTTTTATTATATGACTTTGAAATTCTGTTTCAAAATCTTTTTGTCGGATATATACTTTGTTGGGAAGAGCAGCGGTGTCTGGCTTGCCTTCGGGTATTGAAGAAAAGTAAGATACGATCCTCGGGCTTATTTTAATTTTAATAAATAAATGAATAATGAACACAATCTATGCTATACAAAATGATTGTTTGATTAGTGGTAGGACCACGCTGTCGATAGTTCTCTGTCTATAGCTGCGGGCCGGTCCGTCCGGGGTAGTACCACACTCTCGCAGAAGATCGACATCTGAGTAATGGCAATGTGCTATTGCGCTTCGTTCGATGAGCGAAAGAGCCGGCAGCCGAACTGGGTGGGTTTGGGGATTGTAATGGTAGGCAGCGGCCTAGCTATACCCTTGCTATAGCAAAGGTCCATGGGCAGCATTGAAATTTACCATCTACTCATCTATGCTGCTTGCTCGTTTGCCACCATAAGCAATAAAAAAAATAAATGAATTATTAGAGTTTTAGCGGGAAAGGAAAGTGTCATGTGATGCTATTGTATAATATTTAATATCGTAGTATTTTAACGAGTTATATTAAGTAATAAAACTGGTACTGACGGACGATGACTTTAAATGAAGTTATTTTATAAACTAAGATTTGGCATAAAGATTTTAATATCCAAGTCATAAACTTCAAAAAAAAAAAACCGAATTAGAATATGTTATCTATCTTGTAATAAAAAAGTTTAACTTCTGTTGTATCCTGTTTAGTTTTTAAAGCGCATTTTAAAACCATGTTTTGTTAATATATATATAAATTTGCTGTAAATGTTCGAAATAATTATTGTATTGCCGGTGACTTTTCAAACACACAAATAACGGATGCAAATTACAACCAGACTCAGAAGAATCATTTGTTGGTGAAAGAACTATCTTACAATTAAGAACTGTCTGAACTGAACTGAAAGAACTGTGTCTTGAACCTAAGACACTCAGATGCGAGGTCGGCATTTAGAGTACCCCGTCATCTATGCAATCAATTCTTACATTTATATATTTTCTTTCGTCAATAAGTCGTTTCTTAACTTTCTTACCACATTCGTGGCAAGTTAATGCTATTCTTATGCCCGTTTTGACTAATTGTGGGACGTTAGTTTTTCTTGGTGGTAGGTAGGTCCGCACACGTCGTCCGGGGCGACGGAAGGTCAGCGTGTGGCCCCATAATCCACCGTAATCCTTGCAATATAGCTTGCTGTCCGTATGGTGACATGGTGGCTTTTATGAATCTGTAATTGAAAATTAAATGAACCAAATTTTAAATAAATTATATGGAACTCCTACCAGGTCTAAACATCAGAATTTCAATATAGACTACATCCTTATGCTAACATTGTACCGGTGGCCCGTTTATGTGGTAGTAGACAGGTTGCGTATGGCAGACTATAGAAGACCATAAGGTGTACGAAAAAATTAAATAATATCCTGCATCCTACAAACAAGGTATTGTGAATGGTAAAGTCTATTACTTCAAAAGAATTTAGGCAACACGATCAACATAGGAAGTGCTATTATACTAACACAGGAAGTGCTTTTATACCAACATACGAAGTGCTTTTATATCATACAAAGCTGTTTTGAACATTTTTGTTGAATATAATATACACAAATTGATGTCACTTCTGCATGGAACAGCAAAGTTACAGCTCACAGCGGACACAACATTACGCATTTGCATTTTCATATAACTGGCCAATCTGCATTGCAAACTTCGACTACGGATATGCAAACACCTCGAAACATTTAAATTTCAATCCATTTAACTTAATTTACACCTTATTTTTAAGCGAAATAAGTGTTATTTTTATTTAATATGTATTTTGAATGTTGGTATTAATATGTTGGTGTATTTGTTAATATGTTGGCTTGTCATGGATTGGATTTTGACTCGTTCAAATAGATATTGGACAAACAATTGTTCAAATATTGTTCGGTATATGAGTCGTTTGTCGAAATTGGACGATTAATTCCTTGGTAATTTTGTTTAGTTGGTATTGTTTGATTGTCTGCGGTGTTTTCAATTCGAAATAATTGATTTAAATTTTAATATTATACGAGATTATGGATTTGTATTAAACATTTATCAATAGATTAATTCTAATTAACATGTGGTGGTATAAAAACTGCCTAATGAGTGATTTTTTTATACTGTCTTGTCAACGGACAGTATTTTCTAGGAAGTCGTAATGTAGGTGAATGGTTGATTATTACGGTAATACATGTGATTACCGACCTTAAAGTCCCTGGTTCGAATCTTGGACGAAAAGATTTTAGAATTTTCTAATAATAATATAAAATCAGGTTTTACAGTTTATTGAAATTGATAGTCCTAAATACCTTTTTTTTTTTTTTTGGCTGGAGCTGGTATGGTTACTCTCCACAACAAAAGGGAGGGCATGCCACCCCAAAGTCTGCCTGTATATGCCTCTCCATGTCGTGTAGTAGTAGTAGTGTATAGGTGGTTTTTGTCGTCGGTGGCTCGTCCCGGTGGTTTATCCTTTCGGGTGTCGCCTTCACTCAGTCAGCCTCTCTGCAGGTGGCGGACTAATCCCTGGTCCATCAACCCACCACCTCGGTTAGATCGGCATCTGGCGCCGGTACTCGTATACTGTGTGTCGGCGCAGAGGATCTTCTCTCTGACACGCGCCGGCCTTTTGCGAGACAACTGTCTCATAGAAGGCGACACTCGCGTCCCAGTCGCTGTCGACTAAATAACCTAGAAATAATATTACCAATTGACCAACGGCTCATTCTTATTAACGAGAACGGTCGCTGGATCGAGGCTGAACTAACTAAACATAAACATTGGTTTTGCTGATAAGAAGAGAAAAGATATAAAACCGTTATCCGAGAGTTAATCTTAATTGACACATAATAGGCAAAAAAAAACTCAGGAAAACTAAAAAAAATACTTTTTTTTAATTTTTGGATTAGTTTTAATTTTTATGGAATTTTACTATAATAGGCAATAAAAACTGAAGAAAATCATTGATTTTAGTGTTGCATATCGATAGTCTACTATCGATAGACAATCAATTGTCTATCGATAGTTTACGTATAAGCAATAGTATCAATAGTATATCGATTGTATTGTAATACGTCAATACTATCGATACTATCGATAGTATCGATAGCTCTCTACGAGCAATACTATCAATAACAACGATACTATCGATACTATCGATAGTGATTCATTCGATAGTATCAATACTATCGATAGTATCGCTAATACCATTAGTTTTAACTCAAAACTATCGATACTATCGATAGTATCGACTATTTTGGACTATCGATAGCAAGCAACTATTCGATAGTATTGTTGTCTAAAGTTATGTTATGTGGTAAGCCAAGTACTGACATTATTATTAAAGAAATTTATTTAAATTTGCGTCATCATAGAGTAGAACAAGACGACTTTTGACGGGAATTTGAAAACGTCATGTGGTGCTCTTGTATTATATTCGATATCGTAGTGTTTTAACGTGTTATATTAGATAATTTTGATGGCATTTTATGTAATGTGATGTGCGGCGATACTAGGATGTAGTGAATATCATATAAAAGTGCTTTACAACGTTTTCATTTTCCATCAAAATTCCCACAAGATACCATTAACAGTGTGGCCATTGCACTGTTAATGGTACAGTTTGACTTAGACAACGACTGACTTGAAAGACTAAAAACGTGAAAATATTTATAACTTGACACTGGCACCAATAGCTCGTATATGTAGCTGATTGCCAATACATAAGAAGAAGAAGAAGAGTAGAACACATTTTAGTCAGGTGAATAACATTAAATTTGTGATACTAACAAAGGGAAACAATTATAATAGCAATACTTGCTGCTGTCAATATTTCTTGAGTTTCGGTGGGAATGTGGAAGTATTATGTCATATTTTTGGATTATTTCATTTATTTATTTTCTTTTTGAAGTAAAACTTCTTTAGGCGCGACTAGGGAGTAACACAGATTTTTTTAAATAGGATCATAATTTATTACTAGATGGCGCTGTAACAAAGTTAATGGATTCTAAGAGGACATGTATTAGAGTCTAAATCGCGCTATAGTAATTTTTGCAAATTTTAACTATATATATTAAAATTTATAATGAACTACTGTACTTGCTTCAATTACCTGTTTCGAATAAACAATATTAATATAACATTTGTAATAATCATTGGTAAAGCACATGAATAATAGATATAATTATAATATAATATTTATTTAAGTTAATATTTAATCATTTCAATGATATATGTCGTCAACGCCAAAGAAGTTTTACTTCAATCGCGCGTAAAGGTTTACACGCACACATTTTTTTTTCTTTTTGTTAAAATGGGTCAATCCTATGAAGAAATTCGACATATTTTAAAACTTTATTACAAAAAAGATACATGCAACGCAAGCTGTGAACAAATTGTGACGTTTATGGACCTAATGTGGTGTCAGAGAGAGTAACACAATGGTTTAAATGTTTTCAATTCGGGAATTTTGATGTCAACGTTGCATCTCGCTCATTTCATTTTCAATTGTATATAATATACAATTAAAAAATTATTCTGGATTCAGTTAGATATATATTTCTATATCCCTATAATGTGAAGTTACATATATGTAAGCATATTTTTAATAGAGCCTTCTAGATGGATCACATTGCAATCGAGCATACAGAGAACTTATGTTTTTCGGACCCTGTTAAATTTACTTCACTAGATTAATATCGCTAAAAATACAACAAATCTAATGACTAATTACGGCCATAATTCTGTGTAGAATTGTAACTCAGAATTCTTGATTATGTTTTTCATAATTTTGTTTAACCGAAACTTTCAAAGCTAATAATTACACTAAAATTTTATAGTAATAGACATTCTGAGTTTCATTAGTATACTGGAACAAACCATTTTTTTTTCATTTTATTGCTTATGGTGGCGAACGAGCAAGCAGCACACCTGATGGTAAGTGTCACAGTCGCCCATGGAGCTTGGCAATACTAAGGTTATAGCTTAGGCCACTGCCTACTAATAAAATCCCCAAACCCACCCAGTTGAACTGCCAGCTTTTTTGCTCACCGAACGAAGCGCAATAGCACATTGCCATTACTCAGACGCCGATCTTCTGCGAAAGTGTGGTACTACCCCGGAACCACCGGCCCGCGGCTGTAGACAGAAAACTGTCAACAGGGTGGTACAAGTACAAGGTACCACTTACATTCATTCACACATTCCGACCCAATTGTCCAGAAGTCTCGCAGCATTATAATTTTACTCAACTTTCAATGGCTATTGATCTTAACCATTATTAGCTAACTTGGGCTTCAAAGTAAGAACGCAAATGCACGTTACTGCTAGAAAAGTCACCACAAAATTCACTGAAAACAAGCAACAGGGACACAACTACGGTATTTATATTTTTAAGCAATACTATTGAAAATTTTCTGGCAATCGATAGCCCGAAATAGTCGATACTATCGATAGTATCGATAGTTTTACGCTAAAACTAATGGTATTAACGATACTATCGATAGTATTGATACTATCGAATGAATCACTATCGATAGTATCGCCGTTATTAATAGTATTGCTCGTGGAGAGCTATCGATACTATCGATAGTCTCGATTAGTGGTGAGTCGTATTTATCGTCACTGTGAAATATCAAAGATAATTTAAAATCACATCTTGTAATAGTGACAACCAAATACCAGTAGCAGCGACTGTGATCTGACGATATTAGTGGTGAATCGTATTTATCGTCACTGTGAAATATCAATGATAAATTAAATCGCATCTTGTAATAGTGACAACCAAATACCAGTAGCAGCGACTGTGATCTGACGATATATCTTATAAACATAACTGTGATACTATGACGCACTTAGCAGCAGTCTTGTAGTTGATAAAACACAGCGACTGTGACAAAATATTATGTTTGTCACATTCTCTCCCATTGTACTCAATGTATCAGAGAGAGATAAACTCAATAAATTGCTACGAAAAATTAAGTTTATCTCGTTCTCACTCATATAACTAAATACGATCGAAGAGGATGTGGCTAGTGCTACGGTGCGAATTACTAGCTCTTACTCATTTTGACGCATGTTATCATATGCGTGAGAAAAAGAAGCAACTAATAAATTGCTACGAAATAATAACATTGTCCTACTTTAACTCCTTTATTAAAATGCGTTGGAAAGAAATACATATATTACAGTGCTACGAATTATTTATTCTTGTGCCGTTTTAGCACTAGCGTTTGAGTAAAGATGTAGTTTGTATATGATGTAGATGTACGTTGTAGTTGATATAAGTGAATGACTTATCACATTTGGTCGAAGAGATGTCTTCTTTTAGGCAACATTATTGGGCATAATAAAATTGTGAAGGTTATGCCGAGTATCAGAAATTAAATTTATATCATTAAATTTTTGTTTTAGTGTTTTCCTTATAAAAAGAGCGATTCTGATACTGCCACCTTGTAATTATTTAAACAATTTGCATTATTGCTATTTATTAAGGTTATGCTCTTCTAGTCATATTATATAACTTCTAGTCATAATTATTAGTATAAATTGCTAGTTGGCGCTATTACAAGAAAACCTTTTAGAATTTTGCAACAATTATAATTGTTGCTAAATTAATAATAATAATTAATCTTTAATATACACTAGTCACAAAAATTAAGGGATATAAAAAAAATTCCAAATTTTTGGGTTATTTTCAACGAGCTGTAACTCCGAGGAAAATGGTCGTACAAAAAAAATAAAAAAAGTAAATTGTAGCTCCAAGTGTCTAGTTTTGAGATATGACTATAAAAAAATTTTATCATGTCCAGGTCTGGAGAAATCCTAAGAAAACTACCAAAAAAAAATTTTTCAAATTTATTCTCGTCTAAAAAAAGGTCCACGGGCGTCAAAAAATTTTTTTTGATTGTTTCGTTCAAAAACTCTTTTAGAGAATTTAATACTCTTTAATTTGACGTATTCAAAACGCCTGTACAACGATTTGTCGCGGAGTTATCGTCAATCAAAGCAAAAAAGATCTTTTTAACTTTGATAATCAATATCTCTTGAAATAATGACTGATTTTTTTTTTTCAAAGTTCTTAAACAGTTAATCTTTTTGATCAAAAAAATAAAGATTTTAGAGAGAAAAAAATTTTTCCATTGAAAAAATTAATAAAAATCACAAAATTGCTCATAATGGTGATTTTTGCAAAAACAAAGAATTTGAAGCTTCGGGGCACAATGAAAAAAAAATCGCAGCGCTTTGAATTTTTGAGGGATTTTAGGGGACACTTTAAGGTTAAAAAATTACCGACGATATCTTTCGTTCATCCATTTTATCCAAAGTTATACCAAGTTATCCAAATATCCTTAATTATGCGAATTTTTGTCTTTTTTTCAGTCCGAGTTTTCAATTCAAAAAAATTTTTTTTCTAAAAGATGTTTACATTTTCTTATAGAGGATATTGTGCAGTTTTCAAAACCTTCCTTCAATTTTCTATACAATCATTATTTCCGGAGTTATTGATTATCAAAGTTAAAAAGATCTTTTTTGCTTTGATTGACGATAACTCCGCGGCAAATCATTGTACAGGCTTTTTGAATACGTCAAATTAAAGAGTATTAAATTTTCTAAAAGAACTTTTGAACGAAACACTCAAAAGAATTTTTTTGAAGCCCGTGGACCTTTTTTTAGACGAAAAAAAAATTTGAAAAATTTTTTTTTGGTTGTTTTCTTAGAATTTCTCCAGACCTGGACATGATAAAAAAAATTTATAGTCATATCTGAAAACTAGACACTTAGAGCTACAATTTGCTTTTTTTATTTTTTTCTGTACAACTATTTTCCTCGGAGTTACAGCTCGTTGAAAATCACCCAAAAATTTGGATTTTTTTTTATATCCTTTAATTTTTGTGACTAGTATATATAATTCTTCTGTACGTGTGTTGACAGTGAACTCCATCTTAACGGCTGGCCGGATTTTCTTGAAATTTTTCATGTGTGTTCGAGGGGATTCGAGGATGGTTTAGATTTGCAATTGGACTCGATAGGTGGCGCCGTTGTCGGTATGTCAAACGGCTGGACCGATTGGGATGAACTTTTACTATGTATATTCCAATGGGTCCCTGGTTGATTTTTAAAACAAAATTGAACCCGATAGGTGGCGCTGCTGTCGGCATATAGCTTAAAGCTTTTCTGGGCAAGGCGACGTCTGCCGGGACAGCTAGTATTAATAATTATTCAATTTTAATTTTGATTGTGAAACAACTACCTGCCTAGTATTTTATCACAGTTAACTGACACTAGTATTTTTAAATCACTGTCACTGTGATATCTAGTGTCTGATTTTGCCTAGTATAACCCAACTCTAGTCTCGATAGTATTGATATGTACGATACTATCGATAGTATGAATACTTTTTGAGGTTAACTATCGATAGTCAAACTATCGATTTTTATGCAACACTGATTGATTTTGGATTAGATTTATGGAGTTCTACAATTTTAGCTCTTTATCTCACCAATTTTAGCACATTAATTTATTATTGGATCAGTTTCATGGAATTTTAGAGATTAATGAGATTATCACTAATATGATAACTCTTGCAAAAATATCTACCTATTAAAGTTAGGTAGGGGACTTTACAAACAAAGACTTCTTTACACACAAAGTGGAATTTACAATTTACAAAATGTTTGGTAACGAAACCATACCGCGATCTAATTTTATACTAAGCGCCATCTATTGAGCATAAGAAAAACAGTTCATAGTAATGAATAAGGAAAACGAACAGAATTGTATGTATATAATATTTATACTAATATTTATGTATAATATATTTATACCAGCAATTCTTAGAAATAAAAACTACTTTTTATATATTTGTATAATAATAAATTTAAGTATTTTGACTCGGAACAATGACTTTAATATTTATTATTGTTAGAAAATCAATCCTACTAATATTATAAACGCGAAAGTTTGTAGTAATGTATGGATGTGAACATCTTTGTTGCTCTTTCACGCAAAAACTACCGAATGGATTTTGATGAAAGCTTATAGTAATATAGCTTATACATCAGAATAACACATAGGCTATAATTTATAAAAATATTTTGTAAATTGGCTAAAATATAACAATAAAAATTGCTTAAGACAGAAAAAATCGCCCATCTGCGAGCTATTTTTGCATACGCTGCAAAGATCTTGAAACTCAGACGAATGTTATGTATTGTGGAAATGTACCTCTTAAATAGTTCTACAAAAAAGTCCGCGACAGCATATATCTATTTTTAATATGTAAGCATTTATCGTTAAAATAGTACTTTAAAAATACAAAATAATTTGGCATTTATTGCCGATGCACATTTTATAGTAACTAATTCATTCTTATGCAAACAAATGCTTTTATTGCCTTCGATATTTAAAGTACATATTTTTTGCCCTTTACCGTGTGTCGTTTGGTACAATATTTCAAAAGTTAGGACAATAAGAATGCGCAGTGCTGTGGTCAGGCAGCAACCGGGCGCACTACAGAAATATGGCAAGAAATCTATGATCGCCGATTGTGCGACCCGAACACAAGTAAAGGCGTGAGGGCAGTCATCGTTGATGATTGTTGTATTTTTGACAGCACTATCGATTTGTTAATAACATACTATACCTGTGTGGCCCTGGAGAAGACAGAGGCGCTCCTGTTTCATGGGCGCCTCATGGGGCCGCCCGTCGGCGTCTCGATCGTCGTCAACTCCGTCCCCATCAGTATCCAGGCCCATATGAGGTATTTGGGTCTAGTGCTCGACGGGAACTGGTGGTTTCGGGAGCATTTCCGTAGACTTGTTCCCCGGCTAGTCGGCTCGGCGTTCGCCCTATCTCGGCTGATGCCGAACTTGGGCGGACCGAGCTTCGAGAGTCGACGGCTATATGCGGGGGTGATCCGTTCAATGGCATTGTACGGCGCTCCCGTGTGGGCGAGGGCTCTGACCGTCCGTCTTAGGGCTATTCTGCGGAGACCGCAGAGAGTCATGGCGGTCAGTGCTATCCGCGGATACCGCACGGTTGCGACCGAGTCTGCATGCGTATTGGCCGGAACGCCCCCTTGGGACTTGGAGGCGGAAATGCTCGCCGAAATATATCGGCGGGTGTCTTCAACTCGCGAAGAAGGTGGCGATGTTTCGCCTAGCGAATTGGCCACCTGGCGTGAGGACGCTCGCCGGGAGGTTCTTTCCCGTTGGGCCACGCGGCTGGAGCGGCCTCGATTCGGATTACGAGTCATCGAGGCCGTCCGGCCCGTACTGATGGAGTGGCTGGAGAGGCGATACGGAGTCCTCTCTTTCCGGCTGGTGCAGGTCTTGACGGGGCACGGTTGCTTCGGCAAGTACCTGTACACAGTCGCAAGGGTGGAGACGACTCCGTCCTGCCAACAGTGCGGCAGCGACCGGGACACGGCGCAGCATACGCTCGAGGTCTGCGTGACCTGGGCTCAGCAGCGCCGTGCCCTTGTCGCTGCTATCGGTGCCGACCTCTCGCTGCCGGCCGTCGTGAAAGCGATGGTCGACAGCAAGAGGAATTGGGACGCGGTCGCCGCCTTCTGCGAGGACGTCATCTCGCGGAAGGAAGCGGCGGAGCGAATCCGAGAGGAGCTTCTCTTCGAGGATTCGCGCCGCCGCCGGCGACTGGGGCGGCGGAGGCGAGAATACCTCCGCCTCATGCCGCCCTAGCCGAGGCTGCGGGTGACCGGACCGGGGATTAGTCTGGTCGCCCTGGGAGCGAGGCCACCGCGTGAGGACGACGCCCCGACGGTGCAAACTGTCCGGGCGTCGACATCAACGAAGATACCCGTGAGGGTAGACCGCCGGGTGGGCCACTGAAGAAAAAGACCGCGTACCAGTGACCCACCCGCACGGCGTCGAAAGGTATATTGTAGGGCGGGTCTACGGGGTCTTGCACCGCTTTTCCTGTCGCCCCGGACGGATTAGCGGGGTTTGACGTACCGTAACCCGCCGCCAAAAAAAAAACCTGTGTATATAGATACGTAGTGGAAGTTTGTGAAACATCTTTTTGTGCGCCTTGGCAGTAAAATTGTGTCGACTACAGGAAATGATAGATTAGGTTAGTACCTAACTAAGGTAAATATGTCATGCCGTCATACTACGCCGCTATTCTCTACTCTTTTGTGTGTGCGCGCGTATGCCAGGGATAGCTGTCTAACATAAATAAGTGTGACATTAAAAATTAAATATTAATCTTAAATTAAATTCACTCTTTTTTATATGTAAAATGTCAATTATAATAATAAACAGAAATAACAAGTTACTTTAGAGACCGCCTTTATTTTTCTTTTTAGTATTTACAATAATACCTATTTGTTATTAAGCAATATAATATAAAACTACTTTTACGGATTCTATCGCGTTTGTATTTGATTTATAATTTCCCGACGTTTCGAACACTTTACAGTGATCATGGTCACGGGAGGACTGAGGTGTCTTACGTCCAATATGTCATTGTTATTACAGAAATTTATTTATATCTACCCTATAAGATATTAAATTTTGACCCACATTTTTATACAAAATTAATACAATTCATTGCCAGTACAAAAAGAGAATGATTCTATATATAAATTTTTATATATAGAATCATTCTCTATATAAATTCTATATATAAATTTTTATATATAGAATCATTCTCTTTTTGTACTGGCAATGAATTGTATTAATTTTGTATAAAAATGTGGGTCAAAATTTAATATCTTATAGGGTAGATATAAATAAATTTCTGTAATAACAATGACATATTGGACGTAAGACACCTCAGTCCTCCCGTGACCATGATCACTGTAAAGTGTTCGAAACGTCGGGAAATTATAAATCAAATACAAACGCGATAGAATCCGTAAAAGTAGTTTTATTTCAAATGTGTAATACTCGCGTAAACATTAGAAGTCATTAATATAATATAATTCTTTCCATCTGAATTACATTGGTGAGCGCTACCTAAACTGTAGAATTTACACGAAGATAACGTATAGTTTATTTTAAATAGTTCTGAACAAAAAATAGTGACAGTTTACTCTTTATATGGAAGCCAATATATCCTAAATTATAAGCTCATATACGTCCCTTTGTTGGGCTCGAGCCTCCTTCACACTAAAAGAGAAATTGACCTACTACACCACGTTGGTTAGATGTGTTGGTATAAGGTAATTTAGTTGAGTTTCCTTCTCTTGCAACTTGCTTGACTTGGAATTTAAAAACACCAATCGGATAACATAAAAATAATATTAATAATTACTATAACTATTGAAATGGCTTAGGGTTCGGGTGACCACGTTTTAAAATGGACAAAGAATAATTTCGGTATGTTTTAATTATTTACAAAATCATAATATTTGCATTACATATCATCTTACATAAAATTCTACTTTTACTTTCTACCTAATGATATATTTTTTATTTATATATAATAATGAACGTTCTTTATTTTACTATAATAATAATTATTATATATATTAATTAAGTGCCAACAACTCGGCACAACATATTTTTCTTTAGTGCAGAATTGAAAGAAAATAAAATACATATTGCAGGGCTTTTGAAGTTTACAATTAGCTGCAATGCTTTTTGTAAGAACACACTAAATAATTAAAAAAAAAACTTATTTATATTATTAAAAAAAAGACCATCTTTTTTTTAATAACATAAATAAGTTTTTCTTAAAGTCGGTTTAAAGACGATAATTTTACTTGACAACGTCATAAGAAAACCGTGATGACAAATTACATACTTTTATGAAGTGAACAAACATAAACAATAAAAACCTTTATTAACTTTTCACTTCACTTTATTTTTAAAATGCAAAACATAATTAAAATTTTTGCCGCAATTGTTGTTGTAATAAACAATGGAAACCACATTAACTTTCGTGCTGAGCGTACCATTCTATCGCTTGTTCCGCACACTCGCTTGAACGCTCAGTTCAGGCGAAACGTGACAATTTTTCGTGCGTGCAGCATTCTTCGATTTTAGTTATAAAAAATCCAACCTCACATGATATTCCATGTCAAGTACTAACCGCGCCCGATGCTGTTTAACCCGAACCCTAAGCCATTTCAATAGTTATAGTAATTATTAATATTATTTTTACGTTATCCGATTGGTGTTTTTAAATTCCGCTTTTAACAAGCAACTTGAACAAAACCATAGGGTGCGTTAAAAAAAGGAGGGAGAAATGTAAACAAGAAGAGAGAACGTTGTATCAATTTGGCAATAAAATTTAATTTACAAATTAAATTTTATTGACAAATTGATGATTGATATTACATACATATATACATACATACATATATACATACATACATATCATCACGCCATATCCCTTGCAGGGTAGGCAGAGAGAACAGAGTGCCAGATAACTCCATCTCTGCATACTTCACTCGCTTCCTCAACATTCATAATTCGGACGCCTCAGTATTCACTCTGCATTCATTGACGCAACACGTGTTTCTGTTTGTAGATTTCGCTCGGACCTGCACGGTCTGTGTACGTTGCCGCACCGGTGCATGCGCTGACGTCTCGACGTCGGTGAAGCATCGACGTGGCCGACGCTGCGCAGCCAGCCTCCGCATACGCTTCGGGTCGCGAAGAACTGTTCCAGCCCGCTTCAACTCCGCCTCTAAGCCGCCATGGGTGGCAAAGGGAAGGAAAGACGCGGCGCCCGCCGCAACCAGCCAACCAGCCAACCGCTCAGACCAAGATCTCCGCTCTCTCCAGTTTATCGGCCACTGTCCTACATGGACTATCCACCATTGCTGGACACCGTGAACGTGAGTACACGTAGTCCCAGCCCGCAGCCTTCACCATCATCGTTCCAGCCACTGCAACCTGCACCCGAGCCCATCGCGCGGCCGACACCACGTTCGGCGAGCGCCGTAGAATTCGCGATGCTGGGTTCACGCCCGCCAAGCACCGCGGAGTCTGCGGTGCCGTTTCCATATGACGCCCCTCCCTCGCGTGGCGTGGGAGGCCACCACCGGACCGCTGAATGGGCGCGGGACCAATCCCTCCGCGCCCAACAGACCACCGTGTTTCAACGCAAGCACCCTGGGACGCCGCCTCCGCAGCCTCTGCGGGCAGTCACGCCCACAGCAGCCGCAGCTTGGCCGCTGCCTATGCCGGCCCGCTGCCACAGAGACCCCAGCAACATCGCCAGCAGCAACCCGCCACCACCTATTCGCAGCCTACGCCCACGCCGCCCCCGCCGGCGCCCGCACCCGCGCCTTTGCCTCGGGTAGGGCGTCGCCGCAGCCGCGAGGAAGACGACGACGCGGACGACGCTGCAAAGCGCGCCTGCCCCACCGACGCCGACGCCCCCGATGCGGACATAGCGTCTATGCGTTCATTCGCAGACGCTGCCGCCGGCCCTTCTACGCCGCGATCAAACGCGAGCGTTGTCGGGATGCCAGCGGCATCGCAGCCTGCCGCCGGCCAGCCCGCTGACCAGCAACAACAACAGAAGAAATCCAAGTATCCTCCCTTGGTTGTTGAGAACATGCCAAACTGGCCTCTCCATCTAAGGGAGTTAAAGAAGATTCTCGGCCGCGCCGCGAATGCTCGGCCTTACGGCCGCGGCATTCGCTTCTGCCCAACCGAAGAGGAAGAATACCGCGTGCTGCAGCGGTACCTGAGCAACCTCGAAAAAACCGAAGGCCTATCGTGGTTCTCCTACGAACTGCCCGGTAGCGTCAACCTAAAGGTGGCCATAAGAGGCCTGCCTTTGGGGGCCTCAATTGAAGATCTAACCCAGGAATTCACCGTCCGCGGGTTCGAACCCGTATATTTACGGAGCATACGAGCCCGCGGGGATCGACCGGGGTGTATTTTATTCGGCGAGTTTAAAAAGACGCCTAACTTTGAAAGGATTTATCGTGTGTCGGAACTGTTGAGTGTCCCCGGCATTATCATCGAGGCATGGCGGGGGAAGCGCCGGCCCGCCCAGTGCCATCGATGCCAACAGTTCCGGCACAGCTCACATCACTGTCACCGCCCGATCGCTTGCGTTCGGTGTGGTGACGCCCACATTGCCAGAGACTGCCCACGCCCCCGCGAGACGCCCGCTACTTGCGTCAACTGCGGCGGACCGCACCCGGCGAACTACACCGGGTGCCCGACACTGCGTCGAGAGGCCCGCAACCGGAGGGCCGGCACCGTGGCTTCTACGTCGAGGCCTAGGAGAGGCCCCTCGGCAAACCAGCAGCCACCACAGGTCCCAACGGACCCACGAGCTACCTCCCTGATGGCAGAGGCTAACCCCGCTACACAGCGGGATGCACCACCGCCACCGGGGAAGAAGAAAAACCGACGAAAGAAGAAAAAGTCGTCAACAGCCGCCCACGACACGCCCACGCAACCGCAAGACGCGAACACCAAGTCTGCTACTCCGCGAGAGATGCCAGCGCCTCCTACAACGGTCGGCGCCTCCTCTTTGATATCAGAAATTAAAAAGACTGCTTCCTCCCCCGCAACGGGGCAAACTCTTATGATTTCCACTTTCCTAAATATTCTACAAAAGCTTTTGCTGGCGATCGTCGCCGGCAGCTCGCAAGACGATCAACTACGTATCATCCTAGACGGGTTCGCCGAGTTTACAACGCTCGCCGGCAACGCTGACTCCACCAACGTCCGCTAGAGGCACTGGCATCGCTTAGCAGCCGTCGCGACGACTATAACGCGGACCGACGCCGATCACCTCCGCGTATTTACATAAATACGCGGATCGTGCCGGTTCGTCGCGCCGCGGACGCCGCTACACCGAAGACTTTCATACACCTCAAGAAACCTCTCTCTCGGCCTCAGGCCTCTTTGAATTGATCAAATATAACATATCAACCCAATGACACACCCCTTTGTAAAGGGGTGTCGAATAGCTACCACGGCCAGGGGCTAATGCCCGATACCGTTCCCATAATCATGTACCACTAGTTTGAGCCGCTGCGTCTGCTCACTTAAGGTTTTGTTATGACGAATAAATACCATTGACCATTCATAATTCTCTTCATACACGCTCGCCGGTTTCGGAGACTCTTGATCCCACCTTCCTTCAGTACATGATCGATCTGGTCTAGGTAGGTTAGTCTCGGTCTCCCTCGGTACCTACATCCTTCCACTTTCGCATTGTATATCTTCTTAACCAGACGTTCGTTCGGCATTCTTTCCACATGTCCGAACCATCGAAGCATTCCCTTTCGCATCTTTACACCAATACTTGATATTAATCTTTTTTAACTAAATATTAAAGAACAAACAGGATCATTGACAGATTATAGTGGTGGCTACATTGTTGATAACTTTATGTCTAAAGCCGCGGTCAGGTCCGTCCGGTGTAGTACCACACTCACGCAGAAGATCGACGTCTGAGTAATGGCAATGTTCTGTTGTGCTTCGTTCGGTGAGCGAGAGAGCCGGCCGCGGCAGTCCAATTTTCGGGGTGGATTTCGAGTTTTCATTGGTAGGCAGCGGCCTAGCTATACCACAAGTATCGCAAAGGTCGATGAGCGACAGTAACACTTGCCATCAGGTGTGGTGCTTGCTCGTTCGCCGCCACATACAATGAAAAAAAAGATTGACGTAACAGTAAATCAGCCAACAATTCATAACTTCAAAAATATTGTCGGTATTTTTTTTATTGAATTTTGTTTTAAAATCATTTATTGTGTATAAAACTCGTGAGGGTACTGACATATTGTCAACTTTAATATTTTAAATTAATTCTGTAAATATAACCGCCACTAAGAACATCCAGCAGGAAATTCAACGGGTTTGTCTATTATTATTATTTCTTTACTGATTTTTGGAACGAAGTTCCTTATCGCGCGTTGTGAAAGGGGGCTAGACGGAAAAAATTCTTACGAAAAGTTGTCACGACACTTTTTGCTATAGTAAGCTATTGTAAGCTATGCGGCGTCGCTCGTCGGCTCTCTTATAGAAAGCAAGCCAGATATTTTCATTTCTATTTCGCATTGAACAGTGTGGTGTCGCGACGATTTTTTTTATAGATAGAGTGATTCAAGAGGAAGGTTTATATGTATAATATATGCATAATGTACTAGAAAAACACTGATAATTTTAGAGGTTTCTAATGTGATGTCGTAAATAAACACATTATTTTGCGCTTACATTGCAAACGCTGGCTGAACCCTACGAAATAGATCAAAATAAAGTACTACAGTATTATACAGCTTAAAAAGGCCTACAAAAAAGTCCGCGATGGTATATGCCTATCTGTTAAGGATAACATACTATATCCATTTTAATACTTTAAAAAATGGCCTATTATAAAACGATAATTGAAAAGCTATTTCCACAAATACTGTATTAATCCTTATCATTTTAAATACATTAGTTGGCTTGAGCATTTCATGAAGATATTTTTTTTCCTTCAGACCATGCAAATTAAATCAATACCTTAAGAGATATAGCAAAATCAAAATAATGCGCAACGAAATTATTTTCGCCCGTGACCGGGCCGCGTGGCCGGCTCGCGTTCGAGCTCGGGGCCGAAAAGTTTTGGTAGTCTAGTGGAATTGTATATCCTATTATTAATATTATAAACGTGAAAGTTTGTAATAATGTATGGATGTGAACATGTTTGTTGCTCTTTCACGTAAAAACTACTGAATGGATTTTGATGAAATTTATAGTAATATAGCTTGCACATCAGAATAACACATAGGCTATAATTTATAAAGATATTTTGCAAATTGGCTAAAATATAACGATAAAAATCGCTTAAGGCAGAAAAAAATTATATAATTAAAATAGAACTTCGTTCCATCCGGGTGTCCCTTGACACCTCCGGTTTTTTTTTTTTATAAAAAATGATTAGTAAGAAATAACTCTTCGAACCACGACATAATACAAAATTCAGCACTCATTTCTCAAGCAAAATCCACTTACTACAAGTTCAAAATCAATCCATGAACGGGCAAAAAAGGCATGATGATTTCTCCTCTAACTGCTTCACTACGCGTATCATTTTAATGTGATTATAAAATCTTTCGACATAACGAATTCAAATCGTCGATGTGGGTTAAATAATTAGACACAGTTATAACATACGCAAATGCTATATTTGCACAGAGTTCATTAATACAGTCTAGTTTACACAGTCTGATCACCTTCTAATTGTATGCGAATATCTAATAGGGAATTATGCTAACTCTAACCCAACTATGCGTACTTAATTTGTATTCGCTTGTTAATTTATGCATTTGACTGTTTAATTATTATGTTAAAATATTTTGGTTATGAAGTCGTCAACGTCCATACCATGTTGAATACACCGGTTCTCGTCCGATCACCGAAGTTAAGCAACATCGGGCGCGGTTAGTACTTGGATGGGTGACCGCCTGGGAATACCGCGTGACGTTTGGCTATTTTGCCCAAACCTGAAAGATTTTTTTTAAATTAATTTTTGAATGTATTTGCAAAATGCATGTCGATTAGTTCAACTTTGCAATGTATATTTTTTCTTCTTTCAATTCTGCTGAAGGAAAGACATTTTAACCCTTTCCTTCCTTACGGTACTTAGAAGTACCTCCACATTTTTCGTCTAATAACTTAAGTTCGAAAACACTTTAAGCTAACTGCAACTGGCGACCCTTTAGGAACCGTTTTCGTAAGCCAATTACAGCGCGTTATTTAAATTACCGCGTAATGCTGCTTCAAAATTTGAACATCAAGATACAACCTGTCGAATATTTTGTCACTTCGCTGTGCTGTGTAATTGGAAATGTTTTATAAATAGAATATCATAAGTAAGTGCTAGTTTTTTACCCAACTGCAAAGGAGTGGTATTGTGTTTAACAGTCTATGTATGTATGTATTGAAGCACTATATATACCAAACGCCTGGGCCGATTTTTATGATTCGCACGTCAATCGATTCCTCTTAATCCGGCGAGTGTCACTAAAGATATGACGTTATTGAATATTCAATATGGCGACTACTGGACGCCATATTGTGAAAATAAAAAAAAAATTAAAGTCAACAAACTATATCGAGTGGGGTATCGTTAAATAGGTATTTAAAAATCATTTGTCAATCAATCAGTTTTCTCTCAACATTTTTCGATTTGACTGGCCGTTTAGGATTTATATCAATTTAAAGTTTCGTAACAACCTTTCTCACATATAGGTTTTTTAGACAGTAGAAATTTACGATGAAAAGACGAAAAATTCATATAACTGGATGTGGATGGACATATACTGAAGTATCTAGTAGGTATATTATCCAATATACCATAGGTAGTCCTACCTAAAGTATCTAATGGCTGACGCGGTCGCCCATCTCCAATTTCTAACGATTTAGTACTCAACTTCAGTCGAAAAACTATATATAGTTAGGTACTTACCTACTTATTAATAAATAAGATAACTGTAGCTACCTAGGTATTTATAATTAAAAAGTATAAAATAAAAAAAAATAATTACAAAAATCGAAAAACCCGACTGCGTAAAAAGTCACCAAAACTACGTACATAATAATAAAAACTGAAAAGAAAAAAACAAGCACTTAGATGTCCGGTGGTCTAGAATTCCATAATATATTATTGAATAAATACTATTGCAGAAAATGAAATATATTTTAATAATAGAACATGACAACTGAACAGTCGGGATCCTTTATTCGACAGCAAATCTAATTTTTCAATGGATCCCCACTGTTCAGTTGTCATGTTCTATTATTAAAATATATTTCATTTTCTGCAATAGTATTTATTCAATAATATATTATGGAATTCTAGACCACCGGACATCTAAGTGCTTGTTTTTTTCATTTCAGTTTTTTTATTATGTACGTAGTTTTGGTGACTTTTTACGTAGTCGGGTTTTTTGATTTTTTTAATCATTTTTTTTATTTATACTGTCTTGTCAACGGACAGTATTTTCAAGGAAGTTAGTCGTAATGTAGGTGAATGGTTGATTATTACGGTAATACATGTGATTACCGACCTTAAAGTCCCTGGTTCGAATCTTGGACGAAAAGATTTTAGAATTTTCTAATAATAATATAAAATCAGGTTTTACAGTTTATTGAAATTGATAGTCCTAAATACCTTTTTTTTTTGGCTGGAGCTGGTATGGTTACTCTCCGCAACAAAAGGGAGGGCATGCCACCCCAAAGTCTTCCTGTATATGCCTCTCGATGTCGTGTAGTAGTAGTTTATAGGTAGTTTTTGTCATCGGTGGCTCGTCCCGGTGGTTTATCCTTTCGGGTGTCGCCTTCACTCAGTCAGCCTCTCTGCAGGTGGCGGACTAATCCCCGGTCCATCAACCCACCACATCGGTTAGATCGGCATCTGGCGCCGGTACTCGTATGCTGTGTGTCGGCGCAGAGGATCTTCTCTCTGACACGCGCCGGCCTTTTGCGAGACAACTGTCTCATAGAAGGCGACACTCGCGTCCCAGTCGCTGTCGACTAAATAACCTAGAAATAATATTACCAATTGACCAACGGCTCATTCTTATTAATGAGAACGGTCGCTGGATCGAGCCTGAACTAACTAAACATAAACATTGGTTTTGCTGATAAGATAAGAAGAGAAAAGATATAAAACCGTTATCCGAGAGTTAATCTTAATAGACACATAATAGGCAAAAAAACTCAGGAAACCTAAAAAAAATACTTCTTTTAATTTTTGGATTAGTTTTAATTTTTATGGAATTTTACAATTTTATTATAATAGGCAATAAAAATTGAATAAAATCATAGATTTTGGATTAGATTTATGGAGTTCTACAATTTTAGCTCTTTATCTCATCAATTTTAGCACATTAATTTATTATTGGATCAGTTTTAGCGATGGGTAATTCGAATCATTTAATTCGAATAACTCGAATAAGACCATTGACTCGTTCATTCGAATCGCCTTTGACCGAAACCGAATCAATTCGTTAACTCGTGTTGTACTCGCAGCGCGGGCGACCGCGGCGACGCGCGACGCAGCGATCAGTCGATTCGGTTTGATTGGACATTCGTCATTGATATAATAAAAAAATATGCAAATAAAACAACTCGTCTTGTTCAATAGTCACCCGTATTCTATTAAGAACAATATAATTATTATAATGTATGTATTCGATTAAGAACAATATAATTATTCTAATATATTTTCTAACGTATAAATACTTATTAAAAACTAAATACAAAAAGTTCAAAGTGAATAAACTTATTAATTAAAAAATTAAATACAATAAAAAAAATCGACTCCATTAAATAAGAACAGGGTCGTTTGGATTATGCGACTAAAATAAAAGGCCGTGTAGTAGTCGTTCTTACACTGAAAAAGCGGCTATTGAAATTTGTCGTATTATATTTGGACCGTGAGTGAAGTTTTTAAACAAATTAAATCAAAATCAGATATTACGTCCTGTATTTAGTCATAAAAACAACAAAAACAAATCAACAAACTCTTTTACTCACCGAAAGTACGATATCCCATCCTTTTTTAACCGTTTTGACGTAATATTTTTACAATTTCTCATCGAACACTTGGGCATTTTTAACGAGCGCAAACAGACGCGAGCGACGCAAGACTATTTCAAAAGAGCGCATAATTTTAAATAATGCGCTCTTTTTATGCGGACGGTTTTGAGTCGCTGAGTGTGTATCTTGGGTTTTTTAATACATCAATGACATTCGTTGATTCGCTCTAATACGGAGTCGAAGAATCTACGAGTGAGAAAATACGAAAATACATGAAATGTTCTAAGAATCACGAGTTGGTTGGATACAATTCGATTCGTTTGACGTACCTATTACATTTGCAAATCGTCCGTCGTCTAGAGGAAATAAAAGTTTGATCTGGGAGTTTTCAATAAAACTGAAGATGGAAACAGTTTTCTGTAAACTATGTTCCTGTAGATATAAATATATTGGTAATACAACAAACTGTATAAATCATTTAAAATGAACAATAATGTAAACGAGTTATAACTCGCCAACTCGGCTTAACAGGCGGACGACTCGACATACGAGTACGAATTCGACCGTAATGCTTTCGCAAATTCATCGCGCGATTTGATGACTCCCACGTGACGATTCGAATCAATAGTAATTTTAATTCGATTGATTCGAATTGAAAAAAAAAACAATTCGTCTCATCGCTAATCAGTTTCATGGAATTTTAGAGATTATCACTAATGTGACAATAACTCTTGTAAAAATATCTACCTATTAAAGTTAGGTAGGGGACTTTACAAACATACATTTATCTTCGTGGGATTTTCAATTTACAAAATGTTTGGTAACGAAACCATACCGCGATCTAGTTTTATACTAAGCGCCATCTATTGAGCATAAGAAAAACAGTTCATAGTAATGGATAAGGAAAACGAAGAGAATTTTGAGTATGTATATGTAATAATAATATTTATACCAGCAATTCTCAGAAATAAAAACTACTTTTTATATAGTTGTATAATAATATATTTAAGTATTTTGACTCGGAACAATGACTTTAATATTTATTATTGTTAGAAAATCAATTACAACTAATATGCTCATATATATGCCTCAGTGGTCTAATTGCATAAAGGAGTAATTGCCAATTGTAAAACTCGGGCTCGAATCTCAAACGTTAAAATACAATTGTTTTCTTCCACTATGAAAACATCAATATAATCAAGTTTTTGTGCTCTTTTTTGAAAGATTTTAAAAATTCTTTCACCTATAATAGATAGACTAGATTATGAAAGACTAACAAAAGTTTTTGTTTTTACACGTTTCTTAATTGAAATCTATTAATAACATATAAATATTTTTTTATATGTGTTTATAATACACATTTTTACACATAAAAAAAAGTGTATTATACACAAGCCGTTTTCTGTTCAAATTAGTAAACTTTTCATGTTTGTTTTGCGCGTAACTAATGCTTAGATTTTTGGTAGGTCTCCACCGGAGACAAAGATCGGGTACCGGTGGCCCGCTCGCACGGCGAAGAGAGGAGTCCTTGCATAGTGGGCCTATGGGGTTGCGAGCCGCCTCTTTCGTCGCTTCGGACCGGCGGGGCGCGACCACATCCATAGTCCACCGCAAGCAGTAAAAAAAGGTCTCCGTGCGCGGGTAGACTTATCAATAATCTAAATTTAAAGTCTAAAGTTTACGAAACCTGTCAAATGATACGCCAAGATATGTATCGCTTATGAATAAACATATTTTTATGTCTGATATTTGCCATATTTTAAGTTATTTTTAAGGCTTTTCACTACAATATATTTATATTAAAGCTTATCCAATTTAATATATAAGTTTATTAGTTTAGGTGTTTAATGCAGATTAAATTTACTCTAAATAGCAAATCATTTAGATGTATATTTCGAAAGACTTCAGACTTTTATTATTACGTACGTATCTTCGCGACGCCACCCGCCAGAACTAAAAATACCACACGACTACATATATACCCTATATACCTAGCTATTACATGAATGATTGGCAGGATAATTTAAATCCAAAAACACTTGATTGTATAAATTAAAAAGCTTTGAAATTTTTATAAAAGCATATTTTATTTTTTTTTAATTTTTATTTAAAATTATATAAAATTTAAATTATTTATTTTAAATCGCTAACTTATAATATTACTTAGTTAGGACAAAAAGCACAACAAAAACTAAATAAAAAGCCAACGTCACGCGGTATTCCCAGGCGGTCACCCATCCAAGTACTAACCGCGCCCGATGTTGCTTAACTTCGGTGATCGGACGAGAACCGGTGTATTCAACATGGTATGGACGTTGGCGATTTACTATTTAAAGTGAAGCAATATAATACGATTTTTTTTCTATAGATAGTATAAAATAAAGTCGCCGCCATTGTCTGCACGCTTAGATCTTTTAAACTACGATAGATAGATTAAAATGCGGTTTTCGTCAATAGAAAGAAAGTGAAGGTTTGTATGTATATCATAGTAAAAAAGACAAGAATTTAATGCATTTGTAATGTGATATCGTAAAACCCATATTTTATGCGTTCACATTGTAAACGCAGGCTATACGCCACAAGATATATCAAAATAATGGACTAAGAAATTGTATATCTTAAAAATATTTTTACAATACCGTATTTCTCCTTATCCAATTATCCCTTTACAGCATATCATTAAATTGGATTTCATAGCAGTGATCAAATATTTAAAATACGGCGATAGAGCGACCAAATACCCAAATGATGTGAGAGCGGGTCGCTAGTATGTAATAAATCTATGTAATTGTGCATCAGATTCAGTTCCGATGCAATATTGTGTGGTAATATTTTTAAATTTAATAAATAATAATGACTTGATTGAACAGATCAGCCGATAGATACTGATAATGGTCATCAGATTAACTATTATACAAATAAACATTGCTGATTTTCACTTACACCTATTTATATTAAGACCCTTTAGTGGAAGGAGTCCACACTGTTGACAGTTTTCTCTCTACAGCCGCGAGCAGGTCCATCCGGAGTAGTACCAATGTTGGAGGAAATCTACGTCTTATCCGTGGTAATATGCTCTTGCGCTTCGTTGAATGAGCGAGAGGCGGCAGCCCAATTTGATTAGGGTTTGGTTGGTAGGCAGAGGCCTAGCTATACCCCTAGTATTGCCACGGTTCATGGGCGGTAGTAGTACTTACAATCAGGTTTGCTGCTCGTTTGCCACCTTAAGCAATAAAAAAAATCGGTCTAGTGCGAGATGAACTTGGTTAGCCAGGTATTAAAGTAACTATGACCAGGTATTGAGCATTAGAAATTTGTTTGTCCATATTATGGGGCGTTCAAGTATTACGTAACGCAATTTGGGGGCGGGGGGTCTTGTAAAATGTTACAATGCGTTACATAGCCGGGAGGGGGGTTCAAACAACGCGTTACCTAACATTGTTATTTTATTAAATAAAAAACTAGGAAATTAAAAATTCCCAAGTTGACAAGCAAATTTTATTTTTTAAATGATGATCAAACAATATAAACATGTATTGCGAGTTTGGAAGCTCTTTTTTTTATTTATTATTGACGCAAATACGTTTAAAAACGGTCACTTGGGTGTTACGTAACGTTCAAGGAGGGGGGAGGTGGAGTACAGAGAAACGTTACGGCGCGTTACATGTTAGAGAGTATCAAAAATCTTCAAAAATTGCGTTACGTAATACTTGAACGCCCTCTTATTTCCGATAAAGTCAATATAAAACTCATTTCTCAGTAATATATGTTTAATCTACATTTCAGATAATATAATTGGTGTATGATAGCGGTTACGAATACTACCACCATTGCTCGTGGGTGTCGTAGAAGACAATTAAAAGCTGATTCACATTAGGTCTAATTGATAGTTTTACAGTAACGACAAAGATGTCGGATGCATATATTTTTTTTAGACACCACTCTACACTAACGAATTAATTCTTGTATTACGGAGGACTTTACAAAACTGCAATTAACACACACAAATTACATCCAGACTCAGAAACAACACTTTGTGGATCGCACAAGATATTGCCCTGCGTAGGAGTCGAACCCATGGCACTGGCACGGCAGGTATCTTAACTACTACGCAGCAGCGTGCAGTCGATACATTTTCTTGATCTACATTTCAGATAATATAATTGTTATATCGTAACGGCTACGAATACTACCAACATTACTCGTGGGTGTCGTAAAAGACGACGAAGAGATTTACATCGATCTGGGCCAATTCTATCTGAAGCCTAGACGGCTAGATCAATGACTATATTTTCAAGAAAAGTTGACATCAGGCAGGCGGTCGGTCATAAAACTATTGATAAATAATTTTTGCAATATGTGCAATAAAAAGGAAGTACATATAACTATAACTCTTGATTCTGGATAAGAGTAGAATTATAATGATTTCAGATAGTATAAATTACTTTATGATATTTAAAATTTTCAAATTCATATATATATATTTTTTTATTTATATATTACCAATATTCTTATAAAAGTAAATCATCATTTAATAAATCGTAGGTACCACGTAAACCATGAAACGTTTATCTGGGTTGCGATGAGTCGTTGTCATTACAATTTATATTTATCAATATTACCTATTATTCCTATTGATTACTTAGATACAATTTTTTAAGTTGATATTTAAAATGTTTAGAATTTAATTTGTACATTTGTTGTAATTTATATAATTATGAAATAAAAAAGAACCCTAAATATTTTTTATTAGGTAGGAGCACACTTGACAGTATCCTGTCTATAGCCACATGAATAAATAAACGTACAGAGATAAACATTCAAACAACCGCGCCACGGTAGGTACATCACTACAAGTATGATGCGCATGTGTGCGTGAGCACTGGCGGCTCGTCACATACGGAACGACTGTTTAGGCTGGTTCGGCCAGTGCTCCAACAAAGAGCTCACTCACCGCGCGCTGTGCATCGCGCCGTGCGTGTTTGTTTAAATTTGAAAATAAATATGGGGAAAGACTCTTTTTTCAGCCATTACAAAGACTTTAACGAAAGCAGTATACAATTGGGTTTTTTAATAATACCCGCTGACAACTTCATCGTGCTTGAGAAGAAATTTCGAGAATATTTCGATCTAGAAATAAATATTGTTAATATTGGTAGTGATATACTAAAACGTATACAAGATTGTAAATTTGATACGCCATGCAAGTGCTTTCCCATTGATTATTTAAAAAAACTTTTTATTAGATTTAGAAATTATCATTCGATTAAGAGATATAACAAATTATTAAAAATCAAAAATTACAAAAAAAAACTATTTAGAGTAAGCAATTTGTAAAAAAATATCCATACATAAAAAAGCTGACAAACGTTTTGTGTATTTATTTTCATCCTCATGTGCCAACCCTATCAGAATAGGTAACAATTTTGCTCGCTCCTTAGAAGCTTGGTCTCTGTACGTTTATTTAGTCATGTGCTATAGCCGCGGGCCTATTTGTCCGGGGTAGTACAACACTATCGCAGAAAATTGACGTCTGAGCAGTGGCAATATACTGTTGCATTTCGTTCGAAGAGCGAGAGAGCCAGACGCCCAACTTTCTGGATGGGTTTGAGCTTTTCATTAGTAGAGAGCGGCCTAGGTGTACTCCACGATATTGCAAGATCAATGGGCGGCAGTAGCACTTACCACCACCTGATGCAGCACACCGGTGCTGCTTGTTCGTTTGCCACTATAGGCAATTAAAAAAAAGTCAAATATAGGATGGCCACGATTTATAAATTTCACGAGACTGTCCTGTTTTCTAGATCCAATGTTAGTATGCCATGATTTTATACTACAGATGGTGCCTATGTTTTTAGATATAGTTTTGCCAAATGCTTTTTAAAATCTTTATAGAATGTCATCATGATTTTTAGTTTTTAATACTTTATCAATAGTGACAGTGTGTCGTTAGCGTATTAGACACGTAATGTCACACATACATATATGTGACTGTTATCTAAGGTCTTGAGTTCGAATCCTACAAATGTTATTAGAATATCTTTTATCGGACTTCCTTTGAATGAGAAGTCCGGTATTACGTCATGTAGACGATAACAGACATACCTTCACGTACGTTATAAAGGATTTAGTCCTTATTTTATGACAATATACGACTGTGTATACGAATTAAGAGATTAAAATAAAGAAATTAAAAAAAATTACCAGCATCTCGTTAAAATGTCTTTCCTTCAGCAGAATTGAAAGAAGAAAAAATATACATTGCAAAGTTGAACTAATCGACATGCATTTTGCAAATACGTTCAAAAATTAATTTTAAAAAAAATCTTTCAGGTTTGGGCAAAATAGCCAACGTCACGCGGTATTCCCAGGCGGTCACCCATCCAAGTACTAACCGCGCCCGAAGTTGCTTAACTTCGGTGATCGGACGAGAACCGGTGTATTCAACATGGTATGGACGTTGACGACTTCATAATCAAAATATTTTAACATAATAATTAAACAGTCAAATGCATAAATTAACAAGCGAATACAAATTAAGTACGCACAGTTGGGTTAGAGTTAGCATAATTCTCTATTAGATATTCGCATACAATTAGAAGGTGATCAGACTGTGTAAACTAGACTGTATTAATGAACTCTGTGCAAATATAGCATTTGCGTATGTTATAACTATCTCTAATTATTTAAACCTCTTTTTTGCCCGTTCATGGATTGGTTTTGAACTTGTAGTAAGTGGATTTTGCTTGAGAAATGAGGGGTGAATTTTGTATTATGTCAAGGTTCGAAGAGTTATTTCTTACTAATCACTTTTTATAAAAAAATCAGTAAAGAAATAATAATAATAGACAAACCCGTTGACTTTCCTGCTGGATCTTCTTAGTAGCGGTTATATTTACAGAATTAATTTAAAATATTAAAGTTGACAATATGTCAGTACCCTCACGAGTTTTATACACAATAAATGATTTTAAAACAAAATTCAATAAAAAAATACCGACAATATTTTTGAAGTTATGAATTGTTGGCTGATTTACTGTTACGTCAATCTTTTTTTCCGCATGTGGCAAAACGAGCAAGCACCACACCTGATGGCAAGTGTTACTGTCGCTCATCGACCTTTGCGATACTTGTGGTATAGCTAGGCCGCTGCCTACCAATGAAAACTCGAAATCCACTCCGAAAATTGCACTGCTGCGGCCGGCTCTCTCGCTCACCGAACGAAGCACAACAGAACATTGCCATTACTCAGACGTCGATCTTCTGCGTGAGTGTGGTACTACACCGGACGGACCTGCCCGCGGCTTTAGACATAAAGTTATCAACAATGTAGTCCTACCACTATAATCTGTCAATGATTGAACCGGTGTTTTCAACATGGTATGGACGTTGACGACTGAGTACATAAAGTAAAGAAACTGATTAGGAAACATTCTAGAATATCAGCGACCCTAATTGCAGTATAAGCTGTAATTAGAAATGTAAAATAATGACAAAAAGATGTAATTGTGACGAAAAAATTATAATTACTACGAATAAAATAAAATTACGGCGAATAAATTATAATTACGATTAAAACACACCAAGAGCGACTATTCATTACATACGTAACGTCAGGATTGTGATCGGCGCCACTATTTCTTTACAAATATATCACCAATTTTCACTAACCACGATATGCATTATGAGCATACAGTAATTTCAAAAATGTGACTTTTGTAAATATAAAAAATGCAGTAAACTCTTTTAGTTAGGAAAAATAACTAAAATGGTACGGGCTCTATTATTTTCTAAATAGTAAAAAAATACATTAGTTTACTAATCTTATAATTTTCGGTAGAATCTAGAAGGGACGTAATGAAAGGCACGGCACATATGTAAGTAATAATCTGACAGTTTTCATAAGGCCAGTATTTATGAATTTCTCGATATTATGCCATTTTGAAGGGACAGTAAGATTTCAGATGTAAAAAATAAAAAGCCAACGTCACGCGGTATTCCCAGGCGGTCACCCATCCAAGTACTAACCGCGCCCGATGTTGCTTAACTTCGGTGATCGGACGAGAACCGGTGTTTTCAACATGGTATGGACGTTGACGACTGAGTACTTAAAGTAGAGAAACTGATTAGGGAACATTCTAGAATATCAGCGACCCTAATTGCAGTATAAGCTGTAATTAGAAATGTAAAATAATGACAAAAAGTTGTAATTGTGACGAATAAATTATAATTACTACGAATAAAATAAAATTACGGCGAATAAATTATAATTACGATTAAAACACATCACGAGCGACTATTCGTTACATACGTAACGTCAGGATTGTGATCGGCGCCACTATTTTTTTACAAATATATCACCAATTTTCACTAACCACGATATGCATTATGAGCATACAGTAATTTCAAAAATGTGACTTCTATAAATATAAAAAATGCAGTAAACTATTTTAGTTAGGAAAAATAACTAAAATGGTACGGGCTCTATTATTTTCTAAATAGTAAAAAAATACATTAGTTTATTAATCTTATAATTTTCGGTAGAATCTAGAAGGGACGTAATGAAAGGCACATACTTAAGTAATAATCTGACAGTTCTCATAAGGCCAGTATTTATGAATTTCTCGATATTATGCCATTTTGAAGGGACAGTAAGATTTCAGATGTAAAAAATAAAAGGCCAACGTCACGCGGTATTCCCAGGCGGTCACCCATCCAAGTACTAACCGCGCCCGATGTTGCTTAACTTCGGTGATCGGACGAGAACCGGTGTTTTCAACATGGTATGGACGTTGACGACTGAGTACTTAAAGTAGAGAAACTGATTAGAAAACATTCTAGAATATCAGCGACCCTAATTGCAGTATAAGCTGTAATTAGAAAAGTAAAATAATGATAAAAAGTTGTATTTGTGACGAATAAATTATAATTACTACGAATAAAATAAAATTACGGCGAATAAATTATAATTACGATTAAAACACATCACGAGCGACTATTCGTTACATACGTAACGTCAGGATTGGGATCGGCGCCACTATTTCTTTACAAATATATCACCAATTTTCACTAACCACGATATGCATTATGAGCATACAGTAATTTCAAAAATGTGACTTTTGTAAATATAAAAAATTCAGTAAACTCTTTTTGTTAGGAAAAATAACTAAAATGGTACGGGCTCTATTATTTTCTAAATAGTAAAAAAATACATTAGTTTATTAATCTTATAATTTTCGGTAGAATCTAGAAGGGACGTAATGAAAGGCACATACTTAAGTAATAATCTGACAGTTCTCATAAGGCCAGTATTTATGAATTTCTCGATATTATGCCATTTTGAAGGGACAGTAAGATTTCAGATGTAAAAAATAAAAGGCCAACGTCACGCGGTATTCCCAGGCGGTCACCCATCCAAGTACTAACCGCGCCCGATGTTGCTTAACTTCGGTGATCGGACGAGAACCGGTGTTTTCAACATGGTATGGACGTTGACGACTGAGTACTTAAAGTAGAGAAACTGATTAGAAAACATTCTAAAATATCAGCGACCCTAATTGCAGTATAAGCTGTAATTAGAAAAGTAAAATAATGATAAAAAGTTGTATTTGTGACGAATAAATTATAATTACTACGAATAAAATAAAATTACGGCGAATAAATTATAATTACGATTAAAACACATCACGAGCGACTATTCGTTACATACGTAACGTCAGGATTGTGATCGGCGCCACTATTTCTTTACAAATATATCACCAATTTTCACTAACCACGATATGCATTATGAGCATACAGTAATTTCAAAAATGTGACTTTTGTAAATATAAAAAATGCAGTAAACTCTTTTAGTTAGGAAAAATAACTAAAATGGTACGGGCTCTATTATTTTCTAAATAGTAAAAAAATACATTAGTTTATTAATCTTATAATTTTCGGTAGAATCTAGAAGAGACGTAATGAAAGGCACATATTTAAGTAATAATCTGACAGTTCTCATAAGGCCAGTATTTATGAATTTCCCGATATTACGCCATTTTGAAGGGACAGTAAGATTTCAGATGTAAAAAATAAAAAGCCAACGTCACGCGGTATTCCCAGGCGGTCACCCATCCAAGTACTAACCGCGCCCGATGTTGCTTAACTACGGTGATCGGACGAGAACCGGTGTTTTCAACATGGTATGGACGTTGACGACTGAGTACTTAAAGTAGAGAAACTGATTAGAAAACATTCTAGAATATCAGCGACCCTAATTGCAGTATAAGCTGTAATTAGAAAAGTAAAATAATGATAAAAAGTTGTATTTGTGACGAATAAATTATAATTACTACGAATAAAATAAAACTACGGCGAATAAATTATAATTACGATTAAAACACATCACGAGCGACTATTCGTTACATACGTAACGTCAGGATTGTGATCGGCGCCACTATTTCTTTACAAATATATCACCAATTTTCACTAACCACGATATGCATCATGAGCATACAGTAATTTCAAAAATGTGACTTTTGTAAATATAAAAAATGCAGTAAACTCTTTTAGTTAGGAAATATAACTAAAATGGTACGGGCTCTATTATTTTCTAAATAGTAAAAAAATACATTAGTTTACTAATCTTATAATTTTCGGTAGAATCTAGAAGGGACGTAATGAAAGGCACATATGTAAGTAATAATCTGACAGTTTTCATAAGGCCAGTATTTATGAATTTCTCGATATTATGCCATTTTGAAGGGACAGTAAGATTTCAGATGTAAAAAATAAAAAGCCAACGTCACGCGGTATTCCCAGGCGGTCACTCATCCAAGTAATAACCGCGCACGATGTTGCTTAACTACTGTGATCGGACGAGAACCGGTGTTTTCAACATGGTATGGACGTTGACGACTGAGTACTTAAAGTAGAGAAACTGATTAGAAAACATTCTAGAATATCAGCGACCCTAATTGCAGTATAAGCTGTAATTAGAAAAGTAAAATAATGATAAAAAGTTGTATTTGTGACGAATAAATTATAATTACTACGAATAAAATAAAACTACGGCGAATAAATTATAATTACGATTAAAACACATCACGAGCGACTATTCGTTACATACGTAACGTCAGGATTGTGATCGGCGCCACTATTTCTTTACAAATATATCACCAATTTTCACTAACCACGATATGCATTATGAGTATACAGTAATTTCAAAAATGTGACTTTTGTAAATATAAAAAATGCAGTAAACTCTTTTAGTTAGGAAAAATAACTAAAATGGTACGGGCTCTATTATTTTCTAAATAGTAAAAAAATACATTAGTTTATTAATCTTATAATTTTCGGTAGAATCTAGTAGAGACGTAATGAAAGGCACATATTTAAGTAATAATCTGACAGTTCTCATAAGGCCAGTATTTATGAATTTCCCGATATTACGCCATTTTGAAGGGACAGTAAGATTTCAGATGTAAAAAATAAAAAGCCAACGTCACGCGGTATTCCCAGGCGGTCACCCATCCAAGTACTAACCGCGCCCGATGTTGCTTAACTTCGGTGATCGGACGAGAACCGGTGTTTTCAATATGGTATGGACGTTGACGACTGAGTACTTAAAGTAGAGAAACTGATTAGGGAACATTCTAGAATATCAGCGACCCTAATTGCAGTATAAGCTGTAATTAGAAATGTAAAATAATGACAAAAAGTTGTAATTGTGACGAATAAATTATAATTACTACGAATAAAATAAAATTACGGCGAATAATTATAATTATAAGAGAGCGCTGCGGTATGAATGAAGAAGTAGTGACAAAGATAAAAAAGGGTATGCTGAGGTGGTTCGGACACGTGGAAAGATTGAGTGAAGAAAGGTTGACTAAACAAGTATACAAAGCGAGTGTGAGTGGGACGATTACAAGGGGAAGACCACGTCGTACTTTCCTGGATCAAATCGAAGATGTGTTAGTGAAAGGTCAGATTAAGAGTACGCGTAATCGTAGAGCATGCATGAGGACTGTGATGAGTGTGAATGAAGCGATGGAGGTATGTCAGGATCGTGGTTTGTGGCAATCCGTAGTCTCTGCCTACCCCTCAGGGAAACAGGCGTGAGGCTATGTATGTATGTATGTATGTATGTATAAATTATAATTACGATTAAAACACATCACGAGCGACTATTCGTTACATACGTAACGTCAGGATTGTGATCGGCGCCACTATTTCTTTACAAATATATCACCAATTTTCACTAACCACGATATGCATTATGAGCATACAGTAATTTCAAAAATGTGACTTTTGTAAATATAAAAAATGCAGTAAACTCTTTTAGTTAGGCAATATAACTAAAATGGTACGGGCTCTATTACTCTCTAAATAGTAAAAATAAATACATTAGTTTACTAATCTTATAATTTTCGGTATTATCTAGAAGGGACGTAATGAAAGGCACATATTTGAGTAATAATCTGACAGTTCCCATAAGTCCAGTATTTACGAATTTCCCGATATTACGCCATTTTGAAGGGACAGTAAGATTTCAGATGTAAAAAATAAAAAGCCAACGTCACGCGGTATTCCCAGGCGGTCACCCATCCAAGTACTAACCGCGCCCGATGTTGCTTAACTTCGGTGATCGGACGAGAACCGGTGTTTTCAACATGGTATGGACGTTGACGACTGAGTACTTAAAGTAGAGAAACTGATTAGAAAACATTCTAGAATATCAGCGACCCTAATTGCAGTATAAGCTGTAATTAGAAAAGTAAAATAATGATAAAAAGTTGTATTTGTGACGAATAAATTATAATTACTACGAATAAAATAAAACTACGGCGAATAAATTATAATTACGATTAAAACACATCACGAGCGACTATTCGTTACATACGTAACGTCAGGATTGTGATCGGCGCCACTATTTCTTTACAAATATATCACCAATTTTCACTAACCACGATATGCATTATGAGCATACAGTAATTTCCAAAATGTGACTTTTGTAAATATAAAAAATGCAGTAAACTCTTTTAGTTAGGAAAAATAACTAAAATGGTACGGGCTCTATTATTTTCTAAATAGTAAAAAAATACATTAGTTTATTAATCTTATAATTTTCGGTAGAATCTAGAAGGGACGTAATGAAAGGCACATATTTAAGTAATAATCTGACAGTTCTCATAAGGCCAGTATTTATGAATTTCTCGATATTATGCCATTTTGAAGGGACAGTAAGATTTCAGATGTAAAAAATAAAAAGCCAACGTCACGCGGTATTCCCAGGCGGTCACCCATCCAAGTACTAACCGCGCCCGAAGTTGCTTAACTTCGGTGATCGGACGAGAACCGGTGTTTTCAACAGGGTATGGACGTTGACGACTGAGTACTTAAAGTAGAGAAACTGATTAGGGAACATTCTAGAATATCAGCGACCCTAATTGCAGTATAAGCTGTAATTAGAAATGTAAAATAATGACAAAAAGTTGTAATTGTGACGAATAAATTATAATTACTACGAATAAAATAAAATTACGGCGAATAAATTATAATTACGATTAAAACACATCACGAGCGACTATTCGTTACATACGTAACGTCAGGATTGTGATCGGCGCCACTATTTCTTTACAAATATATCACCAATTTTCACTAACCACGATATGCATTATGAGCATACAGTAATTTCAAAAATGTGACTTTTGTAAATATAAAAAATGCAGTAAACTCTTTTAGTTAGGAAAAATAACTAAAATGGTACGGGCTCTATTATTTTCTAAATAGTAAAAAAATACATTAGTTTATTAATCTTATAATTTTCGGTAGGATCTAGAAGGGACGTAATGAAAGGCACATATTTAAGTAATAATCTGACAGTTCTCATAAGGCCAGTATTTATGAATTTCTCGATATTATGCCATTTTGAAGGGACAGTAAGATTTCAGATGTAAAAAATAAAAAGCCAACGTCACGCGGTATTCCCAGGCGGTCACCCATCCAAGTACTAACCGCGCCCGATGTTGCTTAACTTCGGTGATCGGACGAGAACCGGTGTTTTCAACATGGTATGGACGTTGACGACTGAGTACTTAAAGTAGAGAAACTGATTAGGGAACATTCTAGAATATCAGCGACCCTAATTGCAGTATAAGCTGTAATTAGAAATGTAAAATAATGACAAAAAATTGTAATTGTGACGAATAAATTATAATTACTACGAATAAAATAAAATTACGGCGAATAAATTATAATTACGATTAAAACACATCACGAGCGACTATTCGTTACATACGTAACGTCAGGATTGTGATCGGCGCCACTATTTCTTTACAAATATATCACCAATTTTCACTAACCACGATATGCATTATGAGCATACAGTAATTTCAAAAATGTGACTTTTGTAAATATAAAAAATGCAGTAAACTCTTTTAGTTAGGAAATATAACTAAAATGGTACGGGCTCTATTATTTTCTAAATAGTAAAAAAATACATTAGTTTATTAATCTTATAATTTTCGGTAGAATCTAGAAGGGACGTAATGAAAGGCACATATTTAAGTAATAATCTGACAGTTCTCATAAGGCCAGTATTTATGAATTTCTCGATATTATGCCATTTTGAAGGGACAGTAAGATTTCAGATGTAAAAAATAAAAAGCCAACGTCACGCGGTATTCCCAGGCGGTCACCCATCCAAGTACTAACCGCGCCCTATGTTGCTTAACTTCGGTGATCGGACGAGAACCGGTGTTTTCAACATGGTATGGACGTTGACGACTGAGTACTTAAAGTAGAGAAACTGATTAGGGAACATTCTAGAATATCAGCGACCCTAATTGCAGTATAAGCTGTAATTAGAAATGTAAAATAATGACAAAAAGTTGTAATTGTGACGAATAAATTATAATTACTACGAATAAAATAAAATTACGGCGAATAATTATAATTATAAGAGAGCGCTGCGGTATGAATGAACAAGTAGTGACAAAGATAAAAAAGGGTATGCTGAGGTGGTTCGGACACGTGGAAAGATTGAGTGAAGAAAGGTTGACTAAACAAGTATACAAAGCGAGTGTGAGTGGGACGATTACAAGGGGAAGACCACGTCGTACTTTCCTGGATCAAATCGAAGATGTGTTAGTGAAAGGTCAGATTAAGAGTACGCGTAATCGTAGAGCATGCATGAAGACTGTGATGAGTGTGAATGAAGCGATGGAGGTATGTCAGGATCGTGGTTTGTGGCAATCCGTAGTCTCTGCCTACCCCTCAGGGAAACAGGCGTGAGGCTATGTATGTATGTATGTATAAATTATAATTACGATTAAAACACATCACGAGCGACTATTCGTTACATACGTAACGTCAGGATTGTGATCGGCGCCACTATTTCTTTACAAATATATCACCAATTTTCACTAACCACGATATGCATTATGAGCATACAGTAATTTCAAAAATGTGACTTTTGTAAATATAAAAAATGCAGTAAACTCTTTTAGTTAGGAAATATAACTAAAATGGTACGGGCTCTATTACTCTCTAAATAGTAAAAATAAATACATTAGTTTACTAATCTTATAATTTTCGGTATTATCTAGAAGGGACGTAATGAAAGGCACATATTTGAGTAATAATCTGACAGTTCCCATAAGTCCAGTATTTATGAATTTCCCGATATTACGCCATTTTGAAGGGACAGTAAGATTTCAGATGTAAAAAATAAAAAGCCAACGTCACGCGGTATTCCCAGGCGGTCACCCATCCAAGTACTAACCGCGCCCGATGTTGCTTAACTTCGGTGATCGGACGAGAACCGGTGTTTTCAACATGGTATGGACGTTGACGACTGAGTACTTAAAGTAGAGAAACTGATTAGGGAACATTCTAGAATATCAGCGACCCTAATTGCAGTATAAGCTGTAATTAGAAATGTAAAATAATGACAAAAAATTGTAATTGTGACGAATAAATTATAATTACTACGAATAAAATAAAATTACGGCGAATAAATTATAATTACGATTAAAACACATCACGAGCGACTATTCGTTACATACGTAACGTCAGGATTGTGATCGGCGCCACTATTTCTTTACAAATATATCACCAATTTTCACTAACCACGATATGCATTATGAGCATACAGTAATTTCAAAAATGTGACTTTTGTAAATATAAAAAATGCAGTAAACTCTTTTAGTTAGGAAATATAACTAAAATGGTACGGGCTCTATTATTTTCTAAATAGTAAAAAAATACATTAGTTTATTAATCTTATAATTTTCGGTAGAATCTAGAAGGGACGTAATGAAAGGCACATATTTAAGTAATAATCTGACAGTTCTCATAAGGCCAGTATTTATGAATTTCTCGATATTATGCCATTTTGAAGGGACAGTAAGATTTCAGATGTAAAAAATAAAAAGCCAACGTCACGCGGTATTCCCAGGCGGTCACCCATCCAAGTACTAACCGCGCCCTATGTTGCTTAACTTCGGTGATCGGACGAGAACCGGTGTTTTCAACATGGTATGGACGTTGACGACTGAGTACTTAAAGTAGAGAAACTGATTAGGGAACATTCTAGAATATCAGCGACCCTAATTGCAGTATAAGCTGTAATTAGAAATGTAAAATAATGACAAAAAGTTGTAATTGTGACGAATAAATTATAATTACTACGAATAAAATAAAATTACGGCGAATAATTATAATTATAAGAGAGCGCTGCGGTATGAATGAACAAGTAGTGACAAAGATAAAAAAGGGTATGCTGAGGTGGTTCGGACACGTGGAAAGATTGAGTGAAGAAAGGTTGACTAAACAAGTATACAAAGCGAGTGTGAGTGGGACGATTACAAGGGGAAGACCACGTCGTACTTTCCTGGATCAAATCGAAGATGTGTTAGTGAAAGGTCAGATTAAGAGTACGCGTAATCGTAGAGCATGCATGAAGACTGTGATGAGTGTGAATGAAGCGATGGAGGTATGTCAGGATCGTGGTTTGTGGCAATCCGTAGTCTCTGCCTACCCCTCAGGGAAACAGGCGTGAGGCTATGTATGTATGTATGTATGTATGTATAAATTATAATTACGATTAAAACACATCACGAGCGACTATTCGTTACATACGTAACGTCAGGATTGTGATCGGCGCCACTATTTCTTTACAAATATATCACCAATTTTCACTAACCACGATATGCATTATGAGCATACAGTAATTTCAAAAATGTGACTTTTGTAAATATAAAAAATGCAGTAAACTCTTTTAGTTAGGAAATATAACTAAAATGGTACGGGCTGTATTACTCTCTAAATAGTAAAAATAAATACATTAGTTTACTAATCTTATAATTTTCGGTATTATCTAGAAGGGACGTAATGAAAGGCACATATTTGAGTAATAATCTGACAGTTCCCATAAGTCCAGTATTTATGAATTTCCCGATATTACGCCATTTTGAAGGGACAGTAAGATTTCAGATGTAAAAAATAAAAAGCCAACGTCACGCGGTATTCCCAGGCGGTCACCCATCCAAGTACTAACCGCGCCCGATGTTGCTTAACTTCGGTGATCGGACGAGAACCGGTGTTTTCAACATGGTATGGACGTTGACGACTGAGTACTTAAAGTAGAGAAACTGATTAGGGAACATTCTAGAATATCAGCGACCCTAATTGCAGTATAAGCTGTAATTAGAAATGTAAAATAATGACAAAAAGTTGTAATTGTGACGAATAAATTATAATTACTACGAATAAAATAAAATTACGGCGAATAATTATAATTATAAGAGAGCGCTGCGGTATGAATGAAGAAGTAGTGACAAAGATAAAAAAGGGTATGCTGAGGTGGTTCGGACACGTGGAAAGATTGAGTGAAGAAAGGTTGACTAAACAAGTATACAAAGCGAGTGTGAGTGGGACGATTACAAGGGGAAGACCACGTCGTACTTTCCTGGATCAAATCGAAGATGTGTTAGTGAAAGGTCAGATTAAGAGTACGCGTAATCGTAGAGCATGCATGAAGACTGTGATGAGTGTGAATGAAGCGATGGAGGTATGTCAGGATCGTGGTTTGTGGCAATCCGTAGTCTCTGCCTACCCCTCAGGGAAACAGGCGTGAGGCTATGTATGTATGTATGTATAAATTATAATTACGATTAAAACACATCACGAGCGACTATTCGTTACATACGTAACGTCAGGATTGTGATCGGCGCCACTATTTCTTTACAAATATATCACCAATTTTCACTAACCACGATATGCATTATGAGCATACAGTAATTTCAAAAATGTGACTTTTGTAAATATAAAAAATGCAGTAAACTCTTTTAGTTAGGAAATATAACTAAAATGGTACGGGCTCTATTACTCTCTAAATAGTAAAAATAAATACATTAGTTTACTAATCTTATAATTTTCGGTATTATCTAGAAGGGACGTAATGAAAGGCACATATTTGAGTAATAATCTGACAGTTCCCATAAGTCCAGTATTTATGAATTTCCCGATATTACGCCATTTTGAAGGGACAGTAAGATTTCAGATGTAAAAAATAAAAAGCCAACGTCACGCGGTATTCCCAGGCGGTCACCCATCCAAGTACTAACCGCGCCCGATGTTGCTTAACTTCGGTGATCGGACGAGAACCGGTGTTTTCAACATGGTATGGACGTTGACGACTGAGTACTTAAAGTAGAGAAACTGATTAGAAAACATTCTAGAATATCAGCGACCCTAATTGCAGTATAAGCTGTAATTAGAAATGTAAAATAATGACAAAAAGTTGTAATTGTGACGAATAAATTATAATTACTACGAATAAAATAAAATTACGGCGAATAAATTATAATTACGATTAAAACACATCACGAGCGACTATTCGTTACATACGTAACGTCAGGATTGTGATCGGCGCCACTATTTCTTTACAAATATATCACCAATTTTCACTAACCACGATATGCATTATGAGCATACAGTAATTTCAAAAATGTGACTTTTGTAAATATAAAAAATGCAGTAAACTCTTTTAGTTAGGAAAAATAACTAAAATGGTACGGGCTCTATTATTTTCTAAATAGTAAAAAAATACATTAGTTTATTAATCTTATAATTTTCGGTAGAATCTAGAAGGGACGTAATGAAAGGCACATATTTAAGTAATAATCTGACAGTTCTCATAAGGCCAGTATTTATGAATTTCTCGATATTATGCCATTTTGAAGGGACAGTAAGATTTCAGATGTAAAAAATAAAAAGCCAACGTCACGCGGTATTCCCAGGCGGTCACCCATCCAAGTACTAACCGCGCCCGATGTTGCTTAACTTCGGTGATCGGACGAGAACCGGTGTTTTCAACATGCTATGGACGTTGACGACTGAGTACTTAAAGTAGAGAAACTGATTAGAAAACATTCTAGAATATCAGCGACCCTAATTGCAGTATAAGCTGTAGTTAGAAAAGTAAAATAACGATAAAAAGTTGTATTTGTGACGAATAAATTATAATTACTACGAATAAAATAAAATTACGGCGAATAAATTATAATTACGATTAAAACACATCACGAGCGACTATTCGTTACATACGTAACGTCAGGATTGTGATCGGCGCCACTATTTCTTTACAAATATATCACCAATTTTCACTAACCACGATATGCATTATGTGCATACAGTAATTTCAAAAATGTGACTTTTGTAAATATAAAAAATGCAGTAAACTCTTTTAGTTAGGAAAAATAACTAAAATGGTACGGGCTCTATTATTTTCTAAATAGTAAAAAAATACATTAGTTTATTAATCTTATAATTTTCGGTAGAATCTAGAAGAGACGTAATGAAAGGCACATATTTAAGTAATAATCTGACAGTTCTCATAAGGCCAGTATTTATGAATTTCCCGATATTACGCCATTTTGAAGGGACAGTAAGATTTCAGATGTAAAAAATAAAAAGCCGACGTCACGCGGTATTCCCAGGCGGTCACCCATCCAAGTACTAACCGCGCCCGATGTTGCTTAACTTCGGTGATCGGACGAGAACCGGTGTTTTCAACATGGTATGGACGTTGACGACTGAGTACTTAAAGTAGAGAAACTGATTAGGGAACATTCTAGAATATCAGCGACCCTAATTGCAGTATAAGCTGTAATTAGAAATGTAAAATAATGACAAAAAGTTGTAATTGTGACGAATAAATTATAATTACTACGAATAAAATAAAATTACGGCGAATAATTATAATTATAAGAGAGCGCTGCGGTATGAATGAACAAGTAGTGACAAAGATAAAAAAGGGTATGCTGAGGTGGTTCGGACACGTGGAAAGATTGAGTGAAGAAAGGTTGACTAAACAAGTATACAAAGCGAGTGTGAGTGGGACGATTACAAGGGGAAGACCACGTCGTACTTTCCTGGATCAAATCGAAGATGTGTTAGTGAAAGGTCAGATTAAGAGTACGCGTAATCGTAGAGCATGCATGAAGACTGTGATGAGTGTGAATGAAGCGATGGAGGTATGTCAGGATCGTGGTTTGTGGCAATCCGTAGTCTCTGCCTACCCCTCAGGGAAACAGGCGTGAGGCTATGTATGTATAAATTATAATTACGATTAAAACACATCACGAGCGACTATTCGTTACATACGTAACGTCAGGATTGTGATCGGCGCCACTATTTCTTTACAAATATATCACCAATTTTCACTAACCACGATATGCATTATGAGCATACAGTAATTTCAAAAATGTGACTTTTGTAAATATAAAAAATGCAGTAAACTCTTTTAGTTAGGAAATATAACTAAAATGGTACGGGCTGTATTACTCTCTAAATAGTAAAAATAAATACATTAGTTTACTAATCTTATAATTTTCGGTATTATCTAGAAGGGACGTAATGAAAGGCACATATTTGAGTAATAATCTGACAGTTCCCATAAGTCCAGTATTTATGAATTTCCCGATATTACGCCATTTTGAAGGGACAGTAAGATTTCAGATGTAAAAAATAAAAAGCCAACGTCACGCGGTATTCCCAGGCGGTCACCCATCCAAGTACTAACCGCGCCCGATGTTGCTTAACTTCGGTGATCGGACGAGAACCGGTGTTTTCAACATGGTATGGACGTTGACGACTGAGTACTTAAAGTAGAGAAACTGATTAGGGAACATTCTAGAATATCAGCGACCCTAATTGCAGTATAAGCTGTAATTAGAAATGTAAAATAATGACAAAAAGTTGTAATTGTGACGAATAAATTATAATTACTACGAATAAAATAAAATTACGGCGAATAATTATAATTATAAGAGAGCGCTGCGGTATGAATGAAGAAGTAGTGACAAAGATAAAAAAGGGTATGCTGAGGTGGTTCGGACACGTGGAAAGATTGAGTGAAGAAAGGTTGACTAAACAAGTATACAAAGCGAGTGTGAGTGGGACGATTACAAGGGGAAGACCACGTCGTACTTTCCTGGATCAAATCGAAGATGTGTTAGTGAAAGGTCAGATTAAGAGTACGCGTAATCGTAGAGCATGCATGAAGACTGTGATGAGTGTGAATGAAGCGATGGAGGTATGTCAGGATCGTGGTTTGTGGCAATCCGTAGTCTCTGCCTACCCCTCAGGGAAACAGGCGTGAGGCTATGTATGTATGTATGTATAAATTATAATTACGATTAAAACACATCACGAGCGACTATTCGTTACATACGTAACGTCAGGATTGTGATCGGCGCCACTATTTCTTTACAAATATATCACCAATTTTCACTAACCACGATATGCATTATGAGCATACAGTAATTTCAAAAATGTGACTTTTGTAAATATAAAAAATGCAGTAAACTCTTTTAGTTAGGAAATATAACTAAAATGGTACGGGCTCTATTACTCTCTAAATAGTAAAAATAAATACATTAGTTTACTAATCTTATAATTTTCGGTATTATCTAGAAGGGACGTAATGAAAGGCACATATTTGAGTAATAATCTGACAGTTCCCATAAGTCCAGTATTTATGAATTTCCCGATATTACGCCATTTTGAAGGGACAGTAAGATTTCAGATGTAAAAAAAAAAAAGCCAACGTCACGCGGTATTCCCAGGCGGTCACCCATCCAAGTACTAAACGCGCCCGATGTTGCTTAACTTCGGTGATCGGACGAGAACCGGTGTTTTCAACATGGTATGGACGTTGACGACTGAGTACTTAAAGTAGAGAAACTGATTAGAAAACATTCTAGAATATCAGCGACCCTAATTGCAGTATAAGCTGTAATTAGAAATGTAAAATAATGACAAAAAGTTGTAATTGTGACGAATAAATTATAATTACTACGAATAAAATAAAATTACGGCGAATAAATTATAATTACGATTAAAACACATCACGAGCGACTATTCGTTACATACGTAACGTCAGGATTGTGATCGGCGCCACTATTTCTTTACAAATATATCACCAATTTTCACTAACCACGATATGCATTATGAGCATACAGTAATTTCAAAAATGTGACTTTTGTAAATATAAAAAATGCAGTAAACTCTTTTAGTTAGGAAAAATAACTAAAATGGTACGGGCTCTATTATTTTCTAAATAGTAAAAAAATACATTAGTTTATTAATCTTATAATTTTCGGTAGAATCTAGAAGGGACGTAATGAAAGGCACATATTTAAGTAATAATCTGACAGTTCTCATAAGGCCAGTATTTATGAATTTCTCGATATTATGCCATTTTGAAAGGACAGTAAGATTTCAGATGTAAAAAGCCAACGTCACGCGGTATTCCCAGGCGGTCACCCATCCAAGTACTAACCGCGCCCGATGTTGCTTAACTTCGGTGATCGGACGAGAACCGGTGTTTTCAACATGGTATGGACGTTGACGACTGAGTACTTAAAGTAGAGAAACTGATTAGAAAACATTCTAGAATATCAGCGACCCTAATTGCAGTATAAGCTGTAATTAGAAATGTAAAATAATGACAAAAAGTTGTAATTGTGACGAATAAATTATAATTACTACGAATAAAATAAAATTACGGCGAATAATTATAATTATAAGAGAGCGCTGCGGTATGAATGAAGAAGTAGTGACAAAGATAAAAAAGGGTATGCTGAGGTGGTTCGGACACGTGGAAAGATTGAGTGAAGAAAGGTTGACTAAACAAGTATACAAAGCGAGTGTGAGTGGGACGATTACAAGGGGAAGACCACGTCGTACTTTCCTGGATCAAATCGAAGATGTGTTAGTGAAAGGTCAGATTAAGAGTACGCGTAATCGTAGAGCATGCATGAAGACTGTGATGAGTGTGAATGAAGCGATGGAGGTATGTCAGGATCGTGGTTTGTGGCAATCCGTAGTCTCTGCCTACCCCTCAGGGAAACAGGCGTGAGGCTATGTATGTATGTATGTATAAATTATAATTACGATTAAAACACATCACGAGCGACTATTCGTTACATACGTAACGTCAGGATTGTGATCGGCGCCACTATTTCTTTACAAATATATCACCAATTTTCACTAACCACGATATGCATTATGAGCATACAGTAATTTCAAAAATGTGACTTTTGTAAATATAAAAAATGCAGTAAACTCTTTTAGTTAGGAAATATAACTAAAATGGTACGGGCTCTATTACTCTCTAAATAGTAAAAATAAATACATTAGTTTACTAATCTTATAATTTTCGGTATTATCTAGAAGGGACGTAATGAAAGGCACATATTTGAGTAATAATCTGACAGTTCCCATAAGTCCAGTATTTATGAATTTCCCGATATTACGCCATTTTGAAGGGACAGTAAGATTTCAGATGTAAAAAAAAAAAAGCCAACGTCACGCGGTATTCCCAGGCGGTCACCCATCCAAGTACTAAACGCGCCCGATGTTGCTTAACTTCGGTGATCGGACGAGAACCGGTGTTTTCAACATGGTATGGACGTTGACGACTGAGTACTTAAAGTAGAGAAACTGATTAGAAAACATTCTAGAATATCAGCGACCCTAATTGCAGTATAAGCTGTAATTAGAAATGTAAAATAATGACAAAAAGTTGTAATTGTGACGAATAAATTATAATTACTACGAATAAAATAAAATTACGGCGAATAAATTATAATTACGATTAAAACACATCACGAGCGACTATTCGTTACATACGTAACGTCAGGATTGTGATCGGCGCCACTATTTCTTTACAAATATATCACCAATTTTCACTAACCACGATATGCATTATGAGCATACAGTAATTTCAAAAATGTGACTTTTGTAAATATAAAAAATGCAGTAAACTCTTTTAGTTAGGAAAAATAACTAAAATGGTACGGGCTCTATTATTTTCTAAATAGTAAAAAAATACATTAGTTTATTAATCTTATAATTTTCGGTAGAATCTAGAAGGGACGTAATGAAAGGCACATATTTAAGTAATAATCTGACAGTTCTCATAAGGCCAGTATTTATGAATTTCTCGATATTATGCCATTTTGAAAGGACAGTAAGATTTCAGATGTAAAAAGCCAACGTCACGCGGTATTCCCAGGCGGTCACCCATCCAAGTACTAACCGCGCCCGATGTTGCTTAACTTCGGTGATCGGACGAGAACCGGTGTTTTCAACATGGTATGGACGTTGACGACTGAGTACTTAAAGTAGAGAAACTGATTAGAAAACATTCTAGAATATCAACGACCCTAATTGCAGTATAAGCTGTAATTAGAAAAGTAAAATAATGATAAAAAGTTGTATTTGTGACGAATAAATTATAATTACTACGAATAAAATAAAATTACGGCGAATAAATTATAATTACGATTAAAACACATCACGAGCGACTATTCGTTACATACGTAACGTCAGGATTGTGATCGGCGCCACTATTTCTTTACAAATATATCACCAATTTTCACTAACCACGATATGCATTATGAGCATACAGTAATTTCAAAAATGTGACTTATGTAAATATAAAAAATGCAGTAAACTCTTTTAGTTAGGAAAAATAACTAAAATGGTACGGGCTCTATTATTTTCTAAATAGTAAAAAAATACATTAGTTTATTAATCTTATAATTTTCGGTAGAATCTAGAAGGGACGTAATGAAAGGCACATATTTAAGTAATAATCTGACAGTTCTCATAAGGCCAGTATTTATGAATTTCTCGATATTATGCCATTTTGAAAGGACAGCAAGATTTCAGATGTAAAAAGCCAACGTCACGCGGTATTCCCAGGCGGTCACCCATCCAAGTACTAACCGCGCACGATATTGCTTAACTTCGGTGATCGGACGAGAACCGGTGTTTTCAACATGGTATGGACGTTGACGACTGAGTACTTAAAGTAGAGAAACTGATTAGGGAACATTCTAGAATATCAGCGACACTAATTGCAGTATAAGCTGTAATTAGAAATGTAAAATAATAACAAAAAGTTGTAATTGTGACGAATAAATTATAATTACTACGAATAAAATAAAATTACGGCGAATAAATTATAATTACGATTAAAACACATCAGAAGCGACTATTGTTACATACGTAACGTCAGGATTGTGATCGGCGCCACTATTTCTTTACAAATATATCACCAATTTTCACTAACCACGATATGCATTATGAGCATACAGTAATTTCAAAAATGTGACTTTTGTAAATATAAAAAATGCAGTAAACTCTTTTAGTTAGGAAATATAACTAAAATGGTACAGGCTCTATTATTTTCTAAATAGTAAAAAAATACATTAGTTTACTAATCTTATAATTTTCGGTAGAATCTAGAAGGGACGTAATGAAAGGCACATATGTAAGTAATAATCTGACAGTTTTCATAAGGCCAGTATTTATGAATTTCTCGATATTATGCCATTTTGAAGGGACAGTAAGATTTCAGATGTAAAAAATAAAAGCCAACGTCACGCGGTATTCCTAGGCGGTCACCCATCCAAGTACTAACCGCGCCCGAAGTTGCTTAACTTCGGTGATCGGACGAGAACCGGTGTTTTCAACATGGTATGGACGTTGACGACTGAGTATTTAAAGTAGAGAAACTGATTAGAAAACATTCCAGAATATCAGCGACCCTAATTGCAGTATAAGCTGTAATTAAAAAAGTAAAATAATGATAAAAAGTTGTATTTGTGACGAATAAATTATAATTACTACGAATAAAATAAAATTACGGCGAATAAATTATAATTACGATTAAAACACATCACGAGCGACTATTCGTTACATACCTAACGTCAGGATTGTGATCGGCGCCACTATTTCTTTACAAATATATCACCAATTTTCACTAACCACGATATGCATTATGAGCATACAGTAATTTCAAAAATGTGACTTTTGTAAATATAAAAAATGCAGTAAACTCTTTTAGTTAGGAAAAATAACTAAAATGGTACGGGCTCTATTATTTTCTAAATAGTAAAAAAATACATTAGTTTATTAATCTTATAATTTTCGGTAGAATCTAGAAGGGACGTAATGAAAGGCACATATTTAAGTAATAATCTGACAGTTCTCATAAGGCCAGTATTTATGAATTTCTCGATATTATGCCATTTTGAAGGGACAGTAAGATTTCAGATGTAAAAAATAAAAAGCCAACGTCACGCGGTATTCCCAGGCGGTCACCCATCCAAGTACTAACCGCGCCCGATGTTGCTTAACTTCGGTGATCGGACGAGAACCGGTGTTTTCAACATGGTATGGACGTTGACGACTGAGTACTTAAAGTAGAGAAACTGATTAGAAAACATTCTAGAATATCAGCGACCCTAATTGCAGTATAAGCTGTAATTAGAAAAGTAAAATAATGATAAAAAGTTGTATTTGTGACGAATAAATTATAATTACTACGAATAAAATAAAATTACGGCAAATAAATTATAATTACGATTAAAACACATCACGAGCGACTATTCGTTACATACGTAACGTCAGGATTGTGATCGGCGCCACTATTTCTTTACAAATATATCACCAATTTTCACTAACCACGATATGCATTATGAGCATACAGTAATTTCAAAAATGTGACTTTTGTAAATATAAAAAATGCAGTAAACTCTTTTAGTTAGGAAAAATAACTAAAATGGTACGGGCTCTATTATTTTCTAAATAGTAAAAAAATACATTAGTTTATTAATCTTATAATTTTCGGTAGAATCTAGAAGAGACGTAATGAAAGGCACATATTTAAGTAATAATCTGACAGTTCTCATAAGGCCAGTATTTATGAATTTCCCGATATTACGCCATTTTGAAGGGACAGTAAGATTTCAGATGTAAAAAATAAAAAGCCGACGTCACGCGGTATTCCCAGGCGGTCACCCATCCAAGTACTAACCGCGCCCGATGTTGCTTAACTTCGGTGATCGGACGAGAACCGGTGTTTTCAACATGGTATGGACGTTGACGACTGAGTACTTAAAGTAGAGAAACTGATTAGGGAACATTCTAGAATATCAGCGACCCTAATTGCAGTATAAGCTGTAATTAGAAATGTAAAATAATGACAAAAAGTTGTAATTGTGACGAATAAATTATAATTACTACGAATAAAATAAAATTACGGCGAATAATTATAATTATAAGAGAGCGCTGCGGTATGAATGAACAAGTAGTGACAAAGATAAAAAAGGGTATGCTGAGGTGGTTCGGACACGTGGAAAGATTGAGTGAAGAAAGGTTGACTAAACAAGTATACAAAGCGAGTGTGAGTGGGACGATTACAAGGGGAAGACCACGTCGTACTTTCCTGGATCAAATCGAAGATGTGTTAGTGAAAGGTCAGATTAAGAGTACGCGTAATCGTAGAGCATGCATGAAGACTGTGATGAGTGTGAATGAAGCGATGGAGGTATGTCAGGATCGTGGTTTGTGGCAATCCGTAGTCTCTGCCTACCCCTCAGGGAAACAGGCGTGAGGCTATGTATGTATGTATGTATAAATTATAATTATGATTAAAACACATCACGAGCGACTATTCGTTACATACGTAACGTCAGGATTGTGATCGGCGCCACTATTTCTTTACAAATATATCACCAATTTTCACTAACCACGATATGCATTATGAGCATACAGTAATTTCAAAAATGTGACTTTTGTAAATATAAAAAATGCAGTAAACTCTTTTAGTTAGGCAATATAACTAAAATGGTACGGGCTCTATTACTCTCTAAATAGTAAAAATAAATACATTAGTTTACTAATCTTATAATTTTCGGTATTATCTAGAAGGGACGTAATGAAAGGCACATATTTGAGTAATAATCTGACAGTTCCCATAAGTCCAGTATTTATGAATTTCCCGATATTACGCCATTTTGAAGGGACAGTAAGATTTCAGATGTAAAAAATAAAAAGCCAACGTCACGCGGTATTCCCAGGCGGTCACCCATCCAAGTACTAACCGCGCCCGATGTTGCTTAACTTCGGTGATCGGACGAGAACCGGTGTTTTCAACATGGTATGGACGTTGACGACTGAGTACTTAAAGTAGAGAAACTGATTAGAAAACATTCTAGAATATCAGCGACCCTAATTGCAGTATAAGCTGTAATTAAAAATGTAAAATAATGACAAAAAGTTGTAATTGTGACGAATAAATTATAATTACTACGAATAAAATAAAATTACGGCGAATAAATTATAATTACGATTAAAACACATCACGAGCGACTATTCGTTACATACGTAACGTCAGGATTGTGATCGGCGCCACTATTTCTTTACAAATATATCACCAATTTTCACTAACCACGATATGCATTATGAGCATACAGTAATTTCAAAAATGTGACTTTTGTAAATATAAAAAATGCAGTAAACTCTTTTAGTTAGGAAAAATAACTAAAATGGTACGGGCTCTATTATTTTCTAAATAGTAAAAAAATACATTAGTTTATTAATCTTATAATTTTCGGTAGAATCTAGAAGGGACGTAATGAAAGGCACATATTTAAGTAATAATCTGACAGTTCTCATAAGGCCAGTATTTATGAATTTCTCGATATTATGCCATTTTGAAAGGACAGTAAGATTTCAGATGTAAAAAGCCAACGTCACGCGGTATTCCCAGGCGGTCACCCATCCAAGTACTAACCGCGCCCGATGTTGCTTAACTTCGGTGATCGGACGAGAACCGGTGTTTTCAACATGGTATGGACGTTGACGACTGAGTACTTAAAGTAGAGAAACTGATTAGAAAACATTCTAGAATATCAGCGACCCTAATTGCAGTATAAGCTGTAATTAGAAAAGTAAAATAATGATAAAAAGTTGTATTTGTGACGAATAAATTATAATTACTACGAATAAAATAAAATTACGGCGAATAAATTATAATTACGATTAAAACACATCACGAGCGACTATTCGTTACATACGTAACGTCAGGATTGTGATCGGCGCCACTATTTCTTTACAAATATATCACCAATTTTCACTAACCACGATATGCATTATGAGCATACAGTAATTTCAAAAATGTGACTTTTGTAAATATAAAAAATGCAGTAAACTCTTTTAGTTAGGAAAAATAACTAAAATGGTACGGGCTCTATTATTTTCTAAATAGTAAAAAATACATTAGTTTATTAATCTTATAATTTTCGGTAGAATCTAGAAGGGACGTAATGAAAGGCACATATTTAAGTAATAATCTGACAGTTCTCATAAGGCCAGTATTTATGAATTTCTCGATATTATGCCATTTTGAAAGGACAGTAAGATTTCAGATGTAAAAAGCCAACGTCACGCGGTATTCCCAGGCGGTCACCCATCCAAGTACTAACCGCGCCCGATGTTGCTTAACTTCGGTGATCGGACGAGAACCGGTGTTTTCAACATGGTATGGACGTTGACGACTGAGTACTTAAAGTAGAGAAACTGATTAGGGAACATTCTAGAATATCAGCGACACTAATTGCAGTATAAGCTGTAATTAGAAATGTAAAATAATAACAAAAAGTTGTAATTGTGACGAATAAATTATAATTACTACGAATAAAATAAAATTACGGCGAATAAATTATAATTACGATTAAAACACATCAGAAGCGACTATTGTTACATACGTAACGTCAGGATTGTGATCGGCGCCACTATTTCTTTACAAATATATCACCAATTTTCACTAACCACGATATGCATTATGAGCATACAGTAATTTCAAAAATGTGACTTTTATAAATATAAAAAATGCAGTAAACTCTTTTAGTTAGGAAATATAACTAAAATGGTACAGGCTCTATTATTTTCTAAATAGTAAAAAAATACATTAGTTTACTAATCTTATAATTTTCGGTAGAATCTAGAAGGGACGTAATGAAAGGCACATATGTAAGTAATAATCTGACAGTTTTCATAAGGCCAGTATTTATGAATTTCTCGATATTATGCCATTTTGAAGGGACAGTACGATTTCAGATGTAAAAAATAAAAGCCAACGTCACGCGGTATTCCTAGGCGGTCACCCATCCAAGTACTAACCGCGCCCGAAGTTGCTTAACTTCGGTGATCGGACGAGAACCGGTGTTTTCAACATGGTATGGACGTTGACGACTGAGTATTTAAAGTAGAGAAACTGATTAGAAAACATTCCAGAATATCAGCGACCCTAATTGCAGTATAAGCTGTAATTAGAAAAGTAAAATAATGATAAAAAGTTGTATTTGTGACGAATAAATTATAATTACTACGAATAAAATAAAATTACGGCGAATAAATTATAATTACGATTAAAACACATCACGAGCGACTATTCGTTACATACGTAACGTCAGGATTGTGATCGGCGCCACTATTTCTTTACAAATATATCACCAATTTTCACTAACCACGATATGCATTATGAGCATACAGTAATTTCAAAAATGTGACTTTTGTAAATATAAAAATGCAGTAAACTCTTTTAGTTAGGAAAAATAACTAAAATGGTACGGTCTCTATTATTTTCTAAATAGTAAAAAAATACATTAGTTTATTAATCTTATAATTTTCGGTAGAATCTAGAAGGGACGTAATGAAAGGCACATATTTAAGTAATAATCTGACAGTTCTCATAAGGCCAGTATTTATGAATTTCCCGATATTACGCCATTTTGAAGGGACAGTAAGATGTCAGATGTAAAAAATAAAAAGCCAACGTCACGCGGTATTCCCAGGCGGTCACCCATCCAAGTACTAACCGCGCCCGATGTTGCTTAACTTCGGTGAACGGACGAGAACCGGTGTTTTCAACATGGTATGGACGTTGACGACTGAGTACTTAAAGTAGAGAAACTGATAAGAAAACATTCTAGAATATCAGCGACCCTAATTGCAGTATAAGCTGTAATTAGAAAAGTAAAATAATGATAAAAAGTTGTATTTATGACGAATAAATTATAATTACTACGAATAAAATAAAATTACGGCGAATAAATTATAATTACGATTAAAACACATCACGAGCGACTATTCGTTACATACGTAACGTCAGGATTGTGATCGGCGCCACTATTTCTTTACAAATATATCACCAATTTTCACTAACCACGATATGCATTATGAGCATACAGTAATTTCAAAAATGTGACTTTTGTAAATATAAAAAATGCAGTAAACTCTTTTAGTTAGGAAAAATAACTAAAATGGTACGGGCTCTATTATTTTCTAAATAGTAAAAAAATACATTAGTTTATTAATCTTATAATTTTCGGTAGAATCTAGAAGGGACGTAATGAAAGGCACATATTTAAGTAATAATCTGACAGTTCTCATAAGGCCAGTATTTATGAATTTCTCGATATTATGCCATTTTGAAAGGACAGTAAGATTTCAGATGTAAAAAGCCAACGTCACGCGGTATTCCCAGGCGGTCACCCATCCAAGTACTAACCGCGCCCGATGTTGCTTAACTTCGGTGATCGGACGAGAACCGGTGTTTTCAACATGGTATGGACGTTGACGACTGAGTACTTAAAGTAGAGAAACTGATTAGAAAACATTCTAGAATATCAGCGACCCTAATTGCAGTATAAGCTGTAATTAGAAAAGTAAAATAATGATAAAAAGTTGTATTTGTGACGAATAAATTATAATTACTACGAATAAAATAAAATTACGGCGAATAAGTTATAATTACGATTAAAACACATCACGAGCGACTATTCGTTACATACGTAACGTCAGGATTGTGATCGGCGCCACTATTTCTTTACAAATATATCACCAATTTTCACTAACCACGATATGCATTATGAGCATACAGTAATTTCAAAAATGTGACTTTTGTAAATATAAAAAATGCAGTAAACTCTTTTAGTTAGGAAAAATAACTAAAATGGTACGGGCTCTATTATTTTCTAAATAGTAAAAAAATACATTAGTTTATTAATCATATAATTTTCGGTAGAATCTAGAAGGGACGTAATGAAAGGCACATATTTAAGTAATAATCTGACAGTTCTCATAAGGCCAGTATTTATGAATTTCTCGATATTATGCCATTTTGAAAGGACAGTAAGATTTCAGATGTAAAAAGCCAACGTCACGCGGTATTCCCAGGCGGTCACCCATCCAAGTACTAACCGCGCCCGATGTTGCTTAACTTCGGTGATCGGACGAGAACCGGTGTTTTCAACATGGTATGGACGTTGACGACTGAGTACTTAAAGTAGAGAAACTGATTAGGGAACATTCTAGAATATCAGCGACACTAATTGCAGTATAAGCTGTAATTAGAAATGTAAAATAATAACAAAAAGTTGTAATTGTGACGAATAAATTATAATTACTACGAATAAAATAAAATTACGGCGAATAAATTATAATTACGATTAAAACACATCAGAAGCGACTATTGTTACATACGTAACGTCAGGATTGTGATCGGCGCCACTATTTCTTTACAAATATATCACCAATTTTCACTAACCACGATATGCATTATGAGCATACAGTAATTTCAAAAATGTGACTTTTATAAATATAAAAAATGCAGTAAACTCTTTTAGTTAGGAAATATAACTAAAATGGTACAGGCTCTATTATTTTCTAAATAGTAAAAAAATACATTAGTTTACTAATCTTATAATTTTCGGTAGAATCTAGAAGGGACGTAATGAAAGGCACATATGTAAGTAATAATCTGACAGTTTTCATAAGGCCAGTATTTATGAATTTCTCGATATTATGCCATTTTGAAGGGACAGTACGATTTCAGATGTAAAAAATAAAAGCCAACGTCACGCGGTATTCCTAGGCGGTCACCCATCCAAGTACTAACCGCGCCCGAAGTTGCTTAACTTCGGTGATCGGACGAGAACCGGTGTTTTCAACATGGTATGGACGTTGACGACTGAGTATTTAAAGTAGAGAAACTGATTAGAAAACATTCCAGAATATCAGCGACCCTAATTGCAGTATAAGCTGTAATTAGAAAAGTAAAATAATGATAAAAAGTTGTATTTGTGACGAATAAATTATAATTACTACGAATAAAATAAAATTACGGCGAATAAATTATAATTACGATTAAAACACATCACGAGCGACTATTCGTTACATACGTAACGTCAGGATTGTGATCGGCGCCACTATTTCTTTACAAATATATCACCAATTTTCACTAACCACGATATGCATTATGAGCATACAGTAATTTCAAAAATGTGACTTTTGTAAATATAAAAAATGCAGTAAACTCTTTTAGTTAGGAAATATAACTAAAATGGTACGGGCTCTATTACTCTCTAAATAGTAAAAATAAATACATTAGTTTACTAATCTTATAATTTTCGGTATTATCTAGAAGGGACGTAATGAAAGGCACATATTTGAGTAATAATCTGACAGTTCCCATAAGTCCAGTATTTATGAATTTCCCGATATTACGCCATTTTGAAGGGACAGTAAGATTTCAGATGTAAAAAAAAAAAAGCCAACGTCACGCGGTATTCCCAGGCGGTCACCCATCCAAGTACTAAACGCGCCCGATGTTGCTTAACTTCGGTGATCGGACGAGAACCGGTGTTTTCAACATGGTATGGACGTTGACGACTGAGTACTTAAAGTAGAGAAACTGATTAGAAAACATTCTAGAATATCAGCGACCCTAATTGCAGTATAAGCTGTAATTAGAAATGTAAAATAATGACAAAAAGTTGTAATTGTGACGAATAAATTATAATTACTACGAATAAAATAAAATTACGGCGAATAAATTATAATTACGATTAAAACACATCACGAGCGACTATTCGTTACATACGTAACGTCAGGATTGTGATCGGCGCCACTATTTCTTTACAAATATATCACCAATTTTCACTAACCACGATATGCATTATGAGCATACAGTAATTTCAAAAATGTGACTTTTGTAAATATAAAAAATGCAGTAAACTCTTTTAGTTAGGAAAAATAACTAAAATGGTACGGGCTCTATTATTTTCTAAATAGTAAAAAAATACATTAGTTTATTAATCTTATAATTTTCGGTAGAATCTAGAAGGGACGTAATGAAAGGCACATATTTAAGTAATAATCTGACAGTTCTCATAAGGCCAGTATTTATGAATTTCTCGATATTATGCCATTTTGAAAGGACAGTAAGATTTCAGATGTAAAAAGCCAACGTCACGCGGTATTCCCAGGCGGTCACCCATCCAAGTACTAACCGCGCCCGATGTTGCTTAACTTCGGTGATCGGACGAGAACCGGTGTTTTCAACATGGTATGGACGTTGACGACTGAGTACTTAAAGTAGAGAAACTGATTAGAAAACATTCTAGAATATCAGCGAACCTAATTGCAGTATAAGCTGTAATTAGAAAAGTAAAATAATGATAAAAAGTTGTATTTGTGACGAATAAATTATAATTACTACGAATAAAATAAAATTACGGCGAATAAATTATAATTACGATTAAAACACATCACGAGCGACTATTCGTTACATACGTAACGTCAGGATTGTGATCGGCGCCACTATTTCTTTACAAATATATCACCAATTTTCACTAACCACGATATGCATTATGAGCATACAGTAATTTCAAAAATGTGACTTATGTAAATATAAAAAATGCAGTAAACTCTTTTAGTTAGGAAAAATAACTAAAATGGTACGGGCTCTATTATTTTCTAAATAGTAAAAAAATACATTAGTTTATTAATCTTATAATTTTCGGTAGAATCTAGAAGGGACGTAATGAAAGGCACATATTTAAGTAATAATCTGACAGTTCTCATAAGGCCAGTATTTATGAATTTCTCGATATTATGCCATTTTGAAAGGACAGCAAGATTTCAGATGTAAAAAGCCAACGTCACGCGGTATTCCCAGGCGGTCACCCATCCAAGTACTAACCGCGCACGATATTGCTTAACTTCGGTGATCGGACGAGAACCGGTGTTTTCAACATGGTATGGACGTTGACGACTGAGTACTTAAAGTAGAGAAACTGATTAGGGAACATTCTAGAATATCAGCGACACTAATTGCAGTATAAGCTGTAATTAGAAATGTAAAATAATAACAAAAAGTTGTAATTGTGACGAATAAATTATAATTACTACGAATAAAATAAAATTACGGCGAATAAATTATAATTACGATTAAAACACATCAGAAGCGACTATTGTTACATACGTAACGTCAGGATTGTGATCGGCGCCACTATTTCTTTACAAATATATCACCAATTTTCACTAACCACGATATGCATTATGAGCATACAGTAATTTCAAAAATGTGACTTTTGTAAATATAAAAAATGCAGTAAACTCTTTTAGTTAGGAAATATAACTAAAATGGTACAGGCTCTATTATTTTCTAAATAGTAAAAAAATACATTAGTTTACTAATCTTATAATTTTCGGTAGAATCTAGAAGGGACGTAATGAAAGGCACATATGTAAGTAATAATCTGACAGTTTTCATAAGGCCAGTATTTATGAATTTCTCGATATTATGCCATTTTGAAGGGACAGTAAGATTTCAGATGTAAAAAATAAAAGCCAACGTCACGCGGTATTCCTAGGCGGTCACCCATCCAAGTACTAACCGCGCCCGAAGTTGCTTAACTTCGGTGATCGGACGAGAACCGGTGTTTTCAACATGGTATGGACGTTGACGACTGAGTATTTAAAGTAGAGAAACTGATTAGAAAACATTCCAGAATATCAGCGACCCTAATTGCAGTATAAGCTGTAATTAAAAAAGTAAAATAATGATAAAAAGTTGTATTTGTGACGAATAAATTATAATTACTACGAATAAAATAAAATTACGGCGAATAAATTATAATTACGATTAAAACACATCACGAGCGACTATTCGTTACATACGTAACGTCAGGATTGTGATCGGCGCCACTATTTCTTTACAAATATATCACCAATTTTCACTAACCACGATATGCATTATGAGCATACAGTAATTTCAAAAATGTGACTTTTGTAAATATAAAAAATGCAGTAAACTCTTTTAGTTAGGAAAAATAACTAAAATGGTACGGGCTCTATTATTTTCTAAATAGTAAAAAAATACATTAGTTTATTAATCTTATAATTTTCGGTAGAATCTAGAAGGGACGTAATGAAAGGCACATATTTAAGTAATAATCTGACAGTTCTCATAAGGCCAGTATTTATGAATTTCCCGATATTACGCCATTTTGAAGGGACAGTAAGATGTCAGATGTAAAAAATAAAAAGCCAACGTCACGCGGTATTCCCAGGCGGTCACCCATCCAAGTACTAACCGCGCCCGATGTTGCTTAACTTCGGTGAACGGACGAGAACCGGTGTTTTCAACATGGTATGGACGTTGACGACTGAGTACTTAAAGTAGAGAAACTGATAAGAAAACATTCTAGAATATCAGCGACCCTAATTGCAGTATAAGCTGTAATTAGAAAAGTAAAATAATGATAAAAAGTTGTATTTATGACGAATAAATTATAATTACTACGAATAAAATAAAATTACGGCGAATAAATTATAATTACGATTAAAACACATCACGAGCGACTATTCGTTACATACGTAACGTCAGGATTGTGATCGGCGCCACTATTTCTTTACAAATATATCACCAATTTTCACTAACCACGATATGCATTATGAGCATACAGTAATTTCAAAAATGTGACTTTTGTAAATATAAAAAATTCAGTAAACTCTTTTAGTTAGGAAAAATAACTAAAATGGTACGGGCTCTATTATTTTCTAAATAGTAAAAAAATACATTAGTTTATTAATCTTATAATTTTCCGTAGAATCTAGAAGGGACGTAATGAAAGGCACATATTTAAGTAATAATCTGACAGTTCTCGAAATGCGTACCGCAATGCGGGTTAGGGCGTCCCCCGGAGGCGACGCGTACCGACCCGCCCCCGTCGGTACGAACATCGGCAGTTGCGGCGATGGGGGCCGCACCCATCACGCCTTGCCCAGTTAGGAGAGTCGAGGAGAACGGAGTGCCGGGTTGGCACGTGGAATGTAAGAGGTTGTGTGGAAGGTAAGTTGCACGAGCTGATATCCGTCATGGCGGACAAACAGCTAGACGTGCTCTGTGTAACAGAGACCAAACGAAGGGGCAGCGACGCCTGCGATCTTCCTGGTGGCGGATGGCTCTGTGGTCTGGTGTACCACAGAGCGATCGAGCCAGCATGGGGGTAGGAGTGCTGTTGTCCTCTCGCTTGGCCTCAGGTGTGAAGGATTACGGAATGTATGATCCCAGACTTCTCTGGGTCCGTATAAAACTAGGTGTCACCAAGGTATTCATGGTTGTAGCATATGCTCCCGTAGGATCCTTGGTGGCATCAGACCTAGAGAAGTTTTGGGACAATGTTAGGGAAGTTCTGGATATGGCAGAAACCAGTGAACGCGTGATTGTATGCGGAGATTTGAACGGATGGGTGGGGACCAAGCGTCCCGACTATGAGGACGTACTTGGTCCATTTGGTGATAAGAGAGTGAACGACGCAGGTAGGCTCATAGCGGATGTATGCATGGAGAGAAACCTTATTGTGTCAAACACATTTTTCCAACATAAGGACATCCATATGTATACATGGAGAAGGAATGAACAGAAAAGCATAATAGATTTAATTTTGGTAGACAGTCGCCTCCGAAGCAAAATATTGGACGCAAGAGCCTACAGGGGCCCCACAGTCGACACGGACCACTATCTCGTTATTGCGAGATTTAGTGGTCTGTTCAGAAAGTGGAGGCACTGGCGAGAGCGTGTCCACTTCGGAGGGCTTGAAAGAATAAAGGTTGAAAGGTTGCAAGAAGAGTGTGTAAGAGAAAAGTATGCAGAGGGTGTCCGAGAACGGCTGACGATGGCAAGCCAGCCGCAATCGGACATTGAAGAATGCTGGAGAGTATTGAAAGAGAGATACAGCAGATATGGTAGATACAGCGAAAGAAGTATGTGGAAGTTCAAAGAAGCATAGAAAAACAAATGGTGATGCATGGTGGGATGCGGAAGTGGCAGCTTCCGTAGAGCAAAAGAAGAAAGCGTGGCTGGACTATGTCTCTTCTTTGAATCTGAATGACAGTATGACTGAACAGAAGAAAGAAATATATCGGCAATGTAAGAATGACACCAAGGCCTTAGTGAAAGAGAAACGTGATAGAGCAAGTATGAGTGCAGAAGATAGGCCGACTAAAAACTTCGAGGGTAATACCAAACTCTTTTGGAGGGAGGTGAAGAAGTCTCGGGGTGGTTGGTCAGCCTTCAGAATGAATAAAATAAGGTCTAAAGGTGGAGACATTCTTACACAAACACAAGACGTGTTAAGCCGATGGAGTGAATATTTTGGCGATATGTATGCGGATGCTACGGTTGGCGCCGGTGTTGGATGTGGTTTAGTAGATCAACATTCGACAACGGCGTCCTCCGATGGCATCAGTATGGATGAAGTTGAATGGGCGATAAGAAGTTTGAAAAATGGTAAGGCAGCGGGCATTGATATGGTGTCTGCCGAGATGATCAAGCTTGGTGGCTCTTGTGTCTGGGAGGCGTTCCTGTTGCTCCTCAATTTATGTTGGAGCTCGGGAATGGTTCCCAGGGACTGGAATAGCGCAGTCATCGTGCCTTTGTTTAAAAACAAGGGTTCACGTTATGACTGCGCAAATTACAGAGCCATAAGCTTGACCAGTTTGGCAGCAAAAGTGTATGGAAAAATTATTGAAAGGAGAATGAGGATGGTGTCCGATGGTTTACTGTGTGAGACACAAGGTTTCAGGAGTGGAAGGGGATGCATGGATCAAGTGTTCTCTCTGCGCAACATTGTGGAGAAGCATCTGGCTCTAGGTCAGAGGGTTTTCTGCAGTTTTGTGGATCTGGAGAGAGCATTTGACACGGTTGTACGAAAGGAACTTTGGGACATTTTACCGGAGTATGGTATTAACGGTAAACTGCTACAGGCTGTGCAGTCCAGTTACATGGGCTGTAGAGCCTGTGTGCGGCTGGATGATGGAATGTCGCCTTGGTTTGACGTCAATATCGGCGTTAAGCAGGGGTGCGTTCTGTCAGCCAGGCTGTTTATCATATATCTGGATAAATGTCTCCAAAGGCTGAACGATATGAATGTGGGAGTCCAGATGGGCGACTCAGTGGTCACTGCTCTGCTTTATGCAGATGATGCAGTCCTGCTGGCACAGTCAGCGATTGACCTGCAGACCCTAGTCGACACAATGACAGAAGATTGTAAGAAAAGGGGTCTACGCGTGAATGTGAGCAAAACCAAAATAATGGTCTTTGAAAGAGATAAAACCAGAACAGATGTAAGAGTAACAATAGGTAATGATGTAATAGAGCAAGTGGATGAATTTGTATATCTTGGATGTGAATTTAGCCGAGATGGAAGGTACACCACTGATATAGAGCGAAGAGTGAATGCGGGAAATAGAGTGAACGGAGCGTTGGGGCAACTTCTCGGCAGCCACCACCTCAGCCAGAAGGCACGTGTAGCAATACATAACGCAGTGCTTGTCCCAACATTACTGTATGGAAGCGAGAGTTGGGTATGCAGAAAAGAGTATGATAGTAAAATTAATGCGGTCGAAATGCGATCTCTGCGGAAAATCTGTGGAGTTAGGCTGACCGACCGCATTCGTAACGACGACGTAAGAGAGCGAGTAGGTATGAAAGAGAGTATTGGTGTAAAGATGCGAAAGGGAATGCTCCGATGGTTCGGACATGTGGAAAGAATGCCGAACGAACGCCTGGTTAAGAAGATATACAATGCGAAAGTGGAAGGATGTAGGTACCGAGGGAGACCGAGACTAACCTACCTAGACCAGATCGGTCATGTACTGAAGGAAGGTGGAGTCAAGAGTCTCCGAAACCGGCGAGCGTGTATGAAGAGAATTATGAATGTTGAGGAAGCGAGTGAAGTATGCAGAGATAGAGTTCTCTGGCACTCTGTTCTCTCTGCCTACCCTGCAAGGGATATGGCGTGATGATATGTATGTATGTAATAAAATAAAATTACGGCGAATAAATTATAATTACGATTAAAACACATCACGAGCGACTATTCGTTACATACGTAACGTCAGGATTGTGATCGGCGCCACTATTTCTTTACAAATATATCACCAATTTTCACTAACCACGATATGCATTATGAGCATACAGTAATTTCAAAAATGTGACTTTTGTAAATATAAAAAATGCAGTAAACTCTTTTAGTTAGGAAAAATAACTAAAATGGTACGGGCTCTATTATTTTCTAAATAGTAAAAAAATACATTAGTTTATTAATCTTATAATTTTCGGTAGAATCTAGAAGGGACGTAATGAAAGGCACATATTTAAGTAATAATCTGACAGTTCTCATAAGGCCAGTATTTATGAATTTCTCGAAATTATGCCATTTTGAAGGGACAGTAACATTTCAGATGTAAAAAATAAAAAGCCAACGTCACGCGGTATTCCCAGGCGGTCACCCATCCAAGTACTAACCGCGCCCGATGTTGCTTAACTTCGGTGATCGGACGTGAACCGGTATTTTCAACATGGTATGGACGTTGACAACTGAGTATTTAAAGTAGAGAAACTGATTAGAAAATATTCTAGAATATCAGCGATCCTAAATGCAGTATAAGCTTCAATAAGAAATGTAAAATAATGACGAAAAGTTGTAATTATGACGAATAAATTATAATTACTACGAATAAAATAAAATTACGGCGAATAAATTATAATTAGGATTAAAACACATCATGAGCGACTATTCGTTACATACGTAACGTCAGGATTGTGATCGGCGCCACTATTTCTTCATAAATATATCACCAATTTTCACTAACCACGATATGCATTATGAGCATACAGTAATTTCAAAAATGTGATTTTTATAAATATCAAAATATGCAGTAAACTCAGTTAGGACAAACTAAAATAAAATGGTACGGGCTCTATTATTTTCTGAATAGTAAAAAAAAAATACATTATTTTACTAATCTTATAATTTTCGGAAGAATCTAGAAGGGACGTAATGAAAGGCAAATAATTAAGTAATAATCTGACAGTTCTCATAAGGCCAGTATTTATGAATTTCTCGATATTACGCCGTTTTGAAGGGACAGTATGATTTCAAATGTAAAAAATAAAAAGCCAACGTCACGCGGTATTCCCAGGCGGTCACCCATCCAAGTACTAACCGCGCGATGTTGCTTAACTTCGGTGATCGGACGAGAACCGGTGTTTTCAACATGGTATGGACGTTGACGACTGAGTAGGTACTTAAAATAGAGAAACTGATTAGAAAACATTCTAGAATATCAGCGACCCTAATTGCAGTATAAGCTGTAGGTATGCGTCCGATATATCAAAACGAATCTGAAATCGGATTTCAGTCAGAAATCGTATCGTATCGATATTCAACACTATACAAACTGATTTTAGAAAACGTATTTCGGCAGAAACTAAATCAACACATATCAAAACAAAACTACGAAAACGCAAACTAATAATAAATCTAATCATCGCGCAATCGTTTTCTATTGCTAGTTTTGCAAACAAAACCAATATTTGAAAACTTACTAACTATCTCTTTCACTCCGCTAAGCGATCGCTTAGTCAGAATGAGAGAAAGCGAATTTCATTAAAATTCGCCTCCTTTCATTCTAACTAAGCGATCGTTTAGTGCATTGAAAGAGATGAAGCGAATTGTCATCTGTTTTGGAATTTGGCGGTTTCTAAGAAACTCAGAATGGCAGATGGAAACGAAACAGAATTACAAGAGTCAGGGAATAAGATCTATATTAGAATGCAACTACTTCCATGATAATATTACACAATACTTAATGATAGTAGTTTAAGTTTTGTGTTTGTTAAATAGATTTTTGAATTATGGGAGAGTTTTTGCACACTTGACCTTGGTGACACGTGCGGTGTGCGCGTAATGTTATTTTTGTGATCTCGTGAACTATATAATTAGATAGGTATTTTACGATTCAATACTATACTAACGTATGTTAGTATCATACATACGATTTGATGATAAATAAGAAATAACTATTTAATGTAAAAAGGTAAGATTTTCGCTTCGTAATCGGGATTAATAAAAAAAAACCATACAAAAAAAATGTACATTATATAATATAATCATGAAATCATTGTAAATATGACGATTTTTAAATACGCAAGAAAGTTTTGTATCATATCCAAAACAAAACATTTTTGCTAGTCTAGTACTCTAGTTAAGCCTAGATAAAGCATGAAGGAAAATCGTACACCTAAATCCATTCAACAAAGAAATTATAGAAAAATTATTTGAATGCGTTCGTTCGATTGCGTTTTTCGTTTGCTACGCTAAAATAACTAAAAACATCGAATATCGATCGAAACTAAAGTAAACCCGCTCCGTCAACCGCTCTGGAAATCGATTTCTGAAATCGGTTTTTAAAATCGATTTAAATATCAGAAATCGAATTTGTATCGGTTTGCGTAAAAATCTGAAAACGCCCATCTCTAATAAGCTGCAATTAAAAATATAAAATAATGACAAAAAGTTGTAATTATGACGAATAAATTATAATTATTACGAATAAAATAAAATTACGGCGTAAACATTATGCTTACGGTATTGCTTATGCCGCTGTCTACGAATAAAAATCTCCAAACCCAACTGGGTGGCAGTTGGGCTGCCGGCTCTCTCGCTCACCGAATGAAGCGCAATAGCACATTGCCATTACTCATACGTCGATCTTCTGCGAGAGTGTGGTACTACCCCGGACGGACCGGCCCGCGCCTGTAGACAGCAAACTGTCAATAGCGTGATCCTACAACTATTAAGGGTGTAGATTGTTGGCCTGAGATCTCGATTTCGAGCGACCGCAGCGCCAAAGTTTAATGTAACATCCGACGGGGCGGATGAATGACCTAGAGAGCGTGATTTTCAAAATGTTTTGCAACAAACGTTCCACGTTGAGAAATTGTTATTGAACTTGAATATTTACAGCATAACAATAACGTTGATTTTTTGGAAACTAGCTGTTGATTCTTTTTAATAGATTAATAAGAGTAGTTGAGACACAATTTTTATGTTTTTCTATCATACATTACATAGTATAAAACAAAGTCGCTATCCGCCGTCTGTCTGTCCCTATGTATGCTTAGTCTTTAAAACTACGCAACGGATTTTGATGCAGTTTTTTTTAATAAATAGAATGATTCTTAAGGAAGGTTTATATGTATAATACATGCATAATATAGTAGAGAAACGCTGATTAATTTAGAGGTTTCTAATGTGATGTCGTAAATAAGCACGTTTTTTTGCGCTTATATTGCAAACGTTGGCTGAACCCTACGAGATAGACCAAAATAATGTACTACAGTATTATCCATCTTAAAAAGTTCAACAAAAAAGTCCACGATGGCATATGTCTATCTCTTAGGGATAACCCACCATAACTATTTTTTATCCTCTACTAAAAAATGATTATTTACTAAGTGATTTTATACAATACAGCATTAATCCTTATCCAATTAAGTACCTTAAATAAATTGTGCATTTATTATAGATCAATATGCTTTTTATAGTATGTAATTTAAGTGAATATTGCCGAAGATAGCGAGGGCGGGTTACTAGTTTATAATATAATATACAATCAAGAGCAGGTCCGGACTGACATTTTTGTATTCTACTTACCTAAAATTCCAACTATGTATTTATTTGTAATTTCACTACCAAAATTTATTCTAATTCGTAAAATATTCATTCAATAAAATAATTGCAAATTCAGTAGGAAGTGTGTTTATCTCTACGCAAGGAAATGTGCCTATTGCGTAAACTCAAATACTTACTTTTTGTTTACGATCACCTCGTCGATATCTAAAAAAAATCCTAGGGTTTTAAAAAAAATGTCAATAAATGAAACACAAGTATAAAAATGATTTATTTACTACACAATAACAAATATGAGTCGCCATTACTCGCTATCTCAAAAGCGTGCTAGGGTTGTACAAAAATTAGTAAATAATTCATTTATTTACTAATTTTAACAGAAGTTTGTAAATTATTAATATACTAATTAAAAGTATGTAATTAAACAATAACGAAATACGAGTTCAAAATTCTAATGTTTTTTCATTCGATTACGGATCAAGTTCTGATTTCTGCTAATTTGATGATAAAATCAATGGCTATCACAAAACCTATCAGAATGAAAACGTTACCAGCTGCCCGATTCACGTAAGTAATAAAAACCGTAGCGCAGTGACGTCACTTCGTTTTTTGCAAATTTAGCCCTTTTAACCGACTTAAAAAAAAGGAGAATTCTCAATTCGCTGTATTTTTGAACCAATTTTTATGATTCTTTACACCAGGTAACTCAGAAATTGTATAGTAATTGAGCTATTGGAAGATTTATGACAATCCAAGACTAGATAAGTAAGTGCGTTTAAAACAGAAAACCAAAAGGCGATTTCTAAGTTCCTAAGTTAAAACGACTTTTGGACTGGCGTGTTTACGTGAATCGACTGGCTGGGTAGTTAAGTTACCTGTATCTTTCAAAATCATTAGGCGTTCTTCTCTTTCAAAACACGTAAAGCTCTTTCTTTCCTCTCTTTCATAGCCTCTATGATACTGGGCGCGTCACGAATGGGCATGCTTCGTGACTGCCGAGGATCAACTAATTCTGGAAGTAGGCAATCGTAATAAAACCTAACTAATTTCATTTCCATTTTCTCCTCCCAAAATTTGTCGTCCTTTTCTATAATATAAACTTTCATAGGTACAGTAGCACCAAACCAGATGCCAAGCATGCAAACGTTTCTTTTAGTAATATGTACCTGTCCCTGAATTTGGAAATACCAGTTATGATTTTTATTTATGACATAACCCTTGGAAGCCTTGTCCTTAACCCAAAAGGTATGTTTGGCCATTGCTTCATCAAGAGTCATGCCAGCTAAAGAATGTGGGCACTTAATTTCAATTAAACCGTTTGCATAAATGCCATCTGGTGTAGTACCAAGAAATTCATATTGATCGTCGACGAACAAACCGCAACCTTGTATACTAATATTCTCTTGAATTTCTAACTGTTTAATTGCGGTTTCTTCGTTTTCGATACCGTACCGTACAGCAGGCAAACTGGAGATATTACTACCATAAACGATTTTACGAACAAGAACAGCACAACTTGTGCTCTCTCGTTTTTTACAAACTTCCCCGAACGATGATGAGGTTAGTAATTTTCTCCTTGTACTCATCCACTCAGAACTACTTCTTTGCAAATGGGTCGACCTTTCAAGCTCCTCTCTTTCAGCACAAGACAACTTTAAATCGGCTAAAAAAGATGACTTGGCTTTCTCATATAATTCTGGACTCAGATCAGGTTTTTCGCAGTTTGGTCCATAGTGAGCATCTTTCGATACAGCGCTGTGGCTCTTTTTCGATCTTAATTTAGGTTTAGCAATTAAACGGATTCTACGATTACAATTTTCCACTTTCGCGATCAAAGGATTAGGACTAGATTTAAATATTACTTCATGAGTTTTACTATGAATCGATCCTGTATTAAAAGACACAACAGCAGCTGCGCATCGGCCCGCATAAGAACCACGGGAAGAATAATTTACACGCTTACCCCCTACTAATTTGGCAAACACTGCGTTAAAACTTTCAACTATATTACTTGTACAATTATGAATTAAACTTCTAGAATGATATGACAGTCTTTTACTTAAAATGTGTACCGCGTCCATTAATCCGCATCCAACAATTGCTGGAAGCAACCCAACAGGTTCTATTCGACGAGTATCAGGTCTACAGAAATACTCCTTGCAATATTGGTGATTACCAAATACGTGTTGTGGACCATTTAGGATATCTTCACTAAGATTTTTTATTTTTTCTTCGAGTGACTGATTTTGATCGCCCCAATATTTAATAGCGCATTTTACACCCGTTCTTAAACGCAAATACCTTTCTTTTAGGAATTTCCGCAATTCGCAAGGATACTTAGTGTCTTTCGACAGTTTCTCCAAGCTATTGCAGTAGTTTCGTAAAAGATGATTTTTGCATTCAATTTTCTCTACTGTTAAATTACCGTACGGTCGCGAATCTAATATTTTTTTATAAGTACTGGAATCGCCGTCTGCTACAAATTTATTATAAATTACACCGTGATCAACAATGAAACGTTTAAACCCCTCAACTATTATGGTCGATTCCATACCGGTAGATGATCCCGAATAATTCTTGAAACAACGGTGTTCCTGATACCTGAGGCTGTATACCTGAGGCGGCTGGTGGCAGACTATTTGGAGGGGCGCAGCGTCCTCTATAAGAACCGAGTAGGGGATGTTGTGCGAACGCCCATGTCGTGCGGTGTTCCGCAGGGGTCGGTCTTGGGGCCGACTTTGTGGAGCATCGGCTACGACTGGGCGTTGAGAGGGAGCCTCCCGCCCGGGCTGGGCGTAATTTGTTACGCCGACGATACACTCGTCACAGCCCGGGGTGGGACGCTGGAGGAGGCGGCACGCCTGGCAACTCTTGGCACCGAGGAGATTGTCAGGCGGATCGAGGCGCTGGGGCTAAGGGTGGCCCTGGATAAGACGGAGGCCTTATTATTCCATGGGCCCCGCACCAGTCCACCCACCGACGCCTCGATCACCGTCAATTCGGTTCCCATCAGCATCCGGGCCCATATGAGGTACTTGGGCCTGGTGCTCGACGGGCGATGGTGGTTCCGGGAGCATTTCCGTCGGCTTGCTCCACGGCTTGTCGGCGCGGCGTCCGCCCTATCCTGGCTTATGCCGAATGTAGGCGGACCCAGCGCTACGTGCCGACTGCTGTACGCGGGGGTGGTTCGGTCGATGGCCCTGTACGGCGCACCCGTGTGGGCGGGGTCCCTGACCGTCCGACTTAGGGCTCTACTATGGCGACCACAGCGGACCATGGCGGTCAGGGCCATACGCGGATACCGCACGGTGGCGACGGAGGCAGCATGCCTGTTGGCCGGAACACCTCCGTGGGACTTGGAGGCGGAGATGCTCGCCGGACTGTACCGGCGGGTGTCAGCGACGCGGGCAGGGGGCGGCACCGTCTCGCTTAGTGAGATGGCCGCTTGGCGGGGCGACGCCCGCCGTGACGTTATTGCTCGTTGGGCAATCCGGCTGGAAAGGCCTCGGTTCGGTGTTCGGACCATCGAGGCCTTCCGGCCAGTGCTGATGGAGTGGTTGGGTCGACAGCACGGGGTCCTTTCCTTCCGACTGGTGCAGGTCTTGACGGGGCATGGTTGCTTCGGCAAGTACCTGCACACGGTCGTGAGGAGGGAAAGTACACCGTCCTGCCACCACTGCGATTGCGACGAGGACACGGCGCAGCACACGCTCGAGGTCTGTGTGGCCTGGGCAGAGCAGCGCCGTGAACTCGTCGCGATCATCGGTGCCGACCTGGCGCTGCCGACCATCGCTAAGGCGATGCTCGACAGCGTCAGGAACTGGGACGCAGTCGCCGCCTTCTGCGAGACAGTTGTCTCGCGGAAGGAGGCGGCGGGGCGACTCCGAGAGGAAATCCTCTTCGGTGAGACGCTCCGTCGCCGGCGCCTGGGGCGGCGGAGGCGCGAGTATCTGCGCCTAATGCCGCCCTAGCCGAGGCCGCGGGTGACTGGACCGGGGAATAGTCCTTCACCCGCAGAGAGGCTGACCGCGTGAGGGCGACGCCCCGGCAGTTAGCTGGAGCGTTGACGGGGGATGGTACCCGAAAGGGTAACCCGCCGGGCTGGCCACGGAAGGCAAGGAAGCGGTACCAGTGGCCGGCCCAATGGCGATGGGGAGGGAATACGGTGGGTTATGGGGCCACGCGCTGCCCTTCCGTCGCCCCGGGCGGTACGGGCGACGTGTGACCGGGCCATAGCCTACCAAAAAAAAAAAAAAAAAAAAAACTGTCGCCTACCTACTTCCACAATTTGATATTTAGACAATACTAGCCGACCCGGCGAACTCCGTATCGCCTTTTTTTTTTTAAAAAATCCTATTATTTTGATATTACATACAGATACTTCAATTTTATTTATCAGTATAGATATACACATACATACATATCATCACGCCATATCCCTTGCAGGGTAGGCAGAGAGAACAGAGTGCCAGAGAACTCTATCTCTGCATACTTCACTCGCTTCCTCAACATTCATAATTCTCTTCATACACGCTCGCCGGTTTCGGAGACTCTTGACTCCACCTTCCTTCAGTACATGACCGATCTGGTCTAGGTAGGTTAGTCTCGGTCTCCCTCGGTACCTACATCCTTCCACTTTCGCATTGTATATCTTCTTAACCAGGCGTTCGTTCGGCATTCTTTCCACATGTCCGAACCATCGGAGCATTCCCTTTCGCATCTTTACACCAATACTCTCTTTCATACCTACTCGCTCTCTTACGTCGTCGTTACGAATGCGGTCGGTCAGCCTAACTCCACAGATTTTCCGCAGAGATCGCATTTCGACCGCATTAATTTTACTATCATACTCTTTTCTGCATACCCAACTCTCGCTTCCATACAGTAATGTTGGGACAAGCACTGCGTTATGTATTGCTACACGTGCCTTCTGGCTGAGGTGGTGGCTGCCGAGAAGTTGCCCCAACGCTCCGTTCACTCTATTTCCCGCATTCACTCTTCGCTCTATATCAGTGGTGTACCTTCCATCTCGGCTAAATCCACATCCAAGATATACAAATTCATCCACTTGCTCTAGTACATCATTACCTATTGTTACTCTTACATCTGTTCTGGTTTTATCTCTTTCAAAGACCATTATTTTGGTTTTGCTCACATTCACGCGTAGACCCCTTTTCTTACAATCTTCTGTCATTGTGTCGACTAGGGTCTGCAGGTCAATCGCTGACTGTGCCAGCAGGACTGCATCATCTGCATAAAGCAGAGCAGTGACCACTGAGTCGCCCATCTGGACTCCCACATTCATATCGTTCAACCTTTGGAGACATTTATCCAGATATATGATAAACAGCCTGGCTGACAGAACGCACCCCTGCTTAACGCCGATATTGACGTCAAACCAAGGCGACATTCCATCATCCAGCCGCACACAGGCTCTACAGCCCATGTAACTGGACTGCACAGCCTGTAGCAGTTTACCGTTAATACCATACTCCGGTAAAATGTCCCAAAGTTCCTTTCGTACAACCGTGTCAAATGCTCTCTCCAGATCCACAAAACTGCAGAAAACCCTCTGACCTAGAGCCAGATGCTTCTCCACAATGTTGCGCAGAGAGAACACTTGATCCATGCATCCTCTTCCACTCCTGAAACCTCCTTGTGTCTCACACAGTAAACCATCGGACACCATCCTCATTCTCCTTTCAATAATTTTTCCATACACTTTTGCTGCCAAACTGGTCAAGCTTATGGCTCTGTAATTTGCGCAGTCATAACGTGAACCCTTGTTTTTAAACAAAGGCACGATGACTGCGCTATTCCAGTCCCTGGGAACCATTCCCGAGCTCCAACATAAATTGAGGAGCAACAGGAACGCCTCCCAGACACAAGAGCCACCAAGCTTGATCATCTCGGCAGACACCATATCAATGCCCGCTGCCTTACCATTTTTCAAACTTCTTATCGCCCATTCAACTTCATCCATACTGATGCCATCGGAGGACGCCGTTGTCGAATGTTGATCTACTAAACCACATCCAACACCGGCGCCAACCGTAGCATCCGCATACATATCGCCAAAATATTCACTCCATCGGCTTAACACGTCTTGTGTTTGTGTAAGAATGTCTCCACCTTTAGACCTTATTTTATTCATTCTGAAGGCTGACCAACCACCCCGAGACTTCTTCACCTCCCTCCAAAAGAGTTTGGTGTTACCCTCGAAGTTTTTAGTCAGCCTATCTTCTGCACTCATACTTGCTCTATCACGTTTCTCTTTCACTAAGGCCTTGGTGTCATTCTTACATTGCCGATATATTTCTTTCTTCTGTTCAGTCATACTGTCATTCAGATTCAAAGAAGAGACATAGTCCAGCCACGCTTTCTTCTTTTGCTCTACGGAAGCTGCCACTTCCGCATCCCACCATGCATCACCATTTGTTTTTCTATGCTTCTTTGAACTTCCACATACTTCTTTCGCTGTATCTACCATACTCTCTTTCAATACTCTCCAGCATTCTTCAATGTCCGATTGCGGCTGGCTTGCCATCGTCAGCCGTTCTCGGACACCCTCTGCATACTTTTCTCTTACACACTCTTCTTGCAACCTTTCAACCTTTATTCTTTCAAGCCCTCCGAAGTGGACACGCTCTCGCCAGTGCCTCCACTTTCTGAACAGACCACTAAATCTCGCAATAACGAGATAGTGGTCCGTGTCGACTGTGGGGCCCCTGTAGGCTCTTGCGTCCAATATTTTGCTTCGGAGGCGACTGTCTACCAAAATTAAATCTATTATGCTTTTCTGTTCATTCCTTCTCCATGTATACATATGGATGTCCTTATGTTGGAAAAATGTGTTTGACACAATAAGGTTTCTCTCCATGCATACATCCGCTATGAGCCTACCTGCGTCGTTCACTCTCTTATCACCAAATGGACCAAGTATATAGATAATACAAACCAATATTTACATGTTATTGTAGGTATATGTCTGAATCGGGCGATCTAAATCATATGACATATTGTATTAGCTTTGTAATGTACCCTGTTCAAATGCGATAATAAATAAGTAGGGAGGAACTTACATTTTATTCCGAGATCTTTTGGCTTTCATATTTTTATAATGCGTACAAAACTTTCTTTTCCCTGGCATGACACTCAAATTCAATCAGTCCTGCGAAAAAAATAGCCTATGTTACTCAGTGATAATGTAGCTTTCGAATGATAAAAGAATTATCGGTCCAGTACTTTTTGAGTTTATTCGTTTCATACAAAAATCCAAATCTTTCCTCTTTATAATACCTATTAGTGTAGATATTGTATTTTTTACGATTTATATCTAGTTCCATCATGGTTTTCTTTCAGACATTCATTATATCGATACTTTCTACTAACTGAAAATAAATTAATTATAAAAATGTTATACTTACAGTTTTTTACAAAAAACACAAATTCACAATAAGTAATTCTGCTGTCTGCAGCCGACAAGCATGGTGTCGTGTTCACTTACAGAAAGGAACTGCCGTTAGTGACCACCGAGATTGCACGAATGAAACGAACGCTTTATCCCATACATTTGTGTATGAAAAATTTACCTTAAAATATATCTAGATTTTAGGGCTTTAAAAGAGGAAGTCTTTGTTTGTAAAGGTATAAAAAGAAGTATACAGCTATACTTATTGGTTTCTTCAGTGTTCAAAAAGTGTTTCTTTTTATCAATTTGTGTTGATTTATGGGCTTAAATCTTTAAAATACGAAGTCATGTTTTTGCATTTTTACTCAATTTTGTGCGTTTGTTGACGTTTATTATATAACAACCATTAGGTTTAAGAGTTTAATATAAGCATGAACATACTTATTGGTCTTTGATTGTAATATATACAAATTATCATTGATATCAATCATATGTAAATAGGTTAAATATGAAAAATCGTAACACTCTTTTCGGTGATTTTCACGATCTACACCCTTAAGGATTAAAATAAAACACATAATGAGTTGGCGCTACTATTTCTTCATAGTTCATAAATATAACCCTCTCCATAGTACGCTAAGCGCCTTTGAGTATTTGTATGAGGCCGATATTTAGAGACCATGTTTCAGTGGCGTAAGTCATCGGTAACACTGGTTATAAACCTTTATTTTCAGACACTGCGGAATATTAAACTAGAAGATCCTCCTAAGTTTCCCGAACACTGCCTAGCCGAGTTGGACTCGTCGGTTGACCTCTTGCCCGAAACTGGATTTTCAACGTCCATATCATGTTGAATATATCGGTTATCATCTGATCACCGAAGTCAAGCAACATCAGGCGCAGTTCTTACTTGGATGGCCAACCACCTGCGACTACCGCGTGCCGGTGACTTTTTACTAAATTTAAATTGATATTTTCTAAATTTTACCTTGTTTCCTTCCTTTAAATTTTTAGACGCTCATCTTCTTTATATATATATAAAACAAAGACGGGTTTGTTACAACACTTATAACTCGAGATCTGCTGAACCAATATTCATGGTTATTGATTCGTTGGATTTGTCTCCGCCCCGAATAGCATAATACATCTTAAAAATAATGAAAACTCGATATGTGTAATGAATACTTAATCATTTCAATAAATACTGATTTGTTTATTTCATGTCAAACATTTGTTGTCCAATCCTGTCAAATACTGTAACAACTATGTGTGCGTTCAGAAATTTATTTTTTGTAAAATGTCTCGAAAGTTCAGGTACTGTTTATATTTGTTTGTTTTAGACATTAATTTGTGTAAATTATTTATTAATTATTTAATTTTTAATTTCCGAAAATAATACCTAAGGTTAACAAAAGTGTAAATGTCTTTTTATAGGTTGTCTATGATTTTTCTTGATAAGCTATTCATATGTAGTTGTTATATACTTGATACTTTTGAGCTATTGTCTATGTCTCGAAAGTGATTTTTTGTGGTTTTATGCGAGTGCACATTTAGTATTATTATTAATAACAATGCCGCGTCCTAGAAGATCTAATCTTTCCCAGCGGAGCCGTAATGCAATTAGGCAACGGAATATCGCGAGTCTATTATCTGATGAAGAACGAGAAATTGCACGAGAAGAGCGCCGCGTTAGTATGGAGCAAAGAAGGGCGTTAATTCGAAAGCACCAGTTAATTTTGCACTGACTATACGCAAGCAACGTGACCGAGTGGTCTATGGCGCTGGGTTTAAACACCGTAGGCGTGGGTTCGAACCTCACCGCCGTCTAACTCTTTTTGCTATTTATTTTTGCAAAAATTATTTATAATAATATTATAAATAAAACAGTTTAAAAACGTGTACTTTAAATGTTTTCATAAATTAGTAGTTTTAATAAATAGGTATAACTTGAATTAATATCAAAGAAAAAAAATTAAATTAATATCAAAAAAATACTGCACAAATAAATAATAAATAAATAATTATAATAGCATAAGTTAATAAAAAATGCTATGCAATAGCTTTACCGCGGTAGTCCCCGACACGTATTTTTTTTCTTATAATTGATGTTTAAATTGACTTTTAAATTGACTCTGACTCGATATGCGTACCGCAGTGCGGGTTAGGGCGTCCCCCGGAGGCGACGCATACTGACCCGCCCTCGTCGGTACGAACTTCGGCAGTTGCGGCGATGGGGGCCTCCACCTATCACGCCTTGCCCAGTCAGGCGAGTCGAGGAGAGCAGAGTGCCGGGTGGGCACGTGGAATGTAAGAGGCTGTGTGGAAGGTAAGTTGCACGAGCTGATAACCGTCATGGCGGACAAACAGCTAGACGTGCTCTGTGTAACGGAGACCACGTGAAGGGGCAGCGACGCCTGCGATCTTCCTGGTGGCGGAATGGCTCTGTGGTCTGGTGTACCACAGAGCGATCGAGCCAGCATGGGGGTAGGAGTGCTGTTATCCTCTCGCTTGGCCTCAGGTGTGAAGGATTACGGAATGTATGATCCCAGACTTCTTTGGGTCCGTATAAAACTAGGTGTCACCAAGGTATTCATGGTTGTAGCATATGCTCCCGTAAGATCCTCGGTGGCATCCGACCTATAGAAGTTTTGGGACAATGTTAGGGAAGTTCTGGATATGGCAGAAACCAGTGAACTCGTGATTGTATGTCGAGATTTGAACGGATGGGTGGGGACCAAGCGTCCCGACTATGGGGACGTACTTGGTCCATTTGGTGATAAGAGAGTGAACGACGCAGGTAGGCTCATAGCGGATGTATGCATGGAGAGAAACCTTATTGTGCTAAACACATTTTTCCAACATAAGGACATTCATATGTATACATGGAGAAGGAATGAACAGAAAAGTATAATAGAATTAATTTTGGTATACAGTCGCCTCCGAAGCAAAATATTGGACGCAAGAGCCTATAAGGGCCCCACAGTCGATACGGACCACTATCTCGTTATTGCGAGATTTAGTGGTCTGTTCAGAAAGTGGAGGCACTGGCGAGAGCGTGTCCACTTCGGAGGGCTTGAAAGAATAAAGGTTGAAAGGTTGCAAGAAGAGTGTGTAAGAGAAAAGTATGCAGAGGGTGTCCGAGAACGGCTGACGATGGCAAGCCAGCCGCAATCGGACATTGAAGAATGCTGGAGAGTATTGAAAGAGAGATACAGCAGATATGGTAGATACAGCGAAAGAAGTATGTGGAAGTTCAAAGAAGCATAGAAAAACAAATGGTGATGCATGGTGGGATGCGGAAGTGGCAGCTTCCGTAGAGCAAAAGAAGAAAGCGTGGCTGGACTATGTCTCTTCTTTGAATCTGAATGACAGTATGACTGAACAGAAGAAAGAAATATATCGGCAATGAAAGAATGACACCAAGGCCTTAGTGAAAGAGAAACGTGATAGAGCAAATATGAGTGCAGAAGATAGGCTGACTAAAAACTTCGAGGGTAACACCAAACTCTTTTGGAGGGAGGTGAAGAAGTCTCGGTGTGGTTAGTCAGCCTTCAGAATGAATAGAATAAGGTCTAAAGGTGGAGACATTCTTACACAAACACAAGACGTGTTAAGCCGATGGACTGAATAGTTTGGCGATATGTATGCGGATGCTACGGTTGGCGCCGGTGTCGCATGTGGTTTAGTAGATCAACATTCGACAACGGCGTCCTCCGATGGCATCAGTATGGATGATGTTGAATGGGCGATAAGAAGTTTGAAAAATGGTAAGGCAGCGGGCATTGATATGGTGTCTGCCGAGATGATCAAGCTTGGTGGCTCCTGTGTCTGGGAGGCGTTCCTGTTGCTCCTCAATTTATGTTGGAGCTCGGGAATGGTTCCCGAGGACTGGAACAGCGCAGTCATCTTGCCTTTGTTTAAAAACAAGGGTTCACGTTATGACTGCGCAAATTACAGAGCCATAAGCTTGACCAGTTTGGCAGCAAAAGTGTACGGTAAAATTATTGAAAGGAGAATGAGGATGGTGTCCGATGGTTTACTGTGTGAGACACAAGGAGGTTTCAGGAGTGGAAGGGGATGCATGGATCAAGTGTTCTCTCTGCGCAACATTTTGGAGAAGCATCTGGCTCTAGGTCAGAGGGTTTTCTGCAGTTTTGTGGATCTGGAGAGAGCATTTGACACGGTTATACGAAAGGAACTTTGGGACATTTTACTGGAGTATGGTATTAACAGTAAACTGCTACAGGCTGTGCAGTCCAGTTACATGGGCTGTAGAGCCTGTGTGCGGCTGGATGATGGAATATCGCCTTGGTTTGACGTCAATATCGGCGTTAAGCAGGGGTGCGTTCTGTCAGCCAGGCTGTTTATCATATATCTGGATAAATGTCTCCAAAGGTTGAACGATATGAATGTGGGAGTCCAGATGGGCGACTCAGTGGTCACTGCTCTGCTTTATGCAGATGATGCAGTCCTGCTGGCACAGTCTGCGACTGACCAGCAGACCCTAGTCGACACAATGACAGAAGATTGTAAGAAAAGGGGTCTACGCGTGAATGTGAGAAAAACCAAAATAATGGTCTTTGAAAGAGATGAAGCCAGAACAGATGTAAGAGTAACAATAGTTAATGATGTACTAGAGCAAGTGAATGAATTTGTATATCTTGGATGTGGATTTAGCCGAGATGGAAGGTACACCACTGATATAGAGCGAAGAGTGAAGGCGGGCAATAGAGTGAACGGAGCGTTGGGGCAACTTCTCGGTATACATAACGCAGTGCTTGTCCCAACATTACTGTATGGAAGCGAGAGTTGGGTATGCAGAAAAGAGTATGAAAGTAAAATTAATGCGGTCGAAATGCGATCTCTGCGGAAAATCTGTGGAGTTAGGCTGATCGACCGCATTCGTAACGACGACGTAAGAGAGCGAGTAGGTATGAAAGAGAGTATTGGTGTAAAGATGCGAAAGGGAATGCTCCGATGGTTCGGACATGTGGAAAGAATGCCGAACGAACGTCTGGTTAAGAAGATATACAATGCGAAAGTGGAAGGATGTAGGTACCGGGGGAGACCGAGACTCACCTACCTAGACCAGATCGGTCATGTACTGAAGGAAGATGGAGTCAAGAGTCTCCGAAACCGGCGAGCGTGTATGAAGAGAATTATGAATGTTGAGGAAGCGAGTGAAGTATGCAAAGATAGAGTTCTCTGGCACTCTGTTCTCTCTGCCTACCCTGCAAGGGATATGGCGTGATGATATGTATGTATGTTAAATTGACTTCGATCGATATTTAAATTTTAGGCAACACTTATCTAAAATCTAGTTAACTTTGGTGTGTTTCTTTTTACAGCGTTAACGCTGCGAATAGAGCTTTCTAGAAGAAAAATAGGTATTAATTAAAAAAAATCTTCTGTTCCCTGTATAATCTTTGTGAAAATCGATATACACTTGAATGTATGACATATAGCCGCATGCGGTTGAGCTGCGTGACAAATACGGCCGCAGTGCGACCGCGCGCCGTGACCGTAGCGTTGCAGGCGTGCTCTGACAATGCTGTCATATTACTCCATTGGGGGCGATTTATCGACTAGTTTTACGTAATATATTTCTGATTTTTATAATCACTTTTTTAAGGCTTTTAAATACACAGAAATTCTTGTGTTGTTGGGAATTTTACAAATATATAATTAACACAGATAAATTACATACAGGCTCAAAACTAAAGTTTTTGGATTGCACAAAGTATTGTCCTGCGTAGGAATAGAACCCATGACATTGGCACGATGGGTTGGTTGTTGGTTGGTATTAGCTATCAAAAGCAATATTATTATTAATCGATTAAAAAGAGGCATTTAATCAATTTGATTGTTTGTGTGTATTATAGATGTTAATAAATCCTTTATATGTGAATGGATTCACAAAATATTCGTTTTGTATGAAAAAGTTTTTACAGAAATAGTTCTATTTTAATTTCTTAAGAATCTAATCCATCCACGACGCCACTTGCATTCAACGGGATCCTGCGACTCTGAAGATGTCGTCAATCCACCTAGTGAGAAAAGATCTAATATAAGTAGAGTATAAGTCATCAAAGGTAGACAAAAATAGCGGCAAATCAACCGCTACTGCAATTTTTTTTTGTAAAAATTTTTACATATTCTGGAGTGCAATATCAAAATTCATTTCACGCACCACATATACCCATCACTAGAAGTACCAATAACCTTAGATGATTACATTTCCCCTTCTTGTGGACTGCATTCGTCTCCTTACTCCAACCATAATTGAATACGGTGGCGAAATTTATGGTTTTTGTACAATTTTTATGGGCATCTGTGTTTAACGCGTCTGCAGTCAACGATTATAAAAGAGCTATGATGTTTGTCGCCCTTCGTGTGTGCTAGGGCAAATCATCTCGCGTTTATATATATGTATAGAGTTGTTATGTGTGACAAACTAATATTTGGATGTGCCTTAATAAACTTTGAGTAAAGAATGAAACTATAATTTTTTTATTGCTCTTGGTGGCAAACGAGCAAGCAGCGCACCCGATGATAAGTATTACTGCCGCCCATGGATCTTTGCAATACCAGGGGTACAGGTCCGCTGACTACCAACAAAAAAACCACAAACCATTAAAAAAAAATGAAGTTAAAATATCTGCAATTTTTTTAAAAAATACGTTGAAAATTTTTACGCACAAAAAGAAAGTAATACTATAATTCTGTTTTGTAAATTTACTCTACAATACGAGGGTTATAACAAAAAGATTCTAAAATTACAACTCACTACAGTAAGTTCCTTTCATTCCTTCACTTTCGTTGTTATAAATGTGCAATTGACTTGACTTTTTTCTTTTTCTTTTTTTTTCTGTTTTAATGGCTATAGTGGCTTAGGACATAAATGATTCTGCCAATGTCCGTTTGGTAAGAATACGCTCGCTAGTTATAAGTTTATTGTTACTCTATTGACAAAAGTGTCACGAGTTGTTGTTTTATTTTGTTTTGAGTTTAATTATAATTATTTATAGTTTTGTCCTTTTGATTTTGTAAATTTGTGTAATTTCGCTTGTTTTTCGTGACGTTATCACTACGACTCCACGGAAGATCAGTGCAGTCTTCTGGCTGCAATATACTGAGCTGGAGTCGTTTTGTGACGAGCATTTATTTATTTGTAATTGTAACTGATACCTACTTTTGTTAAATAGCTCGTTACAATAAATCTTTTCTTTCTTTCTTTCTTTCTCTTTTCCTTCACATGTCTTGGAATTTTACTCGAATTATATTATGGTTTGTATTAGTATACGTTGATTTGGAATACTGCTCTTATTTGTTTTGTAAAACAATTGTGATTTTACAAACATTTTTAACGGTGCATCCAGAAATTTCGCTACCGGCTCTTTTACTCACCGAAACGCATCAGCACATTTCCACTGTTCGGAAGACAATTTTCTGCTAGAGTGTGGTACTGTCCCGGACGGATCGGTCTACTGCTGTAGACAGAAAACCGTCAACAGTGTAGTCTTATCATTAGAGATAATTTAAAATAATACATACATACATAGCCTCACGCCTGTTTCCCAGAGGGGTAGGCAGAGACTACGGATTGCCACAAACCATGGTCCTGACATACCTCCATCGCTTCATTCACGCTCATCACAGTCTTCATGCATGCTCTACGATTGCGCGAACTCTTAATCTGACCTTTCACTAACACATCTTCAATTTGATCCAGGAAAGTACGACGTGGTCTTCCCCTTGTAGTCGTCCCACTCACACTCGCTTTGTATACTTGTTTAGTCAACCTTTCTTCACTCATTCTTTCCACGTGTCCAAACCATCTCAGCATACCCTTTTTTATCTTTGTCACTACTTCTTCATTCACACGCTCTCTTATAACACTATTCCTAATTTTATCTTTCATACTTACACCACACATACTACGAAGAGCTCTCATCTCTACAGCATTTATTCTACTTTCATGTCTTCCCTGCCAAATCCAGCTTTCACTCCCATACATGATAGTGGGCACTAATACTGCCTTATGTACAGCTAGGCGCGCCTTTTTAGATACATTCCTACTCTTCATAAAAGCGTACAGTGCCCCATTCACTTTATTACCAGCATTCACTCTTCTTTCAACATCATCATTATTTTTACCATCACTAGTAAATAGTACTCCCAAGTATACAAATTCTTTCACCTGTTCCAATCCCTCACTATTTATAAAAATATTACATTCCGTCATACATTTATCCTTTTCAAAGACCATTACTTTCGTCTTACTTACATTTATTTTCATACCTTTTCTTTCAAAAGCATCATGCATAGTAGTTACCATCGCCAGTAAGTCTTCAGCCGACGATGCAAGTAAAACCTGATCATCGGCATAAAGAAGACACTTGACGAGTAACTCATTCATTCTTAAACTACATTCGTTATTTTTCAAATCTTGCAAACAGCTATCCATAAATAGGTTAAATAGCCACGGTGACGCTACACATCCCTGTAATATAAAAGTGAATTAGCTCAGATGTACATATACTCGTATTTATAAAATTTTTAATTATGTGATTTCGTGAGAAGTTAAAAACACTTAGGGAACCTACACGTACTAAGTGACCCGTTTAAAGATGGAGTCTACAAAAATACTCATCATTTCAGTTCACACATGTGCCACTGTTGGGCTCGAGCCTCCTCCACAGTGGGAGGGAAATTGACCTACTACAGCATGCTAGTCAGACGTGTTGGTATAGTTCTTTGTTTCGAGCTTTCCTTCTCTAGCATAAATGTTATATGCGTTTTATATCCCTTAGTCGTATCGTACGATCACCCATGGGTAAGATAGGGGGTGGTGAATTGTATTCTTACTCCGTCACCACACGGAAAAATATAAAAATACTACGCTGAAACAAAATTGGGTTTTGGCCGTATTTACAATATTTCGTTTTGTAAGATTGATATATTAATATTTAGGAAACGTTTTACCTTACATAGGTGCAATGATGCTAACGTTTCCTTCCAATTTGTATCGTAAAAGACAATCATATTTATAACATTAAAAGAAAAATAATAAAAAAAAATATAAAATATTTACCATGTTTTTATAACGTATTAAAAAGTATAAAATAATTTCTCTTAAATTGGAAACGAAAAACATGGGATTTATCAATTACCTGTTGCGTTCCATGTTTTTCGTTAATAATCTTAAGAAAAAAAATGTACTTATTAGTCTGTTAAAAACATGGTACATCATTTTCCTACTCTTATCCCAATTTCTTGGGGTCGATACAGTATGTACTCTTTTTTCATAGTACATATTGTAGAAGTTATTGGCAATAGTTTTATGATCGGCCGTGTGCCTTGGGCATCTAATTGTTGACCAAACAGCATCAGACGGAGTTAGTCCAGGTCATTTTAAGGCTCTTAGTCGTCTTTTCCGACACCCACCAACAAAGCAAGGGTTGGTAGTATTCGATGCCGCTACCACACAGCTAAAACATGATACATTAAATTATTTTTTATTTTATTATTATTTTCTGCTTTTTTATTTTTCTTATTATATTTTATTTTATTATTATGTGAATGAAATTATGGAATAGACTTTTGGATGAATCTTACGATTCTATTAGGGTCGCATAGTTCGAGGCATTCACAGCTCGTGAGGACCTGACACGTCAATATGCAAGATTCTGCTCCTGCTGCCGAAGACCGTAATTGTGCTGCGTTAAATTAATACATATGAGAAAACCTATTTCGCCAGCCATCCTTCGTGCCGAAGTCAGTACCTCACAAAGAGTACCCTCGGGATAAGTCCCTTCAATTTTATCGGGTTGCGAGCCCTCAGCAATCAACCAAGAGTCCAGGTAAAGTTGTCATAACCATCTGTGGCTAACAACCAAGTCACATCAACAAAATATAGAAAATTCTCTCTGCCTTATATCTTGCTATAACATTTTTTTAGCGCTGAACTGTTACTGTCAATTCTCGTCACATAAGAAGTTTATTTTTTTTAAAAGAGACACACTAAAATTAATTTAAGCACAAGCTCTCAGCTCTATATAATTTATAGAGTTGTTATCTGCCCCGTTGCATTACATTGAAGGTTATAAAAATGGGAAGAGAAAGCCGCTATTTATATTAAATTATAGGAAATAGAAGCGAGGGAGGACAGCGACCCCTAGTATTTTCTCTTAATATGTTGGTATGTGGATGATCTATTATTTCTAACGATCGAGAACCACTTGTCATAGCACGTGCTACCTTAATGAGATATGGTTTAAGAGCAATGGTGGATATTGAGGTAAATTTTATGATTCTGAGGGGTGAGATGTAATTTATATGGATTCGAATTATTAATCATGGGCTTTAATGATATCCACGTGGTATTGGTTCGTGCCGGTGTTGTAAAAATCGATAGTGAGCAAAACCAAAATAATGGTCTTTGAAAGAGATGAAGCCAGTACAGATGTAAGAGTAACAATAGGTAATGATGTATTAGAACAAGTGGATGAATTTGTATATCTTGGATGTAGATTTAGCCGAGATGGAAGGTACACCACTGATATAGAGCGAAGAGTAAATTCGGGAAATAGAGTGAACGGTGCGTTGGGATAACTTCTCAGTAGCCACCACTTCAGCCAGAAGGCACGTGTAGCAATACATAACGCAGTGCTTGTCCCAACATTACTATATGGAAGCGAGAGTTGGTTATGCAGAAAAGAGCATGAAAGTAAAATTAATGCGGTCAAAATGCGATCTCTACGGAAAATCTGTGGAGTTAGGCTGGCCGACCGCATTCGCAACGACGACGTAAGAGAGCGAAAATGATGAAAGAGAGTATTGGAGTAAAAATGCGAAAGGGAATGCTCCGATGGTTCGGACATGTGGAAAGAATGCCGAACGAACGTCTGGTTAAGAAGATATACAATGCGAAAGTGGAAGGATGTAGGTACCGGGGGAGACCATTGGTCACGTACTGAAGTAAGGTGGAGTCAAGAGTCTCCGAAACCGGCGAGCGTGTATGAAGAGAATTATGCATGTTGAGGAAGCGAGTGAAGTATGCAAGGATAGAGTTCTCTGGCACTCTGTCCTCTCTGCCTACCTTGCAAGGGATATGGCGTGATGATATGTATGTATGTGTATACTGCGAACTCGCAACTTGCCTGTCAAATATGAATGGCGTTATTTATTTACTTGAGGAGGACTGTATCGAATACTGAACGCTCATAATGAATGGAATTTTCTAATCAAATCATTTATTACGCATAAGCTTCATAGGGGCACCTACATACTGTCAATTTAACATGTCGTCTAAAACCAATCTAACAATCGTCTTTTTTGCGGTGGACTATGAAGGTGGTCACGCTCCTCCAAAGCCGAAGCCCCTGTCTTCGCTGTGCGAGCGATCCACCGGAATCCGATCTTTGTCATCGGTCACTCGGTGGCCAATCCAACAATCTACCATGGGATCGGAACGTTGCCTCAAGCTCCGGCACACGATCCGGAAAGAAAATCAGCAAGCATTTTTGACGTTTTTTAAAATCCTTTTTTAAATGAAATTGTATGTATCTCGCCAGCGTAGCAAGTATTAGCTCCAGTATTATGTAAAATATTTTTATCAAATAATATAATACAAAAAAAATAAAATAAAAAAAGAGATAACTCACAGTCAGATCTCAAGCAACATGCTGACTCCTGTAACTTAGTATGAATCACATAAGATCAATAGTTAAAGCGAGTAGACTATAGGCACTTATACACACAGCATACGTAATGAAAGCTCATGAAAAGAAATGCTTTACACCATTTTAGAAACATTTTTCATTGATAATCAACCCTTATTAGTCATAGCGTGATATTACGTAGCATATAGCCTTTCTCGATAAATCGTTTACACAACATTAGAATATTTTTTCAATTCGAACCAGCAGTTCCCGAGATTAGCACATACAACCAAACAATTTTTACAACTTTATAATATTTATATCTATAAGAGAGGATATATGTATATGTATATGACATCACTAAACTCAGACGCTATTTGACCGATCATTATGTAAATTTGTATGCATATGTATTTTTTCATGGAGAAGGTTTACATAGTATCCCCATAGATGTAACTCGCCACCAGGCAGTGCTGCGGTATATTCAATTCTACAAATAGCCTAACTGGCTGGGTTTGCTAGTTAGGTGTAGATTTGATGGCTTCGAGCGTAGGAAATTATATATAAATTACCTACAACCATTTATCATATAAACAGAAAACAAACTGTTTCGTATCTCAGACATCACGACAAAGTTTCCCCAACTCGCCCGCCGGGCAAACCTGAAGCTGTAGTGACATATGGAGGGTGACGTCACCAAGAATTGTTTGCCCCAAAACTCAAAGATACCGAAAATATGCCCACGAAGACAATATTTCCGCTTATCTTGTATAATTTATACGTAAACTTGTCGAAACTTGGTCACTTAGGGAGATGACAATGTTCAACGTCGATCTCGATAATAAGTATCTCTTATACTTTGTATTGAGTGCCGTTTCTGTTTTGTAATTACGTTATGTTTGTTCTTTGGTGGCTTTTGTTTTTTTTTAATGGCAATATTTGTTTTGCAATTTATTTATATTTGTTAAGAATATCTTTTAATTGATACATTAAGAATATATAATGTTTATGTAAGGGGACGTCCATTAATCACCTGATTTTTTTTTAACATTTTTTAACTTAGAAATATTAAATTAGAACCTTAAACTGTGGAAAAAATTTCAAATGTATAAAAACATGATTACGAGCGAAAAAATAATTGTCACGCTTGAGATCCCATGTGTGTTAATAATTTTTCGCTTGTAATTAAGTTTTTATAAATAATATATTTTATAGATGGATTATCCATCATGTGAAATACTTAATTTGAGTAATTTGACAAATGTATCTTAAAGAATAGCAAAGACGTTTAGGAAATGTCACAGATTCTTTTAGCAGATTATCGAAAATATTTGGATGACCATTTTATTTTATTTTTAATAGTGGTAGTGTCGTTTGTTGATAGTTTTCTGTCTACAGCCTTGGACCGATCTGTCCGGGGTAATAACTACACTCTAGCAGAAAATCGAGGTCTGAGCAGTGGCAATTTGCGCTTCGTTCGGTAGCCGAGGGAGCCGGCCGCCTAACTTTCTGAGTGGGTTCGGGGTTTTATTGGTAGACAGTGGCCTAGCTATACCCCTGATATTGCAAAGGTCCACTTACCATTAGGTGCTCATTGCTCATTAGCTTGCATAAGCAATACAAAATTAGAATGTGGCTACACCAAACTCACTACTACCACTACTCACTACTAACTAACTGTTGTTACTACCGTCCCCATGTGGTAACTATTTAAGATTATAATGTGTTACCACCTGTTTTGCCCCAGTCAGGGTGAAGACCAGCTAAAAACGCACCTAGAAAATGGGTTATAGCATAAATTAGGAAAATTTGTAACAAAAATTGCGATAACTGTGCAGAAGGAGTAGTGATTAAGATATCGAGCATCCGTGACAAGTTTCACGGGTTTGATTCTTATGTAGGACAAATAGTTTGTGCGATCTATAAATTGTTGTATTGAGTCTTTTTATGGCGTGTGACTAAGGTTGGATTACATCTTGTTTGGTCCGTCGTGGCGACAGAAGGTACTGCGCTCGAACCCATAAACCCGCCCTACAATGTATCTCTCGTATGTAACGCCGTGTGATCGGGCCACCGGTACCCGATCCTTTGTCTTCAATGGCGCGCTCAGCAGTTGTATTGAGTCTGGGTGTAATTCGCGTCTTTGTATTGTATATTTTCACTTTTAATGTGGTGACGGAATAAGACTATAATTCACCATCTCCTATTTTGTCTGTGGGTATCGTATAAGACGATTAAAGGACATAACGTACGTACATATAACACTCATAAATGAGTAGGAAAACTCATCATAAAACCCTATACAGGGTGGAAGTGGACCGCTCCCGAAAACAAAGACATGTGACCCTACTGGTCCTACTTGTAATGATAGGCTAGAAAAAGAATCGATTCGGAAGAAAATATTTTATTTTTCCACAACAATTTTCAAGTTTTCTTCACATTCCATCGTATTAGGACAGTGCCATGTAACGATAATAACATAAAAAGTACGTAACTTTACTCAGATGAGAAAAGACGCAATCTATTTAAAACTCACGATCATATTATGTTCAAGAGTTCAACGAACTCACGTGGTGAAAAAAAATTTTTTTTTCATCCGAATCGATTTTTTTCTAGCCTATCATTACAAGTAGGACTAGTAGGGTTACCTGTATTTATTTTCGGCAGCGGTCCACTTCCACCCTGTATACTTCCCATTGCTGGGCTCGAACCTTCTACAGAATAGGAGGGAAATTGAGCTACTATACCACGCTGATCAGACATATTGGTATAAGGTTTCATTTCGAGTTTACCTTCTCTTGCATAGATCTCTGCATATTATAATCGCTTACTCATCTTTTGCAACATCCACGAAATGGGGTGGTGACTTGTATTGTTTTCCGTATTGTGACGGAGTACGAATACTATTCAACATTCCCTATCTTACCCGTGGGTGATCGTAAGAAGCGACTGAGGGATATGGAGCGCATATAAGATCTATGCAAGTGAGGGAAAACTCGAAATAAAACCCTATATCAACATGTTTGACCAGCGTGGTATAGTAAGTCAATTTTTCCTTCCATTACGGAGGAGACTTGAGTCCAACAATGGAAAAAATAATTTGAGATGATGATGAAGATGATGATGAATTGTATTCTTAATCTGTCATCGTAAATTATTTATTTGTATTGTAACATTCTCTATTATCTGTATATTAATGTTGCATAGAAACTCTATTAGACATGGCCGCTGACGTCATCAGTGACATACATAAATCCAGTCGGTACGTAAATTTGTCCATTTGCGCGTGAAATAGAAACCCGCCGCGCGTACTCGCCTGTCACTTGCATAATATATATTTACACGTACCAAATGGAAGCTTTTGTTTCCATATTATATAACAATGGATTTTAAAATGAAAAAGTATTTGAAAAAGTTAATGATTCAGATTAATTCACTACGCAGATGGCATGGTTATTACCTGCCAAGTAAGTGTCGCAGTTTCGATTCCTATGTTAGGACGATACTTTTTGTGATCCGAAAATTATTGTTCTGTGTCTGTTTGTGAATTCACTGCGATAAAAGAATTTGCTTATTAAGGTTCATTGCCGTGCATCGCGATCGATCACATCACCACCCCCTATCTTACCCGTGGGTGATCGTAAGAGACGACTAAGGGATATAAAACGCATATAACATATATGTAAGAGAAGGAAAAATCCAAATATGAGCTGAGATGATGATGATGATGATGAATCCTAGATAAATCCTTTATTTAGGATTTTATTTATTAACAGATGTCATTAATTAATTTTATTAAATAGGATACTTAAAATTTGAACGGCAATTCACGGTCAATCTGCTTACTTTCATTTATTCTACTATAGTTTATTCTTAACCCTTTATTAGACGGAGAATAGGTAATTTTTAGTCCCATGCAATTAGAAACCAGCCTATTACTATAAACTGCATATAAATCAAGCTAGCGATTTAAAAATTCCATATTTCGAGGTACACGGAAAATCTCTATAAGATTTTTATTAGCATAAACCAAGGACCAAGTGCTCGAATTCGAACGATTAGCAATCGTATCCTTATTCCAGTGAAGCAAGTAGGCAGTACTACATCCTCATGTAACCGTGAACTCACTCTAATATTTTAAACGTTGGGCAATTAAAAATTAAATACGAACACGATAAAATCAGCAAAAATATTTATAAAAAACTTGATTAGGTACGAGCGAAAAATGATTGTCACATATGGGTTTCGAACACACCTATTGGAAATCCGTTCCAATCGTGCTACCACTTACACCAACATGAACTGCTGTATGATATTCAATCTTATTATCCTCGTATTATATAGAAGACGTGTGCCATCTACCCGACATTGTTTACACATTGTACAGATATAATACTCTAACTTTGCAGTTAGAATTGTATTAAACGATGACACGACGCTGTTATTCAAATTACTGAAATTTAGCATTTAACATGCTTGATTATTTATAAAAACTTGATTACGAGCAAAAAATGATTGTCACATATGGGATTAAATTTTTTGCTCGTAATCAAGTTTTCTATATCTATACTCTATAGCTATACTAATATTATAAAGAGCAAAGATTTGATTGTTTGTTTGTTTGTTTGAATTGAATAGGCTCCAAAACTACTAGACCGATTGGAAAAATTCTTTCATTGTTGGGAAGTTACACTATCCCCAGTAAATATAGGCTATATTAAATTTTCAAAAAGTTAGGGACCCATACTAAAACTCCAATAATGTAAGCCAAGGTGTGAAAAAAATACCAAAAATCTTCCTTACATCGCGTGCGACGCAGAAACTATTGGTTATAGAATAAAATAATGTACTACAACTTTGCAGAACATGTAATTATCTACAAAAAATATTGCAACAGCATATATATAACTATTATAGTAATGTCACAATAAGTGTTTTTTCATTTTAAAAAATATATTCAAATGCCACCGCTATAAAAGCTCTTTTATTTATACTTTGGTATTAATCCTTATTATAAATAATTAAGTATAATAAATGCTAAATTTCAATAATCAGCAAAGATAGTTTAATTTGAAATTTGTAATACTCCCATAAACCTATGAAATTATTGAAGCAGTAGTATTAAAAAAATAATGTTAAATAGTCAAACAAGGCATGCACCCATTCATTTGGGCGTGAAATAGAAATCCGATGCGGCTGTCAATTGCATGACATATAGTTATTTACATGCTGCACAGCCTTTATCTACGTGAATATAGACCGAATTTTATATTCGATGAAATACGTATTGCTGATTTCGAGATACTATACGGTCGCCTTAAGTGTACAGTTAGCGTGTTTCGTGTGTTGACGGAGTAAGAATACAATTCACCACCCTCCATCTTCATCTCAGCTCATATATGTCCCACTGTTGGGCTCGAGCCTCCTCCATAATGGGAGGGTAATATACCTAGGGGTACTATCCCAGAAACCTCCACGCGGTGTACCCTGGGTGCGGGCGGCGGTCCCCAGTTCTTCTGTTGTACTGTCGTCCGTAGCGAATATCTGCGCGATTTCGCTCCTACTCTACTACAGTCGTAGTAGAGGATATAGGACGCGAAATATTGGGACGGGCTCAGTCACTCATTCATTTGAGGGCTGGGCAGGCACATGCCACCGCCTACACATCGTAAACCTGGTATCTCGCTTCAAGACACGTTGTCTTGAGGCGTAGTATCAGGAGCGAGGGTCTTGGCTTAACCGCCCGGACCGCGAGGAAGACAACCTCTATAAAGAGTTCGAAGTAACATTCGGACTCGGAAATCACCCAGAATCTTAAGTTCTGGCGTGGGGCGAGAAGATGCATGGCAGATGGGTTGTTCTGTCGTTAGCACGCTCCAGCCAGGGCACCGGCTGACCCCCTGGTTGGTAAATGTAGGCTTGCCCGGGTATAGGGATCTCTGCCCGGGTCGACGTCTTGTATCTCCCATTCTCGTGGGTATAAATATGGATACTACAAATTTAAAATTAAAAAACGACGGGGATCGCAGTGATCCTCACCCCAAGGCCCGGTCAAGCCGATCAAAAACTGACCAAGACGACGCCTCGTCCTCAGGACTTGAGGCGTCCGCCGAGGGCCCGGCACAAACCGTGGAGGCCCAGAAGAAGAAGAGGAGGTCGCCTCGAAAGTCTCGGGGCAACGGCCTGAGCCACAAAAGGCGGCTGGAGGAGCGGCGAGCGCGCAGGGAGGCTGCCGCCGCTGAAGAGAAGAAGGACGGTAGACTCGCAGCAGAGCCGTCGACGGACGAGGGCGACAGCGATGTCGCAGAGCCGTCCGAAGACGAGGGCGGCGGATCTACCGTCAGAATGGACGAGGGCGGTGATATTCCCGCAGGGCCGTCCAAAAAGTACAGTGGGTCGGCTGGTGAAGGCCCCACTAAGTCGTCGGCGCGTCTAGCAGCAAAGACGCCGCCGGCGACCGCGACTAAGAAGGAGGAGGCCCTCCCCTCGCAGGTGCGAAAGCGCCCCCTGAGTAAGGGAGGCAGCTCGAGCGCCGAAACCGAGGGGAGCGTGGCCAACATGCCTCCACCCAAGATCCAGGCCTTCCGAAGAGGGCGAGGGACCTCGGTCATGGAAAGGGCGGCGGCGGTCGCTGTCCGCGCCGGCGAGGCCACGGATCTGCAGGCCGAAAATGTCCGCCTTAGAGGCGAGATGTCAGGCCTGCGGACCCGAAACCGGAACCTGGGCGACATGCTGGCGGAAATGTGTCGAGCAAACCGCCAGCTGTTGATAGACGTGGCCGACCTCAAGGCGCAGGTGGCGCTGTTCGTGTCACCCGCGCCAGCCGCGCTATCGGCCAGGGCCGGCTACTCGGCGGCCGCTGCGGCGCCAAAGCCGCCTCGCGCTGCGGCGCCGACGACGTTGGGTGATGGCGTCACGGTCACACCCGTCCCCGCGGCGAGGAAGACGCCTGCCGCCGCGAAGCGCGCGCCGCCGGCTGACGCTGGCGCGGTCGCCGCGACGAAACTGCCTGTCCCGGTGGTGAGGTTGACGCCTCTCCCCGCGGACCGCTTGCCGCCGGCTAGCGCCCCTGCGCCACCAAAGCCGCCAGGCGCCGCGGAGCGGGCCCCTGGAGGGGCTCAGCTGACCCCGACGCTGGAGGTGGGAGGCTTGTCGGACGAGGCCCTCGCCAAAATCATCAACGCAGTTGGCAAACTCGTTGATGCGCGTGTGGCACACACAATCACGTGTCCGGCCGCCCCTAGCCGCGGATAAGCGGCCGCATGTGGCACCAGCCCCCGCCCCGCTGCCTTGTCAGGGTGGCCGCGTGGGGAGCTACGCTGCGGCCGCGGCCGGGCCTAAGCCCAAAGGCCCCGGCCCAGCTCCGAAGGGACCCGCCCTGAGGAGGAAGACGGCTCCGGCTCCTGCCGGACCGCTGAAGTCGCCCGCAACAACACCGCCGGCGACGACCAGCGAGGCCGCGCCGAGGCCTTCCGCGATCGGCACGACTGCCGTACCCGAACAGGGTTGGCAGGTAGCCGAACGCGACAGAAGGAGTCGCGGCCAAAGGAGGAGAGCGGAGGCCAAGCGCGCTGCTGAGGTCCCCGCTCCTCAGGCAGGAGCCGGACGGAAGAAGAGACCGCGCAAGGGGCTCAAGTCGCCGAAGACGGCCGCAGTGGTGATCACTGTGCTGCCCGAGGCGGCCGAGAAGGGCCTCAGCTACGAGGCCGTCTTGAGGAAGGCCCGGCGGGAGCTAGACGTCTCCGATATTGGAGGCGTCGAAGCCAGGACCCGCAAGGCCCGGACGGGGGCTCGAATTCTCGAGTTCCCAGGGGCCGAGGGCGCCAAGACGGCTGACAGCGTGGCCGAGAAGCTGAGAGGTTTGTTCGCCGAGGAGGGTGGCATCAAGATCGCCAGGCCCGTCAAGTGCGCCGAAATGCGCATTTCGGGTTTGGACGATTCAGTGACGGTGGAAGACATCCGGGAGGCTATTGCCTCGAAAACCGGGTGTCCCATAGACACCGTCCGGGTCGGTGCCATTCGTCCCGGTCCGGGTGGCGTAGGTGCTGCCTGGGCGCAGTGCCCGGTGGAGTCGGTCAGGCAACTGGCCGGCTCAGGCAGGCTCCTCGTGGGCTGGAGCTCGGCGCGGGTAACCGTGCTTGAGCACCGGCCTGCGAGGTGCTACAAGTGCATGGCGGTCGGACACACTCGACCGACGTGCACTAATTGCTTCGACTGCGGCGGATTGTGTTTCCGCTGCGGTCAGACCGGGCACGTGGCGGCATCTTGCGCCGCCCCGCCCCACTGCCCCGCGTGTGCGGCGGGCAATAAGCCCGCCAAGCACCGCATGGGCTCTGGGGCGTGCAAACCTCCAGCTTCGGCCCCAAAGGCGCGGGGCGGCCCTACGACCACGGCCGCTCCCGCTCCTAGCGCGGTCCGATCGCCCCCTGGCGAGGAGGTCATGGATACAACCCGATAATGGGTACACCATCCATGCACCTCCTCCTACAGGCCAACACCAACCACTCCGCCGGAGCGCAGGATCTCCTCCTGCAATCCATGGCGGAGTGGTCGATTGGTGCAGCCGTAGTCGCGGAACCGTACGCCGTGCCTGATCGCCCCAATTGGGTGGTCAGTCGAAACGGTACCGCGGCAATCGTCGTCTCAACGCAGCGGCACTTCCCGTCCTTGTCCCTTTTGGATAGGGGCGAGGAATTTGTCACAGGGTTTTGTGTCACAGGGTCGTGTATAGGGAGTGGACTCCGGCCTGCCACCACTGCAGGAGTGACGAGGACACGGCGCAACACACGCTGGAGGTGTGTCCGGGATGGGAGCGGCAGCGCCGTGACCTCGTCGCTGTCATCGGTGCCGACCTGACGCTGCCGGCCGTCGCGAGGGCGATGGTCGACAGCATCAGGAACTGGGACGCGGTCGCCGCCTTCTGCGAGGCTGTCATCTCGCAGAAGGAAGCGGCGGAACGGGCAAGGGAGGATTCCCGCGCCCCGGGCCGCCGCCAGCGGCCGGGGCGGCGCAGGCGCGAATACCTGCGCCTGATGCCGCCCTAACCGAGGCTTCGGGTGATCGGACCGGGGAATTGTCCGGTCACCCGACGTGAGGCCACCGCGTGAGGGCGACGCCCCGACGGCGAAATCTGTCGGGGCGTCGACGAGAGGAACCCGCGAGGGTGAACCGCCGGGCGGGCCACCGAAGTTAAAAATCGGGTCCCGGTGACCCGCTCGCACGGCGAAGAGAGAGGAGTTTTACGGTGGGTCTATGGGGTCACGCGCCGCCTTCTCCGTCACCCCGGACCGATTTGGCGGGGCGAGACTAATCCATAGTCCACCAAAAAAAAAAAAAAAAAAAAAAGGGTAATATACCTACTACACCACGCTGGTCAGACGTGTTGGTATAGGGTTTTGTTTCGAGTTTTCCTTCTCTCACATAGTTATTAATACGTTTTATATCCCTTAGTCGTCTCGTACGATCATCCACGGGTAAGATAGGGGGTGGTGAATTGTATTCTTACTCCATCACCACACGGAAAATCCCTCTATCTTAGACGTGGGTGATCGTAGGAGACGACTAAGGGATATAAAACGCATATAAAATCTATGCGAGAGAAGAAACACTCGAAATAAAACCCTATACCAACACGTCTGACGAACCTGATATAGTAGGTCAATTTCCCTTCCAATACAGGGGAGGCTCGAGCCCAATAGCGGGACATATATGAGCTCAGATGAAGCGTATAGAACTGTGGATCGTTGATCCTTTTGGTGACAGAGTAGTGTTTAGTGTTTAAAAAAAAGACGCCACCCCATGCTAGGGTAATAATCCTGCCGGGCGGGTCACCGAAGACAAAGATAGGGTACCGGTGGTCCGCTCGCACGGCGAAGAGAGGTGTTTGCAGGGTGGGTCCATGGGGTTGCGCGCCGCCTCTTCCGTCATAAGTTAGTTAAGTTTTTAAAATGGACAGTTTTATTTTAATATTTTTTTCTTTCTATGAAATGTTCACATTTTGCGATTTCTATCCGGTGCGACAGAAGAAGCAACCGCATAGACACCGGAACCCGGTCTGTCTTCGGTGGGTTGAGAGCCCTCAGCGCTCACCCACAGTCCGGGTAAAGTTGTCATAGCCATCTGAGTCTAACAACTAAGACACAAAAAAAAAACCTTCGACGTCTTCGAATCGACCTGAATATATCTTGTCAAAATAATTTTTTTTTATTGGACAAGATCACAAGAGCTGTATATAATATGATAGTTATTGTTAAAAATTATTACCTAGGAAATCGTTGCTGCAGAAGTGGCACTTGGTGCTCTCTTAGCCGGCTTAAGAGAACCCTACAGGTAAGCATTTTCTATTTTAATACTATAACTAGTTGCTCTACGGTTAAGTATTTTTATCTTAATTCAAACTTTTTTTCGCATTGCAGATATTTAACTAAAAATTTTTGGAAAATATTCAATTTAAGGTATTAAAATCGCATCATTAATCTTAATTTTATAATTAGAAAATGGGAATGGTTATGGGGAATGACAACTAGGTCTCCAACTAATATTTTAATATAACTCTGTGTTTTAGAGTAGGTATGATATACATAATATAAACAATTATTTAGATAATATACATATATTAAAAGTAAACAAATAGCGTGGAGCACTGGCACAAATGATTTATAGTCTATACACTACACGGTCAGCTAATGCGAACCATAGGCGCCGCCATATTGGCCTCGGCTGCTCTGTCGAGCGCCTTTCAATTTACCTCTACTCTGCGGCCGACCGTCACGCGACCTGCAATAGATGGACGAAAAAGTTTGAAGCGATGTAATAAAAGTTTTACTTTTAAAAAAAATAATAAAACAATTAGCAGGTACTAAATAGCTCCTAATCTTGGCAGACATTTAACTTAACTCATAGACAATTGAGTGATTTGAGCTATTCCACTCTGCCAGCACAAATCTACATAGAGAATAAACGAATAGCACGGAGACAAGTGAAAAACTACTACATTTCCCTTGTTAAAATACACTATAACTCTAACGCGTCGGGTCTGCATTTCCGCGTGAGGATGAGACCACGCGTCTAAGAGATTTATACACCGTTTACGGAAATTGACTACGCGACTACTTGTGTAAGATGGCGTTTGCGGTCACTTAATTTAGATTATAATTAATTTCATTTTAAATAAATCACTTTATTAGTAATTTATAAACAATAGAATAAATTTTAAATTACTTACAATTTTTTTGTCAGCATTACTTTCGGCTCGTGCCATCACATGTCCATACAACGCCTGACTTGGTATGAATGTTGAAGGCTTTAGGGGTACGGGAAGACTGAAGAAAATATAGATTTTGCGTGAAGCACGATATGGATAGAAAGGGAGTGAACGCAGAGATAACATCTGATAGGATTTTGTGAAAGAAAAGGATATATTGCGTCCACTCCAAGTAATTGGGATAAGAGCGGGGAATTGATGGAATAAATTTTAAATTACTGAGACATTTTTGCGCATGGTGACGGAATAAGAATACAATTCACCACCCCCTATCTTACCAGTGGGTGATCATACGAGACGACTAATGGATATAAAACGCATATAACATCTATGCAAGAGAAGGAAAACTTGAAACAAAACCCTATACCAACACGTCTGACCAGTGTGGTATTGTTGGTCAATTTCCCTTCTATTATGGAGGAGGCTCGGACCCTAGAGTGGGACATAATAATATATGGGCTAGGATGACATATGCTGGGCTATTTGTAATGCTTTTTGGTAGCGGCGTACAAATACTATCAACCCTTACATAGCTCGTATTACACAAAAGACGGCTAAGAGCTTTATATCGACCTGGATCAACTTCATCTGATACCGTCTGGTCAACAATTATATTCACAAGGATGTCCAAGGTTTGATGGCAGGCAGGCGGCATTTTTTTTTAAGAGTACTTACATATTGCAACGTTCCTAAATAATTGGTAATAAGGTAAGAGTATGATGCTGTGACGTACATCCGTGTGGTGACGGAGTAAGAATGCAATTCTCCACCCCCTATCTTTACGGTGATCGTACGAGACGACTAAGGGATATAAAACGCATATAACATCTATGCGAGAGAAGGAAAACTCGAAACAAAACCCTATACCAACACGTCTGACCAGCGTAGTATAGTAGGCCAATTACCCTTACATTATGGAGGAGGCCTGAGCCCAACAGTGGGACATATATGGGCTGAGCTGGCTGATGATGATGATAATGCTGTATTTATTAAACTTATTGGCGAACGAAAAATTATTGCCATACGTTGGAACACATTTCCAATGAGTATAGATTCGAGATTTTCGTGTTGTAATCAGTTTTCGGTCACAAATAAGTTACAATATTTTTTTTTAATTCTCCTTGTGTGAGATACAAATTTAAATATATCGTAATTCGTGAATCTATTCAGTAAATATTCCTGTATACCTATCTATCTATTGACGATATAATTTTTCTCTTTTCTTTATTAGTAGTTACCTAACTATGTGGCTTAAGAAGACAATTCGTCATCCCCCTTCGTAACCCATCGATTGTCGTAAAAGACTACTTAAGGGATATGATACGCTGATAATATCAATGCAAGAGGAGGCGAGCTTAAAATAAAACTTTACGTCAATACGCCTGATCAGCGTAGTATAATAAATCAATTTATCTTCTACTGTTTAAACTGTTAACCTGAGTCTGGATTGAAATTAGTATGTGAAGATTCAATCTACACATACTAATTTCAGATAAGGTTGTTGTTATCCTGAGTCTGGATTGAAATTAGTATGTGAAGATTGAAATCATAGGTTGGTGAAGTCACTGGCAATATGAATATTAGTTTTTAAGTACAGAACGTTTTTTTTTTAAATATTAAATTTCTAATCTATTGTTTATAGAAGCGTAGCTAGTGGTCTACCACTATGTGCGTGGTCCTTCTACTATTAGTTATAATTAATATTACTTAAAATAAAATAATTAAAAGATTCAGATTTTCTTCATATTCTTTTGTCTTTTACATACATACCATCACGCCATATCCCTTGCAGGGTAGGCAGAGAGAACAGAGTGCCAGAGAACTCTATCCTTGCATACTTCACTCGCTTCCTTAACATTCATAATTCTCTTCATACACGCTCGCCGGTTTCGGAGACTCTTGACTCCACCTTCCTTCAGTACATGACCGATCTGGTCTAGGTAGGTTAGTCTCGGTCTCCCCCGGTACCTCCATCCTTCCACTTTCGCATTTTATATCTTCTTAACCAGACGTTCGTTCCGCATTCTTGCCACATGTCTGAACCATCAGAGCATTCCCATTCGCATCTTTACACCAATACTCTTTTTCATACCTACTCGCTCTCTTATGTCGTTGCGAATGCAATCGATCAGCCTAACTCCACAGATTTTCCGTAGAGATCGCATTTCGACCGCATTAATTTTACTTTCATGCTCTTTTCTGCATACCCAACTCTCGCTTCCATACAGTAATGTTGGGACAAGCACTGCATTATGTATTGCTACACGTGCCTTCTGGCTGAAGTGGTGGCTACCGAGAAGTTGCCCCAACGCTCCGTTCACTCTATTTCCCGCATTCACTCTTCGCTCTATATCAGTGGTGTACCTTCCATCTCGGCCTATCCACTTGCTCCAGTACATCATTACCTATTGTTACACTTACATCTGTTCTGGCTTCATCTCTTTCAAAGACCATTATTTTGGTTTTGCTCACATTCACACGTAGACCCCTTTTCTTACAATCTTCTGTCATTGTGTCGACTAGGGTCTGCAGGTCAGTCGCTGACTGTGCCAGCAGGAGTGCATCATCTGCATAGAGCAGCAGTGACCACTGAGTCGTCCATCTGGACTCCCACATTCATGTCGTTCAACCTTTGGAGACATTTATCCAGATATATGATAAACAGCCTGGCTGACAGAACGCACCCCTGCTTAACGCCGATATTGACGTCAAACCAAGGCGACATTCCATCATCCAGCCGCACACAGGCTCTACAGCCCATGTAACTGGACTGCACAGCCTGTAGCAATTTACCGTTAATACCATACTCCGGTAAAATGTCCCAAAGTTCCTCTCGTACAACCGTGTCAAATGCTCTCTCCAGATTCACAAAACTGCAGAAAACTCTCTGACCTAGAGCCAGATGCTTCTCCACAATGTTGCGCAGAGAGAACACTTGATCCATGCATCCCTTTCCACTCCTGAAACCTTCTTGTGTCTCACGCAGTAAACCATCGGACACCATCCTCATTCTCCTTTCAATAATTTTACCGTACACTTTTGCTGCCAAACTGCAACAAGCTTATGGCTCTGTAATTTGCGCAGTCATAACGTGAAACCTTGTTTTTAAACAAAGGCACGATGACTGTGCTATTCCAGTCCCTGGGATCCATTCCCGAACTCCAACATAAATTGAGGAGCAACAGGAACGCCTCCCAGACACAAGAGCCACCAAGTTTGGTCATCTCAGCAGACACCATATCAATGCCCGCTGCCTTACCATTTTACAAACTTCTTATCGCCCATTCAACTTCATACATATCGATGCCATCGGAGGACGCCGGTGCTGAATGTCATGCTCAATGTCTTTTGTCTTTTAAATGAACATAATCCTATTTTTACGCCAATACTATTCAATAAGTAATTAACAGTGCTTACCCAGCATGAAGTTCTGAATAGACCCATTTCAAAACAACAGCATAGAATTTCTCCTTAGGGCCGCTAAATAACTTATAAACATTGGGATCTTCAAGTGATTGTTTATGCAAAATATAAGTAATATAAGTAAAGAAGAGAGAGTCCTCAAAATTAAAGTTACCTCCTATCAAATTTTTAATACCAAAAGTATCATCTGAAATTGAAATTAAAGAAATACCACCATTATATACCATTCGCGCCAAAACATGTTTGGCTTGTTTTGGCGCGAATGGAAAGCGTCATGTTGTTGTCATGTATTAGGTATATTTAATATCTTAGTGTTTTGTCGTGTTAAATAATTTTGATGGCATTTTATGTAATGTGACACATAGGAAGCGCTATGGTATTGTGAATTGATATAATAGTGCTTTATATACGTTTTCGTTTACCAACTAAATTCTTAGACGATATTATTAGCAGTGTGGCCATGGTACTGTTGAAGGTGACGATTTAACTTACTGATGGACGATAACTTTGAATAAAGTAAGAATGTTATAAATAGAGAATTGTCATAGATGTAACTATTTTTTTGAGGACAAGCTATGGTATAGTCATATTCTTCACAATCCGTCTGGCTCGACAAAAGGGGCGTTGTGCGACCTCATAACTTGTATACGTACCTCTCGTACTCGTCGTCTCTCGTACGCTGGAATCCAGTAATTGTCATCGGTGGCCATAGAGCATGGCATAATATTTCTTAAAAAACAATACTTAAAGATATCGAAATAAATTGCAGAACCAATTATGAGTCAGTCTACAAATATCGACCGCTATGAAATACCCTAAAGAGTAGACATAATTGAGTTGTAGATAACACATAGAGACATACCTAATTCTTCAAGAATAAGCCAGCCCAAATGAATTCTCTTTTGCCGCTACCAATGTTGAGTTTATATAAAACGTTTCCCATTTCAACGGAATCGCCGTGGGACATTGACAAACTGTCTGGGATGAAAAAGATGTATTTTTCTACGATAAAATTCGGGTTGACGTGAGACTATAAATTTCAGTTCGCGCCTCACCTAAAGGTGATTTTCGTCCTACTTTAATATAAGAAAACGATTTAAAGGTGCGACTCTGGTATATTAGTCAGTTTAATAAGGGGCCATATTTTAATTTGAAATGCGATATTTCTCGGCCGTTAGTGGATGGAAAACTTTTTAAATTAAGCTCATTTAATTCTAGAATAACAGCTTTGGAAAGATTATTACTTTTATTTTTTTTTAATATTAGCATTTGTCAATCATTTTGAGTATTAGAAATTTTGTTTTTTTTTCAGTCGCAGCGTCGGTAGCGTCGTACTAGGGTACCAACCCTAGTGTGTATTCGGTTCGGCGGCGATGTTCGAGAACCATACCTCAGGAAAATGTACAACGCTTGTCTAGCGTCTGGGCTGTATCCTAGTTGGAAACTGGGAAGGCTGGTGTTCCTGCTGAGGCCGCGACAATCTTCAGACTTGAACGCGACCGGACGACGCGAGAATGCTGTTGGAGAGAACCCTGGTTAAGTGAAGTCGGCCCCGATTTGCCAGCCGCCCAAAGATGACCATAGCAATGACCAGAGGCACAGCTAGGCCGCTGTCTAATACGTTGTGATCACGCGTTCAACAACTAAATACATACACATTTTATTAGTGATAGGACCACGGTGTTGACAGGTCTCTGTCTACAGCTGCGGGCCGGTCCGTCCGGGATAGTACCACACTCTCGCAGAAAATCGATGCCTGAGTAATGGTAATATGCTATTGCGCTTCGTTCGGTGAGCGAGAGAGCCGGAAGCTCAACTGGGTGGGTTTCGGAATTGTAATGGTAGACAGCGGCTTAGCTATACCCTTGGTATTGCAAAGGTCCATGGGCGCCAGTGACACTTACCATCAGGTGTGCTGCTTGCTCGTTTGCCACCATTAGCAATAAAAAAACTCTAAAAAAATATTTTACTACTACATCCTCCCCCTCTTCCTACTTTCAAGCCTCACGTGATTGATGGTCGATCCAAATAGGTATTCCTTATCTCTCAAATCTCTCTTACACAAGTAATATTTGATTAAATCTAAGCTAAGCTAATCCGTCAGACACTGGTGAGTACAAATAAAAATAAAAAAATATATACAATTCCTTAAAATCGATCACAGCGCCACCTAATTGGTCTCAATGCATTGTCTTCTATGCAATAGGATCTAAACCACCCTTGCATTATTACTTTTCTAATGACACCGGCTTGGAGTAAATCGATTGAATGGTTTCAAAATTTATAACGGACATACTTATAAATATTTTTTGACATTATAATCTTACAAAAGTTATCATAAATTCAAATAATTTGTATTTATAAATGTCAACGTCCATACCATGTTGAATACACCGGTTCTCGTCCGATCACCGAAGTTAAGCAACATCGGGCGCAGTTAGTACTTGGATGGGTGACCGCCTGGGAATACCGCGTGACGTTGGCTTTTTGCTCATTTTTTTTAATTCTTACGACATACAATTGTTTTTTTGAACAATTTGTTAAATTGTTTTAATTATTTCTAACTTCTTATTTATTATTACATTTTAATTTTGGGTTCATGGCAAATTACACAGTAAATAAATTGATTTTATTTTGATTATGTTCATTGAAGTTTAACTTCAATAAGAACTTAAGTAGGCTTTAAAGCGATATAGTTTACAACGAAAATTTATAGGTGTAGGTACGTCATAAAAATAGAACCTGAGTCCATTATGTAGCAATTACTTTTCCATTTAATTATTACTGCTGCAATCGATACTTATAATAGAGACACAATCTGTATGAGAAAACGGTAGCTGTGGCGGGAACGTGAAAGCTTCTTGTTTGTGTATTGTATTATATTAGTATTTTAACAAATACTACATTACATACCTACTAGAGTATTTTTACATACAGTACATTTCCAAATACGGTTGACGTCAAGCAGACGGCCAATCATAAAACTATTGCCAGTAACTTTTGCAATATACGATGGAAAAGAAGTACATATTGCATCAACCCCAAGTAATTGAAATAAGAGTAACAGTGACGACGACAAATGATGATCCTATTATGTTATAATTTTGATGGCGTTTTATCTAAATGTGATGCGGAGGAAATGCATATGAATATAATATAACAGTGCTTTACAAATCTTTTCGTTTTGCACCAAAATTCCAAGATTATATTACTAATAGTAAATATGGCTATGGCATTATATTTTAATAATGTAATGACTGTCGATGCTTACACAAGTATTAAACATTTGAAATAAAACTATTTTTTTTTGGGATATCACGTTTGTATTTATTATTAATTGCCCGACGTTTTGAACAATTTACAGCATCCATAGTTATGGGAGGACTGATAGTACTCCCTTAACACGATCCAGTGATAGATTCCGTAAAAATAGTTTTACTTAAAATTTTAATGTAGTGATAATTTATAAATAGAGACTTAAAGGTATTTGTAAATATTACATAAAATTTCATAAAAAAATATCTGAGAAAACGTAGTAGGGGTGCAATTGTTACCGGTGACAAAGTCCGAGTACCGATCGTCCACATCGCTATAGTGAGTACGTGCACGTACGGTAGGTTATAGGGTTGACCGTCGTCCCTTCTGTCGCCTCGAATAGATCGGGTGGGATATGACCAGTGACAGATTTAAGTTTAATGGTGTCCTATGCCCAAGTTATAGCCATAATAAAATTTTTGTAGAACCAATATGTTAGATATTTTAAATTTTAAAGTTACATGATTAATCATTTTAACAATAGAATATTATCTTTTAAATTTCATTTATAAAAGAAAAAACAAATTTTCGCCACTTTTAATATTTTGGCTACTATAAAAATTTGTCATCCCACGCCCAGGCCTCGCAGCCCTAAGCTAAAAAAACACGTGCTAAGACCACAACATAGGCTGTCATCCCCCAAAAATGAACTTAATGCTGTAATAGCAGTTTAGAGGCGGTTTGACAATCGTAGTTGGCGTATTGATTCTCTGCCATTTCTTACAACTCACAAAGAACATTCTGGATGACATATTGAGGAGTAAATTTTAATTAGTAACCATCGGTTAAAATAATATATCAAATGTCAACAAACCTAATACAGTTTAAGCCGATATTATTTACAGTTTAAGCCGCCGACATATTAAGAAATAATTTATTCACCCTTGCCTGACAGATTGTGGTTTAATTTGGCGTTAAGTTTCTTCAGGTTGGCAACGTGCAACCAATGTTGGCCATTAGTAATATTGATTCGAAATTGCGGTTGTTTCATCTGTTTTGTTTGAACATAACATTCGATATCTATCGTCATTCTGTCAATGTTCTGTCACAGCCTTCTACCGCATTCACTCACTTTATATATGACGAGATTTGACTTTTGACGGGAATTTGAAAACGTCATGTAGTGCTCTTGTATTACATTCATACGGCTTTACTAATAAAAATGTTTAAAACAAGTGTTTAACAGCTGTGTTCTTAATCAATGAATAAGCTTTGAATAACCGTTACACACTGCTCTTACTAGTAATCAGTGTGTAAGCCTAGGATACTTAAAAATTTGCTAATCAACGTTTACTGGCAACATTCACTACTAACGTTCGAAAACTATAATTCCTCAATATTATTCAATTTAATAATATGTGAAAATTCTCTTAAATGTAATTATTTAATACTGAAAAATAAAAAATAACGCCTAAATTATTGTTTGCCGCTAAACGAAGGCTATTATTATTTGCCTTATTATTAATAAGTCTTGCTTTATACCTACCGTACTTCGCGTTTACGAACGGAAGGTTTCGAACGCAAATGACAACAGATAATAAGGTTGTTTGAATATTCGTTATTCTTTTGTCTGTTGCATCGTCTTGTACTTCTTATCGAGCCCACGTTCTGAGTGCAGTTGAATTTCTGCAGATAATCCACCCCACGATTTTCTTTTTCAATGTCGCATTTAACTAATTCTACAATATTTCTTGTGTATATTTTGCTAAATCTATATTTCGCTCGAAATTCCTTTTCCTCTAATGTAAAAGGATCATAACGATTTTTGTAGGATTTTTTTTTCTTTGTGGTTCTTCACTGTCTAATTCATCAAACATATCGAAATATTGTAAATAATCCATTATCTGTAGATATAAATTTTTAAAACGCAGTATATAGTCCAGAAACCCAAGGTTATCCGTTAGTTAAACAAGGGTCGTAGGATGCATAACAGTTGTATAAAATTCAAAAGAATTTACACAATCCTATAAGGATTGTGTAAATTCTAAATTCTAAAGACGTATACAGACGAACTGTCAAATAGCGTTTATTGGTAACGTTGTTGTTATAACCCCGGTATACGTCGCTTGTAAAAGATTATTAGTAACAGCGATAGTGTTTTAGCGTGTAATATTAGATAATGATTAATCTGACCGACCGCATTCGCAACGACGACGTAAGAGAGCGAGTAGGTATGAAAGAGAGTATTGGTGTAAAGATGCAAAAGGGAATGCTCCGATGGTTCGGACATGTGGAAAGAATGCCGAACGAACGTCTGGTTAAGAAGATATACAATGCGAAAGTGGAAGGATGTAGGTACCGGGGGAGACCGAGACTCACCTACCTAGACCAGATCGGTCATGTACTGAAGGAAGGTGGAGTCAAGAGTCTCCGAAACCGGTGAGCGTGTATGAAGAGAATTATGAATGTTGAGGAAGCGAGTGAAGTATGCAAGGATAGAGTTCTCTGGCACTCTGTTCTCTCTGCCTACCCGGCAAGGGATATGGCGTGATGATATGTATGTATGTATATTAGATAATTTTGATGGCATTTTATGTAATACGATGCGGCGGAACTACTGGGATGTAGTGAATATCATATAAAAGTGCCTTACAACGTTTTCGTTTTCCATCAAAATTCCCACAAGATATCATTAACAGTGTCGCCATAGCACTGTTGATGGCGACAATTTGACATAGACAATGACTAACCTGAAAGATTAAAAACGTGAAAATATTTATAACTTGACACTGGCACCAATAGCTCGTATAAGTAGCTGATCGCCAATATATAAGAAGAAGAAGATGATGACGAGATTTTGAAAAAAAACCCTCATTTTTTTAAAGTTTTCTTTCTTACTTAATCTCATCGTTAAGAAGTTATGTGCGCACATACATATATTTCAGCTATTAATTTTTATATGTAATTCGTATTGCATATTCTAGTGTCTAGTTAAATATAAAAAAGCTTATATAATAGTTTTACGTCGTATGAATTAAAAAAATGTCAAGTAAAAAATGCTAACGTCACGCGGTATTCCCAGGCGGTCACCCATCCAAGTACTAAACGCATCCGATATTACTTAATTTCGATAATCGGAAGAGAACGGATGACCGAAGAAAAGATGGATGGACTGCGTGAAACATGACATGGATAGAAAAGGAGTGAACACAGAGATGACGTCTGATAGAGTTGTATGGAAGGAGAAGACATATTGCGTCGACACCAAATAAATTGGGATAAGAGCAAGGTGATGATGATGATGGACGAGAACGGATGTAATCAACACGGTATAGACGATGGCGCTTACATTTGCAAAACATTTGAATTGCTCATATCTAGATATCATCCAAATAAAGTCATTTTTTTTTTTTAAATATATTTAATTAATCAAAGTATTCACCGTTGTTATCTATGCACTTTTGCCATCTTATAGGTATTTCATTGATCCTTTGCTAATGAGGGCCCATAACCATGGGCCCTGAGAATCAATAAACTCTTTGAAGGCGGTTTGGACTGCTGCATCCGAGATGATTTTTTTTCCTTATAAGAAGTTGTCCAAATTCCGGAAAAAAAAATGGTTATCTGTTGGAGCAAGGTCCGGGGAGTACGGTGGATGTCGCAGACATACCAATTGTGCTGTGTGGTTGTCTGTTGTGCAGTGTGTGGTCTTGCGTTGTCATGAAGCAGCAGTGGCCTAGACCGATTGACCAATCTCGGTTGTTTAGCAGCTAGTTCTTCCTTCATGGTTTGCAGTTGTTGATAATAGATATCTGCCATAATCGTTTGGCCAGATTTTAGAAAGCTGTAGGGAACAACACCAGTGCTAGTCCACCAAACACTCACAAGTAACTTTTTCTGAATTAATTTTCGTTTAGGGTAGGTTTTGGCGGGGTCGCCAGGTTTCAGCCATTGCGACGAGCACTTCCGATTATCGTACAGTATCCACTTTTTATCAAAAGTAATGATTCGATTTAAAATCCCTTCATTATTGTGTCAGTTGAGCAAAGTAACACAGCAGTCGACGCGTGTTTGCAAGTTCGATTCACTCAATTCATGAGATACTCATCGTTCAAGTTTTTTACTTTCCCGATTTGCTTCAAGTGGATTAATACAGTTTTGTCATTTACCCTGAAGCCTGCACCTATCTCTGAAATGCTTTGTAATGGATCCGCTTTCACAATAGCCTTTAATTCTTCATTTTCCACTTTGGTCTCTGGCCGTCCATGGGGTTGGTTCTGAAGGGCGAAATTTCCAGAACGAAAACGTTGAAACCAAAAACGTTCCGTGCTTTTTTTTGCGATACTAGCGCCGTACACATCATTAATCCTTCGAGCTGTGCCACGGTAGAACTCGTACTCGTAAATATACCGATATTTCATGTTTTCCATTGTGCGGTAATAAGCGACGCCAAAGAAAAAGACGGCGAGAAACAAATTATTGACTGTTTTCAAAACTCAAATGTACCAGCTAAATGAATTTATGAATTTGAATTTGTAATTCTTAACTAAAGAGATAGAGGATATTTCAGATTAAAATGGTCAGTACGGCAAAACGCTAATTTCTGTAAGGACCTAATACATTCAGTACCTAGTGATTTAAATTGAATATTTTGATTAATAATATTTACTATTCGTAAATATTAGTGAGAAAAATTATCCTATCCTTTTCCAGTCCTTTTATTATTTTATTGTAATTAAGTATTAGCATGCAATTAATAAAAACTATTTTTTAATTATGTCAAAAAAGTATAACTTCTCTAGCGCATACATAAGTACACGCGCCCTTTTTTTTGTTTGAGATATAAATATTTAAACAATATTACAGACTTAATTACTACTTGAAAACTAATGAGATGAAGAAATTCATTACAAATGGTCACCGAGGAAGGGGTAACAAATTTTATTTTCATATTTCATGTTAGACCGCCATTTTGATTGCTGAAATTTTTTAAATGCGTTTAATTTTAAGGCAAACATAATAAGTGGTAGGGCCCATATTGTTAACAGTTTTCTGTCTACAGCCGTGGGCCAATACGTTGGGGGCAGTACCACAGTCTTGCAGATAATTGACATCCGAGCCGTGGTAATGTGCTGTTACGCCTCATTCGGTGAGCGAAGGAGTCGCCAGCCTAACTTTCTGGATGGGTTTCGTGGCATTGGTAGGCATCAGCCTAACCCTGGTATAGTACCCTGGACAAGACGGAGGCCCTCTTGTTCCATGGGCCCCGCATGGGCCCTCCCATCGGCGTCTCGATCACCGTCAATTCGGTTGATATCAGCATCCGGGCCCATATGAGGTATTTGGGCCTGGTGCTCGACGGGCGATGGTGGTTCCGGGAGCATTTCCGCAGACTCGCTCCACGGCTCGTCGGTGCGGCGTCCGCCCTATCATGGCTTATGCCGAATGTGGGCGGACCGAGCGCTACCTGCCGACAGCTGTACGCAGGGGTCATCCGGTCGATGGCCTTGTACGGCGCACCGGTGTGGGCGGGATCCCTGACCGTCCGACTCAGGGCTCTTCTGTGGCGACCACAGAGGGCCATGGTGGTCAGGGCCATACGCGGATACCGCACGGTGTCGACGGAGGCAGCGTGTCTATTGGCCGGGACCCCTCCATGGGACCTGGAAGCGGAAATGCTCGCCGGTTTGTATCGGCGGATGTTGGGGGTGCGAGCGGAGGGCGGTGTGGTCTCGTTGAGGGAGCACACTGCCTGGCGCGTCGACGCCCGCCGCGACGTCATTGCCCGTTGGGCAGTCCGGCTGGAGAGGCCTCGGTTCGGTGTGCGGACCGTGGAGGCCTGCCGGCCGGTGCTGATGCAGTGGCTAAATCGGCGGCACGGGGTGCTCTCCTTCCGACTGGTGCAGGTTTTGACGGGGCATGGATGCTTCGCCAAATACCTGCACACGGTCGTAAGGAGGGAGAGTACACCGTCCTGCCACCACTGCGATTGCGGCGAGGACACGGCGCAGCATACGCTCGAGGTTTGTGCCGCTTGGGCAGAGCAGCGTCGTGAACTCGTCACAATCATCGGTGCTGACCTGACGCTGCCGACCATCGCCAGGGCGATGCTCGACAGCGTCAGGAACTGGGACGCGGTCGCATCCTTCTGCGAGGCAGTAGTCTCGCAGAAGGAGAAGGCGGAGCGCGTGCGCGAGGAGCGTCTCCTTGACGACGCGGGCCGCCGCCAGCGACTGGGGCGGTGCAGGCGCGATTACCTGCGCCTGATGCCGCCCTAGCCGAGGCCGCGGGTGACTGGATCGGGGATTTAGTCCGTCACCCGCCGAGAGGCCGACCGCGTGAGGAAAGACCGACATCCTACCCGAGGGGGGGACGTCGGTCGAGGAGAGGGTACTCCTCAGGGGTATTCCGTCGGGCCAATCACTGACGTCAAGTCACTCTGCTCCGGTGGTTGGCCCAACGACGAAGGCGACGTCACGGGTGGGTTACGGGTGTGCATGCTTACGCTCCTCGTCACCCCGGACAGAGTGGTGCGAGGAGTGTGCCGACCGTAGCCCGCCCCCCAAAAAAAAAAAAAAACCCTGGTATAGTAAAGGATCATGGGCGATAGTATCATTTAGCATCAGGTGTGCTGCTTGCTTGTTTTAACATAACCAATAAAAATAATTTAGTATTTTGGATGAATGTCGCTTTTTTTTTAACTGATAATATAAAAAAAAATATAAGAAATATTATGTACTAGCTTCTGCCCACGCAAAGAGTAACTTTGAGTTGAACAACTATTCTAAGGAAAGACTTTACCGGAACAAAGAGTATCCTATGTGTTAATTCAGGAATCGGTCTATCTAGGTGTCAATTTTCATCAAAATTAGTTTAACGGTTTTCGCGTAACCGAGTAACAAACATCCACTTCAACATCTTCACAAACTTTCACATTTATAATATTAGTAGGAAGTAGGATAGTAGGATAATACAATACAAACACTGCCGGCCAAAAAAAAGGATTGCAACACTACATCAGCGACAATGTATATAGAGTGTCGGACGGGGGCCCGCAATTTCAATTTACGAGTAGGCGTTGCTATAAAATTGGCACGTGATCGAGCCGAGACATATAAGTGGATATCGCTTATGTGTGTATCGCTAATATTGGTCGGCAGTGTACGGTTAGGGTTGGCATATGTTTTAGATTGTTTTCTGTGCGTGATAATTGGTCACGGCAAGTTAGCAGCTTAGACTAAGGTTTGCAAGACTTGAAATTGTAAGTTCGATTTTCTAGGCTTTGGAGATTTATTCTTTACTTTCTAGGGTTTAATTACCATTTTCATAGGAGATATAGGTATGTTCCGTATGGTGACGGAGTAGGAATACAGCTCAGCATCCTTTATTTTGCTCGTGGGTATCGTAAAAGAGAGGTACATATAATTGATTGAATGAGGTGATAATTGGCGAGAATCTAGTATATGCTCTAAGGAAATGTGCAAGTTGAAGTTCTGAAGGTTGCTCATCGTATAGAAGCAAGAAAACTTTCTTACATCCTATTTTACCTAAATCTTATACCGTATTCCTTCCTTCTTTTTTTGAGATGTGTGGTTTGTTGACTGACGGTGGAAATGTGATGGGTCTCCTATCCTTCTATTTTTCTTTTATTTAAATCTATGCAAAAGAGGGCAAACCCGAGACACAACTTCATTTTGGCTATAATTTATCTTCGAGTCGTTTATGTTTCACATAAAAAGGGACAATCGCTTGAAAAATTATTGAATTTAATTATAGCTTTATTTAACTATTAGTGGACCCGGCAAACTTCGTTCCGCTTAACGAAAAATAAAAATAGCACAGCAATAGTCCAATTGAGAATCTAAACCGTTCTTGAATCCAATTGAACACACACAAAATTTCAACAAAATCTGTCCAGCCGCTTAGGAGGAATTCAGTGTAATATATAAAGATAAGTCATACTGTAAAAATCCATACGAATCCGTACAATACTTTTGCAGTTAAATAGTAAAAAACATATAGACATACTCAAAAACATTTGCAATTATCATTTAGTAGGACTGTCTTTGAAAAGCATCCTATACGCATATATTTAGCGCTGTGATTGATGTAGAATTTGAATCTCTATTTCAAGTAAAACGTCAAGTTTCTAACTGCTTTTCTGATGAATCTCTAAATGTTTTATAGTACATGCACTTTATGAAGGAATTAGAATTATTTATAAATACCCGTTTACGAAACGAAAAATGTCACAAGCGGGGTTCGAACCCGCACTTATTGGGAATCCGGTCCAATCGTGCTGCCACTTACACCATCGTGAACTATTTTAGGACATGCAAATTTCGCTTCATATATCTTACGTCTTCAAGGTGACGTATGCCATCTACCGGACAATGTTTACACATTGTATAGCCTTAATACTTTAAACTTTACAGTTAGAATTGTATTAAACGATGACACAACCTTGTTATTCAAATTACTGAAATTTTTAGCATTTGATATGCTTAATTATTTATAAATACCCGATTACGAAACGAAAAATGATGTCACAAGTGTGGAACATAAATGTGGAAATTAGAATTAATGAAGATTGTATCATATGCTAAGTGTTTCTATATTATCTACGATGGTGTTTAGGGTTCGGAATAGCATTTAAAGAAGTTTTGTTTTTTATCCGCTCAAAAATCTTATTTACTATGCATGTGGTGTTTACCTCTAATTAAATGTTACACTAATATTTGTATTTCAATATCTTTATTAATAAGAATTTGTGTAAACAATTGTTGGTGAGTTAAACAAATAAATATTTCATAAGAAGTCTAAATATATTAATTACTGAAATTTAAGATTTATTATGCTTGATTATTTATAAAAACAATTCTAACTGCAAAGTTTGAAGTATTAAGCCTATACAATGTATAAACATTGTCGGGTAGATGGCACACGTTTCCTTAAAGACGTAAATATAATACGATGCGAGAATTGACTGTCCTACAATAGTTTACGGTGGTGTAAGTGGCAGCACGATTGGTAAGGATTTCCAATAGGTGTGGGTTCGAATCCCACTTGTGACAATAATTTCTGCTCGTAATCGGATTTCTTAATATATAGTTTTCTTTCCTCTAAATGAACTCACCGAGCACATGTAATTTATAATTAATAGCCATGAAATTGCATCTCAAGTGCACATTGACCTTACATAGAAGAGGCACGCTTCAAAATCCATAAATTTACCTCTAGGGTCCGTTTGAAATGTGGGGTCCAACCCCACTGGAGATCAATACACAAATTGCAACTGAAACTTGCACTATAATTTACTAACTCCTTATACATTTACATAGATTATTTATTGTGTAGAGGAGGCAAATTATTTTAGGTAATTACTTAATTCATTAACGGTTTATATTATTTCTTATGCATTGAGTTATATATTTTTTATTTAGTTTTTAATTGGATCTTATCAATATAAGTCACGTCCGTAATTTTTATTTTTAATAGAAGTAAGTATTATCTGGCTTTCCTCAAATCTGTTCATATGTGGTTGAATAACAACAATAAAATAAAATTCTAAATACTGAAAATATATTTTTTTATTGATAAAAACATTATCTACGTTACTACCAGCATGATGATAAGTTATATCACCTTACTTTATTACAAGAATCGATTGGGGCAACGTTAGAATAACGGTTATTCTCAACAACACTCTCCTACGTATCTTATATCATCGCTTTTTACCCGATTGCCGAACGTGACGATTGTGACACCTTTGGAGGTCAATATTCAACAAAAGGCGCAAATCGAACTGAAGGAATAAAAGATTTTATATTATTACAATTTTTAAGAGAGATAGATTTTAGAATATATTTAGATTTTTTTACTATTTTTTATTACCTAACACACATATAAATTTATAACCTTATCATTCTGTTACTGTAAAATAATTTGATTTTAAGATTTATGTATTTCGAGATGGAACTGTCTTTTGAGATACAGTACCTAATTCAAGAGGCAAAGACACTCGTGTGAACGTGTCGAATGTATTTGGTTTTCAATAAAGATTATTATTATTATTATCGTTTGTAGATCGTACAAAGAATTTTTAGAAAACCGTAATGAAAACACATTGTAGATATGTGTACCTCTCTGTGTAGTCATTATCTTAGGCACAATATCTTATATATTCTCTCTATTTAATCAGTGATCTATTCACCGACCTTGAGATAGTCCAAGTGTCGGGTGCGAAAAGTAGCAGATGCTGTTAACGTTATTTATATAATCGTTTGCGTAAATAAATAGCTGTCGAAACTCAATTAGGGTATTGTTGAGTGGGCAAGCCACCGTCGTGTGGGAAACAAAGTTTGTACAACATCTGTTGTAATTTATATATTAAAGTTATATGATAAAATTGATAAATATATCATATTTTAATAGGAATATTAGTTACTTTCTTCAATTGAGAATGATATATTAGCTAGGAATAAACGGTAGCATTAATGATTTTTGATATTTACGCGAATATTACACATTTGAAATGAAACTATTTTTACGGATTCTATCGCGTTTGTATTTTATTTAGAATTGCCCGACGTTTAGAACACTATACAACCTTCATTGTCTGACTTCCTGTGTCCATGAATGCTGTAAAGTGTTCGAAACTAAAAGTAATGTTCGAAACTAAAGTGTGGAAATTAAATATCAAATACAAATACGTTGGAATCCATAAACATTGTTATATTTCAAATAATAGATTGCTAGCAGCTGTTCTTATTCTTTGAAGAGTTTATGAAATCGGATTTGTAGTACCAAAGAGTATTCTAGTTTTTTAGAAAACCAGTGTGAAGTTTCATAAACAGCCGTTGTTTCCTTTTTGGCTATTAAATAGACCATCGATATTTATGTTTTAAAATCGGATAAAACGAACGAAGAATACCTCCAACATTAATGTAATAACAAAATTTCAGTATGGCCGAGTTTATCTCGGCATAAATAAAAAAAAAGCAGTCACGAGGACTGTCGACAGAAATCAAAGCTATCAATAAACAATTGTTATTTCTAAATATTCAAATTAATATTAAAATTAACAAATAATATCCAAATAAACACTTTATAATTTAATTTTTTTTAAATAAAACTTTCCATTTCTCTGGTATTGACTTCTATCGGCACTCTAAGCAATAATTATATGTCTTTTCATGCGGTTTATTTATTATCAAAACACATGGGCTATGTAAGGCCATTATTAAATATAAATATGTTATACTTATAGATATACCTAGTATTAGCATTAACATTTTATGTGACCAATTCGTTGATAATTTACTCCCCATCCAAACCTGCATAAAGAGGTATTCACTTCAAATTGAAGAAATAATAAGAAAAATAATGAAAACTAAAAAATGAAAACATAATAATAACATTACGGGTTGAACCGGGGCAGTCTAGACTAAGCGACTACTCGATTTCCCAGCTGAGCTATTTTTATTCAAAAATTGTTGTATAAATAAAAATATAAAAGAACACTGGATTACCCCTTAAATATAAAGGAAAATTTAAGAAAATCTTAATAAGCTCTTTTTTGGGCTGTGGTATACACCGTATTACACCGCCACAAGGGGAAAAGATGGAAAGGACGGCGCGCGACCCCATAACTATCTGTATACGTACCTCTTTATACCATGTGGGAACCCGGTCTTTGTCAACGTGGGCGAATCTTTATAAGGCCTGTGACATTTTGAGTTTTCTTAGCGATTGATGAGAGGCGACTGCCTGAAGCACGACTGCAAATGTTGAGACGGACGGAAAATTTTCGTTTATTTTTTGTTTCGTACACCGCACGGTGTAACGAAAATTTTAAAAGAGAAAGTTAAAAGTTGTCCTTGTGCTGTGAAGTTAAGAACACCTGACGTGATATGGACATTTGATGAGATGGAAATAAAGTAATGTTAAGAAAGTTTCAAGTATGAATATTGAAGGGTTTAGGGGTAAAGGAGGACTAAAGAAAAGATAGATGGATTGCTTGAAGCTTGACATACATTTCCAGTGGCCCAGTCGCACGGCGTGGAGAGCTACATTACAGGGCGGGTTTATAGTGTACCGCGCTACTCATCTGTCGCCCCACACGGATTTAGCGCGGTGTGACCAGACCATAGTCCGCCGTATTTTAAATATATTGGATTTTTTTTTGGTGGCGGGCTACGGAACGGTCACGCCCCGCTAGTCTGTCCGGGGCAACAGGAGAAGCGGCGCACGACCCCGTAGACCCGCCCTACAACATACCTCTCTACGCATTGCGGGTGGGCCACTGGTACGCGTTCTTTTCTTCAGTGGCCCATCCGGTCTACCCTCATGGGTATACTTTCGGGTCGACGCCCTGGCATCTCGACTAATATGTCTCTATGTCAGGGCGTCGTCTTCACGCGGTGGCCTCTCTCCAAGGGTGACCAGAGTAATCCCCGGTCCGGTCACCCGCTGCCTCGGCTAGGGCGGCATAAGGCGGAGGTATTCTCGCCTTCGCCGCCCCAGTCGCCGGCGTTGACGCGAATCCTCGAAGAGGAGATCCTCCCGGGTTCGCCCCGCCGCTTCCTTCTGCAAGAAATATATTGGATATGAAATTGATTCTCACGATGCTTCCTTTAGAGTTATTCGTGTCGTTGATGTAAGACAAAGTTTGACTGCACAGATGGCGTAGTGGTTAAGATATCGTCCTTCTCTGCAAGTGTGCTTAGTTTCGAATCCTATGTAGAATAATACTTTGTGCGATCTAAAAACTGCGTGGGGCTTAACTAACTAACATGTGTCATGTTATTAATCAAAGGATCACCAGAAAACATTATTACACTAATATTATATCTTCATACTTTTAAATTTAAGAGACTGTCAAACATATATAAACATTCATACAACTGAAATTAGCATTGAATAAATCAAAATAGTGTCCTTTTTTGTTCTTTTTCTTTTTTTCCTTTATTGTCCTTTTTGGTGTCTTTTTTCCTTTTTATGACTAATATTGTTTGAATTAATTTCTTTTTCATATTTATAGACATATAATAAAAATACATCAATAATAAACAAGAAAATTAATTAGCAAAATACTTAAAATAAAATATTACATTTTAATTTGGAATCTGTCATTTTTATATGATAGTTCATTGTGTTTTCTCATTTTGGCATAATAATAAATTGTACAATATTTTGCGATATTAAAATGGAGCGGGTGATAAAGAGAACTGAATCGCTGTGATTGCATTACACAAAGTAGGTATGGAACCAAATGCAATTTTTAAAACTCGCAATTCACTTGGTATTAGTAAAATGTTCGTATACCGGACATATATTAATAGTTACAATGAGACCTCCTCTGTTTGTGACAGACAAAGATCTGGCTGTCCTCGCAGTGTTCGTGTGAAAAAGCTGGTCAAAACAGTAAGGGAAATAATTCGAAGAACTTCTGTCCAAAAGCAAAAGGTTTATCTCGGGAGATGAAGATAGCAGCTAGAACCATGTCACTTCTTTTAAAAGATGTACTTAGGACTTGCAGCCTATAAGAGACGTACTGAGCATTTCTTAACTGATAATTTAAAAAAGAATAGGGTGGTAAAATAGAAACAACTACTGAACCGGTAAGCAAATGGAAGAAAATCACAGAAAAAATTGTTTACGGATGAGAAAATGTTTACAATTGAGCACCATTTTTACTAACAAGATGAGCGTATTTATGCCAAAGCTCTAAAAGTAATCTTCCCAATTAGTCGACAGAGTGCAACGTGGGCATTATCTGGCTTCAGTGGGGTATTAGCTATGAAGGAGTGACTGAGCCATACTTTTGTGAAAAAGGTATCCAAACATCGGGCACAAGTGTATCAAGATACCATTTTTGGGGAGGTAGTGAAACCCCTTAACAACACCATATTCAATAACCAAGAATAGTCTATCCAGCAAGATTCGGTGCCGGGTCATAAAACTCGGTTTACGCAGTCTTGGATGGAAACGAACGTTTTGGACTTCGTCAGAACTAAAGACTGGCCATCCTCTAGTCCCGATCAGTCAGTTTTAGAGAGTAAGGCTTGCACCAAACGCCATGATATTTTGGAGTCCCTAAAACAATCCATACGATTGGCAGTAAAGAATTTTCCCATGGAAAGAGTGCGTGCTTCTATTGACATTGAATTTAAATTAAAAATTATTTCATTGACAAAGTTTAAAGGACTGCATTGCAGCCAATGGGGACCACTTCGAATAAGCTTTTTATATTTTAAATTGTTTTATATTTATGTATTAAACTAACACACTGTAAATGTAATAAATATTATTTGCAATAGAGATTTTTTTTTCTTTGTTACAGTATTTATGGCAAGACTAGGTATTAGAATACAGCAGAAGCGAAGTCACTCGTACTATAAAATAGTGTATGTACACGCGGAGTTTAAGTAATCGATAATTGAATTGTGTGAAATTATCGGCGGTTCAATAATCGGCTATTTAAATCCCTTGTATCGTAATGTACTATTATTTCATATAAGTATAATCATAAAAGTATTGTGTGGTTGATGCTACGAATACTATCAACCCTTACACTGCTTGTACTGCAGAAAGCGACTAAGATTTTTGTATCGATCTGGGTCAACTCCAATTGTTAACAATACATTCATAAATCTATCGCTAATAGCTTTCATAATGTGTATAATGGAAGAACAATACGTAGTACCCCAAACCTTAAGCCACCGAAGTCAAAGATCGGGTACCGGTGGCCTGCTCGCACGGCGAAGATAGGTATTTGCAGGGTGGGTCCATGGGGTTGGGTGCCGCCTCTTCTGTCGCCCCGGACGATTTTTCGGGGCGCGACCATATCCATAGTCCACCTAACGAAAAAAAAAAAAAAGTACACCAACCTTAAAAATTGTGATTGTGAAAAGAGCAGGATTACGATGATGTAATATTACTATAAATATCATCATCATTATCTCAGCTCATATATGTCCCACTGTTGGGCTTCAGCGTCCTCCACAATGCGAGGGAAATTGAACTATTATACTACACTGGTAAGATGTGTTGGTATAGGTTTTTGTTTCGAGTTTTCCTTCTCTTGTATAGATACTATATGCGTTGTATATCCTTTAGTCGTCTCTTCCAATCACCCACGTGTAAGATAGTGGATGGTGAATTTTTTTTTTAACTCCGTCACCACACTGAACTAAAAATATATTACATTATAAATAAAAAGAGAAAAATTTATAGCAACGGAATATAAGTATTTAAGGAACATTTAATAGAGATTAAACTTGTGGAAGAAAATAAAAAGCAAAACGTTAACTTATAAAAGAAAAAAAAAAGTTAATCCGAAGCGTGTGTCTGTTACACGTTGAAAATATCAAAATAAATCACCGTTTCTTTTTCTCGTTAAAACAACGCGAACACATGGCATACGATAATTTAGGCCCCAAAGTGGAAATATATAGAAAAGGCAGAGTTCAATCCATTTATTTTTTTTTTCCTGAACAGCAATCTATTAAGGGGGCGATAAACGGGGGCCGCGTTAAAATAAATTGATTTTATTCAAATTTCTATTAAAGCACCGGCTCTCTGTGTTTCTTGAGATTGCTACGGGCCCAGTCTTGTGTATTGGGGAGCTAGGAAACGTGAAGGTTAACGAATGGATGCGCCGAACAGCTGTTCTCCTAACACGTACTCAATAATACTTGGCCGCTACCTGTATCCTGTACAAGTACTGAAGAATGGTTTAATCACTACGTTTGGCCAGCATGTTGGCGATTACTGTTGGTGTTATAATTTTCCCGAAAGTGCTTTTTTTTTAAATAAAACTCTCGTTCTAAGGAAATAATACTTGTATTGCGAGGGAGTTCTATATTTCATGGACATAAATTACAGCCAGACTCAGAATCACAGTTTGTGGATTGCATAAACTACTGTTCTACGTTGAAATCAAATCCAGGATATTTCACGGTAGATCTGTATCTTAATCACTACGTCATATATGCAATCGTCACTATACTTAAAAAATATAAAGATTAAGTTTAAAAAAATAAAAACAACAGGCAGTCATGGGGACTGCCGATAGAAGTGAAAACTATTAACTTAAGACTAATTGAAATAATAATAATTTTCTAATTTTTATATAAAAATAAAAAATATTATCGAACATCTAGGAATCGGTTTTACCACGCTAGTAAGATAACCTTTAAACCACAATGATCAACGCAACGCGCCTAAAGAAGTTTTCACATAGCTATAGATATACTATTAGCATTAGCATGTCGGTGACGCGAACCTATAAGTTTTTCCCCTCCAAAAACGCTCAACGCGCCTAAAGAAGTTTTCACATAGCTATAGATATACTATTAGCATTAGCATGTCGGTGACGCGAACCTATAAGTTTTTCCCCTCCAAAAACGCTCAACGCGCCTAAAGAAGTTTTCACATAGCTATAGATATACTATTAGCATTAGCATGTCGGTGACGCGAACCTATAAGTTTTTCCCCTCCAAAAACGCTCAACGCGCCTAAAGAAGTTTTCACATAGCTATAGATATACTATTAGCATTAGCATGTCGGTGACGCGAACCTATAAGTTTTTCCCCTCCAAAAACGCTCAACGCGCCTAAAGAAGTTTTAACATAGCTATAGATATACTATTAGCATTAGCATGTCGGTGACGCGAACCTATAAGTTTTTCCCCTCCAAAAACGCTCAACGCGCCTAAAGAAGTTTTCACATAGCTATAGATATACTATTAGCATTAGCATGTCGGTGACGCGAACCTATAAGTTTTTCCCCTCCAAAAACGCTCAACGCGCCTAAAGAAGTTTTCACATAGCTATAGATATACTATTAGCATTAGCATGTCGGTGACGCGAACCTATAAGTTTTTCCCCTCCAAAAACGCTCAACGCGCCTAAAGAAGTTTTCACATAGCTATAGATATACTATTAGCATTAGCATGTCGGTGACGCGAACCTATAAGTTTTTCCCCTCCAAAAACGCTCAACGCGCCTAAAGAAGTTTTCACATAGCTATAGATATACTATTAGCATTAGCATGTCGGTGACGCGAACCTATAAGTTTTTCCCCTCCAAAAACGCTCAACGCGCCTAAAGAAGTTTTCACATAGCTATAGATATACTATTAGCATTAGCATGTCGGTGACGCGAACCTATAAGTTTTTCCCCTCCAAAAACGCTCAACGCGCCTAAAGAAGTTTTAACATAGCTATAGATATACTATTAGCATTAGCATGTCGGTGACGCGAACCTATAAGTTTTTCCCCTCCAAAAACGCTCAACGCGCCTAAAGAAGTTTTCACATAGCTATAGATATACTATTAGCATTAGCATGTCGGTGACGCGAACCTATAAGTTTTCCCCCTCCAAAAACGCTCAACGCGCCTAAAGCAGTTTTCACTTCAAAACTACTTTTACGGATTCTATCGCGTTTGTATTAGGGAGGCCAGTCCTCCCGTGACCATGATCACTGTAAAGTGTTCGAAACGTCGGGTAATTAAAAATCAAATACAAACGCGATATAATTCGCAAAAGTAGTTTTATTTCAAATGTGTAATACTTGTGTAAACATTAGAAGTCATAATGAAAAAAAAAATGTTAAACAGACAAATTATACACAAATTCACAAAACATGCTTATATATTGCTTTATAGCAAATATGTTAACCGCAAACAGCTTTGTTTTGGCAGGTTATGATCTGGACATACGGTATCATAACCTTACAGTATCACCTCCTTATCGCCATTTGGCCTGACCACCGGCAACGATTTTTTTAACTTCGGTGAAACAGCCAGCGTAACTAAAGTCTTCAGCAATTTACCGACATGGAAAAAGGAAGACATTATCAGTCAAAGCCATATGATTCTATCCGACCATAAATCTATAAAGGTTTAATATTGGACACAATGCTATAAAGGTCACTTTTAATGAGCAAGTTAGCGATTAAATTTGATTTTATAAGTTCTCCCCACTACATTTCTGCCATTCTTCAGCCGATTTTTACATCTACTACGGGCAATTAATGATTAGCTAAACTTATTGTACTTGTTGCGATCTAACAATAGCGGGGTGCGGTCTGACATACGGTTTAACATGATTGTTGCGATTTAACTTGCACAGGCGCAGCACCGACTCCCCGACTTTTTTTTTGTGTGTCTTAGTTGTTAGCCTCAAATGGCTATGGCAACTTTACCCGGACTGTGGGTGAGCGCTAAGGGCTCTCAACCCGATAAAGTTAAGCGACCAATCCCGATGGTACCCCCTGTGAGGTACGGACCTCGGCTCGGAACAAACACTCGCATAAAAGTTTGATGAACTTATCTATTTTAAATTTAAGGTGATTTTTGTAATTTATAACCGAGAAAAACCAGCATTTGGCAAATATCGTCCATACTCTATTTAAACTTCCACCCTAACATTATTCTCAAGATATATTTAATTGTAAAATACCACATCCAATATTCCTAAATCCACCGCAGATTCCCACTCAAAGCTTGTAATTGAAAAGTTTGCCAGCGGAGATGTAAAGTGATTTATAAGACAGACGGAGTGACGGTCCAGCTCGACCTTTTTATTCAGCCAAATCTCGTTACAATGATTCTAAATTGAGCATTTTTTTTTATGTGAGCAAAATTAAGTGCTTGAGCGAGGTTAGTTCTTTGACGCAAAAATCTTAAGCTCTGGAAGGTTCTTTTTTTCGTTATCAGCGACTAAGATTGATTGTTACAGACTTTATTGCTTGGGTAAAATTATTTATATAATATTATTAAGTCTTTTATTTTAGTAATCTCGGTAGTAGCGATACTTCAAATATGAAACGCATGGTGTTGTTTTTTATTAATTTTTCAGATGATTAAAACGGATAGTGTTACTGTAAGAGAAAGTAAACTAAAGATATTTTGGTTCTGTTTGATCACTGAAAAGATCTTTGCTGATCAATCAGTAGGAATACGATTCACGATCTCCATCTTAAACGCATCTCTGCAGGTGTCGTAAAAGACGACTGAAGGCATAGTCCTTCAGTCATAATATGCATATACAATCTATGCAAAAAAAAAACATGTAATATAGCCCTATACTACTCTAGACAGTGGTCAGACGGCTAGTTGGTACAAGACAATTCCCCTCCTATGCAAAGGAGGTTTAAGTCCAGATGTGGGATATATATGAGCCTAAATGATGCAATGTATCAAATAAGGATCAATAACCAATACGGTCCATACACATTCATCATCATCATTTCAGCTCATATATGTCCCACTGTTGGGCTCGAGCCTCTTCTATAATGGGAAGGAATTGACCTACTACGCTGGTCATACGTGTTGGTATAGGGTTTTGTTTTCAAATTTTCCTTCTCTCGCATAAATGTTATGTGCGTTTTATATCCCTTAGTCGTCTCTTACGATGATCACCCACGAATAAGATACATATTACATTAAAAAAAAAATCTTTAAAAATATTTTAAACAATGGCTGTTTATTGAAAATAAATTAAACGACATAAAACATTTCAACAAAGAGAAAACAAATTTGCAAAATTAAAGTTTTACAATAAACTTTTTTTTAATTCGTTTAAATTATTTATATATTGAGGTTATATTAAAATTATTTAAAGCTGTGTGGTAGCGGCTACGAATACTACCAACCCTTACTTTGCTCGTGGATGTCGTAAAAGATGATTAACGATCTGGGCCAACTCCATCTGATGCCGTTTGGTCAACAATTACATTTCCAAGGAGGATTGACGTCTGGCAGGCGGCTGGTATTAAAACTATTGCCAATAACTTTTACAATATGTACTATGAAAGAATAGTACATATTGTATCGACCCCAAGCAATTGGGATAAGAATAGGAGAATGATGATGATATTAAAATTATTTATAGTACTTATTACGACTTAAGAGAGCGAGTAGGTATGAAAGAGAGTATTGGTGTAAAGTTGCGAAAGGGAATGCTCCGATGGTTCGGACATGAGGAAAGAATGTCGAACGAACGCCTGGTTAAGAAGATATACAATGTGAAAGTGGAAGGATGTAGGTACCGGGGGAGACCGAGACTAACCTACCGAGACTAACCTACCCAGACCAGATTGGTCACGTACTGAAGGAAGGTGGAGTCAAGAGTCTCCGAAACCGGCGAGCGTGTAGAAGAGAATTATGAATGTTGAGGAAGCGAGTGAAGTATTCAAGGATAGAGTTCTCTGGCACTCTGTTCTTTCTGCCTACCCTACAAGGGATATGGCGTGATGATATGTATGTATGTATGTATTATAACTCGTATACTACGCAGTGGCTGCTACGAATACTACTAAAAGTTACACTGCTTGTACTATACGTACACGATAACTAAAAGCTTCACATCACTCTGGTCCAATTACATTTGAAGTTGTTTGTTCAAAAATTACATTCGCAATAAGGCTTGACTTCAGACAAATAGTCGGTCATACAACTATTGCTAAAATTATTGCAATATATGCTCTGGAAGAGAAGTACATATTGCATCGAACTCAATTAATTGAGATAAGAGCAGGATGATAATAATTATTTGTAAATTTGTTCCCGTAAGTAGAAAATTCATCATAATATTAACTTAATCTATATTTTGTTTTTGCTATCCCAGTGTTTGTTATCCTAAGCAACCTCTAAAATAGTAAGAAAATGTTCTAAAATAATTTATTTTTCAGAAATTCTGTAAAATCTTACTAATATTATAAATGTGAAAGTTTTTGAGAATGAGTGTACTACTTTCTCATTTGCCACCAATGGCATTCATTTAATGGTAGTTTTTTGGATTTAAAATTTTATCATTATACATATATTGATAAAATTGGAGCACTTGCCTTCAAGAGCATTCATTGATAAATTAATTCGGATTTGAAATATAGCTTTAAATGGTACGGATCATCCTGGGTAGTTCACACACTCGAAGACAACTGCCTGAGTATAGTAATTTTCTACTACACTTCGTTAGGTGAATGAAAGTGAAAAGTCTGAACCGCACCTTACGGTAGACAACATTCCGGTTGTGCTGCTGATGTTGGCATAGTCCACGAGCTAAAATTATCACTTACCTTAAAGTGGCCTGCTTGTTCATCTGCCACTAAAAGTAAAAGCAATGTTTGCATCTTTGCTGCATCGATTTTATTTCAGTGATTTTCAAATAAATACATACATACATATCATCACATATCCCTTGCAGGGTAGACAGAGAGAACAGAGTGCCAGAGAACTCTATCCTTGCATACTTCACTCGCTTCCTCAACATTCATAATTCTCTTCATACACGCTGGCCGGTTTCGGAGACTCTTGACTCCACCTTCCTTCAGTACATGACCAATCTGGTCTAGGTAGGTTAGTCTCGGTCTTCTCCGGTATCTACATACTTCCACTTTAGCATTGTATATCTTCTTAACCAGACGTTTGTTCGGCAATCTTTCCACATGTCCGAACCATCGGAGCATTCCCTTTCGCAACTTTACACCAATACTCTCTTTCATACCTACTTGCTCTCTTACGTCGTCGTTACGAATGCGGTCGGTCAGCCTAACTCCACAGATTTTCCATATAGATAGCATTTCGACCGCATTAATTTTATTTTCTAATAAATTACCTATTTCAAATTAATATTTTCAAATAAATAGTGCTAAACAAAGTTTTAATTTCAAGCCAAAGTGAGAAAAAATAAATTTTCCTCAATTTACAGATTAAAAAACAATGTCTAAGGAATTACGAAGCATTGGACCTGTTGAATTTCTAATTAATTCTCTTAGTTAAGCTTACTCGAGAGAAAACTGTGGAATGTGAGAAAAAAAAATTGTGTGACAAACGAATTGCTTTTTTTTTTCACGGAGCCCTGGGCCGGTCCTCAAATGATTTATTGCTGGTCGGACCTTCTGAGCAACGACTGTTGCTATCCATCATCGTTTGTACTGCGACCAACTTTAGGTAACTTGAAATTAAAATATTCGAAGATGAATGCTTTAAGTTGTGATGTTCGGGTTTGAAGTATGGTTTCTTAGTTGTAAATGACAGATGAAATTTTACCAGTGTTGACTTGAAGTTCTCAAGTTATTTTGGTTTAGTTAAATGTTGAATAGAGTTGTTAAGTTAGAACGTTTAAAATAATATATTTGGTTACGTTATATTGTCCATGAATGTTTTAAAAGATGCCAAAGATTTTTACATCGAATTGAGCTAGTTTCATCGGATGCTGTCTGGTCAACAATTTTTCTTAAGGAGGGTTGATATAGGTCATAAAATTATTGCCAATTTTTTTGCAAAACGTACAATGGAAGATAGTACTTATTATATCAACCCCAAGTAAATGGGATAAGAGCAGGATTGTGATGATGATTAAATTTGTACCCGTGAATAGAAAATTTCTCATAATATTAACTAAATCTATATCTTATTTTTGTTATTCCAGTGTTTTTAATCCTAAGCAGCCACTAAAATAGTAAGAAAAATTTTAAAATAAAATTATCTCAGAAAATCTGTAAAAGCCGACTAATATTATAAATGTGAAAGTTTGTGAAGATGTTTGGATGTGTGTTACTCAGTTACGGGTGAACCGTTGAAAGGATTTAGATGAAAACTGATGTCCAGATAGACCATTTTCTGGAACACATTGGATACTTTTTATCCCGGTAATATGTTTCCTTAATATTATAATTTAACTTGGTACGTGAACGAAACCGCACGGAGAAAGAAGCTAGTAACTTTATATAATAGGAAATTACATTTACATTTCTAGTTTTTTTGGTATACCTATATACTCGCGTGAACATCAAGCAGCATTGTATAAATGACTATTTGTATCATTCGTTTGTTTGTGTGGGGTTCTTGCGGACGGAGAGAATAATGAGACACAAGATCTAGTTTTAGTCTGGTTTATTGTAAGATGCGGTGCGGCTTAAATACTATAATATTACGTGACTAAAAGTGCTTATGCTTAAGTTTGGGCTTCCTATGTAAATGTCGGTGTAGTAGGTTAGTAGGTCAGATGTAGATGATGTAAGTCCGACGATGTCACGTAATGCTGAATTGTAGGTGGCAACAGTACACCCCCCTTTAAAAAAGAAAAAAATGTATAGGTTGTCTATTATTGTAAACGATTATGATGGGGTATGGCCTTGACATTGATGCGTGGAATGTGCTGACGGTTGTTGTGACTTATGTGCTGAGTTCAAATGCCTTGTTATCCATTGCGATGATTGTATTGTGTATTTAGCATCTGCGTTCTTTATATATGTGTACAAGTTGCTTGCGTTTGCGAAATTCCGTAACGTGCTACTGGGATGACTGTACGGCCCGACCTTGTGATGTACGTATGTGCGTTCTTGTCGCTGTTTCTCGTGTTCAGCACGTAATCTGGTTCGTTGTTGATAATGAAGGCTGGTTTTAATCTATCGATTGATATTATCGTCTCTTTGTCCTTAATTCTAATGCAAAATGTTTTGTCCGTTTTTCTAATCACTGGATAAGGACCTTCATATGGCGGTGTCAGGCTTTTCCTCATTCTGTCACACCGCACGAATACGTGCGAGCATTCCTTAAGTTCGGGGTGTACAAATATGGTTTGGTTGTGTTTTTCTCTTTTTGGGACTGATGTCATTTGTGTGATGTTTTTTTGTATCTGTTTTACAAATTCTTCGTACGTTGAAGTCCCAAGTCTAAGGTGAGAGTTTTCTCGCCGTATGTCTTGATTTTTGTCCCGTTGGCGGCGTAGAGTGTGTAATGATCGTTTGGTAATGTTGAATGTCTCTGTTGCTTGCTAATTACTGAGATGTTTGCGCCCGTGTCAATCAAAAACTTTATACCACTTTTTCGGTCGGTAATAGTGAGGCGATTGGATGGGTGGATTGCACAGAGTTTCGCCGCTCTCTGTGCTCTTATTCGTTTCCCTGGTTCTTGGCGTGAGGTGTCGGTTTCCAACTACATGGTTGTGTACAGTTCCTAGCGTATTTTCTAAATCTTTCGTGGTAATAGCAAAATTGATTAATACGTCTATAGTTTAATCTTGACCTCGTTGGAAAATGTTGACGTTTGATGAAATTGTTTTGCGTGTTGTATCGATGGTTCCTCTGACCTTGCTGAATTGCGTTTATATCTGTTTGTAATTTAGCTAATTGAGCTAAAATGCACGCCGTTTCTGTGTCACTTGTAGTGCTTACTGTTGATTTTGAGTTTGCTATTATTTTGTCCGCAATCTGGCTTATTTTGTCTATTTCCATGTCTTCCGTGACCGCTAGGACCGTAGTTACTGATTGTGGTAGGAGTCGGCACCATAGTAGTTTGATTGTTTCGTCGCTCATCTTTCCTCTTCCGAGAACCCGCATCTTGCGTAATAATTGCGAGGGTTTTTGGTCGCCAAGTTCTGTCTCTGATAGTAATTTTTGAAATTGCTGTTGTTCTGATTCTTCATAGCAATCAATCAGACGTTCCTTGATGGTTTTGTATTTTTCCGTAGGCGGAAGTGACGTGATTAGGTCATTAACCTGTAGTATTTCTTCTTTTGATAGCTTCGCCACCACTGCACGGTACTTGTATTGGTCTCCTTGTTTCTGTGGTGCTATTATGGCTTCGAGTTGTGTGAACCATAATCTCGGTTGATCCTTCCAGAATGCCGGAATTTGGGATAGTACTGAGGTACCAGCTGCTACTTCTAATGCTTCTTGTTGACTGCCGTTTGCTTTGCACGTGGGTTGCGCCATGTTGCTTATTCTTTTCTTCGGGGTCACCACTGTGGGGTTCTTGCGGACGGAGAGAATAATGAGACACAAGATCTAGTTTTAGTCTGGTTTATTGTAAGATGCGGTGCGGCTTAAATACTATAATATTACGTGACTAAAAGTGCTTATGCTTAAGTTTGGGCTTCCTATGTAAATGTCGGTGTAGTAGGTTAGTAGGTCAGATGTAGATGATGTAAGTCCGACGATGTCACGTAATGCTGAATTGTAGGTGGCAACAGTTTGCAATATTTTCATGCACTGCTATACCCATTTGGTAAAATATTATGCGTTAGATAGTCTGTTTGTTGAGAAAGGTTAGGTGAGAATAAATGATATTATATCTAGATAGTTACATCATACTAATCATTTTCCCTTTCACCTTCTACTGCTGAACGAGGACATCTCCATAGAGCCACATGGTGCGCTCAAATTTTTGTAGGGTTATTGAAATTATGATCACGCGTGGTAAGCGGGTTGACTTTCGCAGTGAGAATGCTTCTGTCGAATCGAGTTTTAAGATTGCCAAAGCAAGCAAATGGCGGCGGCAATTGTTTTCTTATTCAGTCACCACAGGGACATATCTTAATTAATATTATAAAAGTGAATTTGAGTTTGTTTGTTTGTTTGTTACACACGCCTTAACTACTAAACTTATTCTAAAAAAATATTTCATTAACGGAAACCAATGTAGTTTTGCATTGATTCCGATCAGCGAGTAACATGGGCTATATTTTATTACTGTATTGCCACAGGAACAAGAACTATGCTGGTAAACACGATAATATTAATAATTCGTTTAAAAGAGCCAGAACAAACAGGCAGACAGATTAATAGGCAGAGAAACAACATAAAAAATAACATATATTTTATTATGGATATCATAGATATTGTCAAATGAATTCAATAAAATATAATTGAACACCTACTTTATTATATACCTACAGGTAGGTATCCTAGAAGATGATTAAGAGATATGTACATTGGTAATATTAATGCCAGAATTCAACAAAAATTCAACATTTGTCGACGACAATGTGGTAGGATTAATAATGGTAGGACCACGCTGTGGACAGTTCTCTGTCTACAGCCGCGGGCCGGTCCGTCCGGGATAGTACCACACTCTCGCAGAAGTGTGCTATTCCGCTTCGTTCGGTGAACGAGAGAGTCATGAACCCAACTTGGGTTTGGAGTTTGTATTGGTAGGCAGGAGTCTAGCTATAGCTATAGCTATTGGTATTGTAAAGGTCCATGGGCGGCAGTGACACTTACTATCAGGTGCGCTGTCTGCTCGTTTGCCACCTGTCAGCCCGAATTTAATTTCTATAACATTGTAAAGAAGACACGTGCGCAAATATGAAACGTACACCGGCTGAGAAAAAGAGCAGAAGATATGATTATGAAGGTTTATATACTGCCAACATTAAGATTACTCTTAGTTGTTGTAAACCATTAACAGTTATTGGAACGAAGTTCCTTATCGCGCGTTGCGAAATTGGGCTAGACGGAAAAAATTAAGACCAAAAGTTGTAACGACACTTTTTGCTATAGTTGTAAGCCGTGCGGCGTGCGCGTGTTTATCTGTCTGTCGCTCTCTCTCGCTCTCTCATAGAAAGGAAGCCAGTTATTTTCGTTTCGTCTTTCTATTTCGCATTGAACAGTGTGGTGTCGCGACGATTATTTTTGTTGAGTGTATACAGGTTTTCTTTTTGTACATAATAAATAATAAAGAAAATAGAATCCCAAACATATGTTTCCTACTTCAGTTACCATAAGCCAATTATTACTAAAATTGAGCCTACTGATTAAGTTTAAATTATATTATATTTGTTAATAATAAAAAAAAATATTAACACTTAAAAAAAAAGAAAACAAAATTATTACAATTCCTTCACTAATTAATCGAAAGGAACTTCGTTCCATCCGGGTGTCCCTTGACGCCTCTCATTTTGGTATTTTTTCGAACTAAGGCAATATCTACTTATTTCCGTGTTATCGTCGAAAAAATACCAAAGAAGACTTGATATTAAGCAGGCAGTTGGTGATAAAATAAGCGAAAACAAAGCAATAGCGCAATAAATTGGTATTAAAACGTATTACCTAAGCGCTGTACAGCATAATATCTTATTTTTCCACTTAAATTAAAGCTAGAAGAAATACTTTATTACATTTTGAATTTATTACGCACATATCTTGCTACTTAATCAGCTAATATATAAACATGTTTTTTTTTTCATGTCTGTTGGAAAGCTAAAACGATTATCCCTGAGCTAATCCACAATTATTAATCGCGACGTGGTCACTCTACGAGGCCTCCCCCTAATTAATATAAATTACTACGTTGTATAAATGATTAATAGTATGAACAATTAATTTATTGTTAGTATAAACAATATTGTTTTATTCTAGAAGCTATATTTATTGTTATTTTTTTAGCGAATTCAAAAATGGGAGAAATTTAACTGTATATACGCATAGTTATTGGGCTCTTGTCGTAAGGGGGTTTACGCAGTATGTATTTTTCTTCCGTTATAATATTGTAAAAAATTGCCAATAGTTTCATGATCGACCACCTAGTTAATAAAATATAATGGTATATCATCATCATCATCATCACAGTCCATATATGTTCCACTGGGGGTATGATGTCAGAAACCTCCGCGTGGTGTACCCTGGGTGCGGGCGGCAGTCCCCAAGATCATTCTGATGGATTGTCTCCCGTAGCGAATATCTGGCGCTAGGGGGTCCCCTTTTTTGGGCAGCTCTGATTCGCTCCTAGCCCTCTATTCGTAGAGGGTGAGCGGACGCGAATCGCCGACGGGCCCAGTCACTCATTCATTTGAGGGCTGGGCAGGCATATGCCACCGTCGACATATCGTAAACCTGATCTTTGCTTGTCTTAGTTTCAGCAGCGAGGGTCTTGGCTTAACCGCCCGGACCGCGAGGAAAACATCCTCTTTATAATGAATTCGAATCGACATTCGAATTCGGAAATTACCCAGAATATTAAGTTCTGGCATGCGGCGAGAAGATGCATGGCAGATGGGTTGTTCTGTTGTTAGCACGCTCCAGCCAGGGTACTAGCTGCCCCCCTGGTTGGTAAATGTAGGCTTGCCCGAGTACAGGAATCTCAGCTCGGGTCGCCGATGTGTATCTTCCTTACTCGTGGGAATCTCATGGATACCAAGGCAGGCTCCTTGTGGGCTGGAGCTCGGCGCGGGTAACCGTGCTTGAGCACCGGCCTGCGAGGTGCTTCAAGTGCATGGCGGTCGGGCACACCCGGCCAACATGCACCAATTGCTTCGACTGCGGCGGATTGTATTTCCGCTGCGGTCAGACCGGGCATGTGGCGGTATCTTGCGCCGCCCCGCCCCACTGCCCCGCGTGTGCGCCGGGCAATAAGCCCGCCAAGCACTGCATGGGCTCTGGGGCATGCAGACCTCCAACTTCGGCCCCAAAGGGGCGGGGCGGCCTTTAGACCACGGCCGCTCCCACTTCTAGCGCGGCCCGATCGCCCCCTGGCGAGGGGGAGGTGATGGATACGGCCCATTAATGGCTACAGAATCTATTTACCTCCTGCAGGCCAACACCAACCGCCCCGCTGGTGCGCAGGATCTCCTCCTGCAATCCATGCCGGCGTGGTCGATTGGTGCAGCCGTAGTCGCGGAACCGTATGGTGTGTCTGATCGCCCCAATTGGGTGGTCAGCCGTGACGGAACTGCGCCAATCGTCACCTCCACGCAGCGGCACTTCCTTGTCCCTTTTGGATAGGAGCGAGTAATTTGTCGCGGCGGAGGGGGGGGGGGGGGGGTAACGCTCTACAGCGTTTACCTCTCCCTTACTAGGAGAGTGGCCGATTTCGGAGCCTCCCTCACCAACTTGGAGGCTTCGATACGGCGACTGGCACCGGGCCTCGTCCTGGTCTTGGGGTACTTCAACGCCAAATCCACGGCGTGGGGGTCCCCTATGACGAACCCTCGCGGGCGGGTGGTCGTTGAGTGGGCGGCTTCACTGGGCCTCTGTATCCTTAACAGGGGCTCGGTGAACACGTGTGTGCGGCAGCAGGGCGGGTCAATAGTGGACTTGTCGTTCGCTAGCCCTGCTCTCGCATCACGAGTGAGGAACTGGAATGTCCTGGAGGAGGCGGAGACCCTTTCCGATCACCGGTACATCAGGAAGGAAGTCTCCCTCCGGGACCCCAGTAGGGGTCACAGGGCGGACGGAGCTCCCGCGTTTCCGCGGTGGGCTGTGGGACGGCTTGACAGGGACGCACAAGCATTCATTGACTCAATAATGTCTACTTTGGACAGAATGGTTGGCGATCAGTAGGTGTTTAAGTTTCTCATGAAAATCTTTCTGTTCATTCTCTTGGTGATCTCTGAGCCGGTTTTTAGATTACCTAGGTATATATGGGCGCTGCTTTGATTATTTGAACGAAATATCGTTATCACATATCTGTGTATGAATTAATAGATAATTACTGCTTTCGTTTATTATAATTCATTAATGTAATTGATTAATTATAATATTAATTTAATATGATTATTTCGGCATTTATTTGATTTATTTAGTACAAGTAATCAAAAATCGAAAGGAAGCTAATATGACTTGTTTGTTATAAAATATTTTAAGTGTTTACTCCTTGGAAAATGTTTAATTATAGTGAATGCATTTATTACCAATATTTAATTATAGAATAATTATTATAGAATTTAAAACAGTGTAATAAAATCTATGATAAATCAGTTGAAATTTAAAATGTTTACCGGAAATAATTAGCCGGTGATTTTATGCTATTTAAAGGCCAACGTTCTTAACGGCAGTTCAGTTGTTCGATATCTACAAAAGGGTTGTTACTCCATTGGATTGTATCGTGTGTGTATATATATATAGGACTTATTGTAGTACTAAAATAAACCAAGTTCGTGAAGTATTATAATTATTATTTCACCGAGATGGATTCCGAATACCCGAACGGCAACGCCACGCCGACAGCAGCGGTGGGATCGCATTCTCCAATTCTGGGTACTTCACGCTCCGAGAAGAGAGCTGAGTCCACCTTCACGGTGCAGGAAGTGATGGGTCTACTCTCTTCTATAACTAGCAAGGCAGCCTCAAGCGCAGTTACTGCCGCTTTGTCTGCTAGTTCTACTCCAACAATGAGAGGTAATTTCTATCTGCCGCCATTTGATCCGGATATACGATCTCATGACGTTCGAGATTGGTGTGCGAATGTTGACGAGACGATCATGGCCTTCAACATATCACCACAAGAAGCAAGAATGAAAGCCATTCTTCAGCTCAAAGGTAGGGCCAAGATTTGGGCAGACACATGGTCGCTCCAATCAACTACATGGGAACAAGTCAAAGATGACCTCATTCGAACCTTCGGCAAGGAGTTTCGTTATGCTGACGACGTCCAGAAGTGGCGCAGTTACACCTCTGAACAAGCAGACAGTTACGCAGATTACGCGACAACGGGCTGGACTCTGTTCAAGCGTGTGAGACCAGAAGCTACGGACTCTGAAGTCATCGACGCCTTGATAACAGGTATTTACCCTGAATTCATAAGATCTGAGTTATTGCGAAACACACCAGACTCTTTGCCCAGGCTCGTGTCTGTATTGAAAACTTATCGTAAGCGAAAAATTGAACGCTCTGACAGTAATTATAAGCAAATTAAGAAACCTCGAATTACCACTGATAAGCTTTCTAGTAATTGTTTTAACTGTCATAAGCCGGGACACTTTTCTCGTGAATGTAAAGAGAAGCGTCCGCTTATCATGCCTGCAGAGCCTTCGACTTCTAACATCCATAAACCCGCCAATACGACAAAGTCTATAGAGTGCCATTATTGTCATAGAAAAGGCCATAGTGAGAATAATTGTTTCCGTAAGCAAAACGATGAGCGCTTAGGGTTGACTAATAATCAGACTATTAACTTTTGTACTCCTAGAGATCGTAGCATAACCAATATCACCATAGGTAATAAAGTTTACAATTGCCTATTCGATACGGGTGCAGATTGTTCTTTGATCCGGAATAAGGTTGCTAGCTCAATTCCGGGCAAACGTCAGATCGTTAATGTTGCTTTCATGGGAATAGGCGGTTCTCCAGTAGTCTCTACACAAAGTATTACGACCAAAGTTGGCTTTGGTGACGTGTGTATTGAGGTAGAATTCTATGTAGTAGGGGATACTCAGACTCAATTTGATATACTAATTGGTTATGACATTGTTAGTACGCCTGGTATTAGCGTAACAGTCAATAAAGAGGGTATATATGTAAAACGGGAACTGCTGATAAATGAATCCTCCAAGATAACTAGCCATAACTTTGATATTAACACTGACCTAAAGGACTCTATATTGCTCCAAAAGTTACATTCTGTTCTTGAAACCTTTAAATCTAGTTTCACTCTCGGCAACCGTGTATCGCAAATAACGACTGGTGCATTAACTATAAAACTAAAAAATCCCGATAAAATAGTTCAACGTAGACCCTATAGGTTGTCACCTCTAGAACGCGATAAAGTCAAAGATATTATAAATGACCTAAAAGAAAATAATATTATACGCGACAGTTCCTCTCCTTTTAGTAGCCCTATTCTATTGGTGAAAAAGAAAGATGGTTCGGACAGACTTTGTGTTGATTACAGAGAACTAAATGCCAATACTATTCGCGACCACTATCCTTTACCACTTATTGCCGACCAAATTGATAAGTTGGGTAAGGCTCGATACTTTAGCTGCTTAGACATGGCCGCAGGATTTCATGGCATACCTATTGCGGAGGAGTCTATAGAGAAAACTGCGTTTGTCACGCCTGATGGGCAGTTTGAATATCTTCGCATGCCTTTTGGCCTATGTAACGCTCCTTCAGTTTATCAGCGGGCCATAAATAAAGCATTAGGTGATTATAAGGATAATATAGCCCTTAATTATATTGACGACGTGATGGTCATGTCATCTTCGATCGAAGAAGGTATAATCAATTTAGATTTAGTTTTAAAAAGATTAACCGAAGCTGGCTTCTCTTTAAATATCACTAAATGCTCATTTTTAAAAACTAGTGTAGAATATCTGGGAAACATTATTGAGAACGGCACTGTGAAGCCCAGCCCGAGAAAAATTGTTGCTCTAACTAGATCCCAAATTCCTAGAAACGTAAAGGAACTTCGACAGTTTAACGGACTTGCGGGCTACTTTAGAAAGTTTGTGCCTAACTTTTCTAAAATTATGGCGCCCTTGTATGAGCTCACCAAAACTAACGTACCCTGGAAATGGACTGAAAGTCAGGATCAAGCTAGACAAGAGATAATAAGCCGCTTAACCTCTTCACCTTTGTTGACAATATTTGATCCAGATCTACCTTGCGAGTTGCACACTGATGCGAGCTCTCTTGGATATGGCGCTGTATTAATACAAAAAAGAGATCAAAATCCTCACGTAGTTGGCTACTTCAGTATGCGAACGACCAGCGTTGAAAGTAAATACCACTCATATGAGCTGGAGACGCTAGCTGTCGTTAAAGCTATTAAGCATTTCCGTCACTTCTTACATGGACGATCCTTTAAAGTAGTAACGGATTGTAATTCACTTAAGGCTTCAAGGCATAAAAAGGAGCTTACTCCAAGAGTGCATCGCTGGTGGGCATTTCTTCAAAACTTTCAGTTTGAAGTAGAATATCGAAAGGGTGACCGCTTAGCTCATGCAGATTATTTTAGTCGCAATGCTTTAGGTAAACCGCAGGCTTCAAAACGTAATAATTGTTTATATGAATCTCTACGTCTCGCTGTAAATTCATCTACCCTTGACCATAATTGGCTTCTCATAGAACAGAAGCGTGATCCTTCGCTGAAGGATATTGTTGACAGATTAAAATCCGATTCGATCCCTCAGACAGTAGCCGATACTTATATCATATTACAAGATAAATTGCTCAGACGTAAGGTTCAAATAGATAACAAAACTCGAAAACTCATTATTGTTCCACGTAATTACCGTTGGAATCTTATTTGTCACTACCACAATATCCTACAGCATTTTGGTTGGGAAAAAGTACTGGCTAAAATCAGAGAACAGTATTGGTTCCCGGATATGTCGAAACTGGTTCGAAAATTTGTAGAAAATTGCGTTAATTGTAGAATTCGTAAGGGGACATCAGGCGTAAAACAAGTGACCTTACACCCAATTGATAAAATTGCAATACCCTTTCATACCGTGCACGCTGATATTACGGGCTGTATGAATGGCAAACGTGATCAGGCAGAATACGCATTCGTTTTTATAGATAGCTTCACTAAATATGTTCATTTAGTTTACACTAACGACCGCACGTCACAATCGGCTATTAGGTCTTTCCGTGAAGTTGTAACCATATTTGGAACTCCTACTCGACTTATAACAGACCAGGACAAAAGTATGACCTCGGTTGAATTTAAGAACTATTGTCAGGAATACGGTATTAAGCATCACGTTGTAGCTAAGGGAGCCAGTAGAGCAAATGGTCAAGTTGAACGCATTATGAAAATTATTAAAGATAATATGTCTGTAGTAGAGCTTGATAAACCATGGCACAGTGCTATTCAGGATTTGCAATTGGCTATCAACTGTACAATATCTAAAAGTACTGGCAAAAGCCCAATGGAACTGTTGTTCGGTAAAAAATGTTCACCGCCACTTATTAAGATTTTGCAGGTAGATGACGACGAACCAACAGAAGATTTAGCGTCTGTGAGATCCTTATGTAAAAAGAGGATGGACGAGCGATCTTTTCAGGATAAAATTAGATTTGATAAAGGTAAAGCTAAAATAAATCCATTTAAAGTTGGTGACTTTGTTCTCATGCGTCGTCATGAACGACACACTACAAAACTCGGTTCAAAATTCGAGGGTCCCATGGAAATTTTGGAGGTTCTGCCTAATGACCGATACAGGGTGAAGCATGTTAATCTTCGTGGATGTAGTGAAAAGATCGCTAGCCATGACTTTTTACGACCAGCGCCAGTTGCGCAGACGGATCCTTTTTTTGACCAAAGCGATGCCGTATGGGCGGATGAACAATAAGTAAGTGAGCTTGATTTTCCTATCCAAAACATCCTTCCTAAAACGCTGGCTGGCCACCATGCGTATCCTTGTAACCCGGTCTTGTGGTTGGCTAGATCCCATGGTGGGTGATGCCTTGTGGTTGGCTAGATCCCATGGTGGGTGATGCCTTGTGGTTGGCTAGATCCCATGGTGGGTGATGCCTTGTGGTTGGCTAGATCCCGTGGTGGGTGATGCCTTGTGATTGGCTAGATCCCATGGTGGGTGATGCCTTATGGTTGGCTAGATCCCATGGTGGTGATGCCTAGTATTGGCTAAGACCCTGTAATAGGTGAAGCCTTGTTTGTTAGATCCCGTGATGGGTGATGTTGGCTAAGACCCTGTAATAGGTGAAGCCTTATTTGTAATCTAGTGTAAGGTTATTATGTAGTGTTTAGTGTTATTATATCTATACATATTTCAATTAATATTCAGCGCAGGGAGCGCGCTGGATCAGAATGGCCGTATGGGCGCTGCTTTGATTATTTGAACGAAATATCGTTATCACATATCTGTGTATGAAGTAATAGATAATTACTGCTTTCGTTTATTATAATTCATTAATGTAATTGATTAATTATAATATTAATTTAATATGATTATTTCGGCATTTATTTGATTTATTTAGTACAAGTAATCAAAAATCGAAAGGAAGCTAATATGACTTGTTTGTTATAAAATATTTTAAGTGTTTACTCCTTGGAAAATGTTTAATTATAGTGAATGCATTTATTACCAATATTTAATTATAGAATAATTATTATAGAATTTAAAACAGTGTAATAAAATCTATGATAAATCAGTTGAAATTTAAAATGTTTACCGGAAATAATTAGCCGGTGATTTTATGCTATTTAAAGGCCAACGTTCTTAACGGCAGTTCAGTTGTTCGATATCTACAAAAGGGTTGTTACTCCATTGGATTGTATCGTGTGTGTATATATATATAGGACTTATTGTAGTACTAAAATAAACCAAGTTCGTGAAGTATTATAATTATTATTTCACCGAGATGGATTCCGAATACCCGAACGGCAACGCCACGCCGACATATATATAGACTCAGATCGTCACTCCCGCGAACCGACTGCCAAGTAATATTAATATAATAATGTAATATTTCCTTTTCTGATTGATGGTTTTAAATCAAAAATCTACAATGTTTTTTATAGTTTTAAACGTGCACTTTACATTTTCTTTCAATAATAAAAATACTGATGTATTTAATTGTAGGATTGGATAGCAAAAAGCCAAACGTCACACGGTATTCCCAGGCGGTCACCCATCCGTGTACTAACCGCGCCCGATGTTGCTTAACTTCGGTAATAGGACGAGAACCGGTGTATTCAACAAGGTATGGACATTGGCAACGCTTTTTTACAAATTAATATTACTGGGGATGCCGCTCTGAGATTGATTAATCGGTAAACTGATCTTTAGGACCAAAATAATCGATTTTTAAATCGATATCTTGTTTAAATTACTGAAATTTATCATTTTAATATGCTTAATTATTTATAAAACCCGATTACGAAGTGAAAAATGATGTTATAAGCGGGATTCGAACCCAAAACATTGTCGGGTAGATAGCATACCGTCACCTTAAGACGTAAATATGATACGAAGTAAAATTTGCATGTCCTACAACTAGTCACGGTGGTGTAGTGGCAGCACGATTGGGCCGGAATCCCAATAGGCGCGGGTTCGAATCCCGCTTGTGACATCATTTTTCACTTCGTAATCGGGTTCGATATCTTGTGCCAAATCGATTTGAGTGAATCGATATTTCACCCTAAAACTTTGAATTTAAAATTTTCCATGTATATTTGAATCATAAAATTATTTACAACTAGCTGACCTACGCAACTTCATCTGCGTTTTTTCATAATTAAATTTAAATTTATAATCGAATTATAAACAATAATGGATGGAGGATGTAGGTACCGGGGGAGACTGAGACTAACCTACCTAGACCAGATCGGTCATGTACTGAAGGAAGGTGGAGTCAAGAGTCTCCGAAATCGGCGAGCGTGTATGAAGAGAATTATGAATGTTGAGCAAGCGAGTGAAGTATGCAAGGATAGAGTTCTCTGGCACTCTGTTCTCTCTGCCTACCCTGCAAGGGACATGGCGTGATGGTATGTATGAATGTATTTTTATTTATATAGATTAGTTGAATGTTTGGATTAAGACTTGCCTAATAGGTATTAGAAACTCATTAGGCAATCACTCAAATACATGTGGAAAAGTGACCCTTTTTACAAAATTTAAAGAAAAATCCAAAACGATTGATTTTAGAGCAATTGATATTTTAAACCTCGATTTTTTGTGATGAATTTTGAGATAACGATTCGAATCGATTTCTGAATCAATTTTTTCGAAAAAAATCGTCTTTTCTACATCATTCTAAGTTGCGTGTCTTAAATATATCACAAGCAATTATTCTACGCACGAAAGCTTTCGATTCATTTTATTCATATCAAAACTATAACGAAACTAAATATTGAATACCTGTAAGAAAATAAATTATCCATGTGGTGACTGAGTAACAATACAATTCACCGCCCTCTACCTTATCCGTGGGTGATCGTAGGAGACGGCTAAGGGATATAAAATACATGGAACATCTATGCAAGAGAAGTAAAACTCGAAACAAAACCCTATACCAATACGTCTGCCCAGCGTGGTATAGGTAGTACATAGTAGGTCAATTTTCCTCCTATTATGAAGGAGGCTCAAATCCAACAGTGGGAGGTCCCACTCACAAATATACGTATACGTGCTGAAATGATGAAGCAACTGAAACTTTTTTTACAAAAATAAATACTGCTTTACCAGAATTAAGCGTACCAGAATTATGCATAGGCTGGTATAACTGACGGTGATTGCCGTTTATGGATATCTGTAATATCAGAATCACAGACAGGTTGTCTTTTTTATCTTCAAAAAAATAAAGGAGTTTGGATTTCCATCGAACGCAGAAGTAAATTGCTATTATTGAGTATAGATAAAGGCCGTTTTCCGTTTAGAGACGGAGTAAGAATTCACCATTTCTTAACTCAACCGAGGGTGTCGTTAAGGCCGAATAAAGAGTATGATGTGCATATAAAAACTGTGCAAGAGAACGAAAACTCGAAATAAAATTAATAGTTAGTATAGTGTGGTATAGTAGGACATTTGGCCTATTATTGTGGAGGACTCTTGAACCCACCAGTAGGGTCCATATAAGCCAAGATAATTATAATAGGCATAAAAGGGCAGAAGCAATTGTTTATTAATTATAGTTAATCTAATCTAAGAAGTGCATTTGGACGTTTCGCATTTTTTAATACACAATAACTTTGGTCAAACGTATACACATGATTGCAAACTATAAATCTGAAATTTTAAAGAAATATTAAGTTATTTACATAATTAACGTTGCGAGTGAGTTACTTGTACAATAATGTAATGTTGAAACTTGTAAAACTAATTTATAATTAAAATAACATTGTAAATAATAATTATTATGGACGATCTTACAATTTCACGTCATAACGTTCTAAACAGTAGTGCTTGACAACTTCCAATTCGCGAATATCTAAATAATCGGTAATTATGTTATTCAGTTATTCAGTGTTAATTTAGCACTTAATATTTCATCTCCTTTTTGAAAAATAAAAAAAATAAACCGATTATTAATTACAAAGAATTAATATCGATTTCTCATCAAAATCGGATATTTTCGATAGCGATTATTTGGTTCACATACCTAGACACCTTACTCTGACAGCTGTCCAAATGCACTTCTTAGATTAGATAGACTATAATAGTTAAATTTTGCGGGATCACTGATTAAGCTGTGTGGCAGCGGCTACGAATGCTATCAACCCTTTGCTCGTGGATGTCGTAAAAGGCGACTAAGAGCCTGATAACGACCTGGGCCGACTCCATTTGACGGCGTTTGGTCCACAATTACATTTCCAAGAAGGGTTGACGTGTGGCAGGCGGCCGGTTATAAAACTATTGCCAATAACTTCTACAATATATACTATGAAAAAAGAGTTCATATTGTATCGACCCCAAATAATTGGGATATGAGTAGAAGAATGATCACTGATTTTTTAAATTTCTTTTTTGTTATAGTATACCAGCCTGCACAAAGGAAGTAATTCTTGTATTGCGGGGGATTTTATAAATATGCAATTAATGCAGGGAAATTGCACCCAGACTTTGAACAACAGTTTGTGAATCACACGAAGTATTGTCCTGTATGGTAATCGAACCCATGGCACTGGCATGTAAGGTCGGTATCTTAACCACTATGCCATCTGTGATCTGTGTAGTTATATATTCCAAGTGTAGTCTATATTTTTAAAATATACCGCTCTACAATGATGATATAATGATCACGAAGAATTAGCACGCTAAAGTGGCAATGGGCTGGCCACATCGCTCCAAGAACCGACAACCGCTGGGGAAGGAAGGTTCTAGAGTGGCGACCTCGTACCGGACGACGCAGAGTAGGACGCCCCCCCCACTAGATGGACAGACGACCTGGAGAAGGTTGCTGGGCCCCGTTGGAAACAAGCGGCACAGGACCGCACTATGTCGCGTAACATGAGGGAGGCCTACGTCCAGCAGTGGACGGCAAAAGGCTGAAATGATGATGATATGCTTAATTGAAATTGCTAGACTCAGACAATGCCAATCAGATTTGAAAAAAAGAATCTAAGGAAAAACATTTGATAATAATATTGTACCTATACTATGAATTTAATGAAACATGTCTTGAAATAGGCAAGGTTAATATAAAAATATACGTAGTAAATAATGTGTTATTTTAATATTAAAGATAATTTTAAATAGGCAGTTGCCAATGTCCATACCATGTTGAATACACCGTTCTCGTCCGATCACCAAAGTTAAGCAACATTGGGCGCGGTTAGTACTTGGATGGGTGACCGCCTGGGATACCCGTGACGTTGGCGCTTTTTTTTTTTTTTTTTTAAAAGACACCTACCTGTACTAAGGAATATAATCCTTGTATCGCGGGGGACTTTACAAACATGTAATTAACGCAGACAAATTACATCCAGACTCAGAACAATACTTTAGTGATCGCACAAAGTATTGTCCTGCGTGGGAATCGAACCCACGGCACTGGCACGGAAGGTCGGTATCTTAACCACTACGCCATCCGTCCAGTCAATTGTTCAAAGTGTTTTGCTCATTTTCAAATCTTTTAATATTTATCATATCTTCAAAAAGCAAATATTAAATAATCAGATTTTAATGAATATACAATTTAATATTTTATTACTTTTCATTTATGACCTTTGAAATTTTGATCTACAATTTAATGTGATGAAAAGTTTGCGAGGTCTTTTTTTTTGTGGTGGACTATGGAGTTGGTCACGCCCCGCCAAATCGGTCCGGGGCGACGGAAGAGGCGGCGCGCAACCCCATAGACCCACCTTGCAACAACCTCTCTTCGCCGTGCGAGCGGGCCACCGGTACCCGATTTTTATCTTCGGTGGCCGAAAAGTAGAGTCTAAGCGACTGTTCCATTGCATTTTGAAATTCATGTCATTTCATGTGTAATAAATACGCATAAGAACGCAATACAATGGTTACTTAAGGTGTTTTTTCCGTAACTTGAGAAGAGATATAGGTTATTCTCGCTTTTATAATTTTAAATAAGTTAATGAAACACAAATACAATCCTTACTAATATTATAAATGCGAAAGTAACTCTGTCTGTCTGTCGCTCTTTCACGCCAAAACTACTGAACCGATCTAAATGAAATTTGGTTCGCAGATAGTATAGAGCCTGATAAAGGACATGCAAAATAGCGTTGTAAAGGGTGATGAAAATTTGTAAGAAAGTGTCGTCATTTTCTAAAGCCAGAAGCTTGAAACTTATTTATAGGCTATTGATTAGATATAAATAAATATGACATTAACATGTTAATAGGTAAGGTAAAATAAAAATAAGGGATGAAATCTTTAGGAAAGTAACCTTTTACGCGGGTGAAGCCGCGGGCAGAATCTAGTTTATTCTATTTAAGTGATTGATGAATAATTAAAATAGTTTCCTGTATTACAAAAGTTTCACTTCTATCTAGTTTTATTTTAACCCCCGAAGTAAAAAGGGGGATGTTGTAGGTTTTACGTGTCTGGCCATATAGGACAATGTCGTGTTTCGTTGTGGTAGGTGCTTAGTTCCGTTGATTACCTTGAAATTTTATTTATTTCTAATAAATAAATATATAAAATTGTTAAATAATTTTAAAACACAATTTCTTGTTTTGTTTTTTATTACAATAATGTTTGATATTTATTTGTTATGTCTATCAGGCGTCAATTCTCTAACTCTTCTATTACTGGTACAACTCGTATACTTTTTTTTACATTGTAATTATTAGCAATATTCTACAGTATATAGGTACAGTCGAATCTGATTAAGTGAGAAAGGGTATGAAACCTTGTAAGCAAGCTATCGCAGTCCATTGACTGAGATATCTTGCTTATGGAGATTTCTTACGTAGGTACCAGATTTACTAGTTCATAGGGGCATGCGATAAATCTCTCTCAATTTTACACGTATAATTAAAAAATACACCGAAAATATGAATGCATTTACTATTTTTTTTTAATAATATATTAGTTCTTCAAATTATAAGAAAGGGGCCACCCATTAATCACGTGAGGTTTGAAAGAGGGCGGGGGTGGTATTTGACAAAAATCACGAAATATCACAAGGGAGTGTAGTAAGATATCACGTGTATTTATTTTTTCGTCAAACGCTGAGATTTCTAAACTGAAAAGCCGTTACCAGACAACGAACGAAGTCGTTTAAAGTAGGTGGTCTGTAAAGTATAAAAAAGCAAAAAACCAAGAATATAATGAGCTATTTTTTTGTAAATACTAAAAATTCACATGATGTTGGTGGGGAGGATTCTTAAACCTCACCACGTATCACTAAGAGGGAGGGGGGTTAAAAATGTAAAAAAAAGATCACGTGATTAATGGACGTCCCCAAAACAGTAACAGATTTGGAGAACTGAATCGAACAGTGTCTTGAAATTTAAGAATGAATTTTAAGTAAAAACCTTTAAATACCATCACTTATAGAGGTAAATGCAAATTGCAATCTCAGTTGTAGAGATTCACGTATATAAAAAACGACTATCACTTTTATATTTCGCCTTATTGAAGTTTTACGCAAATAAAATGACGGGGGACAAATGACGGGGTCTGGAAAATATTCTCAATATTGAAGATTTCATCCTCACCCTCGTTTCTCTTACTCTAGTTTGCTTATACTATAAATAAAAATACGTTGTCACAAAAACGAAATCTCAACAAAACTAAAAAGTTATACCAGTACACCAAACCTAACATTAGGCAAACACAACCCTTGCTATTTGCACGATATCAGCGACTCTATCCCATGTCAAACAACAAAATACAACAATTGATTATACTATTCAAAAAAATTGTTGTATACTTTATTTTTAGATAATATAGAGTTTAAATTGCTTTAACTATATAATTTTATGTTGAATAAGAATTTTTGGTGGTTTAGATAAAGGACGTTTACAATTTGTCATTGCATGGCTTGTTATATGTGACACGGATTGCGTCACCATCATCGTTTGTACCAACAAGCATATTATTATTGGACCGCATTCAAATCCTTGTATTTTTTTCATCCGACTTAAAAAAGTAAAAGGAGTAGTTTTCTCTAATTCGACTGTATTTTCTTTACAGTATGTATATACATAAAAAGTATATACATAATTTATATTGCTAGAAAAAGAAAACAGAAATAAAACCCTATCTATACCAACCTGTCTGACCAGCGTATCATATTACTTCAATTTCGCTCCTGTAATGAAGGAGTCGCGAACTCAGAAGTATTTAAATTAAGATGAGATGATGAAATAAAAATTAACTAACTACTACCAAAAAAGAATTGCTGTGTGGTAGCGGCTACAAATACTACCAACCCTTACTTTGCTCGTGGATGTCGTAAAAGACGACTAAGAGTCCTATAACGATCTGGGCCAACTTTATCTGATGCTGATTGGTCAACAATTACATTACCAAGGACGGTTGACGTCTGGCAGGCGGCCGGTCATAAAACTATTGCCAATAACTTTTACAATATGTACTCTGAAATAAGAGTACATATTGTATCGACCCCAAGTAATTGGGTTAAGAGTAGGAGAATGATCGTGTGTATAAACATATAGATTAATATTGAATTAAGTGCTTGCCGAAGGTTTAGGTTATTATGATGATGATGATGATGATGATGACGATGACGATGGCGCTAAATATTAAATCTGTCATTAAATAGCTGAGCTTCTTGGTTAAAAATATTTCATTAGCACGGTGTTTAGCTTGATTCATTCCTCATCATTTTGTCTGTCCTTATTGGAACTTCAAAAGAGTCCGAGTAGCATATTTGTCTTTTGATATATTAAAAAAATGTATAATCACTTATGTCAAAGGGTTTTGTTTGATAAAATGTATATTACTTCAGATTTATGTGGGATACTAGAATGAAGAAAGACCTAGAGTGTAGTTCTCATCACTATTTATACTTCATACCTCTGCTACATACTTGACGAGTAGCATGATTAAAGTAGCATCGTAGCAGTTAATACTGAGATATTGCTCGTTTTGCCGTAAGGTAAGCATACCAGTATGACAGAGAGTGCTCTGTCACACTAAAGGCGCCCTGATTCGTCAGAGAATCACGCTCAGGATTTATTTACCAATAGTTACATACATACATATCATCACGCCATATCCCTTGCAGGGTAGGCAGAGAGAACAGAGTGCCAGAGAACTCTATCTTTGCATACTTCACTCGCTTCCTCAACATTCATAATTCTCTTCATACACGCTCGCCGGTTTCGGAGACTCTTGACCGATCTGGTCTAGGTAGGTTAGTCTCGGTCTCCCCCGGTACCTACATCCTTCCACTTTCGCATTGTATACCAATAGTTAAAGCTTTAAAACCTTGTTTATAGGTATTGCCGTGTACATAAGTGTAAGAACTATATTCTTATATTGTGTACTTGTGTACTTCTGTACACAATAAAATATTTTTCTTCTTTCAAGAGATTTTAAAACACTGATGACACAAATACATTGCACTAGCTAACGGCAAAAAGCACAGCAACACATCTAACTATCAGTCTTCTTAATAATTGTAGTACAGAATACGTCCGGAAATAACGGCACCAATAAATGACAGAACGTGGAACATGACGTTATGTTTTGTTTCGACCAATAGTAATCCTTTTTGCTAGGTTCAATTTTCCTCTTATTATAAATAATTAAATTAACATGCTTTTTTCAATTAAGACAAACTAAATAGGACGATATTTGTTTAGACATATTATTTCGGCAATAAAGATTCAAGATAAAATTTATCATGTAACTTTAAACAATATGCATAATCTCTATTGCAATTTTGAAGTTATTAAAGCTACATTAAAGTATAAAAATTTGTGAGGCTAATTATCAACTTATGAAAAAGTCATTTCAAATAAAAAAAACTTACATCCCTTTCATTTAAGATGCTTGAAATTATAATTAATGCAAATTTACTAACCCAAATTCTAATCAAAAAATAGAACGGGAAAGTCTTTTCGAGATGTAATGAACATTAAATTAGACCGAATTTCTTTATACACTTCGAAGCGTGAATGGGCTGAGCTGAAAGGACGAGCTTCGTGTAAAAATAACGTAAAACATAAATAAAAAAAATCCCTGTAGCAACTCTAAATTTATGCTACGAGAGCGCTACATCGCTTTTAAAATCCGAAGCATTAGGTTGAAATTCGAATAGGGTTGTCAGTTTCATGTGCTGGTAAAATTTGGTAAAAATGTGAGGAAGGAGGGAGAAGCACAAAGGCGTCCGAGCCCATATTCATGCAAGTCCGGATGAAAAAGTTGGTACAATACGAGGCGCGTCATTAGGGAGTGCTCGGTTGAGTGTGGCTAAGTGTCAATTTATTAGAAATAGAAACTACATTAAATATATTGGTTTATATCTTCTATAAATATACTTTTCTTTAAAAAGATTTCCTTTATTAATTCAATGGCCCACTAGGTGAGGGAAACAGCATAGGCCACATGTCACCTTTCCATCGATCGGCTAAAAAAAGAAAAAAAAAAGCAGCTGTAGGTATATTACATCTTAAACGACCTTGCCAGTTATATTTATCGAAAGGTATCTTTTTCAATATTTTTTTTTCTCCAAGTTATTTTCGCCAAGTATCGTTCGCCTGCAGCCGATCTAACAGGGTACTAAGTACCATTGAGGTTTCGTCTCGTTTTAAAAAGCCCTCGAACGTTACAAGTGCTTCGATCGTACCTGTTTCGTTTGGCACTTGATTCAAGCGATTTTGTTTTAGTGATGGGATATTGTATCCGAATATATAAATATGCGGAACATTATATATATATATATATTATAATATCATCATCATTATTATTCTCCTACTCTTGTTCCAATTGAAAATAATAAAAAAAATATTTTTATGGCTTATATTTATTTTTATTATTATTAGTGGATAGGTAAAGATCAAATATAACTTATTATTTTTCTTTCTTTTTTATCACTAAGGAAATAAGGAAATTACTTGGGGTCGATAAAATTGGTACTCTTCTTTCATAGTACACATTGTAAAAGTTATAGGCAATAGTTTTATGACAGGCTGCCTGCCAGACGTCAACCCTTCTTAGAAATGTGATTGTTGACCAAACGGCATCAGATGGTGTTGGCCCAGGTCGTTATAAGGCTCTTAGTCGTCTTTTACGACATCCATAAGCGAAGTAAGGGTTGGTAGTATTCGTAGCCACAGCCATATTATATTATAATACATACATACATACATATATATCATCACGCCATATCCCTTGCAGGGTAGGCAGAGAGAACAGAGTGCCAGAGAACTCTATCTTTGCATACTTCACTCGCTTCCTCAACATTCATAATTCTCTTCATTCATATTATAATATATGATATAATATATATTATAATATAATATAGTTATATAATTTAAAAAAAATATACATATTATATTTTATATACGGGAATATATGCAGTATATATGAAAATACTAATTATTATCGTGATATATTTTTTATTACTATTCTGATGTTTTTTTTATTTGTGGGTCAAAGTTTATAACTAATACTGCATGTAGAATAAATATCTTTTGTATCAAATATGATTTTGGATCTCTAATACATTAGTCCATGACCACGAATGCTGACAAATATTTAAAAAATCTTGATAGGGATAACAAAATTTAAACTCAAAAAAAAATTTAAATATAACTAATTTTTATTTCATCATCTTGTTCCTACTCTTATCTCAATTACTCGGTGTCGATACAATATGTACTTTTCTTTCATAGTACATATTGTAAAAGTTAGTGGCAATAGTTTTATGACAGGCCTCCTGCCAGACGTCAACCCTCCTTGGGAATATGATTGTTGACCAAACGGCATCAGATGGAGTTGGACCAGGTCGTTATAAGACTCTTAGTCGTCTTTTACGACATCCACGAGCAAAGTAAGGGTTGGTAGTATTCGTAGCCGCTACCATACGGCTTATATATTTTATTATACATATGTGTATTATATTCCTTAGTCGTCTTTTACGACACCCATAGGCAAGATAGTCATCATACGGAATTTTATTTTCATATTTGCGGTTATTTTAATTACAATTACATAAAAATGTTATTCGTATTACGGCATTACCCATCATTATTTAAACTCAAAGCTACACCTCGTCTCAACGATTGTTTGATCTGGTGCGACATCGATTCTGATTTGACTTTGATCAATAAAATATATTGAATCATATAAAATATGTGTAAAAAATTGGTTGATGGAATCAAATCAATGCAGACGATATTATTATATTTGTACGAGATATAGAAATTGCTATGTGGGCTACAAGGCTATGTATACTACCAGCACTGGCTCACGAATGCTGTAAAAGACGACAAAAATCGACTCGACTCGACGACTTTAATTGCCACTGCTCTGACGTCGGTTATCTGCGATAGTGTACTCATACGGTCTAGCCCGCGACTGTAGACAGAAAACTGTCAGCAGTATGTACCTACCATATATCTGAAGAAATGATACTTAAAATTAAATAAGATTAAGAAGATATACAATGGTTAAGAAGATATACAATGCGAAAGTGGAAGGATGTAGGTACCGAGGAAGACCGAGACTAACCTATCTAGACCAGATCGGTCATGTACTGAAGGAAGGTGGAGTCAAGAGTCTCCGAAACTGGCGAGCGTGTATGAAGAGAATTATGAATGTTGAGGAAGCGAGTGAAGTAGGCAGAGATACGAGTTCTCTGGCACTCTGTTCTCTCTGCCTACCCTGCAAGGGATATGGCGTGATGATATGTATGTATGTATGTATGTAAATAAGATTAAAAAAATAACAATATTCACAAGTTGTTTTAGATTGCATATACAAAAGAGACAACAAAACTGTTGTCTAAAGTTTCTTAATGTTTTCATCTTGGGAAACCGTGATATGACTCCCGGGGGAAGACTGAATAGAATCTAAATTTTATACAAAGTAAGTTTTGAGTAAATATGAGTGAATTTACTCACATATATTATGCAAGCTATCATGTAGAGGATCTTATGAATTTTAATATAAATGCGTATCATTATCTTATCTCCCACGTCCCACTACTGGGCTCCAGCCCCGTCCGTAATAATAGTGAAATTGGGCAACTGTATCGTTAATCAAACGGATTTTATTTCGAGTTTTCTTCCTTTGTAAGCTTATTCATCATCATCATCTCACCTTCGATTGAGCCTCCTCCATCCTCCACGTATAGGGTTTTAATTCGAGTTCTCCCTCTCTTGCGTAGATGTTATATTTATATTTTATCCCTTAGTAGTCTTTTACGTCATCATCATCATTCTTAAACCGTCACCAAACGGAAAGTGATAGGTACATAGATTATTTATTAGAAGTTAGATTGGGCCATGTTATTTACGCTTTAATATATTAAACAAATCATTTCGTACAGCGTATTAACACAATCTCGCTGAAGATAAATGACTGACTAGTAATTTGCTAGTGCGTATAGATAACGAACTGACTAAGCCAATGCGGCATGATCGGCTGTGGTAACTTACAATGAAATCGTCCACCATTATCAATAGAAAATTTAAATTGAAAGAATAAACACATATATGTGTATATATGCCTTATTAGATTCCTACAAGCAACATTTATATTATAATAGAATTCTTGAAGCTACATTTTTTGAAGATAAGAATCGTCCTTTAGATCGGAAGTACTATGAGAAAAACATTGCTTCTGCATTAAAATAATCACAAAAAAAATTAAATGAAAATGAAGCTACTAGTCTTCACGTTAGTACTTGCTTATTGTAAATTATTTTACTACTGCTGTTTTATAATTAATATTATTTTAATATTCTCTACTTTTCATTCTACTTTTTCGTTTTGAGCAATAGCTATGCGACTAGTTTATGCAATTCGGCCAATTTCTGTTATGGCAGTGTCGTGAAAAAAGTTGAGTACCTATAACACTAGGAAAATTTTGCCGGTTTATTATGCCGATAAAATCTATTATTTAAATAAATTCAATCTAAGTATTTTTTTTTATACACTAATAATATATTATTAGTGTATAACGTATTTTTTAATTAATTACATTTCAATTGATTACTAGCAGCTGTGTGGTAGCAGCTTCGAATACTACCAACCCTTACTTTGCTCGAGGATGTCGTAAAAGACGACTAAGAGCCTTATAACGACTTATGCCAACTCCATCTGATGCCGTTTGGTCAACAATTATTTTCCCAAGGAGGGTTGACGTCTGGCAGGCGATCGGTCATAAAACTATTGCCAATTACTTCTACGATATGTACTATGAAAGAAGAGTACATATTGTATCGACTCTAAGTAATTGGGATAAGAGTAGGATAATGATGATGATATCAATTGATTACTACTGCTACTTACAGTAGCGAAATATCAAAACGTGATTAAATTGACGTCATTCCTGTCAGTGACGTCATATGCCTGCCAGTGACGTCATATGCTTGCCAGCGATATTATGTGGTGCGGTTTAAAACTCAACCAAATACTTAAATGAAGTTCTGTAAATCTATTGCTATCTATAAACTAAACTTGAACTTTATAATAAAAATAGTATGGTTGATTTTTTCGCAAAATGTATATATTGTACAAATTATTTTTAAATTTAAAAAATGTAGTGTTGGAATTACCGAGGAGATGGAACTGATATATTTCAAATGTTTGTTTTTTTTATACACGTTTACAGTAATTAGATAATGGCTAGTAACAAACATTAATTTCATTTGGCCATGGTTTAACTGTTAGCTAAGAACATTCTCTACAGTGAGTGAGAGGAAAATTTTGCTACTATATTACACTGATCGCAGAGGTTCGTTAAAGATGGTTTACGAGTCTTCATTCTTTTGTAGTTCTATTATCTACGTATTCACATCATAAGAAAATTAGAAAGAATAAACACAAGATTGACGAGACAAATATCTATATAATATCACGTCACTTAGAAGTTCATTCTCGCAGAATTTCTAGATCATACTAATTGTAAGTAATGTCCTGGACATTACTTAGTATGAACTAGAAATTCTCATTGATCAAATCCTGAAAATGTAACTACAAAATTGGGAAATTGTAAAGTACGTCAGGATACAAGTGATTTTCTTTGGTGCAGTATTTTATTAAAAAAAAAATAACTTTACAAACATTAAAACTAGGTTAAAGCTGACAGGTACTATTTTCAGTTAATTAGTACGACTTACGAGTATTTTTTTCTGTATATTTAAAAAAAAAAACTACACGCAAAAGCGAGGTGAGCGATGTTGGTAACTTTGGCACTTTATTTACTTAAAAAATTCTGAGTGTTTTTATTTTTAGTATTCCCACAAAGTTACGTTACGGTTTCATATAATTTCGCTAACATTTCGAGTTTTATATACGTACGAGCTCGTACTGCAGAGTTATTAATTTAGTTACCGTAATTTTTATTAATTCAGTTTGCTTGTTATCGTTTAAAAGCGCACTGTCGCATTTCTCAAGCAAATCCCAAGCAATCAACTCAATATAGATTTGTATTTATATGGTATTTCTAAAGCAACTATACAAAGATAGTGCTAATATTTTTGATATTTTGTGAAGAAATATCTTTAGAGTCTTATATCTTTAGAAAAATACATGTAATATAATATATAGTACAAGGTGCGGAGGGGGCGACGGTCAACATGATAGCGTTGAATAAAGTTTCTAGATTGGCAAACATGAATATGACACTAATTAATGATATACTTTCGTTAGAATAGACATCCAAAACCACTTAACATGGAAAATTCTTCAGAATGAATATATTTATTTAATACATGATAAAAAAGAGCTAATGAATAAATCATTCTGGAATCATCATCATCTTAGCTCATACACCTTCCATTGTTAGACTCGAGTCTGCACCAAACGGAAGAGAAATTAACCTACCACGTTGGTTAGACGTGTTAGTATAGGGATTTGTTTCAAGTATTCCTTCTCTTGCATATATATTATATGCGTTTTATATCCCTCAGTCGTCTCTTACTATCTACTACTATCACCCACCACGGGTAAGATTGGGGTTCTTACTTCATCAACACACGGACGAATTCTGGAATACATTGGATTTATTTAATAGAGCCAAAAATCAAGAATTAAAACCTTTTTTATACATTTCTTTAAAAAAAAAAAAGTTATTGGTGTAAAGATGCGAAAGGGAATGCTCCTATGGTTCGGACATGTGGAAAGAATGCCGAACGAACGTCTGGTTAAGAAGATATACAATGCGAAAGTGGAAGGATTTAGGTACCGAGGGAGACCGAGACTAGCTTACCTAGACCAGATCGGTCAGGTACTGAAGGAAGGTGGAGTCAAGAGTCTCCGAAACCGGCGAGCGTGTATGAAGAGAATTATGAATGTTGAGGAAGCGAGTGAAGTATGCAGAGATAGAGTTCTCTGGCACTCTGTTCTCTCTGCCTACCCTGCAAGGGATATCGCGTGATGATATGTATGTATGTATGTAAAAAATGCTATGTGGGATTAGATAAGTATTAACTTGATAATTGGTACAAGAATATCAAAACTTCTTGTCAGAGAAAAATCATGAAGTAAGTTTTTTAAAAGTTTCTTTAAGAGTTAAACTCTTGAAATGAAATTCAATACTATACACTAAAAATAACAGAAATTCTGCAAATCATCGTTAAAAAATTTGCTCTCATTCGGCCTCAGTTTGAAAGTACTAACGGTCGAGACGAGTAGTTATAACAAAGTACACTTAATATAAAATCTAAATGAACTGAAAACTTGTGGAATATTAAAAAGTAAGTGAAGTATAGTCGGCTGCTCATAGCGAAGTTAAAGAACACTGTAGTACCTTCTCTTAGTAAAGATATATAGCTTATGGAATTGTTTATAAACATAAATCTAATCTATATCTATAAAAGAGGATGTTTGTATATATGACATCACTAAACTCAAAAACTATTATTTTAGGTTCATCATCTCGGCTTATATATGTCCCACTGTTGGGCTCGAGCCTCCTCCACAATGGGAGGGTAATTGATCTAATATACCACGCTGGTCAGACGTGTTGGTATATGGTTTTGTTCCGAGTTTTCCTTCTCTCGCATAGATGTTATATGCGTTTTATATCCCTTGGTCGTCTCGTACTATCGCCCATGGGTAAGATCTCTATCTTATAATTATGGTGGTGAATTGTATTCTTACTCCATCACCACACAGAGATTTTAGGTTATAAAGGTTTATAGGGATTTTAGGTTAAAAAGGTTTATATGCTATCTACATTGATGTAACGTCATCAGGCGGTGCTGCGATGTATCAGCTTTTACAAACAAACCAACAGGCTGGGTTTGTTAGTCTAATATATACATATATTTTTCTTTAATATCAAACCCAGTATTAAGAAAAAATCATTGTATCGCCAGAGATTAAAAATCCAGGCCACCGAAGACAAATATCGGGTACCGGTGGCCCGCACGGCGAAAAGAAGCGCTTTGCAGGGTGGATCTATGGGGTCGCGCGTCGCCTTTTCCATCGCCCCAGACCGATTTGGCAGGGCGCGAGCACCTCCATAGTCCACCGTAAGGAAAAAAAAGGGATTAAAAATCCTATTAATATTATAAATGTGAAACTTTATGAAAATGTTCGATTTTTTGTTATTTAATCACGCGTAAACCGTTCAACAAATGTGGACGAAAAATTTGTGGATCACACAATATATTTTCCTACTTAGGAATCGAACCTACGACTTTACCAGTATAGGTCATTATGTTAATCAGTACACCATCTATACAGTTAAATAATACATACATACATATCATCACGCCATATCCCTTGCAGGGTAGGCAGAGAGAACAGAGTGCCAGAGAACTCTATCTCTGCATACTTCACTCGCTTCCTCAATATTCATAATTCTCTTCATACACGCTCGTCGGTTTCGGAGACTCTTGACTCTTGTAAAGATTGTAAAGATGCGAAAGAGCATGCTCCGATGATTCGGACATGTGGAAAGAATGCCGAACGAACGACTGGTTAAGAAGATATACAATGCGAAAGTGGAAGGATGTAGGTACCGGGGGAGACCGAGACTAAGCTACCTAGACCAGTTAAATAATGGTTAGCCTTTTTAAATTATTAACTGTTATATTAACACTGGTCGTACTATAAACGTAATACGTCTATTTGTTGAAACGCCTCCCTAGCCATTAGGACCAACACCATCTATACACATAAATCACTATGAAACAACAAGAAACATTCGAGGTCATTAACTATAAGCCGCAACAATTCTCTCTACATCTTCGTACCCCATAAACTTTAGAGTGGAGTAGTTAAAATTTTCTTTTTGAAAAAAAAAAACAACTCCACCAACTCAAAACCCACTAATGGAGGGAGCCATTAAGCATTCATCGATTCCTAATTTATCTTACTTCTTTAATTGTTCTTTCTTTACAAATCGATAAGTTACTCGTGAACTTTTTTATTCGATTACAATCGATTTGAAACTCCCCGAATTCCGTAACTCTAAAAGATAATAATGCTTTAGAAATTTCTGAAAGTCAGATATCGTTTGATGGCCTTAATGACTTTTTAGAGAATTTTTATAAGTTAAAAAGATTTCGTATTCAGAGTTTTTGATCTTTTATTAAAAGAATGCTTTAATATACCTACTCAAAATAAAACAGAAATTATATGGAATTAATATTTATAAAAACAGTCTAAGTAGCATTAATCCTGGTGGCTTATATTATAAGCCCTTTTCAATTAAAACTATTTTTACGGATTCAATTGCGTTTGTAACCCTTTATAGTTTTCAAACTATTTTTATAGATTTTATTGAATTTGTAACACTTTACAATATTCATGGTCACGGGCGGTCGATCCTCGTGACCCTGAACGCTGTATTACAAACATCGGGCAATTAAAATCAAATTCAAACGCGATAGAATCCGTAAAAATTGTTTTATTTCGAATGCGTAATACTCGCGTAAACATTAGAAATCGTTAGAAAAGGGTTTTCTATAAATGCTTCGTAGATTAAATAATATTGAATTCTATAGAATGAAATGCTATTTTTTGTTCTTATAATTTCTATAGGTACCTACTAGTAGTATTTGATCAGATGGCGCTTTTTTTTATCTTTTTTTTCGTGTGACTTAGTTGTTAGTCTCAGATGGCTATGACAACTTTAACCGGACTGTGGGTGAGCGCTGAGGGCTCTCAACTCGATCAGATTGCGCTAATTATGACGATACCAAATCTTTAAATATATCTATGGTTTATATATAAATTTATTTTTGAATATGAAATATAATGCGTAAAAATTTCCATAGATGGCGCGCTAAAATATTTACAGTAAAAACGAGCATCATCATTCTCTTATCCCAATTGCTTGGGGTCGATACAATATATACTCTTCTTTCATAGTACATATTGTAAAAGTTATTGCAAATAGTTTTATGACCGGCCGCCTGCCAGACGTCAACCCTCCTTGGGAATGTAATTGTTGACCAAATGGCATGAGATGGAGGTGGCCCAGGTCGTTATAAGGCTCTTAGTCGTCATTTACGACATCCACGAGCAAAGTAAGGGCTAGTAGTATTCGTAGCCGCTACCACACAGCAGTAAAAACGAGCAAGTAAAACAGTAAATAATTATATACTTACTTGCCCTTTATCGGTACATATCTGTATACAAGCAAATGTTTATTCGGTAAAGCAGTTGGAATTAATATAATAATAATAATAATATTTATTTAGCGATAATTTGACAGTAATTCCTAAAATTTACAAGCACCAGAATTAGTTATAACCCAAGACTATTAACTATACAATCAGGTATTGAACTACAAAGGAAATTTATTATTGGCTACTGCACCCGAACTAGGTGTGAACCTGTATCTCGGAGTGCAGTTGTCCCCTTCTAGATATGAGTTATTCTTCTTCTTTTTTGTATTGGCAATCAGACACTTCTTCTTCTTCTTATGTATTGGCAATCAGCTACATATACGAGCTATTGGTGCCAGTGTCAAGTTATAAATATTTTCACGTTTTTAGTCTCTCAAGTCAGTCGTTGTCTAAGTCAAATTGTCACCATTAACAGTGCAATGGCCACACTGTTAATGGTATCTTGTGGGAATTTTGATGGAAAACGAAAACGTTGTAATGCACTTTTATATGATATCCATTACATCCCAGTATTTCCGCACATCACATTACATAAAATGCCATCAAAATTATCTAACATAACACGTTAAAACACTAATATATCGAATATAATACAAGAGCACCACATGACGTTTTCAAATTCCCGTCAAAAGTCCTAGATATGAGTTATTCTTCTTCTTTTTTGTATTGGCAATCAGCTACTTGTACGAGCCATTGATGACAATGTCGAGTTATAAGTTTCTTCACATCTTGTCACACATCACTCACGTCACATCACGTCTGTCAGTTAGTCGAATCGTTGCCTTCAACAGTGCTATGGCCAAACTGTTAATGGTATTTTCTTGGAACTTTGGTGGCAAACGAAAATATTGTAAAGTACATTTATATTATTTTCACTTTATCCTAACAGTTCCTTAGCATCACATTATATAACATCTAATACTTATCTCTTTTAATTACTTATCTCTTAATTAATATTAGAAACTTCATTGGTGACAGTATTAATTTTTTTTTTTCTTATTGTAATTAGTTATAATACTGTATGTTTCTTTGATGCAATAAATAAATAAATAAATAAAATGGCATCAAATTCGTTTAATATTACACGTTAAAACACTAAGATATTAAATATAATACAAGACCACCAAATGCCGTTTTCATATTCCCGCCAAATCCCATAGATACGAGTTTAAGTCCTGCAGTCTTTTAGATAATTTATGAAATTGGAGAAGAATGAAAAGGTAGGAAATTTAATATAGATAAGTATCATCTGCAATTGTGGTTGGTTTATTTTTAACGGTCTTAATTATGCAAGTATTGTGAAACCTCTGTGCACAAACTGAATGTCATAATAAAAAGACAAATTTGGACAGTGACACCAGCCAAATGGACATTTTCTAAATTTATTGGTGCTTTTTTTATCACAACATATACTTGTATAGAAATTTGATGGAAGGCTATGGTTACTCTTACCCTACACCATATCCACCGATGCGACCCACAGAAGGAGAATTCCCTGATCATGGAGATGGTTTTGGCGAATATTATGGGCTTGGACCTTTGAATGAAGTTCGTGAAAGGTACATTACCTATTGTTCTCCAAAAAACTTATTTAGAATAGCAATATATATATTGAGAGATTGGATTTTATGTATTATAAGAGATTTTACCTGAAGAATATTGTGAATAATTTATAAATATTCTAAAATATGTGTAATTTCGATATAGTGATGGAGAAAAATGTATATCACTCTCTAATAATTTAGATTACCTTGCCTACAGGTGTAATAAAAAAAATTAAGAGTCTAAAAATATAATATTATTTCAAGACCAAGCGCGGATATACCGTTGTTGGTACGATGGGTATGTTCACAACCCATACTCATTTTACTTTCACAGGCTGTTTAAATAGGACAGGCTATCAGCCTATCCTATTTCAATATAATGAATGACTGTGAAATATAACCTATGTAATTAATAAGACAAAATAACAAAGAATCGGACAATAATGAATTTGTACGAATATTGAGTACATTCAATTCAGCAATCATGAATAAGTTAATACACCAACTTGCATATCGCACGAGGTGGCAGTGAACACAACCCTTTTTAAAGGCTGGATCCGCGTTTGTTCACGACCAGGAAACCAAATCAACTGATACAGTAGTCTGATTTGTCTCCGGTGAAGACCTGCACCGCCCTTACGTATAAGGGCCAAGGATGACTAAAGGTGTAGGTAGTTATACGAAGACAAATATTGAAGGCATTAATTCGCAGGTGGACTAACGAATTTCATCGAATGTTAAAAGTCGAAGGGTATTATTAGATGCAGGGAGACCGTTCTGGGTGGCATTCTCATTCACCTATGTCTAGTAGGGGACGTCTCCGGGCTGATGGATGGTTTAATATACTCAATCGTAATCTTTTATTTCCGTGTGAGTCCAATTAACTCATTCGTCTTTTTAGGCAAAGCCGATCGAAACAAAGATTACATAGGAACAAAAGACATCGTTCAAAGAGTGGTAGTGAAACAAAATCGCGTTCACAATCGCAGTCTCGATCGCGATCACGGTCGAGATCACGTTCACGAACGCGTTCTCATTCCCATACAAGAAGTCATAGTCGGTCAGACACCTGTCAAAAGGAATTCAACTATAAGGAACCTGGGTTTCTAGATGCCTTCAGAGTTTTATATATTTCGCGTAAGTTTTTATTATAATGTTTTATATGTTAGTCAACTAGATTAATAATCTAGTACACAATTCTTCACGTTTGGAATCAATTGAGAATTCAATAAGTAGCTATCGTTTTCTGGTGATGCTATGTATGAAATTATTACGGAATGCAAGCACATATCATCTTTCCTAGAAAAGTGAAACACTAAATAAGAATCACCCCATCTAACCAGAATGCTACTGAACTATATTTTATTTTTTTTAAGTAAAATCTCTTTTTGGCGCACCGAACACAGATTTTTTGGTAGGCTGTATGTGAGGCTAATCCGTCACGCTCTGAGGTGAAAGGCTCGATCGGGTGAACTCGGAACTGCCGAGTGTACCCGAGCGAGAAAGATACAGTCAGCTGCTCTTCACTGCTGTGTCGCTGTGTTTACCATATTAAATGTATATATAATAATTGTTATTGTTAATTATTATCAATTATTCAATTTAGTTTTTAGTCAATAATTAATAGGTAATAATAATTATATTAATTTTTTTTTTGGTTTACATTTTTGGTTTACATTGTGAGGTTAGTGGTTCATCGTGTTAATATTATATAGTAAAAACAATGTTTTTTTCATAGTTTTAAGTTTTTACTGCTTTCGGCAGCCCTCACGACTGCTTTTTAAAATAGAATGTATACGAAATGTAAAAATAAGGAACATATAACGTTAATATTATTGAAATTTGACGTATGTTTTTGAAAGGACTTTAAATAAAATTCAGAGTAAACTAAATTTATACTGCCGTGCTATGGGCTGGATAACTACAACCAGCCCAGGGGTCTGACGAAAGGACGCAATGAGGCTCTATAACTTGCCGTATTGTCTCCTATTTGTCATGTGGGCTGATCACCGGCACCAATTCCTTTTAATCGGTTGCCCAATAGTGGGTTACCCTTTCGTGTATCACCCCCTGTCAACGTCCTGGCAACACACAACCGAAGCAAGGTAATCGGACTTAAGATAAAAAAAATCTGTAACGAAGAAATTTCTTCCTTATTAATTTAAATCTTTTACGCAAATATCTTTTACAGCTAGTAATACTAAGAAAAATCCATCAAAATATTTGGCAACACAAAAGCGTCAAGATCGCATCCATGAAATTCTAAAGAGCGATCGTTTAGGCTCCAAGCGCTGGTACTTATACCCCAGACAGAAAACTAAGAGTGAACCTCTTGCAGAAGAAGTTGTTGAGAGCAGAGACAGTGGTGATAGAAGAATTAAGGTTAAGTTATTATATTTTTAAGTCAATAAATAAGTATTTGGAATTAAAATTATTGAAATTTAGCGTTTAACGTACTAGGTTATTTATAAAAACTCTTTTATGAGCGAAAAATTAGTGTCACACGTGGGACTGGAATCCACACCTATTGGAAATCCGTTCCAATCGTCCTACCAGTTAGACAAGTGTGAGCTGTCGCATCCATTTGCGGCTCGTATTATCCATCAATTTGCGGCTCGTATTATATTTTCATCTTTATGGGAGACGTGTGCCATCTACCACACTACACTACACACAAAAATTTTTACTAAAGAAATGGTGTCGTGATTTCTATTCCCAAGGTGTATAATACTTTGTGCTGATAAATGGATAGAAATTATAAAAAAGTTGTTACTTATTTATTTCTGACATTTAACACGTTTGAAATTATTTTTACGGATTTTATCGCCTCTGTGTTTTTATGTCATAATGTACGGGAGTGCTTGTATGTTCGTGAATGCTGAAAACGCGTTCAAAATGTTGAGAAAGTAAAAATCAAATATAAACGCAATAAAATTCTTATAAAATGGAGGAGAGGAAGGAAAACCCACCACTTTCCCACGGTTAATCAATATACCGTACACCTCAAGAAAGGAAGAAATATGGGATGGGATCAAGGTGGAATAGGATATAAGGAAATCTTACTCCTGTGATGAGCACCGCCTCCAGAACTTCTACTTGCAATTTTCCGCAGAACTTCGAATAAAGATTCGACACGTGTTTCGCCTCTAAACGAGGCATCCTCAGGACAGTTCGGCTTCAAATGCGCTTCCATTGACTGTACGCACGCCTTTTATACCCGCTCCACTATCAAACTACCCGCGTTGAGTCATTTAATTGACACGCAAACAACTTTAAAAGTGGGGATATATTAAAGTTTGTTTGTTCATTCAGCAATGCATGTTTGCTACATTTTAAAATCTCTAATTGTTCCAATATACACAGCCTGAAATCTTTGTTACAAATATGTAAGGGCTCGAAAGTATTGTTATATAGCTAGGCTAGCAATAAAATTCGTAAAAATAGTTTTTTTTTATAGGTGATTAATTTATTTGTGTTGAACTGCTTAGGTCGATGGTGATTTCTTCAGAAAGTACAAGCGCAGTAAGCATATAGATCAAGATGCACCAATCGCTAAGCTGAAGCGATGGGAACTAATACTTTATAAGAAACTAGGTTTTATACAAGCAGTCTGAATATTTTAGTATATTATAGATTTATTATTTTACAACCTCAGTTATTTTCATTACCATCACATTCTTATCCCAATACGTCGACGCAATACGTACTTCCATAGTACATCCATCCAGTATTCCATTGTAAAAGTTTTCGCAATACTTTAATGATCGGCCACAGGTTTCTTTTTTTTTTTTTGGTAACGCAGTGGTCCAGGAATGCGTTAAGCACTAACTCCCCGGATGGGAAGTGTGGAATTCCTAACCTAGGGCTAGGTTACCCACTAAACCGCATCCACTGCGATTGCTGTTAGCCTAGGGGCTGTTACAGCGTAACCGGCCTGTGGGTGAGCGCTGAGGGCTCTCAATCCGATCAGCCACAGGCGCATCAACCCTCCTTTATTCCTTTTTTTTTAGAGTAGTTAATGTCCTGGGCACACGAAAATGTATTTGTCGACCAGACGGCGTCAGATGGAGTTGGTTTAGGTCAATGTCTTCTTTTATGACACCCACGAGTAATTATAAGGGTTGATAATATTCGTGGCCTTTATTGTTGTAAAAAAGACTTGAACCTCCGATATGCTTACGGGAAAATAAGAGGTATGTTGGTCAAATTACTGAAATTTAGCATTTAATATGCTTGATTATTTATAAAAACCCGATTACGAAGCGAAAAATGATGTCACAAGTGGGATTCGAACCTATTGGGAATCCGTTCCAATCGTGCTGCCACTTACACCACCGTGAACTATTGTAAGACATTCAATTCTTGCATCGTATTATATTTTCGTCTTTAAGAAGACGTGTGCCATCTACCCGACATTGTTTACACATTGTACAGGTATGTTTGTATTTTACCTGGCATTACGTAGGTTAAGAGAAGATGTCTTTGTATAAATATTACACCTATAGTCTATAGATTTTTTCCCCGTCCGTCAATTTTCCACACGATATACCAACGATTCAGCGCTAATTTAAAACTTTCGCTGTGTTTTAGACAAGCCATTAGTTTCTTACTGTTGTATTCACTTGGATTATGCCACAATTTATAGCCTTCATTCACCCTATTATTGTTTTTTTTTTCTTAGATTAGGTTGGGGTCATGATAAAGCTTGGCTTGTAGTCGTTTTCCTTCAATAAAATTTGTGCTCCCAATTGCAATGCTTAAGTTATTTTTGCATTATGTTTTAAATGTACATATAGACATAAAATGCACACATGGTACATGTATTTGTGAGCAAAAAGTTGGCGTCCTAAACAGAGCAAAGCGATTCACACCGATTGTAGATTACTGCTTCGATTTCTGAACAGGTGCACCCAAATATCACAGCTCGATCTGATTTCATGGTGACGGTGGACAGCAACTTCGTTGTTTCCATGGTATACAATGAATAGTCAATAAGTGGCCTATCTAATAGTAGATTATATCTTATCAAAAGCAATCATCATCATCATTCTGTCCTAATTACTTGGGGATTGACACAATATGTACATACTCTTCTACTATAAAAGTTTTGGCAATAGTTTTATGGCTGGCCACCAGTCTGACATTAAATCTCCTTGCGAATGTAATTGTTGACCAGACAGCATCAGATGGAATTAGCACAGCTCTATGTTTAGCTCTACTCTTACGGAGTAAAGGATATAATCCCATAATTATCCTCTAATAAATACCCATTGGACTGGTTGCTTGCGCCCTTGCACTGGTTGCTTGAACCCTTTCTACGAATCCACTGCCCTGGTCAGTTTCCCGAGGCGAAGTAAAGGTGGTGTAGGGCTTTCTGAACTGTGCTTTATTATTCCTTTCCATCGATGATTGTGATGGCACACCCCAAGGTAGTCCTATCGAATAAATTCGACATCAACTGTCCGATAATAAAATTAAGATAGATAACAACCAGATCATTGCTCTTACATAGCCGGTCCTGTGGGTGGGTTGGCTTAGCTAAAGCGACATCAGGCGCATATTATTTCGAGCCTTATAAGCAAAGAATAAACTCAGTAATAACACATTATCAACCAAAATGAAGTCATAATTACAAAAGTCTCTAATCATTAATAAAAATATTAACAAATCTATCACCCCCTTTGTAAATATTTTGAAAAGGAAAAAAAAGTTTGCGTGTTTAAAATATATTGGAAGTTAACAGGGAATGAAGCAGGAAAGGGCGTAATAAACGGAAACAATTATTTTTTTTTTATAATAGGGGGTTGGGTTAGTTAATGGCCAAATAAAGAAAACGCACCGATGAATCCATTTATTTTTATATTTATTGTTAACTTTGATGAATCATTCACTTGGTAATTTTGCTAGATGAGTTTTTTACTTCATTAGCGACCAGCCTTTGCTTTGCTTCGCTATTCGTTCACTCTGTGTTCGTGCTATAAATCTCCGATAACTTCTAGAATATTAATTTAATGATCTACTATAAAGGGCTATTTTAATGTACATTAAATGCACCACATGTCTAATGTATTTAGCTGGATAAGGATCACTGGAGTACTGTATTGTTAAATATAGCGGACCGAATAAATAATTTTGACGTCAATATCGACGTTAAGCAAGGGTGCGTTCTCTCAGCCAGGCTGTTTATCATATATCTGGATAAATGTCTCCAAAGGTTGAACGATATGAATGTGGGACTCCAGATGGGCGACTCAATGGTCACTGCTCTGCTATATGCAGACGATGCAGTCCTGCTGGCACAGTCAGCGACTGACCAGCAGACCCTAGTCGACAAAATGACAGAAGATTGTAAGAAAAGGTGTCTACGCGTGAATGTGAGCAAAACCAAGATAATGGTATTTGAAAGAGATGAAGCCAGAACAGATGTAAGAGTAAAAATAGGTAATGATGTACTAGAGCAAGTGGATGGATTTGTATATCTTGGATGTGGATTTAGCCGAGATGGAAGGTACACCACTGATATAGAGCGAAGAGTGAATGCGGGAAATAGAGTGAACGGAGCGTTGGGGCAACTTCTCGGTAGCCACCACCTCAGCCAGAAGGCACGTGTAGCAATACATAACGCAGTGCTTCTCCCAACATTACTGTATGGAAGCGAGAGTTGGGTATGCAGAAAAGAGTATGAAAGTAAAATTAATGCGGTCGAAATGCGATCTCTACGGAAAATCTGTGGAGTTAGGCTGATCGATCGCATTCGTAACGACGACGTAAGAGAGCGAGTAGGTATGAAAGAGAGTATTGGTGTAAAGATGCGAAAGGGAATGCTCCGATGGTGACTGAAGGAAGGTGGAGTCAAGAGTCTCCAAAACCGGCGAGCGTGTATGAAGAGAATTATGAATGTTGAGGAAGCGAGTGAAGTATGCAAGGATAGAGTTCTCTGGCACTCTGTTCTCTCTGCCTACCCTGCAAAGAACATGGCGTGATGGTATGTATGTATGTAATAAATAATCTATTATTTTTTAGTAATATGTAAAGATAAACAAGATTACTGGGGGTTATCCTTAGCAGATAGATATATATCTTTATCAGATGGACATATATCCTTAGCAGATAGACATATATCCTTAGCAAATAGACATATATCCTTAGCAAAAAGACTATTCCGGATTTTTTGTTGTTGTAGATCTTTTAAAATATATCGTTTCGTATTTTTTTAATATATCTCATAAGGCTTAGCTAGCGTTTGTAATGTAAGCGCATAAATATATGTTTTTTACCTTACAAATCTTTTAAATTCTTGATTCTTTTCTCTCCTATAATATGAATAACTCTTGAATCACTCTGTCTATTGAAAGTAATGCTATGTAAAATAAAGTTCATCAAATATATAAATGTAAAAATAGCAGCCAAGTTCTATGTTTTTTTTTATTGCTTATGGTGGTAAACGAGCAAACAGCTCACCAGATGGTAAGTGTTACTGCAGCCCATGGACCTTCGCAATACCAAGGGTATAGCTAGGTTGCATGCTAATTTAATCCCAAACCCATCCAATTGGGCTCCTGGCTCTCTCACTCACCGAACGAAGCGCAACAATACTCTTACTCAAACGTCGATCTTCTGCGGGATACAACCCCAGACGGACGGGCCCACGGCTGTAGACAGAAAACTGTCAACAGTACAATGTCATAAATAAGTGTAATAGATAATTGTGCTATAGTAGGTCGACTTCACTGACAAAAGACATGAGATCTAAATGGGTACCATGTACTTTCGATCATCCTGTAATTTATTTATCAGGATAAAGTTCTTAAGCACTTTTAAAACACAAATTACTGTTTTTTGGACAACTATAAAAAAGTTTGCTATATATAAATATGGCCTTTTAAGTTCTAATCCTCGAATTATTTTTATAAAGGAAATAACTTGTGATCCGAAGCGTACGAGTATCGCCCTCATGCGGTTGGCTTCTGAGAATGGGATAGAGTTCCCAGGTTCTAATTATTGATCACCCTTAGCGTCATATTCCTAGGAAGACAAGTAATTCTCTTGAACATATAAGAAACAGCATTGGGAAGCAAAGTTTTGCAGCTGACAGCAGAATGGTGAAATATTTAGGTTCAAAAGAGTATTAGTCATATCAACATTGGGTTAAAATTTTGTAATTAATTTTTCCTATTACTAAAATATTTAGGTAATAAAAAACAAATTTATCTTATCAAATGATAGCGTGAAACTTTAATATGGAAATCAAAATAAGTATTATAAAGCTATAAAGATAGTTTGAGAGCGTGAATTTAAAAGATTTTCCGAATTGAGTAGACATTATTAAAGCAATTTCTCCGAAATTTCAAACCTGTTAATTGAGAAGGGTTATAAGGCTGTAAAACATAACGAACTGACCCAATGGGACAGAGTTGTGAACATAAATGTTAACAAATCCTACTAAATTTAGAACAGCACGGGACGAGAGCACCTGTGGGGATGGCTAACGGACAATTTAATGCATGTAACATAGGTATTTTTTTTTCACGTTTTTGAAGTTATACTTATTTTGGCGCGGTAGGGAAAAATGATGAGAGTAAATTTTCACGATGCGCGCGCACATCGTCACGAAATACCGACACCCTGAAGTTAGCTACAGTCAACATTTTAGATTTTTTGTGATATTTAAATAAACTTTATTTAACTAGATAATGCGTTATAATAAAACTTTCAATGTATTAAATGCCTTTATTCTATTGTTAGTGTCGTTTTTTCTGCAAACGTAGAATAAGGCGAAAGATAAAATTTTTGATAAGATTTTTATCATGTTATGCAAGGAGAACCCATCATGCATATGTGAACCGGACACAACAGAGGACGTCCCGCACATACTGCTGCACTGCCCAATACACATAAACAAAAGACATGCACTGGAACACAACACAGACACTACACTACACATAAATAACCTACACATTCTCCTCAAAGACGAGGAGAAAAGAGAGTATCTAATAAGATATTTTGAGGAAGTGGCCCGGTCGGTGATAGCCAGGAACAAGTAGAGGGACACACTGGCTATCATAAGACATGGAGCATGAAATTTTTGTATAATAGGACAGAGGAGTAGTGGCACGAAAATGCTCAGTAAGGAAATAAGAAATCCAAAGTGCAATTTGTATTATACCTTATTGAAATAATACCATAAATTGTATGTAGTAAATGTAGAAAAAGAAATGGAATTATAACCTAGATGTAACATAAGAAAAGAAAATAGCTATACATTAGATTAAGAATTAGTAGATAGAAACAAGTAAATAATATGAAAATGGAGCTATGGTAAATATTGTATTATAGATAGGTGTAGTCATGTAAGCAAAGATAGATAATATAGTATATGTAATAGTAGTTAGATAATGGTATAAAAGTGAATGTAATGTAAATGTATATATAATTGCCCTTAATAACTGTGTAAATTGTTTGTAGAGCTAAGTAATAAACATAGGCTATAAGTTTAATGTAAATTTAATATTGCTTTTTTGCTTTTTTGTCTTATTGTTGGATAGCTTTACATATTTGAGTCTTGATGTTTAATAAAATGTGTACACTAGTCTTAAGAACGATTGTAAAATAAAGATGAATGGCCAAAAGGCCACTGAAAAACTCTCTCCCCAGACTAGATTAAGTACGCTAAAAAAGGTCTCTGGTTACGCCAGAGGATTCGCGGGCCAGGTCATTGCACCTGAAAAAAAAAAAAAAAAAAAAAAAACATACGCTCGAGTTATGTTCGGGCTAGGACGGGCAGCGCCGTTACCTCGTCGCTGTCATCGGTGCCGACCTGACGATGCCGGCTGTCCTGAAAGCAATGGTCGACAGCGTCAGGAACTGGGACGCGGTCGCCGCCTTCTGCGAGGCTGTCATCTCGCAGAAGGAGGCGGCGGAAGGAGTCCGGGAGGATTCCCGTAACCTGGGCCGCCGCCAGCAGCCGGGGCGGCGCAGGCGCGAATATCTGCGCCTGATGCCACCCTAACCGAGGCTTCGCGTGATCGGACCGGGGAATGGTCCGGTCACCCGACGTGAGGCCGCCGCGTGAGGGTGACGCTCCGAGTGCGAAAGCCGGGGCGTCGACACGGGAGGAACCCGTAAGAGTAAACCGCCGGGCGGGCCACCGAAGACAAAGATCGGGTACCGGTGGTCCGCTCGCACGGCGAAGAGAGGTGTTTGCAGGGTGGGTTCATGGGGTTGCGTGCCACCCCTTTTGTCGCCCCGGATCGATTTGTCGGGGCGCGACCATATCCACGGTCCACCCTGCAGGAAAAAAAAAAAAGGGTATATGATAATACCATCCATCATAATATATGTCATCATTATCCGTGTGGTGACGGAGTAAGAATACAATTCACCACCCCCTATTTTACCCGTGGGCGATAGTAAGAGACGACTAAGGGATATAAAACGTATATAACATCTATGCAAGAGAAGGAAAATTTAAAACAATCCTATACCAACACGTCTAACCTACTATATCGTGCTGGTCAGACCAGCGCGGTATAGTAGGTTAACTTCCCTCCCATTACCGAGGAGGCCCGAGCCCAACAGTGAGACATATATTGGCTGTGATGATGATGATGATATCCCTTAATCAAAAGCCGGCTTTAGGGTATTCGATAATGCCATCCATAATAAAATATGGGGTAAAATATGTGTAATATTACAGTTAAGTACATTAAAATGCAATTACATCATTTTTACATGTATTACGAACGAACCAAACGAAACTCAACTTATTTCAATGCACAAATATCCTGCTGGTTATAATTTTAATTTGCCACTGTCCCTGGGGAGGGGTGGTTTCTTTTATATTTGCATTCGACTAGAACGCTCCGGGTTGAGTATTAAAGTAATTGCATGCGTTACTACTTTGATATTACTTTGTTTTTTAATTTTAAAACGTCAGTGCTTGAGGACATTTAGTCTGATGGATTATAAGTGGTAATGCGTAAGTATGAAAAACTTTTTCGCGTATATTTATCATCTCATCATCTCAGTTCATATATGTCTCACTGTTGTGGTTGAGCCTCCTCCACAATGGGAGAGAAATAGACCTACTACGTTATGCTGATCAGATGTATTGGTATAGGGTTTCGTTCGGGTGATCGTAAGAGACGACTATGGGATATAAAATGCATATAACATTTATGCAAGAAAAGACAAACTCGAAACGAAACCCTATACAAACACCTACATATCTGACCAGCGTGGTATAATAGGCTAATTTCTCTCCTATTATGGAGGAGGCTCGACCCTAACAGCGGGACAAATAAAAGCTGAGATGAGATGATGAATTGTATTTTTACTCCATCACCACACGGCAAAGTATAAGAATTATCCCTACTCCCTACTAATATATAAATGTGAGTGTAAGTTTGTTTGTTACGCTTTCACGCTAAAACTACTCAACCGATCATCATGATACATTGTACACATATTCTTGGCGGTATTAAAAGTAACATAGGATACTTTTTATTAAAAAAAAATCAAAATTTTTATATGAAAAATAAAAAAAATGTTTGTCAAAAAATCTCAAAATCTAGCTTCTTCAACGCCATCTAGCAGTCCAGTAAAGAAGTTCCAACCCTGAGTATTGTAATACCGTTGCACTGTATTACCGACGGTCAAAAATAAAAATAGGGGATCAAAAACTTTAGGAAAGTAACCTTTTACGCGGGCGAAGCCGCGGGCAGAAGCTAGTTAAGTTATATAGTTATGCTTTAAAAATATAATGTATGTGGTACTCTATAATGTCTATCGTTAAATTTATTAAAATATAATTTGTCAGTGTAGTGACGCAGAAAGAATATATTTCAGTAACTCTATTCTTGCCTGTGGGTGTTGTAAAAGACGACTAAAGGACATATACAGATTACATTTATACTTCTTATTTATTGCTTATAGTGGCACATGAGCCAACAGCACACTTGGTCGTAAGTGTCACTGCCACTCATGGACCTTTTCAAAACTAAAGGTAGAGCTAAGCCGCTGCCTACCAATATAAACTCTCAATCCACCCCAGTTGGGCTTCCGGCTCTCTCGCTCACCGAACGAAGTGGAATAGCACATTGCCATTACTCAGACGTCGATCTTTTGCGAGAGTGTGGTACTACCCCGGATAGATCGGTCCGCGGCTGTAGACAGAGAACTGTCAACAGCGTGGTTCTACCACTATTAAAGACAATATACAAGAAAGAGGAAAACACGAAATAGAACTAATAAAAAAAAATGTAATGCAAGAGCACCACATGACGTTCAAATTACTGAAATTTTTAGCATTTAATATGCTTAATTATTTATAAATACCCGATACGAAACGAAAAATGATGTCACAAACGGGGTTCGAACCCGCACCTATTGGGAATCCGGCCCAACCGTGCTGACATCATTTTTCGAACCCCGTTTGTGACATCATTTTTCGTTTCGTATCGGGTATTTATAAATAATTAAGCATATTAAATGCTAAAAATTTCAGTAATTTGAATAACAAGGTTGTGTCATCGTTTAATACAATTCTAACTGTAAAGTTTGAAGTATTAAGTCTATACAATGTGTAAACATTGTCCGATAGATGGCATACGTCACCTTGAAGACGTAAGATATAATATGATTCGAAATTTGCATGTCCTAAAATAGTTCACAATGGTGTAAGTGGCAGCACGGTTGGGCCGGATTCCCAATAGGTGCGGGTTCGAACCCCGTTTGTGACATCATTTTTCGTTTCGTATCGGGTATTTATAAACCACATGACGTTTTCAAATTCCCGTCAAAAGTCCCGCCGAGACTCTCTTGTTGCCTCGGACGGTTCGGACGAGGTGTGTCCAGAATGGTTCTTCGCGTACCAGAAAAAAGTGCCTATCAGTAAGACATATTTCGACTCAAGAAGAAAGAGAATAATATTGTTCCATAATATAAAAAAACGATGATAGTTGATGTAACTTAGTCGCGAGTAATGGTATGCATTAGCAAAAAAATATCTATAAATACTAATCTCCAACCCCATCGATCTAAAACAGCAACTGCCTAAAAAGTGGCAAAATGCCGCTTGATTTTGCCAAATTAATGACCTTCGCCACTAGAACCCCTGATGCGATAATGGAATGATGAAAATTGGATAAGTATATTTTTATTATTTATTATATTATATATCAGCATTTTATATTTATACTAGCTGACCCGACGGATTTCGTAACCCCTTTGAGTCAATAAATATAATAGCAAATTAATAGCTAGGTTATTTTTTTATTGATATTTGAATATCGTGTGGTAACAGAATTAGAATATAATTCATTACTTATTCTTGTCCGTGGTATAGTAAAAGAAGAATAAAGGTAAGAGAAAGAGTAATAATAAAGGAAGAATATAATATGGAAATAACATGTATGCAATTGATATATTAGAGGAAGTTTGAAATTAGCACCAGTGATAGAGAAGATTAGGAGCATGAGATTGTCTTGGTATGGACATATGATGAGGAGGGATGAAAGGCATGTGACAAGGAGGGTTATTAATATGCTTGTGGATGAGCGTAAGAATCGTGGGAGACCAAAAAAAGAGATGGATCGATTGTATAAAAAAAGGATATGTGTATGAAAGTTGTGAATGCAGATATGACGGCTAATAGAAGTTTGTGGAAGGCAAGAACGTGTTGTGCCGACCCACTTAGCGTGGGATGAAGGCAGGCAAATGATGATAATAATAGCTAAACTTGATGCAAAAGCCTATGGCGTCCCACCTGAGCAGTGAGGCCGACGTCCCGAAGAATGGGCGGTATATGGACTGAGCATACGAATAAATAAATACTTACTCAAAATTATTCAATCCAACCACTATCTCATTAAAGTCCAATGTCGGTTATAGGATTCGTGAGTGAAAAACAATTTAATAATAAAGAATATTTTAATGTTAGAATATGTTGTATTCGTGTAACCATTCCTGTATTCTAAATTCCAAGTGTGTGGACCCTACCATTGGTGCAAATAAAAACATTAGATATTTACACTTGATCAGTTTTGCGCCCTTTCGCTTAATGCTAAATGCATTTGTTTAATGACCCCCAAAATCGTTAAAAACGTCTATAGGGATAGACAAAGTGATTCGCATTTTAATGTGACTGTTTTAATTTAAAGGAAATCCTTCATTGTAATTAAGTGCACGGTTTATATGGGATTCGTGGCTTCATGAGAGAATTGAGACGTTTACTATTTTTATATTTATTACATACTAACTTCTGCCCGCGGCTTCGCCCGCGTAAAAGGTTACTTTTCTTTTTTGTTTTTGATCCCCTATTTTTATTTTTGATCGTCGGTAATACAGTGCAACGTATTACAATACTCCGGGTTGGAACTTCATTACTGGACTGCTAGATGGCGTTGAAGAAGCTAGATTTTGAGATTTTTTGACAAACAATTTTTTTATTTTTCGTATAAAAAAAAATTGGTTTTTTTTAATATAAAGTATCCTATGTTACTTTTAATACCTCCAAGAATATGTGTACAATGTTTCATGATGATCGGTTGAGTAGTTTTAGCGTGAAAGTGTAACAAACAAACTTACATTCACATTTATATATTAGTAGGGATTTATATATTAGTAGGGATTGAGCTGGTTGCAAGCCTTTCAATTTTAGTACTTAGTCAGAGGTAGTAAAATAAATGTTAACTTTACAATCTATACTTAAACTTTTTATTCTTATTTTTTTTTATTGATTATGGTGGCAAACGAGCAAGCAGCACACCTGATGATAAATGTTACTGTTAATGAATGGAATATGTGACTTATTTTTTAAAGACGTCTATATTTTACTTCTCATGTAGGTCAAGAATAAAATAGATCAAGACTTTCTAATGGGAGTTGTAGAAATCGGCTGACAGATCATCAGCAAAATGGTCCTTTGCTATACCAAGGGTAAAGCTAGGCCTATTATTACAGTCCTCAAACACACCCAGTTGGGCTTCCGGCTCTCTCGCTCATCGAACGAAGCGCAATAGCATATTGCCATTACTCAGACGTCGATCTTCCGCGAGAGTGTAGTGCTACCCCGGATGGACCGGCCCGCGGCTGTATACAAAGAACTGTCAACAGCGTGGTCCTACCAATAATAGTTTTTCTTTATTATACTCTTCTACTTTTTGGACTAAACACACATTATTGTACGTGAAAGAAATATAACATGCACCATAATATCTACATTTTTATTATTTCATGTTAATTATTATTTAATAGAACACGACAAAACACTAAGTTATTGAATATAATGCAAAATCACCACTTGGTTTTCACGTCGCCGCCAAAAACTAATATATATTAATCATCATAGCATCATCTGATGATCATCTCAGTTCATATTCGTCCTACTGTTGGGTTCGAGCCTACTCCATAGTGGTAGGAAAATTGACCAACTATACTACGCTGGTCAGACATATTGGTATAGGGTTTTTTCTATTTTCCATTCCATAGATGTTATATGCATTTTTATATCCCTTAGTCGTCTCTTAAGATCACCCACGAGTAAGATAGGGGGATAGGGGGTGGTGAATTGTATTCTTAGTCCATCACTACACGGAAAAAATACTAATATATTATTTCATTTAATATTTTGAACCTTAAACTGTGATTTTGCTGTATGGTAGCGGCTACTAATACTACCAACCTTTGCTTTGCTCGTGGATGTTGTAAAAGATAACTAAAAACCTTATAATGACCTGGGCCAACTCTATCTGATGCCGTTTGGTCAATAATTACACTCACAAGAAAGGTTGATCTTTGGCAGGCGGCCGGTCATAAAACTATAGCCAATGCCAACTTTTACAATATGTACTATGAAAGAAGAGCTCATATTGTATCGACCCTAATTGAGATAAAAGTAGGAGAATGATGATGATTTTGAACGTTAAATGTATAATTGCTTTTATTTTATTTTTTTGGATTTGTTTTTTTTATCACACTATATTGTGTTTCGTTTTGGGTTACACAGATTCAAATGATAAGTTCTTTTTATTAATTTTGACGGCAGATGAGGAATCTGTTATGTAGTGATTGCCATTTATAGAGTTCGGTAATATCTCTGTAGAGCACGGATGGTCATACAAAATCTGAAATGTATTAGGTACCTACTCTGTGTGACGTTGGAGTAAGAATGTAAATCACCACCTATCCTACTGTAAAAGTCGAGTAAAGGATACACTATTTAGAATTACCTCTATGTAAACCTCTATGAAAGCGGCTACGAATACTACCAACCCTTACGTAGCTCGTGGATGTCGTAAAAGACGACTAAGAGCCTTATAACGACCTTTTTTTTTTTTTTTTTTCTTTTTTTTTTTGCGGTGGGCTATGGACGTCGCACCCCGCCAAATCGGTCCGGGGTGACAGAAGAGGCGGCGCGCAACCCCATTGACCCACCCTGCAAGCACCTCTTCTTCGCCGTGCGAGCGGGCCACCGGTACCCGATCTTTGTCTTCGGTGGCCCGCTCGGCGGTATGCCCTCTCGGGCTCCTCTCCTGTCGACGACGTCGACGTCGTTCTCACGCGGTGGCCTCACGTCGGGTGACCGGACAATTCCCCGGTCCGATCACCCGAAGCCTCGGTTAGGGCGGCATCAGGCGCAGGTACTCGCGCCTGGGCCGCCCCGGCCGCGGGCGGCGGCCCGGGTCACGGGAATCCTCCCGGGCCCGTTCCGCCACCTCCTTCTGCGAGATGACAGCCTTGCAGAAGGCGGCGACCGCGTCCCAATTCCTGACGCTGTCGACCATCGCTCGCGCAACAGCCGGCAGCGTCAGGTCGGCACCGATGACAGCGACGAGGTCACGGCGCTGCCCGTCCCAGCCCGAACATACCTCGAGCGTATGTTGCGCCGTGTCCTCGTCGCTACTGCAATGGTGGCAGGACGGAGTCCACTCCCTTCGCACGACCGTGTGCAGGTACTTGCCGAAGCAACCATGCCCCGACAAGACCTGCACCAACCGGAAAGAGAGGACTCCGTGCCGCCGCTCCATCCACTCCATCAGTACGGGCCGGAAGGCCTCAACGGTAATAACACCGTGTCTAGGCCTCTCCAGCCGCGTAGCCCAACGGGCGATGACTTCTCGGCGGGCGTCCTCGCGCCAGGTGGCTATCTCGTTGAACGATGGGGAGCCACCCTCTTCGCGCATTGAGATAACCCGCCGGTAGAGGTCGGAGAGCATCTCCGCCTCTAGGTCCCACGGGGGTGTCCCGGCCAATAGGCATGCCGCCTCGGTAGACACCGTGCGGTACCCGCGAATGGCTCTGACCGCCATGGCTCGCTGTGGCCTCCACAGCACCGCCCTGAGCTGGGCGTTCAGAGCCCTCGCCCACACGGGTGCGCCGTACATGGCCATTGAGCGGATCACCCCCGCATACAGCCGTCGGCCCTCGAAACTGGGTCCGCCCACGTTCGGCATGAGCCGAGAAAGGGCGGACGCCGCGCCGACCAGCCGGGGAGCAATTTGACGAAAATGCTCCCGGAACCACCATCGCCCGTCGAGCACCAGACCCAAGTACCTCATATGGGCCTGGATACTGATGTGGATGGAGTTGACGACTAACGAGGCGCCGATGGGCAGCCTCACACGGGACCCATGGAATAGTAGGGCCTCCGTCTTGTTTAGGGCTACCCTGAGCCCCAGCGCCTCAATTCGCCTGACCATCTCCTCGGTGCCGAGAGTGGCCAGGCTCGCCGCCTCTTCGAGTGTCCTGCCCCGGGCTGTGACGAGCGTGTCGTCAGCATAGCAAATAACGCTCAGCCCGGGGGGGAGACTCCCTCTCAACGCCCAGTCGTAACCGATGTCCCACAGAGTCGGCCCCAGAACCGACCCCTGCGGAACACCGCACGACATGGGCGTCCGCACAATGTCCCCTGCGGGGCTCGCGTAGAGGACACTGCGCCCCTCCAAATAGTCTGCCACCAGCCGCCTGAGGTACAGGGGCACTCCATGGAACCGGAGCGCCTCCCTGATGCAGCTGAATGGCAGACTATTGAAGGCGTTGGCGATGTCCAACGACACCGCCAACAGCACTCCTTTGCCGGCGACAGCCTCCGCGGCCGTCTGCCTCAGGCGTAGTAGGGCCCCGATGGTCGAACGCCCCCTCCGAAACCCAAATTGAGCGTCCGACAGATCGGGCCCCACATCCTCCAGGTGCTGGACGATGCGGGCAGCGAGGACACGCTCCAGCAGCTTACCGACATCGTCCAGAAGCACAATGGGCCTGTAGGCCGACGGCGAATCCGGGGGCCGTCCCGGCTTTGGCAGGAGAACCAACCTCCCTTCCTTCCAGCACTCAGGGAACTGTCCAGACGTCAGACAGGCGTTGAACAGTCGCCTGAGGCGAGGTTCAAGATGCTCGAGGAGCAACGTCAACACCCGGACTGGGACTCCGTCCGGGCCGGGGGCCGTGGTGGCGGAACGAATCTTCGCCACGGCTGCCCCCACTTCCGACTCCGTCACGGGCGGAACACTCTCGACGGCCTCCCGGTCGTGATCTGGCGAAGCCATGACCGGGGGCGTGTGCTCCGACTGCCGCGGGAACAGCTCCTCGACCACTCTACGAAGGAGGTCGGGCTGGAGGGTCTCGGTGAGGGGGGGGCCCTGCGCGCGAAGCTTGTTCAGCGACGCCCGATAGGGGCGACCCCAGGGGTCACGGTCGAGACCGTCCAGCATCTCCTGCCAACTTGCGTCCTTGGCGGACCGGATGGCCAGCCGAAAGGCGGTACGCGCACTGCGGTACGCCTCGTACAGCTGGCCCTCCCGCTCAACATCGCGGCGACGCCGCCGACTGCGGGTGTAGGACCTTCGGGCACTAATGCACGCCGCACGAAGGTCCGCCAGTCTTGGGGACCACCAGTAGACCCCCTGCCTCGGAGGTAGACGCCGCACCCTGGGCATGGCCGCATCGCAGACCTGCGTTAACGCACTGCGGATGCGGACAGCCTCAACGTCCACTCCGTCCGCTGGGGGTGGTGAGGACAGCCACGTATTCACGATGGCCGCCTCCGCCAGTAGGTCCCTATCCAGACGCCCCACAGCCCACCGCGGAAATGTGGGAGCTCGGTCCGCCCTGTGACCCCTGCTGGGGTCCCGGAGAGGGGAGACCTCCATCCGGATGTAACGGTGATCCGACAGGGTCTCCGCCTCCTCCAGGACACGCCAGTTCCTCACTCGTGGTGCGACAGCGGGGCTAGCGAACGACAAGTCCACTATCGACCCACCCTGCTGTCGCACACACGTGTTCACTGAGCCTCTGTTTAGGACACAGAGGCCCAGTGACGCCGCCCACTCCACGATCGCCCGCCCGCGATCGTCCGTCATCGGGGACCCCCACGCCGTGGATTTGGCGTTGAAGTCCCCCAGGACCAGGACGAGGCCCGGTGCCAGTCGCCGTATCGAAGCCTCCAAGGTGGTGAGGGAGGCCCCGAAATCGTCCATTCTCCTGTTAGGGGAGAGGTAAACGCTGTAGAGTGTGACCCCTCCCCATTCCGCAGCGACAAATTCCTCGCCCCTATCCAAGAGGGATAAGGACGGGAAGTGCCGCCGCGTGGAGACGACGATTGCCGCGGTTCCGTTCCGGCTGACCACCCAATTGGGGCGATCAGGCACACAGTACGGTTCCGCGACTACGGCTGCACCGATCGACCACTCCGCCATGGATTGCAGGAGGAGATCCTGCGCACCGGCGGAGTGGTTGGTGTTGGCCTGCAGGAGGTGAGTGGACTGGGCAGCCATTAATGGGCCGTGTCCATTATCACCTCCTGGCTTGTGGCGGGCGATCGGGCCGCGCTAGGAGCGGGAGTGGCCGTAGCCTTATAACGACCTGGGCCAAGGGGGTTTTTTGGCGGGAATCTAAAACGTCATGTGGTGCTCTTGTATTATATTCGTTATCATAGTGTTTTAACGTGTTATATTAGATAATTTTGATGGCATTTTATGTAATGTGATGTGACGGAACTGCTAAGATGTAGTGAATATCATATAAAAGTGCTTTACAACGTTTTCGTTTTTCATCAAAATTCTCACAAGATACCATTAACAGTGTGGCCATAGCACTGTTGATGGCGACAATTTGACTTACTGACGGACATGACTAATCTGAAGACACTAAAAACTTGAAGATAATTATAACTCGACACTGGCAACAATGGCTCATTTAAGTAGCTGATTGCCAATACATAAAAATAAGAAGAAGAAGACCTGGGCCAACTCCATCTGATGCTGTTTGGTCAACAATTACATGGCAAAGGTGGGTTGACGTCTGACTGGCGGCGTTGGAATAAGAGTAGGAGAATGATGATGATGATCTACGTAAATGTAGGTAAACTCGAAATAAAACCCTATATTTTGACCAATTTGGTATAATAAGTCAATTGCCCTCCTGTCGCAAAGAAAACTCCAGGCCAGCAGAGAGACTTACATTAGCTGAAATAATGATAAGATTAATGTATTATTTCATCTAACTTACTTAAATAATCATCTCAAATACTTCACTTATTGTACTGTTTACCTTCTTAAGTAATAGTCTCATTCTCTACCTGGTGATGGAGTGGTGATTGATTGAGACAGATAACAGTAGTAGACAGATAACAGCGTGATATAGTAGGTCCATTTCCCTCTCAATATAGAAGAGTCTCGAGCCTAGTATTAGAGCATAGCTTAGCATAAGGGCTGAGATGACGAATCCTATAATCTAATTACGAGTTTATTAAGTAATTTTATACCAGAAATTAAAATAAATGAACCAGTGCTGTTAGTAGTTATAATATGTATAAAGTGGCTCCTAACTTAATGCACATATATTCTAATTTACTGTATGTTTTAAGTGCTCTAAAAGTTGAAACTTTAAGATGGTTGTAATTTATGTACGGTACAAAAATTTTCGTGATACCAGATGTTGGAGTGCCCTGTTTTAATATTTCTAATGTTTCAGCGTTTATATATGTACACACATATATCACACATATATATATATGTATATATATATATATATATATATACATATATATATATGTATATATATATATATATATATCACAACGAATTTTAACTTTTTTTCACATTCCATAGTATTAGGACAGTGCCATATAATGAGAAAAGACGCAATCTGTTCAAAACTCACGATCATATGTTGAAAAGTTCAACGACCTCGCGTGGTGAAAAAAAAAATATTTTTTCGTTCGAATCGATTTTTTTTCTAGCCTATATATATATATATATATAGGCTAGAAAAAAAATCGATATATATATGTATATATGCACTAAGGACAATGTTCCTCGTATTTCAGAGGACTTTACAAACATATAATTAACGGACACAAATTACACCAAAACTTCAAACAAAAAATCGAACCTATGACCATTGCCACGGTAGGTCGTTAACCACTAACGCATCCGTGCAGTGTTGGTTTAGGCCGCGGCGCTGCGATCTTTGTTTTTGTAAATTCGTACAGGACTGCATATGTTGGGCCAACTATTACGTACGAACGATGTGCTTTAGACAAGATAAGTCGTTGTTTTTGCCAAAACAAGCTCTGTTCAGGATGTCTAACTATTTGTTTGACTATTATTATTGTATTGTTGATTTGAAGCTAATAACTAATAAAGTTTATCAGTTTTAGTGTTCCATAATTACGATATAGTGTTGAAACAAGTAAAGGAAAACTAAAAATAAAATCTTTACATTAGTAAATACCATGATACTTGGACGTATTAACGTCCGAGTATCATGGTATATTAGGTAATTTGCCTCCATAGCGAATTAGTATGCTGTTAGCATAGAAAATATATGAATTGAGAAATAGAAGAACACATTTTTATTTTACTATTCCATAAAGAGAAAATGTATATTATGCCGACTTTAAAATAAAATAGAAAGGAGAATAAGATTTACAAAATACGAAATGCAATATCATAAATGCCTATGAAAAATAATAGCAAAAGCCAGTATTACGTGTTGCTCAGAGATGTGTATAATTTTCAAAATTTTTTAAAGTACCGACCTCATATTTTCTACCTATAAACATTGAAGAAATATGTACCTACCTATAGAGCTACCCTTTGAAACAATAGTAAATTAGATAGTGAGGGGCGTACTTTCGGCTTTGTGCTCTGTTTAGAATTATGGCTCATACAAAGATTTAAATTGCTGGATATGTATTATAGAAATATTTATTGAGATAAATAAGTCGTGTATGTTAATATAATCCATAGATTATAAACATGAGCGTTCGACGGCCCCTTATGAGCATTTAAGGTTTTCTGGGGCAGTAGCAGCCCAACTGGGGTGAGTTTGGGTTTGTATTGGTAGGCAGCGGTCTAGCTATCCTTGGTATTGCAAAGGTCCATGGGCGGCAGTGACACTTACCATCAGGTGTGCTGTTTACTCGTTTGCCACCACAAGCAATAAAAAATAATAGAAAACCCTGACAAAATAGTGAGTATTGAATTTTCACAATATTATTCGGAACATCCTTCTTTAGGCGGGTTCTAAAAATATACTTTCAAGCGAAGGTGGGATGGATGGCACCCCGTCTCCAGCAGTTAAAATATGTTCACTGTTAGATATAAGTTTTTTCACAAAAGTTAGTTAATATTATAATATTATGATCACTAAGTTGTTCATCTATATTAGCTATTAAGAGTTTCTTAGGGTACTGCATTTTGCTACCCTGGTACCTTCATTCGATTTTTACCATTCCAACGGGTAAGTAAGGAATAGGAACACTGTGGTGGTAGCGGCTACGAGTACTACTAACCCTTATATAGCTTGTGGATATCCTAAAAATAGACTAAAAGTTTTACAACGATCTTGGCTAACTTAACCTGACGTCGTTCGGTCAACAATTACATTCCCAAGGAGGGTTGACGTCTGGCAAGCGACCGGTCATAAAACTGTTGCTAAAAGTTTTGTTATGTGGAATGTCGAACACATTACTTAGTATTTGGGATAAGAGCAGAATGGTGATGATGATTCTCTCTTCTTTAAAACTCCAACCGAAGACACGGACTTCGTACCGGAATTATATGGCGAAACAGAGATAGCATACGGCAGATAGTGGGTTTGCACGCCATATCTGCTCTCTCGCCTCGCCACTACACACGCAAAAAGAGAAGTACCTATGTAATAAAAATAGGAATATAAATTATATATTTTTACGAGAATCTTTACAAACATACAGTTAATGGATACAAAGACTCACTATAACCCTAAGACTCAGAGTAAGAAATTGTGGGACACACAAAGTGTTCTCATGCGTAGGAAACGAACCCGTGATATTATCTGTGCAGTCTAATTTTACTTAGCTTCTTAGGGTTGCATAATATAAAAAAGGTCGGTAACGATTTCTTGAACATATTTCTCTCCATACCTACTAATTCTCTAATTATATTAAGATTATCCTATCTCTTAAATTGGACCAAGCAAAGCTTATTGATTATAATTAAATAGTATAAATTATTACCGATATTTATCCTTACAAATATTATAAATGCGAAAGTAACTCTGTCTGTCTGTCTGTCGCTCTTTCATGCCAAAACTACTAAACGGATCGAAATCAAATTTGGTACACAGATAGTCTAGATCCTGATAAAGGACTAAGGCTACTTTTTAATACAAAAAAAGGGTTGTAAAGGGGGATGAAAGTTGTAAGGAATTATCGTCATAAGCGGGATTCGAACCCGCGCCTATTGGGATTCCGGCCCAATCGTGCTGCCACTACACCACCGTGACTAATTGTAGGACATGCAAATTTCACTTCGTATCATATTTACCTCTTAAGGTGACGGTATGCTATCTACCCGACAATGTTTACACATTGTTATAGGCTTAATACTTAAAACTTTACAGTTAGAATTGTATGAAACGATGACACAACCTTGTTATTTAAATTACTGAAATTTAGCATTTAATATGCTTAATTATTTATAAAACCCGCGCCTATTGGGATTCCGGCCCAATCCCAATAGGCGCGGGTTCGAATCCCGCTTGTGACATCATTTTTCATTTCGTAATCGGGTTTTATAAATAATTAAGCATATTAAATGCTAAATTTCAGTAATTTAAATTATCATCATTTTTAAAGCCAGAGCTTGAAACTTATTTTTAGGCTATTTGATTAGATATAAATAAAAATGACATTAACTTTTCGTAAAAAAATTACCCCTAAGGGGTAGAATAAAAATAGGGGATGAAAAACTTTAGGAAAGTAACCTATTACGCGGGCGAAGCCGCGGGCAGAAGTTAGTTCTCTATAAAGATAATTTAGTTGAGCCGCAAAAAACAACTTAATTTTTAATTAAATTTTGCTCACGAAAAAGAAATCTCTCTTGTTAACGAAAGCGTGCTTTATTCAGTACTCTGTGGTTATTACCGAGTCAAAACCGTTCTCCCACTTAAAACCAAACCACGTACGATTAGAATTACCGATGCCATTTCCATTCTTCCGACGCCATGATCCCTCGCCGCGGCTATTCCCCCAGGTGATTTAAATGCAGAATACTAAGAACAAGTTTTGTGCATGATGGGGGGCGGAACTATTTGAAACGTTGTATACTTCTGTGTACCTTAATAAGTACCTTGAGGGCATTGAAATGTTTAAGTAACTCAATTCGTCGATACGGGAGGGTAGTTAAAGATTTATATGAATTAGGGTACCCCATTTGAATTTGAAATGGCTTTGTGTGTTAATTAACCGTTTATTTGGTTTTGCTTTGATGTTTTTCCTTAAGTAGTTTGAATAAAAAATGAATAATTAGATTGGTATATATTGAATTTACTAAAATTAGATGGAGATTGTGTATGTTTAGAAATAGTTTCTCCATCTTTATTTATCTGTGGAACTTGTAAATAATCGGATAAAGTAAAAAAAAAAATGCCTGAAATATTGAATATTAAAAAAATATTTAGCCGATCACCTAGACTGTCTATGTACACTGTTGTAAATAATTCTGCCTCTCTAGCGTCATAAGATATGGTCGCCAGTGCAGTTGCAATCGCTAGACAATACCCAGTTATGAGGTATTGTCTAACGATTGCATTTGTTTTAGGTATCACAGACTAATCTAGCTATTTTCCTGGTACACTTTGACCAGTATTTACAACTCTAAAGATTACGGGGAAGTATGAAATAATGACGCACTGCATTTCACGTAGGGTTTTTATAATCAACATAATTTTCTTTTTTCTTTTGTGTGTCTTAGTTGTTAGCCTCAGATGGCTATGACAACTTTACCCGGATTGTGGGTGAGCGCTGAGGGCTCTCAACCCGTAAATCAACATCATGGTCTCGGCTTACATATGTCCAATTGCTGGGCTTGTACCACCTCCAAATGTAAGAGAAATTTACTTATGTACACGTTTTTTTTTGCGATGTGTTATAGTCTGGTCACACCCCGTTAAAACCAACCAGGGCCAAAGATGAAGCAGCGCGCGATCTCATAGACCCACCCCGCAATGTACCTCTCCATGCCGTGCGAGTGGGCGACTGGAAAGCGAGTTAGTTTTGGGTTTTATTAAGAGCTTTTCTTCTCTTGCTGTGATGTTTTCTGTTTGTGTTCCATAGTCGTATTTTATGATCATCCATGGGTAAAGAAGGTTGCTGTTCATTGTTTACTTAATCAATATATTAATTGCGATTAATATTTTCCGTGTGGTGACGGAGTAAGAATACTATTCACCACCCCATATCTTACCCGGGGGTGATCGTACGAAACGACTAAGGGATATAAAATGCAAATAACATCTATGCGAGAGAAGGAAAATTCGAAACAAAACCCTATACCAATACGTCTGACCAGCGCGGTATAGGAGGTTAATTTCCCTCCCATTGCGGAGGAGGCCCGAGCCCAATAGTGGGACATTTGTGGACTGTGATGATGATAATGATAATGAGGAATATTGTCATCATATTATATCTCAATTACATTTAGTCGACATGATATGTATTCCTCTTTCATTGTACATATTGCAAAAGTTATTGGAAATAGTTTTATGAGCAATCGCTTATCTGACGTCAACGCTTCTTGGGAATATAATTATTTACCAGACGCCAAAGTTGGCCTAGGTCAATGTAGAGCTCTAAGTCGTTTTTTACGACATCCAGGAGCAATGTTGGTAGTATTCGTAGTTGTCACCATATATCAAAATAATTGCAATTAATAATAATATAATAAAGATTTCTCTTCTTCGATTATAAATATCATTATCATCGCTTATTTTAATGCGAATGGGAAAGGGAATGCTCCGATGGTTCGGACATGTGGAAAGAATGCCGAATGAACGTCTGGTTAAGAAGATATACAATGCGAAAGTGGAAGGATATAGGTACCGGGGGAGACCGAGACTAACCTACCTAGACCAGATCGGTCATGTACTGAAGGAAGGTGGAGTCAAGAGTCTCCGAAACCGGCGAGCGTGTATGAAGAGAATTATGAATGTTGAGGAAGCGAGTGAAGTATGCAAAGATAGAGTTCTCTGGCACTCTGTTCTCTCTGCCTACCCTGCAAGGGATATGGCGTGATGATATGTATGTATGTATGTATCCCTTATTTTTTCACGGGAGTCATTCAAATTGGCTAAGGGAACATATATCATCATCATCATCATCACAGCCCATATATGTCCCACTGTTGGATTCGGGCCTCCTCCGTAATGGGAGGGAAATGAACCTAATATACCGCGCTAGTCAGACGTGTTGGTATAGGGTTTTGTTTTCAGTTTTCCTTGTCTTGCATAGATGTTATATGCGTTTTATATCGCTTATTCGTCTCGTACGATCACCCATGGGTAAGATATGGGGTGGTGGATTGTATTCTTACTCCGTCACCACACGGATAAGGGAACATATATGTCTCACACTAAAAGAAATTTCTATAAATATCCTAGAATATTAAATTCCCACTAAATAAATCTCAGGAATTAAAAAAATATATTTCTTGTTATCTAAAGGGTATAATTTTTAATCTAAACCAATCTTGAATTTACCTGAACACATAAAACATTTCATCAATATCGGTCCAGCCGTTAATAAGGTTAAGTCAAATATGTAAAAAGTGAGAAAATACATTTAAACGTATTTTTAACCGACTTCAAGAAAGGAGGAGGTTCTATGTTTCATTGTATGTATTTTTAATAATGAGTTTCATTAAGATATTGGTGGAGAAACTTAAACCGTAGCATATTATCTCTAAATACCTTACGCATGTAAAGATACTAAGCTAATTATTCACTCACACACATAAAAAAAAAAATATGCAGGCTGCTTTATAGACACAGAAGAAAAGTGAAACATTTCAATCAATTTTAAATATCATATATTGGTAAACCAAAGCCAGCCATTGGTTTGTTTGTAGAAGTCGATATATCTCAGTGCCATCTGGTGACTAGTTACATCAATAGGGATAGCATATAAATCTTCGCCATGAAAAATACATATACATACCAATTTTCATAATGATCAGTCAAATAGTTTCTTAGTTTAGTGATGTCATATATATCAATATCCTCTTTTATAGATATAGGTTTATCATTTATTTATTTACATAAAAATGTAAAATTAAGAACAGCATATGTCTCAAAATTTTTACTTTTTTTTTTTTTTTTTTTTTAAGCGGTGGGCCATGGACGTCGCACCACGCCAAGTCGGTCCGGGGTGACGGAAGAAGCAGCGCGCAACCCCATTGACCCACCCTGCAAGCACCTCTTCTTCGCCGTGCGAGCGGGCCACCGGTACCCGATTTTTGTCTTCGGTGGCCCTCAAAATTTTTACCTTGCGATTTAAAAAAGGTGAAGCGACTTCAAGGTTGCGTATTTATGGCGTATTCGTTAGATTCGCCAACTTTTCATCAAACATAGATTCTGCATCAGAACTTCAAAAGCCCTCACATAAAAATATTTAATACAAAAACCTTTCAACCCTCTCATAATATATAACAACAAAAGATACCCCCCACATTAACAAATTTTAATTCAAAATACCACAATAACGTCAACAATTTATCATCAACCACTCTGAATTATAAGTAGCACAACAATTTCATCCAATTTAGTCCACCCATGTCTCGCGTGGGGGGGACGATGCGGCTATTATATAAATACCCTGCATTTATAGGAATTATAAAGATCATCAATCTTAACGTTCCTGAGTTGTATGAATTTTGATTGTGAGACAATTTAAATGCTTTGGCTATCGAGAATAGAATCGGGTATTTTGAATAATATTACGAAATAAATTATTCATACATCTAATACTAATATTATAATGAGAAACAAAAGAATATTTCTTTTGTTTGTAAGTTTTATTGTAATGAATAGGTTCTGAAACTATTGCATGGATTTTAACCATTTTTGCAAGAATAGAAAAAGTAATTGTCACCAACTAACATAAGGTAATTATTTTCTTTAAAAAAAAAAAAATCCCATACTTCATACTGTAGCGAGTAGATATAAATCTCTGTAATACCAATGACTTGTTGGACGTGAGATACCTTAATCCTTCCGTGATCATGAATGCTGTAAAGTGTTCGAAACGTTTGAAATTTGAAAATCAAATACAAACGCGATAGAATCAGTAAAAGTAGTTTTATTTCAAATGTGTAGTACTCGCGTAAACATCAGATATTATTATAGCAAGTTTTATATCCTTGTCGAAATATATATATAAAATAAACTTAGTTTAGGGAATAATCAAAATAGATTTCATAAATAAAGTAAAACTATGAAATGTTTTATATATCAATCAATAAAATTTCATTTCATTACAAACTCACTCAATCAAAAAGAACCCCAAGTAAGACCCGCCCCAGTCGATCTGGATATAAAAAATCTATTCGCGGCGCCTCAAATTGCTAGCCTTTCCGAAGTATCCAGTGCAACTTATTGGGTACTTCATGACAGATAACTCAATGTCAGACGTGGAAACTTGGAGAGAAAAAAGATGATTTAGAGAAGGGTTTATCAATGACCAGCTTAAGGCCGCTTCTTTCATGGCAATGATTCTACTGCTAGTTTTTTTTATTGCCACGCTTCATTGGTCTGATTGTTCAATCATGTGATTGCCGATCGTAAAGCATCGAGTTCGATTACCGAGTTCTGCAATAATTTATTGCAATCTTACTCCATTTTTGAGAAAATATTTACGTTATTGTGCATTAATAAAATGCTATAGCATAGGTAATAGAGGATACTATTCAGCACTTCACTAGAAACTTGTTCTTAAAATAATAAAAAAATATTGATTCAGTATCTTGTAATAGGCTTTTTATAATAACACGCCTGTCCCTATTATATGCATTTGCCACCACATCAAAAAGGTTTTATATACGAATGCACCTGTTTTTCTTTGTTAGGCTGGACACACCCAGTCCAGCCGTCCGCAGCAACGGCAGGGCTGCATGTGGCCCAATAACCCACATGTGGTGGGAACCCCATCGCCATTGGGCGGACCACTGGTATCGTTTCCTTGACATTCATGGCCAGTCCAACGGGTTACTTTTTCGGAAATCATCCCCGTCGATGCTTCAGCAACAAACTGTGTTAGTGTTACGCCCTCACGCGTTTCTCTGCGAGTGGCGGGCAAATCCTCGGTCCATCCACCTAGCAAAATGGACCATATCTTCCATTTCAACATACTAGAGAAATAAGTTTGTGATATACAGCACGAGATTTAACCAAGGCTTCTGATTAAAATCAGCTTCAGACCAACTTCTGGCAATATTCTAGCGCCATTAATATATGTTTTTGAAATTTACCATCCATCAATTAGATGGTAGATTTTAACATAATCCTTCGTTACTATTTTCATAGTATTTGCTCCGAAGGACATAATTGATTTAAAACTGTGGACAAATTTGATCCAAAATAAAAAATAATTACAACCATCCCTCAATTTTATATTCATTTAACTTAGCTTAGAAAGCTCTGAATTAGTAAAATTATAATAATTTTGCTATATATAACGGAGTAAACCTCTGATGATTCTTTGTGGGAACCTAAAATTTCTCGTGAATATATGAATTAGTAAAACGAATGTTAAGACAAGTTTAGGCTTTATTAATATTTATTTATTTATTAAAATTATCTATTTCTATTTGGATATCGACGTTGTATCTTGTCTTAGTGCAGCTTATGCGGAAATAGGACTTTTCAATTTATTTATATATTTCAATGTTATTTTTTCATTGGTTGTTATGGCTAACAAGGAAGCAGCACACTTGATGGTTAGTGTTACTGTCGCTCATGGACCTTTGCAATACCAGGGTTACAACTAACAACTAACTAGCCCCTGGTTACTAACCAAAACCCACCCAGAAAGTTGAGCTGCCGGCTTTCTCGCTTTCCGAACGAAGCACAACAGCACACTACCACTGCTCAGGCGTTGATTTCTGCTTGAGTGTGGTACTACTTCGGACGGAGCGGCAGGCAGCTCCAAATGACGCCCCTGCGGCGAAAGCTGTCGAGGCGTCGACTCGAGAGGAATCCGCGAGGCTAAACCGCCGGGCGGGCCACCGAAAACAAAGATCGGGTACCGGTGGCCCGCTCGCACGGCGAAGAGAGGAGTTTGCATGGTGGGTCTATGGGGTCACGCGCCGCCTCTTCTTTCACCCCGGACCCCGATTTGGCGGGGCGAGACCACGTCTATAGTCCACCGCAAAAAAGGGTAGGTCCAGATAGAAAACTGTCAACAGTACTAAATAATCTTACAGTGTTTATCTTAGCATTACGTAGTTTTTTTTTTCCTGTCCCAAATGAGTACTTTTTGTTCGTTCTTACCTTCTTTATCCGAAAATACACGTCTAATTTGCAATAAAATACACTACCAATAAAACAGGTAAAATATTTGCCCAAAGGCAAACTGTTGGGAATTAAACAATTTCATTTATTGGTACACGTGTTTCTATTGTAATTCATCATTCACCCCTCACAAGAAAACATACTGCTACCGAAAATGCAAGTACACGTTGCATATACTAAGACTCTCATGGGACCTCACAGAGAGCCCCTAAGCAGAGAATTCCCCTGAATTTCTTTACTGTACCCCAAGTTCCCTTCACAAAGTTACATATGCATTTATTATTAACTTTATATATAAGTATTAAGGTTTGTATTTGAATATAATAGTTTTTATTTAAAGTTGATCACTAGTCTGTATATTTTCTGCGTCACAATAGGATAAGTAATTTAATTGATGACGTATTCGGTTCAGCAAAATGGATGCTATAGCGTAGTATTAAAAATTCCTTGCTGAATATCCCTTTGTATAGAGCTGTCATGATTTTAGTAAAATTGACAGGAATAGGATACATTTAAAATAAAATTGTAATGGTATAAGAAATGTAAGGTTTTTAGTACAATTGAAGGTTGAAGTCTGTTTGTATTTAAAATCCTATAAAATCAAATCAAATCATTTATTTTGCATAAGCCCCATAGGGGCACTTACATATTGTCAATTTTACATTGTTTTTTTTTTTAAATTAAATTTAATTAATCTACCACCGGATCGGAAAGCAGCCACATACTGAGAAGATCCGGCAAGAAACTCAGTGAGCTCGTCATTTTTTTTTATTATATTTTTTCACAAAAGAGTTTGGTTACATGTTTAATTTATGTTAGCTCCAGTGATATGCCCTTCGAGTAAAGATTAATTTTTAAAATTTTGTATATAATACAAAATTAAATTAAGAATATTTATAAAATAAAAAAGAAAGAAAAATGGCTGGACCAGATCCCACAAGCGGCACCCGATCACGAGTTAACTATTAGAGCAGCCATCACGCCCCTCAACCACATTGGAGGGAAGGGAGAGACCCGCTCCACGTAGCTACCGCAAGCAAAAAAATGCCATGGGGCTCTATTATATTCAATGATTATATGTGTGGTATTAAAAATTGAATTGAAAATAAAAGTACTATTAAATTTTTCTTTAATTATTATTTTCATATGATCCTTCAGTATGAATACGCAGACAGTCTACTACTGGTTGTGATAACGATTTCGAGTATCAAGTTTCATGCTTTCGGGACAATGCATTGGGCGATCCACAAAGTTTTGTATTGAGTCTGCGTATAATTTATGTCTGTTAATTGAATATTTGTAAAATCTCCTGCAATATAAAGATTATTTTGTTAGTATAGGTGTTATCTTTAAAATATTTTCTTTTTAACTTCTTATATATAGAGTGTTGGTAAGGGTAGCAGTGGCGCCAATTGTATGGTTTTTCTCATTTCAAAAAATACCCCACGTGCCCAAAAAATCTGTCTTCAATAAAGAAAAGTTTATATTATCCGTATGAAATTACTATTCGTATACACAGTTAACAGTTATGAAGATGCGTACTTCAAAATTAATTATTCTATATTTTTAAAATAAAACACATATATGTTGATTTAGATATTAAGCTATATAGAATTTCATTTGATAAAAGTTAGATCCTTATTTCGTGAAAGTAAGAATACAACTACGTAAACGTAATATGAGGTTTGAGCTACCCAGTGCTATGGCCGTATTCACCGTAGCAAACTGTCACTATAGTATGATAATACAAGCTAGTCGATTTACAGCTAACCTATTTGAGTTGAAAAAAAAAATCAGCAACGTAGTCCTTTTATTTGATTATAGTTTGGTCAGACTCTGTTCAAACTTTTTACCGTATTAACAATACTAACAGGTTTGAAAGAAATTATCTATTGCTCTTTACCGTGTAGCGACTAAGAATACAAGTCTCCACCCTCTATCTAACCCATGGATGTTTTAAAAGATGATTAAGGGATATTATATGCATACAACACTAAGCAAGAGAAGTAAAATTAGAAATAAAACCAACAACCGAAAACAAAGATTGGGTACCGGTGGCCCGCTCGCACGGCGAAGAAAGGTGCTTGCAGGATGGGTCTATAGGGTTACGCGTCACCTCTTCCGTCGCCCCAGACCGATTTGGCGGGGCGCGACCACATCCATAGTACACCGCAAGAAAAAGAAAATCCAACATGTCTGACCAGCGCAGCGTATACCTAGTCGATTTGCCTCACATTATGGAGTATGTATAAACTATGTTACAGTAGGTTTTCTCCGTGTGGTGACGGAGTAGAATACTATTCACCACCCCATATCTTACCCGTGGGTGATCATACGAGACGACTGAGGGATATAAAACGCATATAACATCTATGCGAGAGAAAGAAAACTCGAAACAAAACCCTATACCAACACGCCTGACCAGCGTGGTATAGTAGGTTAATTTCCCCCCCACTGCGGAGGAGGCCCGAGCCCAACAGTGGGATATTTATGGGCTGTGATGATGATGATGATGATGATGTACAGTAGGACGTATCTTTTTATCGCCTTTTTAGGCAAATCATAGATTACTGAGTCCTCGTCTTCTGTGCCCACAGTGTGACCTTAACATTAGTTTACGTATATAATGGAAAATTAATGATTTTATTACTTAACACGTTGGCTGCGTTACGAGATCTATCAGATCTCTTGCAGGACTTTTGTATTGTGCGTTGAGTATGATCGTGTTTTTTCACTCCTTGCGGGAGGATCTAACTTGTAAAGTTCTTTAAGTATGAGTAAGACAAATATACATATTTGCTTCTTACTTAAAGGTGAATTCAGGGACATTAAAAAAGAAATTAGAGATGGATTAGGTCTCTAACGCACAGTACTATAATAACTTTCATTCCTTGCGTTAGGAGATATGTCGATACTCGTGGAATCGTAGGCCTCGTAGACGCAACAGAGGGAGGGTGGGCGGCGCGGGCGCTGCGTGACTCGTTTTAGTGTTGTCCTAGCATCGACGCGGGAGATCGCGCGCCCGTTTTGGAAATAACACTCGCGTATATGCCTACATTTTGATTATTGTTGATAAACAATGAGTGCTTTTAAAAGAAAAAAGTGTAAAAAATCTATTTATTTTGGTGAGATTTCTAAAGAAAAGTCAACGCCGGGTTATACTGCTGCAACGTCTAGTAAAATAAAAGTTTTGGAAAATGTTCAAATTTGCCCGCTACTGACTAGTAGTAGTGACAGTAATTCTGATTATGAAATATTTGACGTACCTAAAAAGAAAACGATGAATCTTTCTACGATGGAGCACACGCAGCTTAATAATGAAAATATATATATTAGCCCATGTACTGAAAAAAGATTTAGTGTGCTTCAGAATATGATATCCAGTCCAAAAAATAATAACAATAATACCACATTAATGATGACCAATACTACGCCGACTATACTTACGGATCCTATGACACCTACTCGTAGATTTTGGGGTACTCTTTCTCGTAACCATAGTGGTTTATCTAGTCCTAACTCATGCACTCAAATGCTAACAGAAGCATCCATCACGAATGTTAAAGCTTCTCCTGCCTCATTGAATGCTTTCTGTACATCAAGTAGATGCTCGTCTTTAAATAATATTTCATGTTCGAACTTATTACCTCTAGAACTTAATGAGAGCAGTATGCAAAAATTGATTACAACAACTATAAACGAAAGAAGAACCACAGGTAATAAAGACAATAGTCCATTTCCTTTTGAGTATACTTTTGAAGATAATGCACTCACTTATGACGAAAAAACAGAAAGAAAAACGTCTAAATGCAACTTGAACAATAATTCACAAACACATTCAAAAGAGAGAAACATTGAAAAGCAAATTGAAAATAATATAATAGGACAAGAAAAAGACCAGAGTGAGCAAAATGGAGTTCTAGAAATACATAATGAAAAAGAGAAAGAACTAGAACAAGACGTAGAAAATGAAGAAATACAAGAAAACGATCCAGAGACGTGGACTGATGAAGTAACCAACACCGAAATAGAAGAAATCGGTTCAAATGGAAGTGATGATGATACAGGTGAAAATCTCTCATCCGATATAATATCTGAAGATGAAGATAGTATATCTGAAAATATATCAGAAATTCAAGGTGGAGAGCTTGAGGGTGACAAAGATTGGATTGACATTCCTGATAATGACGTATTGAGCTTCGATGAGAGCATACTTGATAACGTGATAAATGTACCTATTCGTAATAAATTGCCCGCCGATATTTATAATTTGTTTGTAACTGACGATATTCTTGATAAAATAGTAGAAGAAACTAATAAATACGCCGATAAATATTTATTAGAAAAAGAAATTACGGTAAAATCACGCTCTAAAGCTTGGAAACCTACAAATGCAAATGAAATGCGTCAGTTTTTCAGTGTCATACTTACGATGGGCTTAAACAAGGTTCCACATTTTCACGATTATTGGTCAAAAAAAACCATTTACAGAAATGAATATATATGTTCTCTCATGGGAAGAGACAGATTTATCTTACTTCTAAAGTTTTGGCATTTTAGCGATGAAAAAAATGATACTGGAGATAGACTCTACAAAATTCGACAAATACTTAATAAGTTAAATAATCGTTTTAGAGATATTTTAACTCCCGGCAAATTTGTCGTGATAGACGAATCAATGATTCCCTGGCGCGGGAGACTTGTTTTTCGTCAATACATCAAAAATAAATCTCATAAATATGGAGTTAAAGTATATAAAATATGTACTCCTGAGGGATATACTTTTAAAACTATAGTGTATACAGGTAAAGAAGGAAATAACAGAGATGTGAACCATGGGAAAAATATAGTTATGAAGCTCATAGAGGGTCTAGAAAATGAAGGACGAGTTTTAGTAGCCGACAACTTTTATTCTTCTCTTGATTTAGTAGAGGAACTCTTAGAAAAGAAAACATTTTACTGTGGCACGCTGAGATCAAATCGAAGAAGGCTGCCCAAGCAATTTATGACTAAAAGATTGAAAAAAGGCGAAGTTGAAGGTAAAATGCTGCCTAGTGGTGTGAAAGTTATTAAATGGCACGATAAGCGCCAAGTTTCAATGATAACTTCCTGTAAAGCACATAAAGCGTCTCTAATAGACACAGGTAAGATACATAAGAGAACTAATGAAAAGATCAAAAAGCCACTGTGCATATTAACTTACAATGATAATAAAAAAGGGATAGACTACTCAGATCAAATGGCCGCATACTATACTACTTTACGACGAGGTCTAAAGTGGTACCGGAAAGTGATGATGGAATTTTTATTTGGTACTGTACTCATAAACGCATGGATAATATACAATTCAAACATAGATATGAAAATGTCAAAAAAAGAATTCACAGAATCAATAATCGAAACATTCGGAGGTCGAAAAATTGCCGAAACAGGTATGATTAACTTACTATTGCTCAAATTTCTATTTTTAATACAACTCATGTGACAACAAGCGCGTATAAAACCTACAGGTTTGTTGTGACATGACATCTAATGGAAAGCAGATACACTAGACCACCCCTCTAGCCTAAAAGCGCTCAAAATACCAGACACATACTTGTGTACCTACTGTGTTTTCTCACCCTTTTTGCAGAGTATCATGTTGTAGTCCGCCATTTTTAGAGGAAATACATCTTAATTTGTTCTAAACATAACAGTTTAGGTTCAAGAGTGTGTGGATAAATCCGATGGCGAGCGTGATGGTGTCAGAAGATTGCTGTGGTCAACATACCAAATAGTTCTTCGAAACCAAACGGTTCTTACTTATAAAGGTAGCTAAAATCTCTTCAGAAACTTAGGTAATGGTTCCAGACAACGCATAAGCTTAGCATCATCAACTAACTGCAGCACGCTTCGCATGAGACTGAGATATTATGCACTTTAATCAGTTAGTTTATTGTACAAAAATCTTATTGGATATAATTCAAATAACATAAATTAAAGATGCTTTATTTCCAACTAACTTCTGCCTGCCTTTTTTTCGACTTTACGTATTTTTTTATTTTTTGTGCTTGAAACGCGTTAATGTACTTCTTCTGTTGATTGCCTGAAAATTTTTGGGTGTTTTTGAGATTGTCTTAGCTTAGTAGCATTTCTGGTGGGCTTTACTACTTATCTGTAATGCTAGAGTATTATAATTATGTAAGCATTATTCTACACAGGGAGGGGTCTCACATCTCTCTGGTAAGTTATTGGTAGCCTAAATTTTGGATATTATAACAAAAACGTTGCTATAGTAAACTTACAAGAGACCTGTGAAATCCAGTTTTAGTGTGTGAACTATACAGTATGTCCCATGGCAATGTATTTATATAGGATAGAATTGAATTAACGTCCTTTTTTGAAATATAGTACAGAAGCAATAACTAGTAGTACAGAAGCAATAACTGAACACATTCTGAATAGGTATTTAAATTAGAAATAAAATATATAAAAAAATGAGTTTGTTGCTGATAGTCTGTTATTCTACGCTATACAAAAGTTGAAAAAAAACTTTCGATTTTGACTTTTATATATCCAGAAAGTGTTCAATTAATGCTTCTGTACTCGTTTCAAAAATGGTCATTACTTAAAAACCACCATATATATTTTTAAAGCAACAACTGCCTAAGAATAAAAATGTACATAACACATACATACACATACATACATATCATCACGCCATATCCCTTGCAGGGTAGGCAGAGAGAACAGAGTGCCAGAGAACTCTATCTCTGCATACTTCACTCGCTTCCTCAACATTCATAATTCTCTTCATACACGCTCGCCGGTTTCGAAGACTCTTGACTCCACCTTCCTTCAGTACATGACCGATCTGGTCTAGGTAGGTTAGTCTCGGTCTCCCTCGGTACCTACATCCTTCCACTTTCGCATTGTATATCTTCTTAACCAGACGTTCTTTCGGCATTCTTTCCACATGTCCGAACCATCGGAGCATTCCCTTTCGCATCTTTACACCAATACTCTCTTTTATACCTACTCGCTCTCTTACGTCGTCGTTACGAATGCGGTCGGTCAGCCTAACTCCACAGATTTTCCGCAGAGATCGCATTTCGACCGCATTAATTTTACTTTCATACTCTTTTCTGCATAGCCAACTCTCGCTTCCATACAGTAATGTTGGGACAAGCACTGTGTTATGTATTGCTACACGTGCCTTCTGGCTGAGGTGGTGGCTGCCGAGAAGTTGCCCCAACGCTCCGTTCACTCTATTTCCCGCATTTACTCTTCGCTCTATATCAGTGGTGTACCTTCCATCTCGGCTAAATCCACATCCAAGATATACAAATTCATCCACTTGCTCTAGTATATCATTACCTATTGTTACTCTTACATCTGTTCTGGCTTCGCCTCTTTCAAAGACCATTATTTTGGTTTTGCTCACATTCACGCGTAGACCCCTTTTCTTACAATCTTCTGTCATTGTGTCGACTAGGGTCTGCAGGTCAGTCGCTGACTGTGCCAGCAGGACTGCATCATCTGCATATAGCAGAGCAGTGACCACTGAGTCGCCCATCTGGACTCCCACATTCATATCGTTCAACCTTTGGAGACATTTATCCAGATATATGATCAACAGCCTGGCTGAACGCACCCCTGCTTAACGCCGATATTGACGTCAAACCTAGGCGACATTCCATCATCCACACATAGGCTCTACAGCCCATGTAACTGGACTGCACAGCCTGCAGCAGTTTACCGTTAATACCATACTCCGGTAAAATGTCCCAAAGTTCCTTTCGTACAACTGTGTCAAATGCTCTCTCCAGATCCACAAAACTGCAGAAAACCCTCTGACCTAGAGCCAGATGCTTCTCCACAATGTTGCGCAGAGAGAACACTTGATCCATGCATCCCCTTCCACTCCTGATACCTCCTTGTGTCTCACACAGTAAACCATCGGACACCATCCTCATTCTCCTTTCAATAATTTTACCATACACTTTTGCTGACAAACTGGTCAAGCTAATGGCTCTGTAATTTGCGCAGTCATAACTTGAACCCTTGTTTTTAAACAAAGGCACGATGACTGCGCTATTCCAGTCCCTGGGAATTCCCGAGCTCCAACATAAATTGAGGAGCAACAGGAACGCCTCCCAGACACAGGCGCCACCAAGCTTGATCATCTCGGCAGACACCATATCAATGCCCGCTGCCTTACCATTTTTCAAACTTCTTATCGCCCATTCAACTTCATCCATACTGATGCCATCGGAGGACGCCGTTGTCGAATCTTGATCTACTAGACCACATGCGACACCGGCGCCAACCGTAGCATCCGCATACATATCGCCAAAATATTCACTCCATCGACTTAACACGTCTTGTGTTTGTGTAAGAATGTCTCCACCTTTAGACCTTATTTTATTCATTCTGAGGGCTGCCCAACCACCCCGAGACTTTTTCACCTCCCTCCAAAAGAGTTTGGTGTTACCCTCGAAGTTTTTAGTCAGCCTATCTTCTGCACTCATACTTGCCCTATCACGTTTCTCTTTCACTAAGGCCTTGGTGTCATTCTTACATTGCCGATATATTTCTTTCTTCTGTTCAGTCATACTGTCATTCAGATTCAAAGAAGAAACATAGTCCAGCCACGCTTTCTTCTTTTACTCTACGGAAGCTGCCACTTCCGCATCTCACCATGCATCACCATTTATTTTGCTATGCTTCATTGAACTTCCACATACTTCTTTCGCTGTATCTACAATACTCTCTTTCAATACTCTCCAGCATTCTTCAATGTCCGATTGCGGCTGGCTTGCCATCGTCAACCGTTCTCGGACACCCTCTGCATACTTTTCTCTTACACACTCTTCTTGCAACCTTTCAACCTTTATTCTTTCAAGCCCTCCGAAGTGGACACGTTCTCGCCAGTGCCTCCACTTTCTGAACAGACCACTAAATCTCGCAATAACGAGATAGTGGTCCGTATCGACTGTGGGGCCCCTGTATGCTCTTGCGTCCAATATTTTGCTTCGCAGGCGACTGTCTACCAAAATTAAGTCTATTATACTTTTCTGTTCATTCCTTCTCCATGTATACATATGGATGTCCTTATGTTGGAAAAATGTGTTTGACACAATGAGGTTTCTCTCCATGCATACATCCGCTATGAGTCTACCTGCGTCGTTCACTCTCCTATCACCAAATGGACCAAGTACGTCCTCATAGTCGGGACGCTTGGTCCCCACCCATCCTTTCAAATCTCCGCATACAATCACGCATTCACTGGTTTCTGCCATATCCAGAACTTCCCTAACATTATCCCAAAACTTCTCTAGGTCTGATGCCACCGAGGATCCTACGGGAGCATATGCTACAACCATGAATACCTTGGTGACACCAAGTTTTATACGGACCCAAAGAAGTCTGGGATCATACATTCCGTAATCCTTCACACCTGAGGCCAAGCGAGAGGACAACAGTACTCCTACCCCCATGCTGGCTCGATCGCTCTGTGGTACACCAGACCACAGAGCCATCCCGCCACCAGGAAGATCGCAGGCGTCGCTGCCCCTTCGCTTGGTCTCTGTTACACAGAGCACGTCTAGCTGTTTGTCCGCCATGACGGATATCAGCTCGTGCAACTTCCCTTCCACACAACCTCTTACATTCCACGTGCCCACCCGGCACTCTGCTCTCCTCGTCTCGCCTGACTGGGCAAGGCGTAATGGGTGGCGGCCCCCATCGCCGCAACTGACCAAGTTCGTACCGACGGGGGCGGGTCGGTACGCGTCGCCTCCGGGGGACGCCCTAACCCGCAATGCGGTACGCATTTCGAGCCGGATTAGCAGTCTAATTAGACTGGCAGGGTACGCGAACGAGCACGCTCCGGACTATGCCCCCCGACTGTACATAAGACACTCTTAGAAAAACTAATAACATTAGATTCCATCGCATTTACTTCACTGACGTGGTTGCATGCTGTTTATTTATATAATGCATTTTATTACAGAATTCCCCGAAGGAAGATGTTCAGATCATATTTTTCATCGTGGTGACAAAAAAAGACGTTGTGTGGGTTGTTATGAAAAATTACGACGCACATTGAACAGCATTGATGCTTCTAAAAAAGCTAAAAGAATTGTTACCATTTGCACACAATGCAAACAATCAATGTGCTTACAATGTTTTAATGAAAAACACTTTGCATAGTTTATAAACATAAACGTCTTTAATAAAACTTTTTCAATCGATAACTGAGATATTATTTTATTCCCATCACTACTTACTACACATATTGAACTATCTTTGGTTGCGGTACGAGATACAATCGATATCAAATTTATTTTGGTAATTGTAGTTTATTCTAATGTCCATAACTGCGTGCGAACCTAGCAAAATATAAAGCATTAGGCTATCTTTCACACACAAAAAATTCAAAATTATGTCATTGGTGTTTTGGAAGATATAAATTATTTTCAAAACTGTATCTTTAGGAGACTGATTAGGTCTCAAACGCACCAAAGGATAGGTTAGTTTAGAGATCTTTTAGGTCTCCAAAGCACCAGCTGAAAGTTCTTTAAAAATGATGGCGCAGTGAACGTGTTAAACGACAACTATATGTCACATTAAAATTCATCCATTCATCTTTAATAGAGCTACGCACTACGCACGCGACTTCAAAAACAGGGCATATGCAATAAAGTTGTCCTATTTATCGGTCCCTGGGGCATTTCGGCTCGTTCGCCCCCAACTTGTGACGTCACGCAATGGTTTACAACCGGGTTGTAAAACGCGAATGAGTCATCGGGCATTTTAAATAATATGAATATATACGGAAAGGAAATTTTATATATTTTAAATTTATTTACGCTAGATTTTTTATTGAATTTCATCATTTCAGCCCATCGCCGTCCACTGCTGGACATAGGCCTCCCTCATGGTATGCCACAGAGTGCGGTTCTGTGCCGTCTGCATCCATCGACGCCCAGCAATTTTAACTAGATCGTCTGTCCACCTAGTGGGGGGGCGTCCTACACTGCGTCGTCCGGTACGTGGTCGCCACTCTAGAACCTTTTTTCCCCAGCGGTTGTCGGTTCTTCGAGCGATGTGGCCAGCCCATTGCCACTTCAGCGTGCTAATTCTTCGTGCTATGTCGGTTACACCCGTTCTTCTGCGGATTTCCGTATTACGGATTCTATCACGCAGAGAAATCCCGAGCATAGCTCGCTCCATAGCACGCTGAACGACTTTGAGCTTGGTTATGAGGCCTACATTTAGGGACCACGTTTCCGTGCCGTAAGTCATCACTGGTAACACACACTGGTTGTAGACCTGTGTTTTCAGACACTGAGGTATGTTGGACGAGAAGATCCTCTTAAGTTTCCCGAATGCTGCCCAACCGAGTTGGATTCGTCGGCTGACCTCTTTCTCGAAATTGGATCTACCTAACTGGACTGTTTGTCCAAGGTAAACATAATGATCGACAATTTCGAGAATCGCATTGCCAACTAGGACCGGTACAGGAATGACATGGGCATTTGACATGACTTTCGTCTTGTCCATGTTCATTCGTAACCCCACCAGTTGGGATACCTTGCTGAGATCGTTGAGCATGGTGCCATGGTCCTCCATGGATTCTGCCATAACGACGATATCGTCTGCAAATCGAAGGTGAGTGATGTATTCGCCGTTAATGTTAATAGCTAGTCCGGTCCAGTCTAAGAGCTTGAAGACATCTTCCAGTGCAGTGGTGAACAGTTTCGGAGAGATGATATCTCCCTGTCTCACGCCTTTCTGCAGCTGGATCGGTTTCGTACTCTTATCCCGGATACGGACTGACATTGTGGCGTTCCTATACAAACACTTCAGCACTTCTATATAACGATGGTCGATTTGGCACCGCTGAAGGGGCTGCAGCACCGCCCAAGTTTCGACTGAATCAAAGGCTTTCTCATAGTCCACAAACGCTATACACAGAGGCCGATTGTACTCCTCGGTCTTCTGGATAATCTGCCGAAGCGTGAGAATATGGTCTACGGTGCTATAGCCTTTTCGGAAGCCAGCTTGTTCGGGCGGCTGGAAGTCATCAAGCTTGCACGTGAGTCGATTGGTAATGACCCTCGAAAACAACTTGTAGACGTGGCTCAAGAGTGAGATGGGTCTGTAGTTCTTTAGAAGAGCTTTGTCGCCCTTCTTGAAGAACAGCACCACCACACTCCTGGTCCACGACTCTGGAACGTCGCCCCCGAGAATAACGGAACTAAATAGCTTTTGAAGGGCTTTTAAGACCGGCTTACCGCCTGCCTTCAGTAGCTCTGCCATAATTCCGTCATCTCCCGGTGCCTTACCGTTTCGTAGTTGTTCGAGAGCCATTCTGATCTCGCACAAGCTAATGTCCGGGATTTCTTCGGTATAGTGCCGAGTTAGCTTGGATCTGGGATCTTGGACCAAGCCAACAACAGGACTTCGGGATGATTTATATAACTGTCCATAGAACCTTTCGACCTCTCCCAAGATATCACCCTGGGATGAAATGACAGTGCCGTCCTCGGTCTTCAGCTTAGTCAATTGGCTTTGCCCAATAGACAGATCTTGTGCGAACACTTTTGAGCCACGATTCAGCTCTATCGCTTCTTTAACACGGAGCGTATTAAATTGGCGAATATCGCGACGCACAGACCTGGAGAGCTGCCTGTGTTCAGACCAATCGGCTGAAGACTGTACTGTCATTTCTTTTCTCCGCTCCATGAGCCTGAGAGTCTGGTCAGAAAGTTTTTTAGGTCTATTGGCGCGGTGAGCCTTGAAAAACTTCGACCCAACCGCGTGGACAGTTTCCACCTGTTGTTCATATCGTTCGGAGATTCGCACTCGTCTAGACATTGGAAGCGATTGTGTAGTTCGAGTTGAAAGCTTTCGAGGTTCTGGTATTGGACAGGTGTAGGTCGGAGGGTAGACTTCATCAAGCGTGACCGTTCGACTTTTGTATGGATATTTAATGTGCCTCGTACTATTCGGTGATCGCTCCCAGTTTTAATCCTGCTGATCACTGAGAGATCACTACATATATGTCGTTTGTCCGACAAGATGAAGTCTATCTCGTTTTTTGTTGAACCATCGGGGCTAATCCAGGTCCATTTCCTTTGTGGCTGCTTTCTGAAGAAAGAATTCATCATAAAGAGGCTTTCCCTCTCCAGAAATTCAGCCAGTTTCTGGCCCCTCTGGTTTCTCTGTCCATATCCATGTTTCCCCACTCTCAACTCATCATCACTCCTTTTGCCTAGTTTCGCGATAAAGTCTCCCATAACCACCGTGAAGTGGGTTTTGGACGCGTGTATGGCTTTCGAGATATCCTCGTAAAAGGCCTCCACCTCGTCGTCGGAGTATGCCGAGGTCGGTGCGTATACCTGTATGACCTTCAACGAATACCGTTTGGTAATTCTGAGTATAAGGTACGCTACACTTGTCGACACACTCTCGATCCTCTCCACGTTGCCTACGAGAGACTTGCGAACGATAAACCCTATACCGCCTTGGGACGGGTGATCTTCCTCCCGGTAGAAGAGCAAGTTTCCAGACCGGAGGATTATCGTGCCCTCGCCCTCTCTTCGCACTTCTGATAATCCTACAATGTCCCAGCGGATTTTGCTCAATTCCTCTTCCAGCTCGATGACCTTTTCGTCGGTCCTGAGTGTCCGAATGTTGTGTGTTACCAGGGCCAAGGGTCGTTTTGATTGGTAGTCGGATCGCTGCCGGGGATTCTTAGCACCCCCTACTCCATCGCTACCAGGCCCGCTACCACAATGAGCCCGTAGGATAGTGGAGCTGCCGTGACTGGGGGCCGTTTTTATATTTGTGCTTATCAATAGGGGTTTTGAGCCATAATCGCCACGCTTGGCAGGCGGGTTGGCGATCGCAGTGTGGTGTTATACGTATCCCAGGAGAGAGCTGCTGCCCTCTCTCCTGGTGGACCCTTAGCCGATTTTTACGACTCCCACTGGCAAGCAAGGGGTGGCGACACTTGTATCTATCCCGTCGCCACACGGGAACATTATTGAATTTAAATAACTAATATACAGTTGAAAAGTTCTTTTATATGTTTGGTCTTGCTAATCTCAGGAAGTTAATATTTGGATGAAAAAATCTTAGTATATTAGAATACCGGTATTATGGAGAAAGATTTTTTTTTAGTTTGTTTTTTTGTCTCTTTATCCGATCCACTCAATGGCCATGTACGACGCAACCGTGTGGGCGAGGGCTCTGAACGCCCAGCTCAGGGCTGTACTGTGGAGGCCACAGCGAGTCATGGCGGTCAGAGCCATTCGAGGGTACCGCACGGTGTCTACCGAAGCGGCATGCCTATTGGCCGGGACACCCCCGTGGGACCTATAGGCGGAGATGCTCTCCGACCTCTACCGGCGGGTTACCACAACGCGCGACGAGGGTTCCCCATCGTTCAACGAGATAGCCACCTGGCGCGAGGACGCCCGCCGAGAAGTCATCGCCCGTTGGGCTACGCGGCTGGAGAGGCCTAGACACGGTGTTATTACCGTTGAGGCCCTCCGGCCCGTACTGATGGAGTAGATGGAGCGGCGGCACGGAGTACTCTCCTTCCGGTTGGTGCAGGTCTTGTCGTGGCATGGTTGTTTCGGCAAGTACCTGCATACGGTCGTGCGGAGGGAGTGGACTCCGTCCTGCCATCATTGCGACAGCGACGAGGACACGGCGCAACATACGCTGGAGGTGTGTCCGAGCTGGGACGGGCAGCGCCGTGACCTCGTCGCTGTCATCGGCGTCGACCTGACGCTGCCGGCTGTTGCGCGAGCGATGGTCGACAGCGTCAGGAATTGGGACGCGGTCGCTGCCTTCTGCGAGGCTCTCATCTCGCAGAAGGAGGCGGCGGAACGGGCCCGGAAGGATTCCCGTGACCCGGGTCGCCGACCGCGGCCGGGGCGGCGCAGGCGCGAATACCTACGCCTGATGCCGCCCTAACCGAGGCTTCGGGTGATCGGACCGGGGAATTGTCCAGTCACTCGACGTGAGGCCACCGCGTGAGGGCGACGCCTCGACGGCGAAAGCTGTTGGGGCGTCAACGAGAGAGGAACCCGAGAGGCCATACCGCCGGGCGGACCACCGAAGACAAAGATCGGGTACCGGTGGTCCGCTCGCACGGCGAAGAAGAGATGCTTGCAGGGTGGGTTAATGGGTTGCGCGCCGCCTTTTCCGTCACTCCGGACCGATTTGGCGGGGTGCGACGTCCATAGCCCACCGCAAAAAAAAAAAAAAAAGGGGTATAATTTCGTAAAATCCTTTCTTAGTAAATCTCTACGTCATATAAAGAAACCACTGTCAACATTTTAAGTTGCCAGCTTCAATAATATCGGCTAGGCGCTAATGATTTAATGAGTCGTCCAACCCGCTTTGCAGGCCTAATTTACACCTCCAGAGGGTGAAAATCAACAAATGCTAAAACACGTGTTTATTTATTTTTACTGAAGATAGTTTGTACGTAATTTGAAAAGAATCGATAAAGGTTTTTTTCTCCGAACATTTTTTAAATTGACATAACTTTTTTATTTATAAACCAATTGACATGAAATATAGCTTAAATGTTAAGTGAAGCTTACCACAATATATTAGCGAAAACCGCGTCTAAATTGGATAAGCCGTTTCTGAGATTAGCGTGCACAAACGCACAGACAAACAGATAAACGGACAAAAATTTTTAAAATCATTGTTTTGGGCTCTATTAGTGTTGATAAAGGTCCCAGTAATATTTTTTCTCATATATCTTCCATGTACAGACAGCGATCCGTTACATTTTTATTATATGTATAGATTAGGTACTTTTATACAAATGTACATGCCAGTCCCATCGTATATCAATAAATTACATACTACTTGAATCGTAACATAGCAAACTTAATTAACTTATGAATTATAGCAGATACATATATTATATTATATCAAACTTAATGCTGCTTCAGAGTTTGGTGATGACAAATATGTGATGAAACATTCCTATATCACTCACATTTACATTTAGCTGCATAATTAAATTCTCTATGGAGAAAGGTTATAAGGGTATATACAATCATGATACTGGGACAAAGAGGAGCGGGCGGGTGTCTCTGTTAACAAAGCCGGCAAAAGTTTGTAAAAATAGCCGTAAAGTGTTGTATATAGTTGCCGTTGTCATAGCGATTGCTGAGATATAAAAAAAAATTAGTGGTAGGACCACGCTGTTGATAGTTATATAGTCTACAACCGCAGGCCGCTCCGTTTGGGGTAGTACCACACTCTCACAGAAGATCGACATCTGAGTAATGGAAAAGTGCTATTGCGCCTCGTTCAATAAGCGAGAAAGCCGAAAGCCCAACTGGGTGGGTTTGGGTTTTGTATTAGTAGGCAGCGGCCTAGCTATACCCTTAGTATTGCATAGGTCTATTGGCAGCAGTGACACTTACCATCAGGTGTACTGCTTGCTCGTTTGTCACCATAAGCAATAAACAATAATCAATAAAAAATAACTAATAAATAAAAACAAGTGTTTATTATTAGAACATTTTATTACGCCAAATGTTATTCTTAATATCGTATATAAATGTTTTTACTACAAAATAAATAATATAAATAATTGGATGATTAGATCCGAACAAGCGGTATCTTATATCTTAATAAGCATTAGTAGCAGATTGCTTCAGTAATCCCATATCATAATAATTATGGTAAGATTACGTATTTTCAAGAGTCGCCATATATATTATACTTTCTATGTTCTAATATTGTTTATATTGTCATGTTTTGTTTATTTTGTGATTATATACCTACTGAGAATAAAAGGAAAGTCGTTTTTTTTTTTTGATGTCGTGTAATAATAATTTATTTTTCTCACCATAATACATATATCAAAATGAAAACTATGACCTGCAAGATTAGGAAAAAAGATATATATTGAGCAAGACTGGTGCCTAAAATAGGCTCAGAGCCTGGATTTCAGGTCACCAGGTCTCCACCCGCAAGCCTATCTTACTTATTAATTAATTTTCCATATTTCACTCATACAACAGAACAATCTCAAAATATTACAAAATTTGTGTATAAATTGTGACAAAAATAAATCAAACATATCATCACGCCATATCCCTTGCAGGGTAGGCAGAGAGAACAGAGTGCCAGAGAACTCTATCCTTGCATACTTCACTCGCTTCCTCAACATTCATAATTCTCTTCATACACGCTCGCCGGTTTCGGAGACTCTTGACTCCACCTTCCTTCAGTACATGACCGATCTGGTCTAGGTAGGTTAGTCTCGGTCTCCCTCGGTACCTACATCCTTCCACTTTCGCATTGTATATCTTCTTAACCAGACGTTCGTTCGGCATTCTTTCCACATGTCCGAACCGTCGGAGCATTCCCTTTCGCATCTTTACACCAATACTCTCTTTCATACCTACTCGCTCTCTAACGTCGTCGTTACGAATGCGGTCGGTCAGCCTTACTCCACACATTTGCCGCATTTTGATCGCATTAATTTTACTTTCATACTCTTTTCTGCATACCCAACTCTCGCTTCCATACAGTAATGTAAAACAAGCACTGCGTTATGTATTGCTACACGTGCCTTCTGGCTGAGGTGGTGGCTACCGAGAAGTTGCCCCAACGCTCCGTTCACTCTATTGCCCGCATTCACTCTTCGCTCTATATCAGTGGTGTACCTTCCATCTCGGCTAAATCCACATCCAAGATATACAAATTAGATTATGACTACAAGAATATAATTTCCTGGTGAAATTCCTATAATATTTTAAAGTGGAGGAATTTAAAGTAGACCTACTAACTTGCCTACGATTAATAATATTCGTACACCTCAAGAACTTCTTTAAGTTCTTCGAAAAATTGTAAGTCTTTGTGGCTTTGTGTAAGTCTTTGTGGCTTTGTCTCATTTTTTTTTTTTTTTTTTTTTTGGTGGACTATGGATTAGTCTCGCCCCGCCAAATCGGTCCGGGGTGACGGAAAAGGCGGCGCGTGACCCCATAGACCCACCGTAAAAACTCCTCTCTCTTCGCCGTGCGAGCGGGTCACCGGGACCCGATTTTTAACTTCGGTGGCCCGCCCGGCGGTTCACCCTCGCGGGTTCCTCTCGTCGACGCCCCGACAGATTTCGCCGTCGGGGCGTTGCCCTCACGCGGTTGCCTCACGTCGGGTGACCGGACAATTCCCCGGTCCGATCACCCGAAGCCTCGGCTAGGGCGGCATCAGGCGCAGGTATTCGCGCCTGCGCCGCCCCGGCCGCTGGCGGCGGCCCGGGGCGCGGGAATCCTCCCTTGCCCGTTCCGCCGCTTCCTTCTGCGAGATGACAGCCTCGCAGAAGGCGGCGACCGCGTCCCAGTTCCTGATGCTGTCGACCATCGCTCTCGCGACGGCCGGCAGCGTCAGGTCGGCACCGATGACAGCGACGAGGTCACGGCGCTGCCGCTCCCATCCCGGACACACCTCCAGCGTGTGTTGTGCCGTGTCCTCGTCACTCCTGCAGTGGTGGCAGGCCGGAGTCCACTCCCTATACACGACCCTGTGCAGGTACAACCCGAAACACCCGTGCCCCGTCAATACCTGCACCAGCCGAAAGGTGAGGACTCCGTGCCGCCGCTCCATCCACTCTATCAATACGGGCCGGAGGGCCTCAACGGTCTCCACACCGTGCCTAGGCCTCTCCAGCCGCGTAGCCCAACGGGCGATGACGTCTCGGCGGGCATCCACGCGCCAGGTGGCTATCTCGCTCAACGATGGGGAGCCACCTTCCTCGCGCGCTGTGATAACCCGCCGGTAGAGGTCGGAGAGCATCTCCGCCTCTAGGTCCCACGGGGGTGTCCCGGCCAACAGGCACGCCGCCTCTGTAGACACCGTGCGGTACCCGCGAATGGCTCTGACCGCCATGGCTCTCTGTGGCCTCCACAGAACCGCCCTGAGCTGGGCGTTCAGAGCCCTCGCCCACACGGGTGCGCCGTACATGGCCATCGAGCGGATGACCCCCGCATACAGCCGTCGGGCCTCAAAACTGGGTCCGCCCACATTCGGCATGAGTCGAGAAAGGGCGGACGCCGCGCCGACAAGCCGGGGAGCAATCTGTCGGAAATGCTCCCGGAACCACCATCGCCCGTCGAGCACCAGACCCAAGTACCTCATATGGGCCTGGATGTTGATGTGGATGGAGTTTACCACTATCGAGGCGCCGATGGGCAGCCTCACACGGGGCCCATGGAAAAGTAGGGCCTCCGTCTTGTTCAGGGCCACCCTGAGCCCCAGCGCCTCGATCCGCCTGACCATCTCCTCGGTGCCGAGAGTGGCCAGGCTCGCCGCCTCTTCGAGTGTCCTGCCCCGGGCTGTGACGAGCGTGTCGTCAGCGTAGCACACCAAGCTCAGCCCGGGGGGGAGACTCCCTCTCAACGCCCAGTCGTACCCGATGTCCCACAGAGTCGGCCCCAGAACCGACCCCTGTGGAACGCCGCACGACATGGGCGTCCGCACAATGTCCCCTGCGGGACCCGCGCAGAGGATACTGCGGCCCTCCAAATAGTCTGCCACCAGCCGCCTGAGGTACAGGGGCACTCCATGGAACCGGAGCGCCTCCCTGATGCAGCCGAATGGCAGACTATTGAATGCGTTGGCGATGTCCAACGACACCGCCAACAGCACTCCCTTCCCGGCGACGGCCTCCGCGGCCGCCTGCCTCAGGCGTAATAGGGCCCCGATGGTCGAACGCCCCCTCCGAAACCCATACTGAGCGTCCGACAGATCGGGCCCCACCTCCTCCAGGTGTCGGACGATGCGGGCAGCGAGCACACGCTCCAGCAGCTTACCCACATCGTCGAGGAGCACGATGGGCCTGTAGGCTGACGGCAAATCCGGGGACCGTCCCGGCTTTGGCAGGAGAACCAACCTCCCTTCCTTCCAGCACTCAGGGAACCGTCCAGACGTCAGACAGGCGTTGAACAGCTGCCTGAGGCGAGGCTCGAAGTGCTCGAGGAGCGACGTCAGCACCCGGACTGGAATTCCGTCCGGGCCGGGGGCCGTGGTGGCGGAACGAATCTTCGCCACGGCCGCCCCCACTTCCGACTCCGTCACGGGCGGAACACTCTCGTCGTTGTCGGCCTCCCGGTCCTGATCTGGCGGAGCCATGACCGGGGGCGTGTGTTCCGACTGCCGTGGAAACAGCTCCTCGACCACCCTACGAAGGAAGTCGGGCTGGAGGGTCTCGGTGAGGGGGGGGGGCCGCGCGCGAAGCTTGTTCAGCGCCGCGCGATATGGGCGACCCCAGGGGTCACGGTCGAGACCGTCCAGCATCTCCTGCCAACTCGCGCCCTTGGCGGCACGGATGGCCAGCCGAAAGGCAGTCCGCGCACTGCGGTACGCCTCGTACAGCTGGCCCTCCCGCTCGACGTCGCGGTGACGCCGCCGGCTGCGGGTGTAGGACCTTCGGGCACTGATACACGCCGCACGAAGGTCCGCCAGTCTTGGGGACCACCAGTAGACCCCCTGCCTCGGAGGTGGACGCCGCCGCACTCTGGGCATGGCCGCATCGCAGATCTGCGTTAACGCACTGCGAATGCGGACAGCCTCAGCGTCCACTCCGTCCGCTGGGGGTGGTGAGGACAGCCACGTGCTGACAATGGCCGCCTCCGCCAGTAGATCCCTGTCAAGACGACCCACAGCCCACCGCGGAAACGCGGGAGCTCCGTCCGCCCTGTGACCCCTACCGGGTTCCCGGGGGGAGACCTCCATCCGGATGTACTGGTGGTCCGACAGGGTCTCCGCCTCCTCCAGGACACTCCAGTTCCTCACCCGTGGCGCGACAGCGGGGCTAGCGAACGACAAGTCCACTATCGACCCGCCCTGCCGCCGCACACACGTGTTCACCGAGCCTCTGTTCAGGACACAGAGGCCCAGTGAAGCCGCCCACTCGTTGACCGCCCGCCCGCGGTCGTCCGTCATAGGGGACCCCCACGCCGTGGATTTGGCGTTAAAGTCCCCCAGAACCAGGACGAGGCCCGGTGCCAGTCGCCGTATCGAGGCCTCCAAGGTGGTGAGTGAGGCCCCGAAATCGTCCATCCTCCTAGTGGGGGAGAGGTATACGCTGTAGAGCGTGACCCCTCCCCACTCCGCCGCGACAAATTCCTCGCCCCTATACAAAAGGGACAAGGACGGGAAGTGCCGCTGCGTTGAGACGACGATTGCCGCGGTACCGTTTCGACTGACCACCCAATTGAGGCGATCAGGCACGGCGTACGGTTCCGCGACTACGGCTGCACCAATCGACCACTCCGCCATGGATTGCAGGAGGAGATCCTGCGCTCCGGCGGAGTGGTTGGTGTTGGCCTGCAGGAGGAGGTGCATGGCTGGTGTACCCATTATCGGGTTGTGTCCATAACCTCCTCGCCAGCGGGCGATCGGACCGCGCTAGGAGCGGGAGCGGCCGTGGTCGTAGGGCCGCCCCGAGCCTTTGGGGCCGAAGCTGGAGGTTTGCACGCCCCAGAGCCCATGCGGTGCTTGGCGGGCTTATTGCCCGCCGCACACGCGGGGCAGTGGGGCGGGGCGGCGCAAGATGCCGCCACGTGCCCGGTCTGACCGCAGCGGAAACACAATCCGCCGCAGTCGAAGCAATTAGTGCACGTCGGTCGAGTGTGTCCGACCGCCATGCACTTGTAGCACCTCGCAGGCCGGTGCTCAAGCACGGTTACCCGCGCCGAGCTCCAGCCCACGAGGAGCCTGCCTGAGCCGGCCAGTTGCCTGACCGACTCCACCGGGCACTGCGCCCAGGCAGCACCTACGCCACCCGGACCGGGACGAATGGCACCGACCCGGACGGTGTCTATGGGACACCCGGTTTTCGAGGCAATAGCCTCCCGGATGTCTTCCACCGTCACTGAATCGTCCAAACCCGAAATGCGCATTTCGGCGCACTTGACGGGCCTGGCGATCTTGATGCCACCCTCCTCGGCGAACAAACCTCTCAGCTTCTCGGCCACGCTGTCGGCCGTCTTGGCGCCCTCGGCCCCTGGGAACTCGAGAATTCGAGCCCCCGTCCGGGCCTTGCGGGTCCTGGCTTCGACGCCTCCAATATCGGAGACGTCTAGCTCCCGCCGGGCCTTCCTCAAGACGGCCTCGTAGCTGAGGCCCTTCTCGGCCGCCTCGGGCAGCACAGTGATCACCACTGCGGCCGTCTTCGGCGACTTGAGCCCCTTGCGCGGTCTCTTCTTCTGTCCGGCTCCTGCCTGAGGAGCGGGGACCTCAGCGGCGCGCTTGGCCTCCGCTCTCCTCCTTTGGCCGCGACTCCTTCTGTCGCGTTCGGCTACCTGCCAACCCTGTTCGGGTACGGCAGTCGTGCCAGGCGCGGAAGGCCTCGTCGCGGCCTCGCTGGTCGTCGCCGGCGGTGTTGTTGCGGGCGACTTCAGCGGTCCGGCAGGAGCCGGAGCCATCTTCCTCCTCAGGGCGGGTCCCTTCGGAGCTGGGCCGGGGCCTTTGGGCTTAGGCCCGGCCGCAGCCGCGGCGTAGCTCCCCACGCGGCCACCCTGACAAGGCAGCGGGGCGGGGGCTGGTGCCACATGCGGCCGCTTGTCCGCGGCGAGAGGTGGTCGGACACGTGGTTCTGGAGGCAACCTCGCCTCCAGAACGGCGAAGCGCGCATCGACGAGCTTGCCCACTGCGCCGATGATTTTGGCGAGGGCCTCGTCCGATATGCCTCCCACCTCAAACGGGGTCGGCTGAGCCTCCTTAGGGGCCCGTTCTACGGCGCCTGGCGGCTTTGGCGCCGCAGGGGCGCTAGCTGGCGGCAAGCGGTCCGCGGGGAGAGGAGTCAACCTCACCACGGGAACAGGGAGTTTCACCGCGGCGACCGCGCCAGCGTCAGCCGGCGGCGCGCGCTTCGCGGCGGCAGGCGTCTTCCTCGCCGCGGGGACGGGTGTGACGCTGACGCCATCACCCAACGTCGTCGGCGCCGCAGCGCGAGGCGGCTTTGGCGCCGCAGCGGCCGCCGAGTATCCGGCCCTGGCCGATAGCGCGGCTGGCGCGGGTGACACGAACAGCGCCACCTGCGCCTTGAGGTCGGCCACGTCTATCAACAGCTGGCGGTTTGCGCGACGCATTTCCGCCAGCATGTCGCCCAGGTTCCGGTTTCGGGTCCGCAGGCCTGACATCTCGCCTCTAAGGCGGACATTTTCGGCCTGCAGATCCGTGGCCTCGCCGGCGCGGACAGCGACCGCCGCCGCCCTTTCCATGACCGAGGTCCCTCGCCCTCTTCGGGAGGCCTGGATCTTGGGTGGAGGCATGTTGGCCACGCTCCCCTCGGTTTCGGCGCTCGAGCTGCCTCCCTTACTCAGGGGGCGCTTTCGCACCTGCGAGGGGAGGGCCTCCTCCTTCTTAGTCGCGGTCGCCGGCGGCGTCTTTGCTGCTAGACGCGCCGACGACCTAGTGGGGCCTTCACCAGCCGACCCACTGTCCTTTTTGGACGGCCCTGCGGGAATATCACCGCCCTCGTCCATTCTGACGGTAGATCCGCCGCCCTCGTCTTCGGACGGCTCTGCGACATCGCTGTCGCCCTCGTCCGTCGACGGCTCTGCTGCGAGTCTACCGTCCTTCTTCTCTTCAGCGGCGGCAGCCTCCCTGCGCGCTCGCCGCTCCTCCAGCCGCCTTTTGTGGCTCAGGCCGTTGCCCCGAGACTTTCGAGGCGACCTCCTCTTCTTCTTCTGGGCCTCCACGGTTTGTGCCGGGCCCTCGGCGGACGCCTCAAGTCCTGAGGACGAGGCGTCGTCTTGGTCAGTTTTTGATCGGCTTGACCGGGCCTTGGGGTGAGGATCGCTACAATCCCCGTCGGTTTTATTTAAATTTTGAGTATCCATTTGATTCCCACGAGAATGGGAGATACATTGCGTCGACCCGGGCAGAGATCCCTTTACCCGGGCAAGCCTACATTTACCAACCAGGGGGTCAGCCGGTACCCTGGCTGGAGCGTGCTAAGAACAGAACAACCCATCTGCCATGCATCTTCTCGCCGCACGCCAGAACTTAAGATTCTGGGTGATTTCCGAGTCCGAATGTTACTTCGAACTCTTTATAGAGGTTGTCTTCCTCGCGGTCCGGGCGGTTAAGCCAAGACCCTCGCTCCTGATACTACGCCTCAAGACAACGTGTCTTGAAGCAAGATATCAGGTTTACGATGTGTGGGCGGTGGCATGTGCCTGCCCAGCCCTCAAATGAATGAGTGACTGAGCCCGTCCCAATATTTCGCGTCCTATAACCTCTACTACGACTGTAGTAGAGTGAGGAGCGAAATCGCGCAGATATTCGCTACGGACGACAGTACAACAGAAGAACTGGGGACCGCCGCCCGCACCCAGGGTACACCGCGTGGAGGTTTCTGGGATAGTACCCCGCTTTGTCTCATAACATAGGCGTAAAATTTCCCTATATCCTATTCCACTTGAATGTAATCCTGTATTAGTTTCTTGCTTGAGGTGTGCAGTAAATTGATTAATTTTATAAAAGTGGTGGGGTTCCCTTGCTTTCATACACTTTAAAATATCTATTAGATTCTATTGTAGTTGATTACTCGATGATGATATGACAGACTTTTATTAAACTACGACTGTTGTACTATACTCATCATTCTCCTACTCTTATCCCAATTACTTGAGGGTGATACCATATATACTCTTCTTTCATAGGACATACTGTAAAAGTTATTGGCAATAGTTTTATGAGCCGCCTGCCAGACTTCAACCCTCCTTGGTAAAGTAATTGTTGACCAAACGGCGTCAAATGATATTGGCCTAGGTCGTTATTTGGCTCTTAGTCGTCTTTTACGACATCCACGCGCAAAGTAAGGATTGGTAGTATTCGCAACCGCTACCACACAGTTACTATTGTACTATACTGCTAACTATAGGTAATGCATATTCTACGGCGACATTACAAAATGGCTAGCGGTGACGGCTCCGAAAGGCTATGTTGTCAAACTAAGAAATGGTCACGGCAAATTTGAAGTAATTTAATATCTCCTGAAATCATATGGAACTATATTGGCAGTATCATATTATCTATTAAAATTTTTATCCATCAAAGTCTTTCATAATTGGATTTGTATTAAATAAAGTTACTTTAAATACATTTTTATTTTGTATTTATTTTCTCTCATATAATTTAGTAATACTGTATTAGATTTTTTCTGATTTCCTGTGATTACAAAGGATGAAAATACTATGTTCCTTCCTTTATTTGTACCGTATATGTTGCCCAAGAGAGGCGAGCGAGTAATATCTTTGCAAGAAAAAATATGGAATATATATTTCGTCTTGGCATGTTGGACTAAATTTTTCTGCTATACCTAGTTCCTTAATGGGTTAAGGCCTGACGTAAAAAAAACTAATCTTATATATATATATATATAAATTAATATTGTTACAGTTGAGGAAATAGCTTTTGCTATTCCTATGGGAAGTCTGTGGGTAGTTAAACATTGTATTCTTAACGACTCACTATAGGGGGACACTTTCATACACGATGATTTCTCGCTCACCAAATGAAACTTGAAAATTGCTACTATTGAGATTTAATTTTTCTGCACGAGTGTGTAGACCACTAAGTGTGCACCTACCAATGAAAATCCAAAACGGGTAAGAGAAAGTTGGGCTTCCGGTTTTCCCGCTCATCGAACGAAGCACGTCGATTTTCTGCGAGAGTGTGGTACTACCCCGGACGGACTAGCCCGCGGCTGTAGACACAAAACTGTCAATAGTACGGTCCTACCATTACAAAGAAAGCTATCCGCAGCGAAGTGCTTTAATGCTACATATTATCTGTATGTGTAATTGTGACGGAATTCTTCCTCAATAACTGTACCTATTTTGATGAAAATTTTTATGTTTTTGTGTGTGTTCAGTTGTTTGTTGGTTATAGATTAATATTTCAACCAAGTAGACAGCATTGCGATCGATTTAATGTAAACCTATTTTTAGTTTTCTTTTTTAGTTTTGTAAGGTGTCTGTTAGATTAACTAGTAAGAATTTTTCATTTATTTTAAAAACAATGTACAGTTTAATTTATCTATTTTGTTGCGTGCTGCGAGCTCTTCAGTCCATAGAATAATGTGAGGGTTAGTTCCCTTTGTACAATTTTACTATTTGTGCGTGTCGCAAACAGCTGATATTTTTCTTGTTAACAGCAGGGAGCGACCAATACTGTGAACTCATTATGTTTTAGAATTATATATAATATTAGTGGTTTCTCATTAGTTGAAATAAAACTTTAGCTCTTTTAATTTCTAATTTACTGATATGTAGCATTTAACATGCTGGTTTATTTATAAAAAAAACATGAATTTACAAGTGAAAAATTATTGCCAAACATGAGATTTCAACGACTTCGTGAGCCAAGTACTAAAATACGTAATTTAGATAATTAACACGCGTCATCGTTTCAATACAATTCTAAAACTAAAAAGTTTAAGTTGTATTGAATTTAAAAAGTGTTAAGACTGTGGTCTGATGGATACTGTGTAGAACGTCTCCATAACAAGAAAAATACAGGCGAAAAAAGAAAATCTTTTTTATTGCTTTTAGTGGCAAACAAACAAGCATAATATTTGATGATAAGTGGTGCTGCCACCCATGGACCTTTGCAATACCAGAGGTACAGCTAGGCCGCCGCCTACCAATAAAAACCCCCAAACCCACCCAAAAATTGAGCTGCCGGTTCTTTTGCTCACCAAAAGAAGTACAGCAGCACATTGCCACTGCTTGGACGTCGATTTTCTGCGAGAGTGTAGTAAACCCGGACAGACCGACCCGCGGCTGTTGAGAGAAAACTGTCAATAGTGTGTTCCTACCACTAGAAAATTTGGTCATTACACTTCAGACCAGGTTCGTATTAGTAGGTAAGACGATTTGAATGGTTTTCAGATGTGTGTTCCGTTCGGTGGTGCACTCACTCACTGGTGCCGATTCCTTTATTTTATATATATATATATATATATACATATATATATATATATATATATATATATATATATATATATATACATATATATATAATATATATATATATATATATATATATATATATATATATATATATATATATATATATATATATATATATATATATATACATATATATATAATATATATATATATATATATATATATATATATATATACAATAGGTATATATATATATATATATATACATATATATAATATATATATATATATATATATATATATATATATATATATGTATATATATATATATATATATATACATATGTGTATATATGTATATATGTGAATCGAATCTAGTAAACTGGCACGGTAAGTCCGTAAAATAACCACTAGGTCATATGTGCAAAAGCAGTCTAAAATCGCATTTGATATTATAAATTTTGCTTTCAGAGTTCCAGGCTTTTTTATTTGTTATATACATTTTTATTCCTAGAATACCTTTCTATTCTCTTAGCAATTTATTCTTAAGCTGATTTTTATGATTACACATAAAAGCGATACCTAAATGACATGGACAGAATGACTGAAATTTTTAGCATTTAATATGCTTAATTATTTATAAGAAAAGAAGTGAAATTTGCATGTCCTACAATTAGTCACGGTGGTGTAGTGGCAGCACGATTGGGCCGGAATCTCAATAGGCGCGGGTTCGAATCCCGCTTGTGACATCATTTTTCACTTCGTAATCGGGTTTTATAAATGGACAGAATTAATTAATAACCAATCACCGAAGAAGGTGGGTTGGCAACGAATACTACTATCACTTATATTGCTTTTGGGTGTCTTAAAAGACGAATAAAACCTTGCATCGACTCGTGTCAATTCCATCTAATGCTGTATGATTAACAATTAAATTTCGAAAGAAGGTTGACGTCAAGCAGGCGATTGCTCATAAAATGTTGCAATATGTACAAAATGGTACAAGACTACAAATTAATGCAACTCTAAGTAATTGGGATAAAAGTAAGACGACGATGGTAATAGGAATACAAAAGGAACTATGTCAGATGACAGGTTAATAATAACCTGCCGCCACAGGTGGGTAATATTACTATCGTTTTTAAAATATTCTAACTGTGTATAGAAATTACTCCCAGAGCGTTTATATAACAACAGGAAACCACAATAATCCCATAATCAATCAAAGCCACAAAACACAGATAAAAACTGTCGAGTTACACAAATTTAGGTCCAACATGACATCTATCATGACCGACCCGGCCCGTTAGCTTTCACATTATAAAGGGTTAAAAATCACTTCGCATAAATCTACCTTATCTGCGAGTAAATGATATCATACCCCGCGGCTGTATTCTGTGGGGTTATCGCAACTGTCAAAAGTTTTTCAAACATCGCTAATAGATGGCGTTGTTTACAGTTCCGCAGTTGTGAATCGCGTGTTGGCTAATCGCTTTTAAAACGTGACATATTACTATAAGTATTTCGTGGTAGTTTTTATTGAATTTAATGTAATCAGACTTTTAATCTAAAATTATTAATATTTACGTCTAATGCTATTTTCTTTTAAGAAAACACTTTCAGATGATTCTCAAATGTACAAATCATATTTTTTGTTTTCTTTTTCTTAAAACAACACTTAACTTCACAAACATAATTAACGAATACAAATAACACCCATTGTTATCATCATCATCAACTCAGCTCATATATGTACTACTGCTGGGTTCGAGCCTCCTCCATATTAAGAGGAAAATTGCCGTTGTCCAGACGTGTTGGTTTAGAGTTTTATTTCAAGATCTTTTGTCTTGTTTCTAGATGTTATAAGCCTATTTTATCCCTCGTCTTATTCGACCACCCACGGGTAAGATAGGCGGTGGTCAATTGTATTCTTACTCCGTCACCACAATGATAGTCACAACCACAACAACGATCATTTGTGTATTATCCACCTATTTCATTTTTATTCCATATAGGTATCATATTTGTGTATCAGTACAGAAACAGATTTAACCATTATTTTATGTTTATAAGCTAATGGAGATCTATGATTTGGACAAAAATTTTAAGAAAATTTTGAATGGATTGAATTTGATGGGAATTTACATTTCTTTGTTTTATATTAACAGATCATAAACAATATAAAATTTTATATATAGAATCATTTTCTTTTTGTACTGGTAATGAATTTGTATTAATTTGTATTGAAAAATGTGGGTCAAAATTTAATATCTTATAGGGTAGACAGAAATTTCTGTAATAACAATGACATATTGGACGTAAGGCACCTTAGTTCTCCCGTGACCATGATCACTGTAAAGTGTTCAAAACGTCGGGAAATTAAAAATCAAATACAAACGCGATAGAATCCGTTAAAGTAGTTTTATTTCAAATGTGTAACACTCGCCTAAACACCACAAATCATTAGGGATATACCTTGCTTATCTTGATTTCAAATGTTTTATAGTTGGACTATCTTTTCAATTTGACATCACAATATTAGCAGTACTGCAGTGTCAAATTGAGAAAAAAATACTCTTTGGTATAACCAGTAGGATAATGTTTACTAATTTAACAGTTACATGAACTTTAAGGGTGTCGATAATAGAGTTATAGTACATTACTGCAGCAGCCAGCAAAAGAGGCATTAATGGACGATTGTGTAAATATGGGCCGAGGCGTAGTCGAGGCACACATATGTAAGTCCAACAATTCCTAGTTGTGGCCAAGGCTTGTATAGTGCTTTTCTCAAATAATGCGCGGAAATTAAAACTAAGTAGTACTAAGTAGAACTGTATACATGATGAACAACGAACAAAATTTTTCACCTGCTACAGGGTTCATTTGTTTTTTATTTTCATTATTAAACAGATTTCCTTTTTAAGCCAGTTCGAAATTTAAATAAAACTCTGATAAGTTGCCTATATGGTTACTAGAATTTGAAGTAACAAATCGTTCCATTTTTAAAATACACGATAGATATGAATTTACATTATATTAATTTGGCCGCTAAAACGCGACAGATATGGATTTTCATACATTTTTTGCCGGCCGCTGCTCGGATGTATTTTGTCAGTACAGCAATATCGATTTATCTCGAAGAAGGTTGTTAAAATAATACTCAAATTTCCAAGTGTGTATGAGAAAAGAATATTATGACAGTGAGTGATCACAGAGTTTTTGACTTTGGTGATCCTTTCTAATAACTCTACAGATATAGAATTTATCCTACTATATTGAAAAGTATACTGCAATGTCGTAATAATTCAGATAGTGATATACCGTGCTAAGTGTCGCAGATACGATTCCCAGGACAATACTGTACGACAACGACAATAAGTCATTAATTATATATTTTTAATCACCTGCAATACAACGATTAATGTACTTAAAAGATATTACAATTAATAATATGTCCAAGAATTGATTGATTGATTGATCACAGGTAGATAGATGGTCATGGAGCTTACCTAAAGGGCTATAAATGTGTTCTTTTTACTATCACCATGTGCTATTGAAGTAAGTACGTAAAACGATATTGAAACGATATCGATACGATGCACAAGAATTGACTGTCGTATGTAATATAACACATGTATTTTAATCAATAATCATTTGGTTCCGCAACAATATGTTTGCACGATGAAAAGATCGCGAGAAAAAGGGCTTAAGCGACTATTATGCTGCGTAAGAGTAAAAACGTCACTTAATACTCTTATCTAAGTTAAGAATTAGCAAGCTAATGATCTCAAGTATTTTATACTTGGCATAACCGTGGCTTTATATGCATTTATATAGATTTTTAATCACTTTTCTAGTTTATGATAATAATTGATAAAAGCGTTATCTCTCATCATCATTCTCCTACTCTTATCCCAATTACTTTGGGTCGATACGATATGTACTCTTCTTTCATAGTACATATTGTAAAAGTTATTGGCAATAGTTTTATGACCGGCCGCCTGCCAGACATCAACCCTCCTTGGGAATGTAATTGTTGACCAAACGGCATCATATGTAGTTAGGGTTGCCACCCGTACTTTATTATAAAGTATTGTACGTTATTTCAGATAAATGTAGGTACTCTATACTTTATGAGAACAATAAAGTATACGAACATACTTTATTTCGTATGATATGAATTCTTTGGGATTTTGAAAAGTTTAGTCGTAGGTATTTTTTCATTAACGAAATTAACCGCCACTCACCAGCGCCACATTACTTAAGCACTCGTTTTTAATAATTTCGGAATGCAATTTTAACTCAAATGTTAATTTCTTGGTGTGAAACGGTTTCAGTGCACTAAGAATACGATTTAAAGCTTCATAGATTTATGCTATGGTAAAGACAAGAATACTCCTCATACACCTTCAAACACAACTTCGATAATGAAACGGAGCAAATAGATAGTGAATATGTTACACCGAAAAAATGTTTAAAAAATGAAACAAAACAGAAAAATAAACTATTGTAGAATTATAAAAATCAATGGGAAATCGAACATGGTGATTGGTTAATTAATGATTCACACAACAAACATAAAGGCAAGCTGCAAAAAGCAACAATAAATGTGATTTTAATAATAATAATAAATATAAATCAATTGTACTTGATTTTGATACTGTGTACTTTTTTTTTACCCATAATAACCAATGTACTTTATTTGCAAAGAAAAAAGGTGGCAACCCTGGATGTAGTTGGCTCAAGTCTATATAAAGCTCTTAGTCGTCTTTTACGACATCCACGAGCAAAGTAAGGGTTGGTAGTATTCGTAGCCACTACCACACAACAAAAAAGCCATATCTCTATCGATACATTATATCTTTGTATGTATTCTTCACAACATGTATGCGAAATATGAAGATCAAAATCAAAGCCATTTTATAATACTAAAAAGTCATCTTTTTAGTATACGTTAGTAAAATATTCCTAGGATAGTACTAGATATGAATGTAATAATTATTTGTTATACAGAGAGGTAGTACGACAAAAAGAATTTATAAATAAATACATTGTTTGAATTTGATTCACTTACGTTGACGGATTAAGAATACAATTCACCCCATATCTTAACCGTGGGTGATCGTAAGAGGCGACTAAAGTATATAAAATGTATATAACATCTATGCAAGAGAAGGAAAACTCGAAATAAAACTCTATACCAACACGTCTAACCAGCGTAGTAGGTTAATTTCCCTCCCATTATGTAGGAGGTTCGAGAACAACAATGGGACATATATGAGCTGAGATGATGATGATGATGATGACTTTGTTTGAATGATTATTTGGACAGAAAGTCTTGGAAGAAAGAGGTGAGTGCAGAGATTTGAGTTAATAGAAGTTTTTAGGGTGAAGATAATTGTGAAATACAAGAATGTATACATTATAATAAAAAAAGGAAATTAAAAATCAAATACGAACGTGATAGAATCTGTAAAAATAGTTTTATTTCAAATATCTAATACTGGCGTAAACATCAGAGATGATTATAAAAAAGCAAATAGTAATTCAATTTCGTTTTTAATGTCGTTACGTCAAAAAATAATTAAAACTGTAAAGGAACTCTGAAGCTATAGTTTCGCTAATGAGCAGTAATCCGATAGAGCGCCATCTGGTAGCAAAATACTAATCCTCATTTGCATTTATTAACAATTCATTTGAAATCACAATAGCCCGCGAAAAGCCTTTAGCGTTGCTACGAAGCTCGAAGCTTGAAACAAATCGAGTCGTCTCCGGGCGGATGTCGGCGGTTTTCATTTCCGGTTGCCAGTATTTTTTTTTAAAGACGCCATTTTAAAAAGATTAGACTTTTGTTACTATACGTTGAAATCTTCTTCAAAGTAATTACTATTCATAGAATAATTAAATATTTGTTCATTTTTTTAAAACACACAATAGAGTATATGTCCTTTTTTACCAAATCTTTGGCAGTGTATTTCTTGACCTTATGGCATCTGAGGGTGTCCCAGATCAGTGTAAAGTTCTTAGTAATATTTTACAATACCTCTGAGTAATATAAGGGTTGGTAGTATTCGTAGCCGCTACTACACAGTAGTTGATAACACATCTGATTCAATGATTAGCTGAAGTTGCTGTTGTTTGAGGTCTAAGGTTCTATGTTGAAACGTTACAAAGATCATAGAATATATGATAATATATGATAACTCTGTACTCTGTTCACTTAAGATCCAGTGAGCCCTAGCAGTACGGCGGTTCAAGAATAAAATGTGTGTTTCAATTGAGAGTCAAGAGCCGGATGAGCACTTGAGCAGTGACCAGGAAAGTAAACGAAATGTGATGCAAGACTTTTCTGCCAAACTCTTCCTAAGTTTAGTGAACATCAAATGCAAATATTCACCAAAAAAAAAAAATAGATGCCAGCACTAAAATGTCAAAATTTCAATATCAATTGCAAACGACAATATGTCAATTGACGATGATGGTCGCTAAACGATTATGGAATTATGGAGACGAATTTTGTGGAGGCTTACTCTTAAATGTGCACAACGATAAGCTATTGCATAGATGAATGTAGCTATTTTAAATAATAAGCTAATCATCATTCATCATCATCATTCTCCTACTCTTATCCCAATTACTCAGGGTCGATACAATATGTACTCTTCTTTCATAGTACATATTGTATAAGTTATTGGCAATAGTTTTATGACCGGCCGCCTGCCAGACGTCAACCCACCTATGGAATGTAATTGTTGACCAAACGGCATCAGATGGAGTTGGCCCAGGTCATTATAAGGCTCTTAGTCGTCTTTTACGACATCCACGAGCAAAGTAAGGGTTGGTAGTATTCGTAGCCGCTACCGCTGGATGAAGAGAAGGCACGGCAACTTGTCCTTCAGGATGACGCAGGTACCTACCGGACACGGGGTCTTCGGTAAGTACCTGCACAGAATCGGACGGGAAGAGGCCCCTGGATGCCATGAGTGTGGCGCGCTAACTGATGATGCGCGTCACACCTTAGAGGTATGTCCCGCCTGGGGACCTCAGCGCCACGACCTGTCGGCGGTGATAGGAATAGACCTGTCGTTGTTGACCATCATATCTAAGATGCTTGACAGCGACAGGTGCTGGTCGTCGATGGCCTCCTTCTGTGAGGAGGTCATTTCTTCGAAGGAGGCCGCGGAGCGGATACGTGAGGCATTTGCTTCTGCAGACTCACTCCGTAGGCGGCGGCCAGGAAGGCGGAGGCGCCGTTACGCGCATCTCCTCCCGCCGCCTTGACTGTCGACTGGACGTGGCCAGATGGCCTAGCGTTGGGGTGTCGGGGATAGAATGTCAATAGACGATCTCTCCGGCATCCCGTAAAAGTGCGGAAGGGACCGCTGTGGTTTTAGTGGGTATTTCGGTCGAACTAGCTGACTGGCGAGTCCCACACACCCCCTCGTCTGTCACCGGCGAGGGCTAGTGCGCAAATGCATTTCCACAGCGTGAACAAAAAAAAAAAAAAAAAGTATTCGTAGCCGCTACCACACAGCGATTATAAGCTAATTATTGGAATAAATATATAAAAACAATATAATTAATCTAAATAAGATTTGGGATTTAATGGCTTTGGACACTTTTATTAATTAGAATTAACTTTTTCATACCTCTAACTTGTTCTAAAATCCACTATGTAACCGTTATAAAAATTTTAATAGTTAAAACAATCGGAAGCTTTGCCATCAAAAGCGTCCAGTATTGAAAGATCTTTTGCGATGCAACTATTACGTTGGTAACCTCTTATTTTAACGACTATTCGAGAGTGAAGGAGGTCGCTTGAAAATGGCAAGTTGGTTATAACTTTTGTCGCTCGAAGCTATCAAGATAATTGATCTTTAATAATTTTTCTTATTTTCTTTTTTCTTTTTTAATTTAAATAGCATTTTGTAGAAGCCGATGATTTGCTTTTATAAAATTTAGCTGTTTAGCTAACGTTAAACGGCTAAATTCAGCGGCTTAAGAGTTATCTTAAGTCACTATTTCTTATTAGAATTTTAATTGACAATTCTTTTTTTTTCATATATAGTGGCCGGGCTCTGTTGCTGACAGTTTTCTGCTTGCAGCCGTAAATGGATAACTCTTTAGTATGGTGGTCTACACTCTCAGATTTCTGAGTAGTAGCGATTTGCTCTTGCAGATTGTTCAGTGACTAAGAAAGACAAGGTACGAACTCCACCTTATAGTACCGCCTTATGGCACCTACCTAATTGTGCCATCGATATTGTAGATGTCCATTAATAGCAGTTACTCTTTATCATCATGTGAGCTGATCTTCTACCATCAAAGACAAAAAATAAACGATCATATAGACCCTCAGGTTGATTCTTTCCTTTCGATCTGGAGGATAAAATTCAACCGCGATAAAATTTGAAAAAGAATATATTTAGATTTATTTCAAATGAATGTATAATGTCAGTTAGGATTAATAAAAGTTCAAATGTATTATTAGTGTACCACCGACGACAAAGATCGGGTTCCTGTGGCCCACTCGCAGAGCGTCAAGAGGTACATTGCGGGGCGGGTCTAAAAGGTCGCGTGCCGCTTCTTCTGTTGCCGCGCACGAATTTAGCGAGGTGTGACTAGATCACAGTCCACTGTAAAAAAAAGTATATTAACGTAAAATATAACAGTTAGTTGCTGTGTAATACAGTAATTTAAAGCCTTCTGTGTCACTTACATCGGGCTGACCGTAAAATTTTTGCCGTGTCATTGGTTATACCTAATTTCAGTATATTTTTGGTTTAAGTCATAAGATTTAAACCATTTTGAATTACTTATTAAGTAATTTAAAGTTACATACATACATATCATCACGCCATATCCCTTGCAGGGTAGGCAGAGAGAACAGAGTGCCAGAGAACTCTATCTCTGCATACTTCACTGGCTTCCTCAACATTCATAATTCTCTTCATACACGCTCACCGGTTTCGGAGACTCTTGACTCCACCTTCCTTCAGTACATGACCGATCTGGTCTAGGTAGGTTAGTCTCGGTCTCCCTCGGTACCTACATCCTTCCACTTTCGCATTGTATATCTTCTTAACCAGACGTTCGTTCGGCATTCATTCCACATGTCGGAACCATCGGAGCATTCCCTTTCGCATCTTTACACCAATACTCTCTTTCATACCTACTCGCTCTCTTACGTCATCGTTACGAATGCGGTCGGTCAGCCTATCTCCACAGATTTTCCGCAGAGATCGTATTTCGACCGCATTAATTTTACTTTCATACTCTTTTCTGCATACCCAACTCTCGCTTCCATACAGTAATGTTGGGACAAGCACTGCGTTATGTATTGCTACACGTGCCTTCTGGCTGAGGTGGTGGCTGCCGAGAAGTTGCCCCAACGCTCCGTTCACTCTATTGCCCGCATTCACTCTTCGCTCTATATCAGTGGTGTACCTTCCATCTCGGCTAAATCCACATCCAAGATATACAAATTCATCCACTTGCTCTAGTATATCATTACCTATTGTTACTCTTACATCTGTTCTGGCTTCGTCTCTTTTAAAGACCATTATTTTGGTTTTGCTCACATTCACATTCATTAATTTAAAGTTACGTTATAAATATAAATAAATTAATTAAAAAGACTCTCTGAATGTCCCGTGGGTGGTAATTATAAATATTATCAACTTTAAATTGATCATGGATAGGGTAAACGACGATTAAGAAGTCTACATCGATTTGGGCTATTTGAGTCCGTCTAGACAACAATAACATTCCCAACGAGGGTTGATGTCAGGCAGGCGGCCGAACATAGAACGATTACCAAAACTTTTGCAATATGTATGATGGAAGTACTCTACCATTAAGTTCAGCAGAAGTAATTGGGATCAGTGCAAGATGATGATAAATTAAAAAAATCCTTAAGTAATAATTGATTCAAATTCAATTTTCATATTATTTTTTATGTAATAACTTCTTATCGAAGGGTAAACCGCTTACCTTTACTATTTCTTTCACGCATGATTCACGATGACGCATTTGCTAGATTTTAGATGACATACAATGTAAAAATTTCGTTGCTCATTTTAGCTACCATAAGCCAATTGTTATTTTTTTAGAATTAAATAATGATACTCATAATGTACATACACAAAATTCTAACGTACTTATTCAAGAATTGTAACTAAGAATAAATTTTATTTTATAATTAATAAAAAATATTAATAAATAACCTTTTCTTACATTATCATATTAATATACATAAAATTTAAGTAATAATCCAAGCTTTTCTCAAGTTAAACAATTTCAATATTAAATAGTTCAACTTAGATTAATTCATATTATCTTCTTTGTGGCGTCCGGAGACGCACCTGTTTGTTTTTTTTTAAGATAATTATTCGCACTAAGGACTAAATCCTTGTACTACGCGTATCACGTTGTTATGAGTTGCCCAAGAGAACGTTGCTGCCCAATTCCAAGTTAGATAGAGTACTTTTTAACCCAGTAAAATTTAAAATACATAAAAAAAATAAACGTAATGCAACTGGGTAGCTAGCAGTATCCGCTGGCTCTTATAATTAAGACAGTTCGGTTCCAAACTCCCACTGTCCATAATTCAGTGTTCCAAACGATTAACCGAACTCAAATGTAGTGAGAGAGGGTTAAATGAAGTAAGTATGATAGGTATTACTAGGACTTAATACTTAAACTTGATTGAATTATCATCATCAGCTTACTTTTATATGATTATTATGTGTTGAAGTTCCTACTTCTAGATGCTTCTAATGCGAATAATAATAATAATCTTTAAATTAGCGTGATTCAAATCGCCCTTCTTTCTTCGCCATGCGATCGGGCACCGGTACCCGATCTTTGTCTTCGGTGGCCATTTCGAATCGCCCTAAAGCTAATACTTATTAAACACACACTAATTCTTTATAGAAAAAGTTCCAAATAAAAATAATAATAGATTAACCCGCTAAGTTTCTTGTCGGTTCTTCTAAGCGATTAAGTTGGAATAGTAGTTTTTTTTTTTTTTTAGAATAGACAATACCCAGCGCTAAGGAAATTATTCTTGTATTGCGGGGGTCTTTAGAAACCTAATTTACGGATACAAATTACATCCAAACACAGACCAGCAATTTGTGGATTGGACAAATTATTGTCCTACCTACGTGGGAATCGAACTGAGGCATTGGCATTGGTGGTCGGTATTTTTTACCACTGCGCCATCTGTGCAGTAGAATTTAATGAATTTAAGATAAAATGTTAATTTGTGTACTTCGCTGTGACGGTGTAAAAATACCATCCCTTCTTGTGTATAGGTGTTGTAAACAACGACTAATCATAATATTGCTTTTCTTCCAATTACTTGGAGTAGACGCAAATCACTCCACGTTGACGCAATTAGTTGTGTGGTAGCGGCGACGAATACTACCAACCCTTACTTTGCTCGTGGATGTCGTAAAAGACGACTAAGAGCCTTATAACGACCTGGGTCGATTCCATCTGATGCCGTTTGGTCAACAATTACATTCCCAAGTAGGGTTGACGTCTGCCGAGCGGGCCACCGAAGACAAAAATCGGGTACCAGTGGCCCGCTCGCACGGCGAAGAAGAGGTGCTTGCAGGGTGGGTCAATGGGGTTGCGCACCGCCTCTTCCGTCACCCCGGACCGATTTGGCGGGGTGCTACGTCCATGTCCCACCGAAAAAAAAAAAAAAAAAAAAAAAAGGAGGGTTGACGTCTGGCGGGCGGCCGGTCATAAAACTATTGCCAATAACTTTTACAATATGTACTATGAAAGAAGAGTACATATTGTATCGACCCCAAGTAATTGGTATAAGAGTAGGAGAATGATGACTTGGAGTTGACGCAATATGTGCTTCCATGGTACATATTACAAAAGTTATTAGCAACAATTTTATGACCTGCCCGATGTCAAGCCTCCTTGAGAATATAATTGTTGACCAGATAGCGTCAAGTGGAGTCAGACCAGATCAATATAAAGCTCTTAGTCGTCTTTTACGACATCCACGAGCAAAGTAAAGCTTGTTTCTATTAGTAGCCCTTATCACAGCGGATTATTGAAAATTCTATATGAATTTAGATAAATTTGCAATGATTAAATTATTTCAAAGCAATAGTAGGACTTTTTTTTTTTTTTGGTGGGCTATGCTTTTGAGCATAACTTTATAGTCAGCTACATATTCAGCACTATGTAGTAAGCTGTATAGTATTTAGTTATCTAGACTAATAGCAGATGGATAAGTAGTATAAGATCAATAGAGGAATACAATGAACCACCCCTATCTTAACTGTGGGTGAACGTGAAAAATGGCTAAGGGATAAAATATGCTTACAACGTCTATGCACAAAAAAAGGAAAACTGGAAATAAAACCCTATAACAACACATCTGACCAGCGTGTGGTTGTGTCATCGTTTAATACAATTCTAACTGTAAAGTTTGAAGTATTAAGCCTATACAATGTGTAAACATTGTCCGCTAGATGGCATACGTCACCTTGAAGACGTAAGATATAATATGAAGCGAAATTTGCATGTCCTAAAATAGTTCACGATGGTGTAAGTGGCAGCACGATTGGGCCGGATTCCCAATAGGTGCGGGTTCGAACCCCGCTTATGACATCATTTTTCGTTTCGTAATCGGGTATTTATAAATAATTAAGCATATTAAATGCTAAAAATTTCAGTAATTTAAATATTTAGCTTTTGAATCGAACGTTCTAGTACATCTCCTCGAACGTTCCGCGGTATTTCAGGACGATAACGTGATGAATAATTTCTAATACGTCCTGCCTCGTAATTATTGGCTTATTAGATAATTTTTCTTCACATCTCCCCTTTAATAGGAAGGAATTTTTCACATATCCATATTTTAACTTTTTCAATAAAATTTGTTGTGGGTCCCAAAACAACTAAAAGCGTATTTCGCCACTTCTCGAGGGTGAAACTTCGATGTCATTTATGGACACCTTTGTGGATCCTAGTTTACAGCATTAACAGAACTGGGAATATGTAGTATGCCCCAAAAAGTATGTCCATCCGCCGCCTTCAATAACCACCACCTAACAGCTTCAGAGGCTTCAATCGATAAAAAAATATTCTGTTCGACTTTTTTTTATTGCTTACGACTTTTTTTTATTGCTTATTTGCCAACGAGCAAGTCTTACTCATGGAGTTTTGCAATACCAGGGTCATCACCCTGCTTAGCTATGTAAGCCGTTGCTTACCAACCCTAACCAACACCATAATTGGGTTTCCGGCTTGTTCACCGAATGAAACGCGCATTGCTACTGCTCAGACGTTAATTTTCTGGGAGAGTATGGCAGTATTACAGACGGACCGGCCTGCAGCTGTAGACAGAAAACTGCTAATAGAGTGGCACTACCACTATAAACTTCGACAAATATATCTATTGATACATTTGCTTTGAATGAACCGGCTCTGAATGCGTTTGGTATTAACAGTTATTTTCAATACTGCAGTGAATGAACTTATAACTAACTTATAAATGAATGAATGAACTAACTAGCTATTTTGACATTTCAAACGTCAGTGAATGGGTAATGTTTTGAACAGTTAGCGATTTGTGACCTATATTTCTTTATTACGTCATCAATTGTTATACGATTAATAAACTTTGTTCTGCTTTTTCTTCGCCTCTCGCCTCATCTGCTATGGGAGATAAATTAAGTACTATATCCACGCTGGTTAGACATATTGGTATATTGTTTTCTGTCGAGATTTGTAATAACATTTTAATTCAATATACCATAATTAATAGGTAACATTTTTCCTCATTAACTTATCAATGCCCACTATGTAATGTACATAGGCCCAGCATGGCTGGGCCTATACCATTGGATACCCAATGGATTATGTGTTCGGTGTGTGTCTAGACTATAGCCTGACGAAAAAAGCAAATTCCCACTGCACCATTCCTTTGGCGATTCCTACTGCACCCCTCTGCCGAGCGGACAGTGAAAGGTTGAATGATAATTTAATCTATTTTCAAAATATGAAATTCGTAATCTCAAGACACTAAATTGCATGAGATGCGCCAAATATATGGACGCATCAGGCTGATTTCCAAGCAGCAACTAAATTAAACCGAATTGTGATTTATTTAGAACATGAAGTCTAAATTACCTCGTTATTTTTCTCGACACAGAGTGTAAATATAACTTGCTCGCCTGAAAAAACATTCCACACATTATTAAATTTAAAATTGAAATATTATAACAGCAACTCGTATAAAACGTTAATAAATTTATTGAAATACAAACAGGACCGTTTGTGCAAAATTAAAATCGCAAATACAACGTCAATTAAAACAAAAACTGTACATCACTTATTCGCCGAAAGCCGACTGCCGACGCGACGGCCGAAAGCCGAGCGATGTTATCCGATTAGCGCATCCAATAAACAAGCGGAGAGGGCCGTTATTAATTTTCGATTGGCGCGAACATCGTAACATTCGATATTTAAATTTGAATGAACGTTTTGATTATTTTAACCAATTGAATGAAACACTTGTTTTGATCCATATTAGATTATTCCTGTTTCTGCCAGCGATACTTAAGATTTGGGAAATGCCTAAGGCAATCTATATGAAACATAAAATTAATCCATCATTAATTCATTAAGTATTTATATGCTGATAGTTATACGGTCTGTGTCAAAATTTAGTTTTCGTTGATGAAAACGGTTGGAATAAAAACATATAAAATTTAAAGTTTATAATTTAGTTTGTAATTTAGGTGTTACCTAAAACGTAAGAGTCGATGGTAAGAACAGGCTTTAACTTAGGAATATAATCTTTCATCACACCTTTACTATTCCAGTGTCGTACAAATTGGTTAAAAGAATCATTAGGGGAAGGAGCAACAGCACTCGTGTGGGTAACTTATAACAATTATGAAGGGTGGTTATTATAATCTTCCTAGGAAGACATATGTTCAACAGTGGACATCAATAAACTGAAGAATGGATGAACGAATTCATAAGACATCTCTTAAAACACATATTATATTCTAGTTCCATCAATACACAGAAAACATTTAAATTAGTTATTCATTTTAAGGAAATTCTTTTTTAAAAAGCGTTAGCAGTATATTAGCTGAATGTCAATTGGGAGAAGCTGTGTTGAATTACAGTACAAACGATCACGTAAGTTTTAATTGGCACACGTGGGAATGTCTGTGTATTTAAACGTATCTTCATCTCAGCTCATATATATCCCACTGTTGGGTTTGAGCCTCCTCCATAATGGGAGGGAAATTGACCTACCTTACCACGCTGGTCAGACGTGTTGGTATAGGGTTTTATTTCGAGTTTTCTTTCTCTTGCATAGATGATAACATCTATATGATACCGCGCATTTTTTTTTTTGGCGGCGGGCTACGGTTCGTCAAACCCCGCTATTCCATCCGGGGCGACAGGAAAAGCGGCGCAAAATCCCGTAGACCCGCCCTACAATATACCTCTCGACGCCGTGCGGGTGGGTCACTTGTACGCGGTCTATTTCTTCAGTGGCCCACCCGGCGGTCTACCCTCACGGGTATCCTCGCTGATGTCGACGCCCGGACAGTTTGCACCGTCGGGGCGTCGTTCTCACGCGGTGGCCTCGCTCCCAGGGCGACCAGACTAATACCCGGTCCGGTCACCGGCTGCCTCGGCTAGGGCGGCATGAGGCGGAGGTATTCACGCCTCCGCCGCCCCAGTCGCCGGTGGCGGCGCGAATCCTCGAAGAGAAGTTCCTCTCGGATTCGCTCCGCCACTTCCTTCTGTGACCGCGTCCCAATTCCTCTCGCTGTCGACCATCGCTTTTACGACGGCCGGCAGCGAGAGGTCGGCACCGATAGCAGCGACAAGGGCACGGCGCTGCTGAGCCTAGGTCACGCAGACCTCGAGCGTATGGTGCGCCGTGTCCCGGTCGCTGCCGCACTGTTGGCAGGACGGAGTCGTCTCCACCCTTGCAACTGTGTACAGGTACTTGCCGAAGCAACCGTGCCCCGTCAAGACCTGCACCAGCCGGAAAGAGAGAACTTCGTGCCGCCTCTCCAGCCACTCCATCAGTACGGGCCGGACGGCCTCGATGACTAGTAATCCGTATCGAGGCCGCTCCAGTCGCGTTGCCCAACAGGAAAGAACCTCCCGGCGAGCGTCCTCACGCCAGGTGGCCAATTCGCTAGGCGAAACATCGCCACCTTCTTCGCGAGTTGAAGACACCCGCCGATATATTTCGGCGAGCATTTCCGCCTCCAAGTCGCAAGGGGGCGTTCCGGCCAATACGCATGCAGACTCGGTCGCAACCGTGCGGTATCCACGGATAGCCCTGACCGCCATGGCTCTCTGCGGTCTCCGCAGAATAGCCCTAAGGCGGACGATCAGAGCCCTCGCCCACACAGGAGCGCCGTACAATGCCATTGAACGGATCACCTCCGCATAATGATAACGTGCATATAAATGACTTTTGTATCCCTTAGTCGTCTTATATGATCAACCACGGGTAAGACCAGGGGGTGGTGATTTGTATTCTTACTCCATCACCACATGGATAACGTATCATATAGTTTCATTAACAAAATATTTGATATCATCATCATTATCCTGCTCATATACTAATTATTTAGGGTCGATGTAATATGTACCTCTTCTCCCATCGTACATATTGTAAAAGTTACTGGCAATAATTTTATGACCGGCCGCCTGAATGACGTCAACGCACTTTGTGAATGTAATTGTTGACCGAACGAAATTATGTCGAGTTGGCTCAGGTTGATTTAAAACTTATAGTCGTCTGACATCTATAAGCAAACTATGGATTGGTAGTATTCGTAGCGGCTACTGCACAGCATTATCTTGCTATATTCATATAACTAAAATTATCCTGTATTATATTTAATTATAATGTGTGTGTTTTAAATTGAAGTTTCAGACTAAATTGTATTTGTCTAGATAAACAAAGTTGAACTATTTTTGATATGAAAATATCAGTGTTTAATTGAAAATTTTGCCAGTCTGTCTGTCTTGTTTTGGTCAATCTCTGAAACGGGTTTACTAATTAAAATAAGAAGATCACCAGGAGACAACTCATGTTATAATGGGTAACTTGGACTATATTTTTATATTCCTTTATTTTTTTTAAATTATATGTAATTTCTAAGAACCAATTTGCATTATCGTTCATAAGGGCAATATTTTTGAGAGTTTTTCCAACTTCCTAAAAACTCTACAGATACGGCTAGATCTAGGCATACAATCTCCTTATTTAATTAACTTATATTTTCACTCATGTTTCCTTATACAATTATTTTTAGTAACTTTTAACCTGTATGCTGACTTTATTATAGAAAACTCAAAAGCGCTTTAGCTGACTCGTGAAGTCTAGCAATGATAACTACTTGCATACATATACTACTCCAAAAAAATCAATAAACAAAATTCATACAAAATAACTCCTTCAAACGCAATATATTTTTGACTTAAATATTCTGTATTTTGAGATCTACCTTGAAATGTATTTTATTTTTGATGCAATTATGTAATTTAACTTGTTTCCTGTATTTTGTGGTAACAATTGTGAAGTAACCCTACCCTACAGGAGCTCTGCAATCGTCTTTATTCGCTTATCTAACGAACGCCGGCGGCTGTCTCTTATAATTAGATAAAATAACACACCACTCATATATGAGAAAAGGCTGCTTTGTGACGTCACATTTGTTGAGCTTATGTACAAATATGCTTCAAAGAACATTGCACAATGTTGTACTTGATAATATGTTAGGGTTGCCAATTATTTAAATGTAAAGTGTCGTACAAATAAATTCAAGATTCTTCATCTTTAGAATTATTTAAAAAAAAAAAATTCGACAGCCTGCTTCGAATTGTGAGGGTTATTGATGTACTATAACACACTTGGTATAGAGTTTATGTCTTGAAATAACGTTTTTCGCTTGCGGACGCAAGTACAGCGCAGCACCGCTTTAGTCGTGTTTTATGATCACCCGCGGGAAATTAGGAGGTGATGATTTATTGTATTTTTACTGAAACCACACGGATATTTATTTGTTATTTCATAAATATTTTTCTCCCGTGACTCGCTCTAAAATGTTCGAAACGTCGGCAAATTAAAAATCAAATAAAAACGCGATACAATCCGTAAAAGTAGTTTTAATCTCCGTGTAGTAACGAAATACATTTTGTAACCGCCACTCCTTTGCTTCAACTTTAATAAAAAAATAACTAAGCAACTTATATAGAACACACAACACTAACTGCATATCTAAAAATAAATGTCTATCTCAATCCTTTGGCCAGGTAATAAACTAATCAAAATTTTATCTAATTGTGGCCGAATGTTGTCTAACAGTGAGATTTGAATGGGCTAACACGATGAAGAAATATATTATTAATCTGTGTCTAGTATTATTTTTTTAAAATCTTTTATTTTCAAAGAAAACACCCGGCACTAAGGAGAACTCTTTCTAAAGAGAACGGGACTTCATAAATATATTAATAGATATAAATTATACTTAAAGTCAGAATAATCGTTTGTGGATCGCCCAATGTATTATCCTGCGAGAGAATCTCACCATGATACTTCTGTCCTAATTCTATATTTTTAATAGTCTATAACTAGGAGTTTTGGCAAGAATATGGAAATGTCATATTACGCTCTTGTATTACATTCATTTCTTTAGTGTTTTGTAGTGTTATATTGAATAATTTTGCTGGTATTTTATGGAATATGATACAGTTAAAGTGCTACAGTGTAATGAATATGGTATAATACGTATAATAGTGGTTTATGTGTATTTTCATATTATGCCAAAATTCCCAAAAACATCAATGATTTGGTCATCAGCGCCCGATTAATGGTAAAGACTTGACTTACTGATAGACAATGACTATTAAAGCTACACAATATGAAGAAGTGATAATATACGAAAGAGTTAAATAAGACTCGGCTGTATGGGCTTGGATCCCTTTGCCTGTCCGAACGGACGAATAAACCAAAAAAAAGTCTATCACTAGTCTGGTCTTATAAATTGCAAAAACTTAAATAGGTACATCTGATTTTATTATTTGAATTCAAATTTGGAACGCATTTATTAATGTTAGAAACTTCAATTAGTTTTCGCCATTTCAGATATTTTTTTGACGTTAATTTAGAATTACATGAAATGGAGTGTTGAGGAAAACAGAATTGCGGTGATTACAAAGAGAATATGGAGGCGTTGATTGATTTTAACATACTTCAAAAGCTAAAAAGGTAATACGATTACACGATATATCGCATTTCTTACTATCGATAGATATTTAAACGGACGCGAGAAATCTGCTACTTAAATCGGTCCACCATATAAAGTTAAGCTACTATCCAACGAAGCTGTTTAGTGTTTGAAGCCAATTATTCTTTTAATAACCTAGCCGTTTTATTTCTTAGTTAACGCCTTATTCATCAATTCAGCTGCGATTGTGTTCGAAGAGCGTAAATTATACATTGTAAAGTAAATAACGTCGCCAAGCTTTAAATATAACATTGTTGTTTTACGGCTGAAATGCCAGTTTAAGTGCTGGCATTTGTGAATAATTCTACTTGGCATATGTTACGCGACATACTTACCTTGTTAGTATAAATTTTCTTGTAACAATTTATTACGTAAGTTTTCACAGTTTCATGATTATATTCTGTTTGATAATGAGTTGAGAGTATAATAGTTATATTATTGAGAATTTTATTATATCGTGATTCGAAGGACTTACGGTAGTTCATTTTCATCATTTCATATGTCCCACTGTTGGGGTCGAGCCTCCTCCATAATGAGAGGGAAATTGACCTACTATAACACGCTGGTCATACGTGTTGGTATAGGGTTTTGTTTCGAGTTTTTCTTCTCTTACGGTAGTTAATATTTAGTAAATAAATTGTATAAATACCCGATAGGAAACGAAAAATGATGTCACAAGCGGGGTTCGAACCCGCACCTATTGGGAATCCGGCCCAACCATGCTGCCACTTACATCATCGTGAACTATTTTAGGACATGCAAATTTCGATTCATATTATATCTTACGTCTTCAAGGTGACGTATGCCATCTATCGGACAATGTTTACACATTGTATAGACTTAATACTTCAAACTTTACAGTTAGAATTGTATTAAACGATGACACAACCTTGTTATTAAAATTACTGAAATTTGTAGCATTTAATATGTTTAATTATTTTTATAAATACCCGATACGAAACGAAAAATGATGTCACAAGCGGGGTTCGAACCCGCACCGAAATTTGCATGTCCTAAAATAGTTCACGATGGTGTAAGTGGCAGCACGGTTGGGCCGGATTCCCAATAGGTGCGGGTTCGAACCCCGCTTGTGACATCATTTTTCGTTTCGTATCGGGTATTTATAAAAATAATTAAGCATATTAAATGCTAAAAATTTCAGTAACATATAATTAACACAGAAAAATTACACTTATTTCTTGCTATTGAGTGTCGTAACGAATAACTAAGGAATATACAGACAGAGTCTAGTTTTCTTTCTCTTGCGTAAATGTTCTATGCAAATCTTTTGCATAAAACCAGAACTAAATTGTTAGTGGTATGACCACACTCTGGACAGTTCTCTGTCAGTCCGTCCGGGGTAGTACGACACTCTCACAAAAGATCGCCGTCTGAGTAATGGCAATATGCTATTGCGCTTCTTTCGGTGAGCGAGGAAGCCGGAAGCCCAACTGCGTGTGTTTGGGGTTTGTATTGGTTGGCAGCGGCCTAGCCTAGCCTTGGTATTGCAAAGGTGGGCGGCAGTGACACTTACCGTCAGGTGTGCTACACGCTCATTTGCAACCATAAGCAATAAAAAAAAACTCATACGTTGGTATTTATATTCGTCTAAGCATCGTGGTATAATAGAATTCGCTATCATTGTGGAGGAGATTCGAACCCAGCCGTGGGATGTGTATGTTCTGAAATGCTCATGATGATAATATAAGAAAATAATGGGTTAAAATACCAAGTCCTATCTCACTACGCCATGGGAGTCGTCAGGATCGTTTGAAGCCAGGCGAATAGGCAGCAAAACCCTTCTAGAAAATTTGCAACATTAATTGCGAGCCCCAATCCAATTGCAGTGTTGTAATTCTGGAATGGTTTCCTATGGACAGCCTTTTTTTCCCTTCCACGTGGCGATGGTTAAATTTTGTATAAATAGAATACAAACCACGAATAAATAATAATTGTAGTACCATTTGTCAATAATAGATGGCGTGCTAAGAGTTTCATTTCACGTCTGTGTGGCCAGGTCAGAGCAGTGCTGTGAACTCGTCACAATCATCGTTGCCGGAACTGCAACCATGCTGCCCAAACAGTCATTGGCGACGAAAGAGATGACATACAACTCCATAACTTATTGTACATTATGATGCTATTAGGATGGGGCACTAATTATCCGTGTGGGGTCAGAGTAAGAATACAATTCACCACCCCCTTACTCGTGGGTGATCGTAAGAGACGATTTAGGGATATAAAACGCACATAACATATATGCAAGATAGGCAAAACAAAACCCTATACCAACACGTCTGACTAACGCGGTATAGTAGGTTAATTTCCCTCCCATTACGGAGGAGGCCCGAGCCCAACAGTGGGGCATATATGGGCTGTGATGATGATGATGATGACTAATATAGTCTTTGTCTTCCGAGTCTAATTGATTCAGATAGTCCGACATTTAGACTATGCCATCTGTGTTGATAAAGAGTTTATAAAGGACTACATAATTGAATGTAGACAAACCTCCCTTGCGTAGTAATGTAGCTACACGTTAATGTTTGTATGAGAACTTTCAGAGTTTAAGAGGAATGCGAACCGTAGAATAACTTCGTCTATAGGCTTGTCTCTACTTTGGTCTGTTATTACATATTGAATATGGTTATTACTATTGTTGAAACTTACTTTTCTGTGTAGTGACAGAGTAAGAATACAATTCGACGATTTCTCTCTTACCTGTGGATGTAAAAGATGACTGAACGATATGCAAATAATATCGATACAAAAGAAGGAAAACTTGACATAAAACTGTTATACCGACATGTTTAACCAGCGTGGTATAATAAGTACATTTATCTTCTATGTGTAGGAGATTCGAGACTAGTAGTGGGACCTTTAAGTGAGATCAAATTATGATGATTTATGTGAGAGAAGAAAAACTTTAAATGAAATCCTAGGCCAACACGTCTGACGAGAGTAGTATAGTGGATCCATTACCCTCCCACCAAAGTTTTTTTTCTTTTTTTTTTTTATTGCTAGTGGTGGCAAACGAGCAAGCAGCACACCTGATGGTAAGTGTCACTGACGCCCATGGACCTTTGCAGTACCAGAGGTACAGCTAGGCCGCTGCCTACCAATATAAACCCCAAACCCACCCAATTGGGCTGCCGGCTCTCTCGCTCACCGAACGAAGCGCAATAGCACATGCCATTACTCATACGTCGATCTTCTGCGAGAGTGTGGTACTATCCCGGACGGACCGGCCCGCGGCTGCAGACAGAGTACTATCAACAGCGTGGTCCTACCACAATAAGTAAACTTAGTAAGTTTTACTTTACCCAGTAAAGACAGCTCAAGCCTAAAAGTGGTGAACGTATGCGAGCTAGGATGATGATGATAATGATGAGTAGAACTTATATGAAATAATAACACAATAATTACATTGCTTTGTATTTTCATAAATTCGCATATAATTCCTATTTTCTTCTGACAATATGGTCGCCTTGATTTCTTATGACGTCGATTTAAATCTTCCTTTTTTAATCATTTTTATAGATCATACTTTATTTTCACCAATTCATCACCCAAAAAAAATATAATACAATTTATAAATGCTGCAAGGGAAATATAAACTATTTTTCTTTACTTTTCTATAAATATAAAGTATTAAAAAAAGTGGCAATCGGATAAACAAAAAAGTAAGAAATGTATTTAAAAAAAAAAAAAAAAAATTGATATTTTCTATGCGGGAGAAGGAAAGCTCGAAAGGTCACCATGATACAGTCAATTTCCCTCCTATTTTCGTGTAAGTACGAGTCTGGCATTGGGTTATATGTAAGCTGAGATAATGATGACAATGAAATAATATAGATACTTGTAGTATAAATACAAAAATAATAGCAATTGATTGCCAATAAAACACGTAATAAATTCCATCGTAACCCGTACGTTCGTTCGTTAGTGAAGACACAACTCCAGTCGAAGCTTTTAATTCAGTTAAACCGGAAGTTGTTCGAAGGCGACAGGAAGTGACGTTATTTATTCGCCACTCGCTACTGTGTCAAAGCGTTATCAGATTTAAATTTTAATTTGTTCAGAAGAATGAGGTTTTCGGATGACGAAAATGTGTTGGGAAGGATTGCTTTATGAATATCTTAATATTTTTAATTTTAAAAAGTGGAACGCCTGCATTTCTTTTTTTTATATTCTAAAAAAAAACTCATAAGCTGAAGTTCTCTTTCTTCGTCTCAGGCCATATACGTTTTATTACTTTGAGTGCACATATGACATAGTTGTTAAGATATCTATCGTCCCAGTCTTGCAAGTTTAATGCCCATCATCTCAGTTCATAATATGTCCCACTGTTGGGCTCGAGCCTCCTCCGTAATGGGAGGGAAATTAACCTAATATACCACGCTGGTCAGACGTGTTGGTATAGGGTTTTGTTTCGAGTTTTCCTTCTCTTGCATAGATGTTACATGCCTTTTATATCCCTTAGTCGTTTAATTCCCATACAGGACAAACATTTATGCAATCTATAAATTGTTATTAACCTTTACAACATTCAGATTCAGAAGAAGTAGTGGTGAATTGTATTCTTACTTCTCACCATATGAAAAAATCATATATTAATACGAATCGCACTTAATAGTAGTAGAACCATGCTGTAGATAGTTCTCTGTACCACACTCTCGCAGAAGATCGACGTCTGAGTAATGGCAATGTGCTATTGCGCTTCGTTCGATGAGCGAGAGAGCCGGCAGCCCAACTGGGTGGGTTTGAGGATTGTAATGGTAAGCAGCGGCTTAGCTATAGCCTTGGTATTGCAAAGGTCCATGAGGGGCAGTGACACTTACCATCAGGTGTGCTGCTTGCTCGTTTGCCACCATAAGCAATAAAAAAAAATCTCAAATTCAATTCCTAAATCGGACGTTAATATATGACATAATATTTCCGGACCCTCGTAATTTTTTTTACAACGACATTTAAAACCAAACCCATATCAAAATATTTGTCATAAAAATATGTCACATTATATATTATTATTATATCATACATTTATAACAAAAATAAAACATAAAAATGTTCGGCCATATTGCAACGGAATCGTTATTCGGGTTTCCGTTTCGCCTTATAAAATTATATGATGGATAATACGGTCATTTTAAAGGCTATAAGGGTGTTTAAGGCTTGTGTTGAAGATTTTAACGGTTTTTTTATGATATGTGCCTTGTTTTTTTTTTAAATTAATTATCTTTAGTTACTCATGTAGTTATCTGTGAGGTGACGGAGTAAGAATACAATTTACCACCCCTATCTTAACCGTTGGGTGATCGTAAGAGACGACTAAGGGATATAAACGCATGTAACACCTATGCAAGAGAAAGAAAACTCGAAACAAAACCTTATACCAACACGCCTGACCAGCGTGGTATAGTAAGTCAATTGCCGTCCCATTATGGAGGAGGTTCGAGCCCAACAGTGGGACATATATGAGCTGAGATGATGATGATGACTCATGTAGTGAACCATATATATCTATAATAGAGGATGTTTGTATATATGGCATCGTTAAATTCAGAAACTATTTGACCGATTACTATGAAAATTGATAGTTGTATGTATTTTTTTACGCAGAAGGTTATTTATGTTCGTTGATGTAACTTGCCATCAGGCGGCGCTGCGATATATCGACCTCTACAAACAAAGTAATGGGCTAGGTTTGCTAGTTAGCAATAAAATTTTATTCGTCATCATCACAACCCATATATGTCCCACTGTTGGGCTCAGGCCTCCTCCGTAATGGGAGGGAAATTAACCTATTATACCACGCTGGTCAGACGTGTTGGTATAGGGTTTTGTTTCGAGTTTTCCTTTTCTTTTATAGATGTTATATGCATTTTATATCCCTTAGTCGTTTCTTACGATCACCCACGAGCAAGATAAGGGCTGGTGAATTGTATTCTTACTCCTAAGAGAAGAAATGAATGAATGAATGAATGAATTGTATTCTTACTCCTAAGATAGGCTTTTTTAAGAGCTATCTTTCTGTGCTAGTCGCAAGTCCCACTATTGAGTATTTAAGGAGGAAAAGAAATGTTACGAAGATCTGCAAAAAAATAATAACTAAATATTCAGAAGTGATTTTCCAAAAATAAAGATAGAAAAACATGCGCTTAAGGATGTTCTATCAGACTATATTTATTTAAACCAATCAATTTGGATAGTTACACTTTAAGAATTTTTTTTTTCCGTAAAGTTCAATAATTTTTATAAAAAACAGTATTTGAATTTGACACGTGGGTGTTTTACTTGTGCATTTTAAAAGCATACCTTGATCGATTAAAGCTATAAATAGTAGAGGGATTTTTTTTAGTCTCATGATGAAACTGTGCGATGGATGGATGGACTTTAAATTCGTCACTATACAGAAAAATATTCGGTCTCATATTAAAAATCCTCCGATTTTCTAATATATCTTGTCTCATTATTACTCTGATTTTACAATGAAAAAGTGGCGTTAGTTTCAAAAGTCATTCTAAAAGTAAACGTGTAAATGCGAGCGCCTCATCATTGTCTCACCAACTTTTATTTATTTCACAACTTGTTTCATATTTCTTTCTCACGACATACAAGAAAGATAGAAAACCGCAACATGTATATAACATAAAAAATGCATGAGAATGGACCCATTTCTGGAATAATTTACCGCCGACGTCTAGAGGCCGACTTGAGAGAATCTTGCCGATTTTTTTTTTTGACCCTTTTAAACTATTCCGTTTGTCGTTTCATATTAAAGGGTTTAGATCTTAAAATGGCGGTTACTTTTTACGGATAAAAAAATGCTTTTTGGATTTAGTGATTTTACAGCACTTTTTATTTTATCACATTTTTCCGTGTGGTGACGGAGTAAGAATACTATTCACCACCCCATATATTACGAGGTGATCGTACGAGACGACTAAGGGCTATAAAACGCATATAACATCTATGCGAGCGAAGGAAAACTCGAAACAAAACCCTATACCAACACGTCTGACCAGCGCGGTATAGTAGGTTAATTTCCCTCCCAATACGTAGGAGGCCCGAGCTCAACAGTGGGACATTTATGAGCCGTGATAATGATGATAGCACTTTTGACCAATTTGCACTGCAATTTTGGAATTTCTATTCGTAATAACGTATTAGTTAATAACGTTCGTTGCTCGTGAGTGTTGTAAAGAACGACTTAGAGCTTAACAAACACTGTTCTAATTGCACCCTATTACAAATAAATTCCCAAGGAGGTTTAACGGCAGACAGCTGGGCGGTCATAACAACTATTGCTAAAACTTTTGTATGATTTCTTCCTTTACATATTGCGTCCCCTACAATTAATTGGGATAGTGATGAGGGTCATATACGTCCCACTGCTGGTCTGGCCTTCTACACAGTAGGAGGGAAATTGTCATACCATATCACGCTGGTCAAACGTGCTGGTATAGACTATCTCATTTTAAGTATTCATTCTCTTGCTAGATGTTATAAGCATTTTATATTCCCTAGTCGTATTTTTACGGCAATCCAAGGGCAGGATATGGAGTATGCATTCTAACACGGGTAACTACTGTGTACTGTGTAATATGTAAGAAAAAACTCCGAACATATTTAATTTGCCAAATTTTTTATAATATAATATAATAAAAAATAGTCCTGAGAACCATCTATGTGAGCACCAGGTGATCGGGCAGCACCGATCGTTTGGTTAAGTTATAACACCAATTGCGGTTGCTAACTTATCTACCAAACATATCAAACAGATTATGGCCATATCACCCTTCGTAGGTAGACTTATTTTCAACTGTGGACATCGATATATTGTATACATTTATTATTAATTATTTGTGGTTAGACCTAAACTTTTCCTTCTCCATTCTGACCTTTAAAAAAAAGGCTAGAATGGAAAAGGTTGGAGTAGGCCTTTGCCGATGGGCAAACAAATCTACAGAAAACAAGCAAGCAGCAAATTCTAGAATAAGTTTTTAAGCTTTTAAAGTTTATATTTAGAGTTTTAAATATTGTATTAATTAAGTAGTATCTGAATAAAAGGCTATAATAAAATAATAATAATAAATAATAAAGACCTAAATTTGGAATTTAAACCCCACTTTAAATAGTTAAACTTGCTTCCAAAGCAAGCACTATTTTTTCAATCGATCCTTCAGTCCGAAAACGTCTACTGTTAGACATGAGAATGCTACTCAGGACCGTGCTAGGTCTCCTCAAGAGATTATCATTTAGAACTGTCCTTGTTACCACCTGCATACTACATTGTTTTGCGAATTTTAAAAAGCCATCTCTTCACCTAGAAGGCTTTGTTCTGATCTGTGTCATTCTATTTGTGGTCGCCACATAATATTCTTTTTTAATGGTTGAGAGTTTTCTTACTTTATTAAATATTATTATTATAATTCATTTTTACTAATTTCACTATCATGTTTACATATAACTTGCATTATGGCATTTTGTTCTTTATAGATGTTTGTGATCAATAGTGGATGGCCTTTTTCATTTTTTATATATACATTATAGAAAATAGCAATCATAAAACAATTATAATAAAATTGTTTTAACGGATGACTTCCTGTCCGATGTAAAGTACCTATTGGTAAATACAAATGTGATAAAATCCATAAAACTAGTTTTATTTCAAAAGTAAAAACATTAAAAATGTATTATTGTATAATATGAATATATTTAATATACGTTCAAAAAGTTTTAGTATTATTTTTATGGCATCAGTGTTCACGTCATCATTTTTGTCTATTATAAATTTAAAAAAATAATGGCACATATTTAAAAATCGAAGAGAACAACATTTGAATTTAGAACAGTACCTACTTTCGAAGCTGGACTGAAAAACAAACTCGGCGAAATCTTTGCACGAAAAATTCAACTATTTCAATTAAGAGTCTCGTAGCGTTCCATTTTCGAAACTTTGTTTTAAATTGCAGCGCCAGAAGTCGAGTTCGGAAGTGATTCCGAACGGTTCCATTGGACGTTCAGCGCCGGTAATAAGGTTCCGACACGTTCCAACCTTTACGACCTCTAACGGAGTAATCGCTCTAGATCGGTGATAGGTAATATTGTGTTGGTATTTATTTATTTATTCAATATAGTAATTTGCGCGCCATTCAAGATTACTGGTGTCATAAATATGAAACAGCGAGTGGAAAGAGAATTTTTATTATATTTTTCACTTGAAAGTAATAAAAAATATTCAAAATAAGTTTTTTACGACAAGGGTCTTCTCCGTATTTTGACGAATATGGTAGTTGATGATAATATTAATATTACGGTAAAACATTCAACATAAGCCTGCCCTTATCCCACGTTAAGTGGGGCCGGCAAAACATATTTTTATATTCTATTAGCTCTTCATACGCGAATTCACACAATCCATCTGTCTCTTTTTAGTTCTCCCACGATTCTTATGTCCACATTTATATTAATAACACTGCATCTCACATATCTTCCTTCTCTTTTCATCACTTACCAAGACAATCTCGCGTTCCTAATCTTCTCTATCATTGGTGCCACTTTCGGACCTCCCCTTACATACTCACTTCTAATCTTATCTAACCTTGTTACCCCGCATAATTATCTTAACGTACGCATCTCAGTAGCATGCACTTTTCTCTCATCCGATTTTTCAATGCCCAACATTCAGATCCATATATGGCGACAGGTCTGATGACACTTTTGTATATTTTCTCCTTAAGTTTAAGAGGCATCCTGGTGTCAATGTTTGTTCCCGAGACCTGTCGCCACTTCATCGATCGTATATTTAATCTATTATTTATTTCTCGATCAATATTAAGAAATAAGTTACCATAAAATATAAAGACTAACACAACCATTCACACACTCACACACAGACCCACATACTACACTCACACCCACATAAACATACTCACACACAAACTTTTCAATTCATTATTTTTAATTTTTATTTCACCAAATGTTACCATATATTTGCTCATTATTTAAAAACGAATTGGTACCTTTAATACAAGTTGCTACAACAGCTTAGCTAAGGTACCAGTTACTAGATATGTATGACATATGAAATAAGATAACAGTTGTAATAATTAAATAAATAAATATTGCCATTATTTTGTAGAACTGATTGTTTTCAAAAAAACGAGCCTAGGTATTTAAAATCGAAGCTAAGTAGTAGGGATACCCCATCTAAGGCAACGAGAATTGAGAAGAGCCAACAAAGTTACAGAACAAATGTTTAATCTTGGTGTGGCCGATCTTAAGGGCAACTCTTTTTAACCTCTCCTGTGATTTTCTCAGTCTGCTCTGTACTCCAGAGCCTAAACCTACTATTTAATGCAGAGCCTTAGATCGACTATCTTAATGTCTGCTATTGAGAAATATAATTACATTATTTCATTCCTCCATTCCTATTCTATCATTGACTGATTAAATAAATAAATGAGTTTAATCATATTTATTAGTTTTTCGCAAATAATAGTGGGTATCAGTTACTAATAAGAGTCCGTTGTAGCTAGTGTTGTATATTTTTTTTATTTTGTTTGTTTTTATTTTGATTGCTTATGGTGCCAAACACCAGATGGTAAGTGTTACTGCCGCTGTTTACTGTTTTCAAAATCTGTGAGCAAGTTAATCGTATTAGTAGCCTATAATTGCATTAGTAGCGTAATTCCTGACTGGCATTAGGCCTAGGCCGCACTACGGTGAAACCGCAGCGATTATTAACCGTGTGAGTATATGAAACACGAAAACGTATACAAGCGGCCGCATTTGCGGTTTTTACCCGCGACTGATTTTAAAACCGTGAAATGTTACAAAATTGTCGCGGTAAGAAACCGTAGCAAAATTTGTAATCCATAGAACTAAGTGGGCGCACACGCACTATGCGTTAACCGCGGGCGGTTTTTTGGCTAGTATTCGGCTGACTGCCGCGAAGAATAGTTGTGTTGTCGTCCCGTTACAATTATGTCGTCGACCGAGTCGGAGCCTGTTTCAAATGCAGAGTACGAAAGTTTATCCCAGAAAATCATCGTGGAAGTACAGAAAAGACCAGCTTTATACGATACTACTTTGCGTCAATACAGTGATAGAAATGTGAAAAATAAACTTTGGGAGGAAGTTTATCACAACGTAGTTAACAATTAGATGACACTGTCGGAGGCTGAGAAAAAAAAGAAAGGTAAGTTTTTAAAAAGTATTTATTTATTACAAAGAACTCAAACTAAAAAAGTCGAACCCTTATAACGAAAGCTACTTTAGTTTTGTTATTTTTAGGGAGATCCTGTTTTGAGTTAACAGTGAAAATTCTGTTTTTGGCATTAAGTAGTTACTATAGTTCTGAGGGTGAGATATTTTTTAAATATTTTCATATTGCCAACTCAACGCGCCCGCAGTAGATGTAAAATAATCGGCAAACAAATTTCTTACATCTATAACATTATTGCTAGAACGCGTACGAATTGAAGCAATACCTTGCAGCTCTGAAACTTAAGACGATTCATTAAGCTGTTTGCCGTCATGTTGTCTCACAAAGTTGTGCAATATGCAACAAGCTTTAATAATGTGATCGCAAACATCTAATTTCACATCTAATGGTCTATGTAAAATACGCCATTTATTTGCCATGATCCCAAATGCACATTCGACAGTCCTTCTGGCATAAGATAATCTATAGTTATAAACTCTTTGTTTTATGCATAAATTTCTATTTGGATATGGTCTCATTAAGTGCTCCGGAAGTGGAAAAGCTTCATCGCCTACGAAAACAAACGGTAATGGTCCGACTTTCTCATAATCAGGTAATGTTGCAGATTCTGGTAAATGCATTTGGTTGTTCAAAAATCTTGTGCCAAAATTTGAGTTTTTGAAAACGCTAGAGTCACTATTAGATCCATATGCTCCAACATCTATAGCAGTAAAGCAATAGTCTGCCTCAGCTATAGCTAATAATATTAAAGAATAATACTTTTTGCAATTGAAGGCTTCTGAACCAGTATTTTCTGGTCTTTCTATTCGTATATGTTTTCCATCTATGGAACCAAGGCAATTAGGAAAATGTGTTCTTTCAAAAAAAATGTTTTGCTATATTTATCCAATCTTCTTCTGTTTTTTCAGGCATATATGTAGGTTGCAAACATATCCACAAACTCTTGCATGTGTGTTCAATTATTTCACTTAGAGTTGTTTTGCCGATCAAATATTCAAAATACAACGACTTCATACTATTTCCACTAGCAAGATACCTGAAAAAAGAACATTATATTATATTTTTATTTTTGTTACAGGTAGTACAATACAAAAGAAATGGAAGAATATGCGCGACAGTTTTTCTAAAGAATTAGCTATGCAACGTGGTAAATCTGGTCAAGGTGCTATAAAAAAGAAAAAGTACGTTCATTTCGATTCTCTGTTGTTTTTGGTACCATCTTTACAAAAAAGGGAGACTAGCAGCAATATCGAATCTACTTCACAAGATAATCCTGATACTGACTTATCTGAAAACCTTCCACTAACGAATAGTAATCGAACCCCATCTTGTAAGAAGGCTTCCAAAAGCCGAAGTAACTGTGAAGATTATGAACAAAAATTGTTAATTTTTTTTAATACAAAGGAGAATGCGTGTGAATATGACGAAGATATAAACTTTTCACAGATGAATGTACCAATGTTACGGAAACTTAATGATGATCAGAAACATTTTGCCAAAGTAGAAATTATGAATATTTTGCAAAAAGCCAAATCTTTCTATCCATTCGAAACATCAATTCGTAATCAAAGACCAAGATCACATTTGTCATTCACGCAAGCGTCGTCTCCGCAATCATATTATACATATTCCCCTTCTCCACCTCCAACCATGCCGATAATGCCACCAGTTTCAACACCAGTGCGACAACTTGTGTAGGACCTGCAAAACAAACCATCTATTTGCCACTTAATACTTCTGTTCCATCAACATTACAAGCACCCGTGCATTCCCTTCAAGAACTCGAACAACAAGAACAACAATTGCAATATGCACAAAATGAACAAGAAGAACCTGCAGCTGCCAATTATCTGTCACAATTTCAAGAACAATAATTTTGTTATATTTTTTTTAACAATAAAAATGCCTATATATTATTATTTCTTACCTCAATGTCACAGACAGACGCTCCTCTGGTGAAATACATTTGCGAAATTTTGTATCCATGAAGGTGATGTATGGACGCACATTGTGCAAAATTTTATCGAAGCTGGCTACTGACATTCGATAGTAGTTGAAAAATTTCTCTGGATGTTCTCTTAAAATTTTATACTTTTTCTGAAAGAAACCTTTCTCAAATCTATTGAGTGGATGGACCCAATATTTGCGAAATTTTCGTTGACGTCTTATTTTTCTATTTCTTAGTACCAGAGCAACAATACATACTGCTCTTTTGAAATCCATCTTCAAACTGTGAAAATCACGGGCGGTTTCGCGGTTTATAATCGTAGTGTGTACATCTCGAGCGGTTTCGCGGTTAACCGCTCCCGGGGAAAAACCGTGGTGCGGCCTAGCCCTTAGAGAGACTGAGATGGCATTAGATGGAGTTGTTGTTGTGAAATTTAAAAAAAATGTATAAATGATAATTAACGGTAAAAAAGAAAGATAAGAATAATAAATAACGGTAAAAAAAGATAGATGTAAAGATGCGAAAGGGAATGCTCCGATGGTTCGGACATGTGGAAAGAATGCCGAACGAACGCCTGGTTAAGAAGATATACAATGCGAAAGTGGAAGGATGTAGGTACCGAGGGAGACCGAGACTAACCTACCTAGACCAGATCGGTCATGTACTGAAGGAAGGTGGAGTCAAGAGTCTCCGAAACCGGCGAGCGTGTATGAAGAGAATTATGAATGTTGAGGAAGCGAGTGAAGTATGCAGAGATAGAGTTCTCTGGCACTCTGTTCTCTCTGCCTACCCTGCAAGGGATATGGCGTGATGATATGTATGTATGTAACGGTAAAAAAAAATCACACTTGTCTATTCTCTATTCTTATTTAAATATTAACATAAGAATGTTAATATTTAAATATGTATCAAGTAACGGAGTATTAAATACCCTAGGCATTTAATTATATATAATTTTCTAGATAGATAAAAATATTACCTAACAACAGAAATTCAAAGTTTGTTTAGCCCATTACGGTATGAATTTATGATACAAATAAACCCTTTGGGAGGCATTTGAAAGTACTATATTATACAAATAATTTTATCTTCTTAGTCTTACTTTATTTAAAGCAATATTTGATAATATGTGTATTGCTGTATGGTAGCGGCTACGAATACTATCAGCTCTTACTATGTCCATGGATGTAGGAAAAGACAACGAAGAGCTTTATATCGACCTGGTCTAATTCAAACTGATGCTGTTTGGTTAACAATTACATTTTTAAGAAAGGTTGACATCAGGCGGACGACTGGTCATAAAAAAAAACTATTGCCAATAATTTTTGCAATATGTACGATGGAAGAGGAGTACAAATTGCGTCGACCCCAAGTAAGGTAGTAAGAGTAAGATGATGTTGATCATCATCATTATCTCAGCTCATATATGTCCCGCTGTTGGGCTCGAGCCTCCTCCATAATGGATGGGAAATTGACCTACTACACCACGCTGGTCAGACATGTTGGTATAGGGTTTTGTTTCGAGATATATCCCTTAGTCGTCTCTTACGATCACCCACGGGTAAGATATGGGGTGGTGAATTGTATTCTTACTCCGTCACCACACGGCAAAGATGATGTTTGATAATATGTATTACGGTATTAATTGCGGATTTCTTGCGGTAATGGCTAAAGAGTACCATCTGTTCTCCCATCTTACTTCAAGATGATTCATCATTCTTCTACTCTTATCCCAATTACTTGGGGTCGATATAATATGTACTCTTCTTTCATAGTACATATTGTAAAAGTTATTGGCAATAGTTATATGACCGGCCCCCTGGCAGACATCAACCCTCCTTGGGAATGTAATTGGAGACCAAAGAACATCAGGTGGAGTTGGTCCAGGTCGTTATAAGGTTCTTAAACGTCTTTTATGACATCCACGAGCAAAGTAAGGATTGGTGGTATTCGCAACCGCTACCACACAGCACCGGTGATTATGGTAAAAAATCATTAGAGAATTAAATAAGTGACATCGCTGCGAGAAAAGAAACAGCTTCTTCTTCTGTTCATCTTTCAGCCTAACGACGTCTTTTGTTGCTTATGTCTGTGGCCTCTCCAAGGTGATGACATAATTATCACGCTTGTTAAACGGGTTGCTAATCGCACAAATCCACAATTGGTGTTATAATGTTCCAGTAGTGCTTCTTTTCCTGGTGATTCTTCAACCAGTTATTCGAATACCAGGGGAAAGGCTGGTAACAGATTGTATTTTTAATCTATCACTATAGAGCATCTACAAACTGAGTTACGAAAAGAAATGTGATTATCACTAGGCTTTTGGAAATAATGACGTGTGACTTAGAAATATTTTTTTTTATTGCTTGTGGTGGCAAACGATCAAGCAGCTCACCTTATGGTAAGTATCATTGCCGCTCATGGTCCTTTGCTATACCAGGGTATAGCTAAGCCGCTGCGTACCAATTACAAACCCCAATCCCACCAAGGTGGGCTCTCTCGCTCACCGAACGAAGCGTAATAGCACATTGCCATTACTCAGACGTCGATCTTCTGCGAGAGTGTGGAACTACCCGGCCCGCAGCTGTAGACAGAGAACTGTCAACACCGTGGTCCTACCACTAACATAAAAGTCAGGTAAACACGTTAATTAACTATTTGTTTTTTAAACTGTAGTCTAGGAATCTTATCAAATGCTTACTTAAATTATACAATTGAAATCTAATTATAAAATACGCATACTATGTTTGTATTAAATTATTAAATTTAAAATTTAAAAGTAATATAAAAATGTATAGATGACGTTATAATAAAATATTACTTTTCCATAGTAAGGTAACAGATGTCGCTAGCCGTAATATTGGTCAATTTTTTACATTAAAATAAAAAATATAAAAAATCAATGAGACAAGCCCTTGTGTCACGCGGGACTGACAATTAACTGGTACAAAAAATTGAACAATTTAAATAAAAGCACTTTATTACTTTTTAATTTATTAATTGACTAACTATTATGAAATATGAATTTGTTTTCTATGCATGAATACAAATTACCGGCAGAATAAAAACGAAATTATAAATTTTGCTCAGCGCCTGAAGAGTGACTTTTTTGTACATAGATTCACGTTTGTTTTTGAGTAGAGTAGGCAATGATTATATTAGGAACTTTTAGTTTTCAAAAAGCAGTAGGTATATAAAAAACCTGCTAAATGAAAATGTTTCATTGTAATAGGTTTAAGATATTTATGATGTAAACTATATTAGTGATAATTATTATATGTACCTATACCTTTTTCTATTTTGTTCACGTACTATCTCGCCGGTGCCCGACGAGGGTTGTGTGTGGGACGTACCGGCCACCATGCGATCAGAATACCCATTAAAACCACAGTGGTTAACTCTTTTACGAGGTACCGGAGAAATCCCGTCTGATGAAATTCAATCCCGGACACTCGAAATAATTATTATATACCTACAAATAAATTTATATATTTTAAATCACACCTGCATTAAATAATAAATCCTTATATCTCGGAGAACTTAACAAAAGATGAAAAGACACAAATAATACCTAGATTCAGTACAATCACTTATGGTTTGTACAAAGAATTATCCTGACTAGAGTCAAATGCACGATAATTAGGTCACCGAACAGCGCTAAATACGCAATAAAAAATATAGAATAGTGAAAATGATAAGTTGCACCTCATTTTTAAAGATGGCGTTTGGTTCATCCACCATCATTACCATTAAAAACATCTCAGAAATGTAATTCAAAGTGTATTTAAATACTTTAGAAAAGCTTTGCATATTTGTGTATCTTTATATACCAACGGGAGCCATGTTTTGCATAATGCATATGTAAATTAGAAGTTAAATTACTATGCATATTAAATATAATTATCTTAAGGCTGAAATTCGCTAAAAAAATATTATAAAGTACCTCCATCCATCTATTAGCCAGCAGACGTCTACCGTTGAACAGAAGCCTCTTTATGAGAATGTCACTTAGTATAGTCCTGTTCCACCTGCATCCAACAGCTTCCTGCGACTTATAAGATATCGCCAGTCCACCTAGTAAAGAGCCCTTAGAAGTTACCTGTTGAATTCTAAATTAAATCCTATTTTATTAGACAATCTTTTTATAGAGCAATATTTTAAGCTTACAAAAATACACAATGCTTGTAAAAGAACTAGAATCACTTTATAAATGTTAGTAAATTGGGTAAAATATTGTAGCAATGGCTATCAAGCATTTTACAGCATAGCTGTGTGGTAGCGGCTTCGAATATTACCAACCTTTGCTTTGCTCTTGGATATCGTAAAAGACGACTAAAAGCCTTATAATGACCTGAGCCAACTCCATCTGATTCTGTTTTGATCGATAATTACATTCCCAAGGAGGGTTGACGTCTGGCAGGTGGCCGGTCATAAAACTATTGCCAATAATTTCTACAATATGTACTATGAAAGAAGACTGCATATTGTATTGATAATTGGGATAAGAGTAGGAGAATGATGATGGCTATCAAGCATTTTGCGCTATCACCGTTGTCATACCAACAACTGAGATAATTAAAAATCTGATTGATGCCTAAGCTCTTTTTCTCGCAAACTATCATAAAATATTTCACTTCAAAAATCTTCGTATAGTGATGGATTGAGAATATAATGATCATCATCACATTCCTGTGGGCTTTAAAAAAAATAGCTTTATCTTAGTTCGTGTACGTATGTCATATGGAAAGAATCGTTTACAGAAGGACAATTTCCGTCCTAAGAATATCACGAAATCGAGATAAAAATTGGATTTCGAATTTTGCAAAGACTTATCGAGTGCGGAGCAATCCCGGTTGAGAAAGTTTGAATTATGAAATCGAGATAATATTCGAATGACGAGGATTGCTCCCCAGAGTATATGCAGATTTCACCGAGGACAAAGATCGGGTTCCGGTGGTCCGCTCGCACGGCGAAGAGAGGCGCTTTGCAGGGTGGGTCTATGGGGTCGCGCGCCATCTTTTCTGTGGACCCGGACCGATTTGGCGAGGCGTGAGACCTCCATAGTCCACCGCAAAAAAAAGGTATTCGCAGACTAGGCGGCGTGTGTCCAGACCATAGCATGCTAAAACGAGGGTATACGTACATATTATGGCCGCAAGAGAGAGAATAAACAGATATTTTGAATGAAGAACATTAATTTTAAAACATTTACTAATTATTATATCGTTGTTAGATTAAAAAAATATATTAAAAATGGCGTATGAAATATTAAAATTGATGCAATATTACGATATTTTTTTCATAATAATAGAAAACAACTTTGAGAAATAATATATAAAGATACTAAAGCTATTTCTTTAAAAATAATAATTATTGTAGAAAAAGGATTACCATACTTGAATTTATTCAATTACTTAATGCAGATCTTAAATTATTTTAATTGGAAATTGTAGCTTTTTGTAATCCTTATGTTCTTATTTAATTGAATAGAAAATTTTAATAAAACCTTTTAGATCTGTCTGTAATATAAATTCATTTCTCACGTTTCATGAGATCTATGAGAATATATCTTCAAATTGCTTTTACAATTTTTACAAACTATGTTCGCCATTTTGTTCGCGTGGGTTTTATACTTGGTGGACTTATACATATATATCGGCAGTTCCCGCTTATTATTAGTCGAACTGCATGCTCTTATATTACCAAAGACTACTAACAATAGTCTCGCATATTACCGATAACTTTTTTGTAGAAGAAATGCTATCAATTATGAGATCTGGCTGGTAATATCCAAGTTCAAATAGAGAAAATCATAAAGTTTTGCGAATAAAAGACCGCTCGAAGAAGGCATGGCTCTCGGTGTCGTGACAGGATAGGAATTTGCCACCCCTTACTATCCGTGGATGATTATTAAAGACAGGTAAGGGAAATTAGTTGATAACATCACTGTAAGAATAAAAAACTCGAAATACAATCCAACTCGTCTGACCAGGTCAATTTTCCTAGCATTTGTATATAATAAATAGTTTTTCTGACCATGTATTAGACGTCGCAGTGTGGGACAATCCCCCTACTAAGTGAATATTTTAAAAAGCCGTAGAAAGTCTTTGGATGCAAGTAACATATGACCATCCTAAGTAAGCATTCACATGGAGATACCTATGTCTAACAATGGTCGTCTACGAGCTGATGGATGGAAGAAAATGATTTTAAATTTGAATTTCATTTAAAACTAATATAATTTTCAATTTAAACGTGATAATAGTATTTCACATAAGGAATGATATTGCTATTCTAAACGCGTCTACTATTATAACTTCACAAAGAGAAGAGTAGACTGTTCAACCGAATCCATCTTATTCACTTACTAAACTACACGATGCAAAGTAACGTTGTATGAATAACAGATTCGATAGCATTATTAACACAGCTTCCGCCGCCAGGGTGCCAAAGCAAGTGTCTAATTTAACTGAGACTAAGTTTGTTCATTAACTTTAACAAGATTTTGTACGTTACCCTTTGAGACTCGGTACGCTAAAATATTACAAGCAGTATTTTTTTAAAAAGGTATACCTATATATATATTTTCTTCTTCGTAATTGCTTTCGGCTCTAAAAAATTATTCTCACCGAAAGATGTCTCGAAGTAAATGGTTGATAGTGGAGTTATTTTTAAGATTAACTTTAAATTAACTTCGTAATTTTATGATTTATTCAAATTTGTCTTCAGTTGATTTATTGTTTAAGAGCTCTTTGAATTAATTTAGTATAATTAATGGATTCCATTTTATTTTATTTTTTTTGTTCAACGTATGATAATTAATAATCTTTTTGGTAATGGTTAGTCCATTTTACAGTGCTCCCGTGTGGCGACGGGATAAGAATACAATTGTCATCACGCTTCACTTGCCCATAGGAGTCTTATGGCAATATCCTCTCACATAAAAATCTATGAGGTAGGCTTAGATCCAGCAGTGGATGACAAAAATCTGACTGATGAAAGGACTAAGTTGATATAGAATATAACCTCTTCTGAGTCTTATGAAACGACTAAGTAACCAGCAGATAACATCAACAGTGGCAGGCCATGTTGACAGATTTATTTCTATAGCCATAAATGGGTAGGTTACGCCGACTACATTCTCGCAGTAGCTCCAGAGTAGTAGCTGCTAATGCGTTTCGGTGAGCAAGTGAGACAGTAGTCTCTCTCTCTCTCTCTTCCCATCCTAATTTTATTTTTCTCAAGTCTGCACTTTGCTGTGCACTTGATATTATCTATAAATGGCAGTTACTACTTATGAGACGCACTGATTGTTCGTTTGGCACCAAACCCAATAAAAAGAAGAAAAATAACGAGAGAGAGAAACCTTAAAATAAAAAGTATATCAAATCCATTTGGTCCGTGTATTATTGTAGACATATTTTCTCTCTACTATGAGGAAGGCTGGTATATAAGAAGTAGAAGAAAATTAAATTGTTACACTTTCAGCATTAGGGTTAATATTGATATCTTCTGTGTTGATCTTTTTTTATTGTCTATTTTGGCACACGAGCAAGCGGTCCACTTGATAATAGGTGACAACTATCGTTAAACCATTATAATACCAGAACCATAAACAGGCTGCTGCCTACCTACTATGAGAGAAGGACATCACCCCTTACCTCCGAGGACGTCTCAAAAATGTGCTGATGGATTATCAGGAGAATGGAGGCAACAACAGATCTACTTTGCTAAGATACTTATAACACCATTTGCAAATACTGACAAGCTTGTTAAATTTGGTGATCAGGGCATTTTTCTCATCTATGGAGAGGCTTATGTCCAGTTGGAATCAATGAGTTTTATAGACTATCTTGAATTGTATTATTTTATGCTAATCAAGATGTGATGCTACAGTTTTTTTTATTATAATGAGGATTTATAATATATTTTTGCACGCCTCATAAGCGAAGCGTTGAGGTCTTGCTCTACTCTCGACATATGAAAATCAAGCACTTTTCAAACATAAAAATGATTGTAATTTTCTCACATTGCACTTATAGGATAATATTATAATACATATGTCAAGAAAAACATTCGTTTAGACGTATTTGATATTTTTAAAAAGCAATTATTTTGTTTAAAGTAAGAAAATAGTTGATTAAAAAAAATATTCGAGGACGTCGGATAAAATATTTTTTGTATCTGGCAGGATTACGGCCGTAAAAATGAATGTATCGAAGTTTTTCTTTTATTAAAAGCTTCATAATCGTAATGCGCTGTTTCCTTTCGAAAATGGTTTGGTAATTCTTTGTCGTTTAATTGCAATTAATAAAAAACTAAACTGCTTAGTCTTCAGTGTATGTATACTTTATGAAAATTGGGTTCGTTTACATTTTTTTGTTCGTCCATTCGGACAGGCAAAGGAAATAAATCCCATTCAGCCTATACAGCTATGTTTAGCTCTACGTCGAGAATGGCACGAAATTTCAAAAGTATTTCTTTTCTTTCTTTACACGCTTATATTTAGTGTCACCTGTCCCGTTGTCTGTAATCAAATCTTGCAAGTTAAATTTGATCCACTTCCTGGTTTCCGATTGAGCTGAAATTTAGCATGCATATATAAATCGGATGACAATGCAATATTATTGTGACATAGAGCTGATCTGATGATGGACTTGGAAGCTGGCCATAGGAACTCCGTAATGAAACGACGCAATCCTTTCGAGTTTGAGCTCATTTGATTTGTCTTGACGATTACTTTGATACTATATGCTAACCAGGGTCTGACGATGGACCTGGAAGCTGGCCATAGGAACTCCGTAATTAAACGACGCAACCCCATCGAAATTGGGCTTGTTTGATTCGTCTTGGCGAGTATTTTAATATTATATGGAAAATAGGGTCTGATCATGGACCTGGAAGCTAGCCATAGGAACTCCGTAATTAAACGACGCAACCTTATCGAGTTTAGGCTCATTTGATTCGTCTTGAAGAGTACTTTGATACTATCTGATAACCAGGGTCTGACGATGGACCTGGAAGCTGGCCATAGGAACTCCGTAATTAAACGACGCAACCCCATCGAAATTGGGCTTGTTTGATTCGTCTTGGCGCGTACTTTGATACTATATGGAAACCAGGGTCTGACCATGAACCTTTTTTTTTGTGATGGGCCATGGACGTCGCACCCCGCCAAATCGGTCCGGGGTGACGGAAGAGGCAGCGCGCAACCCCATTGACCCACCCTGCAAGCACCTCTTCTTCGCCGTGCGAGCGGGCCACCGGTACCCGATCTTTGTCTTCGGTGGCCCGCTCGGCGGTATGCCCTCTCGGGCTCCTCTCCTGTTGACGCCCCGACAGATTTCGCCGTCGAGGCGTCGTCCTCGCGCGGTGGCCTCGCGTCGGGTGACCGGACAACTCCCCGGTCCGATCACCCGAAGCCTCGGTTAGGGCGGCATCAGGCGCAGGTATTCGCGCCTGCGCCGCCCCGGCCGCCGGCGGCGGCCCGGGTCACAGAAATCCTCCCGGGCCCGTTCCGCCGCCTCCTTCTGCGAGATGACAGCCTCGCAGAAGGCGGCGACCGCGTCCCAATTCCTGACGCTGTTGACCATCGCCCTCGCGACAGCCGGCAGTGTCAGGTCGGCACCGATAATAGCATGTCTAACCAGTCTGACCATGGACCTGGAAGCTAGCCCATAGGAACTTCGTAATTAAACGACGCAACCTCATCAAGTTTAGACTCGTTTGATTTGTCTTGTCGAGTACTTTAAGACTATATGGTAACTAGGGTCTGACGATAGACCTAGAAGCTGGCCATAGGAACTCCGTAATTAAACGACGCAAATCCATCGAAATTTGGCTAATTTGATTCGTCTTGGCGAGTATTTTAATATTATATGGAAAATAGGGTCTAATCATGGACCTGAAAGCGGGCCATAGGAACTCCGTAATTAAACGACGCAACTCCATCGAGTTTAGACTCGTTTGATTCGTCTTAACGAGTACTTTGATACTATATGGTAACCAGGGTCTGATGTTGGACCTGGAAGATGGCCATAGGAAAAAGAAGGTGCTAAATGTTCTTAATCATGCCATCAAAATGTAACACGCTTTTATTTATAAAATTAGGACTGTGATAGAAACGGGAAGATTTAATAATTATGGTGTAAAGTTTTAGTGTTAAAAATATATAATAATGAACGGTTTTGAATTATTTTGTAATAGACGACGAAGCTTAATTATTGTTAAAGGTTACAATGAACTTGTAAAGTGTTATATGTCTTATTAGAGTTAATTTATTTTTAACTTTTCATTTTATTTTATTAGTAAATAGTAAAAGCTTGTTTTTAAAAAAGGCTTTTTCCTTTAATTTTATTTTTATTTCTGGCATTGACTAATAAATAGTAAATGATAAAAAATATAAAAATTATGAGGCGTGCGCTTTTGGATATTCCAAATTATTTTTTTATATTTTTGCTATGTTCGTATACTAAAAGAGTGAAAAATATTACAACGCATAAATTAAAACATAAGACAAAACTTCTCAAAATTGCGTGCAAATTTTTTTTTATACTATTCTTTAAACTTCCCTTAAAGAACCCTTACCCGAACTGTCGTCAACTTGTTAACTTCAAAAGTTAGGTTTAAATTTTACATTTTACAACTAAACAGCGTGTTTATAAATTCAAAGAAATTGTTTGTTTTACACAAACTTTTTACATTGTGAAAATTTTAAAATCACTGAACGATATTTAGTATGCGATATACATTTTTTTATCCCGCTTAAGCAATAAATCATTCTGTTTACCTTAGCAGAATCAAGTCCAAAACGGCAGCGCGTATGTTCCCTGTGCGAGTCTCGTTGCGGAAGGACAAGTTTGTCCAAATTAGATAAAGCTAACAGAAATAGAACCTAAAAGATTAGAGGATGCAATACCAGTCTACCTTTTAAAATATCAAGGAATCAATGTAATCGGCGTACCCCTTATCTTTTGTAATGGATAAACTAAATAAACAATACGGTATTTTAAAAAGTAGACTAGATTTGCACAGGGAGTTTGGTATTAAACCTCTGCCAGGTAAAAAGAAATTCTGAACACGATTTTAATAAGTTTTTTAAATTGTTTAAATACTGCACAATATTCTGGCAATTGTTCAAATATTTGGTCCAATTAGACCCAATTGTAACTGATGTTTGGTTAAGACTGAGAATGGTACAGCCGTCTCCTTTTTTTTTCTTTTTTGGGGGTGGGCTACGGTCGGCGCAATCCTCGCACCACTCCGTCCGGGGCGACAGAGGGGCGTAAGCACGCACACCCGTAATACACCCGTGACACCTCGCCTTCGTCGTTGGACCGGCCACCGGAGTAGCGTCAATTTGACGTCAGTGGCCGGCCGGATGGAATACCCCCTGAGGGGTACCGTCTTCTTGACCGACGTTTGACAGTATATCGATCTCTGATGCCACCTTAGTGATAGTCACGACTATATGGAACGCGTATTCTTCACCACACTTAAAAGATCTCTTAGCAAAGATTTGTACACTAGATAAGTGTCGTTACTCAAGGATATTTTATGATCCTTTTATCGCCCTCAAATAGTGGAGTATAGTAGTTAGGTAATTTTTTTCACCTGAAAAATATAAGGTTGTTACTTGAACAACAATCTTTGTAGATATCTTAAAGGTATCAGGAGCGGAAATATTTAATTGCAATATTTTACAAAAGAAATTTGCGGACGGTTCCCCCATTGCATCGACTTTGTAGACGCCCTAACCGCTGCAGTGCAAGTGAAACTTGAGGAAAAAATTTACAAGTTCTTTGCTACAAAATATGTATTTGCCTTTGTAATAGAGCGTTTAAAAATTTTTAATTAATATATACATGGAGCTGCTATGTTTTATATATTATTATATTTAAATTCTAATAAAGTACAGAAGTGTTATATTCCATATTATAAGGCACATACTGCTTACTAAGCACACCACATCTACAGCATTTTGTTTCTAGTTTAAATTATCATACCCGCAAGGGTAAACCGTCGGGCGGGCCACCGAAGACAAAGATCGGGCACCGGTGGCCCGCTCGCACATAGAAGAGAGGTGCTTTGCAGGGTGAGTCAATGGGGTCGCGCGCCGCCTCTCTTCCGTCGCCCCGGACCGATTTGGCGGGGCGTGACCACTTCCATAGTCCACCCCCTTATCATCATTATTATGTATTACGTCGACCCAAAGTGGTTGTGATAAGAGTAAGATAATGATGATAATCATCATTCTGCTCTTATCATACATATCGAACATAATGCAAAAGTTAATGGCGATACTTTTATGACCACCTGCCTGCCTCCTTGGGAATACAATTGATGAACCAGATGGCCGATGAAAATAGATGGAATTAGTCGTCTTTTACGACATCTACGAGCAAAGTAAGGGTTGTTAACGAGCTGGATTTGCTAGTATTATTATATGTAAACAAATAAGAGTTTTAGTTGAGACTTCTCGTGACTGTTACCACGCCATGATTTATCAAATAATCTATTTAATAAACAGATTTCTTCATTCTGAGTCATAGAATAAAGCCACATTTTTTAACCAATTTGTTGTGTCTAATTCAAAATATTTACTCAAACAACTTGCTAACAAAATTTATCAAAAACAGATTTCAAAAGTTCAGTGAGCGTAAAACTGTTTTAAAAATTGCTTTATTGAAAAATTCTATCTGATCTTATGATGTTGTTCGATCAACCGTGAAATATTGGTTTGCTGCAATCTCATAATTATTCTCAACCATCCACACATGTTGTTTGGATCAGGAGTTGCCATTTTTTAAATCATAATATTAACCAACAATGAACTTTATTTTCGAAACGTTAGAGTTTATTGTAACTTATTACTGTACATCCAAAAATTGTTTTCGGTAAATGGACAATACATCGTGCTACGAATTGTACGAATATTAAAAATCATTCGAGCATTATTGAATTGCTCTTTGCTATTAATTCAGGGTTGGGTTCTTGTGACAGCGATTTCAAATAACAAAGAAAAGTTAGGTATATAATAATTATTGATAGAATCATAGCTTTGGAGGGAAAACGGTTGGTTTATGGGGCCACAAACTGCTGCGTCGTCCCGGACAAAATGAGCTGGGTGTGTCGAGACCATAGTCTATCAAAAAAATAAAATAGAAAGCTTCATAGCTTTTTAAAAGGAATGAAAATATATATTTCGACTGCAGAGATGACGCACTGATTATGATAGCGACCTGCTGTACCAGTGTCCTAAACTCGAATTCCATTTAGAAAATGCATTGTGAGCCATATATTGTTGTTTTCAATCTGGGTGTAATTTGTGTCCATTAATTTTACATTTGTTAAGTCAACGATTATGATCTTAGTGCAGGGTTACTCAATGTTTGTCTTTTAAAAAAAGTGTAATTTATTCAATTTAACTGCACAGATGGTGTAGTGATTAAGATCCTACTTTTGTGCCAGTGCCGTTGGTTTGATTCCCACACAGGACAATACTTTGCGCGATCCACCAAGTGTTGTTCTGAGTCTAGGTGTAATTTGTCTGCGTTAATTGCATATTACCAACATAAGTCCCTCGCAATACAAGAATTATTTCCTTAGTGCAGAGAGATGTATTTAAAAAAAATGTTTATTAATACACTAAACAGACATATTAATTTTTATTTTTAAATATACAATACAGATACATATAACTACAGATGGTTATAAAATTTATAACTAAGAATATCTTTAGCGTTTAAAAGCATTACCATAATTATTATATTAACTGAAATAAAACCAAAATTATATAACATAAGGAGAGTACAACTATTCGGTTAAAGATTGAATAAAATATGAAGGGTCTCGTTAATCCGCTCGAAATGAAGATCAACCTCATCCACTACTGTGAAGCTTCGTATTGAGTGGCTACGTTTTCAACGATAATGGTTTTTAAAAGGGACTGTCGGTTGTTTTGGGGAACTTCAGTGCATTCTTTGAGAACCAATACAGTATTTATTTGAACTTCATCGACATCTGTTTAAAGGAATTACACTAAATTGAGATCGATGTTTTTTTTTAATAATAAAACGACAACAATAAGAATTGGGGATACCATTTGGCGAATATTGTGCTCTCAAATAGCAGAATAAGGGTCTCTAAAAGTGCGTGAGCTGAGATTTCAATAAATTTGTAAAGCGCCAAAATAAACTACTTCTACCGAGAAGTCTTTCTAGCAGTTAATTGTTGTTGACTTACGGATGGATGCTATTTGCTACTGTCATATATCTACTCAGGTTTATCTTATTGATGTCCACTTATTCATAGTTGGCGTAGTGAATAACATACCAACTTAACATGTCAGTACCATGGGGTCGACGAATATTTTGTGCGATTCACATATTCCTACTTTGAGTGTGTGCGTTTTTATAGTACAACGACGTAACCCATATATTCCTCCTTGGGCGTGTAGTCAGGTATGAAATGTGTGTTTTTGAGATTTGAATACATTGCTTTTTTTCTTATCTGAGTATAGTCATGTATTTTTTTTTATGGAATTATCGTTGCACGGTACTGTCCTCATATGCTGGAGTGTAGAAAATAAATAAATAGTTGCAAAACATTTTTTTTTTCGAATCGATTTTTTCTAGCCTATCGTTACAAGTAGGACTAGTAGGGTCACCTACGCCCATGTCGTGCGGTGTTCCGCAGGGGTCGGTTCTGGGGCCGACTCTGTGGGACATCGGGTACGACTGGGCGTTGAGAGGGAGTCTCCCCCCCGGGCTGAGCGTTATTTGCTATGCTGACGACACGCTCGTCACAGCCCGGGGCAGGACATTCGAAGAGGCGGCGAGCCTGGCCACTCTCGGCACCGAGGAGATGGTCAGGCGAATCGAGGCGCTGGGGCTCAGGGTGGCCCTAACCAAGACGGAGGCCCTGCTATTCCATGGGCCCCGTGTGAGGCTGCCCATCGGCGCCTCGTTAGTCGTCAACTCCATCCACATCAGTATCCAGGCCCATATGAGGTACTTGGGTCTGGTGCTCGACGGGCGATGGTGGTTCCGGGAGCATTTTCGCCAAATTGCTCCCCGGCTGGTCGGCGCGGCGTCCGCCCTTTTTCGGCTCATGCCGAATGTGGGCGGACCCAGTTTCGAGGGCCGACGGCTGCATGCGGGAGTGATCCGCTCAATGGCCATGTACGGCGCACCCGTGTGGGCGAGGGCTCTGAACGCCCAGCTCAGGGCGGTGCTGTGGAGGCCACAGCGAGCCATGGCGGTCAGAATCATTCGCGGGTACCGCACGGTGTCGACAGAGGCGGCGTGCCTATTGGCCGGGACACCCCCGTGGGACCTAGAGGCGGAGATGCTCTCCGACCTCTACCGGCGGGTTGCCTCAATGCGCGAAGAGGGTGGCTCCCCATCGTTTAACGAGATAGCCACCTGGCGCGAGGACGCCCGCCGAGAAGTCATCGCCTGTTGGGCTACGCGGCTGGAGAGGCCTAGACACGGTGTCACTACCGTCGAGGCCCTCCGGCCCGTACTGATGGAATGGATGGAGCGGCGGCACGGGGTCCTCACCTTCCGACTGGTGCAGGTGTTAACGGGGCACGGGTGTTTCGGGAAATACCTGCACACGGTCGTGTACAGGGAATGGACTCCGGGCTGCCATCATTGCAGTAGTGACGAGGACACGGCGCAACATACGCTCGAGGAATTCTCGGGCTGGGACGGGCAGTGCCGCGACCTCGTCGCTATTATCGGTGCCGACCTGACGCTGCCGGCTGTCGCGAGGGCGATGGTCGACAGCGTCAGGAATTGGGACGCGGTCACCGCCTTCTGCGAGGCTGTCATCTCGCAGAAGGAGGTGGCGGAACGGGCCCGGGAGGATTCCCGTGACCCGGGCCGCCGCCCGCGGCCGGGGCGGCGTAGGCGCGAATACCTGCGCCTGATGCCGCCCTAACCGAGGCTTCGGGTGATCGGACCGGGGAATTGTCCGGTCACCCGACGCGAGGCCACCGCGTGAGGACGACGCCTCGTCGGCGAAATCTGTCGGAGCGTCGACAGGAGAGGAGCCCGAGAGGGCATACCGCCGAGCGGGCCACCGAAGACAAAGATCGGGTACCGGTGGCCCGCTCGCACGGCGAAGAAGAGGTGCTTGCAGGGTGGGTCAATGGGGTTGCGCGCCGCCTCTTCCGTCACCCCGGACCGATTTGGCGGGGTGCGACGTCCATGGCCCACCACAAAAAAAAAAAAAAAAAAAAGCGTCACCTGTCTTTGTTTTCGGAAGCGGTCCACTTCCGCCCTGTATATTGTCAATTTTAAATTTTGTTTGAAATTACTCTAGCAATCTACCGTCAGATCTTAACGCGGCCACAAACAGAAGAATCCAGCAAGAAACTCAACGGGCTCGATATTTTTTTGTTATACTATCTATACAATATCATCATCATAATCATCATCACAGCCCATAAATGTCCCACTGTTGGGCTCGGGCCTCCTCCGTAATGGGAGGGAAATTAACCTACTATACCGCGCTGGTCAGACGTGTTGGTATAGGGTTGTGTTTCGAGTTTTCCTTCTCTCGCATAGATGTTATATGCGTTTTATATCCCTTAGTCATCCCGTACGATCACCCAGGGGTAAGATATGGGGTGGTGAATAGTATTCTTACTCCGTCACCACACGGAAAGGAAAAATATACAATATATTTAGTAAATATTAACTTGTCTCTATGGAGCTGGCCACGGACGTCAAGGCTTCGGTAATAGTGGCCCAATAGCGATGGGGAGGAAATACGGTGGTCAATGGGGCCGAGCCACAATAAATTAACCGCCACATTAAACCACAATACTCAGGTTGAGAGCCCTCAGCGCTCACCCATAGTCCGGGTAAAGTTGTCATAGCCACCTGAGGCTAACCACTAAGACACACAAAAAAAATACAATACATTTTTTTAAAAATACCCGATTACGAAACGAAAAATGATATCACAAGCGGGGTTGTGACATCATTTTTCGTTTCGTAATCGGGTATTTATAAATAATTAAGCATATTAAATACTAAAAATTTCAGTAATTTGAACAATACATTTTTTTCCAAAATGTACATATTATAAAACAAATTAAAGTATGGCTGCATCAGATCCAATAAGCGGTAATCATTGTGTTAATAAACAATATGAAACTTGCTTACCAAACGGTGATGGAATTACTCTCATTCAGAACTATACTGTTGGACAGTGGACGGTGACAGATTGGTCTGGTGCTCGAGCCTCCTCCTCAGTAGGATCCAGTCCATCCAGTAGGATTCACGCCGTATAGAGTATATAGTCACGTATAGAGTTTTATTTCAAGATTTTCTTCTCTTTCTATATGCATATTATATCTGTTAATCGTCTTTTATGATATCCATAGATAAGATAGAGGGGATAAATTTTATTCTTTCTGTGTTACCACATAGATAATCATAGTTATAACATTTATAATGACAATAAAAAACCAAAATGAGACGTTAATATTTGTCAAATTAAATTTATTTAATATCCAGGTAAACTTTATAATTTGAAAAACTCTATTAAATAAAATATAGTTAAATTACTTGAAATTCGAAAGCTTTGCTTTAAAATCTAGTCAGAGTCAGTTTTCAGTTTTCTCAGAATTTCTAATAACAAACTTAGCTTACAAGATAGTTGTTTTGCAACAAGGTGTTAATATCCATCATTTATACCGAAGATTGTATTCTGTGCCAATGAATAAGATACCACAGATTCCGTAGTAGTTAAGATACATAACATGCCAGTATCGTGGGTTCGATCCCTACGTAGGACAATATTTTGTGTGATCCAAAATCTGTTATTCTGAGTTTGGGTGATTTGTCCGAGTTAATTTGTATGTTCATAAACTGCCGAGCAATACTAGAATTATTTCTTTATTACAGTGTGTAAGATATAGTTGTCTTCTCTTTTTAAAAAAAAAAATGCATCCGTTACTAAGGAACTAAGCTTTGTATTGTAAAGTACAAAGATCTAATCAATGGGAACAAATTAGACCCAGAGTCGATACAACAATTTGTTGATAGTAGTATTATCCTGAATAGGAATGGAACTTGCGAAATTTTGCATTGCTGAAAATCAGATTTAAGATGTTATACTAATAATACAATATGACGATCTGGGCCAACCCCATCTGATGCCGTTTGGTCAACAATTACATTACCAACGAGGGTTGACGTCTCGCAGGCGGCTCTTTCTTTGTTTCTATGAAAGAAGAATACATATTGTATCGACACCCGGTAATTGGGATAGGAGTAGGAGAATCATAATGACTAACAATACAACATAGCCTGTACAATGTATACTTTTTCTGTAATAATTGAGATGTACGATATTTCCAAATCTTTTTAAATCTTTTATACATGGTTTGTTATTAATTTTTACGGTTCTATTGTGACATGAAATAAATATTCTACGTGAAACATGACCGTTACTGAAAAGGTTCGGCATAAATATCAACGAGTTTTTTTAAAGACACTACCCCGCACTAAAATAATTCTTGTATTGCCGGGGACTATATAAACATATAATTAATGAACACAAATTGTACCCACACTTAAAACAATTAGTGAAATTGAAAAAAATAATTTAATGTAATGAGATTACCAAACTATATTAAAAATAAATTTAAAATAACTTCAATAATTTAAAATACAATTGGAGTATAGTACGATAATTAATATCTATTAAAATAATTATAATTTTGTATGCAGGCTGCAATAATAATTAATTGAAGTAACTAATTTTGAATTAACATAATTAATTTTTATCTATCTCTCATACGTTTAATAATTTTATTGGAAGAGTACGTAGATCTGAGCAGAGTGAGCAGTTATAAAACTAATACTCGTATTTATTAAAGAATCAAATGGGATCACCATTTGCTGCTTTCAGCAATTGTCAGAGAAACATGAAATTGTGACGAGTGATATTTATGAAACCATCACGCTTCTATTGAACTCTTATAGAAGTACCTCTTCTCATACGAAGAATCATCACATAATAGCCACACTTAAAAGGCGAGTAGGTGAATGCAGTTAGTGCTATAAATTATAATAGTGGTAGGACCACGCTGTTGACAGTTCTCTGTCTGCAGCCGTGGGCCGGTTCGTCCGAGGTAATACTCTCGCAGAAGATCGACGTCTGGGTAATGGTAATGTGCTATTGCGCTTCGTTCGGTGAGCGAGAGAGCCGGAAGCCCAGCTGGATGGGTTTGGGGATTGTAATGGTAGGCAGCGGCCTAGCTATTCCCTTGTTATAGCAAAGGTCCATGGGCGGCAGTGACACTTACCATGAGGTGTGCTGCTTGCTCGTTTGCCACCATAAGCAATAAAAAAAATACTATATTTTTTTGTTTTGAAATTGAATATATATATATATATATATATATATATATATATATATATATATATATATATATATATTATATATATAATATATATATATATATATATATATATATATATATATATATAATATATATATATAATATGTTAAAAATAGTAAAAATTATTCTACATGAGAATCAAACTTTCATGTCTTTAGATATGAGAAGTCGATATTTAAAGAGCTATCTATTATTTATATTTTCTTAATATATTTTATGAACTTTTTATTAATACCTATCTAATTTATTTTTAAGCAAGAAGCCATAATACAATTAAAGCTTGAGCGAACTTTTGAATTATAATTACACCACTTATATTTTTTTTTTGAACTTCATACCGCGACCTTTATGAGCTTTTGTGAATAACAATTTTACCTAAGTCTAGAAAAGCAATTAAGCTTTTATTATACACAAAATTTTGACATCGCTCTTACTTACTTTTTCGTTGTAAAGAATTATTTATAATATGATTCTTTAAAACTAAAATGCCTTTCATTACATAATTAGATAAACCTTAGAGATTCAGTAATACTATATTGTAATCGTTTTCTATGTAAGCGCACTTTGGTAAATAAATAGAGATGTAACTATACTAGGTAAATGATTTTTATTACAGAATAATAAATCATTTCGTTTCTAATGGTATTGTACTGGAATGATGAATTTGTACTGTATTCTTCTGTCATCTTTTTTTTTTGTATTGGCAGTGGGGTATTTTATACGAACCATTTTTGCCAGTGTCAAGTTACGGTTTTCTTCACGTCTTTAGTCTTCTCATGTTAATCATTGTCCGTCCATAAGTCAAATCCTCGCCATAAATAATGCTATGGCCAAACTATTAATTGTATCTTCTTGGCATTTTGGTGGTTTATACCATATTTAATATACTCCAGAAGTTTCTTCGCATCACATTACATAAAATGCTATCAAAATTATTTAATTTAACATGTTAAAACACTAAAATATAATACAAGAACATCACATGACGTTTTTCAATTCCCGCCAAAAGTTCTTGTACTGCATTGTCAATCACGATCAAATATTGTCGGACTGTTTTGAATTTTAGAAAAAAAAAATTATAATAATAATAATTTATAATAATACCGCGAAGTTAGAATACGTTTATCGAGTGATTATTACCCTCGGAATTTCGGTTCCTTGAAATTCCTTATATAATTATAGTACAATAAATCATAGGGTTCAAAAAAACTGTTTCAATGATTTAATTGAGGAGAGTATGGTCAGAATGATTGGGGGGAACATGCAAATATAACTTGAATTGCTCCCGCCTCGGGCTAGTTCGTCATTATGCCGGTATTTGATGGAGAAAGATGTTCCTTTTGCGTGTCTGTTCTGATCATTCGATAACAAGTATTTAATATTTGAAATAATATTTTTAAACGGATTCTATTGCGTTTGTATTTGATTTCTAATTACCTGACGTTCCGAACACAGATATAGATGCTGTGTAATAACGGTAACTTATTGCACGTGGGAAACCTTAGTCCTTACGTGACAATGAACGCTGCAAAGTTATTCGAAACGTCAGATAATTAAAAATCAAATACAAACGCTATAGAATCCGTAAAAATAGTTTTATTTCAAACGTGTATACTCGCATAAATATTAGAAATCACTAAGTAATAGTGGTAGGATCACGCTGTTGACAATTCTCTGTCTACAGCCGCGGGCCGGTCCGTACGGGGTAGTACCACATTCTCGCAGAAGATCGACGTCTGAGTAATGGCAATGTGCTATTGCGCTTTGTTCGGTGAGCGAGAGAGCCGGCAGCCCAACTGGGTGGGTTTGGGGTTTGTAATGGTAGGCAGCGGCCTAGCTATACTTTTGGTATTGCAAAGGTCCAGGGGCGGCAGTGACATTTACCATAAGGTGTGTGCATGCTCGTTTGCCACCATACGTAATAAAAATAAAAAAAAACTATTTCATACCAACACCATCTGTGTTTATTGAAAGATTGGATAAATCATTTTTAAATTAAATAACATTGCACTAAATTAGTAGCCAAATAGTATACTACGAACTATCAATATTGGGATTTTGAAGTACCTCAAAGCCATTATATCTATTAACCTACATTAGGCCTAGTAGTTTCGGATCAGGGATTAGATCGTCGATTGCGTGAGTACGACGTCCCAGCTCTGTTATTTGTTGCTGGGGTGTTGATGGAAAGTAGCAGGTGAAAGCTAACCCGCTGGGCGAGCAACTAAAGTCATAAATCGGTACCAATGTTCAAGTCAGCGGTGATGGAGAGGTAATACGGTAGGTCATGGTACCGAAAGTCACCATTCAGTCGCTTAGTTGACTCGCTATGAAAAGAAACTCACATAAAAGTCACGTTAGAGATATCATCTGGATGAAATAGGTGTAATATTATTAATCGCTGTAGTGATGAGTTCATAATACATTGTATACCCAACTAAAAGATTATCCAAAAAGTGGACAGATCCTGGGAATCTCATATCACGAACTGCGGCAATCCTCATTTAGTAGGCCTATGACTAGCCGTGAAAGTTCGTAGTTCTAAAAATATTTGGTAGATGGCGTTGTATGGGGCATCCTTACTTAGCATTATTACTACAACAACTTTGGTAATAGAATTAGGTAGTTGCGGATGGTAGATAAACTACCCACCGTTATATTAACCTTTATGGATATTCAATGGAATTGACTTCAAAGATGGTTGATTGATCTAAGTAAGCGTCGTATATTAGATTCCCGTACAGAAGAATATATACGATTATGTGCAACTTGCAAATGATTATTCTGCATTTGAATATAATTGCTAATTATATGGTTGATTATAAGGTCATATTTATATCAAAAGTTCAAAAAAAAATTAACATAGATCTCTAATGAAAAATTGGTATACCAAATATGAAATAAAACTACGAGTATTTTTAAAAATATGTTTGTATTTTTAAAAATATGTTTGTTCATATTACGATCAAGCATGAATATTATTGGTTTAAAATTCAATATATAAATAGACGAAATGAATGATGAATGAATGAAATAATATGCAAATATTTCGTGACGTATTATTCTAGGATCATGGTGATGATCCTTAGGTACTACTACTAAAAATATTATTACCTATTTTATATAGCTTCCAAATGTAATAACAAAATATCTATACATCATTTTACGTAATAAAATTGAGTCTTCTTAGTTTTTTTTTTTGTATTCGTAATCAGCTAATACTACTAGTCCATTGTTTGGCAACAATAAGGGATATACTGAAGGGTAGACTTACAATTTTCTTCACAAATTATCAGATTCTTCACATCTTTAATTTCTAATTAGTCATTATAACAGTAAGTCAAATAGTTGCCTTCAAAAATGCTATTGCCACACTGCTAATGTTATCTTTTGAAAATTTTGGTAGACAAGGAAATATTAGTAAAGCACTTTCATAACATATTCCCTAAACCCTAGCATTTCCTCCGTATCACACTATATAAAATGTAATAACACATAAAACCACTAAGATATTAAATATTATATAAGACCACATGATGCTTGCAAGTTGCCGCTAAAAGTCCCTTGAGCACCGTCAATAAATAGTTTGTATTTTTTTTATATACAATGGTAGCCGACACGCAGCCATGTATTTCAAACATAAATATATTTAAAAAAAAAAGGATGTCACTCGCCTGCTGTTCCTTTTTTAATTTAAAATAATTTACGTTCGGGAACGCGTTATCTTATGTTGTAATCGGATTAGGATCGTGTAAATGTCATTCATTATGAACATTTTGTTTTTTTTTTTTGGAAATGACAGTAAAATTATCTACATACTTAATTAATAAACACTTAACTTCGTAATTTAATAGTAAGCTTCTTATCAGCTTTAGGGTGATTATGAGTTGTATATTATACGTTAATCAGAATAGTACATGTTATTATGATTATGGTGCGTAAACAAACATCCTGAACAATACAATATATATATTTTTTTAATTTGGATTGAATAGAGAAAATTTATTAGAAAAAAAAAATTTAGATGCTATTTGCTATATAAATTTTTAAAATAGAGGTTATTTATTATTTGAAATAAATAACTAAAATCTTTAAAGTATTTATTAAGGATAGATATTAATAAAACATTAAAAGAAAAAAGAAGGCTGAAAATGGCTAGTGATAGAAGCCTAGGAACGCGAGATATTTTTACAATGAATGATGTTGAAGTAATAATAAATAATATTGGAATAACAGCTGAAATTTTATGTTATTATTATACTTTCTAGTTAAATATTTTTGGTGGTATATACGAGTAGATTTAATATTTTTATCCTAAGAGAAAGATTATTCCTAAGCGAGGGACAGTAATCAAAAGATATCTTCCTAAGTCAGGTAGACAAGAGAACTTCATTGCTACACGCTGTGGATTTTAATCTTGACGACAGTTTTACAGAGAAGGTATAAAATGGTATTAAATATAAGATAATAGCGTTTTTATAGATTCATACATACATACCATCATGCCATGTCCCTTGCAGGGTAGGCAGAGAGAACAGAGTGCCAGAGAACTCTATCCTTGCATACTTCACTCGCTTCCTCAACATTCATAATTCTCTTAATACACGCTCGCCGGTTTCGAAGACTCTTGACTCCACCTTCCTTCAGTACATGACCGGTCTGGTCTAGATAGGTTAGTCTCGGTCTCCCCCGGTACCTACATCCTTTCACTTTCGCGTTGTATATCTTCTTAACCAGACGTTCGTTCGGCATTCTTTCCACATGTCCGACCCATCGGAGCATTCCCTTTCGCATCTTTACACCAATACTCTCTTTCATACCTACTCGCTCTCTTACGTCGTCGTTACGAATGCGATCGATCAGCCTAACTCCACAGTTTTATAGATTCAAGTCTGGGTAAACAAGATACAATTATAAATTCTTGTAAATAGGTAGGTATATCTTTTAATAGCGTATAATTCGATGTATCATATGATAGGGTTGTGACTTCATCATCTCAGTTCACAATTTTTTTTTGTCCAGGTGCTTTGACCTGGCCTGAGAATGCCTCTAACATGATCGGAGATTTACCATCACTTTGTGGTGTTCAATGAGAAAGGCTTACATCCAGTAGTGGACGGCAAACGGCTGAATGATGATGATAATGATGATGACATAAACAGTGAAGGAAATATTAAATATACTCAATAAATGTAAATAATACTCAGTGCCTTTGACGTACCTAAATACATTTTCCTGCGACGCGTAATGCTAACCATTCTTCTGGTGATACCTCAGCTAATTTTTACCACTCTCATGGTTAAATCATCATTCATCATTCTCCTACTTTTATTCCAATTGCTTAGAGTCGATACAATATGTAATCTTCTCTCATAGAACATATTGTAAAAATTATTGGCAATAGTTTTATGACCAGCCGCCTGCCAGACAACAACCCTCCTTGGGAATAGACTACTAGACATCAAAATGGCCGTTAATCGTGACATTTTCAAAGCTAGGGTCAAACGTTTATATTCAGACCTTTTAGCGGAGTCAACTCACCTGTGATTATCTCATCTTTGGTTTATATATTTTATTTGCATATATATATATATATGTATATATATATGTATATGTGTGTGTATGTGTATGTATGTATATGTATATATGTGTATGTATGTTTATGTAGTATGTGTATTTAGTTTTATATCTCTTTATTTGTATATGTATGTATGTTTATAGTTTTATACTTATTTATTTATATATAGGTATGAATATATTTATTAGGTATTCGAACATACGGTAAAAATACATTTAATCACCTTCGTTTTTTTTTTTTTTTCCATTGTTTTTAATTTTTTTTCTGTTTACATTGCACTTACCTTACATTATTTCTGCTCCACCCTAGGTCGACTGGTAGATAATGCCTATGGCATTAAGTCCGCCTTGTACTGTTAATTTGTGCAAAAGTTTTAAAATAAAAAATAAATAAATAAATATAATTGTTGACCAAACGGCGTTAGATGCAGTTGGCCCAGGTCGTTATAAAGATCTTAGTCGCCTTTTATAACATCCACGAGCAAAGTAAGGGTTGGTAGTTTTCGTAGCCGCATAAAGTAAGTAAAGCTAAGTAAACACTAATAATACATTGTATTCTAAATCCATCATCATACGAACATCATCATTATATTTTTTAAAGAAACCTTGCACTATGGAAATAATCCTTGTATTGCGGGGGACTTTACAAACATATACTTAACGCATACAAACTTAACGCAGAAAAATTACATCCAGACTCAGAACAACAGTTCGTGGATCGCAAAAAGTATTGTTCTGCATAGGGGATTCGAACCCACGTCACTAGCACGAAAGCTCTATCTTAACCACTACGCCATCTGTGCAGTATAATAGTTTATTAATAAAATAGTAATAATAATAATTCCATACAATTTGCGTCAGGTATAGATAAAGTTCGCTATCGCTTATGTTTTAATCCGCACACCTCAGAGGCGCTCCTATGGCGAGAGTAGACTATAAATCTTGCTATTGTCGCCGACAGATGGCGTTCGTGTCCAGGTTTTTACCGTTATAACTTCCTAACAAAGACTCGACAGGTTTTTGTACTACTAACCTTTATGGTCTGCCTGGTCTTTGCTCAGGTAATTTTAACTGTCTTTTAGTTTTCCATTTATTATTACGTGGTATGTTGTCAAACATAACATATTTTTTTTTATTATTATAAAATGTTAAGTTATTTGATTACGTTTCAAATAAAAAAATAACATAATTTCATAGCTTTAAAATTAATTAAATGTAGCAATTAAGCAGCATCTATTACGAATTTATTTATGTACATTGAAAAAAAAAAAACTTCTAGATGAGAGTCCGGGTAAAGTTGTCATAGCCATCTGAGGCTAACAACTAAAAGGCCACCGAAGTCAAAAATCGGGTACCGGTAGTCCGCTCGCACGGCGAAGAGAGAGGAGTTTTACGGTGGGTCTATGGGGTCACGCGCCGCCTTTCCGTCACCCCGGACCGATTCGGCGGGGCGAGACGCATCCATAGTCCACCATAAAAAAAAGGCTAACAACTAAAACATACAAAAAATAAACGTTGAGTACCTAAATAGTTGAAGAAGTTTTTCTTCATTATTTTTATACAGCCACATATGTTCTACTATTGGGAATCTCTCCTCCGAAATATCTCCTTCGTAATGACATTGATCAATCATAATACCACGCTGGCGCTGATCAGGAATGGTAATAGTATTCACTTATAATCTTTAGTTGTCTATCAGGACAGCCACAGGCAAGAGCTAGGTTGTTGCTTACCAACCCAAACTCACCCATAAAGTTAGACTGACAGCTCTTTCGTTCATCAAACTAAACGCAACACCATATTGCCATTGCTTAGACGTTGATTTTCTGCGAGAGTGTGGGATTACTCCGGACGGTTTAGTTCACGGCTGTAGACAGAAAACTTGTAGCCTTTTTTTTTTACGCTGTGGAAACGCATTTACGCGCTAACCCCTTCCCGCCGATATCGTGACGGGAGGGAGTGTGAGAGTCGCCGGCCAGCTAGTCCAACCGGAATACCCACTAAAATCACAGCGGCCCCCTTCCGCGCTTTTACGGGAAGCCAGAGAGATCGTCTACTGACATTCGATCCCCGACGCCCCAACGCTTGGCCTTCTGGCCACGCCCAGTCGAACCTTAGCCCTTTTTTTTTTTTTAGGCAGGGCATACCTCCAGAAGTCGAACCTTAGCCCTACCATTACTTTACATTATTAGAAGTTGGCAATTTCTGACTGACTGACTGACTCATATATGTCCCACTGTTGGGCTCGAGCCCCCTCCATAATTGGAGGGAAATTGACTTACTAAATCCCGCAGGTCAGGCGTGTTGGTATAGGGTTTTGTTTCGCGTTTTACTTCTCTTGCATATATTTTATATACGTTTTATATCCCTTAGTCGTGTTTTACGATCACCCACGACTAATATAAGTGGTAGTGAATTGTATTCTTACTCTATCATCATACGGAACATTTATATTATGTAAATATAAGTACATAATCTTAATTTCTTTAATAGTGGTGGGGCACACTGGTAATAATTTTCTGTATACGGTCGGGGTTGGTCCGTCCGCAGTAGTATCATACTCTAGCAGAAAATCGACGCCTGAGCAGTAGCAATGTGCTACTGTGCTTCTTTCTATGAGCAAGAGAGCTGGAAGTCCAATTTTCAGTGTGGATTTGGGGTTTTCATTGGTAAGCAGTGGTTTAGCTATACCCCTGGTATTGCAATGGTCCATGAGTAGCAGTAACGCTTACCATCAGGTATGCTGCTTGCCCGTTTACCACCAAGAACAATAAAAAAAGAAAATCCGTTTATTACAAGGTCATAAATGAATGATGTGCGAGTTTTCTTATATATTACATACAAAATAGAAGTACAATATCTATATATTATATACTTACATATATTTTATTCATACAGCACGTTCCAGACATGTTTTAGCCTAATCATGCCATTACCAGAGGCAGGAAGGACGCATTAGCCTACGCACCGCGCATTATCTCATGAATGTAATATGTCTGTTCGCACTTTCATTCTTGCGTCGAAACTGTAATATATAATGTTATATTATAATATTTTATCTTTATTGTTCGCAATTATGTTTTATTTAAGTATATCTGACAAAGATATGGCAAAATATTAAATAATGATTTTTGATGTTTAAGTGTGGTGACGGAGTAAGACCATTCACCACCCCCTATCTTACCTGTGGGTGGACGTAAGAGATGATTAAGGGATATAAAACGCATATAACATCTATGGGAAAGAAGGAAAATTCTAAAAGTTTGTGAAGTGAGTATTATAGTTATGAATGATTTTTAATTATAATGGCGTGTGGTTACGGAGTAAAAATACAATTCATCACCCCTATCTTATCCCGTGGGTGATCTTAAAAAGAGACTAATGGATTTAAAACGCATATAACTTTTATGCAAGGAAAGGAAAGCTCGAAATAAAACCGTGTACCAACACGCTTAACCAGCATGTTATAGAAGATCAATTTCCTTCCCATTATGAAGAAGGTTCGAGCCCAGCTGTGGGCTATATATGAGCTGAGAGGATGATGATAATACTGACTATTTTTACATATTTTTACTTTTGTGATGTTTCGAAGACTTTTTAGCGTTCATAATCTCGGGATGACTGTGCAATTAATTACAAATAATTCTGTAAAACTATTTTTTTTCATGATATGATTTTTTTCTAGTAAGCGCAATTAATGTATAAGCCAAGGCCTAATATTTAAAGTTACACTTAAAATATCCTTGGCTAATATCAATATAGCTAATATAAATATACAATAACTTAATATATGTACATATAACATAATTCATCATTTTGTTTGCTGTATTATGGCGGCTACAATAACGAACAGCTCTTAAATTTGTCGTATTTATCGTAAAAAGTGACTAAGAGCTATACATCAACTTAAACCAGCTCTATTTGGTGTTGTCAGGTCAATAATTATATTCTCAAAGAGGGTTGATGTTAGTCAGGCGTCGGGTCATAAAACCATTGGCGTAAATATTTGGGAAAAGTCCGGTAATACCATACCTAATCGTCTATAGGGTGGTTGAAGAGAAACCGCCGGGTGGTCCACCGAAAAAAAAGACCGGGTTCCGGTGACCCTCCCGAAAGGCGTAGAGAGATGAGAGATCTGTAGCCTCGATGGATTAGCGGGGCGAGACGTACCGTAGCCCACTGCCAAAAAAAAAGGGTGGTGGAAGAGGCCACCGATGACAAGAATCATTGGCCCACATTCCGTTGAGAGGTATGTGTAGGGCAGACTATGGGTTTGCATCGTTCCTTCTGTAGCTCCGGATGGATGGGGGTGTAACTATACCATAAAAAAGGGTGATGGAAGAGACGGCGTGCAATCTTACAACCTGCCGAATTGTATTTCCATAACGTCATCTTTCAAATCAAATAATGTCTTATGCATAAGCCCTAAAAGGGCACTTACATATTGTCATATTATTACATATTTTTTAAAATTAATCTACCACCGGATCGGAAAACCGCCACAAACTGAGAAGATCCGGCAAGAAACTCAGCGGGCTCGTCATTTTTTTTTTTAATTACATGTTTTCTTAATATTATTAGATACATGTTTAGTCCCTATTAGCTCCAGTGAGATGCCCTTCGAGTAAAGATTTATTTTTTAAAAGTTAAATAGAACATTAACAAAAAAAAAAACAAAAAAGAACAAAACAAAAAAGAACAGAAATGGTTGGACTAGATTCCACAAGCGGCACTCGATCACGAGTTAACTACTAAAGCAGCCATTACGCCCCTCAACCACATTCGAGGGAAGGGAGAGACCCGCTCACGTAGCTACCGCAGGCAGAGACCTTTTCAGTGAGCATGACCACAGCAAGATCTATAATATATCTGAGAAGACTAACGCCACCGAGTCCTCGGTGACTACCAGTCGGCCTAAGACGATGCAGCTCGCTATATGCCTAATATTTAAGCTTTTTATTAATATTTTTAAAGTATAAAAAGTTTTTTATTGTGGTAGGGCCACACTGTTGATAGTTCTCTATCTACAGCCGCAGGCAGGCCCGACCGGGGTGGTACCACACTCTCGCAGAATATCGACGTATGAATGGTGGCTTTTGCCGCTGTGCTTCGTTCGGTGAGCGAGAGAGCCGGAGCCTATCTTTCCGGGTGTGTTTTCGTGTGGTGGGTTCTGGTGATGCTTGAAATTTACGGTGGTAAGGTCTTGGTTGGGGCATTGGGCGTGAGGGGCTGATATGGGGTACAGGGAGACCCGGTGGGAATGGTCACCGCCGGCCACCTGCCGGTCAGCAGGGGATCCGAGCCCAGGACTATCCCCCCTGGGAGGCTGTCCCGCCAACCGGCGAAAATCCCGTTGCGGAGTCGTCGTGCCGGAGTGGGAAATCGGAGTGGAGCCCGACGACTACGGGCGGGGGGGCACCGGGGGCCCTTCCGTGCTTCGTGTCAGCTCATCACAAAACCCACCCTCCAACCATGTACTATGCCCCGCACCTTTTTTTTGGCATCACCGGACCCCATTCCACGAAAGTACACTCCCTTCCTCTACTTATACAAAACCCATGAAAAGGAAACACAAAAAGAGAAGGTTTTACACGGCGGTCCCTCTATCCACATTTGACGTGGACTTTTGTAACATTAGGGGTTTACACAGCAATCTCGACGCCGTCCACCAACACCTCGAGACGGCGCGGCCTGCCTTGCTCTTTTTAACGGAGACGCAGATAAGTGCCCCGGATGATATTTCGTACCTAAATTATCCAGGCTACGAGTTGGAACACTCCTTCCACCGTAAAGCTGGGGTGTGCGTGTTCATCCGGGATGACATCTGTTGTCGCCACCTTAGGGCCCTCGAGCATGGTGACCTGTTAATTTTATGGTTACGCGTAGACTATGGAGGGTATACCCGCATCTACGCGTGCCTCTACAGGTCCCATGGCAGTGATTCAGGGTCAACTCAGTTATTCGAGAACGTTCAATGGGGGATTGACGAAATATTGGAGGAGTGTCCATCAGCGGAGGTGGTGGTTCTTGGAGACTTTAATGCTCATCATAAAGAGTGGTTGGGGTCCCGAACCACTAACCTCTTGGGTAGGCATCTCTTCAATATGGTCTCGGCCTATGGTCTCTCACAACTGGTAACACAGCCCACCCGTGTTCCAGACATTGAGAGTCATGAGCCGTCTCTACTGGATCTTCTGCTGACTACACACCAGCACGGATACCGGGTAGTGGTCGAAGCTCCTCTTGGGTCATCTGACCACTGCTTGGTCCGTAGCAAAGCCCCTATTGCGAGGCCTAATCGCTCTAAAGCGACTGGGACTCGCAGAGTCTGGCAATATAAGTCAGCAGATTGGGATAGGCTTCGCGAGTTCTACGCATCCTACCCATGGAAGCAGCTTTGCTTCGCCTCTAGGGACCCTGGTATTTGTGCGGATTGCGTTACCGATACCGTTATTACGGGGATGGAATTATTCATCCCCAACACCAAAATACCGGTCGGTGGCCGCAGCCGGCCTTGGTTTAATAAAACCTGCAGGACGGCTGCACAGCAAAAGCAGTCCGCATACCAGGCCTGGAATAGGGCCCAAAACTGTCGGGACCCAAATGTCAGGGAGGAGAAGCGAAAATTTAATGCTGCTTCTAGATCTAGTAAGAAGGCTATTGCCAGAGCCAAGGCGGAACATATTGCCAGAATCGGCGAGCGATTGGAGAGCTATCCCGCCGGGAGTCGTGCATTCTGGTCGCTCGCCAAAGCTGCCCAAGGCAACTTCTGCCAGTCCAATCTCCCACCACTGCAGAAAAATGATGGCAGTCTAGCCCACAGTGCAAAGGAGAAGGCCGATCTTTTAGGTCAATTCTTTGCCTGTAACTCGACTTTGGACGCTGGAACCGCCACATCACCTATCATCCCGCAGTGTGAAAGCTCTCTGCCTAAAATCCGCATTACGCAGCGAGCGGTGAGGCGGGAGCTGCGGCTAATAGACGTACATAAGTCGAGCGGGCCGGATGGCATCCCTGCAGTGGTCCTGAAAACGTGCGCCCCCGAGTTGACCCCCGTCCTCACGCGCTTATACCGACTTTCCTATGATACTTGTAGGGTTCCATCTTCGTGGAAGATAGCCCATGTCCACCCGATCCCGAAAAAGGGAGACCGGTCGGACCCGTCGAATTACAGGCCGATTGCGATTACATCCTTGCTCTCCAAGATAATGGAGAAAATAATCAACCATCAGCTTCTGCAATACCTTGAGGATCATCAGCTGATCAGTGACCGCCAATATGGGTTTCGTCATGGTCGGTCGGCTGGTGATCTTCTTGTGTACCTCACACACCGTTGGGCGGAGGCCTTGGAGGGCAAGGGTGAGGCGCTAGCGTTCAGCCTAGATATCGCGAAGGCGTTCGACAGGGTTTGGCACAGGGCCCTTCTATCGAAGCTACCATCATATGGAATCCCCGAGGGACTCTGTAATTGGATCACCAGTTTTTTGGATGGTCGGAGCATAAAAGTAGTCGTCGATGGCTCCTGCTCCGAGACCATGCCCATTAATGCTGGTGTACCACAAGACTCGGTGCTCTCCCCGACGTTGTTTATTTTGCATATCAATGACATGCTCTCCATAGAGAGTATTCGTTGCTATGCGGATGACAGCACGGGTGACGAGCGATACACCGAGCATCAGAATGTCCCTCGGAGTATGTTACAGGAAAGACGGGCCCAACTTGTGTCTGAAGTCGAGCGCTCTCTAGGGCGGGCCTCAAAATGGGGTGAACGGAATTTAGTCCAGTTCAACCCCACTAAGACACAAGTTTGCGCGTTCACTGCGAAGAAGGACCCTTTTATCATGGCGCCTCAGTTCCAAGGAGTAACTCTCCAAATCTCCGAGAGTATTGGGATCCTCGGCGTCGAGCTATCGAACAAAGTCCAGTTTGGGAGTCATTTGGAGGACAAAGCCAAATTGGCAAGCAAAAAGTTGGGCGTGCTGAGCAGGGCCAGGCGGTACTTCACGCCGAGTCAACGTCTTGTGCTATATAAAGCACAAGTTCGTCCTCACATGGAGTACTGCTCTCATCTCTGGGCAGGCGCGCCTAAATATCAGCTAGACCCACTTGACTCCCTACAAAGGCGGGCAGTTCGAATCGTCGGTGATCCCAATCTCACGGACAGACTAGAGCCGCTGGAGCGGCGGAGAGACTTTGGGTCACTCTGTGTACTCTACCGGCTCTTTCACGGGGAGTGCTCTGAGGAACTGTTTGACTTGGTACCACCGTCACCATTTTACCACCGTACCACTCGACACCGTAGCAGGGTTCATTCATTTCACCTGGAAACGATATGGTCCTCGACCGTACGTTTTCAGCGATCATTTCTCCCACGTACATGCAAGATCTGGAATGAACTACCTGCTGCTGTGTTTCCCGAGCGCTATGACATGTCCTTCTTCAAACGAGGTTAAAGAAGAGCTCTTCCTTCACGGTAGGCAGCGGCCTGGCTGTACCCCTGGTGTTGCTGGGTCCATGTGCAACAGCATTACTTACCATCAGGTGTGCTGTTTGCTCGTTTGTCACCGTAGACAATAAAAAAAAAAAAAATTTCATTTTGTCCATCAAGGAAAGAGTTAACAAAAGAAATTGGAACAATTAAAACGGCAACTTGGGAATTTTAGACCAAGTACAAAAGTCAGAAGGAACAACTTCGTAGAAATGTGAACTTAATTATTGTTTCAAGTTACCGTTATATTCACGAATTAGTTATATAATGTGTTATAAATTTATTTATATTTTCTCCGTCATCATCATTATCATCATCTTAGATCATATATATCCCACTATTGGACTCAAGCACCCTCCAGAAGGAGGAAAATTGACTAACTATACTACGCTGTTTACATGGATCGCTATAGATTTTTATTTCTATTTATCCTTCTATATGCAAATTATAGCTCTTAGTTGTCTTTTACGACAGCCACAAGCAAGATAGGGAATGGTGAATAATATTCTTACTTCGGCACTACACGGACTATAGTTATAAAAACCAGTTAAGGATATAAACCAGGTATATAAGTTATAAAAACCAGGTAAGGAAGTACGAGAAAATTGGGCTGCTACCCAATCTTACCTGGCTTTTTCCTACTGATCGTTTTCCTGCTGAGCTCATAATACCAAGTGCTATTATCAATTCATTAGATAAGTATAGTATAATTCCCCCTTGTGGGGAGGCCTATATCTATGTAGTGGTGTTTGATAGTCTGAATTGTTTTAAATACGACATATCACAACAACTATTATTTTCTATAATCAAATCAATGTTTATAAAACCGATTACGAAATGAAAAATGATGTCACAAGCGGGATTCGAACCCGCGCCTATTGGGATTCCGGCCCAATCGTGCTACCACTACACCACCGTGACTAATTGTAGGACATGCAAATTTCACTTCGTATTATATTTACGTCTTAAGGTGACGGTATGCTATCTACCCGAAAATGTTTACACATTGTTATAGGCTTAATACTTAAAACTTTACTTTTGTAAAGGTTTTATAAATAATTAAGCATATTAAATGCTAAATTTCAGTAATTCAAATCAATGTTATTCATTATCATTGGAAAAACAAGTACAATACAGTTTTCTATGCATATAGAACTCAGTATTTTTTTTTAACTTAATTGTTGGTATCCGTGTTGTGATGGAGTAAGAATACAATTCATCATCCCCTATCTTATCCATGGGTGATCGTAAGAGACGACTAAGGTATATAAAATGCATATAACATAGCATAGCAAGAGAAGGAAAACTCGAAACAAAACGCTATACCAACACGTCTGACCAGCGCGGTATAGTAGGTTAACTTCCCTCCTATTACGGAGGAGGCCCGAACCCAACAGTGGGACATTTATGGGCTGTGATGATGATGATGATGAATTGTTGGTAAGGCTACACTATTGATAGTTTTCTGACTACCTACTGCTACTTAACTTTAAGCTAATTTTAAAAAAATAATTTCCCTTAACCTTTAAAAACATTAAAAATACGATCGTTTAAATTTATCCACCTCCATTTAAATTAATCAGTTAAATTATAATCTTGATCCCAGATAGTATAAAATAATTAACTAACTTATCAACGGGTGGTCCAATTAGTAAGTTTATAAAACTATTCGTTTCTCTTTCTATCCTTAAATATAAAAAAAGGATAACGGTATCATCTTTCTTAATTCAAATGCCGGCAGCTTAAGTAATTAGTTGTCATTCCAAATGCCATATTGGTTTTACTTTTGTCGTAAATTATTTTTTATGGACAATATAATTGTTTTTGAAGATAGCTTCTTTAATAGTAAATATTTATAGTATGACTTTTAAAGAGAATAGACGTGTTTAAAAAAAAATAGAAGACATGAGCAAAAGTAATATTTATTTGAGCGCTCGTTATACAAAGAGAGTAAATCAAATATATAGTATTTAAAGCGCCCTGTGCTCTTTTAATTATTTTTTTTAATCTATTATTTACTAATCAGTTTAGTTTTAAGCTAAATTATTTTGTTATTTTTCAGTATAGCAAAGTTACTTGTAAAGAAAGATATTTATCATCTTCACCATCATTATCATCAAACCGTTTCCACGGCAGATCAGTGCAGGTACTTTGAACCTGCAACATGCTGAGTTGGAGGCGTTTTGTGACAGGCAGCATCTCATTTACAGTTACTTTTATGTCCATTTTGTGTGTCCAATATATTTATTGCACATAGATATATTTCCTTCTTTCTTCTTTCTTTATGTCCTAATGCACCAAACATTGAGACAGTTTATTAATATTTTTTATAGATTCAGTTTCAATTCAATTCGACTATTTGAAGTCATTCAAAATCAAGATCAAAGATGCGGTTATATAAACACGGACAGAAAAAAAATCAAATAAAAAAAGTATTTTATAAAAATAAAATATATAATGAAGATACCTACTTAATTTATATATTGGTTACCTTATAAGCCAATTAATTTCTTCTTTTGCTAGTTTAGTAATTGTTTTTTTAGACACGAAATAGGAAGAATGCATTCCAGTTTTAGTAAAATGTTTTTTCTTAACCACAGATACATTTTAACTGTTCTTACGTTGTAAAACTAAACAGCTGGTGAAATGTCGACAACCAAGAATGAGTAACATTTTAGGAACGCGAACCAATTTACTAGGGTTGCTACGTAAAGGGTTCTTTAATTTTATATAAGATATATTTACTTTATGTAATTTATGTGTCATCCGTGTGGTGATGAAGTAAGAATATAATTCACCACCTTATTTTACCCGTTGGTGATCGTAAGAGACGACTAAGGGATATAAAACGCATATAATATCGATGCAAGAGAAAGAAAACTAGAAACAAAACCCTATACCAACACGTCTTGCCAGCGTGGTATAGCAGGTCATTTTCCCGCCCATTATGGAGGAGACTCGAGCCCAACAGAGGGACATATATGAGCTGAGATGATGATGATGATGAATTTGTGTTATTTAATGTTTAATAAAATAATTAATCAATCATACTTTCCTAAAAATTAAAATGTTTGTTTGCTTATTTCATCGTAATAATTTCAAGAACTGGTAGTTGGATTTAAAAAACAAATATTATCAGATAGCTAATTTATTGAGTAAGTTTATAGGATATAAATATATAACGCTTAAACATATAGAAGGGACGCTTCAACATATAGAAGGGACTTCAACAATAGCAGTAGCGTCTATCATCTCGCTGCAGGGTTCGATTCTACTTCGCAATAGAAGAGAAATTGACCTACTATATCATGCTATTCAGACGAGTTGTTATAGTTTAGACTCTACGAGTATACATACATATTAAATCCCTTATTCATCCCTACGACGCACACGGGCAGGGTAAAGGTAGTAGTAAGTAGTATTCTTTCGTTCGTTATTTTCTGAGTCTTGGTTTGTCTGCATTAACTAAATTTGTAAAGTCCCTCACAATACAAGGATTATTTTTTAGTGCAGCTTGGTGTTACAAAATAAAAAAAAAAAATGCGTGCGTACAAAGTACACATATCAGAAGTGAAACTTTGGCAAACTATTTTTTAAAATCTCGTTTGCATACATCAACAAATAGCGTGCACTCTCTCTCTCGTGTGGGTTTCATCTGTAAAATATCTACCCTCATGCGCGCAAAAAAGTTTCCCTTCGAAACAAGATGGCGCGTAACGGAAAAATGTGACGGTAATTTATTTCCAACGCCGATAGAGAAGTTTCACTTCAAAAATAACTGTGATTAAATCAGAATTTCTTTTTCCGCTTAGTTATCAAACTGCAATAAATAAAAATTATTGATCATAATGCGACAACCCTATGAACAGAAAATAGCAACATTTTATAAAAATAATAACGCCCAGACCTAGTTTCTATGAAAGCGTTAATGAACCTATTGAAAACGTTGCGTCCTCACCTTGTAGCCATTCACGAGAAATATTAACTATTTTAGTTTTCTTTTTCTTCTTTAGCCCATTTACGTTCCACTATGCGTGCTTCTCCATAATGGAACGAAACTGACCTGCTAGGTCGAGCCGGTCCTGTTGGTGTTTATAAGTTTTTATTACGAGTTTTTCTTAACTTGCATTGCGTTAGCTTATTAGAACGGGTTTATTAATTGTAAACTGATATTTTACCATCATCATTCTCCTACTCTTATCCCAATTACTTGGGGTCAATACAATATGTACTCTTCTTTCATAGTACATATACATATATGTAATTGTTGACCTAACGGCATCAGACTGATTTATTACTATACCTACAATAAAAAACAATTTTCATGCAAGACAAAAAATGTCGTGCATATGAAAACTAAAAAAAAAAGAAAAAATTCTTTAATTTTAAAAATGGGTTTAAAAGCGTAAGAAATAAACAATACTAAAAAATACTTTTTGGCTATGATATCCAATGCCATTCATTTAGATTAGGTTTTTATTAAATATATTTTATTGAAATTTAATCTCAAAAAGTAATGCCGCCCCCGGGTGGGCTCGAACCACCAACCTTTCGGTTAACAGCCGAACGCGCTAGCCAATTGCGCCACGGAGGCCATGAGAACCCCGGTCAAAATAGCTGTTCTATTCTGTAGGTCATTTATTTTATGATACACTTATCAGCTTATCGTCTAATGACGTGGTATGCAACAGTTTATACGATAAGAATTTATATACTTGTTGATAAATTTATTTTTAATTAACAATATGTTATGAACTACCGAAGAAGTATGACACAAATTTTTAATACATAATTTACAATTTCCACGATCTTAAAAGAATAATATATAGAAATAAATGTAGAAAATTATATAAAAATATTAAAGCAAATAAGCAGTAATAAAACATTACTAGCTTCTGCCCGTGTCTTCACCCGCGTAAAAAAATTTATAATATTAAATTTTATTTTCAAATTATCCCAACGTAACATATTACTGGGATGAAAAGTTTCCTGTGTTAATAATCCATTGTATGGTCTATCTGTGTGCCAATTTTCATACAAATCTGTTTAACCAGTGAGTAAGTAACAAACATCCAAATATATTTACAAACTTTCATATTTATAATATTAGTAAGATTGGTAGAATTAATTATGAATTAATTAAATAACCTTAACATTTCATTTATAAATACAATATTAGTTTCGTTTATATAGGAATTAGTTTAATTTGTTAAAAGTAATTTTTAACTAACCATTCCCAATCTTACCCGTGGGTGATCGTAAGGGACGACTAAGGTATATAAAACGCATATAACTTCTATGCAAAAGAAGGAAAACTTGAAACAAAACCTTCAGGTATAGTAGGTTAATATCCCTTCCATTATAGAGGTGCCAGCTCAACAATGTGATATATATATATATATATATATATACACTCATTTGCAAAAAAAACGGGCGGTTTTGATTTTCATTCATATTTAAAAAGATACAATACCAAAAAGGTTTCAATCGTTTGTACACGTTACTGGCCGGTTTTAAAAATGCTGTGGTATTTAAAAAAGTACGTTCTAAATTCAATTTTTCATTTGATGTTCATTTTTACAGAAAACCCCTTTTTATCCTACATTTTTGGCGCGAAGTTCCAGAAGTTAACATCGACTTTCATAACTTTTATTCAATTTTTATCGATTAATTTCATATCCTTGACTGTCAAAGCTTTATTTAATGCTGTTTGGCTGTATCAAAAATGGTAGATAAAGTGGTAAAAGCTACCAAAATTATCGCGCTGCTTGAAGAGGGTTGCAGCCAATGTTTCGTGGCTAGGAGGCTAAATGTTAGTCGCTCGACAGTCCAAAGGACCTGGCAGCGATATCAGGAGACTGGTTCCGTCGAGAGAAGGCCTGGTTCTGGAAGAAAACCATGTACCCAACCACGGGATGATCGTTTTCTTGTGAGTCGCGCATTGAGAAATCGCAAATCTTCGTATGTGGATCTTAAGAACAACCTCCAAGAAGTAAGAAATGTGCATATTAGTCTATGGACGGTCAGGAGGAGGCTTCTCGCTGCCAATATACGCAGTCACCGCCCGGCCCGCGGCCCCAAATTACTCCGTGAGCACAGAGTTCACAGGCTTAGGTTCGCTAGAAATTGAGAATCATGGACTCAAGACGATTGGAATAGGGTTTTGTTCTCTGATGAAGCCAGGATATCTCTGTTCGGTGAAGATCGACGTCGGCGAGTGCTAAGAAGACAAGGAGAACGCTTTGCAGAGGCATGTTTCGAAGAAATCACACCTTATGGTGGGGGCTCTGTTATGTTTTGGGCAGGAATAAATTCAATGGATCGTACAGAGTTAGTCTTCATTGAAAACGGCTCACTGACTGGGCATCGATACATAACGGAAGTTCTAATTTCTCATGCACAACCCGCATTGGCCGCTCTAGGTGAAGACTCGATTTTTATGGACGACAATGCTCGCGCCCACCGATCCCGCGATGTTAATGCGTATGTGCAAGAGGTCGGCATTCGTCGTTTGGATTGGCCAGCTCGAAGTCCCGACCTCAATCCCATAGAGCATGTCTGGGACGTTCTGAAACGGCGTGTGAGATCAGTACACCCGGCTCCGCAGACCATCAGAGAGCTGAAGAATGTGATTACTGCGGAGTGGGAACGTATTCCGCAAGCAAGTATCCGGGATATACTCGCTAGCATGCCCAGACGAATCCAAGCTGTGATTTTAGCTAGAGGGGGTCACACTCGATACTAAACATTTATCTGCTTTTACTTTATTAAAGAAAAACAAACAAAAAAACTTTTTTATTTTTACTTCATGAGCATATGCACTACTAGCGAATATACACTACTAGCGAGGTTTAGCATTATTTCCCATAAATTGTATCTAAATTTTATGAAATACTGATGAAAACGATTATTTTCTTATTAATTTACCAAATTGTGTGGATAAAACTACCTATAATTATCAAACAAAGAAATATTAACATTTGAAATGGTTCATTGCTTAGGTGCCCGTTTTTTTTGCAAATGAGTGTATATATATATATATACATACATACATACATACATACATACATACATACATATCATCACGTCATATCCCTTGCAGGGTAGGCAGAGAGAACAGAGTGCCAGAGAACTCTATCTCTGCATACTTCACTCGCTTCCTCAACATTCATAATTCTCTTCATACACGCTCGCCGGTTTCGGAGATTATTGACTCCACCTTCCTTCAGTACATGACCGATCTGGTCTAGGTAGGTTAGTCTCGATCTCCCTCGGTACCTACATCCTTCCACTTTCGCATTGTATATCTTCTTAACCAGACGTTCGTTAGGCATTCTTTCCACATGTCCGAACTATAGGAGCATTCCCTTTCGCATCTTTACACCAATACTCTCTTTCATACCTACTCGCTCTCTTACGTCGTCGTTACGAATGCGGTCGGTCAGCCTAACTCCACAGATTTTCCGCAGAGATCGCATTTCGACCGCATTAATTTTACTTTCATACTCTTTTCTGCATACCCAACTCTCGCTTCCATACAGTAATGTTGGGACAAGCACTGCGTTATGTATTGCTACACGTGCCTTCTGGCTTAGGTGGTGGCTGCCGAGAAGTTGCCCCAACGCTCCGTTCACTCTATTTCCCGCATTCACTCTTCGCTCTATATCAGTGGTGTACCTTCCATCTCGGCTAAATCCACATCCAAGATATACAAATTCATCCACTTGCTCTAGTACATCATTACCTATTGTTACTCTTACATCTGTTCTGGTTTCATCTCTTTCAAAGACCATTATTTTGGTTTCGCTCACATTCACGCGTAGACCTTTTCTTACAATCTTCTGTCATTGTGTCGACTAGGGTCTGCAGGTCAGTCGATATATATATATATATATATATATATATATATATATATATATATATATATATATATATATATATATATATATACATATATATATATATCCTGACATCACGAATAAAACGACGAAAATGAAACCGAGATGGATTTCTAAAAATGAAACCTAACTAGATAGATTAATCGCCTTCGGAACTCCCTGCATGCTAAATTTTATGTAAATCGTTAGAGCCATTTTCGAGATTCAGATTATATGTACAAGAATTGCTCGTTTAAAAGTATTAAATACATTACAAAAAAATCCAGACATAACTAGTGCTAATCATCATCAAACAAAAAATCCTTTATGAATCATATCATAAGACTTCAAATCGTCATTATTTAAGTATATATTCTAAGAATCGTAAACTCTCAATGACTATCCAGTTTATTTATTGCATCGTGAATGAGCCTCTAAATCATTGGTGAGTAAGCAACTTGATCGTAAAGTATACCAAAGATTGATAGAGTTGGAATGACTTAAAATTATAGGTATATATTTATCGCCATAAATACTCCCACTCTACCTAGTGTTTATTATATTTGGTCTTTATTGGAATTTTTGGTATTTTATTTTGTACATTAAAAAAAATTGTTAATAATAAACACGTTTTTTTAAGTAATACATTTCATTTAAGGTCCACTTTGTTTTATCTTGAATAGAATTTAATTATTTGTACGTGAATCTATAACAAAAATTTCATTCTTTATATGTAAACTAGCTTCTTTCTACGGTTTCGGACGCATAAAAAGTAAGTTTGCCGAAGTTGACTATTATCCTATGGGAAACTATACCGGGTTAAAAAGTATCCTATATATTAATCCAGATTATGTTGCATCTATGTACCAATTTTCGTTTAAATCTATTGAACTGTTTACGAGTGATAAATCTACAAAAATCCAAACATATTCACAAAGTCTTATTTTTTTAGTATTATTAGGAATAGGATTAAATATTTGGTTTCTAATATTGCAGACGTAATATAACTCTGAAAGCAAAATTAAAGGAAAAGAATCCTCTTATAAGCTCCAAATCTCTCACCGAGCTGTCTACTGAAATTAAGAAATTGATAGATCACTCAGTTGGGTTTGAGGGGTGATATTACAGGTTATGAAGCTGCATACTGTCCTTCCGCCGCTTCGTGCGGTTGGGTTGTGACTGGATCCTAGCCTAAAAACAAAACAAAAAGGGTCTGTTGTTGTTATTCAAAATATCCTAATCTTTTTACGAATTTTTTACGTTTTCTTTTATCAAGTTTCGAACACTTTTCAACATTTAAGCCGAATTTACACTACGAAATTAGTGGCATAAAATTAGTTTCACGACACTAGTTTCATAAATAATTTCACGTGTAAACATCAAGTTTCACAGTGCATGCATTAATTTCATAACACTAGTTAGTTTCGCGTCACGCGCGATTTTTTGGTAAAACTAATGTCATGCAACTAATTTCACTTGACTTGAACTTGACGTGAAATTAGTGTCGCGACAGCGTCTGCGTAGAGTGGACGTATGTTTTTTTAGGTTATAGGCGTCAAAAATGGCGCACCAACGTTGGCCGACCGATAAAAACATACAATTCATAAATGAATATCAATATAGCCAATCTTTTTTTAATTTTATATATTATCATCTGTACGACAACGCTTTGCACTGCTAAACAAAGCTTCGATGGCGACGGAGCCATGATAACAGCAATACTGTTCATTTCACGACATTAATACTTTAACGAAACAAGTTTCACGAGTACTGCAACCAGTTTCATGAAAGTAATTTTCATGCATGCCACTAATTTCGTAATGTAAATTCGGCTTTATAGTCACGAGACTTTGGTATTTCAGGTCCAACATGCATCTTAGACCTCGCTTGTATATAAAAACCCGTTTACGAGCGAAAAATGATTGTCACAAGTAGGATTCGAACCCACGCCTATTGGAAGTTCGTTCCAATCGTGTTGCCACTTACACCACCGTGAACTATTATAGGACATTCAATTCTCACATCGTATTATATTTTCGTCTTTAAGGAGACGTGTGCCTTCTACCCGACACTGTTTACACATTGTACGGACTTAATAATCAAACTTTACAGTTAGAATTGTATTAAACGATAACCCTGTTATTCAAATTACTGAAATTTAAAATTTAATATGCTTGATTATTTATAAAAACCCGATTACGAGCGAAAAATGATTGTCGCAAGTGGGATTCCACAACTGGGAACCCACACCGAAATCCGTTCCAATCGTGCTGCCATTTACCGTGAACTATTGTAGGAAATTCAATTCTCGCATCGTATTACATTTTCGTCTTTAACGAGACGCTTATAGCACATAAGAGTTTTTGCTTATATGTAAGAACCTGTTCTTTCATAGGACTAGTCTAAAAACCATTATAATATTTCTTATCCACAAACTATAGATCTCGGTGAAATCCTTACCTGTGATTTGTGCAAATCATTCATCGTTGAATTATCTCGGACGCCCACGTGGCCTCTTTGATTCATATTTATATAGAGCCTCTTATAGATCAAACAACGAAATATTCTAGACAAAAATAACATAAAAATGTAGTATATTTCATTTTTGACCTTTTCAGTCCGCCACCGTTGGATAGAAATATCGATATTTACATATACAATTTATTATTTAAAATGAACTGATGCTGCTGTTTTCTGAGTTCTTTTTTCGTGGTTTAAGAAGAGCACTTTTTTCATGGCAGATAGAAACTTAGCTGCCCTTGTTATTGCAAAGGTCCATGAAAGGAAACACTTATCATCAGGTGTGCTGTTTGCTCATTTGCCACCATAAGCTATAAAAAAACATAACTTCATCATTTCATCATCTTCATCATCATTATTCAGTCTATCGTCATCCACTGCTGGATGTACACCTCTACCTAAAGACTGCCATATTACGCGGTTATTTTATAAAAGTGTCATTGCCATAAACAATACGCTTAATAAGCGGGCTGATGATCACAGTAAATTATTAAGCACTTTTTTTTGTTTTTTTTTATAGCTTATTGTGGCAGACGAGCGAGCGGCACACCTGATGGTAAGTGTCACTTCTGCCCATAGACCTTTCCTATACCAAGGGTATAGCTAGGCCGCTGCCTACTATTACAATCCCCAAACCCACCCAGTTGGGCTTCCGGCTCTCTCGCTCACCGAACGAAGCGCAATAGCACATTGCCATTACTCAGTCGTTGATCTTCTGCGAGACTGTGGTACTACCGCGGACGAACCGGCCCGCGGTTGTAGATAGAAAACTGTCAACAGCATGGTCCTATCACAAATCCCTTCCTAGGAAAGCGCTGCTACTCATTCTCCTGGTGAACACTCAGCCGAGATTGTCAACCTTCGCAAAGGGTGGTAGGTCTTCTGTATTTTTATCCAATTACCATATGAGAAACATAACATAAATCGGATATCAATGTTATTGTCATATGGATGGGATTAATTGTAACCTAAAATTAGGTAAAAGTGAACATTAGTCTATAATGAGCTAGGTAACCTGGCTAGGTTACTACTTATACTAATTTTTCGGGTTGTCTACGGCGAAAAAATTCGTCAGGCCAGCCATTAAGAATTTTCTTTAAAAAATATAATAGTTTTCAACTGATCTAAATTTTGTTTCAGTCAAGTCTACAAATGCAGCATATTTATGCTACTGAATAATCTGTAAAAAAAAGTGCGAAGGGATAAAATCAAATATGTTTCATGTTTTCTCACCTTCCAACATATTATGTTCCAATAAATAGTGCGAATTGGGTAAGAATTTAAGCAATCACACTCTTTACGAACTTGGATTGGAACCAACTTACTTGAATTATAGTCACCTACGCTTGCTCCCCAATAAACTAGTTGAAATCCCTTTCCAATCCCCTCACTTCCAGACCTCTATGATTTTCCACTTTTTGACGTTGCCGTAGAAGTTTATATAGTACTTCTGTAATGTATGACTTTGGATATTTGTTTTGAATTAGAATGCACTGCTGCACGAAGTTATTCGAAAGTTTGACTCTAAATGAAATCCATAGACAAATAACCCTGTGATTAGATTGCCGTCTACGGAAATGTTTTGAGAGAATCTGTATTATATATATATACCTACATGTATTTTAAAAACATTAAAAATAAAACATTAGCTAATTCGTGATTGTTTTTTTTAATCCTTACTCGTTGCGTAAAAAGCCAATGTGTAGTTTTCAATAATATTTCCACCGAAGACAAAGATCGGGTACCGGTGGCCCGTTCGCACGGCGAAGAGAGGTGTTTGCAGGGTGGGTCCATGGGGTTACGTGCTGCCTCTTCTGTGTAAGAATACTATTCACCACCCCATATCTTACCCGTGGGTGATCGTATGAGACGACTAAGGGATATAAAACACATATAACTTCTATGCGAGAGAAGGAAAACTCGAAACAAAACCCTATGCCAACACGTCCGACTAGCGCGGTATAGTAGGTTAATTTCCCTCCCATTACGGAGGAGGCCCGAGCCCAACAGTGGGACATTTATGGGCTGTGATGATGATGATGATGATGAATTTAAATTATAGAAATATGAAAGTTTTGATTTTATTATTATCATTGTGTAGCATCATTTTTTTTTTTTTTTTTATTGGTGGGCTATGGGTGCGTCTCGCCCCGCTGAATCGGTCCGGGGTGACGGAAAGGCGGCGCGTGACCCCATAGACCCACCGTAAAACCTTCTCTCTTCGCCGTGCGAGCGGACCACCGGAACTCGATTTTAACTTCGGTGGCCCGCCCGGCGGTTTACCCTCGCGGGTTCCTCTCGTCGACGCCCCGACAGATTTCGCCGTCGGGGCGTCGCCCTCACGCGGTGGCCTCACGTCGGGTGACCGGACAATTCCCCGGTCCGATCACCCGAGGCCTCGGTTAGGGCGGCATCAGGCGCAGGTATTCGCGCCTGCGCCGCCCCGGCCGCTGACGGCGGCCCGGGTCGCGGGATTCCTCCCGGACTCGTTCCGCCGCCTCCTTCTGCGAGATGACAGCCTCGCAGAAGGCGGCGACCGCGTCCCAGTTCCTGACGCTGTCGACCATCGCTCTCGCGACAGCCGGCAGCGTCAGGTCGGCACCGATAACAGCGACGAGGTCACGGCGCTGCCGGTCAAAGCCCGGACACGCCTCCAGCGTGTGTTGCGTCGTGTCCTCGTCACTGCTGCAATGGTGGCAGAACGAAGTCCACTCCCTACACGCGACCGTGTGCAGGTAAAAGCCGAAGCATCCGTGCCCCGACAACACCTGCACCAGTCGAAAGGAGAGGACTCCGTGCCGCCGCTCCATCCACTCCATCAATACGGGCCGGAGAGCCTCGACGGTGACGACACCGTGTCTAGGCCTCTCCAGCCGCGTAGCCCAACGGGCGATGACGTCTCGGCGGGCGTCCTCGCGCCAGGTGGCTATCTCGCTCAGCGATGGGGAGCCACCTTCGTCGCGCAGTGAGGTCACCCGCCGGTAGAGGTCGGAGAGCATCTCCGCCTCTAGGTCCCACGGGGGTGTCCCGGCCAGTAGGCATGCCGCCTCGGTCGATACCGTGCGGTACCCGCGAATGGCTCTGACCGCCATGACTCTCTGGGGTCTCCACAGAACAGCCCTGAGCTGGACGTTCAGAGCCCTCGCCCACACGGGTGCGCCGTACATGGCCATAGAACGGATCACCCCCGCATACAGCCGTCGGCCCTCGAAGCTGGGTCCGCCCACGTTCGGCATGAGCCGCGAAAGGGCGGACGCCGCGCCGACCAGCCGGGGAGCAATTCGGCGAAAATGCTCCCGGAACCACCATCGCCCGTCGAGCACCAGACCCAAGTACTTCATATGGGCCTGGATGCTGATGTGGACGGAGTTGACGACTAGCGAGACGCCGATTGGCGGCCTTACGCGTGGCCCATGGAACAATAGGGCCTCCGTCTTATTTAGGGCCACCCTGAGCCCCAGCGCCTCGATTCGCCCGACCATCTCCTCGGTGCCGAGAGTGGCCAGGCTCGCCGCCTCTTCGAGTGTCCTGCCCCGGGCTGTGACGAGCGTATCGTCAGCGTAGCATATCACGCTCAGCCCGGGGGGGAGACTCCCTCTCAACGCCCAGTCGTACCCGATGTCCCACAGAGTCGGCCCCAGAACCGACCCCTGTGGAACGCCGCACGACATATTGTGTAGCATCATGAGAATTTTAAAATATTAAAAAGTATTTAATCACCTCAGCCCATTTACCTATGTCCCACTGTTGGGCTCGAGCCCTCACCACACTAAAAAGGGTAATTGACCTACTATACCACACCGGTCAGACGTGTTGGTATAGGGTTTTATTTTGAGTTTTCCTTCTCTTAATAGTAATTAATAGTCATTTTAATTAATAGTATCTAATAGAATTACTTAAATAGATTATTCTTACGTATTTTAACCGCAATAAAATCCGTAGAAATAGTTTTATTTCATACATTTCGACAGAGAAAGAAATCATTAGGATATATTAATATTTTCACACTTCTAAATATATGCAAATTATAAGTATAAGTTACGTTTTATGTTTCTTATTTGCATGTCTGACAGCACTTAGTGCAATAGACAATAAAGATTCAACTAGGTACCTTACTGCTACTGCTAGCACGTTACTTTACGTATAATATAACGGCTGGATTTCAAAAGAGATGTATTGATCATGCCAAATCTTAGTGTTTAAGTTAATCGAACGTCTGGTTAAGAAGATATACAATGCGAAAGTGGAAGGATGTAGATACTGGGGGAGACCGAGACTCACCTACCTAGACCAGATTGGTTAAGTACTGAAGGAAGGTGGAGTCAAGAGTCTCCGAAACCGGCGAGCGTGTATGAAGAGAATTATGAATGTTGAGGAAGCGATACTGCATACTTCACGTATGCAAGGATAGAGTTCTCTGGCACTCTGTTCTCTCTGCCTACCCTGCAAGGGATATGGCGTGATGATATGTATGTGTATGTATGTTAAATTAACAATAACTTAGCGAACTTACATAAAAATGATTAAATAATGTTTTTTATTATATAAATTAAAATGAAATACCAATTTTCAATACCATCTTTCACAAACATATACCAAATATCTATAAAAAATCCTCAATACACCAAAGAGGTATGCATCAAAGCACCCTCCACTCGATTAGGGCCATTCTTTCCTCAAAATAAATACGAACAATAATAAAAAAGGGGCGATATATTATGGGCTCGTTGAGGCCAATCGCGTTATGACAGGTGACGGAGCCTAAAGCCAAAAAACGGCCAGTCATCGCCAAATGATTACCGGCCTCCTTGGATGTCAGATCACTTTTCTTTATTGACCAAGATTGAAAAAAAGAATAAGGTTTTTATTCTTTTCTTATTGAAAGGAATCGTACCAACCAGCCTAAAGTATGTTTTTGTTGGCCTCGCTTGTTTTGTGCGCGAAACGAGGTCAAATATTTTAATGTCTATAAGGGTTAATAGGTAATATTGCCACGTTGAACGCTCAAAATAGACTAGTTAAGTGTAATAGTAAACATTTCAATATTTATTTGATATTATTTGATCATGATCTAAACTTCTAAAGTATAACATTCGGCAAATGTACGTATTCTGTTAATTAAGAGTACAAAAAAAAATGTATTTAAAAGAAAACTGCTACTAAGGATTTATATCTTGTTTCACCAGTATAATTAATGAATTTAAACAATACTAAAAATTAAAAATATAAAAACTAGATTCGCACAAATAAAATTATTTTATGAAGTAGACGACCCACAGCTTAAAAACTTTTAAGACATTTTTTTTTAAAGAAAGTCTTTGCAGTCCGGAATACCACTACGCCATAACTGTAAATAATTATTTAACCATCCAGTGCTCCCATGCTATTATCCCAATTACTTGGAGTCAATATGTACAGTGTACACCTCTGCCATCGTACATATTGAAAAAAAAAAGTGTGTGTGTACTTACATACTTCATTGGCGTAACATGATAAAAATCTTTTCAAAAATTTTATCTTTCGCCTTATTCTACGTTAGTAGACAAAACGACACTAACAATAGAAAAAAGGTGTTTAATAAATTGAAAGTTTTATTATAACGCATTATCTAGTTAAAAAACTAAAATTTTGACTATAGCTAACTTCAGGATGTCGGTTTTTCGTGACGGTGTGCGCGCGCATCGTAAAAATTTACTCTCATAATTTTACCCTAACGCTCTAAAAGAAGTATAACTTCAAAAAGTTATTGACAATAGTTTTATTACCGGCTGCCTGCCTAATTGTCTTTGGGCATGTAATTGTTGACCAAACGGAATCAGGTAGAGTTGATCCAGATTGATATAAAACTTTCAGTCGTCTTTTACGACATCCACGAGCAAAGTAACGATTCGTAGCCGCTACCACTCAACAAAAAGGACAAATAATGAATTAAATCAACAAAATTGAAAAAGAAATCATTACGGTAGTTATTGTAAACAAAAACAATATTAAAACATATAAACGAAACAATTTAGTTAATGATCATAACTGATTAAAATACAATGATTACGCTTAATTAAAATCCTGGCCTTTCAAAACTCGCTATTGTAACTCCTTATTTATACCTTAGAATGTTATTAAACCTGGCGGGAACGATAACAGCTTTATAAAGGGCTCATTGTGCACTGCCAACCCTTGAACCTTTACAAGCGTAATAGAAAATATTGTCGGCGAAATTAAGTTATTTTGACTTAAGAATAATTTTAAGAAACTTTTGGCGTTATTAAAATTAATGGCTTCTTGTCGTGTTATGCAGCCAGCTATATTTAATAAGGTGAAACTTTTTAAAGACCTTTTTGTTAAAAGTATGAACAGCATTATTAATTGTGCTTAGTTTCTAAAGAACTTTTTAAATAAACACTTTATGCAAATGTCTGCAGCGTTTAGTTTTTATTTGCATTTAATGAAAGTGTTAAAAAGTTTTAATTTTCATTGCTATTATTAATGAATATAATTTAGGTAATTTCTTTTTAAATATACTCGAGAGTAAGTCGATGATCTGACATTTCTATTTACAGTTTAAAATAATAATATTTTTCTTTTTTGTTTAAGCAAACATCTACGAGATATCTTTGCTAGTGTGGGAGTGTAAATAATTTAAAAGACAATTGTCTTTTAAATTATTTTTTCATTAGTTATTGTTCGTCTATAAGTCAAATAGTATTAATTGATTGATATCTGCTTTGGCTTTCAAAGTTTTGGCAGAACACGAAAATATGCATAAAGCACTATTATGTTATATTATTTACACTTTTGCTGTTCTTTTATTCATTACAGCACCTGAAAACTGTAAAATATTTAAGACTTTCACATATTATTTTTAATTCAATAATGAATTAACTTTTTTTTATTCGTCAAGCGCAAAGACAATGGAAAAACAAATAACGACCAAATACTTTCGTTCTGAATTTAAAAGTAACGATTCGTAGTGTACCACTAAACTTGGTTTTGACTTGAGCGGTGCCCGGACGATCCTTATTGGAAAACTTTTCGCCTCTAGATGGCATCCGAACGAATCAGATATAATAGCAATCGTTCTTCTTGAACGTACTTTGATTCGACATCAACATTGTTTTTGGACGAAATGGATTTTTCTACTGAAAGAAATTGAAAGCACACCGCGTACACTTTGTTATTTATAGGTGCAAAGTTTTTTTTTTTTATAATTATTTCAATATCATCTTTATTTTGTTATTAGATGCGACTTTGTTATACATAGTATGGAAATTTTAGTAATAAAGCAGTTATAACTTGTACTTTTCAAGCTTTTTTATTGCCTTACCTTTATACCTTGCACTGTTGAATAAGAACGTTTTCGGAATGGGAGAGAGGTAAGTAGTTTTACATTTTGTATGAGGTTTTCTTTTCTATAATAGTGATGTCATTATATCTATTTCCGAAGTTGATTAGTTTATTATATTTTTTGGCTCATTACATTACATTTCAGTTGGGTCATTACATTACAAAATATTATGTATTTATTAATAAGTCTAGCCGTATAAGTATACTTTTGTAATTAATTAGTCCTGTGTTTTAAAGCTTGGTTTGGTCAAAATAACATATTTATGGTTAACTGCAAAATTTTCGATTGTTTAGTCTTTTCTTATGCAATGTTCCGGAACAAGCTCGAAGTTAAGAATTATGCCTGTGGGACTAACGAATTTATGGCGAAAGGGATAAGGTATAAACATACTCCTCTTTACCCCTTCAGGGTTTGAGATATGAGACTAAAATAAAAAAATGTATATTATTGAACTATTAAGCATGTAAATTGAAATATATTTTTAAAAGATATATCAATCATATGGACCCCCATGAAAATGAAATGTCTACACCCCATGCCAGCATGACATCGACGTCTAAATAGAGTGACTGTCAGGATTTTTTAACGAGTCATTTATCTTCATACTTGTCTCCAATATAGGGTGAGTGGGAACATATCATGGTCATGATTTGGATATAACATAATTATGCTGTTGTAACGGTCCACTGTATGGGGATGGGTTAAGAATATAATGCGTCACCACTAGTTATTTTGCTTTGGGTGTTATGACACCGATTGAAGAATCGTCAAAATTATAGGCAGTAACACTCTTATGGCAAACATAACTGCGATTGCCAACCTATCTGGCAAGCGTGGTGAGTATAGCATTATACCTCTTAGGGACGCCTGTATGTATAGATTTGAATAGGTTCATGAACATAATAGTTATTTAAAGTTATATGTGAGAGTTTTTATGGATGGTAAAGTGTCATCCTTGGCGTTTAGCACAAATATTTGTAATAAATCTATTATTACGCGATGAAATCCGTAAAAATAATTTTATTTTAAATATGTAATATTTGCGTAACAATTAGAAATAATTAAGTTAATTTAATATATTTATTTGTTAATTTTTATGTGGTGACGGAGTTAGAATATAATTCACCGCCCCCTATCTTACCCGTGGGTGATCGTACGAGACGACTAAGGGATATAAAACGCATATAACATCTATGCAAGAGAAGGAGAACTCAAAACAAAACCGTATACCAGCATGTTCGATCAGCGCGGTATAGTAGGTTAATTTCCCTCTCATTATGGAGGAGACCCGACAGTGGGACATATATGGCCTGAGATGATGATGATGAAGTTAACATAAATTATTAAACTATAATTTAATTTGATGATTTGTAGTGCAGTTCATTCAGCGTTTATCTCAGCTCATGCCCAACAGTGGCACATAGCCACTGTTGGGCTCGAGTCTCCTTCTTAATAGGCGAAAAATTGAATTACTATATATCACGCTGGTCAGACGTGTTTTTTATAGGATTTTGTTTTGAGTTTGTCTTCTCTTGCATAGATGTTATATGCGTTTTATATTCCTTAGTCGTCTCTTACGATTACCCACGGGTAAGATCTCTATCTTACCCAATAAATTATAAATAAATTCACCACTCCCTAGTGCTGAATTGTATTCTTACTCCGTCCACACACGTAGATGCAGTACTTGTATTTGAAACTGTTTATACTTAGTTTAAATAAGTAGTGAATTTTATAAGAATTGTATGTTTTTATTGAAGTATACTAACTGTCAAAAGATAAGCTGTGGCTTAAGATATTTATGTGAGTATTACGTATTTAAAAGAAAATCTATTATTACGGCTTTTATTGCGTTTATATTTGTTTTATAATTTCTCGACATTTGGAATACTTTTCAGCCTTCATTGTCACGAATGGATTGATAGTAGGTGTATTACGTCTTCTAATAAAAATAGTTTTATTTCTTGCTTAAACATCCATGATTCCAAATTACTCACATTTGATAAAAATAAAGTGAACTTTTAATCAAATTTGTACAAACACAAAATATTTTGCAAGTTCCACATTTCATACCAATGGAGGTAAAAAGGTCAGTGACTTATGGTAATGATAGAAAAATATATCAACAGCAGTAATTAGTAAAATAACAATTGTAACTGACATAGCTCGAAAAAATAGAATGCTGAAGCTGGCATCTGACAGACCACATCGTACGAGGAATCGACAATAGCTAGAGAAGAGAGGTTATCGCGTGATTACTGCTGGGCTCGAATTATCTCCATAATAGAAGAGAAACTGACTTACTATGTCACGCTAATCAGACGCGTTGGTATTGGTTTTTATTTATGATTAGATTTAATTCTCTTTCAGTGATAATACCTTTTTTTTGGCAGGATATGGTGTGGACACACGTTGTTCTCCTCGTCCAGGGCGACGGAAGGGCGACCTATGGCCCCATAACCTACCGTATTCCTTCCCCATCACCATTAGGCTGCCACTCGTACCACTGGTACCGCTTCCTTGACATCCATGGCCAGCCCAGCGGGTTACCCTTTCGGGTACCATCCCCGTCGACGCCCTAGTCTGCGGTCAGGATTTGATAATACCTGCCAGTGTCTTCTAATCGTCTTTTATTAGCCAAGGGCAAAGAAAAATGTGGCGATCGTTATATTTTTGGTCCGTTATTATACCGACCGCTATTCAGTGACTTTGGGTGTGATAACCCAGTAACAATACAATTCATCAAGCCCATTCTGTTCAGCGGGGAATGTAGAAAACTACTAAGAAATGTATTATGTAGATAAAATCTGTAAAATGGAAACACAACTCGAAATAAAATCTATACCAATCTTACAGTATGGTAGGTCAATAACTTGGGCTGTCGGGGATAGAATGTCAATAGACGATCTCTCCGGCACCCCTTAAAAACGTGAAGAGACCGCTGTGGTTCTAGTGGGTATTTCGGTCGAGAAGTCGGCCGGCGAGTCCCACACACTCCCTAGTCTGTCACCGGCGAGGTCTAGTGCGTAAATGCATATCCACAGCGTGAACAAAAAAAATTGGTAAGTCAATATCTCTTCTATCTAATTTAAAAAAAAATGACGAGCCCGCTGAGTTTCTTGCCGGATCTTCTCAGTTTGTGGCGGCTTTCCGATCCGGTGGTAGATTAATTTAAAAAAATATGTAATATTGACAATATGTAAGTGCCCTTTTAGGGCTTATGCATAATAAATGATTTGATTTGATCTATTGTGCAGGAGGCTCGAGTACAGCAATGAGACGTAAATGAGTTAAGATGATGGTGATGACGTTTTTGATTCACGATCATGTATTGATCCCTCGCCATGCTCCATCACTTAATAAAAGTAGCAGGTAACAATTGTATACAAGTGTCAGAAGATCGTTTTAAGTGGCATTACTTCTATTTATATCCAACAATCGACTTTGATAGGATGGATGGACGACTGGAGACAAATAATGGTCTTTGCTGTATTTATATGACATTCAGCTAAATAACGATCGCTATCAATACCAAATCTTTCGATAGGAAATATTACGTATTCCAAAAAAGAAAATGTAAAATATATCCTCGTCTTGCAGAGATACAAACATACAATTACAGGATCCAATTAACAGCCAAACCATGGATCGCAATTTTCTTTTTTTTTTTTAAGATGTTTTAAAGAAGTTATTATATTTAATAGTCCTTTTATTGGAGCTCTTTACAGACATATAATTAAAGTACATAAATTACATCCTGGCTCAAACTTCAGTTCAAAAATATGTGGCATAAAGTACTCTCCTAATTTCAGGGAACTGAACTTGTGATACTTGGAAGGTAGCTTTATCGCTACATCAAGTATGCAATTTAAAATTTAAAAAAATCTTATGTGGGTATTAAACCGAATGAACGAGAGGTCGATACACAAACACTACACCACCTATACGCTTTTAGTCTATCAAAACAAATAGGAATATCTATAACATAAAAATCGAGGCCCACCATACAAGATCTATCAAAGATGAACATTAAGATAATCATACCAACATTAGTTCTGATCAGCATCGAAGTAATTTAAAACATACTTCCATAACATTAACCAATCCACCCTAACTCAAAAACAATGCCTTTTTAATTAAAAAAAATGAATTCCCCATCACATCCGCCATAGTAGGCCCTCATAGTGAGTTGTTCAACCAGATCCCCTCCCTCGATAACATATGATACAGTGCCTGATAAGGAACCAACTAGACTCGCAGGACTTTAATTGACTGCATGAGTTGTAGAATTCTTTTAACTTAGTAGATGACTCCTTGATTGGGTCGGCGTTTAAATAGAATTGTTTGATTAAGATGACATAGGGTAAAATAAAATGAACAAATGTTCGTACTTGTTGTTTTGTTTTTTGTAATCGCTTTGAATTGGATCGAATTATTATATTGAGATGCTTATTATAACTGTATCGATATTATTTAGGGTTGTCTAATGGCGCTTGTTATATTTCAGAGATTCAATTACTTTCTTTGTCAATTTATAGTGTTAGGACTACACTGCTGACAGTTCTCTCCACACGAGAGCGACAGCGAGAGAGCCGAAAGCCTAACTTACTTGGTGGGTTTTTATTTGTAGGCAGCGGCCTAGCTGTACTCCTAGTAAAGGCAAAAAGCAAAGGTCCATGGGCGGCAGTAACACTTACTATCACGTGTGCTACTTGCTCGGTTGCCATCAAGAGTAATAAAAACATTCCTGTAGTATTTGGAGTAAGAACATATTTATAAAACCCGATTACGAAATGAAAAATGATGTCACAAGCGGGATTCGACCCCGCGCCTATTGGGATTCCGGCCCAATCGTGCTGCCACTACACCACCGTGACTAATTGTAGGACATGCAAATTACACTTCGTATCATATTTTACGTCTTAAGGTGACGGTATGCTATCTACCCGACAATGTTTACACATTATTATAGGCTTAATACTTAAAACTTTACAGTTAGAATTGTATTAAACGATGACACAACCTTGTTATTTAAATTACTGAAATTTAGCATTTAATATGCTTAATTATTTATAAAACCCGATTACGAAATGAAATTTTTTAAGTAAGAACATATTATCAACGACTTTCTTTCAACCTTTCTTCGCCCATGGTTGTTGGTTGGACGAGTGATATGGCTTGCACGTTATCTTCATCATTCTCCTACTCTTATCCCAATTACTTGAGGTCATCAATATGTCCTCTTCTTTTATAGTACATATTGTAAAAGTTGTCTTATGACCGGTCGCCTGCCTGACGTCAACCCTCCTTGGGTATGTAATTGTTGATCAAACGTCGACCATCAGATGGAGTTGGCCCAAGTCATTATAAGGCTCTTAGTCGTCTTATACGACACCCACGAGCTAAGTAAGGGTTGGTAGTATTCGTAGAGCTCCCACACACGGGCCTGCACATTCCTGGCGCTGGTGACCATCGCTAAGGCGATGCTCGACAGCGTCGGGAACTGGGACGCGGTCGCTGCCTTCTGCGGGACAGTCGTCTCACGGAAGGAGGCGGCGTGGCGGCTCCGACAGAAAATCCTCTCAGTGACACGCTACGCCGCCGGTGCCTAGGGTGGCCTAGGCGCGAGTATCTGCGCCTGATGCCGCCCTGGCCGAGGCCGCGGGGGATTTGACCGGGGAATGGTCCGTCACCCGCAGACAGGCTGACGGCAACGCCCCGTCAGTTAGCTGGGGCGTCGACGGGGAATGGTACGCGAAAGGGTAACCCGCTGGGCTGGCCACGGATGGCAAGGAAGCGGTACCAGTGGCCGGCCCAATGGCGATGGGGAGGGAATACGATGGGTATGGGGCCACGCGCTGCCCTTCCGTCGCCCCGGACGGAACGGCTGACGACGTGTGTGCGGACCATAACCTATCCAAAAAAAGACCTGCACATACCATGACGTGCTAATTCTTCGGCATATATAGGTTGTACCCATTCTACTATGGATTTCGGATTTTATCCCATATCCCTCTCAATAGCACGCTGAGCGACTTTAATCCTCTTTGAGGCCTACATTTAGAGACTACTATGTCCGACACTAAAAAATAATAGAAATAAAACTTTCTTTAAATCAATCGCATACGTGTATGGAATCGTATAATTTTTTTTTTATTTATATTATTCTAATACAATAATTATTACTTAATCATTATAATCTTCTTAGTTCACATATGTCCCTCTGTTGGGCTCGAGCCTCTTCCATAATGGGAGGGCAAATGTATAGATCAATTTCCCTCGCTGGTCAGACGTGTTGGTATAGGGTTTTATTGCGAGTCTATACGTTTCTTGTATAGAACTTATATGCATTTTATACCACTTCGTCGTCTATTATGATCACCCACTTAATAGCGTATAATAAAAGGCCTTAGTAAATTTACGAATAGAGTTCATTGTACAATACTAAGAATATTCGCACAAAACCAATGGTAATCCTTATAAATCCTTTAAATCAAAAGCGAACTAACCTTAATATACAGTCTTAGATCTTTTAATAATACAGCCATATTATACGTAGCTGTACAATGGTAAACAATGTCACCATTATGGCCTACCTACATAGCGATTTAAGCGTTTGAGGCGGCATAATACCCAACGAAAGCTTCAGACTTCCTGCCATGCTCTTTATTTTATTTGATGTAGATCGCTATGTGAGTACAGTACGTTCAACATAAATTGGCGTAGAGATTTTTTTTTATATTTTTTATCCATTCATCGATTCGGTTATCTATCTTCAGTTTTGCACTCAGGCCTTCTCATGGAGGTGATATTGTTGTTTTGGGATTTGCTCGTAGTTTAGTTTTAACCCCGGTTTTTAGTTATGTTGTAGTATGTAATAATTAGCACTAAACCACTATGAAGTTTAACTGTTTATTATTCTGTACTTTAAGTTAGGTATCTGAATCGCACCTTTCTTAATGTTAATAGTAATACTACACACGTTTGTGGTTTGAGCATTACGGAGGACTTTGAAATTGTTCACGACTGCTTCATATTAATTAAGTAGTAGTACTTATTGTACGTAAATCGCTGTGTGAGCAATTTCGGCTCGTACAAATGTTAAAATCATCACTCTTGGTTGACATGTTAGCAATAACAGTTGTTGATTGCCCGGAAGAGTGTTGCTTCACAATTAAATTGTATATCTTAAAAAGATGTACAAAAAGTCCACGGTGATATATGTCTTCTAAGGATAACCCGCAGTAACAATGTTTATCTTTACACATTATTAAAAATAATAAATTATTTAGTTAGCTATTTTTAACAATAAAATATTACTCGTTATCCAATGAAATATATTTGATAAGAGGTGCAAAATGCGGTGTAAAATTGTCTAGTACGCTGTATCATTAAAACAAATATCCTAGAAGTTAGAGAAATGTGGGATCAAAGCACCCGAATACCGAATCGAAACGAAGGCAGATTGCTAGTATAAAAATAAAATAATAAATCTACAATCTAATAAATCGCATACCTCTTTTTCCAACAGCTGTGTAAAATATTGTGCCAATTTCCTCTATTCACACTTCATTCCTAAGACAGGCGGGTCGCACCCCTTGCAATAAATCATTATAAATATTTCCAATATTAATGGGTCGCGATAGTTGGTAGCGGGCGGAGTGTTAGACGGCGTGTTTAGCAAACGTGTTTGTATTGTGAAAATGGTAGTATAATATACGTATGTAAAATACGGGTAAATATTTGAGTGTGCTCCGCATAAGCAACTTAACATCACTGTAAGAAAGCAATTCGTGTATAAAAGAACCATATACAAATTTGAAAGCTACAGAAGGTTAAATTATAAAAGATATATCTTTAACTTGTTAATATTATTGTAGGTAACACCTACATGGTTTTTAGGTGTTTATTGAATCGCGCCGTGTTATTTTTTATTTGATTTATAATCATTATTCTTATATCATTCTAAGTTTGAGACAGTTTAAAAAAAAACGGATCATCATCTTAATCTTATCCCAATTACTTGGGGTCGATGCAATATGCAGTTACCCTTCTTGCGTCACACATATTGCAAAAATTTTGGCAATGGCTTTGTGACTGGCCACATGACATATCAACCCATCTTAGGAATGTAATTGTTGATCAGATCCTATCAGATGCAGTTGCCTAAGGTCTTCGTAAGGTTGCATAAAGCTGTTAGTCACCTTTTCCTTTACTCATCCACGTTGTAAGGCTTGAGTGTAGATGCCATCACGCAGCGTAAAAGAAAATAATGATAAGTAAGAAAGAACAAGACCATTTTGATAAGAAATTATAATATGGATAAATGTAGAGTAAATCTGAAGTCTTTAGTTCTTCATATTCTAAAACACCAAAAAGGGGCATTACCACACACGAGGATAAATATCTAAGATTAGAAAAAAAGAATTTTATCAAATTGCATGCAATATCTGACCGTATGTTTCAAAATTTGCGAATGAGAAAATGTTAATACGTGCTATATTATAGGAATATTTGATTTATGAGACACGGTGGCGACGAAACGTGTTTGCTCCATTACCGGGGGGGGGGGCTGTGGTAATTGCCGTTTATTAATGGTAAGAGAAATTAATCGCTTTTCTTTATTACAAAAGGTGGCAGGTGGTTTATTGAATGGTAAATTGTGACCACCGCCCAATCAAGCCTTAGATTAATAAAATTCCATCATTATACCCTGGATCTATGACTGTTGTCTGATGGATATGTGACCGATTTCTCGTCCCATTAGTATCGTAATACATAATAAGTAAAGGATATAAGCAAATAAAGTCACTGAAAGAGAAAATAACATAAGAAAATTTTACGCTAACCTTTTTGACAAGTATTTTATAAAAACCCGATTACAAGAGACAAATTATTGTCACAAGTGGGATACGAACCCACACCTATTGGTAATCCGTTCAATCGTGTTGCCACTTACACCACCGTGAACTATTGTAGGACATTCATCAGTAGGACAATCATTTTTCACTCGTAATCGGGTTTTTGTAAATAATCAACCATATACAATGCTAAATTTCAGTAATTTGAAGTATTTTATAGTCTGGTTAGATCCCGCTCTAATCATTCGGGGCCGACGAAAAAGCGACATGCTGTGATATAAGATGCCTTATTATATCTCGTTGTGGCCGTCCACTGCTACCGATTACTAGATTTCGGTGGTTCCCGCATGAGTTACCCCTTTTGAGTGATAATCCCTATCGATGTCTCGTTAATAACGCGTTGGAGCATCGCCTACAAGGGGTCAGTCTCTGCATGTGGCGGTCTAATCCACGTTCCGTTTACAACCTGTTACGTCTGTGGTGTATTAGGTCAATTTGCTACCAAGGGTGGATAGATTTTACACTATTGTCGGCTTTTATATTTTTATATCTATTTATAGCTTTTATATTTTTACTGTCTATAACTTATTATGGCATGTACAAATGAATATAAGCTAAAATAGAGAGATTTTAATAATATCCATGAATTAAAAAAAAAAACTAAACACTATAAAAATTAAATTAATAAACAAAAGTATGCTTCCAAAATACCATATTACAGCGGCAACTCTATTTTAATATTTTTAGCAGATGCTTTTGTTGAATTCAACATTTTATAAATATATTTATTTTTACTTATTTTAAAAAAACAATTGCATTGTCAGTGAGTCAAATTATAATTGATCCTTCCGTTTTTGAGATTAGACGGAACAAACAGCTCGGTATAACGTTAAGCATCAATTTTTTTATTGTAGGTACCGTTTATACTGTCCCATACATTACGGAAATCATCATTCTCTTGCTCTTATCCCAACTACTTGGGGTCGACGCAATATAAGACATATTACCTTTTCCATACAGTCTAATCAGAATTCATCTATACATTACAGAAAAAAAATATGTATTTATTTGTATATAATATACTGATGTAAATTTCCAAATTTTAGCGACATTCATTTGAGTGATCGGTGATTCCTGTCCCTATTGTTACAAAATGTCCATTCTGTACATAGCTACTGCTCGCTAGTCGACAATACTGCTCCAGGGAACAACATATTCTGGAAACCAGCTTAAATCTCCTGATATTCTTCTTTTACTTTAGTTTTTCTTTAGTGGAAATGATTTTAATACTAAGTTTATAAATGTAGTCATACAGTCATTAAATTAATAAAATTGCCGCACAATGTTAAAATAAATATCTTTTAAACCTTTTTTTTTAAATTTATTTATTACCAGTACAAAAGAAAGTTACAATGCTATGAAATTAATGACATTTAAAACTATTAAGGTTTGTTAAACCTAAAAGGGGACCTTTTATTTTTAGTTGGTCAACATACGAGAAATACCTTATTCTTTTTCTTCTCAGTATATATTTCTGTATTGTTCTCCATTACTTGACCTCTTCCTACAAGAAGAAATTAATACACAATACAATTAATACTGGTTGGTACTGGCGCTGTATTGGTATATGATTTTATGTTGCGTTTTTCTTCTCTTGCACGTCCTGATATGAGGAAAGGGGCAGTAAAGTATATTCTTACTCACTACACAAAAAAGAAAAAGAAAACATAAATAAAAAACCTTAATAAGTTTAAAAAAAAATACGTTAACTCGTCTAATATTGGATGCAAAAATTCTTTACTTACTCCCAAAGTTAGGCATAACCAACTTGCGCGAATGGAAGATTAGCTTATACTAACTAGGTATATATTACAAGAAACACACGAATTTACACATATGTTTATTTTGTCACTTTTCCAGTGATATTGTCTAACCATATGGTCATTGATTAATCGCCTTTTTAATCGAACGTAAGGATTGACACATTCTTAATGCGTCAACACTAGTCTCACCACATAGTTATGTGACATAAATAAATTAACTAAAGATCATACGGTTTAATATTTATTGGCACTAAATATCTCATCAAAATTGGTACAACAATTATCGAGATTAGCGTGTCCAAATATACACAAAACAAGCAAACATCTGCTTATAATTTTATTATACGTATAAATTACCTGACCTAAATTAACCTGCATCGAAATAAAATGTTCATTGGAGCATTGTATTGGAAGAATGAAATCTATGGAGTGGAAGTTTTTAAAAATACTCAAAAAATTTTATGTTTCCTGTCCAATAAACAATTATATTGTTTTAAGTTTCGTTGGTAAGCTTTTTGATATATCTCATTTAAGAAAGAAAAACAAGAAAAATTCGTTGTTTTTATTTAATCAAGCAGCTTCATTTATGAAGATAATGGTAATTGCTGCGCGGAAAATATCGTCATATAGAACCCACGGATATAAGTGCAAGTAATAATCATTATTTATAATATTTACTAGATTTTGTCCGTGACTTCTCTCACATAGAAATAATCTGGTATGTACATTAACTTTCATTTTCAGTATTTCTTTGGTAGGTTGAAAATATCAAAGCAAAATTCAAAATTCTCTATTTGACATTCTTAGGAATGAATGAAACATTTTCCGAGGGGCTGATTTTGAAAATATTTCTTTTTGTGAGTATCTAACTCACAAAAAGAAATATTAAACAGTACTAGAGACTCTCTAGCACTGTAGTGCCACAAATTTAATCACATTTTATACCCTTACAGGATGAAAATTAACAATTACTGATCAGAAGTGTTTCTTTCTTTTTACTGAACACAATCTATGCTTAATTTGGAGACAGTGAACAAAGATATTTTTTAACCATACAGACTTTTCCAATTCGTTTCGTGAATTTCATAATATGCTTTCTTAGAATCTCTATCTCACAAAAACTGTCAAAATGTTCAAAATATCATTTATACTCGACGTTGATGAATCAGTCAACCGGCTTCCCTATTTATATTGAAGATAGATTATAAACCGTCTTTACAATCCGTATATATATACATTATACTGAAACTTCCTTGTAATACAAATGCGATATCGCTTTGTATCTCCAGAGTATACGTGCAAGTTTCTCTTTGGGATGAGGTTCATGTCGGGTGTGTTCGCCTGGGGCTGTGCTTTTGCGGACATCACCGCTAGTTCGTTCCTACAATACAGCATAAAGGACTTTGTGTTGAAGAGAACTATGGTTAAAGTGACCTAGGATACATTTATATGTACTAAAATTGTATCTTATAGTGATTATTTTAGATGTTAATTTAACAGAAATAAATTAACAATCTTCTATTAAATTAATTAATATTGAAAACATAAATCAATTTCGTAGTCGGCCACCGAAGACGAAGATCGGGTACCAGTGGCCCGCTCGTCGGCAAAGAAAGGCTTTGCAGGGTGAGTCTATGGGGTCGCGCGCCATCTCTTCCGTCGCCCCAGACCGATTAGGCGGGGGGTGACCACCTCCATAGTCCACCGCCGGTAAACTCGTTAGTCAAAATTCCGAACAAGGGATGGCTCTGTGAGGTCACATAGTAAAAATACAATTCACAACCTCTATGTTACCCGTGGGTGTCGTAAAAGACAATTAAGGGTAAAAGGACACTGTAAGTACGCAAGTTACATCTATGTTAGAGAGGGTAAGCTTGAAATAAAAAGTTAACAACCAACCAAAACGTCTGAACTAGGTTTGTAATGGTCAATTAACTTCCCCTTTTGGAGGAGGCTCAAGCCCAGCAGTGGAACGCATAACTGAGATAATGATGATGATTAGTCTAGGTCAAGGTTATAGAGACAACAACAAGCGTAAAAAAAGTAAAAACTACGTTTACTAAAATAAAAAAAAATAAAAAAAACTACGTTTAAAAAAAAAACCGACTTCAAAAACGGAAAAGTAAAAAAAAAAAAAAAGGAACTTAAAATACTATCATTTATATGTGCTATTTATTGACAGGTTTGAAATCGGTGCCAAGCCCTAAAAAAAATTATAAACAGCTTAGATACTTCCTGTAATGAAATTCCTACACTAAAGATACGGATACCGGCACCGACTTCAACCCTATCAATAGATAACACGTACAAATGATAGTATTTTAAGTTATCTTTAACTTTTCCGTTTTTTAAGTCAGGTTTTTTAAACGTAGTTTTTATTTTTATTTTTTACTTTTTAGTGTTACAGACACACATAGGCTGTTCTATTAGTAGCGGGGCTTGAGCTACTCGTTCATTCGTCGCACTCATAATTAATGCTAATTTTAGACTTATATGGTTTTCTCATGGATGCCATTGTCAGAACTAGACCAAATTGAAATGGGACCACACAGGAAGCACCAGCTTTCAAATAAAAAAAAAAGAATCATTAAAATCGTTTTGCCCAGTCGAAAGTTATGAGGTAACAAACATAAAAAAAAATACAGACGAATTGAGAACAGCCTCCTTTTTTGAAGACGGTTAAAAATTCTAACATATTTAGAAATTTTCGAGTGATAAATTAACTCAAATAAACAAAAATATCAACCAATTTTCAATTAATTCAGGCTCTTTATTATAAGGTATATTTACATATGTGATTAAGTAACAAACATCCAGAGAAACAAACACTCTCATTTATAATATTCAATCCAAGTCCGTCATTAAAGTTTTTTACTACAATCAATCCGTGTGGTGACGGAGTAAGAATACAATTCACCACTCCCCCTATCTTACCCGTGGGTGATCGTAAGAGACGACTAAGGAATATTAAATGAATATAACATCTATGTAAGAGATGGAAAACTCGAAACAAAACCCTATACCAACACGTCTGACCAGCTTGGTATAGTAGCTCAATTTCCCTTCCATTATGTAGGAGGCTCGAGCCCAACAGTGGGACATATATGAGCTGAAATAATGATGACAATTAATTCCACTCCTAGTGAAGTGGGTGTGCAGCATATCAGTTGATATAATGACCATGACTCAATTTTGGAATGATTAAATACGCTCTAGAAAGTATTTAATTATCTGTGCGCTTGGTTTTCATCGTAGAATAATCTATGGACAGGTACATCGCTTCACTGCATCGCTTTTATTCGTTCAAAAATCTTCTCAATTGAACGAGGATTGTTTAATTGAATGTAAAACACAATTTTTCTACTAAAACAAAACCCGTCAAAACCACTGTTGAAAAAAAAATGTATTTTTTTTTATGAAAAGCGAAGGAAAATTCAATGACTTACAGCTAAATAACTTTATAATAGCTAACTTTTTTAAATGTTTGTTTATGTGTAGCAAGCAACAGATTAAAATGGCCGCTAGCTAAAAGGACTACATTGTGAAGGCATGCAGATTAAAAACCGTGAACTGTTGTTTTTTTTTTAAACAGAACATACAAATCCGATGAAAGCGCGCTTTATTGCAATGAATCATAAGGCTTCGTAATCCTTTGAAATGGATAATGAGACTGCATTTTGTTTTTCAATTTAAATCTGAATCTTATTGAACAAAAGGATTTTAATTTGGCTTATGGATTAAATCTTATAGAAAATTTCTATCTAAGAACAAAAGCCTCTTTCTTTTTCTTAGTTTTTAATTAAAAACAAACACGGATAATTAGAAAAAAAAATATCGTTATGCTAACGTGTGGTGACGGGTAAAACTACTCACATTCCCAAAGGAGCAAAAATCATCTGATTGATCTTCAGAAGAAAAAGAAGAAAAAAGAAAAATATCAGGTTGGTTCGGGCTGGCCTCCGATGGCAAGGAAGCGGTACCAGTGGCCAGCCCGATGGCCATGGTGAGGGCATACGGTGGGTTACGGGCTACCCTTTCGTTGCCCTGGATGGAACAGGCGGCCAGTGTCCGGACCCAAAATAACCAAACAAAAAAAAATTACAAGTTGGTACCTTGATCACGAATTTACGATTTCCCTATAGTGCACTTCGGTAAATACGCTTATGTATGGAAAAATATTCTTACCATAATGACCGATTAAGATAAATTTACTACCAGATTTAGAGTTATGTAAATGCATCGATGCTACCAAATTGTTCACGGGGTCAAACAGGCCATCTTATTCGCACCATCTCCGGGTTAACGGCGGGTTAACCGAAACGCTACGTGGGAATAAGCAGAACGATCTTATTCTCACGACATCCGATGCATTCATTTGCATCTAACCATAGAACAATAATATCGGCTGATCTTTATACTAAAGCGTTATTCAAATTAAACCAAGGTACGTCCAATCTTTTAAAGGATTTCCTTTACATGGTGCAAAGGGTAATGAATTTAATGTATTCATATGTGATTCAATTCCAGTTACTGAGCTGAATCATGTACGGCTACTTTTATAGCAATTGAGTGCTTGTTGTCTCTATTATATTTGGAGTTTGATTCCAAGTCAATCGCTGATGAAGTTTCTATTGAAAAATCTAAAATACCACTAGTTTATTTGAAATAAGTGACTTACAATATGAATGGTAATGTGGGAATATATCTTCTTTATGATAATGATGTGATTATGGTACATCAATGTATGACTTGATAATAATTTACCAATATAACGGATTAGTGGGGTTTGACGTACAGTAGATTGCCGCCAAAAAAAAGTTCAATAAATTAATAGATATAAATTTCAGATAAAAATCATCATTATAATCTTACTGTTTTTACCTCAATTATTTGCGTTTGTATAGTTATACTACTATGCCATCATATGTAAAAGTTTTGATAATAGTTTTAAGAGCGGCTACTTGACTGACGTCAACCGTCCTTGGAGATAGTCAATCCTCCTTGGGAAACGTCAACCCTCCTTGGAAATGGTCAACCCTCCTTGGAAATGGTCAACCTTTCTTGGAAATGGTCAATCTTCCTTCGGAATATGGTTGTTGTCCAAACGGCATTAGATAAAGTTAACCCAGGTCGATGTTAAGCTCTTAGGCGTCTTTTACGACACCCATAAGCAATGTAATAGTAGTATTCGTGGCCACTGCTTGTGCGGCAATCATAGCACTCGTATTTGTTTTTATTTAAAAATAAAAAGAAAAGAATAGGTTAAAGAAAATAATAAGTTTTGTTCTTGCTTATAATTTAAAAATTAAAGTTTTCTATTGAAATAAAAGAATAAGTTTTTGTTCTTGCTTTTAAATTATTTTATATTGAATTATTATAATTATGATTTAAAAGACATCGGTATTAAGGATAATCCTTGTATTGCGGGGTACTTTACAAACATTAAATTTAAAGAACACTAATTACTACAAACAATTAAAAGGCTCAAACAAAAATTTTGAAGTTCGCACAAAGTTGTGTCCTACGTAGGAATCGAACCCACGACACTTGCATGGTAGGTCAGTATCTTAACCACTGCGCGATTTGTATAGTTAATTCAAGCATTCGTAGCTACCACACAACAATTCATATGAAAGTAAAATAACTTTACTTTTACTTCCGCTCAAAGAATTATCCTTTATGGGTGACCGAACCCACAAATATTGACATAGAAAATAGCTACTTAAAAAACTACACCATATTTACAATTATATAAAAAAAGTTAAAAAAAAAAAATGCAATTTGCAATCTCTTCTTTAAATTAACTCTTTAAGTCTCAAAGAAGTGTAAGCTCCTTTATTACTATTTTCTTCAATGTTTTCATTCCAAAATCAAACTAAAAACCCTCATCAGCAAGTAAATAGAACTACCGCGAATTAGTATTCATCCCACAGGTTAACCCGCGTCACCCCGCCATCCTGGGTACGACAAAGAAAGATTTATTACGCCAAACCGTAGACAAGACATCGATATGTCACTTTTAAAATTATATGCGCTTGTGAAAGTATTTGAGGCAACATACAAGGAAGGTTTAAAAAAATTTCTATACTGAACTCTATAGTTAAAATTGTTTATATACTGAAAGTATTTTATCTGACATCATAAATAGGCTAGCTTATCAAAGATAGTACCATCGTGAATTAATGCCTTTGCTAACGTGGAAACAGTCAAATTGTCCTCAGCAACGACCCAATTAAGGTTTGTATCCCACATGGAATGGTCTAGGCCTGTGTTGCTTAAATATTTGAGCCCTTTACCCTCACCACTAGTCCATGTAAGAATATAACGGCCATCTGAAGCTAATATACTAGACAGCTTGGACTTGGAGTAAATATACCAAAAAAAATATGAGAATAGTACTACACTCTCAGAGAAAATAGACGCTTTGTATAGTGATCGGGGAGCCGGAGGATACGATAGGCAGCGCCCTAGTGGTATCACAATGGTCCAAATATAGTTCAGTTATTCCCTATTCTACCACAAAGGACAAAAAACCAATTAATCTTGGCAATGATTGAACGTTTTGTACAGCAATGTTTTTAGGCTGTTCAAAATCATTATTTATATTTATAGACGTCCCATCACTGGGCTCGAGCCTCTTCCATAATAGAAAAGAATTTGATCTATCATACGATTACTATTCATCCTCCCTCTGCATGTTTAAAAAAGTTGCAAAAAAAAATGGGTCACTTAGCTGTGTAGTGACTACAAATACTACCAATTTTAATTTGCTCGTGGATGTCGAAAAGATGACTAAGAGTTTTATATCCATCTTGGCCCACTTTATTTAATGTCTGGGCAACAATTATATTCCTAAGGAGTGTTGCGGTGTAGTCACAAAACTATAGCAAATATTTTTTTTCAATATGTACGATGGCATAGGAATACATATTGGGTCGAGGCCAAGTAATTAGGATAAACAATCTGGATAACGATGATAATATACTTTTCCTCTAATAATACAATTTTCAATAGTACGAAATTTAAATTTTCTAAGACGATCAATCGAAACTGGCGAATGGGTGTCAACGTTTTGCTTGAGATCGAAATCCCTACGGGGAATTAGATATAAACGTTTAAGGAAACTTATAAGGATTACAATTAGAATTAAAATTGAAACTGCTCTTGTAAATTCCAAAGTAAGATTTTACCCAATGCCACATCTTTCACTCGGAATCTGTTTTCATCGCGACACTCGATAAGTTTACACCCTAAGGGCCAAGAAAGCCCTTCCTCAAACTTCTTACAAAATTATTTGAACAAGACTTCCTATCCGACCTTCTAAAGCGACCGAACTATAACTTATTCTCAAACAAAATTGGCCTCTAGAGACTCAAGACCAGCGTTGACTTTTATGATGAATAACACGCTACTGATAAAGAGCGTTTTCGCATACACGCCATAAAGAATAGAAATAAAATAGTACGTTAAATTGCCAGCGCTTACAGCGAACTGTCGAAATATGTGAGACAAATATCAAATATGAAGTTGAGGTGGTAACTTTGGATATTTTCTACAAATCTTATCGTATTGTATGTGCAAAAAGACGAGATTTCCACGTCACAATACTCTATTAGTATATTGTATTTCACTGGTGGATTATTGTGATCCGTTTCAACGATTTATTGCGAAGCCATAAAGAGAACTTTGACTTACTTATTTATAAATATTTTATGTATAACCAGCGAAATAAGTATTTTTACAATATCCTTAGTTGTATCTTTTTCACCGAAGTTAAAAATCGGGTCCCGGTGACCCGCTCGCACGGCGAAGAGAGAGGAGTTTTTACGGTGGGTCTATGGGGTCACGCGCCGCCTTCTCCGTCACCCCGGACCGATTTGACGGGGCGAGACTAATCCATAGTCCACCAAAAAAAAAAAAAAAAAAAAAAAAGGTGTATCTTTTTACACTGTGGTAACAGCTGAAGAATGTAAGGTCTCTGCTTCTTTCACGTGGATGTTCTAAAAACTGGCTGAGGGATCACCAGGTGAATTAGTCACAGCACTTTCTTGGACAATTTATAATAGCAACAATGGTCAACCCCCCTGCCAGGTGCAAAAAAAAGTGGTAGCGGCTACGAATACTACCAACCCTTACTTTGCTCGTGGATGGCTTAAAAGACGACTAAGTACTTTATATTGGCCGGAGTCAACTCTATCTGATGCTGTTTGGCTAATAATTACATTACGAAGAAGGATTGACGTGAGGTAGGCAGCTGGTCATAAAACTATTGTCAATAATTCTTGCACTATGTACGATGAAACTTGTACAGAATGCATTGACTCTAAGTAATTGGAATAAGATTAGAGAATGATGAATGATGAAAGCGAACAGGGACAGCTAGTAAGCTGTCCTTGTTCGCTTCGATTGGCATATAGTATTATGTTGTTCATATATAGAAAAATGAAAATAACTAAACCTTATTCATTACTATCTATCTAATTAAATTGAGTAACATAACGAGATGTACTTCTATAAACGAAGTTTAAGAAGAGATTTTTTTTCATGGTAAGCAGCGAGTTACCTGCGCTTTTAGTATAGTTGAAGTCATGAGTAGCAATTACTACTTATCATCAGAAGGACTGCGTCTTCCCCTAAAACAAAATAGCAATAAAAAAAAATTCTTTTGTTTAAAAATTTTTACGACTGCCACGGGAAGGTAAGGGGGTAATTGCATATTGTATTCTGAAACTATACTGGTATATAATGCATCACAAGTAACATTTTAAACTATAACAACAACGTATTTGGTTTCGAATTATTCCACGTACACAGTACGCTTATAAAATTCATTTGATTCAAGATTAAAGTGGAGAGAGTATATCACCTACTCGTAGATCATATTATATTACGTCTGGACGTGTTGTGTTATAAGTTTGTCAAACGTGAGCTTTTCTGGGTGCCGACGATGTTAAATCAGATTGAACCGTGGTATATCTTGATAATTTTTGAAGGAACATCGTTTAATGAGAAATATGCGGTGTATTGTCTTGTTTTAAAATAATACTTACGATTACTTAAGATTGTCAATTATGGGTTGGTTTACTAACTATAGGTGTTCTTAAAGTTTAAATAAATAAAATACAAAAGATAATCTTAACAATACTGATATCACTAACAGTTTTTAAATACAAATTACACAGGCCAACATGGTTTTATTGTTGGAAAGAGGAGGGTCATTTCCGAAGTAATTTTTTGCGTAGAATCCGAATCCGGTCAGAATTGGTCCATCACGTCAGGATTTTGAGATATTTGAGGTTATATACCCAAAAATAGCGTTTTTTGTTACTTTCGAGGTTATGTACAGAAGACACGGCATTTTGTGGGGTTTTTTCTTTAGTCGTATCATATAGTACTACTCTTTCTCTAATTTGAAATTGGCGTAACTTCGTGAAGAAAAATCGTAATTGAACTCTGCGACTCTCTAATTGAAGACGAAGAGTAGTAATATATAATACGACTAAAGAAAAAAACCCCAAAAAATTCTGTGTCTTCTGTACAGAACCTCAAAAGTAGCCAAAAACGATATTTTTTGGGTACATAACTTCAAATATCTCAAAATCCTGACGTGATGGGCCAATTTTGACCCGGATACGAATTCTACATAAAAAATTACTTCGGAAATGACCTTTCACTTTTCAACATCTGACATGACCCAATTATTTGTAGGCCTGTGTTATTAGATTAAGTTTATACGAATCTTTAGATTAAGTTTGCTGTGTGGTAGCGGTTACGAATACTACCAATCCTTACTGTGCTCATGGTTGTTGTAAAGATGACTAAGAGCTTTATATCGACTTGCGCTATTTCCATCTGATGCCGTTTAGTCAACAATTACATTACCAAGGACGGTTAACGTCAGTCTAGCAGTCGGTTATAAAATTATTGCCAATAATTTTAGCAAGTAATATATAGGATGAAAGAGGAGTACGTATTGTGTCGCCCCAAATAATTGGGATAAGAGCAGGAGAATGATGATGATGATGAGATTAAGTTTATACGAACTAGAAATTTATTACTTGTTTTATTGCTTATGGTGGCAAACGAGCAAGCAGCACACATAATGGTAATTATTTCTACCGTTCATGGACCTTTGCAATACTAGGGGTATAGCTACGCCGCTGCCTGTCAACTAAAACCCAGCCAAGTTGGGTTTCCGGCCCTATAGCTCATCGAACGGAGCGTAATAGCAAATAACCACTCTTCAGACGTCGATTTCATTATAAAGGTATAGTACTATCCCGGTCAGACAGACCCGTGGCTGTAAACAAAAGACTATCAACACTATTAATATATATGTATATAAGTTTAGCTTTGTTGTAATAAAATTTATTGATTAGAATCACTATTCACATGTTAACTGATAAAGTAGAGAGAATATCATTAAGTGTAGATTAAAAAAACAATATTTCTTACGTTCTCAAATATAATAATAAAGGTAAATGACTAAATTATTTTTACAGATGATATATATACATTGAAGATAAGAAGAGAAAAATATCTGAATAAAACCCTATACCATCCTATCTAATAAGCATAGTATATAATAGACTAGTATTTATTCCACTATAAGACCTGTTTACAATAATGATGAGAAGAACAAATATACGCTATATTAGATGTCTATAAAACTATATTGATTTAGTAATAATATACAACAGAAGCAAGGCATTCTGTTTTTTCATCATTATTAATCTTAGATCATCTAATAAGAAGTTCAACGCCATAATTTTCATGTTCGTCGTTCATGCTAATGAGGTTCCTAGAAAAGACTTATTTCCCATTTCCTAGTTGATCCCTTAGCTGATTTTCACCAAGCTCACAACATTAAGGGGCGGCGATTATTGTATTCTAACTCATCACTTTAGGGTAGAGAACATTAATGAAACAAAATGTATCCTAATACGTCTAATCTGGATATGAGATAGCTATCTGATTACTTTATCATACTTACATTTCATAAATTAACGTACATACAATAAAAGTATAGGAATTGACACCCACATAACTATTTATAAATAAAACATTGTAAAGTACATGTACATAAACATTTTAAAAACATATTAACATAATCGTTAAACATTAAATTATTTTTTAATGCACAAATATATATTCAATCTGTAATTACAAACAAAAATATACATCACCCAGCAATACCAATTACAATGTCCAAACACAGTATTACTAAACATTTGATAATCGCTTATCCATTTGATAAGGTATACCATGAATAAAAAGGACTAACAAAAACACTCTGTAACAAATTCATTATAAACACAACACGATACCAATTTTATTCACAGCTGGGCAATAACAAGGCTATTTACGTGCGTATACGTAAAAAATCCCACCGTTGGGTCCGGTGTCCCGTAGGGCACTCTCCGCGGTCCCCTGTTTTTTAATGTGAAAATATGGAGTAATGACACATAATAAAATTCCTTGTAGACCGGGTACGTTCTGAATGGTTCTATACATTATTCTGATTTTTTTTTCACACTTTTATTATAAATCATTTATACATTATATTTAAATATAGTCTTAAATATTAATCTTAAGGAATAAATGTAAATAATTTTATCAATTATATAACAGAAAAACACGTTTTCAATATAACGGTACCAATGTTGTCAAGAACGGCCCATAAAGCTTAGGTAACACCTAAGGCAATATAAATAATACATAACTTTGATATTATGGGTAGTTTACATCGCCTTAGGTGTTGCCTAAAATTATTGAGTTATCAAAAATGAACATTAGTAACGTAAAAAATATTTTACTTGCTTCGTAGATTTTATATTATTTACCACAATTTTCTGCATTAAAGAAGATAACTTAATATATATGGCATTAGATAACTTAATATATACCACATTAGATAACTTAATATACAATCCTATTTATTACGATCAACTGGGCAGTAATATAATAATTTCCATATTTGTAATTCACAATTGATTATTAACGTTATTTTCTTCTTCCATATTTGTAATTTGCAATTGATAATTAAGTTCACTAAAAACCTCCCTCCATATTAGTAAGACAATTAGTCAGTATTCGAATTCCAAACTTTTTGCTCCATAGCAGTAACCTCTGGTCCAATGAAACGTTTTACAATTCAGATATCACTTCATTAATTGTAAATAAATCCAGATTAATATAAAAGTAGAAACAACTACTGTATCTTAATATATACAGTTGATATTTTTTGGGAGGCAAAGACTCAAATAGATATCGAAATATGAATGATGATCCTTCTTTGTCGTGTTATCCACATATGGTGTTAATTAGGCGTTGACATAAAAAAAATCTAGTAGTAGCTGAATGAATACTGAAACTAAGAATATCTTTACATTTTGAATAACTAATGCACTTGAGAGAAATTATATAATATTTATCTTATTAAGCTGCAGCTGCTTTATTATATTTATGGCCTCAAATTTCAGAGATACATTCACGAGTCAAGAAAATGTTACCTATTTAAGACTGTGCTAAGACTTATAAGATATTAGCAGATGAAATTAACTCAAGTTGGTTATGGATTAATAACTACAGCGGAGTAGAAATATAAATATTGACGACTTATATTTAGTATCACAATTTTATAAGAGTAAATAGCCTGGTCTGCGTTCGTATGGTTGATAAAAAAATGTTTAATGTATTTTGAGGTAAAATCAACTATATCAATTAACAAAATTTTATAATTAAATCAGTTACGGTATTTCACATATTTATGGGGCACGTTATTTTATTTTAATGTGATTTAAGTCATAGCATGACTGTGTACATATTATATACATTTACACATATACATTTATTGGCGTAACTTGTTTGACAGAGTACTTACTATTAAGCTTTTTAGAGGTAAATGCGAAGTTCAAGTTTTAAGTATGGATGTTGAAGGCTTTAGGGGTAAGGGAAAACCAAAAGAAAAGATGGATGGACTGCGTGAAACATGACATGGATAGACAAGGAGTGACCACAGAGATCACATTTGATAGAGTTGTATGGAAGAAGAAGACATATTGCGTCGACCCCAAATAAATTGGGATAAGAGCAAGTTGATGATGAGAGGTAAATGCGAACCCATGAATTTATACTTTGGAGTACGTTTTCAGTTAACGTCACACTATAGTAAGCCCATTTTTCATCATCATCACTCAGCCTTTTGTCATCCACTGCTGAAAGTAGGTCCCCTTCATATTTAGCCACAAAGTACAGTCTTGTGCCGCCCGCATCCAATGACCCCCAGCAATCTTCACAAGGTCATCGGTCGACCTGGTTCGACCAGCACTACAACGCGACGTCCGAGCCTCTTTTAGTTAAGAAAAATTTGTCTATTACACTAACCTAGCTACATGGGTTGTCATGAGTTTAGTTCAAGCATATTTTCTATTGGAGTCATGTTATCAAATTAGATCTTTTAATCGATTTTTATGTTACCAACGGAAAAGAAAGGAATAGTAGCTATTGTATTCTTACTCTATCACGGCTTGGATAATGGATTGTATGTTTATCATTTTAAAAAGTTAAAAGATCTAACACCTGACCACGAGTATGAACAATCAGCACATCATTCAGCATTCTCTAGAAGTAATATCTCTAGCAAAATGATTGTGACCTTATGTTAAACAGTTTGCAAGTCACCTATGGAGTAGTATACTATACCGACCTTGTGGCAACTTGAGAATATCGCCTACTATAGCAATCTGTCTTAAGGCACATATACAGGCCCAGTTAAGCTCTTCTGTTTCTGTGGTGCTGTATTGATGCACTTATCGTAGCTGTTTGCCCTTTACTTGTTGGCAGACCAGTTAATTTTGTTTTCTGTTCGCCTGAGGAAGGCGGCATCATTCTTTCTATATTCTTTAATCATTCAACTCCTCCTATTTAGACTTTTCTAATTAAATTTGTTGCGAGTCCCAAGACTATTAAAATCAAATTTTGAAAGTCAAAGCTCGGTGTCATTTATGGAGACCATTGTGGATCCTGGCTTACAGGAGTTGCAATGGTGGAAATGTGTGGAGGGATTAGTCCCCAAAAAGACCTGATAGAAATAATATAAACTATTAGGTATATATCCAGATATCCAATACAGAGTTAAATGGGATTCATAAAAAAATATTATTGGCACTAATTAAAACAATGTTTTGCCTATACAATATACATTTTAATGAGTGAAATGAACGCAAGTTCTCATACACAGTAGTCAGTCTCGTTAAGCTCTCAAATCTTAAATTAGAGTTTGACAAATAGTGAAGATATCCCGTTTTAATAATTAACGCTTATATCAACACCTGATATTCGTATAGTGAGAACTGTAGATGAAGCATTTTGAAACAAGAGGCCGTATCTTCAAATTCTATATAGTTTATTTAGTGGTCTGACTGTGTTAGTGAATTAATTTTGTTACATCAACATCATCATCATCACAGCCTCGTCCGTAATGGGAGGGAAATTAACTTACTATACCGCGCTGGTCAGACGTGTTGATACAAGGTTTTGTTTCGAGTTTACCTTCTCTTGCATAGATGTTATATGCGTTTTATATCCCTTAGTCGTCTATTACCATCACCCACGGGTAAGATAAGGGGTGGTTAATTGTATTCTTACTCCGTCACCACACGGATATATAATTTTATTTAATGCTATTATTTTATTCGCTATCAGTCTCACAACATCAGTATTGGTTTATCATTCTCCTGCTCATATACCAATTATTTGGAATGGAGAATTTAATTTAACGTGAACAGTTATTAAGTGGTGCAAATATATAGAGAGATAAAAATTCTAAAATATTTGTTTTGGCTTCTATTTCTCTAATGTATTAAAGACCTTCCATATAATAGTGGTAGGACCACACCGTGGACAGTTCTCTGCCTGCAGCTCTGTCTGTCCGGGATAGTACCACATTCTCGCAGAAGAACGACGTATGAACTAATGGCAATGTGCTATTGCGCTTTGAGCGAGAGAGCCGGTAGCCCAATTGGGTGGGTTTTGGGGTTTGTACTGGTAGGCCGCAGCGTAGTACCTTTGGTATTGCCAAAGTCCATGGGCGGCAGTGACACTCACCATCAGATGTGTTGCTTGCTCGTTTGCCACCGCTAGCAATAAAAAAAAAATTTTTCTTCTCATTGTTACTAAATTTTACCCGATTTTTGTTTAAATTGTGTAGATGTTTCACTTTAACATCCACATACATGGTAGGTACAAATAGTTAGCCTATATGACGATGAAGAGGTACGCGTAAACAGGTTATGGGGTTAAGCGCCGTCCGATTCTCTGACCTGTATGGATTGGACGGGGTATCACAACCTGTTTCTATAAAAATGGCCTCCTTGTTCACCTTCGACCTCTCCACTAGGTGGATATACGACATTAAGAAAATTGCAGAAAACCGTTGGATACAGGTGGCTCAGGACCGTTCTTAGTGGCATTCTCGTGGGGAGCTTATATCTAACAGTGGACATCTATGGGCGGATGGATGGATAGATGTTCTCTTTTACTTTCAACTCAATATAAAAAGTCTTGTATTTTTATAACACGCTATGGTCGGACTATGTGTCCTTTCTCGTAGTCATTAGTGTCATATAAGATCAAATGTTTCAAAAACATCTATAACTTTTTATCCCAAATAAAGGCATCATCAGAATCAGTACAAAATTAAATATTTTAATTATCTGTACATTGAACCCGTCTCTAATAATTATAATTAATCATACAGCAACTCGCAGCAGGAACCCGCTGTCTCCTTAGATATCGACTCTAAGATTTAATTAGCTGTTGAAGGACTTAGAATACGTATGGCCGTCCAATTTGTTGGGCGGGCACTGTTTGTAGTTTTAATTATAATAATATGATTGATGTTAGCCATTTCCAGGAAACTCTTATCAAGTAAGCAATGTTTTTTCAATATTGAGATGTTGGTTTTTCAGTTATATACTTACGCTTGGTAAGTTTTATATAAGAAATCTAATTACAGAAGCAATAAAAATAAGATTGATACGAATGTTTAGGTGAGTCAGTTTCTTTCTTTTTCTCTGGTTAGTTGTCAGTCTTTTTCATTTTCTCTCTAAAGATAATATACCTCGGCCTTCATAGCTTCTGTTCTTACAAGTCTACCTCACAATTATTTAAATTTGTCATTGTGCCAATGTTATGAATTACTTACGCAGTTATCATCACGCCATATCCCTTGCAGGGTACGCGGAGAGAACAGAATGCCAGAGAACTCTATCCTTGCATACTTCACTCGCTTCCTCAACATTCATAATTCTCTTCATACACGCTCGCCGGTTTCGGAGACTCTTGACTCCACCTACCTTCAGTACGTGACCAATCTGGTCTAGATAGGTTAGTCTCGGTCTCCCCCGGTACATACATCCTTCCACTTTCGCATTGTATATCTTCTTAACCAGACGTACGTTACATTCTTTCCACATGTCCGAACCATCGGAGCGTTCCCTTTCGCATCTTTACACCAATACTCTCTTTCATACCTACTCGCTCTCTTATGTCATTGTTACGAATGCGATCGGTCAGCCTATTTACTTAGTCTATTTATAAAGAAAAAAAATAGGCCTACTACACTATGTTTTTTGTTTAAAAAAGGGGATGATTTATTATTTTTGATATGATTGCAACTATAAGACACTATATAGTTATTGATAGCTACCTTGCTCTTAAGATAATACTAAAATTAACCCTTCAAACAAGCTATATTTGTAAGTCAAGCATCCCCTTGAAGGTAAAATTTCAACATTAATTTAAAAAGGAGACATTATATTCGTTTTCACCCTTGATTTATTTATAGTACATACCAATATAATAGCAGATGTGTATCTTAGAATAAATTAAGTCGGCACCTCGTTTGGACGAGACAAAAATGTGAGGTTAAGGATCAAAGGAAATGTAAGTGAAGGATATATTGTACCAATATTAGAATGTACATAATTTATTGATGTAGAATCGGTCGATATTTAAGATTCTTAGTTCTTACAGCATTTTATGTCAATTTAACTTGATTACTATGAGGTTAATCTATTAGTTAATCTTAAAAACTAGGCTAATTCGAAAATATTTATTGAATTTACTGTTAACTGAATAAATTTAAATTGAAATGTATTTTAACCAAATGATTACCATTTTTTTTTGTGACGGAGGTGGCGCGTAATCTCATAACCCAAAGTATTCCCTCCCTATCACCACTGAGCTGGCTTCTGGTACCGCATCCTTGACATCCGTGGCTAGCCCAACGAGATGATCATACCTCGGCATTTATTTTAAGATTTCCTTCACTCAAAATTATGTTACGGTCAGTAATCATAACTAATCTTAATTTAATTGCATTTAAATAAAACAACTAAATCAATTACATAGAAACAGCTATTGTATATTTTTAAATTATTTGCCATATTAGTTACCTAATAACATAAAATACCATCATCATTCTCTTACAATTATCCCAATTACTTGGGGTCGATACAATATGTACTCGTCTTTCATAGTACATATTGCAAAAGTTATTGGCAATAGTTTTATGGCCGGCCGCGAGCCAGACGTCAACTCTCCTTGAGAATGTAATAGTTGACCAAAAGGCATCAGATGAAGTTGGCCCAGGTCGTTTTAAAACTGTTAGTCGACAGTAGACATTCACAAGCAAAGTAAGGGTTGGTAGTATTTGTAGCTACCACACAGCGATAATAACATAAATATCATTAATATATAAAAGAATGTAATATGTCATAATCCATTCCTTTTCCACTAATATTGTAAAAATCAATTAAAGGGTGTAAGGAGATTTCATTGCAAGAAATAACAGTCCTACTAATATTATAAATGTGAAAGGTTGTGAAGATATTTGGATGTTTGATACTCAATCATGTGAAAAATATTGAATAAATTTGGATGAAATTAGCACATAGGTAGAACATTTCATGGATTAATACATAAGATACTTTTTATCCTGGTAATTTGTTCCTTTGGGATAAGAGTTCAGTTTTGGAAAAATTACCTTTCACACCGGCGAAATTAGTCTAGAAATATAAACCAGAGTTATAGCATAGTTATAATCATAGCGAACCAAAGTCATGAAATATTAGCATAAACAAAATACTTTGTTTGATTTACACATTATTGCTCTACGTCATTAAGCATTTTGTGTCAGTTAAGTATATGTTATTATTTCCTTAGTACAGTTTCTGATGTCTTTAAAAAGAAAAAGAAACTTTAATAATACACTTAATAATTAATAATTTTAATTTCACACTTAATAATTTAAATTTCTTGCTTGCTTCAACCTACTACCATCGTGAATTGTAACCTATTATACCAGTAAACTCTATTACTCTCTCTGCTAACTCTACTAACTAACTATTATAGTAAACTCTTGCAATATGCAAGAGTTCACTATGGTAGTAGGTTACTACTACTATACTATGGTACTACTCTATTAACTATCATAGTAAACTCTTGCAATATGCAAGAGTTCACTATGGTAGTAGGTTACTACTACTATACTATGGTACTACTCTATTAACTATCATAGTAAACTCTTGCAATATGCAAGAGTTCACTATGGTAGTAGGTTACTACTACTATACTATGGTACTACTCTATTAACTATCATAGTAAACTCTTGCAATATGCAAGACTTCTGCCGGTTCGGTTGATGTTATTTGCCTCAGGATTGCATGTTGGGGTGTATCGCTATCTGTTGAGTCATCTGGGTAAAATTATTCTTCAAATCAAATAGTTTTTTTTAACTTCATGAAAAAATTAGTAATATTTTAATGTAATAAGGTTATAGACTAGTCATAAACGAGCACAGTTCTAAACTTTTAGTTTAGTACATAATCTACGGAAAAGCCTAACAACATTATTATATGCTCGATTCAAGATTCGAAAACCCTGTATCACTCAACTACCTATCACATGCTAATTTCATTTACGTAAGATACAGATCAATTAGTAATTTATGCATAAATTACTAATATAACTATAATAAAACACTAAATAAAAATCAAATAAATATTTTTTTAAATTATAATACCACACAGTACGGATTGGTCACAGCTATATATTTTATACTAATCTCTACAAGCATCAAAAATTCCTTATATTTCTAAAAAAACGCATTGACTAGGCGCCCCATTGTGCGGCGAGCCTTATTTACGGCGCATCACTCGACTACTAGATATATCTGTGAATAAATTAAACCGCCGACACACTAGAACGACTTTTTAATGTGGAACCGATTGTTAGTGGAATGCTTAGAGTGGCCACTCACATATAATAAATAATAATTGTAATTTTTTTTTCAAAGACATTCGCATATTAGAGGAAGTTTAAGAGTAGCGCCAGTGACGGAAAAGTTAAGGAGTGAAAGGTTTACATAGTATGGATATGTGATGAGACGGGATGATAATAATGTTGCGAGGAAAGTTTTAAGTATAGGGTAGAGCGGGGCTAGTTCAGCATAGGGGCAAGTTGGGCAATCGAAATTTCTCGCAAACTATTCAAAGTACGCATAGGCATCTTATGGTGAAAGGAAGGGACTACGTGAGGGGCAATCACCGGGCGATCGCTAATGGCGGTTCAACGAACGAGTGAAGCACCTGCGCATTTTGTTTCTTTTGTGACATAAAACTAAAAAAGTCGTTAATGTCAAGTTTTTGTCTCTATTAGTCATATGTCATCTATTTACAATAAGGTAAGTGGTAATCTATCTATATATATATATATATATATATATATATATATATATATATATATATATATATATATATATATATATATATATATATATATATATATATATATATATAACTCATTTGCAAAAAAAAACGGGCACCTAAGCAATGAACCATTTCAAATGTTAATATTTCTTTGTTTGATAATTATAGGTAGTTTTATCCACACAATTTGGTAAATTAATAAGAAAATAATCGTTTTCATCAGTATTTCATAAAATTTAGATACAATTTATGGGAAATAATGCTAAACCTCGCTAGTAGTGTATATTCGCTAGTAGTGCATATGCTCATGAAGTAAAAATAAAAAAGTTTTTTTGTTTGTTTTTCTTTAATAAAGTAAAAGCAGATAAATGTTTAGTATCGAGTGTGACCCCCTCTAGCTAAAATCACAGCTTGAATTCGTCTGGGCATGCTAGCGAGTATATCCCGGATACTTGCTTGCGGAATACGTTCCCACTCCGCAGTAATCACAATCTTCAGCTCTCTGATGGTCTGCGGAGCCGGGTGTACTGATCTCACACGCCGTTTCAGAACGTCCCAGACATGCTCTATGGGATTGAGGTCGGGACTTCGAGCTGGCCAATCCAAACGACGAATGCCGACCTCTTGCACATACGCATTAACATCGCGGGATCGGTGGGCGCGAGCATTGTCGTCCATAAAAATCGAGTCTTCACCTAGAGCGGCCAATGCGGGTTGTGCATGAGAAATTAGAACTTCCGTTATGTATCGATGCCCAGTCAGTGAGCCGTTTTCAATGAAGACTAACTCTGTACGATCCATTGAATTTATTCCTGCCCAAAACATAACAGAGCCCCCACCATAAGGTGTGATTTCTTCGAAACATGCCTCTGCAAAGCGTTCTCCTTGTCTTCTTAGCACTCGCCGACGTCGATCTTCACCGAACAGAGATATCCTGGCTTCATCAGAGAACAAAACCCTATTCCAATCGTCTTGAGTCCATGATTCACAATTTCTAGCGAACCTAAGCCTGTGAACTCTGTGCTCACGGAGTAATTTGGGGCCGCGGGCCGGGCGGTGACTGCGTATATTGGCAGCGAGAAGCCTCCTCCTGACCGTCCATAGACTAATATGCACATTTCTTACTTCTTGGAGGTTGTTCTTAAGATCCACATACGAAGATTTGCGATTTCTCAATGCGCGACTCCCAAGAAAACGATCATCCCGTGGTTGGGTACATGGTTTTCTTCCAGAACCAGGCCTTCTCTCGACGGAACCAGTCTCCTGATATCGCTGCCAGGTCCTTTGGACTGTCGAGCGACTAACATTTAGCCTCCTAGCCACGAAACATTGGCTGCAACCCTCTTCAAGCAGCGCGATAATTTTGGTAGCTTTTACCACTTTATCTACCATTTTTGATACAGCCAAAGAGCATTAAATAAAGCTTTGACAGTCAAGGATATGAAATTAATTGATAAAAATTGAATAAAAGTTATGAAAGTCGATGTTAACTTCTGGAACTTCGCGCCAAAAATGTAGGATAAAAAGGGGTTTTCTGTAAAAATGAACATCAAATGAAAAATTGAATTTAGAACGTACTTTTTTAAATACCACAGCATTTTTAAAACCGGCCAGTAACGTGTACAAACGATTGAAACCTTTTTGGTATTGTATCTTTTTAAATATGAATGAAAATCAAAACCGCCCGTTTTTTTTGCAAATGAGTTTATAAAAGAGCTTGTCCTGATTGACTGATTCATCATCGCACAGCCTAAACCGCTGGGGGTAATTACATGAAATTTTGACAGTTGCTGCCTTTTATATTGTAGGCGCTCACTAAGAAGGGATTTTTGGAAATCTCTCCTCTAAGGGTGGAAAATAGGGGTTGCAAGTTTGTATCTAACTTCGTCAGTTTTGAAGATAAATTCGTGAAACTTTGTATTCGTCTATTTAATATTAAATAAATAAAAACGTAATTCAACATTTTTGAAAATCTCCCCTAAAAGGGTGAAAAGTAAAGGGTTGAAAGTTTGTATGAAACTTCGTCAGTTTTGAAGTTAGATGCCTGATTTTTTTTTATTAGCTATATAATGTTAAATAAAAATTTATCTGTCTCAGCATTTTAGAAAATTCTCCCCTAAGGGAGTGGAATAGGGGTTGCAAGTTTTTTTATGAAACTTTGTCATTTTAGAAGTTAGAACCGTTAAAATTTGTATTTGCTTATTTAATATTAAATAAACAAAGATCTGTTTCAGTATTTTCGGAAATTTTACCCCTAAGGGTAAAAAATAGGAGATGCAAGTTTGTATGAAACTTCGTCAGTTTTGAAGTTAGATCCCTGAAAATTTGTTATTCGCTATGTAATATTAATCAAAAATTTACCTGTCTCAGCATTTTTGGAAATTCTCCCCTGAAGGAGTGGAATAGGGGCTGCAAGTTTTTTTATGAAACTTTGTCATTTTTGAAGTTAGAACTGGTAAAATTTGTATTTGCCTATTTAATATTAAATAAACAAACACCTATTTCAGCATTTTTGTAAATTTTTCCCCTAAGGGTGAAAAATAGGACATGCAAGTTTGTATGAAACTTCGTTAGTTTTGAAGTTAGATCCCTGAAAATTTGTTTTTAGCTATTTAATATTGAATAAATAAACACGTATTTCAGTATTTTTGGAAATTTCTCCCTTAAGGGTAAAAATAAGGGGTTGCAAGTTTTTTTATGAAACTTTGTCATTTTTGAAGTTAGAACCATTAAAGTTTGTATTTGCCTATTTAGTATTAAATAAACAAATACCTATTTCAGCATTTTTGGAAATTTCTTTCCTAAGGGTGAAAAATATGAGTTGCAAGTTTGTATGAAACTTCGTCAGTTTTGCCCTTAAAAAACTACTTTTTTACGTTACTAGCTATTTAATATTAAATAAAAATGAACACGTGTTTCAGCATTTTTGATAATTCTTCCCTAAGGATGTAAAAATAAGGGTTGCAACTTTTTTATGAATCTTTGTGAGTCTGACATTAGATTTGCGAAAATTTGTATTTGCCTATTTAATATGAATAAAGCAGTTTTGGAAATTTATCCTCTAAGGGTGTAAAACAGAAGTGGTTCCAGTAGCAGTACACGCGCTACCCTTCTGTTGCCCCGGATGGAACGAACGACGTGTGTCCATGTGTAGACCATATATTAACAAACAAAAAATGCCCTACAGGAGTACCGGCAGATTGTGCATTTTTGAATATTTTGGAATGGTTAGGGAATAATTTCGCAAGAATTGCTTTTTTATCAGTATAAACGTACTATCAATATGTGGTTAAATACAATATTTATTTAGTGTGCCATCCTACACAAACATGACAATTTAAATTACATAAAAAAATTAACACTTCAGAACTATTACAAATTATTTTATATTAAAAAGTTTATCTCTCAGAGAAATCAACCTTCATCCATAATTTCAACGACGCTTTCACCATCATCATTACCAGCATCATCATCGCCAATCTCAAAAACTGATACAATAGGTTTATGGTAGCTGAAGCAAGAAACGAACAATTTTGATTCAAATCTACTTAAATGTCTAATAAAGACCGCATCAATAGTAGTTTTGTATTTCGATGTGCTAAGATTGCGATCATTTGACACACCGTTAAACCAAATTTATTATTGAAAAATTCAATTAAGAGACAAATACGCACACTCGCGCAAATGCCCTCCGCCGCTTAAACGAAACAGCACCAGCAGGTATACATTTTCGTCACACGGTAGAAAGAGCGAAGGATATTTTCGTCTTACGTCGTGCGAATGTTTGATCAGGTCACGAATCCTGACGCGAGTTTAATATTTTTTACCCATCCCAAAAAAGTGTACATCGCCGCTAAAGAAGTTTTTACTTTTGAAATAAAACTACTTTTACGGATTCTACTGCGTTTGTATTTAATTTTTAATTTCCCGACGTTTCAACACTTTACAGTGATCATGGTCACGGGAGGACTGAGGTGTCTTACGTCCAATATGTCATTGTTATTACAGATTTTTTATCTACCCTATAAGATATTAAATTTTGACCCACATTTTAATACAAATTTATTGCCAGTACAAAAAGAAAACGATACTATATATAACATTTTATATTGTGTATGATTTATTACTATTAAAGCATTTAATTTATGATAATTATTATTGTGGTAAATTACAATTTTATAAAACTAACAAAACTATTCAGCTACCTTTGCTAGCTTTGTTAGTTTTTCTGCAGCAGCTAGCTAGCTTTGTTAGTTTTGTATGTATTTGCAAATTTAATAATAAATAAAGAGTTACGTGTGTTAGCGTTTTTGGCAATTTCTTACCTAAAGGTGTAAAATAGGAGAATTTTTTTTTTTTTTTTTCAGTTTTGTAGTTATATTCATGAAAATTTGTATTGAGCTCTTTGATATTAAAGACAAAATACGTGCTTCAGTATATCTGCAATATTAACAAGGATGTGGGGTTTGACATTTGTAAGAAACTTATTTTTGTTTGTAAAATATTGTTGTATAAAAGTAAAGAAAGGCATGTCTCAGTATTCTAACCTACAGGAACCAAACTAGAGGTTATATTTTGTATAAAAATCGTCACTCAAGTGTAAATAAATTCATAAGGAGATCATAAGGAGCGGAGAAGTTAAGCAAGAAGCAAGTGGCCGATCATAAAACTATTGCCAATATTTTGTTCAATTTATACGACGGAAAAGGAATATATATTATACCGACCTGATTTTTTTACTACTAAACAACTAGCTATATTTTAATATACACATATCCACGCGAGCGAAGCCGTGGGAAACAGCTAGTCTTCTATAAAATTATTGTACTTTTGATATATAGAGACGTTCTGGGTATAATTCTTACGGTATTTTTATAACCTAACTTTTGTTTTAAAATTTCGGGTCGGGGTTAGTTGAGCTATTGTTGCTCAAATTACCCCACGACTCAAACAACTAAAATAATGAATGTTATATTTTTATTTAGGATACGGACTTACAAGAGAAAGATTACAAGATGTTCTTACACCAATGAAGACTTAATTAATGCTGCAAAGGCTGTCAACGATGAGGACAATAGCGTGAATATCGCTGCCAAAGAATTCGGTATCAAATTTCGTATGACTTTGATAAGAATTTTAAAGAAATCACATGAAGGTGGTGATTCATCCATGAGCTATGCTACATCAAGGCAGATACTTTCTCCCACAGAGACCCTTCTCTGTGGGAGAAAGTATCTGCTCTCTCTCTTTAAAATAAATTTGGAAATGGCGTCAATCTTTTATAGATATTCTCCAAAAGACGTCCGTTGCGTTCCCTACTAATATGCTGCTAAATATGGCATTAAAATTCCACGCAGCTTGAAAGCAAATAAGATGGCCGGAAAAGAATGGCTCACGATGTTTTTCAAAACGAAATCCGGCGCTATCCATTGGAAAACCAAAAGAAAAAAGTATTGCACTGCTGCTCAAGATGCATGGCTACAAAACAACCCGATAAAAATGTTAAGATACGTTGATGTTTTTAAAGAAAATTACTTTAATCTTTGTTGTTATGTCGCTAAAAGAACATAAATAAAAAGCTGTTTTTCAAACAGATATTTTATTTCATCTCCAATTAACATTGAACCTATCGTTTGGCTAGATATTCTTAGTGCCCAACTTGCCTCATACCCTTGCTCAACTTACCCCACCTATAGGGTATGTTGAGCATGTTGGAACTTCTGGACGTAAACAGCTGTAGCTCTTAAATCTGATTTGTTAAAAAAAAACTAATAGACATTTTTGTTAAGCGATAAATTACTAATAGATCAGGGCGCGTGTCACTGTCGCCCATGGACCTTTGCTATAACCAAGGCTATAGCTAGGCCGCTGCTTACCATTACAATCCCCAAACCCACCCAGTTGGGCTTCCGGCACGTCACTTTCAACTATAATAATAATAATAACAACCTATGATTTAATTTATGATTATTTTCTTTAGATTTAATAGATAATAATATAGGTTTTACGTTAACTAAGCTTTCGTTTAAACGACTGTAATATTAAATCGTTGCGTCGTTGTAATAGTCTGATGACGTTGTTACTAAAACACAACCGTTTTTCAAACATCAACTTCGACAACTGCATTTTACAATTGTTTATACAAACACGCTTAAGAGACAAGCCTTTTAATAATAAGCGAGCTTATAAACTTTTTAATAAGCTTAAGTAATCATTGATTACATAATTAATATTTTAAGAAAGAAATTGTACTAACAACACTAACATAATATATAAACATAATGTTACTAATTCACTAACAATCTACATATATATTATATATATATATATATATATATATATATATATATATATATATATATATATATATATATATATATATATATATATATATATATATATATTATTAAATATATATTAGTATTACTATAAACAAAAGCACAACGTTAAAACATTGCCGTAATTAAAACGTTTATCCTAACAACTAGCGGTAATATCAGCTCTATATCATATATAAATATCACGCGCCTCAGTTTGTCATAGACTATCAATATCGTATTAGTTGAGAAGGTATGATAATGTAGCGTGTATTAACAGACTTATATCATTTGTAACACGCCTTAAAAAAATATAATGAGCAATAGTATTTTGGGATGAGGCTTAAGTATAGATGGATTATTTCGTTTTTCAATATTTGAAATTGATATTCGGATACATGTGTAATGGAATATGTTTCTTTTTTTTAGCTTATTCGAGATTATAGATTTTTATTCGGACAAGATTCATGTTAGGTCGTTAATTTCTACTATTATTATGTGTATATATAAAATATGCAACATTACTGTATGGAAGCGAGAGTTGGGTATGCAGAAAAGAGTATGAAAGTAAAATTAATGCGGCCGAAATGCGATCTCTGCGGAAAATCTGTGGAGTTAGACTGACCGACCGCATTCGTAACGACGCCGTAAGAGAGCGAGTAGGTATGAAAGAGAGTATTGGTGTAAAGATGCGAAAGGGAATGCTCCGATGGTTCGGACATGTGGCAAGAATGTCGAACGAACGCCTGGTTAAGAAGATATACAATGCGAAAGTGGAAGGATGTAGGTACCGAGGGAGACCGAGACTAACCTACCTAGACCAGATTGGTCATGTACTGAAGGAAGGTGGAGTCAAGAGTCTCCGAAACCGGCGAGCGTGTATGAAGAGAACTATGAATGTTGAGGAAGCGAGTGAAGTATGCAGAGATAGATTTCTCTGGCACTCTGTTCTCTCTGGCTACCCTGCAAGGGATATGGCGTGATGATATGTATGTATGTATGTATATATAAAATAAAATATGATGAAATTGTTTTAAATGATAATTATTATCCGCAGTAAGACTTGCAAGAAAAGGTAGGCCTTGCAAGAAAAAGTTAAAGAAACACAGATGTTAATACTTTCGTTGATTGTCAAAGTTACTAATTTTAATTGCAGGTTTCTTTTAAACACACCACATCACATTCAGATATTAATTATTTTATCAAGTAGGTCTTTGAAAGCAATTAATGTATAGAAATAATCATCAGAAAAAATCAACGATACTTAATGATATCTGATGTATACGCGAGTATTGTATATGTCCTCCCGTGACCATGATCACTGTAAAATGTTCGAAACATCGGGAAATTAGAAATCAAATACAAATGCGATAGAATCCGTAAAAAATAGTTTTATTTCAAACGATACTTAAAGCAATTACTTGCGAATTGCACAAAGAATTATCCTGCTTGGGTCTACCATTGAGCCTATGATATTTGGCATGGAAGGTCGATACTACAGATTTACCCTACCAAGTGGAGTTAATTTATTCATCATTCTCCTACTCTTATCCCAATTACTTGGGGTCGATACAATATGCACTCCTCCCTCATAGCATACATTGTAAAAGTTACCGGCTATAGTTTTATGACCGGCCGCCTGCCAGACGTCAACCCTCCTGACGCCTGCCAGACGTCAACCCTCCTCCCTATAAGGTGCTTAGTCATCTTTTACGACATCCACGAGCAAAGTAAGGGTTGGTTGTATTCGTAGCCGCTACCACACAGCAAGTTAATATATATATATATATATATATATATATATATACATATATATATATATATATATATATATATATATAGGTACTAAGTGACTAAGTGATATATAATGAAAACAGTAGCTAACTAGGTTTAAAATCTTACAAAGTTTAACAAATTATATTTTGCAACTTCTAAAACTGGTCACAATTTAATTTCCCATAAAACTTCCCACAATCTTTTCATAATCCTTTTCAAAATAGTCGTAAACACGTACATTATCATACAATATGTTACAAAGTTGCCTTACTTGTTACTACTATGAGTTAGTACCAAAATAAAGGCTCCTTACATTTTATAGTGTAATAAAAGAAAGGAAATAACGTTACTTGAATATTTTCTGTGAAAATAAATATGTTTTAATCTTATTTTAACAGGATATTATATTTAATGGTGGTGTAAGGACTGACCACATTTTTGGACGTTCGGGGGTGACAGTAGATCGGTATGAGACTCTACAATACTTAGTCACTATTCTCTATTTTTTTTTTATATTTACTATTCACCACCTAGTCTTCTAGTCATAATGTCACCTAGTCTTCCAGTCATATTGCATATAATCTAAGATTAAGCTATATTGGGCAATTGAGTTATGTAATCCAAACAGCTCCAGTTCGAGCCGTGGTTTGCCGTTTTTATTATTATTCCTTTTTTAATTTATATGTGTATATGATATTTTACATTATTTTAATATTATTTTTCTTTTAAATAGAAATACTGAGATTAATTTGTGGTGACGGAGTAAGAATACTATTCACCACCCCCTGCTTTACCCGTGGGTGATCGTACGAGACGACTAAAGGATATAAAACGCATATAACATCTATGCGAGAGAAGGAAAACTCGAAACAAAACCCTATACCAACACGTCTGACCAGCGGGGTATAGTAGGTTAAATTTCCCTACCATTACGAAAGAGGCCCGGGCCCAACAGTGGGTCATTTATGGGCTGTGATGATGATGATTATGATTCTCTATTAGGTACCTACTTCTTCTTTCACAGGCAATAGTCTGATCACAGGCAATAGTCTGAACACCTTTATCATATGGGACAACAGAAGAGTGGACAGCTCCATAACCTACCGTATTATATATACCCATACTTATCCCTTGAGCTCAATCCTATTGGATGTGGCGACGGAGACAGTGTGTCTGTTTACCGGAACTCCCCCGTAGGACCTGGAAGCAAAGATGCTCGCGGGACCATCCACTTCCACTTCAGCTCATTTATGTCCCACTGTTGGGGTCGAGCCTCCTCCATAACGGATGGGAAATTAACCTACTACACCACGCTGGTCAGACGTGTTGGTATAGGGTTTTATTACGAGTTTTCCTTCTCTTGCATAGATGTTATATGCATTTTATATCCCTTAGTAGCCGTCTCTTACGATCACCCACGGGTAAAGCAGGGGGTGGTTAATAATATTCTTACTCCGTCACCACAAATTAATCTCAGTATTTGTATTTAAAAGAAAATAATGTAAAAAATCATATACACATATAAATTAAAAAAGGAATAATAATAAAAACGGCAAACCACGGCTCGAACTGGAGCTGTTTGGATTACGTAACTCAATTCCCCAATATAGCTTAATCTTAGATTATATGCAATAGGCATTATGACTAGAAGACTACTTCGTACAAGTGACACGCGATTTCTTAAGATTTAACTATTAGAGCAACCATCTCTCCTTTCAACCACATTGAAGGTGGAATATAATACGCATATATCATCAAAGCAAGTTAAAAAAAACACAAAGCAGCCATGAGGACTGCCGACAGAAATCCCACCACACATTCCCACCATTGTAACTCCTGTAAGCCAGGATCCACAATGGTTACTAAAAATGACACCGAGGTTTGACCCTCAGGCAGTCCCGGGAAATGATTTTAATTGTCTTGGAACCCGCAACAAATTTAATTAGAAAAGTTAAAGAGGAGGAGTTGGAAAACAGTGATTCCACTTCCCTCCCAGGCAAAGCGGGAGACAGAAAGCAATATTGACTAGTCAGCCAATAAGTAAAGGGTTGTACAGCTACGATAAGCGCAGCAGTACGGCACCACGGATACGGGATAACTTAACGGGGCCTATATGTGAGCCTTAAGATTTTTTGCAGTAGTAGGTATGGCAGAAACGCCTAAACGCACGGTAATTTTCTCGAGTTGCTACAAGGTCCGTATAGTATACTACTCCAGATGTTACTGCCGACAGAAGTGAAAACTTAAACTTATGAAAAAAATACAAAAAATACATAAAAAAGCGTGTTAGGAAGTATTTATGAGTACCGACGTCCTCCCCGATGGAGGGGATGCCCCCCTCGGGGGGTATTACGTCGGGCCGGCCACTGACGACAAGTTCACGCTGCTCCGGTGGCCGGTCCAATGACGAAGGCGAGTTTCACGGGTGGGTTATGGGTGAGCGTGCTTACGCCCCTCTGTCGCCCCGGACAGAGTGGTGCGAGGAGCGCGACGACCGTATCCCACCCTACAAAAAAAAAGGAAGTATTTATGAGTTCGACCATACCATAACATAAAATAATTGATAATAATTAATAATAACACTTATTACATATAAATTGAATATAGTAAATACTACGGCATAGCAGTTAAGAGCAGCTGACTGTAATTTTCTAGCTTAGGAATACTCGGCGGTCCCGAGTTGACCCGATGAAGCCTTTATACAGCCTACAAAAAATATGTGTGCGGTGCGTCAAAAGAAGTTTTCACTTTTATACTAATACTAGCAGACCCGGCCACGCGTTGCTGTGGCTAAGGTAGCCTCAGTAACACGTGGTGGTTATGCTAAAAAATTGTAGCTTATATGCAACGTTTCTACGTTTAACATAGCGCCATCTATTAAATACTTACTCAATCCAGTCAACAGATACCACCATCTGTTAGAATCGTTTGGAGATAACAGATAATTGTGACTGTTAAATAATAGACAAATAATTTGCAATAAATTAATAATATTGTGACTATAAATTGAGATGAAAGCTATCCTATCTTTTAAGTTGGATCAAACTACATATATTATGCAAATTTGATTAAAATCAGTTAAGTACTTTAGGAGTGCATGGATGATATATGGGCTGTGATGATGATGCGGCGGAACTACTGGGATGTAGTGAATATCATATAAAAGTGCTTTACAACGTTTTTGTTTTCCATCAAAATTCCCACAAGATACCATTAACAGTGTAGCCATAGCACTGTTGATGGTGACGATTTGACTTAGACAATGACTAACCTGAAAGACTAAAAACGTAAAAATAATTATAACTTGATACTGGCACCAATAGCTCGTAGCCGATTGCCAATACACAAAGAGAAGAAGAAGAACGTTTATGTGACATCAACCTTTTTAGAGTTCCATACCTAAAAGATAAAACAGAACCCTATTACTAAGACTCTGCTGTCTATCCGTTGCTTCGCCTGTCTGTCACCAGGTTGCTCTCATGAACCGTGATAGTTGGACAGTTAAAATTTTCACAGATGATGAATTTCTTTTGCCGCTACAACGACAAATACTAAAAAACAATAAAATTAATATTTAAGGGGGCTCCTACACAACAAAGGTTAATCTTTTTGGTCGTTTTTGCTCGATATTGATAACAAAAATAGGTAGACGTTTGAAATATTCACAGAATATTTAGTAATATTTTCCCTTTAGAAATAAATAATTAAATTAAAATAAAACAAATAGAGAATTTAAGCTCCCATACAACAAACATGATTGTTTTGCCATTTATAGATAATGGTACGGAACCCTTCGTGCGCGACGCCGAGTAGCTCTTAGCCGGCTTTTTGAATATAATCGAATTGAGTTTTCAAACATGTGTCAAAATAAAATGTCTTTTAAATCAAAATCACTAAGAAGTATTGATATCAACTTTAAAGCAAATCACCCTTAAAATAACTTTCCACCCCTTTTTAACCCAGTTAGGAGATAAATCTCAATAAAATATGAAGCACATCTTTCATCAATTCTGTTAAAGAATGTTTATGCAAAGTTTGAAATAGATGGGACCAAGGAATCACGTTGTCCCATACAAACTTTGCCCTGCTTTTTCACCCCCTTAGAGATGAATTTCGTAAAATACGTTCTTAGCTGACCTCTACTCGGCGAAAGAAATATTCCTACCAAATTTGAGGTTTGTAGGCCTTATGATTCCAGAGATATCGTGATGAGTCAATACATAGGTGGAAATCTCTTATATATATATATATATATATATATATATATATATATATATATATATATTAGATTATAAAGCTGAAAAGTTTGATTGTCTCTTCAAATTACTGAAATTTTTAGCATTTAATATGCTTAATTATTTATAAATACCCGAATACGAAATGACAACCCGATATGTGTAAATATTGTCCAATAGATGGCATACGTCACCTTGAAGACGTAAGATATATCTAATATGAATCGAAATTTGCATGTCCTAAAATAGTTCATGATGGTGTAAGTGGCAGCATGGTTGGGCCGGATTCCCAATAGGTGCGGGTTCGAACCCCGCTTGTGACATCATTTTTCGTTTCGTATCGGGTATTTATAAGTTTGATTGTCTGTTTGAACGCGCTAATCTCAAGAACTATCAGTCCGATTTGAAAAATTCTCTCATTGTTGGATAGCTCATTTATCGAGGAAGGCTATAAGCTATATATCATCACATTACGTTCGATAGGAGCGGAACACCAATGAAGAATTTTACAAAATCGGGAGTTTAATTTTGCTTTGGAGAGCTTCCGCTGCGTGCGCTGCACAAACGGTTATGGTTTTGTTAAAATCATATATGACAGAATTATTCCTCTTTTAAAGTCCATGACAACATATGTTTATCTCTAAATGTTGGCTCATTATAACCTTTTTTATACTAACCCAATTTATTCTAAAATAATGCGATATTTGCGAAGGTGTTTTTATAAACATAATATTAATATATTTATCGAAATAAATACGTCCTTCATCACAAGTATTTAATTTATAACAAAATTGCTAATCTTGGGAGATATCGCAATAATTTAAAATAACATCACAGCAAAATAATGATCAAATACTGCGCGCCTATTTATGATCAGCTTCTGTTCGCGACTTCATCCGCCTGGACTAGTTACTTTGGGCTAACGCAAACTTTAACCGACAGCTATTCACAGGTAGAAGCTAGTCAAAAATAAAACCCTATACCAATACCTGTTATTATAGGTAATAGTTATAGTAATTTTCCTTCCCTTGTGGAGGAGGCTCGAACTCAGCAGAGGTAGATAAAAGTCAATCAGGCATATATTCAGTTCAAGATAAAAATAGTTAAAAACACTTGAAATAAATATAATGCCGTACATATATTTAGATAGTAAATTTGGTGGTAGACTTACGAAACTTAGTTCCAAGCAAGGGCGACGGACGTAACGCAAATAGATCCGACCCCAAGGGAGCCATCCGTTACGGCTGAATGGCAGTGGTTAGGGCCAACGCGCACGGGACACCCTGTTTAATTGAGCTGAGACACGACTTTAGTTATCGTGTTGTGAATTTCTGATGAATATGCCAGAATGTAGGTTGACGGTTTCAATGTCTTGCTTTACGATTTTATCTGGGTAACACGTATGTTGATACAAAGTTTTATCATTCCGTACTTGCCAGAGTCACAGTCATGAAAACCAGTCATCAAAGCAACCATAAGGGAATGCATCTAAGAAATAGGTATAATAAATACAAAATGAGATTGAAATAAAAGTATGTATTTTACGGTTTGTATTTGATTTTTAATTTCCAGACGCGCTACGTTTCGAACACTTTACAGTGATCAAGATCACGGGAGGACTAAGGTGTCTTACGTCCAAAAGTCATCGATATTACAGAAATTGATATCTACCCGCCACAGTCATCATTCTCCTACTCTTATCCCAATTGCTTGGGGTCGATACAATATGTACTCTTCTTTCATAGCACATATTGTAAAAGTTATTGGCAATAATTTTATGACCAGCCGCCTGCCAGACGTCAACCCTCCTTGGGAATGTAATTATTGACCAAATGGCATCAGATGGAGTTGATCCAAGTCGTTATATGGCTCTTAGTCGGCTTTTACGACATCCACGAGCAAAGTAAGGGTTAGTAGCATTTGTAGCCGCTACCACACAGCTCTCTCATCTACCCGCCTCAGTATCAGTTATTAAAAGTTTGACCCGCATTTTAATACAAATTCGTTGCCAGTAAAAAAAGAAAATGATTTTATATGTAAAAATGGAAAATTAATAACACCTATTGCGATCACCAATCTACCTACCAAGCGTGGAGACTATGGCCTTATTGCTCCTTAAAATAATTATATTCTCAATAGCATTCTCCTGGGGAGGCTATGTCCAACAGTAGAAGTTTACGAACTGAAAATATAATACAATAATATATTAATTTCCTTAATAAAACAAACCGAATATTATCGTAATTACAATCATTATTATGAAGAACAATTAAAATTTAAATTATTTGGACAAATTTTAATGATCAAAAATGTTGAATTATTGTTTGCGATTTACAAACAAATTTATCTCATGGAGCTCTTTGCGGATTGCTCGTCGTATAATTAGTATTTCATTATAAATGCAATGGGATTAATTAATGGAGTTTGTTATACTATTGAAAGATATTTTCAATATAAAGTGGTGTACATTTTTTTAATTATATTTTTATTCCTATTTATATTTAAAAAAACCCGATTACGAAGCGAAAAATGAAGTCACAAGCGGGATTCGAACTCGCACCTATTGGGAGTCAATCCCCAATCAAAACCCAATCGTGCTGCCACTTACACCACCGTGAACTATTGTAGGACATTCAAATCCCGCTTCGTATCATATTTACGTCTTTAAGGTGACGCGCGCAATCTACCCGACAATGTTTACACATTGTGTAGGCTTAATACTTCAAACCTCGTGTAGGCTTAATACGTCCTACAATAGTTTACGGTGGTGTAAGTGGCAGCATGATTGGGCCGGACTCCCAATAGGCGCGGGTTCGAATCCCGCTTGTGACATAATTTTTCGCTTCGTAATCGGGTTTTTATAAATGATTATGCTAAATTTCAGTAATTCTATTTATATGTTAGGAAAGTTGAATTTGCATAAGTCTTTTGTAGTTTTATTACTATCTCTTTCCCGCCCGCTTCCCTTCTTGCCGGATATGTAAGCTCTAACATATCATACTTAAAACCTTCTCCGAAACACGCAGCCTCTATACTTTATACAATATATAAAGTATTATTCCAATCAGTTCAGTAGATTTCGCAGTATAACCGAACAAAAAAAAAACCGGCTCTGTACTTATTAGTATAGAAAATAATATACGATTTGTTTTTTTATTAAACCCGCTAATTTCAGAAATAAAAAGTTGTATTTGAAAACATAATCTTATTTCTGTCAGTTAATCTATTTGCTAAGAATGGTTATAGGGTATTAAATATTATGCTGCATAAGATCCAATTTGTGGCTTTGAATATAGGCACGGCATATTAGGAGATAAGAATAACGAGATAAGAACGAATGAGAGAGAGGGAGTGAGATGAAGTATAGAACTATATACGGCAGAGAAAAAACTACAGCCCAAGGACATTCAAGACAATAAAAGACAAGCTAAGTAATAAAATATATTGTGAAGACTAAGATGGAAATAAGGATAATCAGAGGGAATCTAAGATCGAAGTGCAGGCACAACAACTGTTGTGATAACAAGTTCTTGTCAAATTTCCATTGAATTATTATATTATATACTCATGTATTACATTGACAATTGCAGAGATGGCGCAGTAGTTATAATACTGACGCCGTGTTAGATGTCCCTAGTTTGATTCCCACGAGAGAACGTTTTATGTAATCTAAAAATTGTTTTTTCTTAGCCTGGGTTCATTGAATAATATGTTTGTAAATTTGCCCTCAATACAAGAATTGTTTTATGTTAATTATATATTGTGTATATAATGTAATCGTTTAAATTATTTATGTGTAAAAAACGAATCTAAATAAATAAAATTGCCAACAAAGCAAGCTATAATTCTTTTAATCAAAGAACAATAACAGAACTAGACGCAAATAAATATTTGTGTATTTTATTTCAGTAATTTTTAATACCATATATTTGTTGTTTTATTATTTTAATACATTTTTCAACGTATGAATGTAATAAATTGTGGATAACATTCATGAATTTTACGACCAAATGTCATATTGTTTAAATTATTACCAGTATTAAAAATTTTAAATATAATATATTATATATTATGTTATATTCAAGGAATGTAAGAAAATTTGCATGTCCTAAAATAGTTCACGATGGTGTAAGTGGCAGCACGGTTGGGCCGGATTCCCAATAGGTGCGGGTTCGAACCCCGCTTGTGACATCATTTTTCGTTTCGTAATCGGGTATTTATAAATAACTAAGCATATTAAATGCTAAAAATTTCAGTAATTTGAATGTAAGAAAATTTATTTAGTGAGAGAATAGAAAAAATCAGTTATATTTTTTTTTACTTTCTTTTGAAGCCATTTTTAATTCATTTGATTACGGACTAAGAGTACAATTACAAAGTGTGTATAAGGAGACGATACTTAAATTTCTTAGAATCTAGCATATTCTATTTATGTTGCAGATAAATTTTGCCTTCCTTTGTGAAAAAGAAGCTTTGTATACGTGAAGAAAACAAAAAGATTTTTATGTAAAGAAATTATATTTTTATGTATTTGTTTTTGATTTTTACTTAAAACCTTGGAAAAACTCTTAAAAACTGTTTTATTAATTGTATTCTTAAAAATTGTTTTAATAATACTCGCGTAAACAAAAAAATATCCATTATATATATTACTGTTGCAAATTTGAAATAACTTATAGTATTTAAAGTATATATACGTATATAAGAGATAACGTAATACGTATATGATACGTACTACGATACGTATATGAGTTGAGGAAGCGAGTGAAGTATGCAGAGATAGAGTTCTCTGGCACTCTGTTCTCTCTGGCTACCCTGCAAGGGATATGGCGTGATGACATGTATGTATGTATGTATACGTATATGGTGAAGGACTAAGAATTCAAATCGCCACCCCCTTTCTTACTCGTGTGTGATCGTAAATGACGACTAAGGGATATAAAACGCATATAAAATCTATGCAAAAGAAAGAAAATCTCGAAACAAAACATTATACCAACACGTCTGATCACCGTGGTGTAGAAGATCAATTCCCCTTCCATTATGGAAGAGACTCCAGCCCAGCAGTGGAACATATATGAGCTAAGATAATATTGTATTTAAAGTATAAATTATAAATAAAATAGTAAGTATTTTTTTATATATTTCTTCTCCAGAAATTACACTTTTTATAACTACTCTGTTTCAACTTAGCATTACCTTAGCTTGACTGGTAAGTAGTAGATAATCTCAGATACTATAATATATAGATACCCTTTATGCAAATATATGCATAGGAAGTGTAAATAAACAAATTCACGAATCAAATATTAACATACATACAATTATTTTTACGGATTCTATCATTTTTGTATTTGATTTTTAATTTCGCGACACTTCGAACACTTAGATCGTTCATAGTCGCTGGAGGACTAAGGACAAAAAAGACATAGTTCTTACGTAGTTTTGTACCAAATGTAAAATACTTGTAAACAAAATTATCAAAAACCATAACATGCGTGCGTGTAATTTATAATGTATTATAATTTATTTTATTAATCCCTTTAGACACGCATTACATCTTAGTTAATAATTCAACACCATAAAAAATTAAAACAAAATTAAAAAGCAACCGGCACAGCCCTTATGAACAATGTTTCAACCCTTCCTGAAGGGATCGCTATCATATCCAGGACTCAATTTAAATTTTATATTAACTCTGATTAATACGGCTAGTGACGTATGATCAAACTGATGAGGGGTGGTATTATTATGACGTATTATGACATTAATTTTCATGGTTTATTAAAAGTAAAACGGTGACTTGAATATAATTCTTAAATAGTGGTAGGACCATGCTGTTGACAGATATCTGTCTGCAACCGCGGGGCGGTCCGTCCGGGGTGGTATCACACTCTTTCAGAAGATGGACATCTGAGCAATGGCGATGTGCTGTTGCGCTTCGTTCGGTGAGTGACAGAGCCGGAAGCGCAACTGGGTGGGTTTGGGGTTTGTATTGGTAGGCAGCGGCCCAGCAATAAACATTTACCATCAGGTGTGCTACTTTCTCGTTTGCCACCAAAAGCAATAAATAAAAATAAATAAAAAATCAAGTATATAAAAGAATTCTACAAATGTCAGCACCTGCTATTTGGGAGTCGTAAAATATGACTAAGAGTATCACGTCGGACCTGGACAGACTATCTGATATCGTCAACAATTAAGTTCTTATATCACTGGCTGCCGTCTATAGATAGATAGATGATAGTCTTCGTCGTTGGCTTTTATCTTTGAACTATCATATGAGACAGAATATCTTCTAAGGCTACTTACTTGTTTAGTGTTGAAATTTACTTTTAGGATTATGGCACATTATTATATTTAGTAATCAATGTTTATAATGCACTCTTAAATTCAATTATTTATATGATTATGGATTCGTGTAGTGTATAGATAGTGCTGTGTGGTAGTGGCTACTAATACTACCAACCCTTACTTTGCTCGTGGATGTCATAAAAGACGATTAAAAGGCTTATTACGACCTGGGCCAACTCTATGCCGTTTGCTCAACAATTACATTCCCAATGAGGGTTGATGTCCGGCAGGCGGCCGGTAATAAAACTATTGCCAATAAATTTTACAATATGTACTATGAAAGAAGAGTACATATTGTATCGACCCCAAGTAATTGGGATAAGAGTAGGAGAATGATGATGATGAGTAATCAATGTTGATGATGCACTCTGAAATTTAATTATTTATGTGATTATGTGTATTTCCGTGTGGTGACGGAGTAAGAATACAATTCACCACCCCTTATCTTACCCGTGGGTGATCGTACGAGACGACTAAGGGATATAAAACGCATATAAAATTTATGCAAGGGAAGCAAACGTCAAACGCAACACGTCTGACCAGCGTGGTATAGTAGGTCAATTTCCGTCTCATTATGGAGGAGGCTTGAGCCCAACAGTGGGACATATATGAGCTGAGATGAGATGTGATTATGGATTGGTACATTATCTGATCTGTTAGTAAGGGCCGTAAGGGGCGCTGGCATCTGTGATACAATGTCTGCATTAGTAGATACAGGTACCAACGGAGTAGTAAATTACTAAATTGATTTGTATTCAACTGAATGTGATATGTTTATAATTTGTAATGTTTATTTGTGCAAATAAATATGACTATTATTATTATTCCCGTTATTGTTCACGTTATAGTCAGCAGCCATTCATAAAACTTCTACGAACATTTTTGTAATATGTACGATGGAAGAAAAGTGCATATTTCGTTGACCTCAAATAATTGGGACAAGAGTAGGCTGCTATAGATTTCAAAAGATTTAATACACCTACATAACACTTCGTACGACGAGCGAGAGAGCCGAAAGCCAAGCTTTTTGGGTAGGAATAGGGTTTTCACTGGTAGGCAACGACCTAACTGTACCCCTGGTACAGCTAAGATCTATGGGCAGCAGTAACAATTAACATCAGATGTGCTGCTTGCATTTTATCCGTTTATCCATGTGATGACGGAGTAAGAATACATTTCACCACCCCCTATCTTACCCGTGGGTGATCGTAAGAGACGACTAAGGGATATAAAAAGCATATATCATCTATGCAAGAGAAGGAAAACGCGAAACAAAACCCTATACCAACACGTCTGACCAGCGCGGTATAGTAGCTTTAATTTCCCTCCCTTTGCGAAGGAGGCCCGTGCCCAACAGTGGGATATATATGGGCTGTGATGATGATGAAAATGTGCTGCTTACTCATTTCCCACTATAAGCAATATAAAATCTATTCGCAATAAGACCAAAAAAAAAAGTGTGTGTCAGCTCCAACGCACGACTGGAGTTTACTCCTTAAGTACGATTATTATTTACATTTATTATAAAACTGTTCAGTGAAGTATTATCTCACGTCAGAAAGTGAAAGGTGCGTAGAATAGGTTGCGCACCAAAAACGTAACGAGGTCATTCGATCACTAGATTTTACACCTCAAATTTTCCCATACCGGGCGCCTTATATGAAAAATCGATTCTTAAGGAATAAACTCCAAAAAAATCATATCTAAATTAAAAATGAACTTACACCCTAATAATTTATTATTCTACCCACACGTACAATATAATTGTGTAAGGTCACGTTATATTCACCTTAACCATTATTTATACTTACATAATATATTAATTACAGATTATTTCTAATATATCACACTCCTGTACTGTTTGTAGAAAGAGTTAAGGCGTGTTGATTACATTTTATTATTGTACTTTAGTTGATTTATTATAGTTTTATTTTTGTAATTAACATTTTTTGTACGTGGAGGTATATATATATCAAGTAGGGGCGTATATCTTCTCGTATATTATAATGTAAACTTGGATTCCCAGTAAAAATATTAAGATTATGTTAAATAGTTGGCATTACACAAATCAATTATTATAGAATAGAAAGAAAGAAAGGAAGAAAACTTATTTATTACTCCTTCACGGAAAGGACATACAGTGGTAAATATCAGCAACTGTTTAACAAAATCAAAAAAATAAATATATATAAAAAATAAAAGTACTAAATTATAAAAACATTAAAAAAGAAAAATACATATATATTATGACAAAGGCGTCCCCTCCGCAAATGAGGAAAAGGATGGCTGCTCAGCTTAATGTTATGGTATCAACTACAAAAGTGATACCACAACGCTATTATTCTGCAGCGTACTACGACGTCTGTCAGCAAAGAACCAGCAGTTCAAAAGGAGAAAAAGAAAACAAATAAATTCATGTCCCAGAAAACTACATCCATGCACCTTTTTTTTTTTTTTTTTTTTTTTTTCGCAAGGTGGGACCATGGATGTGGTCGCGCCCCGGCAAATCGGCCGGGGCGACGGAAGAGGCGGCGCGCAACCCCATGGAGCCACCCTGCAAACACCTCTCTTCGCCGTGCGAGCGGACCACCGGTACCCGATCTTTGTCTTCGGTGGCCCGCCCGGCTACATCCATGTACCTACATTATATAACTTATTAATAACATATCAGATGTTACTTTAGAACAAATGGTAGCCGATAGAGAGGATTACGGTAACTTTTGCGTTAACTATTAAATTAGTAATATAATATATATGTGTGTGTGAATGTGAGCAAAACCAAAATAATGGTCTTTGAAAGAGATGAAAGCAGAACAGATGTAAAAGTAACAATAGGTAATGATGTACTAGAGCAAGTGGATGAATTTGTATATCTTGGATGTGGATTTAGCCGAGATGGAAGGTACACCACTGATATAGAGCGAAGAGTGAATGCGGGAAATAGAGTGAACGGAGCGTTGGGGCAACTTCTCGGCAGCCACCACCTCAGCCAGAAGGCACGTGTAGCAATACATAACGCAGTGCTTGTCCCAACATTAATGAATGGAAGCGAGAGTTGGGTATGCAGAAAATAATATGAAAGTAAAATTAATGCGGTCGAAATGCGATCTCTTCGGAAAATCTGTGGAGTTAGGCTGACCGCATTCGTAACGACTACGTAAGAGAGCGAGTAGGTATGAAAGAGAGTATTGGTGTAAAGATGCGAAAGGGAATGCTCCGATGGTTCGGACATGTGGAAAGAATGCCGAACGAACGTCTGATTAAGAAGATATGCAATGCGAAAGTGGAAGGATGTAGGTACCGAGGGAGACCGAGACTACCCTACCTAGACCAGATCGGTCATGTACTGAAGGAAGGTGGAATCAAGAGTCTCCGAAACCGGCGAGCGTGTATGAAGAAAATTATGAATGTTGAGGAAGCGAGTGAAGTATGCAAAGATAGAGTTCTCTGGCACTCTGTTCTCTCTGCCTACCCTGCAAGGGATATGGCGTGATTATATCTATGTATGTATGTATGTATAATATATATTTCTGAAACTACTTTTATTATAAATTTATATATTTATTATCATCATCATCCTCATTACAGCCTATATATGTCCAAATCCTCTGTAATACTTTATAATTTCGAATTAGATATACATTAAGATATTTTTACGGCAACCTTATTGAGATATGTTCAAAGATATATTTTCAGCCCCATCTACTACTAAACTAGCAACGTCGCCTTTTTTTTTGGCTGGCTATATGACTTGGATACAGCCCCCCGACTCCATTCGGGGCGATGGAAAAGCAGTTTCTAGTATCATCATCATTGACGCCCTGACAATAAACAACAGTGTTGTCGGGGCTTCACCATCACGCAGTAGACCTCTATGCAATTGGCCGACTAATTCCTAGATGAATGCAACATAAGAAGAAATATCAATTCATTTGAAATATAAGGACAGTGCTGCGGCTACGAATGCTACCTACACTTACCTTGTTCGTGGGTATCATAAAAGACGACCAAGAAAGACATTTACAGCATTCTGGATCGTATCTATCGATATCGATGCTACGTGGTCAATAATTACATTTCCAAGAATGGTTGAAAAAAACTTTTGTAATATGTAATACAGAAAAAAAAAGTATGTGTGTCAGCTCCGACGCACGACTGGAGTTTACTCCTTAAGTACGATTATCAAAACAGACGCAAAAAAGCTCATTTGACTAAAAATAATATATATATTTTTATTTACATTTATTAAAACTGTTCAGTGAAGTATTATCTCACGTCAGAAAGTGAAAGGTGCGCAGAATATGTTGAGCACCAAAAACGTACGTACGTTATGCGTAAACAAAAGTTTTAATAAATTACCACAGAATTCACAATTTTCCACAATATAATAATATAGCTGTCACTTACATAATGATATACTCCCCTAACATCCGCAATATTCGTTTCTTTCTCGTTAATTTCACAGTGACCGATCTTCCCAATGAAAATAATCTAACAAGAATATTAGACAGAAAAATTAAGATTCCCCTGTACCCAATAGCGAACTGAAGGCGCGATTTTTATTAAAGCAAAAAATGCCGAAAAGCGCTCCGTGGAAGGCTATATCGCCCTGCGGGAGGTTTTTATAAGACGAACGATAAATCAAGGACGGGAAAATATTTAAAAGCTTGCTGCTCCGAGATTCTTGGCGGGCTCCGTTTGCCTCAAGACGATTGGTTCCTGTTGCATTTCTCTTTCGGATCACGTTTTGTGTTTGCCTAATCATTTGGCAGCTGATTGGATACATATTTTATGAAGGAAAACGTGGCTGCAATTTAATTATTTTATTATATTATTAAATGTATTCGGGCTATTTATTTGTTTGCATATTTGAGTCTAATTGTCCTATATATTAATTCACTACTAAAAATGTATGACTTCAGATATAGAAATGCACTTAATGAGTTTAATATTAGTTCTTTAATCAATTCATTTTTTACCAAATAGTTAGAAAATTATATCATACTAGCTTCTGCCCGCGGATTCGCCCGCCTAAAAGGTTACTTCCCTAAAGGGTATTTTTTTTACAAAATTGTATTATCATATTTATTTATATTTAATCAATAGCCTAAAAATAAGTTTCAAGCTTCTGGCTTTAAAAATGACGACTTCTTTACATCTTTTCATCGCTCTTTACAACCCTTTTTTTGCATTAAAAAGCAGCCTATGTCCTTTATCAGGCTCTAGACTATCTGTGTACCAAATTTCATTTAGATCGGTGCAGCAGTTATTGCGTGAAAGAGCGACAAACAGACAGCCAGACAGAGTTACTTTCGCATTTATAATATTAGTAAGGATTATTATTTTTACAGAGACAAATAGATGATTTACAGAGATAAATAGCTGAATCGCATCACTTGCAATTATTCTATCAAATCTGGTCCAAAGTTAATAACTAAAACTATAGTGAATAGATATAACTCTAGCATAAAATTATAGCAAGGCTACAACTGTTAACATTTTTCTGTCCATAGTCGTTGGCCGATCCGTTCGGATTAGTACCACACCGCTTCGTCCATTGAGTGAGAAAGCCGAAGACCAACTTTCAGGGTGGGTTATGGTTGGTACTCAGCAGCTTAGGTATACCCCCGGCATTACAAAGAGCCATGAGCGGCAGTAACACATACCATCAGGTGTGCTGCTTATTCGTTTGCCACTATAAGCAATAAAAAAAACCTGTGTAATAATGACGATACGTTGGATGAATACTTTAGTCCTCTTGTCACCAAGATCTGTAAAGCATTAGAGACAACGGGATAGTGAAACAAGTTCAAAACACGATTACACACACTAAACACTTCTTTTTTTCTTGGATAAAAGTAAAAAAAACAAAAAAAACAGGGATTGATGGACGAACGTGTAAATGTGGGTCGAGGCATAGCCGAGGCACATATACGCAAATCCATCAATACCTAGTTGTGGCCAATGCTTGTATAGTGCTTTTCTCAAATAATGCGCGGAAATTAAAACTAAGTAGAACTAAGTAGAACTGTATTCATGACGAACAACGAACAACATTTTTCACGTGTTAAAGGGTTCATTTGTTTTTTTTTTCATTATTAAACAGGTTTCTTTTTTAAGCCAGTTCGAAATTAAAATAAAACTGATAAGTCGTCTCCTCAGTGGCTATTTTTTGATGTAACAAATCGTTCCATTTTTAAAACACACAATAGATATGAATTTACATATATATTTATTTGGCGGCTAAAACACGACAGATATGGATTTTTATACATTTTTTTGCCGGGCGCTGCTCGGATATATTTGGTCAGTACAACAATATCGATTTATCTCGAAGAAGGTTGTCAAAATAATGCTCAAATTGCCAAGCATGTTTGAGAAAAATCTTTTTTGTATTTCACAACGTGTATGCCTGACTGTTTTATTTTATAATTACATCTTTATTATGATTAAAATGAAAAAGTATATCAATTGAAAACATTAAGATTTATTATACTCGTTATTGTATAACAACTAAATATCTGAATCTATTTTTTTAAATATATGATAGTATTTTAAATAGCATCTGAACGATTTTCTTTCATTTTTATTTCTTTATATTTTTTATGTTTATTTTCTTTATTCAATACTAGTAACGCGTTAATTACACAGATTTATGCTATTTTGATATTTATCGTTATTTTTTATTCTATATATTTTAAGTTGGACCATCAGCATCGGTGAATACAGCATGTGTAGTAAGTAGTTTTGTGTAGTGCATTAGTCTAATGCCTATTATAAATGCTTAGCATTTTAAATGGTGGAGGTAGGACCGCAGTCGTTCCGAGGAAAATAATATTTTGTAACTAGTTGGCTTAAAAAACTGAAATATTAAATGCTGAAGGAAATATATTTCAAGAAAGTTATTTCACAGTTCTAAGCAGAACACACCAGATCTAGTGGGCGTCCGCGGTGTGCCAGGAACATGGCTCGTTTCCTGCCCCATGAAATACATCTTCACGCCATTTATGTGTACCACTACGTCTGGTATACAAACGAAATATGTTAGTATACAATTGTAAGGATTATCTAGATATTTTGGATGAAGCAAGAACAGTCGAGGTTGGAAAATAATTTCTTCATATTAAATAATCTTGATCAATTATTTTATTAAGTAACATTTTCTACGTGGTGATTGATTAAAAATAGAATTCTCTACCCTCTTTTTTTATCATGGGTATACACCACAGAAATAGGTATTAATATCTCTGTGGTATATACCCTGTTTTCCGTGTGGTGACGGAGTAAGAATACAATTCACCACCCCATATCTTACCCATGGGTGATTGTACGAGACGACTAAGAGATATAAAACGCATATAACGTCTATGCAAGAGAAAGAAAACTCGAAACAAAACCCTATACCAACACGTTTGACCAGCGTGGTGTAGTAGGTCAATTTCCTTCCCATTATGGAGGAGGCTCGAGCCAACAGTAGGACATATATGAGCTGAGATGATGATGATGATATATCCTGTTCGTAAAATCCGACTAGTGATAGATATCTATAATATGAGGAAAACTAAAAATAAACTTATGGCAAACCATCTGACCAGGGTGATACAATTACGCAAATCTGTGTTATTGTGTAGGGCGATCAAGCTCAGGTAATGGGACGTATATGAGCCGAGCTGCAGTTGGGTTTTGTAAAAATTGTGATAATTTCAAATTTGATAGAAATTAAATATGTGTAAGCAGTAGTCGATTCTTTCCGAGTGGTGACGGAGTAAGAATACAATTCACCACCTTCCATCTTACCCGTGGATGATCGTAAGAGACGACTAACGGATATAATAATATAGGAATAAGGTGATATTGATAATCAGCCTAACAAAGTCCACTATTAAACACAGGCATGTCTAAGAGAGATAATCTCATTATTGCCACGTTTGATAAGTTGGTTGTCAATTACAATTAATCTTATAATTTTCCTAGTTGAGTCCTGACATTACCTCTTCTTGGCAAGCAATCTGTTTATCGTCTATAGATGGATGGATCGAAGAATTATAAGTCTTACATCATTTCCAAGCATAATTCTTTATCCTAAATAATTAGTATCTCCTCTTTACAAAGCATAGAAAACTACATGAACTATAACGATATACTCGTATGTGTAAATATATGTGGTACCTGAATAGATTTGTTAGTTAGTTAAACTAGTTTAAAAAAAAGTAGTAAATTACCACATTATAACAATTATTATAAATTAAACGTTTACTAATAACTGATCATCATCATCATCATCATTCTCCTACTCTTATCCCAATTACTTGGGGTCGATACAATATGTACTCTTCTTTCAAAGTACATTTTGTAAAAGTTATTGGCAAAAGTTTTATGACCGGCCGCCTGCCAGACGTCAACCCTCCTTGGGAATGTAATTATTGACCAAACGGCATCAGATGGAGTTGGCCCAGGTCGTTATAAGGCTCTTAGTCGTCTTTTACAACATCCACGAACAAAGTAAGGGTTGGTAGTATTCGTCGCCGCTACCACACAGCTATACAATAACTGACCATAAACAATATAAAATTTTATATATATATAATCGTTTTCTTTTTATACTGGCAATGAATTTGTTTTAAAAATGTGGGTCAAAATTTAATGACTGATACTGTAGTGGGTAGATATAAATCTCTGTAATAACGATGACTTATTGGACTTGAGACACCTTAGTCCTCCCGTGACGTTTCGGACACAGTATTCATGGTGAACGCTTTAAGGTGTTCGAAACGTCGGACAATTTAAAATCAAATATATAATAAACGCGATAGAATCCGTAAAAATAGTTTTATTTCAAATGTTTAATAATCGCGTATACATCACAAATCATTATGTAGAATATATAGAATACAATTTCCTTAAAAATCATCAACTATTCAAAATATTTCTTTTTACATAAACAGAATTTTGTTTTAGCTGTAATAATAAGCGGGGGGAAAAAACCTCGAACGCTATAGAGTAAACCCATAATATTTTCCGTGTCTCTGGGAATCTCGTACAAAAATGAAGCTGAAATAAGATTCGGTGCGTATCTTCGTAAGATTTTCTGTTCATGAATACCAATCGGCACTCGATGTACAATGTAACTATATAAAATAACGTTCAAAACAAATAAGATATTTTGCAAAGAAAAACGTGTTGAATGGTAAATTTTGTTACTATTTTTTTTCTGTAAAAAGACAACATCCTGTGCTATGGAAGTTATCCTTGTATTTCGAGGGACTTTACAAAAATAAATTATCGTGGATAAATTCTTGGGACTCGGAACAACAATTTGTGTATTGTACAAAGTATTGTCCTTTTTTTTTTTGTTTTTTTTTGCGGTGGGCTATGGACGTCGCACCCCGCCAAATCGGTTCGGGGTGACGGAAGAGGCGGCGCGCAACCCCATTTATCCACCCTGCAAACATCTCTTCTTCGCCGTGCGAGCGGGCCACCGGTACCCGATCTTTGTCTTCGGTGGCACAAAGTATCGTCCTAGGTGGGAATGAAACTCACGATATTGGCGGGGTAGGATATCTTAACCGCTACGCTATGCCATCTATGCAGTTAAAATATGTTTATAAAAACGTATTTGTGAATGTAAAAAGATTATGCAGGATTTCATACTCATCATCAGCATCATTCTCCTACTCTTACCCCAATTACCAGGGGTCGATATAATATGTACTCTTCTTTCATAGTAGGTACATATTGTAAAAGTTATTGGCAATAGTTTTTTGACCAAACGGCATCAGGTGGTGTTGGCCCAAGTCGATATAGAACTCTTAGTCATCTTTTACGACATCCACGATCAAAGTAAAGGTTGGTAGTATTCGTAGCCGCTACCACACAGCACACACTACTATGCAGGATTACAGACTATATCTATCAAATACGTCCCTATTGCTTCATTAATTAAGCTAATATGGCAGTTACGACTAAACTGCGAATCGATGTAGAGTTGGTTCCGATGGCCCGCTCGCTCGGCGTGGAGAGGTTTGAGAGGACATGTACCTCTCCACGCCGAGGTCACGAGGTGCGAAGGCGGGTCTATGGGGTCGCGTGCCATCGCCCCGGACGGATTAGCGGGGCGTGACCACACCATAGCCCGCCGCCAAAAAAAAGTTGATGTAGAGTTTATATTCTTGTCACAAAATCACAAATTATTTTGCAAAGTCTGATTGTGATTTGTATTCGTTATTATTATATTTGTAAAGTTCCCGACATTACAAGGAATGTTATTTTTGGTACAGGGTGATGTCTTTTATGAAATAAAATATATAATTAATAAATGATTTGATTTTAATTAATATGTAGACGGGCGCATTATTTTAAAAATATACTACACACCTGGGTAACTGGCTTAACCATACAGTTTCAATTCCCACGTCCGACAATTCAATGTCAATTCACATAATCAATGTCATTGATTATAGACCACATAGAGACTTCTTTTTCTCAACTTATATACTAACCTTAAAATTTCAGAGTCGATGGCGAAAATGGGCCTAAGTCTTACAAAGTTTCATTTTAGGACCATCAATCATAGTTTAATGTTTTAATTTATGAGAAATCTAAAAATCTTCAGCAAGCGTAAAGATATAAAATAGCAAAGCAAAAGTTATGAAAAGTTCTATTATTTATATTGCCGTTATAAATCATGAAACTGTCACGATATAAAAAACTCCACAACCGTAGGCTTTAAGTTTTTGAATGAAACAAGTGTGATGGTTTCGTTTTATTAAAATGGAATATTCTAACTAATATTATAAATATGAATGTATGTTTGTTATACTTTTATACCGTAAATACTGAACCGAATTGATTGCAATTTCGTGTTACATGTTGTCATGGATACAAAAAACTATGTAAGTAATTTTCATCCAGAAAAAAAAACTGGTTTTTTATTTGTTTAGATGGCGTGATACAAAAGGACTGTTTTTGTATACATAATTGCAAGGAAAAGAAAACATGCATATTGTAGCAGAGAAAAAAATAATCTGCAGTAATAGTTACTTTTCCGTGTGGTGACGAAGAAAGAATACAATTTACCACCCCTGTCTTACCCGTGGGTGATGGTACGAGACGTCTAAGGGATATAAAACGCATATAACATCTATGCGAGAGAAGGAAACCTCGAAACAAAACCCTGTACACACACGTCTGACCAGCGTGTGTCTATTACCCTCCTATTATGGAGGAGGCTCGAGCCCAACAGTGGGACATATATGAGCTGAGATGAAGAGATGATGATGATGAATAGTTACTGTAGGTTATCTTTACACATTACAAAAAAAAATGGGTAATTTAGGCACTTATTTTTAATAATACAATATTATTTCATATCCAAATAAATAAAATAAATATGTGTTGCATTTAATGTAAATAAAAATTGTTCTGTATCACATACCACTAAAATGAATATCCTAGAGGATATCAGAGATTTAAAATGCGAGGGCAAAGCGACCAAATATCGAAAGGGGTCGCTAGTTTCAAATATTTTAATTCTTCATTAAATTATATAATGTATTTGAAATTATAAAATATTTATTATTGCTATTATGAAGCATATATATATTAGATTTGCTTTTTACATATATCTTTTATAATTCAATCACGTAAACTTTTGCCTCTAAAATGGTAAGTAGAAGTACAAAACGTAGTCTTTTTCAAGGTCTCACACAGTAAACCATCGGACACCATCCCTTTCCCGTGGAAGTTGTAAAGGTCAACTTAGAGATGTAAGCGAATATCGTTCCTGCAAGAAAAGGGAATCAGAATATGGCATTGTTTATCAACCCACCTCACCCCTCACCTCATCCTCATTCTTTAGTAGTTTCTATTTAAAAAATATATACCTATGGGGGACCAAGGAAAAAAAACTCAATATCTCACTTCAACCCTTTTTTTAAGCGGAAGATGATACACGATTTTCTCTGCCATCGCGGAAGAGGTCTATATTAAATGGTGATGCGTATAATGGCGTCTGCACAGATGTTGAAGTTGTTAAGATATAATGCCAAGTGTCATGGGTTTGACGCCCATGAGTATGATGACGATACTTGGTGCGATTCACAAATTGATGTTCCCAAGTCTAGATGTAACTTGTGTACATCATCATCATCATCATTATTACAGCCCATATATGTCCCACTGTTGGGCTCGGGCCTCCTCCACAATGGGCGGGAAATTGACCTACTATACCACGCTGGTCAGACGTGTTGCTATTGGGTTTTATTTCGAGTTTTCCTGCTCTTGCACAGATGCCATATGCATATTATTTCCCTTAATCGTCTTTTACGATACCCACGGGTAAAATAGGGTGTGGTGAATTGTATTCTTACTCCGGCACCACACGGAAAAGGTATATAATATAAGGTAACACTTATGCAAGAGAAGATAACCTCAAAATCAATTTCTATATCAGCTTGTCTGAACAGCGTGGTATAGGAGGTCAATATATAATTAATAATAGGTCAAATGATGGAAGGCATTGTGGAGGAGGCTCCATTGCAATAATTGGGACGTATGCGAACTGAAGAAGTGAATTTAAAAAGTAAAATATATAAAAATTATTCAGGTAATCCCTCCGGTATTTTTGGGAACCCTGATACCCGTGACTCGTTGCTTTTAAGCGTTGTAAAAGCCGCTAATTTGATTTCGTTTCTATTTGATTGATGGACTCCATTGTTTAATAGCCGTAATTCTAACAGTAAAACGATGTAAAATTTTAATTGCCTTTGACAAATATATTTGCCTTTGGCAGGTATATTTTTATTTATTTATTTATTATTAATTCATTGCAAATAAAGGTAATTACATAAGTTGTCACATACATCATTATTTTCGTATTACTATATTTAACCTTTCGGTATGCAATGTGTTACATAATAAAAAAAATTGATATACATTTAATTAATTACAGTTATAATTGAGATTTTAAAATTTATAATATCAAATTTACATACAAATGTCAAATTATCACAAATATTTACATACACATGTCTGGATTTCACAAATATGTATTGAATTCATAATTGGTCAAAAGATATTCATTTACGGAATAGTATGCTTTTTCTAATAGAAGGTTCTTTATTCTAGTTTTAAACTTCTTAGTTATCTCTATTTCAAGGATGAATTTGGGTAAATTGTTATACAATCTTGAAGCCATGCACAATATGCTCTTATTATGAAATGTTGTGACATTACGTGGACAACTGATTTTCAGATTATGTGTGCTACACTATGAATTTTATCAAATAAATGTAATTTTTTTCTAACAAACATAACAACTTCAAGAATGTACATGCATGGTAATGTCAAAATTTTAAGTTTAATAAAGAAAAGTTTACAACTATCTACTTTTTTTAAATTACACATGCATTTCTTTTATTCTTTGAAGGCATGATCTCTGTTAACAGAATTTCCCCAAAAAATAATACCGTAATTTAGTATGAGAGCTACATGTCCATGGTATGCTGTCAAAACTGTTGGTGTATTATTTGTGGTTGCTAAATTCTTTAGAGCATACGAAAATTTACTTTATTTATTTTATTTAAATTTAATTTTAGAACAAACAAATTCAAGGTGCGTTTTCCAATTGATAGTATTATCAATATGGATACCCAAAAATTTTGTTATTTCTACTTCTAAGATTTTTGTGTCATTAATTTGTATATTTAAGTCAACTAATTTATTTAATCTATTTCTAAATGTTATTACGGATGTTTTTTGAAGATTAATATTAAATTATTCAATGTCAACCAATTAATAGTATCTTGTAGGGTATTATTTATGTCATTTTCAATCAATAGTTTTTCATGTCCCGTGAAAATAATTGTGCTATCATCAGCAAAAAGAATAGATTTATTATGTATTACTTTTGGAAAGTCATTCATATAGATAATAAATAATAGTGGTCCAAGCACGCTTCCTTGTGGTGCACCAAAAATTACTTCTCTCTTAGTAGAAGAATATGTTTGTACGGTTTTTATTGTGGAAGAAAATGTCTTAATAGAACACAATTTATTTATCTGTGTGATTTGTGTTCTATTGCTGAGGTAAGATTTTATTAATTCCAGTACATTGCCTCTAACACCATAAGCATATAGCTTATTTAATAATGTTTCATGGTGAACGTAATCAAATGCCTTGGTTAAATCCATGTACAGAGCACAAGCCTGCCTTTTACTGTCAATGTTAGTAATTATTGTATTTAAAAAAGCATAAATAGCATCATTAATACTTTTTCCCTTTCTAAATCCAAACTGTTGATCTGCGAAAAAACTATTAGCTTCAAAGTAACCATAAAGACATTTATGAATAACCTTCTCAAAAATTTTAGATATCACCGGTATTAACGCTATGGGTCTGTAGCAATTTATATCATGTTTGTTGTCCTTTTTAAAGAGTGGTTTTATCATAGTTAATTTTAATTCACTGGGAAATACGCCATGAGAAATACATAAATTAATTATAGGGCTTAAAACAGACGATATCCTGATGGATACGGTTTTTAGTATTTTTGCGGATATGTCATCATATCCAGTGCTATTTGTGGCCTTGAGTGATACTATTATATTATGAATATCTTCCGGTATGGTCGGGGGCATGAATAAAGATCCTGAATTTTTGCTCATTCAAATTTTCGGCGAATTCACACCTAGTTTGAAAGTTCGATCTATGAAGGTGTTATTAAAAGAGTTAGCTATTTCTATTGGATCTGTAACAATATTTTCATCAACTATAATGTACTGCACGTCATCTTTAAGGATATTGAGTTTTTTATTATTAATTATGTTCCAAGTGGCTTTGCATTTATTAAATGCTTTATTTATATAATTCTCATTTTGAGATTTTTGCGTAAGCTTAATAATAAGCTTGAGTCTAGAAGATAAATTTATAAAGGCATTTTTATTTTGGTTAGTGCAGTTTTTCCTATATTGCCATAAAAGTTGACGCTTGCGTCTATAACAAAGCCTTATACCTCTAGTAATCCACTTAGGGTGGGATACTACAGAATTCTTTATCAGTTGAACTGGAAAACATAAATTATAAAAAAGTCTAAAAGCTCATAAAAGTTACTAAAAGCAGTATTAGGTTCCTCACTATCAAATACCTCACTAAAACTAAGCGAATGAATGTATTCTTTAAATTTTTCAACGTTTTCTTTACAATAATTACGTTTTTTAGTAAACCAATGTTTGAACGTCAAATTTATTTTTGTTGGTATTTTCAATAGCTGCGCGGTGTGATCAGACAAAGATAGGTCAAGGTTTTCAAATGAGCAATCCTGTATATTAAATAAAAAGTTATCAAATACATGATCCACTTGCCAAACGTGTTGGTTCATTAACTTTAATGTCTGCTTAAAAATAGTAGATTCACTAGTTTTTCGGAGTAGATTTATATTGAAGTCACCGCAAATAATTACTTTCTTTTTACAAAAACAATAAGCGCTTAATAATGAATTGAATGATTCAAAGAATTCATCACGTTCTTCTACCTTAAATTTTGGTGGTCTGTAAATACATATAACATGCGATTTTAGGTCCAATAGTTCTATCCCCGAACACTCCATAATATTTTCAATACCATATTTATTAACATCCCTCAAAACATTGTACGGCAAAGAATTTTGCACTAGTGGTGGTACATGAGCCACCATGGCGATTTTTTCTAAAGAAAGCAGACCCTAATGTAAAATTTTGTATATTAAGACAGTTATTATCCTCTAGTCATATTATGTTCGGTTATACAAACTAATTTGATGCTCTTACTATTTATTTCAAATAGTTCGAGTTCTAAAGTCACTAAGTCCGACTTCGCTATTAACCCATTAATATTTTGGTGCACGATATTTAATTTATTCTCGAAATAAATCATCAGAATATTTACAGAACCTATATGTAACATTTTGAATTTTATTATTCATATCAACCTTATCACATACTGTTTCTAAACGAAAAAGTGGAATTTCATTAACAATTAGGTATTTGAGATTATAAAAAATATTTGACATACCATGGTTATTCAATTTGCCAGTACGTCTTAAAAACATGGAATAGTCACAGGATAAATTAAGATTAGAATTCAAAAGTAGTGCATAATTATAAGACTGAATGTCATGATACAGCAGATTATTAAATATTTCTATTCTCCAATTATACATCGTGCTATAACAATTAAATTTGTATGTGGGTAAACATAAAATAACATTTGTGTGATTTATATCAAAGAGTGCCTCCCGTAAACAAACAATCAAATCAGAATAATTCTTTGTCATTTGGAAGTCGTCCTCGCCTATAAAAATTATGCAATTTTGTTTTTTGGATTTGGACAATATTTTAACCTGTGCCATTGCAAAGTAAAGCTGTTCCTTGTCTTCTCCCAGACTTCTTGATCTTGGGGCTACTAAGATGAATGCCTGCCCACGACGGTATTAAGATCATAGAGCGACATACGTCTGCCTTAGAATATCTACCGGCCTCTATTGGGTAGCATTTTAGCCATATTTCAAAACGCCTACCACTTTGAAAGATGGGCTAAAATTGTGGCAATCATGATACCTACTCATTTGGCCATTATTAATAAAATCAGGTATGTAAAATTCCAAGAAGGATTGTAACCAAGCATGGGGACGGTTATAAAACTATTGCCAATATCTTTTGCATTATACATATATGTATGACGTAAGGGACTACATATTGGTTCGACCTCAAGTAATTGGGATAAGAGTAGGACGATGATGATTAGTTAAGAGAAATTTAGAATATTTGTGTTCTCAAATGCCAGAGTTGTGAGACATTTGCAATTACATCTTTTGCCACAACTTGAAGAGTCATCTTTATTGCTGTTCTATATGGTAAAACACAGAGAATAGATCAAAATAATATCGCAATGGTCTACGATCTACTTCACTTGGCCCCATCACATATCATTACTTTTAATAATCTAATATGGTAATTAAAATTTAATAATAGGTAATTAAATATTTTAAGATTTATAATTATAAAATTGGTGTAATTAATTATCAAATTAAAATAATGTTTTGAATTGAAATTCTGAGGCGGTTACATATTAATTTGAATATGATAGTAGTAGTAGTAGTATATTTTTTTAAATTCAGTTCTATTACATCGTCAAATTTATTTAATAACATTATTTCTTACAACATAGTGATGGACCATAAAGCCTTATATCACTTGAGAAGCCTGCAAACAGTATTTAATGTTTGCTTTCGATATACTACAATAAATAAAACAGCCTGCCTAGTTTATATAATAATATTTAAAATAATAATTTACTAAACTAATGCATATAGTTGACATCTATCTTCGACAGATGGCGCTGTAACTACTTTCTGAATTACACTATGGTTTCGTTACGCAATATACTATGTGACTATTTTTAACCCTATCATCATCGGACAAATATTTGTGTGATCTACACATAGATTTTTGGGGAGTCGCCAGCGTTATAGCTATGTGGCTTGATTAGTGGTAATAGATACTTAGATAGATGATAAACAGCGTTTTTCTGTCACGATCACGAAGGTCACCTTTTGCTTGAGATAATATTTTATGTCTTTGTTAAATAAAACGATTTGAGAATGATTATTCCGTTCGATTCCAAAAATAATTGTGTATTTTATTTATCTACTAGCTAATGCCCGCGACTTCGTCCGCGTGGAATGGTTACTTTGGGCTAACGTTAACTTCAACTCGCGAATTCGTTTACGTAAAAGGTGGAAATATTTTTAAATAATACATACGTTAAAGCTGTTTTAGGTACCTACATGACCCTTTTATTAGTAAGAGTAGAAGATTTAACCTTAAGTAAAATAATAATAATAATTGGATGCGTGTTGGATCCATATCCCCATGTAAGCCTCCCAAAGGACCGGGCATCTTCCCTATGGAAGATCCCGTGAAAAAAGGAGATACAAAATAATAATAATCTTTATTGAAAACTAAATACATATGACAGTTGACATAGATGTCTTTGCCTCTTGAATTAGGTAATACCTGTGTTTCAAGAGACAGTTCCTTCCCGAAATACATAAATCTTGAACATCAAATTATTTTACAGTAACATACATTATAAATAATGAATATATATATCTTACGTAATAAAGACTAATGATAAAGAAATCTATAATAAATGAATGAGTGAGAATTAACGTGTTAGTGAGCGCGCTCACACGTTGTGTGTGTGTGTGTGTGTGCGTGTGTATGTGTGTGTTGTGCGTTTGTTTGTGTGTGTGTGTGTGGTGTGCGTGTGTTTGTGTGTGTGTGTGTGTGTTTGTGTGTGTGTGTGCGTGTGTGTATGTGTATATGTGTGTGTGTGGTGTGCGTGTGTTTGTGATGTAGTGTGCGTGCATGTATGTGTTTCTTTTTTTTTGTGTGTATTTGTAGTTACGCGAAATAAGTATTTAAAAGTGATTCAAGTTTGACGTAATCCATATAATGCAATGTAGTACCATATAAAGTAATGCAAGTAAAAGTATTGGGTCTTATCTATACTTTCTATAGATATATACAATGTATGTATATTATACATACATACCTACACTTACGCCTATTTATGATTACACATACTTTTAATGTGTATGAAATCGCTGTGTGGTAGCGGCTATGAATACTACCAATCCTCACTTTGCTTGTGGATGTCGTAAAAGACGACTAAGAGCCTTATAACGACCTGGGCCAACTCCATCTGATGCCGTTTGGTCAACAATTACATTCCCAATTAGGGTTGACGTCTGGCAGGCGGCCGGTCATAAAACTATTGCCAATAACTTTTATAATATGTACCATGAATGAAGAGTACTTATTGTATCGACCCCAAGTAATTGGGATAAGAGTAGGAGAATGATGATGATGATGACCTCTCGTGAACAAATCGCCAATTTGGTCCAGAAAAGGTCTTCCCCTTGTATTCGTCCCATTCACGATTGCTTTATATGTTTGCTTCGTCAACCTCTGCCCACTCATTATTTCTTCCACTTCGTGTCCAACCCACCTCAGCATACCAGCACTCTTTTATAACATTATACCTAATTTTATCTTTCATACTTACATCACACACAGCTTACGAAGAGCTGTCAGCTCTACAGCATTTATTCTATTTTCATGTCTTCCCCGCCAAATCTAACTTTCACTGCCATACATGAGGGCAGGCACTAATACTTCCTATACTTATTATTATTATTTAGGATGTGTAAAGCCGACGGAAGGTCATGAGAAGAAAACAAAACTAAAAATGTAGTGTGTGCAGAAGTACTTTGAAATAACATTAGTTTGAGTTTTTTTTTAATATAAGATTATAAGATCCAGTATTTTTATCGTAAATGCGCGCACAGTACTTGATCATTATTTTGCTGCGATGTTATTTTTAAACTGCGATATTTCCTAAGATATTCATTGAAATCAAATAATGTAAAGAGCAATTTTGTTTTAAATTAAATACTTGTGATGAATAACTCATTTATTTGGATAAGGATTAATATTGTGTTTATAAAAACACCTTCGAAAATATCACATTATTTTAAAACAAATTTGATTAGCATAAAAAAGGCTATAGTGAGCCAATCTTAAAAGATAGACATATGCTGTTGCGGACTCTTATTTAGAACTTTGAAAGGGGAACAATTATGAAGTACATAATTTTTGCGCAACTTTAACCGTTTACGCAGCGGAAGCTCTCAAAAGGAAACATAAACCCGATTTTTACACATTCATCATTGTTGCTCTGCTCCTATTGGTCGCAGCGTAATGTTATATAGCCTAAAGCCTTCCTCTATAAATGGACTATCCAACAAAAAAAGAATTTTTCAAATCGGACCAGTAGTTCCTGAGATTAGCGCGTTTAAACAAACAAACAAACAAACTCTTCCGCTTTATAATATTAGTATAGATTTATTCCCGCTATTATTATACCAGAATTAATTCCTTAATGCTAATTTGTTTTGTTTAAATTTATATAGATATATTTTTTACAATTTGATGATAAAAGCAACGTTAATAAAAATTTATAAGAACTCTTTTAGGACTCTTCCTTTCAAATAAAATCAAGAACGTTTACCTTTCTACACTTCATTACACAAATGATACAATTATGAAAAGCTTTTTGTTTGGTAAAAACATTTATAAAATTAGAGTAATCAAAATCGAGACGAATAACTTGTACCATGTTTAATGAAGCTTCGTCGACTTCATGTAACTAGGCCCAATAGTTATATTTCACTACACAGATACCAGATTGAATAAGATGCCAACCTACCATGCCAGTGCTACGGGTTCGATACCCATGAAGAAAAATACTTTGTGTAATCCACTAATAGTTGTTCTAACAACTACTGCTGTGTGGGCTACCACGCCGCTAGGCTACGAATACTACCAACCCTTACTTTGTTCGTGGATGTGGTAAAATTTTATTTTTTTATTTTTGTGTGTCTTAGTTGTTAGCCTCAGATGGCTATGACAACTTTACCCGGACTGTGGGTGAGCGCTGAGGGCTCTCAACCCGTCGATGTGGTAAAAGATGACTAAGAGCCTTATAACGACCTAGGTCAACTCTATCTGATACCGTTTGGTCTATAGTAGACATGCGCGAAACAGTACTTCGCGAAGTGATGTTATATGGCATTACATTTCGTACCGAGTAATAGTACATTTTACCATCACCTCAAACATCACACATGACATTTCATTTAATATAAGCGTTAATGTTCTAAAAATAGAGCTCAAAATAAATACTTATCGACCGCAGGCGCAGCGCGGTCCAGTCGTTCTATCCCTCTCACTCTCCCGAAAAGACACACGGCGCGTTTGAGAGATAGATAACCATTACCAAATTACCGAACATTGCAGAAATACAGAACAGTACACGAGTGTTCGGCGTCATGTTTAATGTGATGTGTGATGTTTAATGTCATGTCATGTTTAGTCGCGCAATGTGTAATATGACAGTACGCGGTCGGGTAATATTACGTGTGATGCATCACTCGCATTACTTACACATGTCTAGTCTATAGGTGAATTGTATATTTAGCCCATCAATTTAATTAAAACTATTTTTTTTTTAAGTAACTTAGATAAACTAATTCAAATGACTGCACAGATGGCGTAGTGGTTAAGATACTGACCTACAGTGCCAGTTCTGTGGGTTCGATTTCCACGCAGGACTATACTTTGTTCGATCCAAAAAGTATTGTTTTGAGTCTGTGTGTAATTTATCTGCGTTAATTGCATGTTTAATTTTTTTATTGCATGTTTTAATTAATGTCTCCCGGAATAAAAGTATTATTTCCTTAGTGCATAGAGGTGTCTTTTTTAAATCATCATCATTCTCCTACTCTTATCCCAATTACTTGGGATCGATACAATATGTACTCTTCTTTCATAGTACATGTTTTAAAAGTTATTGGCAATAGTTTTATGGCCGGCCGCCTGCCAGACTTCAACCCTCCTTGATAATGTAATTGTTGACCAAACGGCATCAGATGGAGTTGGCCCAGGTCGTTAAAAAACTCTTGGTCGTCTTTTACGACATCCACGAGCAAAGTAAGTGTTGGTAGTCTTCGTAGCCGCTACCACACAGCTAGTCTTTTTTTTTAATAAAATCGATTATTATGTATAAACCCTGATAAAGCAGATATAAACTTCCACCGGATCGGAACGTAATCGCTATTGAGAAGATCCGGCAAGAAACTAAGCGGTTTTGCCTATTATTTCTATGTTTTTTTTTTTTTTTTTAAATGTACAACATGATCAGTAATAATTGGCTCCTGTGTCCTTTGAACCCTGATATAATGTAAAATGCGAATACAATGTAGGTAAAAGATTAAAGGCTGTATCCATGTTGACTGCACAGATGGCGTAGTGGTTAAGATACCCTAACCTTAAGTGCCGTGGGTTCGATTCCTACGTAGGAATGGTCCTACGTAGGAATCGAACCCACGGCGGCCACTTTGTGCGATTCACAAAGTGTTGTTCTGAGTCTGGGTGTAATTTGTCTACGTTAACTGCATGTTTCTAAAGTCCCTAGCAATACAAGGATTATTTGCCTAAGTGCAAGGTGGAGCCTTTAAAAAAAAATGTTATGTAAATAAGGCAGATACCACAAGCGGCACTCGATCACCAGTTGACTACTAAGATGTTATTCATGCTGTGTGGCTATGAATACTACCAACTCTTATAGTGCTCTTGGGTGTCGTAAAAGACGACTAAGAGCTTTATATCGACCTTTTTTTTTTTTTTGCTGTGGGCCATGGACGTCGCACCCCGCCAAGTCGGTCCGGGGTGACGGAAGAGGCGGCACGCAACCCCATTGACCCACCCTGCAAGCACCTCTTCTTCGCCGTGCGAGCGGGCCACCGGTACCCGATTTTTGTCTTAGGTGGCCCAGCTTTATATCGACCTGAACAAATTCCTTTTGATGTTGTCTGGTCAATAATTACATTTCTAAGGAGGATTGACGTCAGCCAGGCGGCCTGTTATAAAACTATTACCATTTTTTTTTTTGCAATATCTATGATGAAAAGTACATATTGTGTTGAATCTATGTAATTGGGATAAAAGGATGATGATGAGGATAGATTAAGTTGTTAGTTAAATATTATCTTTAGGACTCAAAATTAATTGCAACTAAATTTTCAGTTGTTGTTACAATGAGCCGTTGCAACTAAATTTTCTGTTGCAATTAACCGCTGCAAACGTAATCCTATGACTGCTCAGGAAACACCGTAAGCATATTTTCAATCAAACCGCAACGATCGAGATACATTCACGATATTCTTAATAAAATGCGTTGCTAAAAATATTTCTTGCGACCATACTTGCCTAACTGTTGGTAATAATTTGTGAAATATCAACTTTGTTAGTATAAATTTAGAGTACAATTTTCTAAAGCTGCTTTTTGCAGTTATGTTTAGTGGATATTGAGTAGAATGATATCGGATAGCGTCTAGAAGGGAACACAGACGTATAAATAAAGTTGCACAATAAACTTGAACTAAATCAAGGAGCATTGTTGAAGGGGGCCTTGTTAGTCGTTCTGCTGATTTTTTATTTGATATCTCAATAAGCTCTCTGTTTGAGGGTTACAAACCAGTACGAACTGGTTTCCCCCAATGTTTTTTCTAAGGAATTTGTTTTATTTTTTCAGCCAACCCGTTCGATTGTTGGGTGTTTGATTTATACATTTATTTCCGAGCCTGTTTGGTTAGGCCGCGTAATAAACTTTATTGGTGGAATAAAATTTTTAAACGTTTCCCTCCAAAAAGTTCTGTATGTATGTCAGGCAAATTTATCAGTGCACAGCTGTGAATTAATTTTTTTTTTTAAAGTTGGTACATTAACTCAATGGCACCTTCGTTTTATGTTTAAAGTTTCACGAAATGCTCGATTAAAATGGAATTTATATCAAACCTAGGCTCTTTGAACGTTCATAAATCTCACAATTAACATTAGAAACGTTTCGTCTTTATCAGTACAATTACTATCTTTTATCTTTCTTATTCGTGAATCAAAGACTTTTGAATCTTTAAATACATTATTAATGTAGATTTTAAAGTATTTATAGTGAATTTAGTGATAAAAAGTATTAAGCGATAGGGTTATATATTATTTTGTGCGTCATTATTAAAAAGATTTTTTGAATCTATAGTCTTCTTTCTTTTCTTCTTCACTTTTTTATGGTCTGGTCGCACTCCGCCTATCCCATTCGGAGCGAGGGAAGAGTGGTTTGTGGCCCCATAGCCCACTGCTTTCTATTCCCGTGGGCATTGGACCAATCACTGATACCGATTCCTCGACACCCATAACCGGTGTGGAAGGAAATAATAGTTAAAAAAAAAGACACCACCTGCACTAAGGAAATAAACCTTGTATTGTGTGGGACTTTACAAACATGCAATTAACGCAGACAATTTACACCCACACTCAAAACAACACTGTGGATCGCACAAAGTATTGTCCGGCGTGGGAATCGAACCCACGGAACTGGCATGGAAGGTCTGTATCTTAACCACTACGCCACCTGTGCAGTCAAAACAGCTGTAAACAAACTTCAAATATTTAATTAACTTATTAAACTACATATAATTTAATATTATTTACATAAAAATTACATTGTTCTGTTCTCTCTGTTTTCTCTGCCTACCCTGCAAGGGATATGACGTGATGATATATATGTATGTAAATTATACTAAAACTTAGAATGTTATATGCATAATGATTTCTGAAGTTTACACGAGTATTACACATTTGAAATAAAAGTATTTGTAAGGATGCTATCGCGTTTGTATTTGATTTTGAATTTCCCGACATTTCAAATAGGTACTTTACAATCCTCCCGTAACTATGAATGCTGTGAAATGTTCGAAACGTCGGGCATTTAAAAATAAATACAAACACGATAGAATTCAAAATAATAGTTATATTTTAAGTGTTATATGCATATTGTGTGCCTTAATTAACTTTTACAACTTTTTTTTTACTCCGGCACCATACATCAAAGGGTTTTAACGAAATAAATTTAAAAAAACAAATTAAAATCAAAGTGTCTTTTTTATAGCAAAAGTACAGTTTTGACTAAACGCATGTGTTAAGAAGATAATTAATAAACATCTCATTGTTCTAGATACTATTGACGTCTGAAACGACTTCACCGATTTTGACTGCAATTTTATTACCCGATACCAGCTAGATTTTTGTTTCTCAAAAAAAATAATTAGAGTTCTGTGTATAAATGAATTTAATTCTGAACAATATTTAGATAGTATTCGCCCTCAATATAATTCATCTGAAATGCGAAAGTAACTCTGTCTGTCTATCTGTCGCTCTTTCACGCCAAAGCTACTGAACCGATCTTAATGAAATTTGGTACACAGATAGTCTGGAGCCTGATAAAGGACATAGGCTACTTTTTTATCCAAAAAAACGTTATAAAGGATGATGAAAAGTAGTAAGGATTTATAGTCATTTTTAAAGCCAGAAGATTAAAACTTATTTTTAGGCTATTGATTAGATATAAATAAATATGACATTAAAATTTCGTAAAAAATTTACCCTTAAGGGGTAAAATAAAAATAGGGTATGAAAAACTTTAGGAAAGTAACCTTTTACGCGGGCGAAGCCGCGGGCAGAAGCTAGTAATATATAAATTTTATTGATATAAAGAAATAATGCTGTGTGGTAGCGACTACGAATACTACCAATACTAACCCTTACTTTGCTCTTGGATGTCGTAGACTAAGAATTTTATATCAACCTAGGTGAATGCCACCTGATGCCGTTTGGTCAACAATTACATTACCAAGGAGGGTTGACGTAACGCAGGCGGCTAATCATAAAACTATTGCCAATAACTTTTGCAATATTATGTACGTGTACATATTCCATCGACCACAAGTAATTGCGATAAGAGCTGGAGAATGGTTATGGTATAAAGAAATAGACATTTAATGCAATATACCGGGTGTAACAGAGAATGGAGCAGCTGGTCAGAAGGGTGGTAGGTAATTATGGTAGGAATCCATAACAAAAATTTGAAAGGAAAATGTCGATTTGTTAATGAATCAGAAGCATTTAAAGTTTTCAATTTTGTCATCGTTTTTTATTTGAAACTGAGTAAAATGTACCAAGAAAACGATAAATAATGCTGCTACATTCTTAAATATTTATTAGAACTAAAATAAATCAATGATTATGTTGCTACAGTATGACAAACGTCGCCTTTACAGACACCTGATGAGTCAATGACCCCTTGACATTTTCCCTCCAAATTTTTGGTATGGGTTCCTACCATCATTACCTACCACCTTCCTGACCAGCTGCTCCATTCTCTGTTACACCCGGTATATGATTAATTAGTTTTAAAAATTCTGTATGTTATCTATATGACAACCAATATCTTAAGAAAAGTATTTATTTTTCTAACTATGCTAATGATATTGATGAATGCACAAAAATATATGATTCGTGCTAATACTTTGTGAAAGTATTGATAATGACAAGCAACAGCAACAAAATCGAAGATAGCTGAGGTATGACGATAGCTAATCTCCACGTAGAACTAGTAAACAATAAAATGAAAACAATATATCACATAATTTATTCAACAGCTAGAGGTGTACCACACCCACTTTCGCTCCAAACACATTTGATAATCGAGAAGAAGAATCGAGAAGTATCGAATAAATATGTGTAATATACATGGCGGTCACGTACCCGCCGCAGTCCTTTGGCGATGCAACCGAGCGATGTACTATGAGTATAGAAAATATAGAAAACATGAAATAGTGGATGAGGTAAATTTGTCGAGATTTTCTTGTTATCCTTTGGTACGTACAGTAGCATACTTATATATAAATATAAAGAATTTCCATGAGGATCTAACCAAGAAATACACCATGGAAATTTACTACTTAAACAACAAACTAATTACGCGAAGTTGTATAGAAAATTAGGTATAATAAAAAAATAATATAGAATCTATCGGTTTGATGGCTCTTTTGATTTAGACATTTAATGATATTTGATTTTTGCGCTACTATTACACATTTGAAATAAAAGTATTTTTACAGATTCTATTGCGTATGTACCATATATGGTTTTTCATTTTCCGACGTTCATATTTTTTTATACTGGCAATGAATTTGTATCAAAATGTGGGTCATTGTAACGAATAAATCTTCGTAATAACGATGACTTATTGTACATCATGTAGATACAAATCTCTGTATTAAAGATGACTTGTTGGACGTGAGATACCTTACCCCTCTAGTAACCATGAACGCTGTAAAGTTTTCGAAACGTCGGGCAATTAAAAATCAAATACAAACGCGGTCCAAAAATCCATAATAATATTTCATTTCAAATGAGATATTTAAGAAAATACATACATTTGTATTTTCAAACGTGCATAACAATAAATGTAATAAATTTAATTAAATTTGAGATTTATTTATCTTTATTAAATTTAATGGTCTTATTTGCAGCTAATATGCGCTTATTTACAGCTATTTGGCATGGACCTGCTCTATATTGGCAGCTGTATTGATATACTAAATCAAACCGTTCCATCAGCTTGATATATTAAGTCCATTTGGATGGCAATTTTGGTGAAGGCATATATTTAATAGTAGGACGTATATCAACCAAAATATAAAGAAGAAAATATTATAAATAAAATTGCCACATCTATTTCTATTGACATCTGTATCTAGAGCGCACGATTGCATCTCTACGGGAATAGATTCGAAGCATATCGCCATGTACCGAACGGCTGTGCAAAAATACTCTTGTACGAGGTGTAAGGTTCCTTGGAAGCACGTGATAAGGGTGCTAGACGTATTTAGTTCAACTACACATATTTTTTTTATAACAGTGCTTCGATAATAGGGATTGAAAAGCATCATCTTAGTTTATATATATATACGCCACATTGTTTGACCTTTGCCTCCTCAATTAAAGATGAGAAATAAACTTACGCTCTTATTCCCACGTGTGGCATTTATTTTTCGCTCGCAATCAAGTTTTTATAGACTTCCGCTGTTTAGACCAGTTGGTATAAGGTTCTATTTAGAGTTTTCCTCCCTTGTATAATGTTAGGCGTAAGACACTGACATAAAAAATCACTTGTTTACTTTAACATCGATAGATGGCGCTATACAGTTCTTCTGAATCGCACTTATTATATGAAATATTGTCTTTCAGGGAATATTTATTAATGAGTTTTATTAAAACTAATTATTCGGGTTGAGAGCCCTCAGCGCTCACCCACAGCCCGGTTACGCTGTAACAGCCCCTAGGCTAACAGCAATCGCAGTGGATGCGGTTTAGTGGGTAACCTAGCCCTAGGCTAGGAGTCCCACACTTCCCATCCGGGAGTAAGTGCGTCATGCATTTCTGGACCACTGCGTTACAAAAACAAAAAAAAAAAACTAATTATGTGAAAATGTACCGATCGTGTGATCCTGGGTTCGAATCTAACGCCAGCTTACATTCTTTTATAATGTCGTCAATCTATCTATCCCGAAAAGAAGATAACGTTTCATTCAAAATATATTTTTTTCATTTCTTATGGTGGCAAACGAGCGAACAGCACACCTGATGGTAAATGTCACTGTCGCCCATGGACCTTAGCAATACTAAGCGTATAGCTAAACCGCTGCCTACCAATACAAACCCCAAACCCACCCACCATCTGTTGGGCTTCCGGCTCTCTCGCTCACCGAACGAAGCGCAACAGCACATAGCCATTACTCAGACGTTGATCCTTTGCGAGAGTGTGGTAAATATGACGTATGCAGACATACCTATGAATTCCAAGTGAAAGTAGCCGCAGGTACGACTAGTAATTAAAAGACTAGTAAAAACCACTCACATGTATCACACTATACCACATGTTGCCAGGTAAGTCAATGAAGACAAGAATTCGATACCACTGATCAGCCCAAACATCGTTGCGCAGATGCGGGCGGATTGTGATCGAACCAGTTCGTCAAAAAAAAAGACCACACCAACTTAAGCCCATCACTTAGCAAAAAAAAAGCAAAGACGAATCACCGCTCATAATTCCAATTTCGAACGAATAAAAACCAAAATGGCCGCTCTCATTTATTAACCCTTCTAGATCCCGCGTCCGGGGTGATAAATACTGGGTGCTTCCCTTAACTTTTTACCCGTGAGTCATTATGGCATTTAAATAATTCGTGGTTGAGTTGTGATTTATGATAGTAGCCGTGACAAGGGTATAATCTCTGTTCGTATTCTATGACAGTTGTGTGTATGTTTATCTTGATGGTAAGCGGGGTTGCTTTTTGCGTGATACTACAATTGTTCTGCAAACGTAATTCTTGTAATTCTACGTGTAATTTATGTCTTGTTTCTTTTTTCTCGGTAGTTTTTTAAATCTTATTTTTAAGGGCTTCTTTTTTGTGTTGTATAGAAGACGAATACGATGTAAATATCTCAAAAATAAATATCTTTTCCTTTCGTTTGGTATCGAATTGTGATGGCAAAATGTTATGGAATTTACAGCTCTTTACGTAAATTCATATTGAGTGAATGTTATAGTGTTTGAAACATTAAAAAAATATTAATCATTTAATATTAAAAAACTAGTAGAAACACGTTCAAATTGGTAACAGTAGTTTTATTTCAAACACGTGTTTATTTATTTTTAACCGACTTCAAAAAGGAGGAGTTTCTATGTTTAATTTATTTAAGAGCAGGTATTTGTACATAATATGAAAACAATGGATAAAAACTATTTCATTTAAAAAATTGAAGAAGATGAATTTACTACACACCTCAAGAAAGAAGGGAATACAGAATAGAATTAAGGTGGACTAATAAATAAGGATCTTAGTTATGTTTTGTGTAACCTCCAGAACTTCAGCTTACAATTTGTCGTAGAATCGAAAATCGATTCCACTCGTGTTTCGCCTTTAAGCGAGACGTCGACAGGAAGATCCGGCTTCAAATGTGAATTCATCATATATGAATAAAAAGTCTTCCATATATCTTATTCCATCTTAATCCTAACCCATCGTTCATCCTTTCTTAAAGTTTGCGGTATATTGATTGACAGCCATTTTTAAAACAATAATAGATATAGGTACCGGGGAGACCGAGACTAACGTACCTAGACCAGATTGGTCACGTACTGAAGGAAGGTGGAGTCAAGAGTCACCGAAACCGGCGAGCATGCATGAAGAGAATTATGAATGTTGAGGAAGCGAGTGAAGTATGCAAGGATAGAGTTCTCTGGCACTCTGTTCTCTCTGCCTACCCTGCAAGGGATATGGCGTGATGATATGTATGTATGCTAAATTCAATCAAAGATTTTTCCTTTCCATTCAAATATCGGTAACTATATTTCAACCCTGCATCTCAGCATACTACACTAATCAGTGGGTTAGCATAGTGTTTCATTACGAGTTTTCCTTCTCTTGCTTAGATGTTATATGCACATTTTATCGCTTAGTCGTCTTTTAAGATCACCCACGGGTAATAATGGGGATGGTGAATTGTATACTTACTCCGTCACCACACGGAAAACCTTTTTCTGGTCTAAATTATGTAAAATTCTTTCTTAATAAGTTTCAACGTCATAAAAAGAAACGACTGCCAAAATTTTATATTGCCCGTTTCAGTGTTTTGACTCGTCGTTGATAAGTTAATCAACTAGTTTCTTTACATATAGAAGATTTTATTACTCAAGCATTAAATTTTCTCAACTGGCTATAAATTAAAATCGATTTTAAATTGCATATCATCGAGACTATAATTTTAATATCGTATCATTACAATTATTGCTACAATAGCCTATTATTATAGGCGACATTGTAGCAAAAAAAAAACACAAAAGGAGCCGTCAGTTTCGCGGTCACTCGTTCCCAGTGGGACTTGAACAATTATTCGTATAATTACGCTAATTAGAGTCCCATAAATAGGTCTTTTATAGACGGTTGGTTGTGAAGAAAATTGCACTTTTAAGGGGAAGTCCTTATATACATATGTATACTTGGATACAGCTTATTTGTATACAGGGCTGTAGTAAGCATTGATCTTTCGTGCCTTGTATTAGGAGTATGAGTTTCACACAGAATAATTCTTTGTGCTATTACAGATGTCTGTCTTATCACAAAGAATTATCCTGTGTGAGATTTGTTCAAGTTTTTGTTAGCAACTACAAATGAACCGTCTCATTCGGGATACCACACTTGATGCCGATTAGTGGTGAAGGGGAGGGAACACGGTGGTTTATGGGCCGCACGGTGCCCTTGCGTCGTAACGGCCGAAGTGCGTGTGTAGCATAACCTGCTAAAAAAAGAGAACTACTGATTTCCATTTTTCTGTTAAACTCCTAGCTGGTTTTAACGATTACTACGGGGAAGTATTGGGTGGGTACTTATTGCATTTTTAAAGATTCAGGACACGAAGATACTTGATCATACAGTGATGTAATTTAACACAGAAAATACTATAATATCTATAAAAGAAGTTAATCATCATTGTCGTCACAGATTCTAAATGTACCACAGCTGGGTTTAAACTTCCTTCACACTAGGAGGAAACTTCGTTCCAGTTTCTCACCCACACGCCGTCTAGACGTATATTATAGGGCAGGTCTAGGGGGTCGTACGCCACTTCTCTGTCACCCCGGACTGATTAGCAGGGCGTAACGTAACGTAGCCCGCCGCCAAAAAAAGAGGGGAACTTACCTACCACGCTGGTTATACGAACTAGTATATAATTTCATTTAGACTACTCCCTATCTTGCATAGATGTTATCTGCATATTATCTCGTTGTTGTATTTTAGGTCGCCCACGAGTAAGGTGAGCGAAGAATTGTATTCTTATTCCATCAACACGTGACAAAAAAATAAAATATTTAAGTTTAAAAACTACATCTATTAATTGGTACCAAAATTAATTTTATTTAACTTCCCTTTAAGTCCTACGGCGATTTTTAAAGGCGAATGCCCTGAGCCATGACCATCAAAGGATGAAATGTATACCACTGTAATTGATAGCGAATAATTTGTAACGGCTTCTAAACACACTAAGTTATGCTAGTGTATTTGATTACTATGCATTGTAAGTCATATTTTTACATTATTTACAAGGAAATGTCAAAACAAAACTCTATGTGAATCTGTCTGACCAATGTTTTAGAGTGAGCTAAGTTCTTCCTTACTTTGAAGAAGATTCAGTAAAAAAAGAAATTAATGATTTTTACTAATTGTCTTGAAAATTATTTTTTTTTAAAGAGCTAATTATTTATCAAGAACTTGCACTTTTACTAATTTTAATTTACATAAATAAGGACTTATTTTTTTCTTGGGGTGACGGAGTGAGAATGCAATTCACCAACCTACGTATTAAAATTTCGAAGATGGTAAGAAACGACTAAAAAACGCAAGCAGAGAACTTTGTTGTCATTCGGTGATCATAAAAATTGACTGAGAGACGTAAGTGCACGCTGCAATATAAGGAAAACTTTCAATAAACATCTATACTAACTCGATTGGTAAAAGTAGTATTGTAGTCAATTTCCCTCTTACTGTGGAGGGAGGCCAGCAATGGGACGTATTCGTATATGCGCTGAGATGATGATAAGGTGAGTAGTTTACTTACACCCGTATAGGGATGGATTAAGTCTACACATTACTTCTTTCTTTTAAAGAGAGTCGTAAGTCGGATAAGGAAGTATAAAGGGACTGAGTAGCACAATGTATTGAAAACTAAAAAGGGATTGAGTAGCACAATGTATTGAAAACTAAAAAGGGATTGAGTAGCACAATGTATTGAAAACTAAAAAGGGATTGAGTAGCACAATGTATTGAAAACTAAAAAGGGATTGGGTAGCAGTGTACTTTTGGGAAGTTTATAATATGGTCGTAAGTCGGATAAGGAAGTATAAAGGGACTGAGTAGCACAATGTATTGAAAACTAAAAAGGGATTGAGTAGCACAATGTATTGAAAACTAAAAAGGGATTGAGTAGCACAATGTATTGAAAACTAAAAAGGGATTGAGTAGCGGTGTACTTTTGGGAAGTTTATAATATGGTATTCTATACGGACCTTGTGGCAACTCGAGAAAATTTCCGTGCGTTCATGCGTTTCTGCCATAGGTATTGTACCTACCTACTGTAGCAATCAATCTTAACGCTCACATATAGGCCCCGTTAAGCTCTTCCGTATCCGTGGTGCCGTACGGCTGCGCTTATCGTAGCCGTACACCTCTTTAATTATTGTCTGAGTAGTCATTTTGTTTTCCTGTCTCCCGCTTTGCCTAGGAGGGAAGTGAAATCACTCTTTCCAATTTCTCCTCTTTGATCTTTTGTAATTAAATTTGTTGCGGGTTCCAAGACAATTAAAATCATATCCCGTGACTGCCTGAGGGTCAAACCTTGGTGTCATTTATGGAGACCATTATGGATCCTGGCTTATAGGAGTTACAATGGTAGAACAAAAAAAAACGTGGTATTCGTCAATATGATTACCAACCGTTGTAATTAAGGCATCATACTCCTTCATAGAAAGGAATCATTTTCAACAGTAGTCGTTGCTAGGCTAGATAAAATATTATTTAATAATATCAATTTATATACATACGTCCCATTGTTGAGCTAGAGCCTCCTTCTGGGTGGAAATTTGATGTAATATACACTGTGTGTAAGAATACAGTTCACCACCCTCTTTCTTATCCGTGGGGGTCGTACAAGACGGCTATGACATAAAATATGCAGACAACGTATATGCAATTGAAGGAAAACACGAAATAAACCCTATACTACCAATCTATTTAAGAAGCATCGGATACTAAAGAAATTTCCTTACTATTGTAAAGAAAGATAGAGAATAAGTTGAAACGACGATATGAAAATATAAACACAAATTTTCGATAATACCTTCTTCCTTCACGATACCGACCTTCCGTGTTCTGTCGTGGGTTCGATTCCTATGCAGGACAATACTATGTGCGATCTACAAATTGTTGTTACGAGTCTAGTTGTAATATATATGCGTTAATTACATACATACATATCATCACGCCATATCCCTTGCAGGGTAGGCAGAGAGAACAGAGTGCCAGAGAACTCTATCTCTGCATACTTGACTCGCTTCCTCAACATTCATAATTCTCTTCATACACGCTCGCCGGTTTCGGAGACTCTTGACTCCACCTTGCTTCAGTACATGACCGATCTGGTCTAGGTAGGTTAGTCTCGGTCTCCCTCGGTACCTACATCCTTCCACTTTCGCATGCGTTAATTATGTTTGTAAAAACCCCCATAATATAAAGATTATTTCTTTAGTGCATGGTGGAATCTTTTAAAAAAGAAAGAAAAAAGAAATAGGATAAAAGAAAAGAACATCTCTTAGAAATTTAACACAATTCTAAACTTTCACAGCGCACTAAAATTAACCTTTTACAAAACTTTACAACATGGCGTTTAGTGCAGTTGTAAATTTCATTTTATCGTTTAATGATTATATTGCATCAACATTATAGTGGGGGGATTCGTCCTAATCGATTTTTATTGTTGGTTTTATTACATCGATTTATTTCAAGGGTAAAAAACGAAACGTGATCTCGAGATTTATTGATTCCTAATATTTCGTTCTAAAATGTTTAACCTAAAGCATTTAAACAAATAGATTATGAACATGAATATGCCCAAGTCGACTGGGCCGCATTGAGGATACTTAAGATGTTCAGGGATCTTCTCGTCTAATATATCGCAGTGTATGAAAACAAGGCTTGTAACCAGCGATGACTTGTGATCTCTAAATATCGCCCCCATAAAAACCTCAAAGTCGCTCAACGTGCTATGGAGACTGTCCTCGGTATTTCTTTACATAATAAAATCCGGCATACGGAAATCCACAGAAGAAACGATGTAACTGATATAGCCCGAAAAACTAGCACGTTAAAGTGAGGATAAGCAGGCCACATCGCTTATAGAACCGACCACCGTAGGGAGAAAAGGTTCTCGAATGGCGAATATGAAACAGACGACACAGCGTAGAATGACTCCCACTAGGAGGACTGACAACATGTCGAGAGTCAGCATGAAGCTGTTGGATGTAGGTGGCACAAGATCGTTCTGAGTAGCATTATTGTGGAGCGCTATGTCCAACCGTGAACGTATATGAGCTGATGGATGGATCTTAACCACTGTGTCACTAACACATCTGTGCATAAAAATATTTTTTAAATCTTTTAACAAAAATATTCCAGAAACCTCTAAAAGTAAAGTCACATTTTATTCGCTAAACAAATAGTACCGCTGAGTGCTATAATGTTCGCCTTGTAAGGGGCCTCTCCCTCAGGAGTTAAGGAGTGAAGACTCTCTACAAGCTAGTGGTTGAGAATGTGCAGGGATTACCGGCAATGCTGTACATCTGATTTACTTTGTTTATTTACTTGCAATATAAAAATATGTAGTACTAGTTTATTGGACTCTTTTGAAACACTTAAATATAGTAGGATTAATTTATAGTGCTATGTGGTAGCGACAACGAGTACTACAAACTCCTATTTTGCTCGTAGATGTCGTAAAAGACTACTAAGAGCTTTATATCGACTTGGGCCAACAGCATCTGATGCCGTTTGGTCAACAATTACATTCCCAAGGAGGGTTGATGTCAGGCAGATGGCCCTTCATAAAATTTATATTGCTAATAACTTTTGTAATATGTATATATTACGTTGACCACAAGTAATTGCGATAAGAACAGGAGAATGAACGACGAAGAATGATTTATCGCTTTTACAATAACTGCAGCAAAGGAATTGTTTGACTTATTGTATTATTTATTATCACCTCAGCTTATATATATGGGATATGCTATTGGATTCCAGTCTACTACACAATAAAGGATAATTGACCACGCTGGGCAGACGGTTTTTTTTTGCGGTGGATTATGCAGGTAGTCACGCCTCCTCCATATCGGTCCGGGGCGAAGGAAGAGGCGGCGTGCGACCCCATAGACTCATCCTGGAAAACACCTCTCTTCGCCGTGCGAGCCGGCCACCGGTACCCAATCTTGGTCTTCGGTGGCCCACCGGGTGGTTTACCTCCACGGGTTCCTCTCGAGTCGATGCCCCGACAGCTTTTGCCGTTGGGGCATCGTCCCCACGTGGTGGCTTAACTTCAAGTGACTGGACTAGTCCCCGGTCCGATCACGCAATGCCTCTGATCTCCTCGATCTGTCGGACGCTCAATTTGGGTTTCGGAGGGGGCGTTCGACCATCGGGGCCCTGCTACGCCTGAGGCAAACGGCCGCGGAGGCTGTCGCCGCCAAAGGAGTGTTGTTGGCGGTGTCGTTGGACATCGCCAACGCCTTCAATAGTCTGCCATTCAGCTGCATCAGGGAGGCGCTGGAGGGGCGCAGTGTTCTCTACGCGAGCCCCGCAGGGGACATTGTGCGGACGCCCATGTCGTGCGGTGTTCCACAGGGGTCGGTTCTGGGGCCGACTCTGTGGGACATCGGGTACGACTGGGCGTTGAGAGGGAGTCTCAAGGGCTGAGCTTTATTTGCTATGCTGACGACACGCTCGTCACAGCCCGGGGCAGGACATTCGAAGAGGCGGCGAGCCTGGCCACTCTCGGCACCGAGGAGATGGTCAGGCGAATCGAGGCGCTGGGGCTCAGGGTGGCCCTAAACAAGACGGAGGCCCTACTATTACATGGGCCCCGTATGAGGCTGCCCATCGGCGCCTCGTTAGTCGTCAACTCCATCCACATCAGTATCCAGGCCCATATGAGGTACTTGGGTCTGGTGCTCGACGGGCGATGGTGGTTCCGGGAGCATTTTCGCCAAATTGCTCCCCGGCTGGTCGGCGCGGCGTCCGCCCTTTCTCGGCTCATGCCGAATGTGGGCGGACCCAGTTTCGAGGGCCGACGGCTGTATGCGGGGGTGATCCGCTCAATGGCCATGTACGGCGCACCCGTGTGGGCGAGGGCTCTGAACGCCCAGCTCAGGGCGGTGCTGTGGAGGCCACAGCGAGCCATGGCGGTCAGAGCCATTCGAGGGTAACGTAGGGTGTCGACAGAGGCGGCGTGCCTATTGGCCGGGACACCCCGTGGGACCTAGAGGCGGAGATGCTCTCCGACCTCTACCGGCGGGTTACCTCAGTACGCGACGAAGGTGGCTCCCCATCGTTGAGCGAGATAGCCACCTGGTGCGAGGACGCCCGCCGAGACGTCATCGCCCGTTGGGTTACGCGGCTGGAGAGGCCAAGACACGGTGTCGTTACCGTCGAGGCCCTCCGGCCCGTACTGATGGAATGGATGGAGCGGCGGCACGGAGTCCTCTCCTTTCGGCTGGTGCAGGTATTGTCGGGGCACGGGTGTTTCGGTTTGTATCTGCACACGGTCGCGTATAGGGAGTGGACTCCGGCCTGCCACCATTGCAGCAGTGACGAGGACACGGCGAGACACACACTGGAGGTGTGTCCGAGTTGGGACGGGCAGCGCCGTGACCTCGTCGCTGTTATCGGTGCCGACCTGACGCTGCCGGCTGTCACGAGGGCGATGGTCGACAGCGTCAGGAACTGGGACGCGGTCGCCGCCTTCTGCGAGCCTATCATCTCGCAGAAGGAGACGGCGGAACGAGTCCGGGAGGATTCCCGTGACCCGGGCCGCCGTCAGCGGCCGGGGCGGCACAGGCGCGAATACCTGCGCCTGATGCCGCCCTAGCCGAGGCTTCGGGTGATCGGACAGGGGAATTGTCCGGTCACCCGACGTGAGGCCACCGCGTGAGGACGACGCTCGACTCGAAAGCTGTCGGGGCGTCGACAGGAGAGGAGCCCGAGAAGGCATACCGCCGAGCGGGCCACCGAAGACAAAAATCGGGTACCGGTGGCCCGCTCGCACGGCGAAGAAGAGGTGCTTGCAGGGTGGGTCAATGGGGTTGCGTGCCGCTTCTTCTGTCACCCCGGACCGACTTGGCGGGGTGCGACGTCCATGGCCCACCGCAAAAAAAAAAAAAAAAAAAAAAAGGGCGGCATCAGACACATTTACGCTGGGCAGACCCTATGGTGTAAGTTTTAGTTCAAGTTTTCACTTTCTTGCATAGATTTTATCTTCATATTACAATCCTTAATCGTCTTTTGCGACACCTCCGGGTAAGATAGGCGGTAAATTGTATTCTTATCACCACAAATTCGTTCCACAAGTCGTAATAATTGGCTGAGAACTCACCAATGAATAGGGAAACTCATTTTATGACTCCCAGTAAGATCTTTAATCGATTTTTTGATATTCATTTCAACAATGGTATATGTATTCATACGTGGTTTGAGGCATTTAGGATGAATTCAACTAAAACTCAAAATAAAACCTTATGTACGTTGCAGAAAGTCCATTTTCTTCTCATTAAGGAGAAGTTGTGTCCTCAATAGCGTAAGAGTTAGACAAATCCTTACTATTATTTTAAATGCGTAAGTAACTCTGTCTGTGTCTGTCTGTCACTCTTTCACGCCAAAACTACTGAACCGATCTAAATGAAATTTGGTACACAGATAGTCAAGAGCCTGTCAAAGGACATAGGCTACTTTTAATGCAAAAATAGGTTGTTAAAGGGATGAAAAGTTGTAAGGAAGTATCGTCATTTTAAAGCCAGAAGCTTGAAACTTATTTTTAGGCTATTCATTAGATATAAATAAATGACATTAACATGTTGTTAAAATTTACCCTTAAGAGGTAAAATAAAAATAGGGGATGTAAAACTTTAGGAAAATAACCTTTTACGCGGGCGAAGCCGCGGGTAGAAGCTAGTATTGTTATAAAAGGCTACATTTTTATACTTTTTATAAACTACATTTTTACTCACCTCGGCCAGTTCCACTTAGTGGTTCGTGGTCTTCTCCTTCTTGCCATATATTACCTATAGATGAGAGATATCAGCCTACTGTCACACTAGCCGTATAATTTGGCATGGACATATTTATAAGGTTTTCAATCCACTTTCCTGTATCTAAATAGGTATGACCTATACATCAAGCTAATAAAAGCATTTTCAAATTAGTGAAATATAGATGTCTTTTTGAGTTTTTTTGTTAACATAATAAGCAATGTTTTTTTCAATTTAAAACTAAAGATCCAATAAAGTTTGTCTTTAGAAGTTTAAGTTAAGACTAAACTATCGATTTTGTATCGCTTTTATGAACTGTATCCTTTTTGCTTAGCTAAAGTAATAAGCAGTGGTTTAAACCTAGGTATGTATAATTACTACATTGTAATAAAACTGACATAGTGATTTATACGAATTATTTTAAAAGAAAAACAGATTGCAAACGATTGAAACAGAGCCACAAAAAAGCCATTGTAAGAGATCCGATTATAAAAGAGACTGGTATTAATGCAAATTAGCCTTCGAAATTCGAAAACCGCGGGTGACTTTTTTTTTTACGCAAGTGACAGATGGCTGGCGCGGGAAATTTAGGGCGAGACTACATTTAGCTTTGTGCGGGATGAATTGACAAATTTTGCATGTTGACTTTCTCTATCCTGCATGAAGACCGTATTGGAGAGAGTCACTTTATTAAAAAGGAAACTTGTTTAATACATTTAGCGTCTATATACTTGTATCTTACGTGTAATAACAGAGCAATGATACAATTCGCCAGCTCTGCTTTGCCCGCGGCGTAAAACTCAATGATATCTGATATTTACACGAGTATTACACAATTGAAATAAAATTATTTTTACGGATTCTATCGTGTTTTTATTTAATTTTTAATTACCCGACGTTTACAACACCTAACAACGTTCATGGTCCTTTCCAGTCCTCCAGTGACCATAGTTTTATTTCAAAAATGAAACTTGTAAAACGTTTGTGAGTAATCGACTTCAACACAAAGTAACTGAAGCTAAGTTAAGATCTTCTTTTGTATCTTAACTTATATTATCGTTTTAAGTTTTATTAGTAGGTATATATAAGTAGAGAATTCATGTTTCTTTCAGCATTTTTTTTCTGCAAAATAATTTATCTAATGTATGAGAGTAAACTAAATAGATTTCTTTTTGTCCATTTTATGTTTTCATTGTTTCAAATTTAGTGCTTCACCACACAAACTAGTCAAACATATAGTTACCCTTATTTAATTCATAATTGGCGTTGAGCCTCGTAGTGAACCTTGTCAATATCTTTATACTAATTTATAAAAAATTTAAAATAATATATTAAGCGATTGTAGCAATAATATCATTACTGATATTGCTATATTACTATTAATGTCGCTCTTACAGAAAAAAATAGAGAGTATTTAGATACTCTAAAAAAAGTAGCACTTCGCAATCTGTTTAGAATCATATCACAATTTACTAGCAAGTGCGATCACGAAGCACTTGCTTTCACGTTTTATTTTTTTATACTCTTTTTTAACTGTCTTCTATATAGCCTGGTAACGGAATCTTGGAACGTGATTTTGACTCACTTCAAACCGTCCGATTGAATTGAAGGTTTTCATACTTGTCAAGGACTAATAATAATTCTATAACTTAATAATTTTGTCCAATTATTCTGCTGTGGATCATTGTGATTATGACAATTCTTTGCAATTTAAGTAACTTTATGATACTAAAAAAAAGTTAAATAAATAAAGAAAAAAATACCTTTTAACTGTTATCCGAACTAAGAAAATAAATTAGAGTACAAAGAAAAACTACTTAAAAAGTGTGGTATGCTTTATACTATATTTTTAATGGCCCTTTTTGATAATTTTAAGCAAAAAAATAAATATTAATTGAATAGTTGATGTCAAGCAATTTTTGCATTTTCTTTGAATTATAATTTATTATTTACTATTCAGTTATTATTAAAGCATGTTTCTAAGGTTTCTTTAAAATATATGTTTTTTTTTTAAATTACCGTCTAACGTATTAATTTTCAAAGGAAAGAGGTCTGAGAATATTTCGGTAAAACCTGCAGAAAATTCAGAGACACTTAATACCTGACTCAGACCCTCAAACTCACAATTCACGATCGGCCGTCTTTATGCCCTTATCATCAACGAGACAGTTCTCAATATTAATTAGTTCAAAATTGCTTTATTACTATATTTTTTATCAACATTATTGATAGTTTCAACCCTATAATTTATAATCAATATACATAATTATGGTGCCATAAGCTGTAATACGACTTATGGGCCATTTAACCCTTTTATTACGACAGGTGCGCAAACGCATCTGTCTGGCAGCGTATGATTTAAAACCGCAAATTACAAGCTGTTTGGGAAAGCGTGAAATATTATAAAGGGGACAACAAAAACTAAATTATTATGTATAACTGTTTTGGCTATTAGTATTGCTAATATTATAAATTTGACTGCACAAATGAAGTAGTGATTAAGATGCCGATCTAACGTGCCAGTATCATATGTTCGATTCTCACGTAGGACAATAATACCTTGTGCCATCTACATATATATCTCTTAGACTAGGTTTAATTTGTCTCTGTTAATTATGTTTGTAGTCTCTTGTAATATAAAAAATATTTCCTTAGTGCAGGGTGTTATCAAATAAAATATACAAATGTGATTGACAATTTGCTTTCTTTGTTTGTTACGTTTCCACGTCTAAACTAATAAACCAATTTTAAATTTTTTTTTATCAGTGGAATGCTAGATTATTAGCAAGTAACTTAGGCTATATTTAATCCTCGTATTTCTTACGGAACAGGAACTACGCGGATGAAACCGATCGAATTTGCTAGCTTTAATAAAAAAAAATATATTTTATCTGTGTTCTGCTTATATTTGAATAAAAATAAACGAAAGACATTCATTACATTTGAAAATAAAATCGTCAAGCGACAACCAATTAGACATCAAACCGCGATGGGTCATAGATTAAAAAACGCCCTACCAATTAAGTGAAATGACGTCTTAAAACAAGAAGGACGCACGACGTTGGACAGTTGCAACGACTTTAATTAATTTAATTATTTTTACTGTTATATCGCCTTCGTACTTTCTACTTCTAACTTGGAACGTAACAACGTTTTAACATTCGTAGTACAAATTAAAAAGCGAGACAAAGCGACCATAAAGCATTTCGTTTTTCGTCTGTGCTCTTAGGGGAGAGATATTTCTATTTAAGATACATGTGTACGTAAAATGGTCATATTATATTAAAAATATACATAAGATAGTTAATTTTATGTATAAAATTATATATATTTTAACTTCAATTTTTTTAAATAAAACTAATTTTACGGATTCTATCTCGTTTGTATTTGATTTTTAATTTCCTGACGTTTCGAATACTTTACAGTGATCATGATCACGAGAGGACCTGTCCTCGCTACAAACGCGGTAGAATCCGTAAAAGTAGTTGTATTTCAAATGTGTAATACTCGCATAAACATTAGAAAACATTATCAAATTTTTGTTTATTTTTATTTTATTTCTATTATTTAGTCTTATACCACACATTTAAGCAAGAAATGGATTGATGAATTGTATTCTTAATTCGTACCACACGGATAAAAGGTGGATGGAAGAAATTATTTTCATCATTCAAATAGTAGGTTAGTAATTGCAATTATAAATCATACAATATTTTAAACACAATAAACCGAATGATTTCATGTTTTTTCTTTTTTTTTTTGGCGTCGGGCAACGGAGTGGTCACACCCCGTTAAATCCGTCCGGGGTGACAGAAGTGGCGCGCGACCCTATAGACCCTCCCTACATTTACCTCTCTATGCCAAGCGAGTGGGCCACCGGAACCTGGCCTTTATCTTGGGTGGCCCGCCCGGTGATTTACCCTCACGGGTATCCTCTCGAGTCGAATGTTTATAAACCCTGGGGGATCATTTATGTAATGTAAATTTTATATACCTATAGTAAGTTTATATTATAATCTATCATCGATGTGAGGACCATAAAGCCAGTTAAACTTTGGTTATAATACCTACACTGGCCTAATTTTCAAGACAATTTCAATGTATTTCCATTACATGAGGGATCGAGTCCTAGTAATCATTTCGTCCTCTAATAAGTTTTTATAATCTATCGTTAAATCGGAACACGGTCTGCACTATGAAAATCGAACAAGAACCTCGCTGGATCTTAATTTTTTTTTAACAATTTCTTGTTTTATGAATTACATAATTATTACGACCTATACGTAGAATAAAGTTAGATCTTCATAATCATTATTTTAGAGAATAGCTACTAAAAATTTGTCAAACACAAAATCAGCAATATATTTTTTTTTGATTGTTTTGTATAGGAGTGATTCATTTCCTAATATTATTGCCTTTTATATATAGATCAAACTGATCTATAACTAATAAAAACGATCTGGTATCATAATCAGATGTAACTTTTTTTTTAGTTCAGGTCGATTTGATAGTCGCAATGTCATGAAAATAAGAGTAATCATCAAATATTTGTATTAATTTTCTTTTATAAATTAATTGTTAAACTAATAAATATGCTAAACTATAATACTTTAGCCTTATTTATAATTATTACATTAATAAGACATTTTTCTGTTTGTAGAAGTCGATATATCGCAACGCCGCCTTCTCCGTGAAAAAGTACATATACATACCAATTTTCATAATGATCGGTCAAATAGTTTCTGAGTTTAGCGATGTCATATATACAAACAACCTCTTTTATAGATAAATAAGCTATTACTTATTATAGTAAATAGGTTAAATAAATCAATGATTAATTATTAAAAAACTTTATATTTAAAAGATAAAAGTATTTGCTCTAGCATTCTATCCGAGTGGTGACGGAGTAAGAATACAATTCACCACCCTCTTACCCATGGGTGATCGCAAGAGACGACTAAGGGATTTAAAACGCATATAACATCTATGCAAGAGAAGGAAAACTCCAAACAAAATCCTATACCAACACGTCTGACGAGCATGGTATAGTAGGTTAATTTCCCTTCCATTACGGAGGAGGCCCAAGCCCAACAGTGGGACATATATGGGTTGTGATGATGATGATGACTCTAGCATTCTAGTAGTTACTAGAGCTGCATAGGTAGTGAGTTTAACTAGTTATTTTTTCATTTAGGTACAATGCTACGATCTATTTTAGAAGAACAACGAGAGCTCGGTGAGTCAATATAACCCTATACGGTAACCTGGACTATTAAACTATGACCTAAAAGACTATAACCCAGCAAATAAAAAGCAAAAACCCATCTATGCTAAGAAAACCAAGCTCGTACTTGAATTAGAATTATAAACATAGCTTTTCTTTTAGAATAAATCTGTGGTCATTTTTATGATAATAAAAATATTAAAAAGAGTTTCAGATACTGTGAACGTGTTAGGAATAACACAGTGTCTTAGTGTCGCAACACTTAATATCACTGTGATAGAATTGAATTACGTCATGTCTCTACGTGTATAAGTACAGACAGCAAAAAAGTAATGTTTTTTTTTAAGTAAGGTTTTTGAAGCTAATTATGAAGAATTAATTAAGAAGCAAATTATGGCTAACGATTTAGATATTCATCATTCATCATTCTCCTACTCTTATCTCAATTACTTGGGGTCGATACAATATGTACTCTTATTTCATAGTATCTATATATTGTAAAAGTTATTGGCAATAGTTTTATGACCGGCTGCCTGCCAGAGGTCAACCCTCCTTCGGAATTAACGATTTAGATAATATGAGTAAAATAATCCTACTAATATTATAAATGTGAAAGGTTGCAAAAATATTTAGATGTTTGTTACTCAATCACATGTAAACCCTTAAACGGATTTGGATGAAAATTGGTGCATAGATAAATCATTGTCTGGATTAACAAATAGATATAATTATTATTCTGGTAATGTGTTTCTGGAATAATAGTTCACCTTTGGCAAAATTACTTTTAAAGTTTATATAAAATTTAAAAGTAATTTTGCCAAAGGTGAACTATTATTCCAGAAACACATTACCAGAATAATAATTATATCAATTATTATAGTGAACAATTAGTAATAGTAATTAATAGTGAATAGTGAGTAATTACCTGCATATTTACGGGTTGTTTTTTTTTGGACTAATTCTACCACAAATTCTCATCGCTGTAACTTCTGTAAGTATCACATCCATTAGTCGTCTCTTATGACACCCACGGGCAAGAGTGATGTATTGTATTCTTACTACGTCACCACAAAAATACTAATAATTATATCAAAATCAATTATATCTTTCTAAACTAAAACTATGTACAATATTTCAGCGTGTGTATTTTTATGCTTATGATTCGGATTTAGGAAAAATCGTCTCTGGATTTTTTTACCGTAAACTAACCAAAAATTTTATGGTAAAAAAATTAGAGCCGCGGCATATCCTAAAAAAATAGCAATGTAGTCGGTGAATTCAAAACTAAATTATTTATGTGAGGAGGAAAGGATTTTTATGCTACCAGTACATTAAGTGGCAAACTTTCGATTCACTGCGAGTATTCTAGCAGTATTTTAAATTAAGTTGAAATATTGATTTATTCGACAGAGCAGGTAGCTTAGATCATTTATTTAAACTCTTTAACCGTTAAAGAAAGTAGATTCCTTTGAAAATAAATTATATTTTATCTTTACAGATACATATATCTTATAAGTGTAAGTTCTTTTTCGCTTAGGTCAGACTATAATATATATTATATAAGCCCCCATTCAATCTCTCTTTATCTTTTGAGCATACTATTAAAGCAAACTACTGTTTGATTACAATGGCTCGGTCAATGACCCTTTCGGATACCACCACCTGTTACTTCACGTAGTCCTGGTAGATGAAAAGCATTCTACCATGCAACCACTTTTGTATTTTCTGTGACTTAATGACACCGTGAAAAGTTTTAGGAAATGCTTCGAATTATTTTGGTGTCTGATACAATAAGATACATAAGAATATTTTCGAAAAAAGTCTAATGAACATATTACCGTACTTGGTATGTGTCTTAATAGTTGCCTGTCTCTCCTCTCTCCAGGACTCTCTTTTATTCCAGAATGTAGAAGTGGATCTTCTTTTTATTGACAGGTTATGGTCTAAAAAAATCCCGTCTAAACCTTCCGGAGTGACGGAAGGACGGCGTACGGTCATGGTCAAATGGACTAACCACCGGTACAGATTTCTTGTCTTCGGTGGCCCGCGTGGTATTTTAATTATGCTGGTACTATCTTCTATCGTCTATACATTGTCGGTTTTCCTGCGGGCGGTGTACTATTCTTCGGTCGTTTCACTTGCGACCTTGGCTAGCGCACCTGCAAACATAAATATACACGCCCGCATTGCTCGATGCGTTAAGGCTTCCGTACTTTTAGAAGTTCTTTTTCTTAAAGAAGACAAATCCACGGTCTTCGGGCATTAGTTCTAGATAGTGTTTTCTAGATTAATATTTGATTAAAAGGCTCAATAATAATCTGAATCAAGATTTGAATATAAGATCTCACGATTATAAGTCGTGTGTTTATTATTAAACCAACTAGACAATGAGTGAAAACTTTTCCCATATCAAAGTTCTCCTATATCAAACTTATCTATACACCAAGTTTGTGATTAAATATTAAGAAGTTTATAGATAGTTTTACTAAAAAGGCAAATAAGCAATAAATTTGTGTGAGCTATTATCTATCTATCTATTATATTTAAACGAGCTATGCTTCTATATTTTTATCTTCTATATTTTCAATTAATTTAGTATGTAGGAGTTTTCGGAGACAATAAATCGTTTCTAGGTTTCAAATCAAATCATTTATTATGCATAAGCCCTATAAAGGCACTTACATATTGTCAATTTTACATATTTTTGTAAAGAATCTATATGTTAGCAGATGGAGTAAAATGTAGTAATAAATAATAGTCAAGTATACTGTGCTGTTATCTGTGTGATGACAGAGTAAGAATACAATTCAACACCCCCTATCTTACCCGTAGGTGATCGTACGAGACGACTAAGAAATATAAAACGCATATAACATCTATGCAAGAGAAGGAAATCTCGAAACAAAACCCTATACCAACACGTCTGACCAGCGTGGTGTAGTAGGTCAATTGCCCTCCCATTATGGAGGAGGCTCGAGCCCAACAGTGGGACGTGTATGAATTGAGATCATGATAATGATGATACTGTGCAGTCGCTGTTGTCATGTCAACTTCTGAGACAACTATTCTTGTTGACGTATTATGCATATTATTAATTTTGATATCATTATTAATGCCACAGGACTATTTTGGTATTTAAATAAAATAATAATATTATATACTGATACATATATACTGCACAAATGGCGTTGTGGTTAAGATAATGACCTACCGCGCTAATAACATGGGCTCGATTCCTACGCAGGATAATACTGTGTATGATCTACTTACTACTACTCACTTGCACAATCTCAACTTGCAAATTTCCGCAGAACTTCGAATAAAGATTCGACACGTGTTTCGCCTCTAAACGAGGCATCCTCAGGACGATTCGGCTTCAAATGCGCATTTCCTTTTATCCCTATTCCACCTTGATCCCATCCCGTATTCCTTCCTTTCTTGAGGTGTACGGTATATTGATTAACCGTGGGAAAGTGGTGGGTCTTTCTTCCTTTCCTCCATTTTAAGATAATAGTGGTAGGACTACACTGTTGACAGTTTTCTGTCTACAGCCGCGGGCCGGTCCGTCCGGGGCAGCACATTCTCGCAGAAGATCGATGCCTGAACAGTAGCAATACGCTGCTGTGCTCCGTTCAATGAGTAAGAGCACCGAAATTCCATCTTTCAAGGTGGGTTTAGGATTATTGGTAGGCAGCGGCCTAGCTGTACCCCTGGTATTGTAAAGGTCCATGGGCGGCAGTAACATTTACCAGCAGGTGTGGCTGCTTGCTCGTTTGCCATTAAGAGCAATAAAAAAAATATACTAAAATAATACATAACGTAGTATTATAAGAATTCTCAACTGAATACTGTCATCATTTATCATCATTCTCCTACTCTTATCCCAATTGCTCGGGGTCGATACAATATGTACTCGTCTTTCATAGTACGTATTGTAGAAGTTATTAGCAATAATTTTTTTGACCGGCCGCCTGCCAGACGTCAACCCTCCTTGGGAATGTAATTGTTGACCAAATGGCATCAGATAGTTGGCCCAGGTCGTGATATGGTTCTTAGTCGTCTTTTACGACATCCACGAACAAATCAAGGGTTGGTAGTATTCGTAGCCGCTACCACACAGCATCAATAAATCTCAACTGAATACTGTATGCCGTGTAAAAGTCCAAATATGTCATTCATCATCATCATCACAGCCCATAAATGTCCCATTGTTGGGCTATGGCCTCCTTCGTAATGGGAGGGAAATTAACCTACTATACCACGCTGGTCAGACGTGTTGGTTGTATAGGGTTTTGTTCCGAGTTTTACTTCTCTCGCATAGATGTTTTATGCGTTTTATATCCCTTAGTCGTCTCGTACGATTACCCACAGGTAAGATATGGGGTGGTGAATAGTATTCTTACTCCGTCACCACACGGATTATACGTCATTAGGTAGTCTTAATTCAACTAACATACATACATACATATCATCACGCCATATCCCTTGCAGGGTAGGCAGAGAGAACAGAGTGCCAGAGAACTCTATCCTTGCATACTTCACTCGCTTCCTCAACATTCATAGTTCTCTTCATACACGCTCGCCGGTTTCGGAGACTCTTGACTCCACCTTCCTTCAGTACGTGACCAATCTGGTCTAGGTAGGTGAATCTCGGTCTCCCCCGGTACCTACATCCTTCAACTAACATCTTTCCTAATAATAATATTGCTGGCATAGAGCCTGTTACCTTTCGAGGACGATCGATTAGAAAAAAAGAACTTTTATCACAATATTAGCAAATTAAAGGATCTTTAATCAAATGTCTAACATCCCTTATTTCTTTTTCGTGTTAAACTTTTTATTTATTTCACCAAAGACAGATGCAATTGTCGCCGACTGCCACAAAAAGTTTAATTGCGATCCCGACAACACAATTACCAGGTTTTTGTTCATCCAATGGTTTTATATGTAATTGTTAACGTATAATTATAGATATGTGGATATGTGATTGGAATTTATTGTGATTTTTAATGTTTACGCGATTGTTACATATTTAAAATTAAAACTATTTTTACGCATTTTATCGTGTTTGTATTTGTTTTTTTTTCTTTCCGTGTGGTGACGGAGTAAGAATACAATTCACCACCCCTATCTTACCCGTGGGTGATTGTACGAGACGACTAAGGGATATAAAATGCATATAACATCTATGCGAGAGAAGGAAAACTCGAAACAAAACCCTATACCAACACGTCTGACCAGCGTGGTGTAGTAGGTCAATTGCCCTGCCATTACGGAGGAGGCTCGAGCCTAACAGTAGGACATATATGAGCTGAGATGATGATGATTTGATTTTTCATTTCCCAACGTTTCGAATACTTTATAGCTTTCTTTCATTCTGTACTTATGTAAGGTGGTCGAAATGTCGCTAAATTAAAAATCAAATACAAACGAATAAAATACATGGTCTATATACTTATATTATTTCTCAAAGGATTTCTTGTGGTATGAAATATGTTCTAGATTACTACCTACATCAATTTTTACGGTAGATTATACTATTTTGGAGGGTATTTTCTTCATAAATGTCAAAATACAAGTAAATTATTGTTTTTATTATAAAATACTAAAATTAAAGTTAAAATGTAAGTTATAACTTACATTTTAACTTCCCAATGAGGGTTGACATGAGGTAGGCGGCCAGTCATAAAACTATTGTAAATATGAGAAAAGATAATGACGATTTTAATATACCATTTGGAGGCAGTTTTCAATTTTATCATCATCATCATCTCAGCTCATATATGTCCGTCCGAATGAGGGTAATTTGAGGGTAATTGTCTTACCCCGTACTATGTTGATCAGACGGGTTAGTGTAGAGTACAGTTTTACAACAAAAGTTAGTCATATTAAACCAAACAGTTAATGTAGTCAAATCTATCTATTCAAGGTACAACTTCAGACTACCTTTGAATAGTCAAAGCTCGACCATATGAAGTCATGACTCCACGCTGAGGCATCGATGTAGCTAACAAGTAAAATCTTAAAATCATAATTATACTTTGACAATTTGCGTAAAAATCTGGTCATCTATCAAAGTCGGTTGTCGAAAAAGTCTCTCTGAGGCGACGATAACGATACGATTTGTTGGTGTTTTATAAAACACTAGCTTCTGCTCGCGGTTTCGCCTGCGTAAAAGTTTACTTTCCTAAAATTCTTCATCTCCTATTTTTATTTACCCCTAAAGGGTAAATTTTTACAACATTTTAATGTCACATTTATTTATATGTAATCAATAGCCTAAAAATAAGTTTCAAGCTTTTGGCTTTAAAATGACGATACTTCCTTACAACTTTTTATTTTCCTTTACAACACTTTTTTTTTAATTAAAAAGTAGCCTATGTCCTTTATCAAACGCTAGACTGTGTACCAAATTTCATTTAGATCGGTGCAGTATTTTTAGCGTGAAAGAGCGACAGACATACAGATTTACTTTCGCATTTATAATATTAGTAAGGATTATGCAACTTATGTTGCATAGAATGCTGCTGTTGCCACATTCTCCTCATGTTTCTCTAGAATATTTTTTTAATATATCCGATACTCTACATAGGTGAATAATCCTTGTATTGCGGGGGACTTTACAGATATATAATTAAAGGAGTCAAATTACATCCAAACTCAGGACAATTTATGGATGGCACGAAGTATTGTCATACATGTAAATTGCACCCGCGACGTTTGCCACAATAGTTATCTTAAACGGTACACTATCTGTGGAGTTAAGTTTACAAAACTCCCCATGGGAAAGTGCGGGGTGGTAGACTATTCTGCATTCGTTACGGGACGTAGAAAATAGTTGTGGAAATAGAAATATATATTCAAAATCAGTTTTATTTAAAAGATGAGATTAAAGTGGTGTAAAATAATTATTGATTGTGTTTCTAAATTAATATTTCCAACCAGTAATCACATATTCGTATTAAATATAATATTAATAAATATATTTGTGGTAGGACATACTCTTGACAGTTTTAGGTCTATAGCCGCAAGCCAGTTCGTCTGGGATAATAACACACTCTCGCAGAAAATCGACGTCTGAGCAGTGGCAATATGGTGATGCACTTCATTCGGTGAGCGAGAGAGCCGGCAGCCTAACTTTCTGGGTGGGTTTGGGGTTTTCACTGGTAGGCGTGTGTGGCCTAGCTGTAAGCCTTGTTATAGTAAAGGTTAATGGGATGCAGTTATATTCACCATCAGGTGAGTTTTTTTTTGCTCGTTTACCACCATAAGCAATAAAAATAGAACATTTTCTCTCAACTTCGTTCTTATAGAAATCATGCGTGACGTCACATTATTTATGATTCGCATTATTTGTGTTGTAGGATGAAATATATCAAAATAAAATTCACTCCCAATTTTATATCCTTAAGGAGAAAATCAAACGCTATCTAGTTCTTAATAATATACGTGTTAATTTTTATTTCAATAAGAAAAATAAAAAAAATACTGCAATATGTAATTATTATTTTTACTGAAGAAACTATCCTTAATTTTTAAGTTATTGTTTAAAAATTTTTTTCATCTTATTCAAAATGTACTACTGCATGTCACTCCTTTAGGTTTGAATTAAATAAAATCCTTTTTAGTAAGTCATCATAAAAAAAAACCACTATCAAAGTTTCATCATTCTAGCTTTGATAGTTTTGGTACAGCGTTAATAATTCAGTAACCAGCTCCTTTATATACATAAATCTATCTATGTATAGATCGTATATTTCATAATAATAAACACGCTTTAGTTACTAAAACAAGTGACATCATACTCACAACACACAAATTATAATAACCACACTAGAACAATTAAACCGTGTCATATCGCGAATGTCCCTCCTAATAAATGTTTCACTACCCCTAACTACCTAAGCATAAACTTTGATAGTAACTCTCTATTTATGAAGCCTCATAAGGCTTTCATTAAATTTTGCTGTTGTCTGTTCGTAATGGGGTCTCAGAAATGGTGTTAGTGATGGCATGTGAGTTTCTACTATGCATATTTGATGCGAATTACTGGGCTCTTTGTCTTTTGGGTAAACTGGGATAATAGGGTAACGTATATAACTGGAAGAATGATTCATTGATTCAAGCAACATGGTTTGATTTCTTAAGGATAATATGGGTCATGAGTATATATTTTCTATATCCACTTATAACCCATATTATCTTATAAATTTTGGAAATAGTTTTTTTTTTGTGATGAAAGAATTTGTTATGACAGCATTCTGAGTAGCAAGTCGTTAGACATAGAATATTTTTTTAATTGATTAAAAGGTTTGAAAAATTCGTTTCAGTAGGTAGCAAAGTTTTATATGCCCCACTGTTGGACTCAAGCCTGCTCCACAATTCACTCCGCGCTGGTCAAAAGTTTTATGTAAAGTTTTTCTTATCTTAATCTAAGTGAAATTTACTGAGACATTTTTTTTCAATCATCAGTCTACCGACGCCCAAGCGTAGATAGAGCCTCAAGGAGCGTTGATGCTGTGACGCCCTGGCAGCAGACTGGGGCGTCGATGGGGGATAGTACGCAAAAGAGTAACTCGTCGGGCTGGCCATGGATGTCAAGGAAGGGGTACCAGTGGCCGACCCAATGGCCATTGGGGAAGGAATACGGTGGTTATGGGGCCACAACGTGTATCCAGATCATGGCCTACCAAAAAAACAGACCAAAAAGGGGGTTAATGCTATAATCTCCAACAGTGGCATAACACAATGGCAATATCAGTTGGTATTTGGTATAAATTTGCGATAATAGTGCTGCTATCCCATCTTCTAATATCTTAATCACTTTTTATTATGTGCCAAAGAGATAAACGATTATACATTATATTATAGCCACATGATTTCTTCTCCATTTTTAGCTCACATACGGCTACTGCTGGCACAATCTGCCTTTATAATTGATACTCTTTTTTTGTGGTAGAATATGGTCTGGAGACACCTCACCTGTTCCGTACGAGGTAACGGACGGGACAGGTAAGGTAACGGACGGGACGGGTTTCATGCGACCCACCGTGTTCACTTCCCATTACCATTGGGCAGACCAGTTTACCTTTCACCTAGACGAACCGGTAATAATAACAGTGTTGCCAGAGCTTCACCCTCACGTAGTCGGTTAGCCGCGACCTCAGATAGGGCGGCAATAGTCTACTCGGTTCACATAGAGAATGTTATACTCCTCCAAATAGTCTGCTACCAGCCGCCTCAGATATAGAGACAATCTCCGTTTGATACTCTAGGAAATAAAGAAAAATGTTCCCCTGTCGCCATTGGGCTGACCACTTGTACCAATTCTTTGACTTCGATGGTGTTTGTATAATTCGCAATCATATCAAATCCACAGAAATTTAACAATTTACTGTTCATTCCATAAAGCTGGAACGCCTTATAGTACTTTTACACAAAAACACCACCCCAACTTAGCACATTACCCGTGAATTTCTAAAAAAATATTCATTCATACAAACCTTTTTTTGACTAAAATGGCGTTTAAAAAGTTAAGTAATTGTGAACGTTTAACTTTAAATATTTTTATCACTCAATCTATTATAAACTTTGAAAGAAACCATTAAGTACCCTGTTGTTAAAAATCGTCAGTGTCGATTGCCGGTTTTTCTTCAAACAAATGAAAATTATATGAATCGAAACCGGTTTCATAAAAAAAATTCTTAGGAAAAATATTTAATAATAGTTTAGAAAAAAAAACTTTTGTATTTCTTTTTACGGCTTTCATTAATTACTTTTTTGGCAGGCTTATGGTCTGTCGATCGATCACTCGGCGACGGACGGCCGGTACGTGGCCCCATAATCCACCGTATTCCCTCCCTATCGCTATTAGTCCGGCGGCTGGTACCGAACCCTGGACATCCGTGGCCATCCCGATATTAATTACCATGGCAGATGAATTTACATACATACATATCATCACGCCATATCCCTTGCAGGGTAGGCAGAGAGAACAGAGTGCCAGAGAACTCTATCCTTGCATACTTCACTCGCTTCCTCAACATTCATAATTCTCTTCATACAAGCTAGCCGGTTTCGGAGACTCTTGACTTCCTTCCTGACCTTCCTTCAGTACGTGATCAATCTAGTCTAGGTAGGTTAGTCGCGGTAGACAAATTTCATGTACAATAAGAAACGAAAAAAGTTCTATTATGCGATTTGATCATGCGGATGGTTTTTGATATTCTTCTCACTGGAGAACCTAGATCTAGTTTCTTATGCGTCACTAAAGTTAGCCTAAGACCTAGTTTATCTTCATATTTAAATCACTAGGGAACTCGAATACGTATTAAGTCCTTACTATTCTTGCAATCAAAAACCTTGTATCCTACGATTTGAATGATCTATGAGCTAATTAGTAGGTGGGACATTATTTATCGTTCGCCTTTGAAATGCCGTCAGCGACGGCTGAACAAAATGTCCTGGGACCCAAGATAGATGTGTAAACTACAGCAACGGTGCTCAAACTTTTCTAAAGTTATAGAATTTATTGATTTAAGGGCAAAATTATTGGAGTAAAAGTTATTGAGATTGATAGAGATTAAAAGTTTTAAAGGTCATATTTTCTGTGATTTATCTGGTTTTAAAATTAGATTTTTCCAGCCTTTTCCTTGTAGATTATTCCTGATAAGAAATACAGAGACTATCATGAATTGAAGAAAACTATAGCACGTAACGAATAACATTTAATTATTAATATTTTAGAGATTTGCTTCTAATTTTATTTTATTGCATATGCGGGCAAAATTTCAAGCAAACAAGCTGATGGTAAGTGACACTGTCGCTCATGGATTTTGGTAAACTAATGGTACAATACACTCGGTAGTTCGGCAAGTTACTCCTTGGAACTCAGCTGCCATGATAAACGGGTCCTTTTTTGCAAGGAACTGCATAGATGGCGTAGTGGTTAAGATACCGACCTCCCATGCCAGTGCCATGGGTTTGATTCTTACGCAGGGCAATATCTTGTGCGATCCACAAAGTGTTATTCTGAGTTTACTCCTTAAGTACGATTATCAAAACAGGCGCAAAAAAGCTCATTTGACTAAAAATAATAATATATATATATATATATATATATATATATATATATATATATATATATATATATATATTTACATTTATTAAAACTGTTCAGTGAAGTATTATCTTACGTCAGAAAGTGAAAGGTGCGCAGAATAGGTTGCGCACCAAAAACGAAACGAGATCATTCGATCACTAGATTTTACTCCTCAAATTTTTCTCATACCAGGCGCCTTATGAAAATCGATTCTTAAGGAGTAAAAACTCCAAAAAAAGTCAATGAAGAAGTAATAATAATAGACCAACCCGCTGAATTTCTTGTCGTATCTTCTCAGTAGTGGTTACGTTCCGTTGCCATTTCCGTAGTTTATTCGTTTAATTTCAAATGTTAAAACTTACAATATGTAAATGCCTACTCTTGCAGGGTTTTATATATGATTTTTTTTATATTGTCACTATCTCAACTCGTATATGTTCCACTGGTGAGCTCGAGCCTCCTCTGTAATGGAAGGAAAATTGATCTATTATATTACACTGGTCAGACGTACTGGTATACGTACTGTATAAGATTTTGTTGCGAGTTTTCCTTCTCTTGCATAAATGTTATATTCATTTTATATCGCTTAGTTATCACTTACGATTACACGGGTAAGATAGAGGGGGTGATACATTGTATTCTTACTCCGTCACCATACGAAACGTCATATTTGTGTAAGATATGACTAAGATTTCAAGAAAACCTAAATTCCGGATTACTTATGCAAAAACAAACTATTTTACATACATACATATCATCACGCCATATCCCTTGCAGGATAGGCAGAGAGAACAGAGTGCCAGAGAACTCTATCTTTGCATACTTCACTCGCTTCCTCAACATTCATAATTCTTTTCCTACACGCTCGCCGGTTTCGGAGACTCTTGACTCCACCTTCCTTCAGTACATGACTGATCTGGTCTAGGTAGGTTAGTCTCGGTCTCCCCCGGTACCTACATTCTTCCACTTTCGTATTGTATATCTTCTTAACCAAACGTTCGTTCGGCATTCTTTCCACATGTCCGAACCATTTCAAACTATTTTAACTATATTATATTTAAAATTTGAGCAACATTGTAGCTAAAAGACAGGGATAAATGGACGTCAAAACAGTATGATGGAAAAGGACAGATTATTCCGACCTTCTTCCGCGTTTATCTCTACTGACGGACTCAAGATTAGGTCTAGGGCAGACAGGAGCGGTTCAAATTAGATCACGTCCCCCGCAACATGTAAACTCGGGTTTATAACGATGAAATATTACTTTATTTGGTGTTTATATTCTCGCATAGACGTAATATTATCTTGACTATGAAATATTTACGTGTTGAGTTACGTTGATGAGTTAAGACGTTCGTTTTTTTATTATAAATGTTTTTTTTAATGTCAACTTTGTTACCGAAAGAATGGACAAAGGATAATAAAAATCATAATACATTATATACCAACTAAATTTAGACTCATTAAATTAGTATTCCAAACATTATCATCATAACAGCTATCAACAGCATAGTTTACTCCACAATATGAGGGAAGTTTATCTACCATACAATACGCTGATTGAAACGTGGGTCAAACGTGGTCTCTAAATGTCGGCCTCATAAAAAGGCTCAAAGTCGCTCAACGTGCTATGCAGAGGGCTATGCTCGGTATTTCTCTACGTGATAAAATCCGGAATACGGCAATCCGTAGAAAAACGGGTGTAACCGACATAGCCCGAAGAATTAGCACGTTGAAATGGCAATGGGCAGGCCACATCGCTCGACGAACCGACAACCGTTGGGGAAGAAAGGTTCTCGAGTGGCGACTACGAATGGGACGATGCAACGTAGGACGACCCCCCACTCGGTGGACTGATGACATCATCAAGGTCGCTGGAAACCGTTGGATGCAGGTGGTACAGGACCGCACCGTTGGATTGCAGATGGCATTCTCGTGGGGAGGCCTATGTCCAACAGTGGACGTTTACGGGCTGATGGATGGATGGACACTACGCCGATTAAACCTGTTGAGTTTTAAAGTTATTTATAATTTACAACCATTAGACACCCCTAGGTAAGTAAGGAGGTGGTGAATTGTAGTCTTATTTCATCACCACAGGGAAGTAAACGAATAATGGATTTAGAATAAAAGGTCACATTTCTTTCCTTTTCTGTGAGTTCTCTATAAGATGACAATAAACAACGTAAGCATAACATCATCATAATAGAAGAAAACTTAAAATAAAACTATGTTCTGATTCATCTGATCAGCTGCTACCATAGCAGGCGATGATGGTTCCTACAAAATAAAAAATAAAAATACTAAATTGTTATGAGTTTCTAAAGCTGAATAATGAGGTGTGGTAAATGCAAGCCTTTTTTCTAATATTTTTGATCCGCTCCCGAGCTGTGTGGTAGCGGCTTCGAATACTAGCCAACCCTTGCTTTGCTCGTGGGTGTCGTAAAAGACGACTAAGAGCCTTATAATGACCATTTTTTTTTTTTTTTTTTTTCTTTTTGCGGTGGGCTATGGACGTCGCACCCCGCCAAATCGGTCCGGGGTGACGGAAGAGGCGGCGCGCAACCCCATTGACCCACCCTGCAAGCACCTCTTCTTCGCCGTGCCAACGGGCCACCGGTACCCGATCTTTGTCTTCGGTGGCCCGCTCGGCGGTATGCCCTCTCGGGCTCCTCTCCTGTCGACGCCCCGACAGCTTTCGCCGTCGAGGCGTCGTCCTCACGCGGTGGCCTCACGTCGGTGACCGGACGATTCCCCGGTCCGATCACCCGAAGCCTCGGTTAGGGCGGCATCAGGCGCAGGTACTCGCGCCTGCGCCACCCTGGCCGCGGGCGGCGGCCCGGGTCACGGGAATCCTCCCGGGCCCGTTCCGCCGCCTCCTTCTGCGAGATGACAGCCTCGCAGAAGGCGGCGACCGCGTCCCAATTCCTGACGCTGTCGACCATCGCTCTTGCAACAGCCGGCAGCATCAGGTCGGCACCGATGACAGCGACGAGGTCACGGCGCTGCCCGTCCCAACCTGAACATACCTCGAGCGTATGTTGCGCCGTGTCCTCGTCGCTACTGCAATGGTGGCAGGACGGAGTCCACTCCCTCCGCACGACCGTGTGCAGGTACTTGCCGAAGCAACCATGCCCCGACAAGACCTGCACCAACCGGAAAGAGAGAACTCCGTGCCGCCGCTCCATCCACTCCATCAGTACGGGCCGGAGGGCCCCAACGGTAAAAACGCCGTGTCTAGGCCTCTCCAGCCGCGTAGCCCACGGGCGATGTCTTCTTGGCGGGCGTCCTCGCGCCAGGTGGCTATCTCGTTGAACGATGGGGAGCCACCCTCTTCGCGCATTGAGGTAACCCGCCGGTAGAGGTCGGAGAGCAGCCTTATAATGACCTAGGCCAACTCTATCTGATGCCGTTTGGTCAACAATCATATTCCCAAAAAGGGTTGACGTCTGTGGATGTGAGTAGGAGAATGACGATGATGATTTTCTACCGGCTCCGTCCACAATCTGGGCACACCATATCCAGGCAGTCAGAGTAACTGCCGTATTACTCCTTTCTCTTCATTGAGTGGGTCAGTGAATTTCGATGACTCGATCGGTGGATTATCTAATTACTATTTACTGCTTAAAGTTTTTACATTTTTCAATTGGAGTGGACTTTTGTCCACTCCAATTATTCTGTCTAATACAGTATACTATTTCCACAACATCTGTGCCCCGCAGTGGGTAGTATATAAATTAAAAACAGAAGATATATCTATATCAAAAGTTTTATGTACAATGATAAATTTGTGAATCGTTTCGTCGAGTTCTCGATTAGGTAAATAAAATCCCCTTCTTCTTTTATGGCCCGAAATTGCGTACCCTCGTTTTCCCCTACCTACGTGAGCTGAACTTCCAATTACCTCAAGTTCATCGACACTCCGGGCACCATAGAAACTGGTAATTATTCCTATTGTTAACTTTGTTTCAGAGTTTCGAAGATAATTTATTGGTGTTTTATGACTATTTATGTACAATCTATATATATTCTCTCGTAAATCTGTTTTGGTATGAATGTATATTTGTGGAATATCATACACTCATTAATTATATTAGATACGCCATTTTGAAGAATATATTCTCTCTAATATCATTAAATATTTTAAAATTAATGTTTTCTATACCAACACGTCTAACCAGTGTATTATAGTAGGTCAATTTCCCTCCTTTTGCGGAGACGCCTCGAGCCCAACAGTGGACATATATGAGCTAAGATGATGACTTGTAAAGTTTACGTATCATTCAGCCCTTTGTCATCTACTGCTGGATGTAGGCCGCCCTTATATTTTGCCACAAAGTGCGGTTTAGGGCCACCCGCATCCAACGACTCCCAACAACCTTCACGTGGTCGCCACTCGAGAACCTTTCTTCCCCAATGGTTATCGGTTCGTCGAGCGATCTAACCTGGCCATTGCCACTTCAGCGTGCTAATTCTTCGTGCTATGTCGGTTACACCCGTTCTTCTACGGAATCCGTATTACGGATTCTATCTCGCAGAGAAATCCCGAGCATAGCCAGCTCCATAGCACGCTGAGCGACTTTGAGCTTTGTTATGAGGCCAACCATTGGGGACCAAGTTTACGTAACCGGTATGATATTACTCACGATGAAAAGTATTCACTAGGGACATCTAGTATTTTATTACTATACTTATAAAAGTGATTCTATAACTTATATTCTATTTATATTTTATATTTCCATAAATTTCTCATATTTCGATATGGGCTCTTTCACAATGGAAAAGAAAATTGTTCTGCTAAAAAAACTATATACTACTAATACTTCTGTGTGGTGACGGAGTAAGAATACAATTCACCACCCTCTATCTTACCCGTGGGTGATCGCAAGAGACGACTAAGGGATATAAAACGCATTTAACATCTATACAAGAGAAGGAAAACTCGGAACAAAACCCTATACCAACACGTCTGACCAGCGTGGTATAGTAGGTCAATTTCCGTCCCATTATGGAGGAGGCTCAAGCCCAACGGTGGGACGTATATATGAGTTGGGATGAGATGAGATGAAAAAAAAAACTAATCTATTAGTTTGGTATCACTAGCTTAATAGATAAGACTCAAATTCCGGAAAGATGATAAGGAACCGAGCTAGTATAGTAGATGCATTTTCCTCTAATGGAGGAGGCTGGAGCCCTGCAATGAGCTTAGATGATAAATATATCCCTCTCTGTGTTAGTTGAAATATATCCTTCATTTAAAATCTTCAAGAACAATTTTCCCTCCAGACTGACACTTAATCGATCTTGTTTTATCTTATTTCTCATGTCATAAAACTGACGCCTGACAGATGAAGAGTGTACAGCCTCGAGCTATATCTCCAAGAACAGACAAGGGTCTGTCTGAATAAAGTTTGCGATATGATAAAGTCAAAGACTTATGACTGCAAAGATATTGTAGATGCGTAGATACTATCGGACTGTATGTCGCAGACTCAATTTCTACACAGTACAATTATATGGTCAACGAACTGATAGATCCAGCAACTCAACAATTATAAAAATAAACTACTCTTCTCTTAAAGTTAATATTACTGTACGCTTAAAATGCACTATTAATATTAAAAAAAATAAAGTACATACATACATAACTACATATCCTTTCAGGGTAGGCAGAGAGAACAGAGTGCCAGAGAACTTTATCCTTGCATACTTCACTCGCTTCCTCAACATTCATAATTCTCTTCATACACGCTCGCCGATTTCGGAGACTCTTGACTCCACCTTCCTTCAGTACGTGACCAATCTGGTCTAGGTAGGCGAGTCTCGGTCTCCCCCGGTACCTACATCCTTCCACTTTCGCATTGTATATCTTCTTAACCAGACGTTCGTTCGGCATTCTTTCCACATGTCCGAACCATCGGAGCATTCCCTTTCGCATCTTTACACCAATACTCTCTTTCATACCTACTCGCTCTCTTACATCGTCGTTGCGAATGCGGACGGTCAGCCTAACTCCACAGATTTTCCATAGAGATCGCATTTATAAAAAATAAAGTCCTTAATATTATTTAAAAGTGCCTACATACTATCACGGGTTTGATTTATACTCGCAACTGATGAAGGGTAGAAATGATTTGGAGAATATTGTTCTATTATCCCTTGCTTTAGGCCATCCTGGCAGTCAGAAAAGCAGGCCTATTGCTGACAGTAGTTAACTAAAGAATAATCAATAATATTTAGTAAACTGTTAATTTATATCGCCTGTTACTCTTGATCTGCGATTATTGTAGGTCAGCAAAATGCTAGAGAAATTTCTTATTTATATGTAACTGTTTTACTCGACACCACAGCAGGGTTCATACATTTCACCCAAAAACTGATACAGTCCACGACTGTACATTTTCAGCGATCATTACTCTCACGTACGTGCAAAAAACTACCTACTGCCACGTTTCCCTATCGCTATGACATGTTCTTCTTCAAAGGAAGTTTAAAAAGAGCAATTTCTTCAAGGTAGGCAACGGCCTGGTTGTACCCCTAATGTTACTCGTGTGCAGGACATACCATCAGGTGTACTGCTAGCTCGTTTGCCACCATAGGAAATAAAAAAAATATATAGAATATTGTAGTTTGATTAAGTGTATTTTGTATTGATAATTTTATTTACCGCAACCCTTACTCATCATTATCATCATCATTATCACAGCCCATATATGTCCCACTGTCGGGTTCGGGCCTCCTCTGTAATGGAAAGTAAGTTAACGTACTATACCACAAAGGTTAGACGTGTTGGAATAGGGTACTGATTCGAGGTTTCCATCTCTTGCATAGATGTTATATGCGTTTTATATCCCTTAGTCGTCTCGTACCATCACCCACGGGTATGACAGGGGGTGGTGAATTGTATTCTTACTCCGTCACCACACGGATAACCCTTACTATTTTCAAGGAATTGTGGGAGCTGGTTCAGGTGGAAGGACAACAACGACAATCCGTTGGGCAAGCGTGGCGATTAAGCAATCATCCTTCTTCGTATTAAGGCCTATATCCAACAGTCGACTTCTAATAAACTGATATTAATAAACACGGAAACTAAATAATGAATTCTTTTGTAATAATTTGAATATCATACGTAACCACTTACACTGGTCTAATTGCTAATTGTAACGGATTGATATTATGATTGATTTTTTATAAATCCTAGTTACATTATACTTGCAAGTATAAACATACAACAATACGTGATCAATCCATATAGATATCCAATTGTATCTCGTCATAGAGAATAATATTTTATATGAAGATAAAATATATTGAGAATACTTGATACAATAACTTATTCATATTCCTATGTTCATACTTTATTGCTGAGTTTGTTTTGATATATATTTGTATGAATCGTTTGATCTGATTTAATGAAGATTATATTATTTGATTTTCTTGTTTTTATCATCAAAAGGATAACTTAGGATATAGAAAATCTTCAAATGACTGTCATCGACAAGATCTAGAAATCATAAAAATCGTTTCAAATAAAACTATTTTTCAAGATCACGTTCCGAATACTTTACAGCGTTAAAAAATTTAAATCAAATACGAACGCAATAGAATTTGTAAAATTAGTTTTATTTCAAATACTCGTGTGAACATCAAAAAATATAATCGTAAAAATCGACTAAGGCAGAACCGCAGTAGCGGACCGTTCCATTGTCAAGAATGGTTAATATGGCAATATACGAAATCCACGAAATACGAATTAGCTTCATGGAATCGGACTACTGATAGTTCACGTAGATAGCGATGGGGAGATAATGCTGCAAGCTATGAGGCCGAACGCCACTCTTCTGTCCGGCCTGGACGGTACGTCCATTTTATACCCTGTCTAAAGATAAGAATCTATAAAGAAATTGCCTATTTAAAGAAGAAAGAAGAAGAAAATTCATTTATTCGGCGGAAGACATGCCAAAGAGATATATATATATATATATATATATATATATATATATATATATATATATATATATATATACATATATATATACATATATATATATATATATATATATATATATATATATATATATAGTGAACAAGAACAAATTTACACTTCATATAAAAGAAAAATACAATAACAATTATAAAAATAAAAAAAAATATAAAATATATAAAGGAAATAGTGGTCAGATTAACAATAGTGATAGTTCAACAGAAAATATACGATAACATAAACCTGAAGGATCAGTAGCAAAATAATAGTCAAAAAATAAATAAAAAACTGCATGTCCTGCCGAAAAGGTCGCCATCTCAGCATTAGTTGGGTTTCACCCAACACTGATCTTCCGTTGGCACCCCTATTAGTGACTCACGGATCACTTAATGATAACTATGTTGTTAATATGTGCTTCTATATTACATAATCGATTATGATTAATAATAACTAAGAATATTGATAATTATCATACAATTATAAATAAATAATATGGAGGCCTATGTCCAACAGTGGACGTTTATGGGCTGATGGATGGATGGAATATGGATGTTAATATTATAACTAAATAAATCAATATTTAAGTCCATAAACTTAAATAAAGATTATCATTCTATTAGTAAAAACTCTTGATCAGGAAAGTTGTAAGACAACGACTCTCGTTAAAATTAAGAAAAAAAAAAGGTCTTTACCCCAAACGTTCACAAAGATCGATTCCGGGTATGTGAGAGGAAACGTTAGATATTAAATTCTTTCTAGACGTATCTCATATGTCTTCAGCTTTATACGATCGTTTTGGTGTACAGAGAAATTTAGTGGCGCATCTCGACATACTGTATAAGTTGAATATGTGAGCAGTTTTAATATTTTTTCGGCGACAATAAATTTTGAAGAGGTTTTTCATAATGCTTATTAAGTTTGCCACTGTTAAAAATAAAAGGAAAATGGAGACTATTACTTAGAGGAGAGATTAGTTATTCGTTTGATGCAGAGGTTTTTTTTTATTGTTTTTGGTAGCAAACGAGGTAGTGGCACATCTGTTGGTATGTGTCACTGCCGCCCATGAACCTTTACTAATAGCTAGGTCGCTACCTACCAATATAAACCCCAAACCCACTCAGTTGGGCTTCCGGCTCTCTCACTCACCGAAAAAAGCGCAAAAGCACACTGCCATTGCTCAGACATCGATCTTCTGCGAGAGTGCGGTACTACCCCGGACGGACCGGCCCGCGGCTGTAGACAGTAAACTGGTTTATATTTTGAAATTATATCCGTCAATCATTATATACTATGATAGTTGCTATGGACAGCCACTCCTCTCGAATATTTTAATTGCTCATCGGTATCAAATATCTTGGTTAAATAGCAACGAATTCCATGAAAGTTGTAATCTGCCGAGTTTAGTTAATACAATTTCTCTTTTAACATAATTAAAGTATACAAAAAAAAATAATATCAAAGAAAAATCAATATCAAAACAATAATTGAAGTCAACCAAATAGGTACGCCTTATAAAGAATGATTCAAAAAACACGAATCTGTTCTTAATTAAATTAAAATGGATCCATATGAAAAGCGCTGTGTGATAGCGGCTACAAATACTACCAACCCTTACTTTGCTCGTGGATGTCGTAAAAGACGACTAAGAGTCTTATAACGACCTGGGCCAACTGCATCTGATGTCGTTTGGTCAACAATTACATTCCCAAGGAGGGTTGACGTCTGGCAGGCGGCCGGTCATAAAACTGTTGCCAATAACTTTTATAGTATGTACTATAAAAGAAGAGTACATATTGTATTGAGCCCAAGTAATTGGGATAAGAGTAGGAGAATGATGATGAAAAGCATCAGCTTTCAAATAAAAAAAAAGAATAATTAAAATCGGTTTACCTAGAAAAAAAACTACACAATTCATAGAAAAATACAGATTTGTGAACCTCCTCTTTTTTGAAGTCGGTCGGTGGACAGAACAGTTTCAGCAGATTTATTTGTAAAAAATATTCTACGCTAATTAGATCATTGCGCTTTCAAATGTAATCTAATAAAGATAGAAAGAAGTTCATTCAGTTCGAACAAAAATCATCCAACAGCATCGTCCGCCAGTCATTGGGTGAAAAGCAGAACTTTTCTCCCAATGACTTGGGGTCAATGCAAAATATACTCCTCTTCGTAAATGGGGTCAATGCAAAATATACTCCTCTTCGTAAATGGGGTCAATGCAAAACATACTCCTCTTGCAAACCAAAATGTTGATGTCATATTTATTTATATCTAATCAATAGCCTAAAAATAACTTTCAAGCTTCTGGCTTTAAAAATGACGATACTTCGTTACAACTTTTCATTCCCCTTTATAAACCCTTTTTTAATTTGATTAAAAAGTAGCCTATATCCTTTATCAGGCTCTAGACTATCTGTGTACCAAATTTTATTTAGATTGGTTTAGTAGTTTTGGCGTGAAAGTGCAACAGACAGACAGACAGAGTTACTTTCACATTTATAATATTAGTAATTAGTAAAGATTATTCATAGGCAAAAAATTAAATTAATTGTTAATATTGGCATACTTACACAGTCGATTTGGTTTGTTTAATTGCTTGATAAGCTGTTTTATTATTGCAAAATGTCGTAAATTCAAATCGTCCCTAATGTAAAATAACCTAAATATAATTTGAATTCTAATTTAAACGCAAAATATCGTAAAATTAATTCACAAAACTCTTATAGTAATCATTATGTTGTACTATTTTAAATTTAAATTGATGTATACATATATGAGATGATTTAGCTGTGTGGTAGCGGCTGCGAATACTATCAACGAATACTTTGTTCGTGGATATCATAAAAGCCGAGTAAGAGCTTTATGTCGAATAGGTGCAACTACACTCCATGGAATTTGGTTAACAATTACATTTCCAAATATGTACGTTAGGCAGGCGGCTGGTAAAAAAAAAAAAAATACAGAAATATAATTTTTTGAAGTCATACATTATAATAAAACATGATAAAATAAAATATTTGCCAAAGAAGGCTTTGTTTTTTAATCGGCCATTGGTAGCGAATTATTTTAATAAGTTTTTAGATAGGTTTTTATTTTCCATTTATTTTATAAAGTTAATTAATTAGCCTCAAATTCATCATAATAATTATTGGATTTCTTTTATATATCATACAGTATTATGCTTTTGATGGAGAAGGGTAACTAAATATAGGCCGTTAGGGAGTTATCCTTTGAAATATTTCATTGAGTTGAATCGAATGCAAGGAATAGATTCTTTAATCAGCGATGAGGTTTAGTACAACAAGTTATAAAGCTGCCGTTCCGTTGCTGCCCAAAATAGTTTTGGCGGAGTAGTGATCAGATCGGCCATAGCTTTTAAATATAAGGTTAGCCATGAAAAATATATATTTTGACTATGTTTTTTTTTTGCATGATGACGGAGTAATAATACAATTCATCACCCTTATCTTGTCCTTGGGTATCGGTAAAACCTTTAAGAAATTAAATATGCATATAACATATATGCAAGAGACAGAACAATCGAAATAAAATATTATACCAACACATCTGTCCAGTATGGTATAGTAGGACGATTCTCCTTTTATTGTGGAGTAGGCTTAAGTTTTAAGCAGTGGAACTTATATTAGCCGAGATGATAAAATGACGGGGGTCATAAATCGCCTTTCCATCGCCCCGGACCGTACGGGCGGAATGTGCTCACCATAGCTTGTCAAAACAAAAATATGCTTGATATAAAACTCTATTATACTTTTAAGGTGATTCCGAATTGAATTTAAGACTTGATCATCTCAGCTCATATATGTCCCCCTGCTGGGCGCGAGTACACACTAGAAGATAAATTAATCTACTACAACCCGCTGGTTAGATGTGTTGGTATAGGGTTTTTAAAATCCTATGATACTTATAAATACCCGATTACGAAACGAAAAATGATGTCAAAAGCGGGGTGACATCATTTTTCGTTTCGTAATCGGGTATTTATAAATAATTAAGCATATTAAATGCTAAAAAATTTCAGTAATTTCTATGATACTTTTAAGGCGATTCAAAATTTAATTTAAGACTTGATCATCTCAGCTCATATATGTCCCCCTGCTGGGCGCGAACCTCCTCCACACTAGAAGAGAAATTAATCTACTATAACTAGCTGGTTAGACATGTTGGTATAGGGTTTTACTAGTATTTCGAGTTTTTTTTTTCTCTATCATAGATGTTATATGTATATTTTATCCCTTGGTAATTTTTTACTATCACCCACAGCTAAGGTAGGAAGTGGTGAATAGTATACTTACTCCTTGACCACACGAAATAATCTGAGAATTATTGATCTATAATTTTTTGCTTAAGCCATCACTAAAAGGCAGTAACAAATAATTCCTTTTTAAACTTAAAACATCCCAATTCCATATAGTTTTCGTAAGTCAATTCCATAGTTCACATACATATAATGTATATTAGAATGTGAGTATACAATACTCTTGTGTCCTGTCAATCTTGAATAGACCTTCTTATATCGCCCACGGGGCTCGTAGATGCGACTAAGGGATCCGTATTATATATATTACCCAGTCAACTATGTATCTCGGTTCACCGACAAACGACCTACTTTGTACATAAATCTTACGTATTAAATTAGATATTAATGACAGTTATAGGAAATTTACAATATTAATAGACAAGGTCAGTCCTAAATGGACTTTTATATTATAATGACTACACAGAGGGCACAGTGGTTAATATGCCACCTTCCATGCCAGCGTGGGTACGATACGATGCAAGACAATACATTGTGCCTTCCACAAACTATAGTTCTGAGTATGGATGTAATTTTTTTGCGTTATTTATATGTTTGTAAAGTCCCCCGCAATACAAGGATTTCTTCTTTAGTGCACAGTGGTATTTAAAAAAAATAATTACTTATTATATACAGACACTAAAGCGTAAGAGTCGGCCTGTTTATGACTGCAGACAATTGTAATATTGATAAGATAGATTAAAAAAAATGAATTGAATTGAAAAAAAAAAATTAAATTGAAAAAAGAAATAGAATTGCAAAAAAAAATTAAATTGAAAATGAAATTGAATTGAAAAAAAAATCCTGTAGAAAATTGTAATTATAATTTCCGTGCGGTGACGGAGTAAGAATACAATTCACCACCCCCTATATTACCTGTGGGTGATCGTAAAAGACGACTAAGGGATATAAAACGCATATAACATCTATGCAAGAGAAGGAAAACTTGAAACAAACCCCTATACCAGTATGTCTAACCAGCATGGTATAGTAGGTCAATTTCCCTCCTATAATGGAGGAGGCTCGAGCTCATCAGTGGGACATATATGAGCTGTGATGATGATAATGATGATAAGATAGATATTCGATATTTGACCTACCATGCCAGGTACCGTACCGTTCGATTCCTGTGCTGGAAAATACTTTATGCGATCCATATATTCTTATCTTGAGTTTGGGTGTAATTTATGTCTGTTAAATATATATTTGTAAAGTCCTCGCAAGATTATTTCTATGAAGGGTTTTGTATTAAAAAAAAAATAGAGATCATTTGCTGACCAACGCTTGTGTGAAGACTGGTACTGAAATTTCGCACCTATAATTGCAAGGAGTTTATAAGTATTGCTTTATCCATATCCCGCAGGTCTTGAGTGTATGAACCATGTCTTTACTGTTAAGCGAGCAGAAAATACTGTCAGTTATGACTGTATTTTCTTAACACAACTGCAGATGATTTATAGAAAATACAACAGAAATATAACCACTATCGCCCGTAGAGTACTAGGCAACTGCCACTGAATTCGTTCTCTATTACCATTTAGGCTCAGATATTTCATCTGAAGATATGATACGAATTTCTGGTAATCAAGTCGTTGAGAGGTGTACTGCGTATTTCGCTTAAAGTAATTTCATTTATTAGTATATACTTTAACAACTTTAATTTTGCTGTGTGGTTGTGGTTCTTCGAATACCACCAAATCTCTTGCTTTGTTCATGGGAGCCGTAAAAGACGACTCAGAGCTTTTATAGCGACCTCGGCCAGTTCCATCTAATAATCATATTCATAAGCAGGACTGATCCTGCTTGTTGCTGATCAGACAGGCGGTCAGTCATAAAACTATTGTCGATAACTATTTGCTATATATGTACGGATGGAAGAAGAGTATGTAATGCGTCGACCCCAAGTAGTTGGGATAAGAACAGAATGATGAGGATGATGATGATGAGAAATAACAATTTATTATTATTTTTTAACACACCACCTTGCACTAATAAAGAAGCAGAAATTATCCTTGTATTTCCTCCACTTTACAAATATGTAATTAACGCAGACAAATTACACCCAGACTCAGAACAATACTTTTTGGATTGCACAAAGTATTATCCTGGGTAGGAATCGAATTCACGGCACTGGCGCGAACGGTATCTTAACCACTACGCCATTTGTGCAGTCAAGTTTTATATTACACTAATAAATTAATTTTATTAAGTAATATTTTTATTTTCTATTTATCTTAATCTGAACAATTCTAAGTAACCACTTACTGTGTTCTGATTTCCTACAAAAATATCAAAAGAAACTTGATGTGTATCTTGTAAGCAAAACTTTTTTCCGCGCCATTCTTTCTTTCTTTCATTCCTTTGAGCGGTTAGTGACAGGCCACTAATGGAACGTTACTCCGAATCGTTCCTCGCTTGTGTTGAAATCAAATAGTACTGAGGCTGTTGTTCATGAGTTTTTGTTAGAACTTTTTGTTTATTACGAAATTATATTGTACTCGTTGGTTTTTAGTAATATCATCTATGGTATACTAATAACATTTACTTTTATATAGTTTTAGCGGGAAAGGAAAAGTGACATGTGGTGTTCTTGTATTATATTCAGTATCTTAGTGTTTTAACGTGTTATATTAAATAATTATGATGACATTTTATGTAAAATGATGCGTAGTAAGTACTGAGGTGTAGTGAATATGTTATAACAGTGACTTACATACGCTTTCGTTTTGCACTAAAATTCCCAAAAGATATCTTTAAAAATGTGGCCATGGCACTGTTGAGGGCGATGATCGAGGCGCGACTTACTGATGGACGATGACTTAAAATGCACTTAATTTATAAACAAAGATTTGCCTTAAAGGTCTTAGTAACTAAGCCATGAACTTCAAGAAAAAAAATACTTTATCTTGTTTACGAAATATGTACGTGGTTTTATGATTTTTTTTAAACACCAGCCTACACTAAGGAAATCATTCTTGTATTACGGGGAACTTTACAAACATATAATTAATTAATTAATTACACCCAGACTGAGTACAACATTTAGTGGATCGCACATTCTCGTAGTGTTGTACTGCGTTGGAATCTAACCCACTTGCACGGAAAGTCGGTATCTGATCCATTACGCCATCTGTTCAATGAAATTTGTATGATGAATTGTTGTAGAGTTATGGTGTAAAGATGCGAAAGGGAATGCTCCGATGGTTCGGACATGTGGAAAGAATGCCGAACGAACGTCTGGTTAAGAAGATATACAATGCGAAAGTGGAAGGATGTAGGTACCGAGGGAGACCGAGACTAACCTACCTAGACCAGATCGGTCATGTACTGAAGGAAGGTGGAGTCAAGAGTCTCCGAAATCGGCGAGCGTGTATGAAGAGAATTATGAATGTTGAGGAAGCGAGTGAAGTATGCAACGATAGAGTTCTCTGGCACTCTGTTCTCTCTGCCTACCCTGCAAGGGATATGGCGTGTTGATATGTATGTATGTATGTAATTGTTGTAGAATTTATTGTCTTATACTTACACTCGACTGAAATATTTATATGTATGATACTTTTTTAAGTGACTCTGTAACTAAAGTATTCCTAAACAGTTGAAGCGATTTTGTTGATTTTTTTTTGTATTTAGATCGATCCAAGATGAATTTAGATTGACAATTGAAATCAGTAGGTGGCGCTGCGATCGATTTAAACCAATTTTATGGGTTAGCTAGTAATACTAAAAAATTACTAAACCGTATTGTTCTAAGGTAAGGTATTGGTTTTCCGTGTGGTGTCGAAATAAGAATACAATTCACCAATCCCTATCTTACCCGTGGGTGATCGTACGAGACAACTAATTGATATAAAACGCATATAACATTTATGTGAGAGAAGGAAAACTCGAAACAAAACCCTATACCAACACTTTTGACCAGCGTAGTATAGTAGGTCAATTTCCCTTCCATTGTGGAGGAGGCCCGAGCCCAACAGTGGGACGTATATGGGTTGAGATGAGATGAGATGATTGGTCTAAGTAATGATTATTCATAGAGTTTTTAATGAGTTCAAATTTATGAAGCATAATCATTTATATGATGAAAAAATTATAATAAACAAAAAAGATTCGAAGTCATATATCGTTAACTGCTTGCAAGTATGGTGTAGTGGTCTAAGTAACAAGTACCTATACTGAGTGTTATGAGTTCGATCCCCATGCAGGACAGTGTAATTGACAAATAATTGTTCTGAGTGTGAATGTTATTTGTGTTCTTTGATTTTATAGTTACCATTTTACGAATTAGGCCAGTATGGGTAAAGGTACGTCTGATAACTAAATAGTGACTCGCATTATTGTCTTTGCGGGAAACGTTTTCGCTTTTTCCTTACAAATAGTTTTTTAAAATGCATTCTAATGGATTTTTGTATTATAAAATTTACATGTCATGTAACTGTATATTTTATAATTTAGACTTAATTTAAATAAAAAATAATAATGTATCTTGACATAAAAATTGTAAAAAACTATTAGTGTTATTAGAATATCTCAATATTATCAAAAATCTATTAAAAAATCTGTTCTAAAACGAATAAGTCTTTAGCAGATAAACCAACTTAAAATTCAGTAATTATAAAAAAAATACAAATAAAGCCGTAGTATTCGCATTTGCAATTTGCAACTGCAATAACCTCAGTCTAAATCCGCCCGCCCTACAGATCGCACGTTGGGCGACAACGTAACTACGTAACGTGACGTCGACGTAAACGTTTACGTTGTTCGGAAATAGTTTGAAATATTCGTGGACACCTGCTAGTGTATATTGTGCTATGAGTTTTGTTACACTAAGCTGAATAACAAAGGTTAGTATATCTTTTGATTAATATAACACTAAAATATTATTACATACATATATCTGTCAAGCTATAAATATGCAAACTTAGACATAGGCCTTCCTACGGGAAAATAATATATCAATAGAAGAGAACCACTATACTCCCTACCTGTGCTGGCTGCAATCTTTGCATCCATAAGCATTGGCTTGATGGTGACGGAACTAGGGCAGTCTGTCAACCTTGCAGAAGCAAACTCAAAACGATAATACACACGTGTTCCGTGCACGCCTCTTTGAAGGAATGCTTCGGCCTTCTAAATTAGATGCCAAGATAGCATTTATCCTGTTGGGAGTAGAGAAATAAATATGTTGAGCGCAGCCCTTTCATCTGGCAACAAGTAGAAGAAGAAATAGCACAAGGTTTTAGTACATCAGATATTCTGATTTTTCATGAATCCAACATAGCCTTTTCTTGTCTGTTCAATAAAAGGGTATTTTTTTGAGGGATTCCTTGCGTAAAAAAATAAGAATAAAATATTATAGTGTTAAAAGTGTCATTTAAAAGTGCACCCATTCTTTTGGTAATTCCTCAGCCGAATTTTGTGACTCTCAAGAGAAACTAAGGAATGGTGACATACCGTATTCTTAACAACTCCAAAACAATCACTGTTATTTTTATATCTAATGATATGTATGTCTATACTGAGAGTTAGTGCCTTAAAACTCGTGGGTGTCATAAATAATGACTAAGGAGTATAATATGCGGGCAACATTTATGCAAGAGAAGGAATACTTGAAATTAAACCCGATACCAACCTGTTTGATCAACGTGGTATAAAAGGTAAATTTCCCTTCCATTGTGGAGGAGGCTTAAGCCTAACAGGGAAATAAATGAGCTGATATGAATGAGTACCTTGAAATACACTATAGAGAAATTTTATAGTTATTGATAAAGAAGCTTTATTGTATTTGAAATAAGTTCTAATATTATTTGGTTTTGTCATATCAGCTGGTAACTTCAATTTTGTTTTTCCTTTTAATTGAATACTAGCTGACCCGGCACACTTCGTTCCGCCTAACAGTTAATGAATGAGCAGATATCGATTCAAAATTATTATGTTATTTTTTATTATGATAATAAATATTAATAATATATAAAATTAAAAAATCAAATATTTTAATAACGTGCCAGCAAGATGAAGAAGTACCTTGTGATATATAATAGTTTTCTTCATGAGCATTGAAAATTATCTAATTGCTGATCTCTGAGATTTCCTCGACGATTTCGTATTGTCAACTGAGCCTTACGTGCGCTGTCAATTACGGTTCGAACGGGTATTTTTTAATTGATTTTTGTTTATTAATATCATATTTTAATATCCTATTCCCGACCACAACAAACTCAAAAACATAAAAATCATAAAAATTGGTCCAGCCGTTCTCGAGTCAACATATCGACTTGAACTTTTGTATAGCAGAATAATCCTATATAGGATCCCTCCATTAGAACAATGTCATAATGGGTGAGATTTTTAAATTGGCGATTGCAGTTGAGGTTATACATTTCCCATAACAAAACTACTAACCATTTTTTAAGAGCCTGCCTTTTTTTGGGCAGGCTACCTAAGGGTTAGCCATTCCGTCTGGGGCGACGAAACGTGTGGTCCCATAACCCACCATGTTCCCTCTCCACCGCCATCAGGCCAACCACAGGTACCGATGGCCCGACTAACACTGCCCTAAGATCAAGTTCTTATATTGCGGTGTACTTTATAAAAATAAATTAATGATTATTTCTGAGGTTTACGAGAGTATTACACATTAGAAATAAAACTATGTATTTTTATGGATTCTATAGGGTTTGTATTCGATTTTTAATTTGCCGATATTTTAAGTCTTTATAGCGTTTATGGTCATGGGAGGACTAAGGTGACTCACTTTCAACAAGTTACTGTTATTGCAGGGATTTTTATCTACCTGCCTAATTATTACATTTTGACTCGCATTGTATTTGATATACATTTGTGGATCGATACAAAGTATGCCTGGGAACCGAAAACATGACTCTTGTCACGGTAGTTTGGTATCTTAACCACTACTTTATCTATCCACCTGGTGTCCTACTTTTATAACCCCTATTGGAAAGTAAGTGATTGCGACATATTTTATTTATAATCCGTCATCGCTGAAGTTTACGCAAAGGGTTAATATTTACGATTTTTTTTTTCTAATTCTTCGTCTGGTTAAGAAGATAAACAATGCGAAAGTGGAGAGGAAGACCGAGACTAACTTACCTAAACCAGATTGGTCACGTACTGAAGGAAAGTAGAGTCAAGATTCTCCGAAACCGGCGAGCGTGTATGAAGAGAATTATGAATGTTGAGGAAGCGAGTGAAGTATGCAAGGACAGAGTTCTCTGGCACTTTGTTCTTTCTGCCTACCTTGCAAGGGATATGGTGTGATGATGATGTATATATGTGTATGTATTTTTCTAAATCTTAACTCTTCTTCACAATGATAGGTAAATTGACCCACTATAAATAGTCTGATGGTTTAGATACTAATTATTGTTTTTTTTGGCGTTTCCTTTACCTTGTCATAATATTATCAGCAGATATATTTAATATATTTTACTAAAAGCTTTATATCGACTTGGGCCAAATCCATCTAATGCCGGCTGGTTGATAATTACATTCCCAAGGAGGGTTAATGTCAACAGGCAGCCAGTCTTAAAACTCTTGCCAGTAACATTTGTCATATGTACGATGGAAGAAGCGTACATCCAAATTACTTAACATGCGAGGTTATTTATAAAAACTTATTTGCGAGCGTAAAATGATTCTCAAAAAACATGGACTCAAACCCACACCTATTGTAAAGCAGTTCCAATTTTCCCTACCACTTAGAAAAGTGTAGTACCTTTCTACCCTTTCGATGTCAGTCATAAAAAAACCCTGGGTCATCATCATCATCATTCTCCTGCTCTTACCTAGCCTTTTTTTTTTTTTGGCGGTGGGCTATGGTGTGGTCACGCCCCGCTAATCCGTCCGGGGCGAGAGAAGAAGCGGCGCACGACCCCACAGAGCGGGCCACCGGAACCTGGTCTTTGTCTTCGGTGAAAAAGATTTGCGACCGTGTGCTCTTACCTAGCCTAGCATATTAAATGCTAAATGTTTGGATAATAGAGTCATGTCATCGTTTAATACAATTGTAACTATAAAGTTAAAGTATTGAAGCGGTACAATGTGTAATCATTGTCCGGTAGATGGCACGCGTCTCACATAAAGACGACAAAATAATACAAACCACAAATTAAATGACATACGATAGCTTACACTTGTCTAAGTGGCAGAACTATTCGAACGGATTTCCAGTAGGTTTGAATCCCATATAATGAGCTGTTTGAATCCCATAATTATTTTTTGCTCGTAAACCAGTTTTTATAAACAACCCAGTATGCTAAATGTCAATAGTTTTTAAAAAGTCGAAAAAACTATTCTACCAAATCTTTACGAAATGCCAGAGGGAAAATCTTCATATATACGAAAATTTCGCAAATCTTTCTGTATATTATAGAGATTTCCCGAACGATAAAAAAAACAAAAAAATTATATACCTACATACATACATTTTTCGGCATTCTTTCCACATGTCCAAACCATCGGCGCATCTTTACACCAATACTCTCTTTCATACCTACTCGCTCTCTTACGTCGTCGTTATGAAAGCGATCGGTCGATCGAAAAAAAAATTACAAGCTTATAATTTTAACAAATAGTTTATGAATTTGAATTCGAATAAAAATGTACTCAATAGTATAATTTGAAATTAGCTATTCAGTTAACATTTAAAAGTAACGAATTCACAGATCTAGTTATGATTCAGTTGAAATCTGAAAGTTTGTGGCCTTTCAATGATTGATGTATATATGAATAATTCAGAAGGTCTGTTTTCATCCTTGCTAAGAATAATTCTGTATGTTCCTGAATAATGATCTCAATGTAATAGATACGTCTAGAAAACTTTTACGAACTATCTACCTATCTCATAAATATTATGTTTTGATAAAAATAATTTATTTGTATTTATTTACTTGATAAACTATTATAAATCATTGTCACAATTAATTCATTCACAATTAATTCAATAAGTTCATTACTGGATATAGATTAAAATAAATACGTGTGGCACTCGCGGACTGCCGCGGTCAAGCTATTGCGTAGCATTTTTTATCAACTTATGCAATTATAATTATTTATTTTTTATTAATTCAATTTTTTTCTTTGATTTTAATTCTAGTTACATATATTTATTAATACTACTAATTTATTTAAAAAAAGCTAAAAAAAAGATCACGTGATTAATGGACTAAGGAAATTTTCTATGGAAGACAGCTAATTTTCTCGTATTTTTTAACATTTAAGGACATATAATTATCAAAGTTTATATAAATTACGTTGCTAGTTATTATAAGTGAAAATCTTCAACTAATGACGCGAAATATTGGAGGGAGTCTTCTAGTTACTTTTATTGCTTTTAACTAACGGAAAACAAAATATATTTTCATAAAGCATTAATATAGGCTAATGAAAATCAAAATTACAATCGTTTGAAGTCACCAACTTTAAACACGAATCAAAATTTAATTATTGTTAATTATTAATCTTTAGTGAAAAGGGGCCAATTGGCTCCCCACCGCGCAAACAATGGACCGATAGATGGCGCTGACACAATAAAATGGCTGTATTTTAATTAAAATTTTATTAAACCGTTGACAAGTTTATTGAAACGTTTTATTTGAATGTTAATAAATGCTGTAATTGTTTTCTTAAGATTTTGTTGCTGCTTAGTACAATATTTGTTTGAAAAAACAATACCAAATTTAATTATTACAATATTTTGGATCAAATATATATCGAAAACGTTTACAACATTATTTCACTTTAAGGGACGTCCATTAATCACGTGATCTTTTTTGTCAGCATTTTTAAACCCCCTCTCCCCCTTGATGATACGTAGTGAGGTTTAAGACTATGACCACCCTCCCCTACCAACATCACATGAAATTTTAGTACCTACCTACAAAGAAGTAGCTCACAGCTCAATATATTCACCGTTTTTTGCTTTTTTTATACTTAACTCACTTTTTTTTACTTTACTTAAACTTCGTTCGTTGCCTGGCAACGGCAAGTCAAAGTCACACTACACGCCACTTTTCAATTTAGAAATCGTAGCGTTTGACGAAAAAATAAATGCACGTGATATCTTACTACACCACCCGAACCCTCCCCCTTGTGATATTTCGTGATTTTTGTCAAACACTTTACCTTTTTTTTGAAAGTATATTTTCGAACCTTTTGGGGTCGAACGCTTAGGCTAAGGGATCCAAAGGCTCACAGTCTTTACAAAAAAAATCGTGAAATTCTTCACGTGATCAGAAACTTGGCTTGTATTGTACAAAAAAAAAAAATTGCATTGCCATTAAACGTGTTAATACTGTCAACTTTCTGGATATGTTGCCGGTGGACATCGATGTGGAAGAATTTTTTGATGCCAGATTTTTGAGCACCTTTTGTTTTTCTTTTCTTTGTCGTTAGTAATTTTCATTTTAAACACAGAATAGAAAATAAAACCATAGAAAAGTAACTATTTCAAAATCATACAAATATAGTTTTAGTTTTTAAAAAAATATTGCCTTTATCATACAGTAATTTAGTAAAGGTTTATCAGATATACTTTTGTTTATCTGTAACCCAATTACAATTGTACGCCATGATTAGTCCCGCGAGTGAAATCTCCACTCTCGGTCTCGTAATACAAGCCACGAGATTTTTATGGTAATCCACAGATTCATATGAATATAGTGAATATATATCCAAGTATATGTATGCTGTAAATTCAGATTGTACTTTTTTTTTTCTTTTTGATTGATTATTTCTTTAGCCGCGCTATTTATTTTATTTTGTGCTATGTAATTCTAGTTCAAGTAAATTTGGCTCTTATTGACTAAAGGAATTTTTTTAAGAAAAGTTTTTAAGAGTATTAAATCGGTACAACGTGTAAATGTTGTCCGATAGATGGTGTACGGGAGCGTCTTCGTTAAAATTACAGTACGAGTGAGAATTAGGAGACATATGATAATCAAATTAAATGGCATTATCGCCTTTAGGAGGACTTTATCACACAACACGCCATCTATTAGAAAATTAATTGAACGATGGTGACAGGATACAATAATTTAAATTATTAATACTTAGCGTTTTAACATGCTAGGCCATTTGTAAAATCTGGTTTAATTGGTAAGGTCATTGTATTAATTTCCAATCGATATAATTGCAAGTTCGGTAATCACTTTTTCGCTCGCAAATAAGTTTTTGAAGTGAAAACTTCTTTAGGCGCGTTGAGCGTTTTTGGAGGGGAAAAACTTATAGGTTCGCGTCACCGACATGCTAATGCTAATAGTATATCTATAGCTATATGAAAACTTCTTTAGGCGCGTTGAGCGTTTTTGGAGGGGAAAAACTTATAGGTTCGCGTCACCGACATGCTAATGCTAATAGTATATCTATAGCTAGATGAAAACTTCTTCAGGCGCGTTGAGCGTTTTTGGAGGGGAAAAACTTATAGGTTCGCGTCACCGACATGCTAATGCTAATAGTATATCTATAGCTATGTGAAAACTTCTTTAGGCGCGTTGAGCGTTTTTGGAGGGGAAAAACTTATAGGTTCGCGTCACCGACATGCTAATGCTAATAGTATATCTATAGCTATATGAAAACTTCTTTAGGCGCGTTGAGCGTTTTTGGAGGGGAAAAACTTATGGATTCGCGTCACCGACATGCTAATGCTAATAGTATATCGATAGCTATATGAAAACTTCTTTAGGCGCGTTGAGCGTTTTTAGAGGGGAAAAACTTATAGGTTCACATCACCGACATGCTAATGCTAATAGTATATCTATAGCTATGTGAAAACTTCTTTAGGCGCGTTGAGCGTTTTTGGAGGGGAAAAACTTATAGGTTCGCGTCACCGACATGCTAATGCTAATAGTATATCTATAGCTATGAGTAGTCAGACTGGCGCACGTGCAGTGGCCTGTGTACACGTATACACTAATACGTTAAATATCTCTGACTGTATCATGTGCGCGTTGGACGTTTGGATGGTTATAATTTCATGAGTTCACGTCACCAACATGCTATAATAGCAGTATATTTATATTCGTAAGTGGACTGTGTTGTACAAGTAAGGTTAAATTGGCAACGTGGAAAGTTCAGCGTTTTTATTTAAGTGGTTTTATAGCTTGGATGTTATTGTAATCGTTTAATTAAAGGAATTACTGTTCAATATAAAAGTGAGTGTTGAACATTTTAATGTTTTTTTATAGATAAATGAATAATGAAAATAAAGAATTTATTTTCAAATATTTTCAATATTCATATCAATATTTGCATTTAAAAGTATGGCATTATTTATTTTTAATTGTATTTTTAATATTTAACCTTTATGTCATGAAATGAGTATCAATCTTATTAGCGTGGTAAAACCGATTCCTAGATGTTCGATAATATTTTTTATTTTTATATAAAAATTAGAAAATTATTATTATTTCAATTAGTCTTAAGTTAATAGTTTTCACTTCTATCAGCAGTCCCCATGACTGCCTGTTGTTTTTTTTTTATATATTATATATATTAATAAGCCACCTTCGCCCCGGTAGTTGATAGACGTAGGTTTTATCTCGTGTTTTCCTGTTTTGTACTAATATAATCTGAATACGTCTTTCAATCCTATCTTACGACACACATGAAAATAGAAAAGCGATATTATATTTTTAATACGTCTCAATAAAAAAATATTGCATACTAGCTTCTGCTCCCCACTTCACCTACGTAAAAAGTAATTTTCCTAAAGTTAATCTATTATCCCAAAGGAACCCATTACCGGGATAAAAAGCATCATAGATTTTAAAGTTGGAAATCATCTATCCATATGCCGATTTCCATCTAAATCTGCTCAATAGTTAACGCGTAATTGAGTAAGAAACATCCAAATATCATCACAAACTTTCACATTTAGAATATTAGTAGGATTTTACTCCCGGGCCCGCCACGGCTGTCAAGGAAGCGGTACTAGTTGCCGACCTAATGGCGTTAGGGAGGGATAGGGTCCATAAACCACCGCGTGGTGGTTTATGGGCCACACGCCGTCCTGACGTCGCCCCTGACTGAATAAGCGAGATGTGTCCAGACATATATATATAGCCTACAGAAAAAAATAGGAATTTTACTAACAAATTCAATAATCCAATTATTATTTAAATAAAGTTGGGCATATTGTTATGAGAAAATAAAATATTTCCTCAAATATTAGATTTCATCTTTGGAAAGGTAAATAATATTTTTCTATGATTGATATAAATGGAAATTATTTGTTAGACTTTAGGTAATTTAATTTTGGTGACATAATTAGGGAGTGGCCGCTTTTTGCTTGGAGTAGGGCGCAATAAATCTAGTGATTAGTGCGTGGAGCTGCGTGAAGCGGGTCTTTTGGTTTCCTCCAATGTGTTTGAGGGAAATGATGGCTACTTTACTATTATAGTTAAGTTATGATCAGGTACCGCTTATGAGATCTTGTCTGCTCCTCTCAGTGGTAGTTCAGTTTCAATCTAGTGGTAGTTTATTATATTCATTTAAAGTAAAACTTTAAAATTGACGGTATCTGTAATAAATGATTTTGAATTTAAATTTGAATGGAGACTATTGTACAAGATCTTACGATTATTTTGAATCACTTTCTCTTCGGTAATCTCACTATCAGCAACTTTCACATAAATCTTATTATCAAAAGTATAATCTACAGCGTGATAAACAAAGACTTTATTTGTGATAAGACCACGCTGTGGACAGTTCTCTGTCTGCAGCCGCGGGCCGGTCCGTCCGGGGTAGTACCACACTCTCGCAGAGATTGACGTCTGAGTAATTAATTGCTATGTGTTACTACGCTTCGTTCGGTGAGCGAGAGAGCCGAAAGCCCATTTGGCTGGGTTTGGGGTTTGTATTGGTGGGCAGCGGCTATGCCCTTGGTATTGCTAAGGTCTATGGGCGGCACTAACACTTAACATCAGGTGGTGCTGCTTGCTCGTTTGTCATCACAAGTAATAAAAAAAAATGTAACTATTACTATTCTATCGCTCCTGGTTATCGTTAAGATGAAGGCCCATAACAACATAAATTACAACAGTCATGTAATTCTGTGAGATTATGAAACATTAACGTTGAATTAACTCGATACCAAATTACTTTTTTTTTGGTAGGCTATGACCTGCACACATCGCCCAATCCATCCGAGGCGACAGAATGTCAGTGTGCGGCCTTATAATCCATATTCCATCACCATCGTTATTGGACTGACCATTGGTACCGATTCTTTGACCTTAGTGACTAGCTCGGGTTACATCAATCTGCCTGCGAATTATTGGTTCATTGGCGTAGGCTTTTTTTTAAATATAGAAACGCAGCATTTTTAATAATGTTTCAGAAAAAAGTTTATTAAAATAAAAATCTATTTACTATTCAATCGGCTTTACTCACCATAAAACACCTTTAAATTTACTTGTGCCTTAAAACACTAAAATATTAAAATTAAGGCCTAAGATTTCCACATGTGTTTTTTACATTCCTTCATTGATTTTTTTTCGATTTGTTCGTTTGTAAAGGTGACAATGTCCATGTAGCCAATTGATATAACTTTTTTTTCATAAACTATTGAAGTATACAGTGCAACCTCGATATAACAAATCCGACGATAACTCGTAAATATTCGTTATAACAAGTAATTCGTTAAACTGAGGTTCGTTATATTGAGTTTGCACTGTATCAATTAAATAATATTGCATATCTTGTTTATCCCGCAGTCACTCTTCGTCATTAAGTTAAATATTTGCCCTTAGTTGAATCATTAACTAGACGATTCTCTAGTAAATTTTATTAATCATGAAAACACATGATACTATATTTACTACACTTTAGCACGTTCTTTGCATTACATTACATAAAATACTAAAATAATATTGAATATAACTTCAGCGTGTCACGTAACAATTTGATGTTCCCGCCAAAACACCATTGTCCTTGACAAAAAACATGGAGGTGCAACGCAATAGTCAATAACAAGTAGGGTGTACGCATCAGTTGTTGGCATGTAACACCGGATTGGCGCGAGGCTTGTCACCTGTCAAACTTGATGAACGACCCGAATAAAATATCGGTAGAGGGTACGGCGGGAAAGGTGACGTCATTCGTCAATATGCTGCCAGTTTTTGTGGCGACCACTCTAAATGTTCCATTTTCGAAATTGTTTTTTAAACCCAGTTATTGCGATTTTTTTTTAACGCTGGAATAACTCGTTACTTGCAAATGAATTTTGAGAGTTAATTTTTAATATTTTTTTTAATATAAAGAGATTGCAAGCTGTTGTTTGACAATGTTGCTGCCCTATTGAAATGATACGAAAACAGCTTGTATATTTTTGTTTTTTTTTTTGCAATTAGTTAAATTTATCTGAAAAGGCTACTTTTCCTTTCTTAATCCGAATACATCTGAATGTTAAGCAGCCGCCTAATCCAGATTAGAATGTTCAAGTTGTGCTCGCAGTGATGTTATTTTCTTATATACTTTAATAAAATTTTACTCCACCCACGGGAAAGGCAAAGCTGGTAACTTGAATCCTTACTCCTTCTCCATTTTGCATATTTCAAGAAGATTAAATATCAATTAAAAAAAATAACTATAAAAACTAATGATTGATTTGAAGGAAATGGAATGATGATTTCAACTCATAATTAGTAGACGTTAGAATTATCTCTGAAGGGGACTTCTGGAGTTATATGAAACTTGCTATGTCCGCGGTTTCGTGCGCTTTAGTGTACAATTTGTCAATGAAATCTATCCAGTACAAATCGTACGTTCTTTCGGAATAAAAAGTAACGGGTCGATGTCTGTATGAGACATGCTATGACAGGGTTTCTATCAATCTCACCCGTTGGGTTACACGGCTGGAGAGGCCTAGACACGGTGTAGTTACGTACTGATGGAATGGATGGAGCCCCGGCACGGAGTCCTCTCCTTCCGGTTGGTGCAGGTCTTGTCGGGGCACGGTTGTTTCGGCAAGTACCTGCACACGGTCGTGAGGAGGGAGTCGACTTCGTCCTGCTGCCAGTGAGGTAGCGACGAGGACACGGCGCAACATACGCTCGAGATATGTACGAGCTGGGACGGGCAGCGCCGTGACCTCGTCGCTGTCATCGGCCGACCTGACGCTGCCGGCTGTCGTGAAAGCGATGGTCGACAGCGTCAGGAACTGGGACGCGGTCGCCGTCTTCTGCAAGGCTATCATCTCGCAGAAGGAGGCAGCGGAGCGAGTCCGGGAGGATTCCCTCCATGCGGACTCGATCCGCCGCCGGCGCCTCGGGCGGTACAGGCGCGAATATCTGCGCCTGATGCCGCCCTAACCGAGGCTTCGGGTGATCGGACCGGGGAATAGTCCGGTCACGACGTGAGGCCACCGCGTGAGGACGACGCCCGAAGGCGAAAGCTGTCGGGGCGTCGAAACGAGAGGAACCCGTGAAGGTAAACCGCGGGGCGAGCCACCGATGACAAAGATCGGGTACCGGTGACCCACTCGCACATCGAAGAGAGGTGTTTGCAGGGTGGGTCTATGGGGTTGCGCGCCGCCTCTGCCGTCGCCCTGGACCGATTTGGTGGGGCGCGACCACGTCCATAGTCCACCGCAAAAAAAAAAAAGGGATTTCTATCAATCCACGGAATTGACTCTTTAAACGTAGGTAATTCTGCAAAGGAGAATAATACGATAATCACCACATTTAACATTTCCATTTTACAAATCCAATATCCGTATACAAAACTATCCGAAACTGTCGCGATAATTTGAAATAATTTTATATTAATATCCATATCTAAACTGGCAACTTTATATCCACAACATTCCCATTTATGAGCCTATGGAAAAGCATCGCCTTTTCCGTGTGGTGACGGAGTAAGAATACAATTCACCACCCCCTATCTTACCCGTGGGTGATCATACGAGACGACTAAGGGATATAAAACACATATAACATCTATGCGAGAGAAGGAAAATTTGAAACAAAACCCTATACCAACACGTCTGACCAGCGTGGTATAGTAGGTTAATTACCCTCCCATTATGGAAGAGGCTCAAGCCAAACATTGGGACATATATGAGCTGAGATGAGATGATAAGAGAGCAAGGGGTACTTACAATTTGTATCCTCACTCCGTCGCAATATAAATAATCCACCTAATATTATAAATGTAAAAGTTTATGAATATATTTGGTTGTTTCTTACTCAATCATGCGTAAACCGTCGAATATATTTGGATGAAAATTAGCATAAATTAAGTACCATGTCTTAAATAGAACACATAACAGTTTCACTTTGGCCAAGTTGCTTTTAAGCGGCTGAAGCTGCGAACAGAAGCTATTAATAAATACACGATATTTATTATAGATGACCATAGAGATAGTAAATAAATTTTTTATTCGTACATCCCATTAACCTGTTCCTTTTCCAAGGGTATAAATTACCTTGTAATAATAAAATGCCAAGCCAAACGACTTAAATCGCGTTCATAAAAATTGTTACAGGTATGTCTTATACATGGCAACAATGCTTAGCTTTTTTATAATGCTGTATATGACCTAATAGGTTAAATAACATCTTAGTACCATAATACTCTTATAGTATTAGGTATATATCTATTCTGTATAGTTTAGTCCCACATATTTCTCTCTTCGAACATATTTCTAGAATTAATAGCCAGACCATAGAATACATTGTTGTGGATAGCTAGGTGGGTCACCTATGCGATGGACCAACTAGATTATATCTGCTGCGGTTGGTCGTGTAAACAAGTGTATATTTAGATATCGCGAAGCACATAAGATCTGCTCTCTCGGATACTTCAGCTACTTGAATAATATAACCGCTATATCAAGAGAGAAATGATAGCCAGTCCATAGAATACCTCATTGTCTAATAGAAGGTGGAAGGCACTAGGTCTTGTAGGCAATCACCATTATTATGGACCGATCAGATTAAATCTGCTGTGGTTGATCCTTTAAACGAGTGTAGTAAGATAAGCTGTGACAGAAAAAAAAGACGACTAAATATCGTGAAACGCATACCATCTGCTCTCTCTGATGTTGAATACAACCGCTCTGTCAAGAGCGTACCGGCTAAAAATGAGATAAATACCTCATATACCCATATCTATATAAAATAATATTACTACCTAATACTACATACCTAATATTCTTTTAAGTCGCGGTCACGATCCGATCCGATGGTAGTTTATTGGATTAATTTAAAATGCTAAAATTATTACTTTTATTATAATTATTACGTGTTGTAAGCACCCTCGGGGGTTTTATACAGTATAAATTCATTTGAATTTAAACTACATGTCATAAGAAATACAATACTATTAGTCCGGTCAAATTAGACCAAAAAATAAGAGTAAAGCTACATAACATAAATTCCCAACAAGCTGATAATCAGTAAGATTGTTTAAAATATGATTAAAAAGAATCATTCCCTTGTATGGAAAAAAAAAATCAAAGTCAAAGGTCGAAAAAATTAGTTTTTTGCGATTTTCAGCAAAACAGTAAGTTTTATCATAAAATACTTCAGACAAAAATTGTAGATCATAAAATTATCTACAAAAATTGTATCAATAATATTTTTCCTACGAGTCACCATTTTTGAGATATAACGATTCAAAAAGTTGTAATCGTCATAATATGCATGAGTACGCCCCGTATATACGAGTACATCGCTACAGTTGTAGTACATTATACTATTTATTTAGATATAGTAATATATAGTTTATTTAGATATATGATATATGTTATGTTGACCGGACTAATAGTATTGTATTTTGTATGATATGTATGTTAGGGAATTTATGTAGCTTCGAATGTCTAAATTGACAGGGCAATATTCATTTGTTTTCTTTTCAGCTTATAAACTTCGCTTTATTAGGGACAAATTTCTTATTGAGTAGTCAAAGAATTGACCCATTATTAATAATGTTTGACGGACGTGTTAGAATTGGGTTCAAAACTGGCTTCGCTTGCAGTATTGTTATTAATTTACTTAGTCGCCTATTAGGATGCATAATCCCGTAAACCACCAGAGTTAGACACAGTTTTTTTATAAATACCCGATTACGAAACGAAAAATGATGTCACAAGCGGGGTTCGAACCCGCACCTATTGGGAATCCGGCCCAACCGTGCTGCCACTTACACCATCGTGAACTATTTTAGGACATGCAAATTTCGCTTTATATTATATCTTACGTCTTCAAGGTGACGTATGCCATCTAGCGGACAATGTTTACACATTGTATAGGCTTAATACTTCAAACTTTACAGTTAGAATTGTATTAAACGATGACACAACCTTGTTATTCAAGTTACTGAAATTGTCGTAATCGGGTATTAATAAATAATTAAGCATATTAAATGCTAAAAATTTCAGCAATTTGCAGTTTCTTTTTTTAATTCTTTATTTTAGAAAGGGTTTAGTCAAGCTGATGCCACCTCCATTGATACATACACAAAACTTACAATCTAATTGAGACCCTTATCAGCCATTTTTTACAATAGTATAGCCTGTTCCGATGCAGGTGAGGCGAGTATATTATTACATTTACCAACATCATACGTTCTTAAACCTAAGTTGCCCCTCTCGGTTTCGTTTCTAACACACTCCATGAGTACATGATATACGTCTTGAGTTTTGTTACAATCAGGACAATTAGGAGAAGCCATTTTACCCATTAGATAGACAAAGCTATTTAAGGGAATGTGACCTGAGCGAAGCCGAAGAGCTTTGACTATATCGGTCCGACTCATGTTAGCTTGATCTACCCATGAAAAAATTGTTAAATTAGGTTGGATTGTTCTGTACCAAATACCCTTTGTGAGCGATCTCTTGTCAAAGTATTCCCTCCACATCTCTTTACTTTTGATTTTTATTATATACAAGAGATCGCTAATAAAGGGTAAATGATAAGTGGCAGTGCCGTCCTCTAAAGCTTCTTTTGCTAAAATGACTGCACAGATGGCGTAGTGGTTAAGATACCGACCTTCCATGCCAGTGCCGTGGGTTCGATTCCCACGCAGGACAATACTTTGTGCGATCCGCAAAGTGTTGTTCTGAGTCTGGGTGTAATTTGTCTGCGTTAATTGCATGTTTGTAAAGTCCCCCGCGATACAAGGATTATTTTCCTTTTTTTAGACACCTCCCTGGTGTCTAAAAAAAAAAAAAAAAAAATTAGACATAAAGAACGCCACTTAGAACGGTCCTGTGCCACTTGCATTCAACGCCTGCCTGCAGATTTTGATTTGTCGATTGTTGTCAATAATCTAATGGATGGATAGATATATTAAATTCTAGTAGATACACATGTCAATTGCCTGAAAGCGAAAAAGAATTACTCGACTAATAAAATTACAAAAAACGTCTTAAACTCTGGATCAGTAAACTAAGAGGTAGGAAACATTGTAACAAAAGAAGATTTTATGTGCAATAAACGTTTAGTGAAACAGTAATATAAAATGTATTCGCTTCAAATAAAACTCTTAGTAAATATTAGAGAGCATTTTGTGCTTACAATCGTAAATAAGGCGTACGAAATTAAAGGGTCATCTGCGTCAATACAGACTGACCACTTTTAGTTGTAACAATATCAAATTTATAAAAAACCGATTACGAGCGAAAAATTATTGTCACAAGTGGGATCCAAACGTCCAAACAAAAACACAAACGCAAACGTCTCCTTAAAGAAGTAAATATAATACGATGCGATAATTGAGTGTCCTACAATAGTTCACGGTGGTGTAAGTGGCATCACGATTGGGACGGAATTCCAATAGGTGTGGGTTCGAATCCCACTTGTGACAATCATTGTTCGCTCGTAATCGGGTTATTATACAAGCATAGTAAATGCTAAATTTCAGTAATTTGAATATCATATTTTGTAAGAATATCGACTCTCACTCAGACTCAGCAGTGTTGTTGCGTTTCGTTCGGTGAGCAAGAGAGTCGGAAACTCGACTTACTTGGGTTTTGATTGGTAGGTAGCGATGTAGCTTTACGTCTGGTATAGCAACAAGCCATGGACGGCAGTGACATTTATAATCAGATTGCTTGATCGTTTGCCAGTATAAGAAATATTCTGAAGATTGATTTCATCATTTCAGCTCAAGTGTTCTGTACTGTTCATTACTGAGCTCATAACTCTGTTTAACAGTTTACGTGTAATTGCATAACAGACATTCAAACACCTTCACAAACTTTCATCTTTATAATATTAGTTGGAAGTAGAATAGTTTTGTAAACATATTGTGATTAAAGAAATATGAATATTATAAAGTTTATAAAAAGCCGATAACGACGCGAAAAATGATGTCACAAGTGGTATTCGAACCCGCACCTATTGGGAGTCCGGTCCAATCGTGCTGCCACTTACATAATCGTGAACTATTGTAGGACATTCAAATCTCGCTTCGTATCATATTTACGTCTTTAAGGTGACGTGCGCACTCTACCTGATGGTTGCTAATTGGGTTTTTGTAAATAATTAAGCATGTTAAATGCTAAATTTCAGTAATTTTATTATAAAGTTTATAATTTCCGTGGGTGAAAGAGACAACTAAGTGGATTTTTTTGGACTAATCCCACCACACATTCCAACCATTGTAGCTCCTGTAAGCCAGAATCCACAATGGTCTCCATAAATGACACTGGGGTTTGACCCTCTGGCAGTCCCGGTAGATGGTGTTAATTGTCTTGGGACCCGCAACAAATTTAATTAGAATGGGTTAAAGAGTTGGAAAGAATGATTCTACGACTAAGAGGTACAAAACGTCTACACAAGAGCAGGTAGACTAGAAATAACACCGTATACCAACACGCCTGACCAGCGTGGTATAGCAGGTCAATTTTCCCAATTGTGAAGGAGACTCGAGCCCAGCATTGGGACATATATGAGCTGAGACGACGAATAATATAAATTTAATAAAAATGTAGCTAATCTGCAAAACACCTGAAGAGTTTCAGCCGAATGGCATTGCAAGGGTTAATTTTATTACACTGCCCTAACTATAACTTCGTTCCTGTTAGTTAAACTTAATCCAATGTTTGTAATTGCTTTATCCCCTATCTGGGGTCCGTGTTTATTATGTATCCGCTTCGAAGATCGATTACTTAATATACCAATTCAAAATTTACGATAGAACCACTAATTTCATTGTGTAAACTTCAATCTTATATATTTAGATCAAAGAGATAACATTTATAAGCGCATTCGTATGGTGACGGAATAAGAATACAATTCACCACCCTATCTTACCCGTGGGTGATCGTAAGTGACGAATAAGGAATATAAAACACATATAACATCTACGCAAGAGAAGAAAAACTCGAAAGTAGACCCTATATCAACACGTCAGACCAGCGTGGTACAGTAGGTCAATTTCCCTTCCGTTATGGAGGAGGCTCGAAGCCAACAGTGGGACATATATGAGCTGCAAATGGTAAGTGGAGATATCATTGCTGAACTTGGTAAGAACGAAGAAAGAATGTAGTGATATTCTTAAATTTTAATATGCCTTTTTCCATTTTCTATCCTACTAGGGTCGTCTTTTTATTCTAACTATAGTTGCAAGAGTTATGTTACAATTCAAGAATATTTTCTGCGGGAATTTTATTGAAATAAAACTATTTTTACGGATTCTATCGAGTTTGTATTTTATTTTTAATTGCCCGATCGATTCTAACATGGTCTGTAATAACGATGACTTGTTATACGTGAGATACTTTAGTCCACCCATCCGCGCCGTGACCATGAAAGCTGTAAAGTAAAAGTTTTATTTCAAGTGTATAATGCTCGCGTAAACATTAGACCTTTTATTGCTGTAGGTTTTGCTACGACCTCAGATTTTTCGGCAACCTTAAAGCACAATTGTTTATGAAATGGACAAATAATTGTTCGAAGTATAGTTGTTATTAGTGTCATTTCATTGTGATCTTAGTCTCTTGTGATGCAAGAATTTATACCTTATTGCGTGATGTTATCTTTCAAAAAAACTGGTAATTTAAAAAACTAAAAATCATGCTGTTATAGATAAACGAAATAAAAATTGCGATACAGAAAATAGGAATAGCGACATCTATTGAGTCACGCCAAAATCTCATTCATGCATATAAAAAAAAATAGCTAATACTTTAAAGCTAATAGAATAAACTATTTAATTTATTGCATTGTCATCGATCCTTGATAAGTGTGCAAAGTTCCAAGTTAATTCAACGTTTAGAAGAGGGTGAAAATCACGATCAAAAATTCCGTTATATGCAAACCAAGTTAATATAAGCACATACTTTTTAACATTAAAAAGACACAACTAAATAATCGCTATTATTCATCTAATAGTTATACTAATCGCCATTAAAACAATGAAATTCTAATTGAAGTAACCGTTTACAGAAACCACAGTAATTAACTCATACGTTTAATGAAAAAAGTATTCTGAAAATAACATTATGAAAACTCGTTTCAATTAGTATTCTACTATTCCTATGACCAAAGGCTACTTTTGAAAAACCAAATCTATGTACAATAGGTATAAGGTGTAAAATCGTATGTATAAAAATATATGAAAAGGGTTAAACTAATGAGTTGCTTTAGTTTTAAATTGGCTAAGCGAGGCGAAATGGTTATGTTATCCGTTTTGTTTTTAAAAATATGGACTAAATTTTGATTGCATTTTTTGATTAATTAGTCGTTTATGGATGTGGATTTTTTGAGGATAAGCAATGGTCTAATTACATATTGCCCAGACCAACCAGGGCGGTAGAAGTGACAGTCTGCAAACCTTTAAGGTAGGTTAAAGAAGTACCTTTATATGGCCAATAGGACGATCGGTAGGACACCAAAAGCCGCGTCCACACCAACCGAGCACGGCTCGCGCGGCAGCCTCGCGAGCCAAAGCCTCAGTCGGTGTGGACGTGCCTCGGGGTTGTCCAGGCGCACGTTGCCTCGGCTGAGCGTGCCTCGTGGTGGAGCCGTTAGCTGTCGGTAAACAGGATGCGCTCAAAGGTTGCCTCAGTGCGCACTGTGTGTTCAGTGTGAACGGCGGTTTTGCCTCACGAGCGCTATTTTCACAAGTTGTTCGTTAAAGTTATCCTGTTATCATGAATACTGTACATTTTGAATGGTCGGGGATTTCTGATGGATCGGCCTGCCTCGCGAGGCTCGCCTCTGTGTTTCTCGGTTGCATCACGAGTCTGGCTCGCGAGTGTGGACGCGGCTATTACTGAGTTATTGTCTTCCGTGACCCGTTCAGCAACTGGTTGATAATCACTAACTAGCTTGCACTAGCTTTTTTTGGAATTTTGGTCACACACTGCTTAAACCTGCCGAGGAGTTTTGGCGGTAACATGAAAATATTATGTGGCGCTTTTAAATTGTACTCAATATTTTAGTGTTTTATTGCTCGTAATTTATTATCTCTCCGAAACTTTTTACCACTGCGCTGAAAAATGTTTTCAAGCTCTTACACTGGACCGGACTCGGCATCAACATCAATGGCGAATACATCACTCAACTTCGATTCGTAGATGATATCGTAGTCACGGCAGAATCCCTGGAGGACTTTGGCACCATGCTCAATGACCTCAGCAAGGCCTCCCAAATAGTAGGGCTGCAAATGAATATATGGACAAGACGAAAGACATGTCTAATGCCCATGTCATTTTTGTACCAGTTCTGGTTGGAAATGCGATTCTCGAAGTCGTCGATCAGTATAGGCGAGGCGTAAGGCAAACAGTCCAATTAGGTAGATCCAATTTAGAGGTCAGCCGACGAATCTGACTTAGGCTGGGCAGCGTTCGGGAAACTTAGGAGGATCTTCTCGTCTAATATTCCGCAGTGTCGGCAAACTAGTGTGTTTTACCAGCGATGACTTACGACACTGAAACGTGGTCTCTAAATGTCAGCCTCATGAAAATACTCAAAGTTTCTCAACGTGCTATGGAGAGTGCTATGCTCGGTATTTTTTTTTCTACGTGATAAAATCCGTAGAAGAACGGGTGTAACCGACATAGCTCGAAGAATTAGCACGTTGAAGTGGCAATGAGCAGGCCACATCGCTCGACGAACCGACAACCGTTGGGCAAGAAAGGTTCTCTAGTGGCGACCACGAATCGGACGACGCAGCGCAGGGTGACCCTCCACTAGGTGGACTGATGACATTACCAAGCTTGCAGAACACCGTTGGATGCCGGACCGTTGGATGCTGGACCGTTGCGAATGGCATTCTCCTGGGGAGGCCTATATCCAACAGTGGACGTTTATGGGTAGATGAATGGATGGCATGTTCTCCGTAACTATATATCCCTGTAACTATATATCCCATACTACATACTTGTAGTATTATTTTCTAAGTGCAGGGTAGTGTCTTTATAAAATAAAAATAAAAATTTAATGCCACGGAACATAGTTGCTGAAACATTATCATTGAATACCTATAGATTGATTTAATCCACGCAAGGCAAGCTGCTGAAACAGCTAGTTAAAAAATATTACTAAACACATTCTCGACAGATTTTTTTTAACTTTGACGTTACTACAAAATCAGTTTTAAGCTGATCTGGTGTTCCCTACACCCATTGATTTGAAATCTAAACTCAATTATCCTGGATTTATATTACATATCTTTATATCTTTATCTTTAGATAGGATAAAATAAAATCGCTTTACTTCGCGCCATTTATACGTTTAAATCTTTTAAACTACGCAACGGATTTTAATATGGTTTTCGTCAATACAGAAAAATTTTCAATTGATTCAAGCGAAATTTTTACATGCATATTATAGTAGAGAAAAATTGAGAATTTAAAAGATTTATAATATAATGTCGTAAAAACATATTTTTATGTACCTACATTGTAAACGCTGACTTTATCTCAGCTCATACATGTCCCACTACTGGACTCACGCCTTCTTCAAACGGGAGGGATAATAAAATGCTATACCACGCTGGTCAGGTGTGTTGGTATAAGGTTTTGTTTCGAGTTTTCCTTTTCTTGTGTAGATGCTATATACATTTTATATCCCTTTGTCGTCTCTTATGATCACCCAATGGTAAGTAACCCTATCTTAATAGGGGGGTGGTGGTTTGTATTCCTACTCCGTCACCACACGGAAAACACTGACTAAACCTTACAAATTAGATCAAAATAATGTTCTACGAAATTGTATATCTTCAAAATCTTATCAAATAGGTATATCCAAAGAGTAAAGTTATTAAACTAAAAAAGAGTGGCAACTCGATGATAAAATATGCATGTATGGAAAGTGCTGCTACCCAGAGTCTAGGCGGTGAACACTAAAGTTGAAGTGATATATATATATATATATATATATATATATATATATATATTAGTGTGTGCCAAAAAAATGGATATTTTATTTTTCACTCTCCGCTCAAAATATCGTAGAAGATGTCGAACAAAAGGCCTGTCCAAAGGAGAGTTCGTAATTTTAATTTTAAGAGGTCCTCCATCAAATCTGAAGTTTTCCCATTTAAATAACACGGGAAAAAATATTTTTTTCATTATGCACTGTCGCAACATCTGAAGATTTCATTTTTTCATGAAATAAACTACTAGACCTTATTTGGCATTAAATGTTGAACAAAAAATTTCATTGGGTCATGTTGCTACCATCGATGCCTGACTTTTTATAAAGCTTTAGAGTTTCAATTTTCCCGAAATTTCGTGTTTTTTTGCAATTTTCAGCTAAACCACCCAAGATAGAACAAAAAGTTAAAAGACAATTTTGTAGTTCATTTGACGCACTATTAAAAATCTTTTAATATTTTTTTTTGTATCATTAATATTTACAAAGTTACAGACCAACAAAATCCTATTTTTCTAATTTTTATCTTTGTTCAAGTGAACCATCGATAAAAATATTAAAAATTTGGTTCTTATTTTTTAGTACATCAAATTTGCTACAAAATTCTATAATTAATGCCAAATAAGGTCTAGTAGTTTATTTCATGAAAAAATGGAATCTTCAGATGTTGCGGCAGTGCATAATGAAAAAAAAAATTTTCACGTGTTATTTAAATGGGAAAACTTCAGATTTGATGGAGGACCTCTTAAAATTAAAATTACGAACTCTCCTTTGGACAGGCCTTTTGTTTCGATATCTTCTACGATATTTTGAGCGGAGAGTGAAAAAAAAATATCCATTTTTTTGGCACACCCTAATATATATATATATATATATATATATATATATATATATATATATATATATATATATATATATATATATATATATATATATATATATATATATATATACATATCTACATGTGTATATGTAATTACATAGAATTTTCTTTTACTATGAAAGCTACCCTGCAATATAAAAAAAACATATCAGCTGATAACGAAACAATAATAAGCTTAACAATGAAACTTGTGATAATTTTCTGAAAGTACATCAATAACCGAAAATAGATCGATGACAATAAGTAGATACCTACGCTAGGAACAAAAAATAACAATTCTCAGTTGTCAAACGCTTGACAGACAGGCAGCGCGACGGTCAGTAAAAATAAGTAAAGTTTTAAGTGTGTACCAAGGGTATATCTTAGATGTTATTGGCGATTTAAAATCAGAGCAATCTAAACTAAAGCAAAGCGAAGGTGGATTGGTGGTGTATTATAAACGTATGTTTTATTATATTAAAGAATTTAGATTAGCCTCTACGATACACCCAACGAAATTAAATATATTCTCACCACGCCAAAATATAATCAAAAACCCTACCTCTCTAATTTGCTTTACAAACATCCGGGACCTCTGTCCAAATTCAAACAATCCATTAACCGCCATATTTTGAAAGAGCAACTGAAACGAGACCCACTTAGAACGACTTGTTAACGAAAAGGATGGGTTGCCCCGGTCCAGTATAATTTAGTGAATCTACATAAGAAGAAACAAAAGCATGGAGATTTCGATGTGAATGATAGCGCCAAACGACAATTTCCTATTAGATAGAGGGCCGGGTACCGCAAAATTTTGAAATGGATAAATTTGCATGTTAACATCGAGACCGGACAATACCATAATTGAATCAGGTTTTCAATGTAATCCATTCGGTCCTTCTGCTTTTAAATTTGTTCGGTGCTCGTGTATAGACTTGTTGTCAATGAAATAGATTGTATATTAAACTCGCTCTTTTCATATAAAGAGTACCTATTATTTATTTCAAGTGCTTTTTCAATTATATTCTGTATAATTACTGAAATTTAGCGTTTAATATTCTTGGCTGTTTGTAAAAATATGTTTTGTAAGCGAAAAATGATTGCCGCATTTGGTATTTGAAACTATATCTACTAGATATCCGGTTCAATTGTATCCAATAATTTCAGAGGTTCTTGAATCCACATGACCACAGTCAAAAAATCATCAAAAGCATAACTTACCAGGGGCGTAGTAAAGACTGAGAGCAGCAAGGGACTAGATAGAAATGCAGTCCTGAGAAACAGCAGAAACTACGATCATCAACCAGCATACTAATCGTGGTGATTATAGAATTATGGAACCGCTATTAATGCATTCATCATCATCACAGCTCATATACGTTCCAATGCTGTGCTCCGATCCTTCTCCACATTTGGAGCAAAATTGACCCACTATACCACGCTGGTCAATCTGGTTGCTAAACGGTTTCGAGATTTACTTCTCTTAATGCATTAAGTCCATATTAAAATTTTAATGCATTAGAAATAAAACTATTTTTACGGATTCTCTCGTGTTTGTATTCGAGCATTGGCCATGGCCGCTCGTGACCGCTGTAAAGTGTTCCAAACGTTTAGGAATTAAAAATCAAATACAAACACGATAGAATCCGTAAAAATAGTTTTATTTCAATTATGAAATACATTTACACGAGGTAAACATGCGAAATCTTTGATGCATTAAAAAATCATATTCTTTATTTTTTATTTTTTTATTTCTTATGTTGGCAAACGAGCAAGCAGCAAACCTGATGTTAAGTGTTACGGCCGCCCAATGGACGTTTGCTAAGGGTATAGCTAGGCCGCTGCCTACCAATACAAACTCCTAACCCACCCAGTTGGGCTTCCAGCTCTCTCGCTCACCAAACGAAGCGCAATAGCACATTATTACCATTACTTAGACGTCTATCTTCTCTGCAAGAGAGTGGTACGACCGTACCGCCGCTGTAGACAGAGAGCTGTCAACAGTGTTGTCTTGCCACTAACATATATAAAGAAAACAAAAATATAAACATATGTGGATGAGGTTATATGCATATTATATCCCTTAATTTATAGCGCTCACGGTTAAGATTTTTATATTTCTCAGTTACCACACGGTATAGTCATTATCCGTGTGGTGATGGAGCAAGAATACTATTCACCACTCCATATCTTACTCGTGGGTGATCGTACGAGACGACTAAGGGATATAAAACGCATATAACATCTATGCGAGAGAAGAAAAACTCGAAACAGAACCCTACACCAACACGTCTGACCAGCGCGGTATAGTAGGTTAATTTCCCTCCCATTAAGAAGGAGCCCCGAGCCCAACAGTGGGACATTTATGGGCTGTGATGATGATGATGATGATAAACATTATAAATATGACAATATTGAGGACCAAATGTCCTGGTGGTGGTTGGTTATAAAGATAAACCATATTATTTTGTCCTTATTAAACCAGCTAAATATTTTAATAACAATTGAATTCAAAGCTAACACGAAACACGCAACAGTAATACAAATAATAATTCAACACAAATAATATAATTATTGTACAACATTCAAATATTTAGAATAAAACGGTATTAGAGCATGTACAATTGTACATGCTAATCGGGTTTTATCTGCCGATAAATTATTGGATTATGACGGTTTAACAAATCGAATTTAATATCTAAAATCTGCTGTTTAGTATTATAGAATGTTGTTAAAATTACAATGGTTTTGTTAAAATTTTGGTATGTAAACCTTTTTTATATCAAACATTATTATATGATTGTAAATCGTGAAAATCGTGCCCATTACTGGACCGCGGTAGTGATAAAATCGGCTAAGAGTTTTACCAAGTTTTGTCAAGCGTGACAATTGTGGTACTATCCCCTTGTAAATGATGAGAGAGGCTTACGTCTATCCATTGACAGCAAAAGGCTCAATGATGATGACGGCGCAGGGTGACGTGAGAAAATTAATAAAAGATTTTATTTATTGCACTTAGTGGTATACAAGTAAGCAGTACATCTGATGGTAAGTGATAACTGCCGTTCATGAATCTTTGTAATACCAGAAGCAGTAACAGATCGTAATCTATTATAACGTAGGTTTTGAGTATTCCGGTCTCGCATTCACCAACGAAAGTGAAGCACATTGCTACTACTTAAATACCGCCAAATTGTGGTACTACCGTGAATTCGTCTGCCAATTTATGGCTGTATATAGGAGACTGTCGATATAATCGAAAAGGTTTTTAGAATTTACCTTCTTGCATTGAAGTTAATTGTATTGTCGTTTAGTCGACTTTTATGACTATGGAAACTTAAGGAGTGTTACATTGTTTTCTTAGATCGTCACCGCTGAGAACGTACATTGTATTTTCATTTTATTATTTCAAAAGTTCCACTGCTGGAGTCTTTTCCACAGTAAAAGAAAATAGACCTACTATACTATATACTACCGCGTTGGGTAGACGACTTAGCAAAACACTGTGCTCTTTTTCAAGTCTTTCTGCTCTTGCGGAGATGTTATATATTGTTTTGTTTTTATTGAATTGTAGCAGATGAGTATGCAGAAAACCTGATGGTTGTTTAGGCTTCCGAATCTCTGGCTTATCGAACGAAGCAAAATCGCGCTGTCACTGTTCAGACGTCGATTTTCTGCAAGAGAGTAGCATTACTTTGGACCAGCTTTTGGCTGTAGACCAGCTTTGGCTGTAGACCAGCTTTGGCTGTAGACCAGCTTTGGCTGTAGACCAGATTTGGCTGTAGACCAGCTTTGGCTGTAGACAGAAAACTGTTAACAATGTGAACCTTTTTTTTTTGGAGGTGGGCCATGGAGTGTTCACGCCCCGCTAAATCCGTCCGGGGCGACAGACGAAGTGGCGCACGTCCCCATAGACCCGCCCTACAAGAAGTATCTCTCCACGCCGTGCGAATGGGCCACCGGAACCCGGTCTTTGTGTTCGGTGGCTCGCCCGGAGGTCTGCCCTCCCCCCTTGCGGGGATCCTCTCGAGTTGACGCCCCGGCAACAATGTGACCCTCCATTACTTATGTATATTATATCCTTTGGGATATTTTTGTAACAACTCACAGGCAACATCTTGAGTATTCTTACTCCGTCACTATACACAAATTTAGTATATTAAATGTATTGAAGTAATTGGCAACATTTTGGCTTGAAAACTGTAACTTAACACTTAACTTGAAAGAGAACTAAATCTTTTGAACAAAACGCGAAACCAATGGACTCGAACAGAAAACGTGTGCCAAAGTCGTGGCTATAGCTAATTCAATTAATTACACCACCTGTTCCTAACTTTTTGGGTTGACAACGGTAGGTTCTTAAATTTTAGAACACGCTTACGCTAAGAATTAGATTTATTGATGCTAGAATGAAGCGTTGTATTAAAAATACGTATTTTTTTTAAAGCTGTCTATATTAGGATTATCAAGATTTAGTAATTTCTTTATTTGGTTTCATCATTCATCATCATTTCAACTCAAATATGTCCCACTATTGGTTTTCTTCCTTTACATTGAGAAAGAAACAAACCCACTATGGCGTGAATTACATTTTTACTCCGTATACATGTAAATTAATTGGTAAATAACGCATTTTTAAAGTCAGATTTATTCGCGCGTTTTTGTTTTTAATGTGGTGTTTTATTGTGATTTGTGTCAAGTATATTGTACTTATTAACTATAATAAGATCATTGCTTCATCTTCATCTTAAGGATTATTTACAAGGTTTATTTCCTTAGTACAGGGTTATGGCTTAATAAAAAAAATGGTGACAGAGTAAGTAAACTATTTACCATTCTTACCCTTAATTGTCGTAAAAGACGATTAAAGGAAATAATATTATATATACATAACAACGATTTAAGAAAATTATATACGACGTATTATCCGTGTGGTGACGGAGTAAGAATACAATTCACCACTCCATATCTGACCCGTGGGTGATCGTAAGAAACGACTAAGGGATATAAAACGCCTATAACACCTATGCAAGAGATATAAAACTCGAAACAAAACCCTATATCAACACGTCCAACCAGCGTGGTATAGTATTTCAATTTCTCTCCCAATATGAAGGAGGCTCGAGCCCAACAGTGGAACATATATGAGCTGAGATGATGATTACAAAATCCGACGTAAAGCCTTGTGCCTCTGGCTAGTGTTGCATAGTAGGCCAATTTCTCTCGCAACGGCATGAGCCTAGCAATGGGATGTAAATAAATGAGTTAAAAAGAATAAAATAAGGCTAACATGTACTTGTAATTATTAGATGAAAAGGTCAATCACCTAATTATTTAGTGCCTTGTCCGATTTAGGCTAGATTGCTAATACGATTTGACCTTTAAACGAAGAATTTCATCCCTCCTAAAGTATGCCTTGACAAAGGTCTCACGTACTCTGATTAATTTTATTTAACGTACACTAAGGCACAGGGGTTATTAAATTAATTAAATTTCTCGGTGGGTTATACATCATTCTAGAAAGGGCATTTATAGCACTTAGTTTTTAATGACAAATATAGAGGTTTGAAACGTTCAATACGGCAGAAAAATATGGATTACAGTTGACAATTTCAATTATTATATGTTATATATTATTAATTTCATAATATTTTGATATTAACGAATTTTATCGCGTTCGCATTAGATTTTTAATTTGTCGACATTTCGATAATTACACGTTAGTCGTCATTTCCCTTTTCTTACATAGTGGTTAATCGACACCGACATTTTATGCCAGTGCCATGGGTTCGATTCCCAAGCAGGACAATATTTTGCGCAATTCACATACTGTTGTTTTGAGTCTGGGTGTAATTTTTTACGTTAATTATATATGTTTGTAAAGGCCCCCATAATACAAGGATTATTCCATATGTGTAGGATATAGTCCATATGTGTAGGTCTTAAAAAAAAATGCCAAAGTTATTGGCAATATAATTATGACTGTCCAGCTGCTTAACGTCAACCCTGCTTGGTAATGTCATTGTTGAAGAAACGGCATCAGCTGGAGATATCCCAGGACGATATAAAGCTCCTAGTTGTCTTTTACGACACCCACAAGCAAAGTAAGGGTTAGTGGTATTCGTGACCGCTACCACACAGCTATTGATGATGATTACAAGTTAATATATACTCGTATGTTTATTTTTCTACAACCTAGCGTAGCTATAACCTCACGTTTTTCAACCCCAAAAGAGTAAATAGAGGTGTAAGGTGAAAACGCATATATGTCAGTATGTATTAAATAATAGAGGGTGAAATTATTAACGCTTATAAACATTAAGTTTATTAATAGAGATGTTTCTGAAATACAAACAATAATTCTAAACTGCACAGATGGCGTAGTGGTTAAGATACCGACCTTCCGTGCCAGTGCCATGGGTTCGATTCCCACGCAGGACAATACTTTGTGTGATCCACAAAGTGTTGTTCTGAGTCTGGGTGTAATTTGTCTGCGTTAATTGCATGTTTGTAAAGTCCCCCGCAATACAAGGTTTATTTCCTTAATGCAGGCTGGTGTGTAAAAAAAAAAAAATCTATGTAAAGTCGTATCTTTCACCGAATTCAAGGAATCAATACTGGTACATCCATTGACAGCGAGGCACAGCACACGCTAAGTTATATGGCGGCATAGCGAGCAATGCTGTCGCCTGGGAGGGTTAGGGTGAATTTAAAAAAAAATCTTTAAAAAGAACAATAATTACAGTTTACGCTTTGGTCTTAATTTAATTTTTTCAGAGGCAATGCAACGAGCCGATATGCCGAGTTTATGTTGATATTACGAGTATAGAAAATAAAATAAGAATGCTATTATACATTTTGTTGTATTTATTTTTCATATTTTATCAACATTCTTTCAGACAACTTCTTCTCAGCTCTTGCTAAAGAAGATAGCTTCTAAATATTTATATGATTCCCTCTATTAAGCTCTATTTTTCTCAATAACAGGAGGAAAATTTACCTAATATGCCACACTGGTTAGATGGCTTAACATACCGCCTTTTATATCGAGTTTCTTTCTCTTCATAGCTAAGTCTAAAAACACCTAGCTATATAAAATACGAACGAATTTTACACCGAATATATATTCAAAAATACCTAAACGCATTTTTTTTTTTAAAAGACATCCCATCTGCACTAAGGAAATAATCCTTGTCTTTCGGAGGACTTTACAAACGTAAAGTCCTCCGGAATATATATGCATGCAACTTACGCAGACAAATTACACTCAGACTCAGAATAACACTCTGTGGAGCGTATACAGTATTGTTCTGCGTGGGAATAAAATCCACGGCACTGGCACGGAAGGTTGGCATTTTAAACTCTATTACTAGACTAATATAAATACTAATACTTACTATACTAATACCTAAATATGAGACTTACGTACCGTACCTACAGTCTATCTCTGCATTCGGAATCAACACTCGCTTTAACTCTCTGGGGTACAGTACATCAGTACCGAACGAAGCTGCAATTGTCTTATTAGCATTTAAATTAATAAATTTTATTCCCTCTCCATGATAACGAACGTCCGACTAAGAGCTTGGTATGATTACGTATATAATTATAATAAGTTGCATTTACGTGAAAGTCCGTGATATAATTTACGCGAGGGATTTATAATTAAATTTAAAATGGCAAATGAAAATGTCTGTAGAATATACTGATGGTCAGTGCAGCAGATGATATATCTGAATTGAGACTAAATTATAAGATATAGTGTTTTTTGATGTTGACGCGAGTATAACACATTTGAAATAAAACTATTTTTACGGATTCAATCGTGTTTGTATTATTTAAATTAAGAATCAAATACAAATACGATAGAATGCGTAAAAATAGTTTTATTTCAAATATAAGATGCAAGTTAATAATTATATAATAGTTAAATTGAAAGGTTACATCAAAGTGTTAGTAGAAAGAGTTCATAGGAATTGAGTATAATTAATACGTGTAGATATCATAAGAAAGAACATGATTTCTAATGTTTGCAAGTACACAGGTACATGTAAAATAAAACTATTTTTATGGGTTTTATCGTGTTTGTATTTGATTTTTATTTTACGGACGTTTAATGTAGTTTTCAGCGTCTTTCTGTGAGTATCATCATCATCTCAGCTCACAAATGTCCCACTGTTGGGTTCGAGCTTCCTCCATAATGGCAGGGCAAGTGACCTACTATACCACGCTGGTTAGACCTGTTGGTATAGGGTTTTGTTTCAAGTTTTCCTTTTCTTACATACGTTATATGCATTTTATATCCCTAAGTCATCTCTTACGATCACCCACGGGTAATATAGGGGATGGTGAATTGTATTCTTACTCCGTCACCACATAGATATTTGTGAGTATACACCCTAAAAATTATCATAATAATTGAGGTTATCGTGTCAGGTTCAGGATAAATTTTATAATATTAACGAACAAAAATTATACCTAGATTCCAAAACAATAATTTATAAATCAAGGTTTTGTCCTACATGAGAATCAAACCCATGGCACTTCCATAATACATCAGTGTCTTAATTTCTACGTTATTTGTGAAGATAAATTTATCAGTATTCAAAAATAAACAGTAACTATTCGTTCGAAACAGCTGACCTTACATTTTCAATTACTATTGAGAATGCAAATAAGCTATTTTGACTAAAAGTTTGATATTTCTAATCTATCTGCAGATCTTTTTATACTTTCGTTTTTTTTTTGCTCGCATCGTGTAGCAACAACTTTTGCATCGAGGTTATTATTTCAGCGGAAACAATGGCTGCTCTGCAGGCGTAATAGTCAGTTTTGTTGCAACTGCTAAATGGTTATCTTGGTCTCCCGAGGCTACTTGTATAGTTGGTTCAAGTTATAAAATATAATTTATATTTTTAAGTTACTTTTAGTTATAGTGCGAAGAGTGAATGCGGGAAATAGAGTGAACGGAGCGTTGGGACAACTTCTCGGTAGCCACCACCTCAGCCAGAAGGCACATGTAGCAATACATAACGCAGTGCTTGTCCCAACATTATTGTATGGAAGCGAGAATTGGGTATGCAGAAAAGAGTATGAAAGTAAAATTAAAGCGGTCGAAATGCGATCTCTACGGAAAATCTGTGGAGTTAGGCTGATCGATCGCATTAACAACGACAACGTAAGAGAGCGAGTAGGTATGAATCTCTTTCATACGTACTATATACTCTCGTATTGGTGTAAAGATGTGAAAGGGAATGCTCCGATGGGTCGGACATGTGGATATAATGCCGAACGAACGTCTGGTTAAAAAGATATACAATGCGAAAGTGGAAGGATGTAGGTACCGGGGGAGACCGAGACTCACCTACCTAGACCAGATTGGTCACGTACTGAAGGAAGTCATGAGTCTCCGAAACCGGCGAGCGTGTATGAAGAGAATTATGAATGTTGAGGAAGCGAGTGAAGTATGCAAGGATAGAGTTCTCTGGCACTCTGTTCTCTCTGTCTACCCTGCAAGGGATATGGCGTGATGATATGCATGTATGTATGTACTTTTAGTTAGTTTATTTTTTGGTGGTAAATGTTACTGCCACTGATAGATTTTTGCAATATCGGGATACAACTAGACTAATCTATCGACTGAACTATCCAAAACTTACTCAACAGCACAATGGTCAGACGTCGGTTTTCTGCGACAGTGTGATAATGTCACTGACGGACGGACTGACCCATGGGTGTAGACAGCAAACGTTGTAGCCCTACTACCGCTAAGACTTCTTAATATCATCATCATCATTCTCTTACTCCTATCCCAATTACCTGGAGTCGATACAATATGTACTCTTCTTTCATAGTTCATATTGTAAAAGTTATTGGCAATAGTTTTAGTACCGGCCGCCTGCCAGACGTCAACCCTCCTTGGGAACGTAATTGTTGACCAAACGTCATCAGATGGAGTTGGCCCAGGTCATTATGAGGCTCTTAGTGGTCTTTTACAACATCCACGAGCCAAGTAAGGGTTAGCAGTAATCGTAGCTGCTACCATACAGCTAAAAAAGAAGAAATAGAAAAGACTACTTGATATCATAAGTATTTAAATATAGTTTCTGGGGTACTGACATAATTTAAAACAATTGTATTATTCAAATATCCACGTTATCCAATAATAATACTAACAATAATCATATCCATAATATATTAATGACATATTTTGTTATCTCAATAGATGTCATGACAGCAGCGATTGTGAAAAACTTGGTGAATATCGTTAACTATCATCATCATCACAGCCCACAAACGTCCCACCGTTGGACCCGGGCCTTCGGTCGTAATGGGTGGGAAATTAACCTACTATACCGCGCTAGTCAGACGTGTTGGTATAGGGTTTTGTTTCGAGTTTTCCTTCTCTTGCATAGATGTTATATGCGTTTTATATCCCTTAGTCGTCTCGTACGATCAACCACGGGTAAGATATGGGGTGGTGAATAGTATTCTTACTCCGTCAGAAACACGTGTAAAATATAAGTATATTACGCTGATTTACTATTATTTAAATACATTGCTTCTTTGCTATTTGTCTGTGTTATTTATAATAATATGTAAAAGCTATCTCAGATTGATCGATACAATATATTTTTTTAAATCCAACTAATAGTTTCTAAGCGCGTTCAAACAAATAAATAAACCCTTCGTCTTCTTTTGTAATGGTAATATGAATATGATGGCTAATCGTAAATTTCTGGATTCGTATAATACTCCAGGCAGAGAGTATAAATGAATTTTGAACTTAAGGTATAAAGTCTAGAATTATGTTCAATAATAGATTTATATTCTACTAGCTTCTACCGGCGGCTTCGCCCGCGTAAAAGGTTACTTTCCTAAAGTTTTTCATTCCCTATTTTTATTTTACCCCTTAAGGGTAACTTTTTACAAAATTTTAATGTCATATTTATTTACATCTAATCAATAGATTAAAAATAAGTTTCAAGCTTCTGGCTTCAAAAATGACGATACTTCCTTACAACTTTTCATCCCCTTTTACAACAATTTTTGCATTAAAAAGTAGCGTACGATCTTTATCAGGCTCTAGACTATCTGCGTACCAAATTTAATTTAGATCGGTTCAGTAGTTTTGGCGTGAAAGAGCGACAGACAGACAGAGTTATTTTCGCATTTATAATATTAGTAAGGATTACGCAGGCAGGTAAATGCAAGTTATGTTACCGTACGACTATAGCTAGAAGTATATTCAACGCATATTTTATCGCGGCATGTAACTCAGCGAACAGTAGAATTAAATATATAACATTGAGTAAGTTATTTCACAAATAATTGTGCAGTAAGACGTAAATTGAAATATGATTCGAATTGTGGTAGGCGTCATAAGGTGATTGCGATTTTTGTATGAGTATAGAGACATATGATATTTGTCTAAGCATGGCTAACTGTAGGATTGCACGCACTCTTGTATCTTTAGCTTAGTCCTTACAGTTTTATTACCAATGGGCATAACTCTGTGAATCTCTAAAAATAAAAACTGTACGTTGTCCGCTAGATCGCCTAACTTAAGCGTACATCTTGCATACCATCCGGCTACTTTCTGCTGCCATTGTCGGTCTCTCGTTACTTGCTAAACTTATATACATATATTTTTTTATACTTTGATAATAGGTAATAATTTTGCATGAAAAATGATCATTAATTTAAAATATATTAGATTAAGTCTTCGTTTACTATAATTCTGTTTGAATTTAGGAGTTGAGAGAGAGGAGTAATTATAATAATGTGTAATATATGCGATAGATGGCGTTGTAAAAGGTTTCCATAAAGACGAGAATGTGAATGGAAATTGGTTACTATAACAACCCATTGAAACAGATATCCAAAAGGTATGAAAGCCTGTTTGCTAAGAAAACTTTTTTTTAAAGATCTCTCATAAATGTTTGACTTTGTATCAGCCAAAAATTATATTCATCATCAATATCTAATGATGTCAATAGTAGGAGCTGAGATAATTCTCAGCTCATATATGTCCCACTATTGGGCTCGAGTCTCCTTTGTAATATGAATGAAATTGCCCTATTATACCACGCTGGTCAGACGTGTTGGTATAGGGCATGGGCGAACCCAGGCAGGGGCATTCAGGGGTGGCTGACCCTAGAAGATAAAATAAACGTCAATTTTCCTGGCAAGTGTTCAATATACCCGACCGACCATCATGACCATCATATGAGCTGCCCCCTCCTATCTGAAATCCTGGGTACGCCCTTGGTATAGGGTTTTGTTTCGAAGTTTCCTTCTCTTGCATAGATGTTATATGCGTTTTATATCCCTTAGTCGTCTTTTACTATCACTCACGGGTAAGATAGGGAGTGGTGAATTATATCCTTACGCCGTCACCACATGGATAAAAAACGATAATTATTAACGATAAATTTAAATCATCATTATTATGCTGTATCCCAATTACTTGGGGTCGACGCAATATGTACTCTTATACATCGTATCTATTGCAAATTTACTAGCAATAATTTTCCGACCGCCTGCCTGACGTCAATCCTCCTTGAGAATACAATTATTGATCAAATGGCATCAGATGGAATTGGCCCAGGTCGATATAAAGCTCTTAGTCATCTTTTATGGCACCCATGAGCAATGTTGACAGTATTCTTAGCCACACACCAGAAATGGAAATGTAATCAGATAACATCTTTACTTTAAAAATATTCGATATGAAATAATAGATTTAATACTTAATAGAAGTATAGAAGTATATACTATATTCCATTATTATTTCGTCATACCAGGTCATATACAAGTAGGTGGTGAGTTATTTCTCACTGTTGGAAGTAAACCGCCACATTCGGAGTGAAATTGACCTAGTATACCAAGTTTAGGTTAGGTTAACGAGCTTGTATATTTACTCCAATATTACGCGGAAAAAAACAAAGAAACAATTACAAAGAAGAACGTATTGACTAAACTAAAAGTGATATTACAACATAACTTACTAAAAGTTAAATTTGCAATTGCTTATCTCAGCCAATATTAAATTTAACAAATTTTGTAAAAGATTATTTCTAAACTTGTCAGACTATTCCGTTACGTGAAGTCTAAAAAGTTTTAAACTGATCACATCTCTAACGAGCGTTATACACTTTGTGTAATATCCCAAACGTACTTTAACTATTTTCTTAGAAATAATAATGCCAAGGTGATGTTTTTTTTTTTTCAAAAACACCTCCCTGCATTAAGGAAATAACTCTTGTATTGCGGGGGACTTTACAAATATATAATTAAGACAGACTCAGAACAACTCTTGTGAGTCGCATAAAGTATTGTCATGAATAGGAATCGAACCTACAGGACTGGTATGGAAGGTCGGTATTTTAACCATTACGCTATCTGTGCAGGCATAGAAATTATGTATAGGCTATTTTTTTTTCAAAGCAAATAAATCACGCGAAAAGATTTTATACATTCATACATATCATCACGCCATATCCCTTGCAGGATAGCCAGAGAAAACCGAGTGCCATAGAACTCTATCCTTGCATACTTCACTCGCTTCATCAACATTCATTATTCTCTTCATACACGCTCGCTGGTTTCGGAGACTCTTGACCCCAACTTCCTTCAGTACGTGACCAATCTGGTCTAGGTAAGTTAGTCTCGGTCTCCCCCGGTACCTACATCCTTCCACTTTCACATTGTATATTACCTTCCTTTAACTCTCCTTTCTTGTAGTTTCAAAGTTACTAACAGATGCCATTTTTCTTACGTATAAAACATACAAATAGGTTAGGTAGATGTACATTAGAGAGAATTCACACGCCCGTCACGTAAAAATGATATGTAAAAATGTGCTATGTAATAGTAAAAATATAACATAAGAACTAGGTCAATAGGTACGCGCGCCCTAGGAAATTTTAGGCCTATCATAGAATTGCGAAGAAAAATCGATTATGTCCGCGGTCATATACCTACCTATATAGTATGTAGATTATTTATGTATCTATTGTTATAATTTTATTTTATTTTTTATTTATATACATTTGTACATTTTTTAATATAACTAGGTTCTGCCCGCAGCTTCGCCCGCCTAAAAGGTTACTTTCCTAAAGCTTTTCATTCCCTATTTTTATTTTACTTCTTGAGAGTATTTTTTTACAAAATTTTAATTTCAAATTTATATATATTTCATCAATAGTCTAAAAATAAGTTTCAAGCTTCTGGCTTTAAAAATGACGATAATTCCGTACAACTTTTCATACCTCTTTAGAACCTTTTTTTTGCATTAAAAAGTAGCCTGTCCTTTATCAGGCTCTAGAGTATCTGTGTACCAAATTTTATTTAGATCGGTTCAGTAGTTTTGGCATGAAAGAGCGACAGACAGACAGAGTTACTTTCGCATTTATAATATTAGTAAGGATTGATGTTTATTGCTCAATATATTCTCAAATATATTTGCCATAATCGGCAGTTATTTATCATTATACTTATTTGCATTTGATGTCGAACTGTTTTAAGCGTGCCTAGTTTAGAGGCAAAACACATGTCGAATCATTATTCGAACTTCTGTGGAAAATTGTAAGTTAAAGTTCTTTAGGCTCCAGGAGTAGGACTTTCTTATAACTTATTCTATATTACTTTGTTTCTCGAAGTGTGTGGAATATTGATTCACCGTGTGAAAGTCATGAATATCATCGTTTCGTCTGTTTTAAAATAAGAATCGTTTTCCACCATGCATCATCTAATTCAATCTATTATTTTATCCTTTTTTTTATTGTTTTATGGAACTTTGCAAAATCGATGGCTAACATATCCGTCAAAAGGCCATTCTCCAGGTCTTCCAACAAACAAAAGCAAATACCCATTAGTTAAATGTCGATTTTTCGCGAGATTGTAGTACTATCCTGGATGAAGCGATCACTTGTGAATGCAGACAGAGGTCTGTCTGTAAATTGGCGTTACAATTATAATTTTTAATGTATTTTTTTAGATAATTATTGCTATCTAATTGTTGAAGAGAAAGAAAACTCAAGTCAAAATATGTCAAATGATAAATATAGAAAAATATATGTCAAGATCATGTCATTTAAACCCGTAACCTCTGCCTACCTCTATATTAAACAAGCATGAATATAAATATTGCATTTAATATTATAAAAGAAACAATTCCCTCAAAATCAGCTCATACTTAATTGAAATATAACTAACAAAAAAGAAATAAACACGAACGTAATAATACGCTTCAAGTAATCTCCTCACTAACTTCAACAGTCGTTTAAGTTGCAAAGAAAATAAGGCTTGTTTATTTTCTTTATATTCGTACCAAGCTAGCGTAATAATAGTATTTAACAGACCATTTAAACTATGGCAGTGTAGAAAAGCAAACGGAGAGAAATAATTTAAACGCTGTAATGAAATCACCGCGTGATTTCCTTTATTGGTTACGACATGGTATTTCACACTATCGTCCAATTATTTAAAATTTACTATCGCCCTTACCAAGAGCGTAATCAACGATCGTTATCCTTTTCTTTCGTTTCACTTACTTTAAATACATAGCATATTTTATTTGAAGTATAAATTCAATGTTTTTTGTTTAATCAGCAATGTATTCTATGTAAGCGAGGTTATGGTTTATATAACGAGACTCAAGTGCTCATTGTTAGAATATTCTAAAGACGATGCTGAGATGGTATCTACTAGTTCATAGTTGCCAGTATTATTAGATCCCCGTTTATGCTTCAATAGTTAACTTACAATAAGAATATTCGAGATCTAATTATTTGGTATAATACAAGTTGTATCTATATTCAAAAGTGCATTGTGTTTAAAAGTTTGAAAGTTCTCTGTGAGAATTAATTTTATCACAAATGGTTACGTAGGAGTTGCAAATGCTATGTAGTTTTTGTAATGGATATTGCAATTCCAGAGCCATTACACACAAATATCTACGTTTAGTTTTGTATTTTGTGTGTCTTTCTTCGAATTGTATTGTAATACTTGAAAACTAATTCTGGCACACTTAAATACTAAATTTTCTTAAGATTGAACAACGTATTTAATATGAAAGTTTATAATTACTATGAATTAAATATTTTTATTTAGTATTGGTGTAAAGATGCGAAAGGGATGCCGAACGAACGTCTGGTTAAGAAGATATACAATGCAAAAGTGGAAGGATGTAGGTACCGGGGGAGACCGAGACTAACCTACCTAGACCAGATCGGTCATGTACTGAAGGAAGGTGGAGTCAAGAGTCTCCGAAACCGGCGAGCGTGTATGAAGAGAATTATGAATGTTGAGGAAGCGAGTGAAGTATGCAAAGATAGAGTTCTCTGGCACTCTGTTCTCTCTGCCTACCCTGCAAGGGATATGGCGTGATGATATGTATGTATATATGTATGTATAATTATTATAACATCATCACACAGTTTGCATTAATTTATGAATAAGTAAATAGTTTTGATGTATTATCATCAAATTAGCAAAGTAATCCGGACTCTAAAGAGATGTACAGACATAATCTGTAATATTCATTCATCCACCAACCAGCCTACTGATATTTAGTATTGCAATTAAACTAGCTGAATTCAGCTGTTCCTTATGACATTTCATCATCATCATCATTCAGCACTTTGTCATCCACTGCTGGACGTAGGCCTCCCTCATATTTCGCAACAAAGTGCAGTCTTGTGCCACCCGCATCCAACGACTATATTACGACATTTACTTATTGTTAGTCCAATTGTTGACTTAAGTATGACTATTTAAGCCGCTAAATCATTCATGCACTTCAATATATCTAAAGAATAAATCATTCATATCAAAATAAGATCATATACTTCTCAGTATTTCTTAATATATCTGACTTAAGATTAACCAAACTTTAATTTTCTTTCGGTGACTTGTCTCCCAAGATGATTTCCGTATCCCTAAGCCCTTAATATTTCACTGTCATACACAATATTCTTGTAGCTGTCGAGTACTAGGTATATTAATATTTGGTAACAGATTATCTAAAGCCCTGTTATCTTAGTTCAAAGATTAATCAAATAGACCGGTACGTCTATGAAATACTCCATGATATAAAGCAACATTGCCATTAAATTGAAGAAATAAAACAAACTTTAGCTTCGTATCTCCGTTCTTTATTGGTGAACGAAGTACAAATTATTTACTTTTTATACATTTTATTTGCAAAAGTTTGTTATATCTACCTCTGAATTAGCATGTGGCCTTACTGGAGAGTATAAACTTCTTATTTTACCAATAATTTTGAGGATTCATCTCTCTCGCGGTATACTTTATACTTTTTAATAAGGTCCGATTTGTGTATTAATTTCATAATTGAATTAAATTATTTTTTTGATGTATTTCCTAAAAATAATGCTGATATTACTAAGTTATTTTTTCATACTATGTTTTTTTAGTACTTTCATGTTTTTCTTTTTTTGACGTCACAAAAAAAGATGAAATGGAAATGAATAGGATATACGAGTACATTATTGAGGGAAGGAAAAGTGGTCCAAATAGATAATGAACTGGTTTACAAATTATAAGAGAGAGAGGATATTATGGTCATAGTAGGAGGCGTATAGACAAGAGTTGCTAATTATAGAGAGAAATGGAGAAAATTGGAGAAGGCTTTTGATAATAAGTAGCATACAGACAAGGTTATCCAAACGAGTTATGCTTAGAATATAAGAAATGGAATATATAAGAAAAGTGATAGACACTTAAATATTAAAATAGAAAAAGTACTGTAAATTAAATGCTGTCTGCAATATAGGCTATTATTATTTTTGTTTTTTTTTATTTTTTTTAAGACCACGTTATGGAAGCTGAATTAGAAACTAGGCATACAGTTTTTGCAGTTACAATTTTCAATTTTACTCTAAGCAGTTTTTAAATGGCCACCGACGACAAAGTCTGAGTTCCGATGGCCCACTCGGCGTCGAGAGGTTCATTGCAGAGCGGGTCTATGGGATAGTGCGCTGCTTCATCAAAACTACTTCTCTTTACTTACTTTTTGACACCACAAAAAAAAATCTATAATATTATATTTTTTTATCCTAACACAAACCTATTAACATAATTCTAAGTCAAACTTAGTAAGACTGAGCATAATTTTAAGCACAAGCATGGTTACACCACGGAACAATTCAAGTCAATAACTCCACCTAACTCTAGAAACTTCGAACTATCCAACTTGGCATTTCTAAAGCTTGCAACGAATCGAATACACTAGGAGTGTTCTTGTTCTGAATCGATTTATTAGTGGTATCGACTGAATAGGGTATTGTGATTTGATTGTATACCTATAGCATTGTTCGAGAGTATGTAAGCTCTCTCTAATGTATGTACGGTTATCCGTGTAATGACAAAGTAAGAATGACGGAGTAAGAACGAGAGAGCCGGAAGCCCAAGTGGGTGGGTTTCGGGTTTGTATTGGTAAGCGGAGCCCTTGGTATTGCAAAGATCCATGGGCGGCAGTGACACTTACCATCAGGTGTTCTCTGTGATCTTACCGGTCGGTATCGTAAAAATGATTAAGGGATATTATAATATGCATATGGTATCTGTGCAAGAGAAGGAAAACTCTAAATAAAACCATATACCAAAACGTCTGACCAGCGTGGTATAGTAGATTAATTTCCCTCCTATTGGGGAGGAGGTCCGAGCCGAAGAGTGGGACATATGGGGCTGAGTTGATAATGATGGGGGCTGAGTTGAAAATGATGATGTCATAAGCTGTGCTTTTTCTTTAGCGTTGTGGATTTTTCTTCTTCTCAGACCACACACACACACACACACACACACACACACACACACACACACACACACACACACACACGCACACACACACACATATATATATATATATATATATATATATATATATATATATATATATATATATATATATATATATATATATACATATATATATATATATATATATATATATATATATATATATATATATATATATACATACATACATACATACATATCATCACGCCATATCCCTTGCAGTGTAGGCAGAGAGAACAGAGTGCCAGAGAACTCTATCTTTGCATACTTCACCCGCTTCCTCAACATTCATAATTCTCTTCATACACGCTCGCCGGCTTCGGAGACTCTTGACTCCACCTTCCTTCAGTACATGACCGATCTGGTCTAAGTAGATTAGTCTGGGTCTCCCCCGATACCTACATCCTTCCACTTTCGCATTTTATATCTTCTTAACCAGACGTTCGTTCGGCATTCTTTCCACATGTCCGAACCATCGGAGCATTCCCTTTCGCATCTTTACACCAATACTCTCTTTCATACCTACTCGCTCTCTTACGTCGTCATTACGAATGCGGTCGGTCAGCCTTACTCCACAGATTAGATTGCATTTCGACCGCATTAATTTTACTTTCATACTCTTTTCTGCATACCCAACTCTCGCTTCCATACAGTAATGTTGGGACAAGCACTGCGTTATGTATTGCTATACGTGCCTTCTGGCTGAGGTGGTGGCTACCGAGAAGTTGCCCCAACGCTCCGTTCACTCTATTTCCCGCATTCACTCTTCTCTCTATATCAGTGGTGTACCTTCCATCTCGGCTAAATCCACATCCAAGATATACAAATTAATCCACTTGCTCTAGTACATCATTACCTATTGTTACTCTTACATCTGTTCTGGCTTCAAATCAAATCAAATCATTTATTATGCATAAGCCCTAAAAGGGCACTTACATATTGTCAATATTACATATTTTTTTAAATTAAACTACCACCGGATCGGAAAGCCGCCACAAACTGAGAAGATCCGGCAAGAAACTCAGCGGGCTCGTCATTTTTTTTTTAATCATCATCGTTCATCTCTTTCAAAGACCATTATTGTGGTTTTGTTCACATTCACGCGTAGACCCCTTTTCTTACAATCTTCTGTCATTGTGTCGACTAGGGTCTGCAGATCAGTCGCTGACTGTGCCAGCAGGACTGCATCATCTGCATAAAGCAGAGCAGTGACCACTGAGTCGCCCATCTGGACTCCCACATTCATATCGTTCAACCTTTGGAGACATTTATCCAGATATATGATAAACAGCCTGGCTGACAGAACGCACCCCTGCTTAACGCCGATATTGACGTCAAACCAAGGCGACATTCCATCATCCAGCCGCACACAGGCTCTACAGCCCATGTAACTGGACTGCACAGCCTGTAGCAGTTTACCGTTAATACCATACTCCGGTGAAATGTCCCAAAGTTCCTTTCGTACAACCGTGTCAAATGCTTTCTCCAGGTCCACAAAACTGCAGAAAACTCTTTGACCTAGAGCCAGATGCTTCTCCACAATGTTGCGCAGAGAGAACACTTGATCCATGCATACCCTTCCTCTCCTGAAACCTCCTTGTGTCTCACACAGTAAACCATCGGACATCATACTCATATATATATATATATATACAGCCTTGGGCCGGTCCGTCCAAGGTACCACACTCTCGCAGAAAAAAATCGACGTCTGAGCAGGGGTAATATGCTGTTTTGCATCGATGGGTGAGCGAGAGAGCCGGTAGCCTAACTTTCTGAGTGAGTTTGGAGTTTTCATTGGTAGGCAGTGGCCTAGTTGTATCCTTGTTATTGCAAAGGTCCATGGGCGGCAATAACACTTACCATCAGGTGTGCTGTTTGCTTGTTTGCTACCATACAATAAAAATAAAATATTATCTAAATATAGATTGTTATGATTGTCTTCTTAAAATCCTTTTAATACTTTAGAAGAAAATAAAAACTATTATACATACAAAAGCAAAAACTAATTAATTTTAATTTTATAATAATACTAAAGTTTTATCCCCGATATAAAAGCTAAAAATCAATGAAATAACATTAAATGAAAACTATAAAGTGCATCAGAAAAGTTAATCTCTGGAATAGAATTTGTATAAATGAAGGATGAATCAAGTAGGATTACTGCGTTGTTTTATAGATTTAGTTTCATGACTGTCGCAAGCTGCTATCAGAAATCGGACTAAGTTTCGAGCGTGGGATGAAAGGACGCTTAGATGTTCGTCTTGTTATTGCACATTTGATCACAAATACACTCGGATTAGTTGCTAGGAATAAGTATGAAAGCAAATTAACAAATATCTATATACTACTATTAAGTTTTGAAACATATAATCTTTAAATGAGCTTTTTGGACTCTAATTAATATCTTTAATCTTATGTTTAAAATTGAATATAGCATTAGGCATTCATTATATATTATATATACCAGTAGATCGTATATGTCCTACTGTTGGCTTCAATCCTCCTCCACAAAAGGAAGGCGATTTGTTTGCGTTAAATTTTATGTTTATAAAAACAATAAAAGGCAGTCTTTAAAAAGAAATTAAAAATCTACAAATCATAATTGGAACTACGAACATCAGGATTGGGCGTCATAAGTTTATTTGTATTAATGAATCAATTATTATAATAAATTTAAAAAAAAAAGTCTCTGTAATAACGATGACTTGTTGGACGTGAGAAACCACGGACATATAGCATAGGACTAATCCTACCATAACAATGAATGCTGTAAATTTCGAAAAGTAATAAAAAAGTGAATACGCACCTGATTGAATCCGTAAAAAAAGTTTTTATTTCAAATGTTTAATACTCGCGTAAACGTCAGAAATCAATAAATTAAAAAAATAATTAAAAAACAAATCAAATACAACTACTTCGAAAATTTAGTTCGCATTCATTATAACTCCCTAACTATTGCACTACATTCAAAGAGGAAGTTCCAAATCTTAGGCGTTTCCTTTAGTTCATTTAGACATAGGTCCAAAGACTTTAGCCTAACATTGTTGGATGTATTTGAAAGCACCAGAACAACTCTGTATTTAGTTGTTTAAACTTATTGGACTGTCTTTGGCTTGGGTATACAATAATGTGTTTCTTGCAGATATTTCACAGTGAATACTAGTTAGATTATTAGTTTTGATTGCACAAATAATTTAGTAAACTAAGTACGTCTTTTCATATAGTCATCAAAATCATCACTATTCAGCCTTTTGTCATCTACTGTTGGACGTAGACCTGCCTTTTTTTTTTTTTTTTTTTTATTGGTGGGCTATGGATGCGTCTCGCCCCGCCGGATTGGTCCGGGGTGACGGAAAGGCGGCGCGTGACCCCATAGACCCACCGTAAAATCCTCTCTCTTCGCCGTGCGAGCGGGCCACCGGTACCCGATTTTTGACTTCGGTGGAACGTAGACCTCCCTTACATTTTTTTTATTGCTTATGGAGGCAAACGAGCGAGCAGCACACCTGATCGTAATTGTCACTGCCGCCTATGGATCTTTCCAATACCAAGGGTATAGCTTAGGCCGCTGCCTACCAATAAAATCCCCAAACCCACCCAGTTGGACTTCCGGCTCTCTCGCGTACCGAACAAAGCGCAATAGCACAATGCCATTACTCAGACGTCGATCTTCTGAGAGAGTGTGGTACTACCCCGGACGTGGTCCTACCACTATTATATTTTTCGACACAAAGTACGGTCCTGTGCCGCCTGCATCCAACGACTCCCAGCAACATTCACCAAGTCGTCAGTTCACCTGGTAGTGGGTGACCAACACTGCGACGTCCGATACAGGGTCGCTACTCGAAAACCTTTCTTCACTATCAATTATCGGTTCGTCGAACAATGTAATCTGCCTATGGCTACTTCACGTGCTAATTCTTTGTGCTATGTCGGTTACACCCTTTCTTCTACGGATTTCTGTATTACGGATTCTATCTCGCAAAGCAATCTCGACCATAGTCCGCTCTATAGCATACCGAGTGACTTTGAGCTTGGTTATGAAGCTTACATTTAGGGGTCACGTTTCCGTGCCGTAAGTCATCACTAGTAACACTCACTGGTCGTAGACCTGTGTTTTCAGAGGGATATTGGATGAGAAGATCCTCTTAAGTTTACCGAACACATCCCAGACGAGGATTCGTCGGATGACCTCTTTCTCTAAATTGGATCTACCTAACTGGACTATTTGTTCAATAAAAACATAATGATCGACAATTTCGAGAATCGCATTGTCAACTAGGACCTGTGTTGGAATGACATGGGGGTTTGACATGACTTTCGTCTTGTCTGTTACTACTTAATAATAGGTACCCCGTCCGAATTACATGGCATCGTAGGAAAATGTTATTCATATTATAAAAGAGGAACCTATCCATTAGCGAGACCTACATTGATTGAGATATAACGCGATATAAAAATTATAAAATACCTGCAATTGAACAGACAACAAACTTGCAGATAAAAATTATCATTTCAACTTATTTATGTGACTATTTTAATCAGTTTATTCACTATCGAACGTAGGCTCCGTATAAGGACCTCACTATATATATATATATATATATATATATATATACTAGCAGACCCGGCCACGCGTTGCCTTAGTAACGCGTGGCCGGGTCTACTAATAAATTGTAGCATATGTGAAACGTTTGTATGTTTAACATAGCGCCATCTATTAAATACTTACTCTACCCAGTCAACAAATACCGCTATCTGAATCTGAATCGTTTGGAGATAACAGATAATTGTATCTGTCAAATAATAGACAAATAATTTGCAATAAAATAATATTGCGACTATAAATTGAGATGTATCTATCCTATCTTTTAAGTTGGAACAAATTACAGATATTGTGCAAATTTGATTAAAATCGGTTAAGTACTTTAGGAGTCCATCGCGGACAAACAACGTGACACGTAATTTATATATATTAAGATATATAAACGCTACGCTTTACAGGCGAATAACGATCGCATTAGGTGTTATAAATTCCCAAAAAAGAGAAGGGGCAAGAAATGAACCTGTAGTGACACTATATTCTTTAATCGTCACTTTATTCTATCTACTAACATACATATCCTTAATAACAGTTATAACAGCATGCTCGTAATAACAGTATGTATTACACGGCTGAGTAGCAAAGCGGGCGTTAAGATGAGAGATTAAGGCAGCTGAGTCATATTTCATTTAGCCACGATTTATAGTTAGTTGCCGTCAAGTAATGTCTCAAGATAGTGTGTGTCTTGTTTCAGATTAAGTCACTATATGAAGGTAAGAGAATGCATCGTTAGTAATCTTTTTAATTCTATCTCTATATATTATTTCTAAGGTACTTTTTATCATTATGAAATATCATCTATAAAACTGACTGAATTTTAATATTTAGTACGCCAATTTGATAATTATTTTCGTTTGCTATAATAAAAATAAGTAATTATCTCAGAATTAATATTTAATTTGAAATACATTAAATTTTCTCATGTGTGTTACGTTTAAGAGAGTGTATTTAATTATAAATTGATACTGCATGAATTTTACTGTAAGTTACGATATTTTGAAGGTGAAAAATTCGTGTTTGACGACAAAATCTCAAAATGAATCTTTTTGTTGTTTATAAATGATATATAACGATATAGTAACAGAAATTATAATTAATATCTCGTAAGAAAAATAATACATATGCTAGCGATGACCACAGAGTAGAGAGAGAGTTATTACAAAGATAAAATTGTCAGGCACGGATACATAGCATAGAATGCGCGAAATTTAAAATAATACAACACTTTTCATTCAAAAAATAATTAATAATCTTGTATACAAAACGTTTTAATGTAATAAACTCTCTACTGAGTACAAAGTATTTAAAGGGTCTTAATCAATTTATTTTTATTATAAAATGGAGGAGAGGAAAGAAAACCCACCACTTTCCCACGGTTAATCAATATACCGTACACCTCAAGAAAGGAAGGAATACGGGATGGGATCAAGGTGGAATAGGATATAAGGAAATCTTACTCCTGTGATGAGCACCGCCTCCACAACTTCTACTTGCAATTTTCCGCAGAACTTCGAATAAAGATTCGACACGTGTTTCGCCTCTAAACGAGGCATCCTCAAGACGGTTCGGCTTCAAATGCTATCTCCTCCATTTTATAATAATAATGGATTTCCGCCATGTATCGCCTAATTCAATCAATTTATTTTGAATAATATATTTTATTCTTTTAATTTCTATACAGTGGCGACTACAATCAATAAATACAAGCTTTGTGTCATAAAAGACGGCTAAAAGTTAACATCGACTTGGTTCAAATGCATCTGATGATGCCTGAACAAAAACCTACGACAGGTTGCCAGGATCAGGCAAAATAAAAATACATAAGGTTAGCTAGGAATATAAATGTTGTTCATTGGTTCAGTACAAATAACTTGGTTCTTAATGAAAAGAAAACCAAATGTATTAAATTTACCACACCTAATGTGAGACTAGTGGAAACCAATGTTCAAATGAATGGTGTGGCCCTTTTTTTTTTTTTTTTTTTTTTTTTTTTTATTGGTGGGCTATGGGTGCGTCTCGCCCCGCCAAATCGGTCCGGGGTGACGGAGAAGGCGGCGCGTGATCCCATAGACCCACCGTAAAATCCTCTCTCTTCGCCGTGCGAGCGGACCACCGGTACCCGATCTTTGTCTTCGGTGGTCCGCTCGGCGGTTTACCCTCGCGGGTTCCTCTCGTCAACGCCCCGACAGATTTCGCCGTCGGGGCGTCGCCCTCACGCGGTGGCCTCGCGTCGGGTGACCGGACAATTCCCCGGTCCGATCACCCGAGGCCTGGGTTAGGGCGGCATCAGGCGCAGGTATTCGCGCCTGCGCCGCCCCGGCCGCTGGCGGCGGCCCGGGTCGCGGGAGTCCTCCCTGACTCGTTCCGCCGCCTCCTTCCGCGAGATGACAGCCTCGCAGAAGGCGGCGACCGCGTCCCAATTCCTGACGCTGTCGACCATCGCCCTCGCGACAGCCGGCAGTGCCAGGTCGGCACCGATAATAGCGACGAGGTCGCGGCGCTGCCCGTCCCAGCCCGAGCATTCCTCGAGCGTATGTTGCGCCGTGTCCTCGTCACTACTACAATGATGGCAGCCCGGAGTCCACTCCCTGTACACGACCGTGTGCAGGTATATCCCGAAGCACCCGTGCCCCGTCAACACCTGCACCAGTCGGAAGGTGAGGACCCCGTGCCGCCGCTCCATCCATTTCATCAATACGGGCCGGAAGGCTTCGACGGTCACGATACCGTGTCTAGGCCTCTCCAGCCGCGTAACCCAACGGGCGATGACGTCTCGCCGGGCGTCCTCGCGCCAGGTGGCTATCTCGCTCAACGATGGGGAGCCACCCTCCTCGCGCACTGAGGTAACCCGCCGGTAGAGGTCGGAGAGCATCTCCGCCTCTAGGTCCCACGGGGGTGTCCCGGCCAATAGGCACGCCGCCTCTGTCGACACCGTGCGGTACCCGCGAATGGCTCTGACCGCCATGGCTCGCTGTGGCCTCCACAGAACCGCCCTGAGCTGGGCGTTCAGAGCCCTCGCCCACACGGGTGCGCCGTACATGGCCATCGAGCGGATGACCCCCGCATACAGCCGTCGGCCCTCGAAACTGGGTCCGCCCACATTCGGCATGAGCCGAGAAAGGGCGGACGCCGCGCCGACCAGCCGGGGAGCAATCTGTCGGAAATGCTCCCGGAACCACCATCGCCCGTCGAGCACCAGACCCAAGTACTTCATATGGGCCTGGATGTTGATCTGGATGGAGTTGACGACTAACGAGGCGCCGGTTGGCAGCCTTACGCGTGGCCCATGGAATAATAGGGCCTCTGTCTTATTTAAGGCCACCCTGAGCCCCAGCGCCTCGATTCGCCTGACCATCTCCTCGGTGCCGAGAGTGGCCAGGCTCGCCGCCTCTTCGAGTGTCCTGCCCCGGGCTGTGACGAGCGTGTCGTCAGCATAGCACACCAAGCTCAGCCCGGGGGGGAGACTCCCTCTCAACGCCCAGTCGTACCCGATGTCCCACAGAGTCGGCCCCAGAACCGACCCCTGTGGAACACCGCACGACATGGGCGTCCGCACAATGTCCCCTGCGGGACCCGCGCAGAGGATACTGCGCCCCTCCAAATAGTCTGCCACCAGCCGCCTGAGGTACAGGGGCACTCCATGGAACCGGAGCGCCTCCTTGATGCAGCTGAATGGCAGACTATTGAATGCGTTGGCGATATCCAGCGACACCGCCAACAGCACTCCCTTGCCGGCGACAGCCTCCGCGGCCGTCTGCCTCAGGCGTAGCAGGGCCCCGATGGTCGAACGCCCCCTCCTAAACCCATATTGAGCGTCCGACAGATCGGGCCCCACCTCCTCCAAGTGTCGGACGATGCGGGCAGCGAGGACACGCTCCAGCAACTTACCCACATCGTCGAGAAGCACGATGGGCCTGTAGGCCGACGGCAAATCCGGGGGCCGTCCCGGCTTTGGCAGGAGAACCAACCTCCCCTCCTTCCAGCACTCAGGGAACCGTCCAGACGTCAGACAGGCGTTGAACAGTTGCCTGAGGCGAGGCTCGAAATGCTCGAGGAGCGACATCAACACCCGGACTGGTATTCCGTCCGGGCCGGGGGCCGTGGTGGCGGAGCGAATCCGCGCCACTGCCGCCCCCACTTCCGACTCCGTCACGGGTGGAACACTCTCATCGTCGGCCTCCCGGTCTTGATCTGGCGAAGCCATGACCGGGGGCGTGTGTCCCGACTGCCGTGGAAATAGCTCCTCGATGGTGTGGCCCTAGAAATTGTGGAGTCCACTACATTCTTAGGTATTACTATTGATGCTAAACTCCATTGGGGCCCTCATATTGAGAAATTGTCAAGTAGGCTAAGCTCAGCGGCTCATGCGGTAAAAAAAATTCGAATGTTAACCGATATTGAAACGGCTAGAATTGTTTATTTCGCTTACTTCCACAGTCTTATGTCTTATGGCATACTACTCTGGGGATGCTCTGCAGATTTGATTAATATCTTTGTTCTCCAAAAACGGGCTGTCCGCGCGATTTATAATTTAGGCCCAAGAGCATCACTGCGCGAAAAATTTAGGGAAATAAACATTCTAACTGTTGTATCACAATTTATATTTGAAAACATATTATATGTAAAAAAAAACATTGATAAATTTGATAAATATAGTGACATTCATCACGTGAATACTAGGAATAAGGATAATCTAGTTATACATCATACTCGCCTACAAAAAATTAGTAGGTCTTTCATGGGGCAATGTATACGCTTTTACAATAAACTACCTAAAGATATCCGAGATATGCCCATAAATAAGTTTAAAAAGGCTATCAAAACTAGACTTTGTAAAAAAGGATATTACAACATTTCGGATTATCTAAATGATAATACGGAATGGTTATGAGTTGCTCCTCTCTCAGCAATTACTTTATATAATTTTAACTTTTACGTTGTTTTAGTGCTGATCCTCACTGTCGTCTGAACTCTGTATATTTATCATTGTCACAAATTGTACAGTGTAGCGTGTTTTGCCTAACGAGTTATTTATTGATTTAATTGAGCGATTTGATTGTAATTTATAGATCTTGGTGTGGTCATGCTCACTAAAAAGGTCTCTGCCTGCGGTAGCTACGTGAGCGGGTCTCTCCCTTCCCTCGAATGTGGTTGAGGGGCGTGATGGCTGCTTTAGTAGTTAACTCGTGATCGAGTGCCGCTTGTGGAATCTGGTCCAACCATTTCTGTTCTTTTTTGTGTTTTTTGTTAATGGTGTATTTAACTTTTAAAAAATAAATCTTTACTCGAAGGGCATCTCACTGGAGCTAATGGGGATTAAACATGTATCTAATAATATTAGAAATCATACAATTTAAAAAAAAAATGACGAGCCCACTGAGTTTCTTGCCGGATCTTCTCAGTTTGTGGCGGCTTTCCGATCCGGTGGTAGATTAATTTAAAAAAATAAAATGTAATATTGACAATATGTAAGTGCCCTTTTAGGGCTTATGCATAATAAATGATTTGATTTGATTTGATTTGATTAAGTATTCCAAGCGCTCATTACACAGATAAGGACAGTATTCGTTACATATAATTATTTATGGGGTTTAAGAAAGTATTTATTAGTAGTGACAAAATAAGGTTCTTTTGCATTCATGCGCCTCATTATTATAGTAAAGTCGCACGCAAAAACTAAAATTAACTAATGTTATAATAACATAATTAAAAGCCAAAATGATGTTATACTAGAACAAACAACGCAACAAAGTTTTTCGTACGTTAATAAAAAATGTATAAGAAACTTTGTATAATAAACAGAATTCCAGACAAAGCGATAGAGAGCCGTTAGCCATTATCAGATCTTATTAAAATACACAACACATTCTAAACGGTTTCAACAGCTAATGCAGTTCAACGTTAAATACAATTTTACAATAACCATTCTCGTTATTATTTAACAAAGATGTTATGCAAACGCATTATGAAAAAAATAATCTTACTTTTACTCAAAAAAAAGCATTAAAATATATATCAGTTATTGAATATGTAATTGAATTGTCAACAAGAAAATAATCATCTCGAAGAAAAAAATTCAATGGCCAACAGCCATTTCTTAAAGGACGAGAAAACGTTAGCTTTTAGCAAGTGTAGCGATTATTAAGAATGTAAACGCAAATTAAGAAGGTCGGTCCCTGTTGACTTGGATTCCAATTTAATTTTGTACACTTTATCTGCAGAATACCAAATAGATGGTACAAGATATAGATCGAACCTTGGAGACGACACGCCCAGGGATTATTTGCCTTTAGAAACTCTGTATTTTTTTAATTGGAACTTGCAAGTGTAGAATTATGGAATAAAAATATTATATCTTCGTTATATATATATATATATATATATATATAACGAAGATATAATATATATATATATATATATATATATATATATATATCGTTCGTCGTAACATTCGTTTTTTTTTAAATAGAGAATAGTAAAGACAACTGTCTTATAGTGTGACAGAGTAAGAATACAATTCATCACCTATTTTGCCTGTGGTTATCGTAATATATTATCTGTGCAAGAGAAGGAAAACTTTATACCAACCCGTCTGATGAGCGGCACAGTAGGTCAATTTCTGTCCTATTGTGGAGGAGACTCGAGTTTTTTTTTTTTTTGTCTGTCTTTTAGCTGTTAGCCGCAGATGGCTGTCACAGCTTAACCCGGACTATGGGTGAGCGCTGAGGGCGCTCAACCCGGTGGAGACTCGAGTCTAGCAGTGGGACTTATATGAGTTTTGAGAATGAAAAGTCACACCACTTTAAGAGAAAGTCCCTTTGTTGCAGGGGACTTTACAAACACAATTAACTGACACAATTTACTAAGAATGGGTATGACACTCGCCAGTAGATATCGGTACTCAATTGACAATGCCACCTATGTAGATTTTTAACCCCCGATGCTAAAGAAGGGATGTTACATGTTTGACTTTTCTATATCTGTCTCTGACATTACACATCCTAAATATCCGACTGATGCTCTGATTTTTTTTATTTGAAAGCTGACGTCATGGTTCTTAGCTGCAATATCTGTTTATTAGTTAAAGTTAAGTTTTAAGTAATCAGCTTTTTTTGGTTAGCCGTCGTAGAAATCTTAGCTATATAATAGATTATATATATTATATTTTTTAAATATATGTGTGACTTAACCTGACTTAACGTTTGAAATACTTGTGTATATTGGTACCAATGAGCTCCTCTGATGATGGAGCTCGAAGGTAGGAGAAAAAATTCTAGAGTGCTTATTGGTAAACCTCTTTAGATTCATATCTTAACTAGCTCTGATCTTTTTTATGTCAGAGGGTTACTCACTTCCTTTTTTATTTTAAATTATGTTTGAAAATTCTTTTTAAGAAAATAATTAGTTTATCAATTCGTGTGCTACAGAAATATTTTTCTAATTCTATGAGTATTAACTAATGATTTCTTTCGATTAATTGCATGATTGTAAAATTTACATCATCTAAGAAATTTCTTCATTCACAAGAATCCTTTTGTTAGGAATTTTCTTTTGTTGCAGGAATATTTAAAAAAAAACTACGTACATTACGAAATTTAAATGGGACCATTTTGGAATTACACTTTTTCAAACAAATAAAGGATTTTTGCAAATCTATCTCTATATGAAGGAGTTATACCCGAATATATATGAGTACAAAAAATTATAGAGATATTCAAATTTAGAATCTTTAACTTATAGCCCGAATTTATACAAAACAAAATTAAAAAGATATTCAAATTTAGAATCTTTAGCTTTTTGAAGTGGGTTAAACAAAATAAAAAATAGTAATTTACTTGTTCGATAAAATTGTTCTTTTGTCACATCCAGTTCTTTTTATTATTGTATCTATAAGAAAGCTCTTGAGTAAATTTAATTTACCGATTCAGTTTAAACATTAATTTTTATGATTGGTAGCTCCTGATCGTCTACAGTATAACTTATTGGTTTTTCTTCGGAAGCAAATCAAGCGTAACGTTTACTTGAATTATTATTTTCAATAAAATTGTTTGATTATGTAACCACTGAAATCGTGGAAGCTTTTATACCGGTCATAATAAAAAAGTTTGTCATAACAATTTCTGGTGTTTTCATGATTATTATACATTATTCTATCATAATATAATAATTACTATAAATTTAGTGTTTAATAATAACTGAGAATACATTTTTATGTAGAGTCTATTTCTTTTTGTACTGGTAATATTATTTTTTTTAAAAATCCATGCTAAAATTTAATAACTAATACTGTAGAGGGTAGATATAAATCTTTAATAACGATAACTTTTTGGACGTTTAAAACCTTAGTCTTCTCTTTACAATAAACATTGTATAGTATTCGAACCATCGCGAAATAAAAAATCAAATATAAAAGCGATAGAATCTGTAAAAATAGTTTCATTTCAAATATATAATCGCATAAATATCAGAAATTATTATGTCCCACTGTTAAGCTCGAACCTTCTCAACAAGAGGGCAATTGACCAATCATTACAACTGGTCAGACGGGTTGGGACAAGGTTTTATTTCGATTTTTTTTCTTAACATACAAACTCTATGAAAATATTTTTTACTGATTCCAAATTTACGTAAAATATATACAGAAAATAGAGGTGTAAATAAAGGTGATTAATGTAGATTAAAAATTAATTAAAATTATTTGAAAAGTCCTTCCTTATTATTTACTGTCCGATGAGATATCGTAAAAACTTATTGCAATACCCAGAGTTGGATTTTGAACATCATATAAAAAGATCTTCTGTGTGGTGACGGAGTAAGAATACTATTTACCACCCCATATCTTACCCGTGGGTGATTGTACGAGACGACTAAGGGATATAAGACGCATATAACATCTATGCGATAGAAGGAAAATTTGAAACTAAAACCTACACCAACACGTCTGATCAGCGAGGTATAGTAGGTTAATTTCCCTCCCATTACGGAGGAGGCCCGAGCCCCACAGTGGGACATTTACGGGCTGTGATGATGATGATGATAAAAAAATAATTCTACAATGTTTAAAAGAACGATAATTTGGTATATTAAAAGCACTTGGAAGTATCCAAGGATAGAGTTCTCTGGCACTCTGTTCTCTCTGCCTACCCTGCAAGGTATATGACGTGATGATATGTATGTATGTATGTTAAAAGCACTAATTTTCATTCCCTATTTACAGAAAAAATACATCTGTCAGACCCGAATATGATAAACCCAGCCAAACTAATCATTCGTTCAACACTTGCAAGGCATACATACATACAAACATAGCCTCACGCCTGTTTCCCAGAGGGGTAGGCAGAGACTACGGATTGCCACAAACCACGATTCTGACATACCTCCATCGCTTCATTCACACTCATCACAGTCTTCATGCATGCTCTACGATTACGCGTACTCTTAATCTGACCTTTCACTAACACATCTTCAATTTGATCCAGGAAAGTACGACGTGGTCTTTCCTTTGTAATTGTCCCAGTCACACTCGCTTTGTATACTTGTTTAGTCAACCTTTCTTCACATATTCTTTCCATGTATCCAAACCACCTCAGCATACCCTTTTTTATCTTTGTCACTACTTCTTCATTCACATCACAGCGCTCTCTTATAACACTATTCCTAATTTTATCTTTCAGACTTACACCACACATACTACGAAGAGCTCTCATCTCTACAGCATTTATTCTACATACTTTCATGTCTTCCCTGCCAAATCCAACTTTCACTGCCATACATGAGAGTGGGAACTAATACTCCCTTATATACAGCTAGGCGTGCATTTTAGATACATTCCTACTCTTCATAAAAGCGTACAATTCCCCATTCACTTTATTACCAGCATTTACTCGTCTTTCAACATCTTCATCATTTTTACCATCACTAGTAAATAGTACACCCAAGTATACAAATTCTTTCACCTGTTCCAATCCACTCACCATTTATAAAAATATTACATTCCGTCATACATTTATCCTTTTCAAAGACCATTACTTTCGTCTTACTTACATTTACTTTCATACCATTTCTTTCAAAAGCATCATGCATAGTAGTTACCATCGCCTGTAAGTCTTCAGTTGACGATGCAAGTAAAACCTGATCATCGGCATAAAGAAGACATTTGACGAGTAACCCATTCATTCTTAAACCACATTCATTATTTTTCAAATCTTGCAAACAGCTATCCATAAATAGGTTACACACTTGGCAACACAAGGCATTGCAAAATATATATGTATGTAAATATTTATTAAAATCGATTTCAAAATTATTACTACACCAACATGCTTTAAACTTTTTTTTTTTTTTTTTTTTTTTTAACATTTTACATTTAATACTTTAATTAATATGTACAATTAAAGCTAAGTTTTAAATTAAAATATTTACAGAAAAATAGAAGAAAATAGAATAAGGAATAAAAAATCGATGTATTAATTGATTTCATAATACTAAAAGATGTATTTAAGATAATCACTTTACAATAATTATTTATATGTTATTATAGTGTTGTAGTTTTTAAATAAATATAGCAAAACGTCAAGTAACCCTCGTGTAACGTTAGTTCGGTTCTTATACAAAACTCGAGTGAAAACAAATATTGTGCTAAGTAAAAGCGTAGCGTGTACGCTCCTGTTTGCGCTATGAGATTGCGAAATGTGTATCAAATAGGACACGGGTTCGGTGTTCCGTTGCGGTTTTTTTATCGTCTTATAAACAGGATGCAATATAAACATAGGGATTTTTTTGAGATGGAATTTTTAAACGATTTTATAGGTGAAGTTTACATGTTACAATTATCCGAGATGGGGGTGGCGGTGGCGCGCATGCGCGGCAAATCCACTGCCCCCGGGCCCGACGGTGTTCCCAACCGCGTGCTGGCCCTGGTCCTCGACCACCTGTGTCCCCGCCTCAGGGGGCTGTTCGACGCGTGTTTAGCGTCCGGGCGGTTCCCTGGGTGCTGGAAGGAGGGGAGGCTGGTGCTCCTGCCGAAGCCGGGACGGTCTCCAGAGTTGACCTCGGCCTACAGGCCTATCGTGCTGCTCGACGATGCGGGCAAGCTATTGGAGAGGGTGCTGGCTGCCCGCATCGAGCGGCACCTCGTTGGCACGGGGCCCGATCTGTCGGACGCCCAGTTTGGGTTCAGGAGGGGTCGTTCGACGATCGCGGCTCTGCTGCGCCTGAGGGCCGTGGCGACTGAGGCCGTCGCCGGCGGAGGAGTGCTGTTGGTGGTGTCCCTGGACATCGCCAACGCATTCAATAGTCTGCCATTTAGCTGCATCAGGGAGGCGCTCCGATACCACGGAGTGCCAGTTTACCTGAGGCGGCTAGTGGCAGACTATTTGGAGGGGCGCAGCGTCCTCTACACCAACCGAGTAGGGGACGTTGTGCGAACGCCCATGACGTGCGGTGTCCCACAGGGGTCGGTCCTTGGACCCACCCTGTGGAACATCGGCTACGACTGGGCGTTGAGAGGGAGCCTCCTACCCGGGCTGGGCGTGATCTGTTACGCCGACGACACGCTCGTCACAGCCCGCGGTAGGACGCTGGAGGAGGCGGCAGGCCTGGCGACTCTCGGCACCGAAGAGATCGTCAGGCGGATCGAGGCGCTGGGGTTGAGGGTGGCCCTGGACAAGACGGAGGCCCTCTTGTTCCATGGGCCCCGCATGGGCCCTCCCATCGGCGTTTCGATCACCGTCAATTCGGTTGACATCAGCATCCGGGCCCATATGAGGTATTTGGGCCTGGTGCTCGACGGGCATTGGTGGTTTCGGGAGCATTTCCGCAGGCTCGCTCCGCGGCTCGTCGGCGCGGCGTCCGCCCTTTCATGGCTAATGCCGAATGTGGGCGGACCGAGCGCTACGTGCCGACAGCTGTACACGGGGGTCGTCCGGTCGATGGCCCTGTACGGCGCACCGGTGTGGGCGGGGTCCCTGACCGTCCGACTCAGGGCTCTTCTGTGGCGACCACAGAGGGCCATGGCGGTCAGGGCTGTACGCGGGTACCGCACGGTGGCGACGGAGGCAGCGTGCCTGTTGGCCGGGAGTCCCCCGTGGGACCTGGAGGCGGAAATGCTCGCCGATTTGTATCGGCGGGTGTCGGGGGTGCGCGCGGAGGGCGGTGTGGCCTCTTTGAGGGAACTCACCGCCTGGCGCGTTGACGCCCGCCTAGATGTCATTGCCCGTTGGGCAGTCCGGCTGGAGAGGCCTCGGTTCGGTGTGCGGACCGTAGAGGCCTTCCGGCCGGTGCTGATGCAGTGGTTGGAACGGCGGCACGGGGTGCTCTCCTTCCGACTGGTGCAGGTTTTGACGGGGCATGGATGCTTCGCCAAATACCTGCACAAGGTCGTCAGGAGGGAGAGTACACCGTCCTGCCACCACTGCGATTGCGACGAAGACACGGCGCAGCATACGCTCGAGGTTTGTGCCGCTTGGGCAGAGCAGCGTCGTGAACTCGTCGCAATCATCGGTGCCGACCTGACGCTGCCGACCATCGCCAGGGCGATGCTCGACAGCGTCAGGAACTGGGACGCGGTCGCAACCTTCTGCGAGGCAGTAGTCTCGCGGAAGGAGGCGGCGGAGCGCGTGCGCGAGGAGCGTCTCCTCGACGGCGCGAGCCGCCGCCGGCGACTGGGGCGGCGCAGGCGCGATTACCTGCGCCTGATGCCGCCCTAGCCAAGGCCGCGGGTGACTGGATCGGGGAATTAGTCCGTCACCCGCCGAGAGGCCGACCGCGTGAGGAAAGACCGACATCCTACCCGAGGGGGGGGATGTCGGTCGAGGAGAGGGTACTCCTCAGGGGTATTCCGTCGGGCCGACCACTGACGTCAAGTCACTCTGCTCCGGTGGTCGGCCCAACGACGAAGGCGACGTCACGGGTGGGTTACGGGTGTGCGCGCTTACGCCCCTCTGTCACCCCGGACGGAGTGGTGCGAGGAGTGCGCCGACCGTAGCCCACCCCCCAAAAAAAAAAAAAAAAAAAAACATGTTACAATTATAACAAAATATCATCATTATCCTGCTCTTATTCTATTTGGGTTCGACGCAATATGTACTATTATAGTACATATTGCAATACATAATTATTGGCAATAGTTTTATGACCAATTACCTGATGTCAACTCTCCTTGGGAATGTAATTGTTGACCAGAAGGTATTAGATGGAGTTGCCTAGGTCCATTTAAAGTTCTTAGTAGTCTTTTAGGACTCCCATGAGCAATGTAAGGAAGGGTTGTTAATATTTGTGTGTGGTATGACCACACAGTAAATTTAATAAAATATTTATTGCTTGCGAATGGAATCTTACTCCGTTTCTCTCATTTTTTAAAAAAAATTAAGTGATATGAATAGGGTAGATAGCATACCGTCACCTTAAGACGTAAATACAATACGAAATGAAATTTGCATGTCCTACAATTAGTCGCGGTAGTGTAGTGGCAGCACGATTGGGCCGGAATCCCAATAGGCGCGGGTTCGAATCCCGCTTGCGACATCATTTTTCATTTCGTAATCGGATTTTATAAATGATATGAATAGATTAAGTAACTGTACTAGAAAGAAGACTTCAAATGAAATGTATGAAAAAACGTTTCACCAGAATATTAGATCAATTCTTCTGTCATTGCGATAGTTGATACGCGTGACAAAAGGCTTAAAGTAATCTCTGATATAAAGATTTTGTACAACTTTTAAATATGAATCATTATAAGTTTGTAGCTTGTAAACCTTTTTTGTTAATTTATTGTATAAAATCAAATAACAATCAGCACATGTACTAATTACATATAATTATTATACTATCGCTTTCATATTGAATAATCTGCTGAAATTGTCGCTGTTTCAGTTCTTAGACATCCTATTGTTCTAGCCTCTTTCATAGTAAGCAGATAATTGACTTACCACGCTCGTCAGACGTCTTAGTTATACATCCATTTTTCTTCTCTGTTGAGACTAATGTTTCATAATTATTATAGTTAACTTTACTCTTGTTATTAACTCGAAAATTGTTAATAAATCTTTTTATTAAATCAACAAAATATTTTCAAGTAATTTACTTAACAATAAATTATAAGTAACAAATTAATTAAAGATATTTATCACATTCCCATTCCAACAAATGGTCGACATTTGTTATACAATTCACTACGAACAAAGTCTAAATAAATTAATTTTATCACACACCCCGAATACATTATTCAACTTGATATAATTCAATTTAATTATTCAATTTCTATTGTAAGATAAGCGAATCATTAAGAGGGTAGATAATAATCATAATGGTATTTAAAAATATGTGTGACATTAACGTTGGAATGTTTTTTTTTTAGATTACATACCTATACGAGTAGATGTATTTGCTAGCCTTATCTGTGTAATCCCGACATATATACATATTATTTGAAATAAAACTATTTTTACGGATTTTATTGCATTTCTTGGTCATTTATTATTACATATTAAATTTATAGTAATGTGCCTATTATTCTAGTTATTTTTTTTAAAGACCACGCCCTGCACTGAGGAAATAATCCTTATATTACAGGTGACTTTATAAACATACAAATTGACGCAGACTAATTATATCCAGAATCAAAACAACAGTTTATGAATCGCACAAAGCATTGTATAGTAATCTAACCCACGCCATTGGCACTAAAAGTATCTTAACTACTACGCTATCTATGCAGTCAAAAATAAGTTTGTTTAATATGTCAGATAATATTACTCCGGTTCATCATGTTCCTTTATTTGCCTGCGGCTGAGAGCTGACCAGGATAATAAGTGGTATCTTTCTCCTGGGAAATTTTTAATGCCTACTACGATCATTATCTCATCTAGCAAAAGTAGCACTCAATTAAAAAAAAATATTATTAGTTTTTGTTACAAAATTCAAACGCAAAGGAGATAAAAGACAGTAGCAAAGATTGTATGGGAAGAAAAACCAGCCATATTATTAAGAAAAAATACTCTTCAATAAAAATAAATATACATGTCTTTAAGCATTTGTCAATTTTCATCCTTTAAGAGTTTAAAAGAGGGAATGCTTTTTTTAAGGTAACAATTTTAATTGATTTATTATTGATTTATAAATTATCTTAAACTAAAACTAGACAGTATCTTGCTTTGTGATTTAGAGACGCATATAAATATTTTAAAATTCAACCCTATTTTAGGTAATAGTTTATAGTCCGGTCACATACCGCCTAAGGGTACAAATAAAGGTTGAAATTTGCTGAATATCACACAAGATTTCTACTTAAATAAAATCGCGCTAGAAAGTTAGTATTTTAATAAAGATTTTATGTTTCGTCAAATAATTTTTGAATTACCTCGTCTTCATAATAAGTAACATATAAAAATAATCCTCAGGACGTTATCATCAGCAGATTAAGTATCTGATGGCTAATAGACCAAGGAAATATAAATAAAATTATATAAGAAAAACACTTTAATGTTTGAAGATTACACGCAGATAAATATCCCATTGCATTATCTTGATTATTCTTGCTATATCCCTATATCCCTAATGATAAATTGATAACGGCTATCTCCATTTTGTAGCTTAAGCGGTGGAGGTGGAGATAACATGCAACGGGACCCTTTGCTTGTTAAAGTGTTCGGCAATTGATGTCTCATTAACTTATCGACAAAAATAATGTTTCATAATATATTTCAGCCATCATAGCCATATAAAAAGTATTAACATATTGGTCAAATACATGTGTACCGATGGCGTGTCCTGTAGAGATAGCGATGTCGAGTGTTATGGATTTGATTCTTATGCAGTATAATTTTTGAATGATTTTTTTTAATATATATGTGTGTATTTAATATATATATGGAAGGATGTAGGTACTGAGGGAGACCGAGACTAGCCTACCTAGACCAGATTGGTCACGTACTGAAGGAAGGTGGAGTCAAGAGTCTCCGAAACCGGAGAGCGGGTATGAAGAAAATTATGATTGTTGAGGAAGCGAGTGAAGTATGCAAGGATAGAGTTCTCTGGCACTCTGTTCTCTCTGCCTACCCTGCAAGGGATATGGCGTGATGATATGTATGTATGTATTAAAAATGTATTATAATTATCTTAAGAAATTAGTAATAGTAGAATAATATATTAAAATATTTACCAAGTAAGAAATATAGAAAGGGCTAAGTGCGAGTGGAACTCGCACATGAAGGGTTTCGTACCATTATCTATAAAAACGCCTGGTTTTTGAACTCTGTTATCAATATCGAGCAAAAACGTGTAAAAAGTCACGTTTGTTGTATCCTAGTTAAATATTTTTTTCCGTTTTCTAGTATTTGTTGTTATAGTGGCAGCAATACCATACATACCATCTGCTCCGTACGTTTTCAACGTCTATTTTAACATGTAAGATCGGGAATGAATTGTCTGCTGCGGTGTTTCTTGAACACTATAATATGTATTTCCCTTAAAAGAGGTTCAAGATAAACACTTTCTTCACGGAAGGTAAACCTACCTGTCTATGCCCCTGGTATTGCTAAGGTCCATGAGCGGCAGTATTACTTACCATTAGGGATGCTGCTTGCTCATATGCCATCATAGTCAATAAAAAATCAAGATTGCTAGTTCACGGTTAACCCCGTTGCTACAGTTTATAATAAATCTTCTATCATTCTTTCTAAAAACAACATCCTTCACTAAGAAAATGGTCCTTGTACTATGCGGAAATTTACAAATTTACAATTAACTTGTACAAATAACATCTAGACTAAGAACAATGATTTATGGATCGCACAAAGTAGTGTCCTGCGTAAGAATCGAACCCTCGGTAGTTGACGTGGCAGGTCACTGTCTTCACCGCTTCGCCTTCCATGCAGTAAAAATGGTGCAAAAATAATAATTAATGGTTTAAAATGTTCATACTGATCTTTTTGTAATTTCAATTGTAATACCATTTTTAAGATTTGATTACTTTCTTTAGGAACATAACATACAGGAAAGTGGAATATTGTAAGGTGTATGCACACCCTCGCGTTAGAGGCGTGAACAAGCAGCGCACGCGCAGACCGTACCGCCGGCCGTTGTGATGTACCGATAAAAGTGTGTCCCATTTGGGACCTTTATTTTATTAATGGGATTAATTTATTTGATACGTCTTATTATTTATTAGTCTTTCAGTAAAATACGTAATATGACATTTAAAGAAATTAACTTAAAATAAATATTTTCATCCATACATACCTACATTGGCTCATCAAGGTCCACTAGCTATAGCTTCCCTAAGGAGTGATAATTCCGTAATTACCACGTTTAGCTATCAGGTTGCTGAATGTAGATAGTAGTACACGTATTCCCCGAAACTGCTGCTGTCAATTCTTCTGATATTCCTTCAGATGATTTTTAGGAATACAATGATGAAACAAGGAGTGACGATAGATTGTATAGATAGATGATGATGATGATGACGTGATGGCTACTCTACTAGTTAACTCGTGATCGGGTGCCGCTTCTGGAATCTGGTCCAACAATTTCTAATATTTTTTTGCTTTTTTTCATTTTGTATTTAACTTTTAAAAATATCAATCTTTGCTCGAAGGGCATCTCACTGGAGCTAATATAGAATAAATATGTATTCAATCATTGTGAGAAAACATATAATTTAAGAAAATGACGATCCCGTTGAGTTTTTTAACGGATCTTCTCAATTTGTGGCCGCCAGATCGGAATACGGTGGTAGATTAATTAAAAAAAAAATGCGCTTATGCGTAATAATAAGTAATAAAGTAATAAAGGATTTTATTTGAGATAAAAATTAACTATTTTTATACGCGGTACGCAATAATTGATCAATAATTATTAAAATTACTGAAATTTTTAGCATTTAATATGCTTAATTATTTATAAATATCCGATTACGAAACGAAAAATTATGTCACAAGCGGGGTTCGAATCCGCACCTATTGGGAATCCGGCCCAACCGTGCTGCTACACCATCGTGAACTATTTTAGGACATGCAGATTTCTCTTCATATTATATCTTACATCTTCAAGGTGACGTATGCCATCTATCGGACAATGTTTAATTAATAATTTAGTTAAATAGTTCACGATGGTGTAAGTGACAGCACGGTTGGGCCGGATTCCCAATAGGCGCGGGTTCGAGCCCCGCTTGTGACATAGTTTTTCGTTTCGTAATCGGATATTTATCAATAATTATTATACACTCATTTGCAAAAAAAACGGGCACCTAAGCAATGAACCATTTCAAATGTTAATATTTCTTTGTTTGATAATTATAGGTAGTTTTATCCACACAATTTGGTAAATTAATAAGAAAATAATCGTTTTCATCAGTATTTCATAAAATTTAGATACAATTTATGGGAAATAATGCTAAACCTCGCTAGTAGTGTATATTCGCTAGTAGTGCATATGCTCATGAAGTAAAAATAAAAAAGTTTTTTGTTTGTTTTTCTTTAATAAAGTAAAAGCAGATAAATGTTTAGTATCGAGTGTGACCCCCTCTAGCTAAAATTACAGCTTGAATTCGTCTGGGCATGCTAGCGAGTATATCCCGGATACTTGCTTGCGGAATACGTTCCCACTCCGCAGTAATCACATTCTTCAGCTCTCTGATGGTCTGCGGAGCCGGGTGTACTGATCTCACACGCCGTTTCAGAACGTCCCAGACATGCTCTATGGGATTGAGGTCAGGACTTCGAGCTGGCCAATCCAAACGACGAATGCCGACCTCTTGCACATACGCATTAACATCGCGGGATCGGTGGGCGCGAGCATTGTCGTCCATAAAAATCGAGTCTTCACCTAGAGCGGCCAATGCGGGTTGTGCATGAGAAATTAGAACTTCCGTTATGTATCGATGCCCAGTCAGTGAGCCGTTTTCAATGAAGACTAACTCTGTACGATCCATTGAATTTATTCCTGCCCAAAACATAACAGAGCCCCCACCATAAGGTGTGATTTCTTCGAAACATGCCTCTGCAAAGCGTTCTCCTTGTCTTCTTAGCACTCGCCGACGTCGATCTTCACCGAACAGAGATATCCTGGCTTCATCAGAGAACAAAACCCTATTCCAATCGTCTTGAGTCCATGATTCACAATTTCTAGCGAACCTAAGCCTGTGAACTCTGTGCTCACGGAGTAATTTGGGGCCGCGGGCCGGGCGGTGACTGCGTATATTGGCAGCGAGAAGCCTCCTCCTGACCGTCCATAGACTAATATGCACATTTCTTACTTCTTGGAGGTTGTTCTTAAGATCCACATACGAAGATTTGCGATTTCTCAATGCGCGACTCACAAGAAAACGATCATCCCGTGGTTGGGTACATGGTTTTCTTCCAGAACCAGGCCTTCTCTCGACGGAACCAGTCTCCTGATATCGCTGCCAGGTCCTTTGGACTGTCGAGCGACTAACATTTAGCCTCCTAGCCACGAAACATTGGCTGCAACCCTCTTCAAGCAGCGCGATAATTTTGGTAGCTTTTACCACTTTATCTACCATTTTTGATACAGCCAAACAGCATTAAATAAAGCTTTGACAGTCAAGGATATGAAATTAATCGATAAAAATTGAATAAAAGTTATGAAAGTCGATGTTAACTTCTGGAACTTCGCGCCAAAAATGTAGGATAAAAAGGGGTTTTCTGTAAAAATGAACATCAAATGAAAAATTGAATTTAGAACGTACTTTTTTAAATACCACAGCATTTTTAAAACCGGCCAGTAACGTGTACAAACGATTGAAACCTTTTTGGTATTGTATCTTTTTAAATATGAATGAAAATCAAAACCGCCGGTTTTTTTTGCAAATGAGTTTATTAACACTTTTATTATCAGGTCTTAATTTGGACCTGGAATACATAAATGGACTCGTCTCGTGCAAAGCAATAAGGATAGATGTATGAATTTTATTTTTTACCAAATAAATTAACACCAAAATGGGACAGGACCGCAGAGTTAGATAAGCCTGCACGCACGCATGACTTGCTACTTCGTTATGTTAATACCCCAGTATCGGTACTCACATCTCCCCCGCTTAGTAAAATCCTGTCGTGCTATGATTCATTAATGTGTCTAGTTATATGCTATTAATTATAGTTTCAGTATGTGTTTACTTTATTTTACTAGCTTTGATAACCTTCATCAATTGTAGCATATATTCTTGTCATTTGCAAGTATTACTCATAGATATTGTAGAGAATCGTTATACTTATTCATCATCATTCTCCTACTCTTATCCCAATTACTCGGGGTCGATACAATATGTACTCTTCTTTCATAGTAAATATTGTAGAAGTTATTGGCAATAGTTTTATGAACGGCCTTCTGCTAGACGTCAACCCTCTTTGGGAATGTAATTGTTGACCAAACGGCATCAGATTGAGTTGGACCAGATCGTTATAAGGCTCTTAGTCGTCTCTTACGACATCCACGAGCAAAGCAAGGGTTGGTATTATTCGAAGCCGCTACCACACAGCTTATCATTATACTTATTATCCTAAGGTATTTACAGGGTCGTTTACCCACCTTATATGATGATATCTAATGTTTACGCTAATATTACACATTAGAAAAAAAAATACGTATTCTATCGCGTTTGTATTTGATTTTAATTGCCCGATATTTCGAACACTTTACAGAGTTCATGGTCGCGGGAGGACTATCAGAACAATCCTTTTGTTGTCATGAACGCTGTTTGAAAGCTCGAGAAATTAAAATCAAATACAAACGCGATAAAATTCATAACAATAGTTTTATTTTAAATACCTTATTTTGATCAAGGGCTGTTGCTGAAGATTAGTCAAGAAAATTAGTCTGCTCAATCACTCTATTCAAAAGAGGCTGATGTAAGATATCGATATTTTATTCTCAATAATCGTATTTTTTATATACTTTATTAATCTTTCCATGTGGTGTCGAAGTAAGTCAGAGTAAATAGAGTCAGCGTAAAGGTTTTCCTACTTTTTCATGTGCTAACACTTAGAATTAAGAAAATAATTCTCCATCGCTTTTATTACCTATGAGTATTGTTAAAACTGTAAAATACAGCTGTGTGATAGCGGCTACGAATACTACCAACCCTTATTTTGCTCGTGGATGTCGTAAAAGATGACTAAGAGTTTTATAAAGACCTGATCCAACTCCATCTGATGCCGTTTGGTCAACATTTACATTCCCAAGGAGGGTTGACGTCTGGCAGGTGGCCGGTCATAAAAATATTGACAATAACTTATACAATATGTACTATGAAAGAAGAGCATATATTGTATCGACCCAAGTAATTGGGATAAGAATAGGAGAATTATGATGATGAATATTGTTAAAGACGACTAAGCGATATAATATACAGATAACATATGCAAGAGAAGGAAAACTCGAAATAAACTACTATACTATGGTGTCTAATCTATGTGATATAGTAGGTTAGTTTCCTTTTATTGGTGAGGTGAGCTTAAGGCCAGCAGTGGCAAGTATGTGAGGTGAGATAATGAAAGACTGGTGATGGAACGGTGACTATTGTGTTCTTATTCCTCACCACACAAATTTGGACAACGGAAAGTATTAATATTATGAAATTCTATACTGCTAATGTTCTGATATTTATTTTAACTAAGTAATAAAATAATATTTATTTAATAGTACCAACATTAAAATAGTTCATGCAGTAGACTGGAGCTCAGAGTCTGAAGTCTTCAGCAAACATAATACGAATGTCCAATGTTGCTCTTGCCAAATGAGTGTGTCCATTGTTTATAGAGAATTCACTATATGATGGTTTATTTTACTTTTAATTGTTTATTTCCGTTTGGTGACGGAGTAAGGATACAATTCACCACCCCATATCTTACCCGTGGGTGATCGTACGAGACGACTAAGGGATATAAAACGCATATAACATCTATGCAAGACCAACCCGACCGACCAACAAGTCTGAATGTAGTAAACCGTGGTGTAGTAATTCAATTTCCCTCCCATTACGGAGGAGGCTCGAGCCCAACAGTGGGACATATATGAGCTGAGATGATGATGAGATGATGACTTTATGATAGAAAGTATACAAATAAAAAATTAATATTAATACTCACAACACTTAGACTCATTTTAGAGAGATGTAAGTTTTAAATAGTATTTTTTTTTAATATTTATAAGGAAACATTCGACACTGTGTGGTAGCGGCTACGAATACTACTAATCCTTACTCTGCTCGTGGATGTCGTAAAAGACAACTAAGAGCCTTATAATGACCTGGGCGAACTCCATCTGATGCTGTTTGGTCAACAATTACATTCCCAAGGGGGGTTGACGTCTGGCAGGCGGCCGGTCATAAAACTATTGCCAATAATTTTTGCAATATGTACTACGAAAGAAGAGTAGGTACATGTGACCCCAGGTGGTTGGGATAAGAGTAGGAGAATAATGAATGATAAAGAAACACTCGATTTATTTTTACTTATATTAGATAATTAGTTTAACAAATAATGCTTAAAATGGTATATCAATCAACCGTTAAAACGCGTGCATTGTTATGGAAGAAATTTCATGAATGAAAAAAATCATATTTAAGAAATATAAATAATAAATGAACAAAAACATACACACAAAATGAAAAATTGAATTATTTTAGCGGTTATTGGCTTTAATGGCTGTCAAGTGTTTTTTTCAATAAAAAAAAGTTAACTTTTTAATTTGGTAGTGAAGCCTCAGATTACAAAGAAAAGTGACCACGATATTCTCTTTATTATTATACAAGCATGAATGTTTTGAAATATAAGTTACATAGCATACCAATGTCATTTTGCTACACAGCTCAAGTAAAACGCCTTTGGAGTTCATCTTTGATCACGATAATTGATAAATTGCACGTTAAATCCAATGGTTACAGCTCTTTTTTTGTGGTGGACTATGGAGGTGGTCACGCCCCGCCAAATTGGTCCGGGGTAACGGAAGAGGCAGCGCGCGACCCCATAGACCCACCCTGGAAAGCGTCTCTCTTGTGCGAGCGGGAAACCGGTATCCGATCTTTGTCTTCGGTGGCCAATGGTTGGAGCTCTAAAGATATAAGAAAACTTATTTACAGATGAATTTTAATTCAAGGACGCAAGGAATTTACGGCAAGGATTTTTAACTGTTGTAAAATTTCCATAGCACGGGAAGATATAGTTTTCAATAATTCGTTATATAACTTTTCAATGATTCTTATGTTACCGTTTAACGTATCGGTTACGATATTGGACACATATTCCAGACAACAACCAGCATGTTGTTTTAGTGAAATTGTCCCAAATGGTGACAACACTAGTCATGTTTGATCACTGTTTTGTGCCTTTGTGGAATTTCACCGGGCGATCACGTTATTTCTCTCTCTGGATTGATTTTAAAGTTTATAATTTCTACAGATAGACTAATAGCTTGTAAGTCATAATTATCTGCTCCTAATATATACTTCTCTTCCATCGTGAAAAGTAGAACAATAATTTTTAATCGAATAAAATTTAATCACTGCACAGATAGCATATTTCTTAAGATATCGACCTACCGTGTTAGTGTCGTAGCTTCGATTCCCATTCAGGACATATTGTATTATGCTATCTACTAATTATTATTCAGAGCTTCAGAATAATTTGTGTTCGTGAAATATATATGTGTAAAGTCCCTCACAATAAAAAAAAATCTTTAGTTCAGTTTGTTGTCTTCTAAAATACAAAGTTAAAAACATAAAAAATCGGCCAAGTGCGAGTGGTACTCGCGCATGAAGGGTTCAGTAAAATTAAAAAAAATATGTGATGTAACTAAAAATTTAAGGTTTTCGGAATTTTTCCTTTATATATGCTATAAATAGTTGCTTCATGCAAAACTTCAAGATTCTAGGTCGACTGGAAGTACCCTTTAGGTTTTGATTCCCTTGCGAGTAGTTGCGTGTTTGAAAATATGCGGCTTAAATTGCTGTTTCTTTTGACTGCGTTGACATAGAAGTTTGATTTTGTTGCAGCTTAAAGGTCTTATAGATCTGAGTATTTGTTATAAATTTCAATTTAATACCTCTATGCATGAACTCTATGATGAACGCATGAGGAAAGTGATAGTAAGTTTAAAAATATTTTTATTATATGATGTAATTAAAAATATACGATTTCACAATTTTTCCTTTATCTGTGCTATAAGACGTTGCTTCGTACCAAATTTCAAGATTCTGAGTTCACGGGAAGTACCCTGTAGGTTTTGATTCCCTTGCGAGTGTCGAAAATTTGCGGAAATGTGCGACATAAACTCCTGTATCATTATTTTTTCACAGCTTTAAGGGACAGTAGACTTGAGTATTTGATATAAATTTTAGGTTGATACCTCCACGCGTTCCTGAGAAAAAGGGTCTTAACAGACAGACAGACGGACAGACGGACGGACGGACAACAAAGTGATCCTATAAGGGTTCCGTTTTTTCCTTTTGAGGAACGGAACCCTAAAAAATATTCTACTACGTGAAGATCGAACCCACGATACTCAGTACAGAAGATCGGCAATTAAACTACTCCGTCATCAATTCATTCACCTTTATTTCATTATTACAGTGATGCGGTTCAATTATTTATATATATTTTAATCTAGGTTACAATTGGCTGGCTGGTTATGACAGATTTCCGTGTGCGGCCTGCGGTCTCACATAGATATGACTTGGTGTTGACATGCGCTGGCTATATGTATATAATTGTACTACATATACCAAATTGCAGGTAATATTTGCTTGAGTTAATTATATTTTTCTTTACACTCTACTGTTTATTAAATAATTTGGATGCACGTATATTTTCTTTTTGAATTTTCTCGCAGTAATATAATTTCTACTTTTGTGTGTGATGACGTAATACTATAATTCACCCCAACCCTTTGAATTCGTGATCTCTTTGCAATCAGAACTATTAATAATTTATAACAATATAAACAGACAAGATGTTTATATCTAAGTTTATCATCTCAGTACATACTAACTCTCAAAGAAGCCGAGTTTCGCAGAATTAATATAAGTACTACAGAAGGAAACTTCGTAACAGTTCACGACTGCATCTCTATTGCATTGCAATTTGCGAGACGCCATAACTTTAACTTTGGTTAGTTAAACATGTTAACTTAAACATCTTTAATATTTACTAAATAATATATAATTTACAGCTACTATATAATCAATCATAGGGGCAACCAATAATAATAATAATTTTATAATAACACTCATGAATCTCGTGAAAATAATAATAATAATAATTTTATAATAACACTCATGAATCTCGTGAAGCCTGAGAACATACATACATATCATCACGCCATATCCCTTGCAGGGTAGGCAGAGAGAACAGAGTGCCAGATAACTCTATCCTTGCATACTTCACTCGCTTCCTTAACATTCATAATTCTCTTCATACACGCTCGCCGGTTTCGGAGACTCTTGACTCCACCTTCGTTCAGTACGTGACCAATCTGGTCTAAATAGGTTAGTCTCGGTCTCCCCCGGTACCTACATCCTTCCAATTTAGGTAGGTACTGGGAAAGATAAACAAATAAAATATCAAGACTTAGCACACGAGATAGTCGACATGGGGGATATAGACACGGCAATCGTTCTAACGATAGTCATTTCGACCAATGGTCTAATCGCCAAGAGCCTCGCTCAACATCTAGAGAGGCGCGCGTTAGGTAGTTGAATTAGGGGTCTAATGCAGAAAGCGATGTTACTCGACACGTTACGCATTGTGAGAAAGTTCCTCTCTTTGGAGCCCTAACCACCGTCGGCTTGGTCCCTGTATTCGCTGCCGGTGGGTCAACGCGCTTTTTAGCCGACTGCGCAACGCAAAGGAGTGGTATTGTGTTTAACAGTCTATGTATGTATGTATGTTCCTTTGAAGCACCATATACACCAAACGCCTGGGCCGATTTTTATGGTTCGCACGTCAATCGATTCCTCTTAATCCGGCGAGTGTCACTAAAGATGTGACGTTAATGAAAATTCAATATGGCGACTACTGGACGCCATATTGTGAAAATTAAAAAAAATAAAGTCAACAAACTATGTCGAGTGGGGTATCGTTGAATAGGTATTTAAAAATCATTATTAGTTTGTTCTCAACATTTTTCTATTTGACCGGCCGTTTAGGATGTATGTCGATTTAAAGTTTCGTAACAACCTTTCTCACATATTATAGGTTTTTTTAGACAGTAGAAATTTACGATGAAAAGACGAAAAATTCATATAAGTGGATGTGGATAGACATAATATACTGAAGTATCTAGTATGTATTTTGTCCAATATACCATAGGTAGTCCTACCTAAACTATCTAATGTCTTACGCAGTCGCCCATCTCCAATTTCTAACGATTTAGTACTCAACTTCAGTCGAAAAACTATATATAGTTAGGTACTTATTAATAAATAATATAACTATAGCTACCTAGGTATTCATAACTAAAAAGTATAAAATAAAAAACAAAATTAAAGAAATCAAAAAAACCCGACTGCGTAAAAAGTAACCAAAACTACGTACATAATAAAAAAACTGAAAGGAAAAAAACAAGCACTCAGATGTCCGGTGGTCTAGAATTCCATAATATATTATTGAATAAATACTATTGCAGAAAATAAAATATATTTTAATAATAGAACATGACAACTGAACAGTAGGGATCCATTATTCGACAGCAAATCTAATTTTTCAATGGATTCTGAATGGATGGATGGTTCTTTAATTATTTTTTTTATTATATTTCTAAATATATTATTTTTTATATTATATATTTAGAAATTTATTAAGTAGTTATAAGTTTTAATAAAGAGAATAATAATAATAATTAATAATCTGCCATCGTTCATCTCTCAATATGGGTTTGATGGCAGACGACAGTTTAAAATTTCATAGATTTAAGATAAACCAGTCCACTAAGCACCCACTTCCATATTCAGATATTAGATACCATCATCACACAATAGTTTTACACTTACCGCTGGCATTTCACGAATGTTATGTGTAGACGTGGAATGTTATTGGTAGATATCCCAATATTAAGATTAAATTTCTCCAAAGTCCTCTGCGTGTTGGATCCATATCCCCATGTAAGCCTCCCAAAGGACTGGGCATCTTCTCTATGAAAAATTCCGTGAATAAAAAGGAGACACAAATAATAATTACAGGAATTTTGAAAGCGCCAGTGACGGAAAAGTTAAGGAGTGAACGGTTGACATGTTATGGACATATGATGAGAAGGGATGAAAGTAATGTTGTGCGGAAAATTTTAGGTATGAATGTTGAAGACTTTAGGGTTAAAGGAAGACCAAAGAAGAGATGAATGGACTGCGTGACGCATGACATAGATAGAGAGGGAGGGACTACAAAGATGATGTTTGATAGGCCTGCATGGAAGAAGATTGACATATTGCGTTGACCCCGAGTAATTAGGATAAGAGCAAGATGATGATGATGAGGGGCGATCAATAATCTGCTTCGGAGAATTATCATAATATCCACTCATGAAGTACGTAAATCATTTTTTCGTTGACTACGATAAAGCTAAAAGAACGTTATATTTTTGAATGTATATGTGTTACGTGAACTCCATAGTACCATCTAGAATACTGATTCTATCTCAATGAATGAGGATGAGTTGTCGATTATTTTTTTCTATAGTTCAGGCTCTATCATCGCAATTTGTAAACGCAACTTAAAGTATAAGAACGAGCTATTTTTCATTTGAATAAATTTAATGCGATAATTGTTTTAAACAAATAATATGGGTTTTTTGTTCAGTAAATATATAGCGACCACCATTTCGTACCTCTTTTTTAATGACAGTTAAATAACTTGTGCTAGTATGTATATCAAATGAAATATGAAATAATCATCATCATCATCATCATCATCATGATAAAATAAAATCATCATCATTTTATTTTATCATTTATTTTATTAATATCTAAATGTATTTTCCAAAAAATAAACACTAAAAAGAAAATACTAAGTTTAGCCCGGTCATCCAAATTATATAATGTTTAGAATATCTATTAAAGTAAAATGAATGCAGCCGAAATGCGATCTCTACGGAAAATCTGTAGAGTTAGGCTGACCGACCGCATTCGCAACGACGACGTAAGAGAGCGAGTATGTATGAAAGAGAGTATTGGTGTAAAGATGCGAAAGGGAATGCTCCGATGGTTCCGACATGTTGAAAGAATGCCGAACGAATGTCTGGTTAAGAAGATATACAATGCGAAAGTGGAAGGATGTAGGTACCGGGGGACACCGAGAATCACCTACCTAGACCAAGTTAGTCACGTACTGAAGGAAGGTGGAGTCAAGAGTCTCCGGAACCGGCGAGCGTGTATGAAGATAATTATGAATGTTGAGGAAGCGAGTGAAGTATGCAAGGATAGAGTTCTCTGGCACTCTGTTCTCTCTGCCTACCCTGCAAGGGATATGGCGTGATGATATGTATGTATGTAGAATATCTATATTATGAATTATAAAAGAATAATGATAGTAGCTTCAGTAAAAATATATTAATTTAAATTCAACTATCAATATGAACACAAGCACAATTATGATAGTATCTTTCAAGTTATTTAGTATATCAGAAATATACTAAATAGTATTTTAAGATAAAAAGTTTCTAATATAGTGTAATTTACTGAATAAATTCTTTGTGAATATAAAGAAAATGGACATACAACTAGAGACATGGCTGAGACACTCCGTACGACTTACGAACCTGCATTATTCATTTTTATTGCGAACGAAGTGTGATATATGCGTTAGTATAAGTGTTATATTTTATTTGTTATAAACGAGAAACTAGAATTGTTATTCGGTGTTTTGCTTTTATTGGGCATTGTTAGAATATTTTTTGTCTATGTCTAGGTAGACATTTTAAGAAGACTTCTCTGGGCTATAAGTTATTATTTTTCTTTCTTCTTTTAATTATCACCTTTTAAGCACTTGATACACTAAATTTTTTTTTTCAAATTTCCTTTAATAAATATAATATTATAATATAAATTGTTGCGTGGTAGCGGCTACGAATACTACCAACCCTTACTTTGCTCGTGGATGTCGTAAAAGACGATTAAGAGCTTTGTATCGACCTGGGCCAACTCTACCTGATGCCGTTTAGTCAACAATTACATTCCCTAAGAGTGTTAATATCTGGCAGAAGGCTGGTTATAAACTATTGCCAAAAACTTGTGCAATATGTACGAAGAGTAGATGGCGCATTACGAAGAGTAGATAGCGTGAGTAGATATGTATGAAGAGTAGATGGCGCATGGCGCTTAAGATACCGACCTACCATACCAAATAACGTGAGTTCTGTTCACACGCGGGACAATACTTTATGCGATCCACATATTTTTGTTTCGAGTCTGAGTGTAATTTGTGTTTGTTAAATTATATGTTTGTAAAGTCCCCCGAAATAAAAAGATTATTTTCTTAGTGTAAGGTGTTTTCTTTTTTAAATCCTTATCGCACTGAACTAAAATATAATTATAAATATTTAAGGGGATAATTAAAAGGACTGTAAGTAATCAATTTCTATATTATAGTTGATTTCTATACTGTTATACTTCACTGACGAATGCAGTGCCATCGCGCTGCGTCGCATTCTATCGGATATATAAGAAAAAGCAACCACAATACTTGTTCTATTTATTAACAAGACTTCTTAAAATTGATGATAAATATACATTCAATTATAACTTTAAATTTTATTTATATTTAATTTTATATTTAACTACACAAATACACGTTAAACTTGTGAAAGTAATTTAAAAAAAGATTGCCAAATTGCATCATCTTCTAAATACATTTTCTGTATTTCATAATTTAAATATTATCTGCACTTAGTGTTAGTTCATCCATCTCGTTGACCTAAGCTTGTAGGTGACAGCTGAACGACTTCCAAATGTGTGAACGCTTTTGTGAGCTCAAATTCTAAACTTTCATAGATGTTAAAATTTTCAACAGAAAAATCTAGACTTCTAATAATCTGCAATAATTAAAATTTTTATTAAGAACTTACATTATATAAAAAAATAAGTGCTAAACTCATTCCTTTCATTTAGGCCTTCTCATATGGGATGGTATTACCATAAACGCGGCGGGTTGATGATTGCAGTTCGCATTATAAGATTACCAGATGATTACTGCTATTTATTCTCTTGGTGGATCCCTGAGCTAGTTTTTACGACGCCCATGAGAAGGACGGGCCGTTAATACATCGCATCAATAACACCAGGAAAGAAAAAAGCAAAGGAAAAGCAAAGAAGATCAGCTCATATGCGTCAATTCTGAACTCTCGATAAGTTTTTCAATATGTACGATGGAAGATCAATATGTATACCACATATTGCTTGGACTCCTGGTAATTGAGATAAGAGCAATAAAATAAATTAATTGATCGTCCGGTGAATTGTATTTTATCTTCATTAAGAGACGACAGATCTAAGCTCACTTTTTATACATACATACATATCATCACGCCATATCCCTTGCAGGGTAGGCAGAGAGAACAGAGTGCCAGAGAACTCTGTCTTGCATACTTCACTCGCTTCCTCAACATTCATAGTTCTCTTCATACACGCTCGCCGTTTTCGGAGACTCTTGACGCCACCTTCCTTCAGTACATGACCGATCTGGTCTAGGAAGGTTAGTCTCGGTCTCCCCCGGTACCTATATATGTATACTCACTTTTTATATATGTATATTTAAAATATTAGCTATATGTTAATTTAAAATATTAGCTGTCTTAGTTCAAAATCTCTGGGGCAGCCTGTATAATGACTGATGGAATGTATAAAAAAAGCCACTCTTTTCTCTTTTACTTTTTTTGGCAGCGGGCTATGGAGTGTTTACACCCCGCTAAATCCGTTCGGGGCGACAAAAGAAGCAGCACGCAGCCCATAGACCCGTCCTACATGTACCTCTCTTTCAACGTGCGAGTGGGCTTCTGAAACCCGGTCCTTGTTTTCAGTGGCCCACCCGGCGGTTTACCCTCACAGGTAACCTCTGGAGTCGATCGGCCCGAGTCTTCATGAAGGATATCTTCCCGGACTCGTTCAGCCGCCTCCTTCTACGAGATAACTGTCTCGCAAAAGAAGGCTCCCGCGTCTCAGAAAGCTTAAAGTCATATCCGGTCATTTGAGATATTTCTTATTTTATTTTATATCATTCTTCTTATAGGATCTTTGATAGTGAGTTTGACATAGACAATATCAATAAAGTAATATAGAATGCAACATTGTTGAGGCTTATAATATTTAACGTGTCTTAAGTACTACTTACATCACCGCATACCATTTAATTACAAATTTGTAGTTTATAACGTCATCTAGATCTTATTATGGTACATCCTATAGGGTTGGCAAATGCTCGGTTACACGGTTAGAGACCAGTTCATCAAGCCAACCGCACCGGTACGAACCACCGTTTTCAAAAAATCTGTATCCGTGCTTACGAAGCCGGGCGGTACGAATGATGACTTTAAAAAAACGATTCGCAAATGCTAATAGCATATTATGTATCTATATATATGTTATTTTGTGTAATATATTAGTAATTATTGTTTTATTGTATGTTTTGTGCCATGCCATAATAGTGGTAGGACCACGCTGTTGACAGTTTTCTGTTTACAGCCGCGGGCCGGTCCGTCCGGGGTAGTACCTACCACAATCTCGCAGAAGATCGACGTCTGAGCAATGGCAATGTATTTTTGTGCTTCGTTCAGTGAGCGAGAGAGCCGACAGTCCAACTGCGTGGGTTTGGGGCTTATATTGGTAGGCAGCGCCCTAGACTTAGTATTGTAAAGGTCCATGGGCAGTAGCCGACTCTGTGGGACATCGGGTACGACTGGGCGTTGAGAGGGAGTCTCCCCCCCGGGCTGAGCGTTATTTGCTATGCTGACGACACGCTCGTCACAGCCCGGGGCAGGACATTCGAAGAGGCGGCGAGCCTGGCCACTCTCGGCACCGAGGAGATGGTCAGGCGAATCGAGGCGCTGGGGCTCAGGGTGGCCCTAAACAAGACGGAGGCCCTACTATTCCATGGGCCCCGTGTGAGGCTGCCCATCGGCGCCTCGTTAGTCGTCAACTCCATCCACATCAGTATCCAGGCCCATATGAGGTACTTGGGTCTGGTGCTCGACGGGCGATGGTGGTTCCGGGAGCATTTTCGCCAAATTGCTCCCCGGCTGGTCGGCGCGGCGTCCGCCCTTTCTCGACTCATGCCGAATGTGGGCGGACCCAGTTTCGAGGGCCGACGGCTGTATGCGGGGGTGATCCGCTCAATGGCCATGTACGGCGCACCCGTGTGGGCGAGGGCTCTGAACGCCCAGCTCAGGGCGGTTCTGTGGAGGCCACAGCGAGCCATGGCGGTCAGAGCCATTCGCGGGTACCGCACGGTGTCGACAGAGGCGGCGTGCCTATTGGCCGGGACACCCCCGTGGGACCTAGAGGCGGAGATGCTCTCCGACCTCTACCGGCGGGTTACCTCAGTGCGCGACGAAGGTGGCTCCCCATCGTTGAGCGAGATAGCCACCTGGCGCGAGGACGCCCGCCGAGACGTCATCGCCCGTTGGGTTACGCGGCTGGAGAGGCCAAGACACGGTGTCGTTACCGTCGAGGCCCTCCGGCCCGTACTGATGGAATGGATGGAGCGGCGGCACGGAGTCCTCTCCTTTCGGCTGGTGCAGGTATTGTCAGGGCACGGGTGTTTCGGTCTGTACCTGCACACGGTCGCGTATAGGGAGTGGACTCCGGCCTGCCACCATTGCAGCAGTGACGAGGACACGGCGAGACACACACTGGAGGTGTGTCCGAGTTGGGACGGGCAGCGCCGTGACCTCGTCGCTGTAATCGGTGCCGACCTGACGCTGCCGGCTGTCGCGAGGGCGATGGTCGACAGCGTCAGGAACTGGGACGCGGTCGCCGCCTTCTGCGAGGCTGTTATCTCGCAGAAGGAGACGGCGGAACGAGTCCGGGAGGATTCCCGTGACCCGGGCCGCCGTCAGCGGCCGGGGCGGCGCAGGCGCGAATACCTGCGCCTGATGCCGCCCTAACCGAGGCTTCGGGTGATCGGACCGGGGAATTGTCCGGTCACCCGACGTGAGGCCACCGCGTGAGGACGACGCCTCGACGGCGAAAGCTGTCGGGGCGTCGACAGGAGAGGAGCCCGAGAGGGCATACCGCTGAGCGGGCCACCGAAGACAAAAATCGGGTACCGGTGGCCCGCTTGCACGGCGAAGAAGAGGTGCTTGCAGGGTGGGTCAATGGGGTTGCGCGCCGCCTCTTCCGTCACCCCGGACCGACTTGGCGGGGAGCGACGTCCATGGCCCACGGCAAAAAAAAAAAAAAAAAAAAAAAAATGGGCAGTAGTGACACTTACATCAGGTGTGCTGCTTGTTCGTTTGCCACCAAAAGCAATGAAAAAATGCGTTTATTATTAGTTATTTGATAATAACAATTCTTTATTGGACGTAAAATGTCATACTAAATATTTTGAGTTGTGATTAATTATTTCATAATACATGCAATAAAAAAAGAAATCAATTAAAGGATAAAGTTGTACTTAAACTTTCATTTAATCTACTAGTTAAATATATACTATTTTTTATCAACACGAGTACAGATCTCACTCAATTTTGTCGTAACCTATGGTTTAGCCTCGTCTTCCACCATACTATATAATGTAATTCCTTTTTCTTCATTGCCTATTGTTTAGACTAGTCGAATAGAAGGGCCCTGGCCTTGGGTGGTCCGCTCAGCGGATTAATCTCCCTAGTGGATGTCCAAGTGCCGGCACATCGCCCTACACCTCTATACTAGCTCAAAGTCTATATTATAATTATATAAATTTTTCAAATTCCTTTATCAGTTTTTGTGAAATGAAGGATGTAGGTACCGGGGGAGAAAGAGACTAACTTGCTTAGACCAGAATGGCCACGTACTGAAGGAAGGGGGAGTCAAGAGTCTCCGAAACCGGCGAGCGTGTATGAAGAGAATTATGAATGTTGAGGAAGCGAGTGAAGTATGCAAGGATAGAGTTCTCTGGCACTCTGTTCTCTTTACCTACCCTGCAAGGGATTTGGTGTGATGATATGTATGTATATTAAATGAAAAATTCAATTAATAAACATATGTAAATCTAAAATGTTATTTAAACATCAGAAATTCCACAGGTATTATTGCTCTTTAAAAAAAAAACAACTAATTATATTTGACTAGTTTCAAAATTACTTGGCGCAGCCCTAGCGTATACTCGCAGCATCTGGTAACGAGCGAAGTTTTAAAAGTATAAGTTATGAATAAATTATATCAAGTCTAGCCAACTCATAAACGTCTGATGAGAATGGTAGAACTAAGAAATATATATAGCACCTAACATGCATTGTGCATTAAATTATTTTTGTTGAATATATATTACTGTGATAGTACTGTGTGAGAGTGTTTGCAAATTCTACCAACCTTTATTCTCCTCGTGGATTTCGTCAGGTTTAACGTTAGGTAGTTGGTTGGCAGAAACTTTGGCAATATGTATGATGAAAGAGGCGTTGCATCGACTCCAAGTAGTTGGGAAAAGAGCAGGATGATGATCATGATGATATATTACTACGATAAAGTTGTAGAGTTTGTTTCTTAGGAACTAACAATTGGATTACACACCAAATTATACTGTTAGATAGTCTGTTTCTCGAGAAGGGCAGAGATTGAATACATAATGCTGCGTCAAAAAGTATTACAGAATATATAATAGTATTTCAAGTATATTGATAAAATGCAGTTTGTTTTAAATGAGTCATAAGTCGAGTGGGCCGGATGGCATCCCTGCAGTGGTCTTCAAAACGTGCGCCCCTGAGTTAACCCCCGTCCTCACGCGCCTATACTGAATTTCCTACGATACTAATAGGGTTCCATCTTCGTGGAAGGTAGCTTAAGTCCACCCGATCCCTAAAAAGGGAGAACGGTCGGACCCATCGAATTACAGGCCGATTATGATAACATCCTTGCTCTTCAAAGTAATGGAGAAAATCATAAACCGCCAGCTTCTGCAGTACCTTAAGGATCAACCGTTGATCAGTGATCGCCAATACGGCTTTCGACATGGTCGATCGGCTGGTGATCTTCTTGTGTACCTTACACACCATTGGGTAGAGGCTTTGGAGGGCAAGGGTGAGGCGCTAGCATTCAGCCTAGATATCGCAAAGGCATTCGATAGGGTCTGGCACGGAGCCCTTCTATCGAAGCTACCGTCTTATGGAATCCCCGAGGGACTCTGTAAATGGATCGCCAGCTTTCTGGATGGTCGAAGTATAAGAGCATATCAATGACATGCTCTCTATAGAGAGTATGCATTGCTATGCCGATGACAGCACGGGTGACGAGCAGTATACCGAGCATCAGAATATCTCTCGGAGTATATTACAGGAAAGAAGGACTCAACTTGTGTCTGAAGTCGAGCGCTCTCTGGGACAGGCCTCGAAATGGGGTGAACGGAACTTAGTCCAGTTCAATCCCACTAAGATACAAGTTTGCGCGTTCACTGCAAAAAAGGACTTTGTCATGGTGCCTCAGTTCCAAGGAGTAACTCTCCAAATTTCCGAGACTATTGGGATCCTCGGCGTCGAACTATCAAGCAAAGTCCAGTTTGGGAGTCCATTTGGAAGACGAAGCCTGACTGGCAAGTAGAAAGCTGGGCATCCTGAACAGAGCCAGGCGATACTTCACACCGAGACAACGTCTTGTGCTATATAAAGCAGAAGCCCGCCCTCATGTGGAGTACTGCTCACATCTCTGGGCAGGCGCGCCCAAATATCAGCTAGACCCACTTGACTCCCTGCAAAGACGTGTTGTTCGAATCATCGGTGATCCCAATATCACGGAAGGACTGGAGTCATTGGAGAGCCGGACAGACTTTAGGTCTCTCTGTGTACTCTATAGGCTCTTTAAGGGGAGTGCTCTGAGGAACTGTTTGACTTGGTACCACCGTCACCATTTTATCACCATACCACTCGACACCACAGCAGGGTTCATCCATTTCACCTGGAAACAATACAGACGTCAACTGTACGTTTTCAAAGAACATTTCTCCCACGTACATGTAAGATTTGGAATGAACTACCTGCTGCTGTGTTTCCCGAGCACTATGACATGTCCTTTTTTAAACGAGGTTTAAGAAGAGCACTTTCTTCACGGTAGGCAGCGGCCTCGCTATACCCTGGTATTGCAAAGTTCCATGAGCGTCAGTGTCACTTACCATCAGGTATGCTGCTGGCTCGTTTGCCACCACCGGCAATAAAAATAAAAAAAAATTAAATTTGGCAATGTCAATATCAGTGCATAATATCTGTTCTTATTCCAATCTAAACAGGGTTAGTGTAGAATTATGGGATATAGGTAGATTATGGGAGTACGTCCCATAATATAAATTTAGTTGACATATGTTGCAATACATAACGCAGTGCTTGTCCCAACATTACTGTATGGAAGCGAGAGTTGGGTATGCAGAAAAGAGTATGATAGTAAAATTAATGCGGTCGAAATGCGATCTCTGCGGAAAATCTGTGGAGTTAGGCTGACCGACCGCATTCGTAACGACGACGTAAGAGAGCGAGTAGGTATGAAAGAGAGTATTGGTGTAAAGATGCGAAAGGGAATGCTCCGATGGTTCGGACATGTGGAAAGAATGCCGAACGAACGCCTGGTTAAGAAGATATACAATGCGAAAGTGGAAGGATGTAGGTACCGAGGGAGACCGAGACTAACCTACCTAGACCAGATCGGTCATGTACTGAAGGAAGGTGGAGTCAAGAGTCTCCGAAACCGGCGAGCGTGTATGAAGAGAATTATGAATGTTGAGGAAGCGAGTGAAGTATGCAGAGATAGAGTTCTCTGGCACTCTGTTCTCTCTGCCTACCCTGCAAGGGATATGGCGTGATGATATGTATGTATGTATGTATGTATAGTTGACATATGTATGTATATACTTAACCTAGTGCTGCATTAATATAAATAAATATATGAAAGAATAATTAAAAATAAAACTTTTATTTTGGTCTCAAAAGCTCTCTTTAAGAAAAAAATATTTTTTTGGCAGTAACTTAATTATGCTATTATGCAGGTAGCTCATGTAGTGGACATCTACGGGTTCATTGATGGATAGACTGCAAATCATCGCAGTAGGCCACAAAAAGTTCCACACAGTTTATGCTGCAATACTTACGTGTTACAGTACCAGTTTCCAAGCATAACCATTGACTACAGGTTATTTCAAATGAGAAATACCTATAAACAATATTCATAATACTATATAGGACATAACTTAGTATGTTTTTTCAGAATATTCTACGAATATGGAATGTAAGGCTCAGCTAAAATCAAATTGCCATCCATGCCATTTTGGAGCGATAATTTCCCCCGCTGTATCTACACCTTCTAAATCCTTATTTATTGCAAATTAGGTACAGCCTCAACGAAAAATCTTACAGCATTTTTTACAACGCTTAAATTAAAATTTCGAACCAACTTCGCTAAGCTTATCGCTTTAAGATTTTCTCTGCCGAAGCTAAAAGTTGGTTCTCACCCAATTTATCAAGTAGAGCACCTGCATTGGACTCGTACTCCGAAAAGCCGAACGCTCCCGATCGTTGCCGATATAAGCTGATGGAAACAACTTCGATAGTTAAGTACATTGTTTTGACTCGGTCCGGAATTTCTTCCGGATTGTTCTAACGTGTTCGATTAAGATTAAACTTTTGGATTAATTTTAGAATTAGAAAGGTTTTATATAAGATTTACTTAGCTAGATTGTATACAATTTTGACATATTGTTGAGACAGCTATAATAATAAATTTTACAAGAGATTTTTATGTGCTTAGTAGCTATATAATTCTTAGCAAATCTGAGCTAAGTGATTTCAATCAAGTTAACACTATTAAAATATTATAAGGAATATATATCTAGTTTTTTTTTATAGAGAGTAAATAAGTAACAGACGAACGATTTAAAAATACAGCTATTTCTTTTGTTTCCTCTTCATAGCAATTATTGTGTATGTTTTTTTTTTCATAATGAAAAGCTTTTTGTCGCCTAAGTAGTGTTGATATTCGTCCATTTGTACCAATTGATTTGTATTAAAAATATTATTTACACAATTTAATTGTCTTGTCACAAAAACCACTATTTGAAATTATTAACAAAATTCGAATGATTGTGCTTTAACAGAATCGAATAGCAATATAAAATTGTTTTTTTTTTTAAATTGATACTACAAACAATAACCCCAAAAAGAAATATAAATTGAAAATCTTCTAGAAGGTTATCCATAAGTCTAGTTAGTACCATTATCAAAATATTGTGAGCTTGTTCGACTGAAAAATATAGGAAATAGAAGTACAATGATTTTTGTATCACATATATTTTAAAAAAGATGAAGCCAGAATAGATGTAAGAGTAACAATAGGTAATGATGTACTAGAGCAAGTGGATGAATTTGTATATTTTGGATGTGGATTTAGCTGAGATAGAAGGTACACCACTGATATAGAGCGAAGAGTGAATACGGGAAATAGAATGAACGGAGCGTTGGGGCAACTTCTCGGCAGACTCCACTTCAGCCAGAAGGCACGTGTAGCAATACATAACGCAGTGCTTGTCCCAATATTACTGTATGGAAGCGAGAGTTGGGTATGCAGAAAAGAGTATGAAAGTAAAATTAATGCGGTCGAAATGCGATCTCTGCGGAAAATCTGTGGAGTTAGGCTAACCGACCGCATTCGTAACGGCGACGTAAGAGAGCGAGTAGATATAAAAGAGAGTATTGGTGTAAAGATGCGAAAGGGAATGCTCCGATGGTTCGGACATGTGGAAAGAATGCCGAACGTCTGGTTAAGAAGATATACAATGCAAAAGTGGAAGAATGTAGGTACCGGGGGAGACCGAGACTAACCTACCTAGACCAGATCGGTCATGTACTGAAGGAAGGTGGAGTCAAGAGTCTCCGAAACCGGCGAGCGTGTATGAAGAGTATTATGAATGTTGAGGAAGCGAGTGAAGTATGCAAAGATAGAGTTCTCTGGCACTTTGTTCTCTCTGCCTACCCTGCAAGGGATATGGCGTGATGATATGTATGTATGTATATATTTTCATCTACATCTTATAGAGTCAATTTTATGAGCCAGAACAAAGAATTTATAGTATACTTCATTTAGTATTTCTTTCTTTTCCTTTTCTTTTTAAAGTAACCACCCTGCATTAAGAAAATATTCTTTGTATTGCGGGGAACTTTGCAAACATGCAATTAACGCAGACAAATTACACTCAGATTCAGAACATCAGTTTGTGGATCACACAAATTATTGTCCTGCGTAGGAATCAAACCCTTGGCACTGGCACGGAAAGTCAGTATCTTAACTACTATACCATCTGTGAATTTAATCAATCAACTCATCCTGAAACGCTTGGCTAGTTATAATAATTTCGGTATATTCAATAAAACTTAATACCTAATGAAATATAGCTACGAATATTTCTAAAATGGTGACCTTCACCACGAGGATATAACAACAACATATCAAAAAGTCTTGGACCGAAAGTGAAAAATGGTTTCTTGTTACATTTGAACGAAGTAATAGGTAGAGATATTATAGCTTCTATTAGCAATGCAATAAATATTACTTTTCTATACTCAGTTTTGGTGGATACTGAAAGTATTAATATAAATAACAGGCTCTGTATGCCAATATATTTATTTAATACTAGCTTCTGTTCGCGGTTTCGCCCGCGTAAAAGGTTACTTTCCTAAAGTTTTTTATCTCCTATTTTATTTTATCCCTTAAGGATATTTTTTTTGCAAAATGTTAATGTTATATTTATTTATATCTAATCAATAGCCTTTAAATAAGTTTCTGGCTTTAAATATGATGATACTTCCTTACAACTTTTCATCTCCATTTATAACCCTTTTTTACATTAAAAAGTAGCCTATGTCCTTTATCAGGCTTTAGACTATCTGTATACCAAATTTCATTAAGGCCAAATCCATAGGAGTGCATCAATATTCAGAAATTTCAAAGCTGTTAAGTTATAAAAAAAAGATTGGAGAGGAGCATTGATTGATTTAGCATTGGATAGCATTGTTTGTTTGTCTTCTCTCTTGTCCTAAAACTTTATAATTCACTGCTGTGCAACTTGCTTGCTATCAGTTTATACTACTTAATACTCTACAAAATAAATCACGTTAGACGTGTTCATGTTTATAGTAATGGCAAACGTGTAAATAAAATAAGGTAAAATTTATAATACTTTATTTTTCACTAATAATATATCTTTTCTTTACTCATTTTCTTCTTACTCAACTTCAGGTTTAGGATCGTCAGTAAGATTGTCCTTATTAGTTATAGCGGAATCCTTAACCTCTTCGTCTACTTTATCACTTGTGATACCATCGTCAGATTTACTCACATTATTAGTAGTGACAGTAAGGTTAGTATCATTCACTGTATTAGTAGTGGTATCGTCAATATCTGATGAATCAGTATAATTAATCATAGCAGCATCATCCAGTATCAATACATTTTGCAAGTCCTCATTTGATTGATGATTATGGAAATCAAACGCCTCAGCTCTTACTGTAAATATGCAGGTAGAAACGCATTCGTATTCGTCTTTAAACATATTGAGACTTGGAAGACAACCTCTCCAAATTCCAACTTCACATCTGGAGCCTGGCTTCCAATAGTAAAAGACAGGTTCCGGTGCTCCGCCACAGTCTTCCCATCTAAAGGTCTCAAAACATACTTTTGGTGGTACTGTTAAATATCAATAAGTTTTCAGTATTTAAATTTGTAAAGAACATCAAGAATAAGGCATTTATGTGAAAATAGTAATATGAATAGTAGAACAATCATATTGCTGTTCAAACTGTGAAATTTCGTTGAATGTATAACATGCAATATAGCAGATACTGTTATGAATTGATTATGGTTTAGAGTTAAATGATCACATTTAGGTAATCTAACCATTATTATTATTTATTCGTGTACAGGACACAATGAAGAAGAAATTGAGATCTCTGTTTTAATCTGCAAAATATGGAGCCTAAGATAAGGATAGTTGAATCTGTTTTAGTGATTTGATGCAGATTATTAAACCACCAGATAACTAGATTAACAAGAGCGTATTAACTAACGGAACGTATGGCTCATTGTCTAAAATATTATTAAATTTCAATGCCAATTATTATGACAACCATTTCTATGACGGGATATGTACACAGTAAACGCTGATCTGTAACAGGTTTTTAAGAGTTTTAAAAGCTTCATGGTAGCACAATTTGGTTATACGCCATATTGCTCTATTACTTAAACGAAAAAAAAAGTGTGTGTGTCAGCTCCGACGCACGACTGGAGTAAGGAGTACCTTAAGTACAATTATCAAAACAGGCGCAAAAAAGCTCATTTGACTAAAAATAATATACTAGTCACAAAAATTAAAGGATATAAAAAAAATATCCAAATTTTTGGGTGATTTTCAACGAGCTGTAACTCCGAGGAAAATAGTTGTACAGAAAAAATAAAAAAAGCAAATTGTAGCTCTAAGTGTCTAGTTTTCAGATATGACTATAATTTTTTTTTATCATGTCCAGGTCTGGAGAAATTCTAAGAAAACAACCAAAAAAAAATTTTTCAAATTTTTTTTTCGTCTAAAAAAAGGTCCACGGGCTTCAAAAAAATTCTTTTGAGTGTTTCGTTCAAAAGCTCTTTTAGAGAATTAAATACTCTTTAATTTGACGTATTCAAAAAGCCTGTACAATGATTTGCCGCGGAGTTATGGTCCATCAAAGCAAAAAAGAACTTTTTAACTTTGATAATCAATAACTCCGGAAATAACGATTGTATAGAAAATTGAAGGAAGGTTTTGAAAACTGCACAATATTTACTATAAGAAAATGTAAACATCTTTAAGAAAAAAAAAATTTTTGAATTGAAAACTCGGACTGAAAAAAAGACAAAAATTCGCATAATTAAGGATATTTGGATAACTTGGTATAACTTTGGATAAAATGGATGAACGAAAGATATCGTCGGTAATTTTTTAACCTTAAAGTGTCCCCTAAAATCCCTCAAAAATTCAAAGCGCTGCGATTTTTTTTTCATTGTGCCCCGAAGCTTCAAATTCTTTGTTTTTGCAAAAATCACCATTATGAGCAATTTTGTGATTTTTATTAATTTTTTCAATGGAAAAATTTTTTTCTCTCTAAAATCTTTATGTTTTTGATCAAAAAGATTAACTGTTTAAGAAGTTTGAAAAAAAAAAGATCAGTCATTATTTCAAGAGATATTGATTATCAAAGTTAAAAAGATCTTTTTTGCTTTGATTGACGATAACTCCACGACAAATCGTTGTACAGGCTTTTTGAATACGTCAAATTAAAGAGTATTAAATTCTCTAAAAGAGTTTTTGAGCGAAACAATCAAAAAAATTTTTTTGAAGCCCGTGGACCTTTTTTTAGACGAGAATAAATTTGAAAATTTTTTTTTTGTTAGTTTTCTTAGCATTTCTTCAGACCTGGACATGAAAAAATTTTTTTATAGTCATATCTGAAAACTAGATACTTAGAGCTACAATTTACTTTTTTTATTTTTTCTGTACGACCATTTTCTTCGGAGTTACAGCTCGTTAAAAATAACCCAAAAATTTGGAATTTTTTTTATATCCCTTAATTTTTGTGACTAGTGTATATATATATATATATATATATATATATATATATATATATATTTATTTACATTTATTAAAACTATTCAGTGAAGTATTATCTCACGTCAGAAAGTGAAAGGTGCGCAGAATAGGTTGCGCACCAAAAACGTAACGAGGTCATTCGATCACTAGATTTTACTCCTCAAATTTTCTCATACCGGGCGCCTTATATGAAAATCGACTCTTAAGGAGTAAACTCCAAAAATAAATTGCATTGCCTCTGCCTCTTTGACTTCAGCTTCTGACATATTATAATCATCATCATCTTAGCTCATATATGTTCCACTGTTGAGCTTGAGCCTCCTCCATAATGGGACGGAAATTGACCTACTATACCACGCTGGTCAGACGTGTTGGTACAGGGTTTTATTTCGAATTTCCCTTCTCTTGCATAGATGTTATATGCATTTTATATTCCTTAGTCGTCTTTTACGATCACCCACAGATAAGAAAAGGGTGGTGAATTGTATTCTTACTCCGTTACCACACGGAAAACATATTATAATAATAAAGTGATATAAATTTATTTTATTTACCTGTTTTCGCAATAACAGTAAATAATAGAATGTTGCTAGTTATGATAATAGCGTTCATGTTGAAATTTTGTTTCAATGTATTTCTTAATCTTGTTTGGAAATATCTCATTAAGATAAGGTGTTAATTGTGTTATGCACGAAAGAAAATGCGATAAGTATACGAGTTTTCAATAATGTATACAAGAAAATTACGTTGAGCCATTTTTTTTTTGTGAATTTTGAATGGTAAGACGAATTTGGATTTTATACTCTCTGTATGGATTATGAATCATCATCATCATCATCATTCTGATTCTCTTATTCAAATTACTTAGGGTCGATACAATATGTATCTACTCTTCTTTCGTAGTAAATATTGTATAAGTTATTGGCAATAATGAATGGCATGGATTATGAATATACTGCCTAATTATAAATTTACGTATTCTTAAAAAGTTAAGTGCTTGACAATATTTAAGTTAATAACTTTATATTGCTGTGTGGTTGCGGCTAAGAATACTACCAACCCTTACATCGCTCGTGGATGTCGTAAAAGACGACTAAGAGCTCTTATTCGACCTGGGCCAACCCCATCTGGTGCCGTCTGGTCAACGATAGCATTCCCAAGGAGGGTTGACGTCAGGCAGGCGGCCGGTCATAAAACCATAGCCAAAACAAATTGCAATATGTCTGGGAATAAATTAAATGACGCTAGGGCTAGGGCGTACCCTGCAAGCGACGCGCAGGGGCAGCACCCGGTCCCTGCGAAAAATGGACAAGGGTTGTTGCACCACGGGCGGGTGCAACGTAAGAAGCAAGCTCTTGGTATGAAAGGGATAAGAATGAGGTATGCAAGTTGGAATGTTGGAACGATGACTGGAAGAGGAAGGGAATTGGCAGATTTCTTAAAAAGGAGAAGAGTAAATATTGCATGTCTGCAAGAAACAAAATGGAAGGGAACGAGAGCTCGAGAAATTGGTGAAGGATACAAGTTATATTATAGTGGTAGCGATGGAAAAAGGAATGGTGTAGGCATAGTCTTAGATAAGAATTTGAAAGAATGTGTGACGAATGTAATAAGAATGAATGATAGATTAATAGTTGTGAAAATAGTGTGGGAGAACGTCATCCTGAATGTCATTAGCGCGTATGCACCCCAAGCCGGATGTAAAGATGAAGTGAAAGAAAAGTTTTGGCAGGATTTTGATGAAATTATGATAGGTATACCAGAAAGTGAAGAGATATGTATAGGAGGTGACTTTAATGGACACGTAGGAGCGGGCAATGAAAGTTATGAAACAGTGCATGGAGGATGGGGGTACGGCATGCGAAACGCTGGGGGGGAGACGCTACTTCAAGCGGCTTCGTCGTTTCACCTGGCCATCGGTAATACGTGGTTCCAAAAAAGAGATGAGCACCTTATTACCTATAAAAGTAGCAACCACTGTACGCAGATCGACTACTTTCTTATTAAGAGAAGTAAGTTGGTCTGCGTAAAGGATTGTAAGGTGCTACCAGGTGAAGCACTAGTATCCCAGCACCGTCCGTTAATACACCCTCTATTAAGACCAGAAACCGACCCCCTCCTAAGGTAAAATGGAGTATGCTTGAAAGGAAAGAGTATGCAAGTAGATTTAAAGAAAATGTGATGGATAAAATGATTGAAATGAATGATATGAATGATAAATCTGTGAATGAATGTTGGAATGAAATGGCTAGTTGTATTAGAAATACAGCTAAAGGAATACTAGGAGAAACGAAAGGAAAAGGTATAATTGATAGGGATACGTGGTGGTAGAATGAAGATGTGCAAAAGATCGTGAAAGAAAAGAAGAATGTATTTAAGGAATGGCAGAATGAACATAATGAAAGATTGAAGGAAGCAAAAAAGCTTGAATACAAGGAATGCAAGAAAAAAGCTAGACGGGTAATAGCTATTGCGAGAGCACAGGCCGAAGACATGATTTTTAAATCGATAGATGGGCCTCGAGGTCAAAAGATGCTATACCGCATAACTAAAGCCCGAGAAGAAAGAGCAAAAGATATTAGGCATGTCAGGTGTATAGAAGATGAAGCAGGTAAAGTGTTGATAAAAGAAGAGGAAATAAAAGAGCGTTGGAAGCAGTACTTTGAAAGGTTAATGAACGAAGAGAATTCATGGAGTGGAGTGTTAAAAGATGTATCAGAGAACGTCGGCCTAGTAAGGGAAATTACAATAGATGAGGTAAGAGAAGCAGTGAGAAGTATGAAAAATGGAAAGGCTGTAGGGCCCGATGGTATACCAGTTGAAGTATGGAAGATTTTGGAAGAGGATGGGCATATGTGGTTAACTTTATTCTTCGATAAGCTGCTGCGCGACGAAGTAATCCCCAATGAATGGTGCAATAGTACGCTAGTGCCCATTTTTAAAAATAAAGGGGATGTTCAGGACTGCGGTAGTTATCGAGGAATAAAGCTTATGTCACACAGTATGAAATTGTGGGAAAAAGTGATTGAGAAACGATTGCGAGAAGAAAGTGAGATCACCCAAAACCAGTTCGGATTTATGTCGGGCCGCGGGGCAACGGATGCCATGTTTGCACTGCGCCAACTGTGCGAAAAATATCGTGGTGCACATAAAAACTTGCACATGGTATTCGTTGACCTCGAGAAGACCTATGACAGAATACCGAGAACAGTTTTGTGGTGGGTACTGAAAGAGAAAGGTGTGCCTGTGAAGTATGTTAGGTTAATCTGTGCCATGTACCGACAATCTAGGTCGTACGTGAAATCAGCAGCTGGAGACTCCGACGAGTTCAGTGTCGAAGTAGGTCTGCACCAAGGGTCGGCGTTAAGTCCTTACCTCTTCCTGTTGATAATGGATGCATTAACATCGGAGATACAGGAAGAGGCACCCTGGTGCATGCTATTCGCTGATGACATTGTTCTCGTCGGGAAAGAGGGCCTTGAGGTACAGAGCATGCTGGAAAAGTGGCGCTGTAAGTTGGAGAATGTAGGCTTGAAAATCAGCAGACCAAAAACAGAATACATGTTCTGCGATTTCGGCGGTCTCTCCAATTTTACACCCATAACTTTGGATGGAGTACCAATCCCAGTATGCTCGAACTTTCGATACCTCGGTTCTCTTATCCAAAGCGATGGCGACCTGGATCGTGCGGTGAAGCACAGAATTGATGTGGGATGGATGAAGTGGCGGCAGGTCACGGGTACAACATGCGACCCCAAAGTACCCCTTAAATTAAAGGGCCAAATATATAAAAGCCTAATAAGACCTGCTGTACTGTATGGATCAGCATGTCGGGCGATAAAAGCGACGGATGAGAGACGACTGCATGTAGCGGAGATGCGAATGTTGAGATGGATGTGTGGTGTGACAAGAATGGATAAAATAAGGAATGAACATATAAGAGGAAGTTTGAAAGTTGCGCCAGTGACGGAAAAATTAAGGAGTGAAAGATTGACATGGTATGGACATGTGATGAGAAGGGATGAAAGTAATGTTGTGAGGAAAGCCTTAAGCATGAATGTTGAAGGCTTAAGGGGTAAGGGAAGACCGAAGAAAAGATGGATGAACTGCGTGAAACATGACATGGATAGACAAGGAGTGACCACAGAGATGACGTCTGATAGAGTTGTATGGAAGGAGAAGACATATTGCGTCGACCCCAAATAAATTGGGATAAGAGCAGGTTGATGATGATGATGAACTTTATATCATCATCATCATCATCATTCTCCTGCTCTTGTCCCAATTACTTGGGGTTAACGCAATATGTTCCCTTCTGCCTACATATTGCAAAGGTTATTAATATAAAATATGGCAATAGTTTTATAACCGGCCGCCCCCCAAACGTCAACCCTCCTTGGGATTGTAATTGTTGACCAAACGGCATCAGATGGAGTTGGCCTAGGTCGTTATGAGGCTCTTAGTCGTCTTTTACGACATCCACGAGCAAAGTGGAGGTTGGTAGTATTAGTAGCCTCAGCGATATTTATCTTATTTACGATAAAAGAATAAATAAACGCGCTGAAAAGATTTGGCAAAATCTTCTACATGCAGCTTTCTTATTTAGTGATAAATTATAAGCTGGTTAAATAGATCATAAATCACAATACTACGCCCCGTTGTTTAGTATTATTATAGATACACTAAGTTGTGTAAATACACGATTTTTTTTTTACGGCCCGATATACCATGTCTATCTCGTGTTTGTGGTCCATATCAACAAACGGTCGAGTACTTCTGCTTTAAATAACACTATAAAATATATATACATAGATATATACTTACATATTACAAATAAATAATAAGCATAGAAATAGTTGAATTTATTAATAAATAAAAGGATTGTCCTTCTAAAGTTAACAAAGAACTTGAAACCATTATCAGAAATTAATGTACTTAAGTTTCCTAACTAGTTTGGTGAGACGTACAACAAAATGGACAACGTTGCCAATTTCTAATTCTGCCTGAATTACGTCCACAAAGGATAAAACAATTCGAACAACTCGGAAACGGAGCCGCCGCCGTCAAACCAATTGGAAAATAATTTCCGTTTTCATTGAACGCCAGTATAATTTCGTTAGTTGACGAATCGGAATCCAGCAAACGTTTGAAAGCAAATAATCGAGGCAGATTAGGCCCCAATTAGAAGGTGTCAATATTTTGCCGATTCGTACTAAACTGCTACAATACCTAACATATGCTCCATTTATCTTTGCAGTTGGGTGATCTTTACCAGGATAGGAATGTTTCTTTGTGATTAATTTCGTAACAGAATTAATGATGCGATCTAACCATTAATATAGGGATCGATTTTTGTGTGAACCCAACGCTTACATAAATTTTGCTATACTAATTCTTACTATCGAGCATCCGTCCATTCATCAGCCTATCAGTCCAACAGTAGAACATAGGCCTCGCTAAATGATAATATTGCCATAACCGCCACGCTAGCGATTTCAATTGGTGTTATAAATTTCTCAAAAGTAGCTGCCGTTTCTAGTGCTTTCTCAGCTGATTTTTATAACTTCCATAGGAGACAAGGGGGTAGTAACACTTTGTGTTATTTTCTTCTATAAAGATTCTAACGGCAAACCCATATTGCTGACAGTGTAGTGTCCGTAGATAGTCCAAAAATAGTTGGTGTATTTTTTCTTCTTCATTATGGTGACAAATGAGAAAGCAGCACGCTTAATAGTTAATATTAGTGCAGCTTATGAAGGTTTGCCATAACAACGGGCAAGCTTCCAAACCCACCTAGAAAATTGGGCTGCCGGCTCTCTCACTCACCGAACGAAGCACAACAGAATATAGCTACTGCTCAGACGTCGATTTTCTGCTGTAAGCATATGGTACTATCCCAAACGGAAAGGCCTTTAACTGTGGACATGAAATTGATGAAAGTGTGGCTCTAATAATATAGATCAAAACCCTGTCCAAGGTAAGTATCATACTCTAGCAGATGTCTATGTAGCAGCAAATTATTACTGCGCTGCCTTTTGTCAGCTAGAGAGCCAGAGACCAAACCTCATGCACGGTACGGACTGATCTAATATTACAATATATTTAAATAAATATTAAACTATATTTTAACATTACAATATAGTTGGTGAAATATATATTTTAAAATTAAAAAAGAGAAAAATAATAATAAAGGAAAAACGAAGAATCGAACCGGGGCTATCTCGATCATCAGTGGGCCAATTTACCTTCATATTCTAATTATATCTGTTTCGTTCACTGATGACTGACTATAGATAAAAAGGTAATTACTATAGATGATATAGTTAGATCAATGAATCACCCCCGAAACCTTTTCCATATTAAATTTCATGATAGTCGCTGGTGCTCAGCTGAGATTCTAATTTTTTTAAGAACAGAAGTTTTAAATAGAGATATATTACTTACTTCTTTTTCATTACAGAACTGTTTCCCAGACCTAGAAACTATGAAACATCCATAAAAACGAGATAGCATAAAAAAATTGTAAGACTATAAAATCCGTCATATAAACAATAACTCTATTAGTAACCCTAAATCATTTAAATTCTAACAAATGTTATAGAACCGCAATCAATAGGGTTGAACCCTCTATACTATCGATAATTGATTTTTAATTTCATTGAATTTTGATTAGAACTTTTCATTCCGTTAACACGGAGATGACAAGGTATTTGCCGGTCCGTTAGCTTTTTGAGGAAGGGATCTGGGAATACCGAATGACATTTAAATTGTATTAACGATGAGATTATAGAGTTCTAAACTGAAGTCTATGGCATTATTTTTGCTTTAATTAATCGATAAGACAATAGAATTTGAAAAAATATTTATTATATTTCGTTTTATTTGTTATATTTTAATCTATCATATATGTGTGTGGTAGCGGCTACGAATACTACCAAAGGTTTGGTTTTTTTTTTCTTTTTCAGGCTTTGCTCGTGAATATAGTAAAAAACGATTAAGATCTTTATATCGTCCTCGATGCCGTTTGGTCAACAGTAACATTCCCAAGGGTTGACGTCAGATATAAGACGGAGGCCCTTTTATCCCATGGGCCACGCGTAAGGCTGCCTATCAGCGCTTCATTAGTCGTCAGCTCCATCCAGATCAGTATCCAGGCCCATATGAAGTACTTGGGCTTGGTGCTCGACGGGCGGGACGGGTGCAGGCGCAAATATCTGCGCCTGATGCCGCCCTAACCGAGGCTTCGGGTGATTGGACCGGGGAATTGTCCGGTCAACGCCCCTGCTGTCGGGGCGTCAACACGAGAGGAACCGGCAAGGGTAAACCGCCGGGTGGGCCACCGAAGACAAAGATTGGGTACCGGTGGCCCACTCGCACGGCGAAGAGAGATGTTTGCAGGGTGGGTCCATGGGGTTGCGCGCCGCCTCTGCTGTCGCCGCGGACCGATTTGTCGGGGCGTGACCACATCCATGGTCAACCATGCAGAGAAAAACAAATGGGTTGACGTCAGATAGGCCGCCGTTCATAAAACAATTGCCAATAACTTTTTATTTTACGAATCACATTAAGTCAACCGCAAGTAAATGGGACAAAAGCAGGAGAATGATGAATATGATGAAATGTAGGCTTGCAAATCGCCCAGTAAAGAGTATTAAAGTGGTAACATTTACTGGCAAATAGTACTATAAATATAATCCGCAGACAGTTTCATCTACACATCATCAAAATTTAATCACAAATCAAAACTATCCAAGTTTTGAACTCCAATACCATATTCCTGATACAGCAATTTATAATTCTAACCGTAGTTAATTCCGACTACGCTTATTAGTCAGTCGGGAAACTTTCCTATTGTTCTATTCGGCGAGTTGGCGAATACCGCACTGGATTTTAACAGCCTGTATAGTGGCTGTGGTGGATGTCGATGTGCTTAGCGACTGGAATATTACAGGATGTTGTTTTTGAGAATTAATTTATATTTGGATTTAAATATTTTTTGTTTTCACCTTGGTCTAATACCGGGAATGTGTCTAACTTCTTACTTGGTCTAATAGTGGAATATTACAAGGTGTTGTTTTTGAGAATTAATTTATATTTGGATTTAAATATTTTTTGTTTTCAACTTAGTCTAATAACGGGCATGTGTCTAACTTCTTACTTGGTCTAATAGTGGAATATTACAAGGTGTTGTTTTTGAGAATTAATTTATATTTGGATTTAAATATTTTTTGTTTTCAACTTAGTCTAATAACGGGCATGTGTCTAACTTCTTACTTGGTCTAATAGTGGAATATTACAGGATATTGTTTTTGAGAATTATTTTTGTTTTAAATTTAAATATTTATTTTTTTCAAATATTGGTCTAATACTGGTAGTATCCAACTTTGTTTAATCGAATAATCTGAAACAATATTATTCTCACTAAAAAACATAAAGGCGAAAATGGAAGCCTAGTTTATAATAAAATTACGATAATTATGATGCAGTTATCAAATTCACTGACAAGAATACTTAATATCTAAATTAATGCCAAATGCTGTAGACATCTTGAAATTTATTTGTTAGAAAAAAAATATATATTTAAATAGGCAATAACATTTCTTATTGAATTTCTACCAAAAAAAAATCTATTTAAAAATATGAATATAAAGTCCTACACAGCCAAATTATTTCATAAAACGAACAATTGTACAAACATGAAAAAAAAAACACGTTATTCAGCTTCTTCTTCTTCTTCTTTTTATGTATTGGCAATCAGCTACTTATACGAGCCATTTTTGCCAGTGTCGAGTTATAATTATCTTCACGTTCTTAATCTCTTCAAGTTAGTCATTGTCTGTCAGTCAGTCGAATTGTCGCCATCAACACTGCTATGGTGACACTGTTAATGGTATGTTGTAGGAATTTTGATGGAAAACGAAAACGTTGTAAAGCACTTTTATATGATATTCACTACATCCCAGCTGTTCTGTCACATCATATTACATAAAACACCATAAAAATTATCTAATATAACACGTTAAAACACTAAGATATCGAATATAATACAAGAGCACAACATGACGTTTTAGATTCCCGCCAAAAGTCCGTTATTCAGCTTCTTTATAGAGAAAATTGTTCAATTATTATAACAGAAGTTAAAACTGATTGTTCATAAGTACTTTTTTTTTTTGGCGGCGGGCTACGGTACATCACGCCCCGCTAATCCGTACAGGACGACAGAGAAGCGGCGCACGACCCCGTAGACCCGCCCCACAATACACGTCTCGACGCCGTGCGGCTGGGTCTCTGAGTTCATAAGTACTATGTACTATCCTTATCACAAAGTTGGCAATTCATCCATGGTGCATTCTTTCGTAATCCTCAATGCTCGTGGCAATATAGTGGGATATACATTTAGGGTATATAATGAGGTACATATTAGACTTAGAGTATATAATGTAAAATTTCACAGAAACAAGTCAATATAATTCTACTAATATTGTAAACGCGAAAGTTTGTAAAAATGTATTGATGTGTGGATGTATGTATGTATGTATGTTTGTATGTTTGTTGCTCTTTCACGCAAAAACTACGGAATGGATTTTGATGAAACTTTACAATAATATAGCTTACACATCAGAATAACACATAGACTATAATTTATAAAGATTTTTTGTAAATTCGCTAAAATATAACGATAAATATCACTTAAGACAGAATAAAATCTTTCATCAACGAGCTATGCCTGCATACGCTGCATATATCTTAAAAGTTAGATAAATATTATGTATGGTGAAATTATACCTCTTAAATAGTTCTACAAAAAATCCGCGACAGTATGTACCTATTTTTTAAATGTGAGCCGTTATTGTTAAAATAGTAAATTAAAAATATGTATAATACAATTTGGTATTTATTGCAATTTATTTAGAATTTTCCTTCTCTTGCATTGAATATTATATCCCTTTCTTGACTTTTACAATACCCACAAGCAAAAGGAAATGGTGAATTGTATTCTTACTCCGTCACATATAATCAAAATGAAACGTTTTCTACACTTAATTATAATATAAACTTAATAATTATTACTGTAAATGTATTATAAAAATAACGCATAATTGGGTCCCCATTAAATACACGTAGTAATCAGTAGTGACGAAACTTGACTGACCGACAAGATATGTCGTTCTAAATATATAAATCTGTCTCAAGAATTAAATGCCAGTGAAATTGGCAGTAACTCGTTCTAAAGGTCTGTTGACCAGTTAATTGTATTTTTTTTACAAACTTTTTTTTTAACCTACCTTGTTGGTATATGATTAAATCTTGGAACTGTATTTTATTTAAGCAATAATGAAGCCGGTTGGTGTACAAAAATACTCTCTTTATTTATCTTGGCTTAATATATTCGTGTTGTCTAACCTTTATAATTTGCGGCAATTCTAATAAAACTAACGGCAATTGAGTGTTTACTTTTTTAAATTTTTTATTGCTTATTGTGGCAAACGAGCAAGTAGCATACCTGTTGGTAAGTGTTACTGCCGTCCATGGACCTTTGCAATACCTAGGGTATAGCTAGGCTGCTGCCTATCAAACCAAAACCCCAAACCCACCCACTTGATCTGCTGACTCTTTCGCTCACTGAATAAAGCACGACAGCACATTGCCATTACTCAGACTTCGATCTTCTGCGAGGGTGTGGTACTACCTCGAACGGACTGAACCTTAGCTGTAAACAGAAAACTGTCAACAGCATGGTCCTACCACCACCACCTTCAAATTTTATGGGCATTTTTAACATTGCCACCTATTTTTAGTAACACCTAACCCTATCTATCTGACGCTGAGGTCTTTAAAAAAGTGTGTGGGTCTTTAAAAAATACTGAACAATATTAAATATATAAATATCCATGAATCGTTGACATGCAGTAGTTATATAGTGAGTTAGCGCTTCAACCGCCACACGTGGCAAGCTAGTTGACTCGTTTGACGTAACAATTAAAAAGTTCACAGCGGTAAGAATCTATCTGTACTTTATAAAAACCTGATTACGAAGCGAAAAATGATGTCACAAGTGAAGCGAAAAATTATGTCACATTTTTCACTTCGTAATCGGGTTTTTATAAATAATTAAACATATTAAATGCTAAATTTCAGTAATTTGGCTATCTATACTTTCCAATGAAGGGACATTAGGCATTTTAGACCTGGTTATAAAACTTCAATTGTGATGGTACAAGCTTACTCTGTGCTTGCTAGTCTGGTCTAAAGTAATTTACAGTATAAAGTAGTTTCAGTGCGGTACTAGGTCAATATAACCTTGTATTAGGATAGATATACTACGGAATTGGTAGTAACACATCCTAAATATATATTTATTTCTATTCCACACTGAGTCAAATTCAATTTATGCCTTTCGCACTACATACATAGAAGTCTATGTTTTGCTTAGCGGGAATGCATGCAATGCACAGACGGTACCTGAGAGGAGAATCAGTGGGGCCACAGATTTCAAGGTATTGATACACGCTGGAACGAACAGTGTGTTCAGATAGCCTGTCAGCAAAAAAAAAAGGATGGACAAGGCGATTTAAACCGCATTAACACGTTCAAAGGGACGTAACTTCCACTCAATCATTTATAATACATATAGATGGCAACACCTGATTGTAAGTGTCACTGCTGCCCATGGACCTTTGCTATACCAAGGGTATAGCAAAGCCGCTGTCTACCATTAAAAACCCCAAACCCACCCAGTTGGGCTTCCGGCTCTCTCGCTCACCGAACGAAGCGCAATAGCACATTGCCATTACTCAGACGTCGATCTTCTGCGAGAGTGTGGTACTACCCCGAACGGACCGGCCCGCAGCTTTAGACAGAGAACTATCAACAGCGTGGTCCTTCCACTATCAAAATTGAACCTACGACACTCGCCTCTACACCCACTATGTCAAATAAGTAATCGTATAATTAATGGTTTCAAATAAATAATCATTTTTTTTTTTAAAGACACCTCCCTGCACTAAGGAAATAATCCTTGTATTGCGGGGGACTTTACAGACATGCAATTAACGCAGACAAATTACACCTAGACTCAGAACAACACTTTGTGGATCGCACAAAGTAATGTCCTGCGTGGGAATCGAACCCACGGCACTGGCACGGAAGGTCGGTAACTTAACCACTACGCCATCTGCGCAGTCGTATTTTTTTTTTATTATTATGTACGTCTTTAAAATAAAATTGAATTTATTTAAAGTAATTAAAGTTATTTTACCTATATCGTGTAAGCGTAAAGTGTCCATTAAAATAAAGATTGGTCTGATAAGCGTATCGATTGGATTGGATCATTTCGACGTTATAATGTCACTATAAATTTATTTAAAAAGTCTTAAAAACTTGTTACCTTAATTTTTATTGCTGCCGCTTTTAAGGAGTATGATTAAAATTCTTGCCAACCATTCATCCGATTCATCAACATCTCAGCTTATTTATGTCCCACTGTTGGGCTCGAGCCTCCCTCATATCATCATCATTCTCCTACTCTTATCTCAATTACTTGGGGTCGATACAATACGTACTCTTCTTTTATAGTACATATTGTAAAATTTATTATATATATATATATATAGACCAAACGGCATCAGATGGAGTTGGCCCGGGTTACGTTATAAAACTCTTAGTTGTCTTTTACGACATTCACGAGCAAAGTAAGGGTTAGTAGTATTCGTAACCGCTACCACACAACTTACGAGCCTCCTTCATAATGGGAGCGAATTGACCACGCTGGTCAGACGTGTTGGTATAGGGTTTTGTTTCGAGTTTTCCTTCGCTTGAATAGATGCTATATGCGTTTTATATCTCTTAGTGGTCTCTTGCGATGACCCCCTACCTTGTGTAGTGGGTGGTGAATTTTATTCTTACTCTGTCACCATAGGAAAAAATCAAAAATCGTTTGATCTTCTAAAGGTGCAAATATTATACTTTAGATAGTGTATATATATTTAAGCCTTTTAGGGTAAAAACTTTGGGAGCCTAGCGCCCATGGCCTAGGGAGCCTAGCGTATAATATTATTAAGTAAAGCAAACTAAAAAAGTTGTGCTATGTGGTAGGGGCCACGAATACCACCAACTCTTATATTATTTTTTTTTTTGGGACTAATACCACCACACATTCCCACCACTGTAACTCCTGTAAGCCAGGATCCACAATGGTCTCTATAAAAGCCACTGACGTTTGACCCTCAGGAAGTCCCGTGAAATGCTTTTGATTGTCATGGGACCCGCAACAAATTTAATTAGAAAAGAAAAACAGGAGGAGTTGAAGAATTTTCAGTTCCCTTCTATGCAAAGTGGGAGACATGAAGGAAAATTGGCTAATAGGCCAACAGATAGGAGGATGTACTGACACGTGAAGCGTAGCAGTACAGCACCACGGATATGACAGAGCTTAAAGGGCCTATATGTGAGCCTTAAGTGTGATTACAATAGTAGGTATGGCAGAAACGCCTGAACGCACGGAAATTTTCTCGAGTTGCTACAAGGTCCGTATAATATATAACTCCCGACACGACTTGCAGACTGTCTAACATAAGATCGCGTTCGTTTTGCCAGAGACTGCACTCCCAGAGGATGTGATGAGCTGTTTGCTTAAAATCGCAGTTTGGTGTGGAACATCGACAAAATGGTGAATCTACTAGTTTAAAATAGAATAATTTACTTCTAAAATTAACATGACCTGTGAGGAATTGTGCTACATAGTGGGCAATTTCTAGCCATATTACTCATGGATGCTATAAAAAACGACTAAGAGTCTTACTTCGACCTGCTTCAAGTCCATATGATATCTTTTAACGCTGGAGTAGACATTGCATCGATCCTAAGTAATTGGGATAAAAGCAGGAGAATAACGATGACCAAGAAAAGATACATTTTTTGAAGTGTCACTCGAGTATCATCTTAGCTAAAGAGAGTATTATTTTTGCAAAAAATGTCAGAGAAATTCCATACAAATATAGTACATAAGTTTAGTGCTAGTAAAATGCAAATTATAAGACAGGTACTGCAAAAAATATACAGTAAGATTTGGAATAAAAATACAGAAATTGTTCAATAAATGGTATAGTGATTTTAATGCCGACCTGCCCTTTAATATTATGAGTTCGTTTGCAGTGTGAACAGTTTTCTTATGATTCGCAAATAATTATTCTAATTTTGGATGTAAATTTTTGTTTAATAATCATCTATATTTATAAAAATGGATGTTTGTATATATCGCTAAACTTAGAAATTATTTGAGCGATCATTACAAAAATTAGTATGTGTTTGTATTTTTTCATAGAAAAGGTTTATATGCTATTTCCATTGTTGTAAATCGCCATCAGGCGGCGCTATTATATATCGACTTCTACAATAAAACCAACGGGTTAGGTTTGCTAGTATACATACATATCATCACGCCATATCCCTTGCAGGATAGGCAGAGAGAACAGAGGGCCAGAGAGCTCTATCCTTGCATACTACACCTGCTGAGGAAGCGAGTGAAGTAATATAATATTCATAATTCTCTTCATACACGCTCGCCGGTTTTGGAGACTCTTGACTCCACCTTCCTTCAGTACGTGACCAATCTGGTCTAGGTAGGTTAGTCTCGGTCTCCCTCGGTACCTACATCCTTCCACTTTCGCATTGCATATCTTCTTAACCAGACGTTCGTTCAACATTCTTTCCACATGTCGAAACCATCGGAGAATTCTTAATAATTATTCATTAATTGCTAGTAATATATATTTGTAAAAATCACAATAGTTTTATTTCTTAAAGTATTAAAGATATCTACTAAACAAGTATGTTTAGTAGATATCTTTAAAAAAACTCGTTGCGAATTTTTTATACGTATTTGAAGAATAAATAAACAATTACAATTTAAAATTTGTATGTGAGATGTTCTCAAATAACATTTTTCACTTCAAAATACAAAACTTAATTGTTTAATGTCTTTCTACAGCGAACGAGAGATAACGTAGACGGCCGATTCAAACTGAATTAAACTTTAAATTGTTTTGTAATGAACACTCCTGCTGGTAACACTTTGTTTCCTGTTCATTTATTTGCTTGCCTGATGACTCTGTATTTATCTTATATCTTGTGATCATTAGTTTATTTATCTCGGCTTATATACGTTCCACTGTTGGGCTCAAGCATCGTCCACCTGACCTGTGTTACCACGCTGGTCAAACGAGTTTCTTTCTCTTGCATAGATGTTATATGCAACATGCATATATCCTTTACTCATTTTTTACGACACCCACGAGTAGGACAGAAGGTCTAAATATAGAATTGCATCCCTACTCCGTCTCTACAGGGAAATAAACACGTTGGGATAGCAGAATAAAAATGTGCCGCTCTTAATGAAGCTTCAAGTCGCTCGTCGTGCTATTGAGAGGACTATCGTATCGCATATACGTGATAAAATCCGGATTATGAAAATCCATATAAGAATGAGTGTAACTAACATAGTCTGAAGATTTAGTATGATGAAGTGGCAATATACAAACAATGCTCCTCGGATCGACAGTCGTTGAGAAAGAAACTCAGTTCTCTAGTGGCGACCAGGATTCAAACAATGTAAGACAACTCCCATTAAGTGAATTGATAACTTGTTAAGAATCGCAGGTAGCTCTCGGATGCAAGTGATACAGAATCGTGCTGAGAGGCATTCTCGTGGAGAGGCTTATGTCCAACAGTGGAAGTCCACGGACTGATGAATGAATTGATGGATATAATAGAAAATTTCCCTTCTTTTCATTAATATTTATATATGTCCCTAGGGCGTCTTGCCGCCATAGCAACAGAATAAGAATACAATCGTTGCCACTTCTTATTGTATTGTCCATGGTGCTCACAAAAATTGTCTGAGATCACTAGAAGAATGAATAGTAGCGTTTTCCTGAGAAACATGTAACACGTTATTGCCACGTAAATGCCAACCTATCTTCAATATCTGTATAGCATTCAATAAAAAAGAGCTGCGTTCATCAGTGGATGGCAAAAGATTTTATTATATTTTGGGCAATAGAGAACAGGTTTCATCTAATCAGATTGGCATATATTTTATATTTAACTATTTTTAATATTATATCCATCCATCCATTTAGATATCGACATTTTCTGTTGTATATTATCCTGAAGAGAGATCATTATATATTTCATATATACATCATATCATTCATTCATCATTCGGCCGTTCACCGTCTATAGATGCACTCTATAACAGAATGCTACATGTTGCATTTAGAAGGGTTATTGATATCATCGACACGTTTGAGGTGAGGCTTGGTGATTTCATTCAATTAATGATGTCTATTCCATTTTCACTACCTCCATGGGCAAGTTAGAGATGGTGATAACTGTATTCTTAACCCGTCATCATAAAAGAATCTATCCATCCATCAGCCCGTAAACGTCGACTGTTGGATATAGGCCTCCCCACGAGAATGCCATCTGTAACGGTCTTGTGCCACCTGCATCCAACGGTTTGTTGCATAAAAGAATAATGTGGTGTAAAATCTATATAGATTCATAGTTGGTTTCCGATATTAAAAAGTGAATAAATCCGTGCCCAGTAGTACGAACGAAAAAAGTATTTAAAGAATAAATTTACTAGTTAATGAATTCTAATGTTTACGCAAGTATTACACGTGTGAAATAAAAAGTATTTTTACGATTTTTTTATTGTATGTATTTGTTTTTTATTATCCTTAATTCACGTATACTTGCTAGTAGGTATTCATGGTCACGGAAGAACCTCATTCCTTGTTCGAAACTTCAAAATAGTAAAAGGCAAATACCAAAAAATTCGCAAGTGTGTTTCGTTTCGTAAGTTAATAAACTTCTTAATAAAATACATGGTCACTTCATTCATATTTTTAAATTTCATAATCACGCAAAAGGTCCCATTCATCAAGTTACAATATTACTTCAGAATATATTTAATATAAAGATTGCAGATAACAGAAATGTCAATAAGTTAATCAATTTAAAAATATGAATATTCACGGTAATTGAATTTGGAGAAAACTGTGATTTTGACTGCACAGATGCCGGATTGGTTAAAGTATCGTGTTACCTTGACGAGTACTGTGGGTTCGATAGGGGTTGGATCAATTGATTATTCTGAGTCTTTTTCTTTTTAGGGGAGGCTATGGTCCGGACACATCGCGCCCGTTCCGTCCGGGGCGACGTAAGGGCAACGCGTGGCCACATAACCCACTAATTCCCTCCCCATCGCCATTGGGCCGGCCACTGGTACCGCTCCATCCGTGGCCAGCCCTTTATTCTGAGTCTAGAGGTAATTTGTATTCGTGAAGTGCATTCACGGTACAAAGATTTATTTAAAAAAAAAGGACATTAACATGTGAAAAAAAATATTTATATGTTTTATAATTTACTCGTCTGGTAAAGTATTAAGAATACAATTTACATCACCTCTTATTTGCTCAAGGGAGTCGTAAAAATCGCCTAAGAATCTCACTAGAAGTGAGCAGTAGCTCTTTCCTAGTAAACGTTTAATATCTGACTGTACAGCCAACCCGCCTGAGAAGCATGGTGATTACTATACCCTCATTTGTAAAGTAGGCCTTCAACACAAACTTCTTCCATTCAAAGGCCTATTGGCGTCGAATATAAACCTTTCAACATATTTGCATAAAAAATAGCATACAGATAGATCACCTGGCTAATTTAGTGATAAAATTTTATATGCTGAAAGTCGCTTTTCAAGCAAGCGAAGCCGCATTGATCGGACAGTATCAGATGAAGTTGACCCAGATCAATATAAAGCATCTAGTCACCTTTTACGACATCCATAAGTAATGTAAGGTTTATGTAAGGTTTAATAGTTATCGTAATTACCACACCTACTTGGTGGAAAAAAGTTTAATAAATACACAGGGGATAACAATAATAACTTTTTTGTTTCAGGTCATAGGAATTTTTGAAGCAAATCAACTATTATTCTGAAGGTGTGTAGTTTAGTGTATTAATTTACTAACTTTTTGATTGATATTTCGTATTGTTCCTGATACTAAACTGACTGGCACTTTTATAGCATCTTAAACTATCCAAACTAGATATCATTATCAGCTTATATACGTCCCAATGCTGGGCTCGAACCTCCTCTAAGCATATAAAATAAAATTTTAATTTAAAAAAGATAACATACATACATACATATCATCACGCCATATCCCTTGCAGGGTAGGCAGAGAGAACAGAGTGCCAGAGAACTCTATCTTTGCATACTAATCGAATTAGTATCTAAAAAAGATAACTTGATAAAATATAAATTTCTGAATTTCTTGCCGGATATTTCATCTTGTAGTTTTCAAAACGGTATATAATGCCGTAATCGCCACGCATAACAGCAGTTGGACGATCGCAGTTAGTGATATAAATTTCACAGAAAAGTGCTGTCAATTTTTATGATGAATAACTAGCAGTTTTTACATCATTCTTCTTCTAACACATGAGTGCTAAAATATTATCACCAAATTATACTCTATTTCAATGGATATAGGCGAAAGAATATCAAGATCCATAAGGACTTGGGCTATTGGCTGTATTCTTGCACTTTCACTGTATATAACGTAAGGCAAAGACGGTGGTTTAAGCACCAAACTACTGTAACAAGTAGTATGGGTTTGAATTCAGACAGGAGAATTATTTGTGCGATCAATGAATATATTTTTTTTTAAATATCAAGGGTGAGGAATAAGTATTTGTGTCGCGTGGGACTGCACAAACGTGCCATTGACGGACGCTAGTTAACAACCAGACTCAGGACAATCATTTCTTTAGACAAGGAATATAGGGCATACAGATAGTTTTGGCAAATGTCTAAACTCTTCATAGTCTCCATTTCCATGTTATGATGAAGGGTGAATACAATTCACCACCCCCTACCTTGGCCGTAACTATCGTAAAAGGCGACTGAGGGTAATATGCATATAAAATCTGTGCAAAAGAAGGCAAACTCAAAATAAACCCATACCAAGCCGTCTGACCAACATCATATTGTATGTGAATTTCTCTCTTATTGTGGAGGAAGGTCAAACCCAGGATTGGGACATATATTAGCTCAGATGAATAACCTTTAAAAAAAAATAAAAAAAAAAACACAAAGCAGCTACGAGAACTGCCTACAGAAGTGAAATCTTAAACCTATGAAAAAAAAAACAGAATAATTAAAATTACGGTCTACTCGCCATCTGTCTTACGAATTGCCTCTCATAGGGTCTACTCTCCCTCCGAATTTTCCATCAGGTCACGTGTCCTAACGTGATTTTAACATTTTTTACCCATCCCAAAAAGTGCACAACGCCACTAAAGATGGTTTTACTTCAAAAATTGCACTCCGGGATTGTCGCCAGAAGTAAAACCTTGAACATTAACGTTATGCATTTTTGAATATTTTGGAATAGTTAGGGAATAACTTCACACGAATTGCTTTATTTATCAGTATAAAAGTACTATCATTTATATTGTTAAATACAATATTCATTTATGGCGCGGCGCTATCATACACAAACATGACAATTTATATTACATAAAAATTTAACAGTCCAAAACTATTACAATTAATTTACATTAAAAAAAATATCTCTCAGAAAAATCAATTAAATTGAAAACTGGTAACTGAAGTAAGTAACGAACAAATTTGATTCGAAATTAAATTTCTAATCAACCGCATCAATAGTAGTTTTGTATTTCGTTGTGTTAAGATTGCGATCATTTGATATTATTGAACCAAATTCATTATTTAAAAATTCAATTAATAGATACACGTGCACACTCTGCGTCTGCGCCGCTTAAACAAAACAGCAGGAGCAGGCATACATTTTTGCCGCGCGGTACATAGAGAAGGAAATATTTACGTCTTACGTCCGTCTTACGAATTTTCGATCAGGTAACGTGTCCTGACGCGAGTTTAACATTTTTTTTACCCATCCCAAAAAAGTGCACAACGTCGCTAAAGAAATTTTCACTACAGAAAATAAAGATCAATATGTAGAATTTAAAAAAAAAGGTACAAGAAAAAATCTCCAAGAAAGAAAGAGAGAAGTTAAGCAGTCTTTTTGTATGGATATTACAAGCTATAGTTTGATATAAATAATACAGCTATTATATTATATACTAAGAAAGTTAACTATACAATTAGCTACTAAACTATACAATGAACTTACTAAAATATATACTTGGCATCGTAACTGTATCAATCCTTGTGTACATTAATGTTAGTCGCAGCTTACAACGTGATTCTAGGATTGAGTTTATTATAAATGTTAAGTGAAAGCGGTTATATTTCATTTAAATTTGGACGAGCTCACCGAGCCAGGCTGAGATCGTATATTTTTGGCAATTGCAGCACAATTTTATTTTTTGTAATCAACTATGCAAAAAACACCTTTCGCCCGTATAAAAAATATCAATATTTATATTGCCACAAACAGCTAATCATAAACACAATCCTCGAAATTGCTTAGCCATACTAAGCTGTTGATTTTCATTAATCATCAAAAAACTGTTGACAAGATCTCCGAAATTTACGTAACATATTAAAGAGAACAAAAAACCCTTTTGCTATTGAAATTTTAAGTATTTTCGAAAAGCACAATCTCAACTCCACTGTTGGGTTCGAATCTCCTCCACAATGGAAGGTAAATTGACCTACTATACCACGCTGGTTAGACGTGTTGGTATTTTTTTTATTTTGGCGCCGGGTTAGGGAATAAATAATCTCGCCCCGCTAACCCATCCGGGGCGACGAAAGAAGCGACGCGCGATCTCAAGGACCCGCACTACATGTACCTCTCCACCCGAGCGAGCGGGCCACCGGACCCCGGTCTTTGTCTTCGGTGGCAGACGTGTTGGTATAGGGTTTCCTTTCGAATTTTCCATCTCTTGCAAAGATGTTATATGTATTTTATATCTCTTATTCGCCTCTTACGATCACGATGAATTATTCTTCGTTCGTCACTACGCGGCAAAGCACAATACTTTATAATAGCCAAAAATATTACCGGACAATCATATGGCAAAGATTAAAATATCTAGCGACAGATGAACAACCAGTTTTATTATCCTTTGAATTATAAAGTTCATGATAGTTGCTGTACGTTGGTGAAAACATGAATATTCAATAGGTACCGCCAACAATAAACTTGCCGATTTAAAGATCGCTCCGATGCAGCGTTACTGCGTATTTAGACTTACAGAATAGTAGTGTATCGATGAATTGGAAAATCTATGTATTCATCCTTTTTAGCGATATACGTCGCAATTGTCGACTCATCCTTCCTCCACTATGGGATGGAAATTGATAATATATATAAATACTATACCACACTAATCATTACGATATTTACAGACTGGATAAAAAGTGATGAGTTGTATTCCTACTTCGTCATTCCAAAAAGTATCAGAACTATTCCTGACTTTCCAAAACTATAGTTAATATAAAATAATCACGGCACTCAAGGGTTATTTATATGAAAGAAATGCTTTTAGAATAAGGTACATATTTAGATTAAATAACCGGAGTGATAGGAGTCCAAGTTTCACCAGTTGGCTTCCCATACAAAACAATTATTCCTAAGAACCCCTTGTTCTGAATATTTACATAATTTCTATCCTTTATATAAGAGGTATACATTATTCGAGAAATACTCCATATGTCGATGGTTTAGGAATTACCTATTACTTGCCTATGGAAGTCGCAATAATCGATTGAATGTCTCATCGAGATAATCGGCGGCAGCTAACTGCTGGGACACGTGTACTTACTGCAATCGCCAACTCGACTGCCAGCAATAGCAATCACAGCAATATCTGTGGTTGCTAAATCCTATAATAGACGGCTAAAGGCTCATTATTCTCCTCCTCTTATCCCAATTACTTGGGGTTGACGCAATTCGTATACATATTTATTGCAACAGTTATTGGCAATAGTTTTATGATCGGCCGCCTGCCAGACGTCAACCCTACTTGGGAATGTAATTGTTGACCAAACGGCATCAGATGGACTTGGCCCAGGCCATAAGGCTTTTAGTCGTCTTTTACGATATTTACGAGCAAAGTAAGTGTTGGTAGTATTCGTAGCGGCTGGCACACAGCAAAGACTGAATGATGATAAATTGAAAGTTTGCAGTATCCCCCGGGATAAAAGTTAATTACTGCAGGCAGTATGCTGTCTTTAAAAAAGAATTTATATGTACTAAAAAACCTGCCTCCTATAACTTAAGCCGTTGAGAACCGAAGGCAGGAAGATTAAAATTTCTATGTACATTGTTTCATAAGCGAAGGGCTCAGCAGCATCTGTGCCCTGACAAGGGTAGGGTTAGCTCGCTGACGGATGGTGTCCTATTTTTGTGTCTAAATGTTTTATATAAATATCTCTAGTATTGGATTTATGTGTCTTTTGCATATTTCACCTGAACATGGAAAGCTTGGAAGAATTTGTTATTTGTTGAGGGAAAAACGTGACAATTTTCATGTTCCTGTAGTTTTTTTTACTGTTTCTTCACTAATTGTGTTCAGTAAATCGCTATTTATTTCTTTTAAAATCCATCCATTTACCATAAACATTCAGTATTATCCTTACTAATATTATAAATGCGAAAGTAACTCTGTCTGCCTTTCTGTATGTCGCTCTATCACGCCCAAACTACTGAACCGATCTAAATTAAATTTGGCACGCAGATAGTCTAGTCTGATAAAGGATATAGGTTACTTTTTAATGCAAAAAATGGTCGTAAGGGGGGATGAAAAGTTGTAAGGAAGTATCGGTATTTTTAAAGCCGAAAGCTTGAAACTTATTTTTAGGATATTGATTAGATATAAATATGACATTAAAATGTTGCAAAAAAAATATCCTTAAGGGGTAAAATAAAAATAGGGGATGAAAAACTTTAGGAAAGTAACCTTTTCGCGAGCAAAGCCGCGGGCAGAAGCTAGTATAATATATAAACTTCCTTTAAAGAATTCTATATGGAACGGTTCTATGTCGATTACATGGAACAGCTCCTTGCAACATTTACTACATATTTTCTATGTGGTCACGGAGTATGAATACAATTCACCACCCCATCTTGTCGGGCGGGCTAACGAAAACAAAGACCGAGTTCCGGTGGCCCGCTCGCTCGGCGTAGAGAGGTACATGTAGGGCGGGTCTATGGGATCGCGCGCCGCTTCTTCTGTCACCCGGGATGGATTTCGCGGGTTGTGACCAATCATAGTCCGCCGCCAAAAAAAAACACTCCCTATTTTACCCATGGATGATCGTAAAAGACAACTAAGGAATAAAATAGGCATACAACATATATGCAAGAAAAGGAAAACTCGAAATAAAACTATATACCGACACATCAGACTAACGTAGTAGATCAATTTCCTTCCTAGTGTGGAAGAGGAGCCCAACAGTGGGACATATATGAGCTGAGATGACAATGATGACTTGCTCAAACTAGCGAAGATAATTTTGCGCTGAGCTTGCACTTATTAAATATCCATATAATAAAAGTAAAATATTAGAATAATATCAACAATATATAAACTTAAAAAATGTACCTACATTATTTTTACCTTCATTTCAGTAAAAGAATGAAGATAATAGTCTTAGTCCGTTTTCACACGAAATAATTTCCTGATGAGATAGATGAGCCTGAACTTTCGAGTTTTATTATCTATGGCATAACTATGAAATTAATCGCTAACGATGGCATCGTTCCATTCAATGACTGTAAAGAGAGACTAGTATTTATTTCATCATCATAGTGTTATGTTTCGAGTTTTCTTTCTCTTGCATAGATGTTACATGAGTTTTATATCCCTTAGTCGTCTCTTACGATCAAACACGGGGAAAATAGGGAGTAGTGTATTCTTATTCCGTCACCAATTATCTCTTAATAACTGCACTCATATTGAATTGCGACTAGAAAAACGGTTACTGTGCTATAAACTCGAAGCTGATTATAAAGTTTGTATATTATCGTCATTACCAGACGTCCACTGTTAGACAACAACCTCCGACGATAATGCTATAATCATTATTTTTTGCAGGCGGTTAGGAAAACGCAGTTGATGTAATGATTTTCGTAGGAGAATTGCTGCCTGTTCCCTTTCTCCTTCAGCCGATTTTTAAGATTGCTCTGGGAAGTAAAGGATGATAATACTGTTTTCTTAAACCTTCACCACATAGATTTGTCTATTCCTTATTTTAAGAGGTTTGTTATCGCCTTCAAATGTAAGTCAGGTAATAATATATTTTTGGATTTTTCATAAAGATTTGTTATTAACAGTTACAAGTTTTTTCTCACAATATTGTCTACCTCTTTGGGGATAAACACCTTACTTATAAAGGTCTTCGTTGGATATTTTCAAACAATTTACGCACCCATAACAATAATTTTAGTAAACATTAACGGCAATACGTGGCACTTAACCGGCTGAGCCCAGCGCTCATTACATCATGCAAAACCCTTGTGGAAAGCCTTTTATATATCTTTTTGTAGTAAATAGAACTTGTGAGCGAGTTAACCCTTCCGACAGCTAATGGTTAGTGGCCAGAGAAGTGTTTCCGTCGACCTTTTAGGGACACAAAGTTGTAGGGAAGGGTTGATTGTGCGGTTTTATTTACGTATTTTTTGTTACGAATATGGGGTATCAGTGTTTTCTAGAACAATGTTTGATTTTGTACTATTAAGTATTCTAAATAATTCTTCTTTAAGCTATAAAACTGACTTAACTTATAATGATTTCCGACATTTACACGAGTATTTCTCATGTGAAATATTTTTTTATTTGCAATTATATTTGATTTTTAGTTTCTTGAAGTGTCAAATAACTATTTAGGCTGCCAATAACACCAACTAGCTACAGGTATAAAATGTAAAAGTGGTTTTAGATTGTTCCTAAATGCAGTTACATTACATTTGATTTATTCTTTTGTATCCAATTTATAGAAAGTGTTATTTAATTATACGAGCCAATTTATTACGTATAAAATATAATATCGAGATGAGCGTGTTTATCACAATGTTTGGAATAACATATTTAGATATTAAAAAATAATTAATAAAAAAAATTAAAATGAAAAAAAAGGGAAGAAAACCAAGTATCAAACCGGGGCTATCTGGATTAGACTGCTCGATTACCCAACTGAGCTATTTCTATTCTTGTTGACAGTACCTTTTTTTTTTATTGCTTATGGTGGCAAACGAGTAAGCAGCACACCTGATGGTAAGTGTCACTGCCGCCCATGAACCTTTGCAATACCAAGGGTATAGCTTGGGCCGCTGCCTACCAATAAAATCCCCAAGCCCACCCAAGTTGGGCTTCCGGCTCTCTCGCTCACCGAACGAAGCGCAATAGCACGTAACCACTATTCAGACGTCGATCTTCTGCGAGAGTGTGGTACTACCCCGGACGGACCGGCCCGCGGTTGTAGACAGAAAACTGTCAACAGCGTGGTCCTACCACAATTGTGAACCTTCTAATTTTTTTTTTTTTTTTCATTTACTGAAAACACTCATAAAACGATATTTTCATAGCTGAGATCTAGTTAGAGTAGTCTATCGCCCCCGAAACTTCTTCTGAAACTTGCTTATACCAAGGCTGTGATTCTAAAAATATAGAAATAAATAAGAATTGCATGTTTAAAGATATCCTACTAATATTTTCAAAATTAAAGTTAGGAACGATGTTTGGTTGATTGTTACTCTATGATGCGTAAATAATTAATCAGGTTTGAATGAAAATTGCCATACGAATTGAATATTTTAGAATTAACACAGGATATTTTAGCCCGGCAATAACCGGAGATATTACCTTGAGATAATTTAGTGATAGAATTGTATATTGTGAGAGTCACTTTTTACGCGTCTAAAGCAGCGAGCAAAAGCTAGGTATAAAGAAATAGATATAAAGAGATAGATATGTGTATACGTGTAATATTATAAATATACGATTAACTTCTAGAATAGTTACACGACTGTTCTCTACGACCCACAACGCACCAGTCCTCGCGGACAACTTATTTATTCGTCAAAAATTCCTTATCCTAGTGAGCAGACATAGCAGCTTGTATTAAAAACTAGGGGAAAATTCAGTAACGGTACCGGGCATGTTTTGGCCCTTACCCGTGGTATCAGTCAACACCCCATCAATAAAGGGTGTGTCGTTGGGGTAAAATATTTAAATATATTTAATCAAAAATGGCCTATGGCCGGGATACATAGGTGTCTTAATAATAATTGTTGTTGCTGCGGCGCCCACAGCGTGGCGTCTCTTTTTTTTATTTTTTGTTTTTTTTTTTGTGTTTCTTAGTTGTTAGCCTCAGATGGCTATGACAACTTTACCCGGACTGTGGGTGAGCGCTCAGGGCTCTCAACCCGTAAAAGTTAAGCGACCGTTCCCGAGGGTACTCCCTGTGGGGTACGGACCTCGGCTCGGGGGGTCGCTGGCAAAGTGGGTTCTCCCACGTTTATGATTTGAACGCGACACGACTTCCGACCTCGTCGGCGAGGACGGAATCGTGGATACTTATTTGTCAGGGCCGCGCAGGCTGTGTATGCCTCCGTTTGGGCGAGCGTAATAATGTAGTCGGGTTCGTCGAGTATTAATTGCGGTTGACGGATCGCGGTAATTTTTGATAGGGTATAGCTAGAAGCCCTTACCACTATGGGATTAGGGTGAGTGACGGCAGAGTCGAAGTAGCGGCGAGAGCACTGCTTCATGTACTGCCTGATGGTCGGCAGACCGAGATCTATGTGTAGATCCACATTGCGCATGTACCACGGTGCTCCCGTCGCACGGCGCATGAACCTATTCTGTAATGTTTGCAAACGGTGTAACCTGAAGGGTTTCGCTTGTGTGAACACAACGCTAGCGTACGTCATGATGGGACGTACGCATGCGGTGTATAATCTAACTTTACTACTAAGTGATAGCTTGGCTTTGGCATGCAGCAAGCTGTAAAGGCGTCCTAGCACAAAAGCTGCGCGCGCGCGAACTCGCTTTATGTGAGGACCGAAGGACAGACGGTTGTCAAGGGTGGGTTTGACCTGTTTGGTCCATGGGATGGACTGGTCGGACATTGTGATTTGAGGGAGGATGTAGGCGATCCGTCCACCGGTGGAACATGATCGCTTAGCTTTTTGTGGAGAATTACGGCACAGTCCACGTATAAATACGCTGGAGGTGACCGGAGCGTCGGGCCGTGTTATTAGCGCCGCGACGGCTATAACTTGATGGCAGCGCCCCTAGCGGAAGCTTGCGGAACTTTGTTGGCCGGCGAACGCTAGTACCTCGGCGAGCCCGTCGGTGACGATCGCGATGAGATCGTCAGGAGGGCTGCCGGCGGCGATCGCCTGCAGGACCTGTTGCAGGGCCTTGATGGCTGCTGTGAGTAGGGTGGGCACCCCTGCGGGGGTGGCTGATGTCTTTGTTGTAAAAGTCGTCTTTTTCCGAGCGCCGTCTGTTGTAGAGGGTGCTGGCTTCTGTGTTGCAACCGCGGAGGTGGTCACCTGCGGTTTCGTGGGCGGCTCGGGAACGGTGGGTGGCGTTTTCTTTTTCCTCCGGCGTCGATTTTTCTTATTCTTCTGCGGGGGCGGTTGGTCCCGCTGAGTCGCGGGGTTGGCCGCCGCCATCAGGGAGGCGGCCTGGGGGTCTGCAGGAACCTGTTGTGCGTGGGTGGTTGTAGGGCGGCCTCTCGATGACCTCTGGGTGGAGGCCACGGTGCCAGCCCTCCTATCCCGAGCTTCTCTGCGCAGCGTGGGATACCTGGCGTAGTTAGCAGGGTGTGCGCCCCCGTAGTTAGCGCAGGTGGCGGGCGTCTCTGCGGACGCAGGCAGTTGGCTGCGATGTGTTCACCGCCGCACCTTACGCAAGCGATCGGACGGTGACAGTGCTGGAAGCTGTGTCAGAACTGTTGACAGTGGTGACACAGGGCGGGTCGTCGCTTGCCGCGCCAGCTCTCGATGACGACGCCGGCGATCTTCAACAGCTCCGACACTGCATAAATGCTAAAAATGTTCGGTGTCTTTTTAAATTGGCCGAACCAGATGCACCCGGGGCGGTCGCCGCGGGCTCGAATGCTCGACTCCGATGGTAGTGCGTAGGTGAACCATGATATGCTCTCGCTACGTTCTATATCGTACAGATATCGCTGTACGATACGGTATTCCTCGATGTCGATCGGCAAGAAGCGAATGCCGCGGCCGAATGGGCGAGCATTCTCAACAGCACCTGGCCGCAATTGATTTGCGGCTAGGTGCTGTTGAGAAGCAGGCCTGGTGACGTCAGGCTCAGCGGTGATGGTAGCGGACGGCGGGGGCGATTGCTCACCAATCCATCGCTCGGGGCTCGTTGGGGTAGCTTCTTACTACTAGGTAAGTTTTCTTTTTTCTGAATGCGGGGTCCTTTTCGGCTATCCTGAGGATTTCGTCCGTTTCCGAGCCCGTCCCGTTAGAGGGACGTCTCCCATCCCTAAGGCAAGGAACAACACAAGGCTTGGAAATGGCGACTGGGGCTTCGCACCAGCTGGAGCGCGGGCGTGGGCTCTTCTGTGTGTGCGGCCAGACTGTGGCAGCTATGAACGTAGCTGCCCGCAGAGGCCACGGAGGCATCCAGGGAGCATCCCAAGAGGCCCGGGATAAGCTCTCTCGGCTTCTTGAGAACGTGGCTGTGAGGTGGGGGCCCAGGGACTGATCCCGCGCCCACTCGGCGGTTCTGCAGCTACATCCCCCCTGAGAAGGAGGTGAGGCGGGCGGATGAGGCACCGCGAACTCCGTCGCGCTCGCCGTGCGTGGCGCTGGCGTCACGTGCGACTCGCGTTCGCGATCGCATTCGCGTTGCGCGACGGCTGTGGGTGTTGGCTGCGAGGGCTAACCGTGCTATGACGCGGTCAAGCCTGGTAGCGGTTAAGGGTTCGATGTCGATGTCGAAGGTGGCGGCGGCGGCGGCTTCTGCACCTCTTCTGCCTGCCTGAGCCTGGCATAGTGATGTCACGATGTGGCGGTGGTGGTGAGCAGATGCTGAGGGAGTCGGCACGACGCGACCTGAAGAACGGGAGCAGGCTGCACAGCGGCGGCCACCCCGATGCCTACGCCGACGCCGAGACGTTAACGCAAGCACCGATGCGGCGTCCGTAGGCGAGCCGAGCAGGTCCGAGCGTCTCTGCGTAACACAAGCGAACAATGAACGAATGTTAATACACAGTAGTACCGAGGCGATCCAGTCCTCGCGACAAGTCTCTACCGAGCTTTTATACCCACATATTATTCGATCTACCCGCATTTACGAATTATATTAAAGATCAATTCACTACACTGTTCACAATTTTATGTTTACAGCCGTGGGCTAGTCCGTCTGAGGTACCACACCTCCCAGAAAAGCGACGTCAGATTATTAGCCCTACTTTCTGGGTGGACTTGGGGTTTTCTTTAGTAGGCAGCAGCCTAACTGTAGTCCTTGTATAGCAAAGATTCACGGCCGACAATAACATTAACGATTGGACCATGGATGTGGTCGACAGGAAGAGGCGGCGCGCAGCTCCGTGGACCCACCCTGAAAGCACCTCTCTTCGCCGTGCGAGCAGGCCACCGGTACCCGATCTTTGTCTTCGGTGGCCCGCTCGGTGGATTACCCTTACGGGTTCCTCTCATGTCGACGCCCCGACAGCTTTCGCCGTCGGGACGTCACCCTCACGCGGTGGCCTCGCGTCGGGTGACCGGACAATTCCCTGGTCCGATCACCCGAAGCCTCGGTTAGGGTGGCATCAGGCGCAGATATTCGCGCTTGCGCCGCCCTGGCCGCTGACGGCAGCCCGGGTCACGGGAATCCTCCCAGACTCGTTCCGCCGCCTCCTTTTGCAAGATGACAGCCTCGCAGAAGGCGGCGACCGCGTCCCAATTCCTGACGCTGTCAACCATCGCTTTCGCGACAGCCGGCAGCGTTAGGTCGCAATAACATTAACCATCAGGTGTGCTGCTTACTCGTTTATCAACGTAAGCAATAAAAAAGAAAAAAATAAATTATTCATGTTACTGAAATTTAGAATTTAATATGCTTATTTATAATAATGTGATCATGGTCACGAGAGGACTAAGGTGTTTCAGTCCAAAAGTCATTTTAATACAAATTCATTGCCAGTTCAAAAAGTTTTTTTTATTGCCTATGGTGGCAAACGAGCAGAAAGCACACAGTTTGATAAGTGTCATTGCTGCCCATGGACCTTTGCAATACCAAGAGTCTATACTCTTGTTATTGCAAAGGTCTATGGGCAGGCCCGCGGTTGTAGACAGAGAACTGTCAACAGCGTGGTCCTACTCCTACAATATTGGTTATGATCAGTTATATTAAACATTTAATTTATGACTTTTGGACGTAAGACACCTTAGTCCTTCCGTGACTATGATCACTGAAAAGTGTTGGAAATGTCGCTAAATTAAAAATCAAATACAAACGTGATAGAATCCTTAAAAGTAGGTTTATTTCAAATGTATAATATTGACGTAAACATCATCATCATCATCATCTCATACTCGCGTAAACATCAGAAACCATTATATCAAGCCTACGGTTATTTTCTTTCGTCGTACATACTGCACAATTTTGGCATTAGTTTTGTAACCGATTGCTTACTTAATGTTAATCTTCATTATGAATGTTGATGATCAGACGTCACAAGATGAAATTGGCCCAGATCGTAAAAAGCTTAGTCGTTTTTTACGATACAAACAAAGCAATGTAAGGATAGGTAGCATTCGTAGCCACTACCAAAGAGCTTAGTATTCAATAGTACGTATTCAATTATAATCCAATAATTTGACAATCATATTTAGCCTTACCATCACATTATTGTACCGAAACTATTATTATTTGAACTAAATCTGGCACGCGAGATTGATTCAGCAACGCCCAATGACTTAGTCCATGGATTAATGGCGTAATAGCGAACGGTATTGTTAGCTACAATACGCATTCAGTGGAGCGAGCTTGTAGCGGTATTGTATGGTTTAATATATAGGAGGTAGCGATAGCGATTATAAAATAATACCAAATAAAGATTTATTTGGTATTTTGGAACAATAAGTGATAATATTTCTATCTGTCACTTTACATTTAGAAATTTAACATGCTGCCACAATTAAAATGTAATGAAATTCAAATAGGTTATTATTTGAAGTAAAAAAAAAATACAAGACATTTTTTTTTAGTTTGTATTAAAAAACAGTTACAAATTTAAAATTTTAGACCCATAATATGCACAGTCAGCTCCTCAATAGATGGACCGACGTCTTGGTGAAGGATGCTGAGAATCTTTGGATGCGAGCGGCACAGGACCGCACACGATAGCGAAGTATGTGGGAGGGTTATGTCCAACTGTGGATGGCAGAAGGAAAATCTCGAGCGTATGCTGTGCCGTATCCTCGTCGCAATTGCAGTGGTGGCAGGACGGTGTACTCTCCCTCCTGACGACCGTGTGCAGGTATTTGGCGAGGCATCCGTACCCCGTCAAAACCTGCAGCAGTCGGAAGGAGAGCACCCCATGCCACCGTTTTAGGCACTGCATCAGCACCGGCCGGAAGGCCTCCACGGTCCGCACACCGAGCCGAGGCCTCTCCAGCTGGACTGCCCAACTGGCAATGACGTCTCGGCGGGCGTCGACACGCCAGGTGGTAAGCTACATCAACGAGACCACATTTTTCCGCCTCCAAGTCCCACGAGGGAGTCCTGGCCAACAGACACGCTGCCACCGTCGATACTGTGCGGTACCCGCGTATGGCCCTGATCGCCATAGCCCTCTGTGGTCGCCACAGAAGAGCCCTGAGTCGGACGATTAGGGACCCCGCCCACACTGGTGCGCCGTACAGGGCCATCGACCGGATGACCCCCGCGTACAGCTGTCGGCACGTTTTATTCAATACTTGATAGATTCTGCTATGGGATTTATCACCCAAATATACACGTAGAACAAAATGAAGTTAATTAGGTCTTTTTTTTATTAAAAATAAACCTATTTTTTATTGAAACTGATTTTTCAATGTATGTAGCCTACCAACGTATTATGGGAATATCTCCTAATTTATCGTTCTTTGTTATTATTTCAAAGTAGAACAATCAGGCTAATATATTGTGCATGCTAATAATTATTGCAGATAATTTAATTTCTATTTCTTTTTCTTATCTAGCAATGATGCGAGTATATTTGAAGTAAAACTATTTTTATGGAGGTCGGTACGGGAGGTGCCGTAGATCTTCCCGTGACCATGAACGCTGTAAATTTTTGAAACATCTAGCAATTAAAAATCAAATACAAACACCTATCGTGTTTGTATTTAATTTTTCGATTATTTCGAATTTGAATCCGTAAAATAGTTCTATTTCATAACCTATTTCAAATATATTTTAGTCGTTCGTCTCTTAAGATATCCGCATATAACAACACTTAGTGTTCCCCATACAGACTCATGTCTCTTATAATAAAATACTACTAGATCGCCTAAATAAAATCGCTATATCTTTTGATTTAGTCCGCACCTCGGCTAATGTCCTCGTGTCCACACTTTCCACGTCCACGTTCAATAAGCATTGGAATATATGTTCAATTAATAAGTTTGTATAATGTTGAATATATTTGTACTATTATTTTAAATATTGATGTAATTATGATTTGTATATTTAAATATGTAACCTTAAAAAAATATATACTTAAATTCATTATATTTATATACCTTATTTTTCATTACTTAGTGGTTTTTTTTTTTTGAGAGGCAATAGTAAGTAATGGGGTATGACTCCATTCAAGCTATTCGGGGCAATAGAACAAACAGAAATGGTCTAAATATTGAGTAGCTAACACGTGGATTCGATCCCTACGCAGTTAAATTCTTTACGTGGTTTATAAAGGATAGAGTCTGAATATAAATTATAATTTGTGACCCTCAATTCCTTTTCTGTGAAGTCTCCCACAATGCCTTATTTCAGGGAGTAGTTTTGAAAAAATAATACCTTTAAGAGTACGCTAATATGCATAATGCATATGTTACTATAATAAAGCACTACTTAAAATTTCAATAGTCAAACTGTGTAACTAATAAAGCACCCTCGAATTAAAATAGTTGTAAGGACACCCGCGGAGTCATTGTGTCAAAGTCAACAGATTCAGTACAAGTTAAAGGACAGTTCCACTGAACGATTGTGGAATTATTATGCTTATTAGGCGAACAGTACTTTCTCTAGTTTAAGTAATACAAGATCAAAATATTCCTTTTTTTAGTATAGTCTCAAATATCCTTTCCATTGAGGAAGTTAATTATTACTAATGTTAGGTATACGTAAGACCTTTACTTACTAACTTAACTTAGCCTAATCTTTTTCTATTCTATGTGTTACCTGCAATCGCTGATAGTGGTATATATTCTATATCCTCCTAGCGTTTATGTCTTTACATGTGTTGTTTAACTTTATTAAGAATATCATTTAATTTATTTTGTCATTGATATTTTTATTCTTTAAATAAGTAAAGTAAATAATTCGATTGGTAAAGGGGTTAGGAATAAAATTAATAAAAGTCCTCTGTTATTTTTAAAATTTTGGATGTAGATGCACACATGACGTAGTGGTTAGAAACCCGCAGATTTGATTTCTATGCAGGGCAATACTTTGTGCAATCCGTAAACTTTTGTTCTGAGTCTGGATGTATTTCTTCTGCATTAATTATATTTTTTAAAGTCCCCCGCACACAAGGATTATTTCCTTAGTGCAAGGTGGTGTTTTTTAAATAAACAAAAAAGATATAAGCTGCATATTTTTTTCTTTATAAAGACAATATGTAAAAAGAGCAATACTATAGCAAATTTTTCATTTTCTTAAAAAATATTTCTTTGTATTTAGATATTTTAAGTAATAATTATCATCAGTTATTTATTCGGTCCAATAAGAATTCAATCAAGTCTTATTAGAATCACCCTCTTAATTATGTCAAGATAGAACAGCTTATATATGACATTAATGCTTTGTGCAAATTTTTGAGGGCACCCTATATGCAATGAACAAAGATTTTTTATGAATTACTTTTATTGAATTGAAGTGCCAGTTTGTTACGCTAATACTAATAAATCTTTTGTGGAACGATTTAACTGCGTGGCTTAATATATAGATTATTTTTGCTATGCAATTTTTTTTATGCTTTTGGTGCAAACGAGCAAGCAGTACACCTGATGGTAAGTGTCACTGCCGCCCATGGACCTTTGCAATACTAAGGGTATAGCTAGGCGGCCACCGAAGTTAAAAATCGGGTCCCGGTGACCCGCTCGCACGGTGAAGAGAGAGGAGTTTTTACGGTGGGTCTATGGGGTCACGCGCCGCCTTTTCCGTCACCCCGGACCGATATGGCGGGGCGAGACTAATCCATAGGCCACCAAAAAAAAAAAAAAAAAAAAAAAAAAAAAAAAAAAAAAAAAAAAAAAAAAAAAAAAAAAAAAAAAAGGGTATAGCTAGGCCGCTTTTTTTATATAGTAGAGGAGGTTTGTGCCCATAAGTGGGATATGTATTTACTACGATAATGATAATCACGATGGAACGATTATTTAGTGATGACCTAACCGCGTCTAACGGTTAGCCAACAAATTACAAAAATACTTTAATTATTTTTTATTGTCTTTGATAGCAGAAGATTTGTTGCCTTCGATAACGGTATAATGAGCAAAATGCTTACTGCTAACGAATTTCTATGAGTAGTACAGAGTAATAACCCCTTGGGCTGGCCACGGACGTCAAGACACGGAAGTCAGCAATGTAACCTTGCCACTACACTTAACTAACACTACGACAAGCATTTTATTTCAAAATTTAAAAATTGAAGAACTTTTGCATTCAATTACCAATAAAAAAGTTCGTCCGGCGAGCACAGCATATAAAAAGTGCTAATCGTAGAGTAGCCACGGGCATGACCTGGCTGTTTACATTGAACACTATTCTCTGTGGAATATAGAACTGCCATGAATGCTATACGTTAGCATCGAACAGTGATCGCATCCTGCTAAAAAAATGGTAGGTAATATGTTTAATGAATCTTCGCTCTTGTTTACGTTTTTTGAATTATAATGTATTGATGTAATAACTAGATCGATTTTAACTTGGTAGTTTTTTTGTTAGTAAATTTATGAGATATTGAAAAGGGTTGTCATGCAATGTCCAAATATATTCAGATACAAATTAAACACTGATAAATATGAATATTTTTATATTCAACTAGCGTTCGTTCGGCATTCTTTCCACATGTCCGAACTATTGGAGCATTCCCTTTCGCATCTTTACACCAATACTCTCTTTCATACCTACTTTATAATTTATGATAATTATTATATTGTGACAATTTACTTGTTTAAAAACTAATACATCTATTTAACTACCACCGGATGAGAACACGGCTACACTGAGCAAGACCCGGCAAGAAAACTCTACTGAGTTTTCGACTCAAACTCAACTCTACTGAGTAGACATAATACTCATTATTGAAAATTAAACAAATGTAAAAAAATAAAAAAGCAACGTATTAAAAAGAAAGGGATAACCAAGAACTTAACTGGGACTGTCTGGATTAAGGGACTGCTTGATTTTCCATCTGGACTCCGCTTGGCGAGCGCGCTAAACGGCGCGCCAACCGCCTTAAGAAGGAGAGGGAGGCGCTGGAGGCCACGGCACGTCGTGAGACCAGCGTTCCCAGCGACGAGGGCGACACGATTGCCGCAGAACCGTCGCATACGGATGGTGGTAGCGCCGCAGGACCGCCGCGGAGAGAGAGCGGCGGCGGGTGTGTGTCCCGGGACGAGGGCGACGATGTCGCAAAGCCGTCCAAGGAGGGGACGAGAAGTGGCAGCTCAACGGAGCTGTCGAGTGACGAGGGCGGATCTACCGCAGAGCCGTCGCGGAGTGAGGGCGGCAGTGAAGCCGCAGGGCCGTCGTCGGAGAGCGCCAGAAGCTCCGACACCGACACTGCCTTGGAGAAGTCGTCGGACGAGGGCAGGAAGGCCGCACAGCCGTCCGACGAGGAGGTCGGCCGAAGCCGGGACGAGGGCGGGATGGCCGCAGGGCCGGTCAGCATGGAGGAGGGCAGCTCGGCTATCGAGGCCGCTGAGGAGTCTGAGCTGCACCCTGCGGCGAAGGCTCTGACGGCGGCCTTAAATGTCAGGGAAAAGGAAGAGCCAAGATTAAAAAAATACTACTAATTTCGTATTCAATTACAACCAGATTTCAATCAAACAACTGCAACAATACTAACAAATTATATATATCCTATGCTTATTATGAAAAATGACTCGAATCGTTTAGTTGAAACAAATTGGATGTTTGCCTTCAAAATAAGCCTATACTTACGTCGGAAAAAATTAAATAAAGCTCGCATCGCCAGCAAAGAGTTCCCTTGAGGCTTTTACAAGATAAAGTAACAAGCTTATCAATAAATAATGCTAAAAGAACATCTTAGAACAACAATCGATATAATATATAGTAGGTACTTACTTTACTATGTTCCTGGAATTGTACACCTACATGATCTCAATGCTGTGTACCCCCTACTTTGCTCGTGGATACCTTAAAAAACGACTAAGAGCTTTATATCGACCTTTTTTGTTTTTTTTTTTTATTTTTTCTTTGCTGGGTGGACCATGGATGTGTTCGCGCCCTGACAAATTGATCCGGGGTGATAAAAGAGGCGTCGCGCAACCCCATGGTCCCACCCTGCAAACACCTCTCTTCGCCGTGCGAGCGGGCCACCGGTACCCGATCTTTGTCTTCGGTGGCCGCTTTATATCGACCTGGACCTACTCCATATGATGCCGTTTCATCAACATTTACATTCCAAAGGGGGATTGACGTCAGGCAGGCGGCCGATCTTTAAAATATTGCCCATAACTTTATCAATAAGTCATCATTCTCCTACTCCTATCCCAATTTCTTGGGGTCGATACAATATGTAACTCTTATTTCATAGTACATATTGTAAAAGTTATTGGCAATAGTTTTATGACCGGCCGCCTGCCATACGTCAACCATCCTTGGGAATGTAATTGTCTATCAAACGGCATCAGATTGAGTTGGCCCAGGTCGCTATAAGGCTCTTAGTCGTCTTTTACGACATCCTCAAGCAAAGTAATGGTTGGTAGTATTCTTAGCCGCTACCACACAGAAGCCATCTCTTCTCCTTCATTTATACGTATGTTATCGGCATCTATTCTCATGTCATGCCTTACTTAGTCCTTCCATCTTTTCTTTGGGCTTTCTTTATCCTACAGCATTCAACATTCATACTTTCCTCACAACATTACTTTAATCTCGTCTCATCACTTGTCCATACAATGTCAACCATTCACCGCTTAACTTTTCCGTCACTGGCGATATTATTACCTTGATCTATTCGTGGGAAAACATTATTCTATTGTAACTAGGGATGAATCGATACTACCGAGTACTTATATGGTACCGATACTTTCCAATCGATACTATATACTACTTGTAGTACATAACACTAACATTCGCTACTGAGTACTAGTATCGATAGGGATGAATCGATACTACCGAGTACTCATATGGTATCGATACTCTCCAATCGCCACCCACACGGCGGCGGCGTTGAAAGGCGTATGTTGAAAACCGTAGTCCGCCAAAAAAAAACTGGTGCGAGGTGCACGGTTCGACCGTAGTATTGCTCCATTGTAAATACGCCTCCATCGTCTAAAGTGTGGCAATACTCTCTCGTTTATGTGGTAATACTTTCTCGTATTAAAAATTCATGAGTACTCAAAAGTATCGATTCTTTAATATAGTATGGACTAAGGTATCGATACTTTGATTCGATACTACTATCGAGTACTCGTATCGAAGAGAGAATAGTATCATTTCATCCCTAGGTATCGATACTTTGATTCGATTCATCCCTAATTGTAACTGGTTAAACTAAGCTCGAAGCTAATACTTAAGAGTTAAGAATAATAAAGGCTTGGAGAATAACGTATATTGTAACAATATATAGGCACGTCACTCTCCTGCCAGATTGCTTGATCACATCATAGCTCATTTGATTAATACCAGACTAATCCCTTGCTCAGTTGATGTTAATTAAACAATATCTTGTGTGGAACACGTGGAAGCTAAGATAACTGTATAAATTATATGTCGTAAACATTGAACGCTGCCTCTTGGGGGACGTCCATTAATCACGTGATCCTTTTTTTTAGCATTTTTAATCCCCCCTTCCCCCTTGGTGATACGTGGTGAGGTTTAAAGCTATGACCCCCTTCCCTCACCAACATCACGAGATTTTTTTAGTACCTACAAAGAAGTAGCCCACAGCTCATTATATTCTCGTTTTTTTGCTTTTTTAATCTTTGCAAAAAGGTCTTTACATAGATCGCCTATGGCAACGACAAGTCAAAGTCACACTACACGCCACTTTTCAGTTTAGAATTCTCTTTTGACGAAAAAATAAATACACGTGATATCTTACTACATGTGATGTGATGCCTTGTGATACTTTGTGATTTTTGTAAAACCCCTCCCCCCTTTGAAAACGCACGTGATTAATGGACGGCCCCTTGAGTTGGTGTATAATATAATTTATTGTAAATCAGACATATGATTTATTAGTCGAAGTACTAAGTTCTCGTGCTGAATGCCTAAAGTTCAATTCGCGGACAACTATTAGTGTAGTACATAAAATATTATTCTGTGTTTGAGAGCTGTTAAAGTCTGCCTTCACTGACGACATCTCTAAAGCTGCAGGAAGCCTTGGATACAGGTAGCATGAGACCGTTTTGACTGGCTTTCTCTTGAGGCGGCCTATGTATAATAGTGGGCATCAACGGGATTATAGATGAGTGGAAAGTCTGCCTCATTACGAAAATAAGTGCTTGTCAAAAGATAGCTATGAATAGTTCAGTAGTATCGGCTTGCTGCTTATATTCAGAAGCCCTACAAATACTCATTATTTGATTACACAGATATCGGTTTAGATACTAACCTTCCATGCCAGTGGCGTGGGTTCGATTACCACGCAGGATAATACTTGTGCGATTCTCAGTGTTGTTCTGAGATTGGATGTAATTTGTCTGCCTTAATTTTATGCTTGTAAAGTGGGACAATACAAGTAATTACCTTAGTGCAGGATGTTTATTTTTTAATCATCCTTATTATAATCATACCACAATCAGTGATAATATTTTTACGAAATTAATTGTATTCTTACTCCATCACCATACTGAAAAGTCGTAAAATAATTTCACTTTGACTTTCAACCGACAATATTTTAGTTTAAGCTAAAACGATTTTGTGATCACAAACCGTAAAATTGGCGGCCATTAAGAAGCTTTATTTTTTATTCTCTCTCTACCTCACTTAGTAATTAAACGATAATTAATAGCAACTTTACGATTATAACGTAGTAGTTTTATTTTATGCAAGTTTTAAATTTATCTATTATTATCTATGACGTCTCATAAAGGCTATTGTATAAATGGTAGGATCACGCTGTTTACGGTTCTCTCTCTACAGCCGCAGGCCGGTCTATCCGGGGTAGTACCACACTCTCGCAGAAGATCGACGTCTGAGTAATGGCAATGTGCTATTGCGCTTCGTTCGGTGAGCGAGAGAGCCGGAAGCACAACTGGGTGGGTTTGGGGACTGTAATGGTAGTCAGTGGCCTAGCTATACCCTTAATATAGCAAAGGACAGCAGTGACACTTACCATCAGGTGTGCTGCTTGCTCGTTTGCGACCATAAGTAATAAAAAAAATTAAATATATCAAAATAATGAAATATATGTAATTTCTTACACGTAAATCTGCATAATTACATATTCAATAATTAGTTTCTATACACTTCAAATTAATTAATGACAATATACCATCCATCCGTGTGGTGACGGAGTAAGAATATAATTTCCCATTCTTTATCTTACCCGTGGGTGATCGTAAGAGACGACTAAGGCATATAAAACGCATATAACATCTATGCGAAACAACGAAAACTCGAAACAAAACCAACACGTCTGATCAGCGTGGTATAGTCAATTTCCCTCCCATTATGGAGGAGGCTCGAGCCCAACGATGGGACATATATGAACTGAGATGATGATATCATGAAATCTACTCGTAACGTCAGCAGTCATCATTTATTATGAACCGTACTGCCAACTCCTGAACCGTATCCAATGCAATAAAAAGCCTTGCAATTTACAATCTTTGAAGTCGAAATCAATAAGACAGTCACCATTTAAAACGAAGTTCCCGTATATCTTACATTTAATATCCACATTGAAAAGCTCACGATAAATAAGCGAACGAAGTCGTTTTGAATTAAAGCTGGCTTCAATCGTACGTATTCTTGATTAACTGATCTGTCGGACAAGACAACTTAATCATAAAGTTAACTACAGTCAGTATTTAGGATAGTTAAGTAGTGGGAGATAGCTATAATATTCTCTTTCTGACTAAGTAGATATTCAATGATACCTCTTTCTTTTGTATGAGTATCGTTTATATATGGAAAATATACATGAATAAACTTGCACATATGCATTAATGCACGGATATACTCAAGAACGCATGCATATATTTAAATACACATTATATAATTATTTGGAAATGGACTGGCCTCCACGACACAGGGTTTCCTAGTATGGAGTCCAGAGCTAAACCTAATCTAGCAAATAGATATAATTGTATGCCGAACAAACAACAAGCAAGCAGCATAAATAATGGTAAGTTACTGCCGCTTTTGCACCTTTGCAATAGCAGAGGTACAGCAAGGCTACCGATGGAACCCCAAAAGATTTGTGGCCTGGTTACCATTGGCCACAAACAAATAGGCAGCCCCCACCTGATGATCAGTGTTAACTACTCATGGACCTTTACAATACCAAGGTTTCAGTTAGGTTGCTGCCAGTTATAATGTGAAGTTCAGGCCTCCGATTGTCTCGCTTACTAAATGAAGCGTAATAACAAATTGCTACTGCTTAAAGTTTATTTTCCTATGAGAGTTTTGTACTGCCCTAGATGAGCACAACAATTATGGCTTTTGAAAAGTACTCTCAGCAACCTTGCTACTAAAAATAATTCTAATTTCATAAATTGCTCATATCGCAATTAGGTTCGACACCATCTTCTTCGATCGTACATATTGCAAAATTTAAGTTAATAGATTTTAACCGGTCGCCTCCCTGACTTTAAACCTCCTTACGAATATAATTATTGACCAGACAACAGATAGTACTTCTATCTGCCTAGGTTATAATGGTTATTGCCATATATTTAAAGAATCCATCCATCCATCTATAAGGGAGTATTAGTGCCCACTCTCATGTATTGGCAATGGCAGTGAAGGTTGGATTTGGCAGGGAAGACATGAAAGTAGAATAAATGCTGTAGAGATGAGAGCTCTTCGTAGAATGTGCGGTGTAAGTCTGAAAGATAGAATTAGGAATAGTGTTATAAGACAGCGCTGTGGTGTGAATGAAGAAGTAGCGACAAAGATAAAAAAGGGAATGCTGAGGTGGTTTGGCCACGTGGAAAGAATGGGAGAAGAAAGGTTGACTAAGCAAGTATACAAAGCGAGTGTGAGTGGGACGATTACAAGGGGAAGACCACGTCGTACCTTTCTGGATCAAATTGAAGATGTATTATCGAAAGGTCAGATTAAGAGTACGCGTAACCGTAGAGCATGCATGAAGACTGTGATGAGTGTGAATGAAGCGATGGAGGTATGTCAGGATCGTGGTTTGTGGCAATCCGTACTCTCTGCCTACCCCTCTGGGCAACAGGCGTGGGGCTATGTATGTATGTATGTATTTAAAGAAAATGCTGTGTGGTAGCGGCTACGAATAGTACCGACCCTTACTTTGTTCATGGATGTCATAAAAGACGACAAAAGGCCTTATAACGACCTGGGCCAACTCCATTTGTTGCCGTTTGGTCAGCAATTACATTCCCAAGGAGGATTGGCGTCTGGCAGACGGTCGATCATAAAACTATTGCCAATAACTTTTACAATATGTACTATGAAAGAAGAGTACATATTGTATCGACCCCAAGTAATTGGGATAAGGGTAGGGGAATGATGATTTAAAGAAAATGTATAAATTATCTAATAAATACCCGCCATTTAATTTTAATTATAGCTTAGCTCTCACTACGAATTAGTCCTTAAGTTATAAAACACGAGTATTACAATAAAAACGGCTATTTCAAGCTGTAATATGGCGTTACAGATATCAAACCATATAATTACTAAGCCCGAGGCGTCTCTATTTGACAAACCATCATTTTCTATTTCAGTACTTTTTTCATTTCTATGATATTGAACATTTGTATATATAGACGGTCTATAAAAGATTCAACAATGTAAGTTTTTATTTTTATGCCATAGTATACTTTAAATGGTAACTATTAATGAGCATTCGACTGCAAATCGAAGTCGTCTTGGGTTCAAATCGGGTTACAAAATGTGTAATTAAATACGCATAATTTTAGAATTTAAAGTCTTTTAGTGAAAACTAAAGAATTAAACACAAACTAAATAATTATACTCAGATTTTCCTGAAGGCGATAATACAGAGTCGGCTGGTTGTCAGGCAGCTTAGCGATTAAAGTCGGTGCTATAAATTGGAGAGAATGCCTATTCTTTTTGCCCAGTTTTTATAATGCATGGGCAATATATTTTGTCATCATCAGGGATTTCCCTCAATTGAAGTCAATTTCACCTAGTGTACCACGCTAGTCAGACATGGTAATATAAGTTTTCAAGTCGAATTTTGCTTCTCTTGCACCGATTTCAAATGAATATATGCCATCGTGTTTTACGGTACTCACGGGCATAATAAGGCGTAAATTATATTATTTCTCTGTCACCACAACGAAAATATATTTAAAAAAGAATTATTTAAAAATCTAACATGAATCCTACCAGGATATGTTACGGTTAATCAATTAGTTTGAATCTGAATGTAGTTCTAGGAAACTTAGAAACAATGTACATACAAATATAAAACATTTTGACATTTTATTGCTCCGAAACATTCTTAGCGCTAAAATGTTTCAATAAATCACACGACCATAACTCATTGGTTAGCCTTTATTTATTATCGAATACATAAACTAATCATTCGCCCGCCATAAAAACTTTGTATGAAAAGGTCGCAATAAATATATTTATTTTAAACCATTAATTTATGTTATATGCATATTTTTACTTTTTAACTCTAGGTTTTGCGGTTATTCCAGAAATACAATGTCATATTATAAATCTTTGACTCATAGCTTTACATTTGTTTTTTTTTTAATTATATATGAGTGTTATTTATGCTATTCGAATACACGACTCTTGATCACCCGTAAAGCCATAAAATTAGTGGTTTGAAATACCACGTTTATGATTATCACCCCTAAACCCATAAATAAAAAATAGAGTGGTTTTAAAAAACATATTTATGATTTTAATTATTTTTTAACAATATCGATTACAACCGAGTATGTATAATGTATATATAATCAGTAAAGAACTACGTTGTAAATATTATAATAGGTAGAAATCTAAATTTGAAATATAACTATTTTTATTAATTTAATCGATTAGTTTTTATTAAATATATTTTTTTTTTAACTTTTACAATATTTTAATTAATATGTACAATTAAAGCTAAGTTTTAAATTAAAATATTTACAGAAAAATAGAAGAAAATAGAATAAGGAATAAAAAATAAATAAATAAAAGGAGAAACAAAAGGCGCAATCAGGCATCGAAAAATTCCTCCGCATCACTGTCCACTGGTAATGTGCCCAGAAGGCTAGCAGCATTGCCACGTTGAATGGCAATGCTAACCTTTTGTGCAAAATATAGGCCAGCCCTCTGATCACGTGAAGCAGCGATTAATTTTTTTGCGATATCTTTAAATAAAATGCGCGCATTGGGACCCCAAGGCCCAAGAGTTTCGACCCCAAACGGCTCGAAAATATAATGTAGAAAATATAATATAGGTAGAAATTAATTTTACTGCTTAGAGATATTTACACCTTAAAAGTACAAGAAAGTTTTAATGAATTTTCATTTTCTGGCAAATAAACAACCTCACAGCTATCACTGAAATTGATATTTTTATGGTAGTAAAGTATCTAAAAATACTTGCATTTTTCTTTTTTTGGTGAACGATCAAGTAAGTTTTTGCGAACATCCCGAGGGTCGTGACTCACAGTTTGGTAAACACAGATCTATGGAATAACAAAATAGTTTTATGGCTATTATACGAAAATCCTATCTTGCCCGCTGGACATTTTAATTCATTTTGTTTATGCGGACACATTTTCGAACCCAGCTGTGGAGTGTGGAGTATATATGTGCTGATACAATTGTGTCTTATGTGTCTTATCAAACCAGTCGTTGAATTACTAATATAAGCACCTGGAAAAATGATAACGATATTTTTATATATAATAACTGGACCGCTCCCGAAAACAAAGACAGGTGACCCTACTAGTCCTACTTGTAATGATAGGCTAGAAAAAAAATCGATTCGAATGAAAAAAAAAATAATTTTTCACAACGAATTTTAAGTTTTTTTCACATTCCATAGTATTAGGACAGTGCCATATAACGATAATTCCATAAAAAATACGTAACTATACTCAGATGAGAAAAGACGCAATCTATTCAAAACTCACGATATGTTCAAGAGTTCAACGATATCGGGGAGTGACAAAAAAAATTTTCTTCATCTGAATCGTTTTTTTTTCTAACCTATCATTACAAGTAGGACTAGTAGGGTTACCTGTCTTTGTTTTTGGGAGCGATCCCCTTCCACCACATATATATGTATGTATGTATGAAGAGATAGATAAATAGATAGAAAGTTATCTGCAAAATTAGCGCGTCCACAGCTGATGGTTTCTGAACTGAAATAAATACAAAATAAAAAGTTGCAAATGGAAACGGAACAGATGTGGCTGTCAGAACGTGTTTTTAAGCTTTTAAATTTGAATTGTGTTTTCGCAACAATTATAAAAGTTGATTTCTTAAATATAGTGTTGCTTTCGTTATGCGATGGGATGATAATTAATATAGTTTTATATTCAAACTTATCCATGGAAGTCGGCATACAAATTAAAAATATAAAAAAAATATCCTTGATACTTGCACGCCCATTTGAGTAATACCAACAAGCATACAGCTACATTGTCCGTGTGGTGACGGAGTAAGAATACTATTCACCACCCCATATCTTACCCGTGGGTGATAGTACGAGACGACTAAGAGATTATACTATTAAACGCATATCACATCTATGCGAGAGAAGAAAAACTCGAAACAAAACCCTATACCAACACGGTATAGTAGGTGACCAGCGCGGTATAGTAGGTTAATTTCCCTCCCATTACGGAGGAGGCCCGAGCCCAACAGTGGGACATTTATGGGCTGTGATGATGATGATGATAATTAAAACACGTTACAAACAGTACGTTCTTCTGGAAGCGAGAGAGCCAGAAAGCTCAATTCTTTAGCCTTCCTTTCTTCTCCTTATTCCAATCCTCGCCAGTTCTGCACCTATAGTAGTCAGTGTGATACTCTTGATATATTGTAGAAGTGGAACTAAATCACATATTGAGATCTAACGTCTGCGAAAAAGCCTATATAATACTCAGACGACATCTAACATCCTACATTATAAGCTGATATTTAAGAATGAATGAATTCGTAAATGGTATGACTACAAGAGAAAGACTGCGTCATTCTTCTGAACCAAGTTGGAGATGTGTTGACGAGAAGTCATTAACAGGTTATTAAGATTATGCGTAATCGTAAAGCATCAATGAAGACTGTGATGAGTGCGAAAGAAGCAATGAAGATATGTCAGCATCATAGCTTGTGGCAATTCGTGGTCTCTACCTACCCCTCTGAGAAACAGACGTGCGTTTATGTATGTATGTAGATATTCATCAGATGATATATAAATCAGATTTATCGCCAGCAGAGGTGTTGGAAGTTTTTTCGGATGTGCATGACTGTGATTTCATAATCACAGTACTTCAAAGTAAGTGTAAACGACACCGTCTTCTATTCGGTCCGTCGGTATCCGTCCCTACGTACCTGATCCCCAAGTGTCTAAGACACTCCGTCGTTAGATCTCTCTCTTTTACACTTCCATCAAGACTTAATTATGTTGGAATATGGATATTAAGTTCACTGGAATTAACATATGATGGCACATTACTGCTGGATATTAGACAGATTACATGAAGCAAATTACAGGAGAGCGCCCTAAAGATCTCCATCGTAAGCAATTTGAACAAAAAGTACTTTAAATCTGTAGAAGAATCACTGCAGATCTGTGTTATTCCTGATCGCCCAGATTATTCATAACTTTCAGCCTCTCTGACTGGGCAAAAAAATCTGTGCCACACAGTTGAACAGGCAAAATAATAGCAATTGCAAATAATGCAGCAACTATGATCTCTTTCGCTAAACATATTCACAACATCCTGTACTTTCAAATGTATTCAGAAGGTAAAAACGTTGCACTTACAAGTAGCGCTACGTGTGAGACAATATGTCTGGCTGTGACGTCACAAACGAGCGCTTGAGCTAATGAGGGGGTAAGCAGACAAAGCATCGCTACACTCGGACTATATGCAAATGAGTCACTTTCGTATTTACATGAAATTGTTTAAGAAATAAATATACTGTGTTAGCTCTTATGATGTATAGATCAATCTTTCATGCGTTTCACTAGCTAACGGTTTTGATTATATGGATTAAATGCTATTATGTTATTTGGACACCTATGTCATTCCGTGACGTTAATATTTTAATAATATTCGTAATACATCAATCACAAAATTATATTATGTCAGCAGTGTGCATGACAACGGTGACTCCGTAGCATATTAGATAATCCTTGTTACTATATTTAATTCAGCACTATTTTTTTATGTAGCGTTTATATTACATACAGGTTATAGCACCAATTTTCTCGAAATTAAGTGATGTGATATTATAGAGCCTCTGAAATCAAACTGATACGTCCTAAATTTGGCATATTTAAACAATAAAAATGCAAAACAAGAATTTAAAAACTTGCCACGTTGGATTGCTAATCTTTGATGCAAAATATAATCCAGTTTTCTTATCACGCGAAGCATCAATTAGTTGCTTCACAATCTCCTTGTGAAGAGATGAAAGACACGGAGCGCTACGACCTTAGTGTTTCGACCGCAAACAGTTCTAAAACATGTTTATTTAGTCAAAGATATATAAACAATAAAATTATTATATTTTAATCATTATATTTTAATCATTAACTTTGGTTAAACTATTACTTTAAACGACAGCCACAATTGAATTTAAAAATTCAAAGTTTAATAATAATATACTCTACATATTCATACTTTGTTGTAAGGTCAGATCAGGGAGCTATGAATAACCAACCAATCAGATAACGCCAAGCATCCGAGCTTTAAAGAGATATTACTAACAGTATGTAATAAAGTATTCAAGAAATTGATTCAAATTATAGATTGCGGCATCTGTTGCTCTTTTGTACTAAAGTACAGAAGTAACTTTTAACAAAGTACCTATAGGTACTACATCTAGTTAACTTTAAGTCTTTACAAGTGAACTATAAACATGTTAATATTTCTTTCAAATCAAATCATTTATAAGAAAACTAACATAATGTCAATTTTACATTTTTGTAAAAATCAATTTAAATTAAGCAACTACTGGATACGGAAAGTGGACACAAACTGAAAAGATCCGGAAACTCAGCTCTATGAATTTTTTAAATTAGATATTTTAATCAAAATGGATTGGATACACGTTTAGGAAGTATTTAGCTTCAGTAAGATGCACTTCGAGAAAGACCCTTCTAGGAAGGCTTCTTAGCTCATGTTAGGCTTGTGCCTTCTCAAAGCTAGTCACTGCTATTGGTATAGGGGTCCTTTATCGAATGTTATTTGTTTTGTATTATTGTTGTCTGAGTATCTCTTAATTGTCTTTGGAAAGGTATACGCAATAGTTGGATATAAATAGAAGCCGAATAATAAAAATATAATACAATAAATATGTATTATATAATTAGTGAATATATGCATGTATCGTGAATTCTATTACTGTGCTGGATATTTTTTTCTGTCATTCAACATTTTTTTCGGGTTCTGGGTGCTAATTTTGTATGTTAATTAAATATTTGTCCTCCTCTGTATAAGAATATGTTTACTGGTGTGAGGTTGTTATCTTTTTAAAAAGAAAAAAGGAATCTAATCATAATTGACTTCTATGTCTGTAGAGTTGTTTTTAAAGACAACACACTGGTCTATAGAATTATTCACTGTATTATGGAGGAATTTAAAAACATCTAGTTAAACGATACATAATTATACTAAGACTTAGGACAACAATCTATTAATCTCACAGAGTATTGTCCTGCCTGGGAATCTAACGCACATGGCTTCATAGGTTTGTATATTAACCATCATCCAGTCTTATTGAGAATCGCATGACAAATAATAATATAAAAGCGGTCCAGAAAATATTTTAAATATGAAAGTGGTAGGACCACGCTGTTGTCAGTTCTCTGTCTGCAGCTGCAGGCCGGTCCATCCGGGCTAGTACCACACTCTCGCAGAAGATCGACGTATGAGTAATGCTAATGTGCTATGGCGCTTCATTCGGAGAGCGAGAGAGCCGCAAGCCCAATTGGGTGGGTTTGGGGTTTATATTGGTAGGCAGCGGCCTAGCTATACCCTTGGTATTACAAAGGTCCTAGACGGCATTTACAAGTGTCAATGCTGCCAGCAAACAAGCAGCACACCTGATGGTAAGTACCATTAGGTGTACTGCTTGCTCGTTTGCCACCACTAGCAATATATATATATATATATATATATATATATTAATATTCATTATATACTTATAGAGAATAATTAATGAACTATTCAAATCGAATACTTTCGCAATAAGAAGTAATAACATCTAGATAGAAAATGTAAATTTCTTGAGTTTATGCACGGCTGATGCCGCGAGCGAATACAAGCTTGATTACCCATCTAGGACTTTCTGGCATCTCTACGGTTGGTAATAAATTATATACTATAAATATAACAAGAATATAATATCAAAATATAAATTTACTAGCCGTGCCATCAGCTTCGTTTATTTGAATTGTTTGTATATTTAATGCTTTTATTTTGCTTGAACAATCACGCCCTCTCACGGAATTAAGAACAAAGGAAGAAAGGTTTATATGTATATAAAATACAAGCATATTATAACAGAGAAAAGTTAAAAATTTACCACATTTTCAATATAATGGCGTTTAACATTTTTGTGCCGTTAAATTGCAAACTCTGGTTATACGTAATAACCTAATGATAATATAGTAGTTAAAATACTGACCTTCTATGCCAGCACAAGAATTTGTTTATTTTTTTATCAGCCCGTAAACGTCCACTGTTGGATATAGGCCTCCACAAGAATGCCATTTGCAACGGTCCTGTGCCACCTACATCCAAAAAAAAATAATTTATATGCTCCACAATCTGTTGTCCTGAGTCTGAATGAAATTTGTCGGTGTTAATTATAGGTTTGTAGTGTCCACCGCAGTACAAGAATTATTTTCTTAGTCCAAACGACACCATCGTTTTAAAAGAAAAAAACCTTAAGAGATAGATCAAGATAATGTACTACGAAATTGCATAACTTAAGCATATCTACAAAAAAAAATAGAAAAGTAAGTAGTAATAAGTCTATCTAATAACAAACCACAGTAAATAATTTTAATTTTTACATGTTTATAAAGATAATGCGTAATTAACTAAGTTACAAATAATACAGAAGTATTTTTAATTCAATATTTTTATCAACAAATTAAATTAACCACGATATAATAGTGCTCAAATACAGCGCAGAAGATTATGGCTAGATAAGTTCCCACAAGCGGCACCCGATCACGAGTAACAACTACAACAGCCACTACTCCATTTAAAGAGAAGGGAGAAAGAGGTACAACTTCAAAAAACAACAACATAACTTGATAATAACTTAACAAAGAATTACGAGCGCTTATCTCTAGATCAAAACAGAATAAACGACTGCTCATAGATTTCTCATGCTTTAAAAAAGCACAAACGGATGCTGAACTGTACGTATAAATTAACATGAGATTGCAATCAACGTATATTTATCATTGCGTATCGCCACAAAGTGGTCAGGTCAGTCTGATAGAAATGAAGATATACAATCCTTAGTATTTGAAAAAATATTGCACTAACATGCATCCGCAGTTAGTAAAATAAGTTGTTTTAAATTAGATAATTAAATAGATAAGCAAATTATTTTTAAAGAAGAATAGAACACGCATTCAGGGTCATTGCGTGAGGGTGATGCCCCGGTGACACCATTGCGAGTCTCTTGCAAGACACTTGCGAGACTCGCAAGAGTCTTGCATTTCGGCAACACTAATGGCAACGCGATAAAAATTCAAATATCTTAAACCCTTACTCAGCTGTGAAGTCATAGAGTCTGGCCGAGAGTTCTTTAAAAAAAATAAGCTGCAGCATTCTTTCGGGTTACATAGAACAACTTAGTGAGATAGCCAACCCACTTGGTAAGGGACCATGGCACATTCTGGCAATTATGACACTACCTCTCTAATGAATTACCATGGCATATGGAAAGCTTTTCTTATCTTTTTTAGCTGGCTGGCTGACGCATCCTATCCAACCTGTTGAATATGATGGAAGAACTCTGTAACCTTTCATATGCCCTTCCCATTGCCATTGAAGTGACCATTGGTAATGATACCTTGATTTCGGTGATTGGTCTGGATATGGCAGTTATTGAGATGCCCATTGGTAGACGGTAAAAGATTGAATAAAGATGAATTAACCGACACAGATAACCTCTAGATACATCTAGATATAAATACTTACTGTAAATGCAAGCTTGAATTAATTACAATTATGTCAAAACGACTTAGCAAATTTGTATGAATTTTAGCACAGGCTACAGTCTGAAAATCATATAGGCCATTATTCTGATAAAATATTGTTCTCGTGGAATAAATTTCAACGACAAAAACGTTGATGACTAAAATGAAACCACGGGCGTAGATAGCCATTTATGGATCACAAAAAAATTGTCTCGCTTGGTATTTGAATCAATGTCGTAGCTATATAACTTTACGTTCTTTGTCAAGTCTAGATTATTCTATGCGTTGATTCGATTCTCACGAAGAACAAAACCTTGTGCAATTCACTTCTTTTTTCACAATTGTTGTTCTGAGTCTAGATGGAATTTGCGTCAGTTAATCATGTTTGTAAATTCCTTCACAATCATCATTCTCCTACTCTTATCCTAATTACTTGGGGTCGATACAATATGTACTCTTGTTTCATAATACATATTGTAAAAGTTATTGGCAATAGTTTTATGACCGGCCGCCTGCCAGGCGTCTACCCTCCTTGGGAATGTAATTGTTGGCCAAACGGCATCAGATGGAGTTGGCCCAGGTCATCTTAAGGCTCTTAGTCGTCTTTTACGACATCCACGAGCAAAGTAAGGGTTGGTAGTATTCGTAGCCGCTATCAAACATCTATATACGGATTATTTCTTGAATGACGGATGTAATCTTTAAAAAAGGGGTTTTTCAGTTAGTTAAAATACACATACATTTTGTTCTCTACTTTATTACACTAAAAAAAATATCATATGAATCCAGTTCGATAGTGGTAATAATTTATAAAAAATCCACATTAAAAGATATAAATAATCTAATTTAATTCAATCAAATATATAAATTGAAACAAACAAGGAACATGTCGAAAGAAACAACGTAAACGTTTCAGCACGACTCGGCTCCGAACCTTATACATGTATCTACAAATACGTAATAGTGTGCAAGTTTTATTCCAACTATAAAATTCACTGAGAATACGGAGCCACCCCGTCGGTATTAAGTCGTGACATAGGAAGAGAATAAAAACCCCTACTATGAACACACATACGTGAGAATAATCTGAGTTTAATAATATTAATAAGACACATTTAGGAAATACCCTAAAATCATCGCTTTTTATGATTATAGTTGAAATATTTAGATTATTAAAGCGCAAAGTCTAAAAATTTTCAGATACATGTTATGTAAAATGTCATCCATAATAACGATAACGCGAGTCAGAATTTGATTATCATACATATCCACATTGGCCTAATTGATACATACATACATATCATCACGCCATATCCCTTGCAGGGTAGGTAGAGAGAACAGAGTGCCAAAGAACCCTATCCTTGCATACTTCACTCGCTTCCTCAACATTCATAATTCTCTTCATACACGCTCGCCGGTTTAGGAGACTCTTGACTTTACCTTCCTTTAGTACGTGACCAATCTGGTCTAGGTAGGTTAGTCTCGGTCTCCCCCGGTACCTACATCCTTCCACTTTCGCATTGTATATCTTCTTAACCAGACGTTCGTTCGGCATTCTTTCCACATGTCCGAACCATTGGAGCATTCCCTTTCGCATCTTTACACCAATACTCTCTTTCATACCTACACGCTCTCTTACATCGTCGTTGCGAATGATATGGTATGATATGGTATATTATGTATATGGTATATTGATATGGTAGTTAAAATGGATTTTCAATAGATGTAAGTTTAAGTGCCGCTTGGTAATCATTTTTCTTTCTTAACCTTGAAATTGGCTTATATCTATACATACTATAAGATAAACTCGTCGACGTTGTATTTAGACGTGATCTTTAAACTACATAACGGATTTTAATGCAGTTTTCGTCAATATATAGAGCAATTGAAGAGGAAGGTTTATATCTATAATGTATGCATATTATTCTAATCAAAGCCGAGAATTTAAAAGATTTGTAATTTAATGTCATAAAAAAACGTATTTTATGTCTTTATAAATGCTTGCAAATACTGGCTAAACCTTACAAGATATATCAAAAAAATATACTACGAATTTTTTTTTTCTCACATCTGGAGTAGTATCACATAGTAGTAATAGTGTAGTCACATCTGGAGTAGTATACTATACGGATCTTGTAGCAACTCGAGAAAATTAGCGTGCTTTTAGGCGTTTCTGCCATACCTACTACTGCAATCAATCTTAAGACTCACATATAGGCCCCGTTAAGTTATCCCGTATCCGTGGTTCCGTACTGCTGCGCTTGTCGTAGCGGTACAACCCTTTACTTATTGGCTGACTAGTCAATATTGCTTTCTGTTGCCCGCTTTGCCTGGGAGGGAAGTGGAATCAATCTTTTCCAACTCCTCCTCTTTAACTTTTCTAATTAAATTTGTTGCGGGTTCCAAGACAATTAAAATCTTGTCCCGGGACTGCCTGAGGGTCAAACCTCGGTGTCATTTATACTGACCATTGTGGATCCTTACAGGAGTTACAATGGTGGGAATGTGTGGTGGGATAAGTCCCAAAAAAAAATATACTACGAAATTGTATATCTTTACTTTTTTGTGGGTGGGCTACGGTGTGGTTACACCCCGCTAATCCGTCCGGGGCAACGGAAGAAGCGGCGCGCGACCCCGTAGATCTGCCCAACAACGTACCTATCGACGCCGTGCCACTGGAAACCAGTTTTTGTCTTTGGTGGGCCCACCCGGCGGTCTACTCTCGTGAGTATCCTCTCGAATCGACGCCCCGGCAGCTTTCACTGCTGTGGTGGCCTTACTCCGGGCAATCTGAACCCGGTCCAGTTAAAATTGTATATCTTATAAAGAATTACCAAAAACGTCTGCGATGGCATGTCTATCTCCTAAGGATAGCCAACAATCATGTTTATTTTTGCACATTATTAAAAATAATGGGTTATTTAGGAAACTATTTTTAATAATAAAGGATTGCTCATTATCCAATTAAATGTTAATGCATTTGCGTTATGTATATCATTAAAATTATTATCCTAGAAGTTGTAAATTGTAAGGATGATGAGATTTAAAATGTGGGGACAGAACAACGGAATAATGAGATGAACCGAGGGTGGATCACTAGTTAGTAATATGGCTATAGTAAGAGCGAACTACAAACTAAGCAACTAAAGTATTGATGGTCAATATTGATTTTGTCTTTTATTTTATTTTCCTTGTGGTGACTGAGTAAGAATACAATTCACCACTCCCTATGTTACCCGTGGGTGATCGTAAGAGACGACGACCATATGAAATGTATATAACATTTAGCGAGAGAAGAAAAATCTTGAAACAAAACCCTATACCAACACGTCTGACCAGCGTGGTATAGTAGGTCAACTTCCCTCGCTATATGAAGGAGGCGCAAGCTTAACAGTGGGACTTACTTACTGATGTGATGATGATAATAATTGATTTTTAAATACACTTACACTAATTAAACCCTTATATTGCCAAATAAAAATATTACAAATCTTAGTATGTTTCAGTAATAATCATATGAAACTGAATAGATTTATATTAAATTGGCCACCCAGAGATTTTGTAATAAGGTAAGCATGTTCTTCCTCCAGCTGTTCCTTTACGCAGTTATTGTAAAAAACGACTAAGGGATGAAATAGACGATTAAGGACTAAAATAAAACTATTTTTACGGATTCTATCGCGTTTGTATTTGATTTTTAATTTACCGAAGTTTCCAACACTTTACAGCGTTTATGGTCACGGGAGAACTAAGTTGTCTCACGTCCAATAAGTCATCATTATTACAGAGATTTATATCTACCCGCTATAATACATATCAGTTATTAAATTTTGACCCACGTTTTTAATATCAATTCATTGCAAGTACAAAAAGAAAACTATTAACCAGACTTTTTAATATATATTTTACTAGCGTCTGCCCGCGGCTTCGCCCGCGTAAAAGTTTACTTTCCTAAAGATTTTCATTCCCTATTTTTATTTTACTCCTTAAGGGTAATTAATGTCATATTTATTTATATCTAACCAATGGCCTAAAAATAAGTTTCAATTTTTCATCCCCCTTTACAACCCGTTTTTTGCATTAAAAAGTAGCCTATGTCCTTTGTCAGGTTCTAGTCTGTCTGTGTACCAAATTTCATTTAGATCGGTTCAGTAGTTTTGGCGTGAAAGAGCGACAGACAGACAGACAGAGTTACTTTCGCATTTATAATATTAGTAAGGACTAACTACGCGAACGTTTGTTACTTTTTACATTGTAACATTTCAACGAACGTACTTGAAATATCTCTCGTGGCACAAATTTCTTTCGTTTCTTTTATGACAACGATATATCTTTTAGTGAGCCATTCCACCCATATGAAAAAGGTTACGATTAGAATTAATATAACTTTGCAATTTTCTATGCAGTTACAATATATAGTTTCAAACTTTACATGAAACATTTTCTATTAAAGTTAGCACCTGTTTCAAATACTCACTCGTACTTTAAACATTCAAAACACTTAGTAGGTGCAACAATATGTTAGAAATATCATCATTTCGTCTCCAAACTAGCTGTTAAAAGCTTTCCTACACCTGCAGTCTACAGTACTTGTGCTCTCTAGAGAATACTTCTTATATAACAAGTACATTTAACATCTCATACTTATCTTGTGCGTTTTAAATTCAAAATAACTTCTTTGTTGATTATTATTATTATATTTCGTTACTGGATGGTTTCGACATGTGGAAATAATGCTGAACGAACGTCTGGTTAAGAAGATATACAATGCAAAAGTGGAAGGATGTAGGTACCGAGGGAGACCGAGACTAACCTACCTAGACCAGATTGGTCACGTACTTTTTTTTTTTTTTGGAGGGGTGGGTTACGGTCGGCGCACTCCTCGCACCACTCCATCCGGGGTGACAGAGGGGCGTAAGCGCGCACACCCGTAACCCACCCGTGACGTCGCCTTCGTCGTTGGGCCGACCACCGGAGCAGAGTAACTTGACGTCAGTGGTCGGCCCGACGGAATACCCCTGAGGAGTACCCTCTCCTCGACCGACATCCCCCCCTCGGGTAGGATGTCGGTCTTTCCTCACGCGGTCGGCCTCTCGGCGGGTGACGAACTAATTCCCCGATCCAGTCACCCGCGGCGTACTGAAGGAAGGTGGAGTCAAGAGTCTCCGAAACCGGCGAGCGTGTATGAAGAGAATTATGAATGTTGAGGAAGCGAGTGAAGTATGCAAGGATAGAGTTCTCTGGCACTCTGTTCTCTCTGCCTACCCTGCAAGGGATATGGCGTGATGATATGTATGTATGTATTTCGTTACTTTTTTGACTTATTTTAAATTAAATCTATGTCATATTACTATTTTCCTTGTGGTGTAAGAATACAATTCACCACTATCCTGTGTGGACAGTAAGAATACAATTCACCACCCCTATCTCACCCGTGGGTATAAAAGACGTCTAAGAGATAAAATATGCATATAACATATATGCAAGAGAAGGAAAACTCGATAGTAAACCATACAAGAAAACATCTGCCCAGCATGGTGGAATAGGTAAATTTTCCTCTTAGTGTGGAAGAAGCTCGAGCCCAGCAATGGGACATTTGTGAGTTAAGATAATTATTACTATTATAAATACTAAAGTTTGTTTGTTTGTTTGCGTGATTAAATAAAATGTTTAATAACATTTTATTTAATCACGCCAAAAGATCTGAATCGATCTGGATGAAATTGAGATATGCAGACTGTAATAGTATGGAGGCTAATTTTTACATCGAAATTTGTGCGATTCCTGTTGGATAGACTTGATTAATATTGCTCCCAAACAGCACAAAGACCGATCTTCTGCCAAAATTTATACCAAGGCGAGAGAAGTCAGATTACTGGCCACATAGATGGATGTATATATATTTGTTCTTCCTCTATCGCCGGTATATAATATACTCGTATCTTTTTTTTTATTGCATTTGGTGACAAACGAGCAATCAGTACATCTGATGGAAAGTTTTACTGCCGCTCATGGACCTTCGCCATACCAGGGTATAGCTAGGCCACGGCCTACCAAATAAAACCCCAAACTCACCTAAAAAGTTGGGCTTCCGGCTCTCTCGCTCACCGAACGAAGCACAGCAGCACATTGTCATTACTCAGACGTCGATCTTCAGCGAGAATGTGGTACTACCCTGGACGGATCGGCCCGCGGCTGTCGACAGAATACTGTCGTATACATAAGTGTAGGGTTTCCCACAAAATACTAAAGAAAAAAATAACTGCAAATAGAGAAAATATTACGCTTGTTTTATAATAACTACTGAAACTACTATTACTAGACGATGAAGATTTTTTCTCTCATAAGGTTTTCTAATTATTTCTCCCTTAATTAAAGTTTTCTTGTTAACATTTTAAAAGTAGTCATTTTCTTATAAATATTTAATAACTTTCATAGCATTAATCCTGATGAAAAATTTAGGTAAAATATTTTAATACTAAGGCGGATTATATCTAATAACTGTAGAGTAATCTTATGTATTTTGTGCCTAAAAATTTTTAAAATGAAACATTTTTTCTTAATATGTTATAACTTAACCTCATTACAAGGAATATTAAACTTAATAAAAAAAATATTTTTCTCAAACATGCTTGGAAATGTGAGCATTATTCTGACAACCGAGAGATAATCGAACTTCGAGATAAATCGAAATTGCTGTACTGACCAAATACTTGCGAGCAGCGGCCGGCAAAAACTGTATGGAAATCCATCTGTCGTGTTTTAGCGGCCAAATAAATATACATGTAAATTCATATCTATCGTGTATTTTAAAAATGAAACGATTTGTTACTTCAAAATATTGCAAGCAGATAGGCAACTTATCAGTTTTATTTAAATTTCGAATTGGCTTGAAAAAGAAAGCTGTTTAATAATGAAAAATAAAAAAATCAAAAAACCCGACTGCGTAAAAAGTCACCAAAACTACGTACATGATAAAAAAACTGAAAAGAAAAAAACAAACACTTAGATGTCCGGTGTTCTAGAATTCCATAATATATTATTGAATAAATACTATTGCAGAAAATGAAATATATTTTAATAATAGAACATGACAACTGATCGGTCGGGATCCATTGAAAAATTAGATTTGCTGTCGAATAAAGCATCCCGACTGTTCAGTTGTCATGTTCTATTATTAAAATATATTTATTTTTCTGCAATAGTATTTATTCAATAATATATTATGGAATTCTAGACCACCGAACATCTAAGTGCTTGTTTTTTTCTTTTCAGTTTTTTTATCATGTACGTAGTTTTGGTGACTTTTTACGCAGTCGGGTTTTTTGATTTTTATAATCATTTTTTTTTATTTTACACTTTTTAGTTATAAATACCTAGGTAGCTATAGTTATCTTATTTATTAATAAGTAGGTAATTACCTAACTATATATAGTTTTTCGATTGAAGTTGAGTACTAAATCGTTATAAATTGGAGATGGGCGACCGCGTCAGACATTAGATACTTTAGGTAGGACTACCTATGGTATATTGGACAATATACCTACTAGATACTTCAGTATATTTCCATCCACATCCAGGTATATGAATTTTTCGTCTTTTCATCGTAAATTTCTACTGTCTAAAAAACCTATATGTGAGAAAGGATGTTACGAAACTTTAAATCGATATAGATCCTAAACGGCCAGTCAAATCGAAAAATGGTGAGCGAAAACTAAAAATGATTTTTAAATACCTATTTAACGATACCCCACTCGATATTTTTTTTTTTTTTTTTTTTTTTTTTATTGCTTATGGCGGCAAACGAGCAGACAGCACACCTGATGGTAAGTGTCACTGCCGCCCATGGACCTTTGCCAATGGTATAGCTAGGCCGCTGCCTACCAATGCAACCCTGAACCCACCCCAGTTAGGCTTCCGGCTCTCTCGCTCACCGAACGAAGCGCAATAGCACATTGCTATTACTCAGACGTCGATCTTCTGCGAGAGTGTGGTACTACCCCGGACGGACCGGCCCGCGGCTGTAGACAGAGAACTGTCCACAGCGTGGTCCTACCACAATTGTAATAGTTTGTAATAGTTTGTTGACTTTATTTTTTTGAATTTTCACAATATGGCGTCCAGTAGTCGCCATATTGAATTTTCAATAACGTCATATCTTTAGTGACACTCGCCGGATTAAGAGGAATCGATTGACGTGCGAATCATAAAAATCGGCCCAGGCGTTTGGTATATATAGTGCTTCAAAGGAACATACAAACATACATACATACATACATAGACTGTTAAACACAATACCACTCCTTTGCAGTCGGGTAAAAAAAACAAATGAACCCTTTAGCACGTGAAAAATATTGTTCGTTGTTCGTCATGTATACCTACAGTTCTACTTAGTACTACTTAGTTTTAATTGCCGCGCATTATTTGAGAAAAAAAAAAGCACTACCTATACAAGCCTTTTTTTTTTTTTATTGGTGGGCTATGGGTGCGTCTCGCCCCGCCGAATCGGTCCAGGGTGACGGACAGGCGGCGCGTGACCCCATAGACCCACCGTAAAACCTTCTCTCTTCGCCGTGCGAGCGGACCACCGGTACTCGATTTTAACTTCGGTGGCCAACACTATACAAGCCTAGGCTATAACTAGGAATTGATGGACTTACGTATGTGTGCCTCGGCTTTACACGTTCGTCCATCAATACCTCTTTTGCTGGCCGCTGCAGTTATGTACTAAATATCAAAATTAACGTAATATTCAAAGAATGATCTAAACATTTTAACGCCATCCAATATAAATTTATACATTCCATTTTCTATCTACGATCGGGCGAGCAAGCCAAAAAATATCCTATTCGTCTTAACCAGCATTCGACAATACATTCCAATTGCGAATCCGTACATTGCCAAGTTTGAATCGTACAAAAAGTGTTATTTGCGACCTGCCAAGCCGCAATAGTCGAGCAGCTGTTGCCGTCAATTCTTTTCTACCATGTAATACAGTAAAGTTCTGTATTAAGTTCGTACGAGTAATCGAGTTGTTAGTGTCACATTCTGTTTAGAAAAGTAATAGTGTGATATTATATTAACAATTAGGATGCTGGCCACTTTTTATGGCATTTATCTAATTTAAAAAAAATATCAATATTTAAATACACACTTTTTAAATTCCAGCCAGTTACAATAATTTAAATTTTAGTAATTAGACAGGGAGAAGAATACAAACATTATGACGTCAACGTATCAATCTACTTACTAATCTACGTCTGTGTTTAACAAACGCCGTTGTATGAAGAAGGGACATAAAATGTTTCGTCTAATAAATTCTAAAACAACAAGTGTTCTTCTAATAAATTCTAACACAACAAGTGTATGGCCTGGCGTCAACACGGGTTGGTACCCGCAAGGGTTACCCGCCGGGTTGGCCACGAAGGTCAAGGAAGTGGTACTAGTCGCCGGCCCAGTGGCGATAGGGAGGAAATACTGTGAGTGTCCCTTCCTTCGTACCGGACGGAATGAACGGCGTGTCCATGGCCTGGCAAAAAAAAACATGTATTCATGAAATAAATAATAATTGATTGCATATTTTAAAAGTAATAAAATAATTTAGCTCGTTTAGCGATCAAAGTAGTACTATGACTTAGTAAATTTGTTAACATTCAGTTGAGTTAAATCTTATTTATAAAAATACATACTAGTAAATTTAAATTACTGAAATTTAACATTTAATATGCTTGATTATTTATAAAACCCGATTACGAAGCGAAAAATGATGTCACAAGCGGGATTCGAACCCGCGCCTATTGGGATTCCGGCCCAATCGTGCTGCCACTACACCACCGTGAACTATTGTAGGACATGCAAATTTCACTTCGTATCATATTTGCGTCTTTAAGGTGACGGTATGCCATCTACCCGACAATGTTTACACATTGTATAGGATTAATACTTCAAACTTTGCAGTTAGAATTGTATTAAACGATGACACAACCATGTTATTCAAATTACTGAAATTTAGCATTTAATATGCTTAATTATTTATAAAACCCGATTATGAAGCGAAAAGTAAACTACTAGTAAATTTTTACAATAAAGCAATACATTAAGTTTTACTATTTAATTTAGTCATAGATAAATGAAAATAATAAAAATATTTATCTATCTACGACTAAATAATCTATTGCAGTCAACGGCTGCACAGATGGCATAGTAGTTAAGATATCAACCTTCCAAGCCAGTTCCGTGGATTCGATTCCCACGCAGGACAATACTTTGAGCGATCCACAAAATGTTGTTCTGAGTCTGGGTGTAATTTGTTTGCGTTATTTGTATGTTAGTAAAGTCCCCCGCAATACAAGAATTATTTCATTAGTGCAGGCAAAGACACTACTGAAATAATAAAAAAAGGCATTATTTTTAAAGCCAAAATAACTCTTAAAAAAATCTTTCAACTAAAGTGCATTTATTTTGTTCTTCAAAAGAAACATATTTAATTTGCATATTCAAAAACTTGTTAAAGTGTGCAATGCTCAGGTACCTACACAGTAATAAGAAACTAAGATCCTCTCAGTACAGGTTCTCTGCAGCCGCAATGCCCAGTCATTAAACACTAAATTCCTTGCAAGCTAGTGTAACCATATTGTTGAAATTATACAATATAAGATATAGAAATTATGATTATAGAGATATAACTAAATATAGTATTAATATTTCCCATGGTTCGTACATGTGGAAAGAATGCCGAACGAACGTCTGGTTATGAAGATATACAATGCGAAAGTGGAAGGATGTAGGTACCGGGGGAGACCGAAACTAACCTACCTAGAACAGATTGGTCAAGTACTGAAGGAAGGTGGAGTCAAAAGTCTCCGAAACCGGCGAGCGTGTATGAAGAGAATTATGAATGTTGAGAAGCGAGTGAAGTATTCAAGGATAGAGTTCTCATGCACTCTGTTCTCTCTGCCTACCCTGCAAGGGATAAGGCGTGATGATATGCATGTATGTATGTAGTATTAATATTATACAATCATTGTGATATTTAATTAACTGAATATAGTGTTATTAATTGAATATAATATTATTGTGCCTTTAAATTAATTGAATATGATATTGTTAACAATTGAAATAATTGTGATGTTTAATTAAATGCTTATATATACCTATTTGGACGCCCTATTGGGCAGAACATGATGTACCTAAATCTAATTGTAACACCTGTTTATACCATATTTGAGCAAATAAAATGAATTGAATTGAATATTAATTAATATCATTACTTGAACATAAAATACAATGATTTCTGACATTTAAGCGATTATTACACATATCAAATAAAACAATTTTTACTAATATTATCGCATTGATATTTGATTTTCGTTTATCTTAGTGCCTTGCAATTCTGTAGTAATTCTTAGTTTTATTTTTAATTAAGTTTATAAAAGGATCCTACATTTGCTTGATTCTATGTTAAATTTATTAACTTTTATAATAACGATGATGATGATGTTGCTAGCAAGGTAAATAATCATTCAGTTCGAAATAACGTCTCGTATGAACTATTTGTTTGATACATTTAGTCATATGTGTTAATCCAGGAAATGATCTATCTGTATGTCAATTTTCATCCAAATTTTTTCAATGGTTTACGTGTAATTGTCTAACAAACATCTCAACATCTTCACAGACCTTAACATTTATAATATTAGTAGGATGTGTTATACATGAATCCATTATTACATCTCTATAAATACATTATAACTTGTTAACTTTACTTGGCTACTATGACATTTACTACACACGAACATATTTGCACAATGCTGTCTATTTTTCAGTCCGTTTTTTATCCCATTTGTTACACCATTAAATCACTCAATCATCACCAATCAGCAGTCACATTACTGCCAGAAGTTGAGCTCAGAATCGCAAACTTCCGATGGGCGATAAAAATAAGTTTAAATGATTTACTTGTACAAAATAATGCATTATTACCTACTTTCAGACATACAATTGTCACACATCGTTAATTTAATATATGTAGGATATTGTATATTCAAATATTTATCACTCGAATCTGGAACGATCTAGATCGATACGATTTTAAGGGTAATATTAAACCTATTCATATTACAAATTTCAAACAAAATACAACACTTGTAAACTGCTCAAACAAATGCAAAGCTCTTATGCTAAATACTTACTGTGTGGTCTCCCTACCTCTGGCCACGTCTACCACAGGGCCCTTTGAGCCGCCGCTTGAATGCACTAAATATTCTGGCCACCAATCTACCTCCTTAAAACGCATTCCAAAGCTTAAGTAATAAACTTTAGTGAAAAGGAAATTTCTCGAATAACAGCGCTTTGAAATTTGAAGTATTAAAAAAAACTGAATGTGAATTATATTCATAGTTATTTTTTTTATAGCTTTTCATGATTATTTTTAAAGTTTATAAGTGGTTTTTACTTTACAAAATTAAATATATTTAATAATAGCAATTTAAATTACTGAAATTTAGCATTTAATATGCTTGATTATTTATAAAAACTTGATGACGAGCGAAAAATTAATGTCACACATGGGACTCGAATCCTTTAGACCACACCTTTGGAAAATCCGTTCCAATTGTGCTACCACCTACACCAGCGTGAATTGCCGTATAACATTCAATTTCTGGCTCGTATTATATTTTTGTCTTTAAAGGAAACGTGTACCATCTACCCGACAATGTTTACACATACAGATTTTAATACTCTAACTTTGCAGTTAGAATTGTATTAAACGATGACACGACCCTGTTATTCAAATTACTGACATTTAGTATTTAACATGCTTGATTATTTATAAAAACTTGATTACGAGCTATAAATGAACGTCACACATGAGACGAAAAATGAATGTCACACATGGGACTCGAATCCACACCTTTAGGAAATCCGTTCCAATTGTGCTAGCACTTACACCAGCATGAGCTGTCGTATGATATTCAATTTCCGGCTCGTATTATATTTTCGTATTTAAAGGAGGCTTTGCCTACAATTTTAAGGTCAGATGCATTATAGCATACTTTAGCTAACATAAAGCAAGGTCCAGCCAATCTTAACCCCTATATTATCAGTTTAGTAAATAAGTGGCACAGGATCGCTGCAAATGGCATTCTCGTGAGGAAGCCTATGTCCAACAGTGGACGTTTACAGGCTTATGGATGGATGGATGGTAATAGTATACACCTTAGTCATCCTTTATGACACTCATCGAAAAAATAGGGGGTGGTAAATTTTATTTTTGTCAATTACCCTCTCATTATGGAGGAGGCTCGAGCCCAATAGCTAGACATATATAAGCTGATGATAATCCAAATTTATATGCTATTATTATAATAGGAATATACGTAGTTACGAATACTTGTCATATCTCAGACGTAACATTCCTTAATGGTCGAAGAGCCGTACACCCCAACGAAAAGAACGTCAGACACTCAAGAAAACTTTTTTCATTACTTACTTTGGTCGGCAAAGTTAAGTCGAACCGATTTAAACTCTTAAGGATAACTTGAAACAAAATCAAAATCATTTTACTTACTTTGATTTACTTTTTCTAGACGTTTCATAATATTTATACAGTGATTAAACTGTATCTTTCTATTTTCTATTAAGATAGGTAAATTCAGATAAAATTATAAATATCTATAAAAACCCGATTACGAGCGAAAAATGGTTGTCTGAAAAAATATTGAAAAATGATTTGCTGGTAATTGCAGTAATATTGGAACAGATTTCTAATAGGTGTGGGTTCGAATCCCACTTGTGACAATCATTTTTCGCTCGTAATCTGGTTTTTATAAATATGTAATCAAGCATATTAAATGCTACATTTCAGTAATTATAAATATCTATAAGTATATAATGAATGGATAAAATCCGTGTGATGACGGAGGAAGAATACAATTCACCTCCCCCTAACTTACCCGTTGGTCGTAAGAGTCTTTAGTCGTCACTAAAGGATATTCAATCGACTGCACAGATGGCGTAATGGTTAAGATACTGACCTTCCATGACATAGGTTCGATTCCCATGCGGGACAATACTTTGTGCGATCCACAAACTATTGTTCTGAGTCTGGGTGTAATTTGTCTGCGTTAATTGCATGTTTGTAAAATCCCCCGCGATACAAGGATTATTTCCTTAGTGCGGGGTGGTGTTCAAGAAAAAGAAAAAAAAAAATTCAATGCATATAACATCTATGCGAGAGAAGAAAAACTCGAAACAAAACCCTATACCAACATGTCTGACCAGCGTGGCATAGTAGGTCAATTTCACTCCCCTTACGGAGGAGGCTCGAGTCCAGAAAAGGTACACATGAGCTAAGATGATAATGATGATGAATGGATAAAAATTACACTTGGACTAAAGACGAAGAGATTAACAAGAACTTAGAACTAAGAAGCAACGTAGTTTGCATCTTAGTTCTAAGGTGGTGGTTCTAAGGTGCATGAATTTTTGTCTAGCTTGGGATTTGAACTCTTAACACTCGGCAGGAGATGTCGAGAAATTTTTGGATTTATTGACCAGGAATTCTTAGTAGCACCATTTATATGACTCAGGCTCAACCCATATTATAAAATCCTGAACGAAACACTTTACAGCTATCCACATCTAATAAAAACATACATACATACATATCATCACGCCATATCCCTTGCAGGGTAGGCAGAGAGAACAGAGTGCCAGAGAACTCTATCTCTGCATACTTCACTCGCTTCCTCAACATTCATAATTCTCTTCATACACGCTCGCCGGTTTCGGAGACTCTTGACTCCACCTTCCATCAGTACATGACCGATCTGGTCTAGGTAGGTTAGTCTCGGTCTCCCTCGGTACCTACATCCTTCCACTTTCACATTGTATATCTTCTTATAAAAACATAACTTTTGAAATAAGACAACTTTCCTCACGTGACCACGAACGCTGTAGAGTATTCAAAATGTCGAGAAATTAAAAATCATATACAAACACGATAGAATCCGTAAAAATAGTTTTATTTCAAAGTAATATATATTTTCTTATTTCATTTGGTGGCAACCGAGCAAGCAGCACAGCTGATGGTAAGTGTTACTGCCGCCCATGGAACTTTGGAATGCCAAAGTACTTGAATTAATGAACCAAAAGTATAGCTGCCTACCAATACAAACCCCGAACCCACCCAGTTGGGCTTCCAGCTCTCTCGCTCACCAAGCGAAGTGCAATAGCAAATTGCGATTACCCAGACGTCGATCTTCTACGAGAGTGTAGTACTACCGCGGACGGACCAGCCCGCGGCTGTGGACAGAATTTAATATATAAAGCTCCCATGTCTCTATTTTCGTTTATCACTAAAACAGAGCAAGCGATTTGAATAAAAATATGTTAATTTTCATTAATTTTAGTTTTTGCTATGTGGTAGTGGCTAAGAATATGTACTACTAATCCTTACTTTACTAAGAAAAACTAAGAGATTTATATCCGCCAATTCCATCTGATGCTGTTAGGTCAACGATTACATTTTTTTTTTTTTTTTTTTATTCATCTCCACAAATAACATTTAACAATTAAGTTGGTTAACAATAAATACAATTAAATTAATATGATCATGCCATCTGTGGGAGATCTGGAGTCTAAACTAACATTCCCAAGGAGAGATGATTTCAGACAGTCGGCCAACAATAAAATTGTTGGCAATAACTTTTGCAATATTTACCATGGCAGAGAAATACTTATTAATTATATCGACCCCAAGTAATTGGGATAAGAGCAGGCGAATGATAATTTATTTGTTTTAGGTAACGAGATAGGATATTCTTTATAAGAGAAATTTTCAAATGTAGAATTAGTCATAAAAATAATCTTCCTTTTTAACATTGATTTGGATGGCGTAATGGTTAAAATACCGACCTTCCGTACCAATGCTATAGGTTTGAATTCCACGCAGGACAATGCTTTATACAATCCACAAAGTGTTGTTTTGAATCTGGATGTAACATGTCTGCGTTTATTACATATTTGTGAAATTCCCCGCAATACAAGGATTATTTCCTTAACGCAGGGAAGTGTCCTTTAGAAAAAAAAAAGTGTGTGTGTCAGCTCCGACGCACGACTGTAGTTTACTCCTTAAGTACGATTATCAAAACAGGCGCAAAAACAGCTCATTTGACTAAAAATAATATATATATTTTTATTTACATTGATTAAAACTGTTCAGTGAAGTAATATTTCACGTCAGAAAGTGAAAGGTGCGCAGAATAGGTTGCGCACCAAAAACGTAACGAGGTCATTCAATCACTAGATTTTACTCCTCAAATTTTGAAGTGAAACGATGAAACGAAAAAAAATAGTCCATGGAGACACAAACACATAAATGTATAGGATTCAGCCGGCGAGAGAATGAGATAGAACACATTAGACGTTCTCGGTCTCCTCTTTGTGCGACTTTTCGTAACATCCCCACTATCTGAACTAGAGAGAGAGAGAGAGATGGAGATAGAGAGATAGAGCGAGAGAGAGAGAGAGTACACGCTATTGGTTGATGTATGTAAAATAGATTTAAAAATAGTTTGCCAAAGTTTCACTTCTGATATGTGTACTTTGTACACATGCATATTTTTTTCTCATACCGGGCGCCTTATATGAAAATCGATTCTTAAGGAGTAAACTCCAATAAGAAAAATTAGTGATCGGGTACAGTCGGGGCAATTAACTAGTAAACATATAATATTAGGATTGCTCAACAATTATTGTCCATGTTTATAACAATTCGTCACAATACGAGTACAATAGACAGCGACCACTCCAAACAAACTATGACAAACTACTTTTATACGGAACAACTCGATAAGTAATTTGAGAGTTGATATTGTGTATCGGCATTGGGGTTATGTAAGTAATGATGTAAAACACATTTATTATAGAATTTATATTAGACATATACTTCGAATTCGATTCGAAACTTCGAATCTGGATCTGGATTGATCTACTGTACCACGATGATCTGACGTATTGTTTTTATGTTGACTTTTTCTTCTCTTATAAGATCCGGATAAGATATTAGAATAAAACTATACCTACCTGTTTCGGATATTAAATTATTTCAAATTATCCAGCTGTCTGGGTTATGTTCGGTTACGGATAGTCCAATTTTAAGTAATTGTAAAAGAGAAATGCTAAGTTTGGTGATTGATAAAAAACTTGTATATAGATACTGACTTTATCCAAAATTATTCGACTCTTTTATATAGAACTCGGTTACAATTAAAGAGCTTCATAACATCCTTAATATAATCAATTTTCACTTCTAAAATTTGATTATTAAAAGGCTAATAAGTAAGTGTTATTGCCATACATAGATCTTTGTATCACCAGGGACACAGCTGGGCCGCAGTCTGCCCACAAAAACCTATCCAATTTGGACATCTGGCTCTCTCCACTCACCGAACGAAGCACCGTTGTAGTGCTTTGTTCGGTAAGCGATATTGCCATTATTCAAACGTCGATTTTCTTCGAGACTATGATACTATCCCGGATGGACGGGCCCGCGGCAGTAGACAGTAAACAATGTGGCGTCAGCAATGTGGCGTCAGCGTCAACAAACTGTCAGTAGTGTGTGTGTGTGGGTTAAAAAAATAGCCATACTGTTTGTGTAGGTATATTAAATTCTTATACAGAACCATATGACAATCATACATATTATTATCATTATACACACCTTATTGTCATAAGACGTATCGCCAAGATTAACTACATAGGCATTCATACTTGCTACTACCGTTATACATTGTTTAAATGGTATGTAAGATTTGATATCAATGGTATTTTTTTTTTGTTACTTATTAATGACCGAGGTGAAGTGAAGGTTAAGTAATGAAATTTACCAATGCTTGTCGTATTGTGTTGTAAGAGTTAACTTGAGATTATAAGGAGGTTGATAATTGTAATGTCGTGTCAGTCTACCTGTGACAGGAACGCTGTCATCATCATCATCATCACAGCCCATAAATATCCCACTGCTGGGCTCGAGCCTCGTCTACAGTGGGAAGGCAATTAACGTACTATACCGCGCTGGTCAGACGTGTTGGTATAGGGTTTTGTTTTGAGTATTCCTTCTCTGGCATAGATGTTATATGCGTTTTATATCCCTTAGTCGTCTCGTACGATCATCTACGGATACAATAGGGGTGTTGAATTGTATTCTTACTCCGTCACCACACGGAAATCATTATAAATTTCTTTATTGGCCCAATCAAACCTTATTAGTTTTCTTTACTTGTTTTTAGCGAAAATCATTATTCATCACATCTTAAGCAATGAATCATGGATGAATCAATGAACTTTACAAACTTAACGGACAAAAGAAAAGTATATCAAGAATAATCCATTCATGATTCATGAATTCTCGGGTGTGAATCCACCTCTCTTGGTACGGAATTTCAATACTTAAACGGTTAATCTGATTGTTTGATTTCTTATATTGGTTTATAATATTTTTATTTATTGTTTATGGTGGCAAAAGAGCAAGCAGCACACCTGATGATAAATGTTACTGCAGCCCATGGACCTTTGCAATACCAAGGGTATAGCTTAAGCTGCTGCCTATCAATAAAAGCCTCATACCCACCCAGTTGGGCTTCCGGCTCTCTCGCTAAGCACATTGCCATTACTCAGACGTCGATCTTCTGCGAGAGTGTGGTACTACCCCGGACGGACTAACCCGCGGCTGTAGACAGAAAACTGTTAACAGCGTGATCCTGCCACTATTGAGATATATTAAGATATTTAAAACGTCTTACAGTAAATTTCTTTTTTTGAGAAATTCCGTTGTTTTAAAGCAAAAATTGTTTATTTTGAACATCTATGTTTAAGAAATAATTATATTCCGTGAAGCTCTTCTTTTTTTTTCACTATTTCTGGACATACCTAGTTAGACAGAATATTCACATGGCCCTGTAAGCTACTAGTAGGAGAGCTGGCACCAATTTTTGGGTTTGTATTTGAGGCAAGCTGAAAACTTGTCACATACCTCTCCTATTATATTCCAACACGGAATTGCAGACCTGGCTGGTGAGTAGCAGGGCTAAATCAACCCCTACATTTTTAAAAATATTAATCATCAAGCTGCCTCAAAAACATTTTTTATAATTTTTTGCAAAAATTTTTTGCACGCGTCTGGTAATGTTACAACCCCGATTAAATTGTCTGGCTTATTTTTTTTCGTATTCATTAAGTATTACACTGCAACATATATAAATTGCGTATTGCCTCAAATATATTTTTGGGGAAAAAAAATAATATTTTTAAAAATGTAGGGGTTGATTTAGCCCCGCTACTCACCAGCCAGGTCTGCAATTCCGTGTTGGAATATAATAGGAGAGGTATGTGACAAGTTTTCAGCTTGCCTCAAATACCTACCCGAAAATTGGTACCAGCTCTCGGACTATACTGTATTATCTCCACATCATCCTATATTACGAGACTATCAGTACCAAATTTTGGTAACTGGAAAACCCCGTACAGAAATTTAATATAGACCCATCATTCTCCTAATCGTATACCAATTACTTGGGGTCGATATGTACTCTTCTTTCATTGTACATATTGTAAAAATTATTGGCAATAGTTTTATAACCGGCCGCTTGCCAGACTTCAACCCTTCTTGGGAATGTAATTGTTGACCAAACGGCATCAGATGAAATTTGTCCAGGTCGTTATATTTTTTTTTTTTTTTTTTTTTGTGTGTCTTAGTTGTTAGCCTCAGATGGCTATATGACAACTTTACCCGGACTGTGGGTGAGCGCTGAGGGCTCTCAACCCGTAAAGGTCGTTATAAAGCTATTAGTCGTTTATACGACATCCACGAGCAAAGTAAGAGTTGGTAGTATTCGTAGCCGCTACAACAAAGCTATTTAATATAGACTGATGGTAATATACCCAAAGATTAAATTTTTTTTTTTTTGTTGCATATATTCTATAAAAAAATATTCAACTTTTGTGCGTAGTTGATATGTAAAAATGCTTTCCCCATTGACTGGTAAATTTAACTAAAAGAACACAATATATCAGCGGCTTATTTTGCTCGTACGATAGCAATATATCTTCAAAAGCCAATACTTTATTTTACTTTTAGTACAGAGCCCGATAAATAGTACAAACACGTACATACAGTGTACATTTCGAAGTAAAGATGTGCACTTTAAGCTTTTTATCATCATTATAGACCGAGAACTGCTTGCTAGGACTGTCTCCAGCAATGTTTATTTTTTTATTAAACTCAAGAATTAAGTAATACTTGGAACGGGGTTTCATACGAAGTTCTAAACTCAATATTAGTACCGTAATAATATTTAATTATCTAGATCTAACAAAAACTTCAGCTGTTGAGATTAGATTTTTTCGATATTTCAATTGAGCTATATATATTCTTAATGACAACGGTCACAATTATCATAAGCTAATCGTTTTCAAGCAACGAAAAAATATATTTTTTTAATTGACTGAAAACACGGACAAAACGATATTTTCTATAATTGAAGCTAATGGAATTGTTAGCTAGATCGATTTATCGCCCTTGAAATCTCCGGCATACCAAATTTCATGTAAATCGTTGGTGAAATTCTGAAAATATAGAAATATATAAGGCTGCACAGATGGCGTAGTGGTTAAGATTTTCTAAATATATAAATATATAAGGCTGCACAGATAGCGTAGTGGTTAAGATTTTCTAAATATAGAAATATATAAGGCTGCACAGATGGCGTGGTGGTTAAGATTTTCTAAATATAGAAATATATAAGGCTGCACAGATGGCGTGGTGGTTAAGATTTTCTAAATATATAAATATATAAGGCTGCACAGATGGTGTGGTGGTTAAGATTTTCTAAATATATAAATATATAAGGCTGCACAGATGGCGTGGTGGTTAAGATTTTCTAAATATATAAATATATAAGGCTGCACAGATGGCGTAGTGGTTAAGATTTTCTAAATATATAAATATATAAGGCTGCATAGATGGCGTAGTGGTTAAGATTCTCTAAATATAGAAATATATAAGGCTGTACAGATGGCGTCGTGGTTAAGATTTTCTAAATATAGAAATATATAAGGCTGCACAGATGGCGTCGTAGTTAAGATTTTCTAAATATAGAAATAAATAAGGCTGCACAGATGGCGTGGTGGTTAAGATTTTCTAAATATATAAATATATAAGGCTGCACAGATGGCGTAGTGGTTAAGATTTTCTAAATATATAAATATATAAGGCTGCACAGATGGCGTAGTGGTTAAGATTTTCTAAATATATAAATATATAAGGCTGCACAGATGGCGTAGTGGTTAAGATTTTTTAAATATATAAATATATAAGGCTACACAGATGGCGTAGTGGTTAAGATTTTCTAAATATATAAATATATAAGGCTGCACAGATGGCGTGGTGGTTAAGATTTTCTGAATATATAAATATATAAGGCTGCACAGATGGCGTAGTGGTTAAGATTTTCTAAATATATAAATATATAAGGCTGCACAGATGGCGTAGTGGTTAAGATTTTCTAAATATATAAATATATAAGGCTGCACAGTTGGCGTAGTGGTTAAGATTTTCTAAATATATAAATATATAAGACTGCACAGATGGCGTGGTGGTTAAGACCTTCCATGCCAGTGCCATGGGTTCAATTCCAATACTGAATAGCACTTTCTAACCATCGGTTTACCGACCTTCAATTAAAAATATGGTGAATTCCATTACCGTACGCCGTAATCAAAGGCGGATTTCCGATCACAATTCCTGTTACAAATTTCTTAACAGAACGCTGCTTATTTTCTAGGTGACTCAGCAATATTTTAAGACTTTCAGGCATTTGAAATATATATTATAATATTTTTCTTTCTCTCTCGAATCAAGCAATAATTTCATATAATACTGTTTTATATATAAATTTTTAAATTCGTCATTATCCAAACAAGGGCCCATCTATAATACAAAACACCAACAACAGTAATCTTATTAATTTATCGCAGAAAAACAAGTGAATGAAAAAGTTCGTACAATATGACGACGAAGGAAAATAAATATTTTCCTTGCAATTTATTCATAAAGATATGGAGGGCAATTGTAATTTGAGGCCGAAGGACATACACAACGCATGCCAACAGAATTGTCGATTCAACAAAAATGATATGTTTTTATTGTACTAATTTAGCATATAACGACAGAGTTGGAGAGATTTCGGCTTATATTGATGGAGTTAGAATATATGTAATGTGGCATTTACTTCAAAGATGATGCATTGGCTTAAGTAGCGAACTCCCATGACAAAAGTTCGACCACCCCGCATAAATGTTCTTTATTTAGTTCACAAATAATTAATCCCAATCAGGATTATTTGTGTCCGATAATTGCATGTTTGTACTCGTAAAGCTCTCTACGACACGATACGTACGATATAATAATGAGTCCGGCAAGAATCAGCATTCGTCGAACTGTGGTCCTCTCTTTTTTTTCAGATACTGACGACCTTCCAACCCATGCTAATGGAGTTAATGGAGCAGCAGAGTGGAGCCCTTTCCTTCCAGCTAAAGTAGTGTTAAGGCATAATTACTTCAGCAAATATGATTGCGAGGAAGGTGACGAGTCCTTGCTGAGAGCACTGTAATTGCAGTTAAACGGATACGCTCGAGGTCTGTGTGACCTGGACAGTGCAAGTACCTTGTACTCACTATAATTATTAATGCTGATCCATGGCAACCAACCCTCGTAAGTGCAATTATTGACAGCGTTGGATGCGATTGGCGTTTGCGAGATGAAAACGGATAATAGAACAGGTCAAAAGGTATAAAGAATACGCTGCTTTGCTCTGCTATATGTGCGTAAGATAGTACAGATGTGAGTGTACCTGGTGCCACCCTGATCAACATCGTGGTTACTCGGATATCGCTTGCTATCCACTATCCAAAGTCTTTGTTGACGCGTGGTCGGTAAGGAGATGCTCTCAAAACTATAACCCGCCGAGGTGGACACTGAAATGAAGGAATCGATTCCAATGCCTCCATCAATACGTGGAGAGAGGAGTTAAAGAGGTAATGGAGAACACGCCAACCTTTCGTAGCCTATATTCTCAGTGATAAGACAGTATGTAGGCAAATAAAATCACTTCAAGAAGAAATTTGAAATAAAACCCTTTATTAAACCGTCCACCTAAAAAGTTTCTATGAGTTAAAAAAAACCTCCTAAATATCGTTATTAGTCGAGGATGGTAAAAAAAAGGTAAAAATAAAGCAGCGACGCATATAAAGCAATCGACAAATCTTTACTAATATTATAAATGCGAAATTAACTCTGTCTGTCTGTCGCTCTTTCACGCGAAAACTACTGAACCGATCTAAATAAAATTTAGTACACAGATAGTCTAGAGCCTGATAAAGGACATAGGTTACTTTTTTAATACAAAAAAAGGGTGTTAAAGGGGGATGAAAAGTTGTAAGGAAGTATAGTCATTTTTAAAGCCAGAAGCTTGAAACTTATTTTTGGCTATTGATTAGATATAAATAAATTTGTAAAATATTTACCCTTAAGGGGTAAAATAAAAATAGGTGATGAAAAACTTTAGGAAAGTAACCTTTTACGCGGGCGAAGCCGCGGGCAGAAGCTAGTATCTAAATAAAAAATTCACAAAGAATAAATTATTCCCCCACTATGTGGATTGACAACTTCTTAGACGCAGGCAATAATTGGATGCAAGTGGCCGTTCTGAGTGGCACGCTCGTGGAGAGGCATATGAGTAACTGTGGACGCCTGTGGGTTGATCGATAAATGAATCATCATCATTCTCTTACTCTTATCCCAATTACTTGGAGTCGATACAATATGCACTCTTCTTTCATAGTACAAATTGTAAAAGTTATTTGCAATAGTTTTCTAACCGGCCGCCTGCTGGACGTCAACCCTCCTTGGGAATATAATTGTTGAAAAAAACATCAGATGTAGTTGGCCCAGGTCGTTATAGGGCTCTTAGTCGTCTTTTACGATACCCACGAGCTAAGTAAGGGTTAGTAGTATTCTAAGCCGCTACCACACAGCAATTAATCGATAAATGAATATGAAATAAAAATATTTTACATATTTTATCGTCTTAAAAATTTATTGTTATGGAAAAAAAAAATAACAAAAATTTCAACATGACATTTTCCATGTCCGTTTTTTTTTTTCATAGTATCATCAAAATCCGACAAAAAGTACAGTAAAGTTGATTTTGCAACAGTAACTCTCTCTCAGGGTTTTTTCTTACTCTATCACCACATTCTTACTCTATCACCACATTCTTACTCTATCACCACACGGAAAGTGATAATATTATACTTATGTTGAATTTACGTTAACAGAAGGCTAAAATCCCACAAGAATAATTTACAATAACTTTGTTTAAACAGTTACATATTTCGAATATAATAGCTATGTTAAATTTACAGTAACAGAAGCCTAAAATCCGCTTTTAGGATTTTTGGCTAGTGATAAAATACACGTGTTTATTTGTGTGATAAGTCTTATTAATCTACGTTACCTAAAAACCACGTCTCGGTAATTCTTTCGGACAAAAAACAAAGGGTACTTTTTATAAGCCTCCCTTAGCAGGTAACGGTCGACCGATTTTGAATTAAAAGCACGTTAATTTGTGTTAACCCCACCCATTTGAGTGGACGCTCCTGCTGTGTAATAGACTGAGGATGAATTCGTATTGTATTTGGGTGGATTTTTATGGAATGCCTATTGTTTTGTGGGTGAAAGATTATTTTGGGATGTTAATAGGTGTTATTAGACGTGACCGGTGTTCAAATTGCAGTGTAATAATAGGGGTTTTTGTTTTTAGTAGTACTGTGTGTTTAAACGTTTAAAATATATGACATTAATGCATAAAATATTGAATATGTCTGGCAGATGTGTTGTTTCATGTCTGATTATATATTTTTTTAAATTTTATGGGTTGTATAGATAACTAAAAGATCGTTTTGGTTGCTACAACAGTAAGAACCAAACAGTCTCAATTTATTTCTATACATTTTGGAGAATGAAATATCTATAATTTGTATAAATATTTTGTTATTTTATTTTTCTTTATCTTGGTATACAAATAATACCAACTCTTACTTTGCTCGTGAATGTCGTGAAATACGACTAAGAGATTTAAATCGACTTAGGCTAACTTCACTTGATGACGTTTGGTAAATCATTACATTGCCAAGAAGGGTTGACATCAGGTAAGCGGCTGGTCATAAAAGTATTGCCAAAAACTTCTGCAATATGTACGAGTACATATTTCGTCGACTCCAAGTGATTGGAATAAGAGCAGGAGAATAATAATGATGTTGGTAAACGAACAAGCAGCACACCTGATGGTAAGTGGTGCTGGTGCTTACGGACCTTTGCAATACCAGGAGCACAGCGAGATCGTTGCCTACCGTGAAGAAATTACTCTTCTCAAACCTCGTTTAAAAAAGACCATGTCATACATACATACATATCATCACGCCATATCCCTTGCAGGGTAGGCAGAGAGAACAGAGTGCCAGAGAACTCTATCTCTGCATACTTCACTCGCTTCCTCAACATTCATAATTCTCTTCATACACGCTCGCCGGTTTCGGAGACTCTTGACTCCACCTTCCTTCAGTACATGACCGATCTGGTCTAGGTAGGTTAGTCTCGGTCTCCCTCGGTACCTACATCCTTCCACTTTCGCATTGTATATCTTCTTAACCAGGCGTTCGTTCGGCATTCTTTCCACATGTCCGAACCATCGGAGCATTCCCTTTCGCATCTTTACACCAATACTCTCTTTCATACCTACTCGCTCTCTTACGTCGTCGTTACGAATGCGGTCGGTCAGCCTAACTCCACAGATTTTCCGCAGAGATCGCATTTCGACCGCATTAATTTTACTATCATACTCTTTTCTGCATACCCAACTCTCGCTTCCATACAGTAATGTTGGGACAAGCACTGCGTTATGTATTGCTACACGTGCCTTCTGGCTGAGGTGGTGGCTGCCGAGAAGTTGCCCCAACGCTCCGTTCACTCTATTTCCCGCATTCACTCTTCGCTCTATATCAGTGGTGTACCTTCCATCTCGGCTAAATCCACATCCAAGATATACAAATTCATCCACTTGCTCTAGTACATCATTACCTATTGTTACTCTTACATCTGTTCTGGTTTTATCTCTTTCAAAGACCATTATTTTGGTTTTGCTCACATTCACGCGTAGACCCCTTTTCTTACAATCTTCTGTCATTGTGTCGACTAGGGTCTGCAGGTCAATCGCTGACTGTGCCAGCAGGACTGCATCATCTGCATAAAGCAGAGCAGTGACCACTGAGTCGCCCATCTGGACTCCCACATTCATATCGTTCAACCTTTGGAGACATTTATCCAGATATATGATAAACAGCCTGGCTGACAGAACGCACCCCTGCTTAACGCCGATATTGACGTCAAACCAAGGCGACATTCCATCATCCAGCCGCACACAGGCTCTACAGCCCATGTAACTGGACTGCACAGCCTGTAGCAGTTTACCGTTAATACCATACTCCGGTAAAATGTCCCAAAGTTCCTTTCGTACAACCGTGTCAAATGCTCTCTCCAGATCCACAAAACTGCAGAAAACCCTCTGACCTAGAGCCAGATGCTTCTCCACAATGTTGCGCAGAGAGAACACTTGATCCATGCATCCCCTTCCACTCCTGAAACCTCCTTGTGTCTCACACAGTAAACCATCGGACACCATCCTCATTCTCCTTTCAATAATTTTTCCATACACTTTTGCTGCCAAACTGGTCAAGCTTATGGCTCTGTAATTTGCGCAGTCATAACGTGAACCCTTGTTTTTAAACAAAGGCACGATGACTGCGCTATTCCAGTCCCTGGGAACCATTCCCGAGCTCCAACATAAATTGAGGAGCAACAGGAACGCCTCCCAGACACAAGAGCCACCAAGCTTGATCATCTCGGCAGACACCATATCAATGCCCGCTGCCTTACCATTTTTCAAACTTCTTATCGCCCATTCAACTTCATCCATACTGATGCCATCGGAGGACGCCGTTGTCGAATGTTGATCTACTAAACCACATCCAACACCGGCGCCAACCGTAGCATCCGCATACATATCGCCAAAATATTCACTCCATCGGCTTAACACGTCTTGTGTTTGTGTAAGAATGTCTCCACCTTTAGACCTTATTTTATTCATTCTGAAGGCTGACCAACCACCCCGAGACTTCTTCACCTCCCTCCAAAAGAGTTTGGTGTTACCCTCTAAGTTTTTAGTCAGCCTATCTTCTGCACTCATACTTGCTCTATCACGTTTCTCTTTCACTAAGGCCTTGGTGTCATTCTTACATTGCCGATATATTTCTTTCTTCTGTTCAGTCATACTGTCATTCAGATTCAAAGAAGAGACATAGTCCAGCCACGCTTTCTTCTTTTGCTCTACGGAAGCTGCCACTTCCGCATCCCACCATGCATCACCATTTGTTTTTCTATGCTTCTTTGAACTTCCACATACTTCTTTCGCTGTATCTACCATACTCTCTTTCAATACTCTCCAGCATTCTTCAATGTCCGATTGCGGCTGGCTTGCCATCGTCAGCCGTTCTCGGACACCCTCTGCATACTTTTCTCTTACACACTCTTCTTGCAACCTTTCAACCTTTATTCTTTCAAGCCCTCCGAAGTGGACACGCTCTCGCCAGTGCCTCCACTTTCTGAACAGACCACTAAATCTCGCAATAACGAGATAGTGGTCCGTGTCGACTGTGGGGCCCCTGTAGGCTCTTGCGTCCAATATTTTGCTTCGGAGGCGACTGTCTACCAAAATTAAATCTATTATGCTTTTCTGTTCATTCCTTCTCCATGTATACATATGGATGTCCTTATGTTGGAAAAATGTGTTTGACACAATAAGGTTTTTCTCCATGCATACATCCGCTATGAGCCTACCTGCGTCGTTCACTCTCTTATCACCAAATGGACCAAGTACGTCCTCATAGTCGGGACGCTTGGTCCCCACCCATCCGTTCAAATCTCCGCATACAATCACGCGTTCACTGGTTTCTGCCATATCCAGAATTTCCCTAACATTGTCCCAAAACTTCTCTAGGTCTGATGCCACCGAGGATCCTACGGGAGCATATGCTACAACCATGAATACCTTGGTGACACCTAGTTTTATACGGACCCAGAGAAGTCTGGGATCATACATTCCGTAATCCTTCACACCTGAGGCCAAGCGAGAGGACAACAGCACTCCTACCCCCATGCTGGCTCGATCGCTCTGTGGTACACCAGACCACAGAGCCATCCCGCCACCAGGAAGATCGCAGGCGTCGCTGCCCCTTCGCTTGGTCTCTGTTACACAGAGCACGTCTAGCTGTTTGTCCGCCATGACGGATATCAGCTCGTGCAACTTACCTTCCACACAACCTCTTACATTCCACGTGCCCACCCGGCACTCCGCTCTCCTCGACTCGCCTAACTGGGCAAGGCGTGATGGGTGGCGGCCCCCATCGCCGCAACTGCCGATGTTCGTACCGACGGGGGCGGGTCGGTACGCGTCGCCTCCGGGGGACGCCCTAACCCGCATTGCGGTACGCATTTCGAGCCGGATTAGCAGTCTAATTAGACTGGCAGGGGACGCGAACGAGCACGCTCCGGACTATGCCCCCCTGTCCATACCATGTCATAGCACTCGGAAAACATAGCAGCAAGTAGTTCATTCCAGATCGTGCACGTACGTTGGAGAAATTATAGCTGAAAACATATAGTTGAAGACTATAATAGTTCCAGATGAAATGGGTGAATCATGCTACAGTGTCGAATAGTATAGTGGTACATACAGTTCATCAGATCACTCCTGGTGAAAAAGCCGGTAGAGTACACAAAGTGATTCAAAGTCTCTACATCGCCCAGAGACTCTAGTCTGTTCAAGAGATTAGGATCACCCAAGATTCGAGCAGAACGCTTTTCCAGGCAATCAAGTAGTTCTAATTGATATTTAGGCGCTCCTACCCGGAGCTGTGAGTAGTAATTCACATGAGGATGAACGTATACTTCATGTAGCATAGGATGCGATCTTGATGTAAAATACCGCCTAGCTATGTTCAGTTTTTTTTAAAGGATGCCCAGCTTATTGCTTGCCAATTTGGCTTTGCCTTTTAATAGTCTAATCGTTTTAACAATTCCTATTATCTTTAAAAAGATATGATATGCTAGTATAGGCTAGTTAGTAATATAATTTAATTTTACGTGCGGTGACGGAGTAAGAATACAATTCACCACCCCCTGTTTTACCCGTGGGTGATCGTACGAGACGACTAAGAGAAAAAAAACGCATATAGCATCTATGCGAGAGAAGGAAACTCAAAATAAAACCCTATACCAATACGTCTGACCAGCGTGGTATAGTAGGTCAATTACCATCCCATATATAGCCCAATAGTGGGACATATATAGGGAGTTCCGGGGGCGATTAATTGATCTAGCTAAGTTTCATTTATAGAAAATATTGTTTTGTCAGTATTTTTAGGCAAATAAAAAAATACATTTTTCGTTGGCTGAAAATTATTAAAATATGAAGGCAACTTTTGACGCTGTCATTAAGAATAGACATAGCTCAGGTGAAAAATTGAGTTGTCTAATGCAGACGGCGCGCGGCGCCAGTTCGGATCCTTGGTTTCCTTTTTTCGTTATTTTTGTCTCTTTTTTTCATTATTTTATTAATTATGTTTATTATATTTAAATATATCTTCAAAACACACTAAAAAGAAAATACTGAGTGAAAGCTCAATCAGCCAGATATTTAAAATGTAATTTTTATCTTCAGTTAGGATTACAAATTATAGTAATAATTTATTCTGTGTATTTATGTTGCTTATTCTCATCCAAACTGTGTCAGACTTGAAGATGAAACCTTTCTGCAAGATTACTTGCGGCGATGTTTTGACAAGTACAAGAGTGTAGAGCTTCTAGGTAATATGTACCTTATTCTACACGTACAGTGGATATAACGTAATAAGTAAAGGCATGTGTATTTGTGTGTATATATTTTTTTTAAAAGTAATCATAATTATATATTATATAATCATAATTATATATATTATTATATATATTATCATTAATCCTTGTATTGCGGAAGACTTTACAAACATATAATGAACGCAGACAAATTACACCCAGATTTAGAACAAAAATTTGTTGATCGTACGAAGTACAGTTCCGTGTGGGAATCGAACTCATGACAATGACATTATAGATTAGTGTCTTAACCGCTATATCGCCTGTGTAATCATTTGTATGTGTATTTTCTAAAAACAAATATTATGCTGAGGAACCGACAGCTATTCGGCAAATAAGCTCTTTGGTGGTTACCATGAATGGAGTAATGATATTTAGGACGGTAGAAAACTTAGTGGAATAATGTGCTAATAAAAGTAGTAGTTAATCCAGGTGCCGTAGTACCCTTTTACATAGGATTATTATGAAGACGCCTATACATTCGTGACAAGTCATTGTATGAAAGATATTTTATTTATTTGTTGAGATGAGATATGTAACTTAAAAAATAAAATGAAAAAAAAAAAGTGTTTGTGTCAGCTCCAACGCACGACTGGAGTTTACTCCTTAAGTACGATTATCAAAACAGACGCAAAAAAAGCTCATTTGACTAAAAATAAAATATATATATTTTTATTTACATTTATTAAAACTGTTCAGTGAAGTATTATCTCACGTCAGAAAGTGAAAGGTGCGCAGAATAGGTTGCGCACCAAAAACGTAACGAGGTCATTCGATCACTAGATTTTACTCCTCAAATTTTTCTCATACCGGGCGCCTTATATGAAAATCGGTTCTTAAGGAATAAACTCCAAAAATATTTTATCTATCATTCAAGATGTGACCGACTGGGAGCGTGCAAGTAAATGCTGCTTGCTCCAGTCGGCACTAATCCCGTTTTTAATACTGTGGAATATATAGAAATCTTTAAAATAACCATGCTATTTTGAATCTAACTTCCTTGTGATAATGAAGGAAGAATACAAACACCACCCCAGCCGTCTTTTATGATAGCCAGAGGGAAGGAATTCCCTTCATAAAAGATGACTAAGGGAGGACAAATATTTTGCATTTAACATATACATATATGAAAAATTCCTCCGTGTGGTGACGGAGTAAGAATATAATTTACCACCCCCCTTTACCTGAGGGTGACCGTATGAGACGACTAAGGGTTATAAAAACGGATATAACATCTATGCAAGAGAAGGAAAACTCGAAACAAAACCCTATACCAACACGTCTGACCAGCGCGGTATAGTAGGTTAATTTCTCTCCCATTACGGAGGAGGCCCGAGCCCAACAGTAGGACGTATATAGGCTGTAATGATGATGATGATAAATATTAAAAAGAAGCAACACTCTAAATAAAACCTTTTTTTTTTTTGCGTGGTGGGCTATGGACGTCGCACCCCGCCAAATCGGTCCGGGGTGACGGAAGAGGCGGCGCGCAACCCCATTGACCCACCCTGCAAGCACCTCTTCTTCGCCGTGCGAGCGGGCCACCGGTACCCGATCTTTGTCTTCGGTGGCCACTCGAAATCAAACCCTAGACAAACCTATTTTAAAAATCGATTAATTTCTCTCCCATTGTTGCGAAGAATCGAGCCCAGCAGTGGACACATTGCGTTGAGATAACAATTTTGAATCTATCACGTAAGTTCTCTTGAAAAAGTAAAATTATCAAAAATACTAAAATAGTAAAATAAATATAAATTATAAATAAATAATCCTTACTGATATTTTAAATGCGAAAGTGATCTCTCTGTCTGTCTGTCGCTCTTTCACGCCAAAATTACTCAACCGATCTAAATGAAATTTGGTACACAGATAGTCTAGAACCTGATACAGAACATAGGCTACTTTTTTAATTAAAAAAAAAGGTGGTAAAGGGGGATGAAAAGTTGTAAGGAAGTATCGTCATTTTTCAATCCAGAAGCTTTAAACTTATTTTAGGCTATTGATTAGATATAAATAAATTTGTCATTAAAATTATGTAAAAAATTTACCCTTAAGGGGTAAAATAAAAATAGGGGATGAAAAACTTTAAAAAAGTAACCTTTTCCGCGGGCAGAAGCTAGTATAAAATAAAACTGAATTCATTGTAATAAAGACTTTAATTTTATAAAAAAATATTTTTTGTCAAATTTATTTATAAGCGAGCCATATCACTGTCATTTCATTCAAGACAAACATTTACAGTCAATTTATGACGGTATAATGTCAAAGTGAAATGCGTAAAGAAAATATAAGAAAAATAAATGAATACTCGAAGAACCAGTGACATAATCCTATTACAGACGACTGCGCTGTATCTTGGTGAAACGTGTCTGCGTATTGTTACTGCCAATAGAGGACGGGGACAGCTTCGAGGGCGCCTCGTTAGGCTGAAAAAGGTGAAATACGAGAAACATCTGAGCCTTTCAGAGCGTCTAAATAGTCTGCTCTGCTTTAGGTAATAGTCGTCTATGAGTTACTGATTCTTTCTCTCTTAAATGGCTTAATTTTTTTTTATAATGTTGTGTGATTACATTATCTATTTTCTTTTGTGGTGAACTATGAATGTTCGCACCCCGCCAAATCAGTCCGGGGCGACAAAATAAACGAAGAGGGCATAGACCCACCCTGCAAAGCGCCTCTATTCACCGTGCGAGCGGGCCACCGGTACCCGATCTTTGTCTTTGGTAGCTCGTTACCTGGATAGCATCATGCATGCCACTGTCGCTATAGTGTATCGATTAGATATGGTGCTTATATCGAGTTGTCAATTAATAATTTATAAGGCATTTAAATATATATTTGCTATACTAATGTTTCAAATAAAATGGCTATTAATAGGTATTGTAACAAAAATGTGGTTCAAATTTTTATATTTATATCAAATATTATCAGGAAATCTATACCTATACAGAGTGGAGACGTCAATACGACAATAAATGAAAACACCGTCAATACTAGTGTATAGGAGTATTTTGAAACTATTAAAAAAGTCCTCGCATGCATATTTAAAAAACAATATTTTCAAACAAACTTTTTATCATAAATATTGAAACAAAATAGAACACCGTTTGTAAATATTAGTTCACTAACCTGTGGTCGGCACGCGAGTGACCTTGAGGTATCATATGTTACAACTTCGAAACGTAGGTAAATACATACACTTAATGTTTGGGCGCTATTCATTCTCACTCGATTATTTTATTAAAATAATCACGATAACTTTAATAATTCACTTGGTCGTTAAACTTTTAAATTTTCGATATGTGCGCCATGGACCCGAATGCACAAATTATATCGTCTTAAAATATTATTTCGAACTCTTGTTAACAGGTCGCCATTGACGGCGATGTATTTTAACTTGTCGAAAGATCGTACAATTCCTTTTTTTTAAGTTCTCCACATTATCAACCTCTGTCAAATTTGCGAGAAAAATAATTTAAAATTTGTTCATCTAGGGTGACTCTTACACGCGAAGGAGCACTATCCATATGAGGCAGTAAGGATTGATTATCCCGTAACCTCTGGACAGCTTGCACAATAGTCCGGCCATTGGTCGTACAAACACGTGTGTTTCCATATCTCTTTCGGTACGTACGTATGGTTAAAGCTGCATTTCCGTGATATTCTCCATAAATTAAAATCATATCTGTATATCCGAAGCTGTGTAATTATAACGAGGCATTGTAAATGAGAAAGAAATACTATTCTAACACAAAGTAAGCGTCTAATTACGCACATTCACGTCACAGGATCACGATGGCACACTGATCTACAGACCTATTATAATAGTTTTGAACATGAGACCGAGGTCTTCTTTCATTAAGCCGCATTAGGTAGTTTTAAATTTCTCATCTAAGTCTGATGACACGGTTTATAAAGACTTAGGAATAAGGTATAATATGCATTGATTTGTATTACGTTTGGGGAAGACTTGAACTGGTAAACATGGCGATATGTAGGTACTAGTTTCATATTAGTTTATACCGATGCGGCGCGGGAGCTCATTGATCTCTTAGTGATAGGCGAATAATTTTAATTTTTATACAGAGTGTGGAAATTGTTAATAATACAAAGTTATGTGCTGCGGCTAAACTATACGACATATTGTATTCAAAGTTTGTATATAGGCTGGGCAAGTCATCAGATACACTAGATTAAAATTATTGTCGTATGGTCGTCTCCACCTTGTATAATACTTCTTTTAGTTAAAGATTATAAAAAAAAGTACGATTATCAAAACAGGCGCAAAAAAGCTCATTTGACTAAAAATAATATATATATATATTTATTTACATTTATTAAAACTGTTCAGTGAAGTATTATCTCACGTCAGAAAGTGAAAGGTGCGCAGAATAAGTTGCGCACCAAAAACGTAACGAGGTCATTCGATCACTAGATTTCACTCCTCAAATTTTTCTCATACCGAGAAACAGAATATATATTATACAAATTGAAAAATATTTATTTTTATTTTTTTATCATTTTTGAATATTTGTATTTTAAAAATTTTAAAAGTATTACGTTTACCCGTGTGGTGACGGAGTGAGAATTAATAATAATAATTAAGAAGTTCACCACCCTCTACCCCACCCCCGAGGGCGATCGTAAGAGACGACTAAGGCATATAAAACGCATATAACATCTGTGCAAGAGAAGGAAAACTCGAAACAACAAACTATATACTAACACGCCTGACCAGCGTGGTATAGTAGGTAGGTCAGTTTCCCTCTCATTATAAAAGAGGCTCGAGCCCAACAACCTCTTTCATACATATATGAGCTGAGATAATGATGAAAATATGTATTTATAAACAGAATAACAAATTAAAATAATTATCTACAAAATAAAAATCTTTTTGACTTAACATCTAATCCTATAGAAAGTATATTGAATTGACAATATTAAGATTGATAGTTGTACGAGGACTATTAGATTTCCACACTAGCCAACTAAGAAAACGTGAACTTCTTACCAAGTTTAGAGTACATTTAAGACCGCAGTCAACACTCTCATTTTAGTCTCCACGAGTTTTTAAAAACCGTTACTCACGGTTTGCAGACTCACCTATTATTAAACTACTTATTATTAAACTTCTTTTTTCACGGGATCTTCCATAGGGAAGAGGCCCGGTTCTTTGGGAGGCTTACATGGGGATATGGATCCAACACGCAGAGGCCTTTGGAGAAATTTAATCTAAATATTGGGATGGGACATCTACCGCTGACATTCCACGTCTGCACATAACATACGCGGACTGCCAGCGGCTATTGTGTGATTATGGTAGCTAATATCTGATTATGGGAGTGGGTGCTTAGTGGACTGGTTCATCTTAAATCTATGAATTTTTAACTGTCGTCTGCCTTCAAACCCATATTGAGAGATGAACGGTGGCAGACGGTGACTCGCCAACTCACTGAATGGGCCCCATAAACAGTCGCCACAGGCACACAAGCCATACGGGCAACAGGGGGCAACATTGGTGCAAGTGGCTAGGGGTGTCGAGCGGTGGGGCGCCGGTTTCACCATTGAGTCTGTGATAAACAGAGCCATGGTTTCCCCGTAGTTATGCCCTTGAAAATGACACTTCCACTCCCGAGCATATAGCTCTGGCGACCCCTCTCTGACCAGCTGTTTAAGGCAAGCCAGAGCTGAGAGTCCTTCGGGCACTCTTCGGTTTCCACTCTAGCCAGCCAATGAAGGCCAGCTGGAGACGAGGCCCTGATCGACTCTCTGGAGTATTCGGGACCGCAGTGTCGCCACTCACATTCAGCTCGCCACAAGCTGACCTGCGGTTTATTGGCTTTCCTGTAAATCTTGTGATACATTTTTTTTTTATATCAATAGAACTTAGGAAGCCGTATAATGCTCCTCCGTGTTTTGCGTTAGCCTCATGGTGAAGTAACGACTGGCCCGGAGGTTATTAAACTTATTATTATTATTATAATTAATATTGTTATATATACATTTAGAACAAATCTGTGAAAAATGGTGATGAATGTATTGATGAAGAATTACTTTATTTGTTAATGAAATATATCAAGTTTTAGTCACAGAGATATAATGTAAATTAATCCTTGAAATATGCTATACCAATCAAACTCATCATTCATCATTCGCTTGCTCTTAGGTATCCCAATTACTTGGGGTCAAGGCAATATGTAATCGTACATATTGCAACCCCAATGTGGACTGATGACATTACGAAGGTCGCAGGAAACCGTTGGAGGTGGCACAGGAACGTTTCGAATGGCATTCTCGTGGGGAGGCCTATATCCAACAGTGGACGTTTACGGGCTGCTGAATGGATGAACATATTGCAAAAATTATTAGCAATGATGTTATAACCGGCCGCCTGCCTGACGCCAAATCTCCTGGGAAATGTAATTGTTGACCATATTAGTTGGCTCAGTCGATATATCTTAGCCGTCTTTTACGATATCCACGAGCAAAGTGAGGATTGGTAGTATCCCTATCCATTACCACACAGGTTAAACTAAATAGCTATAATACAATAATTTGGTTTACATTCATGACGCGTATAGAGTAATATTATTTATATGATGGCACTGACATGCATAATAAGTAAATAATACGAAAATATGAACAAGAAAATATTTCTTTTATTATTTTATAACTGAAGCCATCATAAAATATTTCAAATGCGACGCCGAGGATTTGCACCTTGTACGTGCAATCCTATAATGTAACTATATCTTTGCGATAAGATTTTTAGCTTTAGTCAGATCTTTTTGTCTTTAGTTTATGTCCCGTACAAGTCCGCTAGGTGTAATAAGGAAGTTTATCTGGAATTTACTTTTACGACTGCGCTGGAACAGTTACGACCGGTTCCTAGGAGATCAGCGTAGAATATAACAATTCTATAGTATGGCGAATGCAAGTCTGTTTTTTTTATGTACCCAACAAAAACATACCTGGAATAGGAATTCAATTTGATAATGATATTTGAGGTAGTTTTAACCAAAGTTCAACATATGAATTTAATACAAAAGACGATCTATTAATTGATTTGACGTTGGTGTCAAGTCAAATAGTAGTTAGACACAAAATCTTTCTCGTCATGAAACAAATTCGAGTAGCCAAACGTTAATGACAGTCGCCTCGAATCGGCACCGACTTTATATAGATAATTGGGTCGTCTTTTTTTATTAAATCCATATTTTTACTTTTTTGCACATTTAGGATAGTTTTCTTTGTGTTTGAAGTCCGTTGTCACATAAGTTTTTTTTAAATTAATTTGCCAGTTTTATATTTGACATAAGGTAATGAATGTAAAATATGTATACTTCAATTGCTTCAGGCAAAAATATGTGAAACACGCCTTACGTGCCTATAATGTTCAGGAGCTGCTCTCGATTTACCTGAGATTCACTCGTCAGATGATGTATTGTGGACAATAAGACCATCTCAATTGATAAAAAATCGAGTAATAAGCACACTTTTTGAAGTCGGTTAAAAAAGGAAGATCTAGTCGATGCCAATTTCTATAGCTATTGTAATAAAAGGTATCTTCAAACAATTAAAAAATATCTCGTCTCTTAATATAAGGATTTTCAACGTGGCCAGTTTAAAAAAATATATATTATTGTGTTTAAGAAATTTCTTGCTCCTATTTATGAATCCGTCGATTCCCCTGCTCTTATTTCTATTACTTGGAATCGACGTAATATATATATACTCATACAATATGTACGTATATATTCCAAAATTACAAGTTATTGGCAATATTTTTATAACTGGCTGCTTTACTGACGTCAACCCTCCTTGGGAATATAAGTGTTGATCAAACAGCATCAATTGAAGTTGTCTTAGGTCGATAGCAAATTTGAAGCTCTTAGCCGTCTTTTACGATATCCACGAGCAAAGTAAGGGTTGGCAGTATTCGTAGCCACTACCGCACAGCAGTTATGGATGAATGAATTAATTGTTTGGATCTAAGCTGTACTATTTTCTATATCACATACCACCAGCATCGCCTTTACCAAACTTGACCCATTATCTTTCCCAAGTCTGTTTTTCGCATTTCAATTCATATATGTATGTCCCACTGTTGGGCTCGAGCCTCCTCCATAATGGGAGGGAAATTGACCTACTATACCCAGCTAACTAATGGCCTGACGTGTTGGTATAGGGTTTTGTTTCAAATTTGCCTTCTCTTGCGTAGATGTTATATGCGTTTTATGTCCTTAATCGTCTCTTACGATCACCCACGGATAAGATAGGCGGTGGTGAATTGTATTCTTACTCCATCACCACACAGATAGTTTTTATAGGTATATAATTAATAGACTCAGAACAACCGTGTGTATATCCCAAAAGGAAATAAAAATTACGACAATTGAGAGGATGACTCTTAGACTGTTATTTCAGTATTAAAAACTTATTAATCTGTTATGGAACTTTAAGTCCGAAGGGATAAGAGAAACATAATTTATATTGACTGCACATTTGCCTGTATAGATGGCGTAAAACTTAAGATGCCTACCTATCGTGCCGATGTCGTGGATTGGATTCTCAGGCAACATTTTGTGCGGTCCACTAAAAGTTGTTCTGAGTCCAGATTTAATTTACTTCAGTATATATGTTTTTTTTTTTTTTTTTTTTTTTTTTTTTTTTTTTTTTTTTTTTTTTTTTTTTTTTTTTTTTTTTTTTTTTTTTTTTCTTCCGTGTGGTGACGGAGTAAAAATACTGTTCACCACCCCATATCTTACCCATGGGTGATCGTACAAGACGACTAAGGGATATAAAACGCATATAACATCTATTCGAGAGAAGGAAAACTCGAAACAAATCCCTATACCAACACGTCCGACCAGCGCGGTATTGTTGGTTAATTACCTTCCCATTACGGAGGAGGCCCGAGCCCATCAATGGGACATTTATGGGCTGTGATGATGATGATGATATATGTTTGTAAAGTCCCCTACAATAATAGGATGATTTATTTAGTGCAGCGTACCTTTTAAAATAAAAGATCGCCATATCTCGCAAGGTCATCATATCAAGACGCAGTGAGTTGATTACTGGACCCCAGATTAATGAACGAGCATAGTCACACAGTTGGTGCTTGCAATTGAAAATATCTTGTCAAATAAGTGCATTTATTTACTAATGGCACTTAAGAAAATTTTGTGAAGAAATATTTAAACTTATTTGCTCAATTCTAATAAGGTTAGTGAATCAGATTTCGTAAAATATAAATTTTAAAGCATTCTAACACCTAATCTAACAGTTTAAAATAATTACAATGTTCTAAATTTAGTGGAGATGTCTGGATATTTTAGATTCCCCCATATCGCCTGTCTTAGATGTTCATGACAGATTTTGTAGATGGATTATTACGTTGGCTTTAAGAAATCCTCAATAACTATACAATATTCAGACAGGCAGATGGCCTTAAGATGTCTTCTTTCACTATTTAATTAAGCTATTGTTAAATATTTTGGCATTGAAAATTATCTTGAGTTTGAGACATATCGCTTGCCCAGAAGAATAGTGTCACAACTCCAAAAATTACAATTTTCATTATATTTATTTCATTTATTTATTTCAATTTTTTATCGTGGAAGGGTGTTAATATTATAAGTTCACCCTATCAACTCTTCGTCGTCATCCTTAAGGATATTATGCGGACGTTCGTGCATTTGGAATCGCTGCTGAACCGAGCTGAAAAAAAGGAAATACTTATTTTGATCCTCCTGAAAAATTTTGCTATTTTGAATTGTGACACTATTCTTCTGGGCAAGCGACATATAGCGACCTATTCGTAGAATAAAGTTACATCTTCATAATCATTACTTTAGAGAAGAGCTACTTAAAACTTATCAAAGACAAAATCAGTAATAACATTTTTTTTTAATTGTTTTGTATAAGATTGATTCATATCCTAATATTAGTTCCTCTTTTATATAGATAGTTTAGCTTTATAACTACAATAAAAACGATCTGGTATTATAATCAGATGTAACTTTTTCTTTGTATAACTCGATATATATTTTACCACTCCCCAGGGCAAGATAGAGATTGGGGTACTATCCCAGAAACCTCCACGCGGTGTACCCTGGGTGCGGGCGGCGGTCCCCAGTTCTTCTGTTGTACTGTCGTCCGTAGCGAATATCTGCGCGATTTCGCTCCTTACTCTACTACAGTCGTAGTAGAGGGTATAGGACGCGAAATATTGGGACGGGCTCAGTCACTCATTCATTTGAGGGCTGGGCAGGCACATGCCACCGCCCACACATCGTAAACCTGGTATCTTGCTTCAAGACACGTTGTCTTGAGGCGTAGTATCAGGAGCGAGGGTCTTGGCTTAACCGCCCGGACCGCGAGGAAGACAACCTCTATAAAGAGTTCGAAGTAACATTCGAACTCGGAAATCACCCAGAATCTTAAGTTCTGGCGTGCGGCGAGAAGATGCATGGCAGATGGGTTGTTCTGTCGTTAGCACGCTCCAGCCAGGGCACCGGCTGCCCCCCTGGTTGGTAAATGTAGGCTTGCCCGGGTAAAGGGATCTCTGCCCGGGTCGACGTTGTGTATCTCCCCTACTCGTGGGAATCATATGGATACCTTAAATTTAAAAACATTTTTAAAAACCGACGGGAATCCTTGTGATTCTCACACCACGGCCTTGTCAAGCCAAAGAAAAACTGACAACGACGCCTCGTCCTCAGGACTTGAGGCGTCCGCCGAGGGCCCGGCACAAATCGTGGAGGCCCAAAAGAAGAAGAGGAAGTCGCCTCGAAAGACTCGGGGCAACGGCCTGAGCCACAAAAGGCGGATGGAGGAGCGGCGAGCGCGCAGAGAGGCTGCCGCTGCTGAAAAGGAGGACGGTGGCAGAATTGCTGCAGAGCCGTGTACGGACGAGGGCGACAGTGACGTCGCAGAGCCGTCCGTAGGCGAGGGCAGCGGATCTGCCGCTAAGATGGACGAGGGCGGTGTATCCGCAGGGCCGTCCAGAGAAGAAGACAGCGGGTCGGAAGCCGCTAGGTCATTGCTGCGTACTGCGGCGGCGGCTGTGACGACCAGGGAGGAGGCCCTCCCCTCGCAGGTGCGAAAGCGCCCCCTGAGCAAGGGAGGCAGCTCGGGCGCCGACTCCGAGGGGAGCGTGACCATCATGCCTCCACCGAAGGTGCCGGCCTCTCGCAGAGGGCGAGGGGCCGCAGTAGCAGGAGGACGGTCGACGACTCCTCGGCGTGAGGCGGCGCCTGCTGCTCGCGTGAGCGACGACCCCCTGGACCTGCGGGCCGAAAATGCTCGCCTTAGTGGCGAGGTCTCAGGCCTGCGGGACCTGAACCACCAGTTGGCGTCCGAGCTGGAGGCGGTGCGGCGGGTGAACAGCTTGTTGGCCAAGGATATGGCCGACCTGCGGGCCCAAGTGGACCACCGTCTGCCGCCTGCGCCACAGCCGACGATCAGGACGCGCGCGAAAAAGGCTGCTGCGGCGAAACCCGTCCCTGCGGCGAGGAGGACGCCTCCCGCTGCGGAGGGCATGCCGCCGGCTGAAGTCGTCGCGGCCACCGAGCCGAGACCCGTCCCTGTGACGAGGAGGACGCCTCCCGCCGCGGCGACGAAGTCGCCAAGCGTCCCGGAGCGGGCCCTGGTGGAGACTCAACCGGAGGCGCCGACCCCGCTGCCGACCCCGCTGCCTACCCCGCTGCCTGCGGTAGGGGGATTGCCGGACGAGTCCCTGCGCGCAATAATCGACGCAGTGGGCAAAATCGTCGATGCGCGCTTCGCTGTTCTGGAGGCAAGGCTGCCTCCAGAACCACGTGTCCGGCCACCTCTTGCCGCAGATAAGCGGCCACATACGGCACCAGCCCCCGCCCCGCTGCCTTGTCAGGGTGGCCGCGTGGGGAGCTACGCCGCGGCCGCGGCTGGGCCTAAGCCCAAAGGCCCCGGCCCTGCTCCGAAGGGACCTGCCCTGAGGAGGAAGACGGCGCCGGCTCCTGCCGGACTGCTGAAGTCGCCCGCACCAACACCGCCGGCGACGACCAGCGAGGCTGCGACGAGGCCTTCCGCGTCTGGCACGACTGCCGCACCCGAACAGGGTTGGCAGGTAGCCGAGCGCGACAGAAGGAGTCGCGGCCAAAGAAAGAGAGCGGAGGCCAAGCGCGCCGCTGAGGTCTCCGCTCCCAAGGCAGGAGCTGGCGACAAGAAGAAGAGGCCGCGCAAGGGGCTCAAGTCGCCGAAGACAGCCGCAGTGGTGGTCACTGTGCTGCCTGAGGCGGCCGAGAAGGGCCTCAGCTACGAGGCCGTCTTGAGGAAGGCCCGGCGGGAGCTAGACGTCTCCGATATTGGAGGCGTCGAAGCCAGGACCCGCAAGGCCCGGACGGGGGCTCGAATCCTCGAGTTCCCAGGGGCCGAGGGCGCCAAGACGGCTGACAGCGTAGCTGAGAAGCTGCGAGGTTTGTTCGCCGGGGAGGGTGGCATCAGGATCGCCAGGCCCGTCAAGTGCGCCGAAATGCGCATTTCGGGTCTGGACGACTCTGTGACGGTGGAAGACATCCGGGAGGCTATTGCCTCGAAAACCGGGTGTCCCATAGACACCGTCCGGGTTGGTGCCATTCGTCCCGGTCCGGGTGGCGTAGGTGCTGCCTGGGCGCAGTGCCCGGTGGAGTCGGTCAGGCAACTGGCCGGCTCAGGCAGGCTCCTCGTGGGCTGGAGCTCGGCGCGGGTAACCGTGCTTGAGCACCGGCCTGCGAGGTGTTATAAGTGCATGGCGGTCGGACATACTCGACCAACGTGCACTAATTGCTTCGACTGCGGCGGATTGTGTTTCCGCTGCGGTCAGACCGGGCATGTGGCGGCATCTTGCGCCGCCCCGCCCCACTGCCCCGCGTGTGCGGCGGGCAATAAGCCCGCCAAGCACCGCATGGGCTCTGGGGCGTGCAGACCTCCAGCTTCGGCCCCAAAGGGGAGGGGCGGCCTTTCGACCACGGCCGCTCCCGCTTCTAGCGCGGCCCGATCGCCCACTGGCGAGGCGGAGGTGATGGATACGGCCCACTAATGGCTGCAGAATCCATTCACCTCCTGCAGGCCAACACCAACCACTCCGCCGGTGCGCAGGATCTCCTCCTGCAATCCATGGCGGAGTGGTCGATTGGTGCAGCCGTAGTCGCGGAACCGTACGTCGTGCCTGATCGCCCCAATTGGGTGGTCAGCCGAAACGGAACTGCGGCAATCGTCGTCTCAACGCAGCGGCACTTCCCGTCCTTATCCCTTTTGGATAGGGGCGAAGAATTTGTCGCTGCGGAATGGGGAGGGGTCACACTGTTCAGCGTTTACCTCTCCCCTAACAGGAGAATGGACGATTTCAGGGCCTCCCTCACCACCTTGGAGGCTTCGATACGGCGACTGGCACCGGGCCTCGTCCTGGTCCTGGGGGACTTCAACGCCAAATCCACGGCGTGGGGGTCCCCTATGACGGACGACCGCGGGCGGGCGGTCGTTGAGTGGGCGGCTTCACTGGGCCTCTGTGTTGTTAACAGGGGATCAGTGAACACGTGTGTGCGGCAGCAGGGCGGGTCGATAGTGGACTTGTCGTTCGCTAGCCCCGCTGTCGCGCCACGGGTGAGGAACTGGAGTGTCCTGGAGGAGGCGGAGACCCTGTCGGACCACCGGTACATCCGGATGGAGGTCTCCCCCCGGGAACCCGGTAGGGGTCACAGGGCGGACGGAGCTCCCGCGTTTCCGCGGTGGGCTGTGGGTCGTCTTGATAGGGACCTACTGGCGGAGGCGGCCATCGTTCACACGTGGCTGTCCTCACCGCCCCCAGCGGACGGAGTGGACGCTGAGGCTGTCCGCATCCGCAGTGCGTTAACGCAGATCTGCGATGCGGCCATGCCCAGGGTGCGGCGTCTACCTCCGAGGCAGGGGGTCTACTGGTGGTCCCCAAGACTGGCGGACCTTCGCGCGGCGTGTATCAGTGCCCGAAGGTCCTACACCCGCAGCCGGCGGCGTCACCGCGACGCTGAGCGGGAGGGCCAGCTGTACGAGGCGTACCGCAGTGCGCGGACTGCCTTTCGGCTGGCCATCCGAGCCGCCAAGGATGCGAGTTGGCAGGAGATGTTGGACGGTCTCGACCGTGACCCCTGGGGTCGCCCGTATCGCGCGTCGCTGAACAAGCTTCGCGCGCAGGGCCCCCCCCTCACCGAGACCCTCCAGCCCGATTTCCTCTGTAGGGTGATCGAGGAGCTATTTCCACGGCAGTCGGGACACACGCCCCCGGTCATGGCTTCGCCAGATCAAGACCGGGAGGCCGACGACGAGAGTGTTCCACCCGTGACGGAGTCGGAAGTGGGGGCGGCAGTGGCGCGGATTCGCTCCGCCACCACGGCCCCCGGCCCGGACGGAATACCAGTCCGGGTGTTGACGTCGCTCCTCGAGCACTTCGAGCCTCGCCTCAGGCAACTGTTCAACGCCTGTCTGACGTCTGGACGGTTCCCTGAGTGCTGGAAGGAGGGGAGGTTGGTTCTCCTGCCAAAGCCGGGACGGCCCCCGGATTTGCCGTCGGCCTACAGGCCCATCGTGCTTCTCGACGATGTGGGTAAGCTATTGGAGCGTGTCCTCGCTGCCCGCATCGTCCGACACTTGGAGGAGGTGGGGCCCGATCTGTCGGACGCTCAATATGGGTTTAGGAGGGGGCGTTCGACCATCGGGGCCCTGCTACGCCTGAGGCAGACGGCCGCGGAGGCTGTCGCCGGCAAGGGAGTGCTGTTGGCGGTGTCGCTGGACATCGCCAACGCATTCAATAGTCTGCCATTCAGCTGCATCAGGGAGGCGCTCCGTTTCCATGGAGTGCCCCTGTACCTCAGGCGGCTGGTGGCAGACTATCTGGAGGGGCGCAGTATCCTCTGCGCGGGTCCCGCAGGGGACATTGTGCGGACGCCCATGTCGTGCGGTGTTCCACAGGGGTCGGTTCTGGGGCCGACTCTGTGGGACATCGGGTACGACTGGGCGTTGAGAGGGAGTCTCCCCCCTGGGCTGAGCTTGGTGTGCTATGCTGACGACACGCTCGTCACAGCCCGGGGCAGGACACTCGAAGAGGCGGCGAGCCTGGCCACTCTCGGCACCGAGGAGATGGTCAGGCGAATCGAGGCGCTGGGGCTCAGGGTGGCCTTAAATAAGACGGAGGCCCTATTATTCCATGGGCCACGCGTAAGGCTGCCAACCGGCGCCTCGTTAGTCGTCAACTCCATCCAGATCAACATCCAGGCCCATATGAAGTACTTGGGTCTGGTGCTCGACGGGCGATGGTGGTTCCGGGAGCATTTCCGACAGATTGCTCCCCGGCTGGTCGGCGCGGCGTCCGCCCTTTCTCGGCTCATGCCGAATGTGGGCGGACCCAGTTTCGAGGGCCGACGGCTGTATGCGGGGGTCATCCGCTCGATGGCCATGTACGGCGCACCCGTGTGGGCGAGGGCTCTGAACGCCCAGCTCAGGGCGATTCTGTGGAGGCCACAGAGAGCCATGGCGGTCAGAGCCATTCGCGGGTACCGCACGGTGTCGACAGAGGCGGCGTGCCTATTGGCCGGGACACCCCCGTGGGACCTAGAGGCGGAGATGCTCTCCGACCTCTACCGGCGGGTTACCTCATTGCGCGAGGAGGGTGGCTCCCCATCGTTGAGCGAGATAGCCACCTGGCGCGAGGACGCCCGCCGAGACGTCATCGCCCGTTGGGTTACGCGGCTGGAGAGGCCTAGACACGGTATCGTGACCGTCGAGGCCTTCCGGCCCGTATTGATGAAATGGATGGAGCGGCGGCACGGGGTCCTCACCTTCCGACTGGTGCAGGTGTTGACGGGGCACGGGTGCTTCGGGAAATACCTGCACACGGTCGTGTACAGGGAGTGGACTCCGGGCTGCCATCATTGCAGTAGTGACGAGGACACGGCGCAACATACGCTCGAGGAATGCTCGGGCTGGGACGGGCAGCGCCGCGACCTCGTCGCTATTATCGGTGCCGACCTGACGCTGCCGGCTGTCGCGAGGGCGATGGTCGACAGCGTCAGGAATTGGGACGCGGTCGCCGCCTTCTGCGAGGCTGTCATCTCGCGGAAGGAGGCGGCGGAACGAGTCAGGGAGGACTCCCGCGACCCGGGCCGCCGCCAGCGGCCGGGGCGGCGCAGGCGCGAATACCTGCGCCTGATGCCGCCCTAACCCAGGCCTCGGGTGATCGGACCGGGGAATTGTTCGGTCACCCGACGCGAGGCCATCGCGTGAGGGCGACGCCCCGACGGCGAAATCTGTCGGGGCGTCGACGAGAGGAACCCGCGAGGGTAAACCGCCGAGCGGACCACCGAAGACAAAGATCGGGTACCGGTGGTCCGCTCGCACGGCGAAGAGAGAGGATTTTATGGTGGGTCTATGGGGTCACGCGCCGCCTTCTCCGTCACCCCGGACCGATTTGACGGGGCGAGACGCACCCATAGCCCACCAATAAAAAAAAAAAAAAAAAAAAAAAAAAAAAAAAAAAAAAAAAAAAAAAAGGGCAAGATAGAGATTGGCCGGGACACCCCCGTGGGACCTAGAGGCGGAGATGCTCTCCGACCACTACCGGCGGGTTACCTCAGTGCGCGAGGAGGGTGGCTCCCCATCGTTGAGCGAGATAGCCACCTGGCGCGAGGACGCCCGCCGAGACGTCATCGCCCGTTGGGTTACGCGGCTGGAGAGGCCTAGACACGGTGTCGTTACCGTTGAGGCCCTCCGGCCCGTATTAATGAAATGGATGGAGCGGCGGCACGGGGTCCTCACCTTCCGACTGGTGCAGGTGTTGACGGGGCACGGGTGCTTCGGGAAATACCTGCACACGGTCGTGTACAGGGAGTGGACTCCGGGCTGCCATCATTGCAGTAGTGACGAGGACACGGCGCAACATACGCTCAAGGAATGCTCGGGCTGGGACGGGCAGCGCCGCGACCTCGTCGCTATTATCGGTGCCGACCTGGCACTGCCGGCTGTCGCGAGGGCGATGGTCGACAGCGTCAGGAATTGGGACGCGGTCGCCGCCTTCTGCGAGGCTGTCATCTCGCGGAAGGAGGCGGCGGAACGAGTCAGGGAGGACTCCCGCGACCCGGGCCGCCGCCAGCGGCTGGGGCGGCGCAGGCGCGAATACCTGCGCCTGATGCCGCCCTAACCCAGGCCTCGGGTGATCGGACCGGGGAATTGTCCGGTCACCCGACGCGAGGCCACCGCGTGAGGGCGACGTCCCGACAGCGAAATCTGTCGGGGCGTCGACGGGAGGAACCCGCGAGGGTAAACCGCCGAGCGGACCACCGAAGACAAAGATCGGGTACCGGTGGTCCGCTCGCACGGCGAAGAGAGAGGATTTTACGGTGGATCTATGGGATCACGCGCCGCCTTCTCCGTCACCCCGGACCGATTTGGCGGGGCAAGACGCACCCATAGCCCACCAATAAAAAAAAAAAAAAAAGGGCAAGATAGAGAGTAAATTGTATTCTTATCGGTCACCATGCGGGTATATATTTAGATAATCTTTCTCCTACTCTTATCCCAATTACTTGGGGTCGATACAATATGTACTCCTCTTTTATGGTACATATCGTAAAAGTTATTGGTAGTAGTTTTATGACCGGTCGCCTGCCGTCGACGTCAACCCTTCTTGGGAATGTAATTGTTGACCAAACGGCATCAGATGAAGTTGGCACAGGTCCTTATAAGGATCTTAGTTGTCTTTTATGACATCCAAGAGCAATGTAAGGGTTGGTAGTATTCGTAGCCGCTACCAGAGAGCAACGTGTTATTACTAGTTAGAGTAGTTAGATCTTCGGGTATCGTAATAGATGATTAATATAGATAGACAAATATGTTATCTATTATCATTTTAAGTATAGGATAACTTGATAAAACTCATTTTTTTTGCGTGTTTATATATACTAAATAATGCACACACACAGCAGCAGTTACCACCCTATGGTGGCAACTGTCGTGGTATCGATTCCCATTCAGGACAATATTAGCCATTCTGGAAATTGTTGTGGTAAGTGTCTGCATAGAATTTATGTCCGTTAATTACAAGACTGTAAAGTGCCCTGCAATACAAACAATATTTCTTTAGCACAGGCTGTCTTTAAAATACGAAATGAAATTATTGTTTAATATCATCAGCGTGATTATACTAGGTCAATTTCCCTCTTATAGAGAAGGAAGATAAGATGATGATACATACATACATAGCTTCACGCCTGTTTACCAGAGAGGTAGGCAGAGACTACGGATTGCCACAAATCACGATCCTGGCATACTTCCATCGCTTCATTCACACTCATAACAGTCTTCATGCATACTCTACGATTACGCATACTCTTAATATGACCTCTCGTCAATACATCGCTAATTTGATCCAGAAAATTATGACGAGGTCTTCCCCTTGTATTCGTCCCACTCACGCTTGCTTTATATATTTTCTTCGTCAACCTCTCTTCACTCATTCTTTCTAAGTGTCCAAACCACCTCAGCATACTCTTTTTGATCTTTGTCACTACTTCTTCATTCACACCACAGCGCTCTCTTATAACACTATTCCTAATTTTATCTTTCAGGCTCACATCACACATACTACGAAGAGCTCTCATCCCTACAGCATTTATTCTACTTTCATGTCTTCTCTGCCAAATCCAACTTTCACTACCATACATGAGGGTAGGTACTAATACTCCCTTATGCACAGCTAGACGTGCCTTTTTGGACATGATGATGATGATGATGATAATAATCAAAATATAAATTCTTATCACGCTAAATTCATCGAATATGTCTACTTGCTATATTTATATTGATACTTGTATAATGCTACTTAAAAAGTCGTTTCACAAATTATTCTTTTAAAATCAAACACAAAATTCGTTTAAAGCTTTTTTTAATATATAAATGATGATTTTTAAGTGCTATTTTATGGTTAGAATGCATTAATATAATTGATTTTATGTTTCACTAACTAAACTAATCGTGATGAATATTTTTGTTGACTATAAGACTCCCACGCGTCTTAAATAGGTATCGGATAACCTTTGCTCGGATCACATATATTATTAACTACAAGACGTATAACGGGGATATACCGTGTGGTGATGGAGAAAGATTACAATTCACCACCATTATCTTACCTGTATCGTAAGAGTCGACTAAAGGATACAAAACGCATATGACATCTTTGTAAGAGAAGAAAAACTCGAAATAAAACCATATACTAACATGTCTGACCAGCGTGGTATAGTTGGTCAATATCCCTCCTATTATGGAGGAGGCTCGAGCTCTACAGTGGGGGCATATAAGAGCTGAGATGATGATGATACAACGGGGAAGAAAATTAGTACACTCTATCACGGCTGGAGCGGGTTGACATAGAGTTTACGATTTCTATTGCTCTATATCCTAATCACTATTTGTCTGCGTTAATTATATGTCTCCAATGTCCCCCGCAATACAAGAATTATTTCTTTAATGTAAGGTCAACATCATTCTCCTACTCTTATCGCAATTCGTTGGGGTTGATACAATATGTACTCTTCTTTCATATATATGTACATATTGTAAAAGTTATTAGCAATAGTTTTATGACCGGCCGCCTGCCAGACGTCAACCCTCCTTGGGAATGTAATTGTTGACCAATAGTTGAAGTTGGCCCAGGTCGTTATAAGGCTCTTAGTCGTCTTTTACGACATCCACGAACAAAGTAAGGGTTGGTAGTATTCGTAACTGCTACCACACAGCGATTTTGATTATTTATTTTATTTTATTTTTTTATTTATTTAATTACCAAACAAAACACATAAAAGAATTTGAATATACTTAGTGTCACTTAAACCTCTCGGATTTGTATGTGACACTTTACAATCCATTCCCGGTAACAAATATGATACATATTACATTATATTATAACACACATATGAACACGCATAAACCTATATACATACACACACACACACACACATACACACACACACACACACACACACACACACACACACACACACACACACACACACACACACACACACACACACATACACATATATATGCGTGTGCAATGCGTACATACACACACACATACACATGCATGTATGTGCGTGTGCATGCACACATACACACATACACATACATACATATACACATATATATATATATATATACATATATATATACACACACACATACATGCCACATTTTCTGCTACATTAAACAATCATGAGTATTTGTGTAATAAAAAGAAAGTTATAATTAAAAACTAAGCAATACACATCAAGTATCTGCCCCACTATAAGGTCGATAAGAAATGTTCTTTTAAAACATATCTAATATTGTTTATAGTAATTTTATTGCGAACGGAGGTAGGTAGAGAATTTATCAATCTTGGTATTAGGTATGCGCTCGTCCGTTCGCCGTAATAATTACTGGCTGTAGTAGTAACTAACATCTGTTGTGCTACTCGTCGCGTATATATAGCATGATTTAATTTTTGTTGTACTTCGATATTAAAAAATTGTTCTTTCAAGAGGCTATACTTGACTTTTTCATGTACTGGTAGTGTTTTGCAAAATTTAAAAAGTATATTGTCGTCTGTGCTTTTAGATCGGACTCTGTATGGAACTATTATGTTTAATAACCTGCGTTGGATTTTATAAATTTTATCTAAGTATGTTTTAAAAGTACGTCCGTAACTCGACAATCCATATGATACGATCGAGTCAAAGAGCGCGTTATACAACAATAATTTTGTTGAAAAAGAAATACGGTTTTTTATTATATAAAATTTAGCCACTATCGCCTGTAATTTGTCACAAATTTGATCAATATGAGGACCCCAGCTGAATTTTTCATCTATGTGTAATCCTAAGTATGTGTGAGTTGCAACTTGGTCTATCGTTGGGCAGTTGGATTCACAGACAGTCGACATATTGTGAAGACAGGTGTGCGTATGGGCTACTATTATAGGTTCATAGTCACACTTCAGATAGGGTGATTTTATGTGTAGTAATTTAGTTTTTTTAATATTTAATACTAAGCCAGCATCATGACACCATAGACAAAAATTATTAAAATCTTTTTGTAATAAATGTACGATGTTCTGTAAATCTTTTCCTGTAATGAGTATACAGGTGTCATCTGCAAATTGATAGGAATTACAATTTTCAAAAATATTGGGCATATCGTTTACATAAGCCAAGAAATGTAGGGGCCCACACACAGATCCCTGAGCCGTACCATGGCTAACAGTAAATGTGTCACTTAAGCTGTCGGCAATTCGAACCTGATATTTTCTGTTTTTTAGGTAATCAGAACACCAATTGTGCACAGAGCCTCGAACGCCTGAATCATCTAATTTATTTAAAAGTTTATTATGGTCTAAGGTGTCGAAAGCACGTGAGAAATCAATAAATAAAGCAAGTGCATGACTTTTAGCATTAAGAGCCGAGTTAATGGTATCTGTAAAATTGGAGAGAAGTAGGGTAGTGCTTTTATTTTGCTGAAATCCGTATTGAGTGTAGTTAATAATTGAGTATTTTTTATAAAAGTTATGAATTTGATTACATATAAATCTTTCAACTATTTTATCTATTGATGACAACAGCGTAATTGGGCGGTAATTGCTTTCATCGTCTGTTTTACCTTTCTTAAAAATTGGTCTTATGCATCCTAATTTGAGATCATTTGGATACTGCCCTGTGCTAATGCTGATATTTATTAAATGAGCAAAAGCAGATGAAATATTTGAACTAATGGCTTGAATATCTTTAACGGCAATGTTGTCCACGCCTGGAGCCTTGTTACTATTTAGGGATTGTATCAGTTTATGAATCTTATCTGATGTTGCTTTTTGGAACCTCATTGTGACATTAGCAGGTTTACTCTTGTTACTAGTAAGGAGGGGTAGATTACAGTTAGGTAAAATTGACTGCACAGCAGAGTTAAAACCACTGGCAAATTTGTTAGAAAGTTGATAAGTCGTCAAGTTTTTACTATCAAAAGCATCAAGAATGAAGTCATCAATGGATTTATTTAGTTTACCACATATCTTATTTATTATTATCCAAAGCTTTTTTGGATTGCTATAATTTAATTTTATTTGATTTTTATGATACTCATTTCTATAATATTCGATCGTTTTGTGAACCTTATTGCGTAATTTATTGTATTTTAAATTCAGTATTTTATTATTTGTATCTTTTCTCCATTTATTAAAACTTTCGTCTCTTAATTTACACAATTTAGCAACATTTTCGTTTAACCACGGCAAGGGTTTTCTTAGAGATTTTTTTATAGACTTTGTTTGTTTTGATTTGCTTAAGGCGTTACTAAACGCTACCTTGATATAATTATAAATGGAGTCCGCAGTAGTCAGGTTTAGTGTTTCGTTCCAGTTTACATTATTTAATTCGTTGTACAAGCATCTTTTATTATAATAAGTCTGTGTATTTGAAACCGCCTGTATATTACGTCGATCGGACGACGAACGAGTCAAGCAAACAATAATAGCTCGGTGATCCGCCAGAACAGTATCGACAGCGGCCGTGTACGGTGCTAACGTGTGGGATCGTGTAAATATATGGTCAATACATGATTTCGTGATTTGGTCACAACGTTTATCTATTCTAGTAAAGTCCGAAATACCACACGTTAACCCGCACCCGGACAGCATGTCTATGTACATTGCCCTAGTGGCTGTATGGGATCTAAGATCGATGTTCATGTCTCCTAGAACAACAACATTAGTGTTCGACAAAAAGCAGTTTAATGTTTGCTTCAATTCTCTGATGAACATTGTTTTGCTTGACGATGGGGGTCTGTAGATTGCACACACAGCTATAGTGTCACTTTGTGAAGTTTTGATTAAACCACCTAGGTATTCGAACGTATGAGTGTTTTTAATTTTTGGAGTGAATTTAAGGTAATTTTTAACGTAAATTACTATACCGCCTCCTTTACGTTGAGTGCGAAGCTGTGTGTACATTCTATAGCCCGCTATTAGGAAAAGGCTCGATACTTCGTCAGTGATTCCTACCTCCGACAAAATAACTAGGTCTATAGGTTGTGATGACGAGTCGATAATTTGAACTAATTTCGAGAAATTTTTGAGCATCGATCTTATGTTGATATGGATACATGATAATTGTATGTTATTGATAGGTATGTATTCAAAGAATGAGTTTATATCTATGCAGTCAAATATCTCTGAGTTATTACATAAATCATTATTATTGAGGGTATTGAATTTTGATAAATAAAGTTATGATACAATTTCAGATAAGCACAACGGGTTGTAAATACTATACATATTGGTATATATTATATTTTGTTGTAACAATTCAATAGAGAATCAATATCGTGCATGGAGCGGACAGTCGCAATATTCTTACTATCATCCGCTAATTTAGCATATAATTTACCTTCCTTGCACCATACGTATTTGAAAGGGCCATTCGGTGACTTCAGACGTTGTTTCGATTGGTATAATAGTGTTTTCATTCGCTGAGTTAAAGCCTCGCGCACGTAGATCTTTCCAGCTGCATTACCTGTAGATATTGGAAGCTTAACGTCACTAACCGTAAACCTTTTCAATTTGGCTGCTGCGATCCATTTATCACGAGCAAGTTTTGAGTTGAGTTCGACTAGAAGGTATCCAGAACTTTCCGTGCGACGGACAACCTGGCGGACATCATGTACGGTAGCAGCACCGTTGTCGATTTCTAGTTTATCGGCTATACAATTAGTTACTTTCATCGCATCCGTATTTGTGATTTTAGGCAGACCAGCTATCTCGATAAAGTTACATAGATTTTTTTGTTCTGATTCTTCTACGCGTTGTTCCATGGCAGCTACACGAAGCTCTAAGTTTTTTTTATCATTTACTAAGTCGGTGTTTTGATTTTCGAGGTGCTTAATTTTTTTATTTTGATTAGTTATAATTTCCTCGATATTTGCTACCTGATCCCCGATGAATTCTAACGATTGCTGGAAGCTCTCCAGTTCCTCTTTTATCACCTTTTTAATCTCGGTGGTCAGGTTTCTCATAAGTTTGCACATATCAAATGGTAATACGTTTAGGGTCTCTTCAGGATCTTCCGGAATGAAAAACGATGAACGTCTATTCATGGTAAGTACACATTCTTCACAACTCCACTCCAGACCACCAGTGCGAAGAACTGCTAACTGCTTAGACGATATTTTAGCACATTCATTTGTAGCATGTACTACTTTTTCGCATCTACTACACTCCAATCCAGGTAACTTTTTTGTAATATTATTGTTACATTTCAAACATTTTTTTAAAACCATTTTAGAGGGCAGATTAATATGAGGGTATATAACGTGACTATTCGTTATGACGACCGCGAATCAATGAATGATTGAAATGAATTATTTCTTTAATGTATGGTGTTGTCTTTTAAAATAGGAGATTGACCTTTACCGTTAGTATAGATGTTTTATTTCGAGTTTACCTTCTCTTACACTCATGTTAGCTGCTTATATTCTTTAGTCATCTTTTGAGATATCTGCAGTAAATTAAAAAGTTGTAAATCCGTAATCTATTATTACATAGACAATAACTTCTTAGTCATCATCATCATCATCATCTCAGGTCATATATGTCTCACTGTTGGGCTCAAGCCTCCTCCGTAATGGGAGTGAAACTGACATACTATAACCTCACTAGTCAGACGTGTTGGTATAGGGTTTTGTTTCGAGTTTTTCTTCTCTTTGCATAGATATTATATGCGTTTTACATCCCTTAGTCGTCTTATATGATCACCCACGGGTAAGATAAGAGGTGGCGAAATGTATTCTTACTCCGTTACCACAGGGACTGAGCTTCTTAGTGACGTAACAATATTTATTTACATTTTATTCAAACATATTATAAATTCGAGAAGGAAAAGATAAATTGTTGCTGGTACTAAGTGATGGCTGCTCTAGTAATGGTATGCTCTAGTAGCAAGTGCCGCTTGTGGGTCTGGTCGAGCCCTAACATTTGGCATTATGTTGGGGAATCATATTATACCATCGTTCGAAGGCCATCAAAGTGGAGTGGATTTTTACTAAACATAAAGATATATTTACTAAATAAAAGGACTAAGTAAAAAAAAATAACAGACAAACTCTCCGAGTTTTTTGTCAATCTTCAAATCTTCTCAGTGTCATACACTTTCCTGCCCGATGGTAGCTTATCGGATAAATGCTAACTCATTGTGGTTTTACCAGCATGGTATTATATTTTTGACATCATCCTGCATTAAGGAAACAATCCTGGAATAGCGGGAGATTTAACAAAAATATTACAAAAATAATTGTGACTTTACAAAAATTTTGAATTTGGATGCAATTTATAATTGTAATCATGAAAGAAGAAAATTATATAAAAATTGACAAAGAATATAATACATAATATTAGACACTCTCGGCTTGGCTTTAGAATTCTCGAAGGGAATCCGAAACTAATACTTAGTTAGATACTTTAAATTTTATAGTACAAACTTATCCCAAAGTGTTACAATAAGTTTACGGAGTATACCACCATCCAACTGTTCTCTATGGAGTTGAAAACCGCAGCACATCACGACGGCTACCATACATAATTAACGACACTTTCCAAAACTAAGTTAAATTAACCGATTAAGCATTGAGGCGCGGATGACGGAGGTCGAGTTACATACGCATGAAGTGGAGCCGATTTATAAGGAAATTACCTATAAATCTTCAGCGAAGAATATAAGCACTGCCATGGACTTGTGCTTGATTGGTTTTATAACTGAATGTGTCAGAAATATTGGCAATTTATAAAAGTTTTCATATTGTATTTTTTCTTCTTTTACTCATATATTTCTTCTTATATATTTCTCTACTATACTATATACTTATATATTTCTCTCATTGATGGGTAGATATTATACATAACTGATCAAAATTTATTATCGAATTTTATTTCCAGTTTGCCTTGTTTATCTGTTAATTCTTATATGGTCTTACATGAATTGTCTTTTGATTCTGATGGAATTAGAGAAAAATTCTCTCTATTTTTGGTGGAACATCGGTACCTATTCGATGACTGCGGTTAAAGCAATGCTTACCGTAATACTTCTATTACGGTAAGCACTGCTTAATAGAATGCTACGTAGAAGAATCGAGATGGAACACCGCACGTAGAAGAATCGAGATAGAACGCCCCACGTATTTTTGAAACTATTTACATACATATATTAAAAAGACAATTGTTAATTACTCCTTGCTTCATTATTAAATGAAGTAAAATTATTAGAAGGTAAGTAACAAGTTTACAGTTAAAAAGAAATCGTATTAAATATGAGTGATTTCGTCAACATTTAAATTACTGAAATTTAGCATTTAATATGCTTAATTATTTATAAAACTCGATTACGAAGTGAAAAATGATCATGTGTCCTCGTTTAATACAATTCTAACTGTAAAGTTTTAAGTATTATTACAAACTTACAATGTGTAAACATTGTCGGGTAGATAGCATACCGTAACCTTAAGACGTAAATATAATACGAAAGTGAAATTTGCATGTCCTACAATTAGTCGCGGTGGTGTAGTGGCAGCACGATTGGGCCGGAATCCCAATAGGCGCGGGTTCGAATCCCGCTTGTGACATCATTTTTCACTTCGTAATCGAGTTTTATATAGTCAACATTTTAGTTTTTTTTTGTAATATTTAAATAAACTTTATTTAACTAGATAATGCGTTATAATAAAACTTTCAATATATTTAATACATTTTTTCTATTGTTAGTATCGCTTTTCCTACAAACGTACAATAAGGCAAAGATAAAATTTTTGAAAAGATTTTTATCATGTTACGCCAAAGAAATATAACTTCTAACACGTGTACATAAGTACACACACACTTTTTTTTTTATGCTTTTAAAAGACACCCCTCCACTAAGGAAAGAATCCTTGTATCGTGGGGGACTTTACAAACATACAATTCATGCAGACAAATTACATCCAGACGCAGAAAAAACACTTTGTGAATCGCACAAAATATTATCATGCGTGTTTACAATTTGTAGTTTAGTGGGTACATTAAGGTGCCAATCAAAATAACCGAAGGTTAATAATATGTGCCTGTTTATAGAAATTTAATATACGCATAAGCTGAAACATCAAAGGATTGTCCCTAAATCATACATACTCGTATGTACATCTATATACCAACCTATATCATTACATACTAATTTTACTAGCAGGTTCGTTTAAACCTCTATCCTTATAGCTATTTTTAGACTTGACTACAGTTTACTACAGTTCATAATTTCAAGAGCGTTACTATAATATTTTCAGGAACTGGTGACTTGCGGTTTATTTTTTATTTGAATAGCAATATTTATATATTCCGTGTGGTGATGGAGTAAGAATACAATTCACTACTCCCTATCTTACTAGTGGGTGATCGTAAGAGATAACTAAGGGATATAAAATGCATATAACATATAGATGTTAACATATAATATGTAGATGGCCAGAGAAGGCAAACTCGAAACAAAACCCTTTACCAACACGTCTGGCCAGCGTGGTATAGTAGAACAGTTTTTCTCCCATTATGTAGGAGGCTCGAGCCCGTCGTGGGACGTATATTAATTGTGATGATGATGATTTATATATTATAATAATTTTCCACCATTATAATTCTATTAAGATTTTACGTAAGGAGTCGCAAATTAACAAACAGTTCAATGGATAGAACAGTACATAAGAAAATATTTGTTAAGATGGTTGGCCTTTGACTGAGATAACGGCAATCAATAATATTAATCGTTATTAATTTATAAATTTGCTCCTTATGCTGGGGCTACATTAGCGGGTGGAGATTCGTGACGCGTTGGCGCGCTAAAAACATCGTGTACTCGATATTCTTGTAGGGATTGTGTTAAGTTGTGCGACCGAGACGTAGACTGTTCAAATGTAGGAAGTAGTGGCATTACATTATATGTCATAACATAAGCACGTTTATTCCGCTACAAAGTCTGGTAGACACTGAAATGGTATAGGTGTAGCCAACCAAGCGAATATTGTCGCGATAAATCCCTTTGATGCACGCCAGTTTACCGACAGTGACTCGATGCTACATCATCTTCGTCCGAATAATACGCATTGTAACGATCTACCCGGCCACACTTATCGTGTTAATACAAATATTCGCCGCAGCCCACTAATGTAGCCAGGGCGGGCCACCGAAGACAAAGATCGGGTACCGGTGGCCCGCTCGCACGGCGAAAAGAGGTGTTTGCAGGGTGGGTCCATGGGGTTGCGCGCCGCCTCTTTTGTTGCCCCGGATGGATTTGTCGGGGCGCGACCACATCCATGGTCCACCCTGCGAAAAAAAAAAAAGCCCACTAATGTAGCCCCAGCATTACGATGATTTGGTTAACGACTATGGCCTTATGTTTGTTGGGAGGTCTATCTTGTGACAATGGATGTAGATAGACGAATGGATCTGGGCTTGAGCCTCCATCACAGTGGGAGACAATTTGACCCAATATACTTCGGTTGTTAAACATGGTATAGAGTTTTATTGCAAGTTTTTTTTTTCTCTTGGATAAATGTTACGTGCGTCTCTTAATCATCTTTAACGATCACCTGTGAGAAAGAAATGTGTTGATGAAATAACATATTCTTACTCTAATTATTCTCACTAAAAAGATGCCTTGTGACAAACGGAATGTATTTTTTTTTATATTCAATAATGTGCTTTATAGTAGCAGCTACGATTACCTACTATCAACCCTTACTTTACTCGTGGATATCGTAAAAGACTAAAAGCTTTAATATCAACTTCGGCCAAGTCTCCCTGATTTGTTTAACAATTACATTCCCAAGGAATATATATATTATATATGATTAGATGGACTTTTTTGTTCAATACTTTGAATAAGCAGTTGTTTTATTTTTTTATTTTTATATCATCATCATCATCACAGCCCATATATGTCCCACTGTTGGGCTCGGGCCTTCTCCGTAATGGTAGGGATATTAACCTACTATACCGCGCTGGTCAGACGTGTTGGTATAGAGTTTTGTTTCGATTTTCCTTCTCTCGCATAGATGTTATATGCGTTTCATATCTCTTAGTCGTCTCGTACGATCACCCACGGGCATGATATGGGGTGGTGGATAGTATTCTTACTCCGTCACCACACGGAAATATTTTTTATATATAAAAACCTTAATGATATTAGTGTGTGCAAACAAACAAACAAGTTCTTCCTTCATAATACTAATATAGATATGTATCTAATTAAAATATCCCTCAAAATGAGTTCCCTGACACAGCACAGCTTATGAAGCTATTACATATTAACAATGACGACCGGTCAAAAGGTTAGAAACCTTTAGAAGACCTTCGTTTGTGTATTCAGTACGATGTATTTAGTTACATAATAATACTTACCGTAGTTTGGAAATCTTTATACGGTAAATTTACAAAAGGCAGGTAGGTATACTAAAAGGGTAACGCAACATGGAAACCATTGGTATCAGGCAACTATGCTACTAATGGTCCACTCAAAAGGTACAAAGTGGTCACACGTCACAAGGTTTAAAATGGTAGGGCCACCTTTTTGACAGTATTCTGTCTACAATCGCGGACAGTTTCGACCGGGGTACCGTATAAAAATTGACGTATGAGTAGTAGCAATATGCTGTTGCCTGTTGCGCTTCGTTCAGTAAGCAAGAGAGCTGGTAGCCCAACTTTCTATGTGGGTTTGGGGTTTTTATTAGGAGGCAATGGCCTAACTATAACCCTGATATTGTAAAGGTCCATTGGCGGCAATGACACTTATCATTATGTGTGCTGTTTGATCGTTTGCCACCATCTACAATAAAAAAATTAAAAAGAGAGGTTGCTGATATGTTCGCTTTCTGTTATCACTCTGGGTGGTTGACGAGATTCATAATTGAGTTTTCAGATTGGCCTACGTGGAATACTAGACTTTACCTCGAGGAGTTTCATCAATAGTTTAATGTATTCGAAATAATTAGCCGCCGCGGGATACTAAGCCCTTTTTCAAGAAGGTTTATTCCACTCCTACATAGCAGGGTCAATATTGACCCACTATACCAGGCTGGTCATTAGACCAGCCTGGTATAGTGGGTCCAATTATTAATAATCCATTAGGATTAGTATAGTCTTTTATTTCTAACTTTCCTTCTCTTGCATAGATGTTATCTGCTTACTATATCCCTTAGTCCTTTATACAACATCCACGGGTAAGAAAGAGGGTGACGAAGGTAGTATTTGGAAAAGAATAGCCACCATGAGATAGTAGATCTTATCCCATAGAATGCTAATGCCCATGCCCAATAGTTAGACGTATTTAGAATGAAAAAGAAGAAGAAATATATTTTGTAATATAGTTACAAAATTTATCTAAACCTGATACATATATCAAAGTTAAAGAATTAGTTATTGTGGCCTAAACATTTAATGGTGAGGAATTAGTAGATTACTGCAACGGCCAGCAAAAGAGGAATTGCTGGACGAACGTGTAAATGTGGGCCGAGGCAAAGTCGAGGCACACATACGTATGTCCATCAATTCCTAGCCAAGGCTTGTATAGTACTTTTCTCAAATAATGCGCGGCAATTAAAACTAAGTAGTACTAAGTAGAACTGTATACATGACGAACAACGAACAACATTTTTCACGTGCTAAAGGGGTCATTAGTTTTTTTTTCATTATCAAATAAGTTTCTTTTTCAAGCCAGTTCGAAATTTAAATAAAACTCTGATAGCAATCAAATAGGCAACTTGCCTATTTGATTGCCATGTTTTGAAGAAACAAATCGTTCCATTTTTAAAAAAACACGATAGATATGAATTTACATGTACCTCTATATTTATTTGGCTGCTGAAACATGACAGATAAGTATGGATTTTTATACATTTTTTTTGCCAGCCGCTGCCTCGCATGTATTTGGTCAGTACAGCTTTTTCGATTTATCTCGAAGAAAGTTGTCAAAATAATGCTCAAATTTCCAAGCATGTTTGAGAAAAATATATCAATATAACAAGGCTTGGTAGTTAGATGGCGAATGCAAATGATGTAAAGAGTTTTGCAGCAGAGCGCTGATTTGAACTTCCCTGGATCTTTAGTCAATTTGTATGACTTCCTTATATAGCATCATATTTTATACTTAATACTAATACCCGCTGTGTGGTAGCGGTACGGTACCAACCCTGACTTTGCTCGTGGATGTCGTAAAAGACGACTAAGAGCCTTATAACGACCTGGGCTAACTCCATCTGATGCCGTTTGGTCAACAATTACATTCCCAAGTAGGGTTGACGTCTGGCAGGCGACCGGTCATAAAACTATTGCCAATAACTTTTACAATATGTACTATGAAAGAAGAGTACATATTGTATCGACCCCAAATGGTTGTTAATACGTCATCATATGGAAATTGGAAATATATAGACAGCACAGATGGCGTGGTGGTTAAGATACCGACCTTCCATGCCAGTGGCATAGGTTCAATGCCCACGCAGGACAATACTTTGTGCGATCCACTAAGGGTTGTTCTGAGTTTGGGTGTAATTTTTCTGTATTAATTCCTTTTTTTGTAAAGTCCCCCGCAATACAAGGATTATTTCCTTAGGGCAGGGTATCAGGGTAGTGTTTTAAAAAAATATGTAGGTATATACTATATTATATAGTATAGATTTTCTATCTATGGCGGGTTATGACCATTGATCGTCGTTACTGCATCTTAAGTATGAAATTGGAAATGGTGTCAAACATTGGAACGAACTTAACCCTGAAAGTTCAAAAACATCTTTTAACCCTTACCCGAATCAGTCAAGCGTACCAACATCACCAAATAGCCATTTACGAGTATGCCAGCCGCAGTAAAATGTGACGATGTATAACGAAAGCGGGTACGATTTGACCCCCACATAACCGTTACGTGCTTAATGATGGACGCAAATGTCCAGCGACCTATGAGACATTTAACTAATGTAAGGTCGGCGTTGTCTTCTAAGAAATGGTGAAATGCTAAGCCAAATATCTTGGATGGATTTGAGTATGTATAAAAGGACAAGCCCGATGAGTTTCTGACTGATTTTTCTTATTCAAGCGGACATTTCGATTCAATAGTGTATTATTAGATAAATTTAGGACTCCAGAAATTTATCAATTCAACAACGTCTTCTATTCGAACCACTGTTCTATTCAAATAAAGAAAACAAAAACAGATTGCCACGATATCGATCGGAATGTCACATATTGGATAATGTATTGTTTTGGTCTTTGTATTGTGGATTTTGGCAGGGTATGGTCTAGACACGGGTGATGTGCGGCTCCATAAGCCACCCTAGTAGCTCTTCCTTAATAACCTGGTCCGATTATTTTCCTAAAACCTTCTTCGCATTATTCGCGGCAAATTGATTGGTTACAAATTCTATAACGGTTATAGGAAGAAATAATATTTATGTTTTATACATATAGACAGGCCATTTTTTGGGGGCAAGCTATGATATAATCACACCCCTCCCAATCCGTCCAGAACGGTGGAAAGGACGGCGCGTGACCCCATAACCTCTCGTATACGTGCCTCTCTATACCGTATCGACAGGCCACTGAAACCCAGTGTTTATAATCGGTGCCCAGTCCGGCACTTATAGATTAGGCCTTTTTTGGTAGGCTATGGTCTGCATACATCCGGCCTATTTCGTCCGGGGCGACGCAAGAACGGCGCTTGGCCTCATAACCTACCGTGATTCCTGCCATCGGGCCAGCCACTGGTACCGCATCCTTGACATCCTGGCAGTTTATTGATATACCTAACTATAAATAGAGTGCAATTGGTATTATGAGTAAATTTTACATCATCTCAGCTCATATACGTGTACCCACGTACCCACTGCGGGGATCGACCCTCCTACAAAACAAGAGGGAAATTGACCTACTATACCACGCTAGTCAGACGGTTTGATTTTTTTTTTCATCTCTTAATAATCTTTGACGGTATCTACGGGTAAAAAAGGGGGTTGCAGAATTCTATTTTTACTCCATCTACTCCATCACCACTTAGAAATAAATATATAAATGTTACATATTTGAAAGAAATTACCAAAGCGAAAGAAGTTACTTAGGTTAATATAATTATGACCACCGAAGACAAAGATCGGGTACCGGTGGTCCGCTCGCACGGCGAAGAGAGAGGATTTTACGGTGGGTCTATGGGGTCACGCGCCACCTTCTCCGTCACCCTGGACCGATTTGGCGGGGCGAGACGCACCCACAGCCCACCAATAATAATAATAAAAAAAAAGGTTAATATAATTATCGAACACAATATAGACCCAGAGTATTTTATGTTTTATGACTAAAACGTACAAATGTAAATCAAACCCACGACGCGACGACTGCTCTTCAATCCCTGCTGCTGACGACGGTCGAACGGGGTGAGACCAGACTATTGCAACCAAAACAAACAGTGGTAGACAGGCGTAGATATATGTATATTTTATTATCTTGCATCAGAACATAAGATTCATATCAGGGGTTCAAGATCTGATCCTTTTATCTGCCAATATATTAGCGATGATGACAGAAAGACTTACTGTGTTTCTATTCGTAACTGTTTTTTTATATAATTTTTATCTACAATATTTAAGGTTATATGTTAGTCCGTTTTTCTAATACTTTTTTATATCCAGATAGCTACGTACTTTCCTTCCAGGTGAGAACCCAGGTAACCAGTTTTTACCTTGCGTAAACTCCGGTAAAACTGTGCTTAATAGAATCAGATTTCATTAACACAATACCGCTAAACAAAACATTGGTAGGTCCAAGTAATTTTGCAATTATTACAAACTCATTTCAAACCTTATGAATGAGGATTAAGACTTATTTTTGAAATTAAATTATCTTAATTTATGAATAAAAACTTGCAACTTTAAACATGCAGCTGAAGAGATTAAATTGTTTCATTATAGACTTTATAATGGTATACTAGAGTTGAAATTAATATACTGTATTTTAAAACGTATACAAATATAATTTGGTAATTACAACAGGTGCGTCCGGCGAGGAAGGTACAATAAGTAACTTGATTCTTTTTTTTATTTGCGTGAGGCAAAGGTATTTCTGTTGGAGTCGTTCATAAATGAGAGAAAGCTTCTGGTATTTTCGATTTTGCATTTGTTTTATACTTGGAGATTAATAATCTATTCGGAAATCTGATAGCTTGTAATAAATGGCAATTATTTTTTTATCACGATAAGTTTTTCATGTTTGAGACCTTGTTGCTAAGGATTTTTATTAAGTTATACAAGCCAATATGTAATTTTATTCATTATTATGCTTATTTTTATGAAATAATAATATTACTTCATCATCATCATCAACATCTTAGCTCATATATGTCTCACTGTTGGCTTCGAGCCTCCATCATAATGGGAGGAAAATTGACCTACTATACCACGCTAGTCAGGTGTGTTGGTATGGGGTTATGTTCTGAGTTTTCCTTCTCTCGCATAGATGTTATATGCGTTTTATATCCCTTAATTGTCTCTTACGATTACTCATGGGTAAGATAGAGGGTGGTGAATTGTATTCTCACTCCGTCACCACACGGAAAAAAAATATTACTTATATTAGGCAAACTAAACTTAGCTGGTATATTTACTACTACTAGCGGCAATCAGAGAAGAAGGAACTGAATAAATAGTCTTCTTCAAAATAGATTGGTGGTAGACGAAAAAACTGTTCATAAAATCGACTTTGGCAGTTTAATTCTTTTTCCTAAGAAAATATAGAGGCAAAATGCAATTAAAGGCATCCAAAATAAAAACTTTATAAGTTTTTGCTGTACAATTACATTAATATATCTTACACGGTCTATTGTTTGACTCAAATACTTTTAAAGAAAAGATGTATTTGTATAGAATTAACAAAAAGTTGTCTAGACGTATAGAAACAATCCAATATATTAATATAATATGAAATACTAGTAGGTACTATATTATTATATAAAGTATAAGATCTGGATTGAGATAAAAATATAATACATCACACCTTTCTTATATACATACAAACATAGCTTCACGCCTGTTTCCCAGAGGAATAGGCAGAGACTACGGATTGCCACAAACCACGAACCTGACTTACCTCCATCGCTTCATTCACACTCAATACAGTCTTAATGCATGCGTTACGGTTACGTCTGACCTTTCGCCAACACATCTTCAATTTTATCCAGAAAAGTACGACGTGGTCTTCCTCTTGTAATCGTCCCATTCACACTCGCTTTGTATACTTGTTTAGTCAACCTTTCTTTACTCATTCTTTCCACGTGTCCAAACCACCTCAGCATACCATTTTTTATCTTTGACACTACATCTACATTCACACCACAGCGCTCTCTTATAACACTATTCCTAATCACACCTTTCTCGTTATACTTTTCTCCTGTCTTCGTGGATGAGTACAAGTGAGAATGTGGGAGTCATTGTCATAGATTAGCTTCTATGTCAGAATACCCATTGAAAGTTATTTCACAATACACTTCGAAATTTCGTCTTCAAAGTGACGACTCAACAGATACGTCTATTAAAGATGAGTCGATTTCAAAAGATCACAGCGAAATGAGAAGTAAATTACCTTTTGTGATGAACAAGCATGGCCCACCTACACACCCTCAGTCTGGCCTTCGTATTCTTTTTCTTCTCTACATTATAGCCTCAGAGGAGAAGGGTATGAAAGATAAGCATATGTTACAGCTAAGAATCATAGTAGTGATAGCAGCAACAGGTTTTCGCCAATAATCTCCACCAGGCTTTGACACTCTCCACCGAAGACAAAGATCGGGTACCGGTGGCCTGCTCGCACAGCGAAGAGAGGTGTTAGCAGGGTGGGTCTATGGGGTTACGCGTCGCCTCTTCCATCGCCCCGGACCGCCCATCTGGACTCCCACATTCATATCGTTCAACCTTTGGAGACATTTATCCAGATATATGATAAACAGCCTGGCTGACGGAACGCACCCCTGCTTAACGCCGATATTGACGTCAAACCAAGGCGACATTCCTCATTCTCCTTTCAATAATTTTACCATACACTTTTGCTGCCAAACTGGTCAAGCTTATGGCTCTGTAATTTGCGCAGTCATATCGTGAACCCTTGTTTTTAAACAAAGGCACGATGACTGCGATGACTTCACGTAATAACTGAATAGTTAACGTAAAATATCGCAATCGACACTGCAATTTATATTCAATCTAAACAAGTTGCAGGTTAAATTACAAAATATATAACTTTCAATCAACGTCTCATGTGCAGACATCGGGCTGAACTTTAAAAATTTGAAATATTGCGCAGTTCCGATAAACAAGAATGGTTTAAGTCTAAGGAGATAGCGATATGACGTACTTTTTGCAGTATATTTTACAAAATATATAAAATTTTATATGTTATCTTTGAAGGTAAGCGGAGATGTTAACGCATACATTGTATTAGAAGATCTTTATAGATATAATCGCATTTATTTTTGATTATTACTTGCCCGACATTTCGAATATCTTTCAGAATTCATAATCACGACAAGACTAAAGTGTTTCAAGTTCATACTTCATCTCTCATTTTGATCTTTAATCACACATAATAGGGATGAATCGATTGCATCTAACATAATTCCGAAATTTACGTTTGCTGCTGAGATTTTCTTAAAAATATTCTTATTATATAGAATTCGACAGAACTAAAAAATATAAAAGTTCGTGATAGGATATCGATCCTATATTGTCCGATCTCCCTTAGATGGCTAAACGATTCTAAAGCGGCATTCGATCCAGGTCCAAGCAGAAAGCAAGCCCCTACGACTCTTTATAGTGACCGTATCCACCGTCTTCTTACATAATACGTCTGTGTTTTTTTGCTTTTTTAATATTGATAAACTTACATTAATTTTCTTATAACTTCCACCACACCCATAACGCTGTTACTAAAATCTCTCATATCGGGCATCGATGGGCGAGGATGATCCGGCGTTTTACGACCACCCGAAGTAGGATATAGAACGAAAAAAACCCTGAAAATATTTGAAAATACGACCAATAACCGATGAATTAAACACACAGGCTGATATGAATGTGGAACTGATATACGAGTATGAATCTCGTATGTACGATGAAAATTGTATCATGTAGGTAAACGACTTAAAAAAAACTTTTGCAATGCGATGATGGAGTAATAATTCAATGGTCAATACTTCTTTTTTCCCGTGACTATAAAAATCTATTAGGGCATCTAAGCAAACAACATTATTGAAAGAGAAAGAAATAATTACTATGACCACCAAACAAATAACTCCTATGATCAGAAAAATAAACTCCTAGGGCCATCTATCTGCACCGAAGATAAAGATCTGGTGCCGGTGCCCCGCTAGCACGGCGAAGAGAGAAGTTGCACCAGACCCACCGGTTTATGGGGTCACGCGCCGCCTCTTCCGTCACCCCGGACCGATTTGGCTGGGCGAGACGCATCCATAGTCCACCGCATAAAAAAGTGTGGTCTAACAATAAGTAAATAAACTTCAGTGGTTTTGAAAGACAATGTTCTTCAAAAAAAGGCACCACCCTGCACTAAGGAAATAATCACTGTATTTTTTTTTTGGGGACTTTCAGACAAATTGTACCCCGAATCAGAACATTACTTTGTGCATCTCACAAAATATTGTCCAATATGATCTAACTCACGGCACTGGCATGGAAGGTCGGTATCTTAACCACTACGCCATCTGTACAGTCAAAGTAATTTGTACTTTATTATATTATAAGAAAAAAAAGACTTAAAAACTGAAGTTTTATAATTTTCAAAGCAGTTCTCAGGTGTGTGAGTGAGATAGTGGGAACTGTTGACAAGCATTTGCCTAAACACAAAAGAAATTAGTTTACTATACGACCTTAATCGGAAGCGTAATCATGGTTTTATAGTTTATGTAAATTGCTCTTCTCGTACAATGAAGCTATATGTCTCCTTTAATAGACTTTTTTATTGCGTATTGTGGCAAACAAGCAAGCAGCACACCTGATGGTAAGTGTTACTGCCGCCCGTGGACCTTTGCTTTATCAAAGACAGAGCTGGGCGGATGCCTACCACTGAAAACCCCAAAGCCACCCAGAAAGTTGTTCGCTCACCGACCGAATTACAGCAGCATATTGCCATTACTCAGATGTCGATTTTCTACAAGAGTGAGGTACTACCCCGAACAGACCGGCCCGCAGCTGTAGACAGAAAAATGTTAACAGGTCCTACCACTATAGCTTTAAGTGCTACGTCGTATCCTTATATAGGAAATATAAAAAAATTTAATCTTAGGCTAAATTCCTTTGGTTTTCCTTTCAGTATATCTTAACAAACAACGTGGCTTCCAAAACTGTGGCATGTCGTTTTTAATAAGTTCTGTATTGCTTAGCTGTTGAATAAATTAATTGTAGCCACGTACGGTTTGGCCAGGGTGTAAATAAATGCCACCGAAGACAAAGATCGGGTACCGGTGGCCCGCTCGCACGGCGAAGAGAGGCGTTTTGCAGGGTGGGTCTATGAGGTCGCGCGCCGCCTCTTCCGTCGCCCTCGACCGATTTGGCGGGGCGTGAGCACCTCCGTAGTCCACAGCAAAAAGAACGGCGTAAGTAAATCACAACCTGTCAAAAAGGTATTTTAAAGGACAATCAAGTGAAATATAATAAGTAGATGATATCATTTCAATAAATAAAAAACTAAGTATAAGCATTATACCAACGAATGTGGAGAGCGTGGATTAGTAATAGTAGGTCAATATCATTAATGAGGTAACCTGTACAAAATTCGATGTCATTCCTAAAGTGGAACCTTACATTTTAGAATATTCTAGAAAGCTGGTAACTATATATAAACATGTACTAAAAAGGTTAGAACTAATTCGCGCAGATAAATAAGTTCTATTTTAATTGCTACATGTTTTTAGTAGCAGCAGTTATAAACAGCGGTGAATTTTAATTTAAGTGACAAATAGCATAATGCTTTTATATTAAAAGCGTTGCTTTAAAAGCGTTGAGGAAAATTGTTGCTGCGATTTTAATGTGTAGCAGTATTTTCATTTCACAAACGTATTTGATAAATTTACTTAAAATTATATATATTTTTAAATTACTAGTCTTATGTCTGTTTTCATAACGATACTTAAATTTTAGGTAATACTTAATCTATTAGAAAAATTCGACTACATAAATTGCGTAGTGGTTAAGATACCTTATAAGAGACGTTATGCCTTCGATGGCAGTGCCATTCCCTCGCAGAACAAATTATTTTGTGCGATCCACAGACTGTCTTAAAAAAAATATATTGTATATGTAATTTATTTCATTTGTTATGTAACATTGATGCTTAAATTGCCTAAGATATTACCTAAAATTTAGCAGTCATTATCAACTGAAGTGAGGGCTGAAAATATGTGGTGCTGGTGTTCTTTTCAAATTCGGGATAAACCGTAATAGACTATGATCTTTTTTTTTGGGGATAGGCTAAGGTCCAGTTGTATGCCACCCAAATCACCCAAGACGTCGAAAGGGACGGCATTCAATCCCCTCACCTGCCGTACTGTAACCTCTCTATCACCATTGGGGTGGACCACCGCTATTGAAGCTTGGTCTTCACTGATAATCGATACAGGCTAATTGAATTACTAGACGATGCAGATAAGCTATTGAAGAGAATGCTGTACACTTCGTCTGGCATCTAATTGAGACCGTTCTCAATCTGTCAGACTGCCGGTTCTGTTTTTTCGATCGATATTTTCACCGCCTGGCTTTAGAACCCGAGAGTCTTTTCAACGATGGGGCATAGAGAGTATATTAACTGAAAACAAAAAGAAAAGTGACTTACGTACCTTTTCTCTCAATTATCACTAATATAGTTATTACAGGCAGTCAACAAAATTCAATAACTAACATTACCTTATATAAACATTTCTACAACTGTTTTACTGATAAAATCTTTATTTTTCCAGGTACATTCAGCGCACTCACTCCGCAGTTCCGTATTAAGGTCAGAAACAAAACTTTAATCCCTAAGTGATAAGTACTAAATGTTTGCTTGTTTATTTTCTCATTTCTCCTAATAAAAGCATTTCTTATTAAATGGCGAAGATATTATGTATTTCGCGAGCATTTAATACAGTTTATAGTCTCCGTATTATTATCCAAAAGCATAAATGTTACGGGTAAAGTAGATCATCCGTATTTACAGAAATTTCTTAAGCGGCCGTACTAACTTTTACTAAACAATAATATTTTAATAATAATATTTTTCTCTTAAAATAATGTTAATCAACTTCATAGCATAAACACTATAAAGTAATGACTTCTAATGTTTACGCGAGTATTACACATTTGAAATAAAACTACTTTTACGGATTCTATCGCGTTTGTATTTGATTTTTAATTGCCCGACGTTTCGAATACTTTACAGTGATCAGTCCTCCCGTGACTCTCTGATCACTGTAAAGTGTTGGAAACGTCAGGAAATTAAAAATCAAATACAAACGCGATGGAATCCGTAAAAGTACTATAAAGTAATATATTTTTATGTCATGACATAACTACGTAAGTAATAGTAATATGTATGACGAAGGAGGAACCAATCATGACGCAGGAGGCACCACCATTGTATTTTTAAAAGGTATGACGTCACCATTGCCGACGTCACTGTTGTTAGTTACGTGGATTACTCATGGTACGGTTTTAATCTTCGAAATAAAAACTCCACAAGTAACTGTTTAAATGTTGTATTCTCAACGAGTAACGTAACGTCGCCCCAGAGAGCTCCGCACGGTACAAAGACTCGAACACGAATGAATGTATTACTTTTTTTTTTTTTTTTTTTTGTGTGTCTTAGTTGTTAGCCTCAGATGGCTATGACAACTTTACCCGGACTGTAGGTGAGCGCTGAGGGCTCTCAACCCGTTAAAGTTAAGCGACCGATCCCGAGGGCACCCCCTATGGGGTACGGATCTCGGCTCGGGGAGTCGCTGGCAAAGTGGGTTCACCCACGTTTATGATTTGAAAATGTATTACGATAGTGCATCCGTATTTATAGAGCTCTGAGCACGTGCACGTGCACGTGTTTACAATTTTTAGTATAGAAATTACAATGACAGAAATAATCACATGTTTGTTAATATTAATTTAACATCAAAATAATCTTTAAGTAATCAATTGATGATTTACGAAGTAATTAAACTGTTCAATTAATTAGTCTAATTATTTATAGTAGGTGTATTGTTGTATTTGCGCCGATATGTACCATTAAAAGAGCGAACGAGACAAAGCTATAATTTCACTTTGCATTTATAGCTCTATATCATTCTTGCAAATATGGAAGAATTCAAGTAACATTAAAAAAAAAAAATATTGTTTCGTTAATAATATAAGCTTACTTTGATTACTTTATCCAACTAAATTAAAATATAGGACTAAATAATGACTTAGGAGAAGTATAATATTTGCTGAGAGATTGTGTAAGAAATTGAAGGAAAATAATGATACTCATAAGTAAATTTATCTTAGATATTGTAAGATATAGACTTAGTTAAGAAAATATCATCTCAAAGTAAGTCCAATCAAACTAAACAACTGTGTTTAACATTATTGTATCCACTAAACGCGAATAGTCTATTTTTAGTCTTTATTATTTATCGTAATTCACATAGTGTGAATGCGTCATGATATAACGTAGTTGATGTGTCAATAAAAGAGATTGAATAAAAGATAATGGAATATATAGGACAGGTCCGTTATCTGAAATAGTGGTTAGGTCTCAACATTCAAGTATCGACCTTCCTATATGGAGTGTTTCTCGAGTGATTCCCTCGCAAGACAATAAATTCTATGTACCATAGATAAATGGATGTTCTGAGTCTGAATGTAATCGGTGTCCATTATTAATATGTTAGGTAAATTCTTTAGGACGCAAGGATATAATAATATTTTCTTTTAGTTCAAGGTTATTTTTAATAATTAGTATTCTATTGTTCTTTTTATTTCTCAGACATATCGATTAATGCCTTCCCAGAAGTCTTGTCATAGAAACCCTTTCTACAATCAAAAAAGTTAATTTGAGAAAGCCCAAATAATTGATTCTTATTTCCAAGAATATAATAGAAATATCTACTAATAGAATTACAGCAACTTTTAGCTTTGCAATTTAAAAGGAATTTTCAAATAAGTTTTCATTCATTAGCTATTTGTATTTTTGTTACGATAGGTTTATCATGGTCGCATCATCCGAACTAATCTATAAACGAGGACGTGACTGCTTATTTGTTATACTTTCACATCTTAGATATTTTACTAATCATTATGATATCTTGAGTACCTCTTGACAAAAGTTAGTTATAAGACATTGGAATCTTTCATTCAGATAAGATTGAAAATAACTTTGAATGAACGAAGTCGCTTGTATATCTAGTGTATACAAAAATCACAAAATAGCTCATTCGAAATATAGAAAAAGTTCTTACCTAGCTCATTGTCCAGTAAGACATGTCTTGAAGAATAAGAAATAAGATTTGACACAGTATATTACAGCAACGTACATTAAATTTCATCATCATCATCATCATCATCATCTCAGCTCATGTATGTCCCACTTTTCCTTCTATTGCATAGATATTATATGCTTAGTCATCTCTTACAATTACCCACGGGTAAGATGGTTGATGATAAGGCGGTGAATTGTATTCTTACTCCGTCACCATGCGGAAAATTCAAACCACAAAGGACAATTCTTTGTGTGATACACAAATAATTGTTCTAACACCAGTATTTATTCTTTAGTGAGGTTAGTATGAGGTTACGTCATTAAAAAAATATCATTTACAGTATTTTTGATATTATAGTTGGGATTAGGATTTACCTGTTATTAGTAGCATAGTTAGATACCAGCTTCTGCCCACAGCTTAGCCCGCGTAAAAGTTTACTTTCCTAAAGTTTTTCATCCCCTATTTTTATTCTACGCCTTAAGGGTTCTTACAACATGTAAACGTCATATTTATTTATATATAATCAATAGCCTAAAATAAGTTTCAAGCTTCTGGTTTTAAAAATGACGATACTTCCTAACAACTTTACATCCCCCTTTACCACCTTTTTTTTTGTATTAAAAAGTAGCCCTTGTCCTTTATCAGGCTCTAGATTATATGTGTACCAAATTTCATTTAGATCGGTTCCGTAGTTTTGGCGTGAAAGAGCGACAGACAGACAGAGTTACTTTCGCATTTATGATATTAGTAAGGATTAAATGCTACCTTTAATTAATTAGCAATCTCTAAAAATTTCAATCATAACTATATTTTGTCAATGTTTAATAAACTTATAATCTTATATTTAAATACAATATTTATTTAAGTTTAAAGTTCTATAATACTTTTATCCAGCTAGAGACGATTGTTATAAAATAATATAAAAATTGTAGTAAATCGACTCATAAATAAATATTATCATAAAACTTGTATAAAAATAGAAAATACACAAAATGTTCGATTGCCAATGCAACTGCAGCAAACATAACGTTGAAAGAAAAACAATTGTATTCAAAATGTACATTTTATACCGTTCGCGCTGTTTTTACGACAATGTTCAATATTTTTTTCCATACACTTATTGCGGTCGCTTCAATTTGACTTGGATATATATTTAATGTAATAAGTGAAATCACAATATAATTCGATTTTTATATTACCTCTCCAAGATAATAAAAAGAAAGAAAGAGGTAAGGCCCCTACCACGACGAAATAAAAGAAAGATTATTAAAACAAGTATTATAAAAATTTTGAACTTTAATAAATATTTTCTTATGATATAAGAATTTAAATGACTAAAAAAGGTATCCGCCTTTTTAAGAGTGAAATTAGCAGTGCCAGCACTACACTTGCTTGGATTACTTACACATTTAATTATTTTATTTTGTTTGAACAATCACCTCGTTCCGCGATATTGGTTATTATTTTAATACATACATTTTATTATACACCTAAAGAAAGGAAAGAATATGGAATAGAATGAGGATTCACGTGTGCGTTTGAAGCCGAGTCATCGTCTTTTTTGGCAGGCATGTCAGGACTCACCCCGTCCTTGCCGTGTGAGGCAACGAAAACGTGCTGCCCCATAACCTATTGTGTTCTCTGCCCTTCATCATTGGACCGGCTACTAGTACAGATTCCTTGACATCCGTAGCTGGCTCGGCGAAATACCCTTTCAGGTATCATCTCCATTGACGTCCTGACAACAAACAATTCTATTGCATCGCCCTCGCTCAGTAGTAATATGTAGAGTTTTTTTTTTATATTTTTAAGTATAAAGACATGCAATATATTAATGAAGCTATGAGAAAATAAACAAATCAATAAAATATTTACTCTAAAGAATACTTTAAATCTCAATACGATTTTGGTCAATAATTTAAACAGAAATGCAACACTCTTATTACACATCAATAAGGTGCAATTTGGAATACGTTATTTATCACAATATTGCAACAGTGTCAACCAATTGACACTTCGAAAGCTCATGAGATTCGGCCATACGAAACACCAACATAACTTTTCTAAACAAAAACAAATACATTACATCTTATTTTAACATTATAAGGCTTATAATTGTTTGATTAATCGTTAAAGCAATTGTAAATTAACATTTGTATCTTTCTGAATATATTCAAAGTTAAAACCTTTACGAATAGATACATGGATTGTACCGTGACCCACTTTATAGGAATGCCAGTGGGAACTGGCATGGCTCGTATTAGTTCAGCTACTGTCAAGCGTGATCTTAAGACAAAGACCAACACTCAATTAAAGAGCTCTTCTGTATGTGAAGCTGTATGCAAATACTTCAAAGGTGTGATGTTAGCGCGTTCAATAATGAAAGGTAAGTATTGAGAGTAATTAATAGAGTTTAATTCTATATATGCTTAGGAATGTATTCAAGATTTAGTCACATCAATAATTGAAATTTATTTGTACAAAAAAACGTTTATTTATTTACCGTTTACATTAACATTTTTTTTTATTGCTTATGGTGGCAAACGAGTAAGCAGCACACCTTATGATAAGTGTTACTGCCGCTCATTCAGCTGTATACAAACCTGCCTTTGCAATACCAAGGGTATTGTATAGCTAGGCCACTGCCTACCAATACCCCTAAACCCACCCAGTTGGACTGCCGGCTCTCTCGCTCACCGAACGAAGCGCAATAGCATATTGCCATTACTCAGACGTCAATCTTCTGAAAGAGTGTAATACTACTCAAGATGGACCGGCCCGCTACTCTAGACAGAAAACTGTCAACAGCATGGTCCTACCACTAAAGAAATTAGTTATTATTACAGTTATTATTACAGGTTGTCCCAATGCAATAGTGTAAGTCAACATAGACAATTTACAAAATTATATGTTAATGTCGACACATATAGTAATTAAAAAAATAAATTTACAAATATACAAATCAAAAATTATATTCTAATAGTAAGTCAAAATAAGAAAATTACAAAATTCTTCTTCTTCTTCTTATGTATTGGCAATCAGCTACATATACGAGCTATTGGTGCCAGTGTCAAGTTATAAATATTTTCACGTTTTTAGTCTTTCAAGTCAGTCGTTGTCTAAGTCAAATTGTCACCATTAACAGTGCAATGACCACACTGTTAATGGTATCTTGTGGGAATTTTGATGGAAAATGAAAACGTTGTAAAGCACTTTTATATAATATTCACTACATCCCAGTATTTCCGCACATCACATTACATAAAATGCCATCAAAATTATCTAATATAACACGTTAAAACACTAAGATATCGAATATAATACAAGAGCACCACATGACGTTTTCAAATTCCCGTCAAAAGTCCCAAATTACAAAATTATCAACCAATGTCATTATAAAATCACATATTATTATGGCATAATTCAAATACTCTTTAAATTATCTTTTTGAATTCCACAATTGAACAAATGAGGTCTGTTTAGTCTATTCATCAAAATTTTGTTTATTCTTCATATACCTACTCATATTTTTGGCAGCTTTATGCTATATAGCCTTTTCTCGATAAATGCTATCTATTCTCTTTTTTAAAGACCACCCTGCGCCAAGGAAATGGTCCTTGTACTGCCGGGGATTTTCAAACATATAATTAACGCAGACAAATTACACCCAGATTCAAAAAACAACACTTCATGGATCGCACAAAGTATTGTCCCGCGTAGAAATCGAACCCACGGCACTGGCACGGATGGTTGATTTATATATTATATACGAAAGTCGATATCACGGAAGGTGTTACTAAAACAATTATTCAATTCAAACCAGTCATCATCATCATCTCAGCTCATATATATCCCACTGCTGGGCTCGAGCCTCCTCCTCATTAAGAGGGAGTATCCTACTACAGCGTGCTGGTCAGACGTGTTGGTATAGGTTTTTACTTCAAGTTTTCCTTCTCTTCACGGATACGATAAGAGATGGTGAATTGTATTCTTACTCAATCACCACACTGAAAATTGAAATCAGTAGTTCCTGAGATAAGCACGTTCAAGCAAACAACGTTTTTACGTTTTTATAGCATTCATAAAGGATTAAGGTAAAAATACAATCTACTACTCCCCAACTTGCCTGCGGGGTCTTAAAGAAAAAAAAACGGCTAAGGGATTCAGCGCGAGAGAAGAGCACTCGAACTGAGCTATAATTTTAATGGGCTGGATGTCGGTTGGCACAATGATATACTGGCTGAGCCCAGCTCTGACGCTGCAAAACAACTTTTTAAGTATATGAGCCAACTTAGATAACAGACCCAATTTTCTCTTTTATAGCAGCTTCGATTTGGGATTATTTTATTTTTATATGTTACCTTTGTATATATAATTGTGCTGTGTGGTAGCGGCTACGAATACTACCAACCCTTACTTTGCTCGTGGATGTCGTAAAAGACTACTAAGAGCTTTATAACGACCTGGGCCAACTCCATCTGATGCCGTTTGGTCAACAATTACATTCCCAAGGAGGGTTGATGTCTGGCAGGCGACCGGTCATAAAACTATTGCCAATAACTTTTACAATATGTACTATGAAACAACAGTACTTATTGTATCGACCCCAAGTAATTGGGATAAGAGTAGGAGAATGATGACCTTTGTATATACAATGGAACATATTTTTTTCACATATTTTTTAATATAAGTCCGAATAAATGAGATTAAAAAAAAACAGGAAGACTTAGGGCCGCCACACACGGTCCACTAGCCACACCCACAAAACGCCGCCACCGGCATATTTCTTGTAGTTTTCATACGTTTTATATGGACTCGCCGCACACTGTTGATGCCGGTGGCCGCCACACGCTACAAATTGTCGTTGCACGCGTCTTGTGGCCCGCACCGGCCACTGATTCACTGATACAAAAGATTGCAACATGTACGTACTCTGTTGTTTATTGAAATAAATATGGATATAGAATTATTTATATTCAGAGATTCAATCCCGTTCTGCGATTTGGGATTCAAAAAGTGATAGTTATAGTAATGAGGATGAAAAAGTACAGGGCGCATGTGTTTGTGGTTATGGCAAGTGATCTGTGTTCGGCGGCCCTTAGGGATAAAAAACTCCATATCTACCTATTTCACCAGCATATTATAATTGGTCAATTACCCATCTGTCGAGGAGGTTGATGAAGGTATCTGATACCCAACATATCATTGATATATATTACAATGATTGTTAAGTACTCAATATAAATATATGAAGTTTCTAAAAAGGATAAATAAGTTTAAAACATTATTATTATAAAACTTTTTGCGTAATACCAAATTACTTTCGAAACATCAGCCAAAACTTAACAAACATCCCAAATAAGCGATCCAAATAAAATCAGCCGAAAACTTAAATTGCTTGTTAGTTCCTTTTATCTAGTTGAAGTTAAACGTACCAATCTAAGTCCGGCATCGATCAGACTCGGCTGTGCCAGCAGCCGAAGTTGTACCTCCACAATCGGCTAAGCTTATTGCTTCGTTGAAATTTTTATTTCCCAGTGAGAGTTTTTGAGCGTGAAAATAAAATTCAATTTTTCGTTTTAGTTAACAGGTGTTGTCCTAATTTAAATGGTATTGCACCAATGGTGTAGTGGTTAAAGTGGTTAAGGTTACTTACCATGGTTACTTAACATGCCAAGTGTCCTGAATTATGTATATTATCCTACGCTGGACGACACTTTGTGTGGTACACACACTGTTCTAAGTTTGGGTGTAATTTCTGCCCATTAATTGTACATATGTTTGTAAAGTCCCCCGTAATAAAAGGATTTTCTTTTTCAATGTCAATAAAAATTAAATGGGGCAATATTTAAATTTATAAAATAATTATCCATTAGTAACGGAGCAAGAATACAATGGCGTCACCAACCCTTCCCTTCCCAAAGGTGATAGTAAAAACGACTAAGTGATCCAGCGGAATACATTACAGCAAGAGAACGTAAACTCGGCATAAAATCTAGTATGTAGTTGATCATTCATTTCCCCTCTCATTGTGAAGAAAGTTCGAACCCTGCAGTGAAATGATGATGATAATAAATATATAAAATATTTAAAACATTTCAATTTATTTACTTAACTTTTAAAAATAAATTGTAAAAAGTAAAACATACTTTACAAAAACTTGTTTAAGAACAAAAACAAACACATATCCTTATTCTCGAAATGGTGACGGTTTAAAAATACAATTTAAAGTAAGGGTATCATCTTATATATTGCATTTCAATCATTTTATCATAATCAACTAAGATCTAATTAAAATAATATATACATATAGTCAAAATCCTCTTTATATGGAAAGAAATTTCGGTTTCATCCAAATTTTGTCTTTATCAAAAGTTTCCAGAAGCTTGAAACACCATAAAAATGTAATCGAAACTTAGTCTAAAGCCTGCCGATCTCACATATGCAGTGCTATGAAATGAAAAGCAAACTGCGAAGGCTGCCTCATTATCACCATCTAATCCAGCAGACGTGGGGGTAAAATATTCATTTATTCACAGCACAGGGAGTATAGAAATAGATTTGTTGGATGAGAAAATTTCGATAGACTTTTCCAAAATTAATGAGAATAATCTTGAATACAGTAATAAGATTACCATTAAACATTTAAATATGAACCAAGAATACGAGTATTTTGTTCGCTTTTTATTTTACTTCTTAAAGATATTTTTATCTTTATGAGATTTCTTTGCTAATGATCTGCATCAATCGTTTAATATATTACATATATATCGTATCATATCGTTTAATATATTATTAAAAAACATCTTCGCTATCATAATTTCGATAAATATTAAGTTAATTCACGTAGTAACCGCAATATTTGTAAATAATTAATCGTTCGATCACATATACGAGATCATAAATTTTGGAAACACTAAAAATGCTGTAGAAATAAATATATACAAACCAAACATAACGATATAGGAAAAAGTAGGTGGCGCTAGTTCACAGTTCAAACAGATGAAATAAAATACAAAACAAAAATTCTCTAGAGGAGAAATTTTCCCTAGGAACGTGATTTCTAATGATTAAAAATAAAATGTTTAGAATAATTGAAGGATTATTTTGATAATTTTGAAAATAAAACTCAAATAATACTTATATTAATGACAAGAAATGAAATTCATATGAAATTTATAAATTAAATTGAAATTTTTCGAATATCTCATCAAAAACTTTTAAAATCCGTACACATGAAAGTTTGATGATGAATATCTTTTGAACGGTTAATTTCATCGCTAAAACATAAGAAACCATTTTTATAGAAGAGTTAATTTCCAACAAAAATTTGTATTGCGCATTTTGTAAAAGTCATTTATTGTCGAGTTATAAAATTCATAAACAAAAATGAAATTTGTCTTAAAATAATCAAAATTAAATCCTTAATATCTTTCAAATGGTGAGGTTTACGGAAAAAATATTAGATACCTTTTTTGTAGAGCATTAAATTTTCTAAAAAATTTTCTCGGAACATTTTTCTGGTCAATCGATAAATGATGAGGTATGATTTTTTTTCTATTGGACTAAGAAAAAAATACAAAACTGCGATGCGGAGGATCTTCCTATTAAAATTAAGAGCTCATGCTTGGTGAGAATTTTTTTAAGGTGTCTAGCAACCCATTTTCCGTGTCACTTGTAAAAAAAAATCGATTTTTTTTACCCACCCTAATATATATATATATATATATATATATATATATATACATATATATATATATATATATATATATATATATATATATATATATATTCCATTTTTTGTATATAATTGCAATTTTTCGGTTAGACATATATATTATTGCATTTTGCGTATATTTGACGGTGTTACTGGATGGCCTAGGTTTATGCTATGCTTATACACAACGATGCCTTTATATTACATTTTTTAATCTATAAAAGCCTTTGTCTATAAAAAAACAAATAGATCCTTGATACATATGTATAAAATCTATACAGATTTTGTTACAGAATTTTAAGTCGCCAATTATAGGATTAGCCTTTTACAACTCACTGCTGACAACTTTCGGAACAAAATAAAAATTTATTTCATAGACCTTAAACGAGATTTATCTGTGAAATAATATTATTATTCGTTTTTTATCATATCTTGTTCTTCTTCTTGGTGAGCATTGAGAAGGTGTAACACGACCATCTTGATTTGACTTGACCATTTTTTTGGTACCTAATATTTATTACGCGCTGAGTGCACGAGCACGCAGATGAAGACAATGGTTTTCCTACCTTATAGGAAGAAAACTTAGTTAGTCTTAATCTGCTTGCTTGTTTAATAATTTTCTAGTTTATTAGTATATTTATACGAAATCAATCTATTTTTAGGGATTATATAAGGCTATATAAAAATCTTCGTCTTTCTGAGTGAAAAAAATAAAGAAAGGAGAAGTTTTGTTACGTCAATCATTTAGCAAAATATATAAGAATTATATTATTTTTAAAAATACTGGTTCCTAAGTTTCTCTTTAATTTAAGTTACAATAGATCAATGCTACATAAAGTTTAATTACAAATTCAATGCAATTAACACAAGTTCCGTTCAATATTAGAAACTATTCATGGTGTTTTCAAACTCTCTCTCTCTCTCTGCAATTTATAAATCTTTGGCGAATTCGAGTTCTTGGGAATGGGAAATTCCCACTCGCCCCCGTCCCGATTGTATTGCTAATGAAGATGTGATTCCACCGCCGTTTTATGCACAAATTGAAAATGTTCAGAATCGCTTATCCAGAACTCGATTAGTAAGATTAATTGAACTGGATTATTCGATTTGTCTGCAACCTTTTTATTTGATTTTCCAGCTTTTATGATTTCATTATACGTTTGCATAAATTATTTATTTCGCTTAATAATATTCTTTGATGGTAGGTAATTATTTACGGTTATAAACAAAATTTATTGAAAACGAGGTGATGGAAATGAAAATTGATATTGTTGCCTTGTTTTAAATTTTCATTTCAACTTATTACGACGTTGACAATAAAAAAATAAATTTGAATACTCTTCTTTTACGTGTGGTGACAGAGTAAGAATACTATTCACCACCACATATCTGACCCGTGGGTGATCGTACGAGGCAACTAAGAGATATAAAACGCATATAACATCTATGCAAGAGAAGGAAAACTCGAAACAAAACCCTATACCCACACGTCTGATCAGCGCGGTATAGTAGGTTAATTTCCCTCTCATTACAAAGGACGCCCGAGCCCAACAGTGGGACGTTTATTGGCAGTAATGATGATGATGATGGTTAATATTCTTTACGCTCGATGGAAGTAAAACTCTTTGACTATTGTGGTAAGTCATGATAAATCAACCCATTACAGTACAAAATTTAGTTATATGATGAATTATAATTCATTATCATCATCATAGTCACGAGCATCACTAAGCCTTTTGCCGTCCACTATTGAGTGTAGTCTAAAAATGATATTGCATTTGAATTTATATTTGAATTTCCAACAAAAAACTTCACAGTAATATTAAATTTGAAATGAAACTATTTTTATGAATTTTATCGCATTTGTATTTTTAATTAACCAACGTTTCGACCAATTTTACTGTGTTCATGGTCACGCGAGGACTGTTCTTCGGTGTCAATAAAAATTATAAAGTTTTCGAAACATCGGGCAAACGCAATAGAATCCGTAAAAATAGTTTTATTTCAAATGTGTAATACTCGCGCAAACATCAGAAATATCCAAACTTAATCCTCAAACGAAATTCTTTGTCTGCCGCAGGTCTATAATATTTTCTTCAGATAATAAGCATACAATATAAGCCAATGCATATAGAGGCACCATGTTATCGATCTTTCAGAGTGCAATCATAAATCACGTTCCCGTATCATGGATAACTTTTACAACCTTAGGCGATACCTTTATCTGGATTACTTGCAATATTATGAGCTGAACTTACCTATTGTGATATGCCAAAGAGATAGTTTTATTTTGTTGACGTCGTTATAAGGTAGATATAGAACTTAGGTTAATATTAAAATAAGGTATTCTTAATGCTTAAGAAGATGATTACCGTGTGATAACGCAGTAAGAATACTATTCACCACCCCCTATCTTACCCGTAGGTGGTCTTAAAAGAGGACTAAAGGATAAAATATGCATATAATATCTATGCATGTGAAAAACTTGAAATAATCCCTTATAAGTCTGACCGGCGTGGTGTAGTCCATTCCCATCCTAATGTGGAGGAGGTTTCAGCCCAGCAGTGGGACATATATGTGCGGAGATGATGAAATATGATCGAGCTATCCTCGATAATTATAGACAAAATCAAGAGATAAATCTTGAATTTTGTACTGCTTTTTTAAACGACACCTAATATAGAGGAATAAGGATAAGTAAACTTTTCTATTTCATAAAAGAGACTATATCCATCAGTGGACGGTGAAAAGCTGATAAGGAATAATACTATTAGTTACGGCATCAGGTTTTTACTATCATCTAGTCCATCAGCTAATAAAAGAAGACCACTTCTTTTCTGATTACATTTCTTTCTATTATTCAATAGAAAGCATTATTACCAAATAATGCTTTCTATTGCAGCAGGTGGATGGGCTATGAGTTTCTGAGGATAGAACGGTTAACCATTTCCCTGATACTCACTTAGCCGATATTTACAACTTCACCAAAAAGTAAGAGGTGGCGATACCGTGTATTCATAACCTGTCTTTTCACGCGCACGCTTGTACTATGCATGCCCTTCGTAATTTTATTTTCTTAATATATCTTAGAATTATTCATGTGGTGACGGAGTAAGAACACAGTTCACCACCCCATTTTAGCTATGGGTGTCATAATAGACGATTAAGGGATACAATATGCCTAAAACATCTGTGGAGGGTAAAATCGAAATAAAACCCTATATCAACCCGTCAGTATGGTGTAAGGTCAATTTCTTTTCTATTATGGAGGAGGCTTGACTCCAATAGTGAGGGGAATATATGAACTGAGATGATGATGTTAGAATAACTTGTGATTTTGGGTTAGGAACACAATGTTACATTGTGTACTTTCACTCCGTTCCCTCCAAACTGGCTTAGGTGACTGATAGCTGCTCTAGTAGTTAACTCGAGGTCGGATGACGATTTTGGGATCTAGTCCTGCATTATGCTCTTTGTTTAATTCTCAAATAGTACATTACTGCAGCGGCCAGCAAAAGGGGCATTGATGGACGAACGTGTAAGTCCATTAATTCCTAGTTGTGGCCAAGGCTTGCATAGTGCTTTTCTCAAATAATGCGCGGAAATTAAAACTAAGTAGTATTAAGTAGAACTGTATACATGACGACCAACGAACAACATTTTTCACGTGCTAAAGGGTTCATTTGTTTTTTTTTCATTATCAAATAGGTTTCTTTTTCAAGCCAGTTCGAAATTTAAACAAAACTCTGATAAGTTGCCTATTTAGTTGCAATATTTTGAAGTAACAAATCGTTCCATTTTTAAAATACACGATAAATATGAATTTACATACATATTTATTTGGCCACTTTCTTTTTTTTTTATTTGGGGTGGGCTACGGTCGTCGCGCTCCTTGCACCACTTTGTCCGGGGCGACAGAGGGGCGTAAGCACGCACACCCATAACCCACCCGTGCACCTCACTTTCGTCGTTGGACCGGCCACCGGAGCAGCGTGAACTTGTCATCAGTGGCCGTTTATTTGACCGCTAAAACACGACAGATATGGATTTTCATACATTTTTGCCGGCCGCTGCTCGCATGTGTTTGGTCAGTACAGTAATATCAATTTTTCTCGAAAAAGGTTGTCAAAATAATACTCAAAATTCCAAGCATGTTTGAGAAATAAATATTAAATTGCAGCTTGAAGAGCATAACAATGAAGCTAATATTTACTAAATACACATATTGTTTACAATATTACATAAAAGAAGTCAGAAAAAAAATCATAGACACACCCACCAAGTTTTATGTCAGATATTCTCAGTAGTGCTCGCGTTCTGATCCGTTGATAATTAATTAAATTAATTTAAGATAAAATGTTTAAAGTGACAATATTTAAATTTATATAAATCATTTTGAATTTGCATAATGATACAAAGATACGTGCATGGTAGGTTATGGGGACGCTCGCTATTCTTTCTGTTGCTCCGAATGAATTTATTATGGTGTGACTATACCATTGCTTGACACTAAAAAAGGGTAGCCGTTATATTATTTTCCCCTTTAAGTAGATTTAAATCCAAAGTATTCAAGCTGATAGTTCTTAAAGTAAAGAATAACGGTGTAAAAACACGCTATCAATCTATTATAAGTTGCCAACAAGTAATCGTAACTTATGAGTACATATCTACTGCCCTCAGGGGACTGCAGACTTAGTTCCATAATGTTGCATAAATTTCATAGTTTTCTGTATAACAGTTTTCAAGATGTGATGTCGTGATGGGTAAACGCGACTCTAAGGGATAGGCGTTATTAGGGTACACGATCGCCGCGGGCCGGGTTCGTAGACAGCGAACTGTTTCCATTGACTCAAGACGTTTCAAAGATAATATCTTTTTGTTATAATCGTGTTAATATCTTTTTTATTTCTCTATATCCTATATACGGATTGCATTCTTAGCGTAATGGTTAACATACCAGAACTACCGTGCCAAGTGTCGTGAATTCGATATCGAAACAGGACAATACTTTGTGCAATCCACAAATTATTATTTATATTATTATGTTGTAAATAGTTTTTACGTCAATAAAGAGAATCAGTATTCTAAAATATCCTGATATCTGGTTCAAGCCTTGAAGATTCCTTTGGTTTGTAGAGATGAAATTACTCATACGGAAATATCTATTCAAAATGATAGCAAATTTTATAATATTAAGATTGCCTAAAAAGCAAAGTAAAGCAATAATTCTTTGTACATTCAGAAATTTATATTCTAATTTTTCAGTGAATTGCTATATTGTAAGTTTGAAACTAGTTAGGTTAAAAAGCTGGCCCAATTAGGATTGAGCATAATTAAAGAGTGGTATTTTTGTACTTAACACCAATATCAATCTTTGATATCTTTTTTTTTTGGTTGGCTATGGTGTGGTCACGCTCCGCCAAATGGGTTCGAGGTGACGGAAGAGACGGCGCGCGACCTCGTAGATCCATCCTGCAATGCGCCTCTCTTCACCGTGCTAGTGGGCCACCGGCACCCGCTTTTTGTCTTCGGTGGCCAAGATTGATATCCTAGTGCCAGAATATTTACTAAAGCTTTTTGCTGTTTAATTTTATTAGCATATGATCTGTATTATAATACATACATACATACATATCATCACGCCATATTCCTTGCAGGGTAGGTAGAGAGAACAGAGTACCACAAAATTCTATCCTTGCATACTTCACTCGCTTCCTCAACATTCATAATTCTTTTCATACACGATCACCGGTTTCGGAGACTCTTGACTCCACCTTCCTTCAGTACGTGACCCATCTGGTCTAGGTAGGTGAGTCTCGGTCTCCCCCGGTACCTACATCCTTCCACTTTCGCAGTGTATATCTTCTTAACCAGACGTTCGTTCAGCATTCTTTTCACATGTCCGAACCATCGGAGCATTCCCTTTCGCATCTTTACACCAATACTCTCTTTCATACCTACTCGCTCTCTTACGTCGTATTATAATGAGGAATGCTATTACTCTATATGCCTATAATTGCAGAGAATACGCTGTTATTTAAGAGTTTCTGATAGCAGAATATAATTACAAACGATTTAGGATGGTAATTTCTACAATCATATATTTATAAAGATTTATAGTAACTAAATTCAAAATAGTGGTAGGCATTTTTAGTGGTAAGACCACGCTATTGACGTTTTTCTGTCTACAGCTGCGGGTCGGTCTATCTGGGGTGGTACCACACTCTCGCAGAAGATCGACGTCTGAGTAATGGCAATGTGCTATTGCGCTTCGTTCTGTGAGCGAGATAGCCGGCAGCCCAACTGGGTGGGTTTAGTAGTATGTATTGGTAAGCAGCGGCTTACCTATACCCTTGGTATTACAAAGGTCCATGGGCGGCAGTAACACATACCATCAGGTGTGCTGCTTGCTCGTTTGTTACCATAGCTACAAAGAAAAAAAAGGCTATAGAAACACCTATAAATTAAGCATTATATAAAAGCGAAGTTATTAAAAAATACTTCTCATTTAAAACTAGATAGGTCTGATACTGAATTAAAAATATAAAACCTCTTCTTGACTAAGCTAATATTGAAGAGGCTTGTACCGAAAAACAAGTCATAAACAGCTTAGAATACAAGAACAGTTAATATAATTCAAGATTAAAACTTTACATGAAATGACGTACCGTATTATAATGGACACTATATCTACTCCATACTTGGTAGCGTCACATTGCATCGCCTTCGGCGTTAAGACTCTCGTTCGTCCCGGCACGCCTGCCCTATGCAAATATGCGACCCTAAATTGATCATAATCCTCTTCGTACAATATTGTGATGTTTCGCAATTGGATATGGAATAAGGTAACTCAAAGGGTTATTCAAGATATTTATATATAGAAGGATCAGTTTTTGTACACGGGTTTGCCGGATGAGAAGTCATAGTCATAGTCATAGTCTTTCGTCCTTATTCTATTTTCTTCTATTTTTCTGTAAATATTTTAATTTAAAACTTAGCTTTAATTGTACATATTAATTAAAATATTAAATGTAAAATGTTAATTTAACGTGTTATAATAAAAGAATAATTAATTACAGAAGTCATATGATTATCATTATTTGAAATGTGGGGTAAAAATAAAAGTACGACGCTTTCTACTACTTACTTGTGCTAATTTTTAGAAAAGCGACAGATCAAAGGCGATAACTTGTAGCAGAGATGTGAATGTTGAGATGGATATGCAGCGTGATGAGAATAGGTAAAATAAAGAATGAAATTTGGGAGTGAACGCCTAACATGCTATGGATATCTGATGAGACGGGATGAAAGTAATATTGTGAGAAAAGTTTCAAGTATACATTTTGAAGACTTTAGGGGCAAGGGAAGACTGAACAAAAGACTACACAATCCATCCAGAATTGCGTAAAATAGACGTGGATAGAAAAAGAGTGAATGCAAAGATGATAGGGTTAAATAGAAACGGAGAACCAATTGTGTCGACCCCAAATAATAAGGATAAAAGCAGGATGATAATGATGATGAAAAAATCAAGTAAAAGTATCACCGTAAAATTTATTACCGAATTTTATACTCTTGGGAAGTGAAAAATAAATGCTAATACGTAAATATTTATTTTTACTGAAGAGCTTAATTCAAAAGCAATAGATAAAGATTTAGCTATAGATTAAGATTAGATATTTTTTCTTCCCACAAATTTTACTATTGCATTTCACTCCTTTTTAATATTTCATGCTTCCAGTTTCAGTAGTTCTGACACAACGTTGATGACCCAATCAAAATGATACGCATATCAATTATCAACATATATTTTTTCAATATTTCTTATTTTGTTTGAGCACACATATAACATCATCATCATCATCTCAGCTCATAATATGTCCCACTCGGGCTCGAGCCTCCTCCGTAATGGAAGGGAAATTGACCTACTATACCACGCCGGTCAGACGTGTTGGTATAGGTTTTTGTTTCGAGTTTTCCTTCTCTTGAATAGATTTTATGTATATGCACTTTTTCTCCCTTAATCGTCTCTTACGATCACCCACGGGTACGACAGGGGTGGTGATTTGTATTCTTACTCCGTCCACACGGATAACATATATAACGTAGTAGTGTAAACAAACACCTCTCTTCGCCGTGCGAACGGGCCACCGGTACCCGATCTCTGTCTTCGGTGGCCCGCCCGGCGGTTTATCCTTGCGGGTTCCTCTCATGTCGATGCCCCGACAGCTTTCGCCGTCGGGGCGTCGCCCTCACGCCACGGCCTCACGTCGGGTGACCGGACAATTCCCCGGTCTGATCACCCGAAGCCTCGGTGAGGGCGGCATCAGGCGCAGATTATCTGCGAGACTGCTGCGCCTGCGCCGCCCCGGCCGCTGGCGGCGGCCCGGTCACGGGATCCGCCCGGCCTAGTTCCGCTGCCTCCTTCTGCGAGATGACAGCCTCGCAGAAGCCTCCTTCCAGCACTCAGGTAACCGTCCAGACGCCAAACAAGCCGTGTTGGCAGAACGGATCCTCGCCACAGCCGCCCCCAACGTAGTAGTGTACCTACATTTCGTCAGTACATATATTTATAGAAGAACTGCTGATATACATAACTCAGACCCATAAAATATATGTTTGATTAAACCAGGACATTTTGAGGATACTTGATTCTCCAAATAGATTATAGATTTTAGAATCTGAGCTGAATGTGCACTCCGAGTAGATTTAATATACAAATAATTTTCTCGAAGATATCTTCGAGAACATTCTGTGAAGTCCCTAAGGAACACCTGTGTTTTTTCATCTTTTCATTTTTCGTTATCACGAGCGGGGATAAGTAATAAAAAGTAAGAATTAAAAAGTAAGAGTTACCTGTCGTAGATTGGTTATAAGTGAATACATTAGAGTAGTGGAGATAGAACAAAATCAATCAATATAATCCATCCATTCATCCATCAGCCCGTAAATGTCCACTGTTGGACATAGGCCTCCCCACGAAAATGTCATTCGAAACGGTCCTGTGCCACCTGAATCCAACGGTTTCTTGCGACTATGTCGGTACCCGTTCTTCTACAGATTTTCATATTCCGCATTTTATTACGTAGAGAAATACCGACCACAGCACTCTCCATAGCACGCTGAGCGACTTTGAGCCTTTTTATGAGGCCGACATTTAGAGACCACCATAAATAAAATGCCTCATAGAGTTTTCAGGTGATATTTGAAGTTTAACAACTTAGATTGAACCATAAATGGGTAACGACTATCTTATTACTATAGTTTACTCAATTGAATTTACTATAAATTCTATTTATATCTTTTTCGGTCTATTTTCATGTCCAGTTCAAAATGGTGGCATAGTAATTCGTTAGACTTAGCGTTCGCCCACCAAGAAAAGTCTCAAGACATCAGCTTTAAGAGGACAAGTTTTCGTGTGGTGACGGAGTAAGAATATAATTCACCACTAACCCGTGCACACTATTTTGCCTATAGAAGTGATAAAAGACCATTAAGGGATATGATCTGCATATAATATCAATGCAAGAGAAGGAAAACTTGAAATAAAACCTTGTACCAACTCGTTTGACCAGCATGCTATAATAGGTCAATTTCCCTCCAATTATGGATGAGTCGAGCCCAGCAGTGGAATGTATACGAGCTGAAATTTTGATGATAAAGACAAAGTCTTAAAAATAATATTTATGCCAATTAAATTGCACTTAATTATTTTAAATAATTAATAAACCAACACAAACAAGCATTTTTATGAATAAACGCTTATCGGTTATTACGTGACATCGATTTTGAACTATAGCAATAACTTTATAATGTTAAAGACAAGACTACTTTAAGAAATACTTACGATTTAAAACCCTTAACGGTAGTTTAAATAGGAGTTAACTCGGATTACAACTTGTAACAGCCATAAAAAGTTTTAGTAATTGTAAGGAAACTTACTAAGTCGGAGAAAGGATTGATTTAAATATTTTTTACTGTCTCGTTAATGTAATAAATAATCTTTTACGTTGACGATTTAAAATTACAATGCGACATCTTAATTTTCTATAGAATCCATAAAAACTGGCAAGGGAATACCAGAAAAATAGGCAGTACGCAAGTTGTCCAGGGGAAAATTCACAACCTCCTAATGAAATAGAAAATACACCTGAGAAATGCAGCGATTATAGCGCTATCTACCTCAATATTAGAGAAGACTATATCCAAGTGTAGACGTCGATAGGCTATTGGATAAATGGAATACATTTTATATCTCAATGATTTTGTTTTAATTACAAACTGTTAGTTCTCAACAATGAGATCTTTTCTTTTTCTTTGTTGGTAGGGCTATGAATACTATGATATAATCTGATCTTGTCTGCCGTCCGACTTAATTGTGGAACACCGTAAGTACCACTTACTCTGATGACAATCATTTGAAAATTCTCTGAGCACTCGGGATGATGTACCTACTAATATGATTATTGCGGGCAGTAAAAGGCGGGTGGACAACTGCCCATTCTCACATCATCATCATATACATGAAAGCAGGAGAGAAAAAAAATCGTAATAAAACTCTGTATAAATTCATTTGACCAGTGTCGTATAGTTGGTCATTTATATTTTTTTATTGTGAAGAAGGCTTTGCCCCAGCAACAGATCATATGCGAGTTGAGATGACGATGTCAGTATTTTACTTTAAATGGAATTATTTAGCTATTAATAAACATATTTGCGTGTGTCGACTCTATTAGATATCAGATGGAACAACACTTAATATCACACATTACAGCACGTTGCAAGACTATATATTCCAAGCAATACAAAATCCGTGGTGCCTGCAATCTGTTTCGGACTCGTTGCGGTCGAGAAATGTTCAATGATTCATACAAAATGTATGAAGGGAATTCACGCGATTTTTCCATTTCAATCTGGCTGCGAGTTCTCTTCGACTCGGCATTTTTCACATACGTATAATTGTAAAAGTGTTTAGGATTTTCTGTTGAGGATGAGTCAAATAATATTTTAAAGAGATGGAAAAGTTTTATTCTATAACCCGACAAGGAAAACTTTTTTAACACAAAACAAACCTAATTATAATTCGTTATGTTATATATAAAATTACCTAAAGTATGCCATAATAACAGTTGTAAATTATTGAAAAACATTTTTATTATTTTCAAATTTCATCATCTGATCTTTACAAAATTTGAATGGTAGATATGATTTAATAAAATCTTTAAAAAAAAAGGAAATTTTCTATAAATATCACACTTATGCTAAACAAATACAGAATCTTCTCGTTGTTCGAAATTATTTTAAAACAAAAATCTGTCAAAAAATTTACTAAGGAATTTATTGCTTGTCCTTAAGTCATAATCACTATAATTATTGATATTATCTATTAGTTGGGGTCGACGAACTATGCACTATTCTTTCATTGTAAAAGTTATTGACAATAGTTTTATGACCGGTCGCCTGCCTGACGTCAACCCTCCTTTCCTTGGGAATGTAAATATTAACCAGACCGCATCAGATGGCTTTTTCTTTTTGGCTGAAGTCGATATAAAGCTCTTAGTCGTATTTACTACATTTACCAGTAATTTAAGGGTTGATAGTATGGAAGGATGTAGGTACCGGGGGAGACCGAGACTAACATACCTAGACCAGATTGATCACGTACTGAAGGAAGGTGGAGTCAAGAGTCTCCGAAACTGGCGAGCGTGTATGAACAGAATTATGAATGTTGAGGAAACAAGTGAAGTATGCAAGGATAGAACGCTCTGGCACTCTGTTCCCTCTGCCTACCCTGCAAGGGCTATGGCGTGATGATATGTATGTATGTAGTATTCGTAACGTATGTGGTGGCACATAGCTCCTTGTTTGTACCTAAGTAAAAATATAAATGTAATATTTCTATAGGTGTATAATTTAAAACGATCACCCATCTCTTGTTATGTTTTGACTTTATAAAACCAAATCAGGTAGCAAGTAGGAAATAATAAATCTTAAACATTTTTACGATATTACACTGTTGTATTTATAAATTGATTCAGTGAGCCGACACGAACTAAGGCTCCCATTAAAACCCGTACGTTAAATCGTAGCTTTCTTTTACGAAAATGCTGCAGGTAACATTTTTTTTGCCTGCAAATGACAATTCAATTTACCTTTTGTTGTTCATTCATTTGTTCACGACCTCTACACGCAGTGAATTAGTTGGATCGATATCAAGATTTTATCATTTACGGAGGATCAATTTTACATGCGGTGTAAAATCATTGCTTTTGTAACGTACTTTGACACCTAACTATAGGTAAGCCTTAAAGGATATTCTGTAGCGTATTGAATGGAATAATAGCTCTCTCTCTCTTTTCCGGGTGGTGACGGAGTAAGAATACAATTCACCACACCCTATCTTACCCATGGGTGATGGTAAAAAAGGACTAAGGAATAGAATATGCATATAACGCAAGAAAAGGCAAACTCGTAATAAAACCTATATTAACACATTTGACCTAGCTGTCTGGTAGTGGCTACGAATACTACAAACCCTTACTTTGCTTTGAAGATGTCGTAAAAGACGACTGAGAGTCTTATAACGACTTGGGCCAACTCCATCTGATGCCGTTTGGTCAACAATTACATTCACAAGGAGGGTTGACGTCTGGCAGGCGACTGGTCATAAAACTATAGCCAGTAACTTTTACAATATGTACTATGAAAGAATTGTACATATTGTATCGACCTCAAGCAATTGGGATGACAGTAGGAGAATGATGATTAACACATCTGACCAGCGCGGTGTAATAGGTCAGAGCCCAACAGTGGGACAAATATGAGCTGAGATCATGATGATGATGATAATCTCTTTTACATTGAGAATACTTATTTCTAATATAACATAAATAGATTTTAGTTTATTTCTGCTTGTTTGTAACCAAATATGAAAGTAAGTACACAATTGACGTGACCCCAAACTTGTCATTCTTCCTGCAAAATCATGGCGAATATTTGAAAGAATTATGTCCAATGATGGAACCACGTTAAACTAATGACTATATAATCTTAGGCGCTAAGTAAATAAGCCTGCAGATATCAAGAAATCGGTACCAGTAATCAGCTCAATGATGATGCAAAGGGAACAGTGTGAGTTACGGAACCACACGCCGCCCTTTTCTGGCCTCGATTGAAATGGATAAGGAGTCTCCAGACCATAGCTGTCGAAAATAATAAGATGCTCTTTTTATGTCATAATAATAAATACTTGAAGATATGTTGTTATATTTCTATCCTAGCCCTTTAAAAAGCAAATAATCTTATATCTCTTAAATAATCTATTTGTACTTTCAATTAAAAGTCTCTCTGATTTAGGTATTACTTTAACGACCTGGTTAATACGTTGATCGTTCAAGCCACAGAGGAAAATATTCTTGACCTCATACATGGCCATGATCTACGTACAAACATTATTTAAAATATAAAGTCGTTACATAGCAAACCTCCCTTCTTATCAATAACTAAACAATTAAGCGAACACATGTTTTAACGCCCAGTGATTTAAGTCGGAAAGATACCACAAGGGCCTATTGTTACCTTCAAAAGTACACAGGTAGACGTTAAAGAAGATTGTTTGTTCATCTATATTGGTTTTTTTTTGTATTGAGATGGTTAGTTCAGAACCCGAGATTCAAAGGGCTCGGGAATGTTAAGAATAAATTAGTAGTTTAAATTCTCAGATCTCTTAATTTTGGAGTCATGGACTTCTCGTTTAGCCTGTAAGATCTGGCTGACTGACAACAAAGTAAACTGTGTGCCTACTCTGGAGAGTCTTTCAAAAAGAATCCATCATCATCATCATCATTTCAGCCTATTGCCGTTCACTGCTGGACGTAGGCCTCCTTCATGAAAGGATTATTAGCACTTATATTTTTTTTTATTTAAGGAAATCCTAGACCAATTAAAGGTTTATGTCTAACTTTCACGCAAGACATCTTCTACCTGCTCTACTCTACTCGGCGGTGTCGGCTGGTGGCTCAAGCATTAAGATAATGGATAGCGGCATTCTAGAAAATTCATCGTCATCGATCTGATTATCAAACGTAGCAGTTATGGCTTTATCCTCATTGTATCCTTCTTATATTGATAGGCTGATGAAAGTTTAAATTGTAATATTACAGATTAGATATTATCCAGAAATTATTCGAAATTTCTCATCAGAAGGTATTAATAGAATCCGAATTAGGAAATGGTTTCATGACCTAACGATTTATCCAATATGAATCAATATCTGCAAAAATAGTTGGGGTGGCACCCCATGCGGAGAGAACGCCATCATCATCTTGCTCTTATCCCACTTACTTGGGTCGACGCAATATGTCCAGTCTTTTCATACAGCCCTATCGGATGACATTTTTATGGTGGACAGAGAGTGCCCTGTCTATTCATATCAAATTTCCCGCAGTCCATTCATTTTTTATTCCCTTATCCCTAAAATCTTCAACGTTGATACTTAAAACTTTCTACACAACATTACTTTCAATCCTTCTCATCAGATATATCAAGTCAAACGTTCACTTATAACTTTTCCGTTACTGGCATAACTTTCAATCTTCCTCTAATACATTCATTCCTTATTATATCCATTCTCATTATACTAGATATCCATCTCAAGATTCGAAATGCCGATCCATACAACCGTCTCTCATCTGTCACTAGAAGATGAACGTAGAATAATCATCTATTTGTCTGAAATATGTGTGACAACGTTGTCTTAAAATTATTGAACTGAATCAAATATCTTCAAGCATCCTACAGAACTGTCTTATCAAGTAGACTATAGTCTTTAAAATATAGCATGATCTCTGTGACAGTTCTCACTAGTGCCGGACGCTTACGATGCAGTTCGTATTTTTGTCGATATAATTCCTTATTTTTAAAGTTATTTGCTACTGCAATTGAAAAACAATCTATATAAATCTTATTGAATTTCAATCAAATGGATGGGTGAATCGATCAAAAATGTAAAACAATCTATGATAATCTTATTGAATTGAAATCAATGGATTTTATTTAATTTAAACTAAAGCTGTTAATTAATTATTTTTATTATTCGAAAGGAGTGCATAAAAGTTCATCATCACTACTATCATTATCGCTAGGGCATTCCTGTAGGTTGATCACGAGTTCTGGGTCACTGATTATTTCATGAATAATCATGTTTATTTTATAAAAGAATTTATATTTTTAATTTAAAAGCAATGGTCTTATTAATATTATAACTGATGTCTGAATACTAAATTAACACAATTTTCTCATTTTATAGAGTAACCAAGTGGTTTATATATGTAATGATTTGGTTTTACTTGTTTTATAAATAATTAATAAGAATGTTATCGATTTACGTTTATCGATTGTCCCATCTCTATCTTTTTCTCAGTCCAGCATGACTTTGTATTTGCGTAAGCATCATATTTTTATAAAATTGTAACTAAATATTTTAAAACATATGAGGTACAAGTTTTGGTGTAAATATTCATATTTTTATATTCATAATTCAGTTGAGATATAACTGGTACGTAAAGAGTGAAAATATAAGCGATCATACTGGTAGGACCACGCTTTTGACAGTTTTCTGTCTACAGCCGCGGACTGGACCGTCCGGGGTAGTACCACAATCTCGCAGAAGATCGACGGCTGAGTAAAGGCAATGTGCTATTGCGCTTCGTTCGGTGAGCGAGAGAGCCGGTAGCCCAACTGGGTGGGTTTGGGGATTTTATTGGTAGGCAGCGGCCTAAGCTACCCTTGGTATTGCAAAAATCCATGGGTGGCAGTGACACTTACCATCAGGTGTGCTGCTTGCTCGTTTGCCAACATAAGCAATAAAAAAAAATACAAAATAAAATTGTAAAAATGACGCGTATTCAAAATTACTTCATCGGTTTTGTATCTATCTGTCACAGAGGTCAAGCTATATTTTAAAGATTATAGTAGTAATTTATATATATATATATATATATATATATATATATATATATATATATATATATATATATACAAATAATAAATCAGTAGAAACTCTCTCTCGCCTGTCTGCCTCTCTGTATGTGCACGCTAGTCTACACAAACAAGCCAAGTCAAGTACAAATCTAAGTCTTACGCATTTACATAAATAGATTAAGCTCAGCATGTAACAACATTTAGACTTTGTCTCCCTGAAATATGACGTCACTGAAATAAGTTATCTTCGTTTAAAGATTAAATACAAGAAAAATAAATCTAAATTTCATGCGAACGAAGTCGTAGGCACCATCTAGTCTACAATATTCTGCTATGACGCTATTTAAGTTACCAATTTATGCAGACAAAGTTTCTAGAACTCTGATATCTGCAACTATACGTTTGTATTTCGCCGTAACTACTAAACTAAATCCACAGATTCTATCCACGAATCCACGGGCATCAAGATATAATCTCATTACCTAGATGCTCATTCAGGTGGATTCATAAATGCCAGCTATTATCACGATTTGCAATCGAATTCCAATTTTCTTTTGGAATTCTAAAGTTATGATATATACCTTTGCATTGCATTTGACCTCTGTATTTTTGGGCCAGCTATGATGTCTGTCAGCTAGGGCGATGGAAAAATTGTAAAGGCACAAAATAGCTAACTGTATTTATGCGATGCCTTCAACCTCATAATTTTAAAGCAGGCAGTGGTTCTATTAAATAATGAAAAGCCGCTGTTTGAATGCACTTGTTGCCAAACTATCCTATAGATGCTTTGTTGGAGAATGAAATAATATATAATACTTCTTCACAGGCCATATAGGTTCATCGCACTATTTGTAATCAGTCTCCTGCTAATAGAAGAATCGTAATCGTACCATGGCTAGCTCGCTAACCTTTTTTATTTACATAGGATTTTGATTCTCGTATTTCTTTTACAGTAACTTTCTCTGCTTATATTCTTATTTGTCTACGGGCAGTAAAAGAATGGAATAATATTACTTGAAAGTCGTAATGCAAATGGTTGTTCTTGAGGCAACTGCTTAATTTTTAATATACATCGTCCAGTTATACAAGAAAAAAACTTTTTATTAATTTCATTAGACTTAAATATAAAGGAAGATGCTATAGTTTCGATTTAATATTGGGTTTAAGATCAGTTTATATAGAAATAATATTTAGTTAGTAAACCTTTGTTTTAGTAGAAACTATGTGTTTTTGGCAAAAAGTGCAATAAAAAGGAAGCGAAATAATAAAAATCAAGAAGCTGCAATAAATTCTTTGTTGAATGTAAGAAAATTTGTAGGACAACTTTAATAAAAGTAAAATGTAAAGGGAGCTAACAACGCTTAGTCAGATCGAATAAAATGAAATCTATAAAACTTTAGGAAATCCTCTCAATGGTAATTGTCTCGAGAGCATCTCGCCGGCACGTCCTTAGACTTGAGGAGTCTGTACAAAAGGCGGACAAATTAATAGCGCTAAAGATGCAATGGAACTTTAGTCGAATCCTTTCTTAAACTCTAAATGTAATGTACTATAGAAATAAATATTCAGAGGGGAATCGAAATAAAATTATATTGTATAATTTTTTTAAATATTTTTGAATATCTTATCTTCACCAATGAAAACTAATATTCTAGATAACACTTAAAGTAGTTTAAACTTTAAAGTTACATATTGAGACACAAAATCAAATCAGTAATTGACGTTATATAGAATGTCTTAGGTATTACTTAAAGTTTAGGTATTGTTGGTCAAAACTAGTACAAGCCTCGTCTTATACGACTATACAGATGGCGTAATCAAAGTAGCGACTTTATATGCTGAGTGTCACGAGTTCGTCTCCCACGTAGGATAATGTACCATTTGTGGCTGTTAATCTTATACTTGTAAAATCCGCAAATACACAAGGATTTCCAAGCGCCTGAAAACGAGACTAAATATCTGCCATTAGTAAGATTCCATGCATTAACATGATAAATTCTACGTTTCTTTACATAAAGTTAATAGCAGTGTTAATAAAAATAAATAGACTAATGTGCCGTAAAAACACCCGACAGAGGTGAAATTATTAAATAATCACTTTTAAGTTTAGAGACCAGAGGTCTTTAAATGTTTGCCTACTAAAAAGTCTGAAAGTGTTGTTTTGGAGCGGGCTCAAGATTTATCTACATGATAAAATTTTGAATAGAGAATTCCGTGGAGGAAAGGGTGTAACCGAAAGAACCCGAAGAATTAGTATGGCGAAGTGATATTGGACAGGCCACATCACTCGTAGAACTGACAATCGTTGGAGAAGATAGGCTCTAGAGTGATGGTTTGTTGGATGGATGGTTGGATCACTTTTTAATATTTTTATTAGAGCTATTTATTTATATTAAATAACGATAACAAGGGGAGTCACTCACTTTTCTCCAATACCTGAAAACAAGCTAAACACTGTTATCATTCTACCCAACATATGTTTCTTCTACTAGTTTTTATCACACAAATAAAAATCGCAGATTAGAATATCAGAGTTCTCACATAAATTCTCACTTCAAATTTCTAAAACGTAGGTTTATTTGAAATGAAAATTGTTAGCAACTTATATTTAATATCTATTACATATTATAACATAATATATAATGATAATATGTGATTAAGTTTAAAAAAAAGCAATACTTATCTATAGTGTTCTCCATTATTATTTAAAATGACGTAATGAATACACGTGAGCAGTTCTCTTCGAGAACTTTCATCGTACAACAGAGTAGCAGGACATCAAATCAGTAATATAAAAAAAAATATTTAAAAATATTATAAACAGTCTAACTGGAACAAACTTAGCCTAAACAAAAAAACAATAGCTACAAATAATATGTTTGCAGTAACACTGCATACATTAACAATTTTAGCAACAGCCACTGGCATTGTGCCACGAAAATTATTGAGTAGTATGTGGTTAAAATTAAATTGTTATTCATATGCTGCATATATTTTAACTAAAACAATGGTAACAATATTCATAAATTTAAATTTATTAGAGTCATTTTTAGTATTATTATATGCAGAATCCACTGAGAGCGGTTCTCAAAATTAATATGTATTAAGTAAATATTAATCACCTTTTTCGTGTGGTCACCGTAAATAAAATTAATTCACCACTACGTGTCGTAAAAGATAACTAACTCGAACAAAAATCCTTACTAATATTATAAATGCGAAAGTGACTCTGCCTGTCTGTCGCTCTTTCACGCCAAAACTACTGAAACGATCTAAATGAAATTTGGTTCACAGATAGTCTAGAGCCTGATGAAGGACATAGGCTACTTCTTAATGCAAAAAAAGGGTTGTAAAGGGGGATAAAAAGTTGTAAGGAAGTATCGTCATTTTTAAAGCCAGAAGCTTGAAACTTATTTTTAGGTTATTGATTAGATATAAATAAATAGGACATTAACATGTTGTAAAAATTTAACCTTAAAACGTAAAATAAAAATAGGGGATGAAAACATTTAGTAAAGTAATCTTTTACGCGGGCGAAGCCGAGGGCAGAAGCTAGTACTGTATAAATGCGTTTGATTAGCGTGATATAGTAGATCAATATACCTCATAAGTTTAGGGGATATTTTACCCCAATATTGGGACTTGTATAAGCTGAGAAAGCGATTGAATATTACAATCAAGTATATTTCGTACATAGTAGTAATTTTTCTCATCTCAATATTTGTCTGGTTCTCCTTTATATAAACGTTCTGTTTCGATTTTACGATATCCGTCCGAAAATCGACGTCATTGAGCGAACTGTAAACCATTTCAATATCTATCAAAAAAATCCTCTACGATCAATATTGAACTCTACGCTGTTTGTTTAAAGATTATTATCAAAAGTTCCCGAGTAAATTGTAAGTTGGTTCACAATAATTCTTGTTTTGGCATTAAACCGCGATTTTGGCTCAAAAGAGTCGATGAATGGCTGGTGCCCTTTGATTTTGACATCCGGTGCACGTGAACGATTACTCTGTGGAAGGCCTTCTATAGTCCAAATAGCAATAAAAATATTGAATTTTCAAACTCGGGGAGCGAGATTAATATCGTCGTCGTTATTGTCTTGGAGCTTTTGGAGTTTATCGAATGCTTTTTATAAATTTAAATGTGCTTTGATTGTTCCGTCACGGAGATTGATCATTTCAAACATTTGAATATAAAAGCTATGTATTTATTCCATTTGCTTGTTCATACTGAAATGTATTTATCTTCAAATACCTTCATGTAGCGACTGAATAAAAATACAATTGTCATTACTTTAGTAGGGGTAGGGCCTTTAATAATGGCATTAATTTAACAGTGCTAGGGCTGGTGACAGTTTTCTGTCTAGAGCCGCGGGCCGATCGGTGCGGGGTAGTACCACACTCTCACAGAAAATCGAACCCTTTTTTTTTTTTTTTTTTTTTTTGGTAGGCTATGGCCCGGTCACACGTCGCCCGTACCGTCCGGGGCGACGGAAGGGCAGCGCGTGACCCCATAACCCACCGTATTCCCTCCCCATCGCCATTGGGCCGGCCACTGGTACCGCTTCCTTGCCTTCCGTGGCCAGCCCGGCGGGTTACCCTTTCGGGTACCATCCCCCGTCAACGCCCCAGCTAACTGCCGGGGCGTCGCCCTCACGCGGTCAGCCTCTCTGCGGGTGAAGGACTATTCCCCGGTCCAGTCACCCGCGGCCTCGGCTAGGGCGGCATTAGGCGCAGATACTCGCGCCTCCGCCGCCCCAGGCGCCGGCGACGGAGCGTCTCACCGAAGAGGATTTCCTCTCGGAGTCGCCCCGCCGCCTCCTTCCGCGAGACAACTGTCTCGCAGAAGGCGGCGACCGCGTCCCAGTTCCTGACGCTGTCGAGCATCGCCTTAGCGATGGTCGGCAGCGCCAGGTCGGCACCGATGATCGCGACGAGTTCACGGCGCTGCTCTGCCCAGGCCACACAGACCTCGAGCGTGTGCTGCGCCGTGTCCTCGTCGCAATCGCAGTGGTGGCAGGACGGTGTACTCTCCCTCCTCACGACCGTGTGCAGGTACTTGCCGAAGCAACCATGCCCCGTCAAGACCTGCACCAGTCGGAAGGAAAAGACCCCGTGCTGTCGACCCAACCACTCCATCAGCACTGGCCGGAAGGCCTCGATGGTCCGAACACCGAACCGAGGCCTTTCCAGCCGGATTGCCCAACGAGCAATAACGTCACGGCGGGCGTCGCCCCGCCAAGCGGCCATCTCACTAAGCGAGACGGTGCCGCCCCCTGCCCGCGTCGCTGACACCCGCCGGTACAGTCCGGCGAGCATCTCCGCCTCCAAGTCCCACGGAGGTGTTCCGGCCAACAGGCATGCTGCCTCCGTCGCCACCGTGCGGTATCCGCGTATGGCCCTGACCGCCATGGCCCGCTGTGGTCGCCATAGTAGAGCCCTAAGTCGGACGGTCAGGGACCCCGCCCACACGGGTGCGCCGTACAGGGCCATCGACCGGACCACCCCCGCGTACAGCAGTCGGCACGTAGCGCTGGGTCCGCCTACATTCGGCATAAGCCAGGATAGGGCGGACGCCGCGCCGACAAGCCGTGGAGCAAGCCGACGGAAATGCTCCCGGAACCACCATCGCCCGTCGAGCACCAGGCCCAAGTACCTCATATGGGCCCGGATGCTGATGGGAACCGAATTAACGGTGATCGAGGCGTCGGTGGGTGGACTGGTGCGGGGCCCATGGAATAATAAGGCCTCCGTCTTATCCAGGGCCACCCTTAGCCCCAGCGCCTCGATCCGCCTGACAATCACCTCGGTGCCAAGAGTTGCCAGGCGTGCCGCCTCCTCCAGCGTCCCACCCCGGGCTGTGACGAGTGTATCGTCGGCGTAACAGATTACGCCCAGCCCGGGCGGGAGGCTCCCTCTCAACGCCCAGTCGTAGCCGATGCTCCACAAAGTCGGCCCCAAGACCGACCCCTGCGGAACACCGCACGACATGGGCGTTCGCACAACATCCCCTACTCGGTTCTTATAGAGGACGCTGCGCCCCTCCAAATAGTCTGCCACCAGCCGCCTCAGGTATACAGGCACCCCGTGATACCGGAGTGCCTCCCTGATGCAGCTGAATGGCAGACTATTGAATGCGTTGGCGATGTCTAGAGACACCGCCAACAGCACCCCACCGCCAGTGACAGCCTCCGCGACTACGGCCCTCAGGCGCAGCAAGGCTGCGATCGTCGAACGCCCCTTTCGGAAACCAAATTGGGCGTCCGACAGATCGGGGCCAACCTCGCTAAGGTGCTGGCCGATACGGGCAGCCAGGATCCTCTCCAACAGCTTACCCGTATCGTCCAGCAGCACGATCGGCCTATAGGCCGAGGCCGAGTCCGGAGACCGTCCCGGCTTCGGCAGGAGTACCAGCCTCCCCTCCTTCCAACACCCAGGGAACTGCCCAGACGATAAACACGCGTTGTACAGTCCCCCGAGGCGTGGACCCAGATGCTCGAGGACCAGGGCCAGCACCCGGTCGGGTACCCCGTCTGGCCCAGGAGCGGTGGTCTTGGCACGCATTCGCACCACCGCCGCCCCCATTTCCGTCTCCGTAACGGGCGGAACACTTTCGTAGTCGGCCTCCCGGTCACTATTCGGCAGTGCCATGACCGGGGGCGTGTGTTCCGTCCGACGTGGGAATAGTTCCTCGACAACTCTGGTGAGGAGGCTGGGCTGGAGAGTCTCGGTGAGGGGGGGGCCCCGCGCGCGGAGCTTACTCAGCGCCGCACGATAGGGGCGACCCCAGGGGTCACGCTCGAGACTGTTCAGCATCTCCTGCCGACTAACGTCCTTGGCTTGACGGATGGCCAGCCTGAAGGCAGACCGCGCACTGCGGTAAGCCTCGTACAGCTGGCAAGAAAATCGAACCCTGAACAGTGGTAATCTAATGTTGCACTGAGTCAAAACACGTCAAGTGGACCCCCCTTTTACCACTTGATGATAGAAAACTTATTAAAATATGATTATCGAAAGTAGTCATACCTAAAAATCATCCCTTAAAACAGTTTTTGAAAATTTTGAATTTAACAACAATTTTTTTAACAATAAAAATTTTCGGTACTTTTAATTAATAAATAAATTATGAAAAAGCTATTGAAGATACCTTAACGAAATTTTCAGTGATTATAGTAAAATATCTATATTTTCATATAAAATTCTTTTGCAAATTTCATTTGTTTATTATCATATTTTTTATTAACTTTTAAATAAACAAATTGATTTTTAAATGACTTCTCAGTACGATAATCGAATTTTTTTTTTTGTAATACGCGTTATACATTTAAGTTCTTTATTTTGAAATAAAATTTCACTGCCCGGTATTAGTTTAAATAATATGAATTTTTATATGACGCAGCGGCGAGCGGTACAAGTGCTGCGCGCTACTGAGCTGAGCCGTTAAGGCTGTAGATCGCTACAAATTACACAATTATTTAATAAATAATTTTTAAAATTCAATTTTTTTTATATTTATTTACATTTTTAATAATATTTGCACAGAGTAATTAAGATGTATTTATAAAAAAGTATTATCGAGGTATGTATGTATTAAAAATTATTTTTTCAACTGACTAATATTTTCAGATAAAAAAAAATAAACTTCACCATCAGTTTTCATTTGTTATTTAATATATAAAATATAAATATAAAACAAGTGAATTCCGGTAGGTATCGAGATTTATTTGTTTTTAACTAGTTTTTTAGCATAAATGTATGCTACACTAAGATGTTTTTTTCGTGAAAGCTGTGTTTTATTATTACATTTAGTCCGTGTCGCAGTTTTAAATAATAATTTAAATATTAGCCACTGGTAAAAATGGGTCCGGTAAATAAATGTTGCAATCCGTTAAATAAAAATAAACATAAAAATATGCAGAAGAATCTTATTTTGATTACTGCCACAAGAGCTAGTGCATTTAAAAACTTCATCGGCTGTTTTATGTGTAATTCATGTGAGAGAGATATTTATAAAGGTAAAAAATCTACATTATCACCTAGCAAGTCAATTTCATTGTTTCGAAAGTGTCCATAAAGACTCCCTAAAATGCGAAGTTTTCTCCGAAGACAAGAAAAGTATTAGTATTGTAAATGTAGTACTTAAGAAACAACAGAAAAAAAATTAAGAACTAATTTAAAGCATTAATTGATTTTTTCATTATATTTTATTAAAATGTTTATTTTATTCTATGTTAAATCAAAATATTAGTTTTATAAATATATCTTGATTACTTTGTGCAAATATTGTTAAAAATATAAATAAATATAAGAAAAATTGAATTGTAAAAATCATTTATTAAATAATTGTGTAATTTGTAGCGATCTACAGCCTTAACGGCTCAGCTCAGTAGCGCGCAGCACTTGTACCGCTCGCCGCTGGGTCATATAAAAATTCATATTATTTAAACTAATACCGGGCAGTGAAATTTTATTTCAAAATAAAGAATTTAAATGTATAACGCGTATTACTAAAAAAAAATCGATTATCGTACTGAGAAGTCATTAAAATTTCAATTTGTTTATTTAAAAGTTAATAAAAAATATGATAATAAACAAATGAAATTTGCAAAAGAATTTTATATGAAAATATAGATATTTTACTATAATCGCTGAAAATTTCGTTTCTTCAATAGCTTTTTCATAATTTATTTATTAATTAAAAGTACAGAAAATTTTTATTGTTAAATAAATTGTTGTTAAATTCAAAATTTTCAAAAACTGTTTTAAGGGATGATTTTTAGGTATGACTACTTTCGATAATCATATTTTAATAAATTTTCTATCATCAAGTGGTAAAAGGGGGGTCCACTTGACGTGTTTTGACTCACTTTATTCGGCAAGTGTAAAACCTGCCATCTTGCCAGTCCATCTTTCTGAGTGGGTTAGGGTTTTTTATTAGTATGCAGTGGCTTAGCTGTGCCCCTGGTGTTGCAAGGATCTATTGGTGACAGTAACACTTACCATGAGGTATGCTGCTTGCTCATTTACCACCATAAGTAAAAAAAGTAAAAGTCGTTTAAAGTTGTATATATAGATTTGCCTTTATTTACCCTCCCTTTGAAGCAAGCGTGGGAATATAAACAAAAAGTATTAAAACAGTTACTTCGTGATTAATGAGACTGAATAAAATCATTGCAACGCCGTATTTATTATCATGATTTTTGCCATGAACTTCTAAAGAATTAGCGATACGAAATCGATTAGTCTTTCGATACGGAGAAGGAGGATAATTTATGAATAATAAAGTAATCTCAAAAGTGGAAAAAAATATATATTATAAGGAAAATATCGTCGCTCACGCCTTGAACACTTTTATAGTTAAGGAAATCATTAAAAAAAAAGTGTTATCAATGTATTCGCAGGATTAGAATGCAATAAACGATTCCTTTTCGCGCAAATGGCGCAAAAAAACTGTAAGGTACGTAACGTAAGTAAATAACAGATGCAAGAGACTAGTTATACCAAGAGACCACTTTAGACCAGTGTAGTTATATCATTCATCATTCACCTGCTCTTATCCCAATTACTTGGGGTTGACGTAATATGTACTCCTCTTCCATTGCACATAATTCAAAAGTTGTTGGCAATAGTTTCATGACGGCCACCTGCCTGACATCAATTCTCGTTGTGAATGAGTGAGTATAAAGCTCGATCGAGGTCGATATAAAGCTCTTGGTCATCTTTTACGACATCCACGAGCAAAGTAAAGGTTGTTAGTATTCGTAGCCTCTACCGTCCAGTAACTTTGACTAGTGTAGTTTAGTAGGTCAATTATCCTTCTAACTGAGGATGTTCATTTCAAATAGTAAATGAATAGTGTAGTGTAGTGGTCATCTTATTTCTGCTCTAATCCCAGTTATATATCATCGACGCAATATGTACTCGTATATATTGAAAAAGTTATTGGAAATAATTTTATGACCGACCGCCTGCCTGACGTGAAAATTATGAATGTTGTTATTAGGATGTAATTATTGGCTAGGTATCATCAGGTGGAATTAGACCGGATCGATATAAAGCTCTTAGTAATCTTTTATGCAATCCAGGAGCAAAGTTAGGATTGGTAGCATTCGTAGCCGCTAGTACACAATGTAGAGTAAAGAATAAAATTGGTACGTTAAAAAAACACGCTTCTATGGATAACCGAACTAAAGAGTGTGAGGCAGAAAATAGGGGAGATAGTGGTGTCTATAAAGTCATGCTAAAAACTCAGTCATGTAATTTAAAAAATCGCTTATTCTGTAACTATAATGGAAATAACTATTAATAACTGTTGCATTGTTATATTGATCCTTGATAAGTGCGCGAAGTTTAAATTAATCTGGCGTTTCGAGGGGGATGAAAATCAAAGATTTCGTTGCATACAAATCAAGTTAATATAAGCGTTTTAAAAAGAATTATAATCGCATTTTCTAAGAACGAAGATGCGTATGCAAAATTTTGGACCTGAATCCGAATATGAATATCCAACTACATATTTATAAACTAAGCTTGACGCAAAATTTTGACTTTATTTGATTAAAATTTGTAGTGAGTTGAAAAAAAATATCATCATTTAAAAATAATTAACAAACAGGGGTTACGTACCCCTGTTTGTTAATTATAAAACTAAATACCACGCAATCGTAATCGCAGGCATCAGTTCATTTTAAATTAAAAAAAAATTAAAAAAATAACGGACCGCAAACAGCTACATTCTAATTTCTATTTCTTTTATAAATAAAACGCGAAAAACTTAACATAACAAATCGATTACTATTGTATCTGAATGTTTATTTTTTTTGTTATCCAGATAATTTAGTCGTAATCGGCAATGTAAAACAATACAATCTTATTTTTAGTTTAGAACTAAAATAAAATCAAATAAACCAATGTCGAAAGTAGTGAAAAGAGAAATTAGATTTTATGAAATTGTTTTCTATCATTAAAAAACATACATTACTTTTCATTAACAAAGATCAAGGTCTTATTATCATTTTTTTTCTGTGTCTTACTTTTAGCTGTTAGCCGCAGATGACAGCTTAACCCGGACTATGGGTAAGCGCTGAGGGTTCTCAATCCGGTAAAAATTTTAAGCGACAACGCCCGAGGGCTCACCCTGTGATGAACGGAACTCGGCTCGGGGCGTCGCTGATAGCAAAGTGGGCGTGCCCACGTTTGAGTTTATGACTTTTACGCGTCGCAACTTACGACCCCGGCGGCGGGGTCGGAAGCGCGGATATTTATGTGTTGTGGCCGCGCGGGCCGTGTAGGCTCTTTCTTGAGCGATTGTAATTGAAACGTCAGAGTCGGTCAGTACATGTCGAGGACGTCTGATCACGGATATTTTAGATGGGACATAGTTAGCCGCCCCAACCACTAATTGGTTGTGGTGTGTCATGGCAGAGTCAATGAACCTCTGGGAGCACCGTTTCATGTAATGCCTGATGGTCGGCTTATTATCAATTATTATTCTCCTACTCTTATCTCAATTACTTGGGGTCGATACAATATGTACGCTTCTTTCATATTACATATTGCAAAAGTTATTGGCAATAGTTTTATGACCAGCCGCCTGCCATACGTCAACCCTCCTTTTTTTTTTTTTTTGTGGTGGGCCATGGACGTCGCACCCCGCCAAATCGGTCCGGGGTGACGGAAGAGGCGGCGCGCAACCCCATTGACCCAACCTGCAAGCACCTCTTCTTCGCCGTGCGAGCGGGCCACCGGTACCCGATCTTTGTCTTTGTCTTCTTCTTCTACGTCAACCATCCTTGGGAATGTAATTGTTGACCAAACGGCATCAGATGGAGTTGGCCCAGGTCGTTATAAAGTAAGGGTTGATAGTATTCATACACACATCACAGATCAATAGAGGATATTTTTACAAATCATTTTCAATCGACTAAACTCGTTGAAGATTTGAATAGTTACATTAAAAGCTCATAAGTGTTTAATTTACTTATTACAGTATTCACATATTTTTTTTGTGTGGCGATGGAGAAAAGATACAATTCACTATTCCCTATCTCACTCATGTTAGTTGTAAAATACGACTAGGGAATATAATATGAATAAAATATCTATGCAAGAGAATGAAAGCTCGAAGTGAAACCCTACCAACTCCATATGAGTTGATATATCAACTCGATATTGTAGGACTATTTCCCTACTGTTGTGAAGGAGACTCTAGTCCAGCAGTAGAACGTATAGGTATAAGCCGATGATGAAGATGATGATATTCCATCCTCTGTTATCAAGGTCCACTATTAGACAGACACCTCCGAGGCTAAAGCAGATAATGCCATAATCATTACATTTAACAGACGGATTCGCAATTGGTGGATAGTCTTGAAATAATGTGTGACAAGATATCAAGTTATTTTTCTCATCAATTTCTTATTATCATTATCATTCTCCTGCTCTTATCCTAATTACTTGGGATCGAAACAATATGTACTCCTCTGACTACATATTGCAAAAGTTATTGGCAATAGTTTTATAATCGGCCGCTTGCCTGACGTCAACCCTCCTTGGGAATGTAATTGTTGACCAGACGGCATCAGGTGGTGCTAGCCCAGGTGGATATAAAGCTCTTAGTCGTCTTTTATGATATTCACGAGCAAAGTAAAGGTTGGTAGTATTCATAGCCGCTACCACACAGCGGTATTTATCAATTTCTCATTAATAGAAAATATATTTATAGGTTTTAAATCGGCTGAATATCTTCAAAAGCACTGTCTTTACTTTACTTCAAAGTATATCTCAAGTTTAAATACTCTATGATAGATTTTAAACCTGTTGCGTTGATTACCTCTATTTTCCTTGTTGGACACTGATGACAGGGTTTAGCAAAACTACAATTGGGTTAGAAATTATAACAAAACCTTTAGCAGAAAGTTTCAGTAGGCTATTTAATTATAAAGTCATCATCATAATCATTTTCCTGCTCATATCCCAATTAATTAGCGCCCACGCAATATGTACTTCGTTTCCGTGGTACATATTGTAAAAGTTATTGGCAATAATAGTTTTATAAATGGCCATCTGCCTGACGTCTTAGGAATATAATTGTTCACTAGACGGTGTTAAATGAAGTTAGTCAAGATCTATGTAACGCTCTTCGGTTGGCCGATGTATGTTTCCTTTTACGACACCTGTTTTTTTTTTTTTTTTTACGAGCAACGTTTGGGTTGATAGTGTTCACAGCTGCTACCACACAACAACTAGTAGACTCTTCAATTATAAACTATTAATCCTAAGCTGCTGCTATTTTGGTCAAATGTTATACTGGTCAACCGTCTAAAAGTTATTGCTCTATCCCTCAGCACCAAGTATATGGTTTTTCTTAACAAAAACTATCTTACGTCCTTGCTCATGTCTCAAACAATGTATATCCAAAATTAGATGATTAGTTGAGAAACTAAAGTGTGAAAGCGTAACAGATTCACATTCGCATTTGTAAGGATAGTTTGGATTGCCATATCCTACATCAGAGTAAGCAGTAACCTAGTAGTGGAACCTTCGAATTACAGAGGTCCATGAGTGTTTATTATCACTAAGCATCAGATGGATTTTTTGTTCGTCTATCACCAAAGATAAAAAAAATCTTATTCTATCTCTAATGGATGAATACATATTTTATATATAGGTATCCAATATCACAATATAAAAAAAATCATGTCACAAAGTTTACTACCGCTTATCTACGAAATCATTTAACCAATTTCAATTAAATTGTGTCTGAGTTTGTATCGATGTTAATTTGAAAGACAGACTTTTTAGGATAAAAAAATCGAGGCAGGCAAATAGTAAATTATAAAAACTGCAAAATAATAGACATTAGTATAATTAATCACAAACTTTCCATAACTACTGAAAACCCATTTTAACCGAAAAGTTACGACTCTACTGAAATTAGTTAAATTTTAGGCAACTATTAGTTAGTCAACTTTGGGACCGATCAGATAAGTCGTTTTTGTCTTATACCCACGACTATATTTAACTTGCTTCGCAACATAATTAGTTCAATTTAAGCAGCTATTTACCTTCGTAAACCTATAATTACCAACAACAAACATTTTGTAACCTCAAAAGATTAACCTACTTATAATTTTAAAGAACCTTTGCAGCGTTCAAAGATGAATGGCTCTTAATTCATATGAAATCAATCAGACCACATTGGCTTTAAAGAGTAACCAGTGTGTTGAATTTACTTTTGATGATAACGAAAATGTTGTCCTACATACAACACAGATATTTTGAATCGACTTATAATAAATACATACTTGGTCAATCAACACGTTGATATTTTACAAATACACAGAAATTTTATCTTTATCTGTTTTATATTAAAGTTTGTTTTCTATTGTATAGAAATGAACGGCATGATGATCTTTGGGGGTAACATACAAAAGTATCTTTCAGATTATTATAGATCGTTATCTGAATATACGGGACCCAACAATTCGACATGCATTATTTATGCTCGAAGGGAGTCCATTTATTGAAATCATACGATACAAATGTAAGTATGACGCTTTCTTGCCTATCGCCATTGATCTAAACATTTCCTTGATGTACCATTAAAATTGTAAACGATGCGGGCCACGTATTTGGGAATTGTTTGTATGATACAGTTGATATTTGATCTTTGATTGTTATTATTATTTACAAACTGAAATTTTATGTATATTTAATTAATATTTAATAAATTTCTCTCTGCCTACCCTGCGAGGGATATGGCGTGATGATATGTATGTAGGTTTATTTAATTTTTGAGATTTTTTTTTAATAAATAATTCTCCAGTCGGTAATACCTATGGCAACCGAAGACAAAGATCGGGTACCGGTGGCCCGCTCGCACGGCGAAGAAAGGAGCTTGCATGGTGGCTCTGTGGGGTCGCCCGCCGCCGACGGAGAACCGTCACCCCGAACTGATTTGGCGAGGCGAGACGCATCCATAGTCCACCGCAAAAAAAATAATGGTCGGTAATACCTATAATGTATATACACTACAATCTTACTTTTTTATGAGATTCTTAAAAACTAGCTAATCCAACCTCATAAGAATAGGCACCGTCACTCTGCTAGGAAATCTATTAACGTGGCGATTATGACATGATTCAACTTTAAAGAGATTTTCCTGGCGTTTCAGAGAATTTTCAGCATCTTCGGTCACAGGAGTAAGGATGTTAAATACGTCTAAAGTCACATCGTTATTTGAAATAAAACTCGAAGTTCTCCAGTGACCATGAACGCTGTAACGTGTTCAAAACGTTGGGAAATTAAAAATCAAATACAAACGCAATAGAATCCATCAAAATAGTTTTATTTCAAATGTGTAATACTCGCGTAAACATTAGTAATCACATCGTTATTACAAAAGTTTTCATTTAATCTTTACCATTAATTTTTGATATATATATTAATAATGTATTTTTCCATTATTCCCAAGGTGGGTTGACGTCTGGCAGGCGGCCGGTCATAAAACTATTGCCAATAACTTTTACAATATGTACTATAAAAGAAGAGTACATATTGTATCGACCCCAAGTAATTGGGATAAGAGTAGGAGAATGATGATTTTAATAATGTATTTAAAATAATACATACATACACATACATATCATCACGCCATATCCCTTGCAGGGTAGGCAGAGAGAACAGAGTGCCAGAGAACTCTATCTCTGCATACTTCACTCGCTTCCTCAACATTCATAATTCTCTTCATACACGCTCGCCGGTTTCGGAGACTCTTGACTCCACCTTCCTTCAGTACATGACCGATCTGGTCTAGGTAGGTTAGTCTCGGTCTCCCTCGGTACCTACATCCTTCCACTTTCGCATTGTATATCTTCTTAACCAGGCGTTCGTTCGGCATTCTTTCTACATGTCCGAACCATCGGAGCATTCCCTTTCGCATCTTTACACCAATACTCTCTTTCATACCTACTCGCTCTCTTACGTCGTCGTTACGAATGCGGTCGGTCAGCCTAACTCCACAGATTTTTCGCAGAGATCGCATTTCGACCGCATTAATTTTACTATCATACTCTTTTCTGCATACCCAACTCTCGCTTCCATACAGTAATGATGGGACAAGCACTGCGTTATGTATTGCTACACGTGCCTTCTGGCTGAGGTGGTGGCTGCCGAAAAGTTGCCCCAACGCTCCGTTCACTCTATTTCCCGCATTCACTCTTCGCTCTATATCAGTGGTGTACCTTCCATCTCGGCTAAATCCACATCCAAGATATACAAATTCATCCACTTGCTCTAGTACATCATTACCTATTGTTACTCTTACATCTGTTCTGGTTTTATCTCTTTCAAAGACCATTATTTTGGTTTTGCTCACATTCACGCGTAGACCCCTTTTCTTACAATCTTCTGTCATTGTGTCGACTAGGGTCTGCAGGTCAGTCGCTGACTGTGCCAGCAGGACTGCATCATCTGCATAAAGCAGAGCATTGACCACTGAGTCGCCCATCTGGACTCCCACATTCATATCGTTCAACCTTTGGAGACATTTATCCAGATATATGATAAACAGCCTGGATGACAGAACGCACCCCTGCTTAACGCCGATATTGACGTCAAACCAAGGCGACATTCCATCATCCAGCCGCACACAGGCTCTACAGCCCATGTAACTGGACTGCACAGCCTGTAGCAGTTTACCGTTAATACCATACTCCGGTAAAATGTCCCAAAGTTTCTTTCGTACAACCGTGTCAAATGCTCTCTTCAGATCCACAAAACTGCAGAAAACCCTCTGACCTAGAGCCAGATGCTTCTCCACAATGTTGCGCAGAGAGAACACTTGATCCATGCATCCCCTTCCACTCCTGAAACCTCCTTGTGTCTCACACAGTAAACCATCGGACACCATCCTCATTCTCCTTTCAATAATTTTTCCATACACTTTTGCTGCCAAACTGGTCAAGCTTATGGCTCTGTAATTTGCGCAGTCATAACGTGAACCCTTGTTTTTAAACAAAGGCACGATGACTGCGCTATTCCAGTCCCTGGGAACCATTCCCGAGCTCCAACATAAATTGAGGAGCAACAGGAACGCCTCCCAGACACAAGAGCCACCGAGCTTGATCATCTCGGCAGACACCATATCAATGCCCGCTGCCTTACCATTTTTCAAACTTCTTATCGCCCATTCAACTTCATCCATACTGATGCCATCGGAGGACGCCGTTGTCGAATGTTGATCTACTAAACCACATCCAACACCGGCGCCAACCGTAGCATCCGCATACATATCGCCAAAATATTCACTCCATCGGCTTAACACGTCTTGTGTTTGTGTAAGAATGTCTCCACCTTTAGACCTTATTTTATTCATTCTGAAGGCTGACCAACCACCCCGAGACTTCTTCACCTCCCTCCAAAAGAGTTTGGTGTTACCCTCGAAGTTTTTAGTCAGCCTATCTTCTGCACTCATACTTGCTCTATCACGTTTCTCTTTCACTAAGGCCTTGGTGTCATTCTTACATTGCCGATATATTTCTTTCTTCTGTTCAGTCATACTGTCATTCAGATTCAAAGAAGAGACATAGTCCAGCCACGCTTTCTTCTTTTGCTCTACGGAAGCTGCCACTTCCGCATCCCACCATGCATCACCATTTGTTTTTCTATGCTTCTTTGAACTTCCACATACTTCTTTCGCTGTATCTACCATACTCTCTTTCAATACTCTCCAGCATTCTTCAATGTCCGATTGCGGCTGGCTTGCCATCGTCAGCCGTTCTCGGACACCCTCTGCATACTTTTCTCTTACACACTCTTCTTGCAACCTTTCAACCTTTATTCTTTCAAGCCCTCCGAAGTGGACACGCTCTCGCCAGTGCCTCCACTTTCTGAACAGACCACTAAATCTCGCAATAACGAGATAGTGGTCCGTATCGACTGTGGGGCCCCTGTAGGCTCTTGCGTCCAATATTTTGCTTCGGAGGCGACTGTCTACCAAAATTAAATCTATTATGCTTTTCTGTTCATTCCTTCTCCATGTATACATATGGATGTCCTTATGTTGGAAAAATGTGTTTGACACAATAAGGTTTCTCTCCATGCATACATCCGCTATGAGCCTACCTGCGTCGTTCACTCTCTTATCACCAAATGGACCAAGTATGTCCTCATAGTCGGGACGCTTGGTCCCCACCCATCCGTTCAAATCTCCGCATACAATCACGCGTTCACTGGTTTCTGCCATATCCAGAACTTCCCTAACATTATCCCAAAACTTCTCTAGGTCTGATGCCACCGAGGATCCTACGGGAGCATATGCTACAACCATGAATACCTTGGTGACACCTAGTTTTATACGGACCCAGAGAAGTCTGGGATCATACATTCCGTAATCCTTCACACCTGAGGCCAAGCGAGAGGACAACAGCACTCCTACCCCCATGCTGGCTCGATCGCTTTGTGGTACACCAGACCACAGAGCCATCCCGCCACCAGGAAGATCGCAGGCGTCGCTGCCCCTTCGCTTGGTCTCTGTTACACAGAGCACGTCTAGCTGTTTGTCCGCCATGACGGATATCAGCTCGTGCAACTTACCTTCCACACAACCTCTTACATTCCACGTGCCCACCCGGCACTCCGTTCTCCTCGACTCGCCTAACTGGGCAAGGCGTGATGGGTGGCGGCCCCCATCGCCGCAACTGCCGATGTTCGTACCGACGGGGGCGGGTCGGTACGCGTCGCCTCCGGGGGACGCCCTAACCCGCATTGCGGTACGCATTTCGAGCCGGATTAGCAGTCTAATTATTATTTAAAATAATTATTATTTAAAATAATAAAACCAAAATACGTTAAAATAAGTGAAATAGTTGCTTTACAGAGCTATAAATGAAATTGAATATTACAAGAGATATACATAAATTGAAAGTCTACTGTTTTAATGGAAGATTGTGTGTAAAACGTAGTTTCTAGACTGCTAGTCACAATTCATAGCCGTTGTTCGAGTGCCTTTCACTTGATTAACAATAGCGACTGCCAGACTGAAGTCATATACATACACGATTCTGACACAAAGGCAATTCGATTCTCATCAATACATTCAGTAATTTGTATTTAGTAAATCTGCAATCATGTTCAACTCAATAATAGTCCATTGTAAGAAACGAATATTCTAAAGCTAATATTTAGTTGCCATAAGATAGTTTTTTTTAAATCAGCACCTCCGATTCGGTCATCAGCGTCGAGGCCCAAATGCATTATTTGGACTTGATGTTCAACGGGCGAGGGTGGTTCTGAGAGCGTTATCACCAATTTGCTTCACGGCTTCTCGGTGCGGTATCCTATTTTCGTGGGCAGACCCAGCATTTTATGCCGATGCTGTACGGAAGTAGTTCGGTTGAATGCTCTTTACAGCCTACCCATGTCCCTAACCGACCATCTTAGGGACCTATTTTGGCTACTTTTTTTCTTTGGATACGGTATGACAAAGGAAGCACGGAGATGCTCGCCAAACTGGCGAGTGTCGATATCGTTGGCACGGAGCGACAATGTCTTGCCTAACGAGTTGCACGCCTGAACGTTATTGCGTAGCTGAAAAGACCTCGGTTCGTGTTCAGGCGACCGGATGATGGAGGCTATTTAAACCACCAGTACACTCCACCAATCGGTACTGATGGATGGGGGGTGACGAAACGGGATCCTTCTCTCTTTTGTAGAATTGTCGATGCATGCGCGTACAGGTAATGTGTTGCATGGTTGCTTCGGCAAGTGGCTTGATGTCGCACTAGCTGAGATTCCAGGTAGATAGACCGGGTACTAGTGCTACACATAGATAGACTGACCACTTGAGAGCAATGCTCTGCAACGAACAGCGATGTTGCATCAATAGAAACAGTGCGTAACCCATGAGGTTGGTCACCAAAGTCAAGGCATCGGTGTTCATTTCAACGGCGATGGGGAAAAAATACAATAGGTTCTAGGGCCGCACACCTCTCTTGCGTCACCTCAGTTGGATCGGACAGGATGTGTCCAGGCTATAGCCTGCTCCAAAAAAAGAGCAAAACAACGTGGGCATTAAGGGTTGCTGAACCTATACTGCTACTTCATAACAAACAATCGCTAGGTTGTAAAAGCTTACCTTCACTTGATGCCGCCCTAGCCACGCGCTGCCTGGACCGGGGATTAGTCTGCCACCCAGTTTGAGTCTCACCGCGTGAGGGTTTTGCAATCGGGGTGTCTACTCTAGACGATATCCGAAAGGGTAATACGCCGGGTGGGCCACGGGGGCAAGAACCGTACCAATGGCCCGTCCACATGGCACTGAGAGATACAATTGCGGCAGTCTGTTGAGTTACGCGCCATATCATAGTCTACCACCCGAAAAATAGTAGAAAATAGCATAAAATTATATAGATAATCATCATCATCATCATCACAGCCCATAAATGTCCCACTGTTGGGCTCGGGCCTCCTCTATAATGGGAGGGATATTAACCTACTATACCGCGCTGGTCAAACGTGTTGGTATAGGGTTTCGTTTCGAGTTTTCCTTCTCCCGCATAGATGTTAAATGCGTTTGATACCCTTAGTCGTTTCGTACGATCACCCACAGGTAAGATATGGGGCGGTGCATAGTATTCTTACTCCGTCACCACACGGAGAATATATACATATATATAGACTAGCTTTTGCCCGCGACTTCGGCCACGCAGAAGTCATCTCTGACAGAGTTAAATAGAAAAAGCAATGCAAGGTGTTAAAAGTTGTCGCTAGGACGATAATCAACAGCGTCAGAAACTGGGATGCGGTCGTCGCCTTCTGCGAGTTAGTTGTCTAACGGCATAAGGCAATAGGGTGGGTCCAAGAGAAAATATTCTAGGTTGACACACTCTACCGTCGGTGCTTTGGGCGGTGCAAGCGTAAGTACCTGTATTAAGGTTCACTGCATGAGGGCTTCGACTCGAGACGATACCCGGTTGCGGTGGCCCGCCCGCATAACGTAGATGTACGTGTACAGTGCGCGTGAGTCTATATACCATAGCCGGTCACTAAAGAAAAAGGTGGTTCAAAGTTCTATTCATTCTACAAATTATATTGCCATTATTTAAGGGATAAAAATATAATTATCGCCACCCTTTAATTGACTGTTTTGTTTCACCAGTAGAGTTGCGACCTCGTTAGATATGATTTATTATTTGAGTTATAGAGTGAACATTTTTGAAGTTAAACTTAACCTGCATCTTAAACCATTAGGCAAGAACCTATTGCCGTCTACTATGTGTATCGTGTGAGCTGTCATGCCGGCACTGGCCGCCATAACGGCACTGGTGCTGTGTTGATGGAGAGGGAGAGAAAAACACGTGTTTATTTATTTTTACCGAGGAATATTTGTAAGTAATTTGAAAAGAATCGATAACAAAATTTTCTCCCCATACACACTTTGCCGCTTTGTTATACCCCCTTAGGTGCGGAATTCATAAAATCCTTTCATATTGAATCTCTTTGTCATAAATAAAAACGTGCTTCAAAATTTAATGTTTCTAGCTTTAATAGTTTCGGCTTGGCGGTAATGAGTTGTTGACCATCGGGGCCCTGCTACGCCTGAGGCAGACGGCCGCGGAGGCTGTCGCCGGCAAAAGAGTGCTGTTGGCGGTGTCGTTGGACATCGCCAACGCATTCAATAGTCTGCCATTCAGCTGCATCAGGGAGGCGCTCCGATTCCATGGAGTGCCCCCGTACCTCAGGCGGCTGGTGCCAGACTATTTGGAGGGGCGCAGTGTTCTCTACACAAGCCCCGCAGGGGACATTGTGCGGACGCCCATGTCGTTCGGTGTTCCGCAGGGGTCGGTTCTGGGGCCGACTCTGTGGGACATCGGTTACGACTGGGTGTTGAGAGGGAGTCTCCCCCCCGGGCTGAGCGTTATATGCTATGCTGACGACACGCTCGTCACAGCCCGGGGCAGGACACTCGAAGAGGCGGCGAGCCTGGCCACTCTTGGCACCGAGGAGATGGTCAGGCGAATCGAGGCGCTGGGGCTCAGGGTGGCCCTAAACAAGACGGAGGCCCTTTTATTCCATGGGCCCCGTGTGAGGCTGCCCATCGGTGCCACGTTAGTCGTCAACTCCATCCACATCAGTATCCAGGCCCATATGAGGTACTTGGGTCTGGTGCTCGACGGGCGATGGTGGTTCCGGGAGCATTTCCGTCAAATTGCTCCCCGGCTGTTCGGCGCGGCGTCCGCCCTTTCTCGGCTCATGCCGAACGTGGGCGGACCCAGTTTCAAGGGCCGACGGCTGTATGCGGGGGTGATCCGCTCAATGGCCATGTACGGCGCACCCGTGTGGGCGAGGGCTCTGAACGCCCAGCTCAGGGCTATACTGTGGAGGCCACAGCGAGCCATGGCGGTCAGAGTCATTCGAGGGTACCGCACGGTGTCTACCGAGGCGGCATGCCTATTGGCTGGGACACCCCCGTGGGACCTAGAGGCGGAGATGCTCTCCGACCTCTACCGGCGGGTTACCACAATGCGCGACGAGGGTGGCTCCCCATCGTTCAACGAGATAGCCACCTGGCGCGAGGACGCCCGCCGAGAAGTCATCGCCCATTGGGCTACGCGGCTGGAGAGGCCTAGACACGGTATTGTTACCGTCGAGGCCCTCCGGCCCGTACTGATGGAGTGGATGGAGCGGCGGCACGGAGTGCTCTCCTTCCGGTTGGTGCAGGTCTTGTCGGGGCACGGTTGCTTCGGCAAGTACCTGCACACGGTCGTGCGGAGGGAGTGGACTCCTTCCTGCCACCATTGCAGTAGCGACGAGGACACGGCGCAACATACGCTTGAGGTATGTTCGGGCTGGGACGGGCAGCGCCGTGACCTCGTCGCTGTCATCAGTGCCGACCTGACGCTGCCGGCTGTCGTGAAAGCGATGGTCGACAGCGTCAGGAATTGGGACCCGGTCGCCGCCTTCTGCGAGGCTGTCATCTCGCAGAAGGAAGCGGCGGAACGAGTCCGGGAGGATTCCCGTGACCCGGGCCGCCGCCCGCGTCCAGGGCGGCGCATGCGCGAGTATCTGCGCCTGATGCCACCCTAACCGAGGCTTCGGGTGATCGGACCGGGGAATTGTCCGGTCACCCGACGTGAGGCCACCGCGTGAGGGCGACGCCTCGACGGCGAAAGCTGTCGGGGCGTCGACGAGAGAGGAACCTGAGAGGGTATATCGCCGGGCTGGCCACCGAAGACAAAGATCGGGTACCGGTGGTCCGCTCGCACGGCGAAGAGAGGTGTTTGCAGGGTGGGTCCATGGGGGTTGCGCGCCGCCTCTTCCGTCGCCCCGGGCCGATTTGCCGGGGCGCGACCACATCCATGGTCCCACCTTGCGAAAAAAAAAAAAAAAAAAAAAAAAGGGGTATAATGTCGTAAAATCCTTTCTTAGTAAATCTCTACGTCATATAAAGAAACCACTGTCAACATTTCAAGTTGCCAGCTTCAATAATATCGGCTTGGCGCTAATGATTTAATTAGTCGTCCAACCCGCTTTGCAGGCCTAATTTATACTCACAGGGGGTGAAATTCAACAAATGCTGGAACACGTATTTATTTATTTTTACTGAAGATAATTTGTACGTAATTTGAAAAGAATCGACAAAGATTTTTTTCTCCGAACATTTTTTAAATTCACATAACTTTTTTATTTACCAATACAATTTATAAAACCAATTTACATAAAATAAAGTCTAAATGTTAAGTGAAGCTTACCATAATATATTAGTGGAAACCGCGTCTAAATCGGATAAGCCGTTTCTGAGATTAGCGTGCACAAACACACAGACAAACAGATAAACAGACAAAAAATTTAAAAATCATTGTTTTGGGTTCTGTTAGTGTTGATAAAGGTCCCAGTAATATTTTTTCTCATATATCTTCCATGTACAGACAGCGATCCGTTACATTTTTATTATATGTATAGATAATATCAATTACTAATTATTACGAATACCAAGCATTAATACTACGTCATTAACATACAAAATAATATATAACAAACCAGACATCAAATAAAAAATTGTTTTACCCAACCCTTTACCAGTTCAACGATCCGCGGATTTCACCCGAATCCGAAATAAAAAAACGTCGCTAAAATAACAAAAAGAAACCGTTCCTTTGTTGCAAATGTATTTTATTTTTCAATAACAACAATTGAGTAATGTTTTATATGTCGCAACGGTCTTTACCTATGTAAACTATGAATAGCAAAAGTTCAGTTATACGAGTATAGAATAAGAACTTTATAATAATGGGCAGTCAGGTGAATAAGACAACATTCTGTAAGGAACTAATTATTTTATTCCAATAGACATTACAAACAAATAATTAAGGAGTATAAATTACATCCAGATTGGACTGTCCAAAGAAAATATATCTTTTCTTTTCGCATACTATCGCGTTATAATTTGATTTTTAATTTCCCGACGTTTCGAACGATCATGTGCACGGGAGTCCTCCCGTGCACATGAATGCTGTACATTGTTCGAAATATCGAGAAATTAAAAATCAAATACAAACACGATAGACTCCGTAAAAATAGTTTTATTGCAAAAGTGTAATACATCAGAAATTATTTAATTAAAAATCTAATTCATATTTACATACATATCATCACGCCATATCCCTTTTTTTTTTGCGGTGGGCTATGGACGTCGCACCCCGCCAAATCAGTCCGGGGTGACGGAAGAGGCGGCGCGCAACCCCATTGACCCATCCTGCAAGCACCTCTTCTTCGCCGTGCGAGCGGGCCACCGGTACCCGATCTTTGTCTTTGGTGGCCCGCTCGGCGGTATGCCCTCTCGGGCTCCTCTCCTGTCGACGCCCCGACAGCTTTCGCCGTCGAGGCGTCGTCCTCACGCGGTGGCCTCACGTCGGGTGACCGGACAATTCCCCGGTCCGATCACCCGAAGCCTCGGTTAGGGCGGCATCAGGCGCAGGTACTCGCGCCTGCGCCGCCCCGGCCGCGGGCGGCGGCCCGGGTCGCGGGAATCCTCCCGGGCCCGTTCCGCCGCCTCCTTCTGCGAGATGACAGCCTCGCAGAAGGCGGCGACCGCGTCCCAATTCCTGACGCTGTCGACCATCGCTCGCGCAACAGCCGGCAGCGTCAGGTCGGCACCGATGACAACGACGAGGTCACGGCGCTGCCCGTCCCAGCCCGAACATACCTCGAGCGTATGTTGCGCCGTGTCCTCGTCGCTACTGCAATGGTGGCAGGACGGAGTCCACTCCCTCCGCACGACCGTGTGCAGGTACTTGCCGAAGCAACCATGCCCTGACAAGACCTGCACCAACCGGAAAGAGAGAACTCCGTGCCGCCGCTCCATCCACTCCATCAGTACGGGCCGGAGGGCCTCAACGGTAAAAACACCGTGTCTAGGCCTCTCCAGCCGCGTAGCCCAACGGGCGATGACTTCTCGGCGGGCGTCCTCGCGCCAGGTGGCTATCTCGTTGAACGATGGGGAGCCACCCTCTTCGCGCATTGAGGTAACCCGCCGGTAGAGGTCGGAGAGCATCTCCGCCTCTAGGTCCCACGGGGGTGTCCCGGCCAATAGGCATGCCGCCTCGGTAGACACCGTGCGGTACCCGCGAATGGCTCTGACCGCCATGGCTCGCTGTGGCCTCCACAGCATCGCCCTGAGCTGGCACGCCATATCCCTAAGCAGAGAGAACAGAGTGCCAGAGGACTCTATCCTTGCATACTTCACTCGCTTCCTCAACATTCATAATTCTCTTCATACATGCTCGCCGGTTTCGGAGACTCTTGTGTCCACCTTCCTTCAGTACGTGACCAATCTGATCTAGGTAGGTTAGTCTCGTTCTCCCCCGGTACTTACATTCTTCCACTTTCGCATTGTATATCTCCTTAACCAGACGTTCGTTCGGCATTCTTTCCACATGTTCGAACCAACGGACCATTGCCTTTCACATCAAATAAAAAATCTAATACAAACGTATAATCCGTAAAAATAGTTCTTTTTTTAAACTTTAATTACAATTTAATATTATTTATTTGTATTTATTACATTTAGAATTAGATTCCAACTTACGCGTATTTTACTAACACCATTATCGTTCGAAGTCACATATTGTATGAGTCTGAGTTGAAAGTATATTTTGACACGCATTTAAAACAATCATTATTGCATTCATAAGAGGTGTATGTATAAAAATCTCCCGAATGTATATTCTGTAACGGATTTAACCTTACAATGCTAGTCAGCTGATCAATGCCTACGAGTATATGGCATAATCATTCCGTTATTGCTTTTAAAGTCAATGCAGAACACAGACTGGAGCCGAATCAATTACTTCTAGTGATTACTTCTCTTACTATACATGTATTTATAAAAATTTAAATCATTGATTGAATCATTTTGTTTATTGAAAAACCAATCGGAAATGACTTTGCATTTGAATCATCAATGCGAAAATATAATCTGAAAAGTGTATTAGCGAACTTAAACAATTTTCTCATAGCAATTATTTTAACGAAATCGATTTATTACAATTCCACATAATTCCACATACTGTCGTCACCGGGCTCGGTGCAGATAGAATATTAAAGTAAATGTTTAATGACATAATAAAAAATGCGTACCCTATCATCTGTTAATGACGTATACCTATGTGGTGACGGAGCAAGATTATAATTCACCACCCCCTATCATACCCATGTCGTAAGAGGCTACTAGGGGACATAAAACGCAAACGCAAAAGAAGGAAAACTCGACAAAACCCTATCAACACGTCTGACCAACAAAGTCCTGTTTTTCATGGCGTACGTGTTATTACTACTTACCATGAGGTAAATTTCCCTGCCCGTCTGCCACTAAGGCCACTGATAATAAGTATTTCGGGGGACATTACAAAAATGTAATTAACGAACACAAATTGCAGCTAGACTCAGATTAACAATTTTTGGATCGTACTAGGTATTGTTCTGCGGGCGAATCGAATTCATGACACTTAGCATGATAGATTGGTATCTTAATCATTATACCATCTGAGCAGTAATAAATAGATACTAATTGAATATTACAAATTGAATTTAGGTAAAAATATGTAGTATCAGAAATAATCCTCGTAAGTTTTCATTTTCTATAAATGATTGTGATATAAATTCACACGGTCATATATCAAGAAGTGATACTTATAAATATTGATAAATGATTCGTTAAAAATATAAGAATAACTAACCGGGATCAAGTAGTACGTAGATTTTGATATGCTTTCTATATTTCTTGTAGAAAATATTGTTTACATCCAATGTAAGAGATAAAGACGGCTAGAATTATAAACTATTAGGACTTTTGGCGTGGCTGTGTGGTAGCGGCTACGAATACTACCAACTCTTACTTTGCTCTTGGATGTCGTAAAAGACGACTAAGAGCCTTATAACGACTTGGACCAACTCCGTCTGTTGCCGTTTGGTCAACAATTACATTCCCAAGGAGGGTTGACGTCTGGCAGGCGGCCGGTCATAAAACTATTGTTAATAACTTTTACAATATGTACTATGAAAGAAGAGTACATATTGTATCGACCCCAAGTAATTGGGTGAATTAATGATGAGAACTTTTGGCGAGAATCTAAGAACGCCATGTGGTGATTTTGTATTATATTCGATATCTTAGTGTATTAACGTATATTAGAATATCTTGATGGAATTTTATGTAATGTGATGCGACGGACCTACCGCAATGTATATGATATAAAAGTGCTTCACAACGTTTACGTTTTTCACCAAAATTCCTAAAAGATACCATTAACATTGTGGCCATAATATTATTTATAGCGACGATTTGACTTACTGGCGAACGATGACTAACATGAAGAGACTAAAATTGTAAGTAAATTATAACTCGTCAATGTCAACAATGGTTCATATAAGTAGCTGATTGCCAATACATAAAATAGAGAAGTAAACTAATAAACTAATCAATAGTGATAGGACCACGCTGTCGATAGTTCTCTGTCTACAGCAGCGGGCCGGTCCGTTTGGGGTAGTACCACACTCTCGCAGGAGATCGACGTCTGAGTAATGGCAATGTGCTATTGCGCTTCGTTCGGTGAGCGAGACAGCCGGAAGCCCAACTGGGTGGGTTTGGGGATTGTATTGCCTACCAGCAGCGGCCTAGCTATTCCCTTGGTATAGCAAAGGTCCCTGGGCAGTAGTGACACTTACCATCAGGTGTGCAAGCATGCTCGTTTGCCACCATAAGCAATAAAAAAAAAACAATATTACTAAACTATCTAGCTCGTATATCTATCTTTGCTACGCCATCTGTGTATATACAATTCATAATGAAAAATGTTATGAGAAAACTAATAATGATTTTTAAATACCTATTCAACGATACCTCACTCGACATAGTTTGTTGACTTTAATTTTTATCATTTTCACAAAATGGCTTCCATATTGTCGCCATATTGAATTTTCACTAACGTCATGTCTTTAGTGACACTCGCCGGATTAAAAGGAATCGATTGATGTATGAATCATTAAAATCGGCTCAGGCGTTTGGTCTGTATAGTGCTTCAAAGGAACATACAAACATACATACATACATAGACTGTTAAACACAATACCACTCCTTTGCGTCGCGCAGTCGGGTAAAAAGCTAACATTTTAAGTACAAAAGTTGATATTTGAGAAAGCAAATGTACATGTTATGTATATGTATAGTATGATGAATATAACAATAGAGAACAAATAAATCACTCACGGTATACGGACATAGCTTGTATCGGAAGATGGCGAACTACACTACGATCGAATTTTAACCTCACCAATGCTTCTCATGCTTGCTTGCTTCAATGCTTTTCAATGCTCATCTATGCTACTGACTCTATTGTAGAGAATAGAGCTAATATATTCTGGAGTAATTTCTAGCTTTTCCGTATGATAATGGAATAAGAGTATTCATTAGGTACTCCTTATTCTGCCCGTGAGTGTAGTAAAAGACGACTAAGAGACGTGATTTACAAATAACATCAGCAAGAGAAGGCAACCGCAAAATAAAGTGCCAAGATATTTGAACAGCGTGATATTATAGTATACCATTGTGGAGGAGTGTCAAGCCCAGCATTGGGACGTATCTGAGCTGAGATGAGGACTATGAATATTAGTTTTGTGGATAAAGGAACAAGTCCCTGATTAGAATTCTAAGTTGAGCAATAGTGTAAATACAAACAGTGCCTATTTTTTTAAATAGTTCGTTCAATATTTGAACTATATTTGGTTAAAGGCTCATGTGGTACTGTAAATTAAAGGATTCAATATTTCTACTATGTTATAGAATAAATTGATATGAAAAAGAAAGGGTTCTGTTTGAATTATCTTGCCCGATCTTTCTCAGTGTTGCCGCGTTCCGATCCGGTGGTAGCTTATTCGAGTTGTTCATTTTGAATTAATAAATTATCATAAGATAATAATTACCATAGATTTATTATTAATTGACAAAAACAATATAATTTTGTACATACATACATACATACCATCACGCCATGTCCCTTGCAGGGTAGGCAGAGAGAACAGAGTGCCAGAGAACTCTATCCTTGCATACTTCACTCGCTTCCTCAACATTCATAATTCTCTTCATACACGCTCGCCGATTTCGGAGACTCTTGACTCCACCTTCCTTCGGTACATGACCGATCTGGTCTAGGTAGGTTAGTCTCGGTCTCCCCCGGTACCTACATCCTTTCACTTTCGCATTGTATATCTTCTTAACCAGACGTTCATTCGATATTCCTTCCACATGTCCGAACCATCGGAGTTTTTTTTGGTTTTTTGTTTTGTGTGTCTTAGTTGTTAGCCTCAGATGGCTATGACAACTTTACCCGGACTGTGGGTGAGCGCTGAGGGTTCTCAACCCGTGAACCATCGGAGCATTCCCTTTCGCATCTTTACACCAATACTCTCTTTCATACCTACTCGCTCTCTTACGTCGTCGTTACGAATGCGGTCGGTCAGCCTAACTCCACAGATTTTCCGCAGAGATCGCATTTCGACCGCATTAATTTTACTTTCATACTCTTTTCTGCATACCCAACTCTCGCTTCCATACAGTAATGTTGGGACAAGCACTGCGTTATGTATTGCTACACGTGCCTTCTGGCTGAGGTGGTGGCTGCCGAGAAGTTGCCCCAACGCTCCGTTCACTCTATTTCCCGCATTCACTCTTCGCTCTATATCAGTGGCGTACCTTCCATCTCGGCTAAATCCACATCCAAGATATACAAATTCATCCACTTGCTCTAGTACATCATTACCTATTGTTACTCTTAAATAAAACTCTTAAATAGTGGTAGGACCACGCTGTTGACAGTTTTCTGTCTGCAGCCGCGGGCCGGTCCGTCCGGGGTAGTATCACCCTCTCGCAGAAGATCGACATATGAGTAATATCAATGTGCTATTGCGCTTCGTTCGGTGAGCGAGAGAGCCGGAAGCCCAATTGGGTGGGTTTGAGGTTTATATTGGTAGGCAGCGGCCTAGTTATACCCTTGGTATTGCAAAGGTCTATCTATGGGCGGCAGTGATACTTACCATCAGGTGTGCTGCTTGCTCGTTTGCCACCACTAGCAATAAAAAAAATTAAAAAAAACAAACATCTGTTCTGACTTCGTCTCTTTCAAAGACCATTATTTTGGTTTTGCTCACATTCACACGTAGACCTCTATAATTTTGTACCTATATAGAATCTACTTTTACGGATTCTATCGCGTTTGTATTTGATTTTTAATTGCCCGACGTTTCGAACACTTTACAGTGATCAGCCCTCCCGTGACCATGATCACTGTAAAGTGTTCGAAACGTCGGGCAATTAAAAATCAAATACAAACGCGATAGAATCAGTAAAACGAGTTTTATTTCAAATGTGTAATACTCGCGTAAAAATTAGAAGTCATTATCCTATATAAAATCATTAGCTTTTGTTCTGGCAATGAATTTGTATCAAAATATGGTTCAAAATTTAATAACTAATACTGTAGTGCCTAGATATAAATCTAAATAACTAAATTTAAAAAAATAATTAAAAAAATCAAAAAACCCGACTGCGTAAAAAGTCACCAAAACTACATACATAATAAAAAAAAAGAAAAGAAAAAAACAAGTACTTAGATGTCCGGTGGTCTAGAATTCCATAATATATTATTGAATAAATACTATTGCAGAAAATAAAATATATTTTAATAATAGAACATGACAACTGAACAGTCGGGATCCACTGAAAAATTAGATTTGCTGTCGAATAATGGATTTTTTTAATTATTTTATTTTATTTTATACTATTTAGTTATGAATACCTAGGTAGTTTTAGTTATCTTATTTATTAATAAGTAGGTAAGTACCTAACTATATATAGTTTTTCGACTGAAGTTGGGTACTAAATCGTTAGAAATTGGAAATGGGCGACCGCGTAAGACATTAGATACTTTAGGTAGGACTACCTATGGTATATTGGACAATATACCTACTAGATACTTCAGTATATGTCCATCCACATCCAGTTATATGAATTTTTCGTCTTTTTATCGTAAATTTCTACTGTCTAAAAAACCTATACCTATGTGAGAAAGGTTGTTACGAAACTTTAAATCGATATAAATCCTAAACGGCCAGTCAAATCGAAAAATGTTGAGAGAAAACTAATAATGATTTTTAAATACCTATTCACCGATACCCCATTCGACATAGTTTGTTGACTTTAATTTTTTTAATTTTCTCAATATGGCGTCCAGTAGTCGCCATATTAAATTTTCATTACAGTCATATCTTTAGTGACACTCGCCGGATTAAGAGGAATCGATTGACGTGCAAATCATAAAAATCGGCCCAAGTGTTTGGTCTATATAGTGCTTCAAAGGAACATACATACATACATAGACTGTTAAACACAATACCACTGCTTTGCGTTGCGCAGTCGGGTAAATACTTGTTAAACGTAAGACACTTTAGTCCTCCAGTAACGATAAACGCTGTTTAAAATGCTTCGAAACGTCGGGAAATTAAAATCAAATACAAAATACGTAAAAATAGTTTCATTTAAAATGTGTAACACTCTTGTAAAGATTAGAAATCATTATGATATGAAAAATGTGTAATATTTGAACTTTAGAGAATTTTTTTTTTTCTAATCCATATTGATCTTACTACTGGATTCAGGCCTTTTTTGACCGCCATGGGAAAGTAAGGAAGCAGCGACAAATTATATTCCTAAGTCGGCACTATAGACACTATATAAAAACATATATAGATCCAGTCACAACAAAGGTGCGAAGCGCTAGGTTTTTTATGTGTCATTCTAAAATATAAAGAGCGAGGCCATTCGCAGTTGTTGCCAAAACTAGCGGTCAAGGTCTGACGGAACAAACAGACAAAAATAAAACCGTTACTTAACCATATACCTATGTATAAAAAAAGCATACGAATATGTGCAATATTTTTTTTTATAAATGCCATCACGTTTGTATTTGATTTTTACTTTATATTAATGGTAAAAGTAAAGTGTTCGAAGTTATTTAACTGACGGTATGTAAAAAATATAAATTTTCCTTGTGGTGACGGAGTTAGAATACAATTCACCACCTCCTATCTTAATCGTGGGTGATCGTAAGAGTCGACTAAGGGATATAAAACGCATATAACACCTATGCAAGAGAAGGAAGACTCGAAACAGAACCCTATACCAGGGCACACGCGGCTCTTTGGATGTGAAGTTGCGGCTCTTTAGTTCTATACGCAAAAAAATAGTTTATAAAGAAAACATTTAAAAATGGTTCTGAATTGATTAATAAAGAGGATTAGGCACAAATTATTGTTGGCAAAAAAATATTATGGCTCTTTAAAAACTTTACATCCATCCATCAGCCCATAAACGTCCACTGTTGGACATAGGCCTCCCCACGAGAATGCCATTCGCAACGGTCCTGTGCCACCTGCATCCAACGGTTTCCTGCGACCTTCACAATGTCATCAGTCCACCGAGTGATGAACTCGATGAAAGTATGAAACTTTAAAAACTTTAAAGTTTTATAAATTCAAATTTTTTGCTCTTTCGATTCAAAAGGTTGCCGACCCCTGCCCTATACCAACACGTCTCACCAGCGTGGTATAGTAGGTCAATTTCTCTCCCAGGTGGAGGCTCGAGCCCGACAGTGGGACATATACATATATGGTGAAAGACATGAATCTTAAATTTATTTAAAAAAAATTTAATTAACTATTTATTTATTTGCCAAATTTAATGTTTTAGAATATTTTACTATGTTGTTATATTTACTATTCTCTCTATTATTTACTATTCATTAAATGACATTTTAATTATTTATTTATTTAGGTAAAAAAAAAACATACAAACGTGGAATCATCAAAGTCATTATAAAGAACAATAATCAATTTTTTTGGTTCCTATTACTTAAAACATTAATATTGTATCGAAAAATAAAAAAAAAAATTAAATTACATGAGTGAACTACTTCCTGATAGCTATATCCGGTAAAAAATTTACTAGAATGAAAGGGAAGTAATAAATTAGAAGTCAATTATACTCAAAACGAAGTCAAAACAGAAATTAATAATACCGAAACTATAACAAAAGAGATTTTCATTACGTTTTTAACTAGCTACGTATGTATTTGATCAGTTATAATTGGACTATCTGACTGCTACCGATGAGAATGGTGAGCTGATGAAAAGTTAATGATGGGTAACATTTAAATATATTATTCCCTATTTTAAACCAAATTTATTATATGTTTATAATAATACTTCTTTTAGTACCAATTCGATACATAGTGCTAGGACTTTTTAATTTTTAAAGTTCTGGAGGGTGCTCATCATCATAAGTGTAAGATTTCCTTATATCCTATTCCACCTTGATCCCATTCCGTACTCCTTCCTCTATTCAGGTGTACGGTTTATTGATTAACCGTCGGAAAGTGGTATGTTTTTCTTTCTTACCTCCATTTCCTAATAATAATGAATTTCCGCCATTAATCGCCTAATTCAATCAATTACATTTACATTAAATTGGGACATTTTACCGGAGTATGGTATTAACGGTAAACTGCTACAGGCTGTGCAGTCCAGTTACATGGGCTGTAGAGCCTGTGTGCGGCTGGATGATGGAATGTCGCCTTGGTTTGACGTCAATATCGGCGTTAAGCAGGGGGGCGAGCGTGTATGAAGAGAATTATGACTGTTGAGGAAGCGAGTGAAGTATGCAAAGATAGAGTTCTCTGGCACTCTGTTCTCTCTGCCTACACTGCAAGGGATATGGCGTGATGATATGTATGTATGTATGTGTTCAATAAATTATAAATTATAGTAAGATTTAGTTCACAAGATTATCGACATGTAGGATGTAGACACGGCAATCGTTGTTACCGATAGTCATTTCGACCAATCCAATGGTCTAATAGTCAAGAGCCTCGCTCAACACCTAAAAAGGCTCGCGTTAGGTATTTTAGATTGGGGGTCTGATGCAGATAGCGGTGTTACTCGACACGGCACGCATTGTGAGAAAGTTCCTCTCTTTGGAGCTCTAACCACCGGCGCGGTTTGCTCCCTGTATTCGCTGCCGGTGGGTCAATACGTGTTTTTATATTTTTAAATATATTTTTTTTTATATAATATTTAGAAATATATTAAGTAGTTATTAGTTTTAATAAAGATAATAATAATAATAACACCAATATATTAATGGAGCTATGTTGTTTTGGGCTATGAGCGTTTTGGTTTGAACTACCAATAGCAAAAAAATTCTCCCCACCCCTTGTATTATTTTTTATGTGTCTTAGTTGTTAGCCTCAGATGGCTATGACAACTTTACCCGGACTGTGGGTGAGCGCTGAGGGCTCTCAACCCGAACCACCCCATGTAGCGACGGGATAAGAATTCAATGATCTTAATTTATTTTTGAAGTGGTAAAAATCGGCAAAGGGAAACCAGGGAAATAGGGAGCAACTTTGTCATATGAAACTTATACCACCTCAAAGTTATTGCCAACCAGTCCAATATGTATGACGAGTACCTACCCTCATACGTGAGGATGACGAAAGGCACAATAATAAACGAAAGGCTTATATAATAACTTCTGTGGAACATGTAATCTGTTACTTTTTCGTAGTAACGTGTAAGCCCATATATGTCCCACTGTTGGGCTCGGGCCTCCTCCGCGGGGGGGATTTTTTTTATTGCTTGTGGTGGTAGACGAGCAGACAGCACACCCGATGGTAAGTGTCACTGCCACCTATTGACTTTTGCCAATGGTATAGCTAGGCCGCTACCTACCAATACAAACCCCGAACCCACCCAGGTGGGCTTCCAGCTCTCTCGCTCACCGAACGAAGCGCAATAGCACATTGGCATTACTCAGATGTCGATCTTCTGCGAGAGTGTTAACCTACTATACCGCGCTGGTCAGACGTGTTGGTATAGGGTTTTGTTCAAGTTTTCCATCTCTTGCATAGATGTTATATGCGTTTTATATCCCTTAGTCGTCTCTTACGATCACCCACGGGTAAGATAGGGGCTGGTGAATTGTATTCTTACTCCGTCACCACAGGAATAATATTGTTATCTTACTTTGTCCATTCTCCATCAACACAACGACGTTCGCTTTTTAATATATCCCCAAGAGGGATAATGTGGTAATTGATTAGTTTAACAGGCGCTTTGGCGATTTGTTTTTTATAAGTTTCGCAAGAAAGTACTACAAACCTGCTCTGTTGGTGATTCCTCAAGCGATTTTACGACTCCATTACCCGTATTATGATGCATTGTATTTTTTATTTATAGTACACACTTACATAAGAATTTTTATTTTTTCTCTACATAAATCCATCAAACATTCAACGTAACTATTTGAAACCTCAAAACCACAATAGAACAATTGTTTTCAATTCCTTACTCACTTGAACTGCTGTTTATAATAATAGTATTCCAAGTGTAGGCAGAACTTTGATGTTAAGCCGCTCTTGTGTATTAAGAAAAAAAACACCTTTAAGGCCTGCCCATAGCAGGTAAATAAACACCCAACTTTTAAAACCGGTTAGTCCTAAACAAAAACTTCACTAATTTTATCACAGGATATTTTGTTTTGTATAAAAAAAAACGAATGATTTAATGCAAAATGTTAAGAGTTATAACACTTATTTCGGAGTAGAAGAGGGTTTGCCGGGATTACGCAAACTTGGATGCGCTCTATGCGTTCGCTGGCTACGCGGTCATTCGTTCGCAGTTCGTCTGTCGAGCCGTTCAGTCAGTCGGTCGCCCGCGTTGTGTACAGACGTATCTCGTTTCACGTTATCAACGCACGTAATCTTCGTGATTATCAAAAAAATAAATAAACTGCTGTGTACTCGCAACGTCCTCGCGTAAAGCAAGGCACGGTTTTTAGCGAACGGAATAAACGTTGGTTTTTATGCCGTTTATTGTTTTGTCGGCAAGTGCAAAATGTGATGTTTTATGTGTGTTCAAGGAGCGTACCGGCCTGTGTTAACGTTTTCAAAGTGGAACTACATGGATGTAATGTGCTTTTAAAAATTGGAAACTCATAAATTATTTCTATCTCACACTGGATATTTCAAATCAGGTTGGTGTTATTCTTATATTGCTTTATTATGACACATATATTTAGATAAGATTATAAGTAGATGTTTGACTTAAGAATGACTAATAGTAGCAAGGTTAAAAAACAGTCATTCTAACCAACCAACAGTAAACATTTTGGTAAATTTATGCGCAAATTAATTTAGTCCGAAAGTAGGTAATGAGTTTAAACCGGTTCTTAGAATGGTAGAGCTAAATACTAATAAGTATAAACAGACTGGAATAATGATTCAGCGAGCGATTTAAGAGATATTAAAATAAAATCTACACAAATATGATTACATTAAATATGATAAAGAAATATCTGACAGAATTATGTCGTGTTCCATTTCGCAAATGTCAATAGTATCATTGACACTTTATCGCGACGGTTGTTAAACTTGAAAAAATCAACAAAATAACTGCATATTAATATAAAGATTTACAGTCGTTATTCTAGCGTAAATCTAAATATAAAGCACGTTGATTATAATATAAACTACCATTCAATGTATTCTGCCATTACATATTTTATGACTATTTATTAGATAATAGTTACACAGTTCTCCAATATTTTTATGATTTTAAACATTGACCTTTCCTGTCATTTATCTTAGGATTCAATCCCACGTAGAATAATTCTTTATGCAAATCACAATTGCTTGCTTCATGGTGTAATAGGTATGTGCCTTTAAATAGCACGTGTCTAAATTTTACAGCGATAACAGAATTTAATTCTTTTAGTGTTTTTTAAAGGAAAAAAAAAAATAAAAGGTATGTAGTATTGGGTGAATTTGTCACCCTGCCTAATCCTTTGCGTCAAGGACGTATATCCAAAGAAAAATCTTTACAAGACTACGTTGATTCGTATATATGTATCTATTAATATATTTAAATTTTAGTATTTGAGGTCTGTATTAACTAAAAGATTTGAATTAAACTATCTATCGTTACTAGAATTTTACTAAAAATATCTCGTTGCGTAACTGACAATAAGTTTCTCACACTCGTAACATTGAGTCAATCAAAAAATTATATTGCTTTCGTATGGTCCCAAGCGTTTGATAAAACAAACATTCAGCTCGTTTCTTCTAAAGAGTTTATCTTCATGGACGTTTAGTCGGAAATATTGTGTAAACATATGTAGTATTATACAGTCGATATTTGTTTATCAATATTTTTCTAAGAATGCACTGTCGATATGTTACAGTCGCGTATTCATTAACTGATATGCGATAATATAAATACATAGGTGACTAGGTACGTAGTCGCACATACGTAATCTTTTCCTTTGATAAAAACATGACTGAATTGTTTGAAATCTTTGATTATATTGAACAAAAACTCTATTTTTCTCTCACTAAGGAGAACAGTCATTTCAATAAAATGATTATGAAAAGGTCGAGATTTTTTGTATTGGTGTACCGCAAGGAACTATTATGGAACCCTGAAGTACCTGGCAGAATAAAATTCAGTATATTATAGGCTTTAGGTAAAGCATTGTATTGGTTGAATAAATAAATAATACACAGTTATATTAACTGTAACCTGTCTCAAATGTCGATTCTAGTTATTGGTCTCATATTCACTCATGTTTACTTCGTTAATATGCATAAGCATAAGCAGACAAACTTGTAATCAGAGAATTGTTTTTATTATGATACATAAGCATTGGTAAGATCTCATAAATGTTGTTTATTGAGAATTTATAGTACTTGCATAGTCTCATGTCTGTTTCTCAGAGGTTTAAGTAGAGACTAGGGATTGCGACAAATCACGATCCTGGTATACCTTCAACGTTTGAATCACATTCATCTGTCTTTATACATACTCCAACGCTTACGATCTTTCACCAGCACATAACCAAATTAGATCTAGAAAAGTATGTGGTTTTCCTTTTATAATCGTCCCAGTCGAGTATCTTTGTATATTTACTCATTCTTTATTTACTCATTTTTTCTACGTGTCAAAACCACCTCAGCATACTTTTTTCGTTTTTTGTCACTACTTCTTAACTTACTCCACGGGGTTCTTTTATTCTCCTATTCCTAATTGTATCTATTAAATTTACACCACATATGACTTCCTTGTCCCAACTTTCACTGATATACACTAGATGACTAGAGTGGGCACTAATAATTTCGTATGTACTGATAGACGTGTCTTTTTGGGTACATTCCTGCTTTCACTGTCATACACTATAGACTAGTGGGCACTAATAATTTCGTATGTACTTCTTTTTGGGTACATTCCTGCTGCTCGTAAAAACTTGTGGTAGGTACCTCATTTACTTTGAGCATTTACTTTTTTTTCAACATCACCATATTTTTTTTCTAGTAGGTACAAATATATATGTATATATATATATATATATATATATATATATATGTATATATATGATCAAATACATATTTTTACTATATTATCTAATTATTACGTACCTTGTCAGATATAGTAGATATATTAGAATATCAACCTAGGGGAATAAGATTAGGTGAAGGTGTTCCCAAGGATGGTTGATGTTAAGCGACCGCATGGTTGTAATACTTAATAAAATCCCTTGCAGTAAATTTGCTGCTTTGATTAAGTAATAGAAAAATAAGATGGGGTTTCAATCTTAATAAGATATATTGGGATATGAGTTAGAGGATGATAATGTTCATCATTCATCATTTCAGCTCATATATGTCCCACTGTTGGGCTCGAGCCTCCTCCATAATAGGACGAAAATTGACCTACTTTATCACGCTAGTCAGGCGTGTTGGCATAGGGTTTTTTTTCGAGTTTTCCTTCACTTACATAGATGTTATTTACGTTTTATATCCTTTAGTCGTCTCTTACGATCACCCACGGGTAGGATAGGGAGTTGTGAATTGTATTCTTACTCCGTCACCACACTGAGAATGATGATAATGTTACGAATTATTTTAGTAAAGATAAGACAGAAGAAAGACAGAGATTTCTCTATCTCTATTAAATTATACCACCTAGTGAGATCTCTTAGCCGATAGTACGTATCATGAAAACAGATATAATGACATTTCGAGGAATTTTAATAAAGGCTCTCTCACATTGCGAAGGTAAAGAAACAAGTTATTTCAAGCCACACAAAGTAGGCGCCCGCTGTAAAAAGTTTCACATTTTCGTAGATTTAATTAAATATGTTATCATTTCATCAAATTTATATTTTAATTTTCATTGGATGTCTGGCTGGATAATAGATGGATGCTAGGGGGCTTCTTAAACTGGTATAAGTACGCCATTGAGGATAGAGGTCTTAGGTTTAAACCTTTTATCGGAGAAAATTATTAGTTAGTAGATTTTCTTACATAAATTTTCAATATTTCTTAAGCTATAAATTTAGAAATGTCTCCAATAAAATAGGATTTCTATTAATTAAAAAAAATATATGTCAAAATTGGTATGAAGTATACTAATCGTTCAGAAATTAACGTCAAAGAAAAATAAAAAAAAACGACGGTTTCTATTAATATTTGCGCGAATAAAACTATTTTATCGCTAATTGTGTTGTCAATCGCTAATTATATTCCACTAGGTGTGGTGACGGAGTAAGAATACAATTCACCACCCTCTATCTTACCCGTGGGTGATCGTAGGAGACGACTAAGGGACATATTGGATATAACATCTTTGCAAGAGAAGGAAAACTTGAAACAAAACCAACACGTCTGACCAGCGTGATGTAGTAGGTCAATTTCACTCCCATTATGGAGGAGGCTCGAGCCCAGCAGTGGGACATAAATATATGAGCTAAGATGATGATGATGATGTGTTTGTCTTTAATATCCCAACATATAATATTGTTGGAAAATTTAGTTTATTGAACTAATCTTATTCGACATGGCGAAGTGATCTAAGTGCTTATCTCCCGTATCAAGTGTCATCATTATTCCGATTCTGGGTGTGATTTGTGTCCGTTGTATGTGTCTTTGGAAATTGCCCCATGATATAAGACTTTAGTACCTTACTGTGGAATGATGTATTAAAAAAAACAAATTGAAATATTATTTAATAAATCTTATTCGAAAAATCTTATTCGTATTCAACCTATACTCATAGAAGGAAAATTAGTCTACTATATACCTTATGGTGACAGAGTAAGAATACACTTCAACACCCCCTATCTTACCCGTGGGTGATCTTAAGAGACGATTAAGGGGTATAAAACGCTAATAACATCTATGCAAGTGAAGGAAAACTCATAACAAAACCCTATTCCAACACGCCTGACTAGCGTGATATTGTAGTGGTATTATAGTATACGTTGTCAATTTTCGTCCCATTATAGAGGAGGCTCGAGCCCAACAATGGGATATATATGAGCTAAAATAATGATACATTATTGTCTAGAATTCAAATTGCCATTGGATTTTATTAAAAGATCGCTAACTCTTGCAATAATGCGAAACTGTTGAAACCTATTGAATTAGAAGTTAAAAATTTACGTATTTAATTTTGTAACATTCAGTATTATTGTAATGCTGAATAATTGTAAGTACCTACCTGAATCATACCATGAATAACCCACTTACTGTTAGCGAGCAATGAACAACAAAACCAATAATGTTTAGGTATACAACTGTGTTTAGTTTCTATAGTTTTAGTCTTGTGACCTAAATACAATTATGCTATTATCTCGTTTCGTACATTTGCAGAGTCCATTCAATTTCTGGTTGTGGCTTGAAATAAACGGATGTTGAACTAGGTACCGCTGGGAATATTAGTTTGTTGAAATTTTTAATGTATTTTAATTTAATTTTCTTTTTTTTTTTTACTTTTATAGATTAGAATATTTGTGGAATATTTAAGGATACAATGATTCAACCGTTTTCTTGTCTATAGATGTTGTAACAGACGACTAAGGCAACACAATAAGGTGTGCGTATTATAAGGAAACGACGAAATAAAATCTATACCAACCCATCTAACCAGCGTGATACTATATATCAATTTAAACCTATAATAAAGGACGCTCAGGATCAGCTGTGGGGCTTATATGAGCTAAGACGATAAGGATTTGAATAAGTCGATTCTCGATGATGAGTTAAATTAGAATGTGTTCACCATCCTTTACTTTCCCGTGGGTGTCGTGTCGTTCAAAATTGTAAGACTAAGTGATCAGGAATATACAGGTCTCTCGAATGAATCTTAGGAAACTAACCACGTTTGCAATAGCAATTCATCATTCTCCTACTCTTATCCCAATTACTTGGGGTCGATACAATATGTACTCTTCTTTCATAGTACATATTGTAAAAGTTACTGACAATAGTTTTATGACCTGCCGCCTGCCAGACGTCAACCTTCCTTAGGAATGTAATTGTTGACCGAACGGCATCAGATGGAGTGGCCCAGGTCATAATAAGGCTCTTAGTCGTCTTTTACGACATCCACGAGCAAAGTAAAGGTTGGTAGTATTCATAACCGCTATCATACAGTAATTTTAGCAATTATGGAATTGTTATTCTTCGGCAGTCGATAGGTTGATGGATGGATATATAACTTCGTTAAGAAACAAGAACTGCATAAGTATTTTTTATTAATTATAAATACCCGATTACGAAACGAAGAATGATGAATGATGATGATGAATAACAAGGTTGTGTCATCGTTTAATACAATTCTAACTGTAAAGTTTGAAGTATTAAGCCTATACAATGTGTAAACATTGTCCGCTAGATGGCATACGTCACCTTGAAGACGTAAGATATAATTAGAAGCGAAATTTGCATGTCCTAAAATAGTTCACGATGGTGTAAGTGGCAGCACGATTGGGCCGGATTCCCAATAGGTGCGAGTTCGAACCCCGCTTGTGACATCATTTTTCGTTTCGTAATCGGGTATTTATAAATAATTGAGCATATTAAATGCTAAAAATTTCAGTAATTTGAATATTTTTTATTAAACTTAATCTGCCCCGCACTTAAATTCTATACTACGAACCACAATGTCGAACACGTTAATTATTTTGCCAACTTTTTTCATCTCCAACATCTATCTGAACATTCGCATTACAGCTTTCACACTTACTACCTACTAAAATAATTTAATTACTAGACCAATCTAATAAGATGTTTTTAACAGAACGTTTTTGGCTATTTTCTTGTATCTAAGAATATGGTTATTTGTTATGATATTTTTTTTTATAGAAAACACTCCAATCACTCTACACAAAGGAAATAATCCTTGTATTGCAGGGGACTTTACAAACATATAATTAACGCAGACAAATTACACCCATACTTAGAACAAAAGTTTATGAATCGCACAAAGCATTGTCCTGCGTAGGAATCGAAACTACGGCATTGGTACGAAAGATCGGTATCTTAACCACTAACGCCATCTGTGCAGTCATTTCACACAATAACATATTGCCATTGCTCAGACATCAATTTCCTGCGAGAGTGGTTCCCGGATAGACGGCCCGCGGCTGTAGACAAAAATCTGTCAACAGTGTGGGTCCTACCACTAATAATACAAGTTTTTGTTGATAATATCTTAACTACATATTAAAACAATGCCAAATATCTTTGAATTTAAAAACATATTCACATAATCACGTTCTCATTATTAATATATATTGTTCTACTAATGTTTAGGTTGCTGTTTTCAATTTAAATGAATAGACTAGATAGTTGTTTTTTTTGGCATGTATCTATTTATAGACAACGCCTTTTTAGTTATTGAACGAATGATTCACAGACTATAGACATATGACTAACCTTAATATAGTGTAATGAGCGCGCAATAGAGAATAAATTTTTAAAATAAACGTTTTTTTATTTTTTTTTATTTTTTATGGTGGCAAACGAGCAAGTAGCACACCTGATGGTAAGTCTCGCTGCCACCCATGGACCTTTGCAATACCAAAGGTAAAGCTAGACCGCTGCCTACCATTACAATCTCCAAACCCACCCAGTTGGGCTTCCGGCTGTCTCGCTCACCGAACGAAGCGCATTAGCACATTGCCATTACTCAGACGTCGATCTTCTTTGAGAGTGTGGTACCACCCCGAACGGTCCGACCCGCGGCTGTAGACAGAGAACTGTCCCAGCGTGGTCCTACCACAATAAAAACGTTTTAATGTCGATTGATCAGTGTGATCAAAGAGTTATTTAGATATTCTCTAGAAACCTCTAAATTGCTTATACGGATAAGTTATTTCTATCACGCAATCATTCTACTCCACCATCAGTCTAAGCAGATAATAAATTATACTTTCGAGATTAATTTGTTTATTATAGCGTCGTTCTTATTAAGTACGATGCTAGAATAAACAAATCGATCTTGCTAACTAACCCATCAAACAAATAACTACTTAGTTACTATTTTATAAAGTGTAAAGGAAAAGATTTAATTAAATAAAAAAATAAACGTTGGTTTTGGGTTTTTTATTTTTTATAATGTTATGTAGCTATCCCCACTGAAGCTATTTGGCATTTAAATAAATTAATCTCTTTTAAATCGATCGCAGCGCTGCCTGTCATTATTTTTCTCAGGATCTCAGGACCTGAACATAAAAAATAATAAAAATTTAATCGAATTCAAACGAGATATTTAGATGTTCAGTCACATACAGACGTATAGAAGAATTATTTATACTATAAGATTATATATTATAAGATTTTATAAATATTTAGCGATTAAATTTAACTTTTGATATGAATTACATTAATTTATTTTATATAATCTTTGATAAGATAATATCTAACATTAATATTAATTATTCTGTAGTTCTTCACTTCAATTTCTATTAATTATTAATTTTAAATTCTCTTGCAATAGAATGTTTTTTTTGCATATGGTAACAGAGTAAGAATACACTTCACCACTCTTGTCTTACCCGTGGTTGATCGTTTGACTGGTTGACGACTAAGGTGTATAAAACATATATAACATCTATGCAAGAGAAGGAAACCTCTAAACAAAACCCTATACCAACACGTCTGACCAGCGTGGTATAATATCTAGGTCAATTTTACATCCATTATAGGGGAGGCTCGAGCCAAATAGTGCGACATATATGAGCTGACAAAGATCAGGTATTTTCTCAGTGGGGGATGTCGTCATTCTAATATAAACGTAGTTTCATCCTGAAATGTGAAATTATCATAGCGAATTGCGTCAAAGTTCGTAAAAAATGTAAGTAATAAACATTACACTCACAAACTTTCGTTTTTATTATATTAATATGATTCCTTTAGTAGATATGGATTCATTTGCTTGTTATAACGGCCCTTAGGTTTATTTTATTCTCGTTAAAATGGCGTAACTTTACATGTTGCATATAAAATACCGTTCTTATTAGACGCGTTTTTTACGTCTAAGTTGATTTTAATCTGACTTACGATGGCAATTTGAATTTCAAGTTTTAGTTAACTTGTTTCTAGTTTTCTACCATATGGTTTTATCACGTAGAAGAGCGTCTATTGAGTAAGAATATATTTTTCATATATATATCATCATTCACTTGTTCTTATACCAATTACCTACTTGGGTTCGACGTAATTAATATGTTCTCTTCTTCGTACATATTGCATAAGTTATTGACAATAGTTTTTATGACCTGCAGGTCAGGTTGCCCGACACCCCTCCTTGGAATGTAATTGTTGACCAAACGCCATCATGTGCAATTGGCCCAGGTTGATATATTGCCCTTAGTTATCTAATAAGATATGCACGAGCGAACTAAGTGTTGGTAGTATTTGTAACCGCTACCACATATTTTTTTCTAGTTTCAAGTATTTTTTATTCTCGAGTGGTTAAACCAGTAGTTATACGCCGATTTTTACATATTGCTACACAATCTTCAGTACCATAATGGTCCAATCTGACTGGTTAGTGAGGAGAATGCCAAACATACCTAACAAAGATATCGTAATTTAGCAAATTTAACCTCTTTTTTTACGGTGGTCTATGTATGTGTTTCGCCCCGCAAAATCGGTCCGGGGTGACGGAAGAGGCGGCGCGTGACCCCATAGACCCACCGTGCACCGTGCTCTTCGTCGTGCGAGCAGGCCACCGGTACCCGATCTTTGTCTTCGGTGGCTAGCAAACTTAACCTACCTGTTCGTCTACTAGTTTGGTTGATGTACAGCTATAGCCAGATTTCATATCTTTTACTTCCCATTATTGGGCACGAATCTTTTACATAATAGAAGACAGTTGATTGGCTATATTTCTATACTGAGACGGGCTGGTATAGGATTTTAATTTGAGTTTTACTTCTATTTCAAACATGTTGTTTATATCCTTAAGTTATTCTTCATGACACCTACCAGAAAGAAGACATCGCTTTCGCCCTTCATCATTACACAAAGCCTGGTTTTTTTTTTTTTTTTTCGCTGAGGAAACGCATTTACGCGCTATCCCCCGCCGGTGACAGACGAGGGGGAGTGTGGGACTCGCCGGCCATAGATGTTGGCGGCCGGAATACCCACTAAAACCACAGCGGCCCCTTCCGCGCTTTTACGGGGAGCCGGAGAGATCGTCTACTGACATTCGATCCCAGGCACCCCCACGCTTGGCTTTCTGGCCACGTCCTATCGTCCCTCAAGGCGGTGGGAGGAGGTGCGCATAACGGCGCCTCCTCCTCCCCGGTCGCCGACGGCGAAGCGAGTCAGCTGACGCAAGCGCCTCGCGTTCTCGCTCCGTGGCCTCCTTCCTTTTCATGATGACCTCGCAAAAGGAGGCCATCGACGACCAGCACCTGTCGCTGTCAAGCATCTTCGAGATGATGGTCGACAACGACAGGTCTCTCCCAACGACCGCCGATAGGACGTGGCGCTGGGGCCCCCAGGCAAGGCATACCTCCAGACACAAAGCCTGGTTTAACGTAACATTTGCCTACTAATACGAATAAAAAGAACATACAGGAAATAATTCTATTTGTTCTAAACACAATAAGCTATGTGACACGAATAGATCATTAAAGATATATTTTTTCAAATATGGACTTCAATTATAATTTGTATTAACATAATCGAAGTATAAATTATATTTTGTTTATATAAATGATGATGTCATATAACCTTTATATTATACAAAAGCGTTCTTAAATACAAAGATAGGTATCTTTCAAAGTTAATATTTTGCTTTTCAAGACCCTGCGCTAAGGAGTTATTCCTTCTGTTACACTGGACTGGACTTTACACAATATTAACGGACATAAAACATCCAGACTAAGAACAATATTTTTTATCAAAAAAAATTGTCCTACGTGGTGATTAAGCATAAGTCACTCAGTATTAGAGGTCAGTACTTAGACCACTTGGGAATCGGAGTAGTCAATTATTTGCATATTATGTGCTTATATTCCTATTTCTAATCCTCCTAAATCCTTTTTTGTGTGTGTAACTTAGTTGTTAGCCTCAGATGGCTATGACAACATTACCCGGAGTGTGGATGAGCGCTAAGGGCTCCCCGATAACCTTAATGCTTCAATTGTATCTACCTATTAACTCATCAATGTCCATTGCACATAGTTTCTTACCAAGGAGCGATACTGCTGTAATCGCCCTGATCAGCAAGTGGGATGGCGACAGGATTTATAAATTTCTCTTGATGCTTGCTGGCACCAGTACTAAAAGTACTGTCTTAGTTATCCATCAGCTCTTTTTTCACGACGTCCATAGGCAACTGCTGAACGATATCCGTTTCTATTACAATAATCCAAATGGCAATAGTCTTTATTCAAAAAAAAATCTATTTCACTTCAAAAAACTTACACATTAAAATACATACATACATAGCTTCACGCCTGTTTCCCAGAGGGGTAGGCAGAGACTACGGATTGCCACAAACCACGATCCTGGCATACTTCCATCGCTTCATTCACACTCATAACAGTCTTCATGCATACTCTACGATTACGCATACTCTTAATATGACCTCTCGTCAATACATCGCTAATTTGATCCAGAAAATTATGACGAGGTCTTCCCCTTGTATTCGTCCCACTCACGCTTGCTTTATATATTTTCTTCGTCAACCCCTTCGTCACATTACATTAAAATAACATAACTCGTTACATTATACATACAACATAATTCGTTACATTAAAATAACAGTAGCAATTAACAGTAAATATCAAATACAAGAGCGATTAAATTTTTTTTTAAATAATTTAATTTCATATTTGTAATAGGTAGGTATTATAATACACAAAAGAAAATATTAAAATTAACATACTAGATCAAGCACCAACTGGTAATATTAATTAACTATTATGATATAATAAATATTATCCAAAATCCTCAATTTTAAACATATGCGTATATCTAGACTGGAATATTATAGGCTAAACTAAATTCTCGCTGATTAAATATTCACATATCATACACCAAGGTCGGTCCCATTTAAGTTTTGATGTGCTTATCTCTTTAAAGCTGTCGTGTCTAGATCTATACGACAAGGTTATATGGTTATATATATATTAGGTATATATTTAGATACTAGCTTTTGCCTGCGCCTTCGCCCGCGTAAAAGGTTACTTTCCTAAAGTTTTTCATTCCCTATTTGGATTTTACCCCTTAAGGGTACATTTTTACAACATGTTAATGTCATATTTATTTATATCTAATCAATAGCCTAAAAATAAATTTCAAGCTTCTGGCATTAAAAATGACGATACTTCCTTACAACTATTCATTCCACTTTTCAACCCTTTTTTGCATTAAAAAGTAGCCTATGTCCTTTAACAGGCTGTATTCTATCTGTGTACCAAATTTCATTTAAATCGGTTCAGTAGTTTTGGCGTGAAAGAGCGACAGACAGACAGACATACAGAGTTACTTTCGCATTTATAATATTAGTAAGGATACCTACTTTAGTTACTAAGGTTTTAAGTGAGTTCCTATGAATACATGTTATTTACTATTTTACATATAAAAGGTGCTAATTTTTTTTTTTGGTAGGCTATGGCCCGGACACACTTCGCCCGCTTCGTCCGGGGCGACGGAAGGGCAGCGAGTGGCCCCATAACCCACCGTATTCCCTCCCCATAAATAAGTCCTCTGTGGGATGACCTATATTGAACAATGGCAGTCGCTGGACTAATAATGACGATTAATAAAACCGATCTGTTATAATTTATTGTTATCAGTCTGGGTATCGCCGTGCGAGCGGGCCACCGGTATCCGATCTTTGTCTTCGGTGGCCGCCTCGGTGTGTATATGCCCTACGGTATAAGAACTAAGAAACACAAAGCCTTAGCAGTGTATGTATAATATTAAAAATATATATAATCATAGATTATGTAATACGAATGATAAAACAAGGTCGTTCAAATAATTAATGTCATAATTTCTCATCAAGATTGGCTTGTAAATGATTAAACGATTACGAGGCAAGATTTTTATATATTTTAAGATTGATCGAAAGGCAGTATGTTATTTTCAGCTCACTTACGAAGGTCAGTTCTAAACACTTAAAGTTTATAAATCACGTTTATAAATTGAATAAATAAATATGCCAGTATGAAATTAGATTGTGGAATAAACTCTATCTAGCTGCTACCGTTATTTTATAGCTACATTCATTAGCTGGGCCAGGGGCTTAGCTTGCATGCATTACCTGCATATTTAGTGCAGTTATTTTATTTAAACACGCATGGTACTCTTGTGATGATAGTATTAATATTATACCATTTTTGTCATCCGAGCAGTCGTTATGACAGCGGTAATTGCGCCAGATACTTGAAAATTAACAAAAAATAATGTTAGATATACTATCTCTTATTTGCACTACTTGCAGCGATATCATCTATCTCAGGAAGCTATCTGATGCACTAAGATATTTTTTGGATCTATCTGGTGGTAGTTAAGAAGGTTGGCGAATTTTGTTTTTATTGCTAATGGTGGCAAACGAGCAAGCAGCACATCTAATGGTAAGTGTTACTGCCGCCCATGGACCTTTGACCAAGAGTACAACCAGGCCGCTGCCTACCAATACAAACCCCAAACCCACCCCGTTGGACTTCCGGCTCTCTCGCTCACCGAACGAAGCGCAATAGCATATAGCCATTACTCAGACGTCGATCTTCTGCGAGAGTGTGGTACTACCCCGGACGGACCAGCCCGCGGCCGTGGACAGAGAGAACTGTCAACAGCGTGGTCCTAACACAACAAAGACTTATTTAGACATAACAATAAGCAAATAAATAATGAGTTATTTTAATTTCTTACACGATAGTTAGTATATTAAACCTATAGAGAATCCGTTACCTAAAAGTTTTTACAAAGTGCTAAGTTGCCTGGCTTCCAACAACTATAGGCTATTTCAACAGTATCTATGAAGATTTCTTTTAGCCAAATATTAATGTAATTAAATACGACTGAGAGGCTTACAGCGACCTGGGCGCCATCTGGTATAGTCTGGTCAACAATTACATTCTCAACAAGAGTTGACGTCAAGGCGATCGGTTATAAAACTATTGCCGAAACTTTTGCAATATGTACAATGGAGACTGAGTACAAATTGCGTCGACACCAAGTAATTAGGATCAGAGCAGGATAATGATTAGCTTACGCTTACGGTATTATACCCCTTTGGGATATCTATCTTATCCGTGTGGTGACGGAGTAACTATACAAATCACCACCCCTTATCGTACCCGTGGGTGATCGTAAGAGACGACTAAGGAATATAAATAAAAAAAATATTTCTCAGAATATGGTACATTTAGTTGTTAATAAATTTTGTGTCTCACATATTCTACCGTGAATCGGTGTAGAAATATTAGTCCTTCTATAAAAATACATTTCATTTAGTCACTATTTCTATTAAATGTCCATTAAATATTAATAACTACATTAAATATAATTACAAATAAATAACAACAATAATCAATGTCTAAATTTTTTTTTAAACAATTGCATTAAAACGTATGATCCAAGAATTCATTGACCTTATAGAAACCTTTGTCCAATAACCAGTTAAATAAATATGTCCTAAATTTATTAATAGGTCCCTCTACTGGTAGTTTATTATAAATTTTAATTGCCATACAATATGAATTTTTAGAGTGAATTTGCAATCTTTGATGAGGAATTAACAATTTACTAGGATCTCTACAGTCTACTATGTGCTTTTTTCATTATTACGTCGTGTACCGGAAATATATGAGGATATTTTTTTACAAATATGCACATTTCATAAATATATAGACATAGCAATACGAGGATTTGCATTTTCTTAAAAATAGGTCTACAATGCTCTAAGTACTCTGCTCCGTAGAGAGCTCGTACACATTTTTTCTGTGATATAAATACTTTATCTAGTTCTACAGAGTTTCCCCAGATGACTATGCCGTATCGTATCACTGATGATACATACATAGATAGATAGAGATATAAGGCGCATGTAACGTCTATGCAAGAGAAGGAAAACTCGAAACAAAACCCTATATCAGTACGTCTGACCAGCGTGGTATAGTAAGTCAATTTCCCTTCTATTACGGAGGAGGCTTGAGCCCAACAGTGGGACATGTATGAGCTGAGATGATGGGATATCTATGTCCAACAGTGATAGGTAGATATTGGGGTCAAAGTCGAGACATCTAAGTACTTATTAAACTTGACATTTAACGTTTGTCTTCAATCTTGTCATAAGGTTATCACTAGGTATCAAGGATTTTATTATTTTTTATTCTATTTAGTTTATGATTTTTTGTACACCAATAAAGCCATAATCGTTTGCTTGGCAATATGGCATACTATCTTTAAAATAAGGGTTGCAAGAAAAATACGACACCGGGTTGCGGCAGATAAATTGCATCGTGTGGAGGTTTATGGCCAACGGTGGAGTTCTGCGGGGTGATAGATGGAGAGATAGCTATAAAACGCAAAATATTTTTCAAATAAAACTAATGTAAGACTGCTATAAGACTGCACAGATGGCGTAGTGGTTAAGATACCGACGTTCCGTGCCGGTGCCGTGGGTTCGATTCCCACGCAGGACGTTACTTTGTGTGATCCACAAAGTGTTGTTCTGAGTCTGGGTGTAATTTGTCTGCGTTAATTGCATGTTTGTAAAGTCCCCCGCAATACAAGGATTATTTCCTTAGTGCAGGGTGGTGTTTAAAAAAAAAAAAAGTAAATTATGTAAAAAGTAAGTTTTGGGTCATGATACACTTTAAGATTGTAATAACGGACATTTACACCCTGATTGAGTATAACCATTTGAAAATGGAATACATTTGAAATAAAACTATTTTCATTCAACAGCGTTCATGATCACGGGAAGACTCAGTCCTCCCGTGATCGTGAACGCTATAAAGTATTTGAAACATCGGGAAATTAAAAATCAAATACAAATGCGATAGAATCCGTAAAAATAGTTTTATTTCAAATGTGTAATATAGGTACTCGCGTACACATCAGAGGTCATTATTACGAATAAATGGTTTCATGTGGAATTTAAATATAGCTGTGAAAGAGTTTATATTAACTTAATATTCCAAGCAAGAAATATTAAAAACTTACCTAATAAAATAGCACTTTATTATTTTACCCAATAATTTTTCTCATCGCAAAATATCCACTAGAGAGGTAACATTAGGTGCAGTCTTGAAATGTAATACGTTATTGATAAACACACCCCGTACTCTATTAACGCTTGCTTTGTTTGTGCAGCTTTTAGTCTTGTTTACCTCATGTTAACTGTATAAGCTCACACGTATTAAAACACCTATGTTGATATTGCTGTATGATAAATAACAACAAAAAAATGCAACGATAATATCTCTCAAAATTAAAAATCTACTTGTGTGTTTTTTTTTATATAATCGAATAACTTTTTTTAAGGCACCCGTTAAAAAGATGAGACCATTTTCTTTTCGGCCGGAAACCATACGGTAATATGGGCTATCCTAAAAAAAATGCATTTTTTGTATATTACCTACAGATAGTTTAAACAAAACGTTTGAATTTTTATTTACTGACCCACCGTTTGACAGCAGGTGGTTCATAAAAACTAAAGGTTACTTGAAACTCTCAAGATCATGACTGTTTTATTTTTCTTTTCATTTTTTGTCTATGACACAACTTTTTTATAGGTTTTTTGTGTTAACACGTGCTAGTTCGGGTAAACATTTGCGGTGGTTTTGAAGGCATATACAAACAACTGACGCCAACGTGTACTGGAAATCTACGGTGTTGGTAAGAACATGAATGCGCTTGGTGTGTTTTAGTTTTATGGATTTTAAGATGTCAAGTAGTCTTAGTTTGTTTTGGTTCGGTAAGGTATTGATTGGTCGGTAAAACAAAAGTGCATTGACGTGTTTCGATCTTTTGAAGATAAGAAGTTAAATAAAAACACGGGCATTTGTATAGTTATATCTACATCTTCGATCCTTTTCTTTTTTTCTAAAGAAAACACCATGCACTAAGAAATTAATCCTTGTATTCTGGGGACTCTTTACAAATATGTAATTAAAAGATAAAAAATACTAATTAAGAAAGTGTGGAGATCGCATAAAACATTGTTTGGGAATCGAGTATTTAAGAGCGAATTAAATTCCATATTGTATTATCTATTTAAGAGTAAGAAAACTCGAAACAAAATCCTATACCAACACGCCTGACTAGTATGGTATAGTAGATCAATTTTCCTCTGAATATGGAGGAGGTTCGAGCCCAACAGTGAGACATATATGAGCTGAAATGATGAAAAACATGATATTATCTGTTTAAATTTACCTCATAAAATAAAAATAATAATATATAAATCAAACAATGTAGATTCTTAGTGTAAATAATAATACTTCCTTTAATTGTGCTTAAAAGTATATTTATTTTATTGCCACTACAAATGACTGAACTGAACTGAATAATAAAGATATTTCAATCAAATTGTCTATATAATCTATGTAAACGTATATTATTTTCACCTATTACTTTCCTAATGGAGTCACTGTCATTACCTGTGAACACACCCTAATCTATTTCATGTCCAATTTATTGGTTACCGATCGCGAGGGCAACATACAAATTAACAATCCGTAACTAAACATACGTAATATAATTGTTATAAAAACAGATAGCAGTTTGTAACGTTGTTATTTTTAACGCTCCATTAATTTGCTGTTCGGCGCGTATTCAACAACTATGGCGGCAAGACAGCTGACATGTTTGTACCATTAATAACAATTTTATTTTTATAATTTTTTTATGACTTATTGAGTTAGGTTAGTTTTTATACTGGTAGTGTGTTTAATATTATTTTATATTTACGTCAAAAAGAAAATATAAGGAGTCCCTCGAGTATAAAAAGAATTATGATCTGTTATATTTTACTTTGGTATTAATTTGGGGAGTAGCTGTTTATTTCGCGTTTATTAAACTTTTATGGTCTATGTTTTAGAGAGAGATTTTGCGTATATATCTAAATAGCATTCAGTTTTTAAATCAGCTTTTCTTGAGCCCGTACAAGTTCAGTTATTGGACACAAGTCTTCTCCGCCATGAGAAGTTAACCTAATATTTCACAATAGCCATAGTAGTTGCAATATCATTTCTTCGAGTTTTTCTATTCTTATTTAAATATTTTATTATTAAATTCTGCAATTGAAATATAAGAAAGTATTGAAAATGTATGTAGATGTTCGTAGACTCACATTACTTTGCGATGATTTTTAACATTTTTTAAAATTTGTTTAGTAGCGTAAGGTTATTATTTTATTATTCTAATATATATTGCTCTTCATTTAAAGAAATATTTATTGATTATTAAATTAAACCTCGTGTGATTTTATAAAATGTTAAACGAGTTAAATAAATTGTATTATATTGCATTGTGGTGGCAAATGAGCAAGCAGCACGCCTGACCAATAAATAATAGTGCCGTCCATGGACCTTTGCAATACCAGGGGTAAAGGTCTACCAATAAAAACCCCAAACCCATCCCGAAAGTTGGGATTTCAGGGAAGCGCAACAGTACATCGCTATGGCTTAGACGTCGATTTTCTGCGAGAGTGTAGTACTGCTCCGAACAGACTGGCCCACGGTTGTAGACAAATAACTGTCAAGAATGTGGCCGGGTGTTGAATATTTATAATTTTTATGTCGCTTTTTAGCATTTGATAAGCCAGGCTGTGCGAATGCGTATTTGATTGCGCTAATTCAGCTGTCACGTTTGTGGAATTAGAAACATGGAAGGATTTTTATTAGCTATGAACTCAAAACTCGCAGTGGTAATTATTTCTCGATTAGCCAAGTAGTTATTCAGTTAATCCAACTCTGTGTTCAAGTTACATTCCAAAAAACTTCTATATCTAAATCATTGTGCACAGTATTCTACTAAACTTGGGCCCGAGTGCTAACCTCCAATCAGTACTAGAGCCGTTACATTTCACACCTCAATCACGTTGTCGCCTCAAACACACCTGCAACATATACCTATCTCTGTTGTATGTATGCAGTTAGATAGAGATGTAGCACACTAAGCGTATTGTCACAGAGTCGTTAATTCAAAGAACTGATTGATGTAAATATCGTTTATTAGGCAATCGTGATTTAAGTATAAACATGTTGCAGTGATATTTTTTAAGTTATTCTTCATGTAACAAGGCCGTCTATAAAATTATTTATGCGACTTCATAGATGATGTAGTGATTAAGATATTTTATACCAATTGAACCCACGGCACTGGCACAGTGTTGTTCTGAGTCTGGATGTAATTCGCGTTAATTGCATGTTTCTAAACTCCCCAGCAATGCAAGGATTATTTGATTAGTGCAGGGTTGTCTTTACTTTTTTAAAGTAAGGTGTGTTATTCCTTCCTATATTGGAGTCTATGATACTCATGAGAATATCATACGTTGTAAAAGTCTTACGTAGATAGCGATGGATGTGGTCGCGCCCCGACAAAACGTCCGGGGCGACAGAAGAGGCGGCACGCAACCCCATGGACCCACCCTGCAAACTCCTCTCTTTGCCGTGCGAGCGGGCCACCGGTACCCGATCTTTGACTTCGGTGGCTAGACTAGTCTAAACTAACATTTTGAATTAAAGTCTAACCCAGATATATTACCAGATAGAAATATATTCCTAATTAAATTTCATGTGAGCCGTCTATAGAATTTGATAGACTTATTGGTACTTACTTTTATTTTTATTCTAAAAATGAGAAGTATTTTTATTTTGGGCAATATTATTATTAATAAGCGTATTTTTTTTACTAAATGAGTACTTAATATCAGATTGGATAAAAACTCAATGCATAATTTGATGTTGCCAAAAATTTTCTGTCATAAAATGCCGAAGTTGGCAATATCAGTATCGACCCATTTATCAAACATTCACGTGAAAAAAAAAATATCACATAAGTACAGTCAAGTTCCCAAGAACTTTCAACTCCGTGAACGTGAATAAGAGTGAGGAAAATATCCAAAGTAGATACCGTGCTACTAATCGAGGTTGGGGCATGCAAATATGGCGGCTCACGTTGCGACAACTTATCAATATGGCGCACGTGACGTGGATTATAAGAAAATGGCGGGAAAAGAAGTATGCGTGCGGAAATTGAGGTGTGTGTGACCTTGGTAAGGGAACTTAGTAAGTAATTTTAGGATCTTTACCCAATATTAAAACAATATATTCGTTCCTGTTATAAGAAATTCCTTTTTATATATAACTTTCTTGTTTATGCCAATTTTCTCTAACATTTGCCTTCTAGTAAATTATAAAAATTGTTTGTACAGGCATACTGTATAGGCAGAATCACAGAGGACGGAAATAAATCACGTAGGTTCTAACAAGTACTGAATATATTTAATAGCTCTGTGATTAGACTGTCCTAAACATGGAGTTCGAATGTCCTATCATCTTGAACCGAACTACTAATTACGAGTACTATATGCCTCAAACATCAAAATTCAGACTACAAAAAAATTAATGGAAAAAATAATATTTCCGTACGTCGCTCGGCTCCTAAATTAAATCTAGATGAAATTATTGTGTGCTTGAATGGATCGCTGCATAGCTTAAATTTATAATTTTTGAATTGTAATTTTTTTTAGTTAAATAAGATTTTTACAAAAAAAAACTGTTGGGGCAATTACATATAAATTAGTAATTATACCATAGATGACATATGCATTCGATTCAATCAATGATTAAAATCATTATAATCAACATCATCACAGCCCATAATGTCCCACTATTGGGCTCGGGCGTCCTACGTATTGGGAGGGAAATTAACCTACTATACCGCGCTGGTCAGACGTGTTGGTATAGGGTTTTGTATCGAGTTTTCCTTCTCTTGCATAGATTATATATGCGTTTTATATCCCTTAGTCGTCTCTTACGATCACCCACAGGTAAGATAGGGGATGGTGAATTGTATTCTTACTCCGTTACCACACGAATAGGCACTTACATATAAATTAGTAATTATATCATAGATGACATATGTATTCGATTGAATCAATGATTAAAATCATTATGTCTTATCTTAATATCATTCAATCGCAAATTGATAATACAAAAACATTAAACCCCTGATATACGGAATAAATATACGCTGACATATTTAATGCTAATATTATTCAGTGTAATAATCTTTGAATTAAAAGACGCCACGAGTAATGAGAACAGAATTTGCATAAGATTCGCATATCATCAAAATTCATTACAATAAGTTTCCCTAAGTTCATTCAGTGGTACGTATTGGTATTTCTGGTATAATATTAAAGTTGAAATCAAAATGAAAGAAGACGTACCTATGTCTTCTTTCATGTCGTTTTTGAAAACGTGTATAGTTAAAATTATAGCTTAAATAACTTTTTTCGGCAACCACATCTATGTTTTGAATTATTGTGACTTTTATTTCAAAATAAAGTAGTTATCTACTTAAAATTTCAATAACCATTTCATACTAATTGGTTATTACAACAGTTATTATGATAACGTTTTCTTAGCAACGCCACTTATAGCACTACGCAAACTAGTAGAAATTTATTATTGTATTTTTTTTACGATTGTCTAATATTTATGCTCATTTTCATGTTATAATATTATACATATATCTATATTTTTCTATTCATCATCATCATCATCTCAGCTTATATATGCCCTACTGCTGGGTTCGAGCCTCTTCCACACCAGGGAAGAAACTTTGGAAAATTAAAAATCAAATACAAACGCGATTGAATCCGTAAAACTAGTTATATTTCAAATGTGTAATACTCGCGTAAAGATCAGAATTTATTGAAGTATTTGCTTGTAATACATACATACATATCATCACGCCATATCCCTTGCAGGGTAGACAAAGAAAACAGAGTGCCAGAAAACTCTATCCTTGCATACTTTACTCGCTTCCTCAACATTCATAATTCTCTTCTGAAACCGGCGAGCGTGTGCTCGCCGGTTTCGGAGACTCTTGACTCCACCTTCCTTCAGTACGTGACCAATCTGGTCTAGGTAGGTGAGTCTCGGTCTCCCCCGGTACCTACATCCTTCCACTTTCGCATTGTATATCTTCTTAACCAGACGTTCGTTCGGCATTCTTTCCAAATGTCCGAACCATCGGAGCAATCCCTTTCGCATCTTTACACCAATACTCTCTTTCATACCTACTCGCTCTCTTACGTCGTCGTTGCGAATGCGGTCGGTCAGCCTTGGCTTGTAATGATTTATTAATTTCTATTTAGACGACCAATTCTTTTCAAATCCGTCAGTGATTGTTTGATGTATGCAACCGATAGCTCCCGAAATATAATTATGTTAATTATCTCCACAGTTTTATTAACATTCGTTAAGTTTTTAATTATAACTAGTTTTATCTTTAAGTTCGTTAGTAGTCGCTCTTGGTTAATAAGTGCTTTTCCGGTGAGAGAACTGATTATAAGGCTGTGTTACATTCTCGAGTAGGGTTGTCACTCATCCGATATTGTTGCAACATGGAGAAAAATATATAACTTTATTTTATTTGTATTTTATTCATCATCATCATCATTCTCCTACTCTTATCGCAATCACCTGGGGTTTGATACAATATGTACTCTTCTTTCATAGTACATATTGTAAAAGTTATTGGCAATAGTTTTAAGACCAGCCGCCTGCAGGGGCCAACCCTCCTTGGGAATGTAATTGTTGACCAAACGGCATCAGATGGAGTTGGCCCAGGTCGTTATAAGGCAGTCGTCTTTTACGGCATCCACGAGCATAGTAAGGGTTGGTAGTATTCGTAGCCGCTACCACACAGCTATTTTATTTGTATTTTATTGTGGGTAAATAAATTGTAATCTTTCTATTACTCATGCTCGCATTTGTCTATACTTACACCACACACTATTCTTTATTAATTTTAACTTGTTTTGTATTTACTACCTACAAGATTAATAATTGTACAATTTGTTTTGATGTATATATGTACTCACATCAATTAAGAGGGCGCTGACTTTTTGAAACACAGGCTTTCCACTTAGCACAGAAATCAGAGACTTCACACATAATATGTAAAGTTTTAAGAGATAATAAATTTATTATAATTATTATTGATTTTACTTATATGTAAAGAAATATATACATAGAAAGCTTGATGTGCAGTGTATTTATTTGCACTGTCAAGCATTCTTTATATTTCTGAAGCGATTGAATTTGCATTAAATGTGATGCCTAATAGAAGCTAAACTCTCTGTATTTCTCAGGTAACTTCAAACGTATTAATCTTTTAGTGCTTTTGCTTAAAACTGACTTTTGAAAGTTCGTTCGTAGTGAAAGATATTTAAATTTTTCAATTGTAAGACTCTGTTAGACTGTCAAAACTTTCTAAGATTTTTTGTCTAACTGGTAATATTTAAAAGAAACTTGTTTCGCATTCTTACTGCAAATAATTATATAAGTTACTTTAAAGTTTTTATAAGGTATTTATTAGGACAAATGCTTAGAGGTGAAGGGTGAAGAAAAAAATATATCATTCCAGAGTTACCTGTGGGAGTATAGATAGCAACATTTAAATGGGAAACACATAACACCAATTATGAACGCCAACCTACTTGCCGAGCGTAGCGTTAACGGTATTATCCTTCTATGGGGAAGCCTAACCTTCAATAGTAGATGTCAAATGAAACCGATTTGTGACAACCCTAACATAAAGCCATACATTGCTCGAGCTTGAATGTTGAGCGACCAGACAAGACGGCTAAATTAATGGGTAATTTTATCGTATTGCGTCACTACGAAGACCTGTAATTTTTTTTTATTGCGGCCAATGGCGTCAAAAAAGATATTATGGATTATTTGTGTCTATACCCAAGATTACATTGCCACTTAGCCATCAGTTCGTATGTAATGAAGCCTGTATTTGCTTCTTATTTTCTTTCTTTCTTTATCGATCACATATCACTTCTCAGGGGACAATAGCTTTCTACAATGTGACACTGACACGTAGAGATGCCGTATTAGACGCCGATGTGCTGTGCCAAGTGACGCGAATTCCATTCCCACGCAGGATTGAACGACTCATAAATTGTTGCTCTGAGTTTGGGTGTAAATTGTGTCTGGGCAATATATGTTTGTAAATTCTCCGCAATGCAAGGATTATTAATACAAAGTTACTTTTGTGCTAATGGCGTGGGTTCGATTCCTACTCAGGACAACACTTTGTGCGATCCACAAAGTGTTCTTCTGAGTCTGGGTATAATTTGTCTCCGTTAATCATATGTTTGTAAAATCTTCCGCAATACAAGGATCATTTCTTCGGTGCAGGGTATCGTTATGCGCAGGATCGAATCCGTGGCAGGGTGGGTCGTTATATTAGCTGCTACATCATCGGTGCAATCAAGTTATAAATATAATAAGTTATAAATATTAAGATATGTAGCTCTTATATCTATATATATAAAAGAAAGTTGTGTTAGTTACAACACTTATAAGCAGCTACGAATACTTTTTTTTGTTCACGCTGTGGAAATGCATTTACACACTAGCCCTCGCCGGTGACAGACGGGGGGCTGATCGGCCGAAATACCCACTAAAACCACAGCGGTCCCTTCTGCGCTTTTACGAGGTGCCAGATAGATCGTCTATTGACATTCTGTCACCGACACCCCAACGCTAGGCCATCTGGCCACGTCCAGTTGACAGTCAAGGCGGCGGAAGGAAATGAGCGTAACGGCGCCTCCCCCTTCCTGGCCGCCGCCTACGGAGCGAGTCTGCAGAAGCAGATGCTTCGCGTACCCGCTCCGCGGCCTCCTTCAAAGAGAGGAGGTCTCCTCGCAGAAGGAGGCCATCGAAGACCAGCACCTGTTGCTGTCAAGAATCTTAGAAATGATGATCAACAACGACAGGTCTATTCCTATGACCGCCGACAGGGCGCGACGCTGAGGCCCCCAGGCGGGACATACCTCTAGGGTGTGACGCGCATCATCAAAGCTACGAATACTACCAACCCTTACTTTGCTCGTGGATGTCGTAAAAGACGACTAAAAGCCTTATAATGACCTGGGCCAACTCCATCTGATGACATTTGGTCAACAATTGCATTACCAAGGAGGGTTGACGTCTGGCAGTCGGCCGATCATAAAACTGTTGCCAATAACTTTTACAATATGTACTATTAAAAGAAGAGTACATATTGTATCGACCCCAAGTTATTGGGATAAGAGTAGGAGAATAATGATATAATAATAAAAGTATTTATTGAATATTATTAATAATAAATTTATATTAACTTAAAATTACGCTTACGTTATTAAAATTATAAAATCGTATCGCCCTTTTTAAGGAATTGAAAGTCATTTTCAATAAAATCCCCGAGTTTGTTATGATGAAGATTAATTACCGCAGAATTTGAGCATCGATTTTGAGATGCTTTAATTATTATAGGATAACGAATTCGAGGGCCTTTTGACTTTAAATTGTTGGTTATTTTGTAATATTTATATGCATAATATAAATATTTTTTTATTTAGTAGAAGTAGTATCTATACAGATATAATTTGCCGTGTGGTGACGGAGTAAGAATACAATTAGCCACTTATATACCCGTGGGTGATCGTAAGAGACGTCTAAGTAATATAAAACGCATATACCATCTATGCAAGAAAAGGAAAACTCGTAACAAAACCCTGTACCAACAACACGCCTGACCAGCGTGCTTTGGTAGGTCAAATTCCCTCCCATTATGGATGAGGCTCGACCCCAACAGCGGGACATAATATATGAGCTGAGAAAGAGATGCAAATTAAAAACAGGTGGTTAGCGCAAAAGTCTTTTGACTATCGTTTGTCATAACAATAACAACTTAGCTAAGCTGTTGTAGCAACATGTATTCAAGGTGACAGATCGTCCTTCTTAATGAGGAGCAATAATTACGTCAGTTCAGTTGTGTAGGAAAATTGTGTAGGAATTCCTTAAAATTCTACTTCATCTGACCTTTATAGGGCAGAAAGAAAGTCCACACCAAATTCCGAGTCTGTAGGGGCAGTAATGGAAAATATGGATTTTTTGGGTTAACACCTACGCAATCCCCTGGAAATTTTAAAAAGCCCTTCTTAGTTTACCTCTGTATCGTAACACAAATACGCCTACCGAAATTCAAGACTAGGAGCTATACTTAAAAAATGTGATTTTTACATCGGCAAAAAAAAGCAGCAAGCGTGCGTGCGTGCGTGCGTGCGTGTGCGTGTGCGTGTGTATCTATGCGCGTGTGTGCGCGCGTGTGTGCGCGTGTGTGTGCGCGTGTGTGTGCGCGTGTGTGTGCGCGTGTGTGTGCGCGTGTGTGCGCGTGAGTGCGTGCGTGTGTGTGCGCGTGTTTGTGCGCGTATGTGTGCGCGTGTGTGCGCGCGTGTGTGCGCGCGTGTGTGCGCGCGTGTGTGCGTGCGTGTGTGTGCACGTGTGTGCGCGCGTGTGTGCGCGTATGTGCGCGCGTGTGTGTGCGCGTGTGTGTGTATGTGTTAATTGAAGGAAGAAGAATTACTAACAGTTCAAAAATATTTAATATCTTGAGGGTTGAAACGAATTTCATCGATATAAAAATTTTTCTCCGAAGAATTTCAAATAGTAAATGATAATACTAGTAATATAATGTACGTTCAGGTTTTAAGGAAATGTATCATACAAATATTTGTACTGAGTAAAAAACGAACCTAAGATATTCTATACGTGAGATCACTTATTAATCCATTACGATTTACTTATGTTTCATATTCATTATATTTTTTTTTATACGCTCACTATTATACTCGAAGTCGTTTTTATAAGCGTCTGAAATGCCTATACTCCGCCTCAGACTTTTTCCGTCATAGGTAACAAGGATAAAATTAGACTTTGAGACTTGCTATTGAGAATTTTTCTAGAAAATCCTCAGCAATCAAAGATATTTACGAAAAATATAAACTAATATTCCTTCACAGTTAAAATCTTTCAATTGCATTAAAATAATTTTAACTATTTAATCAAAACGCATTATAAGATCGTACCAATATACATTATATCTAATATCAATCAATAAACATATATTCAAAATTCGAATATCTCAAATATCGCTTTTGAATTTCGAATACCGAATACATTAATTGAAAATCCATTCGGACTTTTGGCGGGAATCTAAAACGTCATGTTGTGCTCTTGTATTATATTCGATATCTTAGTGTTTTAACGTGTTATATTAGATAATTTTTATGGTATTTTATGTAATATGATGTGACAGAACAGCTGGGATGTAGTGAATATCATATAAAAGTGCTTTACAACGTTTTCGTTTTCCATCAAAATTCCTACAACATACCATTAACAGTGTCACCATAGCAGTGTTGATGGCGACAATTCGACTGACTGACAGACAATGACTAACTTGAAGAGATTAAGAACGTGAAGATAATTATAACTCGACACTGGCAAAAATGGCTCGTATAAGTAGCTGATTGCCAATACATAAAAAGAAGAAGAAGAAGAAAATCCATTCACACGTTCATTCAAATCATAATCATTCAAATACATTCGTGATTGTATTAATAAAACATGTACATAGTTATTTATTAGTCCGCTGCGGAAGAAGATAGATAAACAGGATAAAACTGTGATTATGTGGCATTAATTTTACATCAAATTCTATTTTTTTTTGTGTTATTTAATAAAAAAGTGTCGTTGGAAAATTATTAGTTAGTCTCTCTTGTTCTTTTATCTGTCCGACTATAAGCGGGCTGTATTTTGTAAGCTGTAATAGGGAAATAAAAATACGGTACATGCCTAATTGCTTTATGAAGATAGATAGAAATAGTAAGGTAGTGGCTACGTGTACTATCAGTTCTTAATTTGTTTATGGTTGTTGTAAAAATGACTAAGTGCTTTACATCGGCCTGGACCACCTTCATTTGATGCCGTCTGCTCAACAATTACATTCCCAAGCAGGCGGACTATTATAAAACTATTGCTAAAACTTTACAATATGTAAGATGGAAGACGAGTATATATTATTATAGTAATTGGGAGAAGGCTAGGATTTTGATGATAATTTATCGCAAAATACATTGATACTTTCCGTGGGTATCGTAGAAGACGATTAAAGGATATAATATGCATATAGCATCTATGCAAGACAAGAAAAACTCGAAATAAAACCCTATACCAACATGTCCGACCAGCGTGGTATAGTAGGTTAATTTCCCTCCCATTAGGAGGCCCGAGCCCAACAGTGGAATGTGGGCTGAGATGATGATGACATTGATACTCTGTTGGAGCAATAGTTCTACACTTGCTTAGAACATGCAAGTCCAAAACATATTTAATTATCACCCATCGATAGATCAACCGTAGTGTGCTCTCTTAACCTCATTATCTGTCATCAGAGAACTCGGTTGAAGCGTCTGATAACTTTTAATTAAGTTAACAACCGCTTTCCGAATAATGTTTATTCATTTCACAATTAATTATTTATTATGAATCGTCGAGAGCTTCATAAAACTTTTGGTTTTACATTAGTATTAATTTTTGGTTGCCGTTTCTCTATTTATCAAATTTACTGATTTAAATAAAACCAGTTAAATAACTCTTTTTGTTATATATTTCTTTATTTTGTGTATTGATAATACTTTATTATATATTTTTACCGATTTCTTTCTTCAAATAATTGATTGATGGTGAACCATCCAGAAAATGCCTCGTACAGAGGCACACATATCAAATCAATATTCGAAGTTCTGTGACAATAGGACATAGGAGCTCAACATATAGGAGTGAAGAGATTTCCTTATATCCTATTCAAACTTGATCCAATCGCATTTTCCTTCCAATAAAAGTTAACATCGGAATAGCTACCTTTAAAAAAAGAAGACAACATCCTGAAGTAAGGAAATAATCCTTATATTGCCGGGAATTAACAAATGTACAATTAACGGATACAAATTAAACTCAAAAATGGAACTACAATTTGTGGCACAAAGTATTTGGTTGGGAATCGATGGAACCCGCAATGCTTGATACGGTATGACGGTATTAAACTTCTGTACAATCAATTCACAGTTTAAATGTATGTTATAATAGTAGATATTATTTATTAAAAAAAATATTGGCAACATTTTCTTTGAAGTATTCACCCTGAATTCATTTTGAAACTAATCCATCCGAAATACGTTTAAATCAAATAAAATATTCCATTTTTAAATTCAAAAAGATTGAACAAAGAGCTGTCACTCAAAACGTAGAATGGACACGCCTATGGAAGGTTCAATCAGATGCCTCTTACATTCGTAATTACTCATGATTCTAGGCCCATTTTGATGTAATGACAGGGTATGTTTGAAGATACATTCCGTAAGGTCGTTGGAAAAAAAGAATAATAAAGTGTTTGATTAGGGTGATGGTATTCATTACTTTTTAATTTACTCGTGTCATCGTTGCCAGCTTTTTTTTTGTTGCGTCAGCTTACAACATCAAAAAAATGTATTAGAAAGGAAAGAAATTATTTACTTGCTCTCTACAGAATGATTCATTAACAATAATTTATTTATTACTATTGCGAAACATAATGGACTACAACTTTTAAAAACAACTAGACAGGGTGTGCCGTAAAATTACACGAGAGAATTAAACAAGGTAACTTTTAAATTATTCAATCTATTTGAATAATATAAGTATATTGTTTGAATGAATGATAAATTCACATATTACAATGAAATTATGAAAGCAAGAAGAGCATATAACCTACCCCTATCGTTCTTCTCACATTCGTGTGAAAAAGAGCTTATGGGACTTTTATATCGTGTATTTGTAAACTTTGAAGTGAAGAAAATTATGTAATACACTTAAGCTGATCTGAAATTTAAAGCACTCTGATAAAGAATGTCATTTCAATAATAATAATAGCCTTCAAAATACCTGTAGTAGACCAATAAACGGTTAACAGCCATAGATGCTGCAAATACGGTGATACAACTTTGAAAGAGCTTATACAGGTTGCCGATTTAATTAGTAGAATCCTTGAAGGAGGTGTATCAGACCATGAAACACTATCCAAATCAGTAAAAAAAAAGTACCTAATTTTTGATTAAATTGCCCTAATGATAAGCGGTCAATACACTTGTACTATAAAAGTTCGATGTAGGCATATACTCATGCGTGTGACATTGAACTAGTAGGCAAATAGTCCTGCTCTCGCTGCGCTCACCGCCACACAGCTGGGTCGAAATGTACCTACAGGTCAATGTACGGTAGCAAACCTATTGTTTTGATAAGAAACAAATCACTTTATCTCGGGTATATCGTTCATCTCACGTTCGTTTGAAAAAGGGCTTAAGCGATAGCTATATCGCGTACTTTACGCATGTTACATAAATTGAAGTGAAAAGTATGTAAGGCACTTAAGCTCTTTTTTGCCGATTTGAAATATAAATCACTCCTGTAAAATAATATCACTTTAAAATACTATGGTGAACTAATAAATGATTACCTCAGCAAAAACTGCTGAAACTAAGGTTATCGCTACAGCGCTGATTTTCAGCCAAAATCAGGACTACTAATTAAACTTTAAGCCTTTAGATTCGAAACTTCTCAATTATGACCACAGAGTATGTAATATCGTCGTCGAAACATAACAATTCCAAGATGTTAATCTGGTAACATTTTTAGCTGCTGTACGTAGCATTGGAATGGTATAACTGTATTTGAAGTATATAAATAGCTGACGTGAACGTGTGGACGAGAATCAGTGTTTATATTCCTGCTGCACTGTATTTTATTTAGTATATTCAAAAGTATAAAATAAGTTATTAAGATATATTTAGGTACTATGCCGAACGAACGTCTGGTTAAGAAGATATACAATGCGAAAGTTGAAGGATGTAGGTACCGGGAGAGACCGAGACTAACCTACCTAGACCAGATTGGTCACGTACTGAAGGAAGGTGGAGTCAAGAGTCTCCGAAACCGGCGAGCGTATATGAAGAGAATTATGAATGTTGAGGAAGCGAGTGAAGTATGCAAGGATAGAGTTCTCTGGCACTCTGTTCTCTCTGCCTACCCTGCAAAGGATATGTCGTGATGATATGTATGTATGTGTATATATTTACTTATATAGTAAAGTTAGTAATATGTATAGAGGTAGCAATATAGAGAAGGTGAGGTAGTGGGTCGGTGTTCATAGCTTTTTAATTTTTTTTAGTTATACGTTTTATAAATTGGTTTAAGAAAAAATATTCGTCTGATACTTAGTTCTAAAGTCATGATCAGCATCCTGATTTTATCCCATTAACTTTTTTCATCGTTTATCTCAACTTATATATGTTCCACTGTTGGATTCGAGCAACCTCCATAATGGGTGGGAAATTAACCTTACTGTACCACGGTGGTCAGACGTGTTGATATAGAATTTTGTTTCGAGATTTCCTTCTTTTACATTGATCTTATATGTGTTTTACATCCCTTAGTGGTCTTATACGATCACCCACGGGTAAGATAGGGGGTGATGAATTATATTCTTTCTTCGTCACCACACGGCAATCACTTAGGATTGACGTTATATGTTTTTTTTTTCGTTATATATATATATATATATATATATATATATATATATATATATATATATATATATATATATATATATATATATATATATATATATATATATATATATATATATATGTATATATATATATATATATATATTGTAGAAGTCTTGGAAATATGACCAGCCGTCCGTCTTATTTCAACCTGTAACCCGTACGTATATACTTCCTTGGAAATTTGATTGTTGATCAATCAAACAGCTAATACCAGGAAGCTTAGTATTCTTAGCCGTCACTGCGCAGCATTTAAATATTCCTAAAATAACAAATTCGAATATACTAAGAACTTATGATTTCTAAACACTTATGATTCAAATACATTAGTTTAATATGGAGACTCATCTTCATACAGAAATAAAACTCAAATTGTCTAAATCTTGAAATAATCGCTACTATCAATGCTATTATGGTAATCCAGTACCAAGCCTTGCGTCATCTTTCATTTATTATACATTCAAGTCTTTTTTAGCTTATTTGCTTGCTTGTATGTCTGTTGCCTTACTTTTATTGAGTTTTTGTATCTACAGAGGAATTTTGATATGGTTTTCACCAGCATTTTTAGAATTACTTACGGAATAAGTTCAGGGTATTTTCTTCTTCTGAGTTGCATTCTTCAATTACTGAAGGTCGTGTTTTGATACTTCTTCAAATCAAATCAAATCATTTATTTTGCATAAGCCCCATAGGGGCACTTACATATTGTCAATTTTACATTGTTTTTTAAATTAAATTTAATTAATCTACCACCGGATCGGAAAGCAGCCACATACTGAGAAGATCCGGCAAGAAACTCAGTGGGCTCGTCATTTTTTTATTTTTTTTATTATATTTTTTCACAAAAGAGTTTGGTTACCATGTTTAATTTATGTTAGCTCCAGTGATATGCCCTTCGAGTAAAGATTCATTTTTTTTTAAATTTTGTTGTTTTGTGTGTTCTTCGTGGATGTTTCAATAAAAACCTTCCATTTTACTTTGTCTTTAACTGATAAGTTACGTTATTATAGGCAATTGAAATAACTTATTACATAAAAGAGACTTCTAGAATAACTTTTTTGCACACAACAGCCATCCATCCATCAGTCTATTAATGCCCACTGCTGAGCATAGGTCTCGCTGCGAAAGTGAGTAATAGCATAATCTCCATGATTGATAAGCGGGTTGGAGACCGGTTGATATTCAAAGTTACCCAGTATAACGATGATGGCCTTTCTCCCTTAACAGATTTTTACGATTCCCGCCGGTAAGTCAAGAGTAAGTAAAATATTATATTTTTAACTTGTCGGAGTTTTGGCTGGAATATAGTAATTTCATATGGTTGAATTTTTTATCATATAATGCAGAGATAGTGCTGAAGATTAATAAATATGGTATAATAGTATAATGTGTATTTTCATGTTCTACCAAAATTCCCAGAGGAATTATAATTTGTTTATCAGGGCCCAATTAATGGTAACGACTTAACTTATCGTCGAACTATTGTTATAAATAAGCTATGAGTGAAATATAACGCTATAAATTATGAAGATAATTGCACAAGTATTGGTTATATTCAGATTATTAAGAATTCGGCAGACAGATTTTATATCCATGGTCATTAGATCTGACACAATGTTGACAGTTTTCTGTATCAAACTGTTGATAGTTTTCTATCTACAGCTGCGGACCAGTCCGTCAGGGTTAGTACCACACTCTCGCAGAATATCGACGTCTGAGCCGTGAAAATATGCTGTTGTGCTTTATTCGATGAGTGAGGGAGCCGGCAGCCCAAATTTTTGAGTGGGTTTGGGGTTTTCATTAGTAGGCAGCGGGCTAACTGTACCCCTGGTGTTACAAAGATCTATTGGCGGCAGTAACACTTACTGCTTGCTCATTTGCGATTAAGACAATTAAAAAAATTTAAAAAAAAATCAACACACAGGAAGATATTTAGTCCATACGCAAACCCATTCCGTATCAATAGTATTATGTAAGCAAATCGTAATGAATCACGAATCTCGTCTATATTTAGAGTATTACTTGATCTATGACTCAGTTGGTAGGAAGTGATAATTCATAAGGTACCTACGTTATAGTACGAATAAGTGTTAATCGCATTTAACGTGTTACAATGCGGGGCGCGGCTGCATCGAGATTGAATTTTTAATTGAATGTTGGCTATGTAATATGTATACGGAGAGGTTAACGACCTTGATTGTCGGATGATAAGATACATAATAGGGATGTTCCGTAACCGAAACTATTGGGTATCCGAAACGAAAATATATCTGAAACCGTAACCGATATAAAAGTTTCGGATAATTTCAGATGGATTCGGTGTCTGTATTAGACAGGTTACGGTAAGTTTTCTTTCAACCAACCGAAGAAAGAAGATATAGTCAGGTGGACAGAACAGAGATTAGTCCTTTTCTATCCACCCGATTATATCTACCGATTTTCTTTTATTATTGTATTATTAGACTTGCCTAGAAGCTAACCGCGTGATGCTCCAGCAAAACTGCTTTTTATTGCTGGAGTGTCTGAGGATGGTCACCGAGATCAAGGAATTTCTACCAATGGTCATCCCAATGTCTATAGCGACGTAATACGATAGATTATTGGGCGCGCTCGCCCCAGATGGATGTGGCAGGGTGTGCTCAGACTACAACCTTTCAAAATAAAAGGCATAGCACTGCATTTTAATATGATTTTTAAATAAAAAACAAAATGTAAAACCTATGCTACAGTATTGTGTTGCGCTCACGGTATTACAAAATAATAAATTCGTTCAGATGATACATTTCGTACCGCCCAGTCATCCATTGATTTTTACCTGATTTTACAGTCCAAACTTAGTCTATGGTCTCTCTGATTGACTTCAGATTTTATTAATACTCATTTCTACTAGTAGAATATACTCAAGAATTGTAAATAATTTATTTTAAAAATAAAATATATTTCTTATTTAATTTGTAAAGTATCTAAGTATCATAAAATAAAATTAAAAATATGTATTTTGAATAGAGTGAGATTTTAAACAAATTCGAAATTTAAAATTCATCTAACACTATATTATCAACCCTCTCATGCTATTGGTAGTCTCAACGACCCAATGCAATATTCGTAGCAAATTTTGACACACTGGAATAGACGTCAGCTGCGTCGACACAATGCTCCGATCCAATTTTAACGTACATCTGCCGCAAACGTCAAAGCCAACAGAATAATCGTGATTTTGGTGACTTGTCATTTAATACGATGCTTGATTTATTAATTTTTTTTTATAAATTGGCTTAATAAGTATGTATATAAGTAAATTGATAAAAGCGTGCTATATTTTTTATTTATTCTGTAGTACAACATCTATATTTAGTTAATTATACTAATTAGTATTTTAATTAATTTAATACAAACATAATGAAGGGATTTAAGACTACAAGTTATAACGATTTATTCTTTTTTATGCATATTAATCCCACTATATTTCATGCTAATCGCTTATAAAATAGTATTTATTATTAATAAAAACAGCAAATAGTATCTCTAGAAAATATATTAAGACATTAAAACCTTATTTGAATATTGCAAACTTAAGAAGACCTTTTCGAAATTACTAGTTCCTTCGTAGGTACAAGCTACAGTACAATGTTCTGTTAATTGAAAGGCAGTGTTTTCTAAATAAACTTGCGCAGTACCGTGTGGAAGGTTGCCAAAATGGATTTTAATTTCGTCGAGCAAAAAGTAAAGAAAAATAATCGAGTGAAAATCTGGGTAAGACTGCGGTCTCGAGGATTGACGGTGGGGCGGAAAGAGGCTTAGAGATTAATATGTAACAGAAAGGATTGCCAACTCGAATAAATTTTGATTACATTTTGTGCTGTACTAATATTCTTCTTTAGTTGAAATTTATGCAACAGTGGCTTATTTTAACCAGTGTAATATTTGCATAAGTTATAAACACAATAATTAATATTATAAATTTTCTTTATAATATTAATCATTGTGTTTTAACTTAATTATTTTTGCTCAATGGCGACCTAGCCTAAAGAATTAGCCCGCTAAAGTGGTAATGTGGCAAAAGTCACTTGGACTGAAAATCAACGGCTGTGATGCATCTACATTCCCGGCTACATGTCGAGCCTTTTTATTTTTTTAATATTTTAATTGTTTTATTTTATTTACATGGTATTGTAAAAACAAATAGAGATCTTTTCCCTCTACCTTTCTTTCAATAAACGCAAAACATCATTCGCCGAAATGTCAAGCGTTGGGCAAACAGTTTCTCGAATGGCGATCACGAATTGGGCGACGTAGTGTAGGACGGCCTTAACCAGAAGGACTGACAACATAGTAAATCTCAAAGGCAAAAAAAGATGCAAGAAGCATAGAACGGTTCTGAGTGATATACTTGATAGGAGGACAACAGTGGAAATCAATGAGCTGATGGATAAATGAATGGAAGTTTAGTAAACTTAGAGTATACTAAAGTTGAGGTAGTTTAGTCTTTTATTAAAATGTGTTACATTTATTAGGTACATTTCATATCAAAATACGTGTAACTACCCCCTCATATCGCCTTTACCCGCCGGGTGTTACTATTTTGGCGTCAAATACTAACGCGTGAATAATTTTTGGAATACAAATGCGACCGTTGTTGACTTTAGCTCCCCATTATTACTTTTTACGGTTTAACAAGCTCGTAGTTTTACTTATCTCATTGTGTGAATTGTTATTATATATTTTTTATGAAGGGTGACAACCCTAGGCATCGCACTCGGGCTGTCGGGTCCGTCCCCATTGTGGTTGCCAATCTTAGACGTAAGTAAAATCCCAATGCGTTTTAAAACGGGCAACTTTTTTATTAGACTCTTTTTATAACTCGGTAGTTTTTATGAGTTTCGAAGTCTCAAAAATTTTGAGACGATCGTCACCATCAAAATATCAGTGGAAGTTTTAATGAGTTTCGACGTATATGAATAATGAAAAGTTATTGCAATTAATAAAAATATACTTACCGAAGTTTTATGTGTTGCAAAACGGATTTTTAACCATTTATTTAAACATTTGTTTCTATAAGTAATATTTATTATTTTTAATTCAAAGCTTAAACAATATAAATTCTCACAGTCACAATTTGTATATCTGATAAAATTAAAATCATCAATTCACTGAAAATAATTAACATAAATAATTATTATACAATATTGAATTTCTCGTGATTTTTATAAAAATCTATTACATCAAAAACAAACTTTAACAACTGACAAGATGTTTATCATCCAATCCACTCGTAGCATTCAGAATGAATGGACATTTACCGATTGGACATAGTTACGATTGTTGATATGATTCGATAACGATGTAATGAAGAAAATTAGCTTATATGCAATTACCGCATCGTATTCTATGCGGAACTAAAGAGGACCACGCTGTTCAATTTCAACAATTCTCTGTCTACAGCCGCGGTCCGTCCGGGGTAGTATCACACTCTCGCAGAAGATCGATGTCTGGCGGTGTGCTATTGTGCTTCATTCGGCTAGTGAGAGAGCCGGAATCCCAACTGGGTGGGTTTGGGGTTGGTATTGATAGGTAGCGACCTACCTATACCTGTACCTCTTGGTATTGCAGAGGTCCATCGGCGGCAGTGACACTCATCATCAGGTGTGCTACTTGCTCGTTTGCCACCATTAGGAATGAAAAAGAAACCACGGACCGTAGAGGACTACTCGGTATATATTCTAAAGCACTATGACTTAGTAAAGTTGCTATTTTCCATTGCTTTTATCTCAAAATGAGTGTTTGGGTTTTTTAGATTCTTGATATCTATTGAAGCATTTTAAAATCACTAAAAACAAAAAGCGAAACTCCAATTATTAATACTAATACTATAAATTCATGCAAAAGTGTCGCGTACCAATTTACAAATTATAATTCGGGTTTACTACGTGCCTACAAATATCTTGATAACCCGAAAAATGTCCATTAGAATCGAATACTGATTCTCAGAATTTTAAATCGATATCGAATGATATTGAACGTTTATTGGCGTCGAGGCAGTTTAATTGTGATTTTTGTTTGCTGATTCGAATAATTGATATCAATTTCACCTGTAATACCTTAAAAGTTGAAAATAAACGACCGTTTATAAATATAATTTATTTAAATAAAGCTGGCCTTGATTTGATAACATTAAATTTTCCATTGTGAAATGGCTGAAATCAATTATTGGAATAGTTCCTATATGTTTCACTAGGACACAAGGCTTCGCCTTTGAGTAGAGACTATTTTCAATTTCCTTCCGTTCAGAGTTATATTATCTGCTTATGGACCTTCGTCGCTGTCTTATGTGCGAAAAGCAAAACTGTAGTGACACAAATTCCTAATAAATTACGCAAAGATGGAAGGCAAAAAATAGTTTTGTACTTTAGCTGATATAAACTCATTTGCAAAAAAAACGGGCGGTTTTGATTTTCATTCATATTTAAAAAGATACAATACCAAAAAGGTTTCAATCGTTTGTACACGTTACTGGCCGGTTTTAAAAATGCTGTGGTATTTAAAAAAGTACGTTCTAAATTCAATTTTTCATTTGATGTTCATTTTTACAGAAAACCCCTTTCTATACTACATTTTTGGCGCGAAGTTCCAGAAGTTAACATCGACTTTCATAACTTTTATTCAATTTTTATCGATTAATTTCATATCCTTGACTGTCAAAGCTTTATTTAATGCTGTTTGGCTGTATCAAAAATGGTAGATAAAGTGGTAAAAGCTACCAAAATTATCGCGCTGCTTGAAGAGGGTTGCAGCCAATGTTTCGTGGCTAGGAGGCTAAATGTTAGTCGCTCGACAGTCCAAAGGACCTGGCAGCGATATCAGGAGACTGGTTCCGTCGAGAGAAGGCCTGGTTCTGGAAGAAAACCATGTACCCAACCACGGGATGATCGTTTTCTTGTGAGTCGCGCATTGAGAAATCGCAAATCTTCGTATGTGGATCTTAAGAACAACCTCCAAGAAGTAAGAAATGTGCATATTAGTCTATGGACGGTCAGGAGGAGGCTTCTCGCTGCCAATATACGCAGTCACCGCCCGGCCCGCGGCCCCAAATTACTCCGTGAGCACAGAGTTCACAGGCTTAGGTTCGCTAGAAATTGTGAATCATGGACTCAAGACGATTGGAATAGGGTTTTGTTCTCTGATGAAGCCAGGATATCTCTGTTCGGTGAAGATCGACGTCGGCGAGTGCTAAGAATAATAATAATAATAATAGTTTTTTATTGTTTTCTTCCACAAAGGTATCTCATTAACAATGTTACAAATTAAATAGAACCATCCTTTGTGGGAGACTGGTATCTGAACTAGGTTGCCCTGTCATACAGATTACCAGGCCCCACCTGGATCACATTGAGAAATACACGTAACAAAATTTTCAATTACATACGAGATTTAATTGACTTACAATAATAAGTTAAAAGAAAGATAAAATAAGAAAAAATAAATATTATATGTGTGTATATTTATGTATGTTGTGTGCGTGTTTGTGTGAGTGTGTGTATATGTATGTATGGAAGTGTATATGTGGGTGTGAGTGTGCGTGTGTGTGTGTATTTGTAGTTAAGATCTTTGTATTCTATATTGACCCGTGTGATTGTTTATTTGGGTGAATGTAGTAAAGACCAAAATTAATGCGGTATTTCAGCGTGAAACTATTGTGGCACAACTAAGAGTTGCTCTGTGTAATCATAGGTCTGTTTTAAAAGCCAGCCCGTGAGCACTCGCTTACACTCGAACCTATTCAAAGCATATAAAGATAATATAGCATTAATCCTATTGTATAAATAATTACTTAGGAAATCAAAGAAGCGAAGTGATAGGCTCGTTTTATGTAAACTAGTAGTACAAACTTTACTTTTTATACGTTTGTTAGCATTCATATTCGGGCTGAACCCTAGAAGCGAGTGCCTCAATAAGACAACTCGTAGAATAAGAAGACAAGGAGAACGCTTTGCAGAGGCATGTTTCGAAGAAATCACACCTTATGGTGGGGGCTCTGTTATGTTTTGGGCAGGAATAAATTCAATGGATCGTACAGAGTTAGTCTTCATTGAAAACGGCTCACTGACTGGGCATCGATACATAACGAAAGTTCTAATTTCTCATGCACAACCCGCATTGGCCGCTCTAGGTGAAGACTCGATTTTTATGGACGACAATGCTCGCGCCCACCGATCCCGCGATGTTAATGCGTATGTGCAAGAGGTCGGCATTCGTCGTTTGGATTGGCCAGCTCGAAGTCCCGACCTCAATCCCATAGAGCATGTCTGGGACGTTCTGAAACGGCGTGTGAGATCAGTACACCCGGCTCCGCAGACCATCAGAGAGCTGAAGAATGTGATTACTGCGGAGTGGGAACGTATTCCGCAAGCAAGTATCCGGGATATACTCGCTAGCATGCCCAGACGAATTCAAGCTGTGATTTTAGCTAGAGGGGGTCACACTCGATACTAAACATTTATCTGCTTTTACTTTATTAAAGAAAAACAAACAAAAAAACTTTTTTATTTTTACTTCATGAGCATATGCACTACTAGCGAATATACACTACTAGCGAGGTTTAGCATTATTTCCCATAAATTGTATCTAAATTTTATGAAATACTGATGAAAACGATTATTTTCTTATTAATTTACCAAATTGTGTGGATAAAACTACCTATAATTATCAAACAAAGAAATATTAACATTTGAAATGGTTCATTGCTTAGGTGCCCGTTTTTTTTGCAAATGAGTGTATATCGATGAAGCTTATAACATATTATTTTTGGATCTCTTAAAATACAATATATCCAGCGTTGATTTTCTATGTAGCCAAAAACACTCTCCGCCATAAATACTAGCGTATCAACAATATTCGTTAGCTATTTTTTAAACACTGTAACGGAACTATTAACCTGTGTCAAGCATCACAAAGCGACGGTTGGAGTGACCACGTTTTAACAACAATTTCACCGTACAAAGACCAATTACGATACTTCGGTTTGATCAAACGAGTATCGTTGAAAAATGGGTATCGGCCCAGAACGACCGTCGGGCAGCGGAAGGGTTACACCGTTTGTGAGAAATTTTGAAGCGTGATCGATGTTTTGGCGGATATTTTACGGTTAAAACCCGTGAAACGTAAATAGATAATAATGGTGTTTCGATTCGAAGTCTTCCAGTATATTTAGTTTCTATATCTCGATATTCTTTCTTATATTCTAAATTGGAAAAGCTTTTTGTTGTAATGTTGTCTACATTGCACTAGAGAAAAAGTTTTAAATATCTTGATATACTGGAAACAAATTCAAAATTAGAACATCATTTGTTAATGAATATAATGAAATGTCTTAAGTGAAAATAGAAATCAGTTTAGTACGGTATTTCAATATTTAGACCCATACGCTGTCCATTTATTAGAATACGTAATAGAACGTACTCGATTCCCGTTTTGTATAAATCGGTTTATTTTATACGATAATTAATCAATAGCACTACAGATCATAAAAATGGTCGTCTTAAGTGTGAGTAATAACGAAATGTCACCGTGTTTATATCTCTGCTTATTACTTCGCAAATTTTCTCTTTAAACATCAGACACATGACGAAATAAAGATACTTACAAAAAAATATTAACATTCAACTTCTAAACCACTATACTATACTCGCAATCGTATCTCATATATATATGTAATATCAAAGTATCCATTCAAATATTTCTTATTTCTCGAATAAAACGAAATTTACTTAATGGCGACATACAGTTGTTATGATATTCAGAATATTGGTAAGGGAGTTGTTAAAAGAATAACTTATTCGCTGACATGAAAGAGTTTAGAGCTTATTACTATACGCTCTGTTCCATATAAAGGTGATCAAAAATGTTTTATAAGGAACTTGCTTTGCGAACATTATTCTCTACCTCATATATGTTCTACTAGCTTCTGCCCGCGGCTTCGGCCGCGTAAAAGGTTACTTTCCTAAAGTTTTTCATCCCCTATTTTTTATTTTACCCCTTAAGGGTATTTTTTTTATAAAATGTTAATGTCATATTTATTTATATCTAATGAATAGTCTAAAATAAGTTTCAAGCTTTTGGCTTTAAAAATGACTCATCCCCCTTTACAACAATTTTTTTGCATTAAAAAGTAGCCTATGTCCTTTCTCAGGCTCTAGACTATCTGTGTACCAAATTTCATTTAGATCGGTTCAGTAGTTTTCGCGTGAAAGAGCGACAGACAGACAGAGTTACTTTTGCATTTATAATATTAGTAAGGGTTATTGGGCAGTGACCACCATCAGAATAAGAGTGAGAATCGTCTATTATTCCACGCTGATAGACAGGAACAGAGAATTTTATAGTGGTTTTCTTGCATGTGTGATATCTCCTTTCATCATTTAGTTGTTTTTTTACAATTGTGTGAAAAGAAAGAATGTTGATATTCTTACTCCTTCACCACATGAAAACAAAGATAACGATCTACCGTACCGAAAGTAATAGGTTCGATTCACATGCAGAACCGTGCTCTACCCACAAAAAATATTTTCCTAAATCTGAGTGTAATTTGTTTTCGTTAAATATATGTTTGTAAAATCCATGCAATACAAGGATTATTTCCTTAGTTTTTTTTATTTCTTATGGTGGCAAACGAGCAAGCAGCACACCTGATGGTAAGTGTTAATTCCGCCCATAGACCTTTGCAATAGCAAGCGTATAGCTAGGCCACTGCCTACCAATACAAACCCCAAACCCACCCAGTTGGCTTCCGGCTCTCTGGCTCACCGAACGAAGCGCAATAGCATATTGCCATTACTCAGAAGTTGATCTTCTGCGAGAGTGTGGTACTGCCCCAGATGAACCGGCCCGCGGCTGTAGACAGAGAACTCAACAATGTGGTCATACCACTAACAAAATGCAGAGACGTTTAAAAAAAGTACAGGGACGTTTAAAAGAGGCAGACATTTTTTTGCCTAAATGTGCCGCACGAGCGGTGTAGTAGATACCTACTACACTCTCGCAGATATTCGACATCTGAGAGGCAGTAATTTACTACGGAGCTTCTTTCGGTAATCCGGAGGAACAATTCATCTTTACAGTAGCGATCTGGCTGTGCATCTATAATTGTGACGGTCCATGTGCGCGCGCTTGCTTGTTATAAAAAGCCATAAAATACAAGAACTTAGACATATAATGAAAGTTCCTAAATATTCCATGAAAACGAACTTATATATTATTTGAGACTATTTGACATTTGAAGATTTCCTGGTTTTTATTCTTAATTTTATGATCAAATCATATGTGTACAAATATAACACACTTGATTCCCTAAAAGAGAGACTAAATATTTATTTGTCACGATTCCGACTTGGTTCATTTCAGGACTATATCCAATCAAATCATTTTTATGCATAAGAATAAAAAAAATATATATAATTCTACATGTAGAAAAAACTGGTAGGTAGTAGTTATTGTGGGGTACTTAAATTATGGGAGAAATTCGTTAACCATTCAACATTTATAAAAAGGTCTTCGATATTGCATGCTTTTATACCAAAAAAAATTATATCAGACAAAGCACTCAAAACCCATTTAAAAGAATAAAATATTCTATATGATTTCTGATGTCTTGAACGCTCTAAAGTCTTCTAAACCTCGGGCTATTAAAAATCAAATAGTTTGTATTTACGATGGAAAAATAGTTAAAGTGCTCTTTACCTGATTTTTTTTTAGTTTGTACTCAATCACTGCAAAATGGTATAAAATTTCTTCGTTGCTGTTAAAAGAAGAATGATGACCATAACCTGTCAGTAAAAGTCGGTTGTGGTTCCTCTTACTCTAACTAGTACGTCACTATTATAATTCCAGAACTTCGTTTTATAACGGTCAGGTTTTTTTAAATATTATTATATTTTGATCAGTCATTTTCGGAACACTGCATGTAACGAAATATTCTTATCACGGAAATGTTCTCGGAAAGACAAATTTAATTTATTCCACTCCACCCGTTACCGTGCTTCATAACTCGATATAAAGAATTCCAATTTTTTTTCGGCAATATTGTTATTTTCGTCATATCAGTTTTGTTTGCTAGCTACCACTTAGCAAACGTTTTTATTTTAAAATAATGTAAGGTAAAAGTCCCCATTATGAGACATTTTTCGACGTAGGTCGAACATTCTTGTTAATATAAAATATATTTGAATTTTTCATTCAATCCAATATTTATTGTGTTATCTGTTAATTTTATGATTATTTAGCCAATATTCCTTGTTTATAATAAATTTTAAATTAAAATTAATAAAAATAAGCTTTTTTTGGAGGCACCTCTATGACCCTATTTATGAGACAGTTTAAAGACACATGTCCCCAGTGTCTCATGATACTGGTCCCTATTTTTGAGACACTTAAGAAATAAAAAAGATCGAATATATTTTATATATTTATTAATTTGAGATCATTATAATTATAAAATAAGAAATTATTTCAGATTTTAAACAACAAATAATAGATTTTTCACTGTCCGATATTCCAAGACCCCATCCTGTTGGAGTATTTTCCACTATTTTCTTAGGTATACTTTTCTTATAAGAGTACATAAGCATTGGACGAGCACGAGTTCCATCTGCTCTGTACGTGAATAAAACAGTCAATGATTCTTTGCCACCATCAACTATTTTATAAACTGCACAAGATCCTTTTTCAGCTAACACGCTTTCGGCGTCAGGACACAGAAGTATACTACTTTCATCGCAGTTAAAAATTTTAGAGGCAGGAATATTTAATAAATTTTTACTTTCTAAATATTTCCTAGAATCCTTGAACCACTCTTGCAATTCTTCGCGATTAACAGCTGCCCTACTTGTGCTCAAATGTTGGGGTTTCCTAATGGATAACTCAGGATGACGTTTTCGGAAACCTTCATACCAGTGTCGACTGGGACGGTTATCCGTAAACGGAGTTTTGATTTCCATAGTTTGAACATATCTTTGCACACAATCTAATAGTTCAGTTTTAGTCACAGGAGCTCCCATTGATGCTCTGTACAGCACCCACTGAACAATATTATCCTCTTCATTCGGTGATAAAACGGTATCTGGACCTGTTTTTTTTTTTTGCTTTCTCAGGACCAACATTTTTTTTTCTAGCCAGTGTGGCTACAGGTACTCCATAGGCAGCAGCTGCCCTTCGTATAGATAATCCTGTATCTTTTATTGCTTGGAAAGCTTTTTCAATATTCGATGAATCATATTTATTTCTTTTAAGCTTTGTTTTCATAGGTTTTTTATCGGAATTTGCGCACAACACTGTTGGTTTGTTTGATTTTGAGTGATTTTTTTTTATTCTCTTTGATCTCTGTTTATTTACCATTACCTCAGATTATTATTTTAATTTATCTGTTATTTACTGGTGGTATACAATCTGAAACATTTAACAAATTAATAAAATATACAGTTAAATATTATAAATTAAATTAAAATATTTAATTGAAATAATAAAAAAAAATTCTCGTAAAGTCAATACTTAATTCCACAATTTTAGATTAGATTTATAATTTTACGTTATTTAACTTAAAAATACTTACTTATATGAAAATATTTAATAATGTAATAAAAGCCAATCCTCTATACAATCCAAATGTTATATTTTAACAATTAATATCACTCATTAATAATATAAAACTTTATAAATATACGTTGTCTCATCTAATCGGGACAAACGAAAACGCACATGTTCGTATTACAAGATACACTGACTAAACTGTCTCATGCACCGGTACGTTCAAGTTTGTAAGTGTAGGTATTATGAGACACACAATATAAAATATTATTACCATAAAAAAGCATAAATGCGTATAGAAATGAAATCTAAGACTCATTAGCTTTCAATTAACATATAAATTATGTATATAAATATAACAAACAATTATTTTAACCCGACTGAAAAATTGCTTGGTCATTGCAGTTTAACTCTTTATAGTCATTGTTTCAAGTGCAGATCAAACCATGTACTATTATAATTTTTTTTTATTATTACTGGGAAAGAATCAACAGTAAGACCTCAAGTTAGGGATTTTTAACGCGGACGGTCTCTCCCGACAGAGAGACGAAGTAGGTACATTGCTACAAGACCAGCAGCTCGACCTTCTTCTGGTCCAGGAGACCTTCTTAAAGCCCTACCACAAAGACCCGAAAATCGCAAACTATAATATAGTGCGCGACGATCGGGTACACTCCCGCCTAGGCGGGACTCTCATTTATTATAAAAGGTCGCTGCACTGCACGCCAATCCCCACCCCACCCATGACGTACATTGAAGCCTCGGTCTGTCGGCTGGCCCTCACGGGCCACCAGCCACTGATTGTAGCATCAGTTTATCTCGCTCCATCGCGTGACAACGGGAGCAACCCTCTATTAGAAAGCGATTTACAAGCGCTATTAAACCTCGGCGACGCCGTGCTCATAGCAGGCGATCTAAACGCCAAGAGTAAGTCGTGGAATAGCCACACCAACAACACCAGAGGCAGGGCCCTGGAGACTTACGCCACCCGGCTTGGTTTCGATATCATAGCGCCTATTGAACCAACGCATTACCCCTATAACGTCGAGCACAGACCCGATGTGTTAGACATAGTCCTTCTTAAGAACATAAACCTACGTTTAAGTTCGATAGAAGTACTTCACGAGCTTAACTCGGACCACCGTCCGGTGGTAGTTGAACTCTCCCCGCGCTATGGCCCCTCAGGCCCAAACCCTCCCACCACAAAAGTGTGTACGGACTGGAATCAACTGAAGGTCAAACTTCAGTCCTCCTCGTCAGTACACCTAGATCAAATCCCCACCAATATAAACTCCCAAGAGGACGTCACGTCCGCGATCGATTCCCTAACAAATCACGTACAATCACTAGTTAGTGATTGTTCACGGACGGTGCCAGACACGAGCGATCGTTTATGGCGCCTACCCGCTGACGTACGTGATCTGTTAAGGCAAAAGAACGCAGCAATTCGAGCCTATGACCGCTTCCCCTGTGAAGACAACCGCCTTCGAATGCGGTCACTGCAGAGGGCGGTCAAACAGGCCGTCCAAGAAGTTCGGCAAAACAGATGGGATGCCACGCTAAGCGAGCTTGAGTCGTCTCACCTCGCCTACTGGCAACTAGCCCGTTCACTCAAAAAGGACACAGTGTCCACTATGCCTCCACTCACCCGCCCCCAACCAACTGCCAGCGTTCGAGGACGAAGAAAAGTCCGAATGCTTGCCAGCTAGCCTTGAGCAGCAATGTACGTCGAGCACTCAAAACATAGACGCGCGACACACCGAACTAGTAAATAGCGAGGTGGAGCGTTGTACGTCGCGTACACCCACCATCACCGACTCACCCGACGATCCCCCCCCCGCCAGTAACAACTGACGAGGTGGGAACGATTGTCAAGGCCCTCCTCCCTAGGAAATCCCCAGGTTCGGATGGCATTACAAACAGAGTAATTAAACTCTTCCCCCTCTCATTACTCGTTATATTAACATCTATATTTAACGCCGCAATAACCAACCGTATCTTTCCATCTCAATGGAAACAAGCCGTGGTAATTGGTATCCACAAACCCGGCAAGAAGCGTACCGAACCTTCCTCGTACCGCCCTATTAGCTTACTTAATAGTTTCGCAAAAATATATGAACGCGTAATTCTTAGCCGCCTAAGAACATACGCAGAGGCTAACGCCCTTATCCCGCCGATTCAATTCGGCTTTCGCACGCAACACTCTTGCGTACAGCAAGTACATCGAATAGTCGAGTATGCCAGTGTTAAGCTACAACATAGCTATTTCACTGGTATGCTGCTATTCGATGTAGAAAAAGCGTTTGACAAAGTCTGGCATAATGGCCTTATATTGAAGTTCATAAAGTTAGGTATACCCCGTTATTTAGTTATAATAGTTAGGGACTTTCTAACCGACCGTAGCTTCCGCTACAGGGTAGAAGGTACTCTCTCCGCACCGCATTCATTAAAAGCCGGCGTCCCCCAGGGATCGGTGCTCTTACCAATCTTGTTCACGCTGTACACCAGCGACATCCCACAGCTTAAGAATGTGCAAACTGCTATTCGCCGACGACACTGCCATCTTCTATGCAGGTCGTTCTATAGAGACAGTGATCAGTAATCTCCAACGAGCGGCTACCGTCCTAGATAAATGGTCTAGGAAGTGGAGAATTACTATCAACCCCACAAAAAGCCAAGCGATCATGTTCCACCGGTGGACGGATCGCCTACATCCAATGGCTTCCTTCCCTCCAATAACAATGTCTGACCAGTCCATCCCATGGACTAAACAGGTCAAATATCTCGGCGTCACCCTTGACAATCGTCTGTCCTTCGGTCCTCACATAAAGCGAGTCCGCGCGCGCGCAGCTTTAGTGTTAGGACGCCTTCACAGCTTGCTGCATGCCAAAGCCAAGCTATCATTTAGTAGTAAAGTTAGATTATACACCGCTTGCGTACGTCCCATCATGACGTACGCTAGTGTTGTGTTTACACAAGCGAAACCCTTCCGGTTACACCGTTTGCAAACATTACAGAATAGGTTCATGCGCCGTGCGACGGGAGCACCGTGGTATATGCGCAATGTGGATCTTCACATAGATCTCGGCCTGCCGACCATCCGGCAGTACATGAAGCAGTGCTCTCGCCGCTACTTCGACTCTGCCGCCACTCACCCTAATCCCATAGTGGTTAGGGCGTCTAGTTATACCCCATCTAAAATATCCGCGATCCGCCAACCGCGATTAATACTCGACGAACCCGACGACCTTATCACGCTCGCCCAAACGGAGGCATACACAGCCCGCGCGGCCCTGACAAAGAATTATCCACGACTCCGCCCTCGCCGTCGAGGTCGGAATACGTGTCGCGTTCAAATCATAAACGTGGGAGAACCCACTTTGCCAGCGACCCCCCGAGCCGAGGTCCGTACCCCACAGGGGGTGCCCTCGGGAACGGTCGCTTAACTTTTACGGGTTGAGAGCCCTCAGCGCTCACCCACAGTCCGGGTAAAGTTGTCATAGCCATCTAAGGCTAACAACTAAGACACACAAAAGAGAAAATCGTGATCATACATGTATAATACGGGTCGAATACGGAACCTCTTTTGGGTTGGTTGATTTTATATCCCATATGTGTCCCAAGCTGTGTGGTAGTGACTAAGAATACTACTAACCCTTACTTTGCTCGTGGATGTCGTAAAAGACGACTAAGAGCCGTATAACGACCTGGGTCAACTCTATCTGATGCCGTTTGGTCAACAATTACATTCCCAAGGCGGTTTGATGTCAGGAAGGCCGCTCATAAAACTATTGCCAACAACTTTTGCAATATGTAGGTACTATGAAATAAGAGTACATACTGTATCGACCCCAAGTAATTGGGATAAGAGTAGGAGATTGATGTGTCCCACTATTGGGCCACGACCTCTTTCATTATAACAAAGAAAATCAGTTAGAATGAGTTTTATTTTCAAATATTTTTTATAATCATTGGTAGCATAGTGATTTAGAAATCGCTACCTGGAGGATATCGCTCGAAGGTTGTTCTCCTACACCGAATTTTGTCGGTTCAATCCTCGATGGAGTTCTTTGCGATTGTTCTGAGTCTAAATATTGTTTGTGCACGTCAAATAAATAAAGAGTTCTATTTTTAAAAGGATTCAATATTCTCTACGTAATACTTAGGTAATAGTTGGAGGGCCATACTGTTGGTAGTTTTCTGTCTACAACAGCGGGGCGGTCCGTCCACTATAGTACCACATTCTAGCAGAAAATGACGTCTGAGCAGTGGCAATGTGCTGTTGCGCTTCGTTCGGTGAGAGCTGACAACCCAACTTTTTAGGTGATTTGGAGTTTTCATTGATAGGCAGCACCCCAGCTGTACCCCTAATACTGCAAAGGTCCATGGGCAGCAGTAACACTTACCATCAGGTGGAATATTCTCTCGTTTGCCATTATAAACAATGAACAAATATTGGCGTTGTAAGATTGTCTATAAAAATGATAATAAGATTCTTGAACTCGTTCCCCATTTCTCAAACGATAACAATTTCCATTTTAATAAGAATCCTTACATAACAGATATCTTGTGACATATATTCCACGTCCTACAAATTGCTATCATTATAATTATTGTCAATAACTTGCAATAAATCACTAGGGTTGATTCTTCAAGATGTTGCTTGTCAAAAGTAATAAATATTAAGTTGAGTATATCGTACGGTTCTACTTCAAAATGAGAAGACTTTATTAATATCATTAATTCAAATGTATTATTATTCCGACACCACAAGGAAATTACTACTTTGCTAACGTTTCGAAAACTTTTCGGCGGATATATTATATACGTTTCATTTTCTATTGAACGTGTCATAATTATTATTAGAAAAGTTTAATCTACCAGCTAGATTATAAAAAAAAGCTCTGTAAAAATCGGACAAATTAAAATTAAAAATACTATTTAATTCAACTCAATAGTATTATTTCATATGGCAATACTCGAGTAAATATCAGAAATTTTTAGTTTAATCGCTTAGAAACTAAAGACGTAATGTAAATTAGTCATTATGAATGAAACCTTTTAATCATTTGATTAATTAATGATGATTATAATCGTATTGCTTTAAATCATTCAACCGATGTTCATCGTTAATTATTATGATTGAATCGGCCATCTGTCGACCCGAGACGGCTGATAGTTGATAGTTCGAAGGGTGTTCGATTGTATAGTCAATGTGTTGATTTATAATTTCAACTCGATATTATGTGGCAAAATGTGTGCGTGCGGGGATTGTAATTTGAAACAGTATTGTAACACATAATAATGAAACTAGTTTTACGGATTTTATCGCGTTTGTATTTAATTTTTTATTTCCCGACGTTTCGAACACTACAGTGTTCATGACGGCCGCGATGACCACGGCCACGACGTGACGTTAAAGTAGGACCATGTCCTCCCGTGACAATGAATGCTGTAAAATTTTCGAAACGTCAGGAAATTAAAAAACAAATACAAACGCAATAGAATTATAATAATAATAGTTTTATTTCAAATGTGTACTACTCGCGTCTCGTACTAGAAATCATTATAATAAAGTGCACCTTTTTATGGAACAGCCTTTATGTGACGAAAAGAGAGCCTAAAGCTGATATCAGACGGTTCATTTTTTGTTCATTTTTGTCTTTCATTTTGCATCTTTCACTCGAAGTGACGCATCTGAACACAAAATGAAACATTAGTGCCGAATGAATTCATTAGTGAAACGATCCAACAGTGTTGGATATTGGCATTCGGCATCTTTCACTCGCACTCCGAGTGAACGAGAAATGAACAGTCTGAACACTGAGAGAACTTTCATTCGGGTCCGGTCATTTTGTTTCAAGTTCTGTAGCCGAAGGACGTCCCGTGTTGATAATTTTCTGCGCTGTTTTGCACTGGTCGCACGCAGCAAATGTGTGTGTATGTGTGTGTGTTGACAAAATGTAATGTATTTTGATCGATCCATATATCCATACCCCGGATGAACCGACCCACGGCTTTAGACATAAAACTGTCAACAGCGTGGTCCAACCACTAAAAAAAATATCAGTAAAAATTGATTAAATGATCATAAATTAAAGTAATTCCAAGAAACACGACTTCATTCGATGATACATTGAAAGAAATAAATAGTGAATGTTCATTTTTAAATCATTCCCTCTTAGCCGTGTGAACATAAAATGAAAGAAAAATGAACCATCACTCGAGTGAACAATCACTCGAGTGAACCGTCTGATATCAGCTTAAGCGACTGCTAAGTAGCGTACGTACCTGTATCTGTCACATATTAATGATTAAAAATACGTAGCCAAATTTTTGAAAATAGCGAAGATTTTGAATCCATGTAATAGCAAATATTTTGCTTTTCTTTTCCTTTTACAATTTTAAAATAATAAAATTTTAATGGTAAAATTCTTTTGTTAAAATCATACCTCTGTGAACATGGCAGCCGACGTTTGAAATTTTTTTTTCTGTAAATGCCATCGGATTCTTCATCGTTTGTACCCGTATGTTCCACTTTGATTTTCGTTTGTACCTCAAACCAAAAAACAGTTACAGCGTTTTCAAAATTTTGACCAGCAGCCGACTTCAGAAAATCGAAAATTTTCAAAAAGGATCTGGTCCAGGATCGTTTGTGCCCGTTTGTACCACCTTCATTTTTCATTTTTTTCGAAACCCAAAAATGTTACAGAAATTTGAAAATTCGTTGCAGATTTTCGAAATTCCAAAAATTGAGAAAGTTGGTTTTTTGAATTTTTTAAAACGTTCGCTATTTTTTTTGGTTTGCGTTACAAATGAAAATAAAAGTGATATCTGCGGGTACAAACGATTCCGCGTCGATCTCCGATTGCAGATTTTTGAAATTCCAAAAATTGAGAAGGTTGGTTTTTTGAAATTTTTAAATCGTTCGCAATTTTTTTCGGTTTGATGTACAAACGAATATAAAAGTGATATCTGAGAGTACAAACGATTCCGTGTCGATTCCCGTTTGCAGATTTTCGGAATTCCAAAAATTGAGAACGTTGGTTTTTGAAATTTTTAAATGTACGCAATGTTTTTCTGTTTGAAGTACAAAAGAAAATAAAAGTGATATCTGCGGGTACAAATGATTCCGCGTCGATCCCCGTTTGCAGTATTTCGAAATTCATTGGAAAAATTAATTGGAAAAAGTTGATTTTTTTGAAATTTTCAAATTTCTGTGACTTTTTTTGGTTTTGAGGAAAATGTAAAATGAAGACGGTACAAACGGGTACAAACGATCCTGAATTTTCGATTTTCCAAAGTCGGCTGCGGGTCAAATTTTGAAAACGGTGTAACTTTTTGTGGTTTGAGGTACAAACGAAAATCAAAGTGGTACATACGGGTACAAACGATGTAGAATCCCATGGCATTTACAAAAATTTTTTTTTCAAAAGTTGACTGCTAAGTTCACAGAGGTTAAAATCATGTAAGTTATGAGAATTTAAAATATGTATCTAACAAATTGGTAGGTACTAAAATGTTTTCGTAAAGATATATTTATATTTAAGGGATTCGATAAATTAGGCATTATATGGCGAATAGCTAATATTATTTCGAAATGGAGCATAGAAAGAGATTATTTCCTAACATTCATTTAAAAATAATCGAAAAACTTGTCAAACTTGAGTTTTGAGTTGGTACAATTTGTTGAGCCTTCTCAAGGAAGAATAATGTCACATGCCGCACTTTTGGCAGATGAATTGGCGAATCACATTTAGTATTATGGATTTCGTAGGAGAGCGCTGCTGAAAATGCCCTTTACTCCTTTAGATATATTTTTTTTGTAATTCCACGAAAAAGTAAATAGTAGACGTGTATTTTCCACCTATCACCACAAAGAGTAAGTTTTACAATCAGAAAATTATTAATAACAGTTCAGAGCCCGTTTTCTTCGTCTGGATCTCCATGACCAGCAATGATGTAAGCACTTCATCTAGACCAAGGTAGATCCAATTCCACTTAATGATAAATAAAATAGTAATTTATAAGTAACAAATACACACAAAACATTCCCAAAAGGAGTATTTACAATACCAAAATAAACGTTAAAAGAACGTAAGTACTCATAACCTACGTGGAGCAATAATCCAGTTATGTCTAGTTAAAACCGGATATAACTGCTCGTAACTGGTGTGTTGTAAATTTTACGTGTACCAATATCCTGCGATGTGCATGTGACGTAAACCGTGTTCTCCTAAATTGGATAGCACTACTGCGAGCTGAAAATCAGACTTTTTAATTGGGACTTTAAAGTCTTTGTGAATGGGTTTTTTATTGAATGGCAATGTTCCGTTGCTAGTGAATGTGTTGTAGGGTAATTAAAACAGCTTAGATGTTGTATTTGATATTAATTTCACTGGAGGTGAGCTAATTGCTGGCGATAATTGAAAATTAATTAGTCAGATTGACAAATTGAAACAAATGCTATCGTTGTTAGTTACTTTTTGTAGGTGTTTAATTAAAGATTGAAAATACGTTATCAAAACCAAAGAAATTGCAATTAGTAGTAGGTCTACACTGTTAACAGTATTTTGTCTACAACTGCCGATTCGGCCGGGGAGTACCATACTTCGAGTAAGCAGTGGTAGTGTTTTTGCGCTTTGTTTGGTGAGCAAGAGAACGCAACTGGTTGAGGTCTGGTTGGTAGGCAACGTCCCAGGGCCTAGCTGTACCCTTGGTATTTTAAAGGTCCATGGGCAGCTATAAAACTTACCCCCAGGTATGCTGCTTGCTCGTTTGCCACCATAAGTTAATGTTTTTATCATCATCATTCCGCCCTTATTCCAGTTACTTGGGGTGGTCGCAATATGTGTCTTCTTCCATCGTATATATTGCAAAAATTGCAACAAATTTTATAGCCGGCCACCTGCGTGACGTCAACCCTTATTGGGAAAGTAATTGTTGACTATAGAGCATCAGATAGAGTTGGCTTAGATCGATGTAAAACTCAGAGTCATTTATTTACAATAGCCAAGAGCAATATAATGGTTGTTAGTATTTTGAGCCACCATACAGTATAAAAGAGAAATTATGATGACACGATTTTAATTGTTGACGAAATCTTTATATTTGTGGGTTTTAAATTTAACATAGGTATATTATTATTCTCCCTGTAGACTAACAAAATGAAGGCCAATGCCTGTCCGAGGTAGAGGAGAAAATGTGATTAACGTAACCCTCTTTCCCTGGTAATAGGAAGGCGAGAGATATCACCAGATTTAAGCATTCAAAGTGTGACTTGCACCGGGAATCCTTCTATCTGCCCATTGGAGGGATACCCTTCAAAGGTTTACTCCTAAAGTATTACTTATATTTTTGTATTAATATTTACAAATTTGGAAACAGCGTTCGGGAAACTTAGGAGGATCTTCTCGTCTAATATTCCGCAGTGTCTGAAAACAAAGGTTTATAACCAGTGTGTGTTACCAGCGATGACTTACGGCACTGAAACGTGGTCTCTAAATGTCGGCCTCATAACAAGGCTCAAAGTCGCTCAGCGTGCTATGGAGAGGGCTATGCTCGGTATTTCTCTACGTGATAAAATCCGAAATACGGAAATCCGTAGAAGAACGTGTGTAACCGACATAGCCCTAAGGATTAGCACGTTGAAGTGGCAATGGGCAGGCCACATCGCTCGACGAACCGACAACCGTTGGGGAAAAAAGGTTCTCGAGTGGCGACCACGAATCGGACGACGCAGCGTAGGACGACCCCCCACTCGGTGGACTGATGACCTCATCAAGGTCGCAGGAAACCGCTGGATGCAGGTGGCACAGGACCGTTATAGATGGCATTCTCGTGGGGAGGCCTATGTCCAACGGTGGACGTTTACAGGCTGATGGATGGATGGATGGATTTACAAATTCTTCATAAATCTTTCATAGATTTGCAATCCGATTATCGATGATGATTCTTCGCTTGTAATATTTTTAAAGAAAATCAAATATGTATTTTTATAAGCTTGAAACTCGAATTTTTAGTGCTAACAATACTAAAATAAATACAATTTTGCATCTAAACTCGTTCGACACTAACAAAATTTACCATAACACTCCACTAGTTGCCAAAGAACATTTTGATAACAAAAATGCTAGCAAAATGCAAACACATCTATTTACGACTAAAATAAACAAATTTGCTTCGAAAAGATTTATGCAAGGTATACGGAACTGCGCGCATATTACAAGCATGCAAACATACAACGAAACATAAAGCCGTCTGTAAAATAGTATTATCGGCATTTTATAGAGAATGCATGCATGCCTTTGAACACAAGGTTAGAAGGAAGATTTTATTTAAAGTAACTTTGTTTCTGCTCGTTTTTTTTACGACGCCAGAGCTGTGCTGTGACCATTTTTAATATTATTTTGCTAAATTCTTTATTTTACAAAAATTGTAAATGAGATTGCTACGAACAATGGTTATTTTGATAATGCAACACAGCCTTGTATATCGTTTTTGTATTTGATTTTTACTTTCTTGATATTTCCAAAAAGACAAATAAAACAGCATACATGGTTAATGTGACTTCTATTCTAGTGTTAATTCTATTGGGATTTATATTAAAATAGACGAAAAAAAAATATCGAACGAAATTGTCATTATTAATTTTAATTATTATAATAAAAGGACCAGGTCGATGCTCTTAGTCGTCTTTTACAACATCCATTAGTAATCTAAGAGAGAGCACAGCACACAATTAAATATATAAGAAATTAAATAACTACTTGCAGCGAATACAAGGATCCAATCTGTCTGTGGTTAGGGTTCCATGGACTGGTCACCGAAGACAAAGATCGGGAAACGGTGGCCCGCTCGCACGGCGAAGAGAGGTGCTTGCAGGGTGAGTCTATGGGGTTGCGTGCCGCCTCTTCCGTCGCCCCGGACCGATTTGGCGAGGCGCGACCATATCCATAGTCCACCGCAAGAAAAAAAAAGAGAGGGTTCCATAGACTGGTACTTCCTTACAATTCGCGCCGTGTAGTAAACACCACCTTCTGTATCAGAAATTAAATTATTAATCACAAACACAATTACTGGCTTAGATAAGCTGTCATGTAATACCATGACAACTTATCCATTATATTTTTATTACTTTATTTAGCCTACATTTTCTAATTATCAATATTTTCTTTTCAGGTACCTATATTCAATAGACTACATTAAAAAAAGAACAAACAAATATTCTAGAGGAGAATTATTTCTAGAGAGCTTCTGATTTTATACTGCGGTGCTTCTAACTGAGGTAACTAAATCTGCACTTAGCTATCTGTGATATAACTTTAAGGTTAGTTGCTTCGTTCGCCACGTCGCCTAGCATCAAAATATAAACAACGTTTGTTATGACATGAATTATCGAATCGTTAACAGCATCAACCTTCTTAATTGCGACTAAAGATGATATGGTAAATAGTTTTACTTTTACTTCGGAAATAAACACATAAGACTAAAAATTGGAAAATAATATTTGATTTACTAGGAATGACCATCATTCTCCTACTCTTATCCCAATTACTTATAGTCGATACAATATGTACTCTTCTTTCATAGTACATACGGCATTCCAAAACGACATCAAATGGAGTTGGCCCAGGTCGTTATAAGGCTCTTAGTCGTCTTTTACGACATCCACGAGCAAAGTAAGGGTTGGTAGTATTCGTAGCCGCTACCACACTATCCATCTTTCTTTTATCATATTTACTAGGAATGACCGAATTCATATATTTTTATTTTTTCATTGCTTATGGTGACAAACAAGCACATCTAATGGTAAGTGTTACTGCCGCCCATAGACTTTTGCAATATCAAGCATAGAGCTGGGTCGTTGCCAATCAATACAAACCCCCAAGCACACCTAGTTGGGCTTCTGGCTCTGTCGATTACATTCATCCGACTTAGAAGTTAGCTTGGCGATTTCAGTTGATTTATAAGTTTCCAAGTAAAATGTTTTTATCCACTCTACTGGAGATCCTACAACCGGTTTTTATGACTCCCAGATATCATCATACCACCCTACAAAACAATTTGACTATATTAATTGGGACTAAATTGACATGAATGGGTTAAGGGACTAGAAACGTGGGATAGTAAAAAAAATACTAGTAATATTTAAAAAGCTATAACACTACCAAGCTACCAAACACAACCATATGGGTCGGTTACAAAACACGTGTAGAAGTTATTGACACTTAAAACAAATAATGTCACCGCTAACTTCAAAGTCCTCTAGGGACTATATATAACGAACTCTCCATATCTAACTGGCACAAATCGTAGACGTCGATGACCGATACGTGCCGATAATATACCGATAACGTACCGATAATACAAAGATAAAACGCTTGATACAAAATAACTGTCAGTGTTGCGAAACTTACCTTAAAATAATCAGTGGTTTGTTTGCATACAAATGTGGGGTATTTGAATAAATAACGCTATCTAATTTATCTTTAGATAAAATAGGGAAGTAACGAAAAAAAATATGAGTACGTATACAATAAAACTATTTTTACGGATTTTATTAGTTCTTCTGTGACCGTAAACGCTGTGTTTGCAAAGTTGAGAAGAAGAAAATGAAATATAAATGCGATAAAAGCCGTAAAAATAATTTTATTTCATATGTGTAATATTTGCGTAAATATCTTAAATATGAACGCGATATCTTTATCGACGTTTCAATTGTGGTTTATTTTATCACCTGGTGAATGCTGAGACTGCACACATGGCGTAATGGTTAATATACTGACCTACCGTGCCAAGTGTTGTAGGTTCGATTCCCATGAAGAAAAATAATTTGTGCGATCGACAAATTGTTATTCTGAGTCTGAGTGTAATTTATGTTAATTATTTTTCATCATCATCTCAGCTCATATATGTCCCACTGTTGGGCTCGAGTCTCCTCCATAAATGGTCAGACGTGTTGGTATAGGATTTAGTTTTGAGTTTTCCTTCTCTTGCATAGACGTTATATGCGTTTTATATCCTTTAGCCGTCTCTTTCAAAATGTTTAAAGCCAGACCAGCCAGCCAGTCTGCTTGCAAAATGTTTAAATTATCACACTATCGTCCCTTTTTGAAGTTTAGTCTTGGTATGTCGTTGAAATACTAAAAACTAGATCAAAGTTCACATTACAAAGAAATAAACGTAAGCGATAAGAAAATCACATCATTATCTCGGCGGTAGTTCATAGACGTTGTCAATGCAAATATCTACAAGGCTTTATCGCTAACAAACGCCCACAAATCTCTCTTTCTATAGTCAGCTTCCATTTTATTTGCTCGTACGTTTCACACGTTGCCCGTATCCTGTATTACGCCAAGCTTTAATGTACACAATCGGTTTATCTGTATGATGACTGTTCGATGGCAAATGCTGAGATAGATAACTCTTAGCTTAAATTGGTTTATTGTTTAAAATGAAACATCAATTATAAAGATATTAACATTCATTACACATTTTAAACGATTTATTTTTTTATATATTATTGTTCTTTTCATGGCTATGAATTCTACTAACTCTTACTTTGCTTGTGGATGTTGTAAAAGACTAAGAGCTTTATATCTTAGCCAATTTACCTGGGCCAACACCACTTGATGCTGTTTGATCAACAATTACATTGCCAATAAACAAAACTATTGCCAATAATTTTGCATATGTCATTGGGATTAGAGTAGGAGAATGATGATGATATTTCTTTTTACCTTTGGTTCAGAATTAGTAATTAAAATTGTATCTCATTCCTGAAGATAGTTTGATTTGATATTTAGTACAAACAAACCTTTCACACCAATGAATATAATTTAAATATATTCAATGTTACAAATCCAAGATGGCCGGTCTTACAGAGTGCATTAAATGTTTTTTCATAAGTACCTGCAGATATCCAGTGATAGAGCTTGACTAGATATACCGTATAAAAATTCAAACCTAATATAGCCGCCGGCCACATATTTTTTTCACAAATTTGAATTTTATACCCATATTGAAGGGTATAAAATTCATAACAAAATGCAAAGCGGATGGTACAATTTAGATAGTGTATACATATAAAAATCTAAGCATTTCAACGAAACAAAGCTAATATTAATTAAAAACTAATAACTTGAAAATAGGCAATTTTGATTAACAATTTAATGATTTTACTGAAAAGAAATATGTATAATAGCTGTGTGGTAGCGGCTACGAATACTACCCCAACCCTTACATTGCTCGTCGATGTCGTAAGAGACGAGAAAGAGCCTTATAACGACCTGGGCCAACTCCATCTGATGCCGTTTGGTCAACAATTACATTCCCTGGGTTGATGTCTGGCAGGCGGCCGGTCATAAAACTATTGCCAATAACTTTTACAATATGTACTATGCAAGAAGAGTACATATTGTATCGATCCCAAGTAATTGGGATAAGAGTAGGAGAATGATGATGACCGAAAAGAAAGATAATAATAATAATAATGTACTTATTACTGGAAGATATAATGTAACTAACAGATAATTAAGCACGTCTTAGGTGTCAGTAGTCTCCTCATTAATCTAGGGCATTAATCGGATTGCAAGTATTCATCGATCTACTGATACCAATTCTTGGATATAGTTTTTTTTTTCCTAAGAGAATTTCACTCAGAAAGGTCCCATGTCACCTATATATTAAACAATTCCTTGAAACTTTTACTATATCATAAGCTTATTGTCCACTTAATGGAGGTATGCCTTGCCCGCTCATTGCATTTCAGCGTGTTCATTCATGGGCTGCATTTACACCGGTTAGCGATGCGCTAAGCAATTTTGAGCTTATTTATAATATAAAGTTCAATAAATAAACACTTTTATTTTATACGCGGAATTCTCAGAAGGAGTCGCTACCATTCTTTTATTTTCACTAATAATTTAATAGTCTTTTTTAAAAGAGATCTTCTCTACCAATTACTAGTCACAGTTAGAGGATACGTCTTATTGATTTTTCTAAAAATTTTTCTTTATCAAAAGCATAAATATTTTTGCCAGATTCAGGTCGCGAACTAGGGCTTTCAATTATCAGTATATTTGTACTACTTAATCAACACGTTTCATAAAGTTGTTACAGAAATCTACCCATACCAAAAAACATTGTCATAATTGTAGGACCACATGTTGATAGCTTTCTGTCTACAGCCGCGAGTCGACCCGTCCGGGGTATCACCACACTCGCAGAAAATCAACGTCTGAGCAATGGCTATGATTATTGTGTATCGTTCGGTAAGCAAGAGAGCTGGCAGCCCAAATTTTTAGGTGGGTTTAGCGTTTTCATTGGTAGGCAGCGACTTAGCTGTCCCTGGTACTGCAAAGCTCCATGGGCGGCAGTAACACTTATCAGGTGTGCTCATCTCGCCCTCATAAGCAATAAAAAAAAGAAACAGTGTTAGGTAATGTAATATTTAAATGTTTTGCTTCTAAACTATAATTATTATCAAATTATAATACATTATATGAAACGAATACGAAAACACATTAGCCCCCCTCGTTCGTCGCAGTCGGATATCATACGTAATCAAAACTGGATGTGTAATTTCATAAAGCGTCAAAAAGCATGGTCTATAACACGATATCGAATGAATACGTGCGTTATTACATTTAATAATTTGTAATTTATAACTTGGGAGTGTGTATAAAGATATTATTATGGAAATTAACAACACTATATTATTTAAGGGTTGTCAAATACGTTTACAATTAGTTTTGTAAGAAAGTTTCTATATTACTAGACTATTATTATCATTTGCTGTGTAGTAGCGGCTACGGCTACTATCAACATTTTGCTCGTGGATGTCGTAAAAGACGACTAACAGCTGGGGTAACTCCATCTGATGCCGTTTGGTCAACAATTACAATCCCAAGAAGAGTTCACGTCAGACAGACGGCCAGTCATAAAACTATTGGCAATAACTTTGCAATACGTACATATTGGATGGAAAATATATACCTATTGGGTCGATGCCAAGTATATTGGGATAAAATCAGGAGAATGATGATGATGCAAACACTATTACTATTTCAGCTAGTACCCATTGCTAGGTTCGAGCCACCTTTATATTGGGAGGGAAATTGATCTAGTATATCACGCTGGTCAGACGTGTTGGCATAGGTCTTTGTTTCGAGTTTTTCCTTCTTTTGCATGTATGTTATATGGCCACCGAAGACAAAGATCGGGTACCGGTGGCCCGCTCGCATGGTGAAGCGAGGTGCTTGCAGGGTGGGTCCATGGGGTCGCGCATCGCCTCTTCCGTCGCCCTGGATCGATTTGGCGGGGCGCGATCACCTCCATAGTCCACCGCAAGGGGGATGGGGGAAAATGTATGCTATATGCATTTTATATCCCCTAGTCGTCTCTTACGATCACCCGCGGGTAGCATAGGGGGTGGTGAATTGTATTCTTACTACGTCACCACGCGGATAATTGTAATGTCTATTAATAATAATTATTTTTTACTATTTACCTTTAAGTGTTTTTTTTTTTTGGCGGCGGGCTACCTTTAAGTATACATGTACTTAGAATAAAAAATAATTTTTGACCGAGTTTTATTATAAGGAGAGATTTATAAGGATTAACCTGAGCTACTAGTTCCGTGCACTAGTTTAAAATCATGACGCTGTCGCGGATGAAATGCTAGTACAGCAATAATAGATAAGTACTAAATGAAGCTATTTTCATTATTATTTCGCATTTTATTTATTTCGTTGCAGGCTTATTTGCTGACTGTATCTTCACTTAGGAAATATTTTAGATCTACCGCAAATGTAATGCACACGAATTTTCTTCAAGTTATTCTAACGAATATCGCAGTAGCAAGTAAGTCGAGATCAATATGAGAAATAACAACGGGCTCTTTTCCCTATTACGTAGCATAATCGTACTACGTACCTACATAAATAAAAAATAATCGAAAAAATATTTATTCAGGAATAAATCGTAAAAGTACTAAGTAACATAACTATATGGCCTTTCGGTGATTTTTTCGTAATTTGCTTTCAAGTGAAGCGTGCATCTTACTTTTTTTTTAATCTTTATCCATTGTCTGATATTAAATTAATGTCAACCCTACAAATATTAGTGAGGTGACAGCTACAATCATTTCAGTTTAATATCTCTAATTAGCGTATTTCCTATCGAATTAATAGCCTCTTGCTTATAATAAATGTTTGGTGTCCGGTTCTACTCAATAAATTAGAATTTTTCTCCAGCCGTTAGATACTTTACGGGCCTTGTATTTGTGAATTCTTTTTTTTTGTAAACGATGACCAATAAAATATAGCTTAAGATACCGATATAGGTATGTTAGTGTAATTTTATATCGAAGAAATTTTATTACCGAATTACTTAAATATTTTTATAGCGGAAAATTTGAACGTCAAACATTTCTACATATTGAATGACGATCGTATCAAATGTGATTACTTTCTTTTATTTTTGCTTAATTTACAAAAGTAATACTTGTAATTTTTTAATATCAATTTTACTTTAACAGATGGCGGATTTAATGACTTAATTGTCGCAGATTCGATTCGCACGCAGACGTATATTTTGTGTCATCCACAGATTTTTGTTTTGAGTTTGAGTGTAATTTGTGTCCGTTAATTATATAATTGTAAAGTCAATGCAATGCTTATTAATATAGTGCAGGATATATATAAAAATATATATATCTTAGATATCTATCTATAGATATCTTTAAAAAAAAATAACTTACAGCTCAAGGCAAAAGATATAACTTTTTAGATATCTTTTTAGTATTTATTTACTAAGAGAGTATTGGTGTAAAGATGCGAAAGGGAATGCTGCGATGGTTCGGACATGTGAAAAGAATGCCGAACGAACGCCTAGTTAAGAAGATATACAATGCGAAAGTGGAAGGATGTAGGTACCGAGGGAGACCGAGACTAACCTACCTAGACCAGATCGGTCATGTACTGAAGGAAGGTGGAGTCAAGAGTCTCCGAAACCGGCGAGCGTGTATGAAGAGAATTATGAATGTTGAGCAAGCGAGTGAAGTATGCAGAGATAGAGTTCTCTGGCACTCTGTTCTCTCTGCCTACCCTGCAAGGGATATGGCGTGATGATATGTATGTATGTATGTATTTATTTACTATTTATATTCCATCCATCCATCAGACCGTAAACGTTCACTGTTGGACATAGGCCTCCCTACGAGAATGCCATTTGCAACGGTCCTGTGGCATCTGCATCCAACGGTTTCCTGTGACCTTGATGAGGTCATCAGTCCACCGAGTGAGGGGTCATCCTACGCTGCGTTGTCCGATTCGTGGTCGCCACTCGAGAACCTTTCTTCTCCAACGGTTGTCGGTTCGTCGAGCGATGTGGCCTGCCCATAGCCACTATTTACATATATTAATACATAAAAATACTTTTCTTATCCCATTAAAGAATATAACTGTGATCATTATACAGATTTTGTTTTTAATATCTTCAAAACAACTCACAAAATTTTCAGTCCTTCCATCCATCCATCAACTTATAAACTTAAAATAAAGAGAATAGGGAGTAGACATGTGTAAGTAATGCGAGTGATGTATCACACGTAATATTACCCGACCGCGTACTGTCATATTACACACGCGGCTAAAAATAACATCACATTAAACATGACGCGAACACCCGTGTACTGTTCTGCATTTCTGCAATGTTCGGTGTCTGGCAATACAATATTTATTTTGAGCTTTATTTTCAGAACGTTAAAGCTTATATTTATTGACGCCGCCCGCCGTATATATAGAGCGCTATCGCATTACGCATCACACATGACATGAAATGTCATGTGTGATGTTTGAAGTGATGGTAAAATGTAATATTGCTCGGCACGAAATGTAATGCCATATCACATCACTTCGCGAAGTACTGTTTCGCGCATGTCTAATAGGAAGGCTCCTATGTGGATTCGATAATCCACAATCGCCACGCTTGACGGACGGATTGGCGATCGCCATTCGAGTCATGTTTCCCAGGAGAGTGCAGCTTCCTATTCTTCTGATGATTAGAATTTTAGGGACAGTAAGATAGAGTGACACAGAAGCTCAGTTAATATAAAAAGCAAAGAAATCTTTTACCTTTTCAAAATAAATATTATTATTATTCATATTCTGTCGCTTTTATACCATTTGCTTGGGGTTTGTGCGTTATGTACTCAAACATATTGCGAAAGTTATTGGCAATAGTTTTATGAACGGCCGTCTGTCTGACATCAACACTCTTAGGGAATGTAATTGTTGACCATACGGCATCAAGTGGAGTTCGCATAGATCGTTATAAAGCTCTAAATCGTTTTTGACGACATCCACGTGCAAAGTAAGGGTTGGTAATAACCGCTACCACACAGCACAATAATTCTATTATATACTAGCAAACCCAGCCTGTTGGTTTGTTTGTAGAAGTCTTTATATCGCAGCGCGACCTGGTGGCGAGTTACATCGATAGGGATCGCATATAATTATACCTTTTCCATGAGAAAAGTACATGTACATACTAGTGATGTAACGAATATTCGCATTCGCGAAATTATTGCGAATGTTTTTGCGTGTATAATTTTTTTAAGTAGGTAATAATAGTTGGTTAATATAAGAAAATCCAATTCCATTAATTTATTATGTTTTTCAATGCAATAAAAAGTAACTTAACCTCATAATCACATTGTCAGTCTTCTCTTTATCATTTGGTATCATTTATTTATGTAACTTTGGGCAATGAAGCTTAACAATCAAACTTTCATAACAATTTAAAAAACAAAACTATATACTAAATTGCCTAAATGCAATGTAATCTAACAAAAATAATCTTCTATGAATTTTTACCAAAGTTTAATGATTTGTCTAAAAATAATAATCTACAAATACTTCTACAATAAATAAACTATAATTAAAATCAAATTCATAAGCGAGTGAAGTATGCAGAGATAGAGTTCTCTGGCACTTTGTTCTCTCTGCCTACCCTGCAAGTGATATGGCGTGATGATATGTATGTATGTATGTATGTAAAATCAAATTAAATTTTAACATGAGTTGCTGTCATCATAATCACAAAGTGTTTATAGTATATCTATATTATATAGTTTATAGTTTTATAGTATTTATTTATAACACTTTAAGCAAACAAAAATAAAATGAAGTCTTTTACTTTAATAAAGCTAAAAATATTTATTGTTATTAGAACTTGTGACACAAAATTTTAATGCAATTGAAACTAATAAAATTAAATTCTGCTATTAAACTTTTCTGTCTTTTAATATATTTTTAATATTTAGATAATCAAACAAATTAAGGAGTGAACGTTTGAGCTGGTATGGACATGTGATGAGACGGGATGAAAGTAATGTTGCGAGGAAGGTTTTGAGTATGAATGTTGAAGGCTCTAGGGGTAAATGGAGACCAAAGAAAAGATGATGAGATAATCAAACAAAAATTATATTCTTCTACAATAGACCATTAAATAGTCTAACTCAAAATTAACAAAAAAAAAATAAGATTCTCAAACAAAAATACTTCTCTCCCCTAAAAAAATAACAGTTATAGTATTATATATGTTTTTCATATTAATAAAAGTGAACTTCAGTAGGGGAATATTAAACTATAAAAATAGTAGTTTTGATGCCTTCTCTCCTTCAAGTCTGTTTCGATGTGACGTGTAAATAAGTCCAGTGCCACTAAATATGCGCTCGTTGGGGACACTCGCTGGTGGTGTAACTAAATAAAACCATAGACAAATGGCGCCAAATTTAAACAAAAACTGAATAATGGCATTCTGGCAGCAGATATTCGCATTCGCGTGTCCAAAATATGACATTCGTTACATCAGCGATGTCATTCATATACATGCGAACATCCTCTTTTATAGATATAGATAAAACTAAAACAAAGTACCTAAGTCATTCACGAAACGTACTTCGATTAGTTAAAATTTCATAATTTGTATCCATAAATAAATTTTTATCTTAAGATTGAAAAATTGAGCGTTATAGTAGTATCTTAAGCTATTTTAATATATGTTTAAGTATATTTATTTAATCATTCACAAATATTCACATTGCATCATAGTTTGACATTGTTGACTTAGCGATAAAAAGTTCAAATTTATATATATATATATATATATAAAAGTGTATGGGAACCATTTTTAAAAGGGAAAGCAGAAATACTGGTTGAATATCTACATTGGAATTCACATATCAGGTATGATAAATACATTTTTCTTTGTTTAAGAAAGCGTAGGGTGTCAATTGATTGCACAGATGGCGTAGTGATTAAGATACCGACCTTCCTTGCCAGTGCCGTAGGTTCGATTCCCACGCAGGACAACACTTTGTGCAAATCACAAAGTTGTTCTGAGTGTAAATGAAGACAGGTCACGAGAGAATAGCTCTCTCGTGACTATGAATGCTATAAAATAGTTTTATTTCTAACGTGATACTCGCGTAAATGTAAGAAATCGATATCAAAGTCAATAATGCATATTAACTTTAAGGTAAAAATTTTTATTATACAATATCAAGATTTAAATTAAAAATGCTAGATACTATTTCATATTTAAATATAAATTCAACCAAAAAAGCTAAAAATTTTAAACGTTCAAAATGAAAGTAGGAAGAGCGCTTTAAGTAACATACGACGAAATATTCATACTTGGTAGGGACATCTTAAGATTCTGTGAATGCAAATATTACTTTGCCGACGTTTATGTGGGGTCTCAATGTAAGCGATAAGCTTTTTATATTTCTATTCTTCATGTTTCAAATTTTTCTCCTGCTCTTATCCCAATTACTTGGGGTAAACGCAATATATACGCTTCTTATTTTAATTTATTTATTAACCGTCAGAATATTGTTGTGCCATAATTACAAAAAATAACATTGTTGCACTAAATATTGCTGACATTATAATATCTGATGTTTACGCCAGTATTTCTCATTTGAAATAAAACTATTTTTACGTATTCTGTCGCGTTTGTATTTGATTTTAAATTGCCCGACGTTTCGAACACTTTACAGCTTTTATGATGACGAGAGGACCAAGGTGCCTCACGTACAAGTCATCTTTATTATATGATTGATGTTAAGATAATGGATTATAAAAACATAGTCAAAATCATCAAACGCCGCAAAGAACCAATACCATAATCGCTGGATCGTATTTTAGACGAGTTAGCGACCTCATTTAATACTCTAAATTACGCAGAAAAACGCTGCTGTCCATTCTTTTAGATACTCTTACCCCAGTTTTACGACTCTCACAAGATAAACCGTGATGATTTATTATATTCTTAACCATTCGACGCGAGAGCAAATAATAGTTTTAAAGGTTTAGAACCACACTGTTGATAGTTGCCCGTCTACAGCCGTGGGCCAATCCAGCCGGGGTTACAAATAATAAATCGATTTCAAAACAGTAGATAATGTGCCGTTGAGTTTTATACGTTGAGTGAGACGGTCGGAAGTTCAATTAGGGTTGGTTTTGTTTGGTGGGCAGCATTCTAACTATACCTACCCCTTGGTATTGCAAAGACCCATGGTTGGCAGTAATAATTACTATTAGGTGCACTGTATGCTCCTTTGCCACTATATGCAATTAAAAAAAAAATGCTAAAATAGGACAAGGTTAAGCTCCGTTTTGTATAAATTTCACCGAGAAGTATAAAGTTTTTATTTGTTTTTTTTTTAATATCTCGCTCTCAGTGTTACCATATCGTACAACGGTAACTGTTGCCAGTCTGCATGTCGTCTTGCGTTTAGTGTCGCGACAACGCCAAGTCGTTATTACGAATTATTGCGGTTTTTTTTCCTCTTTTTATAGCATATGTTTTTATGTTAAATGTTTATGGAATATAATGTAGAAATTTGAAAAATAAATGCAATAATAAAATGCTAATCATATGTAATAATGTGTTCAATATCTTCACAGAGCAAATAAAATATCACCGTCTGGGCTCGAGCCTCCTCCACAATAGGAGGGAAATTGACTCACTATACCACGCTAGTCAGAATTTACCTATCTTTCTTGCATAGGTCTCTCATATTTGCTTATTGTATCCCGTAGTATCTCATTTAATACACCTACAAGGAAGGATAAAGGAAGAAGGGTAGATAGGCTATGGATTGTATTCTTACTCCGTGATCACACAAATGTAATATAATAATAATAATTCACAAATAATATAATATAATAATCATTCTTATCCCGAATACTTAGAGCGTAAGCAATAAATCCTGTTACTTCAATTATACTTGTCATTTCTGTTTTTCTTTTTTTAATCTAATAATGATGCTAATTGCTAAAATACATTAAAGGTAGATTAGAGCATATAGGTCTGACTATTTAACCATACTCGTACATTCTAGTGTTGAAGAATATTACATTTTGCCTGAAATGTAACATACAAGGTACATTATAAAAAAAATCCAATTTTAATTTACGTATAATATTTATTAATCTATTATCCATACATATAATATGAAATAAAACCTTTTTACGGAGTGCATTTGTAATCGTTAAGTCACGGAAGAATAAGAACTATGAATGCTGTGTTCGAAACATCGGGTAATCAAAAATCAAATACAAACGTGATAGACTCCGTAAAAATTATTTTTATATTTCTCAAATGTAAAATAATATAATATATAATAATACTCGTGTAAATATCACAAATGATTATTGTATTACTATTTAAACTGTTATGTAATAATGTAATAATGAGTGATTGGGCCGGAATCCCAATAGGCGCGGGTTCGAATCCCGCTTGCGACATCATTTTTCATTTCGTAATCGGATGTTATGTAATAAATTATCATTTTAAATTAGTAATTATACAATATCCTGTAATTTTGAAGCTATTAATAAAGAATACAATAAAATATAAGAAATTACGACACTAACAAGGAAAGGAAAGTGGCTTATATATTGTATTCTTAGTCCATCAATACAAAGAAAGTAACTAACCTACTGGTTTTTATGTACTGTAGTAAAATGAAGCTATACTGTAGCGGAAGGCAAATGGCGGATGCAAGCGTTTTATGATGATTGCACGTCAGGAAACAATAGCCATTTATTGTTTATAGAGGTTCATGAAGGCATAGAAATGGATGCTTTGTACATAGTATAAAGTAGGCCTGTGGTACTGAGTAGAGCAACGTCTTAGAAATTGCAATATCTAGTTAATAATATCTAGTAATATATTATCAAGTAATATAGCGGTAGGCACACGTTATTGACAGCTTTCTGTCCGGGATAGTACCACACTTTCGCAGAAAATCGACGTCTGCGCAGTGGGAATGTGTTGTTGCGCTTTGTTTCATGAGCAAAACCCCAAATTTCTGTGTGGGTTTGGGTTAATAGGCAACGGCCTCGGTTTTGTATTCGATTTACTTACGTATATCTTTCTGAGTCTGACGGTAATTTATGTCTGCTAATTATATATTTGCCAAATCCCCCACAATATAAGGATTTCATCGTTAGTGCGGGATGTATTTAAAAAAAAACTATCATTATCCCAGCTCGTGTACCAGTGACGGACTCCACAATGAGAGGTGAATTGACCTAATATACCACGCTGGTCTGACTTTTTAGTATAGGGTCCCGTTTTATATTCTCCCTCTCTTGAAAAGAAGCTATATTCATATTGTATTTCTTAGTTTTATGTCTTCCACAGAAAAGACAGGTGGTGAATTATATACTTACTACATCACCAAACAGCCAGGACCTGACATAACCTCACATCACCATAGCCATGAAAGAAAATATAGTATAGAGATATTTTTATATACGCACCACAACAAATGTGAAAAATATTAAACAAGAGAAACGCCAAACGACCACAAATGCTTGTATTATTATATTAAATTCAAACCGCAAACGCGTTGCTAACTTTATAATAACGTCATATGTTACGATTGATATTGATTTAGAGAAGGCTTATGACAAAGTGAGGAGGAATGAACTGTGGTCGGTACTATCTATGTATGGGGTAAATGGCCATCTTATTCAGGCGCTGAAATCCATTTATAAGGATTCCAGAGCCTGCGTAAGGATAAACGGGTCCTACACTGAATGGTTTAACATTGATAAAGGTGTCAGACAGGGATGTGTAGCGTCACCGTGGCTGTTTAACCTATTTATGGATAGCTGTTTGCAAGATTTGAAAAATAATGAATGTGGTTTAAGAATGAATGAGTTACTTGTCAAATGTCTTCTTTATGCCGATGATCAGGTTTTACTTGCATCGTCGGCTGAAGACTTACAGGCGATGGTAACTACTATGCATGATGCTTTTGAAAGAAAAGGTATGAAAGTAAATGTAAGTAAGACGAAAATAATGGTCTTTGAAAAGGATAAATGTATGACGGAATGTAATATTTTTATAAATGGTGAGGGATTGGAACAGGTGAAAGAATTTGTATACTTGGGTGTACTGTTTACTAGTGATGGTAAAAATGATGAAGATGTTGAAAGACGAGTAAATGCTGGTAATAAAGTGAATGGGGCATTGTACACTTTTATGAAAAGTAGGAATGTATCTAACAAGGCACGCCTAGCTGTACATAAGGGAGTATTAGTTCCCACTCTCATGTATGGCAGTGAAAGTTGGATTTGGCAGGGAAGACATGAAAGTAGCATAAATGCTGTAGAGATGAGAGCTCTTCGTAGTATGTGTGGTGTAAGTCTGAAAGATAAAATTAGAAATAGTGTTATAAGAGAGCGCTGTGGTATGAATGAAGAAGTAGTGACAAAGATAAAAAAGGGTATGCTGAGGTGGTTTGGACACGTGGAAAGAATGAGTGAAGAAAGGTTGACTAAACAAGTATACAAAGCGAGTGTGAGTGGGACGATTACAAGGGGAAGACCACGTCGTACTTTCCTGGATCAAATTGAAGATGTGTTAGAGAAAGGTCAGATTAAGAGTATGCGTAATCGTAGAGCATGCATGAAGACTGTGATGAGTGTGAATGAAGCGATGGAGGTATGTCAGGATCGTGGTTTGTGGCAATCCGTAGTCTCTGCCTACCCCTCTGGGAAACAGGCGTGAGGCTATGTATGTATGTATGTATGTATATGTTACGAAATAATAATGTTATCTGTTATTTACACTGACCAATACGTTTTCGTACGCCCCATGTGGTAAATGAATAAAAGTGTAAAATGTTAACTCTTTTATTTTCTTTATAAAAAATTGATACATCATCATCATCATCATCACAGCCCATAAATGTTCCACTGTTGGGCTCAAGCCTCCTCTATAATTGTGTAATTAACCTACTATACCACGCTGGTCAGACGTATTGGTATAGGGTTTTGTTTCGAGTTTTCCTTCTCTTACACAGATGTTATATGCGTTTTATATCCCTTAGTCTCTTACGATCACCCACGAGTAAGAGAGGGGTGATAAATTGTATTCTTACTCCGTCATCATCTCAGCTCATATATGTCCCACTGTTGGGCTCGGGCCTCCTTCGTAATTGGGGGGAAATTAACCTACTATACCGCGCTGGTCAGACGTGTTGGTATAGGGTTTTGTTTCGAATTTTCCTTCTCTTGCACAGATGTTATATGCGTTTTATATCCCTTAGCCTCTTGCGATCGCCCACGGGGGGTGGTGAATTCTATTCTTACTCCGTCACCACACGGATAAATTACTACTAACTCTCTTACTTTCTTTATAAAAACTTGATTACGAGTGAAAATGATTGTTACATATGTATAATAGCACGATTGGAACGAATTTCCAATAGGTGTGGGCTCGTATCCCATGTATGACAATATTTTTTCGCTCGCAATCAAGTTTTTATAAAAAATCACGCATGTTAAATGCTAAATTTCAGTAATCCTTTATTTTCTTTGGAAATAGAAAGTCGTATAAAATAGATTGAGGCATCCTTGTAGTGATTGCCACAGATGTAGTAGTAGTTAACGATAACGAGCCACCGAAGACAAAGATCGGGTACCGGTGGCCCGCTCGCACGGCGAGGAGAGGTGTCCTTGCAGGGTGGGTCTATGGGTTTGCGCGCCGCCTCTTCCGTCGTCCCGGACTGATTTGGTAGGCCACGAACACATCCATAGTCCAGTGCAAGAAAAAAAAGAACGATATCGATCTAGTACGAAGTTAGGCTTGAATTCTAACGCAAATCAGTACATATTATGACTCTGTAATGTTTTGCCCGTGATTTGGGTCTTTTTAGTTTGTAAAATCCCTCGTAATACAAGTAGGTATTATTACCTTAGTGTGAGGTGTTGTAAAAAAAAATGGTGGCAGCACTGTCTTACTAAACTTATAATACCAACTGCGATCGCCAGACCGTGTGTTAAGTGTGGCGATTACGGCATTATATCAGCAGTCATGAGGACTGGCAATAGAAGTGAAAATTTTAATACGAAAAATAAATATATATCCCTACTAATATATAAATGTGAATGTAAGTTTGTTTGTTACGCTTTCATGCTAAAACTACTCAACCGATCATCATGAAACATTGTACGCATATTCTTGGAGGTATTAAAAGTAACATAGGATACTTTTTATTAAAAAAAAAACAATTTTTTTATATGAAAAATAAAAGAATTGTTAGTCAAAAAATCTCAAAATCTAGCTTCTTCAACGCCATCTAGCAGTCCAGTAATGAAGTTCCAACCCTGAGTATTGTAATACCGTTGCACTGTATTACCGACGGTCAAAAATAAAAATAGAGGATCAAAAACTTTAGGAAAGTAACCTTTTACGTGGGCGAAGCCGCGGGCAGAAGCTAGTATAATATATATGTAAGTACATATCACCTCTTTGCTTCAATAATGTGTTATCTTGAAAAATTACATTTTAGAGGAGTCTTTTTCAAGTTTCAAAAAAAAATTGTTTAGCAACGAATATTTTTTATCGTAAATCTGATTTAAATTATAGATGATTTAATTATAGAATGATGAAATAATTAAAATCATAGATTTGTTAAATCAATTATTTTTTTAAATTTGAAAAACACTCCTCTAAAATTTCATTTTTCAAGATAACACATTATTGAAGCAAAGTGGCGAATTATATAATGTGATAATGTTTATCTTTATATATATAATTCTACTGTACATGTGTATGTCACTGAACTCCTCCTAAACGGCTAGACGGATTTTGTTGAAATTTGTGTGTGTGTTCAAGTGGATTCCAGAATGGTTTAAATTAAGGTAAGAATAAGGTGGGTTATGGGGCCACGCGCTCCCCTTCCGTCGCCCCGGACGGTGCGGGCGACGTGTGACCAGGCCATAGCCTACCAAAAAAAAAGAATGGTTTAAATTCGCGATGGGACCCGGTAGGTGGCGCTGCGATCGAGTTGTGGAATTTTTATTTTTTCGTATATTGACTGTTAGCCGGAACGAAGTATTATATATATTATATATTATTAGTATTATATATATATTGTTAATGTATTTCAACCCAAACTCAGTCTCATATAAATGGGACCAATATATGTAGATACTTATATAGAGGTGTCGATGACAGTAATAGTGGCACGAGTTTAATAGTTTTTTCCCATCTCAAAAAAATCCCAACGCGCCTAAAGAAGTTTTCACTTACAAAAAATATATTTTTTTTTTATTTTTGTTTAGTTATTTTCACAATGTACAATACTTTGTATATTATATACATCCTCTGCCAAACTGGAATACAGTTTGTCGGCAGATAGATATATACTGCTGGTATATATATTTTTTGTAAGTGAAAACTATACAACAAGGTAATTTCACCATGACTTCTACAATTCCTTTAAGCACGCCTCTATTTTTATCTTATTGCAATGATCTTTAAATATTGCGATAAATTGCTAAGATAAGCAGTACAAAACAAACAACGAAAACGTTTAAGCGAAAGTTTTATATTTGTACAATACAATCAGCGCTCTAAAAACGTCACGAATTGTAATAAATATAAATTCTAGTAGACTCCAAAGAGTTATTATTTTTAATTGATTGCTTTAAATTACTTTTGGCGGCGATCCTTCATTATTTTTTTTTTGCTTATAGTTGCAAATCAACACGCAATATATCTGATGTTACCAATACATTACACATTACATACCAAGCAGGGCAAGCAGTATACCGGGTGGAAGTGGACCGCTCCCGAAACAAAGACAGGTGAAAACAAAGACGGGTGAAGAAAAAAAATCGATTCGGATAAAAAAAATTTTTGTTTTTTGCAACTTTGCAAAAAAATTTTAAGTATTTTTCACATTCCATCGTATTAGGACAGTGCCATGTAACGATAATTCCATAAAAATACGTCACTTTACTCAGATGAGAAAAGACGCAATCTATTCAAAACTCACGATCATATGTTCATGAGTTCCTCGAAGTCGCGTGGTGAAAAAAAATATTTTTTCGTCCGTATCGATTTTTTTTCCAGCCTATCATTACAAGTAGGACTAGCAGGGTCACCTGTCTTTGTTTTCGGGAGCGGTCCCCTTCCACCCTGTATTTGTGTTAATGACGCTCATAGACCTTTCCAATACCAGTGGTACAACTACGCCGTTGCCAAACCAACCAAAATCCACTCGGAAATTTACGCTTCCAGATCTCCGGCTCCAGGCCCGCCTGTGACTGTAACAATACTCTACCAACACTAAGAAAATGCTGAAATACCATTTTGTGAGATGGAAATCGATAAAATTGCCGTGTAGTGACGGAGTAAAAATACAATTCACCATATCTTGCTCGCGGGTATCGTAAAAGACGATTAAGGGATATATTATTCATAAAACATATATGGAAGAGTGTGTACATATTGTTCCGTGTGGTGACGGAGTAAAAATACAATTCACCACCCACTATCTTACCCGTGGGTGATCGTAAGAGACGACTAAGGGATATAAAACGCATATAACATCTATGCGAGAGAAGGAAAACTCGAAACAAAACCCTATACCAACACGTCTGACCAGCGTGGTATAGTAGGTCAATTTCCCTCCCATTTTGGAGGAGGCATGAGCCCAACAGTGGGCTGTATATGAGCTGAGAATATATGGAAGAGAAGGAAACTTCAAAATAAAACCCTATACCAGCACGGCCATCGTAGTATAGAACTTAGTTTCAAGTTAAAACGGATCTGGACTAATGAATTCTGTTTACGCGAGTTACGCGTTTACAATGTGTAATAACACATTAAAAGTAAAACTATTTTTACGGATTCTAGCGCATTTGTATTTGATTGTCACGGATCACATGGTCACTGGAGGACTATCTGACAGTCCTCCGTGACCATAAATAAACGCTATAAAGTGTTTGAAACATCAGAAAATTAAGAATAATTTATTTCAAACGAATCTGAAATCTTAATTAATATTAAAATATTTCTATTTGAAGTCTATTGTAGTTTTTTATTTATTCTGTAGTCCCTTTTAATTTGAAGGGAACTTTTGTAATGCGATTCGCATGTTAAGGTGTACGATATCTAAACGAAATATTGAGTCGGTAAAACTTTTTTAAATAACACGATTTATTTGTATTTCGTTCTCGTTCAATGGTTCATCAAGCGATATTTGTGATTTCATATCATTTTTTTTTATCATTTGGTTTATTCATTCGACTAATGGTGTGTAACTGCTTATCGCTAAGAGCCAGGTGCTATAAGAGTAAAATTCACCTACGTCATCCAGCTGAACAGTGCATTCCCGTGCTGAATAGCAGTACATGTTCATGCTTATGCTAATCCATGAACAAGACAGTAAAATAAATACATTTTTTAGAAATGAAAATTACTAAATAAATGTATATGAATATGATGATCCGCCTGATGAAGAAATAGAAATACAATGTTTACTATTCCTTCCAATCTCTTATCTTTTGTGAAAATCGATTACAATTTAAGTAGATGACATCACTGCAAGAGAAAAAGTAACTCAAAATAGAAACTACAACCTGTCTTGAGAGTCTGGTATAATAAGCTATTTCCCGCATCTGGATCCTGGCCCATGCCCAACTTTGGGACGTATATGAATTGAGAACAAGAAATAATCGCCTCAAACCGCATACAACATATAAGGTCACGCTATCTATCGAAACTGCTTATCCACAATCGTTCAATCCTACAAATGTACCAATATCACAATAGATTTCAAAACTGCGATATATTTTATTCACAACACGATTCCGTGGAGGATCTTTTATTGACTAGTCTTGTAACCCGATGCCGCACGTCTCCGCGAATCTCCACGGAGCGCATGAAATCTGTGGTGTAGAATGTAATATTACACTTTGTCATTGATGTAAAATTTGCAGATGGCTAACACGTTTGAAGTATTTTACCTACAATCATTCGATCACACGTCAGTTAATTGATCACTATTAAACAATGATGTAACTATCACGCTTAGCACGGAGCTTGTTAATCGCAGATCATGTTATAAATTACCCATAAGATTACTAGTGAAATGCCCATTTCCACAGCTCTTCTTACACTAAATTCGTCACCACACGTTTTGTACTAAAGTTTTGCACATGAAAAAAAAATGAATTCCCGCCTAAAGCGAATTATATTTATAACAAATAGGCTACCCAGTTAAAGTTGCTTTATTCATTCTAATTTCAATATAAATAACTGGTTTAAAACATTATTTAAAAAGAATAAAAAAGCCTTTGATCAAAGATAATAAAGAAACTAAGTCATAGATAATAATGTACTACTTTCTTTGTGTGCATTGTGCATCTAATCTTTTTTATGATTAGCACTCGGATGTAGTATATCTATGTTGACAGGACCCACTTAACAGACCTAGTTCAGTTGTGTTTATTTGACAATACCGTATTTTTTTTATTAAGATAAAAATGACTTCATAAAAGAAAATGAACTATGGGACGTTCGGTATATGAATGAACTCTCTTGTACTCAAGTGCCTTTATTCCTGAAGATGTTAATCTGAAGATTATTCATATTTCGTTGTATGTAATAATATTAAACATAAACAAGTGTAGATAAAAAAATACATAAAAAATTGGAGATAGCGCCATAATCACCATGTTCGGCAGTCGGTTTGACGAAAGCAGTTGGTGTTAATATTTTCTCAGTAGAATGTCGGCTTACTATTCTTTAGGTTAGCCTTCAGCTGATTTTATGGCTTCTAGAAGTATGTAAGAGATAATGGCAAAAACTTTTATTAACCCGATACCAAACGAGCACGTTAGGCTTAAAAGAAATAGGTACTTATGTGTAAAATATAAATGAATTATCACTTCTGCAGTCTTTTTTAGTGAAACCGATCTTTGTTCAGTATAACCACATGAAAGCGTATTGCGGTTAGCTCTTGAGTCTCGTCCCTAGCATACGCCATATCTGATCCATAACTAGAAAGTTGTTAAACTATGTTCGTTATAATTCTGTAAAAAAGTTGAATGTATTATTTCTATCAGTAAAATATTAACATTTTTAATAATTTTAGATCGCAACCTTCCAAAATTGCCGCGTAATTTGTATTTTTATATATTTCTTTTCTATTGTATTTTTTTCTTGTAAATATGATCATAATACTCTATGATTCTTTGGATGCAATAAAAATAGAGTTTTGGGCGGAAAAGTGTTATGTGGTGATCTTTTATTATATTCAATATCTTAGTGTTTCAACGTGTTATATTATTCAACGTGTTATATTATAATTTCAATAGCATTTCATATAATGTGATGCCCTGGAAGTACTGAGAGGTAGTGATTATGATATAACAGTGTCATACACACGTTTTCCTTGTGTCGCCAAAATACCTAAAAGACGCAATTAATAGTGTGTCTATGGCACTGTTGAAGACAATGATTTGGCTTACTGATAGACAATGACTTTAAATGACGTGTTAATTTACAATATATGTCTATTTTAACAAAGACGTGGCTTAAATGTCTTAGTAACCAAGCCAAAAACTCTGTTACCACACAAATCAATAGTTACACCTAATATTATCATCATTCTTCTGCTCTAATGTCAATTACATGGGGTCGACGCAATACGTATTGCTGTTTGTATATATTGCAAAAGGTATGTGCAATCTTCCAGTCGCTTGTTTGAAGTCGACTCTTCTTCAAAATGTAATTTCTGATCAAATGACATCAGATGGAGTTGACTTAGATATAGAACTCTTAGTTGTCTTTCACAGCATCCACATACAAAGTAAGGGTGGGTAATATTGTTTGCCGCTACCATATAGCACCTATTTTTTATTAATTTAATTAAAATTAGAAATTAAATCCAAATGCTATGAACGTATAAACAATTATAAACAATAATTTGGAGAGTATACAAATATTTATCCCCCATGATCTATATTCCCCCATACACATAAAATAATATATAAGATGATACATAAATGACTACGCAATTTCAGTTCAGCACAAATAATTTATAGCACACAAAAGTGTCAATTAATTTTTATTGAACGTCATATCTGTTTTTTTTTTCGTTTTTTCATACTCTATGACACATTAATGAAAACGAATCACGTGAGTATTGGCGCCAGAGTCCCTACACTCGACTATCATATTTCTGAAACAGAGCGATGACAATCGTGCTTTACGCATCCGCGATAGCTGTTAACCAATTCAGGTAACTCAGTCCTCTATGAATATGTCAGCGACAACGGTAGGACTGTTTGGTGGAAGCTTATTATTAAGTTTAATTTAATAAAATTTAATTTTTAGTAAAAATCAACCAATAACAATATAATTATTATATAATCATTTTCCTTTAGTACTTGCAATGAATTTGTATCGTATAAAAATGTAGATTAAAATTTAATAACTAATATGTGCCAGTGCTTTGTGGTAGCGTGGTGTAAACATTGTATTAAGCCTACACAATGTGTAAACATTGTCCGGTAGGTGGCATACGTCACCTTGAAGACGTAAGATATAATATGAAGCGAAATTTGCATGTCCTAAAATAGTTCACGATGGTGTAAGTGGCAGCACTATTGGGCCGGATTCCCAATAGGTGCGGGTTCGAACCCCGCTTGTGACATCATTTTTCGTTTCGTAATCGGGTATTTATAAACCCTTACTTTGCTCTTGGATGTTGTAAAAAACGACTAAAAGCCTAACGACCTGGGTCAACTTCATCTGATGCCCTTTGGTCAACAATTACATTCCCAAGGAGGGTTGGTGTCTGGCAGGCGGCCGATAATAAAACTATTGACAATAACTTTTACAATATTACTATGAAAGAAGGGTACATATTGTATCGACCCTCAGTAATTGGGATAGGAGTAGGAAAATGATGATGACTGTGGCTGGTAGATAAATAAAAACTGTAATAAAGATGACTGAAAGTGAGATAGTTACCTTTGGAGAACCAGTGACCGTGAAATCTCAAAAATAGTTTTAATTCAAATGAGCAGTATTTTTACTATTTTCAAGCCAAAATTCACATGTAAAATATTGTTTTATGTTCATATAGGTACGTGATTTTTCTGTTTCGATTAACGCCCGGTGATATAGAATATTCGAGTCTAAATCTATCTAAAATGCCAATTTTCTTCTGTAAAACTGTATAAACTTAATAATAATTTCAAAAGTGCATCTAGAACTGTAACCTAAAAAGCCTTATAACCAGCCAGTCGTTTTCTTTTTTGATTATACATCCTAGAATACTACAGTGATGGTGACTCGGTCCCAGTACCAAGTTGACTTAAGATAATGATGAAATTGCCCGTGGGGTGACGCAGTAAGAATACAATTCACCACCCTATCTTCTGTACAATTCACCCAGTCTTACCCGTGGGTGATCGTAGACGACTAAGGGATACAAAAATGCATATAACATCTATGCGAGTGAAGGAAAACTACACAAACAAAACCCTAAACCAACATATCTGACCAGCGTGGTATAGTAGGTTAATTACACTTCCATTATGGAGGAGCCCCGAGACCAACTTTTGTTTCGTTTTTTAATATTTAACATTAGATCTTCAAGGATTTTCTCGGTAAAAACCTAACAAATCCAAGTTACTAATTGTTCTTGTTAACAAGTCCAAACAGTAACGTGATACAATAAATAAACAACAATTGTTTTTCTCAAATAATCTTGCTAGAAATCTTATATGTGTTCTGTGATTTTCCTCTTCATATTACCTTAATATTCGATGAATATCGAATATGAAATCGGATTTGTTTGCATAAAAACGAGAGTACTGTCAATCGACTAATAAGAAATGAGTCTATATTGGAGCGAAAACTGACAGTTATCTAACACATATTCAGCTTAACCACTTACCGTCGAGTATCTTCAACGCGTCAATCAGTAAATACCTAAAACGCATCAAATTCCCACTCCATTACGTAAAGCTGTCTTCAGTCACATTGTATATTCGAAAGCGTTCACTCCTACCATCGATCGCTCCCCGTTCCTCCCTTATACCACACAATACTTTGACCCCGCACATATGAGTGCCTGAAAGCCTTTTGCATGAGTGAGAACGGCTTTATAACTTTTTTTTTATAAAGAAATGGGGTTTTGAATTGAAAACCCACTTATAGCGACTAAGTAAAGTCTCCATAACGTGTGTGTTTCGTGAATACCTATGTATATCTAATCTATGTATGTTTTGTTGGTTGCAGGCAAGAACTCTTTCCCGCTACAAGTGTTCGTATGTACTATTTTTTTTTTACTGATGTTTTCCTTTTTGTATTCTATTTTGTGATTAGTTATAATCCGTGAGTCTTTTAAAGATATTATCTACGAGTATGTAGGTACTACAAATTAAATAATTGAATGAATCAAGCGGACAATGATGATAATTCATTATTACTATAAAACTGAAAGGAGGCCTACTATTTTCTCACTGTTGTTTAATAGTTATTGTTAGTTTAAACTAGTAAATTGCCAAAATATTATAATTATCATAAATTAAATGTATTAAAGATAACTTGACCATAAACAATATGAAAATTTTTACATATAGAATCATTTAATTTTTGTATTGGCAATAATTTTGAATTAAAATGTGGGTCAAACTTTTAATAACTGATACTATAGCGGGTGGATATAAATTTCTGTAATATCGATGACTTTTGAGTGTAAGACACCTTAGTCCTCCTGTGACCATGATCACTGTAAAGTGTTCGAAACATCGGAAAATTAAAAATCAAATACAAAGGCGACAGAATCCGTAAAAGTAATTTTATTTCATCATATACCTATCCAATATTAGTTGCTATTATTAGTTGATATCAATTACAAAGAAATACTATAAAACTTTCACAAAATATTTTCCATTTGATCTATTTCAGAAAATTCCACGATGAGGTTTGGCATTGTTGTTATTTTCAAACAATCTATTTCATTTCAAAGTTTCTCAATATGCATAGTTGGTACATTTGTCTATTAAAACACACACACATCGTAGCGTGAAGTAGTCATAATAGTAATAATATGTAGTTAAAAATCTAACTAATGCGGTCGAAATGCGATCTCTTCGGAAAATCTGTGGAGTTAGGCTGACCGACCGCATTCGTAACGACGACGTAAGAGAGCGAGTAGGTATGAAAGAGAGTATTGGTGTAAAGATGCGAATGGGAATGCTCCGATGGTTCGGACATGTGGAAAGAATGCCGAACGAACGTCTGGTTAAGAAGATATACAATGCGAAAGTGGAAGGATGTAGGTACCGAGGGAGACCGAGACTAACCTACCTAGACCAGATCGGTCAGGTACTGAAGGAAGGTGGAGTCAAGAGTCTCCGAAACCGGCGAGCGTGTATGAAGAGAATTATGAATGTTGAGGAAGCGAGTGAAGTATGCAGAGATAGAGTTCTCTGGCACTCTGTTCTCTCTGCCTACCCTGCAAGGGATATGGCGTGATGATATGTATGTATGTATGTAAAAATCTAACTAAAGCACGGAATTTTGTTTAAAAAACTTTTCAATTAAATTATGTTTTCTAATTCTGCCGGTAAAACACAATATATATATATATATATATATATATATATATATATATATATATATATATATATATATATATATATATATATATATATATATATATATATATATATATATATATATATATATATATATATATATATATATATATATATATATTATAATGATGATTAAAGGAAATGCTGAGATTAGAGTCATTATTTATTTAGTCATTAAAACTATTTGCAAAGAAATATTAGGATAACAGATAATTTATACATGAAATGTTCCATGTGGTGACGGAATAAGAATACAATTCACGACCTGATACTGCGCCCTTGGGTGTTGAGAAAGACAAGCAAGTGATAATATATGCAGATAACATCGTCGTTGCCAGGGAAGGGAAACTAAAAATGAAACCTTATACCAATCCGTTTGACTAGCATGGTAGAGTAGAGTAACTAGCCTCCCATTCTCGAGGAGATACTCAAGCTCTGCATATGTCCAAATGCATATGAGCTGAAATAATGATGACAAGAAAAGTTAGCTTATTGTGACATGTTTTATTAAACTGGAAGGCTTCATTTTTCATTATATATCATTCATCATTCGTCCCCCACAAGTGAGAGGAGAGTGCCGTAATTGCCACGTTTGGCAGTCGAATTGGTGATTAAAATATATAAGTAACGTGGATACATATTAGAAAGAAAGAATAAGAATAGTGAAAGAGGAAAGAACTTGAAGATGACGCAAATAGAATGATGCGCTTGAGTTTTGTAAATAAAATTCATTAAAAAAAATAATTTAAGTTGTGTAAATTCATGTGATTTTTATTAAGAACAATACATAATTTTCTATTCAGATATTTATTTTGTACGTATCGCCAATCCTATTTCTATATTAATGATTTTGTAAGTTACTTCGCATGCTAGGTTTTAGTACATACATACATACATATCATCACGCCATATCCCTTGCAGGGTAGGCAGAGAGAACAGAGCGCCAGAGAACTCTATCCTTGCATACTTCACTCGCTTCCTCAACATTCATAATTCTCTTCATACACGCTTGCCGGTTTCGGAGACTCTTGACTCCACCTTCCTTCAGTACGTGACCAATCTGGTCTAGGTAGGTGAGTCTCGGTCTCCCCCGGTACCTACATCCAGGTTTTAGTAATAGTTTTATATCATCACACAGTCACTTCTTACGTGTAAAAAGATTACAGATGATTAAAAATATAAACAATAATATCTAAAGATATAATGCATTGTATATAACTCAATTAAGTCGTCATAATAAATTTGAAAATTAAACCTCCTTAGAGCTGATTCCAAACAGCTTTCGCCCAATGTCTTTGTGACAAGATAAACTCTCGCTGTCATCCCGCACCATCAATCACTCTGTAGGAAATTATGAAAGATCAATAAGGCCATTAAAGTCCATATTTCAAGGAGATTATATCGTTCCCGAAATTGGCAACTCGTTATTACATACTATGAATTTTTTAGAGTGAATTTATTGCAAAGTTTTATTATACACTTTGATTTTTTGTATGTATTTTTAATTATAATCATGTGGGTTTTTCATAAATATGATTATAAATTTAAAAATTGTATACAGAGTGGAAATGACCATACGACAATAATTTTAATTTAGTGTATTTGATGACTTGCCCAGCCTGTATACAAACTTTGAATACAATATGTCGTATAGTTTAGCCACAGCACATTACTTTGTATTATTAACATTTTCTACACTCTGTATTAAAAATCAAATTATTAGGCTATCACTAAGAGATCAAAAACCTCCCGCGCCGCATCGGTATAAACTAGTATAAAGGTAGATACCTACATATCTCCAGTTTACCATTTAAAGTCTTCGCCAAACGCAATACAAATTAATGCATATTATACCTTATTCCTGACCCATAAGCTCCATATAAACTGCGTCATCAGACTTAGATAAGACAATTAAAAATACCTAATGCATGCGGCATAATTAAAGGGTACCTATTCGATCGGATTACAGGTCAGTGAACTAATATTTACAAACAGTGTTCTATTTTGTTTCAATATTTATGATAAAAAGTTTGTTTGAAAATATTTGTTTTTTTTTTAATTTGCATGTGAGGACTTTTTAGATAGTTTCAAAAAAACTCATATACTAGTACTACTAGTATTACCGGTGTTTTCATTTATTGTCGTATTGTCATCTCCACCTTGTATATACATCAAATGTGTTATTAAGCATTAGTAATTTATCTTGGCAAACCATTTACGTGACGTTAATAGGCTAAGTTATCTGCATTTGGGAAAGGCTTTATTGTCACTGCTCCGCCTTTAAAGAACATAAATATATAGTATTACAAAACATTCAATAAACAAGCTGCATACACTACATAAATGTATTTTCAAATCAAAGTCCTAATTCCTGATTAGCGTAGTCAAACAAATACAATTCTTAAATTTAGGGAGAGGTCGGCCATTAATCACGTAAACCTTAAAAGAAGGGTGGGTAGTATAAGGTTCATAAAAACGACAAAATATCATAAGAAAAGAGGATGGAGGGGGTTAGTAAAATATCACTTGCATTTATATCGTCGTTGAACGTACGATTTCTAAACAAACGACAAGGGACATGTGGTTCCCTCGTCTGGCGCAACCACCGTCCTGTTCGGTTTGCCAGTTAAGCACAGTGCCAGCATCTGACTTACAAGATGCTTATTCATTTGTTAGTATTGGAGAGTCTTTCTAAGCCATGGTCCGTGAATAACGTGCATTAAATATTTTCATGTATCAGTTATCTACAATTAAATATTTTTCAAATGATTGCACTTTTTCTTTGCCAATGCCAAAAAGTCAATGGTATACTCTCCATAGAGAATAAGATTTTGGTATGCGGACGACAGCATTGGTGACGAGCGGTATTCCGAGCATCAGAATATATCTCGGAGTATTTTACAGAAAAGAAAGGTTCGACTTGTGTCTTAAGTCGAGCATTCTCTGGAGCGGGCTTCGGACACAAAATTACGCGTTCACTGCAAAGAAGAATCCGTTTTAATTGAGGCTCAAATTCAAGAAGTCTTCAAATTTTTGAGAGCACTGAGATCTTCAGCGTTGAACTTACGAGCTGAGTCCAGTTTAAAAACTGTTTGGAAGACAAAGCTAAATTGGCAAGTAGAAAGCTGGGCGTCCTGAATAGAGCCAGGTGGTCCAATCCTATGTTAATCCAAGAGCAATTTCTATTAAAAAACTTTCTCAGTTCCTACCAACCGTTTAACTGGAATGAAATAAAATTTAATATAATTTTGACCAAAAAATCCAACACGCTAATTGCCGGATTTGCTTTAAAACTTTAAAACAAATCCTACGCAACGTAAACTGAACTTTCACAATTCAACTTTGGCATTAAATTTACAAAACACTCATTTTTAATTCACAAACCAAAGTATACCCTAAATGTATGATAATAAGATCCATTTAAGCAGTTAAAGTTGTTTGATAAAGCCTTTGTTTTGACAACTTATTATTGGTATGTTCCTAATTGGGCAGTTCGTTTTGGTCGTAGTTGGCTGTACGCTTGATACGACTGAATTCGGTACGCATTCGATTGTTTATGTTTGCCAAAGATATTTTCGCGTTTGTTCAGCTGATTGCGTACGATGAGGTAACCCCGCGAATCCAAATAGGATGACGTTCAATCAGATTTTAAAGTCGCTACATTTGAGTTTTGGTCACGAATATTATTAGTGTGGTATAATTAAAATAATAGGGAAATTAGTAAAAAATTCAATCATTATCTCCTTAATCTTTTACCCAGCTAAGATACCGCCCATCTTGTAGAATCGAATATTTTTCTCAATATACCGAATATTATGCAAATAATTCACATCTGATTAAAATGATTGACATGGTACTTACTATACACCCGCTTGATCAAGCACCAAGTGAGGACTCTAAGACTCTTATCAAAGCAATACGACCTTGTTTATGGATTTACTTTTCTTGCAGTAGCTGTTATCTACTTAGATAAGTTTAAGCAGTCCCAAGTTCCCTACTTACAAACTCAAGAAATTCTAAAATAAGTTACTACCATTTCGTATTTTTTAATCGTAATATATTTTGAAATTTTCTTTACAGTATTGCTCATGGACTCAACTCTTACCGACTCCAAAAAAAAATTATACGATATTTAGTGATTGAATTTAAAATTTAGTGGCAATTGTTTCCTCTAAGCTTGTGCCCAGCAGTAGGATAAAGATGAAGAAACGTGATTTTTACTAAACAAAAATTACTTTTGGACGAGTTTGATCTAAACAGCCGAATAACTAAAATTCAAACGTTATTGTCTTTCCATGTTGAATAAGTTGTGCCCTCTTAAAGTTTACCGTGAGATAAGAATATTCCCTAGTCTTTTTAAAATGCAATTAACACTCGATGATTAAATTACCTACTTTAATTTATGGGACATGCTATTGATTTATTAAACACAATACTGATCAAAACGACTCACGTATATCCTATCAATTCCTTAGCGTCAATTTCCTGCTGTCCTATATACACGTCACATTTACAAATAACAATACAGACTAAATAAATCGCGTACTTGTCTCGAGGACCGCTTAATTTTGTCAAACCGACCTGTACTCCATTTCTACGTATACTGTTGTATGTGTACATAGGCGCGTGTTACGAATAACAAATTGTGACGTTAGCGGAATAACTGATTAGGAACGAGCCGCACCTGTTGTTCATTCCGTTCGATGTTCTTTTTTTGTTCATTAAATGTTCATTGCATTTTTTTTTAGAAACATTTGGTATCGAATCCGATTTCAATAATGAACATGTGTGAACTGTAAAAGAAACTGTATATGTAGTTGATTTTTCTTTTCTATTAGTAATTGGAAAAAGTAAATTGAGATATTATTTATTTAAGCTGCCTATTTAAATTTACGTAAAATTTTATTTTACTATGTTTAACTTCCGTGTGGTGATGGAGTAAGAATATAATTCACCACCCCCTATCTTACCCGTGGGTGATCGTACGAGACAACTAAGGGATAAAAACGCATATAACATCTATGCAAGAGAAGAAAAGCTCGAAAGATAACCATAGGGTTAGCTTTGTTTTGGTATAGACCAACACGTCTGACCAGCGTGGTATAGTAGGTCAATTACCCTTCCATTATAGAGGAGGCCCGAGCCCAACAGTGGAACATATATGGGCTGAGATGATATAGTTTAAAATAAATGTGAGAGACACACAAATACATTGGGAGTGTGTTTTAAATGACTATCGGAGTGATATTATAGTAATGACACAAGTTCAGTTTCTGCCCATTTTGAGCAACGACCTCTAGAGCTTTGGTGACACCTAAGGCAATACAAAAAATATTTAACTTTGATATTACGTGTCATTTATAACGTGTTAGGTGTTGCGTTCATTTTATTTAACATCAATTAATATAAAAAAAAAGAGAATTGATGGTGAAAAAGGCCATTAATTTCATTAATGTCTTGCTATTTATAATAATCTACATAAATGTAAAGCTTTTATTTTAAAAATATTATATTATATGTAGATTCATTAAAAATCATAACAGTTTTTATAGATAAAAAAATAAAACATACGTTTTAACATAAGCTGTACGATCCACAATAGCGTCGCATTTAATAATCCGAAAGAAAAAACATTGTTAAAAAATACTACCGTCATATTTTCACGCATTCACAAAATTATGTAAATCTTTACGACTAACGAATGAAGGTAAACATTGTTAATGTTGCCAGCAATCATTGCAACAAGATTATTCAATTTGACGTTTTGCAATCAGCGGGCACAAACGAGTAAACACTGCTAATCAAACATACCGGAATCGATTATCGACTCGATTCAATTCGGTCGATAACGTTGAATGCCCAATTCGATGCGAATTTATACAACATGGTTGGGGGTGTTGATTGTATTTTATGATCGATTCTGTTTATATGTCGGATTTAGATAGTATTTTTTTGTGTAATAAGTTGCGTGTACTTAACTGATACAAACTTCTATAATATTTCGCTGGCTTATGGTAATTTAAGAAATGTAGGCACGAAATAAAGTCAATAAAACATTTTTCTAAATAAAAATTCTAAGTTATGACTAGTTAAGATTAAAATTCCTCTCACTTTTCTATTGGAATTGTAAAAAACCGACTAAAAGATTAACAGGCGAATGTGAAGCAAGCTTTTCTAGACAACATATTAATATATGTAGTTAATACTACGAACCACAGATTGTTGTTTTGTATCTGGGAATAATTTGTGTTATATAGCCTTATAGCCTTTTAGCGTCCCTAAAAATGCTTAATTTCAAGACCATCCCTTAATAAACAAACTAACATTCGTATTTATAGCTTTAGTTACAATTATAATATATACGAAGTATATATCGTTTTCCATAAACAAACAAGAATCAACATTATTCAAATCAAAATTAACGCGAAACATAATGATAATGAATATACCTCAGAAGGCTTAGAACGGCGTTGCGAAAACGCAAACTATAATGGTGATACTAAAACTAGTTCCGGTATTAATCCCCGGAGTGTGTGTGAGAATAGTGATGTGCCTACTATATACAGGGATGGAAAAGGATGTTTTTTAGATAAAAACGGTTATTTTTAATATACTTTTCAGAGTAACCATGAAAATTTCAAGGGTTTCTTTTAATATTTTCTTAAAATATTAGTCATCATCATCATCATTATTTCAGCTCATATATGTCCTATTGTTGGGCTCGAGCCTCCTCCATAATGAAAGGGAAATTTACCTACTATACCACGCTGGTCAGACGTGTTGGTATAGGCCTTTGTTTCGAGGTTTACTTCTGTTACATGAATGTTATACGCGTTTTATATCCCTTAGTCATCTCTTATGAACACCCATGGGTAAGATCCCTATCTTAACCTCTGTTAATGAATTGTATTTTTACTCCATCACCATACGGAAACATAATTATGGTTTTCTATTTATTGTCTAATTTCTAGGTAGTTCATTTTTTTTTTATAAATTACTTTTGTGGTTGTTTGTGACTTCATTCCTCCTAAACGACTGAATGGATTTTGATTCTTTATGTTTGGTTCTCTGAATAACTTTTACTTACAATTGTAAGTAATTTCCATTACTGCACTACTTATCTTGCAGTGCCGCTTCTCTTGACCAATTGGTCAAAATAAGTGGCGCTGCAATGGAGCTATAGGAATTTTATTTTTATTATTATGCAAAATAGCGTCTTTAGGGTCAGCTAGTCTTATATAAAAAGCTTGTAGTAGACAATAGATGATTCTAATTTTACTCTTAGCGGGTGTTCTGAAATTCTAAATACGGGGCACCGTTACACAAGGGAACACTAAGTCGTTCAATGTAACAGCAAGAGTAAACCAACTGAAGCTTGAAAATCATGAACTGTATATATGGAAGAGAAATATGTGATGATTTATACGATTTTTATTTTATTACCGATAAAAGTTTAAATTACCCTCGAAGTACTTGCCATCAAATCGCTATTGTAAACTTTTTCTTACCCCTAGACTCTTAAAGTATTTTTTGTTATAGTCGTCTTATTTTAATAACCAAAATAATATCCTTACTTAAATTAGGATAGATACACATTTAGTTTTTGCTAAAAATAACCTAGCTATCCTATAAAGCTTTTAGAGCTTTTTCTAGGCTATAAAACCATTTTTATCTAGGTTAAGCAATGAAATACCTAAAGTATTTTATGGGCAGTATTTCGAAGCGACCAGAAACTGATATTATCTATATAGGTACATCACTAAAACACGAGGGAATTCTCCGGAGGCTCGTAACTTACTCTCTTTTATGACACTATAGAATATTTTAAGTGCATTAAAGCTACCGAAAATGTAAAGGACGGCTCAAACAGAGAGGGTGATGTACAATTGATGATAAGGAGATTAAAGAATTTCGACTTACGCATATAGTATTGAAGTTAGCCTTATGGTGATGCAAATGGCAGCTATGAGGCTTAAAATTTTTGATTCAAAATTTTTATTTTAAGGCACATGCATTAAGGCCTTTTCCTATTCTATCTGACGTAGTAATAGAATTCACACTGTATAATGCCCTAAGGCAGTGGCCTGTCGTGGATGCAATCACTATGGAGAACGGTTTTTTGCATGATCAACTAAAGGGTTTGTGTCTAAATGTAATTTGGGTCCATTAATTGTATGTTTTAAGTCCATCGCAATACAAAAATGTGTAAAATAATGAATGCAGGTATTGCCTTTTTCCGTGTGTTGACGGAGTAAGAATACTGTTCACCACCCCATATCTTACTCGTGGGTGATCGTACGAGACGACTAAGAGATATAAAACGCATATAATATCTATGCGAGAGAAGGAAAACTCGAAACAAAACCCTATACCAACACGTCTGACCAGCGCGATACAGTAGGTTAATTTCTCTATCATTACGGTCCTCCGAGGCTCGAGTCCAACAGTAGGACATTTATGGGCTGTGATGATGATGATGAAACGCAATCAAAATGGCCTTTGCATAAATAGAGCATTTCAGTATTCAGAATTACATTGCCATTTTGGATTGAGTGGAATATAGACGACCAGTACATAAATAAATAAGCGGTAGCCAGACTCGCAAAGTGTTCCGTACTATCGAATAAAATTCAACACTTAAGCTTTAATTTTTTATTATCTATTTGAATAATAAAAAAAGCAAAAAAAAACAGCTTTTATAAAATTTGGGGTCGGTAAGTCACTATAGGAGTGAGAAGCAATTTTTTTTGTTTATTTTTTTTTGTTTGTCGTAGTTGTCTCTCTTAGAAAACTTATGATACCAACTATGAGCGTTACGACACGGTCGTAAGGAGGGAGATGACCCCGTGCTGCCACCATTGTGATTGCAACGAGGACATGGCGCTACATATGTTAAAGATCTAAGTGATCTGGACTAAATACTGCTGTGAAATCGTTGCAGTCAACGGTGCCGACGTGTTGCTGTTGACTGCCCTCAGAACCATGATTGACAGCATCAGGACCTAGGACGTCTGGTCCACTCGCATAAATTGAGATGTGACTATGACCTGTCACCGTCAACTTTCTACTAAGCGTGTGGCTTGTGACAATTAAAGTTAATAGAATGCTAGATAGATGGTTAGATTTGTCGTTATAGCGACAATAAAATTATAATTTAGTTCAAATTTCAAATGTATATTGTAAGGGGACGTCCATTAATCACGTGGTTTTTTTTAGCATTTTGACCCAGTGAAACCCCCAACTTGATGATACGTGGTGAGGTTTAAGATTGACCACCCCTCCCCCACCAACATCACGTGGATTTTTAGAACCTACAAAGAAATAGCTCATTATGTTCTTGGTTTTTTGCTTGTCTTTATACAGATCACCTATTTTAAACGACTTCGTTCGTTGTCTGGCAACGGTCTTTCAATTTAGAAATCTCAGCGTTTGACGAAAAAGTAAATACACGTGATATCTTACTACAATGTGATTTCGTGATTTTTGTCAAACCAGTACATTTCAAATCTCACGTGATTAATAGACGGCCCCTAATTGAAGACATTTAACCTAGTGACAGACAGACATACGAATGTATCGTTGCCGTGTGCCACCGGTATGGTATACTAAAAATGTTGTGTTCTTTGTCTTGTGGATAAGGTAGAAGTGATGAATGACCGTGTAGCTATCACGACATACGACCCTTTTATTGAGGAAAAAAAAACGTTACAATTTGTTAAACGCATAAAGATGTTCAATTACTTTAAAAGGTCGAGGATGGATTAGCTGTCGAATTCGACACAAATTAGGTAGATTGCCACTCTTATTTTTTTTTCTTTTTTGATCGGATCGTATTGCTGGATTGATAGAAGAATCGGGATTAGTGTTTAGTTCAACGTTATTTTAAGAGGTTTATCCGATTTTGCCTTTGATATTGTTCGATGTTTTATGAATACTCTACGATTGTAAAAGAAGCTGGTTTGTAAATAAATACATTTTATTTTAACATTTTCAACCTTTTAATTTAATTTTAAAACTCCGTCACCACACGAAAACGTGTTCTATGTTTTCGTGTGGTGACGGAGTAAGAAATCTATTCACCAGCCCCCTCTTATGTCCTTGGGTCATTGTAAAGACGACTTAGGGATTTGATATGCAGATAACATCTATTCACTGTGTGAGGACGACGCCCCGACGGCGAAAGCTGACTGGGCGTCGACTTGAGAGGATACCCACGAGGGTAAACCGCCGGGCGGGCCACCGAAGACAAAGACCGGGTTCCAGTGGCCCGCTCGTTCGGCGTGAAGAGGTACATGTAGAGCGGGTCTATGGGGTCGTGCGCTGCTTCTTCCGTAGCCTCTGACGGATTTAGCGAGGCGACAACATTCCATAGCCCGCCACCAAAAAAAAAAGATTACATCTATTCAAGAGAAAACAAAGTTAAAAAGAAATTCTGTACCCACCCGTCTGACCAACGTAGTACATTGCAGTACGTCGTGTAAGCTTGAACCTAATAGTGAGACGTATATGAGCTAATAAGATGAATGAAAAAATACGACCACTACGTAATAGGTAGTGGTGAATTGTATTCTTACTCCGGCATCACACGGAAATACTGTCTGTGCATTTGTAATTGTATTATTGTATGTATTATTTATTATACATAGACGTATATGATTGTTATTTTTTTCGAATACTTTACAGCATTCATGGTCACGGGAGGACTAAGGTCTCCCACGTCCAACATGTCATTGCTACTACAAAATCGCTGTACAATCAAATACAAATGCCATAGAATCCGTAAAAAAAAAATAAAAAAAAAAATGGGCTTATTTCAAAATATGTAATACTTGCGTAAAGATTAAAAATTATGAAATCCCATTTCAAATAAATGATATCTTTAAAAGTATAAAAAGACAATAAAACCTATTTTTTTTTATTATTTTTACTGTAACTTGGCAATCTGTGAATGACACAATAAGTCAATAATTGCAGGCGAATAATAAGGCAATAAGATTTCCTGGCCTGTACTAGAAGGTAAAAGGATTTTTTTAATTTCCTTAAAGCGATGCTCTCCTTCTAGTAATCTAGTTGCATCTTACAGCTAATGTCCTAAGCTGCTTCAATCGGCTGTGTATAGGACTTTTAGTGAAACATGTTAATTTTTTTTTTACAACTTTTTAAATAAAAATTCAACAACTCTGTTATCTTTACTACATTAATTTTCAAGGTATCTCACTTGAACTACGATCATGATATGAATGATAAATTCATTGTTCACTGAGATATTTACGAGCGAAACTTTCTGCAAATGTGTATCACTTTTGTAACTTTGATGTTCTTCTGTAAATTATATCTCAGCCATGAATACATTCATTTATTTGGGGGTTTTCTCATTGTAAGAGATAAATTTTCTTAGTTCTATTAAAGTACAATTATGAATGTAACGATAAATTTTATTAATTTGAAACTTGTTGCTGTAAGTGTAAAGAGTTAAGATATATGAGGCTGCTAGAACCAGAGTGACCTAACTACATTTTTGCAACTTTTAACCTAATTGCAATTTCGTAATCTAAAAATGTTAATCTACAAAACCACAGCGTCTTAAAATTGTTTACAAGCTCCTAACAACAGATGGAAGTACAAGTACATTTTAGGCTTATGTTCATATCGATAAAATTAAATTTAATTTAATTTTAATTTTCTCCATATTGTAAAACATGGTACTTGTAGTTAGGCCGCTCTGGTTCTAGCATCCTCATATTATTAGCCTTTGCTATTAAGATAGAGCAGTTTGGTTTATATTATGACTTTTTAGAGAAGATATCTAATTCTAACTCCTAATTACTTTATGCATTTGATATATACTAAATAGCTTAACTGTAGCTATAACTTAAGCACGCAGGCTGTAAATGAAATAACTATGGCGGCCATATCATATTTTAATATTAGCACCATAGCTGAAACCGTAACATTTTAAAAGTAGTTTATATGTCGTACATAAAGTTACTCCACGTTGCATAATGGAGCCAAAGCCATCATCCCTTACTTTTTTATGTATATCGTAAGAATAAATAAGTATATCATCATTCTCCTACTCTTATCCCAACTACTTGAGGGTTGGTACAATATGTATTTTCTTTCATAGTACATACTGTAGAAGTTATTGACAATAGTTTTATGACCGGCCTCCTGCCAGACGTCAACCCTCCTTGGGAATGTAATTATTGACCAAACGGCATCAGATGGAGTTGGCCCAGGTCGTTTTAAGGCTCTTAGTTGTCCTTTTAAGACATCCACGAGCAAAGTAAGGGTTGGTAGTATTCGTAGCCGCTACCACACAGCATAAATATGTATATGACGTATGTAAAATACATATAAAACAATCTTATCCGCAATCTTTTGACATCGATCTAGTACTGAACAGCGTAAGATGTTGATGATTGGGTATAGACCATTCTAAAGATGATAATATTATTATCGCCACAAGAGTAGAAGACAGTTTACTCATACATATTCTTCTGATAATTTCTCCAATCCTCAAGTAAATCCCATCGGAACGGTAGAGAGGTAGATACATTGTATTCTTAACGAGTTATCACACAAGAGAAATATAATGAAGTCATTATTTAATTCGCATATTACGTATTATTCTTGTCTTCATTTACAAATCGGTAGCATGTACATCGAATATCATTATTTCCTATTGTGTTTTGAATAGAGGTCGCGTCTAGAGCGTGTGCCTTGTTTGTAAGTACATTCACCACTTCTCTATTATACAAATCGTTCGTCATATCCCTCCTGACATTACCAATCCACGTTTTGATTTATACAGATTCCGAGGCATTTGCAAAGAGATTTGTTTATGTGTTCTGAATAAGAATTATGTGATCAATATTCTTCGTGGCCTTTTAAATATCGTTTTCATTTTGTTCGTTATAATTCGTTATCGATAAGATAAATATTGTGGTTTAGTTATTTATTCAACATAATAATTATATTTCAAAGTATTGTAAAGGAAATATAAAAAATGAACTATCTACTGAAAAGATCAGCCATAGTCTAGAACAGTTCTCCTAGTGCCTTGCACGAAGCTTCTTCTAATGCTAGGGCCGCACCTGCGTGTATCGTCCCGAAGTAGGTACTATGTGGCGAAGCTTCGTACGTTTTGTACACTAAAAAGTTATCGCAATAATACTGTGGTCATATTAGCGACTTCGGTATTTTACACGAAGTATCGTGCAATAATTAAAGATGGCCGAAATAATTTTCATGCTTTAACTATCGATGACGAGTTGCTTTATTTTTACAGCTATATTATGCTAATAACTATTAACTAGAGATAACTGGAGATCTCTATAATCTCTATCTCTCTAGATTAACTAGAGATCCTCGAACGCGTCTAAACACATCGAAAATTTTCGCCAAAATGAAAAACGCTAGTCTGACCACAGAGTGCGATATATTGGCGCGCTAAAACCCTTTGACTTATCGCCACCCAAGCGATAGCGCACACGAAGCCCGAATGTCCGCGACGATAGCCAATAATGACCGGTCACATCTGCGTGTATCGTCTCATTGCACGAAGCTTCGTGACGATACACGCAGGTGCGGCCCTTTTTTTTTTTGGGTGACTATGGATGCGTCTCGCCCCGCCGAATGAATACACGCAGGTGCGACCCTAGCATAATACTTAATTTTTATGCAGTCATGCTCTTTGATGAATATGCTACTAATATAAATAATGTTAAAATATTTTTATATTATGTAACTTAAATAAATAAGCTGCTACGATTTAAATTCACTTTCATTGTGCTTCTTATTTTACGCCACTTAAATTTAAAAAAAAATCTGTGTATCAGGTATTTTATTAATTCTGGTAGGAGTGTTAGACATCTTAGTGCATCCTGTCTAGATATGATGACGTAACTTATTTGGATTTCCCTTTTCATGCGTTCAAGTTATAGGGTTATAAACTTTAAATATCTAATTATGAATATGTGTCTTGCAAATATATCAAAATTCTAACAATAAGTGAACTGGCGCATGTAAAGGGCCAACTCCTAGTCAGGCTCAGTTTCCTTTCGCAAAACGGATGAGGTCCATATTCTCAGGATAAATTAAGTGTTCCAACGTTTAATAGGATAATATCATGCTTTATACAATTTAAGCTTTATTGAATGACTGGCGTTTGTTAATTGTGGACTGGAAGTGGTACTTTGTTCTGTTAGATAAACAAAAGATGACTAACATCTTCGAAACGTAAAGACAACAAGAACATGCTCTACAATGTCTGAATAATTTAGGAAGCAAAAACTTCTAATTATCCATAAAATATTTTATGTTATTGCACATAGGTCTACCTACAAAGATGGTAAAGTTAGTTAAATTATAAGCAATATTTTAATGTTTTAACTTCAAAGAAAGTCGATTACGAAACGAAAAATGTTGTCACAAGCAGGATTCGAATCCGCCTAGGCGCAGGTTCGAATCCCGCTTGTGTAAACATTTTTCGCTTCGTAATCGGGTTTTACAAATAATTAAGCATATTAAATGCTAAAATTTCAGTAATTCAAAGAAAGTGCTAAAATATAGTGACCATGAAATAACAGTGCTTTCAGTGTATTTTCATGTTTCTGTCAAAATAGATAAAAGTTTTACAAATGCCATTGCTTTACTAAATTTGAGAATTGAGGATGAACTTAAGATCTAAATACCTATCGATATTGGCAGCAAGAGTTAGTAGTTAAAACTAAAGAAAAAGAACGATTTTGCATTTAGAAAATGCGTATCGAATTTATATTTTACACGGGGTTATTTTCTGTTTGCGGAGAGTACAATTCAGGTACACAATGGAGATTTGAACCAACAAATAAAACGTAATATTGTTTGTAACTCAAATAACCTTTTGTTGATCGGTGATCGACAGTGATTTGGCAATTGAGAGGGAATGATTTTGTGCGAATGAAAAAGTATTGGGACAAACACTTTTGTTATTAAATAAAATACAACTGAGAAATGTGAAAATAAGCTAAAAAGTTTAAAATTACATTCTCATCATTATCATCCCAGCTTATATACATCCCATAGATGGACTCAATTCGCCTTTATAATGGGAGTCGAATTGACTTTTTGCTATTTAATCACGCTGACCAGACAGGTTAAAGTATAGCAAGGATTTTTTTTTTGTGTGTCTTAATTGTTAGCCTCAGATGGCTATGACAACTTTACCCGGACTGTGGGTGAGCGCTGAGGGCTCTCAACCCGTTAAAGTTTAAGCGACCGGTCCCGAGGGCACCCCCTGTGGGGTACGGACCTCGGCTCGGGGGGTCGCTGGCAAAGTGGGTTCACCCACGTTTATGACTTGAACGCGACACGACTTCCGTCTCCGGCGGCGGAGGCGGAAACTTGGATACTTATTTGTCAGGGCCGCGCGGGCTATGCCTCCGTTTGGGCGAGCGTGATAATGTCGTCGGGTTCGTCGAGTATTAATCGCGGTTGACGGATCGCAGAAATTTTGGAAGGGGTATAACTAGAAGCCCTAACCACTATGGGATTAGGGTGAGTGACGGCAGAGTCGAAGTAGCGGCGAGAGCACTGCTTCATGTACTGCCTGATGGTCGGCAGGCCGAGATCTATGTGTAGATCCACATTGCGCATGTAACACGGTGCTCCCGTCGCACGGCGCATGAACCTATTCTGTAATGTTTGCGAACGGTGTAACCTGAAGGGTTTCGCTTGTGTGAACACAACGCTAGCGTACGTCATGATGGGACGCACGCATGCGGTGTATAATCTAACTTTGCTACTGAGTGATAGCTTGGCTTTGGCATGCAGCAAGCTGTGAAGGCGTTCTAGCACAAAAGCTGCGCACGCGCGCGAACTCGCTTTATGTGAGGACCGAAGGACAGGCGATTGTCAAGGGTGACGCCGAGATATTTGACCTATTTAGTCCATGGGATGGACTGGTCGTACATCGTTATTTGAGGGAAGGAAGCCATTGGGTGTAGGCGATCCGTCCACCGGTGGAACATGATCGCTTGGCTTTTTGTGGGGTTAATAGTAATTCTCCACTTCCTAGACCATTTATCTAGGGCGGTAGTCGCTCGTTGGAGATAACTGTTCACTGTCTTCATAGAACGACCTGCATAGAAGATGGCAGTGTCGTCGGCGAATAGTGCTATTTGCACATTCTTGAGCTGTGGGATATCGCTGGTGTACATCGTGAACAAAATTGGAGAAAGCACCGATCCCTGGGGAACGCCGGCTTTTAGTGAATGCGGTGCGGAGAGAGTGCCTTCTACCCGGTAGCGGAATCTACGATCGGTTAGAAAGTCCCTAACTATTATAACTAGGTAGCGGGGTATGCCTAACTTGAGTAATTTGAATATAAGGGCATTATGCTAGACTTTATCAAACGCTGTTTCTACATGAATAGATGCATACCCGTGAAATAACTATGTTGTAGCTTTACACTGGCATACTCGATTATTCGATGTACTTGCTGTACGCAAGAGTGTTGCGTGCGAAAGCCGAATTGAATCGGCGGGATAAGGGCGTATGTTCTTAGGCGGCTAAGAATTACGCGTTCGTATATTTTTGCGAAGCTATTCAGTAAGCTAATAGGGCGATAAGAGGAAGGTTCGGTACGCTTCTTGCCGGTTTTGTGGATTCCAATTACCACGGCTTGTTTCCATTGGTATGGAAAGATACAATTGGCTATTGCGGCGTTAATTATAGATGTTAAAATAATGAGTAGTGAGAGGGGGAAGAGTTTAATTACTCTGTTTGAAATGCCGTCCGAACTTGGGGATTTCCTAGGGAGGAGGGCCTTGACAATCGTTCCCACCTCGTCAGTGGTTACCGGCGGGGTAGGTTCGTCGGTAGTGGTGGGTGTACGCGGTGTACAACGCTCCACCTCGCTATTAACTAGTTCGGTGTGTCGCGCGTTTATGTTTTGTGTGCTTGACGTACATTGCTGCTCAAGGCTAGCTGCTAAGCATTAGGACTTTTCTTCGTCCTCGAATGCTAGAGGTTGATCAGAGCGGGTGAATGGTGGCATTGTGGATACTGTGTCCTTTTTGAATGAGCGGGCAAGTTGCCAGTAGGCGAGGTGAGACGGCTCAAGCTCGCTTAGCGTGGCATCCCATCTGTTTTGCCGAACTTCTTGTACAGCTTATTTGACCGCCCTCTACAGTGAACGCATTCGGAGGCGGTTGTCTTCGCAGGGAAGCGGTCATAAGCTCGGATGGCTGCGTTCTTTTGCCTTAGTAGATCAGGCATGTCAGCGGGTAGGCGCCATAAACGATCGCTCGTGTCTGGCACCGTCCGTGAACAATCACTAATTAGCGATTGTACGTGATTTGTAAGGGAATCGATCGCGGACGTAACGTCCTCTTGAGAGTTTATATTGGAGGGGATTTGGTCTAGGTGTACTAACGAGGAGGACTGGAGTTTGACCTTCAGTCGGTTCCAGTCTGTACACACTTTGGTTGTGGGAGGGTTTGGGCCTGAGGGGCCATAGCGCGGGGAGAGTTCTACCACCGGACGGTGGTCCGAGTTAAGCTCGTGAAGTACTTCTATTGAACTTAAACGTAGGTTTATGTTCTTAAGAAGAGCTATGTCTAACACGTCGGGCCTGTGCTCGACGTTGTAGGGGTAATGCGTGGGTTCGATGGGCGCTATGATGTCGAACCCAAGCTGGGTGGCGTAAGTCTCCAGGGCCCTGCCTCTGGTGTTGTTGTTGTGGCTATTCAACGACTTACTTTTGGCGTTTAGATCGCCGGCAATAAGTACGGCGTCGCCGAGGTTTAAGAGCGCTTGTAGATCGCTCGCTAAGAGAGGATTGCTCCCGTTGTCACGCGATGGAGCGAGATAAACTGATGCTACAATCAGTGGCTGGTGGCCCGTGAGGGCCACCAGCCACTGATTGTTAGATCACGATCGGGTCCACTCCCGCCTAGGCGGGAATGGACCCGATCGTTGCGCACTATGTTATAGTTTGCAATTTTCGGGTCTTTATGGTAGGGCTTTAAGAAGGTCTCCTGGACCAGAAGAAGGACGAGCTGCTGGTCTTGTAGCAGTGTACCTATTTCGTCTCTCTGTCGGGAGAGACCGTCCGCGTTAAAAATCCCTACTTTGAGGTGTCGTGTTTTGACTCTGCCTGGTGTTTGCCTATCCATTTTTATGCCTTAAATTTACCAAGATTCTCGATGACAGACGAGAACTTGATGGCGATGTTTAATAGCGCGAGGCTGTTGCCTTTGTTTTGACGCAGTTCGGCTGCGACTTCGCGGATTTGCTCAACATTTATTATTGCCGCAAATCTGGTCACCAGGTTAAGATCCGCATTGAACCCCTGAGTGACTGCCGCGTGTGAGTTTGGTAATTTTTTGCCCTGATGGGGCTTAGGGAGGCCCACGGTGGGCGGTTTATTATGCCCTACGGTAGGCGCTTTAGTCATATTATTATTAATCGACGACGGTGTCGTGATCGCGGGTGCCGGCGTTAATGATTTGGATGGCAGTGGTGGGAACTCCACACCGCTTGCTGTTTTTACCCACGGGTTCTTGGGTGGGGCGTAGGGTTTTGGAGGGGGTTGTGGTACCGAGGAGTACCTTGTTGGGGGGTCTCCTGATCACCGGCCGTGGTGCGTGTGGGCAGCCACAGTAGTTGGCAGGATGTCCCACCTGACCACAGAGTACGCACGATGCTGGAGTCGCACTCTTATTTGGGTCATTGACCTTTGGGCCTAGCGCAGTCCGCCGTCGCGTGGTCCTCGAGGCACTTGATTCACCTGTGCCTCGCATGACAGTTGCGTGAAGAGTGGCCATAGAGCTGACACCAGTGGCATTGCGAGAGCATGCCTTTACGGTGTGGGGGTTCGACAGATATGCCGGAGAGTCTGCATACTGTTGAAATACGGTAAATGTCTTTACCGGTTTTGGTAAGGTACAGTACGGCCATTACCATCTTGTATGGGACGCGGGTGTGACCTCTTACCATTGGTCAACCACGATCACCGGCAGCTTTTGGTCGAGGAGTGATTCCTTGATGGACTTACTCGAGAGCTCTACTGGAACGCCGCGTACGACCACGCGCAGCTTGCGTTCTTCGGGTAGGGTAAAGGTGTGGTACGGGATCTTCTTGCGGAGGAGCATCGCAGTGAGTTTGCGATGGTCGTCCGAGGTTGCGAGGTTCACTCTGATGCCCTCAAAGGTCGAACGGGCAGAGCGGTATTGTACGCGGTTGGTGTTACACCACGCGGAAATTGGCAACCACTTCTCCTTGTTGCGGATGACAAGGGGTGGCTGGGTAGGGGGCTTGTAGGCCTGAGGGGCGGGCTGCGGGCTGGTCTGCGGTTGCAGGGCCGCGCGCGGGGAGTGTGGGCCTTTCGGCTTGGGTAAAGCGGGGAGTGAAGAGGAGGCAGATTCGCTCTACATGTCGACACGGGGAGCCTTGTTGGGCGCACCCTTTGCGTCGAGGCGTGCCCTTTTACGGGGGCCGACGACGGTGTATGCCGAGTCCACCGAGGTGGACTTGGATTCGGAAGTAGACGGATCCGCAGAGGTTGCGGTCTCGTCGTCCGATTCTATATCCTCCATCACCGCGTCGCTCGCCGGTTGAGATTCCGGGGCGGGGAAGGAGCGGGATGTCATGATGCCCGACTGAGGGGGCGAGAGGTTATCAGCCGCAGAGGTTGCCGCGGTCGCGGGTGGCGTGTTGATCGCGGGGATCTCCAAGCACGGATTCATGGCGGTGGTGGGGCGCGCGGGGATTAGGTTCCCGTAGAGCGAAGAGATTGGGTTGCAACTTTTATTGAACAATTTATTACACCAACTGCGTTCACCCACTCGCCTAATAAGTATGGCGGTATTGCCGTATTGCTATCTATTTAATAAGTTACTTATCTATCTATCCATACCTTTAAACGAGCAATTCTTATCTAATTCTATATATTAAGAATTTTGATTCCATTATGAATGGACGACTTCGTATTCTTAATTTTCCGAAAAAAAGAAATATTATTTTTTCATTGTATCATCATATTTGTTTATTTTTTATAATTATAATCGTTTCGTATCTTTCTCATATCGATAGGATATAAAAGTATTGATATATAAACAATATATAATTTGTATGATCTGTGAAACTTTGTCCTTTAATATCTAAATATATTTTCCAAAAAACAACAATTTACCAAAAAAAATACTACCTTCCATATATCTTCAATTAAATGAAATAACACTCCATCATATAAACGTTAGAATATATTTTATGTTTTTTTTATTGTCATCATGCCCTTCAAACTATCAACTATATTAAAAACATTCAACACTATAAAGTCTGTAATTTTAATATAAACTCATATTAAGTGAACCGCATGCGCTGTCATAAAGCTCTCGCTTGTGTAATAAAATGTTAGAAACTAATAAAAGTTGACGTGTTCTTCTAAAGATCGGCACATATGTCACGAATGAGCAGTCATTTTTTATATATAGTCCACGAATAGATCATTAGTTTAAATTTATTTATCATATGACTTTGGTATTCTCGATAAAAATATTTTCTCTTTAATGATATCTGATCGAATCTGGCGGTACTTCACACCGAGGTAAGGTCTTGTGCTATACAAAGCACAAGTTCCTTCTCATGTGGTGTACTGCTCACATCTTTGGGGCAGGCGCACCTAAATATCAGCTAGACCCGTTTGACTCCCTGCAAAGGCATGCTGATCGAAACGTTGGTGATCCTAATCGCTGGAGCGGCGGACTTTGGGTCACTTTATATACTCTATCAGCCCTTTCACTGGAAAACTGACTTGGTAGCACTGTCACTTTTTTCCCACCGTACCACTCGACACAATCGCTTCACCTGAAAAAGTTTTTCTTTATTATCTTCAACTGTAGATTTTCAGAAGTCATTTCTTGCACATACGTGCAGGATATAAGGTGAACTACTTGCTCCTGTATTTCATGGGCAATATGATTTGTCATTCTTTAAACGAATATTAAGAAGCACTTTCTTGACGGTAGGCAGCGGGCTTACCTATGCCACCAGTATCGCAAAGGTCACAGTCAGTAAATATCGCTTACTATCAGATGCACTGTTGCTCGTTTACCATCATCAGCCGTAAAAATACTCCAAACCCTCTAATTTTGCCTTTTTCCTTTTTTTTATAAAAATTACCACCTGGCTCTAAGCAATAATAATCCTTGTATTGCTGTAAATCATTTGTGAATAGCACAAAGTATTATCACATTCACGATTCTCATGTAGGAGCATGAGAATCGTGAATGTGAGCAAAACCATAATAATGGTCTTTGAAAGAGATGAAGCCAGAACAGATGTAAGAGTAACAATAGGTAATGATGTACTACAGCAAGTGGATGAATTTGTATATCTTGGATGTGGATTTAGCAGAGATGGAAGGTACACTACTGATATAGAGCGAAGAGTGAATGCGGGACATAGAGTGAACGGAGCGTTGGGGCAACTTTTCGGTAGCCACCACCTCAGCCAGAAGGCACGTGTAGCAATACATAACGCAGTGCTTGTCCCAACATTACTGTATGGAAGCGAGAGTTGGGTATGCAGAAACGAGTATGAAAGTAAAATTAATGCGGTCGAAATGCGATCTCTGCGGAAAATCTGTGGAGTTAGGCTGACCGACCGCATTCGTAACGACGACGTAAGAGAGCGAGTAGGTATGAAAGAGAGTATTGGTGTAAAGATACGAAAGGGAATGCTCCGATGGTTCGGACATGTGGAAAGAATGCCGAACGAACGTCTGGTTAAGAAGATATACAATGCGAAAGTGGAAGGATGTAGGTACCGGGAGAGACCGAGACTAACCTACCTAGACCAGATCCGTCATGTACTGAAGGAAGGTGGAGTCAAGATTCTCCGAAACCGGCGAGCGTGTATGAAGAGAATTATGAATGTTGAGGAAGCGAGTGAAGTATGCAAAGATAGAGTTCTCTGGCACTCTGTTCTCTCTGCCTACCCTGCAAGGGATATGGCGTGATGATATGTATATAGAATCGAGTACATTTGTCACGACAGAACGCTATCTTAACCATTACGCCATCTATGCATTCGTTCCATTACATCCATTATCCCACTTCACACTCAATATAAAACTGTCATTATTACTGTAGATAATAATACCAAATCAAGGCTTACATTATTCTCGCTTAACTCAAATTGTACTAACATTTTTACATGTACTTAGCGGTAATAAGGTAAATCGAGTTTTGTGGTCGTTTAGAAAATAAAGAATACGTCACTAATGTTCTGTGAACGTGTTGTGAGATGACGTGACGTAACAAAAGCAGAGGTGATGTTAACGTCAATTAGAAAGTAACAAGTTCTCACGTTGACATCTTCTTATATATTTTATTTTCTTATAGTCGTAAATTTACGTACTTATTAATATAACTAATAAAATATTATTAATATAATGATGTAGGATGTAGGTACCGAGGGAGACCGAGACTAACCTACCTAGACTAGATCGGTCATATACTGAAGGAAGGTGGAGTCAAGAGTCTCCGAAACCGGCGAGCGTGTATGAAGAGAATTATGAATGTTGAGGAAGCGAGTGAAATATGCAGCGATAGAGTTCGCTGGCACTCTGTTCTCTCTGCCTACCCTGCAAGGGATATGGCGTGATGATATGTATGTATGTATGTAATATAATGATAAAATAGAAATTTTGACGGACACGTGAAAACGTTTTGTATTATAGCCAATATCTTTATATGTCAACGAACTTTGATAAATATTTTTGAGAATATTTTATGTAATGTGATGCGGAGGAAGTGCTGAGATGTAGTAAATATGATATAATAGTGCTTTAAATATGTTTTCGTTTTCCACCAAAATGTCCAAAAGATACCATAAAGTTGTGGCCATGGCTATGTTGGCCTTCTCATGTGGCGACGAGATAAGAATACAATTTTGGTCACTCCTCATTTTTCCGGTTGGAGTCCTTCAAAATCGGCTGAGTGTTTCACCAGGATAGTGAGCAACAGCTATCTCTTGGGGAACTTATAACACCTACTGCCATTGCGAATCTTTTTCACGCGTAGCGATTGTGACAATATTGCTCCAAAATAATTCAGCTCTTAGTGACATACTTGTGAAGAGACTTATATCCAATAGTGGACATCTACGTTCTGATATATGGATGGAAGAACAGAAGGATAATTATGTAATTGATATCGTGATAACGGTTCCTATTATTGTTTATTTTTTTTTTCAAGAACACCTGTAGGTACTAAAGAAATAGTTCTTGTATTGTGGGGATTTTATAAACATAGATACAATTAATGGACTTTAATTACACCCAGCTTCTCAAAAAATTGTGGATCGCACAATGTTTTGTCTTACGGGGGCACTGAACCCATAACACTGACACGGTAGGTTGGTGTCATAACCTAGTGGTTATCTATCTGTGCAGTCAAGTCCCTATCTGACAAAGTAATATTCGAGAATACTAAAATATATTCATAATAGGTATTTAATTGACCACATCACAATAGCGTATTAAATATTTTTAACGCTTCATAAATCGGCTTTACCAAAAGAAAAAAGAAAAAAAAAATTTAATCAGCATTATACCAAACCGACAGAAGATTTAGTGCCCTTTATGGCTTCAACAAAGTCCTTGAACCGTATAAATGGTTTATAACAACTGCTACAAAGTGTTATTTAATGTTAGTGTAATGTTTCAGATCTATTTAGTGATCGCGTTGAAATTACATAATTTGTAAGCGTAAATATAACGATGTAACTGTTGTTTGTATAGGAGCTGATGTTACAAGGAACTGTTGACAGTTTTCTGTCTATAGCCGCGGGCCGGTCCGTTCGGAGTAGTACCACTTACAGAAAATCAACGTCTGAGCTGTGGCAATATGCTGTTACGCTTCGTTTGATGGGCGAGAGATCGGCAACCTGACTTTTTGGATAAGTTTGGGTTTGGAGTTATCATTGCTTGGCAGCGGCTTAGCTGTACTCCTGGTATTGTAAAGGCCTACTCCCATTTCGAGTGGATTATTGGACACGAATTAAACTTTATTATTCCAATTGATGGTGGGCTTTTAATTTGTTAAACACATTGATTATATTAGTTTAAAATAAGAAGTTTTACTATGAACGTATTAACAAATCGGTTATTATAAATTATAGTAAGAGAGGGATTTGATGACTCATTTT